>JAKWJD010001758.1:56731359-59415284 GCA_027705065.1 Solanum peruvianum | reverse complement strand
CATTTTGCCTCTCTTTTTTTCAAGTCATGCGCTTGTCACAAGGAAGCAAACAGTTAGAAAATACATCTAGAAAAAGGCAAATTAGTATTCACTTACATCAAACCAATGCTCAGTGTTTTGTACATAAGATATTTCGCTTATCAAATTACTTAATCGCGGTAAATTGATATGATTTGATATAAATATCAGGTGCAAGTAAGTTTTTAACAATTAAGACTTTTTCAAGCCATTTTAAAACTAGGGACTATAAGCCTGACCCATAAAAGTCTTAGCCCTTGAGGCTTGATCGGGATCACGTCGGGGTTGGCCCATTGGCCGAAACATTTTATTAGGGTAAATTACAATAATCTAATTAGTATATAATCTATTTACTATAATTACTAAAATACACGTTATATTGTAATATTATGATTCATATCAAATTTTGATACGTCCAGATACATATATCTCAGAATATATGGATTCAAAATTAGGTTAATATGTTCTATAAATCTAATTGCATTTGCACATGTATCTTCTTATAAAAGAAGTAAAAACAGTATGAATCATATAAAAGTAGAAGTAGAAAATGATGATTAATAAAATTAACAAAAAAAATGTACCAGTTAAAATTGATGAACAATAGAATTAGCCTTTTTATATATGGATAACATAAATAGATCAGAAGAAGTATTGTTCAACCGATCACCAAGACTTAATATATATTCTTAAGGTGAATGGAGTGGTTTTAAAGGCTATTATTTCAAATTTTCAATTAATTTGTTAAAATCTAGCAGTAATTACTAATAAGCTATTTTCATAACATCACAATTTTCGTAATTATACTATTCATATTTATTTGATTGATTGTTCATGAGTACAACGTTATTTCTAAAGAAGTTTATCAAATCTCAAGAAATGAAGATGTCATATCAAGGAGATTAAGGGAGTAGCACTAATAATATAGTTTTTGAGAAATATCAAATATCAACTATTATTCACGTTTTAAAAGTAAATAAATGCATAATCAAATATCCATGAGTATTTATAAAAAGAGAGGAGTAAAAATACATGATCAATGATGGAAGATGACATAAATAAATTATACATAAAAAATTCTTAAACAAAAGAGATACGATAAACTGAATGTTAAAGATTACCAAAATTCTAATGTTATATAGTTTTACATTATTAAGGAACATTTTCAATCATAAACAACAAAAAGTTTTTCTTTAAAGTTAAACCTGAATTTCTGACGAACTTGTACGTTCTAATTTCATATTTTGTATGCATACTTAAAGCTTTTATCAGTAAACTTGAATACTAAAAAAAAGGAATATAAATAAAGAATACGAGTAGATACAAGAATTTTAGAAAAACAAATTAAAGCAAAATAATCAGTGTAAATGTGCTAAGCCTCTCCAGACTTTCTGTTTTTGTACACCTTTATTAAAAATATTAAGATCCTTTAATTTTATAAAAGATAGTAATATTTCACCCACATAAACAAAATTATAGAGAAATTACATTAAAAAAAACATGAGGAAAAAGGATGTCAAGTAGTTTATCTAGAGATTTTTGAAATTATTAATTTAAATCAAATGTAATGATTTAAAAAATGTATGATGTTTCGTAGGAATTATCATCAAAATATGTGGTGTAGTGGATGAGACTGCTTCTTTCTTAATCGAAAATTTCAAATTTAAGCTCTATGTATGAAAAAATACTGAGTAAGCAACGCTCCTAAACTTCTATTTTAATCCTAACTTCAATAAACTACGTTTTGCTCTTACCGCTACACTATGAAGATCCTTTTACCCTTTTACTATTCTCTCTTCTTCCACAATATATACAATGACATACACACGAGATAAAAGTGATACATCAGAGTATGCTGTGTGTTTATCACGTATATCACTACGTACAGGACACATGAGATACAAGTTACTGGAAGTGATACATCATTCTATGTTGTGGTGAAAAATCGAATAAAAATAGAATTAAATCGCAAATTGAATTGAATCGGAAAGAATCTGACTAATAATTCAATTATTCAGACTTGATTTGATCTAGAAAAATAAACTCGACTATACTTGAATTGATTTAATTTTAGCTATAACAATCAATATGAGATCAAACCGCCCGACATTATATATATATATATATATATATATATATATATATATATATTATATTATATATATATATGTATATATATTGTATATATAAAAGTATTTATTTTGATATAATTTCTAATGTTTCTTATACTTTTTTCATAATTTTTATCTTTTTACATATTATTTCAAATTTTTGAGACAAAATTTTGAATGATCCAATAAAGGTTATAATCCATATATTACTAACTCTAATAAAACTCAAATCAAAATCAAAGCAACAGTATTGCTAACAAAAAAATGAAGTTAATTTCACACTAAGAATGACAACAATGTTATGTATTTGTTCTTTAATTTGTCATTGGTTTAGAGTTTAGACACTAAAAATAATTTGATCATGTAATTAATACTTATAAGACTTACTATTAGCATAATTTAATAATTAAAATAATGATCATTTTATTATAAACTTGTTAATTAGCAATATTTAATTTTACACATATCTTTCATTTTATTTTTTGTTGAATATTTTATTGTGCAATCTTATCTTTGTGTTTTATGTTTTATTAAGGAAGTCTTATATAGTTGATCTAGGACTTAAGCAATATTTGTCAAGCATAAATTAGTGGGAAACTTACATAAATATACTATAATAAAAATATAGTAGTAATAAAATTTATTTTTATTTGATCACTTTTAATAATTTTATAAATACAAGTTTAATACATATTACAAGAAGAACCATTTATTTGTTCACATATAATAAGTGTTTAATGATAGATAATCTATTTGTCCACACAGGTTTAATACACTTTATAATATAATGTGTTCAATTTTTACCAAACAAACTAATATAAATAAAAAAACATTATAATACATAGATATTGCATACTATCATCACTTTGATACATATTGCAAATTTAGCATAGTCTTGCTATAAATTGTAAAATAAAAGTTATCGCTCCCTAAATTATTTATTATATTTTATATGAGTATATATAACAACCCCACCCACCCACCCCAGAGAAACCTGGGTTTTATTTGTTTGATTTGGTCATAGATTTAAAAATCTAACACAAAAATGGTTTGACTTGATCCTTGAAAAATTCGAATCAATCCAACCACATACGAACAAACCCTCGATTGTTGTGTATATATCTAGTATCATGTATTTGTAGCGTAGTTTATATCATTGGTATTATCGTGATACAAGTCTTTATGTGTCACAGTATGTCATTTATCATTGTAGTATAATAAGTATATTTTATTTTCAATACGATCGTGCTACGTGATTTATACAGTGTTATATATCTGGTCAAGAGTTGTTTACCCTTCATTTAGGTATCAAGGGTATAAGTTAATGGATATGGTATAGTATATGTAAAACTGTGTCAATGTATCACATGTATAGTCTATATTCTAATGTAAAACGTGATGAGCTTTTATGATAGATCGATTTTAGTTACGCTTATCCAATTTAACTCTGAGTCATCTTGGTAGAAGTTTTTACTTTTTCATAGGATAAGCTCAATGTTCAAAAGTGGGGATTTTACTTGAAAGAGGAACTGATGTTAGATACGTTACAATTCATTCGAATGGAGTTTGCGCTACTATAAAGAGAGAGGCCATTTTGTATGTAAAACTGATATGTAATGGCGCTGCAATTCTAATTGTGTTCAAGTTATATCATTGTATTAAGGCAAAGGGGAGGTGTTATTTTATCCTATTTCTTTATAATTGTGTAAGGTAAGAGGTGAGGGGAAGTGGGGTTAGTACTAGGGTGAAAGAAGTACCAGATCTGAAATAAAAGGTTAAGGAATTTCTACTGGAAATATAAGGGAGAGAGATTACATAAGATAAAAGAGGAAGTACACTAGTGCATCATTGGAGGTATGTTAACGTAAATGGTGAGGAGTGTTCGTACGCTATATATCTAGTTTGCTTGTTCAAAACGCCTGCTACGAATGGAGTATCAGTACTCAAGGGTAAAATATTACAAATTAAATAAATTATGAATTATATTGGTAGAAGTGGAAATCGTTTACTCATTGTCAATTAGCTCATGAAAGAAAACGTACCATGTAACATCATCCATTTAGATATATTATTGAAGATTACACGTACTTGTCGTTGAGCCTACTTTCACGTCTCGCCACTTTGTGAAAAATCTAAGTCCGTCACTGTAGGCTAACAAGGTCATGATTAGACATACATGAAGAGAGACAAACTAATTTGACCAATGAGGACTGCAATCATGAAGAGTCGTCGATACTCTGCTATCAAGCATTTCAGGACATGACATTTTTTTTCTTTGATGAATTTAAGCAGTGTTGTGTATGAACGATTTTAAAATTCTTCGTTTATTTATTTCCTACCATATCTACCCAAAAAAAAAAGAGCTCCCTACAATCTCAGTCCAAATTTGTTCTTCTTATAGGCAAAACAATGCACGAGTCCCCCTTCAACCTATGCCAAAAATTTCAGAGACACACTTATACTATACTAAGGTTCTATTGCCCCCCTGAACTTATTTTATAAGTAATTTTCTACCTCTTTTTCGCTAACGTGACACTAGCTTGAAAAAAAAAAAGTCAACCACTGTCGGACCCACAAGATAATGTCACGTATGCCAAAAAGGGGTAGAAAATTATTAATTAAATAAGTTCAGGGATAATAGGACCTTAGTATGGTATAAGTGTGTCTCTAATATTTCGGTCATAGGTTGAAGGGGTATCTATGCATTATCCCTTGTTCAAATTTAAAACCTTCTCTATAAATTGTTTTTGAATGGTTTAAACCTATGATCGCATATCTTGCGATACTTGTTCTTTATTCAAAAACACATTACTCTAGCTCTAAGTTAGATTTTCCTAACTTAAACTTGCATATGATTGAAAGGTTTAATTAGTGCACGTGGTCTTAGACTCTCTCTCACACACATATATATATATATGAATTCAATTCAAATACAAGCAAATTTTAGTCTTATTCGTGCCTTAATATTTGAATGCCATGTCGATTTTGTTTGTCAATGATACATCTTTCATATGTATATATATGAACGGATTTATGCAATTTTGAATACAAAATATGCATTTTCATAACTAATTATTTGTCACTTTTACATTTCTAAGATTATGATTCATGAGTTATATGCATTGTACACACTTGGGTAGGTGTAATTCGTAAACATTTGATATATATTTATCGAGCCATTTTGTCCTAATAAATTTAACATGAAATACGATAAGGATATTTAAACAAAAACATACGAGTTTTTAGCAAAAATCGTCCTTAAACTATAATTTAAACTTAAAGTACATTCTTAAAGTATCGTTCTTAGCAGAAAACATCTTTTAAGTATTTAAAAGTGAAAAATTTTCATCCTTTTACTTGAATTTATCAAAAAACTAACAGATCCCACAAAAATCAAGTCATCCCTTCCTAATTATTATTCTTAGATAAACCAAAAACATTATCGTGAACTTTTTTCGTATTGACAATTTTTTCATTTATTTTTCATTTAATTTGATACTAAAAATATTACTAGTTTAAATATGTTTCTACTTAATTGAAATATGCTAGAAGGGCATTTGTTGGAGACTTTTGCTTTTAATAATGTAAAATGAAACTCAAATGCGAGACATAATCAATATTTTGATCACTTCAATATCAGATTGACTAAAAAATTATTGATCTAACACAGTTTCACTATGAAAAAGGTAAAGATAGTTATGTTTCATCTTCTTCTTTTACTAAATTAAGAAAAAGCAAATCATGTACCTTCAGACTTTCCAATCATTTTTTCTTTTTGTAAGTAATAATATTTAAGATTTTTAATATTTTTTTGAAACCCATATAGCGAGTAATGAAAAACTATTTTTGATAATAACGTAAACTATTCATATTTTCGTAGAATCCCTTAGCCTTGACGATATCTAACCGAAGAGTGAAAATTGTCTACTTTTTAAATACTTTTAAAATATTTTCTGCTAAAGTAATACTTTAAATATAATTTGACAAACAAAAACTCAAAAAAATATACTATAAACAAAAGTTTATCAAATAACTTTATTATAAATTCCATACCAAATATCTCATCTTTGCAAACCCTAACACGTAATGTTCCCATATCTACTTCTCTAAACAACCCTATTTCCTTAACACGTATTGGTGTAATGGTGTCAAATCCAACTTCTAACTAACACGTTTCAGTTTTTAAATAAAAAATAGAAGAAGAAAGTAACAAGTTTAAAAATTAAAATTCCACATTTTAAGCCTTTGATTTCGGTCTTAATTATCCACGAGTCCATTTCTAGATATATATATATATCTTGAGAAATATCTTCCATTCCTATCTTATTTATTCATTTTTTTACACATCTTTTAAAAATAAATCATACCTTAATCATTTTTTTTTAATTCTTACAAACTTGTTTACATTCTAATTAAAAGAATTACAATAAACATAAAGTGAGATTTTATTTTTTTTTAATTTTATAAATAACTATTTTTAATAATGTGAACAATTAATATTAGACAGGTGAAATAAAGCTTATATTTAGTCGATATGTAAGTGACCTAATCTATTACAAGTATTCATTAATATCCATGTGATTCTTTTTCCATTGATGTAATTTTTTTCACCTGCCTAATAGTAATTAGGTACAATAATTTCGTCTCCTTCGTAGGTTATTATAATTTATTTACTGTTCTTATAACCCTGACATATCCCCTCACCACCCTACAACTTCTTATTGTTGGTTTCCCCATATAATAAAGTGACTAAATATGTTATATAAAATAATAATATATTGTACAGAATCTAATTTTCAATCGCACCAATAAATAGATCTTTACACCAAATGGGATTATAATTTCACTTTCCATTGTCGTTCAGTTAACATGAGAGAGAAAAAATATCTTCATATTTTTTTTGTTTTTTAAAGTTGAATTGAAGGCAAAAGATTTGACACGTCGCACGTGGCAGGTAGGCAGGGAACATCTAAGTAGATTTTTTTTATTTTACTTCTACAAATTAAATGATTGTTCTTTAAAATAGTAAATATTGATTAATTATTATAGAAAATTTAAGTGAAAAGCATATACACATACTTTAATATTGATAATTGATTAGATTATCTTTTTGTTTATTTAGTGAGAGAGAATATTCATGAACCGAGACTAACATTTAAGTAATTAAAATTAATAAATAAAAATATGAAAATTAAAATATATGATAGGTCAGTAAATTAAAAATATGACAAGTAAAATATTTGGCTTGATGAAATAAAACAAATGAGTATGTTGCTGTTCGGTCGCAGACTTCACCCCTGCTAGTGGAGACTGGAGAGGGTGGAGAAGCGTACCTGGTAATTTCATGTAAGCGAAGAAGAGAATATATTTGAGATGTTATTACCTGTTTTTTTTTTTAAATTTCATTAGCCTCGCTCGTGAAATTAGATTTATTATTATAATTATTGCTTTTCGTAAGAAATTTCGACCCAATCATACTAATTTTCTCTCTCAAATTCTAAAAACACCCACATAGCATAAATGGATTTTACGCTTCAAAGCAACCTCAAATTAATCCTACAACAATAATAAAATTTAAAATTTAAATATAAATATTTAACAAATTTCTTATATATATATAGATTTTGAGCAAAGGCACTCTCTTCATATCTATATACATGTTATTTTTACAAAAATAAATATGACTTAATGCATGTCATATACAAAATTGATATATAATTACACTATTTATTTTATTTCGCATTAAAATTATTAGTCTCCACTGACCAATATGAGAAAATTAAAAGAGTAATTGATTCATTTCCATCTTACATTTCTACATAACTAATAAGGTATTACGATAAATTTAACTTATTTTTTTAAAATGAACATAAAAATTAAAATTGTAATAGTGAAATATATAGAAAAGTGAAAGTACTAATTGTTCGTTTGGTCATAGATTTTCTAAATAATATTTGGTAAATAGTGTTTGTCCATACAGTTTGTCATTATTTAGTTAAATATTTCAAATTTTGAAATACTAGTTTTTTCTAGTATTTGGATTAAATCTTATTATTTGAAATTTTTTAAAATTTGAAATTTTATCCAAATCTTATTTTTTATAAAAAACACTCTCTATTGTAGTTGTTTGCGTTGTATTACATAAATTTTTACGTTAACACAAAAGTAGTGATGAAATAATTCAAGGAATGTAAACTGATGATATGATTATTGATCAAAATGATGACAATTGGTTCAAGATTACAAAGTCACGTGCTTTGTTTACTTCAAGATGTATGAAATTATTATTATTGTGCTCTTACCACATTGCACTTGATAACTTACTCAAAAAGTAAGCATAAATCGCTAAGAGAATGACAGGAAAGACTTTAGAGAATTTTGCTAAGAGAATAAAAGGAAAAACTTGGAGAATTTTGAAAGAAAAACTTAATTATATTATTTGATAGATTGCTTTTACTTTGTTGAATGATTTACAAATGGGTGATATCTCTATTCATACTAACACGTAGGAGCTAAGTGTAACTTATGCTTAAAATATTTACACTTTAACAACTTAAAATTATCTACACTATCTAAAAAATTTTTTACAAATTTTCTAGAAAATTTAATCTTTCTTTTAAAGCTTTTCAAAACTTTCTTGAAATATCTAAGAACTTCTAAAAATTTTTATAAACTTTTCCATCCGTATCTGAATGTAAAATCTTTCTGAAAATTATCGAAACGTGATAAAACGCTAACTAAGTTTAGGTGACTTTTCAATCCACCCCTCCCAAACAACCAGACTCTATTCTATCGCATGCAAAAATATATTTATCTTTACGCTATTCCTCAACACGTAATGTTTCCATATCCACTTTACAATGCACTATTCCTCAACACGTAGAGTAATCAAATCATCCTTTAATCTAACACGTTTCGACTATCTAATGGCAACAAGTCTCCAATCTCCCCACTTTTGGCCTCGATCTCTGCTTAATCTCCACGAGTCCATTCCTATAATTAAAAATCCATATGTACCTACTAATTATAATTACTCAATATGAACTTCTTCATCAGTCAAAAGAAAATTATTCATGTGATGTTTTTCTCATTGGTTTTACTTTTTCATCTGCCTAATTCTGATAGGTAGAGTTATCCATTTTGTTGCCTTCGTAGGTTTCACATAATTTATTTACTTCTAATAACCTAGACATACCCCTCACCATATTCCAAACTCTTGGTATTTCCTCGGCCGAACAATAAATATTCACTATATTATTTTGAAATATGAAATATTTTTTTTAATTATTTGTTTATTTAGTTATTTTTAATTGCTTTTTTTATTTAAATAAATTAAAATTCAATTGAATCTAATTTATAGTGATCATTTATAAAAAAAAAAAAATCTAATTATCAAATGATTGAACAACTGAAAGTAATTTACTTATGATACTTAGTTGATATTCATAAGAAACATCTAATGAATTATGAGTTCAATCCATTCTGTTTAGCAGAAAGATGGATATTCCTTACTCATTATCAGAAAATCACTTATTCACAAACTTTGTATTGAAAAAATAATTTTCATTTCCCATCTCATGAGAAATCTTTTTTGTTCCGCTTAGCCTTATACCCCTTCTTTTTATGCATCTACTTCATAATTAATAGAGATAAAATAGTAAATTCACTCTGTCAATTTAAATATAGACAAGTAATTAAGGATAGAGTGAGTAATATTTGTTCATTTAATGAAATTAATGAATAAATTTACCCTTATATATCGCTAATTATAGTCATTTTCTTATTATATATTTTAAGACATTATATTTACTATATTAAAAGACGATACAGTAAAATTATTATTCTATTTATGATTTTTTAAGAGTATGTCAAGTCAATAATTAATAATTATTGTTGGACGAAGAAAAAAATAACTTTTATTATTGGTATGTTAATAAATAAAGTGACCATAGATCTTATACTACTATATATAAAATAATTAATCATGTACTAATCGTACAGATTATTATTTTCCTCACACCAATAAACAAATCTTTCTTTAGACCAAATGGGATTATATCTTTTACTACTATAAAATAATTAATCATGTACTAATCGTACAGATTATTATTGTCCACACACCAATAAACAAATCTTTCTTTAGACCAAATGGGATTAAAATTTCACTTTTTGTTGTCGCTCAACATGAAAGAGAAAAAAAATCTTCTTGCTTTAATTCATTTTTTTAAAGTTGAATTGAAAGGCCAGCAACTTGACACGTCTCATGTGACAGGTAGGCAGGGAACCTCCACGTTTACATAATTAATTACTATTATTATTAATTACGAGTACTAAACATTTTTAATAACCTTTGTGTTTTTTTGTTTCAAATGCAATGTTTCAAGGCTGGTTTACTTTTTGTAGAATATAGATATAGAGTAGAGTGCGTGGTTCTTTCTTGTATTTACACGTGGAGATCTTTTTAAGAATTTGGCTTTTAAAAGAAAATGTCACATCTCTTCGTTTGAGAAATAAATATAAATAATTGGAAGTATATAAAAAATTATATTTTATAAATATTATTGTTTAATATTAAAATATATTTAAATTTTTAAAATTTAAATTTTAAATTTAATTCGAAGACACACACAAAAAAAAGATGCTCGTTGCTTCTCGGTTGCAGACAACGAAACAGCCACTAGTGGAAGGATTGTGGAGATTGGTATTTTTAGGTTTAAAAGCTTAACTTTTTTTTTTTTCGATAATCAAAAAATTCTGCATGAATTAATTAGTTCAATCATGAACCTTCACTTTTACTCCACTTGAGGGGCAGAGATTTCTTAGCAACGTGCGCTCAAATAATTAGGGGCGTATAGTTTAGCTAAATATTTTTCGTTAAAAAATTATATGATATATATATTTAAAATTAAATATATTTAATAAAAATTTATATCTTTGATATAGTGATAATGAATGTTCATTCGATGAACACTCCTTTTGGATTCATGAAAAGAGGTTACATCGTTTATACATTATGTTACGTAATAAATAATATACTTGCGAGTGATAAGCATGTAAAGGTGTATTCGAAATTAAAATCAGTGAATGTATTATTACAACACTTTTTATTCATTAGCAATAATTGAAATTTAAACATGCTTAGGGCGAGTTACTTTTTTTATATGATTTGCGAATTATTGCATAGGAATAAAGTGCGTGCTCAAAAAATAACGACTGCGAGTTTTCTTTACGAGAAATATTGAAATTACACATAAACGTTGATGCAATGTTCAGTACTGGTTCATTTTTATTAAAAATTATTTGTTGCGGAATATAAAAGTTATATAATAATTACTTAAATTACAATAAGTTAAGATATAAATCCATAATATTAAATAAATTCGAGTTTATTAGTAAGAATCTAAAAACTAACACTCAAAGAGTTTAAATCAAATTCCAGATCCGTTAGCTATATCTTTGTACGTCCTATTTTTTAAAAATTTAATTATATATATACAAAGATGTACGGGTTCAACCAATCCATTAACATTAATTCGAATCTTATAATAATGTTAAACATTTATGGATCGTGTCATTTGATTGGAAATAATCTCTAATATATTATTTTAAAATATATATAATAATTTATCATATTACTAAGATATAAATAAATAAATAATTTTAAAAAATCATTTAACACCTCTAACCAAACACAACATAAAAAAATTACATAATCTTGAGATTATTATATCTTTTATAGCTCATCAAACGATTTAAATTTTACTCCATCCGTGTCAGAATTGTTTGTCATGTTGCGTTTTTCGAAAGTTATATTGATTAATTTTCAAAGTTAATTAGATTACATTAATTCAATATGTTAAACAAAAAAATTAGATATTCTAAAGTTATATGAAAAGTACTATAAATTGTAATTTTTTTTGTATTAATATGATAAAAATACATCTAAAATGTTAATTAAAATTTTTATAGTTTGATTCTAAAAATAGAAATTATAACAAATAATACTGAACAGGGAGAGTATGAATTAAAAAAAAATTACAAAGTTTGGCCGAGGTGAGACAGCCAGCTGTCCCCCTAAAAGAAAAAGTAACCCGGGTTTCTCATAATATATAATGACTAGTTGGCCACATTGAAACAGCAGCAGGACCAAGAGAATCACACAACCCGCTACCCCCAATTTCACAACCCCACTATATAAAGTCCTCAATTCACCCTAAAGATATTTTTCATGCCTTTCTCTCTCTACACCATTCCTCTCCCTTCTCTCTCTATCTATCTCTCTCCTTCCATTTCTAAAATCGAACTCGTGTTACAGGTACGTATTCATGTCTCTCATCTCCATTTTTGCATCAAATACCACAGTAATCACTCACTATTCTTCGGTAGTTCTTTCATCTCTCGGATCCTCTTTGAATCGAGTTGTACGATCAATTTTCCAGTGCTGTTTGCTAAAGGTTTTCTTCTCATCAGTGCTTGTTCTCGCGTTTTTAATGGCGTTGATTCATTCACCGATTTGCTATCTATGTAGTTTGCTTTTCCATTTTAGCTTAATTTTTCATTTTTTTTTTCGACAGCCAAAGGCAATTTTCACCTTTTATTCTGTACGGATTTTGGTTTTCGATACTTCTAGTCATATTTTATTTTGTTCCCTCAAGCAGTTTTGTACATCTTGTAAACCGTGATCATATTTTAATTGCTTTTTCTACTGGAATTTTCAGATCAAAAGGTTTTGGAAGACATGGCATTTCATCACGACTCAGCTTTGTGGACGAACCGTCGCTTATTTTCTCAGGTGCGTTATAGTTAATACTGATGAAGACTAGAAGCATCTTACATTTAAATATTTCTAACTGTAATTATTTTTTGCTTAGTGGAATCTGTGGGAGCTCCATATTTTCTTATAGGATCAACTCAATAATGCATAAGTTACGTAGTATATTTTTTGGCATGAGTTTGTTAGAGTATGATTGAAACTAGCTTTAGGTGCCTGTGTGGTTTAATGTTAGGAATCATTTGGTAGGAGGTATAAAAATTGAAAAGAATGAGATGTATTAGTACGGATGCATATATTATTTTCGGTAATACATCCTACCAAACCATTCTTTAGTTCTCTATACTATGATTTTTTGTGCTTGATTGTTGACACATCTAGTAATCAGTACTAGTCTATTGTAACTTATTGCTTCTTCACTAACTGTCTATGCATGATAGACAAATATTAGTGCTTGAGAACTTTTTTCTGGCATCATTCGGTTTAAGACCCGGTCAAGGAATTGGAAAAATGTATTTCTCTAAAGCAAAAATTAGAGTATCTAGTTGAATATTCGTTGGTGTTGAAATGGAGCATCAAGAGTGATTGGACATCTATAATAATTACGGTCGATATACTTTTATAATCTCCGATCACCAGGCAAATACATCCAAAAGAACTATCTAACTTATGTCAATTGATATTGGAAATTAATGGAAGATAATATTTGCCTGCCTCAAGGTTGGTAATGTAGCAGACAAAATTTTGGAGAGATAGGTGGATTGATCAAACTCCTTTAAAGAAGGCTTTCCCTGACGTATTTCTTATTTTTGTAAACCCTGAGGGGACAATCCAGGAGTGTTGGTTCGTACAGGGCTGGGATATCTCTTCTAGGAAGTGTTTAAATGATGAGAAGATAGAGAAAGTAGCCCTGAAAATAATGAGGAAAGTTTCTTTTAGCAGTATGGAGATTGATATACCTCTTTGGAAACACAATGATAATGTGACATTTTCTCTAAAGTGTGTCTACAGTAGGTGACTAATACAAATACTCAATGCTAATGGAGTTATTTTTTGAAAAAACGCATTCCTACCAAAGTTAAGTGCTTCACTTGATTGACAATCAAAAGGATTTGCCTAACTCAAGAAGTGCTACAGTGGAAGAGAAGCAATTGGTTTCTAGGTGTTTTCTGTTTATGGTGACTAAAGAGACAAACAAGCACTTTTTTTTGCATTGTAAATACATTGCTCAGTTGTGAAATTTGTTTCTCAACATTACTGTCTATAGTTGGCAACAAACCTTCTTAGCTATTGTATTAGATGAAGGAGAAGTAATAGACAAAAGAGATTGGTTTCCTCATGTATATGGTGGTCAGTTTGAACGGAGAGAAATGTCAGATATTTCGAAGATAGGTCCAATTTCATTCATAAAGTCAAATGAAATTGTATTGTATCTTTATTTTTTTGGTGTAAGAGCCATGTATAGAAGATACTCAACAGAATATAGATTTGATATGGAGTTTGTAGTTAACTTTTTCGTGGTGACGGTAGGGGTGTCAAAAATGAAATCAAACATAGGTAACCCGTCCAAAATTATAAGGGTCGGGCTCAAGATAATTTGAATTGGGTCCATTGAGCCCAATTTAATATATTGATAAAAATATATTGATTCTGTCCTCACCATTTTATCTTCACCATATCACCGTAGCCCACCCCCTACCTCTTGTCTCAATTATATACAAATATACAAGGATACTATTTTTTATTTATATATCAAACACAAAAAGAAAATATATTTCAATCTTTCTGTGATTCATTTTTCTATTTTCCATAAGACATAAAATACTATTAGGGAAATGAACATTACAACAATCTTCAATTATACCTTATAGGTGTAAGTTAGTTTGAATAAGGCTTAAGTCATATGTGGCCCCTTAAAGTTGTCTGCATAATTCATTTAAGCACCTCAACTAAGCTTTGTACCTATTAAACACTTTAATTATTCAAAACTGTGTCTATTGAGCACAAAATGATGACGTGGCTAAATAAGTGTATCTCACAACCTAGTAGCGCGTGAATGTATTCCTAATTTTTTTAAAACTAAACTTTACTCAGCATTAATTAATACAACTCAAAATATTTTTTATTTAAAAAAATGTTTTTGACCAAAAAGAAAGCAACCCCACCCATCCCCATCCCTGTAGGTTGTACAAATTGTCTTCTTCTTCACCCCATTTATGCACTCGGTTTTTTTCTTTCGTTTTTATTTTTCACTCTTCATAAATTGAATTTGTTAAAAGAACTTGCAACAAGAAACAAATGGGACATCAAAACTATAAGAGCAATATTTGTTCTCTTTATTGATTTTGAAATAATTTATCAAAATAATTTATCTACGTAGATTTTTTTTCCATAAAGAATCTTAACAATCTCTTCATTAATATATTATACTTCATAATTTATTTCACTATTTGCATTAGACTTGATTTCAAAAAGATTAATCTTTTCAAAGGAATAGAAAATGAGAAGTAATTGATGATGATGATGAAGAAGATAAGGCAAATGATTAGGTTGACAAACTTGGAGGAGGGGGTGGGGGAGATTTTCTTTTTTCTTCTTGGAGGAGGGGGTGAGGGAGTAGATCGAATTTGTTGTTGGAATCAGGATGGCTGGTGAAGGGAAGAAGAAGAAAGGTGGGTGGGTGGGTTTGTGTGGGAATGATGTTTTCTTTTTTCTCCTTTTTGCTAATTAATTTTTAGGATTATTAATGATTGGAGTTTTTATTTTCATTTTTTAAAAAATAATCAAATATTCATTAGATGGGGCCCATGTGCCACATACTGTAATTTTATTGGTTACTTTTTAAAAATAGTGTGCGTGAGTTACACACAACATTTTAAAAGCTTATTATTATTTTGTATTTAATAGGTACATATTCGTTAATATTAGAGTGTCTAATAGGTAGTAGCCTTAGTTGAGGTGTTTAAGTGAATTATGAGGACAACTTTAGGGGGACGCAGATGACTTTAGCCTTTGAATAATGTATCTATCATCAATCATGCATGCATCCTATCATAGAAGAAAAGAGTTGTAAACCTTTGCGCATGTGAATTAATCCCTTTATTCACAAGATAATTTAATAGGGTTTCTTTGAGTGAAAATGTATCCAAGCTAACCCACATTACCAATTCCTTTCCTCACAAGATTTGTAGACATTTTTTTATCAAATGATTTCTCCTGACATGCAGAGACCTTTATTTCTTCATTTTGAGTTTTCCTTTTAATTAATTAGTTTGAAGAAGCTACTCCAATGTTCAAGGAAAGGTACACATACAGATAGTTACTAGTATAATTTTGTAAGTACTAGCTTTATGGCCAAGTGATACCATATATTTGATGAAGTAGCAACATAACACAGACAATAATAGTCCACTCTAGCTACTAACTTGTATTTGGGAAAAGAAAGGCCACTTTCAAAGGAAGCTAGTAATAAAATAATGCAATTATGAATGAGAGTTGGCTAGTATAAAATGGGGGATGTAGTAATGGAAATTTCATCACTCATTGTAACACAATCAGAGAAGAGCAATGGGAAGCGGCCACATTATTGTTGTGGGTTTGGGGATTGTGTTGGTAATGTTTATAGCATTAGCAGAGGCGACTCCCCCGGGAATAGCTGATCATCCAAGCCATTCTCATTGCTCAGATGATGAGATTAAGCAATGTAAAAATCTTCCTCATGTCTGTCCCAAATTCTGTCCAAATGGATGCATAACCGAGTGTCGTTCTTGCAAGCCTATTTGTGTTGATGGCTCAGTCCCACCATCTCCTCCCGATGAAGAAACTCCAGCAGTACCATCTCCTCCACCTAAGAAAGACACTCCACGACCATCTCCTCCCGAGGAAGATACTCCACCATCACCATCTCCTCCTAAGGGATCAACTCCACCACCATATCCTCCTAAGGAAGATACTCCACCATCATCTCCTCCTAAGGGATCAACTCCACCACCATCTCCTCCTAAGGAAGATACTCCACCATCATCTCCTCCTAAAGGATCAACTCCACCACCATCTACTCCAAAGGAAGACACGCCATCTCCTCCTAAGGAAGATACTCCATCGCCATCTCCTCCTAAGGAAGATACTCCACCACCATCTCCTCCAAAGGAAGATACTCCACCGTCATCTCCTCCTAAGGAAAATACTCCACCGCCATCTCCTCCTAAGGAAGATACTCCACCGCCATCTCCTCCTAAGGAAGATACTCCACCGTCATCTCCTCCTAAGGAAGATACTCCACCTCTATCTCCTCCAAAGGAAGATACTCCACCGTCATCTCCTCCAAAGGAAGATACTCCACCACCATCTCCTCCTAAGGAAGATACTCCACCGCCATCTCCTCCTAAGGAAGATACTCCACCGCCATCTCCTCCTAAGGAAGATACTCCACCGCCATCTCCTCCTAAGGAAGATACTCCACCGCCATCTCCTCCTAAGGAAGATACTCCACCGTCATCTCCTCCTAAGGAAGAGCCCAATTTAAACCAAATTTGTTGCTTGAGATATTATAAAAAGTAATTAGTAATAATTTGAAACAGTAAGGAAAGCACAATTTTTCACATGAAAGTTAAAATAATATAAAGTCTTACTTGATTTTTGATTTGGCTGCTGGTCAAATGAAATGGTTGTGGATAAATAATAATGTAAAACATAACTTAAGGTAACCTGTGAAATATTGATTATTGGAACATATAAATATTCCTCATCTTTAAAAACCATAAACCACAAGTTATTGAGACTCTTCTTTTATAAAATTAGATATTGGTTGGCAAATAGAAAATTCAATTTTTTATGCAACTGGTGAGTTTCAAGGATTCAATAATACTTTGTTTTTGTTGTGTTATTACTTTTTGAAAACGTGTTTATACTATTGACAAATGTAAATTGTAATGAATTTACTGTACCAAAAATTTGTTGGACAATACATATTTAGACCACAATTTTGTGCTTCCCGCATTTAACACAATTTCAGCAATAGTTAATGGTCTACTTCTCAAATTAACTTGGAAAGTGCTGTCCTAATTCAGAATATTTTGTTCCACTATAACAAACATTATGTATATTTTGAACCAAACTTGAAAGGAAGATTTACCATATAAGCTAGTTCCTTTTCCTGATATTTTTAATAATAGGGACATTGATTATTTTCCTATCAAGCAGACTAGTATAAGAGACTGTGATTACTGATTCTCATATAGACCATATGCCAATTGCCATTGATATTGTAGAAATTATATTTTGATGGTTGTATGAGATGTATATAAACAATTAAGCGAGATATAGAGGGTGATACAGTATTTCAATTTGTTAAAACGAAAAAAGAAGCATCACTTTTGATAAGCAAGGGGAGGATTGGGATGTAACTCAAAAAACAATTTAGAAAGTAACTTGATAATTAATGTCAACTTATGTAGACGATGGGGAAACTGATATACCCAATCGGCTTTTGGATAGGCAAGTAAATTAACCAGGAAAGATGCATCAAGTTCCTTTTTCTTTGATTAGTGAAAGAATAAGGGGTTCAATCATAGTATAGTCAATTATATATAAATTTCCACAATTAGATATTTGAAGACCTTATTCAAATTCATAACAAGCATCACATATTATCTACTCAATTCAACATCTGTTTTCTTTCTAATACAACTGTGCAAATATCAATCGACCATAGCTCTTTAATATTGTGTGATGATCTTAGAATAGGGAGAGACTCTTAAATATATTAAGAAGTTGAGATAAAAGGAAAGAGATTTTAGAAAGTTTATAAGTTACTGGTGATGATGGCTAATGGATTAGCCACTATTCTCTGGGAAAGGCTGGCCCCTTTAAAAATTTGATGACACTTTGATATACATGAGGGAAAAGCATATTTTCAATGGTAGATCTTATATTTACTGTTTACATTCATAGTGGCAGAAATGAAGATAAGGCCAATTCTCTTATATGTGGTAATGTTGATGAGACAAATAGATGGATTTGGTTACCTGGAAACTTGTGGTCCAATCAAAACCATTATGGAGGTGGGATTAATCGAAAGGAGGAGTTGGGAGAGTTGTGGATTCTGAAGAGGGCAAAAGCAAATCTTGGTGATGGTTTGAAGAAAACCAATTACCAAGTTGGCAAGGAGGAATCTTGAGGTTTCTTACATTTAAGAAGATAACAATAAACTCTTATTTGATATGAGACAATGATAACAGAAGAGACTAGTGAGGAGCAGATGAGAGAATTGAGGATGGTGACAACAAAGAAGTTTAAAAGAGTAAGAAATTTTAGAATGCGATTTAAGCTATGACCCAATAAAGTAGTAAGTTTCTATATGCTAATTAAATAGAAACTATGTCCCATATGGGGTGCATAGGAGCGGCAGATAGGAGAAGGAAGAGATAACTAGAGTGGAACTTAAGGCAGTGCAAATGATGTTTAGAGATTAGTTAAGTACACCATTTCCATGCCTGTCCCATCAATAGGCTAACTTATTAATGCTACGGTTGTAACAGTGCCTACTAGCATATTTACCTTTCTGTAGTTTTATTTACTTAAGAGCACATATTATATTGCTAAAAGACAATTTGGTGTTTGAGAGAGTCCCATGTCATCTCACTCAAATGTGGTGTTATAGATCTTTGCTGTGTGGAAGAGGATCCTTGTCCAGTTTGTTTGGAATTTTTTTGATCTTGTTACTACGTTGATGAAAATTGTTATTTAGCTGACATACTACTGCAGTAACTCTAGATGATCCTTTTTTCTCTCGAATCAGGCCAGTTTCCTCAGAATTTGTTGTTCATGCAACTTTAACCTTACTGCGCCACATGGAGATGTGAAAATTATCTTCATTGTTATCCAGGTGCTAGTCAAAATGGAACCTAATCTCCCTCTCTTTTGTGTCTATTTGTCTTGAATTGAGAATCTTAACCAAAGGACATTGTTAAATTATGTCTTGTATTCTCACTGTTTCAAATTGCTGCTGCTTCCGTTATTGAGCTTTGAATGTAGTAAATGTTCCAACCGGTTTCGGTATTGGCATTGTAAAAGATGTTCTATCATGCTCCGGTTATTCCACTAAAATCTAAATCAAATCTTCTCTTTTACAGTTTTCCAGAATTCTCAAATTAATGGTATCATATTCTTTTGTTGTATAACATAGCATGCTTACAGTTTTGCTGTTCAAACAGATTTAAATTTCTAGTTTTAATTCCATTTACGTTGTCAATACATAGTACCTGACGCACTAAAGTTTGATAACTCCCATGGAGTTTTTGCCTTGTTAATGTCCTAGTCCTATTCACTACCTAATAGTCCTTCATTCACTTTTTTTGTCAATGGTAACAGTTATTCCTTCATTTACGTTCTTGTAAACTATCTCCTGATAGAAGATGAATAATCTTTTGTGGTGAAGACTCTTCTCCTTTTAGATGACTATGTTCTGTTTATGTGTACTCTCCAAAGTAATACAAAGTTTTGCCTACGATGGACTTTATGCTCACACGCATCATGACCTAAACATGTTTCTTCCATGTTAATTTAGTATGCAATCCACTGCTGCACAAATAGGTCATTTGATGAGACTCTGTCTGCTGTAGTATAGAAAATATGGTTGTTGATAGTGCATGTCGTTCGTGTAGGTTTACCATTGGAATCCTTGTGATCCAGAAGTAAGCTTGTTTAAGAAGCACTTACTGTTTTTGGCAGAAAAGAATGTTTGTGGAACATGCTCCATATATTATCTGTTACTTGAGCGCGAGTGTCTTTTGGAAACAGCCTATCTATCTCCATGAGGTAGAGATAACTTCTGCGTACAGTCTACCGACCCGGACCTCACATTTGGGATTGCACTAGGTATATTGTTGTTGTTGTTGCTTCATATATTATTTGATCATCCATTCTAAAATATCTGGGAAGAGCATTACTAATATAAATTCTTGTTGTATCTTTTTTGTTTTGCGCTTGAATTTGAAGTTCGACACTGGTGTGAAATGAAATTAATATGTCCCTTTCTAAAGACTATTGCACGCAAAGCATATTGATGCAACAATGCGGTATGGCTTACTTTATGAAGTTTCTTAGCTCTGTTTTGTACTGTTTGCTTCTTTGAGGAGTTACTGTTATGTATATCCTTTCTCTGCTTGCATTTCTTTGTTCCCACTCCTGTTTAAGTAGTCAACTATTTATAGCTATTTGAAAACGTCATCAAGTACAATCCTAGTATATAGGCATACACATCATAAGCATGAAGTGCCAAGAAAGATAAAGATATGTAGAGATACTGTGCCAATGTATTACTTTATTTGTTGTTATCTTACTTTTTAGTAGTTGTGCTAAGGATTACCTCACACTTGTCAAACTTGATGTCATTAACCATTTGAACTGAAGACTTTTTTCCTGACATCTCTGGGTTCTATATCATTGTTACCATTAAAAAATTAAAACATAGCTCTGTAAGCACAGCTGCTTCTTCAACATGAGAACTAAAAACTCTTACGAGTCTGGTTTTCACTGCGAATGCAGTTGTAGCCTGCAGCATTTTCCAGTAAGGCGATAGTCAATGATAGGCTAGTGATACCATTGTGCTTACAGATGAAGCATATGAACAAGAAATTACCCCAATTCAGTAGTTCCTGATGTCTCATAGTTCTGTTGCTGTGGCTGGCTAAGCTGGAGATGAACAGGAGCATGAAGGTCCTCATTGATGCTTAAACTGTTCGCAACAAGGGGACTTCTGCTCACTCCATTTGCATCTCTGTTTCCATAAACCTGTAATTTAACACAAGGTAGAAACAATTTGCTAGAGTTCTAAGCAGAATGGTTCCCTCTTTCATTTGACATAAGAAAACAAAAGGAAATAATTCATCTTGAAGCATGTGAAAGCTTTCAGTGATGTACACAGATACCTTCTTACATAATTCGATATTCTCTTGACAAATTAGGTTTACCTTCTTATATAGGTCCATGTTTTCCTGATGAATGAGGTTTCCCTGCAAGGAAAAATATTAATTTAGTATCTTGAGAAGTTATCCTTTTTAGAATAAATTAATAAGAGTCTCTGCATTTTATGTTGATTGACCTTTCGGTTTAGTTCTTGTATCTCATCAATCAGAATTTCGTCCTGTAGACACGTGAGTTTAGAGTTAGTTTTTACTTAATTCATATAGTGAACATTTGTTGGATCTGGAAATTTCATACCTTTCTTACACGAACACCACGGAGACTGGTTTCCAGTTGGTTCTCCAAGTTCTGCAAATCTTTGACGCTCAGACCAGAAAGTTCCTCACCCATCATTTGTCTATATTGCAGCAATAAACTGTTAAGAAACATCTGATTCCAACAGAGAAATTGACATTTGTGATTTGACTGTATGTGACTTATACATCCTGTTTTTAACAACTGTGACTTCTCGTTTATTATTGTGGAAATCCAATAATAAGCAGACCTCAAATGCTACAAGCTATCTAGTGTCACTTAATTTTTTTCGAGCAAGGTGGTGATAGTTTAATTCATATTTTCATGCACTTTCTATGGTTGGGTTAGGATGCCTATACTGTTGAAGATATTGAAGGAACATTCCAAAAGGCATCCTTGATGAGACACCTTTTGTATCACTACTAGAACAGTCCTCTCTCTTTCTACTGCCCACTGAACATTAAAAAAGAAAACTGGGGTGTGGGTGTTGGGTACAGATAGAGAGCTATAGAATTAAAAGGAAGATAGAAATGAGAGGAAAGAAGAGGAGGTACATTCAATTTTTTTGTTCTTCAAAGGTTTTGAGGGATAAGAAGGGAGAAGCAGAGAAAGGAGAGTTAAGTTCGTTAACAAAATGCTCTGTCAAAAAGAGAGTGCAACGAAGAAAAACAGGACATTTTTTACGGAACTTCTGTAGTGTCAGAATTATGAACAAAATAGCTATCAAGGGAATTAGTGTCAATTAATACACATTTTTCTGTTTCCTCACTCCATCCATTTAAAGACAGAAAAGTTTAAACCCTCAAATATTACCTTTATTCCCCCCCCCCCCCCCAAATAATAAAAAGAAATAACACTGTCAATCCAAAAGATCACAACAGCTGAATATTTTAAGTAGTGCAATGGAGGAGATGTTTCATTTTGCCTAGTAACTTTGTTGATGAAATCAACGTATACTAATGATTGGGAGAATTCCTACCTAAAGAAAGAACAACATAAACAAGCCCAATGAAATCCCACGTAAGGTCTAGGGAGGGTAGAGTGCCCTACCTCGTTAGAGCTAGAGATACTGTGTCCGCTAGACCCTCGGCTTAAAACAAAGCATTTCCAAGTAGTTTTAAAAAAGAAAATACAGAAACGAGCAATAATAAATACGAAATAATGTGAATTGGGAGTATTTATGTATTTTCTTAGCATGTATAGTGATCCAAGCAATAGGTCCTATAAAATTCTCCTCCATTCTCTATAATTGTGGACAATTATTATGTTACCATTTCAGAAAATAAAAAAATTGTCGACAACTGTTAATATTTGTTGGTTGAAAGTATTAAAAATGATCAGAAAACTTAACACAATCAACGACTCTACCCTCTCTATTTCAAAACATTGATTCTAGTTTCAATAGCCCCCCCACCCCCCACCCCACCCCACACACACAAAACAAAACCCCTCTCCCCTTTTAAATTTGTCGCTTTAATGGGTAGTTTTAAAAAAAAAAAAATGTATAAATTGTTACTTAGATAGGATCTATCCACATTTTCCCGATATCCTCTTAAAAAATGCTCGATATGATTGGTCCTCATTATCCCAAATAATAACATACTTGTTGTGAAACCCAAACCAACTTTCCTGGTAGAGTTGTACAAACATTCTAAAATCTCTAATTCATAGTCCCTCAACATTAAAGTAGATAACACCATTTCCAAGACCTAATACTAAACATCAATTAATAGGGGTTCATGTGAAAACCCCAAGCCTACTTTTACTCATCACCTTTAATAAGTTTTTTCCAAGTCTTCCCCTTAGCATTGATTACATATTCCAGAATCATTTTTCGAGACTTAATACTAAACATCAATTAATAGGATTTTGTGGTAAAATAGTCATGCTAATTATTGTTTTCTTATTGGGTGTACTAATTCCAAATATGACTCGTAAAAATGAATGAAGGGAGTAATTTTTACTTCAATGTCTTAAAAACTACAATGGATACAAGAGTCCCCGTGTTTGTGCTATAGGTCATTGAATAAGTTATTTGTGGAAGTAAGAAATATATCTAACATAGGACAAGAGAGTTTACCGGTGATTCTCTTGCAAGTTCTGAAGTTGTTGCCTCAGCATTGCCGCTTCCCTTTGCCAAAACTGCTAACAGGAAATTATATTTTAATACATGGTTTTGGATTATCATAGGAGAAACTAAAGGATATTTCTGCATGCTTTGATAAAACTAGCTGTGAAATCAATAGGAAACCAAGCCTGGATGTTATGGGTTCTACTTAGATTTAAATTGACCGCCTCCCTCCTTGTGGTCCGGGAATTAGATCCATATGCACCCTTAATTGTGTAACTTCAATTTAGAGTTACTTCCTCGTTTTTATATTTGTTGCTTCCTACAATTAACAATTTTGTTCAACAACATGTTATCAGGGATAAAATTATAAGCTATTGGTTTGTGGAGGCCTTGAAGTTGATGGTCATAAACTATGATGTCTCGTACAGTAAGGAGTAATTAAATTTGATGTTCTGTTAGTGAATAATTGCAGTTGTACATAAAAAAAATTACAGTTGCGTCATAGTTGCCCTGCTTGGAGATTGTAAAGCAGCTCTACACGAGATTTTCTGTTCCTGGATTTGTGTACCATTGAAAGAGTGTGCTATGAGCATGAGTGCAATACGTCATGATGGCAGTATTAACCCCTGAGTAGAATTCTTTCTTATGTCTTAAATTAGGTTGGTCTATCCAGTCTTATTATTAAAAGGAGTCAAGTGCTGCTTCCATGATCAATCTACCAGGAATTATCTTCCAACACCATATCCAAAAGCTCCAAGCTGTACCTAAATTTATATGTGAGCATAGGAATGATCTAGGTGTAGGTTAACCCCATGGTAGATATTTGACAAGAGATAGTGTGCCCTAGCTGACGATTTTCAATAAATGGGCTTCACCGGAAATAAATCATTACTACCTCTACCACAAATTGAATCTCTCCTTGTTGAATTGGCGTGACTCAAATAAGATTCAGAAGATTTCATTTAAGATTTTGACACTAGCTAGAAGGCTGGGGGATAAGCAACCTTTGAAGTCCTTCTTACTAGAACTTTGCCCACAATAGAACTTTTACACTATAAAGGTAATTTTTAAAAGATGGCCAAATTTTCATGTACAGCAGAGATTAGGCAGAGTACTAAATCCTTGAAGTTGATAATGGTGATCGTCAGTAAAAAGGTAGCACAAGGTTTTGTTTTTCCAATCATAACCCTCTCAAGAGCATGAAAACCCTTTCTTTTATTGCTCTTGCAGAAAATCAGGCTGTATCTGTGTAGAATCTCTTTTCGCATAAATATGCAGGTAGGGATGTATGAAAATTGTTTAGCTGAAGATATAAAATGCTTCAAAGTAATTGTAAAGTGTGAACCATAAGACAGTTCTATCCTGGGCTATATTGTGATTGATTTAAAGCCATAGTCCCTGATCTATTCTTTTATGTGACCTCTCCAGTAAAATCTTGAAAGGTGAAGTTTTGGTACATTTTCAATGGGTAACATTTCATCCCAGATCAGTAATAATGGAATACAAGCTCCTGTTCTCTGACAATGTATTGGATTGCCCATAGTTTATAAGACACTAGTTTGGATGAAATGTTTCTAGTTTCTCATAAAGCATCTTCCTTCCATCTTTAACTACAAGTTTTCAAACTTTAGCCTCCATTTCAGCATCTTCAGCTGTACAGCTAACTGTTAAATATGAGAATCTTTTGCTTCTTGCAGGATTCTGTTTTGTCTCTTCACTTTTGTCCCTATTACCCTGCTTCCGTCTCCTAATTCTATTTTCCTTGGGAACACAGTTTGACCTTTCCAGTAAAGTTGGTACTAATATGAAACCTTTAATGAACTTCATTCTGAGTCTCATAAAGATCATTCCCTCACTTATTCTATTTTCAGTTTGACCCAACATATGGCTAGACCGACCATTGGGACAGACAAGTGTTGAGTATGTCAGAAAGGCAGGGCAATGAGGAATCGTTGTACCAAATTCAAGCCAAGTAAGTGAAGGTGGATAAGTTATCCGATTTGACAAGAGATGAGAATTCATTTTTCTTTTTCCACTTTTCTGGTGAGAACAAAAGCAACTTGCTTTAATGTGCAGTTTTAGTTTTCCTGAACTGTCAAAATAGCAATCTGAGTGGTAAGATACAAACTTAGGACCAGGCTTTTGCAATCTAACCAGATTCATAGAAACTTAGAAATGATAAAACTGGAGGTCTGACATGGTATCTAAATAGAATTAATTAAATCGGAATAGTGTAAATTCACAGATATATTATCATATTCATTTTGACTCTTTCTAGTGTTTTTGTTGTTTTCCTTTGTAGTAAATATTTTATTACCATTCAGCTACCCATATAACCAGTCAACTTGTAGTCATGTTGATGAAACTAAGTCTTTGACTTGACTAGTCACTAGCCCTCTTATTATAAGACTCTCCACCCTATGACCGACATTCCAATAACAACAGCAGTATATCCAATGAAGTCGCGCGAAGTGGGAGGGTAAAGTGTACACAGCCCCGACCTCTACCTCAAAGCCCAGAGGTAGAACGTCTGTTTCCAAAATTCTATTCCCCTTGATCATAGGTGCTAACATCTTTTGTATCCTTTTCACATAGTCGTATACACAAAAGTACACCATAATCCATGTATGTTGTAGAAAGAGGACATAGTAAGTAACTCTAACTAAGCTTTTATTGTTAGAAAAACACTAAGACCCTTAGGAGTTTCTATGGACTAAAGAATCATAATCGTTGGGGATTTCAATTTTGACAGAGTAATTAATAGTTCTCTAGACTATAGTATGAACCTTAGAATATTTCCCAGTAAAAATTATCTTAATAACACTTTGGGACTTCATATAAACTCCTTGTATCTTGGATAGGAGTTGAGTCAAACTTCCGTTACATGTTTAATGCTTGATTGTTGCTGTTTCTATGAATAAATTCTGCTCATCAAAAACAATGTTAGGATTACATGCCACCTTGCACTGTACTAGAACTCACCAGAATAATTGCCAGTCATCTGAAATGAGTTGCTGGAATAGTGACATTCGCCGTAAAAGGTCTTATTCTTTCTAACAGACTGTTGTTGATGTATCCAAAAAAGTGTCCTTACAGCCCATAGGAATATGTTTTTCTAACTTAGGGAGAAGTGACTCAAGGATATCGTGTAGGGTTGAATTTACTGTTGAAAAAGTAACTAGAAAAATTATCAGGGCAATTACTGGAAAAGCCAGAGATAAGTGACCGGCGTAGATGGTTGCCTGAAATACATCAGTGTGGTGAGTCAAATGTTTCTGGAAAGAGCTGTGGCTCCTGAAAAAGCAGCCTAAATGATTGCTGGGAGTAAGAAAGGTACTTTCTAGAATGATTAATCAGAAAGAGATGAGTAATAAAATCACCAAAGACATATTCACTTAGATATCTACTAATTCTCTAGAAGCCTAGTACGCCCAATAAGTAGGAGAGAAGATGAAAAGAAATTCTTGTTGGCACTGGTTGGTAATATCAAGAGGGCTGCTAGTACGAGGGAAGTTTTTTTGTTTCTATGGTTTCCTATATTTATCATATAATCACTAAGAATATTTTTCGAATATTTTCCATATAATATATAATGATCCTCTTAACTTTCATCTATAATATAATTACTTATAATATTCTCTACCATTTAATATTCTGTTAACTTTGAACAGAATTTTTACTTATTATAGTAGTGTCTGGATCAATTTGATCGCATCTTGACTATCTCACGAAAAGCTTGCTGCAGCCTACTTTGCAGATGTCCAGAAATCAGCTCACCATGTTGAGTAGATATGCACATATTACGTGTTATAGAAGGCCTTGAACCTGAGATTTTAGGTTGTTAATTCTGTACCTTAATTACTCAACAAGTCCCTTGGTATTTCCTAGATTATGTCCAACTACATGAAGTAGTTATGATAGAAAGCTTAGCTATGCATATTTTTCTTTGACTAGTTGACTGCAAATTAACCAGTGAAACTTACCCTAACCTCAGAAGTTGGAGTTTCCAATTGATGATTCTCCTCCTTTGTTTTGTTGTATCGTTCAATCACCGACTTCATGCTGTCAAAGTAAATATATTCAGAATTGTCTTTATTATCTTCTTATAAGAAAGGACACAAATAGAACAAGACAGGTAATATCTTTTGCAGCCTCTTATTAACCTGATGACTGCAATTCTGGTATTTGATTTCTTTTTCTGTGTTTGTCAGTTGATTGAACTTGGGAGTGATAGCGCACAAAACCTTTACAAAGTGAATGGTACTGTCTTTAAGGTATGGCACTGAAGTCTGTTTTGCTCCTTTTACTCTACTTTCATGTACCAATCACCAAGGTATGAATTGACTCATTAGTTGTGGATTTGTGACTGTTGCCTTCATGCTTAATATTAAAGCAAAACAAGAGAGATATGGCGAACATGCTCTAATGAATATATCTAAGTGTGTTATCTTCATCTCACGTTATTTCTGTAGGCATTGTCTATGTTGCTTCCAAATTCTATACTAGTTACCGAATGTTGAAACATACAACCTGACTTCAGACAGAATAAGAATGGGATATTTCAGGATGAAAACTCAACTGCATGTAGCCATGTATTATGGTCTAATGTTCAAGTTTTCCCTTATTAAATTTATTGTTTATCCAAACTCCATTCTGTTAACCCGTCTTAGTTTTCAAAATAAGATTCCTAGGAATACCTTCAACCCACCCACCCCACTAAAAAAAATGAAAAAGAAGAGAATTTTTTAAACACAACTAGTATAACATAAATGCGTGCTAGAGAAAAGATGCATAACACTTACTGTGAGTTAAAGGAACTAGCAGTTGGTGGTTGGGGTACATAAGGTTAGTATTGGGATCCGATTATTGAATATGATAAAAATCAACAATGACAAGCAAACAATAGCAAGTTAATAGCCATCAGTAGGTAATGACTAAATGAGAGTGCTTCATGAGATGATGATAGAGCAGGTATGTGTAGGCAAGAATGGACATGCTGGCAATTAAAATTCCTATGCACGAAACGGTTGGAGCAGCAAATTTCTTGGGTGATTTGCTATTTTAAACTTCTCTCTGTCCAACCGTAGGACAGTATTGGATTACCCCTGTTTTGGGATGTCGGGTGCATCCAATAATTTATTTTTGTGAAAGCTCCCTAAGTTGCTATTTATGTTTATAAATGATAATATTAATAATATTAGAAGTTATCTAACAAGTCTAAAACTTATTCTCAACTAGTAGCTTATCACCTCTATAGAACTTTTTCTTCTATTATGGCTAATCGTCTGCATTGACACCATGCATTTAGCGACCCAACCTTTAACTACCATATAACATTGTAGGTCTTAAAGTTTTATATACTTTTTAACTTTCAATTTGGTAGGCATCCTTCTATCACATGTCACTTGATAGCACTTCTTCATTTCAACCATCTGATTTTGATATGAGTAACACCTTGTAATTTCATTCTCTTACTTCTTATCCCAAAACCCTTACTTTCTAAAGCTCTTCTCCATAAGTCAAGTTTGGTTGACACCCTTGCTAGATTTGTCAATTGACACAAATCATTAGCAGATAGCATGCATTATGGGACTTCATCTTGTATTGTATTTCTTATCTTGTCTAGACTAGGGTAAACACCTTGGGGCTCATTCTCCTTGGTGTAAACTCATTGTTGTTGGAAACAATTCCCACGACTATTTTCGCGCTAGTGAAAGATCCCACACATCCTTTGGGGCATAACTTCTGGTGTACTATAAGCTGCTAGCTAGAGACTCAAAAAAGTGTTGGACAAACTGATAAGACACTCATCTAATGACTTTAAATTAAGGACGATTGATGCTTTAATAAGGAACTTTATATGGCGAGGAAATAAAGATGAGAGATGTTTTAATCTAGTGAATGGAACACACCTTCTATCCTTAAAAATGGAAGGGAGCTTGGACATAAGAAACTTAAAGTGATCATAAATTAAGTTTACTTATGAAATGATTATGGAGGTATGATCTAGGAGAACAAACTCTATGAATGAGGGTCATCAATGTGAAGTATGAATATGGAACATATGTGCATGGAGTACATTAAAGTGGGGGGTGGAAGAAGAACATCATGCAAATAATTCAAACGTTGTTTAGAAGTTTAAGTTTTAGAATCCTTGTAGGAAGAATCAAGGATACACTCTTTTTTTTTTTTTTTCAAATCGTAAATATGGCATCCAGCACTACCTTCATACTGAAGTTTATAATATTTGATACCTTCCTCTATAAAAGTTGGTGCAAATATATAATCAAATGAACAAAAGGTTTTTGTTGCCTATCATCCATAAAAGAGTCTATGCTCCCAAGTATCTCTCTTACATTGTTCCTCCGTGAAAATAACTGACATTTGTTCATGGTTGCAGGTCATTGCTGAACCAACTAAGTGAACCTTTGATTGAACGCAACTACAAGAAACAAAATGATGTGTGGATCAACTTGCAAAACAATATGGATAGAGGATGCATGATAATATAAACACATTTTACTGTTTCTCCTTTGTTTGTCTTAGCTTTCAAGGCACAGAAGCTAGTAATTACTTTCTATAGAAGCACTATGGTTTGTTATGAAGTTTAATCACTGTCTCTGTAGTAGCACTTCTTATTTTTTACTGGGCACAAGAAAACATAATATACATGTGGTTTTTGAACATATCTAAAAATTTATGTGATACAAAATATGCCAATAAGGGTACAAAATAATAAGTTTTAATAACATTAATCCAAATGTAGAATTGAGTCGGGTTATTTTATAACAAACAATAGCGAAAATTGATACACAAAATCAAAAAAAGAAACAATAGTGTTCAACGAAGTGTCTAGTCTTGGGTTTTTGTCCAAATATACGGTTTTGAATTTTATTTCCGCTTGATAAGGTTTTTTTACGACTGAACTTGAAAATAATTGCTGGAATTAATTTATGTTGGTCATTAGTTCAAATGTAGAACTAGTGGTCAATTGAACAAGTTCTGCCCATTACTTCAAGGGTTATTCACATATTGCATGTTTATTAGCAAAAGATAGAGCTTATATTGATGGGCAATGTGCCCAAGTTTCAAATTTTATCTAATGTATATCTATCGACCAAGTTCACTATAGTAAATGTATGAATTTATGTTTTGTGGGTACCATATCCAAGTACCAACTTTTGCTTATAAAACAACTTTTGGTCTATTGAACACCTTCACTATCTTGATATGTTATGAAGATATGTTATGAACGTACTAAATTTTTATAGGCAAAAATTTTGATCAATAATGTCTTAAAATTTCCTAACTTGTGCCGTAAAGTTAGATTTTCTGAGATGGAGGCTATTCTTAAAAAAATTTGTTCAACGGTGCTAAAGAAATCAAGACCACCTATAGAAGCCATTTTTGTATGAAATTTATTTGTGGGGATAGAAATATCAAGATCAATCCATCTTAGGTGCAATTTTTTAACTTGACCCGATTATTTGAATTGTTTTGGTATAACCACCGAACGCGATAAGTAGCCCTTTTTGTTCATGAGTGCCAACAAATAATATATAGAGAGCGAGATCACGAGCTCAAATCCCATTTTTAGGTTATAATTCGTCATTGATGAGTGAAATAAGCTCTAATAAAATTACCAAAAAAAAACAAAAGTACTAAAAATAAAAATAGTAAAGATATCTTAATCTTGTTTTTGTCATTTTGTCCGCTACTAACGTCACTCCCGCCTTACCTTTTATATCGTCGTTCCTAATCTTATCTCCTAGCTAGTATGTCTCCACATGCTAAGCCTCCTTATTTCTACTTATCTCTGAATATGTAAGTTTTTGACAGGTCAATGCTCTGTCTCATACAACATAATTGATCTAACAACTTTGTACAACTTGCCTTTAAATCTTGGTGGCATATTCTTATCACATAAGACATCAGATGCGAGCCTTTATTTCATCTACACCTCTTCAATACGCATGCATCGTTGTCTATCTCCCACTTCCTTGAATTACTGACCCAAGATACTTAAAATTTTCTCTCTTAGTGATGACTTATAAATCATTCTCACTTCTTCCATGTTTGACTCATATGTTATGTCACTGAACTTGCACTGAAAGTGTTTGTCCTACTTAACCTAAAATTGTAAGTCTCTGGGATTTTAGAACTCCGATCTAGTGTTAACTCTGACATATGTCATGTCATGTCAATTAATACTATGTCATTTACAAATAATATATATCACGGTAGATCCTCCTGAATATATTGTGTCAGTTTTCCATCACAAAGACAAATAAAAATAAGTTATGAGTTAATGTTCTTGATGAAATCGCATTAGGACTAGGGAGTATTCGGGGTCTCCTCCTATATGTCCTCAGTCGCTCTGATGTATGCCTAAGACTGGTCAACGGACCGGAATCGGTTCGTCGGACCGGAATGAACGGGTACCGGACCGGACCGGAACTCGTTGACCGGTACCGGGATGAACCGGACCGGAATTACCAGAATGATTCATCGGTTCCGACCCGTTCCACTATATACCGGGATGGAACCGGAATAAACCGGAACGGACCGGGATGGAACGGGACGGAATTAACGGGACGATATTTTTTGGAATTACGAAAATATAATTATTATTTTTATTTTTTAAGTATAAATTAATAGTTTTTAAATTTATACTATAATTTTTACTAAAGTTTATTTTAAAGATATTTTATTAATTTTTTTTGTTGTTGTTAAGTTTGCAAGTAAAGTCTAATAAAGTTTTAAAAATTTAAATCTTTTGAAGTTTATACTTTATATGTTATTACTTATATTCATTAAAATTTATTTTATAAGTTATATTTATAACTTGTATCTTGTAAATATTAAATAAATTAAATTTGTAATTTTAAAAAAATTAAATTAAATATAAATTATATAAAATATAAAAAAATTAATATATATTAAATAAACCGGACCGGAATCGGACCGGAACGGAACCGGAATGAACAAGGATGAACCGGTACGAAATCACGATTCCGTCCCGTTCCGTGTACCGGTTCAGACTATACCGTCCCGTCCCGTAAGCAACCGAAACGGGACGAACCGGAACGAACCGAAACAGTACCGGAACGGTACCGGTACGTCCCGTTCCGTTGACCAGTACATTTCAAGACTCAAAGTATCTCCAAATAACCTCCCTTGGGACTTTGTGATGTGCCTCTTTTTAATCAATAAAACACCATACGATAGCTTTTGTTTTTCCTATTTCTATAATGCTTCGACGATCTCCTTAAAAGATGGATAACTTTTGTAGTTCATCGTCTCAGTATGAATTTGAATTGATTCTCGAAAATAGACATATCTGTGTTTTCATTTCTACCATCCTCTCACAAACTTTCGTTAGTGTTAGTTAGTAATTTGATATCTCAGTAATTATTGCAATTTTAAATATCATGTTTGTTCGTATACTTAACAAAATCATTGATGAAATGTATGCGTCCACTACTTATAATAGGACTAGGTCCTTTAGCACTATTACGATGCACAATAGTAAATACAGAAAGTAAAGAGAACGCATGATACTTTACGTGGAAACCTTCTTTCTAAGGGAGTAAAATCACGACCTGTCTCACGTGATTTCCAACTTTTTCACTAATCTTCTCAAGCAAAAGTGAAACACAGATTACAACCACACAATAAGATTAACCTCCTAATCTCAACACTAAGTAATACAACCTATTACTTACTGAGACTAAGCAATGCATCCATTGCCCACTATACTAACCTCACAAATTAATATAGACTTTTGACAGTAAGACACAAAGTTAACCTTAACAATTTTTTTACAATGACTCACACAAAGTTTTAAACCGTTTCTAACAAAAGTGAAACGAATCCTACAACTTAAGCAAAGATACAAGCAATCAAAATAACAACGGATTCAGGAAGAAATTCTTCAGTCGATAAGGTCCCTTGTTGTTTTGTTTGAAGCTTGATTTTTCTTTTCTTTTTTTGAATGAATAGTCTTGTTAGTTGTTTGTCATAGTGAACATATTAATCCAAGAAGAATTATTGACCATTAGACAAATAATCTCCGTCCATTCCTATTAGTTAAGTATACTGACAACTTCACCAACCACTGACAAGATAGCATTCCAGTTGTACAACATATTGCCCTGGATGAGAACACTCTGCAAAGGACCGGGTCCCTACATTTTGAGGATCGTTCGAAAACCTATCATCATTTTACTCCATCTCAATTCATTTAGCATGTAAGAAGTTTTTTCATCTCCCTCAAGACAAGTAGTTCTGTTGGAAAATGGGGTTGGAGAAACACTCGCAATCAGTGAAATTTTTTCTTGAACGAACAATTTTTTTTTCTTTGCCTCTTCACTTTGATTCTTTACTTTTTTTTATTTGATGGTAGAAAATGGGGAATATTTTCTTCCACCGACTTGACTTACTTTTAGCTTATCATAGCTGGATATTTATAGGAATTGTTTTAACATGTAACTATTCAAGTACATGTATCATGACTAGTTCTAAGTTTTTCTTGTTCCCTAAATCATGAATAAAAGCATACATGTATCTTAACATTGATTTCCTAATACATGAAATAAGCAAATTCATGTAGCTGGGATAAATCTAATTTACTTTTTTAACAAAGATTGTCTTGGATTCTTAACCTCCACCATCTCATAGCTGAAAATAAGGAGTGATTATCTTAAAACCAATTCGCCCTACCCCACCCCCCACCTCTCTCTTCCTCATAAGGATAACACGTTTAATCTCATGAGCTCAATGATATTGCTTTCATTCATACCGCAAAAGAAATTAGAAAAGCAAGTTTCTATCTTAATGAGCACGGTAATTAAAGGGGTGATGGCAACAAGCAAGTAAAGTGTCTCGAAGCGTAAAATATGCTTAATGATGATTGCTTTTTCCCCGTGACAGCAGCTTACCTTGCCAGTCACCAGCCTTATTCAAAGCTTTGATTTCCATTTCAGTAATATAGACCACATTCTTCCTACATTGTAACCAGACCATGTCCTCAGTCTTCTTATACTTCTTCTATCTTCGTAGTCATACGTATCAAAATTAGTCTGCTATATGTTAATTTCTTGCCATGAAATATCTTGATTATGTTTAAGCACCTTCATGACCATCTTGACTGACCTCTTATCCCTAGGATTGAATAAAATTAGATCACCAGCACAATAAAAATGGTTAATTCTTGATCCCTAACTGCTTATACTAGAACAAGCCATTACAACTGCTCTTGTTATTAAGTTGATTAAGGCTTTATTAAGTGGCTTCTGTAGCTATGATAAAGAAAACAGTAGATAAAGAGTCTCCTTATTTAACTCCCCTAGGGAAGTTAAAGAAGTCATCTGTTGTACCCTTTATGATGACTAAATAAGAATTTCTTGACAACAACTTGTAGATTATAATCAACAACAGCTAATAAGAAAGGTCCAGGAGAGCCTGTGACAATAATACCTCCTTTATTGTGTTCCTTTCCATCTACGATATCTCGGGTTAATATGACATTTCTAACTATCAATCTTCCCCTTACAGACCCAGCATGATTCTCAGAGATGAGCTTGCATAAAATGGGGGTCATTCTGATAGATAAAATCTCTGAAATAAATCTGATTGGTCACATTACACAAAATGATTGGTTTCGATTGGAGATGGGAGAGCTTATTCTAGGGAGATTGATAAATCTACCCAGACATGGACTATTGAATCTAGAAGTGCCATTGGTCACCTATATATACCTCAATGTGCCTTATATAATATCATCAAAGGCCCGTGATATATTCCAGCATGCATCTCATTAACTTCTGTCTACCAAAAACTCTTGTTGTTTAAAAAACTGCCCACCCATTAGGAGTAGTTAAGGATGTGAACGAAAAGAAGCCAAATAATTATACACATTGTATGATGAGTATGCATCTCTACTGCATAAGCTACTGCTAGCCCTTACGTTCATCTGGTGCTGGTCTTTAAGCACACTTCAATCAAACTCGGCCAATGCGCTTCTGTGCATAGATACTTGTCTACTAGATTAACAATGAGAACCTCTCTTTGTTCTGTTCGTTATTTCATGAAAACTTTTCTAGCATTCATCATTCTAGTGGGGGTGCATACAACTATATGCTCAATGTATTACACTAAATCGAAGTTTCGCCAAGTCCAGCTAACCTCAAATCATACATCAAAAATGTCATGGACAGAACCCCAAGCAATTAGCCCATAAAAAATCAGTAAGAAAGTTCAATAACAATAGTACTTTCTCAATGTACTACTGACATAACTAACACCAGCTAGCCTCATTCTCTACATTCACTTAAGTGTAACTCACTATTTACACATTTTCTCACCCAGTCAGCTTATACAACACAGGAACTAAACAAACTGAGCGACATTATAACAAACAGAAAGCGTGCAATAAAATGAAGCACAATTTCGAGCGAAAAAGAGTAAACAAACCATTTCGACTCTCACATATATGAGCTCATTCTACTTTAGTAGATTTGAACTTCACTAGCTAGAAGAATTTATTTTACACTATATTAGCATCTATATAACCACATTATCCAAGTCAAACTTACATATAAGATACAAAATTGAACTATTCAGCACACAGATCTCGTTAATCCAGACGAAACTAAAACTTCTCAAAATTTCATAAATTAATAATCTATAGATACAAAAAAAAAAAAAAAAAACTCGTAAATAGCGAAAATCACCTGGTGTTTGAATATTCATAGAGTTTTCCAGTACTGGAGAAGATAATAACTCCGGCCTCCGCATCGCACAGAATCGCTAGCTCCTTCGCCTTCTTCAACAATCCATTTCTCCTCTTCGAGAACGTCACTTGCCTGCTCGTCGAATTATCGATCCTCCTTATCACTATCTTACCTCTCCCCATCGCCGATCTCTCTCACACACACACACTCACTCTCTCTCTCTCTACGCCTCTCTCTACAAAATACACAAAATTAGCTACCTACAATTCCACATAACAACTGCGTGCTACATATTCAATTTCTCAAATATGCGAAAACAAAAAACAAAAAATAAATTGTATGCTTACACTTACCAGAGAAATTTCATTCACGAGAAGAAGCAGAAGAACAAATCAATGGAGGAATTTTTCGATCGAGAGAGAGAGGCAAAAAAGTTGCTGTTGATGGAGAAGACAAAAGAAGACTTCGCAATCGTCGTTTTGGGTTCAGTTTTTTTCTGATTAAATTTGGCTATATAAGGAAAGTGTGTGTATATATGAAAAAAGGCGAAACGCGTTGGGTATGGGGTAGGGGGGTTAAAGAGGGTGGGGGTATTAGGGCGTTTCAAAAAAAACCGCTATTCTACCTCGGGTTTATAAAAAACCAATAGTGGTTTTGTGTGCTTGTGACACGTGGAAGATTTTTATTTGTCAGGGGGTTTAATATAAGGTCAGATTCGTACGAAAAGTTTTGTCATTCGTATAGATTGCTGACGCGTGGCTGTCTCTGAATTTTAAAATGAACTTCCCACTTATGGAAATAACTTTTTTCGAACTGGAGATTACATACTGACGGATTTGCCCTTTCTGCATTTGGGTCACTAATTTGACCCTTTGGAGCTAAAGCTAATAATGGAATAAACGCGGTTCAATTTATGGGACTTATTTTTCTATTTAATCTGTTTTAAAAATAATAATATATTTTTATACAATTATATAGTTTGTATTTTATTTTTAATAAAATAATTTATGATCACACAAATTTTTGTCTATTTTGATTTTTTACAAACATATCATAAATTTATCTCTTAGGATATGCTATCTTTAAGTTCAAAAAGGTGCAAAAAGATATGAACTTGTGTTTTGTCTCCTTTTAGAACTTGACATTTTCATCATCTTATGATTTGAAATTTGTTTATGGTTTCAATATGCGCTTCAAGATATTAAGTCGGACTACTCTTATACAGTATGATGGTAGCAAAACAAATCTTGGTTAGAACAATGTTAATATTTAAAAAGTTAGATTTACGAGTTCATTGCGCTTATAACAATTTCACTAAAACTCAATATTTTTTGCTAAAATACATTCATTAACATTTATAAATGTCATTTGTTCATGAACCTTTTTATGTTGTAAATCAAGGGTGGGGCTGCAGGGGCGTAGATAGGTGAGGTACGTGGATTCGTCCGAACCCAATAACTTTTTCGTAGATCCTTTGTATTAGAAAATTTTGTAATAACTGGTGAACTCGTAACAGAACTGATTGACAGCTCAATGATAAGAATGAAGAACGAAATTTAGAACCCTTAAACTCCTAATACTGATTCCACCTCTGAGCGGGAATACTACATTTTTTTGGTTGCTTAACCAAAATGTGGGAGCTCACGTGCCAACTGTCCCACTTGTATTCTGCAGTACTCTCCTTGTATTGTAATGCCTTCTACTTTTAGATTTCTTACCAAATAAGGAAGTCTTGCTCTGCAACTTCTAATTTCAATGGTAAATGTTCTTTATTTTGTCTACCTCTCTATTTCTATATCTCATACTCAAAGTGGAATTGAATAAATAAGATAAAATAAGAGGCAAAAACATGTAGTGGATACATATAATATTCGATCCTTTCGTACAACCAACATAGAAACGTGTTATGTGAAAATAAAATATATATGTCGTCAGAAATAATGTCATTTTATATGATGTTGAAGTTTGATAAAGTAATGTCAACTTGCAAATAATTCCATAAGTTATGGAAGCAAAAAATTGGCACTAATATCATTTATCTGATTAACGAGGTTTAGAGATCAGAATTTTACGTGAAAGTAATTTTTTTCATAGTTTTAATTATTGGAAATTAATTTTTTTGATCAATTTGTCAAAATAAATATATATTTTTACGATGTAATTGTACTTCTAAAAAACGCTTACACGAGCTAATGACCAAGTATTTGTTCCAACGCGTCTTTAATTTCAAAATCATTTTTCATAACCTTTTCTTCTTCTTAATTAAGATGCCAATTAGAAATATGAAGTAATTATTATTATGAAATATATATATATATATATATATATATATATATATAGAAATAGTTTTGTATATCATCCCTAAAGCTGCAAATTTGTTGATGTTGATTGATTCAACAAAGAGTCATTTTCTCCAATATTGCTGATTTGCTAACTTACTAGCCATGTTGATTTCTTTTTTACTCCATTAATCTCAACACATTCACATAAAATGAAAGCAAAGAAAATTTCAAATGATTGAAAAATAATTAATTTCTACTCATCTACAAAGCACTAAATAATATGTTAATTTTTTTTAATGGAAAACATTTCCTAGACCATGGAGCGAATGAGCCAAATCAATTTAAGAGGTTAATAACAAATATAACAAGCTTTGTTCATATAATTAATACATAAATAAATAAGAAAAAGCACTTGGGAGTAGTTGACCATGCCTTCCTGTCCGTACATTTTAGCTCCAGAAATCTTTGCTTTAAAAATAAAAGCTAGCTGATTCTGCATTAATTACCTGATCAGATATGATTCTTAATTAAACCCTTTTTTATAATCTCTTTGTCTGTATCTACTTGTTAAATATGTTTTAATTTAATTTTTTTTATTTATATTTTTGATGAATAAAAAAAATATTTTTTAATTATTATTCTCTCAATTTATTAATATTAAATTAGTATCTTCAAGAAATACAATGAATAAATATATATAAGACTCTATCAATTAATATGGATAAATCGTAAATTCACTATATCAATATTTTTTAATACTATGTAAGTTAAAATTTGTCAATTAAAAAAAAAAACTAAAGGAATATATATTTGTAAGTTGTCAATCTTTTTATGTTGTTTTTCTATGATTTTACTTATTGGGTTCAAAGTAAGGACTTCGATAAATAACTTCAACAAAACAAAATTTACAACCAAAAAAAAGTTGTAAGAGAAGTCAATCTTTTTATGTTGTTTTTCTATGATTTTACTTATTGGGTCCCAAATTCTAAGTAGGGACTTTGATAAATAACTTTAACAAAACAAAATTTACAACCAAAAAAAAGTTGTAAGAGAAGCCTTAAGCAAAGAGTATAACCTCCAAAGACTTTTAGTAGATTAGTTGAAATTGATTATCTGAATCTTTGCCTTATTAGCGAGAGATTATTTTTCTATGGAAAAAGAAAAAAATAAGTATAATATATGAACATTTGATTGTATTATATTTTTTATCTCCGTATTTCTAGGAAGCCAATATATTAAGGTAATAGAAAGAAAGTAAAGTCCTATTCATAGACATAAGTTATAGTGAAATAATTTGAGATTTATCTATTTTTAGTTCAACTCTCAAATTTGATACTCTAAAATGAGAAGAAAAAAATTGGAAGCATTGCACCAAAAATGACCCATTTAAACGAGAGTTGGTTCACCTACAATTTAATTCAGGTGACTTTCTTATCTTAGATTCGAAAAATAATAATTATATATCCTTACTAAGACATTGATGTTTATCACTTTAAAATTATTTAATTTTGCAATCACTTTCACGTTAAACAAAATCTTATTGATCACGAACAACGTTTTATTATTCTTTTAATTTAATGATACATATGTTGGCCAAGCTATTGAAAAGTAAAAAATTTTGTTTTATAAAATAAATTATTCATTTTACAAATTAGAGTGTTTGATCATTTTTTAGGGAAAAATAAGTGACTTTGAATAATAGCGGGAAAAAGTTTTCTTTTTTCTTTTTAGAGAAGTATTTTCTGATACCTTGGATCAAGTACAAATTATTATTTTTTTATTAGAAATTATTATACTAATATTAGCAAAAATTATATTTCTAAGTGGATTAGCTAGACAAACAATAAGAAGTACTACTTTAATAATACTTTATCGAAAAACATTTTTAACAAAAAAATATAGTATTTGCCAAACATAGTAAAAACAGTCTCCAAAAAGAAGGTGTGCCCCATTTTATTTAAAAATATTATCTTTGAAATGTTTGGCTATTAAAGCATCATTGTTAATCAAGTAAGTTACATTATTAACAAAAAAAAAAAAAGGTCTCAAAGAAAAATATAATTTTAATTAGTTGGGACTTGGGTGATCCCTCGTGGTCAAGATTTCGTGGACCAATAAGGTTCCTTCATAGCACTTAAACGACTCTTGACGCTAATTAATACTTCTTCGATCTATTTTTATTTTTATTATAGTGAATAAATAAAAATATATTAAGAAAATAATATTTATTAATTAAAATTTGCTTAATGAGTTGAGAAGATAAATTATCTCATTAATGATGAAATTGGAACCTTGAAATTCCAATTTTTGTTCCAAGAAGAAAATGAAAAAATGTTGGAGTTGGCTAAATTACGGTGTGTCCATTAATGATATGGCTAAATTACGTGCGTCCATTCAGATAAATTTTGTCCCTCTTCGAAAATTATTTACTATGAAAATTAATGTATTTAGCCAAAATTTTAAGATAAAAAGAAGTGTTTTTTAATAGCAATAACAGCATTAGAGGAAAGAAATACTGGTACTCTTTTTTGAGGCATTTTTGTAAATTTAGTCAAACAGAATTATTAATAAATATCAATCAAACATAAATCACTCTCTTCGTTTTAAAAAGGAAGGCCTAGTTTAACTTAGAACAGAATTTAAAAATGAAAGAAAATTCTTTAATTTATGGTTCTAAATTAAAGTTATATCAAATATACCAAAGTATCCTTTAATTTTGTGGTCTTAAACATGCTACGTTGAAAGTTAAATTTAAATTGTTACCAAATAAAAGAACGATCATTCTTTTTTAAACAAAATAAAAAGAAAATAGAAATATTCTTTTCTAAACAGAAGGAATTGTTGCCAAATAAAAAAAGAATAATTCTTTTTGAAACAAACTAAAAAAAATATTCTTTTTTAAAACGGAAGAAATATTATTTTTTAAAAGAATACATCTAACCAAAAACACACTTCTATAAATAAATAATTTTAAAAATTTAACCAAATATATTATTCAAAAAGTTTATCTTTTAAAACTTTGGGCACTTTTGTGCTAAGTGCTCAAGGAACTTATTTTAAGTTGGCTGATCCCACGTGGGCAAGATTTTATAGACCAATAAGATTCCTTCTTACCACTTTAACCATACAAGACTTAAGCCAAAATCAACGGCTGCTAATTATAGTACTGATTAAATTAAGGTTATTTCTACACTGAAACACAAAAATCTAATAACACGTGTCAACTATCAGCCACATCATATACATAGGAACCACGAAAAGTGAACACTTTTGTTAATGTACCTTCCAACACCTTACTAAAATTGTTTGTTTTTTTAAATTTGGCGAGAGAATTTAATTAGAATAATATTTTTTTCTGTTAATTTTTTGTTGAATATTTTTTTTTAATTTTAATATATTTTAATTTAAAAAAAAAAATCAGTATATTTTATAATAAAGAAAATATTATAGACTTTTAATTTTCTGATCAAATTTTCTAATCATTTAATATTATTTTTTTTCTTATCAGGTCATTGTCCCATTGATAATTGTTCCTCATGGTTTTAATATGAAATTTGAATAATCTAAATTTCAAATATATTGGACTTATTGGAAGAAACACAATCTATTTAAAAGAAGTGTTTTTTTATGGTTAACTAAAGAGACATATTTCTAAAGAAATTTATTCACTCCTATAGAGTAATAAGTTTTTTTTATTAATTATATTCTTGATTCGATGGTATATATTTAATATTTTCTTTCCATTCTTCTTTAAATGTCTAATCTACTAAATAAATTTTAAATTTACTTCTCCAATTTAATATATCAAGAGAAAGATAATCTTCTTTTCCTATCCTTGATGTATTACGTTCTAAATCCATTAAAAGACCATATCGTAGAAGTTCATATATATGGATATTATGATAAATTATGCAAATTTCATTTTAAAAAAATACGAATCTATTATGGACAACTAAAAATGAACAAATAAAAAAAAGAAACTTATCGGTTACACAAAGATTTACTTATCTAAATAGGAATATATTTGAAAAACAAAAATATTTTTTTTTTATAAGCACAATTTATTTTAGCTGTAAATAAAAAGACAAAAACAATATTTGATATGAATCAGAGAGAGTAGTTATACCCTAATTGATAGTATTGAAAAATCATAAAAATCTTTTTTGTAAAATGGATTTTATTTTCATAGGTAGCAGCCCATGATATTTACTACTACTTAGCTTTCTAGTCTCATTCTTGTTTATGTTTTTATTTATTTATTTATTTGTGAAATTGCCATCATCAAAGATTTGTCTGGCTTAACCCATTCGTACTATGAGAAATACAGATAAAAAGAGGGGAGCATAGACGTGACCTTCGAGAAAATATGAATTGTAATTGAGCGTGTGACCTACTGGTCAACGAAGTGTTTGAAAATCATAAGTGTTCGTGTTCAAATCTTTAATGGAGACGAAAAATACTAAATGATTCTTTTCATCTGTTTTAGTTTTGATGGACAAAGTTATCTGATATCTGTTGTTACAGAAAGCCAGGAGGTGAAAGATATCACATGAATTATTGTTACAGAAAGCCAGAAGGTAAAAGATATCACATAAATTAATCGTACTTCTCATAGCTCTCATAAGGTGAACCTGTGTAAAAGTTGGACACTACGATCAACAAAAATAAATAAATAAAAAATGTGAAAGCTAATTTATACATTCTCATAAGGCCTATAAAACATACAATTTATTTCGTACTTCTCACGAGAGGAAAATCTTACATTAACTTAACTTTGTACATATATACATTTAAGATCGGAAAAATCGATATATTCAAAAATATTTTATGGATAAAGATATATTTTTGGAGATTCAATAATTTCTTTGATTTTAAATCTGGACCATAAACATTAATTCAAGGCAGAAAACTCAGTGAATCGAATATAATCCAAGCTATTTTTAATTTCAATTTTTTTTTATATAACTTCAACATTTTTTATTTAACTTCAACAATCATGTGATTATAGATAGAGGCTGTTTCATTTTTGTGGCCTGCAATATATGGTACACACAAAGTTTTAGCTTGCAGATAACAAAAACACTAATTGATCATATTCTTAACAATTATATAAGAATCGTTCACATTAGATCCCTCACTTAATTAATGTATTAGTATGCAAGGGTACCTTATACTATAAAAATATAATTAGTTGGAATTCATTTAGTGAAGCTCTGATGTACCCCACTGGTGTCTTTAATCAGGAGAAGATAGTGGATCATAAAATGCCCTTTATTTCAAACAGGATAAGCCTAGATCATCAAAAGTAGAATCATTTAGGTCCCTTGGATTGATTTATTATTTTTTATAACGATAAGATACGAATCAACTTGCATGTTAGAAGAAAACTGTGAATTGTTATTCTTACAATAACTTGTATTTATGAAGTTAATGAACAGAAACAGAAACAAGATGAAGCAGAAAAAATTTAAAATAGAAGAATTAATCCGAGTCCACAGAAAATACTGTGTGTCCTTAAGAAATTTAATCCCCTCAATGTACCCAAGGTTATGGATTAATTTCTCCCAAGATAAAACGGATTAAACCTGTTAAAGAAATAGCGGTACCTCAAACTTCTTTAACTTCAACGAACTGAAGAACAGCAACAAGTCACACAGACTCAGTCGATCGACACTTTGATTTTATTTTGAGAGAAAAAATAAATGCAGAGAAAGAAAAATTTTCAGTGATTAAAAAATCAAAAATTGACTTCCTTTTATAGCCATTTTCAGCAAGGAACATGTTTGTTCAGTGAAATCTGTTTAGACCCATTTTATCCAGAAAGTTGTGTCTTTTGGAAAAAATAACAACTTTTCGAAAAATTGTGTCTGTTAGGAAAATACTACTTTTTGGAAAGTAACGACTTTTAGAAAAGTAACGACTTTTCGGAAAGAGTAACAACTTTTCGGAATGTTACTGTTACCTGCAAATTTATAAGAAATGACTTTTCATTTTCTCTCCAAAGTAGTTCCCTCACTTTTGATATTTTCTCTTTTCTTTTCCCATTCACACTTGCTAAAACCCAACAATCCCCCACATGAATGGGGAAGGCTATTGTTAAAACATATGCATGAAAAAACTTGTGTGTCTTGTAGGTAAAGGTTAATCGCATCTGGATAAGTAGGTTTCCCTTTAAACTTTCCGTAGTGAACATATATCGGATATACTCGGTCAATCGGTAGATTTGATATCTTTGAACCGTCGAGCTTTGGTGTATACCTAGACAACATATGTCACACAATCAACCTTGAACTGTTCTTAGTTCTCATTGTTTTGTTCGTTTCAGCCATGAACACATCTTGGTTAGTAAGTGCTTAAAGAACTGGCCTTACCGGATTTTCCTTGAAGCGGCTTACACTTCACACTTACATAGGTGATTTCTAAATGTGTTATCCCATAGATACACCATTTGATATTCCTTGTATCAAACTTAGAAACCATTAAAAAGTCCTTATGTCTTTATCCTAGTTACTAAACATTGTCTCATCATGAGAATGAACCATAAAATAATAATAATATTTTATTTTATTTTTCCTTTGACAATGTTGAACCGTCATCAATGACTTTGTTTTATCTCCTTGAACCTAGATCTTGGGATCTCCAGTCTTCTAGGTAGAGTTACCGCCACGATGACTTGTTCTCGGCCATAGTCCCATTCCCGTCGATGATTTCTCAACTCCCTCTCTATTTAGGCCTTTTGTAAGTGGATCCGACACATTATCTTTTGACTTCACATAGTCAATTGTGATAATTCCACTAGAGAGTAGTTGTCTCACAGAGTTATGTCTTCGTCTTATGTGACGAGACTTGCCGTTATACATAATGCTTCCAGCCCTTCCTATTGCAGCTTGACTATCACAATGTATGCATATAGGGGCCATTGGTTTGGGCCAAAATGGAATATCTTCTAAGAAATTCCGGAGCCATTCAGCTTCTTCACCTGCCTTGTCTAAAGCAATGAATTCAGACTCCATTGTAGAGCGAGCTATACATGTTTGTTTGGATGATTTCCAAGATATTGCTCCTCCGCCAATAGTAAAAACGTATCCACTTGTGGATTTTGTTTCAGTTGACCCAGTAATCCAATTTGCATCACTATATCCTTCAAGAACGGCTGGATATATGTTGTAATGTAAAGCATAGTTTTGAGTGTCATCTAAGTATCCCAAAACTCTCTTCATTGCCAACCAATGATTATGATTAGGATTACTTGTGTATCGACTCAGTTTACTGATAGCGCAAGCTATGTCTGGTCGTGTACAATTCATGACATACATTAAGCTTCCCAATACGCTAGCATAGTCCAATTGAGACTGACTTTCGCCTTTATTCTTTGCAAGATGAAGATTTACATCAATTGGAGTCTTTGCCCTTTTAAAATTCAAAAATTTGAATTTTTCAAGTATCTTTTGAATATAATGAGTTTGAGACAATGCTAGACCATTAGGAGTTTTAAGAATTTTAATTCCTAATATCACATCAGCAACTCCTAAATCTTTCATATCAAACTTACTAGCAAGCATACGCTTTGTAGCTTTTATATTAGCAATGTCTTTGCTCATTATAAGCATATCATCTACATATAGGCATAAAATAACTTCCTGATTTGGAGTATCTTTAATGTAAACACATTTATCACATTCATTGATCTTAAATCCATTTGCCAACATGGTTTGATCAAACTTTGCACGCCATTGTTTTGGTGCTTGTTTTAGCCCATAAAGTGACTTAATAAGTTTGCACACTTTCTTTTCTTTACCAGGAACTACAAAACCCTCAGGTTGTTCTATGTAAATTTCCTCTTCAAGCTCTCCATTTAAGAAGGCTGTTTTCACATCCATTTGATGAATTTCAAGACCGTATACTGCAGCTAGTGCAATTAACATCCGAATTGATGTAATTCTAGTCACCGGCGAATATGTGTCAAAATAATCAAGACCTTCTTTTTGTCTAAAACCTTTGACAACAAGTCTTGCTTTATATTTGTCAATAGTTCCATCGTCTTTCATCTTCCTTTTAAAGATCCATTTTGAACCCAACGGTTTGTTCCCTGGAGGAAGATCAACCAACTCCCAAGTATGATTGCTTAAGATTGATTCAATTTCACTATTAACAGCCTCCTTCCAAGAGGTTGAGTCGCTAGACAACATTGTTTCCTTGAATGTTTGAGGCTCACTTTCAAGAAGAAATGTTACAAAATCTGATCCAAATGAAGTAGATGTCTTTTGACGTTTACTGCGTCTTGGACTTTCTTCATTTTGTTCATTCTCTTTTGGTTCTTCTCTGGGTTGTTTAGATCCCCCACTAGATGACTCAAGTCTAGTTTTATACGGATAGATATATTCAAAAAGTTCAGCACTATCTGATTCTATTACCGTATTATCATGAATATCCGAATGTTCTGACTTATGAACCAAAAAACGACATGCCTTACTGTTTGTGGCATATCCAATGAATACACAATCCACAGTCTTAGGTCCTATTTTTACCCTCTTAGGTATAGGAACTTGGACTTTGGCTAGACACCCCCACACTTTGAAATATTTCAAATTGGGTTTTCTACCTTTCCATTTTTCATATGGAATTACATTTGTCTTTGAGTGAGGCACTCTATTAAGTATCTGATTTGCTGTAAGGATAGCTTCCCCCCACAAGTTCTGTGGTAAACCTGAACTTATAAGTAATGCATTCATCATTTCTTTTAAAGTTCGATTTTTTCTTTCTGCAATTCCATTAGACTGAGGAGTGTAGGGAGCAGTAGTTTGATGGATTATTCCATTTTCTAAACATATTTCTGCAAATGGAGATTCATATTCTCCACCTCTATCACTTCTGATCATTTTGATCTTTTTATCTAACTGATTTTCAACTTCAGTTTTATATTGCCTAAATGCATCTATTGCTTCATCCTTACTATTTAGCAAATAGACATAACAATATCTAGTGCAATCGTCAATAAAAGTTATGAAATATTTTTTCCCACCACGTGATGGTGTTGACTTCATGTCACAAATATCAGTGTGAATCAATTCTAAAGGATTTGAATTCCTTTCAACAGATTTATAAGAATGCTTAGCATACTTAGATTCAACACAAATTTGACATTTTGATTTATTGCACTCAAATTTTGGCAAAATATTTAAGTTAATCAGTTTTCGCAAGGTTTTGTTATTAACGTATCCCAAACGTTCATGCCATAAACATTTAAACTCAAGCAAGTAAGAAGAAGCAAAATCTTTATTCATATCAACTGCAATTACATTGAGTTTGAAAAGACCATCACTAAGGTAGCCTTTTCCTACATACATATCATTTTTGCTTACTACTACTTTATCAGAAACAAATACACATTTAAATCCATTCTTGGTCAGAACTGGAATTGAAACTAAATTCTTTCTCAATTCTGGAACATATGAGACCCTATTCAAAGTCACCACCTTGCCTGATGTCATCTTTAATAGGACTTTGCCAGTTCCTTCCACCTTTGCAACAGCGGAGTTTGCCATAAATAATTTTTCATCTGTAAGTGCTGGAGTATATGATGAAAATAATTCTTTGTTGGCACAAACATGGCATGAGGCACCAGAATCTATCCACCATTCTCTTGGATTTCCAACCAAGTTACATTCTGAAAGCATTGCACAGAGATCGTCCATTTCTCCTTTGGATTCAGCCAAGTTTGCTTGATCCTTCTTTTTCTTGTCCTTCTTAGGACCCCGGCATTCATTAGTCCTATGACCATGTTTACCACAATTAAAGCAGTTTCCATTGAATTTCTTCTTAGGAGGATTGCTTTTTGGACCAGATGCTTTCTTTCTTTTCTTTAATTTTGTGGTATCTTCTTCAACAAAATTTACTCCACATATTGCTGAATTGCCACGTGACCTCTCTGCAGCCTTATTATCCTCTTCGATTCTCAACCTTACTATGAGATCTTCAACAGTCATCTCCTTGCGTTTGTGTTTCAAGTAGTTTTTAAAGTCCTTCCACAATGGAGGTAACTTTTCAATAATTGCAGCCACTTGAAAAGCATCATTCACAATCAATCCTACATTAAAGGTTATGTGAGTATTAAGGGAAAACTTAATATTTCTAACATAGGTATTAAATAAATTTATACCTTCAGCAAGGAGATCATGGATTATGACCTGCAATTCTTGAACTTGGGTGACGACAGTCTTACTGTCTATCATCTTAAAGTCCAGAAATTTTGCCACAATGAATTTCTTCATTCCGGCATCTTCTGTTTTGTACTTCTTTTCTAAAGCATCCCAGAGTTCTTTTGAGGTTTTTGCATTGCTGTACACATTGTACAGATCATCTTGCAGACCACTCAAAATATAATTTTTACACAAAAAATCTGAGTGTGTCCATGCTTCTGTTACCAAGAATCGTTCATCAGCCGGAGTTTCATCTGACATAACAGGAATATTCTCATTGATGAACTTCTGCAGACTCAACGTAGTGAGATAGAAGAACATCTTTTGCTGCCATCTCTTAAAGTCGACTCCAGAAAACTTTGCAGGTTTCTCAGCCGGTGCTAAGGCAGCATTTGAACGATTATGTGCAACCGTTGTTGTTGCAGCACTTACTGTTCCAGCATTTGTTTGACTTGAATTAGTCATTTTTTTTCTGTCACAAATGGCAGATAAATTAAGTATTTAAAATACTAACAGTAAAGAACAAATCTTTACACAAACTGTTTCTGATTTAACGATAAAGTTTTTATGTTCTTTTAATCGTTAATCGAATGAATTTTAAAAATTCAAGCAGAGTAGAAAACCATAAAGGTTTTAATCTTCAGAAACCTCAAATACAGAAACTGTTAAATTTCTTAAGATTGTTATTCTTACAATAACTTGTATTTATGAAGTTAATGAACAGAAACAGAAACAAGATGAAGCAGAAAAAATTTAAAATAGAAGAATTAATCCGAGTCCACAGAAAATACTGTGTGTCCTTAAGAAATTTTATCCCCTCAATGTACCCAAGGTTATGGATTAATTTCTCCCAAGATAAAACGGATTAAACCTGTTAAAGAAATAGCGGTACCTCAAACTTCTTTAACTTCAACGAACTGAAGAACAGCAACAAGTCACACAGACTCAGTCGATCGACACTTTGATTTTATTTTGAGAGAAAAAATAAATGCAGAGAAAGAAAAATTTTCAGTGATTAAAAAATCAAAAATTGACTTCCTTTTATAGCCATTTTCAGCAAGGAACATGTTTGTTCAGTGAAATCTGTTTAGACCCATTTTATCCAGAAAGTTGTGTCTTTTGGAAAAAATAACAACTTTTCGAAAAATTGTGTCTGTTAGGAAAATAACTACTTTTTGGAAAGTAACGACTTTTCGAAAAGTAACGACTTTTCGGAAAGAGTAACAACTTTTCGGAATGTTACTGTTACCTGCAAATTTATAAGAAATGACTTTTCATTTTCTCTCCAAAGTAGTTCCCTCACTTTTGATATTTTCTCTTTTCTTTTTCCATTCACACTTGCTAAAACCCAACGCATATGGAATTTTCTGGGAATTCGTATGAAAACCACACGAAGTGAATTACATGGAAATTTTCCTGGGAATTAGTACGAAAATTTATAAAAAAAATAAGTTTCCTGCGAATTTTCTTACTAATCTCTAGAAAAATTCACATTTAATTCACACTTTTCTTACAGTGATAACTGCTCATCAAAATTAGGATAAGTAGAAAGAAATCAACAAATATTTTGATTTCTACTGAATTTTGAACATGAGACTATAGACTATTATGACATATCCTTAGTAGACCTCTTGATCATTTTTAAAAAAACATCTTGAAGTAGGTGAAAACTAGATGAAGCTAACCAATGAGGCCACTTGACATTGTTAGGCACCGAATAATATTTAATTATATAAATTAAGGACATAACTTTCTCATTTTATCATTGAAAAAACTGAGAAAAAGCATAAAAAGAAAAGAATATTAGGCTTAACTTGACCTTATAAGCTAAGAAAGACCAAATTGCCTTCACCTATCAACGGGGAATAATTCAACAACCCTACATGTCCAAACCTGTGAACTGAAGTAGTCCAAATTATATGCAAGTCTATGGATTCGTTTGGTTCTTTTTATTCTTCGAATTGAGTTTGTCCTAAAATTTATTTAACATGGTATTAGAGTCAAAAAATCCAATGTTAGAATCCCAGATAGATTGTTCATGCCTCGTAACTAGATAATATAAGTGTTCACACGCTGAGGACCAGAAAGACTCATAAGTTGCTATCACTCCAAACTTTATGAATTTTAAACTTATAAGCATTCTTAGTTTGATCAAATTTCTTAATATTTTATTCAAAATATCTTTTATAATTTCCTAAAATATCTTTTTCAAAATAGAATTCCCAACCCTCTCTCTTTATTTCTGCTTCGTCATTCATCTTTTTTCATGTAAAAATACTCTTGAACTTGTAATTTTAGTAAATAACTTCAAGGACTTTTATCTACATACGTAAATATATTGTTTATTTACATTAAATTCAACTTGAACGCCTAAGTTTTTCCCAATACTTTGATACTTTTCAATAGTTTTAGTCACATCTATGTTTTAGATATTTTCAATACATAGAGAAACATGCAGTCATATATCCATACTCTACAACTTGTCCAATTAGGGGAATTGTTAAATTGGAAACATATCAATAAATAAAGTAACTATCTAGACTCTAGTAGCTAGTCATAATCATGAATCATGTTACAGCTCTAAATTAAGAAAGTTAGTCATGGGGTATCCTATAAAGTACTATTCTTTTGATTGTTAATTGCTATATTTTTGGATAATAATATTCATTTTAATGCTACAAGTGGAGGTATGCACATGATACTAATAATGCAACTTAATTAATTTATCAGAATTGGTAGTTGGAGAATTGAGCATCCAAGACGGAGATTCATACAGCAAGTTTAAGGTTTATGCATCAGTTTTAATTTAATTTTAATATAATAGAAATAACATAATCAGCATGTCACTTATAGGATTTTGATTTTAAGAAATCACATATATACGAAACATTATTGATTAAAAAAATTAGACACTATCTCAAATTATGAGATATTTTTTGCTTTTTGATATTCAAATTAGCTAAAGTTTGACAAGTATTTATAATATACTTTTAATTATATTTACGTTAAAAAATTATTATAACTTATCGTATTTTTAATACCTAAAATTTATTTCAAAATATTTTAGTATGTTGATCTAATTCAATTAATTGACCTTTAAATATGACTTTAAAAAAATAAACTTAGCTTCATAAATTGTAACGAACCGGAGGGTGTACTAAATTATACTATTACTATAAAATATTTTATTTATCAACATATATAATTTAAATACAATGAGGCTTGGCAATCGTTATTTTGATTTTTGGGTCAGTCTTATTATTATTATTATTATTATTATTATTATTATTATTATTATTATTATTATTATTTTCAGTCAATCTTCTGATTGAATGAATAGCCTATAAGAGGAAATTATGTCCATCAATTATATAAATCGTCAAAACCGCTTTAATTGGGACAAAAACAACAGCGGTTTTTGCAGTGGTTGTGGAATTTGAAATAATGTTTATTGACGACTTTGCCCTTTCTTGATTTGGGTGACTATTTTATGGGCGCAATGACAAATATTTTGCGTCTAAGTTTGCTTAATTAACAAGATGAAAAATTTTAAAAATACGCATAAGATTTATCATTGAGCGAGCGAGATAGAATTTAATAATTTTAGCAAAGATTTTATATATATATAACTATGTCAATTTTTATATCGATTTTCATATAACGAATTTGTCTCTGTATTATTCAGTGTTTTGGACGAAGAAATATTTTTATGTCCGTTATTTCTATTTCCAATTTCTGATATATTTTTGTGCTTAATTTAATTGAAAGTTTTGCGGTGATTTCCAATTCCCAAATTGACACTATCTTTGTTTGAATGGCTATCTGTTGATTCTCAAACTCAGTAACTATTTATTCCAAGGCTTCGAATAATTAATATGCGATAACAATAAGAAACTTAAATTTCTTAAGTACATACAATTAACATAACTATTTATTCCAAGGCTTCGAATAATTAATATGCGATGGATAACAATGAGAAACTTAATTAAATTTCTTAAATACACAATCAACAAATTGTGAACTCGAAATAAATTTACATTTCTTCCACTTTCTGATTTTCTAGTTTAATTGAAAACAGGATATTAAAATACAATATATATACCCTTTACCTTTTTCTTGCTCTATCTTTATACGTTTATTCATCAAACATGATATTTTAGGGAATAACAATCTAGGAATTTAAGAAAACGATTTAAGTGAAATTCCACTTGTCAGTTGTCCAACATGTGATCTGTATTTGGATTAAGAAAGGTTACCAAATATGGAAATTAAAACTCCTAATTTCCATGGAAAATGTCTTTTCTTTGTCTCCTCATGTTTATCTTCTTTCTCTATCTCCAACACATAGTGGGATTAAAGAAGAAGAAAGATTAATTAAGAGATAATTAAAAAGGCAAGAACAGAAATTATCACTCCAAAAAAGTGGTGATCAATACATAAAATATTCAAACTAAACGTATTTTATGTTAATAAGTCTCATAAAAGAGTATTCCGTCAGCAACAATGTCCTTGATAAAAAAAAAATCATCAGCAATAACGACCTTGCAAATAATTTAAAGTTTTAAGTACATGACATAACAATATCATGAATATTATTTTATTGCAAAACTTACCTAAGTACTGAAACAGTATGACACGATAACAGTAAAATTATTAAATAGTAATAGATGTGATTAACGAGGTTTAGAGATCTGATTTCACGTGAAAAGTTATCATTTTGATAGTCAAATAATCATAATATAATATTCATGTTGCCATCAATTTTTCAAATATCAAGCATGCTTAATTATTTTATGATCCAACTTTTTTCCTAGGTTTTATTATTCTTTTACATTACCTTTTTCTTATAAGAGGGATTAGAACTATCAACTATACATGAATTGTATTTGTAGGAGCAAGTTTTAACTTATGATGGCATTTCCTTTTTTTCTCCTCAAGCACAAATGTTCAAGTTAATTCAAGGAGGAAATCGCGATATTTTAAAAGAAAATAATAAGAAAAAAAAAGTTTAAATTACAAAAAAAAAAGGAAAATTATTTTTTATATAAAAAAAACTTGTAAAATGAAAATTATAAAAATATCATTGAGTTTTTATATTTTTAAGGGAAAAGGGTCTGATATACCCCTCAACTTTAACATTTAGAGCTGATATACCCGTTGTTATGAAAATGACTCATATATACCCCTACTTGTAAACAAATGACTCAAATATACCCTTTTCCTCTAACGGAAATGAAAAAAAATTAATTTTAATCTAAATTTTTATTATTTTTTTCTAAAAAATATAATCCCATATGAGTAAATTTAATCCTCGTCAAACATATTTTTTTTGACTTTTTTTGTTTCAATGACTAATTTATAATTATTATTTTGATAATCAAATTTATTTATGTTTCACTAAGATTTTGTAAAACTTATTGTAGATGACCAAGTTTTTTCTTCGAATACGAAATTAAATTACAATACACAAACAAAAAATAGTTTAATTTTTTTTCTTTAGACCAAGGAATGAAAGAAAAAAAATAAAATAAGAATAAGAAACTCAAATAATTATAATAAAAGAAGTCAAAAAATAATTTATGCATGAAAAAAATTAAAATATACCTTGAACTTTGACAGAAGAATCATATATACCCCTAAATATTTTTTTTAATAAATTAGAAGTAATAAATATAAATTTAAAACTAATTTTTTAACTTCCGTTAAATGAAGGGTATATGTGAGTCATTTTGTAACAGTAGGGGTATATGTGAGACGTTTATATGACGGTAAGGGCATATATGAGCCACTTTTATAACGAGGGATATATGAACTCCAAATAACAAAGTTAAAGGGTATATCAGATTCTTTTCGCTATTTTTAATTATCTATATCATATCAGATGACCGAAAGACACGATATAATAATATCAATTCAACATGTTTCGAAGGTAACAAAGACCTTGAAGGGTGGGGTATTGATAATTATGATTTATCTTGTTTTAGGAACTAGTAATGTCTAGTTGGTTGACTCCCACGTGAACAAGATTTCTTGGACTAATCAAGATACTTCTTGCTTTTGAATCATCCAATGAAGGTGTTAAAGAGAAAATTAAGGGAGCTTTATTTCACCTCCAACTAAAAAGGATGGACAAGTGTCAATCATCAGCCAAATCATATGGGCACGGATATCAAGACTAAGAAAGTGATCCCCTCTTCCTATGGTATATAACCTTCAATACATCAAATTTAAGATTAAGGGAGGTGTTCATTTTTGTTTTCTTAGGAAGTCATTGTGCCATCGAAGTCTACTAATATGTGGTTGTAAAATGCTATAGTATGTTTAATATTGGAACAAAATGGGAGTAACTTTTATTTTGGATACGGGAAATGATCAAAAGTTTCCTGAGCTATTTGAAAAAGTTTAAATATATGCTTCATTTGTGTATTGAGTTAAAAATAGGTGGACTTAGGGATATATTTTTAGCTCAATAAATGACTAAAGAATATAATATATTAAACCAACCTTTTCAGGTAGTTCAAGAATATTTTTTAGCCTAATAGATAAGTAAAGGGTAGTAGTAGATGAATTAAGGGAGATGCACGAGATTGAGAATTTAAGATGATTTGATAAAGGAAATTAGAGGAAATTAACAAATATCTCAATGAAAGGAGATTAACAAATATCTCAATGAACGAAAAGTGTGAAAAGTCGAATATAGTGAACGTGAAGAGAGACAAAGATAAACCAGAAAAAGTATTGGAAAAAGCTTATAAGACAAGACATAACACGAGTTCAGTTTATCAAGAACATGACCTTGTATATGAGAATATCTCAAGTAGATTAGGATAGAATGTTAGTAGAGTTGAGTTTTTTCTCATTTTTCAATGATATTAGGTTTGATGAGAGTCTTAGCATTATGTTTATCACTATATTAGCCTTATACACATAATTTCTTATTTTTTCACGTGTATCATTATATATTATATTTTAACTATTCGTTATTTCGCTATAACTGACATTTATTTTCTTTTATCATTTTTCTTCTTAACTATTTTGATTTTGTCTCCTTTTTTAGTCAATATCACTCACCACAACCATTAAAAATTATGGAATAGTTTCTTTTGATACGAGACACCCCTCAAAATATGGCTATTTGGCGTCATGGGCCAAAAAAAATAAAATAAGCATGACGTGCTCTATTGATATTGAGCAATTATTTATCAATACATGAAGTCTTATATATCCAAAATTAAGGTTACTATTATTATTATGATTAACCCATTATATTTCCACTAATCATCATTATGTGCTATATTTTATTGAAAAGGGAAAGATAATCATGGTATGGCCTATAAAATAATTTTTTGTCGTATTTGTTTATATTTGTGCAAAATAAAATACGTACTCAATTTCTTAATAGCTAACGCATGTTCTCCCTTTTGTCTCCTATATTAATTGACCAGAAATCCGGAACCTTTATTAAAAGAAACATATGACCAGCAAGGCAGCAAGTTGGAGTAGGCCAGTAGTACAAATTTATAAATTATAATGCAAGTTGCACAATTAATCTGTATGTAATACGAGATTGTGTTTGATTGAGAGCGTTTTACTTTAAAATAAATTTTTTTAATTAACTTCAAAATAAATATCGGACTCAACGAGAAAAGAAAAAGTAGTACTTAGGAGAATTGAGCTGGGAGCGGTGGGAGTTTCTAGAAGATCAATTGACAAGATTATTTGTTGTATTATATGTTGGTCACTCTATTTCTTCTATTTTTTTTTATTAATTGTGTCATGCCAATGAAACAATGAAATTGAGAATGGATGAGAAAAGTAATTAAGACAAGTCTTAATGGATGTTTTGTTAGTTGTTGGTATATCGTATGTAGATAAGTAAGTAGTTTTAACTTAATTTTTTAGCGTTAATAAGTAAATAATTTTTTTTTTCAAAATATGTCAAAAGATAAGATTGAAATATCATTTAAGGAATTTATATATTCTACTCCCATCAAAAGTTATATATGTTCTCAATGTAACTAATATGAGAAAATTGGAAAATCAAACACACTCTTAATTACTTTTTTGTTTCTTCAAGCTGAGGGAATCATACAAAAACAAATCCGCTCACACATTTTTTTTTCCAATCGGCGTTTAATACTCGTTTTAGCCCAACTAATTTGGATTCACATCATATAGGGATCTATCAGGTAGGAAACATTTTCTATCAAGGATTTCTTTAATAACAGAGAAACATCTTATTCACTGCACCATATCCTTTGATGATAACTGACGCATTTAATTAATTAGAAGCCCCTTCTTATGCCTAGACATGCAAAACTTAGCACAAGATCTGAGTGTTTTATAGCTAGATGATCTTCATCGTTCTTACTTTATGAAAAAAAAACTTTACGTTTAACAAATTTTAAACTTTTAACCTTGAAAGTTTTGCCCAAAAAAAAAAAAATGAGGTTTGAGTTCATTCACCTCAAGTTGGGCCTGGGAGCAAATCCAAATCCAAAAAATATCAAACTTAACCCCAATAAGCCCAATAATACTCATCAGCCCAATTAAGCCCATTATTGACTGCATCTGCATGCACGCGCATCAAAGGAGCGTGAGAGAACCGAGAAAATTCATCAATCATAAGGATCCGACCCGGTAAGTTAAAAGGAACATAATCGTCGTCAAAGTGGACTCCATTTTTCTTAGCTAAAGAGAGAGCAACAGTCTCTCTCTCTTCAATCCAACAAACAAAAAAGGGATATAATTCTCAGATCAATCATCGATCATTCTATTGATCCTGTCGATAAATCCAATTTGAAGAATCTTTAGGTCGTTTTTTCTATTTCAAAAGAAAAATAAAATCGTTTCAATTCGTCACAAATTAGAAGTTGATTTTACCTAATTTTGATTCCCAATTCGCTTACCTAACTTCAATTTCTGTCTTTAATTAATTGATTTTCTTCATAATTTGCTTCTTAGTAATTCAATTTTGCTTATTTCCCATTTGTTATAGATTTTAATTTGAAGGGAGAGATTCGTGTTGATCTTTTTGGGGCGGAGTAATGGCTGTAGCTTCTGATCAAGCCACCAGCATCTGCAGTCACTGGTAATTTTATTTGAATTTTCATTTTTTTTTCGTTTTGGTGTTTGTTTGATGAATTATCCGAAGTTATATGTTTGTTTCTGGATATAATTTAGCTCAGACGGAGAAAGGTGTATTAAATGTTGAAGTTGTTAGTTTGATTACAAAAATGCTGTTTCTGTGAAAATTTTTAACTTTCCTATATTAGCATCAGTTTGATTGTTTTTTTCAGCTTAGTGGATTAATGTGACTTTTTATTAGCAAAATTTATTCTTTTATATTTGATTCTGCCAGGAAGAAGATTCTGTTTCTCTACTGGAAATGAAGAATCCATGCTATAAAAGATTAATATGTAATTTAAGCCATAGAAGAAATCAATTGACAAGATTCTTTAATAAATGTAGTTTTCAGGCAATATTGCTATTTATGCATGGTTACTAGCATAATGTTTGTTTTATGTTTGGTTGGTACTTGTTTGACTGTTGATCTTTGTGTTTACTTCTGACATTGCGGCACCTTCTGGTTTGAATGGTGATATTTACAGTGACAGAGCAATTCCTTCCACCAATCTTGATCTTCATTTTGCTCACTGCTCCCGGAATCTTGAAAAATGTAAAATCTGTGAGGATATGGTTCCTAGAAAGTTTGCGGAGGAACATTTCTTGAGCACTCATGCTCCGGTATGTGACCTTATTTGTCTGACCTCTTATACACTTTATCACTGATGTTACTCACTTGAAGATAGATTTCTACATTCATTTGTTCACATAGAATCCATTTGCTGATCATGTAGATACTGTTTACAACTTTACATGAATACATTTGTCCATCATTTATCTAGCTAATATATTTCTAAAACATATATAATGTAGGTTCTCTTTTTATTCAACTACAACATACCCAGTGTATCCTGGGGAGGGACCCTTACCTTTGTAAGGGTAGAGAGGTTGTTTCCAATAAGCCCTCGGCTCAAGGAAACTCGTGTTTCAGAACATGTTTGCAAAAAAAAAAAAATGCACGAGTAGTGTAGGTTCTCTTTATATGTTTATGTTTATTCCTACATCTATAATGTTGCCCCAGGGCTTTGCATTGATGGTAAGCGCACCACTCACAAGTATAGATTTAGCACACGAATTGTGTCGCATACTAAAGCCTGGTGTTAAGTGGAGAAGGGTAGATTGGCGGGACAATTATCAATTGAGTTCTGAACCGTGAGCCAAGTGGCCCTTGGTTTTTATAGAACAAGGGTTTTTACCCTGTCATTTTTTTTGGCAATTACCAATAATAAACCATCCAAGTTTAAATAAAATAAAGAAGAAGAAGAATACAACTAGATATATGTGTTTATAAACAAGAATAGATGTATCAAGCATTATCACACATGTTTCACCATCTCGTTCCTTTTGACATCAATAGTTGTAGAATCCTTAAAGTTAGAAAAACAATAAGTATCTACTTCATGGTGTAATTTTGAGGAATCTGAAGATGGGGATAATAAGTATTTGCTTGTTAGGTGATGTGGTTAAGAACTCACTAGTTTTCTTACGCTACATGTCCTTGCATAGTTGAGTTTCAAGCTGGATTAGCATAAGAGGGTGTATAATTATCTTCACTGAAACTGACTGGAAAACAAGCTCGATGAGTGCGGTCTTCCGCCGCTCATTAGTCTTACTCTAATTAATCTTAGCTTTTCATTGTGATCTATGTGTGTTTGCCTGTATATCAAAATAGATAAAAAAAAAAGTGGACTTTCCTGTTGATTTCACTTGCTGTCTTTATAATCAACTGAGTTCATAGCTTTTCTTGCTGTTTATCTACGTGCATTTGTTTTGGTGATAATCCTTGCAACTGAAATTTCTATGTAGAGCATGAACGCGAAAGTGTGTTGCATGTGATCCATTCTAGATTTTTTAATAAATGATTTAGGAGGTTTCGATTAGTGATAACCAACATGAACAGGGAGGGATAGCAGCATTTGCAATTGAACACTTGAGCAGCCCCTATCCCCAGCAAAATCTCAAGCTTTTGAGTGCTTTGCCATAGTTGAAACCATGATTTCTCACAGTGGGCTTATATCGAACTTACTGAGCCTGTTAACAGTTAAGTGCTAAGACTGCATAGCAAGTATTATTTTTGTTGTCTCCTTGATTACAACAAGTGACATTAAGCTTTGACTAGTTGAATATATCTTTGGAAATTTGCCTTGAGAATAGAATGCTAAGATCTATCACATAATTTTGAGATAAAAAGGCCTACAGAGCAATCGAGCAAGTATTATTTTGTTGTCTTCTTGCTTAAAATATGTATTGCTAATGTTAGTTCTAACTTTTAGTTGAATATATCTTCTAAAATTTTCCTTTAAGAACAGACTGCTAGAAACTAGTGAGCAAACAAGAGGTAGTAACTAGTAAGGCTTTAGAGAACCCAAGATGTTTTGGCTCGTGCCATGGCTATTCAAGAATTACCTACGGATAAGTAATAGGGATATTGAAATGGAGAACCATCCCTAAGAGTACTGGATTTAGGTTAAATTTTTTCTTTCTTCTCAAGGATACATGTGTAGAAGAAATTGTTTAAATGTTCTCCCACCTTTTCTTTCTTTAGTTGTTTTTATTGAGAAGCAGGTTGTGGTTGCCTGGGGGGGCAGAGCATAATATTCAGTCTCTCTTTTTTGTTGTTTAGATGGAAACTCTAGGCTAAACTATACCTTTTGATGTAATTACTGTGGTTGTTTATTTTTAGGTTGCCTGTTCTTTGTGTAGCGAGACAATGGAACGTGAGATTTTAGCTGTTCATAGAGGTGAAAATTGCCCAAAAAGGATCGTGACATGCGAGTATTGCGAGTTTCCTTTGCCTGCAATTGATTTATTTGAGCATCAGGTAATAAGAAATATCAAAGTTCTGGTATTGTTTTATGTTTTGTATCTTCAGGAGTGATTAGAATTTAGCATCTTTCTCGTTATTGTGATATTTACACTGCCTTGACCCCAGGAAGTATGCGGGAACCGGACAGAATTATGCCATCTTTGTAGCAGATACATTAGACTCCGAGAAAGAGATGTTCATGAGAGTAGATGCAATGGAATGATAAGTAATGTTGCAGAATCTTCCAGGTATTAAAGATAAAATATTTGCTTAAACGGCTTTTTACAGATATTCTCTCATTGAGGTCTTTTATAATATTGATATGTTAGATCCACTGTTGGTATATTCTATAGATCAAGTTCCATTCCCATTGCAAACATGCTATTCCGTAGCATTCTTATTGTCTGCTTTTCTTTTCGACTTAAATGTGCACCTTCTGTCATCTTAACTTAATGTCTTATTTCCTCTCTTATTGGTACAATAACCAGTGTAAATCTCATCCCTGATGCATTAAGGTTAATCACAGAAGATAGAAAAATGTATAAACTTTTTTATTAACCAATCACTTAAAGACAGACTCCAAAGTGTCCAAAATCTTGCATTTGAAGTTGTTTACTTCTTTCTTTCTGATTCACAGCAGCTTCATCTTTTTCTGTGATTTCATCTTTCTTCTCTAGGTTGATTGAAGAAAGTCTCCGTCTTTTCTTCAGCTGCCCAACTAGCAATTCTCTTTCTACTAATATTTTTCATGGTCCCATTTACATATTTCAACTCTTGAATAATTATTTCAACCTCTGTTAGTATGTGGATGGGCCTTAAAATGATCCATGGCATTGAATTAAAACGTAGATTGGTCAGCATATTTGCAATATAACCAGATAAAGCCCCAAGAAATCAGCAAGCTGAAAGTTTTTTTTACCATTAATCAACCTTATCCTCTCTTTGAATAACTGATGAACCTTAAAAATAAACTGATGAATCTATCAGGAGGGAGTCTTTCCGTTTCTCTCATATACATCAGATGGCTCACACGTTTAAGTTCTGCACTCACAACCTTGACACGTCGGTATTCAGAATTTAAGATTGAGATATAGGGGCTTCAGATTCTTCATCACTACTTACTAGTCTTAGTAGTGCATCAAATAAGAAACCCGTGTTTGGTGTAAAATTGTGAATTAAGAAAACAAGCAGTTGTGGAATCATGCAATGGTCAATGCTGAAAGTTCTAGAACAGTGTGTTCCGATTCATATTTACTCACTACAATGCAATCTGTTTGTAATTCATTTGTTTGAAATGAATTTCCACCATTTCCTCTCAAACACGTAAATGGAACCAAATCTTGAACACTCAATTGAACTTTCGATACCATAACTTATCTGTTGCATGTCAAGTGCTCTGGTATATGTTTTTTCATTTTGTTGCTCTTTGGTTTCTCTGAAGGAACACACACACAGCCGAAAGAGACCGTGGTCCACCAAGAAGGCAGCCACAAGAGTTCTCCAGAAAGCGGCTTCTGTTCACAATCGCCATAACAGGCATTGCTGTTTTATTAGGCTCACTTCTTTTCCAGAGGAAAGTCTAGCAGACTCAAGTGCACTAATACCAAAGGCGCTATTGAATAGGCTCTTTACCTATCAACCATCAACTGATACACCTCAAATCACTAGAATTCTCACTTATCAGAGAACTTACCATAAATATAATGACTATATGCCTAAGAACTCCGTCTGTACAAGTAGTTAATATGCGAATCCATTTCTTATGAGATGAGTTGAACTGCTTACAGGGTGTTGTGTAAAGTGGAAGTTGATAAAATTGTAGTGGTAGTGAAAATAATGTGTCTGCCTTTTTGAACATTTCGATCCTGTCATAAAGTGGAAGCAGTTCTTGTTGAAGTAATTGTGTTTGTATCAAAGTATTATTCAGTGATGATTATGTTAAATGGCTGTATCATGCATTCTGCTTTGAGGTTACAAAATTGCCATCACAGAGTTAATTTCTTTTGCAACTTGGAACTTGCAGAGAAACTTGTATCACAACAAACTTCAGTACCTAAAATACTTGGATTGTTTGGTTGGATGTATTTTAGAGAAAATAATATAATGTTTATTTAGTTTTTTGTTAGGTAGGAATTTCAGTTTATTTGTACATTCTACCAAAGAATCTATTAATTTCTATTTTGTTTTCCCCCACCTACCTCTACTGAAGTCCAACCTCCAACAGTTAGCAAACTACTCCGTCGGCTAATTATGCATTTGGAAATAATTATAGTTAATAATGTAGGTATATTAAGAATTAAGAAATAAATCGTTTTTGTAAAAATAATTAAATTAACAAGACTTCCTTCCGTCCATTTTTAATTATCGTGATTTTTTTTTTAGAGTCAAAATATAAGTACTTGATCACCATTTTACGATATTTCTTTTTGATCTTATTGATATATAAAAATTATAATGTACAATATTTTTCATATAGTTTTTGAATATTTTTTTTAAAATATCAAATTAATATAATTTAATTTAACTTTAATAATGAAATAGAAATTAAAAATGAATGAAAAGAGCATTATTAGGAGTTTTAAATAAAGTTATTTTTACTTTTGGTAATCATATTCATTGATTACTTCAACAATGTAACATCACCTCATAATTAAGAGATTTGAGATAATAATTATAGAAATGGAAAATAAAAAAAGAAATTATGAATCCCAATTCCCAAATGAAATTTGAAGTTCAAGCAGTAACAGTAACCAACTCCAAAACTGTCGTTCAATATCGTCTTGTACCAAAAGAATTCCAAACCCATATAATATATGATTTTATTTGTTAAAATCATGTGTTCAAGAACACACAAATTTCCGATATATCAAAGACTCGTACTATTTTTCTAAAATTTTTTTTTTGAGAAACAAAAAATAATTGAATTTTGCCGACGACGGAAACACGATGCTTCAGGCATAACTTGGTCGATGTGCGGGCGGTAATTGAGCAGATTGATTGACGGCAGAAGCGGTGTGATACGGCGGAAGTTGGTGGCGCGTGATTGAACGGGGAAAGTGCATATACAGTTACACAAATGGGTAATGGGCGTCGCTTCAAACGCATGATAAAATGCTTATTATGCGCGTGCGCTGGACAAACAGGTAACACGTCTAACTACTATTGGCAATTGATATTCACACGTGTCCCAAAACACTAGGAGATGTACATTTTTGTAGCTGGTGGCCACTTACTAGAGATGTTTATATCACGACAAAGTTGTGATGGAGCGATAACTATTCTGTTATTCTTAATCAGGAGGTTTCAAATTTGAGTTTTCTTTATATGAAATCGTCTTTATTAGGAAGCGTTTTACCCTATGTATTAGGGGATTTTCGGGTGTGAATCCGAATTTAGTTGGGTTTACCGGGTGGAAAACCAAAAAAAAAGAGATATTTATATATGCTTTTTAAAAAAAAAGTAATTGGGGTCGGGAATAGAATCCTAAAAAAATAATAATCGATCAACAAATAATAAATCAATTGAATTATTAAGATTTTTAATTTATCCGTGGCATTTTTAGTTAAGTTTTTGGAAAGTATAAATACTTATTTTATAAACAAAATATTTTACTTTATTAGAGAATAGAAGCATTTAATCAGATTTTTATTAATAACATGAATTGCAGTAGGATGATTGAGATCACTTTGAAATTAATTAGAAATCTAGTCCTGAGAATGAAAGAAAAATTCCTTGAGAGCTTATGTTTGAAAATGGGCCCTTAGTGGCGAAATTGAATTTAATTACGCTTTAATATAAATATATTGATAAAATAAAAACTATGTATATTGTAGTGTATATAATATATGTATATTTAAGATAAAATACATACTATCCGTACATTAAATAGATATTACTACTAAGGTATTGAAATGTAATTTTCCCTATGTTAAAAGTTAGGATCTCTAATAGTAATACTTTTTCATTATCAAATTATCTATTGTGATTTTTAATAGTAATTATTTTAAATTATTTTTCATTAAAAGTTCAATATAAAATTAGTAAATGTTTTTGTCCATATCTTATCTGTAGTAGTAATTGTTCTTGGAGATCACAAATATCTTAATAGGATAAATGTTGAATGACGATTGATTTATCTGCATAAGAGTAAAATAGTAAAAATGAAAAAAATTTCTTGTTAATATTTTCATAAGAAACATGTAAAAGAGAAACACGATAGATAACTTAATACGATCCCATAAAGTGATCCCATAAAATAATCCATAGGAATGTCGGCAAAAAATAAAATAACAATTCACATTATACGTTGCTTTGTTACCTGCGACTTTGCAACAGCAACATTTCTATATTTGTGATCTTTACTCTTTAGTAGCTTCAAATTAATATGATAATTAATTTTAAAAAAGGTTAAATTAAGCACTCGATTTTCATCAAGTCCACAAATTTCTTTCCCATTAACCACTTTTATTCTCCTCACATCTCAACCATCAAATGAATATTTCACAAACTTCAAGTTTAATGCTACATAACAAAGATAGCTTAAAACCAGATAAAATATTTAAAATGAATGTAAATCTTACTTTAAAAAGAAGTAGTTTGAAAATATTTTGGATTTTTTATTTTTTATTTTGATTTCCAATCTAATATTCGGTACTCACATTAAAGTCCAATTAAATTCAAATTCACGCTGAAAAATTTCACATGGATAAAGCGCTCCCTAACAAAAACTTCAAGTACTCGAACCTGATTACTTGATTTTACCAAAACTACTTACATGCATTCATGATTACTTGATTTCTTCAATTGGGCGTCTTTACTTCCAAGGTATTTCTAATTTACCAAACGATAGTGGCGCAATAGCAAAAGTGGAAGTGGATAATTAAAGCTAAAGCCAGGAAAATAAAAGAATTTTCTTTCTCTGTACTTAAAGTTAACTCTAATTACAAAACTAGATATTGTTATATATGTGTTCTATAGCTACTGATGTAGTTTGTATATCTATACTCCTACAACCAACATAACTAAAAATTGGTTAGTAATACATGGAGAACAAGTTTCCTCTAAAACATGTTGACCTATATAGGTCACGCTTCGAACTCGTGATCTATATAGGTCAACTTTTACTATTGTTCTAATGCTCTTCTTCCTAATTTTACAGCACTATCAAATGTATTGTAAACATTTTTTGCATTTGCATACGTAACTTTAGTTGAAAGTAATGAGTTTAGTTGAACCCTTGGAACTTGCCATGGATCCGCCTTTGATAGTTAGCCTTGCAAATATGTACTTGGGATAAACTGCACCATAATGAGCCAATTTGAGATTGTTTTTTATTTTATTTTACAGGAGGTTGTTGTCATAGTGGAGGCCCTGGAACAATGTCCCCAATTGGAGTGAGATTGTACATTCAGGATCGCCATGTAAGGAACGCAAAAACATTTGGAGTATCTATATGTTTGTTCTCTTTGGGTGTGTTCTCTACAAAGGGAAATACTTTTCTTCCATATGAAACACACCCTTAATGATATCTTTGTAACCTTTGTACTGTTATTTACAGCCCGTGTGTATCAGTTACTGCTCCTCATTCTGTTTTATTATGCTATGTAAAGATGAATAAGGATGTGAGCATGTTTGCACATTTTGCAAAGTAGATGGCACTTACCTTTATGATGTTTCCTCTACAGAGATGAAGTTGTTACAACATTAACTTCTTTGCAGGTGATGATGGATAATGGCCTAGTACAAGTCACATTATCAAATCCAGATGGAATTGTCACTGGAATACGCTATAATGACGTTGATAATCTACTTGAAGGCCTTAACGACGAATCTAATAGAGGGTAATTGGCTTCAATTTACCTGTTTCTTGTATGTTTCTTAGGTTGAGCTCATGAAAATGTAATTTGTGTTTACCTAAGTGCATACATTAATTTTTTGGGTTGTGAAGATGCGTGTTTTTTTTCAGTATACATGTATGTATGTTTTTCTTAAGTTATGAATGCAATATCAGGTACTGGGACGTTGTCTGGAATTCTCCCGATGGTGGAAAAACTGGAGTATTTGAAGTGTATGGTTTTCTACATTACTTATTTACAATTGATCAAATCAAAATCTGGCTAATGTAAGCACAAAACATGGCCAATTACTGTAGGATCAAGGGTACTAATTTCAAGGTTATAAAGGAGGCAGACGATCAAGTAGAGATATCATTTTCGCGACCATGGGATCCCTCCCTCCAAGGCAAACTTGTGCCGCTGAATATTGACAAAAGGTTCTCTTTCCTAAACACTTCACATGGGGTAAAATGAGAATGTGCATACTGCTAATGTTGCATTGCTGATATTGCTGTGTTAACCAAACTAGTGATGGTGTAACAGGTTTATTTTGCTCCGTGGCTGCTCTGGTTTCTACTCTTATGCCATTTATGAGCATGTTGGTTCACCTGAGTGGCCTGCTTTCAGCATCGGTGAAACTAGAATAGCATTCAAGCTCCGGAAAGATAAGTAAGAAGATTTTATCCTCCTTTTCCTACACTTATGCTTATGTAGTGGTTGGTAAGAAGAAGTAGTTGTATGTCATCACTCATCGCAAATGCACTAGGTGATTTCTTCTCATATGGTCTAACCTTGGTGGTTGGTGGACAAGTTACCCGGTATGTCGGCTGATGGGAGGTAGTAGGTAACCCGTGGAAGTAGTCTAGGTACGCGCAAATTGGCCTAGATACCCTGATTATCAAGGAAAGAAAAAACTAGTCGTATGTTCAAAGCCAAATATCTGGTCTATGAACCTCGGTATAATTTCACTTAGTTAGAGGTCGATTGTTCTTTGTCCATGTGTCAAATATTTATTATTTCTTTAATCACAGATTCATGATAAGTGTGGTACTTTCACTTGATAGGTTTCACTATATGGCTGTGGCAGACAATAAGCAAAGATTCATGCCTCTACCAGATGACCGAATGCCTGCAAGATGCCAACGCCTTGCCTATGCAGAAGCGGTCCTTCTGAACAATCCTGTGGAGCCAGAGTTAAGAGGAGAGGTAACTCTGGTTTTTCTGATTGTTCGGTTCCTTTAACTTTGCAAGAAAATGATATCCCACATAAGGATCTGGATACAGTTTTTTAAACCATACTTCTAACAGTTTTTCTGATCACTTGAGGAATATCGATACATCAATCTGATGATGTTCCTCAATATAAATGACAGGTTAAAAAAGTATATTCATGAACCGGTTGAAAACTTCTTAACAGTAACTCATATTGACTTGTATAGATCCTCAAGAACTGTTAGACTGCTATAGCAAAATGGTTAGTTCTTTGATTCATCCCGTGCACACAGGTCGATGACAAGTACCAATATTCATGTGATAATAAAGACAACAAGGTCCACGGCTGGATATCTATGGATCCACCAGTGGGATTCTGGCAAATTACTCCAAGTGATGAATTTCGATCCGGTGGACCTGTCAAACAGAACCTCACATCCCATGTCGGTCCAACTACCTTAGCTGTAAGACCTTTTGTCTAACTCATTACTTTTACCATGAACATTTTCAACAAGATGGTTACATTTAGTCATTTAAAGGTGAAATCGTGATATTCTCAGATGTTTCTAAGCTCTCATTACGCTGGGGATGATCTAACACCAAATTTTGCTCAAGGTGAAGCCTGGAAGAAAGTTTTTGGCCCCGTGTTTATATATCTCAATTCTGTTATGCCAGGGGAAGATCCTGTGACTCTATGGGATGACGCCAAGATACAGGTTTAGCAGTGAAAGGATTTGAAATTTACTCCATACTTGTGTATGTGTTTTTGAATCCAAAGTTCTTATATCAGCTACTGATGCAGATGCAGCATGAAGTTCAAAGTTGGCCTTACAGTTTTCCAGTATCTGAGGATTTTCCATCAGCAGATCAAAGAGGCAGTGTTAGCGGTAAACTTTTGGTTCAAGACAAGTAAGGACATCATGATTTCCTCGGATTTATATTAAACACTGTATTGAAGCTAAAAGTTACTATGGTTTTCTAAAGTTTTTAAACTACTTTTGATAGGTACATTAGTGATGATCATATACCTGCAAATGGCGCTTATGTCGGCCTTGCTCCGCCAGGAGAAGCTGGTTCCTGGCAAAAAGAATGCAAGGTCATTTTTGCTTACCTAATTACTCCTAAAAATGTTCACATTAACTTGCATAAAGGAGGACTTACAGTGTAGCGCTCCCGGATGATGATGATGATTGTACACCTCGGAAATTGAAGTCTTGATGTCTTCTGTTTCAGGACTACCAATTTTGGGCTAAATCAGACAACAATGGAAACTTCTCCATTAACAATATACGTCCCGGTGACTACAAACTTTATGCATGGGTACCTGGATTCATTGGGGACTATCTATATGAGACTCCTATTTCCATAACTCCAGGTCTTGACACTATGTTTACTTCTCAATTCTACGCCTATTCTTTAACCAAACTCTCTGAATTTCATGTTTTGTGTGTACATGGAAACAGGTTGTAGTATTGATGTGGACGAAATCGTATATCAGCCTCCAAGAGATGGCCCAACATTATGGGAAATAGGCATTCCTGATCGTACTGCTGCTGAATTTTTGGTTCCTGAACCCAACCCGAAATTTGTCAACAAGCTTTTCGTCAATCATCCCGACAGGTTATTAACATACCTTTATCTATTGGCCTTAACTTTTGTTTCCTCTAGAGTAGAACACTGAATGATAAATTAACTCCATTTAGTTTAAAAATAAATTCCTTTCTCTTTCACAAAAATTCATCACATTTGTCCAGTAAATATATGCATTGAGAATAGCGTCTTTGTTATTGTCTTTACAGGTTTAGGCAATATGGATTGTGGGATAGGTACTCCGAGCTATATCCAACGGATGATCTTGTGTATGTAACTGGAGAAAGTGACTATACCAAAGACTGGTTTTTCGCTCAGGTTCCAAGGTAAGCAATTCAGCAATTTGATGAGTCGAAAAGTCAAAAAATCCAATGCTAAATTCCTCATTTTCACCAACATTTATCCAAGCAGAAAACACATCTTATGCATGAATAATGGCGAAGTACAGCGCAACATACTCTTCACTCTTTTATAATTACCTGCTAATAAGTAATAAGGTATTATTTTGCAGGAGAAAAGAGGACGGCTCATATCAAGGAACGACATGGCAAATCAAATTTAAACTTGATTCAGTCAATCAAGGAGGCACGTATAAATTGCGCATTGCAATTGCATCTGCAACTTTAGCTGAAATACAGGTACACTTATCCCTATTGATGTCAACTTCTTACCTATTTGGTTTGAATTATTTTACTCATATTAATCAGAAAGAACTTCTACAACCAGAATTAGTCCTTGATTAGTGTATAAAATTCACTATTGGCTAATACTCCCTTCATCTCATTTTATATGTCTTAGTTTGACTGGACACAGAGTTTATAAAAGTAATTAAGGAAGACTTTTGAATATTGTGATTTTGAAGTAAATATTTGTATGACATACCTAAATGTCCTTGATCAATTGCATAATTTGTAGTCAATTATCTAATACTTTCTGAATGATCGAAAACAGAATCAGAACTCAGACCAGAAAGCACCCTTATTATATTGTTGAACTTGCAGGTTCGGGTGAATAATCCAAGCACAAATCGACCTGTATTTTCAACCGGATTGATTGGAAGAGACAACTCAATTGCTAGACACGGAATTCACGGATTATATTGGCTATACAATATAGACATACAGGGAAATCTGTTAGTACAAGGGGACAACACCATTTACTTAGGCCAACCAAGAAACCAAAGTCCTTTCCAGGGGATTATGTATGACTATATTCGTCTCGAAGCTCCACCAAACTAAGCAGTGTTTCAGATTTCTAGTTCTAGAAATTGTTAACTGTTTGATTTATATTACCAGTTTAGCATTAACTTCTGGTTTGTGAAGCAATAAAATTCCACGTTTCGTTCAAGATGTTAACTGTTCCAATTACTTATGCAATCAACGATTGGGATTTAACTCAGTGTTATACACAGATTAAAGTATTTGAAGTCGGTGGAATGATAATATATGCACCTCGCCTAACTCAACCCCGAAAGCTAGCTCATGAGAGGATAGAAGAATTGCGCACTTTAACAACATGTTACTGCAAACTTTTCAATATACATAATTTTATAAAGATTCACTGGTCCAATAAATCATAATAGTAGTAAATAGCTAATACTTTTAATTTAATGCTTCCATAATGTTACACGCAATTTCTATTGGTCGAGCCTGAGTTTTTTTTAAAAACAAAACTCAAGTTTGAAGTGACAATTTGAAATTGAAATTCTACAATTTATGTTTTAGGTGAATTTGAGAATTTGGAAGCAAATTTCGAATTGAAGTAAGAAGTTTTGTTAGACATCGTAAAACAAACACAAATTTCATGAATTCTGAAATTCTCATTACTGTCTCACCTATTAGTCATGAATTCATGATCAGTTGTTACACGCTACAAAATATGTCTAATTGTACCAAACAGTTTCTCTTGTTTTTTTTTTCTTTTGTCATACTTTTCGACTTACAATATCTGTGGGAGTAAAGCTTAACAAGACATTCGTAAAACAAGATCAATTATGGCACAAGGAGTACAGCTTCACCTTCAGGACAATCGCCATGTAATCATATTTGTTCTTCTTACATTTGACTATGTGCCTGTTGACAGAAGTATATGTTGGGTTCAAAATTAATAATTAATAGGTGCTTAAAATTCTTCAGGTGGTTATGGATAATGGCATTCTCAAAGTGACTATATCAGTACCAGATGGAATTGTAACTGGAATGAGATACAATGGCATCGACAATTTGCTCGAGGCTCGAAATCCTGAAGAAAACAGAGGGTAATTCCATCAGTCATTTCGTTAGCTCAAGTTTACTGTAATCACAGTCTGGATCCAAAATTTTGAGTTTAAGGGGTTTTGAATTTTGGAGAAAAAAAACTTGGGAAAATGCATAAGGACCTCCAACTTATATGCCCAAATTTCAGAGACACTTATACTATAGTAAGATTCTATTACCCCTGAACTTATTTTATAAATAATTTTTTATCCCTTTTTGTTCTACGTGACACTAGCTTGAAAAAAAAGTCAACACGCACTGGGCCCAGAATATAGTGTCACATAGGCCGAAAAGGAATAGAAATCATTTATAAAATAGTTCAGGATAATAGGAACTTAGTATAATATAAGTGTGTCTCTGAGATTTTGAACATAGATTGAGGTACTTATGCATTTTCCCTTTACTGGATTCCGAAATATAGAGGTTTGACTTGTATCTGTAACTAGAACTCTAGCTCTACCCTGACTTGTGAAGAAGAAAAAAGAGATCAAATATTTAACTTCCCCTTTTTATCATGAAAATGAATTACCTAATTTCTCCTTGTGAATGTGAAAATGTGTTATGTGTTTATCTAGATACTGGGACGTTGTCTGGAGCTCGACAGGAAGTACTTCAAAATTTGAAAGGTATATACCTAGCTATATATGTATATAGACAAAGAACGTCAAACAAAAATATTTTGAGCAACGAAATTGTGTCACTTATATAATGTAGGCTCAAATGCACAACCTATAAGGTTATTTTGAAAACAAATGATCAAATAGAGCTGTCGTTCTCAAGGAAATGGGATGTGTCGCTTCAGAACAAACTTATTCCCCTGAACATAGACAAAAGGTTGTTTTTTTTCTTGGTTTTCTTTTCGTTCTTTAAATATCTGGTTGCATTTTTTGATTCGTAAATAAATTTGAGATGATACTTGATGACTAACCAGAAGTATGATATTCAGGTTTATAATGCTTAAAGGTTCCTCAGGATTCTATTCTTATGCAATTTATGAACATTTAGAGGGATGGCCTGATTTCCACCTTGATGAGACTAGGATTGCGTTCAAGCTCAGAAAAGACAAGTAAACACTCACTTTCTCGTTATCAAGTAGTAAGGACCCGTTTGCTAATGTCTCCATGATGGCATATTCTTTCATAGTCATACTTACGAAATGATACATATGTATACAATATGAGCGATGTATTGTTTGTATACATCAAAGACACATTGTCAATCTCTTATGTATATCTTCATAGGCAACAATTAAGAGGGGTGTTCTATTGTCTAATCTTGAACACCGATCAACCAGGTTTCATTATATGGCCATGGCAGATAACAGGCGTAGATATATGCCTTTACCTGATGACAGGTTACCACCTAGAGGACAACGTCTTGCTTATCCAGAAGCAGTCCTACTTGTTGATCCCATCGAGCCTGAGTTCAAAGGCGAGGTGCTATTTTCCTCTTTCATTTATTGAGATATAATTTAATTATGCAATTAAAAGTATGCTCTCTCTAATAACGTTAGCTTTATAGATGTATCAGAGCATGCAGAGGTCATGAATTCTTATGTCAAACTCTCCACCACCCAAGAAAAAAAAAATATTTCAACATATATTTGGCGCATGAAAAAAAGAATCAACTCCACAGATGAGGAGGGGTGTTGAGATATGATCTTATTAAGTAACTAAAAGTGTGCTTTCGGCTTAAGTTTGCTACTGCTGCTTACTTGTGCCAAGAAGCAATATTTCTAGTTATCAATTTCACGAGGACTCAAGAATTATTAAAATGCTATAATGGTTAGTGAGTTGATTCATCACGTGCATACAGGTCGATGATAAATACCAGTACTCGTGTGATAATAAAGACAACAAGGTCCACGGCTGGATATCTATGGACCCACCTGTGGGATTCTGGCAAATTACACCGAGTGATGAATTTCGATCTGGTGGACCTGTCAAACAGAGCCTTACATCCCATGTCGGTCCAACTAATCTAGCTGTAAGATCTTTCTTATAACTCATTACTACTACCATGAACATTTTCAAAAAGATGAATAAATTCACAACAATCGAATACTTTTCTGTGTTTTATACATTAAGTCATTAAAAGTACAAAAATTGTGATATTCTCAGACATTTCTAAGCCCTCATTACGCTGGAGCTGATCTAATACCAAAGTTTGCACAAGGTGAAGCCTGGAAGAAAGTTTTTGGCCCCGTGTTTTTATATGTTAATTCTGTTAAGAAAGATGAAGATCCTGTTGCTCTATGGGATGATGCCAAGATACAGGTTTAGCAGTGAAAGGATCTGAAATTTACTCTTTTGTGGTTTAATGAAGTCAAAGTACTTATATCGGATGTTGATGCTGATGCAGATGCAGCATGAAGTTCAAAGTTGGCCTTACAGTTTTCCAGCCTCAAAAGATTTTCCGTCAGCAAATCAAAGGGGCAATGTTAGTGGTATACTTTTGGTGCAAGACAAGTAAGGACATACTAACACTTTTCCTCTTGAAAAATGTATTCAAATATTATGATTTTCTAAAGAATTTTAACTACTTTTGATAGGTACACGAGTGATGGTCGTATACCTGCAAATGGTGCATATATTGGGCTTGCTCGACCAGGAGAAGCTGGTTCCTGGCAAAGAGAATGCAAGGTTATTTTGTTAACATCAATAGATTAAACATGTTCACAAAATGCTTTCATCAAAACAAGCAAGAGGACTTCCTGTATAGTGCTCCCGGATAATGTTTTCTGTTTCAGGGCTACCAATTTTGGGCTAAATCAGACAACAATGGGTACTTCTCTATAAACAATATACGTTGCGGTGACTACAATCTTTATGCATGGGTCCCTGGATTCATTGGGGACTATGTATATGGGACTCCCATTTCCATAACTTCAGGTCTTGACTCCACGTTTATTATTCAGTTCAACTCCTATTCTTCAAACAAAAACTCTGAATCTCATGGATCGTGTGATACATGCAAACAGGTTGTAAAATTAATGTGCACGAAATCGTATATCAGCCTCCAAGAGATGGACCTACATTATGGGAAATAGGCATTCCTGATCGTACTGCTGCAGAATATTTTGTTCCTGAACCCAACCCGAAATTTATCAACAACGTTTTCATCAATCATCCTGACAGGTTATTAACTTACCTTTATGAAGTGGTCTTACTATTTGTTTCCTCTAGAGTAGAATACGGAATGATAAATTAACTCCACATAGTGAATACAATTCCGTTCTTTTTCTCAAATGTCATCACATCTATCCAAAAATGTCATGTGGCATTGAGAATAACATCTTCATTGTTGTCTTCAAACAGGTTTAGGCAATATGGATTGTGGGATAGGTACTCCGAGTTATATCCAACGGATGACCTTGTGTATGTAATTGGAAAAAGTGACTACAGAAAAGACTGGTTTTTTGCTCAGGTTACAAGGTAATCTACAAGCAGCAATCCGATGAGTTGTAAACTTAAATATTATGTAAAATTCCTCGTTTCTTTACCAACATTTATCCGTATCCTTTAGTACTTCACAATCAAATGACAATGTTTCAAAAGAATGTGATCATATAAATTGGGAAGCAGAACTAAGCAGAAACCATCTTATGTGTAGGAGAAAAGAGGATGGCACGTATCAAGGAACGACATGGCAAATTAGATTTAAACTTGATTCAGTCCATCAAGGAGGAACATATAAATTGCGCATTGCAATTGCATCTGCAACTTTAGCTGAAGTGCAGGTACACATTTGGTTTCAATATATTACTCGAATTCGATCAGAATTGCACTTCTACAACTAGAAACAGTCTTTGATTAGTGTATAAAAATCACTATTGGCAAAAAACTAACTTTTGACCAAGTGAAATTGCAGAATTTGTTCTCAATTACTCCCTCCGTTCAATTTTATGTATTAGTTTGACTAGACACAAAGTTTAACAGAAGTAATTAAGGAAAGACGTTTGACTATTGTGATCTTAAAGTAAATCTGTGTAACGTACCAAAATATACTTGAATCTTGTGGTCTTAAACATGTCACGTGGGATGTTGTAGTTCCAGAGTTGTTAAATATAGAAAGTGACAATCTTTTTGCAACAAACTAAACATGAAAGTACGACACATAAATTGAAACGAATGAAGTGTCTAATACTTTCTAAATGACCGATAACAGAATCAGAGTTCAAGCCAGGAAATCCCTTACTAGATTCTTGTACTTGCAGGTTCGGGTGAATAATCCGAGCACACACCAACCTCTATTTACAACCGGATTGTTTGGAAGAGACAACTCAATTGCTAGGCATGGAATTCATGGATTATATTGGCTGTACAATATAGACATACAGGAAAATCTGCTAGTGCAAGGGGACAACACCATTTACTTAGGCCAACCAAGACATCAAAGTCCTTTCCAGGGGATTATGTATGACTATATTCGTCTCGAAGCTCCACCAAACTAAGCAAATAATAGTATAATTCTAACACTCTATTTAGCTGTACTGCATATTGTATTATATTATTTTGAATAAATATAATGTTTGAACAGATCGTATCGTGTTGAAATCAACTCTCACAATATTGAGGATGTAATTAATTACACGTCACACCACAACCAATGACATGTATTGTTTGTTTTGGCCTAACAAACCTTATAAATTTGTCTTTTAAGCTACGTTATCATTGAGTTCAAAAATACATGTAACGTGTAAAATTGTATTATATTTTGGAAAGTTCTCCTACAATCATGTTGTTGGGAATAATTCCGTAACAGAAATAATATTTGCGGTAATAAAGGCAATAAATGCGGAACACAACAGTACGGTTAATCAACGAGCATAAAAGAGAAAATGACACCAAGATTTTACGTAAAAACCCTCCTAAATAAGGGAAAAACCATGACCCGAGAGGAGCAACGAATATCACTATAGTAAGGATTTTACACTTGTATGTCTGAGCAAAACTCCAAAGACCACTACACATTCAAAAGAAATAACATTCTTTTGATTTTTTCACCTCACTACAATATCGCTCACACTCTCTATTTTTCCTCACAGATTATTTTCCTCTGTGATGTCTCACTCTTCTTTTTTCTCATTTGTAATTTTTTTTGGTGCACCTAGAATAAAGAATTGTCCTCCATTTTATAGAAAACAAATGCATTATCCTCCAAATATGCTATAGAAGAAAAAGAATTTTTTTTTTCTTCATAGCTTACCTACTATTGAAAATTAAGTAAATCTGAAAAATAATTCAGCACCAAATCTGTCAAACTTTGAAATTGACAGAGAGCTATTCAAAGTTTGGTACATGGGGATCGACCCCACACATGTGATGCTTGTCAGCCTAGAAACATTTTTTTTCGTACCACACACTCCCTATAGGTCTCGTCCTCTGGGTGATGGGAGCAACTTTACACGACTAGCCATGTATCTTGTTAAGATCAATATCGTCGTCAAGTTTGATTTTTCTTCAGTTTCAACGTGTCATCATTTGATACGGCCAACTATCAAATCCAAATTTTGACCCATACGACATAGCGAGGTGTCACATAACATGATTTTATATTCCACGAACAACGTGTCATCATTTGATACGACCAACTATCAAATCCAAATTTTGACCCATACGACATCATAGCGAGGTGTCACATAACATGATTTTATATTCCACGAAGCAAGCAAACTTAAAATTCACTTTTTTTCCTTCATTGAGTAGTAGAGAAAAATCTCTAAACATGTCTATTGGGCAAGTAATTCCATTTAATTACTACTCTCTAAAATTCCCATCATTGTCCCACATATTCGTCGTGATTTCATGATCAGTTGGCACTTGGCACACTCCCCCCTTGGCCACTCTTGCACGCTAAAAGAAATATGAGTAATTGTACCAAACCAGTGTTGACGAGTAAGCTAAGTTTTCGATCGAACATGCGATATGAAGTCGTGATTTAATTTGATATCATGATTTTAAATTCTAAATTTTCTAAAAATATATGATTTGGAATTTTAGATCATATGATTTCAAATTTTTTTAAAGGCAAAACTTGACCATATGTTCAAATTTTGTTTAAAAAAAAAAAACATCAGCACACGTCAAATTTTGATAGAAAAAAAACTCATACTTCGCAAAGGAGTTCGGAGCCTAAAAGGTGAAAAATGTAAACAAAAATTCTAAAACGGTATATAACTTTTTTAAAACTAAAACGGTAAATATCGCTCACTAAATAGCGATTTTATCTGTCAAAAAAAATAAAATCGCTGCTACAAGAGTGATTTGTTAAATTTGACTTTTTTTTAAAAAAAAAAATAAATAAAATCGCTCCTTCGGGAGCGATTTTCAAATATATATATTTTTTATTATGTTTTGGTTATGTCGCTGCTGAAGCAGCGACTTCAGTTTAATTTTTTTTTAACTTTTTTTTTTTTCTTTTTTTTTTTTTAAGTTTAAATAATTTTTTTAAAAAAAAAAATCAAATCGCAGCAATTTTTAATTAAATTTTTTATTTATATTTTAAAATCAAATTGCTGCCAAGGCAGCGATTTTTTAAATTATAATCTGTTTTAGCGATTTAATTTTTTTAAAAAAAAAAATTAAAAACCGCTGCGATTTGATTTTTTTTAAAAAAAAAAATATTTAAACTTAAAAAAAAAAGTTTTAAAATTTTTTTAATTGAAGTCACTGCCTCAGCAGCGACATAACCAAAACATAATAAAATATATATATATTTGAAAATCGCTCCTTCGGGAGCGATTTTGTTTTAAAAAAAATCAAATTTAACAAATCGCTCTCGTAGCAACGATTTTACTTTTTTCGACAGATAAAATCGCTACTTAGTGAGCGATTTTGCCGTTTTAGTTTTTTAAAAAATTATATACCGTTTTAGAATTTTTGTTAATATTTTTCACCCTTTAGGCTCCGAACTCCTTCGCAAAGACATGTTGGTATAATGTGATAGGATTATTTTTAAGAGTAACTAGTTATTACTTTTATTGACTAGTAAATCTTTATAAAATTATGTGTATGTGAAAGTTTGTGATCACAAATATTTACTTTTATAACAAAACATCGAATTATGTTATGTATCAATGTAGCGCCTTAGAATATTGTGATATGAGTTATGATTTGCTTTTACTAAGATTGTAGAAGAATTTAGAAAATTTTCACAAATTATGAAATTTTCATATTTATGAAAAAAAATACAATTTAAATGATTCAATTATTTATCCAAACTAAATATCAAATAATGATTTCATATGACATATTCAAACTTTGTTTTCATTTTACTTATTACCTTTTAAGGGAAGTGTTGAATCAAACATATGCATATTAATACCTTACATTATTCTGCCTATGCCAAACTGCAAGAAGAGGTCAAATAATATTTCTCTCTCTTTTATTCTTTTTTATGTCATATTTTAGGATTTCAATTTCTTGGGGAATAAAGTCATGAAGATTTTATTTTATTTTTTCATTTTTGCAGTATAGAATTAAGAAGAAGCTTAGATAAATGACTGCTCCAGGAGTACATCTACACCTTCCCGATGATCACCATGTAATTTATTCGTCGCTATACATTTTGAAGAAATATTTTTTGTCATGTATGACTATGTCTGGACTAATTTCACGTATAATCAGTAAACTTATTGTTTATAACATTAAGTCAACAAAACTATATTTTTTGTCTAACTATTTGTAACACATAAGTCCCAAAATTAGTTATGTAACAACTACTACTCGAAATAGAGTTTTCTTTACAAAAATTATGTTACAAACATGATTTTCCCCCTTCATTTTTCACCGAACCCACTGGAAAAATGCTGGAGAAACATATATTTTCATTGAAATATTGAGAATAGTCATTGGAGGTTTTTCTTTTCTCAATTGAAATATCTGTGAGAGTAGCCTGTAAACTATGTGTTACTTAAAAATAAATAAAAACACTACAAAGTTGGATTTTTGTGATAAAATTCTTCAGGTGGTGATGGACAATGGCATTCTCCAAGTGACTTTATCAGTACCAGATGGCATTGTAACTGGAATTACATACAATGGCGTCGATAATTTGCTTGAGGTTCTAAATGATGAAACAAACAGAGGGTAAGTAACTCATATCTAACTCGATCCCTTGTGGAAAATGTATCAAGTAAGTTCTCCTTTTTGATGAATTTAACAATGTGTAATGCTTTCTCTAGATACTGGGACGTTGTTTGGAGTTCGACAGGAACTACAGGGACTACTGGAACATTTGAAAGGTCGTACCTCGTATATCTAGACAAAAAATTCCAAACAATAAACTTATTTTGTAAAATGTAAAGTGTTTTGAAGAAATTAAATTGTGTCACTTATATGATGTAGGCTAATATGCACAACATATAAGGTCATACTGGAAACAGATGATCAAATAGAGTTGTCCTTCACAAGGACATGGGATGTGTCGCTTCAGGACGAGCTTATTCCCCTGAACATAGACAAAAGGTTGTTTTTTTTCTTCGTTTTCTTTTCGTTGTTAAATATCTGGTTGCATTTTTTTGAATAGTAAATGGATTTGAGATGATGATGACTAATTAGATGGATGATGTACAGGTTTATAATGCTTAAAGGTTCCTCAGGGTTCTATTCTTATGCAATATACGAACATTTAGAGGGATGGCCTGGTTTCAACCTTGATGAAACTAGGATTGCATTCAAGCTCAGAAAAGACAAGTAAATACTCACTTTGACTTCATACTCACAGACACATTATCGATCCCAACTTATTTGGGACTGAGGCGTAGTTGTTGTATGTTGAGAATAAAATTAAATGATAAAAGTGTGATCTCTTTAACAGTCTAAACTTTTAGATGAGATGTCACAGACTTCATCATTGTATACATCACAGACACGTTGTCAAATGTCAATCTCTTAATTATATATTTGTTGACTACATTTAAGAAGGATGTTTAACTGTCTAATCTTGAACGTCAACCAGGTTTCATTACATGGCTATGGCAGATAACAGGCAGAGATACATGCCCTTACCTGATGACAGGTTACCAGATAGAGGAGAACCACTTGCTTATCCAGAAGCAGTCCTGCTTGTCAATCCCATCGAGCCTGAGTTCAAAGGCGAGGTACTTAGTTTCTTCCGTCATTTGGTGAGATATATTTTAATCAAGTAATTACAAACATGTTCTCTCTAATGGCATAAGCTTTGGATGAGATGATTACACGATTCAACATGTGGTATTAGAGCATACACTGATCATGATTTCATATCTCAATCTCTCCGCCATCCAAAAAATATATATATTCTAACATGCTTGGCTCGTGAAAAATGAATAAAATCTGCACAAGACGTAGAGATATAATATAATTAAGTAATTAAGAATGTGCTCTCGGCTTAAGTTTGTTAGTACTTCTTTTTACTCGTTGCAAGGAGGCGATATTGTCCAGTTAATCAATTTCATAAGGATTCTTGATTGATAATGCTATCAGGTTGATGACAAGTATCAGTACTCATGTGAAGACAAAGATCTCAAGGTCCATGGATGGATTTGTATGGATCCATCACTAGGATTATGGATAATTATTCCCAGTGACGAATTTCGATCTGGAGGACCCCTTAAACAAAACCTCACATCTCATGTTGGTCCAACTGCTCTTTCTGTAAGTAACATAATCACAAGCCTTTAACACATTTTCTTGTCTTTCTTGATTGTGTCAAGAGATGTTATTATGCAGGCAGGGGCGGAGCTAGAAACTAATATATTTGTATTAAGAAATTCACTAAATATATACAAAAATTGAATTCAGAGCTCAGATACTAACACCTGATATTGTTGTTCTAGAATTTAAAATTCATAAAGTTTAAATCCTGAATCCGCCTCTTTTTGCAGGTGTTTCTCAGTGCTCATTATGCAGGAGAAGATTTGGTTCCAAAGTTTGGACAAGGGGAGCCATGGAAAAAAGTCTTTGGACCAGTTTTTATATATATGAATTCTGTCACTTCAGGGGAAGATCCTCTTACTCTTTGGGAGGATGCTAAAAAACAGGTATAATTCATTAAAAAGATTATTAATTTTTTTTAAAAAAATGAACATAAATGGTATCTTTGAGATTTTTTTAATATAATGTAACATGATTATCTAAGCACTGAATGCAAAAACCAGATGCTGATGGAAGTTCAAAGCTGGCCTTACAGTTTTCCATCCTCTGAGGATTTTCCATCATCGTCTCAACGCGGTAATATTAGTGGAAGACTGTTAGTCCTAGACAGGTATTATTTGCTTATTTTCCCTGCTGTTATCCAGGGGTATAGCTAGAAGGTTGCATAAGGTTTTGGTCGAACCTAGTAATTTTAGTCCAAACACTATCTCTATTAAAAAATCCACTAAATAAGTAGTACAAAAATCAAATTCAGAACCTACAGAATTCAAAATCCTGGCTCCGGCTCCTCTTGTTAGTCCCTTTCTCTTTTGGAGTATCTCATTACTCTATGGTCATTTGCTCTATTTATATTTCTCCTTTTTGTACTTAGATACTTCAAAGACGATAAAATTTCTGCTTCTGGTGCATACATTGGTTTGGCTCCACCAGGAGAAGCCGGTTCGTGGCAAAGAGAATGCAAGGTGATTCAGGGAACATAAAAGCTCAATCAGTACTTGGAAACTACTTGGGTTTTTTTCTTTAACAATTTCGATGTTAATCAGGACTACCAATTCTGGACAAGAGCAGATGAGGAAGGCAATTATGTCATAAGTAATATACGAGCAGGCGACTATAATTTGTATGCATTTGTCCCTGGATTCATTGGTGATTACAAGTATGACATCAATATCACAATTACCTCAGGTACTTATTTTGCGTAGACCATTATTTTCAAGCTTTTCGAGATTACGAGCTAAAAATTAACATGTTATAAATCAGGCTGCAGCATTGAGATGGATGATCTTATCTTTGAACCCCCAAGAAATGGACCTACGCTCTGGGAAATTGGCATTCCTGATCGTTCTGCTCGCGAGTTCTACATTCCTGATCCTGATCCAAAATATGTTAACAAACTCTTTATCAATCATCCTGATAGGTTAGCTTTCTCCTTCCTCATAGATAGTTTAACGTTTTTCTCTTCATCTCACTGTTGATCATCATCAGGTTTAGACAGTACGGGCTATGGGAAAGATACGCGGACTTGTATCCAAATGGAGATATAGTTTTTACAATTGGAGAGAGTGACTACAAGAAAGATTGGTTCTTTGTTCAAGTCACTAGGTAAAAAACAGCAAAATCACTAACTATACATAATATTCGATGTCTTCAATGAAATGAAACATGAATTTTCTTCCTTTTTCGTTGTTTTTGGGCATGTTAGGAAAACTGATGAGAAGACATATAAAGGAACAACATGGCAAATAAAGTTCAAACTTGACAATGTTGATCAAAATGAAATCTATACACTAAGAGTAGCACTTGCCTCAGCAGCTCAAGCTGAACTGCAGGTACGTGTAGCACAATGTCAACTTCACATCATTTTTTTCTTATCATCATTAGAGTATTATCGAGTCAACGATAAAGGAAATCATTGAAATGTAACTTGTAGGTTCGCATCAATGATAATTCAAGCACGAATACTCCTCTGTTTTCAAGTGGAGTGATAGGGAAGGATAACGCGATAGCAAGACATGGAATTCATGGACTCTACTGGCTGTTCAATGTGAATTTGCAGGGTACTATTCTAGTTGAAGGGGAAAATACTATATATTTGACACAAGCAAATGCAACTAGTCCTTTTCAAGGGATCATGTATGATTATATTCGTTTAGAAGGACCTCCTTCCCATGACTAAGACAAATTGTTTGAGAATTCATTGTTTATATACTATACTATTTTAACTTTTATAAGAATTTAAGTTGTATACACTGACAGAATAACGAATTTGCGTAAATTCTCTATGCATGCATTATCTACCCAAATGTTAGTGTTTGGCCATAAATTTTTAAATATTCTTGGCAAATATTATTTGGGTGAAATTTTACCATGTATTTGGCCATCGTATTTGGGAAATATATTTCACTTTTTCAGAAAAATATGATTTATACCCATAAATTTCAAAAATATAAAAACTAACCATAAGTTTGTATTACAAGTCAATTGGATCTTTGTTACAACAATAACAAATAGTGTCCATGACACTAGAGCAATGTGGTAATTTGGAGTGAGTGCAACAAGCATCATTTCATACATCGTGAAATAGACAAAACACATGAATTTGTTATCTTGAGCTGATTGTTCATCATTTTCATCAATAATCATATCATCATTTAACATCACCGAATATTTCATCACTACTTTGAAATTAACGTAAAAAATTATGTAATACAACGTAAGCAACAACTAGAAAGGGTGTTTTTGTAAAAGATAAAAATTTGGGGTAAAATTTTAATTTTTAAAAGGTCCCAAATAATGAGATTTGGCCCAAATACTAAAAAAATTAGTATTTAAAAATTTGAGATATTTGCTAAAAATATTTGTTAAATAATAACAAAGTGTACTATTTCCCAAGTTTTTCCCCAAATATTATTTGGGAATCTATAGTCAAACGGGGCGTTAATGTTTTTGAATGTTATAAACCGATGTTTATCCTTTTCTTCTTCTTTTGAATTTTGTGGCATTGTTCCATATAAGTTATTTTTAGGATTTTTGGCACATATATGTAACTCTCTAACATTCTTTTTTTTTCCTTCTCTTCTACGGGAAACGGATAAATATACATTCGAACTATCGTAAATGTTATGCAGATATCCTCTGTTATATTTTTGAAACATTGGTGTCCCTGTCTAAAAAGAAACTAGAGCATATATACCCTTTATACTAATGGACATACATATGTTATAACTTATTCACCGACCTGAGTTATTAATTAAATATCGAATCTACGGATAAAATTATGTTATGTGTTTCTATTTAGTCTTCCGTTAGAGTGAAAGACATATATGCTTTAACTTTTTAACGACAGGAACGTCAATATCTCAAAAATATGATGAAAGATATCTCTATACCTTTTGCGATAATTTGAGGATATATTTATCCATTTACTTTTTTTTTAAATAAGGAAAAAGGTTGATTTCACTTGGTTAAATCACCCACGCCCCCACCCACCAATTAAAAGCATTAGTTAACCAAGCATTTGTAAGTCCATGATCAGAAAATTTAGAGGAAAGAGAAAAAATATATGGTTGATTTTAAAGAACGTCAGTGTATATAATTTAAATTCTTAAAAATAATGAATTTAAAAGTTTTGATTATAAAAATTGTTTGATTTCCTAAACGGAACTACCTTAGCTTGAATCCTGCTCAAAATGAGTACTTGGCAAGCATCCTCCAAACATTAATTAATACGTGAGTTCGAGTTATCAAGAAAATAAAAATAATGAGAATTCAGAGGTAAAATTATTTGAATTTTTTTTTTTTGAATGTACGCTAAATATTATTTTTTACATTTCATTTTATGTGGCAACATTAACTCGCTACGGAGTTTAAAAAATAATTAAAACTTTGAAATATTTATCAAATTGCCCTTCAAAAAAGTAACTCATTTTTCTCTCTCCTCATAAATGTATAAAAAATTAAGTGGAATCAATAAGGGTAAATGAGAAATTATACTTTTAAATACTTACCATATAAGGAAATGTGACATTTTTTGTGAGAGTGAACAAAAAGAAAATAATGTCACATAAAATGAAACGGAGAGAGTAATTAATTTGATATTTTGTTATCGAACCAAACAAGCTGAAACATAGAAAGTACTTCTAAAAATTGGACACGAAGGTAAAATATTTTTCAGTAGAGTATAGTTTAATAGTTACGACCTCTATTCACCATGGGCGGTCTCTATGCATAAAAAAATAAGGTCTTTGCCTTAGGCTTTCAAATTGCGAGGGCTCCAAATTTTTGTCAAGAATAAATTGTATGTTAAAGTTTTTATAGAGAAATTAATTATTTATGAAAAAAGTATAATTTTTTTAAAATAAATTATTTTATCCATTTTAATATCTTTTGTGGAGTATTTTGTTAAAAATAAAAATTAACAATGAAAAGTGTTACAAAGTAAATTACAAATTTTTTTTTATTTCTAATTAAATTTTAGTTTCAAACATTACTTTAAGCATATTAAAATAAGGTTATACCAAGTCACCAATTTTTTGAGTCAAATTCTATGGTTCTAACTCTTATCTTTATTTAATATTTATCAATTTATTGCTTGTATCATTATGTTAACAATACATACAATAATTGTCTCACTTAAAGATGTTTTTCAATGTTGAGTTGATAAAATCTTACCTAAAACTAGTAACTAAAAAAAAAATTAAGTACTAATAATTTTCATCTTAATAGTGTAATTTTTTTTAAATAAATACGTATATGAAGTATATTTATATTTTAGGCTGCGAATTAAAATTTCGCTTTATGCTCCCAATTACGTTGAGTCGCCTCTGCTATTCACTTTTTACTTATCCATAATACTAAAAATATGTATTTACTTTCATTTTAATATCAATTACATATTTCTCAAATTATATCATTAAACCTGAAATTACATATCCAATTTAAATTTAGGACTATATGGTAATTAATACGAATATTATAATAAAATATTTATATTAGAGTAAATTAATTCTCTTTGTTGCATGTGTCTTGTTCTTTTCTCTTTTTTGGTGTCTTCAAATATGAATTGGGAGAAGAGAAAATTGGCTGATATTCACTGTTTTGGCAACAGTACTTTTGCACCTTACTTGCTGTGTTGAGAATGCTGCCAGAATGACAAAAGTTGATGTGATGTTACTTTAAGATAGAGACAAAGAAATATTGTGCAAGGAAAGTAAAGGTTGGCATTGGGGAAGGCGATATCCCGATAACGTATAGTTTGGTAGAGTATATAAAAATAATATTAAATAAAATATATTAATGATATTTGTATTAACAATGTATATATTAGTTATGTTTGTATTAGTTATATGTAAATTATTTTTATGCGTTATTTAATTTGATAAATTAAAAATAGAGAATAACATGCATAAAAAATTAATTTACAAAGATACTCTCCGCTATTGTGACAGAATTGATGTTAAAAATGTTTTGAGGGGTTATTGGATCTTTAATATGGTAATGCATGCATTAAAACTGAACAAGGTACTAGTAATATACAAGCTTAATGCATGCATTATTTTTTCTAATACATTCTATCAAACGATTTTATTAAAAATAATTTTACCAAACCTTATTCATATCTTTAGAAATCGTGAAGTATAATGTATGATAAAAGCATAATACATAAGTATAGTTTAACTTGAGCTGACAACTAAGTTTAAGTATTTATCTTTGCAATCTCAAAATTAAAGGTCATAATTCACCGTTGAAATCATATGATCTATGTATTTGGTTTGAAGTATTAGGCAGTCTTGAGATTATTATCTCACCATTTATATCTAGATGGGAGAAGTTATCACATATGTATGATGGAATAACTTGTTATCCCGTCATTTGTATCTTACGATGAAATAAGTTATCTCATATATATAACGGAATTATCTCATCATTTATATCTAGATGGGAGAAGTTATCACATATATATGATGGAATAACTTGTTATCCCGTCATTTGTATTTTACGATGAAATAAGTTATCTCATATATATAACGGAATAACTTATTAATCTTGGGCTTTGTTTTGTAAGACTTTAACGTTAAATTAGAACTCAAATTTTAAAAATTAGCTAAAAGAGAAAAGGATTGTTCAATGCCGTGTGAGTTGTGATTGTCTAATTTGTCAAGACAAAATTGGCTTGTAAATAAGAGTAGCTTTGGCGTAAAGACACTCAAAGATGAACAAATTAAGGAAAGAAAACGAATCCTTTACTAGGAGTAGGGGAGGATGGTAAATTTATACGTCTCAAATGAGGTTAAATTTAAATAGGTCAAGATAATTTAAGCTTAATAAATTGACAGGTTATATTAACACTTTGAAAAATAACTAGGGGTGAAATAAACTAAAATGCAAATCAAAATTCAGCCTGTTAATTTTTACTATATCATGTTTCAATTTGGATTAGATATCACTCCAAATTTCGATAGTCTAAAATGAGCTAACTAATAAATGAACGAGTTACTAATAAGCACTGAATTAAATAGACGGGTCAATAATTCATCTAAACTTGGCATAGGCAAATTATAATTTCATTGGCTAATTTTGTCATATATATATATATATATATATTCCTTATTCACATAAAGAAATTCTAAGTTTCTTATACACATTGAACTTGTATATTTGTGCAGGTTTAGTTCAATATTAAATAAATCTTTCTAGCTGCTCCAAGTTCTGTTTTGCATTATGATTGTACCAAAACACTCACAAATATCAAGTCCAGTTCTGCAGCTTCTTCAGCATGAGGACCAAGTACAGTATATAATATAAATATATTATTATTTCTCATATAAATAGTATAGATATTTCTTTTCATGCATAATATTTAGGTTGGGAGGCTAGACTCTATCTATATAAAAATAGACTATATATTACTTGATGTTTTCTAATTTTTTTCTTTCTCTTTCATGGTCGATCTTTGTACCTTGTTTAATTTGGAGTTCAACTAATATAGATTTATATCATGTAAGGCTAATAAAGAGAGAAGAGCTTCCTATCATAATTTTTTAATTATTTTTAAAGCTCGAACCAGGACATATCAAATTAAAGATCTTTGAGTTTTCTTTTCATGACCAAATTTGTCTAATTTTGAGCTCGGAGTAAAAAGTTGTACTCGTTTTAATAAACTGTGAGTATAGAAGAGTCATATTTGTTAGTTAATACAATCGAAGGTTGTGGCAAAAGGTAACAGGTAGACATTAACTAGAAGTCTCAGGCTTTAGCTCTTTCATCTTAAACCGGAGATATTAAGTTTGAGTCTCCTTAGTTATGGTCTTTGTTAAGGAGTGATTTAGCCCTCGGAGACTTTTCAAATACGAAATCAGATTAAGTTTAGATGGGGTAATTAGCTTAGCTCATCATGACCCGCCCAAATTGATCTTCTTGTAATACTTGTGTTTACAAGATCAGCCAAAACAAGGACTAAAATATGGTCTTTAATTCATTCAACACCTGAAGTTGCTACCAGTAGAGCTATTTATATATGTTTTATTATAAGTGCAGGTGGTAATATATAATGGCATATTCCAACTCAGATTGACAAATCCAGGAGGAAAAATCATTGGAATTCAATATAATGGGATTGAAAATTTGTTGGAACTCCACAACCCAATCTTGAATGGAGGGTAAACTCAAAACTGCACAAATTCTACTTCTTTTTTTTCCTTTTCGGTCTCTGTTTGGTACGATGAAAGTCATTTCTCATGAAAAATATTTTCAAGCGTTTAGTTGGTGAGTTGAATGTTCGCCAAAGAAAACATATATCGTCTCAAATATTAATAATTATACTAGCAGATGGAGACTGTCAACTTATAACAAGAATTAATGGTCAAAAACAGACTTAAACTATCATTTTTTTAAGAGTTTCATTATTTAACTATCCATAATCCATTACGTACCAACCTAAGCTATCATTACCTAAATATATTAAAAGAGTACCTATGCTGAGTGGCCAAATGAAGTCCCCACTTGATAACAGGCTTGTGTAGGCCAACTCAGCATCGAGGTGGGTTTTAATTAAGGTTGGCAACGGATCGGATTGTATCGGTATCAGTATCGGTCCAAGCCATTTCGTTTCGATTCGTTCCGATTCGATTGCCAACGGAACGGGACACCGTGAACCGGTACACGGAATGGAACCGCGATTTGGTATCGGTTTATCCCGATTTCTTCCGGTTCTGAATAATTATTATTTATTAATTAATTTATATTATATATTTATAAATTATATTTATATTTTATAATAAATACTACCCAACTACAAATTTAAGTTATTTAAATTACAAGTTATAAATATAACTTATAAATTATAACATACTAAGTAATAATAACTTATAAACTTCAAAAGATTTAAATCTTGAAAACTTAATTAGACTAACTTGCAAATTTAATAATTAAAAATTTTAAATAAATATATTTAAAATAAAATTAAGTAAATAATTACATTATAAATTTAAAAACTATTAATTAAACTTAATAAAAAAAAATATTCATATTTTCGTAATTCAGAAAATTATTTTTTGAAATAACTAGATGTGTCGTCCCGTTTATCCCATCTCGTTTCATTCCTATCCGTTTCGTTTCCATCCCGGTACATAGTGGGACGGGATGGAACCGAGTATCCGTCCCGGTAATTTCGGTCTGGTTCATCTCGGTACCGGTCAACTTGTCCTGTTCTCATCCGGTACCGATTCATGCCGTTCCGATGGTTCCACTCCGGTCCATTGCCAGTCTTAGTTTTAATACAAAAGGAGTGATAGTTTAGGTAGTAAATGGAAAAATGGATAGTTGAGGTATGAAATCACGAAAAAATGATTAGTTCAGTTGTGTTCTTTACCATTAACAATGTAATGTTAGTTGGAGAGTAATCTGAACTTAAAAGTAGAAAAAAATGTAATTAGTACTTTGTGTATATTGAGTTCATGTAGCAGGAAGTCACTTATTATTTTAGCTACTTTACAATTGATATGCAGGTTCTGGGACTTAAACTGGAGTGTACCTGGAACTTCTGGAACAAGAGGAAAATTTGATGAGTAAATATTTTCTCTTAAACCACAACGTAACCATGATCTAGATGCATATAACTTATCATAATTTCTACATTGATGTTCACAATTAGCTATTATGCAGGATTGAATGTAACAGTTCTAAAGTTATAGTGGAAACTGAAGAACAGATAGAGCTCTCCTTTATAAGGACATGGGATCCTTCACTTCAGGGCGACCAATCCCCGTTAACCATAGACATAAGGTTCAATTTTTTTTGTGTGCGTCTTTTTTTCAGACGCATGCATATATAATATATCTCATGCTTCAAGTAGTGTTTATTGTGGTCATTTCTTTAGCAGCACTGAGATATGGTAATTTCAGGTACATAGTTCTTCGTGATTCGCCTGGTTTTTACTCTTACGCTATTTATGAACACAAAGAAAATATGCCAGCATTCAACCTCAACGAAACCAGGATAGCTTTCATGCTCAGCTTCGAAAAGTACTATTTCTCCTGCTGTATAAAACCTTCTATTTCAACATTATGTACTAAAGAGTACTTAGTTTCATCAACAAATCTGCTGATGAAGTGATGTACTTGTATTCAACTTTTAGGTTTCGGTACATGGCTATGGCAGATGATAGGCAAAGACCAATGCCCCTTCCTGAAGATCGGTTACCTCCAAGAGGGAAGGAATTGGCATATCCAGAAGCCGTCCTGCTAGTCGATCCTGTGGAGCCAGAATTCAAAGGAGAAGTAAATATAACACTTCATGTTTGCCCGTAAAAGTGATTCTTATTTGATATGTAATCACTTAGTACTTAAGCCTCATAATTTATGTTGTCCTTCCAATGAGTAGGTTGATGACAAGTATCAGTATTCGTGTGAGAACAAAGATAACAAAGTCCATGGTTTCATTTGCTTAGATCCTCCTGTGGGATTCTGGCAAATTACGCCAAGCAATGAGTTCAGAACAGGTGGACCTATCAAACAGGATCTTACTTCTCATGTTAATCCAACAACTCTGGCTGTAAGTAACTGATAACCTTTCGAGTTTCGACTCATCAAACATTTGAAGTAATTTAAGTTTTATTGATCAAAATGGTTTTTTTAGATGTTCATGAGCACTCATTATGGAGGCCAGGATTTCGTGACTCAATTTGGATCAGGGGAACAATGGAAGAAAGTTTTTGGACCTGTTTTTATATATCTCAATTCGGTAGCAGACAAGAAGGATGCACTTTCCCTATGGGATGACGCGAAAGAACAGGTATACCATCAAGGGATCAAAGCCTACTTTTGCACATATAATGATCTTTTTGTTAATACGTGTGTCCTTTTGTATATATCTTACTTTAGATGCACAAAGAAGTCGACTGTTGGCCTTATAGTTTCGCGAGTTCAGAAGATTTTCCAAAAGCTGACCAAAGAGGTGCCATCCGTGGTAGATTATTAGTCAATGACAGGTAGAAATTCAAAAAGAAAAGCTCAATTTAATCACGAAAAATGAAATAAATGAATTATTAGTACATGTTAATTTCATATGAAATTCAAGTTTTGTGGAATTTTGTATCGACAAAAGGTGTATAAGCAAGGAGTATTTGTCTGCAAAGGGTGCTTTTGTTGGCCTAGCTCCACCTGGAGATGCTGGATCATTTCAAAGAGAATGCAAGGTGAGATGCAAGTTTTTTGTTAACATAAGGTCACTATTTGGGCTTAAAAAATGCTGCATGTCATACACTGTCGTAGATCGTAATATATAGCTTACCAATAAGTACATTGTTTATGACATGGAATTAAATAAAAACAAACGCGATAACAAAGTAAGTTACACTGTATTTTACTCAGGGCTACCAATTCTGGACGAACTCGGATGATGAAGGCTATTTCTCAATCCAAAATGTTCGTCTGGGGGACTATAACCTCTATGCGTGGGTACCTGGCTTCATTGGAGATTACAAATATGAAAAATCCATAGCAATTACTGCAGGTTCCAATCATTCCACATTTTCTAAAAATCTTCGTTCACTTCCAATTTCAAATAATCCATTGTACCACATTTCTTATGGCTTCAGCTTCTGATGTTGATATCGGTGAACTTGTGTACGAGCCTCCAAGGAGTGGTCCTACATTGTGGGAGATCGGTATCCCTGATCGTTCTGCTGCAGAATTCTACGTTCCTGACCCTGATCCACAGTATATCAACAAACTTTACATAAACCAACCAGAAAACAGGTTAATCTTCTAGCTAGCCTCATTTTTAAAAGTTCTTAATAGAATCTTTTCTTCCTGATTAGAGTTTGCTGATTTAACTTTACGTATACTAATTGTATATGCCTATAAACAGGGGCATACCTAGAGCTGTGGTTACTGATTTGGACAAACTTTTGTATTTGTATTAAGAAATCCACTTAATATCTATAATAATTTACTCCAAAATAGTAAGCTATCTTTTGTAGAATCTAGCACCGTAAACTCAACAATAGTCTCTCATTTTTCCAGGTTTAGACAGTACGGATTATGGGAGAGATATGCAGATTTATATCCAGATCAAGATTTGGTATTTACAATTGGAAGTAGTGACTATAAAAAAGATTGGTTCTACGCTCAGGTGACAAGGTACAGGTTTTGCGAACAGCGTAGATTCATATAATATAAACTGAAACAGTAATTTAGAATAAATACATATCGGAATTAGTTAATACTAAAGTTGTACTGGAGCTCTTGAATTCAAGATTGATTTCCTTTTTTCGTTTCTTTCTTTTTGCATATGAGCAGAAAAGTTGGTGATAAAGCATATAAACCTACAACATGGCAAATTAAATTCAATTTAGAAAGCATTGATCAGAATGGAAGTTACACACTCCGTATTGCGCTCTCATCTGCAACTTTCTCTATATTGGAGGTATTTGTTTTCTTTTTAAGAAGATTACATCACAATACCTTTAGACCATCTAGTCTACGAAATATGTACACAGTGTATAGATAGTGTATACTTATAACTAATATGTGTATTATATATATGTACATATATATACGCAGAATATACAACCGATCAAGTGTATATGTAGTGTATACTTTGGCCATATTTGATAAACTACATGGCCGAACCGTATCTATATAACTATCCCTTCTCTTTTTGATAATCGTGGATTGTGGTGTATGAGAGTTTGCTGCCCCTCACCGACATAAATATTGTATAACTCTATTTAGTTATAAGTTTTGAACAGATGGGAAGAAATCACTTGAAACTTTTGTCTCGGTTGAGTCATTCCCATTTCTCAATGAAGGAACTCATGATATATGTGTTTTTGCTAATTATTTTAAGCAAATAACACTAATGACATAATCGTGTTATGTTACTCATGTCTCAGGTAAGGGTGAATGAGGAAGAAGCAAATCCACCACATTTCTCAAGTGGATTGATTGGAAGTGATAATACAATTGCCAGACATGGAGTCCATGGGCTGTATTGGTTGTTTAATGTGGAGGTAGCTGCAGGACAACTCTTTCAAGGAGAGAATATCATATATCTCAAACAAGCACGGAGCCTCAGTGCTCTCCATGGGATTATGTATGACTATATTCGTCTGGAAGCTCCTCCTCTTTCCACAACGCGTTATTAGTACTTTTAGTGGCACAGTCAAGAACAGTTCTTGTGTGTTCGACTAAACTTATTGCTTTTGTTGTAAACTATGTATAAAATAAGATCATTCTCATTGTGAACCTGTAGAATTTGGATCCTAATTTTAGTCTCTAGGTACGGATGATTTACAGAAATGCACCCATTGTTGCTTGTGACTTTGTGTATTCATTGTTTCAATGTTTAGTAGAATGATATTTGAAGACTTGAAAAATACAATCCAGAGCAGAGGTATCCAGTATTTGTCAAAGTAGAATGATTAGTAGTTTAAGTATAATTAATAGTAACTAAGCAAAAGTAGAAAAGAAATAGGTTGTGTTTTGGTACGAAGAAAAATGTTTTTTAAGAAGATATTTTCTTGGAAAATAAGTGATTATTAATTATTTTCTGGTGTTTCGGTTAGAAAAAAGAAAATATTGGTGTAAGAGCATTTAGGTATAATAGTTTACCCTAAAAATGGAACATTTATTATGAGGTCAAGAGCACGTGTCTTAATCTAACTCTGTTTAGGTACATTTATTAGGGATTTGAATATTTATTACTACTTATTAACCTAAAGTGAATTAAATGATTTAAAGACGATAGAAGCATAACCAATGTGGGCTGAATGGTTAAGTTAGTTAGCGAGCGTGTCCAGAGCTCTAGTCTCAATTCTGAGGGTAGAATTAAGAAGCCTAAGGGCTCATGAAAATAGTGTGTTACTGTAATATTGCTTGAAATAAATAATGTTTTTACAAATGAAGAGTATAAATTTAAAATTAAATGTCTTTTTTTTATTTTAAATTTAGTATTATTGTTAATTTGAAAATGTACCTGTTTTATCATAATGATTTCTTATTAAAATTATTATCTTTTACATAGTATTGAACTGCTGTTAAAATAAGAACAGATTATGTTCAAAAATTTGACTATGATTTAAATACATATATAGAAGTTAGTGTGGATGAAATAAGAATAGTGTATGTTGGATCAAATGCTTGACAATGATTTAAATACAAACATGTTAGTTTTTACCTATATTTGAGAACTTAGTGAATCTCTATCTTTTACTAAATAATAACTTTACCTTTGCTCTCTTGGTTACTCAAACTCGATCTCCTACCTTTGTTCCATTGGTTACTCAAACTTACAACTTGGTTACTCAAACTCAATCTCTTACCTTTGCTCCATTGATTACTCAAACTCAAAACTTAAAAAATGAAAAAGAGTTATGTACCATGTCAACAACTCATTCTTGTCAATACATTTACTACACGTCTAAAATAAGGTAATATTATTATTTATAAAAGTGAGGATTAACCTAGTTTATAATAGATTAGTCATTTGTTTAGAATACATTACGTTAGATGTTATTATATATAAAAAAAAAAACTTATTAATATGAAAATTTAAGTTGCTTAATTTAAAGTTCTAAAATATTCTTCATAGAGGATAAGTAGTTCTTCGTCTTTTAACTTAAATTTGTATCATTTTTTTAATATTATTTATATTGAAATTTAAACTATCAATTTACAATAATTTTAGTGTCTCTCAAAAATTTGCCTCATCCTTAAGCCACCCTTTTGTGTGTCTCTGTATTGGGGTTAGAAAGTAATTAAGGTATTATGCGGAAGCTTGTTATCACTAATCATATGATAATAAATTAGATGACAAAAGCTTATACTAAATGTCAAAATATTATTATATGATTTGAGCAAGGGACCTATATATTATAAAACTAATACAGTAATATTGAAAAACATAAACATATTGAGCAAAATCTATTAATATGAAAATCATTTACATAGTTCAAATTTTTTTCCAAAGAAAAAATAAACCAAATAAAAAAGAAAATTATATTTTTCCATTCTCAGAATGCTATCTAATTAAACCTTGAAGGTTTTTCCTCTCAATAGTCATTTCCTTGACTTTGCTATGCTATCAGCTATCCACTTATCTTGGGATTAATTGTTCTGGGCTCGTTTCGTTGGAAACAACTTTGCTATGCTATCAGTGTAGCATCTGTTATTTTTAACTTTCTTCATTTCTGACTTTTTGGTTCCTCATGTTTTCAATTTAAATTTTTGGCTTTGTACTGGTAAATGTTACGAAGTTTAGCCTCTTGACCTTAGTTGATGCACCTCATTTGAATCAGGGGCGGAGCTAGAGTATCTGTTACAGATTCGGCTAAACTCAATAGCTTCAGTTAAAAGCTAAGAAATACAATTGATACATATAATTAATTTATTCGAAACTTAGTAAATGTCTTTTCTAGAAGGCTTAGTACAATGATTAAGGGTTTGCAAAAATTTGGAGGTTATGTATTTCACCCCTGCTAGCAAGCGAAACATTATAGTAACAACTTTTTGCTTTTTGACTGCAGCCATTTTTAAACAATTAAAAGTTAAAAGGACACATATTTATCTTATTGAGTTATAATGTATACTAACTATTTTTTGCATTTATTGATAAACAAAATTTTGTTAGCTTTTGTCATGTATATATTTTTTTATATTTTGACATTCCTTAATTCGGATGGCTCAAGAGAAGACTAATAAAGCATTTGGCCAACAAATTTTATGATTTTATTTTTCACTTAGATAATACTGAAGTTTGCAGGAAAAAAAGGGTACAAAATGTAAGAATAACATTTTTCAAATGAATGAAAGAAAGGAAAAAACTACATTGTGACAACTCTTACTTCATAATTTCAAATACTAGTAGAAAAAAAATCAAAAAATAATAATTAGATATCCTCCTAAAAATATAAATGAAGTGATGGAACAAATGATAAGACTAAATCAACATGTCACGTCTACTTTATAGATGATTCATCTTTTTTTTGGACGGCCGGTACTAAGAAAAGTATAATATATAGTTCACATTATTCTTAAGAGCATTTAATATTAATAGCAAAGTCTAATTATATGACTATTGTTAAAACTAAAGTCAAATATACATAAATGAGACATATAAAAATATGCTACAGAATTTTTTTTTACAAATTGCCTCTTGAACGAATTATATTTAGTTTTTGCTCTCTATGTAAAATATATAATTTAATTTCTAAACATAAATATATATTATTTCTGAACTTATAACGTATAGATCGTATTAACATGCAAATGCAAATAGGTCATTTAATCTTAACGCTTTATAACATGAAAGATGCATTCGTTTAAATATTTTTATACAGCTCGTTAAAAATTTTAATATTGTTTTCTTCGAATATTTTCTTTGCTAAAATTCATTATAGGTAAAGAAGTTATGTTTTTTATATTCATGCTATTGATCTATTTATATTATTTTCATGTAAACTATGAAAGTTACTATAAATATTGAATTTTATAGAAATTAACTGTCGACTTGTAAAGAGCTATTAATAAAATTTAATAGGTACTTGTTAACTATTAATATCATGTTGCATTTATTGTATTCTTTGTGTATAATAATATCTTGTATAAGTGCAATCTTGAAGTGAGTTTTACTTGTTATCACTCTCTATAATAAGACAATTATTTTATGTGATTATTGATATTCATTTTATTTGAATAACTTTCTTGTGTTGTTAAACTGATTCTTTAATTTTGCTCATAATCATGTTAACAATAAATTTTGGGGAGTTTAGTTTCAGTTTTGGTGTTTATGGCTTTCACATTGTTTAAATTTATCCTTTATTCATGTTGCTCATTGTTTTAGACTTAATTTCCATGTCTTGAGTAATACATATTTGGTTTGCTTAACTTAGAAATAGTTGGTGTCACCATAATTAGAGACATGTTTAGATCATGACAAATTCGAGGATGAGTATTGATAATACTTATGCTGTTATGCAGTATATAAAGATAGATGTATCTTTCGTGGAAAAAGTATGATATAACTTATTACCTTCAATTTGTGTTTAATTTTTTTTTAACTTGTATAAATTATAAATCTAAAATTTAATTACTAAACAAACAAGATTCGTAAACTTAAATTTTTTATTATATATTTAATATTCATTAAAATTGTAAATGAAGAGCTAGTGAAATTAAAAAGTCAGATTCACATTCTTTTCTTAACCAAGAAGGTCGTTATCAAGATACTAAAATATTATTAGATTTTGTTATCTACATCACAAGTAAACTAGTAAATATATGATCATATTTTAGAATTTATTTTTCAACTGATATCTTTATCACTTGATAACCTATTTGTCGTTATTATTATATAATTAAATTGTCAAGAATTGTACAAATACAAATAATGTACTACATAATAAAATTGTACGTTATGCATATGGTGTTGCAATCATATCATACTTAACTATATGATATAAAGGGGGAAAAATTAGTGACCAACAATCTCCATTTTGGAACAAACAAAAAAATCGTGGCATCAATAATTTTGACATATGTTTTTTATTGAGAAGTAAATCATGAAATAATGCAAAATATTTAAAATTTGAAAATTTTCACGTATTCTTTTTATTGCGAAAAGCGGATTAATAAAACATTGAAAGTACTATTTGAATTTTGTTATTTATCTCTTTATCTCAATTGCTATACGACCATCGTATATGGTTTTGTTTAATAAATATCTATGATCACTTTGAGTACTTAATTATTGTTTTCAAATACATAATACCTATAAATTATTTATCATTATTTGTGAGTGTTGCACCTGCTCTAACATTCAATGTAATAAAGCAACCTTCTCTACATTGGTAAAGAACTATGACACCAAAAATAGTTTATTTTTTATTGACATATTATTATTACTTAGAAAATAATTTAACCAAAAAATGAATGTTGTCATATAACTTATAAATAAATGTAAAAATATATAAATATTCTAGATTAAGATGAGAGCCTTAGCCAAAATTCACATAAATATGTAAAACTCCTTACTTCATTTTCTTAACAATCATGATATAATATTTGTCTGAGCACTTAAATTTAATATTCGTACATTTAAGTATAATATTATATGAGTATTGTTTTTTATAACAAATGTAGATATTACTATTAATAACCGAATCAATTTTAAAACACTTAACTTCACAGTTAGTTTCATAGAAGAGGACTGTGTAAGGTAAGCCTCATATATCGCTTTAATTACATGACAAATTGCCAAACCAAATAGATGTATCTTTGGTTGTTCCTAATCTTTCTAACTATGTCTAATTTAACAATGAAGTTTTTGCTTATTTCTGTTCTTTTGCAAGTTTCAACTTCGTAGGATTACCTTTGAGAGAAGTTATAATGCCTTGGTGGGAAACAAACAATAAACAATGTTTGAAGCCATACTATAGAGCTATTCATAGTTTTATAATATGGGGACTATGGAAGAGAAGACAATCCTTAACAGTGACAAATTGAACACTCCATATCTAAGATTTTTACTGATAAGGAAATAATGGGAAAGATTTTGGGCAGATGGAGACACTATAACCTGGAAGAAGTTTTAATTAAGATACCACTGCACTCTATTCTAGCAATCACTGCAGGAGAACAAGTGCAAAAGAAATCAGAAATAAGGTAGAAGATCCTTCTAATTAGCATGAAGATGAAAGTAAGGGAAGTGAAATACATATACTCTTGATAGCTGAGGAAGGACACATGGAGAAGAACTCAACATACAACATGAGGAAGCCGATGACTGGTCTGACAGTGATGGAACATTTTCTCAGGTGTTTCAGGGGAAGGCTGCAATGGCGAGAAGCTAGACTAGGAATCCCCAAAAGAATGGACATGTTTATAGAGAGGATACGAGCTATATGAATGGGCTATGTCTTTTATTTCTATTTCTTTTATTTTCGATTTTGTTTATCTTTTTAGATATGTGTAATAGTCCATATGAGTTTGTAACTATTTGTTCCTTCATCAATAAAGTTTTGAAAATTCATCAAAAAAAAAAGTGTACTTATTGCATCTATTGTCACAGCTTACAATTTCCAGTGTATGGTGTGATTATCTCCTTATACAGTTGCTTGTAGTTCTTTTTCATAATTTTGTTTTGTACTTGTTTAACATCTTCTATTGGAATCTACAATCCAACCCATTGAGCCGTTGTTTTATTGATTCCTTTAGTTCAGTCACATTTAGAGAAAAATGATTTTGTATCTCTACAACTTGCACATAAGATAAATTACAAACTGTGTTATCCATTGATATATTATTTTTGTATTATATTTTTAGTTAACAATCAGCCCTGCACAACTCATTAAACTATGAATCTATGCATTGATTGATAGGTTTTGTTCTAGATTAAATCAACAGTTCTCATCTTGCTTTTGCCTACTATCAAAGAAGCAAAACATGTTACCGTTAACCAAACTATGAATTAATTTCTTTTATTATCGTTATCCTTACAAATTATTTCTTTTCTTGTGCATTATTTCAATTATAAATTTAAAACATATAACTCTTGATACTTCACTTTTTTCTATGATTATGAAAATTTTTGTTTAAAAGAGATGACATATTTTAAGTGTTTAATTTAACTATCTAATAAACAAATAAAAAATATATACATTTTTTTAATTAGAATTGAACTGAGAACATCTAAATCAAACACCTTTTTAGGAGTTGAGGTGTTCAATTCAAACATAACTTAGTTCAAGTGTCTAAATTAAATATACTAACAAATTTAAGAGGCTGATTATGGATTAAATCAAAAGTAAAAACACCAAACGGAAAATATTTCATGAGTTTGAATAGTAATTAGACTATTTTAATACAAATAATGAAATAAAATAATTTCAAAATTATCTAACACATTAAATTAAATATAAACATAACTTAATTTCAATTTTTTATTCCGAAATTATTATACTTACCTTAAGAGAGAGACAAAATGAAGGCAAAATTAGAAGAGAAGGAAAAATAAGAGGACCAAAGAGCAAAACCGACTTGAATAGGAAGTCCCCCAAATAGAAGAAGACTCATTTTGTGTGCATCTCTACGTGTATATAAAGCTTCTCCCCTGTCATCGTTCCCAGGGTTAGTACTAGTTAGACCAATTTCACACACAAAAGGCAAAAGGAACCCCCCTACCCCCGCCCTTCTCTCCATTTCTCTTTCTTGGCTTTGGGGTTTTCCTTGTTCTTCTCTCTATAAACCCTATTTTCTGTACAGTCTCTACAACACTCTCTGGATGAGTCGCCCGTCCGTGACTTTGTTAATTAAGGTACCGATAGAATAAATCAGTGACTATCGATTCTGCTTTTTATGTGTGTTTATTTGATCGATTTAATGTTCTATGAGTTTTTGTTCTGATGTATTTGAATGTGTGCAGAGATTTTGTTATTTTTTGGTTATGTTTTCTCTGATTTGTGTGTTGGATTTGTGTTTTGGTTTAGTGAATACAAGGAGAGAAAGTAGAGGTTGGATATGACGACCTTAAGATCGAGTTTGCCGTCCAGGTTACGGCAACTTCTCTCCAGCGAAGGTGCCATTGGTCCATCTATTAAACTTGACTCTGAACCTGTATGTACTCATTTTACTCGTTACCTTTTGTTTTTTCTTACTCTATTTAGCATTTGGTTGCTTCTGTGTGTTATTGAACAGTTTCCTTTCATAGCTTTTTTTGGAAATTATTTCACAATGTGCATTTTCTCTCAGTGTTTGTTTTATTCCAGACGTGTAATGTGTGCTGTTAGGGTTTAGTCTTGCTGTGGAGTTGAGGATTAGAAGTTAATTATTGTATGTTCTGTTGTTTCTCGGGGTTCATTTTTTGTTGGAAATATATTTCATAATGTATCTCTTCTCTATGTGGTTTATTGTCTTTTACTGTTATGTAATCTATACTTTTATTATCAGTCATTTACCTGCTTTTTTTTATTTGAATTTTGTTATTTCTTATGATCTGTACGTGGAAATTCTCTGTCACAAATGTAGTGATGGTGTCTGGGTCTGAATCTTAATGTTTCCGTTGTAAGTGTACTTATGCCATGTGAGTAATAAATTGATTATTTTTCTTGTGTAGCAAGATCAGAATTTATAACATACCTCGAATTTGATTTTGCAGTTGGTATTTGGTTACAAGATACTGAAAATATCTAATTGATTTTATATTTTTGCTTACTTTGGTTTGTCACTGGAATCACATTCAAAGTCCTTTCTGCTGCTAAATTCTTTGTTGATTAACCTGTTTGCTTCTTTTTGTGGTCGCTGAGAATTGGAAATTGCAGCTATTTGTTTATGAAATCGTTTGGATTCTTTTTGTGAAGTTTTTATTACAAGTACCCGGTCGTGCTAATTGTTACCACGGTGGAATTCCAGCTTTGTGTTACTGCTATTAGCTATATACCCATTTCTTCTTTACCAAGAAAGTATACCTGCCCTTTCCTTCATAACTGATATCGACATGGTCTCAAGCTTGTTTCAGAGCTGATACTACTAACCACATTAAGGTTCCGGTAGTAAATGTGTCTAAATTAATATTGATCTTAGCTATCTTAACCAACCTTTACCAGTCAACATCACAACTTCGCAACCACTCATATCCGGGATATGCTTAGCTCTGGATCCTAGGATTTGAGGTTGGATCCTGTTAGGGTTGATGAGAGTTGAAGTTGCAGGCTAATGTATAAAGGATTTATGGATTGGCTATAGTGCTGCATGAAGTAGCAGCTAGCAACTTGTGTGATACACACCTTTTTTTATTCTGACCATTTTTGACTTTTTTGTGTTGAGTAATTCAATTTCTGCAGTCAGTGAGTAGCAATATCTGCCATTGTTCGAAGAAGTCATTGGTTGTAGCTAGTAGGAATTATTAAAGTTAAGTAAAAAACAAGGAGAACAATTTGGTATATTATTTAAATGAAGCGGAAAATAGTAGGGATACTAGAAGGGCTCAAAGCATAAAGTTCAAGATTAATGAAGTTCCCTTACCAGTAACCACTCCTAAATACCGACACACTAGATGTTGCTTTAAGAAAAATGTTTTTTTCCATGGAGGATCACATATGTCGATTGGTGTTTTATGTTTAAGAATTTAGCTGGAAGTGTAGATCATATCCTGTAGCATTGCAAGGTGGCTAGTCGGTTATGGAGGGTGGTTCTCAGTTTGTTTGGGATGCAATGGGTGATGCCAAGCACATGAAGGTGGCTCTGCAAAGTTGGTCTGAGGAAGGGAAATAGAAGTCAAACGACAGGGAGGATTGCCCCATTAGCAATCATGTGGGTCATTTAGAAAGAGTGAAATAGGAAGAGTTTTGAAGGGGTGAAACAAGATTTTCAAAGATGTTAAGTAGTGCTTATCTTTTGATTCTTTGGGTCTACTTACGAGTTCCGTTTTTGTATAGAGGATTGAATCTCTTTTGTTGAGAACCATATTTGATGTAGGTTCACTTCTTTTGGTATATGGCTTGTATTTGGGGTTTCCCCTGTGATAATAAAATTATCTACCTTACAAAAAAAGAATATTTTTCCTCTTCCATTGGAAGCTGACCCAACTTATTTGCGACCAAGGCGTAGCTGTTGTATTTGTAGCATGAGTACTTACCCCCGTATAAACCTAGTGTACAATAGAAAATCTCATTTCACATCTAAGCACAAAAAGGACTAAATTATGGTAGATTGATGCCTTCATTTGAGGATGGTTTGAGTATGTGAAGAGCATTTGCGCAGGTGCCCCAGTATGGAGGTGTGAGAGGTTGGTTATTGTAACATCAAGGTGCTGTTGGATATCACTAAAATTGGGTCTCATTATTGTGATCATTAGCATGTTATCTTTAGAACCTCATAGTTAATAGGATGATGAAATGGGATGACTCTGGGATTAAAATTTAAATATGACAGGAGCTGGTCTAATATGACCCTGTTGATTAAAACTGTATAATGTACATGTGTGAATCTCATTATATATCTAGATCCCAATATAAACAAGATCCATTCGTCTTGGTCTCCTTTAGGAAGCTTGAATTATTTATGTTTCCATTGAACTGGTTTACTTTTTCTTAATTTTTTTTTGGGAGATATCATTTCATCCATCATAACATTTTTTTGAAGTGTTTTAGTACAAACCACACTGAGACTTATCTGGAAAAAAGATAGTTTTAGACAGACAGTGGTAATACTATTACTTAGCCAGCATGCATTTATTTCTTTAGGTTCAACTTTAATACTAGTCCTCTGTCCCTAATTACTTGTCCACTTTTGAATAGCACACCTATTAAGAAAAGAATGATTGACATAATTTACCATTTTACCCCTATTAATCATGCAGTAGATGAATTAAAAACTTAAGATTTTCAAGAACTTCTACATTTTTCAAAGTAATTAATTGAGGGTAAAAAAATTTGTCCTTTCATCATTTATCAAAATGGACAAGTAATTAGGGACAACTAAAAAAGAAAAAGTGGACTAGTAATTAGGATAGAGGGAGTATTTTTTTCTCTCTTTGTCCTTTTCTTGTTTCAAATTGACAGTGGTAATACTATTACTTCACCACATACTTTTATTTCTTGATGTTCAACTTCAATACTATTATCTTTCTTTTTGTCCTTTTCTGGTTTCAAACTTACAGTGGTAATACTATTATTTTGCAAGCATACATTTATAACTTTTTGTCCTTTCTTTTCCCTCTTACTTCTCAATATCAAACAATCTGTCAGTCCGCTACATCTCAACTCCAAACTAGTTGAGGTCAACAATATGATTCTCTATTTTCTATACTTGGGCCAGTCAGTTTTGTTCTCTGCTAATGGTAGATATCAACAATTTGATTCTTAGTATCAGTTTTACTTTTCGAGCCAATTCATTTTCATTCGACAGGGGTCAATTTGTCTCCTCAGTCAAATAGGAGCTCCTTAAAAGTAGAAGCTATTCGGTGTCACACTTGTCCCCGTACTAAGAATCAAGTCTAACCAGCAATTTTGGCAACAAATGAGCTAATGTAAATTTGATCAAACCAAGACTAAATCCTATATGTGCGAATACACAGTTTTTGTGTGCAGCCTATCTTTTATATATACAACATATTTTACGTTCACCCAAAAAGATACAAAGACTTAACCCTGACTAGGTGGTACGGTTAGAATACTTCTTCTATGTTTTGCTGTCTATTTAAGTTCCTGTTGTTTCTATGAGGTTTGGGGGTGGGGGCGACAATTTTCGGCCATTTGATTGACTCTTCTTTAGCGTCTTCGATTCTCATTCTGTGGTGCAAACACACACTTGGACCATTCATTTTTTTGTTGTTGTGATGTTGTATTCCTCAGCATATCCGTGAATTTCATAAAAAGGCTGTAACTAGCCAAACTAGAAGAGTAATTAAAGGAATCCTAAGAGATCAACTATCTGTTCAGCATCTTCAACATTGTTCTCTTCCTTATTACTTTCAATGAGTACCCTTATATGTAGCTGAAGACGCTGGCGCGTTTTGAGGATTGTTATTGGTTGTCTTGGTAAAAATGTCAGAGTGGATCTTATGTTTTCTCGGTGTGTTTTATGTTTCTAGCACTGTTGTGTTCCTTAACATCACCCATAGCTATCATAAGAAAACAAAATAAAAATAAAAATCAGGCAATACCATTGTATACTGCACCTTTTTACATTTTATTTGGATGAACTGTGGTTATTCTCGTAGGAGTAATTCTTAAGTTTGTGGGACCCATCTAAACACCCTTTCATGGATCTAGAAATATAAACCAATTTAGTCATATGCAAGGAAATAATAAAGCAATAAATCATTTGATTAGTGTCTTGACTTCAGCTGCTTGAAAGAATTGCATGGACTTCTGCTTTTCACTACTGTTCTCTCTTGCAGTCAAATCCTGGTTCTATCTTTCTTTTCAAGCTTTATCTCCATTATCTGCTATGATCTTATTGTGCATTTATCTGCATGTCAGCCCCCCAAAATAAAGGCCTTTATTGACAAGGTTATCCAGTGTCCATTACAAGATATAGCAATTCCTCTTTCTGGTTTCCGCTGGGAGTATGGCAAGGTAAATCCATCTTACCGCTGTTTATCCTGCCTTTATACTTTGGATTTTTACTTGCTTTGCCTTCTCTTTACAGGGAAATTTTAATCACTGGAGACCATTGTTTCTACATTTTGATACTTATTTCAAGACGTACTTATGTAATAGGAAAGATCTTGGCTTGTCTGATAATATATTAGAAGATGATAGCCCTTTCCCTAAGCAAGCAGTTCTACAGATCTTACGTGTGATGCAGATCATACTAGAGAATTGTCATAATAAGGGTTCATTTAGTGGCTTGGAGGTAAGTGAAGATACTAGAACTTTTCGCTCGTTTTTGAATGAATATATGTAACAAGTATTCACATATACTGATGATGTCTGAATTTATTTACTTTGAACCTGGCAGCATTTCATGCTTTTGTTGGCTTCAACAGATCCTGAGATCCTCATTGCAACTTTAGAGACTCTTGCTGTATTAGTAAAAATAAATCCATCGAAGCTACATGCAAGTGGTAAATTAGTTGGGTGTGGTACTATAAATAGCTGTCTCCTGTCACTTGCGCAGGGGTGGGGAAGTAAGGAAGAAGGTCTGGGCTTGTATTATTGTGTTACTGTAAACGAAAGAAGTCAGGATGAAGGTCTATCTTTGTTTCCATCCAATGTGGAAAATGATGGTGACAAGTCACTTTATCACTTGGGGTCCACCCTTTATTTTGAGTTGCATAGTGCCAATGCCCAAAGCAATGCCGAAGCTGAGGATGGCACAGTATCAACGGGCATGAGTGTAATTAACATACCTGATCTCCATGTACGGAAAGAAGAAGATCTGTCGTTAATGAAGTTCTGTATTGAGCAGTACAATGTTCCTCCAGCGCAAAGATTCGCATTGCTGACAAGAATCAGATATGCACACGCATTCCGGTCCCCCAAAGTATGCAGGCTTTACAGCAAGATTTGCCTTCTTGCTTTCATTGTGCTTGTCCAGGCTAGTGATTCCCATGATGAACTTGCGTCCTTTTTTGCTAATGAACCTGAATACACAAATGAGTTGATCAGGATTGTCAGATCTGAAGAAACCATCTCTGGAAATGTTAGGACGCTAGCAATGAATGCTTTGGGGGCACAATTAGCTGCTTATGCATCATCACATGAGCGGGCAAGGATTTTGAGTGGATCAAGCATCAGTTTTGCTGGTGGTAATCGCATGATCCTCCTGAATGTTTTACAGAGAGCAATCTTGTCACTTAGCAGCTCAAATGACTTGTCATCAGTATCCTTTGTTGAAGCTGTTCTGCAGTTTTACCTGCTACATGTCATATCTTCTTCAAGCTCTGGTAGTGTTATTCGAGGGTCTGGAATGGTGCCAACTTTTTTGCCGCTAGTAGAGGACGCTGATCCTGCACATATACATCTTGTTTGCCTGGCTGTGAAAACACTGCAAAAGCTCCTGGATTATAGTAATGCAGCAGTAACCCTTTTCAAAGATCTAGGTGGAGTTGAGCTTTTGGCTAATAGGTTACAGATAGAAGTGCACAGAGTGATTGACGTGGCTGGAGATGCTGACAATTCTATGGTCATTGGTGAGCATTTTAAATCTAGTGAAGAACAAATATATTCTCAAAAGAGACTTATTAGGGTCTTATTGAAGGCACTTGGGTCTGCTACCTATGCTCCTGCAAATTCGGCCAGATCACAGGGTTCTAACGATGCATCTTTACCTGCCACTTTGTGTTTGCTATTTAGTAATGTGGAAAAATTTGGAGGTGATATTTATTCCTCGGCTGTGACTGTTATGAGTGAAATAATTCACAAAGACCCGACATGTTTTCCTGCTCTGCATGAGTTGGGTCTTCCTATTGCTTTTTTGTCTTCAGTGGTATCTGGGATACTACCGTCTCCAAAAGCTCTTACTTGTGTACCTAATGGTCTAGGTGCAATTTGCCTTAATCCGAAGGGACTGGAATCTGTAAAAGAAACTTCAGCGTTGCGTTTCCTTGTTGACATATTTACCAACAAGAAGTACGTGGTAGCTATGAATGAAGGTATTGTCCCGTTGGCAAATGCTGTAGAAGAGCTGTTACGCCATGTATCTTCACTGAGAGGTACAGGAGTGGATTTAATTATTGAGATCGTTAACAGTATTGCTTCACGTGGTGATGGGGAACATGCTGAGTCATCAGGAAAATCAAGTGAGACTACTGAAATGGACACGGACCCAGATAACAGCGAGAGTGTTGCATCCAGCTCATTGGTTGAATCAACTTACTCTTCTGGGGAAACTATCAGCGATGAGCAGTTCATTCAGTTGGCTGTCTTTCATGTGATGGTACTTGTTCATCGTACAATGGAGAACTCTGAAACTTGTCGGTTATTTGTGGAGAAGTCAGGCATTGAATCTCTGTTGAAACTACTCTTACGGCCGAGTGTTGCACAGTCATCTGAAGGGATGTCCATCGCATTACACAGCACCATGGTCTTCAAGACTTTCACCCAACACCACTCTGCTGCACTGGCTCGTGCTTTCTGTTCCTTTCTCAAGGATCATTTGAAAAAAGCGCTGTCTGGATTTGATGTGGTTTCTGGTGCTTTTATGTTGGATCCTAAAAGTACTCCAGATAGGACATTCTCTTCACTTTTTCTAGTTGAGTTTCTTCTATTTCTGGCTGCCTCCAAAGACAACAGATGGGTAACTGCTCTGTTAACAGAGTTTGGAAATGGAAGCAAAGATGTCTTGGAAGATATTGGTCGTATTCATCGTGAAATTCTTTGGCAGTTGGCGTTGCTTGAAGAATCTAAGGTTGATGTGGAGGAAGGTAGTGCTGGTGCAACTGACGAGGCACGACAGTCAGAATTGAGTACAACTGATTCTGAAGAACAAAGATTAAATTCCTTCAGACAGTTCCTTGACCCCTTACTTCGCAGGAGGATGTCAGGGTGGAGTTTTGAATCACAGTTTTTTGATCTGATCAATCTATATCGAGATCTGACTAGAGCTTCTAGTCTTCAGCAACGTCAGACCACTGATGGTCCTTCAACTGTCAGGATAGAAGCTAGTCATCAATCACAACAAGCAGGTTCTCTTGATGATGCTGGTGGCAGTAATAGAAAAGAGGACAAACAGAGGTCCTATTATCATTCTTGCCGTGATATGGTGAAATCCCTGTCAATCCATATCACCCATTTGTTTCAAGAGATGGGCAAAGTAATGCTACTTCCCTCACGTAGGCGGGATGATACACTCAATGTGTCAGCTCCCTCAAAATCTGTTGCTTCAACTTTTGCTTCAATTGCTATTGATCACATGAATTTTGGAGGTCATGTAACTTCTGGATCGGAGGCATCTGTGTCAACCAAATGTCGTTATTTTGGCAAGGTTATTGAATTTATTGATGGTATTCTGCTTGACAAGCCTGATTCTTGCAATGCTGTTATATTAAATTGCCTTTATGGGCGTGGGGTTCTTCAGTCAGTGTTAACTACGTTTGAAGCTACTAGTCAGTTGCTCTTTGCTGTCAATAGAGCTCCTACTTCTCCTATGGAGACTGATGAGACACATACCAGGCAGGACGGAGTTGAGGATGCGGACCGTTCATGGATATATGGTCCCTTAGGTAGTTATGGGAAGCTGATGGATCATCTGGCAACTTCATCTTTAATTCTATCTCCTTTCACAAAGCATTTACTGACTCAACCTTTGGTTAGTGGTGATATCCCATTTCCACGGGATGAGGAAACATTTGTAAAGGTTCTTCAATCCATGGTATTGAAGACTGTACTTCCCGTTTGGACACATCCACAATTCACAGAATGCAATTATGATTTCATTGCAGCTGTTCTCAACATCATTAGACACATCTACTCTGGAGTAGAAGTCAAAAACACAAACAGTACTGCTACTCGTGTGTCTGGTCCTCCCCCAAATGAAACTACAATTTCTACAATTGTTGAAATGGGGTTCTCCAGGAATAGAGCAGAAGAGGCTTTGAGGCAGGTTGGTTCAAACAGTGTTGAGCTGGCGATGGAGTGGTTGTTCTCACATCCAGAGGAAGTACAAGAAGATGATGAGCTTGCCCGTGCCCTTGCCATGTCACTTGGGAACTCTGGATCGGAGGCAAAGGAAGATGTTCCCAAAGAAAGTAGCGTGACCATTGAAGAAGAAATGGTTCAGCCTCCTCCTGTTGATGAGTTGTTGTCCACATGCCATAAGCTTCTACAGATGAAAGACTCTCTTGCTTTTCCTGTTAGGGATCTTCTTGTGATGATATGCTCCCAGAATGACGGTGAACATCGGTCAGCTGTGGTTTCATTTATTGTTGAACAAGTTAAGGTTTCTAGTAATGTCTCTGAGGATGGAAACCGCAGCATTCTTTCTAATCTCTTTCATGTTCTTGCTCTGATTCTTAATGAAGACACTGATGCCAGAGAGATAGCTGCAAAGACTGGTTTGGTGAGTGTCTCATCTGATCTTCTTTCACAATGGATTTCCAGTACATTTGATAGGGAGAAAGTTCCCAAATGGGTGACAGCAGCTTTTGTTGCAATTGATCGACTTGCTCAAGTGGATCAGAAGGTGAATGCTGATATACTAGAACAGCTGAAGGGAGATGATGCTACACAGAGATCAGTTTCGATCAACGAGGATAAGTATAACAAGTTGCAGTCTTCTTTGTCTCCAAAATATCTGGATGTTCAAGAGCAGAAGCAGCTTGTTGAAATAGCTTGTGGTTGTATGAGGAACCAGCTTCCCTCGGAAACAATGCATGCTGTGTTGCAGCTGTGTGCAACTCTTACAAGAACTCACTCTGTTGCTGTTAACTTTCTGGATGCCGGTGGTTTGCAGTTGCTGCTTTCCTTGCCAACCAGCAGCTTGTTTATTGGGTTTGACAACATTGCCGCTACTATAATAAGACATATTCTTGAGGATCCCCAGACTCTGCAGCAAGCTATGGAAGCAGAGATACGGCATAATGTTGTTTCTGCTTCTAATAGACAGTCAAGTGGAAGGCTCACACCTCGTAATTTCCTGTTAAATTTGACTTCTGTTATTCAGCGGGATCCAGTGATTTTCATGCGGGCTGCTCGTTCTGTGTGCCAAGTGGAGATGGTTGGTGAACGACCTTATGTGGTCCTGTTGAGGGACCGTGAGAAGGATAAAAAGGACAAAGACAAAGACAAAGACAGGGAGAAAGAGAAATCAGAAGACAAAGATAAAATGCAGAACGCAGATCTGAAGTCTGGTGTTGGTACTGTGAGCCATGGAGTGCATGGGAAGAGTCTTGATGCGAGTTCTAAGAATGTCAAAGTTCATCGAAAGCCGCCTCACAGCTTTGTAAGTGTTATTGAGCTTCTCTTGGATCCGGTTGTCAAGTTTGTTCCTCCTTTGAAAGATGAACCAGCAACGAAAGAGAGCCTTGGTTCAACAGATATGGAGATTGATATATCCGCGAACAAGGGTAAAGGAAAAGCTATCGTCTCTGCTTCTGAAGCAAGTGAAGCTGATAACCATGAGTTGTCTGCTTATATGGCTAAGATTGTATTCATTTTGAAGCTTCTGACTGAGATTCTTTTGATGTATACTGCTTCAGTTCACATTTTGCTTAGAAAAGATTCTGAAGTTAGCAGTTGCATAGCTGTTCCTTTACGGACAGGGCACCTTGCTGGTGGGATTTTTCATCATATGCTTCATAAGTTTTTGCCGTATACCAAGAGTTCTAAGAAAGAGAGAAAAACTGATGTGGACTGGAGGCAAAAACTTTCGAGCAGAGCTAGCCAGTTTCTCGTGGCATCTTGTGTTCGCTCAACAGAGGCAAGGAAAAGAATCTTTACCGAGATTAACAGTGTGTTTAGTGATTTTGTTGAGTTTGGAAGTGGTTTTAGGGCACCTGGAATCGAAATTCAAGCTTTTGTTGATCTTCTCAGTGATGTACTGACTGCTCGTGCACCTACAGGTTCTTCCATCTCAGCAGAAGCTTCAGCTACTTTCATAGATGTTGGTCTTGTTCAATCTCTGACCCGAGCTCTTCATGTCTTGGACCTGGATCATACTGATTCTTCCAAGGTTGTTACTGCTGTTGTGAAAGTTCTGGAGTTGGTAACAAAGGAGCATGTTCATGCAGCTGAGTCCAATGCTGGGAGGGGAGAACAGTCGACAAAAACTCAGGATGATAATCAATCTGGAACTGCTATTGATGCCCTTGCAGTCCTGGCTAATGAAACTTTATCACAGCCTAATGTGAATTCAGTGCCAACAGATCACATAGAGCCCTTTGGCGCAACTCAAAACTTTGGTGGGTCTGAAGCTGTCACTGATGATATGGAACATGACCAGGATATTGATGGAGGTTTTGGTCCATCCAATGAAGATGATTACATGCATGAAAGTAACGAGGACACTAGAAATCTGGAAAATGGCCTTGAGATAAGATTTGAAATCCAGCCTGATGTACAAGAGCATCTTGATGAAGATGATGATGAGGAGGACGATGATGATGATGATGAGATGTCAGGTGATGAAGGAGATGAGGTTGATGAAGACGAGGAGGGGGATGAAGAACATAATGACCTCGAGGAAGATGAAGCTCATCACTTACAACATCCTGATACTGATCAAGATGACCAAGAGATTGATGAAGATGACTTTGATGAGGAGGTAATGGATGAAGAGGATGAAGAGGACGAGGATGAGGAGGATGGCGTAATACTTCGTCTGGGTGATGGTATGAATGGAATAAATGTATTTGACCATATTGAAGTTTTTGGTCGAGAGCATAGTCTCTCCAGTGAAACTTTACATGTTATGCCTGTTGAAGTTTTTGGCTCTAGGCGCCAGGGGCGCACGACATCCATCTACAATCTTTTGGGAAGAGGTGGTGACAGCATTGCTCCTTCACAACATCCCCTTCTGGTCGAACCCTCTTCCTTGCTGCAATTGGGTCAGCCACGTCAATCAGGTATCTGTAGTACTTCTGCTTGATATCGTAATTTTTATCTGATGTGAAATCTCATTGCTTTCTTCCTTTTTGTCAGAGAGTATCCGTGATGCTTATTCCGATAGGAGCTCAGAAGGAACCTCATCGCGCTTGGATTCTGTTTTCCGTTCTCTCCGGAGCAGTCGTCATGGCCAACGGTTCAATTTTTGGACCAATGATAACCAACAAAGCGGTGGATCAGGTGCCTCTGCTCTTCCACAGGGTTTTGAGGATTTGCTTGTTTCCCACTTGAGGCGGCCTAGCCCTGAGAAATCAGCTGATCAAGATGCTATAGAAGGGTCTCAGAATAGAGGTGAGGCCACCCAGTTCGCTGGATCAGGTGAAATGGCAGCTGAAAGTGCTATGGAGAACAATAACAACAATGAAGCCAGAGATGCCTCTACCCCCTCAACAGTGTTGGATGAATCTGGTGGTGCTAATGTGACACCTGTAGCAAATGTGTCTTCTCAGGGAATAGATGCACCAAGTAGCCAATCTCAACCTGTCGAAATGCAGTTTGAACAGAACGACGTTGCCATAAGGGATGTTGAGGCAGTTAGCCAAGAAAGCAGTGGAAGTGGTGCAACTCTAGGTGAAAGTCTTCGAAGTCTTGATGTTGAAATTGGAAGTGCTGATGGGCATGATGACGGTGGAGATAGGCAAGGTTCAGCAGATGCTAGAACTAGGAGGACTAACGTATCGTTTGGAAATTCTACTCAGGTAAGTGCGAGAGATGTTGCCCTTCACAGTGTATCTGAAGCTTCAGAACATCCAAATCAAGAAGCAGAACAAGGTGGACCTAATGATGAACAGCAACGTAATGTAGATGCTGATTCTGGATCAATTGATCCTGCATTTCTTGAGGCGCTTCCTGAGGAGTTGCGAGCCGAGGTTCTCTCAGCTCAACAGGGTCAAGCAACTCAACCACCAAATTCTGAGCCTCAAAATGGTGGAGATATTGATCCAGAATTTCTGGCAGCCCTTCCGTCTGACATCAGAGAAGAAGTGTTGGCACAGCAAAGGGCACAGCGGCTGCAGCAGTCACAAGAATTAGAAGGCCAGCCTGTTGAGATGGACACTGTGTCAATTATTGCTACATTCCCTTCAGAACTACGGGAAGAGGTACTTCTTTAGATGATTAGGTGTAATCAATGTGAATTTTTATTTCATTTACTCTATTACAAGTAGCGACCTTGTTTTCCTTTTCCGTTTTGTTTTTTCATGTTTGATTTTTGAGCTTGGTTTTCTTGAATCCTTCTATGGCTATTATTGGATCTGATGTTTTATCTCGCAGGTCCTTCTGACATCTTCTGATGCCATTCTTGCTAATTTAACACCTGCTCTTGTGGCGGAAGCAAATATGTTGCGTGAGAGATTTGCACGTAGGTATAACCGAACACTTTTTGGTATGTATCCTAGAAACCGTAGAGGCGACTCTAGGCGGAATGAACAATTGGACAGGGCTGGTGGAACCCTTTCGCGTAGATCAGCCGGAAGTAAGCCTCTGGAGGCTGATGGGTCTCCCTTAGTTGACACTGAGGGTTTAAGAGCTTTGGTGAGGTTGCTCCGCGTATTCCAGGTATTAACTTTGTGAGGTTGAATTACTGTTTTTCTTGCTGCTATGATTTGAACATTGACAGGTCTGGTTCTTTTGCAGCCAATATACAAAGTTCCTCTACAGAGGCTGATGTTGAATCTCAGTGCACATGCTGAAACAAGAACTGCTTTAGTGAAAATATTTATGGACTTGTTGATGCTTGATGTCGGACAGCCTGCTACTGATCTGAATACAGCTGAACCCCCATATCGACTATATGGTTGCCAAAGTAATGTGATGTATTCACGTCCTCAACATCTTGATGGTGAGACCTTATCATCTTGCTTAGCTTTTTATCATGTATCACATCTATTGTTACTACTGTTATATTTGTGATTTTTTTTGCCTTGGCTAAATTTTATTGATCTAATGGCTTGTAGGAATTCCTCCATTACTATCTCGTCGTGTTCTTGAGACACTTACATACTTGGCAAAGAACCATTCTTTAGTTGCAAAGACTCTACTTGAATTCAGGCTCCCTCGACCAGTGCTGGAAGGGCCAATAGTTCCGGATCAGAGGCGGGGAAAAGCTGTTATGGTTGAGGCTGATGGACCAGATAGATGGCAGCTTGAAGGACAAGTATCTCTGGCATTGCTTTTGGGCCTCTTGAACCATCCCCTTTATTTGAGAAGTGTTGCACATCTTGAGCAGGTAGTTTGCACAAGTAGGATGTCTCTTTGAGTAGTCATTATCTAGTGTTTCTTGCTGTTCTTAACTATTTTCCTTTTGGTATCTAGCTGTTAAATCTGCTAGATGTTGTAGTCCAAAACACAGAAAGCAAATCAAATGCCCGTGAAGAACCTGGCACATCCTCTACAGAGCAACTGCCTGGTCCTCCAGTCCAATCTGCTGCTGAAATGAATACTGAATCTCATGCAGCTTCATCTGAGGTTGAGGACAAATCTGGAGCATCGTCGTCTATCACAGGCAGAGACCAAAGTACTGAAAGTATTCTACTCAGTCTACCACAATTAGAACTTCGACGTCTGTGCTCATTGCTTGCCAGAGAAGGGTAAGCTAGTTCCTAATCCTGTGATGTGTATTTGAAATTGTAGATTCTATGGTTTGATGTGACAAGTTCTATAGATATTAATTTTGTGAGGCACCCCTTAATTTATAGACTTGTGTGTTTGCCTGCAGGTTGACATACTTTATACTTTTCTAATTTTGCACTTAACGTATTTTCTTTCTTGTTTAAATGTGGGATCAGTAAATTAACTGACTGCTTGGTGTGACGGTCTTGTCGAAATTTCCGTGCTTATGGCTTCTATTTAGGCATTGGATTATTTGTTTGGTTGTACATACACTTAATTGATATTCTAATACTTCGCCATTGATTTCAATGACCAAGTAATTTTTGAATCTTCAGTGGGTTATTTTTACTCGAGTCTCGCTGAACAATGTATTATTCTATTTATTATTGAAGCTTTTTAATGCTTTCTTCTTTTTATCAGTCTTTCAGACAATGCTTACTCTTTGGTAGCTGAGGTACTGAAAAAGTTGGTGGCCATAGCTCCTGCCATTTGTCATTTATTTATTACTGAGCTTGCTGGCTCTGTGCAAAGTCTGACCAGATCTGCGATGGATGAGTTAAACAAGTTTAGGGAAGTGGAAAAAGCACTGCTCAGTACCACTTCAACTGATGGTGCTGTGATACTCAGGGTTTTACAAGCATTAAGCTCTCTTGTTGCTTCAATTGGTGACAAGAACAACGAGAATCAAATTATTTCTGAGAAGGAGCACGGTGTTACTATCTCCCTGGTTTGGGACATTAACACAGCTCTAGAACCTCTATGGCAGGAGCTGAGCACTTGCATTAGCACAATGGAGAGTTTTTCAGAAACAACACCCAACCTGCCTCACTCATCTATTGTTACCTCATCTAAACCTGCTGGAGCAATGTCTTCGCTCCCTGCAGGCTCACAAAACATTTTACCGTACATAGAGTCCTTTTTTGTGATGTGTGAGAAGTTGCATCCTGGGCATTTGGGTGCAGGACAGGAGTTCAGTATTGCGACAGTTCCTGATCCAGAAGAGGCTACTGCTTCTGCTATGCAGCCAAAAACACCTACATCTGCAACAAAAGTTGATGAGAAGCACATTGCTTTTGTAAAATTTGCAGAGAAGCACAAAAAACTTCTTAATGCTTTTGTTCGGCAGAATCCTGGACTACTGGAGAAGTCTTTCTCGATCATGCTGAAGGTTCCTCGTTTTGTTGATTTTGACAATAAAAGGTCCTACTTCAGATCTAAGATTAAACATCAACATGATCATCATCACAGTCCTCTGAGAATTTCTGTGAGAAGAGCTTATATACTTGAAGATTCATATAATCAGCTGCGCATGAGGACAACTCAAGAATTGAAAGGGAGATTGACTGTACATTTCCAAGGGGAAGAAGGAATTGATGCTGGTGGACTTACTAGGGAATGGTATCAGTTATTGTCCAGAGTAATTTTTGACAAGGGAGCGCTATTGTTTACTACAGTTGGCAATGAAGCAACATTTCAGCCAAATCCCAACTCTGTGTACCAAACTGAGCACCTCTCATACTTCAAATTTGTTGGGCGAGTTGTGAGTATTTTCCTTCTTGGTTCTGATTGCTTGACTCATTTATTTTTAAACAATATTTAATCTGCTTTATGTAAATATCCCAGGTTGGGAAGGCACTATTTGACGGCCAACTTCTTGATGTTCATTTTACACGGTCCTTCTACAAGCACATACTTGGTGCTAAAGTGACATATCATGATATCGAAGCTATTGATCCTGACTACTTCAAAAATTTGAAATGGCTGCTTGAGGTGCAGTGTTTTTTCTGTTCTCTGTGATTATATGTCCAAAAATTTGCTCTGCTCACGTTTCTTGTTTTGTGTAGAATGACATCAGCGATATTTTAGACCTTACATTCAGTATTGATGCTGATGAAGAGAAGTTGATACTTTATGAACGCAATGAGGTATGAGTTCTTCTGCGGCAATTGAATTTTAAGCATTGTTGTTAGAAAGGCTCTGATTGCAATTTGTGTAATGCAGGTGACTGATTATGAACTAATCCCAGGTGGACGAAATATCAGAGTCACGGAGGAAAATAAGCAACAGTATGTCGACTTGGTTGCTGAGCATCGGTTGACGACTGCTATCCGTCCTCAGATAAATGCATTTTTGGAAGGATTCAGTGAATTGATTCCGCGAGAGCTGATCTCTATTTTTCATGACAAGGAACTTGAGTTGTTAATTAGCGGTCTTCCAGACATCGATCGTATGTTTCACTATTTCCTTTATTTGTTAATTCATGTGGTAATTCTATCTTAGATAGTTATTGTCAGTATCAAGATAGAGTTGCTTCTTACAATTAATTTGCCCCTTGGTTTGCAGTTGATGACTTAAGGGCAAATACAGAATATTCTGGATACAGCCCAGGTTCACCTGTTATTCAGTGGTTTTGGGAAGTTGTTCAAGCTTTTAGCAAGGAAGACAAAGCTCGCCTTCTTCAATTTGTCACTGGAACCTCAAAGGTAGTTTGTTGCTTTCATTTGATTATAGTTGCATGTTAAATGTCTCCTGCAATCATCAAACAAATCTGTGTGTAATTCTCCAGGTGCCATTGGAAGGGTTTAGTGCACTGCAAGGAATTTCAGGTTCCCAGAAATTTCAGATCCACAAAGCTTATGGCAGTGCTGATCACCTGCCTTCAGCACATACATGGTAATTATTTGATCATCTGAAACTAAATTATGATTGCCCTTCTTGATGCTGAAGCTTTGTGCCAGTAAAAGAACCATGTTGCTTCTCTTCTAGTTACTCACCTTCTTATGTTTATGTTGCCATTTTAAATTACCTGTATTGCTGAAGATTCCAGTAGAAGTTCATGTTGCGTCCTGTGTTCAAATTGTCTTCTTTTGCTTTCTTCTGATGTGCATCTACTCAATTGAATTGACGTCTCTTCTCTATGAGATGGGAATCTTATATGAATATTTCAATTAAATGTCTACTACAAGTATTTATCCTAATCCCAATTAGACTTCAACTACTAGCAGCAAATAGAAACTTCTCCCTTTGAGTTCGGAGGGAGTATTCGGAATTCTACTTGTATGTCTTCTTTACTTATATACTGTGAACACTCCTTAACTATTATTTGCTGGTTGCAGTTTCAACCAGTTGGATCTACCAGAGTATCCCTCCAAAGACCATCTAGAGGAGAGACTACTGCTTGCCATTCATGAAGCTAACGAAGGATTTGGATTTGGTTAAAACAACAATGGGTGGTCTGAATTAGATTCTGTAGATAATTTCCATGTTAAAAAAGAGAGTTTTTTTTTTATATATACAGGAGAACAGTCTAAGGGCATTTTAAGTCTGTGAGATACCTGTCTATAATGCTGTACAGTCTATTTGCTATGCGAAATGATCCTGGCAGTTCTTTTTTTTGGCAGTCGTTTCTTTATCTTCTCTTTTCCCTTTGTTTCTCTACTTTCTGCTTGTCTTTGTCACTATTGTTGCTTGTAGGTGTTGTAAATTTATCACTCCCATGCTTTCTATTCTGAATACTGAGAGTAGACCATTCCTTTTTCTATGTGATGGTTCTCATTATTGCCGTTCATCAAGTACCTAAAAGTTCATATTGAGACACAGAACAAAGACCATCTGATATATGTAAATAATGGTGTGACATTTTCACAAGGACGTGTAAATTACACTTTCCTGTATACTTGCACGACTGTGGCACTATGATAAAATACAAAGTGGGTGTGGAACTTTTGGCATAATATGGTGATATCACTACGTTTATTAGTCTAAGAGAATAACAACTAAAGCCCCAAATAAAGGACTAGAGAGAATTTGATCTTGAGGAGGGCAAGGGGGAAAACAAGAAGTTTGACACTCCAACTTTTGTTGCTTATACTTGGGGTAGTTGGGTTCTGCCATAGCCTAACCTCATATCCGACAGTTAGAAGAGCCTGAAATTTATAATTTTTGGACTGATGGTAGGCTCTCTCCATCTGAATAAGGCATAGAAATAGAAAAAGCCGTCTTTAATGAGTTAGATGTCTGGATCAGAACTTGTGAAGTATGGGAGCTAGAAACTCAAATTTGTGCAAGTATGAATGTACTATTCATGAAATGTAACCAAATATAAATGAAGGTTGTCAATGATGTCTTCGATTAAAATAGTTAATAATTAAATGACTTTTCGAGATAAAAAATAATGTAATAATGTAAATGCAATAAATTTAACGACAAATGACTATTAATAAAACGAAAAAATTAACCATGGTACAAGTGGGAAATTTTTCTACAAATATATGCTTCTTCTCTTTTCCCTCTCTTGTGTAATAGAAAATAAAAAACAAAATGCTTTGAAGAAAATTTATGTTGTACCTTAAAGTTGTTACACCTACCTAAATGCAATAATTGCTACTCCAGGAATTTTCATTTTCGTCGACTTGACTTTGATATAATATATTTTTTTTTAAGTTCATACGCAATTAATAGAAAAGGCTTATTTCAAATGAATTCAATGCGAATTAAAATTAGTCGACTTTTAGTGGGAAACCAAAGAGAAAAAGGTAGTATGAATTTATTTTCTATTTTTGTTTTCATTTTTCTCCTATGGATAATTGACCAAACATTGACTCCTTAGCCTGAAAGTCTCTTCGTTTCCCTTTATAATTCCCACTGTCATGTTTATTTCCCTTTGCTTTCCCAAAACCAATCAAACAAGACGTGCATGTAAAAATAAAATAAAAATAAAAGTCCAAAAAAATTGATTTAACAAGGATAGCAAGAACTTAGACACAGCACTTAATTAGTGACAATGGGTTTGATCAGCTTTCTTCTGATTTCAGCTAAAATTTTGATCTCTTGGTAAGTATCATCCTTACTCTTTCTTGATAAAAAAAAAATAAAAAATCTTGCTTTAATTTGTTGACCAAAAAAGACTATCTTGTTTTTTCCCCCTAAGATTTTCATAGTAAAGACATGGTGGGGCTTAATAATCATAGGATGATTTTGGATTTTGTTAATAGTTGTAGCACATTGTGCTTGTCAATTTTATGTCCTATTTTTCAGGTTTTTGTTAAGCCCCCCTTTCTATATATACACATGGTAGAAAGAGAGAGAAGAAAAAATTAACATTTTAAGTTTTGTCTTTGATCAGCTGCTCTTGACTTCCATATATCTAATTTTTTTTTTAATTATTGGTTTTTGTTTTTTTCTACAGTTCTTTCTGGATATTTTGCAGACCATCAGTGACATTGCTGTGTCCTCTGTGAGTTAGTAAAAAGAGAATTTTTTTGCACTTGTTTGTTTGAGTTTTTTGTTGGATATGTGAAATTGGGATATTTAGGCTTTTGAGTTATGTTACATTCTTGATAAAAACAGATATGCATCAATTCGGGCGATAGAGAGTGATAAAGAATCCAGCTACGAAAAGTGTCTTCAATATTGGGTCCTATTTGGATTAACCACAGTATTGGAATTGACTCTTGCAAAGCCTTTGACAGGGTAATCTTTTCTTTTGCTTTCATCCAAAGACATGTCTTTAGAATTCTTATGTGTTAAGTTGATACCTTATGATATTGGTGGTTAAATTTTAGGATCATTTTAATGGTTGGTTTTACGAATGCAAGTCAGGTTATGGATGGAATTGCATTCTTTGTTATTCGTGTCGGCTATTATATGCAGAGAGCTATGGTGCTTTTATGTATTGTATATTTTGTTGTTGCGACTTGTCTTTTTCTTAATTGTTTTTGGTATTGGCTTCTTCACTACTGTATTGGTTTTACTTGTTTTTTGGATATGCTTTACTTGAGCTAAGGGTCTATCGAAAACAACCTTTCCACCTTCATAAGGTAGGGGTAAGGTTGTTGTGTACACACCACCCTTCCCAGACTACACTTGTGGGATTGCACCGGGTATGTTGTCGTTGTAGCTATGGTGCTTTATACTAAGAATCTAATTCTACTTCATTGTAGCAAGTGTTGTGTATGTAACACTTATGTTGGATATATATTTGTTCTCATAAATGGTTGGTCATTGACGAATACTATAGGGCATAAGAACTTCCAAATGCATAAATGGTTGGTCATTGATGAATACTACTACCAAAATAGAAGCCAAGGCTCATTTTAGTACTACCATTTCATTCATTCTTTGGATGTTTGAGAGAAATATTCAGCTTCTGCAATTTACAGTGACACAATCTACCTTTGGATGAGAAAATGTATGGAGTTATATGTTAGTAATTACAAATTCAGAATCTTTATTGCAATTTGTAGTTAAGTTTTGGCTGTTCTTATCGTGCTCGGTTCATGAGTCTCTCACCAAGGGTGTCTTAAACCTGAAGGAAATTTTTTCAACAATAACTAAATCTGACCTAAGTGCATTTTTCTTCAGGTTTTCATTTTGGCATTATGCAAAAGGATTAGCATCCCTCTTGCTCGTACTGCCTCAGTTTGGTGTTGCTTCTTATGTGTATATGAACTTTGTTAAGCCATGTCTTTCCCCAAATCCACGCACAGAATATGTCACAGAAAAGAACAAGTGCATGCCCATGAAGCTAAGTTCTGCAGACTCTTCACTTTCAATGTCGCACCCGCGTCGGGTTCTCCAAAAATACACTACTTTTGGAGAATCCGACACACAGCTGTTGACATGTACAAAGAGTTCGAGCAACATAGCCATGAAGTGCAGTGATTATGTTGATGCAGCACCCCGACATGTTGAAAAATATAAAAAGGACAACCTGCAAAGTTTGGTCATTTATGAGGTAATCATAGTTTTCCCCTACAAACACCTTGATCTTAAGACGGTGACATGTTCATGAACATTTTCTTTATAATTCTGTTTCAGGCTGAATCTTCTCCTAAATGTGATCAGACAATTTGTCCTAAGAAAGTTCAGATGGACTGGAGCTGCCCGCTCTGTCTGGTGAGCGTCTCCAGCGAGAAATCTCTAAAGCAACACATCAAAGGTAGGAAGCACAAACTGAAGGAAGACGAAGAAAGGGAACATGAAATGACCATGGCAAGGAAAGAAGCTAAACTTGCCTCAAAGTTGGAGGGAAATTATTTAAAAGATTTACTTTTAAACCAGATAAAATCTCTTAAGTTTGTGGAATTAAGAGGCTTTAATTTGCCTATTAGAAGACCATTAAGGTGCTGCACTTGGAAAAAGCCCAAGCCTGGATGGACAAAGCTAAATACAGATGGATCTATAGACCGGAAAAGAGCTGGTCTTGGTGGTTTGCTTCGTGATTATAAAGGTGCTGCTATATGTGCTTGTGTCTCTGAAGTTACATGTGACGATATCTTCTTGGTTGAGTTACTGGCTATATGGAGAGGTCTTATGCTTGCTGTCAGTATCGGGATCAAAATGATATGGGTAGAATCCGACTCGATGGGTGCAGTGAAAGCTATTAACAAAGAGCAACCACATAATCAGAAAGCTGCTAGCTGTCTTCAACACATTTGGAAAATGTTGAACAAGTTTCAGAAGTACCAAGTCACTCACTCGTGGCGTGAAACAAACCGAGCTGCTGATTATTTATCAAAGATGGAAATATCAGGAAGTGACATTGTTATGTGGCCTAGAGATTTCCATAGTCCCCTTTGCAAAATTATTGCTGAAGATGCTCAAGGAAGCTTGTACATTAGACGATAATCCATAAATCCATCAAATGTGGCTCGGTAAAATTGTTATATACATCAGCTTTTTGTTGCTAACAGAAGACTACCACCTGGAAAGTTGCAGGCTTGCTGTACATTACAAGGTAAGTAATTTTTGTTTCCAAAATGTCAGTGCCAACTTGTACGCACCTCGACTAATCCACTGGAGTCAGTACTATTTAAAATAGGTAATTGCCCCAGTTGCAAATATATTTACTAATGCATCTGGTCTTCTGATGTGCTTCTTGTAATTTAAGTTTCTAAGCAACAATGCCTTTCTTGCCTTACTATATTATGGAAGTACAAAAATTTATATATATATATATATATTCAAAATTATTATAAAATCATGTTGTTTGTGTTAGTTTTCTATCTAGGGAATTTTTAATTTTAGCATTGTAATAGAGAAATGGAACAACGAAGGAGACGAGCAACACTGAAAAATGAAAACAAGAAATTGTATGGAAGAATAAAAAAAATGAAAAAGAAAATATGACATGGATAAAGAAAATAAAACTAAATCATTTCACCATTGACATGTTGTCAACTTGTCACTGAGGTGGCGCTGATGTGGCCGCGTGTATATCACCTCCCAACCATGAAGTTGGTATTGTATATGTAAGGTTGTATTTAATTCACCTGAAAGTTCTTTAAGGGGATACTTAAACATCCGTATAGTTACAGTACTAAAGTAAGTTTTACGGACAAGTTTGAGAGGGATTTTATGTATTTTCCCTAACAAGAATGAGGATGATTTCTTCGAACATAATAATATAGTTTTGGAAAGTCTTCTCGTGCACCGGAGATTCTTTTGAAAATTTATAATATTCATGATATTGAAAAAGATGATAGCAAATGAGATGAACTCAAGTAGTAAATAAAACTAAATGACAACCTAGTGATTAACTTAAAACGAAAGAGCCAAAACTCTATCCAACAAAACTAGTCGATCATCATCATAAATATTATTAAGCTGGTCTTCAAGGTCTAAGAAATCAAGCCAGTGTGGTAGAATTTCTGCAACACTCACACACCATATTCATGTAAAACTGACATTTGCTTAGGTCGCCTCCGTTGATATTGAGACACTGCAACAACAAAACACACCTTATTATCAATAATTTTATCTTGTTTGGCTATCTGAATTCTCATAACTTTGCTTTGTACCCTAATTTTATGAAAATATTAACTAAATATCCATCTTATTTTATCATAATATCAAAAATTCTATCATTTATAAAAAAGAATTCAAAAATCCATACGTTCAATTCTCTCTAATACATTCCTCTTCTATGTATCCTGATCCGAATGTGCTATGTATCCGCAATTCTTGTAATTCAGAATAATGATAGAGAAATAATGTAATTCGTTTCTTTACATTACATTATTGCTCTATCATGGGATTTAGATAAATTATACTAATTTTATAGCATTAACAAGCAAATGCAACAGAGAAGCTATCGGAAATTAGCATATATACCTCTTGGAAAGCTGTCATTGAGGCAGCACATGAAGCAGCTGAGGGGGATGGATCAGCCTCCTGAACCTCGTGTTTAAAAACCCGAGGGCCAAACACGGCATCTGCTATCCTATGGCCAACTGCATTTCCACTACCAAAGGACATTCGTGTTTTTTACCACACCAAAATATGAGCATTGAGTCTATACAAATTGATGCTATTAGAATCTAACTATGATTGATTTGGTTTTGTCGTAAACTTAATTGGTTATTTCCAATTAGGTAAAATCAATAGTTCAAACTGCACTCAAAAGTATCATAACTATTTGAAGCAATTACTGACCATCGGTAAATGAGGAACCAAGACCTCCTGCTGCAGGTTGACTCTGTACAGGAGCAGGAGAAGCTGCAATAAATGGGAACCAAAATTCTGAAAGTCATAGAATAACAACAACGACATACACAGTGTAATTTTAAGTCGGTAATTTGAGGCACTGCCAAAATTGTAAAGGAATTAATGAGATGATCATGACTTGCCAGGCTTCGGATTTGGCTTCGGTGAAGGTGAATTCTTCAATGGCTTATCAGCAGCAGCAACACGAGGAGATGAACCGGATTTTGACCATGGAAACCAACTTCCTGCAAAAGAAGCTGTGTCATATTTTCGTATCACAGCTTTTTGACACAACTTACGCGGAAGTATTGACCAAATTAAGTCATTATATAAAATAATTTATCAAAATAATATGTTTTTTTTTAAAAAATTTTACAAAACTAGAATAAACGTATTTCACAGTAACGTTTTAGGCTATATTTTATTTTATAAAAGCTGATGGCGTTAAATTGATATACGTTACTCATAGTAACGTTTTACTCCTAAAACGTTACTCAAAAAACATTTTAGGAGTAAAACGTTACTAGTTTTATAAAATTTTGAAAAAATATATTATTTTGATAAATTGTTTTATATAATGACTTACTTTGATAAAAAATTCGCTTATACACATGTTCATTCAACTTTTTTGGTGATAACTGAAACGAGAATAATTTCTGCTAAACAATATCAATTGATCTTTGCGAAAAAAATTCTCACCAAAACCATGTCCGTGAACACATTCATATAAGTAACGTTTCAATTTCATTGTCTCCTTGCCACACACCCACCACCTCTGACCTCATCTTACCTTCGTAGAAAAAAATCTACTTATATATCGAACACAAGAAAATAACTATGAAACGGACTTATTTTTTTAAGAAACTATCATTTTACATGAAAGACATTTTCCTTAGCACAAAACACACCCTCTAGAGTTTTTTTGGCTTTAGGCTCAACATTAACATTATCCTTTTCAGCTTTATCTATTGTGCACTCACCAAACATTGTAACAGAAACGAGAAAACATAGTAATCCCAGAACACAATTTGCAATTGTCATGCTAGCATGTCTGAAGTAGACATTGCAAACTGTTATATTACAGCGATATTCAAGCCTAGACTCGATAAGCCAACGGTATTAAAATACAAGAGCTAAAATTTCTAATAAATTCTGAAGGCGCTTAACTAGAAGTGCACTACAACATTAGCAAAGACTTGTAGCCACTATAACAATAGCAAAGGCTGGAAAATGTCATCGACTATATTGAATCATCAGAATCCTCAGATTCAGTTCTATCAGGATCCTCACCAGCTGTCCCGGGCTCGTCAGGCTTTGTTGCAGGTTGTGCCACTTTCTTGTTCACATGGCGTGCACTTGCTTCACCTCCTTCCTCTTGCTCGACAACTTCTATATGTAATCGATTAGTTAAGGAGTAACAAAAATGATAAAGATGAAACTTTAAAGCTCAAAGCATTAAAGTTGCCCTGACATTACCACGATTCCTGGTAAATAGTCAAATAGAAATTTTCACAGGTTCTTTCACCAGCAAAAGTTGTCCAACTGACTCTGGTCTACAAGCTAACAAATGTCAATTTACCAACAGCATAGCTAGGATTCGTTAAAACTCGCAGTTCTAATCTGTCAGAATATAGCCTATATAAACATTTAAATAAGCCTATTTAGCAACTTCCATTCTCATATATAGACCACGTGTCATTCTATTTAAACTAGAGGAGAAGGCAAATATGAAAGGATATCAATATTCTCAGCTGTTCCACCAGACATTATGTTCTGCAAGTCTTTCTCAACACGCCGAACAAGCTCAGGCTGCCAAAAGTATAACAGGCACATTGTAAGTAAAAGGATACTTACCAGAAAAAAAAGAGGAGTATATATAAAACTAGAAAAGGGCGGATCAAGGGATAAGGAGAGCTCCACTATATTTATGAACAGATTTCATTCCAATTCATTTATCAGCAGAGAACTAGATAAACTGAGAAGCCTCAGGTAGAATAAGCCCTGATTTGCTTTCACATACATACCCCAAGCCCTCCAAAAAAAATCATACCCCCATTCCACATAATAGATAGCCCACCCCTGACATTCTCTCTATCGGGACAAACTAGAAAGTAAATAAATGAGAGTTTAGTAAGACTGTTACATTAAGATCTGGCTCTCTCCGAAATCTTCGTCTTCGTGCATCTCTCATTGGAGGTGTGAGGCCATGTCTATATTCCACCACATCTGGAACAGGATCACCTTCTTCTCTCACCATAATCATCTGTCAGATCAACAAAGTTTACATTCTAGGAACAATGACGATTGAAAAATCATATTCATATAACTGAAGGGAAAAAGAAAGATTAATCCCAACCCTACTTGACCAATGTCTGCGGATTTAATGAGCACGTTGTCATCATAAGTTTTGTACGACTCCACTATGCAAGGAAGATTCAAAAGTGATGCAGGAAAGTGCTCATCGCCTATGACAAAACTGCCCGTCTTTCCATCCTCTGAAAAGAACAACACTTATTTAAAAAGCACATGCATGACGTATGATAAGATGCTTAAAAGATGAGTACTACAACAACAACATATAATTCCGCAAGTGTGTGGGGTGGGGTGGGGTGGGGGGGTGGGGGGGCTTAGGAGGGTAGAGTGCACGCAAACCTTACCCCTACCTTGGGAGGTAGAGAGGTTGTTTTCGGTCTTTTGCAGCAGCTGTACAAGGTAAATTTGCAGAGCAGTCTAAGAATATCTCTCCGGTGGAAATTACTCACAGTACTCATCTAGGTAAACCAGCTGTTTATTTTAATGCCAATGATTACTTTGTTAATCTAGCTGAGTCATGCAAGTTTAGCATAGTAGGAAAATATTCCAAGGACAAACCTACTGTGGAGAAATAAGGAAATCTTTAGCTACAAAATTTCACCTCAAAGATTCTGCCAAAGTGGCTTACTTCAACCCTCAACATGTCTATTTGGATTTTTCAAATTTAACAGATTATAGTCACATCCTTTTCAAAAGTTGGATTCACATTGGTGATACTCCTATGAAAATTCTCAAATGGACTCCGGATTTCAAACCCGAAGTGGGAACCTCAATCGCTCCTACTTGGATTCTTATTCATAAGCTGCCATGGCACCTTTTTCGTTGAGACATAGTTTTGAGGATTTTGAATGCTGTGGGAACTGCGGTTGCTCCTGATCAGGCCACATACTCAAAGTCTAGAGGCGATGTGGCTAAAATCAAGGTCGAGATAGACCTCCTCAAACCCAAGATGGATCAAATATGGCTTGGCTTTTCCAGGCTTGACGGCACTGACGATGGGGTTTAGTTAGATATTGAATATCAGGATGCCCCGCTATACTGTCTCTACTGTAAACTCCAAGGACATCTCGAAATGGAATGCAGGAACAAAGCTAGAGATGAAAGAATTAAAGCTCAAAAGCAAGAGGATTTAAACCAACAGAGCAAACAAGCACATGAAAATCACGATCAAGTTGATGGTTTTACCACTGTTACCAGAAAAGGAAAGAAGAGCACTGAGAAAGCTAAGAACCAAACCAACCAGGATAACCCTAATGTTACGGGAAATGCTACTAGCATCGTTAACCAAGTTGTTATTGCTCAAGCCTCTAATATCAAGAGTAGACGGGAACAAGCCCAGAACAAGCATCCTGCTCAAGTTCTTAATGATAAGCAAGTTGATCATCAGAATAGCAATAAAGATCATGTCAAAATCAAGAACAACACCAAGCAGCACACTGTCCGAACTCAAACTAACATGAAGCAGAACACATCCACTCTTGATGTGGAAAAGCAGTTGCATCAGCATACTACAAAAAAGACGCAAGGCAACCCAAAATATGTCGAGACTAGCAAACTCACTTCCACTACTATTCAGGAAGAGTCGCGAAAAAATAAGAATGGCGATGTTGTGGAAAAGAACCAAGGGGAAAATCTCTACCACCCTAACAGGTAGAGCTAGCACTCAACAACAACCTCAACCAATCCAACAGAGAAAGAATACTGCGAACAAATTAGATCATACTGCTAAAGTTAAGCAAAGATCAGAAAATGCTCTGCCGCAACGACGACAATCAAAGAGCTCATCCCAAGGATCACAGGGGCACAACCAACACAATATCACATCAAACAAGCAAATTCAACATGCTGAAACAGCTTCCAACAGAAGAAAGCAAACACAAGCTCAGCCACATGATACTGAAAATACTCACTTACAAGCTATGACAATCCAAGAAAGCTCTGACTCTGAATCGTCTAATGAGGACGAGGTTCAAATTAAGGAGAGACCATCTGGTAAAGAACTTTCTAACAAAGTAAGGCAACAGTGGAACAGTAATGAGGTTACTGAAGATGATGATTTAGAATCTGAATAGGAAGAAGATGTTGATGTCTCAGACAGTGCGAATGAATATGAAAGTCTTGAAAAAGGCAGTTCAAGTTCTGAAGACAGTGATGATGATGCTTATGACCCTCCCATATTAGTAAAAAAAAGAAGTCCAGCAAGCTTTTGGAGAAATTATTGACAACACCAATCTTTCCTCTCTAGGAAAAGAGTAGAAATACAGAAGAAACAAATCCAACAAAGAGATAGCTCCCATGTTAATACTACTGTGACTAGATCACAGTCAAAATTACTCTCTAAATCGCCTTTTTTTAGTGATCAAGACTCTTATTTGGAATATGAGGGCCATTAAAACCAAAGGTGCCCTTGAGAGATTGAAAATGATTAAATCCTCTCAACACATTACTTTTCTTGCCGTCCTTGAACCTTTCACTAATGCTTCCAAAATTTTGAGACACAACAAAATTCTTGGTTTTGACTACTGTTTTGCCAATTCCAATATTAAAAGATTTGGATATTTTGTGACTCTCAACACAAGTGTGTGATCTGAGGAGATGAAGATCAAATTCTTACCTGTGAGTTTGTCTGTGAAGATGTCAAGACTATTATCTCTGTTGTCTATGCTAAATGCAAAGCTCTCCTCAGAAATGACTTGTGGGATAGTTTGAGGGACTGGTCTATAACATCTAATCTCCTTGGTGTGTTACAGGAGACTTTAATTGCATCGTCGGTCCAGAAGAAAAAAGGGGGGGCAACTCCCACAGGATGGCCAAAAGCTTACCTTTCTTAGACTGCCTAATGGACTGTAATTTGCTTGACTTGGGCTTTATTGGCTCCAAATACACGTGGTGTAATGGCAGATTCCCTGAAGACAGGATTTGGAAACGGCTAGACAGAGTCATGGCTAATGACGAGTGGATTAAGACTTTTCCTGATTCTAGCTTATCTCATCTCATAAGAACAGGATCAGATCAGTCACCTGTTTTCTTTTCTTTCTCTACAGGTACTCCTCAGAGAATTAAGTACTTCAAGTTTCTTGATTTTTGGACAGAGCAACCTGACTACTTGGAGTTATTCAAAATGCTTGGAACATTCAAGTCCATGGCAACCCAATGTGGAAAATGCATTTGAAACTTAAAAATGTGCGCCAACATCTTTCTTGGTGGTCAAAAAACAGCATTGGTGACATTTTTGAGAACACCAAGAAGCTTGAAAAAAAGGTAAAAGATCCTGAAACCATAATGGAAACCAACCATTCTAGCACCATCAGACAAGAATACAATAAGGCAAATGCTGAATTCATTAAGCATTTGAAAACTGAAGACTCTTACTTTAGACAAAAAGCTACAATTAAATGGCTTAAGGAAGGAGACTACAACACCAAGTTCTTCCATCAGTTATCAATAGTAAAAGGAGGAGACTTATGCTCAAGACTATAAATAATGAGTTTGGGAATTGGATAGAAGGGGAAGATGGCAGAGCTTTTGAAGCAGTCAATTTTTTCCAAAAACAATTCACTCAAAAGGAACAAGTGGACTGGAACATATTAAGCTGCATCCCTAAGAAAGTTACCTATGAAGACAATAACTACTTAACCTCTCTTCCCACTTTAGAGGAAGTTAAACACGGATGAAGTTTTCATCCTCATTGGATCTCAGGGAGGTCTGGACAACAATCCAAAATTATCCACACACGACATCAATTGTGCTTAATATCAATAACTCAGACCACAACGTTTCACTTATTAGCATATGAAAAAAAAGACCTAGGTATGGCGGGCCACAATGGGGGAAAAATCCTGCCTTAGAAATCAGATGAGGCCATATAATTTGTGGACATCAAAGGCTATTAACTTACAAATTCAATCAAAACGACAGTAGAATAAACTATGCTCTATTGACAACTTCACACCCCCAATATTTTGGAACTTCTTATGGATATTCCAGATAACCTCAAGAGAATAAAAATTGTTTGGAAAACCATTCAGTCTATAGTTAATCATTCACATCTCAATCCCAAATCAATTAGAGTCGGATGAATCTTCTATGTATTTTCCCCTCTATTCAAGTAAATTTCATTCCAGTACTAAATACTTAACCTTTTTAAGACGAATTACAGATTCTCTAAAACCCAAAGGTTCTCTGAATCAGAAGCAGTATACGGAATTGGAAGAGATAGGGGGGAGTAAAAAGGTTTCAGCTCTCACGGAGGTGGCCTAGTGAATAGTGATCGATGAAGTGGGTTGAGAACCGTGAGGGCCTAGGTTCAACAGGCAAAAACACTAATGATTTCTTCCCATCTGTCCAAATTTTAATGAAAAGAATTACCTAATACTTGCGCGGTCGGAGGTAGCAAGTACTTGTGGAATTAGCTGAAGTGTACACAGGTTGGCTCGGACACCATGGCTATCATAAAAATAATAATCAAAGGTTCAAGGAATGACAATACGAACACATGGGAAGCGAAATATGGAAGGACTATGGTTTCCTGTTTTGATAGGTGATGTGATAGTATTAACGATGTGAAACAACATAAAAGGAATGTTGGTGTGAAGTAGGACTAGTTTAAATCTAAGAGTAAATGCCAACATGTCAAATAATTGTGTCAAAAATTATAAAGATAATGGCAAAAATCACACTTGAAATATCACATTTTTGCGAGTTTTCAACCTAAACTGTCCGGTATTTACTTTTCCTACCTAAACCATCACCAACTAGTTACCAAAAGACACCTCAACTATTAGTTGTTTCCTTTTCCTACCTTAATAATGGCCATATTTCAAGTAATAAAAGGGAACAATGAACACCGGACAGTTCAGTGTATTCTTGACCATTAACTTAAAACTATAAGCTCCTGCACAACAATATTTAGAACTCCAAAAGAAAAAAAGAAGTTACCAGAAAAAGACAAGTCCAGTTTGTCTTCTGAAGAAGGATTTTCACTTAAAAGACGGTCAATTCGCTCAGCAACAGAAGGTGGAACCCTCAGAATAAATTGCTCATCCATGGCTGCACAAATTAAGAAGAAAAATTGAATCTTTTGACCAAACAAAAATAACTTCAGAAACACCCTTAAACTTGAATTTCTACTTTCAATCAAGGAACCCTTTTGACATCACTATCTTCTCCATAAGTATCATTCAAGAATCATACAATTTTCAAACGAGTAATTTGTACTCTACTTTGAATAAAGAATCAAAATTTATAGAAATAGATCAAACAAATTCCTTCAAAAAAGAGCTTTAATAATTAGGAATTTCGATTCTTCTCTCTTTAACATAGTAAATTGATAGAATTCTCACCACAAAATAGTGCCAATTGTTGAAGCAGAGATGATGATCAAAAAAAGAATAAAAAAAAGAAGCTGGGTTTCGAGAAAAGAGAGAGAATGAAAAATGATTTTAATGGAAGTGTGTCGAATTTATGCAAATTGAGATACTAATTAATAGTAATTATAATGATTTGGGTGGTAATGTGAAAAATATTTAAAAAAATAATATTATAATTAAAATAATGATAATAACGTTAGCAAATTTGATTTAAATAATAATATTAAGCGAAATATATAAATTGTGTTTTTGTTTGTACAAAGCGAGAGAAAATTGTATATATACATGTAAATATATATATTTTCGTCTTATGCACTTATAATTATACAACAAAAATACTCTTCTGCCCAATTTTTTTGCCTTTCTCTCTTTTTTGTTTTATACAAATTCAAATAGTATATAATTTATCTCTTTCTCGTTTTATACAATTCGATTCAATTATATATTCTCTGTCCAAATCTCTTTTGTCTTTCTCTCTTTCACATTTTATACAAATTCAGATTGTATATAATCGCTCTATATACTTATAATTATACAATGCGTTTTATACACTTCGTTTTCTATAATTCTCTGTCCAAGTCTCTTTCTCTTTCTCGTTTTACACACTTCGTTTTATACAATTCGTTTTAATTATATACATATATATATATATAGCGAATTATATATTTATATGTTTGTTATAAATTTTATATTTGATATATGTGAAAGTTGCCTAAACTTTATATCTAGGCTCAAATTTAAAAAGAAAAAAGTTAAAAATAAAAGAGTATTTATTATTGGAAGTCGAGGGTATGGAAATGTAGGGGGAGACACAAAACAACACAAGTAGGATACAACACCTACTAGGATCGACTTCAAGACAATCAACCAAATATACTTCACCAATTTACCAAAAGAAATTCACCACTATTTTAACCAAGCTCAAATCAGCAACTCATCAACTAAATCACAAGCAAATATGAATTATAAATACGCAAGTGACACACAAGATTTATACGTGGAAAACCCCTTCGGTATGAAGGATAAAAACCACGGGACTTGTAGGAGTCCACCCTTCTTCAACTCTTATTATGCAAATTGAGGGTAAAAACACCCAAATCAGTATACAAGGATGTCACAGCCCACCAACAACAACATACATAAGAATCAACACAAAATGAGAAGAGAAATTGGGAAATGCCACCCAAAAAACGCAGGTTACGCCAGCTGCAATAACAGACGATCCAGAACTCCGATTGACGATCTGAACGGTCAAGATGTAGTGCTATGTGTTATGAACCAGCTGTGAAAATTTCAGTACGATCCAACGGTCGGATCTCCGGCAAGATGAAGTTTTGTCTCGCTGTCCAGAAGAAACCAGCAACTCTTCTCTCTCAAAATTTTCTCTCAAAATTTTGTTCTCTCTCTATCTCCCCTCTCTCTGTTTTTTCTGCCTCTTTTTACCTTCAAAAAACAGAAAACCAGCTGCCAATATCAGCTGCCCAAGACTTCTAGAAGAAGTCAACAAAGCCCAAAAAATTATATGGGCCACCCATCAATAAATGTTGGGCTGGACCCTTAACAATCTCCCCCTCCAGCCCAGTTCGGGGAGACCAAACATAAAAGGTCATCAAGAAGACATACCTGCAAGCTTGGAACAAAATTCAAGCTTGCTTCGAGGGACCACCTTTGTCAACATATCAGCACCATTCTTGTTGGTGTGAATCTTCTTCAACTTCATTAGTTGCTCTTCAATGACACACGCAACCAATGATATCTCACATCAATATGCTTTGTGCGAGCATGGTACATGCTGTTTTTGCTCAAGTCCATAGCACTTTGACTATCACAAAACACAACATACTCGCTTTGCTTCAATCCTAACTCTTGAAGGAAACGCTTTAACCAAAGCATTTCTTTGCTTGCTTCCACTGCTGCTATATATTCTGCCTCGGTTGTAGACAACGCTACACACTTCTGTAGCTTGGATTGCCATGAAATGGCTCCCCCTGCAAATTTGAACAAGTAACCCGAGGTAGACTTCCGGTTATCAAGATCTCCAGCCATGTCAGCATCCGTAAATCCCTCAAGAATAGGCTCACCACCTCCAAAACACAAACTCAGATTTGATGTGCCTCGCAAATATCTTAAGATCCACTTTACAGCTTCCCAATGAACCTTGCTCGGATTTGCCAAGTATCTGCTAACCAATCCAACAGCATGTGCTATATCCGGTCTTGTACACACCATGGCATACATCAATGAACCAACAGCAGAGGAGTAAGGAATATGAGACATACTTTCCTTTTCTTTATCGGTTGTAGGACAACAACGCTTGCTCAACTTGAAATGGGCTGCAAGTGGTGTATTGACTGGCTTGGCATTCTTCATATTGAACCTTTCAAGCACCCGTTCAATATACTTTTCTTGTGACAACCAAAGCTTACCAGCTTTTCTATCACGAGTAATTTCCATACCAAGAATTTGCTTCGCAGGACCCAAATCTTTCATATCAAAGGACTTTGACAAATCCTCTTTCAACCTGCAATCATCTCAACATCTTGTCCCACAATCAACATATCATCAACATACAAGCAAAGGATAATGAAGTTACCTTCAGAGAATTTTCTAAAATACACACAAGGATCTGCAGTAGTCCGCTTGTACTCATTACTACTCATGAAGGAATCAAACTTGTGATACCATTGCCTTGGTGCTTGCTTGAGTCCATAGAGACTCTTTTTCAACTTGCAAACAAAATTCTCTTTTCCCTTAACTTCAAATCCTTCCGGCTGCTCCATGTAAATCTCCTCATGCAAATCACCATGTAAGAAAGCAGTTTTAACATCAAGTTGTTCAAGTTCAAGATTCAAACAGGCAGCTAGTCCCAAAATTATTCGAATGGAAGTCATCTTCACCACTGGTGCAAAAATCTCATCGAAGTCGATGCCCTTTTTCTGATGGCATCCCTTCACACTAGTCTTGCCTTCCGCTTCACTAGCTTGTTGTCAACTTTCTTGTTCTTAAACAACCACCTGTTCTTCAAGACTTTCTTCCCTTTTGGAGGCTTCACCAAGTCATAGGTTTCATTCTTCTTCAAAGAATCCATCTCCTCTTGCATAGCCTTGAGCCAATGGTCTTTGTCTGAATGTGACAAGACCTCTTGAAGGCTTTCAGGCTCCCCCTCATCAGTGATTAGGATGTATTCTGAACTTGGATAAAGTCTTGAAGGTTGACGAACTCTGGTCGATTTTCTAAGTGTTGGCTCTTCTACCTGTGGGCTGGATTTCTCCCCCTGATTAGAAGACTCTCCATGTTGAACATCTACAGCTTCATCATCAGGTTGTGGTACAACAACATCAGGTTGTACCTCTTCAATATGGTCATGTTCATGAGCAATTTCATGACCATCCTCTGGAGCATCACCTGTTAATTGATCATCTGCAGCAGAAACATGAGGCATGGGCATATCAATAACATCATGAGAGAAATTGGAATAATAAGTCTTATCAGCACCCAAAAGATGAAAACCCATCTCGTGCTCATAAAAGACAACATCTCTACTTCTCACAACTTTTTGCTTTGCTGGATCATAAAGTCTGTAACCAAACTCTTCATTACCATATCCAACAAACACACAAGGAGAAGTCTTGTAATCAAGCTTCAATCTATGTTCCTTCGGCACATGCATAAAAGCCTTGCATCCAAACACCCTCAAGTGAGAATAAGAGGGGTCTTTCCCAAACCAAACTTTCTCGGGAATATCAAACTCCAAAGGAACTGATGGTGCTCTATTTATCAAATACACAGCAGTTCCAACTGTTTCACCCCAAAATGACTTAGGAAGATTGGACATTCTAAGCATGCATCTCACTTTCTCAATAATGGTTCTGTTCATCCTCTCGGCAACGCCATTGTGTTGTGGGGTACCCGGTTCTGTTCTCTCATGTCGAATGCCATATCTTGAGCAATATGCTTTAAACTCATTTGAAGTGTATTCACCTCCATTATCAGTTCGAAGACGCTTCAGTTTGCAATCTGTCTCCCTTTCAACCATTGCATGAAACTTCTGGAAGATACCGAACACCTCACTTTTGTGCTTCATCATATAAACCCAAGTTCTCCGAGTAGCATCATCAATAAAAGTAACAAAGTATTTGTTACCACCAAGTGATTCCACCTCTATGGGACCACACACATCAGAGTAAACCAACTCTAACTTCACTTTCTTTCTTGTAGATGTCCTCGGAAAAGAAACTCTGTGTTGCTTTCCTGCTAAACAATGATCACAAGGGTCAAGTGAAATAGTAACATCAGCAGGAATAAGAGACTTACCTGCCAACAGCTTTATACCTTCTCACTAACATGCCCCAATCTTCGGTGCCATAAGTTAGGAGAAGTTTTCTCCTCAATAGCATTCAACTCACCACTACACACTTTCAAATGTGTCTTATACAATGTGCAACAAAGCTTGCCACGAGCAACAGTCAAGGAACCCTTAGTCAATTTCCATTTACCCTCACCAAAAGTGTGCTTGTAACCCTCTTCATCAAGTACGTTAGCAGACAATAAATTGAGGCGTAAATCTGGAATGTGGCGAACATCTCTCAACGTCAAATAGCACCCAACATTGGTTTGGACTCGAATATCTCCAATGCCAACAACTTGCTGAGCTCTGGTTCCCCATCTTCACACTACCAAAATCTCCAGCTCGGTAGTCAATAAAGTACTCCTTATTAGGAACACAATGATAGGAAGCTCCTGTATCAATAAGCCATTCAGTGTCAGAACTATCAACATGACAACACTCTCCAATAGCACATATCAAAGAAACACGATCATCAGAACTAGAAGTTGTTGTAGCAGCTGTATTCTTGTCATCACCCTCTTTATGATGGTCATTTTTCTTATTTTGCTGGTCTCTTTTCAACTTGTAGCAATACTTTTGAATGTGGCCAGGCTTGCTACAATAGTGGCATATCGTAGGTTCTCTCCCATCCTTGGACTTTGACCTATACTTTGACTTGCCACGCCCTTTGGGACCTCTACTCTTGCTTCTTCCTCTATTCTCTACCACAAGTGCCTGCGAAATATCAACACCCATCTCCTTTCTTCTAAGCTCTTCATTGAACATGCTCTCTTTGATGACATCCAATGAAAGCGTACCATCTGGAGCTGAGTTGCTGATGGACACAACCAAAGTTTCCCAACTGTCTGGCAAAGAACTCAAGAGGAATAAAGCCTGCAACTCATCATCAAGAACAATTTTCATAACAGTCAACTTGTTAATAATATCTTGAAAGTCGTTAAGATGCTCAGAAACAGACTTCCCTGGCTTCAACTTGAGATTAACAAGCCTCTTAATCAACGAGGCCTTGTTATGAGCGGTCTTCCTCTCATAAAGACCCTCCAATTTTCTCCATAGTTCAAGCGGCTCAGTCTCCTGGGATACATGATTGAATATGCTAATATCAATCCACTGTCTGATTGTCCCCAAGGTCTTTCTCTTCAGTTTTTCCCATTCTTTTTCTATCATCTTCTCTGGCTTAGTGGGCTGGTCATCTTTCTTTGTTTTATCCACATCAATTGGATCAAACAAATCCTTGCAATATAGCAAATCTTCCATCATCGGACGCCAAATGGAATAATTGGTTGATGTCAGTTTAACCATAGAGTTATTTCCATGCTCCATGTCTATGGTTTAACACTCCGCTCTTGATACCAAATGTAGGGGGAGACACAAAACAACACAAGTAGGATACAACACCTACTAGGATCGACTTCAAGACAATCAACCAAATATACTTCACCAATTTACCAAAAGAAATTCACCACTATTTTAACCAAGCTCAAATCAGCAACTCATCAACTAAATCACAAGCAAATATGAATTATAAATACGCAAGTGACACACAAGATTTATACGTGGAAAACCCCTTCGGTATGAAGGATAAAAACCACGGGACTTGTAGGAGTCCACCCTTCTTCAACTCTTATTATGCAAATTGAGGGTAAAAACACCCAAATCAGTATACAAGGATGTCACAGCCCACCAACAACAACATACATAAGAATCAACACAAAATGAGAAGAGAAATTGGGAAATGTCACCCAAAAAACGCAGGTTACGCCAGCTGCAATAACAGACGATCCAGAACTCCGATTGACGATCTGAACGGTCAAGATGTAGTGCTATGTGTTATGAACCAGCTGTGAAAATTTCAGTACGATCCAACGGTCGGATCTCCGGCAAGATGAAGTTTTGTCTCGCTGTCCAGAAGAAACCAGCAACTCTTCTCTCAAAATTTTCTCTCAAAATTTTGTTCTCTCTCTATCTCCCCTCTCTCTGTTTTTTCTGCCTCTTTTTACCTCCAAAAAACAGAAAACCAGCTGCCAATATCAGCTGCCCAAGACTTCTAGAAGAAGTCAACAAAGCCCAAAAAATTATATGGGCCACCCATCAATAAATGTTGGGCTGGACCCTTAACAATGGATTGTTCGAATTCAAATGAAAATTTTGATTTGAATATTTAGTTTTCAAATTGAAAAAAACTACAATTAAAATAAAATAATGATGAATTGGGTAAAATTCAATTTTGGATTAATTGGTGTAGCAACTGTGGTAAATTATGATTCTTGAGCCTTTTAAGATCAATCATAAAAATTAACGATCTCAGTTAATCTAATAATTCTTCTATTCCATATTATTAACACTTTTTTTTGGATAGCACTGTATTATTTAGTGTGAGGAAGAAAAATATTTAAGGACATAATTGAAATTACATTTTCAATATTATTTTTTGTGAATTATAAATATAACTTTGTAAATAGTGCAAGTTATTCCGTAGAAAATATAAAATTTGATTAAAAGAAAGGATAAATATAGAAAATAATTCAAACATATGTCTTGAACTTTAAACAATTCAATTATCTTGAACATAGAAAAAATCTCAAAAAATCACTTAATATAAAATAAAAAAAATAAATTATTAGATATAACTTTATACGATAATTCAGTTAACAAGGATTAACGTCACGGTACTCTCATATCATATAGTTTCATATTATTAATAGAACTTATACTATAACTTAAAAAGAAAATGAACTTATTCCTAGCGTTTAGCACAAATGATATGGATAAAGCTAAAAATAAGACATGGAAATTTGTATCTACAGAAATCCTAATATCCATGGTATTAGACTCAAAATTCAATCAAAATCCATAAATTTAAAAAATTAAATTCAAAATTCAATTAAAAAAAAATAAATTCCGAATTGGCCCCACTTTTGCCTACACACTGCTTATCACTCCGCTGTTAAATTTTCCATTACAAATGGGTGAAAATCAAATTATTTTTAGTCATTAAAACATATACTCCTCATGAACAAAATTATTTTCTAGAAAGAATAATTAAAAAAAAGATATATCTTACCAAACTTGCTATTCAATCTAAGTTCCTCTTTAGCCATAGATTTTATCGTTGAAGCTTGAAAGTTTTAAGTTTATGATTGTGATTTTAGATTTTAAAGTTTTGTGAGTGAAAGTCATGAGAATCTAAAAAATGGCCTAATACAGGTGTTAAGATCTTGAATTATTTAAAGGTTAGATTTTTAAATCGATTTAAATTTTATGATTTTGTGAGGCAATGCACACATATTAAGAAAAATATTTAAGGAAATATATTAAAAACATATTTTCTCTATTGTTTTTTTTAATCGTAGACGTTACTTTGTAAATAGTGCAATTTATCTCATAAAAAATATAATACTTTATTAAAGGAAAGTATAAATATAGAAAAAATTTAAACATTTGCCTTGAACTTTAAACAAATCAATTATTATAAACAATAAAAAAATCATAGAAAGTCACTTAATATAAATTAAAGAAAGTAATTTGAATTGTTTATGAAATATAACTTCTACAGTTATTCAGTTAACAAGGATTGAGGTCACTGTACTCTCATATCATATAGTTTCATATTATTAATTAAACTTATACTACAACTAATGGAACTATAGGAGATTTTTTAAAAAAGTGAACTTATTGCTACCATTTAGCACAAATTATATGGATAAAGCGAAAAATAAGACATGTCAGAAATCCTAATATCCATGGTATTAGACTCAATATTCAATCAAAATCCATAAAATTTAAAACTAAATTTAATCCCTAATTCAATTCAAAAAAAAATTAATTTCGAATTAACCCAACTTATGCCTACACACTGCTTATCACTCCACTAATTAGATTTTCTATTACAAATGGGTGAAAATCATTTTTTTTCTCGATCATTGAAACATATAATCTTATGAACAAAATTATTTTCTAGAAAGAATAATTAAAAAAAGAATATCTTACCAAACTTGCTATCCAATCTAAGCTCCTCTTTAGCCATAGATTTTATTTGTTGAAACTTGATACGTGAAAGTTTGAGTTTATGATTGTGATTTTAGATTTTAAATTTTCGTGAGTGAAAGTTCTAAGAACTTAAAAATGGTCTGAGACAGTTGTTAAGATCTTGAAATTATATAATAGCTAGATTTTTATAATTTGGTCAAATTTTATGGTCAAACAAATTTTTAAAGTCAAATCTTTAAAATTTTAGTCAAATACTAGTTAGCAAATAATCTACTAATATCATAAATTGAATCCATATAAGAGCCAGTGCATATTACTAGTACACTTAATAATTTTTTAAATATTATTGCAAAGATCTATTTATTGACTATTGTTGCACATAATGATTGTTCAGCACTCGACATGTAAATTTACAATATTTATTCACATATAAATTTTAAATGATGAATGAAATGCGCAAGCAAAAAAGGTTGTCGTCGAGAGATTTTATCATAGAAAAACTAAGTAGCTATTAGATGTTGGATATTTATATCGTTTGATAGAATTATTATTCATCTTTTTTCTAATTTTATTATAGATGTGCGATCCTTTTTTCTTGTCATAAAATAACTTACAAAGAATAAGAAGAATTTTAAAACAAAATATAATGTAGCTAATCAATTTTACAAGAGATATAAATAATTGTATTGATCTTAATAGCTACACCACCGATAAAATTCAAAGAATATAAAGGAGTTTGAGTTATATATCTGTATAATATTAATTTTTTTGTCAAGGTTTTTTTCTTTCTACCTAATCAAATCTAATTCATCTTAATTCTTCAAAGACTTTAACCACGAAATACGTAGATTTCAAAAACACATTGTTTCTTCTTTAGAAATGACTTCACTATCGAAGAACACATTAGATACTTACTTAAATTAGTAGGCTTTTAAAACTAATCTAGATTAGCTCTAAGTTCATTATATAATAATTCATAAAATACCGAATTATTATTCACACCAATGACCTCGGATGGATTTCCCTCAATAACTTCTAAGTCGAGCCTGTCACATACGACTTATCTAGTAAATCATGAGGTTTACATTCTCTGTGTTATTTGCATGCTATTACACAATGGAGAGTTTATCCAATGCGCACAAAGTGCTCACCCAAAAAAAAAAGAGGTTGTGGTAGAAATTATAGCAACTGCGAATTATCCTGGGATTCCAAAAAAAATTTAAAAATGACATTTTCTTTTGACCCATTTCTCTCTCTCTTCTTATCAATAATAATTAAATAATAATAATAATAACACATGGTCTAAAATTCTATATTCTATACTTCAAATAAAATATAAAAATTTCATCACCAAAAATAAAATTTAAAATAAAATAAATCATTGATATGACCAACCGTTTCCTTGAAATAATGTGTCGTAGCTTGGAAAAGATAATAAAGGCGGACGATATTATTTTGTATTAAGCATAAATCTCGAATCTTATATTGAAATGTTATGAAAAATAAATAATAATTCCAAGTGACATATAAAGAATACGTTATGAAACTAGAAAACGACTAAATGAAAGGGAAATTAAATATGCATACACATGTTCCATGTGTTTGTTGAGGTTAACATTGATAATATCTTAAATTTATGGAGCAATTTTATTCCATATATTTGAATTGATATTCATTTCAATTCAACATAAAATATAAGATATTTATACTAATCATTTTTCAATTTAACTTGTGGAATTTTTTTACATGTGTTCTCAGTTAATTATTACGTAGAAGAATTATTACATAATATATATTTCCTCCTTTAATTGAGTATATTTCACTAATCTCAATAAATCATAAAATCTAAATGTATTCTAATTTTAAGGTAATATGTATAATTAAAAAAAATCATATATATTTTTTATTAACTTATTTATATAAGATCTTTATTCTTCAAGTGATAATTTTTTTTTTCAAAATTAAAACTATAAAATGTTTACAATAATTTTTTATTATATGTTTAAATATTCAATTATGATAATATATAATTCAGAAAAAAAATTAAAAAAATTCTATGTAAATTTTTTAGGTTGTCCATGTACATTTTTCTATATATTTATTTGCAATCTAAACAAAGTTCACTTTTTTTTAATTTTTTTTGTTTAATGGGACCAATTATCTTATTTGAAGGTTTGAATTTTACTTTATATGAGTAGTTCGTATCAGTGAGCTTTCCACATTCACCTAACCAAAAGATCAATTTCATGGAGTCTCGCTCTCTATCTTCTCAAACCGTTCGCGCCAAATTACCTACACAATCTCTTCCTCGTGCTTTCAATGGATCAAACCCTAAATCTCTCTTCTCGTTGCCTTCTTCTCCAAGTCGCATTTCTCCGATGATGCCTCTTCTCACATCTTCACGGCGTCTGGAAATCCAGCGCCGGAGTACCTCGTTTACTCGGCAGACTTCGAATTCGAGCTCGAAATTCCGCGCATCTGCTGTGGGAAGTGATTCTGGCCGCCAGTTGGATGTGACTAGAGAGCTAATCGTTCTGAATTCTGCTTTGACTTTGGTGCTTGGTGTTGGGAATCGGGTGCTTTACAAACTTGCGCTTGTTCCGATGAAGGAGTACCCGTTTTTTCTAGCTCAACTTACTACTTTTGGGTGAGTTTTTTGGTGTTTCTCTTTCAGTTATTGTATGATCCCCGATCACTGATGTTTACCTGTATGATTTGAATTTTTTGTACTTTGAAGCTGAAAGTTGTTTTAGGGAACTAATTTAATACTTTCTCCATTTCAGAAAGAGTGACGCTACTATTTGAAGAGTGTGATTGTCTTTGTTTTCCTTCGACTATGATTTTTTCACTCTTGTAAATATTTACGAAAAAAAAATCATGATGTATGGTCGTACTTTTTGATCATCTGAATTTGTAATGATCAAACCTCGTGACTCTCATACTTTGTTCCTGATTTTCTTGGAATATATTGAATACTCGCAAAGAGATAGTTAGTAGGACTTCAATGTGAGTGGTGACTATTGTGAATAAAACGCAGGAAATTTTGTTGTCTGACTCTATTGTCTGCCGGTCTTGAGCATAGACTTCCATATATAACTTGTTTTTAGCTGTTTCAGAGATGTATACTAGTTGCCTAGTTACCTTAGGTTGAATGAAATTGCAATTACGTGGTAGATAAATCATAAAAGTCCTTTGAATGTGGAAAGCTCATAATAACTGCAGCATAGTTGGCCCTGGTAGCTAGTCAAAAATATTACACATAAATTTGCAATTACTATAGTATGTTGTCCCTCAATAACCTTGCAGAGATCTCCATGATCAGCTCCCCTCAACTATGAAAATAACATGTCTTTCTGTTTGTTACTCTGTAAAGGAAGATAATTGAGTGGATGCGGAGTTAAGAGGTTAATTTGATTTGTATATATACATATTAGTGATTGCAGAAGAAAACCATTAAAGTAATTGTTGATGAATAGGTTTATAAAGAAAGCATCACATCGAAATTGTAAATTTGATTGGATTGGTGAATTTTTGTATTCCTGATAACTGCGACAGTTGCATAGGAATAGAAACATGACAAACATTTGGGAACTTTACAAATTGAGAAGAGTTATCATATAAATTGGAAAGAAGGGAGTAACACTAACATCCTTACTCCTGAAGTTCCATTTTAAAAAATGTGTTTATAACCAAAGGAGGATGAAGGTGAGGAGATATCCAATAAGTTTGTTCTCTTCTATACGTAAAATCCAGTTCCTACCTTAGTTTGTGAGTAGTGATGACCCATTTGATTTAGCAATTGATCACCTTTCGTATTTAGGAAGCACAAAATTATAACTGGACATCTATCCTGGTAAATTTCTCTTGCATTGAAGATGCTGGGAGTGGAATGGGAATAACTACTGTAAAGGGGAGTCACATAAAGTATGCAGATTGAAGAATAGTTTTCATCCCTCTGGATCATTGATTGCTTGAGACCAACTCCTTCTGTGCCATAGTGTCTTAAATCTTAGCATGTCAACCATAAACCATCTACTTTGGTACTTACAAAAAGAATGTAAATTGTCAACATGGTTTGACCTACCTTAGATGCATAGGAAAGTAAGTGCCCAGTGAATTTTTTAGTCTAAGGGGTCAGCATTTTCCTACACTTCAGTCAATGACTAGCTGAGATGACAATCTAAACTAAAAACTCAAATATGCTGGTCAAAGAAGGTTGTGGAAAAACATGTCCATTACTTTGATTTTTAGTAGGAAATGCCATTATCCAATTTAAGGTTTTTGAGCCTAGTTAACCTATATTTGTTTTACTACGTGGATGCTGATACTTAACGTGGCTCAATTAACTTCAGGTACTTGGCTATTTATTTATCCATTTTGTATGCGAGATATCGTGCTGGTATTGTAACAAAGGAGATGGTGGCCTACCCAAAATCACGGTTTTTGCTCATTGGTTTCCTCGAAGCCCTTGGGGTCATATGTGGAATGTATGCTGGAGGTATTACCTTTAAGGAAGTTATACAATAATAAATTGAATGTTTCCTCTCTCTCTCTCTCTAGATTTCTTCCTTCACTGGAAAAAGACGATAGATCCTTTATGTTCTACTTCGTACTCTACATCTCGTCTTTCAACAAATATTAGTCTTTTCTCAGCTATTTGCTGCTTTATCTAAACTGGAAAACAATAGCAAGTTCCACAGAGAAATGAATATGGATGATTCTTTGAGTTGTAAATTGATTTCTGATTGCTTTATTTTTGGTACTTTACAGCCATGCTTCCTGGACCAGCCATACCAATACTTAGTCAGGTAACACTAATAACATTAAGATTCCCCTTTTTGCCAATAAAAGAGCACGGAATAGTTCTCAAGTTATCTTTGCCTTGGTGGTATATCTCCAAGAGCATGGAAATGGGATGCCCTTTTCTGATGGAGCAACACATTCAATGCATCCTTGCTTTTCCTTTAGTATACACAAAATGCTATTACAATTTAATACTCCATGACAGTAGGTTTTGATGAATTAAATGTATGCTTGGTGATTCAAAGCATGCATTTTCTTTTATTTGCAATTTTTGTAGCCTTACTGACAGCTATCTTATTTCTGATAATTGAATCATGAATGGGGAGTAGGCTCTATAAATTGCTGAAAATTCATGTCCTAACCAACTTCATACTAGAAGAGTTATAATTGTATCCTCGAGATTGCTTAATGAAGTTTTCGCTCATGTATAAAAGAAGCAAAACAAGATTTCTTAGCAAAGACCTTTTCATTGCAGACCTTCTTGGTGTGGCAGCTGACTCTCTCTGTGTTCATTCTTGGACGAACATACTCTGTGAATCAAATTGCTGGATGCTTATTGGTTGCTGCTGGAGTGGTACTAGCCGTAACAAGGTCACACACTCTTCTCCTTAAGGGTCCTAAAAAATGTTTTTCTTCTTAGGTTGCAAGTCAAAATAGGATTTCGTTGAAGTCCTAAGATCAATAATGAAATTGTCCACTCTCACAAATTAATCTTTATATGAGGTGGTCATATACTTCGTTTTGTTTTTATCTTTCAGTTTCCAAAAAAAATATACTTTACATGGTATGAAAGTAGGCAAATGTCCTTAGTTCAAGTATCATTATTACCTATCAACAAAATATTTTCACTTGTTTGAGCCAAAGAGAAAAGAATCGGATCTGCTCATGAGGAGGTTTCTTGAAAATTTGAAACGTCCCTAATTTAACAATTCAAGCTTTTAGAAAAAGTGGTCACGTGCTTCGATATGGTGTCAAAGCAGACATATATCCTAAGTTTTATTGACATTGATGGGAGGACCCCACTCACAAGGTGTATTAAAAAAGAGAACATCTCAAGATAAAAATATCAGTTCCTAGAAAGAGCAAGGCGCTGAGCAACCAATAATCAATATTAATAGAAATGCTATCTCAAAAAAAAAGAACTTTTTCAAACTCAATACGAATAGAAATGTCTCACGAGCTCCAAGAATCTGCAAAAATACAAATAAAACATAATTCTGCTATTATGTAGCGGGGTGCTTTCAATCCCCTTTTAAATGTTGTACAGTTTCTTCATTCCATGTGGTCCATATGAGTGCTAGAGGACCACCTCCTTTGCTCTACTTCTTGTTTACAGTAAAACTGGTTCTGCTTCTTTTTAATTACATCATGTCAGTGCCTAGTTCTCTACCCCAACAAAGGTAGGGGTAACATCTGCATACACCCCACTCCTCCCTAGACCCCATTTGTGGCCTCACATTGGACATGTTGTATTTCTTGTTGTTGCATGTCGGTGCTTAGTTGCCTATGTTCCTATTAATTGCATAATATCCTAAATTCCACGCTAAGTCTTGGTATGCGCCACACTGGTACTTCAGGTGTGTAACTGAGGCTTTGCCAATTCGCTAGCTGCCAAAATCCTCTCCAACTTTTCACCCCTCCAAAATCAATAACTGAATTGTAGTTCTTAGGTCTATTGAACTCCAATCTCCCCACCCCCCACCCCTGACTCGGTGAAATTACTATTTTATCACATTCTTTTAAGAGGATACTCTGATAGGTTTTGTATCCTAAACTCATTCCTTGTTATACGGCCACCTGAATGAATCATGTACATGAGAGTGCATCTGACTTGTTAGCACAAAAAGAAGCACTCCAATCTTATTCATAAAGCTACAAGGGAACTTATTTTACTTCTATTGACAAAGTTGGTTGGGAACATGCAGAACTTATAATATTTATCTTCTTTTTTTGGGGTTCACTTAGCTACTTCCTGTGGCTGGTCATTTTGGCAGATAAACTGTTACAGATATTGCTAGGAAGTTTGTTCTGTGTGATCAAGCAGCTCATAATTATTATTTTGTGAACGGTTATTCTACTTTTATTCACCTTGGCTTTTGTGATTGTGGAATGCAGCGGATCAGACTCCAACCAGATGCTGGCAGGAATTGCATTTGTTTGGCCTGTATTGATGGTAGCTTCAAGCGCATTCCAAGCCGCTGCATCTATTATTAAGGTATTCAATAAATCACGATGTGTACCAATAGCAGTCTGGATCCTCAATTAATCATTTCAAGGGCTTTGAATGTGTAGGAGTTTGTTTTTATTGATGCTGCTAGCCGACTCAAGGTGCATCTCTCTTTTACAGAGCTTTTTGTGTTCCTTCACTTAGCTTTGAATATGGGGTGCATGAGAGATACTCCATCTATCTCTTCTCAACTCTGTTGATAATGTTTAATGCATAGTCCTGATAGATATTCAATTTATACAGGGGAAGGTGCTTGATATCTTTGTCGTCAATTCTTTTGGATCTGGATTCCAGGTAATTTGTATGAGCGCGTGAAATTTTAATGCACTAACTTTTGGATCCTAAAACTCTGTTCTTCAGGGTTATTTCAGAGTAAAATGCCTACATAGTCCTGAGTTAATTAGCCTTAGTCAAATGCCAATTTACTGATTCTTCTGTTGAAATAGCTGTTTTCACATTTGGCACCATTTGTTCAATTCTATAAGTCGAGTGGAATTAAATACCAACTGCTGGCTTTTGTATTGTCTGAAATAGTCACACTGAGCACCATTTGTATAGTTCCAGCCGTCAACTGGAAGCTAAAATAAAAACCGTTTTTCGTGAAATCTAGTTCTCGGTGAAGTTTCATTTGCATCTACGCAGAGGTCATGCCCAACAATTTCTGATAGAGAGAGGAAATGGTGTTAAACTACAAATGTATAATGTACCAAAATACCTTTTAATAATGTGGTCTTAATTAAACATGTCAAGTGGAATGTTCAAATTAAAAAAGTTGTCAAATTAGAAAAGAGACATTCTTTTTGGAACAAACCAAAAAAGGAAGTACAATTAGGACAGGCAAATTGAAACAGAAGGGAGTATATAAAAAAATGGGGAATTGCATTTTCAGAGAGTGAATTGATCTGTTTACCTTTCAGCGACACTGTATCCTGAATGTTGCATTTGTAATGTCTATTTGTTTTTTGTAGGCTCTGTTTGTTCTCCTTTTTCTGCCTTTTCTTTCAAACTTGAAGGGCATACCATTTTCTGAGCTCCCTTCATTTCTTAAGAGCGGTGCTGGTTGCTTCTTCAACATAGGGAACAATGTTTCAGGTGCAATCTCTATTATCTTGAACTTGTGTGTGGCTTGCATAAAAGGTCAATGTGCATCATTTCAGCATTTGCAAACTGCGTTGGTGTGGGTCATGATCTTCTAGAATCTAGAATATTTTGGCAGGAAAGTGTTGTTTACAAATTACAAAATGTTCCTGCTTTCCTCAGTCAATCACATAGAGGTTTCAAGAATATGTTTGCGCCATCGGGAAAAAGGGTGGTGATTTATTGGATAGTATGAATATATGTACTCGTTAGTTGTTAGGAGGTTGCTCTACTTACATTATTATACTATCCATAGAACTAGGGGTACTGGAATAATAAAAACCAAGCATAGAAACTGGTTTTGAAAACTTAATGTTGGGTGCAACTCAATTAGTATGTGTCTCTTAGGATTTGGTCTATAGCTGTTCTTTATAAGTGAATCTCAACAAGAACGAAATCACAATTTTCAGGCAATTTCTCAAATGGGCCATAAACTGCTGGTATAGTGTTCATTTCACGAGCAAATATTAGTTTCAACAGTTATGATGTAATCCAAACAAAATTTTAGTTGTCTTTTCCATTATAGATGTGAAGACACGATTATCAAGTTAGAAGTAATTTTCCCAAGGTAATGGATTGATGAGTCTGACTGTTCTTTTGGCACCTTTTATTGGTCAGGTTGTGATGGAGCACCATTGCTACCCCTTCTTTACATATTTACAAATATTGCTTTCAACATATCAGCTCTCAATCTTATGAAGATTTCATCTGCTGTAATTTCTTCCCTTGTTGTGATGTCATCAGGTTCTCTCTCGCTCTCTTGCAGACACTCTGCATACAGTGCTTAGAGGTGTCTATTACATTTGAAATTTATGTAGTCCTATGACCAACCAGATTCTTTTTCCTCTTTTCTTATGCAGTGCCTTTGTCAATGTATCTTCTCTCCATGCCGCTGCCATATCTCCCACAAGGTTCAAGTTTGAGCCCTTTCTTCCTTCTCGGCAGTGCTGTCCTTCTCATTGGTCTTATCCTGTATAACATTCCACGGACTCAGAAGCAAGACACAGAATTGTAACTCATTTGAATCATTGCAACTGATGTTCTATGGAGATTCTGGATATATAGTAGTCATGATCTCGGAGAGGCATGGGGTCCAGAAGAGTCTATAATCTCCATCAACTAAGATCCATTCTTCCCTAGTCATACAGTATGGCCTACCGCTAAATGGATCTGACAGTATCATGGTAACTTGACTTATCCTTCCACTGGCTGTCATCATAGACGAGCAACGTGATTGCTGAAGGTACTTGTGATGTTAAGACTGTCTTAGCGTAACAAGTGGATTTTACAATACGGAAGGGCGCTTGCTATGACATGTCTTAGGTGGGTTAAAGAAATTAAATTTTGGTGTATATGTTACTGAGGTTTGCATGCACAAAAACAGTTGGTCGATTCTTTTGGTAGATAGAAGATACAGAAATAAAACTTCTACAGCGTCATATTTTGATTGTGAAACAAGTTTATGTAATTACAGTTCCATTCTATTCTATTCTTCCAGTGGGTGTTTCACCAGACGAAGCAAGTTATGTAAAGCAAATATCTGCATCCTGCGTGGTAAACATTGAACAGTTCTAATTTTCTGCGGGAAGTCCATTTTTCATATTATCATATTTCAAGCACCCAAGATTTATGGGTTCTAAATTTGCCACTTGACTCATAGTTGGTTGTAGTTACTGAATTTGCAATTAAATACTTGTAAATTTTGTTGAATTTTTTGTTTAAGCAAAAGCTTTTCAGTTCGGTCGAAACCTTAAATACTATTGTAGCTCCACCCACACTGTTCATTGAACAGTTAGCATTTTAACTTAAGTGTGAGCAATATCGGAACTTTTGGCTTTAGACCAAGTTAATGTAGGCTAGAAAAGAAATCCTCACTTCTCTTTTCTCGATTCACAGATGATCCAGCCATATGCATTAATAATATCGGGATTAGTTATGTTGAATTTATTTCTTTATTATGTTTAATTTGTTGTATTGAATTAATAGGATATACTAGAATAAAGAAAAGAAACCCCACATTGTTAATGTTATGGTTTACTATGCATAAAAATAATGATGTTTAATAATGATTGTATACAATCAGTACAGTACTCACTCTTTCATAGTCTGTTTTATTATTTTTTGAGTCCGTTAAAAGATGTCTTTTTACATATAACATGTTTAAAATTATAAGATTAAAAAAAAAAAATTAATAAGTACATTTACACAAAATTCAAAAAAAAATCCTAATTAAAATGCATAGCTAATACGTGTATTGATTATGCACTGATTGAAAACACAATCAAACAAGGGAATACCTTCTACCAAACAATGTGTCTTGTTAAGATTAGTCTATAGGTTTGAGTTGTTTTGTGAAAGAATATAGATTACAGATTGCCATTAAAAACTTCGAATGGCAACATGATTAATGATTATGACCAAAGATATAGAACCTTAATAACATTAATCTGGACATACTGATATTCGTTCATGCCTTAGCTTTCGTATTTCTACATCTCCAGGCAGAAATTACTGCGGGAAACTGGTTCTTGAATTTAAGCAGTATCTGATTTTCTTTTCTTATATAATGCACAGAAAATACTATTATCTTCATATTACCACTGAGAATAATCGCGGGAAGAAAATGATTCAGACTTTGATAATGCACAGAACTAAGATATTGAAAATTTCATTGTAATAGAGCTAAATCTCACTTTTGTAAAAATAGAAATTCATGACATGACATTTATCACTAAACTGAGTTTTCCACTTCATTAACAGCTTACACCACAGTTGAAGCCCAAAATTGGTGCTCACCCTGAAAATATATTGCTCAGACCATCCAAAAAGAGCTGGTTACCCTATCGACAAGAATTGTTTAGAAAGAAGTACAATTTCCTTTTGATTTGTGAAAGATGATAATACAACTACCATAAGAGGATTCATTTTACATATCAGCTGACCCTTACTTTTCAAGAAATTAGATGTTGAACCAAACCACAGCCGCCATAGCACTTCAGCCTTGCAGCAAGCAACTTTCAATTATCCATCTAGGTTTCAGTCATCACTGCTGACAACAATAATGAATACGATGCAAGATTTTAGAGCGATGAAAGCCCCAAGGAACACCTAACCATTCCAACCTTAAAGCATCTAAATTGGTGGATATCGATGTACTCGAACCAGCAGTCATATCAATTCCTCCTCTGCAATACCACATATGTTAACAGTTATTTTCAGCAATTTCCCCACACAAGATAAAACTCATGTCCATGGACAAAGGGATATAGATCAAAAGATAAACCACTACTACAAATAAGCTCCATTCTAATTGTGAACAAGATTGTGTTCATTATACATGCTATACTCAGAAGCAGCAGAGGGTTGTAAAGCATTGGAAATAACCACATAAATCATAAGCCAACAATTTCCTTCCAATTAAATCATTGAGATGAGTAACAAACAAGATAATAAGTGTCCATACCAGAATATCAACATTTTATGCATTAACTAGATCGCTTATCACCTAAACGGGAATGCACAAGATTTATATATGTCTAGGACAATGACAACATCATAGCTAATGCAAGATTCAGAGGGTTGTGAAGCATTGGAAATAACCACATAAATCATAAGTCAACAATTTCCTTCCAATTAAATCATTGAGATGAGTAACAAACAAGATAATAAGTGTCCATACCAGAATATCAACATTTTATGCATTAACTAGATCGCTTATCACCTAAGCGGGAATGCACAAGATTTATATATGTCTAGGACAATGACAACATCATAGCTAATGCAAGATTTCATATATAATATTCTAAAGCAGAACCACACTTCAGATTTTGAAAGAAAACAAACCAAGGAGTAATGCAATCTCCCTAAACAAATTACCTTACGCTTCTTCTGTTGTTTGATTTCAGTGCCGCCTTTCTCAAAGTTTTCTGATTGTTCAGAAACAGGTTCCCCTAAAGGCAAACTTTTTATCTCGTCATAGAAACTATCTGTCAGCCCAAGCAACCTAGCACAATCAAAGAAAGGAGATTAGCCTCCAGTTAGTCCATTTTAAAAAGAAAAGAAATCAGAGCTCCACCTAATCTTCCAGTACCTTCCAAACTATAGATTAAGTTCATATCTGAAATGATCAAAAGACTGACTATAAATTGACTCTTTTTATAATTAGTAAGATCAACCACACAGTTCCTACTGAACTTACCCATTTCTTGACTTCTTCAGATGTTTCATTTTCTTTTTCTCCAATTTTGTAAGTGGGGCACGATCAAACGCCTCCTCTTCTCTTTTTGCACGTTCTTCCATTTTAGCCATGTAGTTTGTGAGTTCTCTACTTTCAGATCCAACAACTTCTCTTACCTGTATTTTTCACCGTGATCAATAGTCAATAAACGATTGCTCAGGGAAGTGAGTTAGTATAAATAGTCAAATAGAGAACTACCTCTTCGGGTCTTCCTTCAAGATCATTCAACAAATCTATCATATACGGGCTTTGTTTAGCATTTCGCAATCTCTCTTTTTCCCTCCTCAATTCATTTCTCTCCTGCTTCGACATTTTCTCCTCACCCATAGAAGCAGGCGCAAATTTGGGGGGTCGATATACACCATCCTGTATATGGAGACTGAGTGAGTTAAATAATAACTTCAAACTCTAAAAATTGCTAAAGATCGAGCCAACTCTTTTGAACAGGAGGAGAAAGGAACTAAAATGGTCATTTCATTGTCATGTACCAAACACCAACCTCTGCAGTGTTACTTGTTTTACTAACAAGCATATCAGGTTTTGGACGATACTTCAATAGGTCTTCCTTCTGAGTATCTGTTCCCTTCTCACTTATAACTGACTTCTCAGAAGCTGTGTCACTATCTCGTGTGAGCTTCTGAATTTGATACTGTAGTTTCTTGTCAATGGGGCGAATCTGCACAGAGCATGACAGTAAGGATACTGCAATTAAGGGCAGAAAAACACCCAAGAGGAGCTGGAGAGACAGCTTTAACATACCTTCTCCAAAAACAATCTCATCTCCACCAGACTCCGAACTACTGGATGCCCTTCAATTGAGAGTCCTTTTGCCTTGCGGAGCAAATAATAGACAAGTGATTGACAATAATTCAGAAGTAGCAGATGCTTCGTTTCAAGGTAACTTATTCCATCTGCTGTTGGAAAGTGATCCGCTTTCACCTGCAGACAAATTGCACGGGAATTTGGAAGAAGAGTCAAGTTGATATAGTGCTATTTTCATTCTTTCCTACACAGCTGCCACGTAAAATATCCAAGGCACATTCAACTGAATGAATCAAGCAGTTCACTATTTTCTGTGACTGAGTTACAGGAGTGCCCTGCTAAAGGCATTAATTCTATGGATTACTAGCACGGGGGTTGGTGGTTTTTTTTTTTTTTTGGGGGGGAGGGGGAGGGGGGAGGGGCGCACATACACATTGATACATATATCCTTTAAAGACAAGCATGTATTTCAATATAGCATAGACTTGGACTTTCTCATACTGGCAAATTTGGATGATTAGATATCAAAGAAAGTAACATGAACCCAACATGGATACCAAGTCAGAAGATCATGTATTATTGATCGTAACATCTGTAACGTGGAAAACCAAATTAGTTGTAGGATCTAACATATTAGTTCAAAGATAATTGCTTTAATGGGAGAATATTGGATTACAGGCACCCAAAAGACTATTGTTTTAAAAAATGTTTTACAAAATGAAACCATTTACTAAATATTTCATCAATGTATGATTGTACATAAGTAAAATGTAGCCTCATAATTTCTCAAAGAAAGAACTTGAACCTCATAGAGGTGATGGGTAGCGGCATGGCAATGACGACTCGGGGTGAATCTGGGAAGCAAATATATAAAAATTTCTCTCTTTTATTTTGTTAGTAGGAAAAAACGTCAAGATATTGATAGAAGAAAGTGATCGATCAATAAATCAACTATGCCTTTAACCCTAAGCTAGTTAGAGTCGGTTATATGAATCCTCTGGATCCATTCCATGCTTCAAGTCCATCTAAATTAAATAATAAATTAGGTATACTAACTAAAAGAATGCTAATTTCACACTTACCTAAATGATACACATGTCTCTTTAGCAAGAATATAAAGAATCTAGATGAACACTAAGCCAAATGAAAAAGTATCAGTTGATTTTGAAGATAGTAGTAAGAAGGTATTTCAAATACAACGGAATCATATTTTGAAGATAAAAGCTGATAGTTTACGACAGATTATCTTTTGGTGCAATTTAGCTATTAAATGATGTTGAAACATTGGTAGACTTTATTAGTGTTCCCAGCATTTTTTGGATTACAGCACCAATTAACTGCTGGTTTCATCAATAAAACTTATTAAAAGAATGCACCAGTATTTATTGGCAATAACTAATTAAACATGACTATTTGGTATCCAATATAGATTTCTTTTTTGCGAGCGGCAGCTAATAATGGTTTCCGGACAACTTTCCGGCACTTCCAGTGCTGCACCAAGTATTTTCCACCAGTAAAGGCATTGGGTAACCAACAATTGATGGGAAAGGTTTCAACACATCCCAAAAACAGTGTGTATCCTTACAATTTCTTTCTAACTATATAAATTGTTATTATTCTAATTAACCGAGTATCAATATTTAAATAATCAACCATGAACAATCATAGAATTAAAAAAATAAAAAACTGACCTTTGCGGTTAAAGCTTGTACTTTTAAGCTCACTGTATCCAATCCTGCTTTCATCTCCTTCAATACCGTAACTAGTTGCGGAGCTTGCCTGCATATTCATTCACATCCAAAAATATCAATATTATTATGTATGTTCCGTGATTTTCAGAACCTTAAAAGACCAAAATAACAAAGAACTTGCCTGCTTATTCTTTGACTCGTTTCGATTGACGCCATATTTTACTACTGATATCGCTGAGAGTGAAGAAGATACTCCGTTGTTGTCAATGGCGGCTTCCTCTCTGTCTGCTTTGGGGCAGAAGCGAGGTTTGATTTATTTATTTTCCAAGAAATTAGAAGGATCGAAAAGGGGGGGAGCGGGTTATGATTTGGGTTTTATATGGGCTTTTATGCAAAGGTCCATCTTTGAACCTTTACGCTTTGTTTAGATCATTGTTATCAATTGTTTTGTAATGTATTATATTCTATTATATTAGTAGATACAGATAATATTCTAATTATTTGATTTGATTGTATCATATTGTAGTGTAATTTATAAATTTACTTAAATATTCTTAATTATTTTAGAGTAGAAGGTTTGACTAGGTTTAAATAATTAAGGTAAAGGGTAAAATAGTATTTTGAAATATTATGCAAAAATATAATTGGAAAAAAAAATCAAGTAACAATGGGAACACACCAAAGTGTTTGTTCCATAAAATAGAGATTTTCATTGTTACGGAACAACGAAATTTAACAATACAATACAATACACTTTAAGTAACAAGCAAAACAAACATTATAGGTATAGTAATGATACAATACAATACAATGGATAACAATGATCCAAACATAATGTTAGAGTAAGGGAGAGCTACCAAGTGGTCAAGAGGTTTATTCGAATCTTTTTAATAAAATATTATATATTATTTATATATATAATTAAAATAATTTTTTATATATATAAAGAGATATACATATTGAGTAGATGTCGAATTTTTTAACTAATTTATATGGTTATTTCATCAAATTTTTAAACTCTTTAGTAAAAATCATAACTTTATCACTTGAAAAAATACTTAATATCTAACATATTTTAATTTCAAATTAGTCACATAATTTGAATTACTTATTATTTTAGCACACTATAGGCAATAGGATATGGTAAATTTACTATATATACTCTAGCAATAAATAAATATATAACAACATAATTTTAATTTTTCATCAGTCAAATTAAGCTCAATGTTAATACTCTTATATGTTTACTTATGAAATTATCCATGTTTGAATAAATAACTTCGTCATCAATGTTTAAAATATAAACGATTTAAAATTATTTGTCAATTCAACATATCTTGGATATAACTTCATCTCTCAGCTATTGTATCATTTGTTTGACCTTGTGAACATGATAGGTAATATTAATTAAGTTAATTTTGATTTAACAAACATAATTTCGGTTGAAAGTAATAAATTTTGATGTTAATTTCTCAAAAGTTAGATGAGTTGCCCGTTTGAATGTCTTTATCTCGTTATCCAAATAATCGCTTGCAACTTCCAATTATGTCTCAAAACTCAAAAAGTAATAAATTCAAACATGACAAACTTTGGTCAAGAATTCTTGATTCTGTAATAATGCAATATATGGAAGTTATTTAACAAATTTGATATTATTTCAACTTTTATAGTCTATAAATATATTTGTAAATTGAGATATAGAATTATTTCGGGCCTTAGATTGGATAATAATTTTATTTTGCGAGCGATGACCAAGTAAAATGGATATATAAGAAAACATTTTATTACATTTAGGATTTTAATATTTTTCTTCATCAAAAAAATTAATGACAAGATATATAATTGGCCACGTGTCAAAAATGATTTGTAAAACTTTTAACCAATGGCATAAAATGAGTCTTTTACTGCAAGTTCGATGTCATATTTGAGCTTTTTTTAAAAAAAGAAAAGAAAGGAAAAAAGGGGGCCACAAGCAAGCAAAAAAATAATATTGGCAGTGAAATTCGAACCTGCATTGTGTGTTCGGCCCCCCACCATTCTTAAGGATAAAATCAGATCTATTGCTTTGCCCACAAGCCCTACTAGCGTAGCAAGTATGGTCGCTGGTGTGTTGTTCGTTCTAGCGATAGGCTCCAAGCGTGATTCTGATTCTCAATTTGGTTAGCAAGCTCCTACCTTTTATCAATTGAACTATCAACATTTCAACTAGTGAGTGGTGACGTTAATATATATATATATATATATATATATATATATATATATATATATTGAATTATTTTACATATATAAATATATATACAAAGTTTTTTTGGAGAACACTGTCACCATAACCCGTCCACATGTATCCGTCCCTGCTAATAGTAATAGCAACATTCATTGTAGTAGTGCATTTTTTGGACAAATGACAAAAATCACATACTTATAAGGTAAAATTATCATTTGTCCCTTTTAAGTTTATAATTATAAAAATTCCTCGACTGATATAATAATTTAAGTACTGATATATTAATCTAATACACGAGACATATTAATTTGATGCTGATATATTAATGTAATGTGTGAAAATAATGAATTTTGAAAATTTATAAAATTAATAGGGGATCATGATAATAGAGAAGTTTAAAGTGAAATTTCTGTTATTTTTCCTTTTTTTTTGGGCCAAACTCGTTTACATAACAATTATATATACTCAAAAGGTTGTGTAAGAATTTTATCATGTATATAAAAAATAAAGAAAATATTCATAATAATAATCAATAATATCACAAACATATAATTCAAATACAAATATTTAATAATGGTAATTTATCATGGCAAAGAAAAGACTATTGATATTTTTTTTATATTCACATTTAAAAAATTAAATTTGACTAACAAATTACTCTTTCTTCTTCTCCATACACAGAATAATCAAATTGACTTTTACATACTTTATAACAAGCATTAAATTTCAAACAAACACCCCTACTTTAACAAGCTTCCATTGTAATTAAAACTACTACTACACAAAAAAAATGTAATTATAAATTAAGAAGCTCAAATCCCCAAAAGGACTAATTAGTCAATTAACACAAAACAGAGACATTTCATGCACGTCCATCAAAGAAACCAATAAACAAAAACAACAAATAAATAAATTAAAAAAATAAAATAAATCACAATAGTTCCCCGTACATCCCACCGCACCCGATCCAACTCAATAGTCTTCTCCATTTCTCCAAGTAAAATAAAAATAAAAAAATAAAATTAAAAATAAAATTTATTCACACTAAGTATTTGTATCAAATTAATTTATGTATTTAAATTTAAAATTTATTTTATTTTATTAAATTACATAATAATAAATTTTGCGTTAGACTTAATATAAAATTTCAGTGCATATAAGTTCTCGAGAAAAAAAAGAGTGATACACCACTTTCTCCCCTATTTCCTCTCTAAAACTAAAATAAAATCGCAAAATATCTTTATTCTCCGGATCCATCTCTTTTTTTTCTTTATTCTTCTTTTCCTTAAAATTATAAATATATATTTATTTTTTATTAATCACTTCGTTTCCACTTTCTCCACTATTTTTCACCTTCTTCCCCCTTTCTTCTCGAATCTTCTCTCTCAAAATTCACCTTTTGATCTTCGTTTCTACACTGTGAACGTGATGTGAAACTTCAATTCCTTGTTTTCTCTTTGAGTAGTTCAGTTGTATCGGGGTGCGGAATCGGAGTTTAAGCAAATGATATAACAGTTGAAGAAGGGGGATAATTTATTAGAGGATCGGACGGGTGGACGGACGCCGGCAATGGATGTTTCACCGGCGAAGTTTCTGTTTGGATTCCTATTTGCTTCTATAATACTATGGAGTATTTTCGTGTAAGTCAATCTGAGTCAAAGTTGTATTGATTATCAATTGACTGGTGTGTTTATGTGTTGTTGATGATAATGTGTTGTGATCTAGTTTGAATTGATTGATCTGATATGTGCTATATGTTTTTGTTTGTTGAATTGTGCAATGTAAATGAGTTGATGCAATTTGTTTGAACTACACATTATAGGCTCTGATTGAACTAGCATTTTGTAGTTTTTACCAGATTAGAGCGAGCAATTTCCTCTCTTTCTTTTGCGGCAGGAGGGGTTGGGATTTAACGAAGTTGAAAAACATCAATGTCGCTTTCTTTGTAAAGATGTCCAAATTATGTCACATGTGATAGCATCTTTGTTTCTCTTGCTAAGATTTTTTTTTCTTTGTGTTTTCCCTGTAAGATTTCTTCTGTACTGAACTTACTGACGCTTTGTGCTATGTCGCAAAAGTATGGTTTTGCATAGCTTCAAGAATAAGTGGATAAGCACGGCTGGGGATAGCCCTCACCAAATGTGTTCTGAATTGGACTCGCATAAAATTATGGTTTAAGGTCAAGTAGAACAAGGTGCATTGGCTTCAGTAACATTTGAAAGAATATGAGCATCCCACTCAAAAACTTAAGGCCATGAGTGGATTAGCCCTAGCCATTAAAACCCCTTTGGAGAGACCCTTACTAAACTCATGAGGGATAAGTGAAGTATTCTCTTACTATTCCATTTATGTCTTTCATTTCTTGGCAATTGGCATCGAGATTAGTTTACTTGGTAAGTGGGTCTCTTTCTACCAATCATTGATGGTTTGTCCTTAGTATTTAGGATAGGTTTGAAATTAAGATATGCCAATTTGATTGTAGAATTTAAGAACTATATTACGTGGATACTCAACATAACATGTAGAGACTGATTGAGAAATGTGCGGGTGATCTTAAAGAGATGCCTATTCTTCCTATCCCTTTTATTGTGCCATAGGTACGGAATGTGATGAATAATTTAATGAGAAGCCATAAAATGCTGGACTTGAGAGGATATTCTAGTGCAATATCACCTAGAGTAATGTGAATATATGTATTCCTAATTGGTTTTGAAGTCTGGAATACATGGAACAATTCAAAACAATGTTTGATCAAGTATAATTTGGATAGTCATTAATGAAGTTGGAAAAAAAACTTTTTTTGATCAAGTAATAAGATTTTATAAACAAAGGGCATGAAACATACACATAAAAGAAGTATACTAAAACGTAGAAATTCTTATAAAAAACGTACGCCCTTGCCCTTCGTCCCATTTATGTGTTAAGTTTGACTTGACACATTGTTTAAGAAAGATTTTTGAAACTGTGGTCTAAAATAAGTGATAGACATTTGTGTGGTTATGAATCATTTTATTAAGGATAAAATATGCATTTTAAAGTTAAATTAATACTTACTATAGAAATGTGTCAATTCTTTTTGGGACTGACTAAGAAGAAAAATGAGTCATATAACAGAGGGAGTATGATATTTTACGAACCACACCAATCTTGTAGGGATCTCATGGGTGCAACAAAAGAAAATAAGGGGCAAAAGGGTATTTTCTTTTGACGAAGATTCCTTTACAATACTATTAAAAACATTCTAATTTTTCTTTCTCCAAACAATCCTTATAAGTTCTAAAGGAGCAGCACCACGCCTTGCGTCTTCTCTGCCCATGCCTGACATACTAAACCAACACAATACTTCCCAACAAAAATGTCACGCTACTCGACCATGTAAGAGGAGGTGATTGACATCTTCACCCAAATGTAGTATTTCTTAACAATTTATTTGTTACTACATGTAGTATTTTTGTCATTTAATAGCTTTCACCCACGTATTGCTAGTTCTCACATTCTTATTCCATATTCTCCCCTTTCAAAAATAATACATATATTCCTGAAAGTTTTGTAGATATTAATTTTCAGGACGATAAAAATAGTAACCAAACAATGCATAATAATGCAAAGCTTATGGGGACAACCAAAGAAATATGACTGAACTATGTATAACTAATACAAAGCTTAATACGTCTATTATACTATTTTATGCTGCAAACTATACGGGCCCAAGTATAACTACATATGCTTGTTTACATTTTCCTAAACATATGTTTCATTTTGAAATTGGTAGCTTTGTATTCCTAGTAATGCTGGCCACCTCCAAAATTTTTAGGGATTGTTACCAATCTATACCATTCAATCATCTAGTTTACCTAACATGGCTGAAGTATAGGCTACATATACACTCGGTTGTACATGATCGTATATGTGGTGTGTATATTATATATATAAGTATGTACAGATATGTACAGGATTGTATGTTATATGCATATATTAGTATAAAACATAGACTACCTATACATTGTGTACATTTTTTTTTTTGTAAATTAGGTGACCCAAAAGTATTAAGTTGTAATTTTCTCTATATTTATATTATGTGTGTAGTGTACACAGTGTTATCAAAGGCGAAAAGTGCAATAGATCTCTAAGGTCCGAGAGGGCTTTAAGTGCAAATCGCAAATAAAGCGTGGACTTTAATGAAAAAATGCGCAAAGGGAGAAAAGAACACAAATATATATGTTTAGTGCAAGACTAATAATTATAAACATGAATGACAAATATATGACCAAAGAAATTTTTGAAAATAATTATGATAAAGTAAAATATCAATTATTTAGTGTCACTTCTTCATATGAGGCTCATTGACAAGTAAACCTTTGCCTTAGAATCTTGATGACGACATTGAAGCGCACATAAAACGATGCAAAGCGCTCAACACGTTTTGAGCCTCGCTTTAGGGCTTTAGCGCGCCTTTAATAACACTGAGTGTACATATATTATATGTATAATATATGTATATTTAATATAAGTATGCACAACCTATTCATTTTGTACCTCTTTTATTAATTAGTTGGCCGAAGTGTTTAGGGCCGTAATTATCATTCTTAAAGAAGGTATATGGTTTAGCTCTACTTACATGCCTAGAAACAGCGGGAAGATTACGAAGGGACATCACTCTTAAAGAAGGCTGTAGAATTACAATCAGTTAACGATGAAACCTCTGATCTTTCCAGCATCTCTAGCTTATCAAGAAACAGTATTAGCCCAGACAAGGAATAGAGAGAAGTGATTTTGTATTTAAATTTTAGAAGAACTCTGTTAGATTGGGAAGTGGAAGAACTTACAGTTGGCTTGAATTGCTTTACAAGAAAAATCCTATTCGAACTGATGGTCATATGGGGAGGGCAGAAGTATGATCATCACTATGTATTATTTCTACCGATATATGTATTTCTCTTGCTCTCATATGAGTTCCTAAAGCACGAAACTTCCTTTCTTTTTTCTTTGTTTCACGGACAGTAATATGGGGAGCGTGGGAATAATGGAGAACATGAGAGAAAAGTGACTGTTTACATTAGCTAGTGCTTGTGTAAGTACGTGGTGGAAGATGTCAATCATCTACTGCTTCCCCTTCCTTCAACTTATAGTTATATGTGGAGAAGAAGCAAACGAGAAGTTACTCCTCTAGCGCTCATGGAAAAACATGGATAGAGAGAAACCAAGAGCCAATGAAGAAGTAGAAAATATTGTATTGTACATATCAATGCTCACTTTTGTAAATAACATATTCTTTTTAGAGCACAATTGATACTCTTATTAAGATAAAATGACACTCTTTATGAATCGAAGAGTTACATCTCTAGTTTGTATATGCTTTGTTTCGTAGTTTAACCAATCACATCAATGAACTAGTGACTTCGTAAACCAACTTTTTTTTGAAGAATATATAGTAGCATTTTATATGCTAATCTGTAATGTGTTGCCTGGTGACAAAATCACCAACTTAGGAGTCCTTGAATCACATGTTGCAACGATGTATTTATTTTCCTTGCTTAGCTTGTTGCATGATATTCTGGGGTCTTTAATCTAGGGAAATGAGGAGATTGATGGTGGTCACTCGTCTTATATGATACGAAGATACCACTAAAACTTAAAGGTAAGCTCTACAAAGTGGTCGGTAGGTTGACTATGTCGTATGGGGTAAAATGTTGACTAGTTAAGAACTTTTATGTCTAGAAGATGAGAGTTGCGGAGATGAGGATGTTGAGGTTGATGTATGGGCATGCCAAGAGAGATAAAATTGGGAATGAAGATAGTTGAGACAATGTAGGAGTGACCTCTATGGTGGACAAGACTAGAGAGGTAAGACTGAGATGATTTGTACATGTGAAGAGGAAATTTTGCAGATGATCTGGTAAGGAGGTGTGAGAGGCTGACATGGGTGATTTTAACAAGGGTAGAGGTAGGATGAAAAAGTACTATGAGAAGCGATTAGGCAGGTCATGACACAACTTTAGCTTATCAAGGACATGATCTTTGATTAGAGGAGATGGAGATCGTGAATCAGGGTACAAGGGTAAAAGGTAGTTGAGGGTTGTCTCGCTACCCCTGCGGGGAGGCTTGGTGGGTAAATAATATGAACATTTTCCGCATAGTTTCTTGTTCTTCAATTACTGCCTGATGTTTCTTGTGCTTCATTTATCATATTATTCAGCTATATACCATATGCTAGAGGCTTTCTGTATTATTTGTTATGCCCTGTTTTACCTTTATATTGTCTTTTTCAAACTGCCCTGTTATGTGTTGCTTGAGCCGAGGGTGTTTTAGAAACCTCTACTACTCCACGAGGTAGGGGTAAAGTCTGTTCTACCCTCCTAGACCCTACCTGAGGGAATACACTAGGTATGTTGTTGTTTGTTGTAGTTTGGTGCATAATATGATGCTTATTATATCGTGTAAATCAAGCTGTCTAGTTATTTGAGCTTGCTAAAACAAAAAAAAGGTCTAATTTTTTATACTTCTCTATAACAAAGTTGGTATTTAATCTCTATTTCACAATGTTGAATAATTACTTCAATTCTTTTCTTCAATTTTATTGAACTTTCGCAGTCTGCTTATTTGTGCACTTTCCTGTCTTAGGTTTGCTTCCCGCATGTTGGCGTGGATTCTAAGCCGAGCCATGGGAGCATCTGTTTCATTCCGTGTTGGAGGATGGAAATGCTTGAGAGATATCGGGGTGAAGTTCAATAAGGTCGTTCTCCCCCTCCTTGCTGTTTGAGCTTGATGGGGTTTATCTATTTCATGCTGTGTGGTTTCACGGTTTTATTTGATGGTTCATCTTATTACTTATTTTTTCTTTTTATTGTATATTATCTTCTGGTTAACTACATGTGGAATTCATGTGTAACAATTGCTACCATATATTGCTTTATTATGAACCTTATATAGGTGCACTTTGAAGTTGTATTGAATTAGTTTAGCAAATCATCTGCCAGCTTTACACTGTTTAGAGATGTGGTATAATCTGACACAGTTGCTTTAGAAAGTAGTTATACAAATGTGATCTGATTAAGAGAATACTAATAGGCATCTATGAGATATGTTCAATCTTACACGAAGGATTCCGTCTTTTGTTTCACGAGCTGCATAAGATATAATTTTTCATTCTTGAAATACATGTAAGGGAATGTGGAGGAACCAGAAGAATTAGATGGTAAAGCAAAAAGAGCAGTGTCAACTTGGTTCCAGTTTGGTCAAATGTCTGGGGGGCCAATTTCAGAGTATAATGCCCATATTTTGGGATGATATCACATCTTATCTGGTTTTGTATACGCAAGAAAATGTCAGCAAGCATTTTTCTTTTATAAAATTTGACATTCTGAAATTTCAAAGATCCATTTGTCATCTTAGGTTCATGTCTTTGAGTTCCAGCATAGAAATTTGCGTGCATGTGGATCACTTTTTTTATTTCTCTTCTTTTGCATCTTGTTGAAAGAAAGCTGCCACTGTAATTACGCCAAGCACAGGAGTGCACAGTGACTTGGGAGGTCCCTCATTTTGGGAGTTTGCTGAAGGGAGTGAATAAGCTGCTGTCAGTTTATCTTAGATTCAACTTTGAGTTTTGACTACTGATTTATAAGGAAACGATTAAATGCAAGATTTTCTCTTTTTTTTCTGGTTCATCAGTTGTATTTATATTTGATCTCATATCACGTTGAAAAATAATTTACAGGGTGCAGTTGAAAGTGTATCCATTGGCGAAATTAGACTCAGTATACGGCAATCCTTGGTCAAGCTTGGGGTTGGTTTCATATCCAGGGATCCAAAACTACAGGTGTTAATATGTGATTTAGAAGTAGTAATGAGGGCTTCCAATAAAATCTCAAAAAAGGCAAAATCTCGTAAATCTCGCAAGTCAGGTAGAGGGAAGTGGATGGTTGTGGCTAATATGGCCAGATTTTTGTCGGTTTCAGTGACTGAGGTTGTTGTGAAGGTAACCATTGTCTCATTAAACTTGGTCTTTGAGTGGTCATTATTGGTTGAATTTCATCGCATCCACTTTACTCATGTATCCAGAAAGACTGTTATCTATTGTTGTCAGCTCTTTCCTTTAGTACATTTTGTTACTGTTTGGATGGTATAGATTTTGCTTACAAGTGTATCTTCAAATCATCTTTGGTTTGTGGAGATAATTTTTATTTGCATGCAAGTTCATGTGATGAATCATGGATAATTGCATTGCTTTTGCTTGTGGTAGGAAGCGGTCGAAGTTCCTTTAAGTTTTAACTCATACATGTCAGAATTGCAGTGATGGTGTAAGATTTCTATAAAAGCGTGCATCAACTTGTGGTAACATATGCATATCCATGTTAATTGACAACGACAAAAGATGCCAAACTAGTGATCTACTGCATACTAATGCTAATAATGTAATCTGGAACTTACATAATATCTAAATAGCTGTAAGATTCAGATTTTTAGATTTTAGTGTGGTCTTGTTTTTTATTCTTCTCTCTCTCTTAAAGAATTTCATATGGATTAAAATGCAAGGAGACATGTACTCTTTCCTTATAGTGTTTTGACTTTTGGGCATTGAACATTAGGAGGGATTAACAACTGGATATTTTGGGAGATTCTTCTGACTGGTGATGTAGGCGAAAGTGGTTTATACATGCTTATTGCGTTAGGTGCTTGAAAATCATTGCACATTGACTGAATGAATGCTTTTTCATGTTAGGTGTCATGAACTTGATGGAGGAATTAGTATCCTGCTTACTTGTTGTCTTTGTGCTGTATCTCACTGTAATGATAGCTAGATGAAGTTGTTGTTTAGTGGACATTATGTTTGTTAAATTGCTAATTGCTTTCTGGTGCGTTTGTTTAACTTGTTTAGTCGTCTCTCATGGTTTTTGTATACATGCTGATTATCTGTATACATTTTTTAGACACCAAAAGCTACCGTTGAGGTCAAAGAGTTGACACTTGATTTATCTAAAGATGGTGGATCCAAGCCAGAATTGTTTGTCAAGTTACTGCTTGCTCCTATCTTTGTTCACTTTGGTGAATCACGAGTCAGTTATGATCAATCATCAATGCATGGTGGATCTTTTCCCTCCAACGATAGATTATTAGCCATGACGGAACGGATCTCTGCTCCTTTCAGTTGTGAAGAATTTTCTCTCATGTGTGGTTTTGGCCATGATAGGTATACCCTCTTTCAACTGTTCATTTGTTTCAGTTATTTTATGTAATTGAATCAACTTCTTTGGTAATTGACAATTCATGGGACCCCTCTAGCTTTTTTAATTCGACTTCTCCTGAAGTTTATATATATGGTGTTTCTGTTGGTATGTATTTGCTGATTGTATTTCATCCCTTGATTCTAGCTTTTGAAACACATGTACGTATTCCACGCCCAAACATTAACAGCATGAATCTTATTAGTAGTTGATGTTCTAAAACACCTGCCTTGTTACAATTTTAAATAATCAGATGGAACACCTCTACATCTACATGTTCTTTTTAACCATAGCTCAACTTCAAATACTTGAATAATATCTGTACCTCTGAACATTCATCAGTCAGTTTGCTTATGTGCTATTACAGAATTGTTCCTACTCATGTATCTAATATTGTAGTGGAGGTAATGTTGATCAAGGTAATGAAAACAAAATTCATACTACCTCCACTACAATATTTTTTTTTGTCATCAAAATAAAATATTGTAGTGGAGGTAGTATGAATTTTGTTTTCATTACCTTGATCAAGATTACTGAAGTATGTATAGTACAAAAAGTAATATAAGAAGCTTTTGTGCAAAGACCAGTAATGAGCTATATGTGTATGACTGTGTCTGTGTAATATATCCCTCAATTTATCAGCAGTCATTTAACACAAAATATCAGCCTCTTAAACTTAAGGCTCTAAGAATGCCAAAACTTTTTTTTAGTCATCTTTTGTAATTTGCATCTTCTTGATGCTCTTCTTATGAAACACCTTCATGAAAAAAGAGAGGAATGCCTAAACAACCACTCTATCCCATATGCTGCTAGTAATAGTGTGGTTATGAGCTTATGACAATGGTTGCATATTTATTAGTATGTTGTTTTTTAAATTTTTTTTGGACACTGGTAACATTAGTATATTATTGTTGTTATAATTATTGTTATTCTCTTTTTCACATGTACTAATATATAGCTAATAATGTATAAACAAGTATGATCTCCCTTTATCGAAGTCTCTGTAGATCCCAAAAATTTAAAGGGAAATTCTATTAAGCGTCCTAATATGACTAAAATTTTTGTAAGAGTGCAAATGGTTTTCATTTATAGCTGCCTTAATGTATGCAAATGAGTCTTAATTCTCATTATACCGTGTATGAATGACAAAAACATCTTAAAATCTTTTTCCACCACCATGTGAAATACATCATCTTTGGTCAATCTTAAGCAAGAATTTCGCTAAATTCCTTATTTGTAAAAAGAGCAGCAGTTGTACTCACAACATACATTGGAGTACAGAGTACTGAGTTTCCAGTTTGTTGACTGTATTCAATTACATTGAGATAAATAATGGAAGACTATCTGAAGCTTAAGAGAATAGTGTGAGTTAATAAATAATTTTTCATTGATCATGTCAAAGCTTAGTCTCTACAGGGAAATAATGAGAGAACCTTAGAAGTGACTTGACTTTAGCTATCCTGAAAGTTCTGAGGGAAAAAACTAACGACAACATAGCCAGTAAATCCCACAAGTGAGGTCTGTTTTTTTTTTTTTTTTGGTTTCACTGTTAGAGGCAAATTTTTTCATTGATGATTAGAAGTTATTTATAGCTACACAGATGGATCTGATAGATTTATTTATGAAAAGGAGACTCTAAAATCCCATTTTTAGCGATTTGGTCTTCTCAATCAAGAAATGACTTGCAAGGAAATAGATAAAAACTCCATAAATTCTAGGAGTTGGATAATGATAAATTAATCATGTTAAGAAGCATGATATGGTGATGTCAATATTTGGGCTAGAGCCGCTGACGCATGAACACCAGTTTCAATTGAACATTGCACATGAATGTGACTTAGTCATCCAGCTTGGTTCTTTTGGCGTAAGTCCTCCTGTGTCAATGGAATGTGCATTTTTATCTTATGAAGAGCAGGTTACGGTCATAACAACCACAGTTTTTTTGAAGCTTTGTTGGACAAAATTTTAAATCCTTTGAAATTATACCTCAATTCTGACTCTTTCAACGAGCCGGAAAGTTTCATCTGATCGGGCCTGTTTTGTACTATGCTTGTGCTTTGTACATCTGATATGTGCCAGTTGCAGATCTTTTCTCCTGTAAACTAGAATTGTAGCTTGCTTACTTCTCCCAGTAATGGAAAAAAGAACTAGCTCTTTGCAATTGTGGACGTTTAAATGAAAGAAGCTTTGGTATATGGATTGTATATTGGGTTTTTTCAATTGTTTATAAAATTAATACCTTAAAAAAAATAATGAAAGAAGCACTTTTTTGAAATTTTATCTGAGCTTGACTGTGCATTGTTACTACTCTGCTGTGTTCTATTCCTTTTTGTTTTAGGGAAGCAGGAGTGGTTGTTAGGAATGTGGAGATTGGCACTGGCGATGTGTCCATTAATTTGAATGAAGAGCTGTTACTTAAAAGGAAAGGTGAAGATGCCTTTTCTTCTACAGATGTAGCTATAAAGGCAGACAATGAATCTGGTACTGCTGATAAGCCAGTGAAACCCCCAGTTAATTTGGCTATTATGAAATATGCATCAATTTTCCCTGAAAAGGTCAGTTATTTCTCTATCCTCACTCTCTGCAGCAAGCTTGAATTTTTTTTTTTTTGCTTATAGCTAGCATATAAAAAATAAGGATATTTTGTCCTTTGTAGATATGTGCTTGTCAAAGTCACATTTGACTTGTCTATTATAAGTGTTTAGTTGTTATGGGGTATAGGTTCGAAATAATTGCATTTTGAGCTTTTCTCTAGAATGATTAAGGGAAAGAAGCTGGAAGTACAATCATATGAAAGAAAGGAGGGTCTTAGATTATAGAAATGGTTCCCCTTTTCAGGAGTAATACAGTTCATAATGAAGTAGGGAGGAAATAGCCTTTGTATCATTATTTATTTTTAATAAATTTAAGTTTTTCAAACCATCTTCAATTCCTTGTCTTTTAGTTATATAATAGATTAATTTAAATTAGTTCCTTGAGCTTATTACTTGCTTTGGCGGAAATAGGAATGAACTTCAATGTCAAATGATTTTCCAGAAAAGATAGTTGTTAGAATTTGAATTGGATTGTATATAGTGTCCTACGAGGAAAAGAATTGTGGTGTTGTGTTTATAAATAGAATTTGGTCTATCAGAGGATTGTGGTCTAATAACCTTGTATGCTGATTGCGCCAGTCACTCTATGGTATGAAACAACCCACTCGAGCCTGGTTTGAGAAGTTCAACACAGTATCTCAGGAGTTTGGCATGACTCGTAGTGAAGTTGATAACTCTGTGTTTTTCTGACATTTTGCTCCAGATATGTGCTTTTTTTGTTGGTTTATGTTGGCATTATCGTTATCACTGCTAGTGATCAAGATGATATGACTAATTTAGAACATCTCTTTCAACATTTTTAGACTAAAGACCTCTGCAGATGAAGTATTTTTGAGGTGCTGAGGTTGCTTAGTTCGGATAAGGTATTGTTATTTCATAACACAAGTATGCCTTAAACATTCTTGGGGAGACACGAATGATGGTATGTAGACCCATTGACACTCCTATGGATCTGAATACTAAACTCCTGCCAAGATAGGGGCCACTCAGTGATCCTAGAAAATATAGGGTGACTGGTTGGTAAATTGAATTATCTCACAGTGACTAGACTTGTCATTTCTTTTCCTGTGGCTATGAGTAAGTCAGCTTATGAATTCTTCCTGTAATAATTGCATAGTGGTTGTACATATAGTGAGTAGTGTAAATCAGTTTATAAAGGACTATTTTTGAGGATCAAGGCCATGAGCAGATTGTTGGATATACAGATGCTGATTGGGTAGGATCACCTATGAATAGATGTTCTAGATCTGGATATTGTTTTCTAGTAGGAGGTAATTTGGTGTCTTAGAAGAGTAAGCAATGAAGTGTGGTTGCACGATCTAGTTTAGAAGAAAATTATCGAGCAATGACTATAACAATGTATGAGCTAGTTGGATTAAACACTTCCCGAAGAACTAAAATTTGATATTTACATGGTGTTTAAAAACACGGAACCATGAAACAAAGAGAAATCTATCTCTTGTCAATCAATGAGAGTGACAATTGTTTCCTGGAATGTTAGGGGGCTCAACATGGATAGTAAGCTCTGAATAACTAGCTCAACAATAAGCTCAATTGTTCCTATGTTACCTTGTATAAAAAGCTTAATTGTTCCATTACTTGCTCCTCTATTTCCTGGGATGGGGAGGATAGATAGAAAGGCTTAGAAAAGGAAGTGTGGGATCGGAACTGATGGAAGATTGAATCATTCTGACACAGATCCATGGTGATTTTGTCTTTGCAAAATCCATGGTGATTTTGTCTAGGCAAAATCCATAGCTGATTGGTTCTAGTTGTTCCCTTTGACGTTTGACACAAATCAAAGTTTCAATTTATAGAACTAGGGGCGTCAAATGGTGGGTTGCATGAAATTTTGACAGATCGAAATGGGTTACATCAACAAACGTGTCATGACCCACCCATCCAGAATTTGTTTGGGTCCAAAGGGCTCTGTTCAGTTGGGTTGAATTGGGAGCCATAATCCAACCCACCCAAGTTAAAATCAATAATATGCCGTGGTTTACATTGCGGTAACCATATCATAGCCCACTGCCTATCCTTTTTTGAAATTAAATATGTTTGCTGTTTCCAGCATCAATTTCTTTCTTTCTTCTTCTTTTTGTTGTCGGACTTATTTCTTGTTTGGTGACTGTCTTTGTCAACAACATTTTTTTTTTTGTGGAAACTTCGTCAACAACAGTTTGTCAAATAGATCATACGATGACTTGTTTTGGTTCATCATACCTTTATGTTTATAACAATACACTACTTTCCTGCTTCCATTTTTTTTCAAGTAGTTCCTCTCTACTTTAACGATCGACTAAGATATCAACCTTATTAAAAAAGTTAAGCTATTAAAAGTTTTGGGTTCTACTATCCACTTATTGTATAATGGATTTTTTTTCTTCTCAAAAAATTCTATTCACTTATAAATATTTGTCCATCTAGTAGTTGATATGTGTTGTGTATGTATAATTAGTTATTGTACTGGAAGCAAGTAGTCTCGCTTTTTTGGTGAACAGAACAAACATAATAAAATTGATAAAACAATAATTTAACATTGATAAACAGAATACATAAATTTGAATTCTTCTTTTTCAAAAAAAAAAGAATACATAAGTTTGTTAATTACCTAGTGTCCAAGTGCCAGAGTGTGGGAAACAAACAAGAGGAAGAAGGTTTAGAGTATCAGCCCTATCAACACAAGGCAAACCAACTCCCTGTTTCTCGTCAATGAAACTTAGGATTGTGCTAGACAATGTATGCTACTTCACGGGTTGAATAGCTGACCAGTTCAGCAGCCCAAGTTGACCCGCTTAAAAGGTGGGTCAGCTTGAGTTAAAACCCAATTTGACCTGCAAGAAGATATTATCGACCCACCGTGAAATTTTGGGAGGTTACACATCTACAGATCAAATTTGTCACCTCTATTTATAATTTATTCCATTATGTTGTTCTCCAGTTTTATTTGCGCTTACTACAGAGCATAATGTTTGGAAGTTAGATATTTTTTTATAAGAATGTTAGGAAGTTGATTGACATTATTATTGTATTTGTTTGATAGCTTAGCTTCGTGTTACCCAAACTGGATATGAAGTTTGTGCACCGTGAAGTGGGTCTTATGGTTGAAAATAACATTATGGGCATCCAACTGAAAGGCACAAAATCCCGATCCTTTGAAGATGTTGGAGAAAGTACGCGAGTTGATGTTCAGATGGAGTTCAGTGAAATTCATGTATGTTTGTAGTCATCAGTTGTTCCCAACTTTTTATGCTAAAATTTCTATTTCTCAGATGTTTCTCCTTATTCTTACTAAAATGGTACCTTTTCTAAAGAACTGAAAGTAATTTTTTGTACTGCAGCTACTGAAAGATGGTGACATATCAGTTGTGGAGATATTAAAACTTGATGTTGTCTCTTCCGTGTATATTCCACTTCAGGTGCGTGATAATTTTATTTTCCTACATCATTTTCTATTCTCTTGCGCTATTTTCTGGTAACCGCTGGACAGAACAAAATATAAAGCGGTACAGTTGCTTCGTTTAATGTTTTAGAAGGCAAACTTGGACAGACTCTAGTCAGCTGAACCAAGATACTTGGAGTTTTGATACTACAATAACCATGATTGGAAAATTAACCCCCACCCCTCAAACTTGTTGGATGATACGTAGGATTGGGGTCGTGGCCATTGTATGTGCCTTATCCTACACTTCACATATTTGTGAATTGCACCCATCCCCCCTCCCTTCACGGGCAAGACATATTAAATGATACCTGGGGCTGGGGTCTGGTTACTGTATATGCCTTTTCTTGTCTTTATTACTTAATGCCTTAAATTACACGTAAGGGTTAGTGTCTTGATGTCCAGCATTTTACTTTAGTGATAATTCTATCCACAATTCAGTCAGACTTTATTAATAAGCAACACACCATTATTCCTTGCCTTTCTCCATTCCTCAGGTTGTTTGTGAATTGATTCAGCCTGTCTTTATTAACAGACTAGTGAGACAACAGACCTTTATTCCTTGCTTTCCTCCATTCATCATGCCTGCCTTGTTTGTGAATTAATTCAGTCAGGCTGCAGGATTCTGCCACCTCCCACTGTTGAAAGTTCCTCCTAAACCTCGAGCCCCGAGGACTCCAACATATTTTAGCCTTGTATATTTACACGTGACTAAATCTATTTCGTTTGTGGACTGCTGTTTGAACTGGTTCTATACGTAGCAAATTTCTCATTTGATGTTGTATCATCTTTGATGCTTTTCTAATGGCGTTAATTTTTTCTTTCAAGGCTTATGTTTACTTTTTTGCTTTATCTATTTAATTGTTTAGGATGCTTTACTTTACAGCCTGCTTCACCCATCAGATCAGAAGTTGATGTCAAGCTTGGAGGTACTCAGTGCAACATGGTGATGACTAGATTACAACCGTGGATGCGCCTTCATGCTTTGAGAAAAAAGAAAATGGTTCTTCGAGGAGAAAGTACTACTTCTGAAAGATCTCACTCATATGATCATAAAGCATTCATGTGGACCTCAACTATTTCAGCCCCAGAAATGACTGTAGTGCTCTATGATTTGAATGGCTCTCCACTCTATCATGTAAGAACCGTTTTACGTCATATCCACATCTTTTACCCTTGTTAAATTTATTGGTCTTTGGTTCCCGAATACTTCTCTTTTCTTTTTCAGAAACCATCTGTATCTTTGTTTATAGTGGAAAAAGACAGTTTTGTGAGTTTTGATTTTACTTTTCTGCATGTCATCTATGTTTATAAACGTTGGGTAATCTGTGTAGTACATTATGCCGAATGTGTGGGCTCAGTTTGAGGAAAGGTGATAGAGACCTTTGTTAGGATTGTAAGGTTATCTCGAGTGATAATCTTACTACTCAACATAAGTTTTTGGTGATGGACTTAGTAAGTGTGGGAGGAGGAAAAAGAGACTATATGTTCATTATAAGACTAAATGGAGTGTTTTGACACCCGCACTCTCGTGTGTAATTGGGGAGAAGATGTCGACGATGGGGCTTGGAGGAGTATTGGGGATGCGGAAAACATGTGGGATAAGACAACTAATTGCATTCGAAAAGTGGCTAGAGAGGAGCTAAGTGTATTGAAATGTAACTTTGATAGGTGCTAAGGGGATTGGTGATGGAATAGAGAAGTTCAAGGTAAAGTGGAAGCAAAAAAGGTAACGCATACGAAGTGGGTGGATTACACGGGTGAGGAGGAGAAGCGGGCAAATAGGGAAAGTTATAAAGCGGCAAAGATAAAGGCTAAGTTAATAGTTATAATAGCTAAGCTGACAACTTTTATAAGTGGCTAGAGAGGTGCTAAGTGTGTCGAAAGGTAACTTTGATAGACGCTAATGGGATTGGTGGTGGAATAGAGAAGTTCAAGGTAAAGTGGAAGCAAAGAAAATAATGTATACAAAGTGGGTGGACTGCATAGACGAGGAAGAGAAGCAGGCGAATAGCGAAAGTTATAAGGTGACAAAGATAGAGGCTTAGTTAATAGTTACAATAACTAAGCTGACTTTATTAAGACTGTACGTTGAACTAAGAGATGAGGGTAGAGATAAGAAGCTATACAGGCTAGCAAAGGTGAGAGAGAAGACTTGAGACTTGGATCAAATATGTCAATCAAAGATGAAGAAGGCAAAATGTTGACGGGGTGACTCTCATTAAAGCAAAGATGGCAAGTGTATTTTCACAAACTATTGTACGAAGAAGGGGACAACCACATTGTGCTATGCAAGTTGGAGGCTTAGAGCCTTCTTAGAGACACCAAGATTTGGGGTATTCTAGGTGTATTAAGGTTGAGTAGGTGAAGTATGTTTATCAGTTGGATGAGTAGGGGAAAAACGATGGGACCAGATAAGATCCAAGTTTATGCAAGAGAACAAATAGAGCAGGTTTGGAGCGGTTGACTAGCTTGTTCAATGTCATTTTAAGATGTCTAAGATGTTTGAGGAATAGAGGTGGAGTACTTTGGTTCAATTGTACTATAATCCAAATTGCAACAACTAGGTCCTAAGTTGTTAAGCCACATTATGAAAATGTGGGAGAGAGCTGCGGAGGTGAGGGTGAGAATTGGTGTGCCTATTTCTAGGAATCAATTTGGATTTATGCTTTGTCGATCAACCACAAAAACCATTCATCTCGTGAGGTAATTGATGGAGAAATATCGGGAAAGAAAGAGGGACTTGCGTATGGTGTTCATTGACCTTGAGGAGCCCTACAACAAAGTCCCAAGGTTAGGGTTGTTCGTGGTTTGGTTGGATTTATGAGTTGGCTCTAGTTTAGGATGCGTGGTTATCTTTTTTCATGCTGGTAGCTTGCATGGTTCGTGATTGGGTTGGTACCCTTTGGCCATTACTGGCCTGTTGCCTATGTTGATACGTCGCTTGCTGGCTTGGTTTCCCTTAGGATTGGGTGTTTGGCTCGATTTGCGGTGGCAGAGCAGTTTGTGGGCTTGTGGTGTCCCCTTGGGATCATTAGTCCTTGCGATCATTAGTCCTCGAATGAAGGTTGAACCTTAAGATGATCCAAACTCTCTTATTTTTTTACAAAAATTGTTTGAGTTCCCTTTGTAAACAGGCATACCAAAACCTGTTGCTAATCTTAATGCATACACATTACTTCACAATTTATTCGGTTTTCAAATTTCTAAAACCAAATTAAACGAAAAAAATGATCGTCCATTGGATTATTGTTGGTTTGGTTTGGAAGTAATTTTGTAAGTACATAAGAGTCTTTATAGACACAGACACCTAGTACATGAACAACCTACAAGAAAGCTACTGTGGTTTCAATCAAGCAATTAAGCAATACTTGAGCTATTATTACACGAACTATGTTATTCAATTAAGAGAAAGTGTGACTATCTTATGTGAGGTACCGTAGGTAAAGACTAAAACAATGAATTTTGATAAACTTGGACTCATGTTTGTAATAGTTGGGTTAACATTGAAGTGTTGGACTTGAGAAAATGATTAAGTTAATTAAAATTTAAGAAGATATTTATATTTTATTTTTGAATGATATAAATAATCATAAAATTTATATATATATATATATTTATAATTTCTCGGTTCGGTTTGGTTATTTTTGCTTTTAAAAAAAAAAGTAAAACCAAAACCAAACCAAATAATATCAGTTTCAAAATTTAAAACCAAACCTAACCAAATATTAGTTTTTTAATTGGTTTGGGTCGGATTGCTTTGATGTAGTTTTTTAACCGTAACCATGAACAACCCTATTTGTGGTGGATTCCTCGAGGCAAAAGGCATATCAATGCCCTATATTAAGGCGATAAAGGAGATGTACGGAAGAACACAGGGGGGAATGGTAGGAGGAGATTTAGAGCACTTCCCTATGGAGATAGGGTTATATCAAGGATAAACTCTTAAGTCCATTTCTATTTGGCTTGGTGATGGATGAATTGATGCGAGAAATTTAAGATGAGGTGCCTTGGTGTATATTACATAGTCCTGGTTGATGAGATGCACAATGGAGTTAATGTTAAGATAGAGGTGTGGAGACAAGCTTTGGAGACTAAAGGGCTTAGGTTGAGCAGAACCAAGACCGAATATGTGGAGTGCAAATTCAGTGATGTGATACATGAGGCATGTGTGGGAGTTAGGCTTGACACACAAAATATTCCTATGAGAGACAAATTCAAGTATTTTTAAGTCTATATACCAGGGGAGAAGGAATATTGATAATGATATCACTCATATTTGGTGCGGTGTGGATGAAGTGGTGGCTTGCCTCTGGAGTCTTTTGTGATAAAAAAGGTACCACCAAAATTCAAAGGTAAGTTCGATAGAGTGGTGGTAGACGGACATTGTTATATGGGGCAGAATGCTGACTAGTCAAGAACTCCCATGCCTAAGAGATGCATGTTGCAGAGATAAAGATGCCGAGGTGTGTGTGTGGTCCTACTAGGAGTAATAAGATTACAAAATGAGGATATTCAGATAAAGGTGATGTGGCCCGTGGTGGACATATCGAGGGAAGCGAGACGGAGATGGTTTGAGCATGTGAAAAGGAGATTCATAGATACACTAGTGAGGAGGTGCGAGAGGTTGGTTATATAGGGTACATTAGGAGGCAAATGTAGTTCGAAGAAATATTAGAGAGAAGTAATAAGACATGATATGACTTCATCAAGATTACCAAGGACATGACTTTAGATAGGAAGGTATGTGGACATGTATGAGGGTAGAAGGTTAGTAGGCATGTAGTGTTGACTTGCTGTGGGTGGTTGGCGTTTGCAATGGTACTAGTTGTAGTATTACAACTCTTGTTTTGGTATTTCATCATTGTTTAGTACTAGTAAGATTACCCGCGCGAATTTAATATCATAAAATTTATAAAATAATACTTAAAATCTATCGGTGATTAAAACTAAAACACTATATTATCTTACATATAAGATTACGTAGTAACAAATATTAATAATATAAAGGAAAATGAAAATAATTACATCTATCATTTATCCTAAATAACATAAGCATAAATTAATAATTGTGAAAATATATATACAATATCTGTAACATAAGCAATGGTGTCAGTGAGCCAACAGGAGCAAAATACAAAAATATTTAATTGTGAAGAAGAAGAGCAGTTTCAAAAGGGTAGTGTGAACAAATGTTTATTGTGCCTTAAAGGTTACAAATATTTGTAGAAGTTGCAACCCTTCAGAAAGGTCACCATAAAAGTAACAACTTTTCATAAAAGTCACAACTCTTCATTAAAATCGTTCATAAAAGTCACGACTTCTCATAAAAGTCACAGCTCTACAATAAAATTCCAATTTTTCATAAAAGTCGCAACTTTATAAATTTCACACCTTTTCATGAAAGGGGAAGGCTAGTTTTGGAATAAATAAATTAAAAGGGAATTTCGGTTTGTGGTGGCGCCACGTAGGTTAAAAATAATAGAAAAATAAGTTCTTACAAAATATTAGCAATATTCCAATATGAATTTGATTATTTGTCATTATCAGATAACTCAAGAACCACTAATGAATGAATTATTCACAAAATAGTAGATTATTGGTTCTTCATTCAATATTAAAAGGAAAATAAGAATATCTATACAAAGACATTTCGTAATATAAAGAAACATTTAAGTTGCATAGATTATAATTTCATACCTATGTAAAAATGGACAATATGTAAGCTTATATATAGTACTTTTAAGTCATATGGAACTGAGTACAATAATTTTTTTCTACACAATGAATATACGTACTATATGCGTATATGTTCATTATAACTAGAGAAAATAACTTTGCAGAAACATAAAAACAGAGTTTAAAACATGTACTCAAAAATAACAATTAATATCATAAGTTTAAATTATGAGCGTAAAAAACATACCATAGAATGAAATAGAAAGGAAAAAATTGAATCCACTGAATGCACAATGTCCCCTTAAGAAAACTTTTCTTCTCCAATACTAGAGGTTTAATGAATTACATCCTGTCAGGAAGGAACAATTTTATTCACTAACTTATTAATACAAAAACAATGGTGTCAGGAAGTCACTCAACAAGAGCAAAGTACATGAATATTTAATTTTGCGGAAATAGAAGAAGAAGATGAGAATTTTGTTGTTTTAAAATGTGAGAATATCCCTTTATTTATAGACAACAAAGGGGTAGTGTGAACAATTGTTTATTATTAGAAAGGTTACAACTATTTGGTAAGGTTGCAACTCTTTGAAAAGTTCACAACCTTTCATAAAGTCGCAACTCTTCATTAAAGTAGCAATTCTTCATAAAAGTCACAACTTTTCATGAAAGTCGTAACTCTTCATTAAAGTCACAACTTTTGATAAAAGTCGCAACTCTTTATTAAAGTCACAACTTTTTATAAAAGTCACATCTTTTAATGAAAGAGAAAGATAGTTTTGGAAATATATAAATTTAAAAGAAAATTCTTTCTTGTGGTGGTGCCACATAGGCGGGCCTAGGGTTCTATTTTATATAAATATAATAATAATGATGATTGTTTCACTCATCTATCTCAGTATGTTTTAGTTGTGTTTCCATTATCACACTACTTTGTTGTTGTTTTTGCTCTCTTCGGGTAGACTTTGCACTGTTTCCGTCACCTGCTAATTTTGTTCTCTGTGTCCTTCTTCTTTGTATGTGGATTTGTTGCACTTGAGCCCAGGGTCTTCCGAAAACAACCTCTCTATCTCTACAAGGTAGTGATAAGGGGTCTGCATACATTCTACCCTCCCAGACCCCACTTGTGAGATTTCACTGGGTAGTTGCTGTGTGGGCTAAGTTCTTTTTTTGTTTATCTATCATCTAAACATAATGTGATCCGTGTTTAACTAAAGTAAAAAACATCCTTTATGTGCTTTCTAATCTGGCTATTTGGATAGTTTGCTCGAGAGGAGTGTAGGATATCTGAAACAGTATATTGCCTCTGATAGGTGCGGGGTAAGTTTGTGTTTTTGACTTCACCATTGTGTAGAACTAATTGTCTTTGAACTGTTTCCAACAACTTTTGTCTTCTCAACTTACAAGGGAGCTAATGAACTTTGCTTGATTGATTCTTTTTGGGCCATGTTACTCTTAAATTTCATTCTTTCCTTTAGACATTGAATTTCTGTTTCCATGCGAATTACTATAACTTAGACATCAGGATAAGCACAGATAGTTAATTGTTCAGCTTGTGTCTGCAATTACTTCAACCTTTTGTCTTAAATAGTGGTGTCATGTTCCTTTTTACTTTGCAGGGTTGTTCACAGTCATCACATGTCTTTGCCAATAATATATCTACTACAGGCACAGTGGTGCACATGGAGGTTGGTGAATTTAATCTGAACATGTCAGATGAGTACCGAGAATGCTTAAAGGAGAGTCTCTTTGGGGTTGAAACAAACATGGGATCACTTATTTATATAGCAAAAGTCAGTGTTGACTGGGGAAAGAAAGATATGGATGCACCTGAAGATGGTCTCAAGTATAAAACAGTTCTCTCTGTTGATGTTACCGGGATGGGTGTTCACTTAACCTTCAGGCGGATTGGGTCTATTATGTCTACAGCTTTGTCTTTCAAGCACTTACTGAAGAGTCTTTCTGGTTCTGGTAAGAAACCTCACAACCGGGTGACAAAATCGTCCAGGCCATCAGGGAAAGGGATTCAGCTCATCAAATTCAATCTAGAAAAATGCTCTTTTAATGTTTGTGGAGAAGTGGGTTTGGAAAATTCTGTTGTTCCAGATCCCAAACGTGCCAATTATGGATCTCAGGGAGGTCGAATTGTAGTTAGTGTTTCAGTTGATGGTACACCTCGCACTGCAACTATTACACCTACAACTCCAGTTGAACTTAAAAAACTCAAGTATTCTCTGTCCCTTGATATTTTCCACCTAACTCTATCCATGAACAAGGAGAAACAATCCACACAAATGGAGCTTGAAAGAGCGAGATCAATCTATCAAGAACATTTGGAAGACAGTAACCTCCCTGGAGAAAGAGTTACATTGCTTGACATGCAGAATGCAAAGTTTGTGAGGCGATCTGGTGGTCTTAAAGAGGTTGCAGTGTGCTCTCTCTTTAGTGCTACTGATATATCAGTCAGATGGGAGCCTGATGTGCATATAGCTTTGGTTGAACTTGGGCTGCACTTAAAATTACTTCTGCACAATCAGAAGCTTCAGGAACTTGCTAAAGGCGACCTTAAAGTAAATGGGCAGGTAAATGAGACTTCGATGGAGTCAGTACCACTGGAGAAAAGCAAGAAAAGAGAATCCATCTTTGCTATTGATGTGGAAATGCTAAATATATCTGCGGAAGTTGGAGATGGTGTTGAGGTGACTGTCCAGGTGCAGTCAATCTTTTCTGAAAATGCACGGATCGGTGTGCTTCTAGAAGGTTTAATGCTCAACCTTAATAATGCAAGAATATTTAGAAGTAGCAGAATGCAAGTCTCTCGTATTCCAAATGCTTCTAGAAGTGCACCAACTTCAAAACATGAGATAGGCACAACATGGGATTGGGTTATTCAAGCCCTTGATGTCCACATATGCATGCCATACAGGTTGGAATTGCGGGCCATCGATGATTCTGTTGAGGAAATGCTTCGAGCTTTAAAGCTTGTTACTGCTGCAAAAACAAAACTTTTGTTTCCCAATAAGGAAGAGAAATCAAAAGCTAAAGAGACCAGTTCATCGAAAATTGGACGAGTTAGATTTTGCATAAAGAAACTCACTGCTGATATTGAAGAACAACCTATACAGGGATGGCTTGACGAACATTATCAGCTGTTGAAGAAGGAGGCTTGTGAAGTAGCTGTCAGATTAAACTTTATTGATAAGCTTATTTCAAAAGGTGGAAAATCTCGCGGTGTTGCAGAAAGAAAGGATTCTTTTGAAGATGGTAAAGTCCATTTCAATGGAGAAGAGATTGATGTGGAGGACACTTCAGCCGTTCAGAAACTGCAAGAGGAGATCTATAAGCAGTCATTCAGGTCATATTACCAGGCATGCCAAACTCTTGTGCAATCACAAGGATCAGGGGCTTGTAGTGAAGGGTTCCAAGGGGGTTTCAAGCCTAGCACTGCCAGGAGTTCTCTCTTTTCGGTTTCTGCTACTGAGTTGGATGTAAGTTTGACAAGAATTGAAGGAGGTGATTCTGGGATGATAGAGATTCTGCAAAAGCTTGATCCAGTATGTCGTGCACATAGCGTCCCATTTTCACGATTATATGGTAGTAATATCAATTTGCAGACGGGTTCCCTTGTTGTTCGGATAAGAAATTATACATATCCACTTCTTGCTGCAACTTCGGGAAGATGTGAAGGACGTGTTATACTGGCTCAGCAGGTTTGATCATTGTTCTTTTCCTTTTCTTTTTCCTTCTTGAAACAGTTAAAAGATGTTTTTATGAAAATATGTTAACAAGAACTATTTGCACTTTTGTGTAACTTATACAAATCATTTCTCTCTGAAGGACATGACAACCAAATTGGCGTTAGATATATTATATTCCTCATTCTATGTTTAACTTTGCTCCTTTCTGTTGTATAATGTGTTGAAGCGCTAGATATATTATGTTCCTCATTCTACTGTTTTTGACTCTTGAGAAGCAATTTGTTTTAAATGCTTTGAATTTCAACAAGAGACTCGTCAACACAAAAGTAACCTTTTTATCTATGTCCGGTGCAGGCAACTTGTTTTCAGCCCCAAATCCACCAAAATGTATACATTGGGAGATGGAGGAAGGTCCGTTTGCTCCGTTCTGCTAGTGGGACAACTCCACCAATGAAAACATACTCTGATTTGCCCTTACATTTTCAGAAAGCAGAAATTTCCTACGGAGTGGGTTTTGAACCAGCTCTTGCTGATATTAGCTATGCTTTCACAGTGGCCATGCGTAGGGCCAATTTGAGCATAAGAAATCCAAGTCCAGACCCTCCTCCACTGAAAAAAGAAAAGAGCTTGCCATGGTGGGATGAAATGAGAAACTACATTCATGGAAATACCTCCTTATATTTTTCCGAGTCCCAATGGAATATTCTTGCCAGTACTGATCCTTATGAAAAGTCTGACAAGCTTCAGATAAGATCTGGGTATATGGAACTCCAGCAGTCAGATGGTCGTGTTTATTGTTTTGCAAAGGACTTCAAGATTCTACTGAGCAGCTTGGAGAGCTTGTTGAAGAACTCTAATTTGAAGTGCCCCTCTGGATTTTCCTCTACTTTCATAGAGGCCCCGGCCTTTAGTCTTGAAGTGATAATGGAGTGGGAATGTGATTCTGGAAATCCTTTAAACCATTATTTATTTGCATTTCCCAGTGAAGGAGTGCCCCGTGAAAAAGTTTATGACCCGTTTAGATCAACTTCTCTGTCACTAAGGTGGAATCTTCTGCTTAGGCCATCTCTTCCTATGCATGATAATCAGTCAAACTTATGTTCTGTGGGTGATCAAAGTGTCTTGGATGCAGCTGGCTGTGGTGCAATGAAGCCTGACAGCTTGTCAGTTTTCCCAACACTGAAACTTGGTCCTCATGATTTGGCATGGGTACTGAAATTTTGGAGCTTAAATTATTATCCGCCTCACAAATTGCGGTCTTTTTCTAGGTGGCCACGTTTCGGAATTCCAAGATTTCCTAGATCTGGCAATCTGTCATTAGATAAGGTGATGACAGAATTTATGTTCAGAGTTGATGCAACACCAGCATGCGTAAAGCATATGCCTTTAGACGATGATGACCCAGCTAAGGGGCTGACATTTTCTATGAATAAGTTAAAATATGAACTTTATTATGGCAGGGGAAAGCAAAAATACACTTTTGAGAGCAAACGTGACACTCTTGATCTTGTATACCAGGGTCTTGACCTCCACATGCCTAAGGCATTTATAAATAGAGATGATAATAGCAGTGTTGCAAAAGTAGTTAACATGACTAGGAAAACATCACAATCTGCATCAACAGAAAGGTCTTCTAACGACAGCAGCACGGAGAGACAGCGTGATGATGGTTTTCTTTTATCATCTGATTACTTCACAATCAGAAGGCAAGCCCCAAAAGCTGATCCAGATAGGTTGTTGGCGTGGCAAGAAGCTGGTAGGAGAAATCTCGAGATGACATATGTGAGATCTGAGTTTGAAAATGGGAGTGAAAGTGATGACCATACAAGATCTGACCCAAGTGATGATGATGGGTATAATGTCGTGATCGCTGATAATTGTCAGCGAATCTTTGTCTATGGTCTTAAGCTTTTGTGGACACTTGAGAATAGGGATGCAGTTTGGTCCTGGGTAGGTGGAATATCTAAAGCTTTTGAATCTCCAAAACCATCTCCTTCTAGGCAATATGCCCAAAGAAAGTTGCTGGAGGATAGTGAGGTAATTGATAGAACTGAACTACCTCAAGATGATAACCAGAAGTCTCCAGTTAGTCATGGTGCCAGTTCCTCTTCTCCACAACATGTCAGGCCATCAAAAGCACAAGTAGAAGCACCTTCATCAAGTGAAGTTAAAGTAGAAACTCTTCCATCTACTTCCTTTGGTAAGCTCTAACTGGACTTTAATTCTGTATCTTGACTTAGGGGTCATTTGGTAGAGTGCATTAGCAAAAAAAATGCATGTATTAGCTCCATGTACTAGAAGTATCTTGTTATTGGTCCACTTTTTCATGCTGTATGTATTAAGGAGTGTATTACTAATACATGGAAATCTATGTTATTAGTGATTCAAGGGAATTTAATGCATGTATTAGCATGGTTAAAGACCCAGTTGCCCCTCAAAACCTTTTTTACATCTTTTCCACCATATTTGTGTAGGGTATCTTTGTAAATAAATATTTTTATGTAAAGTATGTTATTTTTAATACACCAAACAAAACAATGCATAAATATTCTCTGCATAATTAATGCAAGCATAACTAATACACATATTACCAATGCAAACATTACTAATGCACTCTATTTAGCATTTTTCTTATACACCCTACCAAACGAGCCCTTAGAAGATATATATATTCTTCTTTGAGGATTAGTGAAACTTAACACAGTTCTAAACTGGTTGTAATCTCTTGTATAGTTGTTAGCTATTATACACTACTCTCTCCGGTCCACATTAGGTGGTGCTCTTTGCTTGGGCATACCCCTTTAAGAAATCTACTAACTCCTGGAAAGAAATGTTTTTTACCAACTTTACCTATTTAATATAGTTTCTTGGTTAACAGTTACCCTACTAGTCTAAATAGGGTAAGTTTGGAAGAAAACAATTAACACCTTCTTGATTATGTGGAACACCACTTATTTTGAACCTAAATATGTAGAGGTAAAAAACACCAATTAATATGGACCAGAGGGAGTAGTAGTTTTAATTTCTGATCTAATATTTACTGTTTAAGCTTCAGAAACCAATATTTTCGAGTTCAAATATTTGGCACATCCAATCTACCTTCTGGATTAGCCTTATTTTTGTGACAATTGATTAATTGTTGCAGCTTGATATGGCTGCATTTGCACGATAGAAATGTTTGTATAACATTTGTGATATGGGCCATAATCTTTGTTTTCCTTCTCACTGTAAGAGGTTAATTGTTGTAAATTATCCTTTTTCATTCTATGTATTACCAGCGAAGCTTGCTGACATTGAAGACAATGAGGGGGAGGGCACTCGTCATTTCATGGTCAATGTCATTGAACCACAATTCAATCTTCACTCAGAAGATGCAAATGTAAGTTAATTATCTGTTTAACAATTCAAAGCTGCTTCCTAGTTTACTGTGTCCTTATTCTCTCTTGTGTCATCGTCATTTGTTTCTTTTGTCCTTTTTGATTGAAATCCTCCGATCCTTTTACTTGCTTATAGTATTTATTTCCCTCTGAAGGAAGATCTGCATTGAGGTGTTTAACCATTCATGATACTGGGTAAAAGCCACACTTGTCAGTTAGTTGCTCCTACTCAATAACATCTTTACCACTAATGACACGGAATTTTGAAGTTTGTCCTTCATTCTTAAACCTAAAATCACATGGAGGAAAGTTGTCTTAAATGGCCTACAATCTCTTTGAGTATATTCAGATGGTAGACCTAGCAAAAAAAAAAAAGGATACAATGGAAGAAAAAGATCTATATAGGCGGTATCAATTAGTTGGGATTATGTTTTTGTCTACTTGGTACATTTATTTTAGGTCTCATGTTCTCTAGGAGTCTTTTTGTCATGTCAGAATTTATTTGTCAGTAGAAAATGTAGAGAGCTGTTTCTATTTTTTTTTACTTCTATTTTGTATAATGTTGTTGGTTTGAGATGAGCTTAAATGAAGTGGCAATGGTGATTCCTAATGAGGTTCTTGATGGTTAAGTTCGCCCGGTTATTTTAAGAAATTTATACCGTAAAGGATAATAACACTGGGTATGTTGTTGTTGTTGTTACCATACTGATTCTTCGATTACACCAGTTTGTCTAACCAAAATTAAACTTCTTGAACTGTCCTAATCATCTTGGTGTGTCTTCGATGTTAGTACAACTTGGTTAATTTTTGGTACTTTTATCTTTAAAACATCATGTAAGAGTTTCACTATTTGAGTGTCTTATTTGTTATGTAAAATGATGTCAAGCCTTAGTACTTATAACACATAAACCATAGAGAAAAAGGGGGATGAGGACATTATTTTCAGGAAAAAAAATTTCAGAGATTTCGATGCCATGGAATGTTACTGGTGAAAAAGTGGCTTGCTCCTGGATTTCGAGTAATTTTGAGGGGGAAAGATGTTGAACATCATAATTTGGTAAATGACATGGTGCTTTCTGAGTAGATTACGTACAGACCACAATCCGTTGGTTATGAAACGTCTTTAGCTGCAGGAACTATTGGTTTTTGGAAGATGCAAAACATCATATTGATATTACAGGTTTCAATACAAGATTGGGCTTATTAAGCCTTTCTGGAGGGTCTGGAATACTTAAAGAACCGAACAAATGGATTCTAGAAACTTGACCGCAACAATGAAGAAGATGAAAGTGTTGTAGTTTTTTCGTCCTCTTTTTTGAATAATTGGGTTGTTGAAAGATGAGTCGGTTGTCTTCTTTTGGTGGGATCCGGGTTTGGGTTGGGTAAAGTAAGTTTTACTTAATTATTTTTTTAACGAATCAGATAGTGCCACATAATAAATGAAATTGCTAGTTAAATGGGCTAATTAGTCGTTTGTGAGAAGGGCATAATAGGGCCAAAAAGGTTAACCCCAAGGGCATTTTGTGGCCAAAAGGTTGTTCTTCAATATCAGCAGTGAGTTTCCAAATATAAAACCCATCAGACAAACATTCTCCTTTTTTAAGATTATGTTGTCGCACCTTAAGGTCATTCTGTTAAATGGTTACTATTTTCGAGTGGGACAGATTGTTGTGTTCTAAAGTATTGTCTTCTGGTATAAATAGCTATTACTATGTTAATCCTAAGAAATGAAGAAAGCAAGAAAAATATAATATGCATCAATCAAGAAAGAGACAACACTATCAGTTGAAATTAGCACCAATAGAAGATTATTCTTGCCGTTAGTTCTTGACATTATTATGTTAGGGATGCCAAAAATGCTCAACTTTAGCAGAGTTAAGGGATTGAAAGTGCTTAGGTTATATTTAAAGGACCAAAATGAACACACTCCCTTAGATAAGGGACAATTTTAGCCCAAAACTCTGCTTATAAGCACATCTTAAATATATCCAAACACTAAAAAAGTGCTTAAAAGAACTTGAAATAAGTCTATCCACAGAGGCTCTAGTCTCTAATTTCTTAGCCATGTCCAATTGGAAGTGGTTGCCAAAATCACGACTCTAAATACAAAAGAAAGGGGGAAACCTAGTATAACTCTATTGCAATGCTTTAATTTTTCATTGATGCTAATGCTATTTGCACCTTTTTGTTTTAACAGGGTAGATTTCTGTTGGCGGCTGTGAGTGGCCGTGTGTTGGCTCGTTCATTCCATTCAGTTCTATCCATTGGCTATGAAGTGATTAAACAAGCTCTAGGTGGAGGAAATGTTCCAATTCGTGAATCTCAACCTGAAATGACATGGAATCGCATGGAGTACTCTGTGATGTTAGAACATGTACAGGCACATGTTGCCCCAACTGACGTAGATCCAGGGGCTGGACTGCAGTGGCTTCCTAAAATTCGAAGAAGCTCACCAAAAGTGAAGCGCACTGGAGCTTTACTGGAGAGAGTTTTTATGCCTTGTGATATGTACTTCCGCTATACTAGGCATAAAGGTGGAACAGCCGACTTGAAGGTATTCCCTGTTTCTAAAGTTTGTGACCATCTGATCATGTCGTCTTATGTTGTGAGAACTCTATTCGAATTATCAGACCATTTTTTTTGTTACATCTTATGTTTTCATCCCTTGATTTTACTGTCACTTGGTTCTCAATCATGACTATGTGTTATACTATTGTCACAGGTGAAACCTTTGAAGGAGCTTTCATTCAATTCACATAACATAACAGCAACAATGACATCTCGCCAGTTCCAAGTTATGCTAGATGTCTTGACCAATCTTCTATTTGCCCGGCTTCCAAAGTAAGGGCTGTTATTAAGATCTTTAATCATTAAACATTAACTTATTTTTGTATTTGACATGCTTTTCAAGAGCTGCAATCTAATCCTCATTTTGGTCCTCAGAAGGCTCTATTATTATACTTGGTTGTGATGAGTTGCATCTCCATATAGTTATCTTAAATTTTTGACAGAATTAATTTGAAATTTCTAAATCAGGCCTCGAAAAGTTAGTCTGTCGTATCCGGCAGGTGACGATGAAGATGTTGAAGAGGAGGCTGACGAAGTTGTGCCTGATGGTGTTGAGGAGGTAGAACTGGCAAGAGTGAATCTAGAGCAGAAAGAAAGAGTGCAGAAGTTGATCCAGGATGATATTAGGAAGTTATCTCTTTATAATGATGCATCTGGCGATAGGAACTCGGTAAAGGAAGACGATCTTTGGATTATTACTGGTGGAAGGTCCATATTGGTAAGACAAGAACTTTTCTGAAGCACTGCACTTTAAGATCGTTTAGATGTGAAGTATGACGCAAGTTCTTCTCCAGTTTTAGAAGTTGGTTCTGAAATGATATCTTAAGTTGTATTCTATGACACTCCTTACTTGTTGTTTCTATGAGGTACAGTTCCCACTGTACCTTGGACTATCGTTCAATGCCATGGTACTGTCAAAATGTCATTGGACTTCTGCAGGGAAAGCTAAGTTTTTGAATTTGGCTAGAGTTTGAGATCCATGCCCATGGCTTAGTCAAAGATGAAAAATTGAGGTCATATGACATGGAATTTATGGGCATTAGGGTGCACATGAAGGGCTCCGTAGTTGTCCTCCTTTACATACCTTGATTCTCACATCATGTTTTTTTGTTGGGCACTTGTAAATCAGATGATCCCAGGGAAGATCTGAATACATATTGTTCACCTAGGCTGATCCCTTCTTATTGTCTTCCATATGTCATTAGTGAAAATAGGTCATAAACTCTCTTGTAATAATCTAGTCCCATCACTACGTGATCCTAGCAGATTTACAAATTTCCAATGTTCTTCCTGTTGAATTAGGAGGTTTTACATTTCCAACTTCTCCCGAGCACTATCATTTTTCATGGACTTTAAAAAGTAACACTGGAGGCGAATGAGCACAATCATGATACAGTCCAACCATATGCCTCCACCGGCCGGCCTTATATGGTCAATGTGTCTGTACAGGCTAAAGTGATTTGTCTGTGTTGGATATCATTAATGATGGATCGTGAAAACCTTCTCACTAATAAAAGAAACCAAAAAAGGCCTTATCATGTTCCTCTTGACATACTTTTCTTATCCATAGTTTCTCCATATCATAAGCAAATCAACTTCAATTTACCAATTTTTGTGAACAGTATTTCATGAGATAAGCTTGCTGCACTTCTGTCCAAGTTTCAGGTTGCTTTGAGATTTCTCTTCTCCCTTTGGAGGTTTTAAAGAGATCTGTTCCTGTGCACTATATTGATACAAATGTGGTTATGTGTAATAAGCCTAACAAATACCTTGATTTCAAGGTTTCTCTTCTCTTGATTAAGTCTTACTGTTAAGTTGTCATTGAAAAGTTATAGCTGTGTTGATTATTTTAAGGTGAGAAGAGACTGGACATAGCTTTTTTTTGTTGTTTTGTAGTGCTGACATTCTGATACTATATGTTTTAAATTATAGTCAGTGAGTGTGTCAGGAATTTCTTGAAATGGTGTATAAAGAGGCTTTCTTTGTGAATTGCTATATTTTATTCTTTGTATCTGGAATTGCTGCATTTGAGCCAAGGGTCTTTTGGAAACAACCTCTGTACTCCACGAGGTAGTGGTAATGTCTGCGTACATTCTACCCTCCATTTGTGGGATTTCGGGTATGTTGTTGGTGTTGGTGTATAGAGAGGCTCTATCAGTAGATATGTGCCCTTATTTCCTTTTGTTTTGGAGAGTGCAGTTACCAGTGTAATTTAAAAGAAAGTGATTATGAAAAGATGGTAAAGAATTTGATGGTTATACCGTCTTTTTTGGTGAAGTAGAATTCTTGGTGGCGTAAGGGTAAAAAGATATTCTTCAATATGGTTCAAAGGTTGTTTCTTCGCACCTGAATCTAACTTGTTTTAGTGTAAATAAGATTGGTACATGTCTTAGACTCCATGTTCTAAAACCCATATATGCCCCATATGCAATCCAACTGCCCATAGGTTTTTACAAGCATACCTGCTTCTTATAGTTTGCATGTGGTAACTTGTGTCCTTTGGTAGTGAAGCCTGTGAAGTTCACAAATTTCTCAGGCTTTTCCTTTGAAATATATATTTATTACACTAATAGGAATATAAGGTATATTAAGTTGAAGGCGTTAAAAAATCAACTTCCTGCAGGTGCAAAAACTGAAGAAAGAGCTGGTAAATGCTCAAAAATCTAGAAAAACGGCTTCTGCTTCTCTCAGGATGGCTCTACAGAAAGCTGCACAACTTCGATTGATGGAGAAAGAAAAGAACAAAAGTCCTTCTTGTGCTATGCGTATCTCTTTGCAAATTAATAAAGTGGTTTGGAGCATGCTTGTGGATGGTAAATCATTTGCTGAAGCTGAGATAAATGACATGGTGAGTCTCTACATTGGCTTCAGTGCTTTTGGTTTTATCCTTGCTTGTATAAATTCCTGTAGAGAGTTCCTGTTTAGGGTAACACCAGTTGACGGATAATGATTATCAGTAGGATCATAGATCAAACTAACTGGCTGCAATATTCCTGACAGTCTCCCAGGAAATAAATAACACATACATGTATTGCTGGTATGTAGGTGTGCGATGTTTAGAGTTTATGCTTTTTGTTTATCCTGTCTCATTGTGATCTCGTTCTGGTTCTTGTACCGCCATATTTCCTCTAACAAAAAGAAGAAGAGATGAAAAGAAAAACAAGAGCTTGAATTGTTAGCACTCGAAAGGTCTACACAGTTACATAATTACAACTTTTCATTTATTTTGAGGGATTAAAAGTTGAAAATAATAAGGTAATATTCCCTAAATTGAAGAACTTTGTTGCAGGGCTTTTACCTTCTTGAAATAGTTCAGTTGTAAATCCAAAAATTTTGTATCTCACTAATTGGGTGTCTTCATTCAAAGCTTTTTATTCAGTGCCAGACTTAGGGTTTATCAGATATTGCATTGCATTTTAGATGGAAATAGATTCCAATACCACAGTGTGCAACTTTTCTCTACAGTTTTATCTAGACAATTACATGATAAAAACTGAAGTGGTGTTCATGAAATTCAATACAGGACCCTGACACTTGAACTTTAAATTACTGTGTCCTTTATGCAATCCCTGAGGTGTTTAAACAGTTATCTTGCAACCAGAAACTGTTTCATTGTTGATGAACTGTAGAGCATCATGTCAGAGGTGTTCAATTAATAAGATATCCTGGGACCAGAAAAAACTGTCATTGTTTTAGAACTTCCTCTATCCTCCTTAATGCTCCTACACTTTTTTTTTGCAGACGTTAATTTATCACCTTTGAAATTGGGATCTCTTGAATCAGAAGGAAAGGAATATAATCTGCTGTTGTTTTATGCAGATATATGATTTTGACCGTGACTACAAAGATGTTGGGGTTGCTAAGTTCACGACGAAGTACTTTGTTGTGAGAAACTGCTTACCAAATGCCAAGTCTGATATGCTTCTATCAGCATGGAACGCTCCTGCTGAATGGGGAAAGTATGCAATAATTTCAGTTTATTTCCTGCTCTGTGTATTGCTTATCTACACTGTATAGTGCTTGCTTATGTTTCCATTTTGTATGGGTTGGTACCATGGTGGAATGACAAAGGGAAGGCTATATTAAAATTCACTTCAGCTTATGATTTGGTTGTAGGTAAGACATATTTTAAGAAGGGGGATCTCTCCGAATTACTTGTAAGAGTGGGGGTAACCACAGGCAATTAAAATTTATCCTTATAAGAAGACGAGATAGAAATACATGCAAGGACTATAAGGTTATCTCTGGAGAAGCGATGACCACCCAACGTAGGTGAGTAGCCTTAGATGTAAAGCTTAGGAGTAGAGTGAGAAAGGTGATGACTTACAAACGAACGCGAATTAGTGGTGGGCATTAAGGGGTGCTAACCAAGTAGTGTTTCAAGAAGAAATTACGGGAGAAAGGAGAGGGAGGAGACACAAACATCCTAACGAAGGAATTGTTGGGTTGCATTAAAAACACAGCAACTGAAGTATTAGGTGTGTTTAAAGGTCTAAGACCTCAACCATAGGAATCCTGATGGTGGAATGAGGAGGTACATGAGTTATTAAAGCTAAAGTTAAGTGTTATAGGAAGTTGTTAAAAGCAGAGGATGAAGAAGCTTTTGAAGAATATATAATAGAGCTAAGAGAGCTTTTAGTAAATCCCAGTGGGAAGCTCTTTGATTGCTCAATTAGCAATCATGTGTCATTTGGAAAGAGAGAAATAGGGAGGGATTTTGATGGGGCGGAGCAAGATTTTGTAAAATTGCAAAGAAGTGTCGTCTCTAGTTACTTTTAGATGTACTTATGAGGTCCCTATTTGTATGCAAGATTGGATCTCCATTGTTGAGTGCTACATCTTGTTGTAGGTTCTCTTTGTCTTGTAAATGGCTTATATTCGGGGCTCCAATTTGTTAATAAGATTGTTTACCTTATAAAAAAAGGATTAAAACAGGATGATTGAAATGGAGAAGTGATACTGAGATGTTATGTGCTAGACAGATACCTACATAGTGAAAGATAAGTTCCATAAAACAACTAAGACCGGCAATTTTATATGGTAGTGAATGTTTGGCTGCGAAACTCCAACATATCCATAAGATGAATGTTACAGAGATGCGGATGCTAAGATGGATTGCGGTCATACCAGTTAGATAATATTGAAAATGACAACATTCACCATAGGTGCAAGTACCAGGGGGGAAATGTTCTAATCCATAGTTTAACAATTGACTTTAGCATGATCATTGAATATTTGTTATTGTCAAGTTTGTTATTCACTTCTTAAACTTCAGTAGCTGGTTGATTTGGTGCCATATCTTACCATATGTTCATACGGATTATATGTTTTTAGGGAATGCTAATAATATGTGGCCTTTAGATGTTGCAAGTATTCTTGAAACCACAATTTGCTTGGATCTGTACTGTTGATTCCTGACCATATAGCTTCACTTTTCATGTTTACAGAAAAGTGATGCTTCGCGTGGATGCTAAGCAGGGAGCTCCAAAAGATGGAAACTATCCTCTAGAACTATTCCAGGTAGTAATGCGTAGAATTTTTAACATCTATTTTTAGGCTAACTTGTCATACTCTGGAACTTTACACTTCTGTGGTGTTCGTCATGGCATTTATCACACTGAGTAACATGCCAAACTTTTCTCCTGGCTGTTGAGTGGGAGATTAAACCTTTCTCAAATTTTGGCTTCTTTTATATAATACGATAACCTGTTTAGATTCTTCCGTTGCACAGGTGGAGATTTACCCCTTAAAGATACATTTGACTGAGACGATGTATAGAATGATGTGGGAGTACTTTTTTCCAGAAGAAGAACAAGACTCCCAGCGCAGGCAGGTGCGTGTAATGTCCATGTATCAGAAATGTGTTGCTGATAAGTTTTTCCTCAGGTGAAGATTAACGAATTTACAAAAGATTAACGAATTTACAAGATACTGTTGCTACATGTGTTTGTGCCTACAGGAAGTTTGGAAGTTCTCCACTACTGCTGGTTCCAGGCGTACACGGAAAGGTGCATCAATACAGGAAGCACCAATGTCAAGTACCCATCTAACAAAAGATCCTCAGGTCTCCACCAAATCAAGCAATTCTGCATTACCAGTTACATCGGCAAATCAGTTATCCTCTTCTGCTGATTTCTCCCAAGTGAGTGCCTAATCCTTGGTTGATTGTTGGTTGCTTCTTAGCTGGATAGGTGAAGAGTGGTTTCTACTTCTTTCGATGTAAAGTTTATCTTACAGATCGGCAAATACTTCAGTATTGATGCTTAATCTGATTTTCTTTATGTCATTATTCTGACATATTTATTTCTTATTAATAAGCACGAATTTCACTTGCCTGAACATTGCAGGTGTCAAAGTTGCAGAACTTAAAAGCTAATATTGTTTGTGGTTCAACCCCTGAGCTAAGACGAACATCATCCTTTGATAGAATATTGGAAGAAAAGGTAGCTGAATCTGTTGCAGATGAACTTATGCTGCAGATGCACTCCTCAAGTGCTACTTCTTCAACAAGTGGGCCCTTTGCTGGTATTGAGCAGCCAGATGAAGGTAACAGAAACAGATCCAAAGAATCAAAACTAATCAAATCTGGCCGCTCCTCTCATGAAGAGAAAAAGGTGGGTAAGGCGCAGGATGAGAAAAAATCTAGGCCTCGTAGAATGAGAGAATTTCACAATATCAAGATTAGCCAGGTCAGTTCATCATGTGGGTTAATAACTAATTGTAGTTTCGTCAGTTTTTCTGTTTTGGAACTAATACATGTTCAATATGCATGGGCTAGGTTGAGTTACTTGTTACATATGAAGGATTAAGATTTGCTGTGAGTGATTTGAGATTGCTGATGGATACATTCCATCGTGTTGAATTTACGGGAACCTGGCGGAGGCTATTCTCAAGAGTCAAGAAGCACATCATCTGGGGAGTCCTAAAATCTGTGACAGGAATGCAGGGAAAGAAGTTTAAAGATAAAGCACATAGTCATAAGGAAACTTGTGGTCCTGGCGTTCCTGATATTGATCTTAATCTCAGTGATAGTGATGGTGGTTCAGCTGGAAAATCCGAGCAAAATCCTTTATCCTGGCCTAAGCGTCCCGCTGAGGGTGCAGGTGATGGTTTTGTCACCTCTATAAAAGGCCTTTTCAATTCACAGCGTCGGAAAGCCAAGGCTTTCGTGCTTCGAACAATGAGGGGTGAAGCAGAAAATGAGATTACTGGTGATTGGAGTGAAAGTGAGGGAGATTTCTCTCCATTTGCTAGACAACTAACCATAACAAAAGCCAAGAAGCTGATTAGACGGCATACAAAGAAGTTCCGTTCAAGAGCACCAAAAGGTTGGTGAAGCTTTTTCGATGTTACAAGTATCCCGTTCTTTCTTTTGGAGTCCTATTATTTTCCTCTTAGAAGACCTAATTCGGATGCCATTCTTCCCTCTCTCTTGAGCCAGCAGAATCCAGCATTAATAGTTTGTTCAAAACACACAATTTTATGATGTGTAGGTTGCTTAGTCACAGTTGATATTACAGTCCCTAGTTCGGGCTGACAGTGTGGTCCGTTACTTTTTAAACTACATGAAGTATAATTTTTGAGTCCCAATCTGTATTTGGTATCTATTAAAAGATTGTTACTGACACAAGACCTTTCCAGGTTTATCTTCTCAACAAAGAGAATCACTTCCTTCGTCACCAAGAGAGACCACCCCATTTGAAAGTGATTCATCTAGTGAATCTTCGCCTTATGAGGATTTCCACGAGTAGATGAGCTTGAAGACATTGAAACGACGTGTGTTATGGGATCCAAAATGGACTGGAGCAATCCTTGGTCATATATAATAGTCCGGTATGATAGCTATTCCAATTGATTAGGATTTGGTGACATCCTTGTCTCCTACTTAGACAGTATGAGATGCTCTTCCAAATCCTTTGGCAAGAATTGCGAGAAAATGCTGAAAGAAGTCTACAATTAATAACATTTCATTGCCTTCTTAGAGCTCTGGACTTATCCTGGAAATCGAGCAAAGGTGAGTCCCTGTTGTTGCAGTCAATTCTTTTCTTCTTTATCCTTGTATTTATTGTATTACCCACTACAAACAACATTAGGACTTGTAAAAGTCCATAAGTTTTGTAACTACATATCTATCTTTAGCGAGAGAGAAAAGGTTTATAGTTTCTACTACATGTACAGTAGACACAGAGTAGAATTAGAATGTGTTCCCTGAAAAAGAAAAATCTGGATTGTAACAGTGAGGAGATAAAATGGAAACGGAAATCCCAACTCTTCAGTCTCATTATCAAAGAAAAGAAGTAGTGCATTATTTCTACTCTGCCTGTGCTTGCTTCTATTTTTTATTGACTTTTGATGTACTGATTCAAGTTCTTCATATAGAGTCAAAAGAAAATAATGTTAATACAAGCTATCAGTTATGTTTAACATAAAACATGTTAAACATCACTTTGATGTTAGATAGAATTGGATCGTACATTGTGGTTATAGCTTTTAAGAAACAATTACCTCTAAATATGGCAAACAATAATAATTTGGTCTGTGCAAAATCATGTGATTGAGGTAGTTTCTTGATGTGAGGTTACCATGTTTAGATTGATTTTTCTGCCATGTATGTGAGGTTACCATGTTTAGATTGATTTTTCTGCCATGTAATTTTGACATTACTATCTTCATTCTTCAAAAAGGTACTTATCAATTGTGATTTTGCACCGTCAAGTGAAAATCCTTTACCACCACTTTTCTGTTTTGTTCTAGCTCTATGCTCCACCGGTTATAATCGTTTCTTTATTTGCATGTCTACCTCTAGATGAATTTCTTTTTCTTTATCTGAATATCTACCTCTAGATAGTTTTCTTCTTGTAATTTGTTACAGTTACGATAAAAACAATACTTAGTTTGCTCTGTAATTCTGTGGGCTGATATTCTTCTACTTTTGAGTTTCCATCAGTCTGCCCTTGGCATGAACAATCCGGTGATCGAAAGGTCACAATTCTGCATTTAAAAGAAAATATTTTGTCACGTTTGTTCACTTGGGTTCTTTTGGTAAGGCATAGTTGATTCTCTTCCAGCAGGGGATACTCAAGTTAGATACAAAGTTTAGAAACAAAGATCAGCTCACCATTTTTTCATCGTGAAACATTGTGTTACTGAAAATCCTTTTGTCATCCACTGAACAAAATCCGTGTGAAAAGAAGTCATTGGGAGTGTTCTTAATGCAATAGTCAAATTTGTCTCGGCAGAATTCGAGTCCTCATGTATACACAATGTAAGCTTATAATGATCTTCAGATCGTCCAGGTTTACGATTGGTTGAGTAAAAGGTTGACAAGATTAAATCTTTTTGTTTCTTTTTTTTTTTTTTTAAAAAAAAGGGAGCCAAATCCATATTTTTATTGATAATTTTGACTTAAAAGAGGCATGATGGTACCTGAAAGTTAAGAGCGAAGGAGCACACATATTTATACCAATAATAATTTTTTTTTTTCGTTTGATCACTTTTAATTCATTTATAATACAAGTTTAATACATATTACAAAGAACAATTTATTATTCACATATACTACGATTTTTAATGATGAATAATACATTTATTACACGTTTTAATACACTTATAATATAATGTGATAATTTTTTACCAAACAAACCTGATATATTTCAAAAAACAATTATAATTCATATATATTGCATACATAATTCACTTTTAATACATATTACAGATTTAACAAAGCATTGCTACAAAAGGTAATAAACAAAAATTATAGATAAAATCGGTAATTATTTTTTAAAATGTATTAATTTATGTAATTTTTCCTGTTTTTTAAAAAGTGTCGGGAGAAATGATACTCTACAATTAGAAGATAGCACTATACTCTACTATAAAAGATTTTATTCTTTTCTAAAGGAAAAAACTCACCTGCACTGGATGCTTACACTAAACTAATTCAATTTTCATTATTATGTGATTTAATAAAGTAAAACACATGTTAATTAATTAAGATTAAATAAAATGAACTATCAAATTAAACACATGATATACATATATTGAATTGCTGTTAACACCTGATGCGGACAAGTTTTACCCAATATTTATGAAAAGGGGAGTATAAGTGCGTGTTCTACTTGCATACGTCCAACGTCCCTCCATGAGTTTCCATTTTAGTTCAAGTCTCTCTGTTAATCATTTGTTGCAAACTGTTACTAAACTATTTCTTAAATTAAAGAAAATAAATTCCTAATAGCAACTGCAAATTCCTTGAAGAAAAAAATGAGCAAACAACCGCTGAAGTCCATCAAAGAAAAATTGACGGTCACACATCCTACCTCTGACAACCACTTTTGGCATATAAAACTATTGAGTAATCCCTTTAGGTCTTTTAGCTTAAAAAAGGTGTCTAGTTAATTGATATTTGTACAAAATTCAGCATTAATTGTATGTATTTGGTTAGTCATTTTCTATGTTTACACAAATAAGTAAAATCCATTTTGTATGGGGCGTAATAATGGTAATAAAAAACCTGGGTCAAAATCATGCTCGTCCACAGAGAAGCTGGAAACGCAAACACACCTTATTAGTATTAAGCAAGCTGTTACAATATATACAGAATCAAACAACACACACATATATACACAAACCACCAACTAGCTTGCAATGAACAGGACACAGTTAATCACTTTGTATGGATTGGTTAGGCACCAATAATATTTACTTACTCATCTACAGGCATCAAATTTCACACATCAACAGCAACCATCCCAAATTTAACAGGGTCAGTTTGAAATAGTAGCGTCTCTCCAGAAAGGAAATGTTAACTTCAACTGGGTATGTTACAACAACAATTTACAGGCAGTCAACCTGTGCATGGTTTAAAATGTTAGCAAACCAGAGACACTGTTCAGCTAATGGGGTCTTTAAGAATCAAAACTTACTAGTCAAAGTTTGCAGGAATGACGAGCTCAGTTTTCGAAGCGTTTCCGAAATCAACTAGAGGTTCCTGCGGACATAAAATTTAAGTGACAAAAATGCATTATACAGATACTACTATATTAAGGTGAACTTTAATAGTGAAAAGAAATAAATCATGAACTACTCCCACCTGCTCAACAAGATTGTTCGAAGAACTAATGATACCCGCAGGAATATCATTTGCAAGATTGCTACCAGAGCTGAATAGATTCTGAACCAAAACAGAATTTCCATAAAGTAAAATGTTATATCGTGAAGTTTCTATATACACAAGAAAATGTTACCGCCGTCAAAAAAAAAAAAGAAAAACAGAAGACTGAAAATAACACTGCTACAGTGTCCAGTTTTTATTGCACTTGGTTCAACAGAATTATAACTAAATAAACTTGTTAAGTTCTTGGGCCTGCACCTCATAAAGTGAGTCCATTCTTTCTCGTTCATGCTGTTTTTTAATCATTATATTTTGGTGTTATTTCGATTAGATTTTAATGTGTAGTACAATATAACCTCATGAGGAAGCATTTCGATCTTACTATTGAAAAGTGTGCTACAATATAACATACGAGGAAATGTTTTTGATTATTGATACACAGCGTCACAAAACCAAATCATACCTTTTCCACATCAGCACAATGATCAAGGGATCCTTCAGCAAATGCCTTCACGGGATTGTTAGGAGTTCCCTGCATGTAACATAAGATGCCTGAGAGATGATTAAGCTCATATTTTTTGGAGTATTTTGTAATAAAGTGCCTCCATATATGTCCATCCTGGCAATGGAGAAGATTCCACCTTCAAAATTGGACAATGCAAAATTTTGATCTTCTCATGTATCACGAACACTAAGATGAAGGGATAAGTTGAAAATTTTCAGGTCCTTTTTGGTTAAGGAGAAATAGCATGTATACAGAGAAATAACAGGATACTATATATAAAGCAAAGAGGATTAAGTTCTTCAGACCACTAACAGATTTCTCATTCTTGCTGATGAAACATACCAGTTCGTTTGGTTCAACAGAAATTTTCCTCCCTGCCTTGCTTAGATCTCTCAATGTTCCCTATACATCCAACAATACGGAGCCATTAAGAACTTGAAAGATAAGTCCAATAGAATGCACAAATATTGGTTAAAAGAAATAGAATGAACAGATCAGGTGACATGATTTGGCAAAGCAAAATCTATTTTGGTAATTGGTGCAATTTTAGAGAGCAGACCCAGAACAAAGGTGATTGCAAGTTAATTCAAACCTCTCTCTCCCAAAAGAAATGAGAGGATAACCCATCAAGTGGAGTATCAAGAAGAGGTGGGGGTGGGGGTGGGGGTGGGAGAAAGATGAATAGAACGCAGGAATTCTGTCACGTGAAAAACTTCTTGACACTGAAACACAGAAAAAGAGAAGGATGTCTTGCATACCTTGTTTGCCCACTTAAGTCCACATGCATTGCAGAGTGTCCTTGGTCCATCTGGCCCACGACGCATCGCTGGCGTACATTTTTCACTCACACCACAATGGTGACACTTTCCAGGACTAATAATCCAAAAAAGAAATCAAGCAGGAAAAAACGTTGATCTTTTAGCAGTTATAGAAGAAGCAGTTGCAGTTACTAGAGGCTGAAGCACTAAAAGTGAGAAAAAAATGTTAACTCACACAATTACAGAATGTTGTGTGCCATCTCCTTCAAGGCTACTCTTGGCCGAATCGCAGCTAGAAGATCCAGAATTTGATTTCAAAGATGCAAATTGACCATTTTTCCTATACATCCAAATATACACGTGGTCAAGTAAGTTCATTACTCAAAACGTCAATATCTGTATCAGAAATGCTTCTAACTAAATTTAGAAAATTAGTTGCAAATTTTGCCAGAATCCTATTTCATTTCTTTTGGGTGTGCGGGGGATGAGAAAAAAAGAAGTTATATTTTCAGTCCTTCAAAACATGATAATTAAACAGAAATTGGACGCTGGTTTTCACTTAGATGTACCTCTTTCAGGGATAAATTGTTTAAATTCTACTTTTGCAAAAAAATCGACCAAGTTCGTATTATTTTTTTTTATAAAAACCTTAGAACCAATTCCAATCTAAATTATTGTCCTTTTTCTTTTCAGTTTGGATGAATACTACACCATCTAATATATGCAAAATCCTTGAATGAGAAACCAATGATACAGACAGGGTTTTAAACAAAACTTAAGAGAAGAGATCAGCATTTACCTGATGACATGACATCATAAGGACTGATGATATTGCAAGTAAATTATTAGGTGAATTCCATCAAAGAAGTAACATCATGTTATATTAGTCAGAAAATGACATTGATACCATGGTACTAACACTTGAATATGAAAGGGTTTGTTGAATGAATATCGAAGAAAGCACGCTAATAGCAATTTCTATTACCAATGTCATCTTTTACTCATCTGTTTGTGAGTGACAATTTGACATTATCAAATATCATTGCCAGGCTAAAAGTCTCTAAGAAAACCAAAAAAAATGGAAAGAAGACATATCATTTTACCTTTGAGCAACCTCTTTCCTGACACTATATCTAATTTTTTTGTCAAAACATCTCTCCTTCCGCTTCTCTCGGAACCTAACCAAGGAGGCAAATCTTTTCGAAAGATTAGCTTGCTTTGGCAAATCCTCAACCTAAAAATAATACTGGTCATCCAAGAGTGTCATCAAACTATGTAGTGCAAGTTATAGAATTGTATAGAATACCTTGTTGTCGAATGGAAGTTCAACAGTGGGCACAGCAGTAGGAATGTCGCATCCCCCCAATAGTAAGAGCACCGCTTGCACCTGTTTTTACCAATAGTAAGCCAGAGTCGATTTCCAGAGCTTTGCCAGTCATTATGCAATAACAACACATAATTGACAAACAACAGTAACAACTCTGTCCAAATACAAAAAAAGAACGATGATAAATATGACATAGACAACAGAAGCCAAACACCACACCATGTAAGATGGAGACGACATCATATTTCACTAAACATGCCTCCTGGATGAGAAGCACCATTATTAAAATAAAACCCCAATATTTCTCAGCTATTTCTGATTCTTTCTATGGAATCTGAGAAGCTGAGTAGAGGTGTATTGCAGGAAAGCAGCTGTTTCTAACTTTATATACAAAGAAAGAAGGTGCAATGACACATAAAATTCCCAACTACTCGAGATTTATTTATTTTTGGAGTAAACTAATATCTAGTAAACAGGCACAGAGAAGGAAATTCTCAGCCAAGTTACTATGTCCAAATTAATTCTAGGATGTAGAGTGTACAGTTAGCCAGACACCATTTCTATAATTTATGTCATTCCTTAGTTGGACTGGCAAGGGGCAACAGACTAAAAGGGGGATGGGAACTTCCAAGAATCACAAATTCCATTAGAATTATGATGGAAGTGAATTTTTTTCACTAGTTGGCCGCTTTTAAGAGATGGATGGAACAAAAAATCAGAACTGAAAGAGCAAAAAACGACCAAGTAGCAATTAACGCCTCATCAAGAAGCCCTTGATATGCAAGAAAAATATGTAGAAGATTAAAGGCAAAATATGTTCTCCTGAAGAGGGTGGCTGATGTTGAGGCATGCAAGATCCAAGGTTTGACTCCCAGCTACAACACTTGAGCAAAAGTTGTACTCATGTACTGTAGTAGACTGTTTGGTGGTTTAATCAAGGTACGTCCAAGTTAGTCAGTCACCAAAATCATCCGAAAATAATAGATAAGACATACAGATTAAAATTTTCCCAAAATCAATTCTTCAATCCTGCTTGAACAATGTCAGATACTTCAACGAATCAATGAATAGCAGTACTACAACAATCACAAAATTCGCTGAGCAAAAAATATGTAGAGTTACCATCATGTCAGTAGCTAAGAGTATACTCAAAATTTACTACATTTGCACACAACAATGTATTGTATTTACAAAGAAGGATGAGGCAAAACACTTAGCTTAGATATTTATTACATATTACTTCACAATGTATCGTATAGTATTGAACTGTATTACTTTGATGAATACGAAGTTTGAATAAATTGTATCATTTTCCGTTGTTACATAATGTCACAACACATCAACGATTTAAAGTACAAATCTACAAGAAAAAATTGGTACAGGTAGAGCTATTATAAAGGGTAGAGTACACTAAATCGGTTGTTACCTGAAATGAAATGAAATTTTTCGTTGCGATGATTTAACAATAAGATACAATAACATTTAAATAACAATCAATAGGAACATTGTATTTAAACTAAAAACACAATAAAATAGGTAAAGCACCCAATCTATGATTCGATAGGAAGTTCCAAAAACAGGAAGAAAAGAAAAAGCGCAACTAAATATCTATCTAAAAATAGAAACTACCTTATCAGGAGTGACTGCAGGAAAAACATAGACTTCACCTTCAAAAGCAAGAGTAAGCTCACTTGTTCTAGAAACTTCCACAACTCCACCTCCGCACAACTGTTGGCTCTGTCCTCCATATTGATGGTGATTCAATACCTTCATGCTTACATCCTCCGCCTCATCCATAGTCTCTTCCCCTCCATCATCCTCATATGCGCCGTCTTCATCGCCCTCCTCCTCCTCCTCTTCTTCCTCCTCCACCATCCGTAGAGACTGCAGCGGCGCGTGATCCTCAAACGGACGCGCCTGCAATGGCCGTGGATTCTCCGCCATCATGATACTCTTATCTACTATATAAACACCATGAAATCGTTAACCTAATCCTTCAAAATCACGCTAAATTTCATAACAAAAATCACTTTACACAATCAAAAAAGTTATCCAAATTTCTTCGTTTATTAGCAGAATATGAACTCCTAAGTTGAATTGCGATGAATTTCTCCTTCGAATTTCATGATCAAATTTAGATACAGAGAGTTTTGTTTGATGTTTAAGAGAGACGGAGAATGGTGATAACAAGGATGACGAGGAAAGTGTGAAGGAGACAAAAGTCCTTTTAACAAAAACACACCTTGAAAATGGTTTAATTTACAGCTTCTGCCATTGGTACTTTTAAAATGAAGGGAAAAGGCTCAAATATGCCATCGAACTTTTAAAAAAGACTCATTTATGCCATCCGTTAAAAGTTTGGCTCATCCATGCCACTACCGTTTAAAAAAAGACTCATTTATGCCATCCGTTAAAAGTTTGGTTCATCCATGCCACTACCGTTTAAAAAAAGGCTCATTCATGTCATTTTTTTTTAACGGTGGTTTTACAAAACCACTTTTTACACGTGTCAGATTAAAATTCTTCCACGTCATTCTTTATTTATATTAAAAAATCAAAAATCTGAAAAATTATTAAATAAAAAATCTACCCAAATAAAGATCCACCCAAGTAAAGACCCACCCAAATTAAAAAAATATCTCATATAACCAATTAGTAACCATTAGTATGACAGTGGATGTTACAATTTGAAGGGATCAATGTTGAATTTCAGTGAATAGTATTTATTCATTATTGAATGAAGAAGCGTCAACTCAAAATTTAGAACGAATTTTATGGATATATATATATATATATATGTATGTTTGACAACCATTGACTTGTCTGAAATTCCCTGCCCTCATGCCATAAATGCATTTTTGCATAACAAAGTTGTCCTAAATTTTTGAATTGACAACAATGAATAAATACTATTCACTGAAATTTAACACTGATCCCTTCAAATTGTAGCATCCACTGTCATATTAATGGGTTACTAATGGGTTATATGAGATATTTTTTTAATTTGGGTGGGTCTTTACTTGGGTGAATCTATATTTGGGTGGGTTTTTTATTTAATAATTTTTCAGATTTTTGATTTTTTATTATAAATAAAAAATGACATGGACGAATTTTAATCTGACACGTGTAAAAAGTGGTTTTGTAAAACCACCGTTAAAAAAAATGGCATGAATGAGCTTTTTTTTAAACGGTAGTGGCATGGATGAGCCAAACTTTTAACGGATGGCATAAATGAGCATTTTTTGAAAGTTCGATGGTATATTTGAGCCTTTTCCCTAAAATTAATATGGATTGTAATGTCCAGTTTCGAATATCGAGAAAATTCTATTAATTGCATATTTCTGTAAAATTTAAATTTAATCGGAGCTTTAATATGATTCTGAACCTCGAATAAGAATCCGTAGAAAATTTTAAATTATATTTTAGTGGATAATATATTATAGTACTATGTGTGGAGAAAATCTTGGATTAGATTTGGAAGCATAAGTTGCTACTTGATTAAATTAGGTATGGGAAAGTGGTCGGGTCTCGTGATTATTATTTTTTTGTGGAAAATATAATACTCTATGTTATCCAAGTCTATGCTAAACAATAATAGTTGACTACTTCAATGATAATTAATGGTTACGTGTGTTTTTGTGTGTGGATATATTTGTAATTAGCTTCTTCTTTTTTTGCGTGTGAAAAGGGGTCTACACGGATTTGAACTTCCACTTCTATCACTAGAATGAAGTTGTGAGCAACTCTCCGACTGAACTATACATAAAAAAATAGAAAGATAAAAATAAATATAACATGTTCGCACCAAACTAATTGATTAATGAAGCATGTCATAAATCAAAGAATGCAAACCCCATATTGTTGAAAATAAAATATACTGTACCATTTCCAATATCTCCCTACTGTCTTCATCCAACATACTTCTACTAATATGCCTAAATATATTGATTTTGATTTTAACACATTGTCTAGCATTATGTGAAGTAGTCATCCTAATGCAATAATCAAATTTCACAACTTGAACTAATGACCTGTAGGTCGCAGAAAATTTTATTGTTGTTTCAAGGCTCCCCTCAAGAGGGAGCTGAGGATCGAAATAAAATGTACTTCAGTCATCACATGTGAAAGTATAGATAATTTGATCATTCTTCATAAGATTATGACTATCCAAAGAGGCAAAGTTCGATATACAAAAGGTTCAAACATGTTTGGTTTAAGTCAATACGAAGCTTAATCAAGATGTTGGATATGTCAAAAGATCAAATTATGAATTAAAAAAGACTGCTTAATATATCAGGTCTTGATTGCGAAACTGCAAATTCCTATTGAACTTCAAGTAAAACCCGTAAATACAAGTGGCATGAGAGAGATCCTTAGCTTTCGCGAACAAATTTTAGCTAAGCTGTTAATCTGTCAATATGAAGTTCATAAGAACAGAACGAAATTTGTGATAGTTCTCAATCGTTTCATCAAGTTGTTGAGAAAGTTTTAGTGATGAAATGTACCTGTAGTATGTATATATAATCTTTCAGTTGGATGAGAAGAAGATATGTTGATATAGTATGGCTTTCTTTCTAAGGCATCAAGATCACTGGCAGACTGATGAAGAAACTTGATAAGAGGCGGAGGAACATTGAGGAGCTCCATAGTTGGTTTCGTTGCAATCTTCATTCTACGTGGATTAAGAAGTCGGCCATGTAAAAGAGCTTTAGAAAGATTCAATTCTTACACCAACATATAGGATTGCTATTCAGCAATAAAATAAACCAATTACCTCTAGTTCGAGCTCAGTATTGTCATAGGATGCCTTATAGAGAGTCCTCATTATCCCCTGCAGAGTGATATAACAAGAAGTGAAGGAATCAATACAAGAAATTGCTCCAAAGAATGCTAGAGGAGCCGTATACCAAACATAGGAAAGGCGGGTTAAAGTAAAATCAAATAGGAGAGAACATTCTATGGTAATTTGTAACGATTGGTATTGGAAGACAAGCACTTTGTAGTTCTTAGTCCTACAATGTATGGACGCCATTCTTTCCATACAGACCAAAATGCAAGTAATTTAACATAATGTATGGTTGTTCAGATGTATAAAGGTGAAAATATATTAAAAAGAAAAGAACATCTATCCTGTGAGTGAATAATTGATGCTGAACATGCCAACCTTATTTGCCCAAGTGAGGCCACATGCATTGCAAAGATTCCTTTGGCCATCAGGACCACGCCTCATCATAGGGGTGGCCTTTGAACTAGTTCCGCAATGGATGCACCTAGGAAATGAGATAACATCAACATCAGCAAAATATTTCTTGCATACGTTTTGAAAACGAACCAAACCATACAAATCAACTAATTTTTAGAAGAGATTATTCTTCAAGAAAAAAGCAGAACTATTGCTCATATTTGAAAACATACCGAGTTTCTTCTGAAGGGATGTTCTCCTGTTTTGGTCCAGTCGAACCTTTTCGAGCAAATAGGCCATTCTTACGCTTCATTCTGATTAGTTATAAATGTGAATAGTAAGCAGAAGAAATAAAAAACTGGAATAGAAGAACAGCTGTTAAACCTTCTATGCATATTTTGTTGACATTCCACAACCTGCTTAAAACAAGAACAAGAAACTGTGGAAGGTGGCAGATATGTGTGCGTGTGCGTGCAAGAGCTATTGTCATTTAGTAAATGTTTTGCATCGTATTGCAGCATTTGAATTCTTAGAACAATAAAATTCTTGCACATCATTTTTCATACTAGAAACACACGTTATGAATGCAATGGCATATTCATCAGGAGTGTTACTTGTCAGAGTTAACTTTCTAAAGCAATTCATTTTAACGAATCCAGCGTTGTTGCAGACTGCCATTTGACTATGAGTAAAGATAGTACATCTACACAATCAACACACTTCTTTACCTACAGAAGTAAATCAGTGAATTTTTCCCAGCATATTAAATAGCCAGTTCAAATCTTTTAGGCTCGAGATGGACATCCCCACTTAATTGAATCAAGCAAAACTATCTTCTTGATTACTTATTTTCCTAACTCAAAATCAAAAGAGAAAAAGGTCTGGAATGAAGAAGTTCCCAAACATCAGATTCAAATAATAATCAAATAGTTGTGTATTACAGGAAACTGAATGAGAAATACAGCACGAGTTATTTATCCGTCCAAATTAGGAGCAAAAGACAGAATCGTGGAAAATATGAGAAATGAGGACGATAGCCACAAGCCCACTTATGTTATAAGAAAAAGGGAGACATAATTTGTAATTGGTTTCATGGAGACTAATTTAGTGATAATGGTTTCATCAAGTCATGGAGGTCAACAGAAGAACTTATCCAGTTCAAGTCAAGTAAACTTTATGTGCAAAGCTTTGAATTGTAAATGTGATTGCGATGTATTCTAAAAACTTTTGGTTATGTTGAGTAAGTTTGATCAGCCTTTGTTTTTTTAATAGCAGTGGTGTCCGGGCCAAAAAATTGATCAGTCCTGATAGGGATTAATTTCATAGAGCAATCTTGTGCATAAGTTCATTGCAGTGCTAAAATTCTACTCTTATTGAAACAAAAAAAGAGGAGATAGAAGTTTCATTTAGGCAGTAGTAGATCAGTCAATTTACCTGAACGCAACTTCTTGGCGGATACCATATCTGATTTTCTTTTCATAGCATCTCTTTTTCCTCTTCTCATAAAATCTAATAAGGGATTCAAGTCTTTTTGGATCTGCACAGTGCACTGGATGGTCCACATAGTCCTAAGGCAAAAAATTCACCACATATTACAAGAATGCAGATGCAAACCAAAAGAAGAAACTTGCATAAAAAAGGGATACCTTATGGTTTGCACTCGACAAACCTAAAGCTTGTGTGCCTGGAGAATACTCATATCCACCCAAAAGTTTAAAAAGCGAATGGACCTATGATAATGAACCATCGTTACTCGTTAGCCTAATGCTTCACAATCAGATTAAAGAAACATCCAGCCAAATGCAAAAGTCAGTTTTCCATTCCAATTAAACGACTAAAGCTAAACAACAAGCCAATAGAGACATTATAGTTAAACTACTGCAGGCTCATCAAGAAGTTTCTTGTTCATCCAATACCGCCCCTCTCTCCACCCATAATCCAAACTAACTGAATTCGTCTATATGAATCATCATCCATCCTTCTCACTAAACCCCTAAAGATATTATTGCATTAAAGAAAAGAAAAGCCCTGAACCTTGAGACAGTCAAGCTACAAACTAAAAGGATACGCCATAAACACTGATCATTAATCACATGTGTTGGCTTTCTTCAATCTGAATGATCAAAATTAAACCGATTTCAACTCATTTAAGCACGCCAAACACATTAACACTAGCTCAATCTCTATGGAAAAAAGAAGAAGTATAGAAAAAAAATCCTCAAACATTACCAGGAATAAAAGAATCAATATCAATCCAACTGCACCTCAATTACAAATTAGTTGGTGTCATATATAAACTTAAGGTACATACAACTCTTATTACAACTGGATTGATAATTATGAGATTTTAAGTTCGTGACAAAAACATAGTGATTTCTTCCTCATCTTCCATAGCTTGGTTAACAGCTTAGAATTAGTTGAGGTGCGCAAGAGCTAGCCCAGACACCACAATTATAAAAAAAAAAAGATAAAATCTTAAAGCATTTTAATACTGATCCTCAACTTATGCATACACTTCACAAATTACACAATTGAAATAATTAAAATTGCTCACCTTTTGAGTAGTAACGCCATCAAATACATAAATTTTGCCACGAAACGATATAGTGAGTTGATCAAAATTAGTCTCTCGATTTTGCAGAGCAACGACATCAGAAGCACTACAAACTGTTTGATGAGGCATCGTGACCTTAACACTACCCACCCGACCTTCGTATCCAACCGGAAAATTTCCAACCGCCTTTTCATTTCCCGCCGGAACTTCCTCGCCGTCGCCGGAAAAGTGGATATCCACATTCATCGCTTGCATTTGACGGTTCATTTTTTGCAACCATATTTGTGGAATCATTTACTATATAGAAATTTCGATTTCGTACTGACATTTTTCTGCTGTATGGGAAACAGGGGAATGGAAGAAGAGAAGAAGGGTGTGAGGACTGAGGAGTGACGCAACAGAATTTGACCCTTAAAGTTGGAGATAATTACGTGATTTACCAGCTTGTTAAGAGCGGGAAAGTGGGGATATTTTTGGAATTCGCGGAGTGGGTTAACGGAAAATTGTCGTCCGTACCGAAAATAACAGAGTGCCTTTTCGCGCTCTTTTTTTTTTTTTTTTTGTTATTTAGTGTTTAATTCATAATATAATGTTTTAACGAAATAATGTAATTTTTGGAAGTTTCTTTATAGAACATTTTGATTGAGAAGTTAATTGATCGGAACTTCGATAATATTATTCACAATCAGTACAGCTTATATTAGCTTATATACAGTAATGTTTTTTAGAAAAAGTGAGGCTATTCATATTTAGAATGAATTCAGATTCATGCCACATTATTAAGGGCCCGTTTGGATGGGCTTAATAAAAGCAGCTTTAAAAAAGTACTTTTGAAAGTGCTGAAACTTATTTTTAAAATAAGCAGTTATGCGTTTGGATAAAAGTGCTGAAGTTGTTATGCCAAACGTGAAAAGGGAAAAATAGAAGAAAGAGATGTTAGAGTTATATGGATAATTTGGAGATTGTATAAAAATATTAAGGGAAAAAACATAAAAATGTGGTCAACTTAAAACAGCTTATAAGCTAAAAAAAAAAAGCACCCCTACCCCAGCTTTTAACTTTTGGCTTAAAATAAGTTTTTTTTAGCTTAAAAAAAGCTGTTTTGAGTATTGCCAAACAGTCAAATAAGTCAAAAATCAGCTTTTAAGTCAGTTTGACCAGCTTTTAAGCTGAGCCAAACAGGCTCTAATTGAAAAGTTATATGTTATCTTGTGAGGAGACTAATAAAAAAATATAAAAAGGAAAAAGATGACTTACCTATAGTATTCATTGACCTTGAAATAACGTACCTAGAACAAAATATCACAGAAATCTTATGAAGATGCATAAAGGCTAGATGTGGCTTACGCTAGGATGATGAAAGACCTGTATGATGGAGTCCAAGCACAACTAAGAATTGTGGATAGATGGATGAAGACGAAGAACACTTTCCAGTCGAGATGAAATTGCAACAATGATCCATGCTTAAGCGATTTTTATTTGTCTTGGTGATAGATGAATTCTCACAACATGTTCAATATAAAGTATCATGTCGTATGTTGCTTGTAAGTGACATAGTTGATGGAACTCATAGAACTAGGTTGGATGGGTGGAGACAAACTCCAAAGTCTAAAAAATTCAAGTTGAGCAGGATAATAACATAATATAACAAATTCAGTGATACAACACATAAGGCGAAACTTAATAATTCACAGATAATTATTCCAAAGAGAAAAAGAAGTTGTAAATATATTGAGTTTGATCTAAGAAAACGCAATGATTGACGATGAAGTGATACTTATTGATATGGATGAAAATTGTGCCTCCCGAGTCTTATATGATAAATAGGTATCACTAGCCTTAAAAGGAGTAAGTTATACATTGTACTGGTAGTTAAACTTACTTTGTTATATGAGATAAAATATTAATTAGTTAAAAATATTCATGCTCAAATCGAAATTGCAAATATAAAAATATAGAGATGAATGTGTTATGAGTGTACATACACTTTGTCATCAAAGAAGAGACTCAAACCATATGATTGATGCTTCAAACGGGGAATCATCATATTTGTGAGTTCTAAAGTGTAGATAAGTGGCCTATCATAGTCATTCGACTTTGGATATGGATGGTGCAAATTAAAAATTGATTTGTGAAATTAATTTTTTAAAAAAAATTAAAAACTATGAAACCTAATTTGAGATTACTGCTTCAATAAAAAAAAGATGATTCAAATAGTTACATAAAATATGAGTTTTGTTATAAAAGAACTTACTAAAATTCTTGTTAGAAAAGAACTTACTAGAATTCTAAAAGAAAGAAAATATTAGAAGATATATCCTTTCAAAGTGTGTGTTTATATGTTTCATATATTGGCTATTTATAGCCATATATTAATGCATACAAGGTCATTAGTGATGTCATATTCCACATGACACTACAATTATTTTACAACACTCATAGCCACTATATTAATGCATACAAGGTCATTAGTGATGTCATATTCCACATGACACTACAATTATTTTACAACACTCCCCCTTGGATATCTATGTAAAAGAAAGTACATAGATATACATAATACGCTTTATTTGCTGCCTCATTAAAAACCTTTCTAGGAAAACCCAGTGGGATAAAACCTAGACTAAGGAAAAAAGAGTACAGTGCGTATTTTACTCCCCCTGATGAAAACTTTACTTGATATCTTGGAGACGGCGCATTCCAATCTTGTATCTCAACTTCTCAAACGTTGATGTTGGCAATGCCTTTGTGAATAAATCAGCAAGATTATCACTTGAACGAATTTGTTGAACTTCTATCTCACCATTTTGTTGAAGATCATGCGTGAAAAAGAACTTTGGTGAGATATGCTTTGTCCGGTCTCCTTTGATGTATCCTCCTTTCAATTGAGCTATACATGCAGCATTATCTTCGTACATTGTGGTTGGTATATTCTTTTTCAAAGAAAAACCACACATTTCCTGAATATGATGGGTCATTGATCTCAACCAGACGCACTCTCGACTTGCTTCATGGATGGCTATATTTCTGCATGATTTGAAGAAGTAGCTACCAACGTTTGCTTCATTGATCGCCAAGATATTGTCGTGTCTCCACATGTAAACAAATAGCCTGTTTGTGATCGGGCTTTATGCGGATCTGATAAATACCCTGCATCTGCGTAACCAATCAGTTCTGACTTGAATTCATTGGAATAGAATAAACCCATGTCCATGGTCCCCCGAAGATATCGAAGTATGTGTTTAACACCATTCCAATGTCTTTTTTGTTGGAATGGAACTGAATCTTGCCAATAGACTTGCTGCAAAACGGAAATCTGGTCGAGTATAGTTAGCAAGGTACATTAGTGCCCCGATTGCACTAAGGTAAGGAGTTTCATCACCAAGAAGCTCTTCATCATTCTCTTGAGGTCGAAATGGATTTGTATTGATGTCAAGTGATCTTACCACCATTGGAGTACTCCATATAATGTGAGTTATCCATGTAAAAATGCTTTAGTTTGTGTACGTTGATTGATGAACAAGTATTCCATTTGACAAATTTCAATCTGTAGGCCAAGACAAAATTTTGTCTTGCCGAGATCTTTCATTTCAAATTCTTTTTTCAGACACTCAACAGCTTCTAAAAGCTCTTTACGAGTTCCAATGATGTTCAAATCATCAACATACACAGCTATTATTACAAATTCAGACCCCGACCGTTTAATAAAAATGCAGGGACAAATCGGGTCATTTTTGTACCCTTTCTTTAACAAATATTCACTCAGACGATTGTACCACATCCTTCCTGATTGTTTCAATCCATACAGAGATTTCTGAAGTTTTATTGAACAAGTTTCTCTTGAATCTTTGTATGCTTCAGGAACTTTGAATGCTTCAGGAATTTTCATGAAAATGTTGTGGTCCAATGAGCCATATAGATAGGCTGTGACAACGTCCATTAGACGCATTTCAAGTTTTTCATGAACTGCCAAATTATGAGATATCTGAAGGTGATTGCATCTACCACTGGAGAATATGTCTCCATATAATCAATGTCAGGTCTTTGAGAAAAACCTTGAGCAACGAGTCGGGCCTTATATTCCTTGACTTCACCTTTCTCATTTCTTTTCGTACAAAAATCCATTTGTACCCCACTGGCTTGATACCTTCAGGTGTTCGGATTATCGGTCCAAACACTTCACGTTTTTCTAGTGAAGCCAATTCATCTTGAATTGCATCCTTCCATTTTGGCCAATCATTTGTGTACATTCGTGAACAGATTTTGGCTCAAAATCTTTATCTTGTTGCATTATTTCAATAGCAACATTATAGGCAAATATGTTGTCAATTACAACATTATTTCGGTTCACAACTTTCTCGTCGAGACATAATTCATTGAAATTTCATTATTTTCAGAAGTTCAAACCTCCTCATCATTATGTGTCATGACTTTGGTCTCATCTTGAGAAATTTCTTTCAACCCATGATAATCTTGATCATTTATTCCTTTTCTCTTTCGAGAATTTTTATCCTTGGAACCAATTGGTCTACCACGCTTCAAATGTGGTCTAGACTCATTTGCCTTAACAATTTGTCCTGTCGGGATATCAACTCGAACTGGAGCATTAACAGCTGGAATATGCGATTTAGTAATCCTTGGAAGATTAGTAAATGCATCTGGTAGTTGATTTGCAATGTTCTGCAAATAAATTATTCTTTGAACTTCTTGCTCACATTGGTTTGTTCTAGGATCCAAATGAGATAGAGATGATGAATTCCAATCTATCTCTTTTCCCAATGACTTATGTTCTCCCCCTAATGTTGGGTATACTGATTCATCAAAATGACAATCAGCAAATCTTGCCTTAAATAAATCTCCAGTCATAGGCTCCAAATATTTTATGATTGAAGGAGATTCATACCCAACATATATCCCCAACCTTCTTTGGGGCCCCATCTTTGTGCGTTGTGGTGGAGCAATTGGGACATACACCGCACATCCAAAAACTCTAAGATGAGAAATGTTTGGTTCTTGACCAAAAGTCAATTGTAATGGGGAGAATTTATGATAATTGGTCGGCCTTATGCGCACAAGTGCTGCTGCATGCAAAATAGCATGCCCCCACATAGACACAGATAACTTTGTTCTCATTAGTAATGGTCTAGCTATCAATTGCAGACGTTTAATCAATGATTCTGCTAGACCGTTTTGAGTGTGAACATGAGCAACTGGATGTTCAACTGTTATACCAGTAGACATACAATAATCATTAAATGCTTGAGATGTAAATTCACCAGCATTATCTAGACGGATTGTCTTTATTGTATAGTCTGGAAATTGTGCTTTCAATCTTATTATTTGAGCCAGCAATCTCGCAAAAGCCATGTTGCGAGTTGATAATAAACACACATGTGACCATCTTGTAGAAGCATCTATCAAGACCATATAATATTTAAAGGGTCCACATGCAGGTTGAATTGGTCCACATATATCACCCTGTATGCGTTCCAGAAACGCAGGGGATTCAATTCCAACCTTAACTGTTGATGGTTTAATGATCAACTTCCCTTGAGAACAAGCAGCACAAGAGAATTCCTTTGATTGAAGGATATTGGGCTTTTTAAGGTGTGCCCATGTGAATTTTCAATGATTTTGCGCATCATATTAAATCCGGGATGGCCCAACCGGTCATGCCAAATGATAAAATCATTAAAATTAGTAAACATTTTGTTTACTAAGGCATGTGATTCAACTGTACTTATACTTGTATAGTACAACCCAGAAGAAAATGCAGGTAATTTTTCATGCACAATTTTCTTCTCTACATTAATTGTAGTAATGTAAAGGTATTCAACCTTTCCTTCATTAGCCGTCTCAACATGATAGCCATTTTGGCGAATAACTTTGAAACTTAATAAGTTTCTTTGAGACTTACTACAATATAATGCATTATCAATGCTTAATATTGTCCCTCCAGGTAGTAATAAGGTCGCTCTTCCAGACCCCTCAATTAATTTTGTACTACCTGATATTGTGTTGACATATGCCATTTTCATAACCAAATTAGAAAAGTATTTCTTTTCTTTTAATATTGTATGTTGTAGCACTATCAAGAAGGCATACATCTCCATTACTCATCTTGAATCCAACTGACAACTGGGGATTTCTATTAATTTTCATTAAAATAAAATACATCAAAAGAAGGAAGAAACAAAATAACAACGGAAATTTAAATACTTCAACATGAATAACATAATAATTAAAAATACATAAGTAAAATATTAACAAATTTCATTCCCCAGCTAAAAGATCAAACATTAGTTTCGATCTCCAAAGAAGTCATCAACTTCCATATGAGTAATGTCACCAAGGCCATCAAAAACATCATCCTTTAAAGCCAAATTTGCTTCAATATCTTTATCATATTTCTGAGATGTTCCCGGCTTATCACCATCTTTAAGAGTCATATGTGACTCAGCTCGAGCATTGGAAGAGGAAGCACCTCTTTTATTTCCTTTTTTTTTAAAGGAATTTTGATAGAGCCTTACAAAATGTTCATGTGTGCGACATTCATTCTTCCAATGGCCTTTCATGCCACAACGACGACAATTACTTTCTGAGGGGTTATTTTGAGAACTCATGTTGTTCTCCCTTTTATTATGACCACCACCTTGACGATTAGTGTATCGTCTTTTATCTTTGCCACGTCCCCGTGCATTATTATATCCCCGATGATCATCTCTTTTTACTTCAGATTGATCACGTGCTTCCACCGCATTTGCCTCCGGTAATGGAGCAGCTCCAGTGGACGAGCTTCATGATTTTTCATTAAAAGAGCATTATGTTGCTCAGCCACCAAAAGACATGATATTAGTTCAGAATATATCTGAAAACCCTTTTCACAATATTGCTGCTGTAATATCACATTTGAGGCATGGAAAGTAGTAAGTGTCTTTTTCAACATGTCCTCATCTTTTATAGTCTCCCCACATAATTTCAACTGGGAGGTTATCCTGAATACAGCAGAGTTGTATTCAATTACGGTCTTAAAATCTTGAAACCGTAAATGCATCCACTCATAACGAGCTCTTGGCAACACTGTTGCCTTTAGGTGGTCATATCTCCCCTTTAAATCAGTCCACAATTCAAGTGGATCTTTCACCGTCAGATATTCAATCTTCAGGCCCTCATCAAGATGATGACGAAGGAAAATCATAGCCTTCGCCTTATCTTGACTCGATGCTTCATTTCCCTGAGTAATAGTGGCATCAAGACCTTTAGCAGCCAAGTGAATCTCAGCATCGAGTACCCATGAAAGATAATTCTTTCCAGAAATATCTAATGCCACAAACTCAAGTTTGGATAAATTCGACATAATGAAAATTATGAGAGAATATGTGAATTAAATAAAAATATTTATAGTACCTTTGCAAGTAGCAATTTCGTGCTGATAACGTGTTATAAAAGAACTTACTAAAATTCTTGTTAGAAAAGAACTTACTAGAATTCTAAAAGAAAGAAAATATTAGAAGATATATCCTTTCAAAGTGTGTGTTTATATGTTTCATATATGGCTATTTATAGCCATATATTAATGCATACAAGGTCATTAGTGATGTCATATTCCACATGACACTACAATTATTTTACAACACTCATAGCCACTATATTAATGCATACAAGGTCATTAGTGATGTCATATTCCACATGACACTACAATTATTTTACAACAAGTTTAGCTATTTGAATTAATCTTGGTAACATATCTAAAATAGTCATATTTAAAATAATACGTTATTCCTCAATTCTATTAATGAAAAATTACGAAACCTCCCCCCCACCCCCACCCCTTCCTTTTTTGTTTTGGTAATATATCTAAAATATTCATATTTAAGACAAATATCTTATTAAAATAACAAACAAAACAAAAAAAAAAATTAAAGAACAAGAAAATAATCATAATTCATAATAATAAATTTACTTGAGAAATCAATAATTAGGTTTTCTTTTTTCTTAATTTTATTTTCAAAATAAGTGATGTTATGAAAAAATTAATCTTATTCTTCCAAAACTATCCTTATTTTAATACATCAAATTTTACATCATTTATTTTAGAATTCTAAACTTCTTAATTAAAAGATGTATCCAAATTAATTAAAAACACCAATTTTTCCTTTTTAGATGGGGTTGGCTTTACTAATCCATTTTGATATTTGTCAATATATATTTATCCATGTCCTAATTAAACTCAGATACGTAATTGCTTGCTAAGCAAGGAAGACAGAAAAATCAATACATATAAGAGTAATTTAGTTCCTTAACCTAACTACTTCAGGATTCTAGTTTTAATAAATTCCACAAAAATTCCCTTAATTAACCATACAATACTTACTTACTTCCTAATCCTTATAGGATTTTTTTTTAAAATAATTAAAGTCTATAGACTATAAATAGAGTACTTTAGTCTGTTTAATTACATATTTTAGTTTTCTTCATCGAAAACATGGATATTACTGAAATTTATCATTATGCTGTATTGGATTTACCATCTGTTGAACAAGGTGCAAAGCTTTCTCAGCACGAAATATCGAAAAAAAGCATTAGAATTACATCCAGATAAGAGGCCGAATAATCATGAAAATTACATCCAGATAAGAGGCCGAATGATCATGAAAATTTTCAAAAGCTCAAGACTTCCTTACGATATTCTCAAAGATTGATGAGAAAAACAGCAAGTTATTTGATAGTACTCGAAAATCACATCTCGATCTTAAGGCAAGAGCAAGAACAGAGCGTGCTGCTTCTGCTGCTGAACGTTATGATTTTTTGGACTCGACTCAAGTTCATCATGCATAATTTTATTTCTTCTTCTTCTTCGTGTTCTATTTCTCACAAAATGGCTGCAAATCCGCAGTTCTTCTTCTTTCTTAGTTGAAGTTCCCCTTTTTTGACGGTTGTAGTTTCTAAGTTGGACGATTGGTATTCTCTTGATGAAAGGTAAATTCAGGTATGATGCTCCTTCTTAGAAGGATCAAAGGGAAAATCTTGCCTTTCTCTCCTAATGAATGAAATTCCGATTTGTTACTCAATTTTCACTACTTGGAGTGAGTTTTTCTTTTATTATAGATAATATCGAGCACACATGATCTATCTGAATAATGGACTAGTTTAACCAAGACGCATTCAATCTTCTATAGCGACTTTCGGACCATTTCAATCATTGTATTCTTCTCAACCTTTTCTTGGTCACTGAACTCCACGTTTCAAATGTACCTAGAGGATGAGTCAGACATATGCATGATCGAGGAGTGGGTTCCACATGGAAGGTGGGCAGGAGATTTCATATTTCCATCTCAACGCACATCGTGACATGCAGGCAATACCAGCGAGACCTAGAAAGCAACTCGATTGGGTGTCAAAGAATTCATAATACTTGCATCCTCCCGAACGGGATTTCTTTTTCTGCAACAGAAAAAAGGTAGCAGATTTTGACGTGACACAACCTAACGGTATACACATCCAATACCAATACTACATCCATTGCCTCTTGAATTTTGAATTTGAAGGGGTTATCCTCTCAATCTTTATTTGAAAGCGAAAATAATAATTATCTTTGTGAGGCTATAAAGCCTAAGCATATACAAATTGCTCCAAAAGATTTGGTAGCGAGAAGTCATTGAACGAATTGTTATCCTTAATTGGTTGAAACAGTGGTTGACTTGAGTTTCTTGGTATTATAGTATTGCATTATCACCAGATGGCCAATATCCACTACTGTAACAGACAATTGTATTTCATTGCTAACGCATTGACGGAGACTTTTTTATCTACCAGTTATTGTGGACCCTTGCAATTCTCAACCACCCACCTTGATTGTTAAGATGGAGGATGATATATTAGGGCGGTATGTCACAATCTGAATTGGTTGTGATTTTGTTAGAAAAAATCAAATTAAACCAATAAATTATATACATATATTTAATAATTATATACATACATAATAAATTATTTTGATAAACAATTTTAAAGACATTATATGTATTTTCATCAAAATTTATTTATAATTTACTATGAAAGCAAGAATCCTCAAGGTGAGAATATTTATGTTTATGAGATGGAAATGTCAATGTCTCTTCTTTCTAAGTCAAAATAATGCATTGTTAAGCTTTATACATAGTAAATTCAATGATTGAAAGCTATGTAATATCAGTCATTTTAACTATTTTTTTCATTTTAAATAGATTGTTGTCACTTTTTTTTTCCGTTTTGAATGAATTATTACTTTTATTTTGTCTATGATTAATAACAGCATAACTAAACGAAACCAATAACAATCAAACCCGATAAATATATTTTATATTTGATTTACTTTGATTTTGATAAAAAGAATTTTAAAAAATAAGTTACATTCATTTTTTTAACCAATAATCGATTCAAACCGATCAGAACACTCCTACACTTGTACATACATGAACTTGATGAAAGCATAACTAGTCATTGCATCAATTTTGAGTATCTTGTGAATCCATTCGGTCGCAAAAGTGGACGGAGTGTCATGAACCGCCATATCATTATGAAATTATTTATACGGAAAGCTTACATAGAAAGAAGACTAGTCTATAGTAGAAGGTTTTATAGATATATGGAGACTTCTCATGAATTTTTTTAGAATTTTATGGATTTTCATGAAAGGTTCTTGAAATCTTCTAGTTATGTAGAGATAAAAATGGCTTATTTTGTAAATATTGATGGACTTGTCTAATAATAATTAGACCATTACATATTAGCTCTTTATAAGTAGAGCAACACTCATTTGCAAAATAATAAAGTAAGAATCAAGCAAATTTTCCTTGTCTTCAAGAATACAAAAATTGTCTTTCTTAAATTCCTTACCAATCTAATATTTAAATAGTTACTTAAGTTTTGTAAGATCGTAAAAAAATTGTGAGTGAATATAATTTACGAGGTAATTATTACCTACTTAAGAGTATAATTTATAGGATAAGTTTATTTTATATATATAATTTGACTAGCTGTTGAATATATATTCTCTCCATTTAAAAAAGAATTATTCTATTTTCTTTTTAGTATGTTCCAAAAAGAATGATTTCTTTTCTTTTTTGATAACATTTTAAACTTGCTACGTGACATGTTTAAGACCACAAGATTAAAGGACATTTTGATAAATTCGACATAAGTTAAATCACAAAATTAAAAAGTTCTTTCTTTAATTAAACATTCGTTTCAAGTCAAACTAAACCATTTTTTTTAAAACGGAGTGATTATTTTTTATTTCAATTAATCAACTAATCATAGACTCACTCCACTTTCAATTATTCACAGTCACATCCCTTTGTTAAAATACCATTCCAAAAAAGCTGCTTATTTGTCTCTTTCAAAGAAACCTCACATTCTTCATCATCATTAATGGGCTTTCACAGGAATAAATACGAGTTGTTCATTCGGTTTTGGTTAGTGGATGACTTATGACTCTTACCAAGTCTAACATTCACATCAATCTGTAGCAATTTTGTATAGGAAAGTTGATTTCATTTTTCAGTGGGTGGAATTCTGTGGGAACCAGATGACAAAGTATGGTTTTTTTGCTGTTTTTCTGTATGGGTTGTTAGATCTTGCTTTGCTTTATAACCCCTTTGTTGCGCTTTTACCCAATTTCTGTATATCTTTAAGTTGATCAAGTTTTTGCTGCAAAATCTTGAATCCCAATTCTAGAAAGTTAGGGTTTTTTCTCTCTTGAGTAATTGAGTTTTGATGCCTGATCATTCTGTAGTTTTTTTTAAAAAAAAATGAATTTCGGAAGTTATGGCAAATTCTTGTATCCCAATTTAAGAAAGTAGGTTTCTATGTGAATAATTACCCCTCTTGAGTAATTGAGCTTTGATGGGCTGTTTGGCAAATCATTTTGTAGTTTTTTTTTTAATGAATTTGGGAGGTTAAAGCAAAATCTTGAATCCCAATTTAAGAAAGTAGGGTTCTTTGTGAATGAATACCCCTCTTGAGTAATTGAGTTTTTGATGGCTGTTTGGCAGATCATTCTGTAGTTTTTTCTAATGAAACTGGGAAGTTATTGCAAAATCTTGAATCCCAATTTAAGAAAGTAGGTTCTTTGTGAATGATTATTCTTCTTGAGTAATTGAGTTTTGATGGGCTGTTTGGCAGGTCATTCTGTAGTTCTTTTTTGAAGAATTTGGGAGGTTACAGCAAAATCTTGGATCCCAATTGAGATGTGCGGAAGTGGTACAACTACTACTACTATGTCACCAGACGTTTGTGGATCTAGCTTGCTTTTATCACTGCCTGATGACGTGTTTGCTATAGTAAGTAGATCACTTTCTCCAAGGGATGTATGTAATCTTGGTTTATGCTGTAGAAACTTGCATGATTTAGCTGCCTCTGAGAAGGTTTGGCTATCACAATGTGAAATGCTTGGGGTGGTTCCTTATCGCGACGTTATTGAATGGCGAAAGGGAGTTTGTTCCTACAAGGCACTTTGTCACTTCTTTGTAAGCATAAAGCCTTTGCTTGGTATTTGGGTTCATCAAAATCCTGAACTCGGCAATGTTGTTTATGTTATGCCTGGTTTTATCTCTGCGGTTGGTTGTCGGATTATTCCCCAAGAACTTGGTCCATTAGGCCTTGAAGACAGTCCAATTTTGTGGTCGCCTGTATTTGAAGTTGTTTCTGATTTTGAGGGCTCTGCTGCATTTTTCCTTCATGGTAGGGAGAATGGAACTGACTATGTTTATCCTGGTTCGCTTAAGAAGGTCGAGAGGACTTGCAATGTTCTTTTGTTAGAGGTTGAGCCTCAGCAGTACACAAGTGGGGGTAAGTTGTTCCACAGCAAGAGTTTTCTTCATCCTTCAGAGAATGAGGCATCACGGAAGATATGCAGATCCAATAATGGGGTTTCTGTGTCAGAGAGGGTAACGGAACAGCGCGCAACAACAGTGCCCTTTGGACGGCTTGCATTTGTTGATAGGAGAAAGTTGCTTGACACAGTTACTAACCAAGTTCGTCAAACGCTGCCAGATGCTAAAGATGCCATATTATTTCCTTGTTTGAGAAGAGAGGAGGCTGATTTACGGGAGAATATGAAACTCTTGTATGAAAGGAGATTGCTCTTCATGCAAATGTACGATGGTGGTGGTGGTTTTACTGTCTGGAAGGCTGGTTCGGAGTTGCCTTTGCATCCTTCTCCTGTCGGATTGAGTGAGTTCAGACAGAATCTTGATCTGATAAGTGGCTGTCATGCCTCACAAACTGCTACTGATCATGAGAGTCGGAGTCGGAAGTCACTGGCTGGATATGTTAAACACAGTCTAAAATATATACTCAAGAAGTCAAACTCTATCAATGGCAAACGTGATCTCCTTGGGAAGAATTCCTCTGGCCACGGAAGTAAGCATGCCCAGCTTCACGAGTTCCTGCAGCCAGGTGATGCAATAGGGCTGACATTACATGCTTCAACTGTGAAGTTATCCTCTTATCGTGCTTGGCCAAATATGCACGAAAGTAAATTTGCTCTGTACAAGTTGCCTATGCGGACACCAGAAGTGGGCCAAGAATATGCTGGTGTATGGGGAGGGACTTTTGGTTGGCCCCCGGGGAGGCCTTCTGATGATAAGCCCGGAAAAGCATTGTTTCTTCTTTTGCTGTCTTATGAGGAGTCCCAAGGTCAGAAGCTACTTATTGCGACCAAGATATTAGAAGGTACACATTATGTTTTGCATCCTAATGGCTCAGCTATGTTTATAGTAAATATTGAAGAGCCTTCGAATGATCCATTCCCTTGGTGCACCGATGGGCATGATTCCAACCCTGTAGATGTTAAGCATGCTTTTATGGGTGAAGGTATTGCTAACGGGTATGGTTTCCGATATCCTGGTTCAAAACCTGGTTCACTCTTTGTAATCCATGATAAAATGCTTGCTTTTATATGGAAGGAGTCCAGGTCTGTGTTGGCCTTGCAGAGGCTCGATTTGCAAGAGGTTTTGAGCAAGGGGGAAAGGATCCCTGCTCTACCTCCGGTTTCCAATTTTGCATACCTTACCAGGTCCTATTCAAACGTGTTTGCCAACGGTCTGACTTCACCAAGGCAAAATCATCCGTAGGGATGACATGCAAGAAGAGCAAAGAATCTTTTGCTTGAAATGGCCGAAACCCACAAAAAAAATAGGTGGAAAACAGCCTAAGTTTGTTGTACTTGTAAGTTCGTTTAATTCACACAGCAGGGTGATTGAGGTGCGTGGTTTGCAAGTTACTACTCAACTGCTTGTAGCGTATGGCGAGATTTTTCAACTTCCTATTTATGATTCCTGGGCAGGAATAAAGCTTTTTCAAACCATTCTGTAGTTTTATAATGAGGATACCATTTCTATATTTATTGAACAATCTTTGTGCTGTTGTTAATTATGAAAGAGTTATAGTTTCCTTGAAGCAGGAATGAAGTTGCACCTTCTCTTGATGTTATTTGTTATAAACTTATCTTCTATGAAAAAATTGATTGAGTTAATGTTTTCCATTGGGAATTAATATTTTTGCAAATGTATAGGTTGATATGATTAAATTATTGTAACATATCGGCATAATGCCTTTTCTTTTTTAAAAAACAAAAACAAAAAAAAAAAAACAAGCAAGGGCAATCATGCACCTTGATGAATTCTAGGGTGGATGTAATTCAGTTCAAACGAAATATGGAGGAATATTAACGTAGCGTTAGAGGATAATATTAGCGAAGAGGTAAGTGGGAACAGCATCCTTGGAAAGGAACATGAGTTTCTTACATCTGAGAGTTCTCTAACGAGGTTAAGGTGTGATCTAAAAACGAAAAATAGTGAGATCCAGAGTCTCAAAAAGAAATTTTAGAAGTGGGGTTTGATAGGTAGAGCGGATTTTTTAGGAAAGAGCTGGTTGAATTTGCTAGCCCAAAATTGAGAAACAAAGAAGGCAACCTCCGATTTCGTTTTACTTGATCTTTATAATTTCATTTTTCTAGTCTATTTTAGTAAATCAAGAGATTTTATCCCCGTACATTAATTTAATAAAATGCAACATGAGTATTTGTGAGTTGAAAACTTTGGTATGGCCAAAGAAAATGCATCAGAAATGGTTCAATTAACATGTGAGTTAGTTTGAACATGAAAATTGTGTGATTTATACAAGAAAACAGGGAAATGGATTATGTGTTAAAAAGTACTTTTTGAACTGAAAAAGAAAATAACCTTTTTTTAAGGATATTTCTGAATTTGTATATTTGTAGGTTAGTGGATGGGTCAGAAAGTTTATTTTTGAGAGAACTTTGGTTCAAGAAAAATTGTGTATGAGAATATATTTATAAAAAATATATAAGTAAAATGCTATGATGAAATATTGAAGAAAGAAAAATATGACTATAGAAATAATATTGATAATCAAAGTAAGAATACACTAGCATAAATGCCTAATAATAATGATATAACTACAAATATATTAAATATAAATATAAATAAATATATTATTATAATTGGAAAGCACCAAAGTGAAAAATTATTTATTTATTTGTCCTTTTATTAATTAAAATGTTATAAAGTATTTATATTAATTAATTATTAACTACTAATCCAACATAAAAGTTAATTATTTATTCATCAGTTATGAGTTACACCTCCTCCAATATGACTTTAAAGTATTTTCAGTTTTCTAAGCATCAAGAAATTTGCATTTTTCTTAGCATTAAGATGTTTTTCAATTTTATAGATATATATTAAATTAAATTAAATTAAATGGTACAATAGGTGCATCGAATCTCATTATATCAACTCCAACACCTGCATCTTGAGAAACCTTCGAGACCTTCTTATTATTGTCAGAGGGCAATGCTTCTGATGATTTAGACATTTCATGCAGTCACTCTACCCCTAACTCAAATTTTGGAATAGTTCAAAGAAGTTGAAGAGTCAGAAACGGAATTTAGGAATATGAATAGCTAACTTCATTAATATCTCTCTCAATCTATAGTGTAATATATTGTCATTTCTATACTTTTATCCTCTCTATATAGTTTTTGATATTTCTTGTATTTGTTTTTCTTTAATATATATCTTATTGTTTTTGCTAATTTTAATTCTTATTTATTTTTCTTCTGTTTCAGTTTTTTATCTTACAATTTTAAATTCTTCACTTCTCATTCACATCATCAGGTAAGTAATAAATATGATGTTCGTTTCACAAAAATATAATGTAATCTGTAAAAACAATTGTGATATGTATGACATTTTTTAGTAGTATAAATGATATAGACTTTAGATTCATACAAAATGATTATTTCTTTGAGTCGATACATTTTTTGAAGATGTACATCCAATATTTTTAAATAAGATATTTTAAATATTTCAACCATTTATACCAAGTTTCTTATTTGTGAGTATAGATAGCTTATATTATATTCCATAATATGATCATATTTAAATAATTTAATTAATATTTTCCTGAAATTTACATATGAAAGGATTCATAATCTTGAATCACACAAAGAAAGTTGTTTGTGCAATTGGATGTTATTTTCTAATGCCAATAATAATTAACTATCTCTATCCCATGAGATTGACAATGATACATTATCCACCATAAAGAAACATTTGTTGATCAATATTTGTACATCATGAAATATTACTTTTATTGGGCAACAACTTCTTAATATGTATGTGTCTACAAAAAAGAGGTGATATTTTCTTACACAAGATACAAACTTTAACATGTATGGAACACTTGCAAACATAATCACCGTTACTTATGTAACATATAAATTATTTGTTGTATAAATTATTTGTTGTTGAAATATTTAAAAAAAAAATTAAGGAACTATTGTACCAAGTATAAGATATATTAGAATTATATAAGGAAAATATCACATATATCAATTTAATTGATTGTGTATAACTATAAATCTTTTTCAAAATTTAGTTACTCATATTACTTGCAAATTTTAGTAGCATCTATATCATATAATTTTTTGTACTAATTAACACAAGACACACGTGCAACGCACGTTCCTAGAGACTAGTAATAATAATATTGGTAAGAGAGCACGTAGTTGCTCCAAAATAGAATGATGTTCAACCACCGGACAAAGAGAAATCACTCGACTATCTATTAATTATTCATTGATTATCATGCTTCCCTACCTTTCTCACTATGACATTTGTGTTTCTCTTCACATGCTCGAACCATATCAGTGTTATGACTGATGACTGTCTTGTTGTCTTCGACATGGCTCTAGTGAAATTAAATTCTCCGTAAAGATGCAATATGACTAGGACATACCTAATTGAAAATCTAATCTCAAACCTCTTTGAAGGAGCTCCAAGAAAAATTCTTGGCTTCCAAATGAGGAATTTTCATCATAATGTTTGAAACTCCCTACATTCTAATTTGTTTGAAAAGCATTTAACAGTGAAATTGGAACTATTGTGAGTGACTAACTAGGTCTAAGTTCACAAATTCATCTCATTGTTCAAAAGTATGGCTGTAAACAGTAGTTCACTAGTAGTAAAGTAATTAAGCTTTCAATAGTAGTAATCTAAGCTTTTATATCCCTTCCCCTTGATCCCACAATGTAATAGAAAAATTATACATAAACAAAAAAAAAAATTAATAGGGTAAGCTTCACTTGCTTGTATAAGAAAATTTCAACTAGAAGAGGAAGAAATAGAGGCTCAAAATCCTGCTCATAAATGAATGAAAAAGCCCAACAAAAGAAGTGGAGACAGATTAGGGAAATTACAATGAAATTTTCATTATATGGTATTCCTTATAAGGGTGTTAAGCCCATCTATACAAAAATCACTAGGGGCTAAACACCCAATGATCACAATCACAAAGAACTAATTTCCAACGCGGTTTAATTACAGTTATCGCTTGATACAACATTTGAGGCCTCTCATATAAGGAAAATGTGCACAAAATGCTGTACACTAGGTGGCGGCGACTGCATCCACAAGTAGCTGAATATCGCAGATACATCATGTTTGGATGGTTCTATATTCTACCATTCTCTGTCTTTCTACAGGTTGAGGCTCGAAGAATCCTGTCACGGATACAGCGATTTGAGGGCACTGCTATAATAGCTACTGAAGGGACATCCATATTTTCCTCTTCAAAAATGAAACACCAATCAGGTGCTCATACTCCATAATATATCTCACTTTTTGATGACATAATTATGCTTCATTTCACCCTGAATGCCAATAGAAATGAACCAAGGTTATTTTAAGACAACAAAATCCAAACATCTGGAAAAATGATGCTTAGATTAGCCAAGAATAATATAATAACCAGTACTGGGTACTACGTTTAAGAACTGGGATACAAGAAAGGAGGACGCTTCACTTGGCATAGCTCAGGATCTTGGGTACAAGGGCAACAATAGCTAAACAAGTGGAAATAAAAAGAAAAGAATCAGGAAATGTACTCAATACTTCACAGCTAAATGCCAGGAGCTAACAACAGACAGTAATGACACATTAAACCATATGAACTTTTCTCCATGAAAGACATAGAAGCATACCTCAATTCAGCATCACTTCCAGTGATGGTATTGTTAAATTTACACCACAGCCCAGAACAGCAAATTCACTATGTCATAGAGGTTTTGGATTTTGAATTCCTCGGGATGCTAGTTTTACGAAGTTGAGGGTTTTCTATTGAATAAACAAGAAGACTTCCATCCTTAGTCCCAGCTATAAAGCATTCTTCCGGTGTCACAGTTAGTGAAGTTACTATTTTCCCAATACCATTGTACTTCCCCACAATCTCAAGTGAGTTCATAGAGCGTACGATGATTAGCCCTTGATCTCCAGCACAAACCAAGAACTCTCCGCAGCTACTGAGTTCAAGACAATTTAGGCGGCCATTGGATTCAGAAGATGAAATGTGTTTGCCATTTATAGAGTAGAGGTGCAAACTAAGATCATCATCAGAATAAAGAACAATCCTTCCATGACGTGATGCAACAAGCTTTGACAGTGGACTGCCAGATGGATGTCGTAGGGATCTAACGTATCTCCCATCCCGTAGCGTATGGAAAACACAAGTTCCATCTTTTGATCCACTTATAACTATATCAAGCTCAATACTTGCATACAAGCATGTAATAACGTCATCATGACCACACAAAATATGGAAAGGGGCTTCAGCAATGATACAATCTTTTCGAGGAACCTCTGCTTGAGTGTGCTTTACTCGCTTTTCAGAGGTTCTAATGCGCACAATCTCCCAGATCATTACTGTTGTGTCATAACTTCCAGTAGCCAGGATGCTTCCATCAGATGTAACTGCAACAATCAAAAATGGCTTAGCATTACTGTAAAATATAGAATAACTAAGAAATATGTCTTTCCAGTGCTGTAACCAGGCAGTACATTTTGATAAAGTAAACAATTTTATTGATGTTGGAAGAAGAAAACTCCTGCATACAGGAAGTATAACCAAAGAAGCAGAGAACCTATCCCAAAATATGGTTGTCTACAAAAGACAGGATATTGTAAAGAAACAAAACAAAAGAAGGTTTCTTATTCCTTTTTTTATGAAGTAAATTGCCTTAGTTAAGGCATCAAGAAGATGGAGGTCTATGGGAGATCTAGTTTACAAAATAGTTATCAAATGTACAAGTTTTGTGTATTTAAGTATAATATACATGATCAATGTATAGATTTTGGATATTTGGGCTAGCGGCCATAACTAAGTTCGGCTGACGGGCGAAAAATGTAGAAGCCCAATTACATAAGGGTCAAAAGGCTGGCTCCAGTACAATTCCTAGAAGGAGCTAAAAGTTTTTTTTAAAAAAAAAACTGTCAACAGCAAAAGGCTAGCTGCAAAACTATACTTATGCTAATATAAGGGAGCTAACAAAATCCAAAAATCATCAACACTATTTCCCATTTTTCTTTTTAGATGGGTAGGATGCTTATGGAAAACTCTGATGACTTGCATCAAATATCGAGGCCAGTACATGCTTATTTTCTGATAATATTCATCCTAGACAGTCTATGAAGATCTAAAAGTCATAAAAGAAAGAGATACAAAGTTGACATTCCAACTGTGGTAATGAAAGTTGGCCCTCATCTGTGACCATTCCTATAGGAAGCCATGGAAAGACCAAAAAGAAAAAAAAAGGTTTCAGAATTGTGCCCCATCCTGCTCGTAGCAACGAATATTGTCCCTCATCTGGACAATTCCTACCACCTCTCAAGAGGGAAAAAACAAAAAAATAAATAAATGCAGACACACATACACCACCTTCAATTGTTTTTTTAAAAAAAAAATTGAACACCACCTTCAATAGTTACAGAGCTATACTTACAAAACTTTTTCAAAAAAAAAAAAATAGTTACAGGGCTATACTACACATTTATTATTCCTCCTTGCCTAGGTTGAACCACAAGTATCTGATATTTTGGTATTCTTCAACGTCAAAAGGTTATCAATTAACTGTATCGACGTGACAGGAACCACCACCCCACCCTCAAATTTGGCATAAAAACATGACCTATCTCACACAGACACTCAAACCATGTAGGAGTATTTACTGATACTGGTAGACAAATTGTTAGTCCCGAACTGATTCACAACACTATAAGCAATAAACATGTAATATAAGTACATAAATACTGTAATCAGGTGTGATGAAAGCTTTGCCTTCTTGATTTGAAGTCCTAGTTCCCAAAATATTAAATTTCACTTTTTAGAAAGCTCACGAGTCTCCTCTCTCTCTCTATGGATCCTTATAATTTAACATAGATGCGGGGTGGAGGCTAACGTTAGAAGGTCTTTTGCGTTGTGAAAGAAGATTTAAGTGGGAAATCAAGAAGCTTGGCAGAGATGACAAAATGTGCTGATAAAACTTCAGAAACAGCTTTTCAGTTGTTTTCTGCAGTTCTCCCAGAACTCAAAATAATTTTCAGCTATAGAATGAGAAGCCCCTACTTTCTGTGTTTGCTTTTTCTCTATGACAAAAAATAGTAAGAGCTAAGCAAGAGTATCAAGAACCAGGAGTACCAAGCAAAATACCTGCTGCACCATTATTTATTTAAACATTTTTTGACACGTGAGGTCTCCAGCATATCCTTAATGCTGAGGAATACAACTTCACCAATTACAAAAGAAAAAAAAATTTGACATGTTGCCTTGCACCAATATTCAACCGAAAGACACTATGAGCATTGAGCACCGAACAGTCAAGACGTCTGCTGTTCGCAAACAATTTTAAATGGACAACAAGATTTATATTTTACATCCTCGCACAACAAATAGATTCTCTGGAGCGCTCAAGTCAGTTCAATGTTGATGCTATCAGTTCCGTTAATTTAATCACTATATCACAAGAATTATCTGCATTCAGCCTTCATTTTTCCAGAGAATCAATGAAGTGTGTAAATTTGTTAGCTAGAAGCTCCAAACACAAGCTGTCACATCTTTCAATCATGAAAATTACCTGAAATGCAGCTCACAACATCTTTATGTTGTCTAATGCTCTGTACCATTCTTCCATCAGTTAGCGAAATAACCTGAAAGCTGTTTTCGCAGGTACCACATGTTATCAAAAAATTTTCAGACGGTGTTGATAATGTTCCAAAGCATTGTGCTCCAAGCTCGATATTTTCAGCCAGAGGACTCCCGATTTTCCGAGGAGGAAGGATATCAGAACCAATCCCGAAAAAAGGATCCTGCAAGAAAGTTAAAAATAATGACTTCAAGGTTGACTAGCTAATCATAATGCTTGACTTGTTATTGCTCTAAAACTTACCTGTGAGCTAGAGAAGGTAAAGTTCCCTCCGGACTGCAATTGGGTGGTCACCCATGTCTTAACAGACATGCTGAGGCCCTGGTTCACAAGAACAATGTTCGAGTCCAGCACATTAACATACAGAGTAGCTGACGGACAACTGCTTGCACATGAAACCATTGACGTTAGGTTGATAGAACCAGGGGCAAATCGTAGAGGATGAGCAATTGGAATCGGAGGTCCTCTTCTAGGATGTTTCTTCCGGAAAAGTTGAATTGGTGTTTGACCAAAGTTGGCAATTTGATCTTCTATGGCAGACCTTTGCAATTCATCATCCATGGTATCCAGATCCACAGCATCTTCATATGTCAAATAGTAAAAAATATTTGCTGCCTGTATGACAATATCTTCAAAATCAGTGAAATTCAAAACCAGCAACTGATTCAAGAATTATTTAAAGTGAAAGCTAACTCCCTATACCTCAACTGCTGGTTTTCCCCGCTGCTTGTAGCCAAATACCAAATCAATCCATTGATGTAGATTTGAGCTCACATATTCACTTTCAAGGGCCTCTCTGTTCTTACAAACAAATTCCTCAGCACACCCCTACATGCATTTGAAAATTAGTTTCTAAACATTGTATACACTAAATAGTAAAGAAGATCACTAGAACTTTGGCACAAAGGTTAGCTCCTTAAAGTAAGAGGGTGCCAACTTATATACAAGTGAAAAAAGAGCCAATCAATTTGTGCCAGGAGGGAACTGGGAAATTTCATATCACATGTCTGTATCAGATACAGCTTTCATTTTGCCCAAAAAATCCAAGTGGATAAGCATTTGCATTTTAGTCTATGCACTGTAACAACCTTGTTTTAAGACATCTACTGTTCTTTTCCCATACTCTAATGCATGCCAATACAGTGTTCCATGTGTGAACCATAGTAGAACCTGTTGAAAACAAGAATGAGTTGGGTGCCTACTACTAGAACTTCGATTATTTGAGCAATCTCCACTGTATTTTGGTTTTGATTTTTTGTCAAAGTTCTAGTAGGTCAACTCAAATTGCATCCCAAACAGAGACTATGTGCATCCAACAAGGCAATAGGTATCAAGTCCTAAACTACTCCACCCACTAATTTAAGATTTTAAGTTGGATGCTTACATATTATCAGAGAACTCTTTTGGTAAACCTTGCTCTTGCCTATAAATTCAATTGTTAGTCCATACATGAACGATAGAACTAGTTACATATGCAGGAGTGTCTTTGAGATAAAACTAGTTACATATCGGGTATACAGATGCATCCAAAGGGGTTATTTTGCCATTAATACATTGGTGCTCAAATTTGAAGATTTAAATCCTGTTTGAAATGGTAAGGCATTTGAATCAAATAAGGTCATATAAGTTATTCCAATCCCTGCCTATTGTATCTGACAGGCCACATAAACATGCTCTAGAAATCAACTGTGTTAGGCTGGATTCCATTTATAGGCATAAAGAACCTCTTATAGTTTGCTCCAGCTTCCCTTTCTTAGGTATTCTTTCATATTTTCCCACTCAAGTAGGCTATAAACATACATCATATGGCAATGAAGAAGAACTTAAACAAGCATTTTCAGTTTAAATAAGCAGTACGAGTATACCTTAGCCCATGGAGGTAGGCAAATATCAGCTATTCGTTCTCCATCTTGTTTGACACCAAAATGATATGAATTTGAGTTGATCAGAAATTCTGGCATGTAAAAAAATTCAGGAATCAACTCTTTCACATCACTTGTATTAGAAAGACAATTCCGATATGTTCCTCCAATGCTATGAAAAAGCCGGTCAGCATGATCGAATTTGCCACCCTAAAAATTGAGAAAACAAAGAAGACAACAAGTTTTCTTAGTCTTAAAAACTTTGCTCTGGGTAGAAGATGCAAAATCACACACAATCAAACTCAACCCTACCAGCTAGACGAATCTCTACAGAATTAGACAACTTTAACTATAACTAGTGAAACCAGTGGTCAATAGATGAGAAATCTCCAACTACCTGAAGATTACGGTGGAGGGCTGTAAAAGGTTCCAGTCTCAGGAGGTAAAATAGCACAATTCCCATGCTCGAGTAATGAGAACCATAGTAGAAACTGTTGAAATCAAGAATTAGTGTACATCATGTAATGTATCAAAGGTAAAGTTTTGGAGGACATACGAAAATGTAAATTCAAATAGTACCTGGGAATATCAGGGTCAGAGAAGCTGCGATATCTATCCTCAAAAACCTGCAGAGTTCAACTGCGATTGCATCACAAACAGAGAGAGCTGTACACTGTATGTGAAATTAATTAACAAATAAGTACTGACTAACCTCGAACCTTTTAGCATCCAGTGCTCCAACAGGTTTTGATAGATCCCTAAAGGTAGAAGATTTGTTAAAATCAAGAGTTTCCGACGAATAATCAGCTAGAATCCAAGGGAACACGGGATACTGGGTCAAATCATTGTAAGATCTCCCAGCTAGAGTGTTCAGAGCCATCAAATACTCAAAGTTTGTTATCTCCCTCCTCTTCCAGCGTTCTCTAGCATTTTCTGCCATCTCCAATGCCACACGTCTGTCCACAAAAGAAATAACTCCAGCCTTGTCCCTGTAACCCTTGGGAAACAAACTTTCGTTTCTGTTTAGAACTATTAAGCTTCCAACGTCTTTGGCATCCTTTTGCGAAGCAAAGTTAAAAAATACAGGAGCAGTGGAATCACTGAAGAAAATTTCAATCGCTGTATATCTTAGCAAATATCTAGTCCAATGGACAGCCTTTACCTACAATGAGAAATGTTGGAGAGGATAACATTGTGGATAAAGAATATGAGACTAAATCATACAGAAAAGCTTCAGCTCCAGTACCTTGAAGATTGTCCATCTCCTGTGCCGATTAATGTTGTTAGGATGCTTTTGATGCTCATCATTATTGACAGTACCAATGCTATTAATGGGTCTCCCTCTCTCACTATCTAAATCATAACTCATGGGCCACTTGAGAAATTTGTGATTTTGGAGTCCCCCTAACTGCTCCGACTTGTTGATATCAAACTTACCAGAAGAGTCAAAATTTTTGAAAACAGATGACCCTCCTGTACCTTCGACAAGAAACTCACCAAAGAAATGCAAAAATTTCTTTTTCACTGCTAAATGTCCAGCTAACTTTCTCTTTGGTGTAACAAGGACACAGGGGACTGACATGAGAACCTGAAAATAAATCCAAGCATGAGAAATACTGAATTAGTTGTTTTCTCTATTTAGATATAGAGGTAAATTTGTACCTCACTATCCTCTGATTCCGTCTGGGTGGAGGAGCAATCTAAGTCCTCCTTAGTGAGGTCCTTCAGATCACCACTTTCTTTTACGACCTCCAAATACTGTCTATCGGACAAGTCTTCGGAGCCAGGCTTTTGCCCACTAAGCTCGCTCTCGCTTTCATTCAATTCAGATGAACCCTCATCAGTAATCCTCCTGATTCCTTTCAGCAAGAACCTCTTCATTTGCTCTGGAATATGTGCCGCAAAACCAGATTTGGCATCACTGGAAGGATTAAGAGCATCAATACTAGGTGTGGTAGAGGTAGGACGACAAAGTTTATCATCAAAATGATAATTCCTTCTCAACTTTTGTCGGCGACGCCATGTGTCCTCTGTTTTATCAAGTTTCCAGTGTGTTAATGTGCTGTTTGGGAAAGGATCAGCTGACCAAGGACCCCTTTCATCAATAAGAGAGCGAAAAGTGTGAATCCACTTGCCCTAGATGAGCCCAAAAAAAAGGATTGTCAGGAAAAGCTCAATGTGGAAAGCATGGGAGAAGCAATAAACCAGTGACAATATTTTGTATACTCACAGCAACAATTTGCTGTTGCTCATCATATGCTAGTTGGAAAGAACTTCTTCTGTTGTCATCAGAGGCAAGAATGACATTTAAACTACTCCGCATTTCATCTTCAAAAGCTTTCTTTTGGTTGGAGTCTGTGATTGTCGTTTCATCCAACCTCAGACGAAGCTCATGCAACTGTGTGGTCCTATCTGCTGTTGAACTCTTGACATATTTTACTTCATCAGCAAACTGGACAGCATTGAATGAAATGTCACTAGGTATAAGTGAAGAAGAAAAATTGGAAAAGGAAAAAAGATAAATAAAACTCTGCAAACAAGCTCATGAAATAGAAAATTCTATCCACATACTGCCCTTCCAATGTTAGACTAATATAGATGGGGAACTTCTTGTTACATTAAGCCCCAACATTTTGAGCATTAGAACAGAAGTCGTCAACAGATAAGTTCTAAAGAATAATAGCTGTTCATTATGGTTACTGAGGTACTCAGCAAAACAAGGATAGAGTAGTTATGGGAAGTTCTTTCAGGGGGTTTTGGCGAACATTCAGGTGTCTCATTTGTTTTTCGCTGATAACAGACTTGCTATACCAGGTTGACGAGGATCAGCTCCTTCGACTGAGGAAACAAGTTGTAATTGTTCCAATTAGTCTAAGACTAAAGAATAATCCTAAAAATATGTTGAATGATTCCTCTGGAAAAGGTGAGTAATGTTTAGTCCGCGGCAGCAGTCCTCATCTGAAAAGTGTCCTCCTTCAATCACCTGTTTAGACTTACCCCTTTGGTGTCTCATAAAGGCCAAGCAATAACATAAATAGCATTTGAAAGACTTGAGAAGAGATTAGTAGGACAGCAAAGAGAAATTGATTAGGAGTTATCCAGCATTCGGAATTTCTCAAAATCCAGTATCCCAACTTATTATATGTTATTATTGCTCATTCCTCTGATCTTGTTTTCTCTACATATATGGACAATATATGATCCTTTGTTGATTAATTGCTCTCTGTAGAAAACCACATTCATTTGTAAGTGCCCCTCCTTTATGTATAGAATTTGGATATAGAGATTTTGTCCCCTTTTATCAATAACTTATTAAGTTTTCATTTGACAAAAGGTTAGACACAGTCTATTGGTAACAAAACAGCAAGCATGCAACCCCTGGGGAACAAAATACATAAATGGAATCTGAAAAGATCAACTACAAGCCAACCTAGGGAATTGGAGATATAAAAAAAGAAATCAGGTAGACTACATAAAATTGGGACAAGATTTCATAGACTATAAAGTGGTCATTTATTTTTTTGAAACTGGAGACTATGAAGTGGTCATGATGGGAGAAATAACAGAAAATCACAATTTTCATGCATCTACTCACCAAAATGCCCTAATGGCAACGGATACACATGCAAATAATGAAATTATTTTCTGAAAAGTGCAAAATATTAAATGACATAAGACAAAATTAACTATTCCAAGACGCACCGCAGAAAGCACACGATCCTTTTGAATCAGATTGTGAAAGGTGCTTCCCTCTTTAGCACTGCTCCCTGATTCTACAGAATCATCTCTGCTCACTATACTTGTAGCTAGCATCAGCTTCCCGCAATTGACAGTTTCCCGAATTATGTGAGCTATAACATGAAATCTAGCCCCATCGTCCAGTGCCCCATAATGAGACCTAACTGCGAGTAATGCCCTGAAAATGTGTTGAATTGAATGTTATATCTTGTCAATATAAATGAGAAGTCAAACGGTGCTACATGATTTAAGAGACATAGGAATGAATGAATTAAGAAAAATTACCAAATGAAAAGCTGCAAACGGCTCTTGCTTTGCTCATCATCAGCAGTCAGAAGGCAAGGTAGAAGAGGGATAATCTGTTGTACACATCGAGATGCTCGTTCAAGCGATGATTTACAAAGATATAGAATAATCAACCGAAATACAATTCTTGGACACTTTTCCCCTCTTAAAAGCATAGCCTTATCAACAGGCTTGTTGGGTTTTCCAGCCAAAGCATTGCTAATTCCCCCAGATACAACAACTGCAGCCATTTCTGCAGCTGGTATATTCAGTGATTCTACCAAGCCACGGGCTCTTTGGCTAAGTGATGGTGCAACTGACTGTGAGGACCTGGGTAACATCTTGCTTGTTCCCTTGCCATTCATCTCACCTATAGCACTCCAAATATTGTCACATAAATTCCACCACTCGTCGTCAATTTTCTCAACTTCATTAGTGTCAGGCAGCTTGAAAACATGACTCCTGGAAAGAGAGCAACAGTCTTAGCTTTTACTGAAATGAAAGCAGTGGAAATGCTGCGTAACATCATCAATTTGACAAGGGCAACCATTAACAAACTGCTGCAACAGCAGGTTCCTATAAAAAAAAAACTATATCTGCAGTACCTCGATAGCTTCTCATCAGGTTCTCCTTGGAGGGCATCAAGTAAAGCAGAACCAAGATCTTTCAGCTGTTCTAGTTCTAAGAACTCTGAAGAAAATTCTGTGTTGCTAGCTGGATACTGTGGCCAGTAGAGAAAAATAAAGTTTAACACACTCTTGTAACAAGAAATGGAACAAGAAAAACCACATTCACTTCTATTAAGCAAATTCATAAAGCCTCCATTTATTGAAATGATCCCATATTCTCTACCAACAAGTGACATCTTATATTGAGCCAACAGTGATGCTGGGTTTCAAACAGAACTATCCCAATGGATCACACCCTCATGAAACTAACAAATTTATTGGACTGTCATCTCTCTTTGGGGCATGAAACGCGATATAATTTAGGAAAGGCTTCTTTCAACTCAATCTCCCTGCATCATTTATGTGCCCAAAAACTATTCTTGCTTCCGTTCCCACCTTAAACGAAATATGTCAAGAAAAATCCCCCCACCTCTTCATGATGCTCCTCCACAAATCACGCCCAAACAGAGTTCGCAATGTTCCTAGTCCTCCATCCACGCTAACTACTTGCATTAACTTATTATGACATATATGATTTGGGAATAATACCTAGAATCTGTGAAAGTGGCTTGTGCACCGGTCAATAATGGGTACAGTGTGGAGGATAAGAAAATTAATACAATAATACCTTACACATTTAGCAATATAGCAATTAATTTTAGGTGAACGAGAATAGAGATAAATAAATGGATAGAGTAGCAAGACGTGTACCGGAAGATTAAACTTCATTTCAGAAAGAAGCATCTCATCAACAAGTTTTAAAAGATACAGCATGTTGTCTCGACAAGGCTGAGTGACAAGAACATTCTCCACTGCAGATAAGTCTAACAACTTACGGACTAAGTCCTCGTACAGATCACGAAGAAAGTGCCTATAAGCAATGCCACCCTAGGAACAAAAGCTTGCAACAGTCAAATCATTGACAACAAAACTAAGCTGTAAAAGGATTGTCACGAAGTAGAGGTAAGGACACACTTGTTCACATTGTACAAGGAGAAAGTTCACAGTCTCCTCCAAGTGTTGCCAGCCACCTTTTATAGAATGCATAGAATGACAAAGAACAACACAGTAGAAACTCCTCAATAGATTTTGCTCACTCGTTTCAGTGTCATCATTAATTTTCGACTCCAATTTGTAGTTTTTGAATGCATTAAGCTTCACGGAGGCATCCAGCCATGCATTCCAACCGTGTTCCTAAACAACAATGTTCAAGCAATGAGAAGTCACTATGCCTGATAAATAAAGTTATAGAAGGGAGCAATTCTAAAGCAGCAAGACCAGATTCTACCATTAGAGCTTCAATGTTTGTAGTATTTGAATCGAGAAGATCAAGTAGATCGCCAATAATTTTTATTCTTGTATGAGCATCCTTGCAACCAGACAAAAATCTGAAAATAATGGCTAAAATCTGAGGAAGGAAAAACTGAGAGCTACTTCTGCCACTTTTTTGACGGTCAAGTTGATTATGCTTCTGCAGAACCTAAAACGAAATATCCAAATAGTTCAATGAGCTTCTGCATGGGCACACACTACTGAATAACTAATCAAATAAAGCAAACTTCACAATGCAACCAGCAGCTAGTACATGGTATAGCAGCATGGACTCTTAAGTGAAACTGTTCTTTGGCAAAGAAAAACAAGAGCACCAGTTGACATGCATCACCTGTTTAGGGCTGGCACCTCCAAGAAGAACATCAAATAATGTTGCACATAAGAGATCCGTCTGAGGAAATTTGAACAGTCTGTCAGATATAACTGAGAAAATGGGCTGTGTCCTTGAACTAACTTTCCTAAGGCCCTCTGAAAGAGATTTTGATCTGCCAACAGCAATACTGAAAAATTTTGATCCTTTCTTCTCCAACGGAAGACCAACCAGTAGACGTCCAAGGAACTGCAGACCTAGTAGCCTGATGGGTTCAAAGTCCCTACAACAAGTATAGCACATGAAAGACATATGAAACAGTGTGTTTTTAAATAATTCCAACAAATTAATTCACAAGACACATTCGCAGATTCACTACAGCAATCTATATACATGGAAAAACAAATATAATGCAAAGAATTACTAAGTAATTTCAAACGATACAGATTATGTAGTTACCATTAAACAATATTGAAATGGTAACACAAAGATCTCATGCACCTACATACACCGATCAAAACCTACTATTTCCGGCGACAGATTATTCACGTGCCGAGTGTGAGCTATTTCTTGACATTTTCCAGCAGTACCTAGTGAAATGTTAACCTTTATCTAGACTCAACACTACATCAAACTCTCAACTTTTGAACATCTAGACATTTTTGAGGTTTTATCGATCAATTTTTGGAGATTTTTTCATTATCTCCCATCCACATTCTCCGATTGCTACAGCTCCAACACATACAACTTTAAAACCAACAGTTCCACCGTCTAAAACTCCACTAAGCTCCACCATTCCTGACTTGTAATCATTGGTTGCAGTCTTCATCCAGTCTAGATGATTCACATCTAGTGTTGTCAGAGACGCACTTAAGCCCTGAAAAGAAGCTCAAAACGTGTTGAGCACTTCACATTGCTTAATGTGCGCCTTCAGTGTCGTCCCCCCTCAAGGTTCTCAGGCATATTTTTCCTTGTCATAAGCCTCTATTAAAGAGGCAACAGTAAACAATTGATATTTCACTTTATCGTAAATATTTTCAATTTCTTTGTTTATATAAAGACCGAAGCTAGTCAATAGTGTTCTCGACACTTTGCCTTCTTATTTGATGTCTATTTTTCCTTACCTGCCAGTGTAAGTAAAAGTATAGATGCACTGAGAAGGAACTTCTTCTTGCAGGGAAATGAAGGTAAGAAAAAATATCACCTAGTCGAATGGGAGGAGCTATTAGTAAACAAGAAGGCAGGGGGTCTAAGCATAAGAAATATGAAGAAGCAGAACCAGAGTTTGATGATGAAATGGTTGTGGAAGTTTTCTACTGATGAAGGAATGTTGTGGAAAGAAGAATTCTTGCAAAATATGGCATGGAAGACAAATGGATGACTAAGATTGTAACAACACCATATGGGTGCTCAGTCTGGAGAGCTATCAGGAACCTATGGTCATTAATGCAGATCATAACGAAGGTGAAGATTAGGAATGGACAGTGAACATCCTTTTGGCATGACAATGGGCTGGGCAAGGCAGGGAACTATGAAACAACAACATCCAGAACTCTTCACATTAAGTCAACAGCAAAATGCCACAGTTGCCATGATGTGGACTGGTCAGGGATTGAACTTATCCTAAGGAGACATCTCAGTGATTGGGAGATTGAAAGAGTTGCAGAATTTTACAATTCAGTATCACGCTTCAATAACCTCAATAGAGAAGAGGATAGACTGGAATGGAGCAAAGACGAGAATGGGAAGTTCTCTGTCAACTCAGCATACAAGGAGCTGAATTCAGCAGTAGTGAAGGAAAGAGATAGGCCTTGGAAGATGACTTGGAAGCCAAAGATTCCTTACAAAGTTAACTGCTAGCTTTTGGCAAAAGAGGCAGTCTTGACACAGGAAAACTTTAGTATAAGGGGTCGTCAAATAGTCGCTGTGTTTTATATGTGGGGAACAAACTGAGACGATCAACCATCTTTTTGCATTGCAGGTGGACAGACCAACTATGGAGGATGTTTATATGCCTAAAAGAGATCAGATGGGTGAAACCTGGAAGCATAGCAGGGATCCTCAGATGCTGGAACAAGGATGGCATGGTAAGTTAGAAGGAGGAGAGATGGAAGATGTCCCGGCTTGTATTTGGTGGTCAGTCTAGATGGAGAGGAACAAGAGATGTTTTGAAGGAGTACAAAGAAGCTTACAGATTCTTAAGATGAATTGCTTAGGACTATTTTATTTTTGGTGTGAGCGAAAACTATCAGCTCAAAAGAAGATATTTTTGATGTTTTAGACTTTTTGTAAGGATAAGCTGAACCACAAGAAGTAAGTTGTAATACTTTTGTTGGGGAACTATACATGTTGGTGTAGTATACCTGTGGATATATAGAAGTAACGTTACCTTTCTCAAAAAAATAAAATATTTGTCATTCATACCCATAATTATTAGTCTTGAACTAAACACACATTAGTATTTTTTTCTGCCTTATACTTTTTTCCTTTAAACCCCATGATTTATTTGTGTTTTACACTTAAAGCCCCAACTAACCTTAGAGCTTTTTTGCACTTTTTGCTTTTGATAACATTGTTCATTTGCAAACTTGTCTCTCACACAGTTCTTTTTTTTTTAATGAAGTAAGGTGTTTCATTGAAAAAAGCATCAAGTAGATGCATAACTACAGGGGCATAATCATAAATAGACAAAAATACAAAAGAGAAATTTAAGCCCCTATACATTGCTCTCTATCTAGCACAGTTCTATTGCTACTCAAAAAGTATATGTTGTACTTGTAATCATAAACCTAGTTATACTTGTTTGAGTTATCATCGCCTATCACCATCTCATTTCTCTCTGTGTCATAATTTGCATCTGTTTCTGTTCTCTCATCCAGACTGGCAGCAAGAAATTGTGATTGAAGAGATGTGTGTTTTACCATCACTCTAGTGATAATTGGAAGCTTGTTCCTCTAGCTTTGAGAAAATCTACTGCGGGAAGTAATTAGCACTGTAGGTCGGAATGATCAGCTTAAGGCACATTTAGTTGCCAAAGGCTATAAAAAAATCTTTAGGCCAGACTATGGTAAGACATTCTCCGGTGGCAAAAATTGTCTATGTCGATTATACTGTCTATGGTCATTGTTTGTAGCTTACCCCTTCAATAAATAGATAAGAACACATATCATCACAATGATTTAAAAATAAAACAAATATGGAGCAACCACCATGCTTTGTTGTTCAGGGGGTCCAGCAGTCTGGTATGAAGGCTACGTTGATCATTTTATGGTCTAGAACAATCCTTTTGAGCATGGTTTAATATATTCAGCTCAGATGTTATTCAGGATTTAGGCATGACTTACAGTGAAGCAGATGATTTTGTGTTCTATCATCATTCTGCTCCTAATATGTGCACGTATTAGGTGGTTTATATATATTTATTGTCGACTTTTCACAAGAAGAATTAGGAAGGTATTACTATTTCAGCATTTTCAGACCTCAGATCTTGGTCAGTTGAGATATTTATGGACTATTGAGGCTGCTCAATCCAGAGCAGTTATTAAGTTATTGTCATTTCACAGAGAAAGTGTGCTCTTGATATTCTTAAGGAAACAAGAATGTCAAAATATACGCTAATCGACTCTTCTAAGGATCAAAATTAAGCTTCTACCATGCCTGAGGTGCTTTCTAAGAGATACAGGAGGCCTGTTAGCAAGTTAAATTAACTTACCAAACCTCGACCTGAAATTGTTTTTTTGGTGAGTATTAAAAGTCAAGTCCTTGATTCTCCGTGTAATAGTTACTAGTATGTGGTGACTCATATTCTCCTGTATAAAATCTGCTCTAGTGAAAGAATTGGTTTGCGAAGATCAATGTTATGAGCAGATTGTTATGCATACAGCATGCAGATTGGGTAAGCTCACTTCCATAAGGCAATCTACTTCTGGTAGAACTGGTAGTGCAGTTTTTTGGTTGGAAATAAGCTAGAGTCTGTAAAAGTAAGAAGTAAAACATAGTTCCAAGATCGACTGCAGAAGTTTAATATCGAGCAATGGTGGTGCCAACCTGTGAAAACTCATATGGATCAAGTAACTACTTAAAGAACTGCAATTTGAAGTTTGACCAAATGTAACTTGTGTCTGACAAGCAAGTTGCAGCTTCATATTGCATCAAATTTGGTATTTTACGAGACGACCAAGCACATAGACGGTAATTGTCGAGAAAGAAATACTCCAAGGAGGCATTGTCACAAAGTTCATGATATTCAAATGATCAGCTTCCATATATATTCACCAATTTCCAAGCAAGTTATATATAAGGCAAGCTTCGTACAATTTTTTTATGAATTACAGCAAGCTGGGTATATACAATTTGTATGGAGCAGTTTGAGGGAGAAAGCTAAGTTTACCGAAAAATATATTATATCATTTAGGATCAGGTCAATTAGTTTGATTGATTTCATGTAGTTGTGGAATTCTTGATTTTCCTTTTAGTTTGGAGGCTGGAGCATGAATAACTCAGAGTATTTAAACACAACAACTTCAGGAAATAACCAACGCTGAATGTCTCGGAATTCTCGTTGTTTTTGTTTCATTTCTCACAATGGTGTCCCATCTAACAATTTGAACTTTTTAGATGGGGTGTCTGCCCAATTCAACATTTATGATGATCAAGATATGTGCTTCAACTATTTAAGGTCATACCTTTCAAGAAGATTTACAAATATGTGACAGCCACCAATCAAATTGACTTGTTCAAGGAAAGAAGCAAGTAGCTGTTTTTGGGAAACAGCTCGAATAACCATATGCAGAACATCTTCAATACAAGCCATGTCCTGGCTACGCTCAAAAAAGGCTATGAGAGATTTTATATCTGATGCTGAAATGTGCTGCCTGCATAAACAAAATGGTAGGAGAACATCTTCAAAGGGTAGCCCACAAAGGGAAATGGCTCTATTTCTGAAAACTAAAATGAGAAAGCTGAGCAAAAGCTAGAAAGCTAACATAGTAAAGAAGAAATTTCATTCACTACAACAGTCAAAAGAATAAAAGTTTTATCCTCTCCAAGAAAAAGAAAACTACCTGAGACTCATTTCACCAAGACTCAATAGAAGGAGACGAATTTTATGTATTTCATCTTTGCTAGGTCTCTCCCCTATAACGTGCTTTGTTACAGGATGTAAAAGAGGCTTGCTTCCAACAGCAAAACGAGTTTTGACATCATCCCAGTAAAACTGCCGAATTATGTCAAGAACACGTGGGAGCCTACATAAACTTCTCAGCAACCTTGGATCATTATCGAATTGCTGGATGAGAAACATATACAGTTCACGTTGAACCCTGTAAACCGAGTAGACCCATATAACAGGGCTGAGAAATATATGGGATATAGCATCCTTGACTAGCATATCTGACAGACCTCGCAATAAATTTAAGAGAGTTGCATTATAACAGAAGATTCGGTAAGATGTGTCAAACTGAGAGTTGCAGAATAAGTAGTTAATGAACTCAAAGATAACTAAAAACGGAAGACAGAAGCAGCTTGTACAACATACCACCATTTGCAACCACATTCAACAAATGTTTCAAAGCAGACAGTGTATCCATATTTAATTGCTCAGGTGGAACTGACTGCAGCAAGAAACCCAGTATTGGAAATCCAGAAAGAAGCAGCATCTGTTGTTGATTGGCTAAATTCTCATCCAGAACAGAAGCTATAAGTTCAATAACTTCAGCAGTTAAGCGCTCCTTTGTAATTGGGGTAAGTAAATCTTGGCCAGCTTGCTTAGCTTCTTCTATTTCATACAAATCAGTTTTAGTGAAAAGAGGGAAAAACACAGAGACGCCCCCAACACAATATATGATCTGTTGAAGCAGTCGTCTAGAACACAGCTGTGTCCCAACCAATACATTTGCTTCAAATGAACTTTTATCTATTCCAGGATCCACCACAGGCGAAACATTAAATAAACGTCTTCCATTACGTGCCTAATACAGAAATTTGATGCTCAGTTAAATACAAACATGCAAAAAAACATAATTTTCAGGTAAGCCATTCAAGAAAAAAGTGGAAGAACCTGTGAATTAAGTCCAAATATGATTTTGGATGCCAGACCATCTTTAACATCAAGCACTCCACTGGGCAATGGGTTATCCAAATGAACTGCAGTTTCATTATCCAGGAAGGAATACATGTAGCTAGGTCCTAAAGAGTAGATGCCTTGCACATGTTCAGAAGCAATGGAATCGTTGAACAAGTAAACTGGACCAATCTGACCATAGAAAGCAGATGGATCTTTCGAAGAAACTGTAAGACTCTCTTCCTCGTAGGAAGGTAGACTAATTTTCGTGCCAATATTGCAACAAGTCAGAGGCTCATTTACCTTTGCATATCTGCAACCAAATTGTGAAAATTCACAAAGTGCTCCTCAATTGGGAATGGATGGAACAAACTCTTCACTAACAAGATCGAAAATCAGGGGAGAGAGCAAAATACCTGCATCTTTCGGAGGATACAAGAGTTCCATCCAAATAACACTTCAGTTGGCTACCTCCAGAAAATGTCCTACCAATTGTATGTGTTAAACACAAAAAATGCCACTTCTTTCTAACAAGATTGACTTGCAGCACAACGGATTGCCTTTTCAGATTAATTGACTGTAAAAGTAACAGGGAGCTATTATTTGCAATATCAGGCTAATGTGGCTTAGCAAAGAAGGATGGTGTAACCTATGCAAATATTGTATCGCACTCCAAACTCAAGATTCACAGAAATGTAAACACGCCTCAAGTAAAACAAAAGCAAATAACAACTTTGATCACCTCATATATAAGCTTGTCTTTTCCAAGAACACCAATGCATCCTCTTCCACTTTCAGTGAGAAAACTGAAAAGCCCCATTGTTCCACCACCTCTAGGAAAGCTTTCTACCCTTAGCCAACAAGTAAAAGAGAACCCCTTATTCAATGGCCACTGAACTGGAGTCTTAATCGAAATTCCCTGCATGAGGGAAGGGAAGCGTCACACAATTTGCAATGTGAAGTTACTCGGAGCAAGTAGAGAAAGGAAAAAGAAGAGACAACATTCATTCAGTTAAACATATTTCAGATTGCTACAAAGGTCATTGTTTCAGTTACCGATTCCACCCCATTGAGATCAAAGAAGGCAGTTGGTCCCTTCTCGTTGAGCATTGATAGCATGCTGGTCAAAAGCAATGAGCTGTACTGCTGATGTGACCCTACTTTCTCACTCCGGAGTAAAGCAAAGATTTTGCGTATATCTTTTCCAGAAATGCTATGCCCACCAATGACCTGAATTAATTGGGCAATTTTCAAGACAACGGTGTCCTTGCCCTCTTGGGGAAACCAATCAAGAAGAAAGTTTAGCATCCCTGATTTGACACAAGAAGCTTGATTGGACATTGAATCTCTTATAAGCTGAAGAAAAATATCAAGCCCCTGATTCCGTGATGAGTCACTGCTCTGCCCAGTTAGCAAACAGAATATCATTATTCAGAATACCACATTTCCAAAAAATAAAAAGGAGATAATTGAAGAGTAAAAGTGGAAGCACATCAGCCAATATCATAATAGGAAAAACAATAGAGAAAGTGGGACTGATACCAACCTTTTGCAGGACACTGAGATAAAGCAAGATGACATCTTCATTCTGAAATACAAAAAGATGACATAATTTACTAAAACCAAGAGGAAATAAAACTGCTGTGTGTGTTTTTTCTAACAAGTACAAAAGGATGTTATTACTGTTGGTGTACGTACAAGATTTCGGACTACTAACCTTTATTACAGGGCTTGCCTTGAGATCAAACTTCCCATCAACCAACATATCAAGCAGAGCATCTAAAAGCGCCTCACTTGGTTGCCATTGGCAGAAGTCCAACAGCAAGCTACGCAAAGTCTGATAACCTGTGCCCACAAGAGCTTGAAATGCAGCCTTTGGGACCAAAAGAATAACGAACAAATGAGTAACAAAAAATGAACCAGCGTCTCATGTTAAATCATGAATTGGCAGGCAAAGATATTCTTCACAATTTGGGCATGGAAAAACATGTTCTGTTTCAGTGGATGGCCAGTAAATCATGGTAAAAGAAAGATATGAAGGGGATAAGAAACACTTTGATGTATTGAGAAACTGAACCTGATCGCATGTATTAGAAATATCGGAATAATATGGTAAAATACGGTTATCCCAACCTGCTTGAACACCAGAAAAATAAATGGATTGGACATTTGATCTTTTCGCTTAGATGAAGGCATAAAATCAGGAAGAATATATAGACTTAGAATCGGTTTTTTAGCATTTAACCCATCGACATTTCGTTCTATATAACCAAAGACATTTTTAGTTTTGATTAGACACAGAACTGACTCAAGAGAATAAAGGGGATCCCATAGGATTAAGCTTTTTAGTGGAGAGTAATGTTGCTGCTGCCTGTCAACTAAAAGTTGTTTTCTGTCTACCCCAAGAGCTTTTGTCAAAACATGGTCCTAATTCACTTCAAGATAAAGCTCAATATTCAATTAAAATAAAAGACATGCCCCAAGTACCATGCAGCACTTGATCTGAGTCTTCGAAACCAATTTCAATTCATCCACTCTAAAGAACTTCCTGCTTGTTTTATCCATTATGTACCAATTTTAAATATACAACAACAACATACCCACTGAAATTCCACAAGTGAGGTCTGGTGAGGGCAGAATATATGCAGCCCTTACCACTACCTCATGGAGGTAGCGAGGCTGTTTCGGAAGAACCCTCGGCTCAAGTGCAACCAATTTAAATATACTGATGCATATATCCGGGAAATTTAAATTTTTAATCATTACATGCAGGAATTTATGCCTAACCAGAAGGAAGTGCCAAAGTTACACTGTCAAACCAGGAGTAAAGTATGAAAGGTTCTTCGAGAGCGGTTAACAGAAGTTTTCCCACATAGTCAACTTTTACAAAGGAAAAGACAGACACCTAAGACAGTGATCTCTCCTTACCATAAGGGAAATACATAGACTCCTTTCATGTGGAACTTTAGAATAACACAAGATGGCAAAGATACTAGAGTAAAACAAATGTTCCTTGTTACAGAAATTTACAAGGTTCACTGGAAATTAAATAGCGACAACGGATATGATAAACGGCTTCGAGTTGGCACTACAATGGAAATGAGGCCAAAGCTAGGCAATAAGAAAGAAGAAACACAGCACCGTACAAGATGATCTAAATGATCAGGAATGAAGAAATGATGTGAAAACATAATTAGTCACCCTGTATATTTAGGAGGCGGCTAAAATTACACCAGTTTTCATGTTCTCTGTAATTTTGCAATGCAACTAATTGCACAAAAGAGAAAATTGTAACCGGCAGAAACAAAACACACCTTTGACACATCGTTCCCAGAAAGCAAGCAGGTAAGTGTTTGGAGGACATTCAGAACCAGTTCTTCACCTTTGGGCACATCAAGGTTCCCGTTTAGCAAGGATACAACATGTATAAAACACTCGCCATCACGAAATAAAGCCTGATAATACTGACAACATAGAAACCACTCTCTGTCAACATGTTAGCAGAATACGAATAGCAGACAACACATAGCTACAGCAACATAGAAAAGCGTAGATTTATCAAGTATACCTCTATATCTGTCAAAAGTAAATCAATCATCCCAACCAATAGATCAATAGACAATTCTACAAAGTTCACCCGGTCCTTGACATGAGTAAATGTTTCCAGATACTTAGAACATAAATACAATTTCGCTTTCTGGTCCTCCTCAGAAGATGGAACAATCTGTTCCCCCAGAAAAGAATTCACATGAAAGAGGTAAATAAATGAAACATTAGTAGTAGTCAATGCAAGAACATAAAAGAGAGAGAGAGAGAGAGAGAGATAAATACATTGAAGGTTATTCATTCTACCTTCATCAAATCAAGAATAAGAGGAAGCATGCGATTTCTCAATTGTTCTTCCCAAAACAAATCAAACAAATGATCAATGCAGGTAGCACTGTGCAAAGTAGTGTTTTTGGCATCATTTGTAAGAGAGAAAAATTCTGTGAAGAGTTCAATAAAAGTTCCCATGCTGTTCTGCCAACTATGAATCATCTCGAAAGAATTCACCATGTCTTGGTTTAGAGAAAAAACAGGATCATCCTCAGTGTGAGGACTAGCAATGCCATGCCTTTTAGACTCTTGCGCCTGAATGCAGGCAACTTTGAGTACACGAGGAACTGCATCAAGTGTTCTAAAAGAAGAAAGAGTTTTCTCTGATGAAGACCGCATTATTTGAAGTAGGCCCTTAGCAAGAAGATTTGAAACCCCGGGATTACAAGCAGAAAGTTCAAGAGCCTCCAGCAAAATGGAGCACTCAGGCTGCCACCATAAGAAGAATAAGTTTCAGGATAAAAGGGAAACTGAATTGAATAAGCTCACATCTTATGAAAAAAATGCAATACTAGTACAACCAAACATTTTTGCTCTTTATTTACTTAACCTTTTAATCTGGTAGAAAGTGCATGGAAAGAAGCTCAGTAAGCAACCGGGAAAGTGAAGCATTAAAGGAGGCCCCAACACATAAGTGACAGTCATTAACACTAAAAATGCCAACCAGCACAGTAGGCTAACATAAACAAGGGAAGAAATCTATCCAGACTCATGAATTGACAAATTTCACCCAATACACAAACTGAGGAGAAAAAATCTTACACTTGCAAGATAATAAGTCCAAGAAAATTACCAATACCAGCCATCAAAGCTCAGGCCAAGTGGAAAAGATTGAAGGGCTTGCGACTTAGGTCACGTGCCGAGTCTTGCAACATGCGAACTAAGCCTTGTATTATGTGGAGAAGGGCTGCATACTAAAGGCTGAATTTGGTCCTAAGGGTTGGCCCCAGACAGAGTTCTTGGTAATCAAAAAAGGTAGAAAGTAATACTTTGTATCTTCTAAAGGGGTGACAGAAGAATTATGCATGAATAAGCCATTTGAAACTCTTCTAAAATGCAACAGCATGTTGAAAGATGATAATTATATGCCCAAAAATCCTACTCATGCACAACTAAGCCCAAAATACTCCTGCCACCGACCCTCCTATACTCTTCTAGTTCTTCAATAGTTCCAGAGTTGTTCTTGGCATTGCCCTATTCACCCCCAACATAGAAAAGAAATGTGCCACAGATTTACAATTGTCTTGCAATGCGAAAAAAAATGTTCATTGGTCTCAGCATCCTTGTCCAAAAAGCAAACATCTTGAGCAAATATGAAGACCTCTTCTTTATAATTTCTCGAGTTAAACAAGCTCTTTAACTACCAGCCACACAAAACAAGATACCAAGGTCAGACCATTGTCACAAACTTTCTCCTATTTATATTCCAGAAGCAGGTCTGACTGAGAATGACCCTTTACAGGATAGGTTCCAAAAATTATACTAAAAGAAAGGGGTACACGTGCAACACAAGTATCTAGAGACTAGTAAAGATATATGTAGTCATGGTGTGTGTGTGTGGGGGGGGGGGGGGGAGATAAGACATTTTATACAATTAATGAATAACTATACACAACAACAAGTCGCACCATGTCTCCACTTAACTTTAGACTAGAAATGGGGCTTTTTCTTTTATTTTATAAGCAAAAGGCAATAAAACAGGACATAAATATTTTTCTTTCCTTTTCTTTTTTTTTTTGAAACTAGTAAAGAAGGATATAGATATTGCTTTATGATAAACTTTACAGTAAGACTATTTATGTCATGGATAATTCTTTATAGGAAATTGCCTACCCTGAAAAAGGATGGAGGTGCGACGCCAAAATGATAAATAGACAAAAGACACTTACCATTATGACAAAAAGACAGTGAAAGATCAAATGACTAACCAAGTTGTGAGAACTTCCAGTTAAAGTTGCTGCAAACTCGAAAAATGAAACCACTTCTGTCTGAAGAACTTCAAGCTCATGAAGATTTAGGCTAGTGGTTCTGCCATTTGAATCACAACACTGTTCATTACAATCATCAGAAGAACCTTTCTTTGATAACGAATCGTCAGAAGAACCTAGCGATTCTAGGCCAAAATAAAAGAAATTCTCCGAGAAGATAAAGTCCCAAGCTCCTTCTGCCCGGAATACATGTAGCAAAGATGGCAACAACACCAGAATTTTCTTGAATGCAGATAGAACATGATGCTGAAGGGTGTAGATAAAAGTCCTGTAGAAATGAGATAAACAAATCAGAAACAAGAGTTACAAGGAGAACCCCAGAAAAAAAAATGAGAGCAGGGGAACAACAGCTAAAAATATATGCACTTCAGCAATTCCAAAAATCAAAAATAGCACCCAAAAACATCCCCACAAATGCAAAAACAAGATTGATGGAAGAAACGGAAAATAAAAAGATCAGAAGATCTAAATACTTGCTGATTTACCTTAAGTGACCAGGCAGCTCCTTCTGATTTGAGCATGCTTTTATGCATGGAAAGACTGTGAGGAGAACTCTAATGATCCACTTTACAGAAAGTTCTCCATATGCTGAAGAGACTGGCAAGCTACTTTTTACAGTGGATGCTTGGCTTTTATCTGCCTTTGCATCTTCTGGTGAAAGAAGGAAAGTGAAAAGGACAGCACTAAGCTTGGAAACATAGTCGTGCCAATTCTTTAAGTAAGTTGTACTGGATTTACTAGAAAGTTTTGTTTCTAGAACTTCTTCCCCAGTTGTATCATTATCACTAGAAACAGTTATTTCCATGTCATCCTGGGCAAACAAGTTGTCACTTTTCTCCTTGTACTCTTGAAGCATGAATGCAAGTGAACAAAAGCTATTTGCGAACTTCTGCACTCGTCCATTTTCTGATAAAAATTGCAAATTATTCAAATTTCCAAAGCTGAGATCAAATTAAGGCATACCAACAATCATTTGGAAGAAAAATTGTTCCCCAGGATAAAGCAGTAAGATAGGAGTCAACAGTCTTGTGCTCAACTATCAGTAGCTTAACCAAAGGGGACTATGTAATGTATAATTGTTTAAAATAACCGACTGTTTAAGCAAACAAGTTTACTGGGATGAAACGAGTGTGAACATGAAAGTAGTAGAAAGGATACACCGCCTCTCTAAGAACCTCCAACGAGAGAACATGGAGCTGGAACGTACACATTAAAATATTGGCATTCCTGCAAGGATGTAAATGAACCAATACCTTAGAAAAGAAAATAACCAATATTTCATCAGAAGCATGGTTATAAGATTTTTTCAGCTGCTAAATGGAAGTTTCTGGACCATTTCAATTTATGTTCATCAAACAAAAAAAAGGTTAAAGCCCTTACTACAAACATAATATAGCATAAATAATTATATGATCCTAGCAAAAAAAGGTAAGGACAAACACGAATGTAGAGAACCAGTTTCAAATGACAGCAAGAAAAGAAAAAACAAGATATCATGATGCAGCTAGGTTATGTGAATGGCCTGAAGAGCAGTTTCTGGAATGAAATCTGGTTAGGTGATGTGAAAATGAGGCTAATTTATCCTGATTTCTACATTATTAGCCTACAATAGAATGACACTATAGCGCAGATGTGGAGTCCTCAAGGTTTGGACCTTACGCTTAGAAGGGCTCTAAATGATTGTGAGGATGGAAGAGTAGCAGACCTACTTCAGGCCTTTAACTTGTTCCTTGGCATCACAGCGGAGCCCGACAAACCAGTTTGGAAATTGCATAGCAGAGGAGTTTTTACAGTGAAGTCCTGCTACTGGGAAAGGTATACCAATCACCTTTTGACAACAGTTTGGCCCTGGAAATTAATATGGAAGATTAAGATCCCTTTAAAAGTTGCTTGCTTCACTTGGTTGGTAATTAGAAGAGCTTGTCTAACCCACGAAGTGCTACAAAGAAGAGGTATACAGATCTGTTCAAGGTGCTATATGTGTGAACAAGAGGCTGAAGCAAATGGTCATTTAATTCTGCATTTCAAGATAGCTACAGATTTGTGGAACATGTTCGTTTGTATACTCGGGGCAAATTGGACAATGCCCCGAACAACTTTTGAGGTACTAACACACTAGAAAGGAATTGGGAAGAGAGGACCAAAGGAAGATTGGTGGAAAGATGTCCCTGCTTGCATCTGGTGGACACTATGGAAAGAAAGGAATGAGAGGTGCTTTGAAGGGAGGGTTAGCAGCTCCCAGATGATCAAGATAAGATGTCTTTAGTCTTTTGTATTTTTGGTCTAAGCAAGATATAGTGGGGGAAGTAGATAGCACCCCCTCCCAGCTCCCAATTGTAAAATTTTTGAAAATTTCCCCCTAGGGGTTTGTAAATCCCTCCTCCTCATCGATTTCTTGATAAATTCTTTTGTGTGAATACAAAGTTACCTATTTCAAATAAAGAATGATGCAGCTAGGCATTACTACATTTTCTGACAATAGGACCAGATACAAGTCCAGACTCAAACTCTACAGAACGGAAACTAAAGGGGCAGAGACAGTAAGATTCATATTGAATTTTAACGCAATTTGACATTTGTAAAATGATTTACAAAATGTCAAGTTCACATATATGTCAAACCTGAACCTTCGATTATTGCTTCGGCACAATAAATGTCCAAATAACAAGGAAACTACCCACTGCATATTAATTTGTCTCATAACGTTAGAAGTATATATGGTTACCGAGGTCAACTAGTAAACTTAAAATTAGTAATATTAATTAGATCTTAGCTTTCCAAATGACAATGACAGTATAATAGATTAGATTAGATTAACATTTTCTTTGATTCAACCAGAATGTAAATTTAGCTAAATTTGATTTTCCTACATGCTATTTTAAGAAAAACATTGGATATACTTGTAACTTTTAGCCGCTCATGGATTGTAAAGAGAAAAGGACATGACCCTCTGTTTTAGCAAAACAAGAACTAAATAATCTGATCCAGAATTTTAAAAAAAAAAAAACATAATCTACCATCACATATAATAGCAGGATCAAATAGCAATAAAGGCATACCACTGTCTATGGACTTCTTTGATTCATTTGTATGGCTTGAAAGAATAAAGATATAACTTTTATCAAAAGTGTGCAGTTAAGTCAGTTACCTTGATGTATCTGAAGTTGAGAAGTGTCTCAATCGCAGAGCACTGTTAGATGCAACTCCCAGTCCATCCAACAGAACTTCCAGTCCTCCAATACTTCGAAAATGATTCTGACCGCGAGGGTTATCAACTAATGCTAATTGAAGAGCTCTAAGAGTTAGATAATAAAGTGAAATATCTGTATCCTGCTCCTTCATACTCAACCTCTTCACAACACGCAACAGCTCTGAAATTTTAAAAAAAAATCTGAGTGAAATGACCACAGTAAAATGAGAGAAAACGCAGAATGTGCAACCTGACAGGTATACAAGCCATCTTAATAATTTTGTGTCGCGGGGAGAGGTGCGAAATGCACACATTTCAAAGTTACTTGGTTCTACTGAGGGGAAATTCTACTAGAAAGGTTTATACACTTCTATTTGATGTACTGATACTATATATAGTTAGTTGATTACTGTTCTTTCTTATTATGATGGTGGTGTCCGGGCCAGCTATCCACAGTCACAAAAAGATGTCAGGTTGCACCCCCATTAGATATTCTTACCTAATGTCCTGCATTACCTTACCAAGCATAAGGATATCGGCTCTCGACGAGCTTAAGCATACAGGAAAAGGGTGAAGTCATTAGTCAAACAGTTCCTTAGGAAAGTAGAATGAATACCATTCACTTAACTTCTTCGTGTAAGGAGAATATACAAACTACTACAACAACAACATACCCAGTGTAGTCCCATGCAGTGGTGTCTGTGGAGCAGACCTTACCTCTACCTCACCTCTACCTCAGAGGTGAGGTGGAGCAGGAAAAAATTACAGACTGAAATCTATTAAAAAGAACCACACATTTAAAGAGGTTCAGTGCTAGAAAAGAAAATTGGGACTGCCTACCTTACCTACTAACCAGTTAAGACCACCAGCTTCCATTACAGAGACAATTGCCTTTTGATGCCACCTTATCATTGTTTCAGAATCAGACACATCTACTCCGGTAACAATGTCATGTATTTCAACACGTTTAGGCCCAAAAATCTCCGAGAAACCACTATTCAACCAAGTCTTTTCGGGTGTGCTGAAATGCAAGTTAATAAAGCTACCAATAATAGACACCACATATAAAAGAATGTTCTGGAGAATTGCAGTCTTCTCTGCAACAGGGTTCGACAAAGCTTCATCTGCCGAAAGAGCACTAGCAATAGCCTTCAGTTGGACAACAGCAGCTGAAATAAATAAACCTCATGACTAGAAATGCTAGACAACAATATAATGATCCTAATGTCAGGGGAAGAGTTAACAAGTTAAAGGCACATTGCAAGTATAAAAGTCTAAATGTATTTCAGGAATGACTTGACTAGGTGGTAACTAGTCTCAGAAATGATCTTAAACTGTCAAAGAAAATATAACAAAATAGTGCAAAATATGAAATACTGTTTATAAAAAAGGGACGGGCCCATTATCCACTGAGTTTAGAAGGCTGTGATTGGTCCAAAGGGCGGGTCACAGATGGAATTCTCGGCTATCAAAAAAAAAGGGGGAAATCAAACTCATTCGACTTTACTGATTTGATGTCTGTACTTTTTTTCTTTTCTTTTCTTTTTGATGAGGTAGAGATGCCTATACTTCTTCTATAACAATGTAAGATCTTTTTTCTCAGGTCTTAAAGCAAGCAAAGGCGCAAAGAACAGAGGACAACTCATGCTCAAGACATGATAAAATAGAAACAATAACAAACCCTTCCATCAGACTGAATCCATGACGTGATGATCTTGGAACAAAGTATCCCCTCAAAATTCCTAACTAAATGCATCTACAGAGTGAAACAAATACTAGAGGTCCCAGTCTCTCCCAGAAGCAAATCCCATACTTGAAGCCCCTGATACTCTATTTCCTTTTTCATTTATTTCTCTATTCAAATCATGCCAAGCTTCCTTCATACTTATGATCTACTCTCTACCACTAGAGAATTCTCTGATCTGTTTTCTATTCTAGCAGAAGTGCATTGTTACCAAGTGAGCTTCATTACCATTTAACAGAATACCAGGTACTAAACACCAGATACTAACAGGAATATCTCTAACAAGTTGAAAACACAACCACTTTATACTCTTCACTGACTTTTTTCCCAATTCCAATACAAAACTGTAGTTTCAAGTGAAAACAATGACTAGGTACTGAAGAAATGTTATTACCAAGGAAGTAAGCAATATTCGCAATTAATGGAGGAACAATATTCAAATTGAAACACAGAATAGAATACATGACTCCAGCCTTAGTAAGACCAATATGTTTCACCAAGCTGTACAGACAGAAAGCAACAAACAAATAAAGTTGCACATGTAAAGGCAGATATAGAAGTAAAAACACCTAAAACGCATAAAAGAATGAATTCAGCGTTGCTTGATGGAAATAATACCCTTCATTAATGCCGTAAGCTTCTGAATACCACCATAGTAGCCAAAAACTCTGCAATTGTGCATCGACCGAGTAATAACAGTCAAAGCATCCAAGATAGGCAGCGCTTCGGAGGTTATTGTAGAAGAATTTCTTGATAAGTCTGCAATTCATTGCATCGTTATGACATTACTGAATTATCACCAGTAGATACAAATGTATACTTCATGATGTAACAAAATATCTGCTGGAAAGAAACTTGCACTCTAATTAGTACATTTTCTATATAGCAGTCATAGTACAAGTTAGCAAACAAGAGAAATTCAGAATAGAACAAAGAATTTGTTACTGAAGTTAGATAAAGACAAATGATCCATTCACCATCACAACTTTCTTTTAAGCAATGCAAGAGGGTGAAGAACCAACTTACGTTCATTAACAAGCGTTATCATTTGTGCAACTTCCTCAATGAGGACAGCTATAATTTCAGAAGGATGTCCAAAAGAACAGCCGACCACAACATCTCCAGAATGCTGTGAATCCACCGGCTGCACAAAGCTATGATCCTCAGGAGACTGAAGAGGGTTAATTGGTTGCCAATCACGGTATACAATTAGGAATTGCTTCAAAAAGATATGAATTAATCTTCTCTTTTCAACCTGAAAATAAACACACAAAGGCATAAAAGATTGTAATGCTTAAACAGACAAAGTTGGGAAAGAATTAGAGAGATTTCAAGTACTCTTCCCACCTAGCTACCTAAAGGCTAAAGCTGATCCACATATTATACGATCATAATTTTCTCACAGGAGAGAGAAACAAAAATCCTTTAACCAACAAAAAAAGGAAACAACAATCAACTTATGTAAAACTTGCATGTACCAAAAGCCAACTGGACCATTGATATGAACATATTCCCAGATCAATTCCAGAAAGTTAGCCAGCATCTCAAAGCCCAAAACACATATAAACACAACATGTCATCCATGCCACATCACTAACATTAAGAAAGCTTTCTGCATAGATTCCGATGTAGTTTCTCACCACTAACAGTGTTATCAAAGGCGAAAAGCACAAAAAAGCTCTAAGGTCCATGGGGGCTTTCAGCGCAAAGCGCAAATAAAGTGTGGGTTAATTTAAAAAGGGGCAAAGGGAGAAAAAAATACAAAATATATGTTTTAGTCAAAACTAATAATTATAAACATTATGACAAATATATGACCAATGAAATTGATTTTCTTTTTAATTATAAAGTGAAATATCAATTGTGTTCGTGTCAAATGTTCATAAGAGGCTCATTGTCAAGGAAAAGTTTGTCTTAGAACCTTGATGACGACACTGAAGCACACATAAAGCGAGGCGAAGCGCTCAACACGATTTGAGCCTCACTTCGGGGCTCCAGCGCGCTTAAAACGCACCTTTGATAACACTGACCACTAACAGGCCAATACAGCACTACCATTCTGGATTAGGTATCAATCATTTTATTCAATCACCATTCAGTATCTAAAATGATCAATTCTACGAAACTAGGAAAAATGGAAGGCTAAACTCTAAAGTTAATAAGAGTTAGCTCAATTAGCACTACAATTGGACAGAACGGCCAAAGCTTAGATATCAAGAGATCTTGTTTATGCAAAAAAGATTACAGAGCAAAAGAACAGAGATTTAACTCGAAGATCACCAGTGAACCAATAACCTTCATTTCATATTTAATAAAGAGAGAAAATAAATTGCACGGTTATCTCTTCATCAGTAATGAGAAACGCACTGTTGAGGCATGTATGCTGGGGTGTAGGTTATTTGCATTCTGAAAATATGAATATAACACATAGAAACCTATGACTATATAACTTATAAGTGAGCATACCCACAATAGACAGCTGATACAGGCATGCACAAACAAGCATAGAAGAAAGGAATCAGATTCCCCCAGCCCCACGAACTGATTGAGGAGCTTGTTTTCGAAGGTCAAAGATTAGTTGTATAGTACAAAGGTATCCTAAAGAATGCTTTAGAAGATTAGTAATTTCAGAAGAAAATTGGTGCAAAAGGCTATAACAATGAAAATAAAGAAGGAAAATGACATACTGCTGTCTCAAGCAGAGAGAAAGAGAAGTATAACTGAATCATCTTACAAAGAACCCCAATGATAGTGATTCTTTAGTCCTTGATGATTCACTAATAACTAACAAGGCATTACAAAGAGATTACGAACAATGAAACCAATATAATTGACCTAACTAGCAAAACATAATAACAGAAGCAACATCCTCACTTTCTGGCATCATCGGTGTAATAAACATATAAAAGGAACCAAAAGGAACCAATGTAGTTTTTACCATGTTTCCTGTTATCCTGATCTATCCTCCCATCACATAAGCTAGCCTGGGAAAACAACAAATTCTACATCTAAAAGCATCTTACCACCAAAGGGGACACAAAATATAAGTTGCAACAACTCAACAAGTGAAGTTCACAGTTTCACAATTGTGACTACCTCAGGAACACTTGAAATAAAAATGGCATCCACAGAAACTTTTTGATATTTAAGACATACCTTATCAGGGGCATTCTCGTATCTTGACCAGAGTGTATTCAGAATTGCCTCATCCCCAACCTCACTGAAAAGCAAAAAATGTCATATCTGACCATGGCCTAGAAAATATAAACTGACTAGAGAATTACTTAATATCTAATTACACATTCTTAGGCTTGAAATTGATCAGTAGAAGATAAAAGGAATCTGATGAGGATTATTCATGCTTAAATCATGTTAATGGCAGGCTTTACATGTCAAAGATTAAATGTCTCTAGAAGTGACTAACATTTTGAATAAATTTAAGCCAAACTTTAATAAATATATGTGCTAGCAAGATAGGCCACAAACTACTCCAGCCATCATCGCCCATCAGGTAGGTTCGTCTTTGGTGGTCAATATGCAGATTCATCAAGGTATAATCGTGCCAGCTTTTTGGTACCATTCAAGCAACTAACATGTGTTATTAAACCTCATGCACCAAGTCTGTCATAAGTCCTTCACAATTAGGAGACCTAAGTCATTCTAATCCTGTAGTCACGTGAAGAAGAGCCAAACACGTTCACGATAAATATTTCAGATGAGGCAAGTATTTTTTTATAAGGTAAGTAGAAAGTAGAGAACCTTTTTCTCTACAAAAGTCACTGAATCTTCTAGACAAATGGGGCATCATAGGTGCACCAAAGAAACAGTGGACAACAAAACATTCCTCGACTGTACAAAGTGGTTTTAGCAACCCTCGAACAGTCTCCTGCTTCTCTTTTTCATATAACACATATAAGAGCTAGGGAACCAATTTCCCATATCATGAGTCTTCTCTTTCTTCTTCTGAAACCTAAACCAAATAGGATCTCCTTTCGTGTGTTTGACACTTCAAATAATTCAAAGCCACCCACTAAAAGTGTGCTGCTATTTGATAGTGCAACAGGAGGTGATTCACATTTTTTTTTCTCAAGCCTCTACAAAAGTGACACCTGCTACTATGCTCCTCCTCTTCCTATAACCTTCAGCTGTCACCACCACAGATGAATTTTGGAATTCACATAGTTGGAATCTATCTTTTAGAAGATTGCTTAATGATTAGGAGGTTGATTGTGTGGCTGAAATGCCGAAGATTTTTGAAGTCCTCAACCGAACAAGGGAAGATTCAATCTCTTGGAAGGGGGAAGAAAACAAATTTTTCACAGTCAGATCTGCCTTCTCCAAGCTCACAGGCCCATATCAGGTGATGAATGGTCCTGGAAGTCCATCTGAAAATCAAATGCCCCTTACAAAAGATTTGTTTCACCTGGCTGGTTGCATGAAAGGCTTGCCTAAACCATGAAGTTCTCCAGAAAAAAGGGAATCCAGCTAACCTCTAGATGTTTCTTATGTCATGACAAGGATGAGGCCAACACCCGTCTTTTTCTTCATTGTAAGGTTACTGACATTTTGTGGCAGCTCTTCCTTGCATTAACTGAATAGAATCAGTGATGCCAAAGGAAACCAAGAACCTTTTGTGGTGCTAGAACAACATTAAGACTAAGAATAGACAGAAGTAGTGGTCAATAGCACCAGCTTGTGTCTGGTGGACCATCTGGGAGGAGAGGAACAGAAGATGTTTTAAAAACACTAGTAACTCTACAGAGAATCAAGCTAAATTGTTTTGTGTCATTTCAATTCTGCTGTAAAGAGAATAATATAGTAGATTCAGTATCACTTGTAGATTCTTTTGCTTCTCTATAGGGTCTTAAGCCTTCTGTAATTTCATTCTGCCAGTATCTTCTTGGTACTGAGGAATACAGAGTTACCTTTACCAAAAAGAAACAATAATAATAACTTTCAGCTGTCATTGTCATTTCCAGGCTGCTAAGCACACAAAGAAGCCAACTCTATTAAGCACCCTTGGGATCCAAGAAGATGCGGAAATTCATTGTATGAGGGAACTATTCTAACCCAAGAAACTAAAGATGATCCTAGGCTATTATAACCAATTAAATTTCTGGTAGATGTGTGGGAGTAGAGTTACTATTGATTTGGTCAATGAACTCTTATATAATAACCTGTTCCACATAGCTTAAATCTTTGTTATCGAACAATGCAGATAATTTACCTAAACAGGGACAGATGGATTAAGAAAAGAACTTAGTAACACTATTAGCTACTCATATGTTTCAAGATAAAGTAAAACCTATTGATAAGCTTTTATTAAATAAACCTATAGTCTTATTAGTAATAGCTGAAATTATTAGTGGAAATTTTCCTCTGTATGTGCAAAGAGGTTATGTACAGATAGATAAATAACTGCAAGTCTAAAAAGGGCAGCCCGGTGCACTATGCGCGGGGTACAGAGAAGGGATGGACCAGAAGAGTCCATTTGTACGCACCCTTACCCTGCAATTCTGTAAGAAAATTGTTTCCACAACTTAAAAACCCGTGACTTGGTCACATGGAACCTACTTTACCAGTTACACTAAGGCTGTAACTCCATAATTTTTTTGACACTAGTAACATTGTATTTCAGTCAGTACTTAGGAAGTATTGAAAAACCATATTTACAAAAAGAAGAAAAAGATTAAAGTCCTTCCAATGCTAAACCAGGAACTAGGTGGACCCTAAACCATTTATGATTGACTCAGTCTCATTGGAGTATACCAGTGTTTTGGACGGCGAGAGGCGACAAGGGCCTGCCTCGCCAAGCGGCGAGGCGCTCGCCTTTTTGAATTGAGGCGCCAATTAATACCAAAAATTAAAAACATTTAATTGCACATATAATATTCAAAATTTCAATAGCAATTACATATATTACAAATACTATAATAATACTATAGAAAATCAATTTTTTTTCAAAAAAATAATGGACAGCAGTCACAACACAGTGAAAGCAGAAAGCATTTTACAATAATCCAGGACAAAACAGAGAGTGAAGAAAATAGAGGAAAAAAAAGAGTAGTCAAGGCAGGCAGCAGTGAAGAATGAAAGAGAAAGAGATGAATGGAGCAGCAACTCGAGGGAAAGAGACGAAGAAGAGAGCAGCGACTGAGGAAGAGAAGAAGTGAGCAGCGACTGAGGAAGAGAAGAAGCAGCAGCGACTCGAGGAAGAGAAGAAGAGGAATACACGAAAGTCTAATGAAAGTTTGAAAATAGAAAAAAAAAAAACTAATATTATTAAGTTAAAACTTTTTAAAAAAAAAAATCAAAATGGCGACGCCATTTACGTCGCCATTGGTCGCCTCGGCTCGCCTATTTGAGGTCGCCTAGCCTCAGTGGATAATGGCGACACAGCCTGGTCTCGCCTCGCCATTCGCCAAAGGCGCTATGGCGAGCGCCTTTCGCAACACTGGAGTAGACATTTGTACACCAAAAACAGAACAAAATACATTTAAGCTTGACTTCCTGCATGTTGTTGTCCCTATTTTCAAAACATCTATCATTTCTCTCTCTCCATATAGTCCACCATATACAAGCAGGTATCATCCTCCATCTTTCAGGCTGTAACTCCATACTAGAGAATATAACATCCTTGCATACATAATAATTTTATTACTACTTTTCAGAAATGTAAAAGCTAATTTCTTGTAAGTAAAAAATATACGTTTGGTAACCCAAGGGTGTGGCGACGTGGGTTGAGACCCATGAGAATTTAGGTTCAAATTCCAACAGAGACAAAAAAACACTAGGTGATTTCTTCCCATTTGTCATAGCCTTGGTGATCAGAGTTACTTGGTACATGTACATGTTGTTGGCAGGAGTAGGCAAGTATCTAGTGGTACTTACACAGATTATACTTTCACACCCTAAATACACAAGCAACGTTAGCTTGAAAAGTTTGTAGCCAATTACCCCCATGATTTTTAACGTACTGTGAAAGTTCACCTCGTAGCACTCTATTCGACGCCGGAATTGATATTACTGCTCCATTTTTAGCAAGGAATTGGAGTGAGGAAGAACTAACACCAAAATGCAACCTGATCGAGTTCTACAAAGACCGGGTTTTGAGAAGAAGAGGAAGTAACTATTGTCTGACTATGTTTCTCTTTTTTTCCCCATTATGCTAGTTATTTTTGTCATCTGATATTTTCCTTCAAATTTTTCCTAAATGTAGCTGTTTCACTTCAAATGCCAAAACAAAAAACACTAAACAGATAATAGCTACCACTGATTATGGACTATGGTTACCTGAAGTGGATGAATGGAGTAGGAGGGGAGAACTTCTCTAGTGGTGACCCTGAACTGGATTCTCCACCATGGTTGCCTGAACTCCTCCGAATAAGTCCCGCGACACCCTTTACGATGTTCATTCTTCCCTCGAAGTACACAATCAATACTTGAAAAGCCAACAATCAATGCAAGACAGACTGTTCCAGCTCACCATCACTTCATCAAACTCAATACTTGCACCTATTTTCCCACACCCAAATGAACAACTTAGAAAACTGTTCAAGTAAAAAAACCAATAACAAAAAAAAATGAAATCATCTTCTACAAGATCATCAATTCCGAATTCATCATTGATATAACAAATTCTTATAACAATTGGAAAAAAAAAAAAGGATCAATGATGAAATGAATTTGTTAATTCAATGAGTCAATACAGGTCAATGATTGAAGAGATAAATACAGAATTGAAAATTTACCTTTAGATGAAATCAATTTGAAGAACCGATCAAAGTTGGGGAAATTTTTCTAGGGTTTTACGAAAAATGATGAATCAAGATCTATGATTGTCTTTCAAAAGAGAATATTTTTTGTAATATTAATAATAATAATAGCATCAAAAAATTAAAAGCTATAGAGATTATGGAGTAGAAAAAAGATAAATTTTATTTAATGACGAAAATACCCCTGATTTACGTCTCCTTGAAGTCTAGCATATTTATAACGTCGTTAACTACTGTTATCTTTGACCGTTAAAGCAAATCGGTATTAAACTATTATTTGTAGATATTCGGATTAGAGTCCGAATATTTTGACTTTTTATTAAAGATTTTTTTTTTGTATTCACGATTCGAATTTGAGATCTACAAAGAAGGAAGGAGCATCTCAATTTTATGCACCACATTCATTGGTGGTGGTGGTGTTTGTTCCGTGTCAATAAAGAAATATTTTTATTTTTATCTTTTACAAAACATTATTACGTATGCAATATACATATACATATGGAAAAATTAAGTGAAATGACAAATATTTATACTATATTATGCTTCATAGTTATTGTTTCGAATATTTATGATTAGTGATTATAGCTTCTTACAATGGTATAAATTCTAGCATGTGTATGATTCAAAATTTCATTGTATAAAGTCAGATTTTGTATATATTTACCTTAACTGTTTGTACATATTCTATGGAGTACAATTAAATTAAATCTTAGCTACTCCATTTATTTTAAGTTATTAGTTTGCTATTATATACAATTTTCCCTTTTTTTAACAACAATTAGCACCTTTTTTAGTTAATTCTTTTAAAATTAAGTTGTATATAAATTAGCAGGATTATTGAATATACAAATAAGTAGCTCATGTTTATTATGGAGCGCAATTATGCAAACTAAAGATATAGCATACAATTATAATTTTTATCTTTGATATATCTAAATAAGACAAATAAGGCCCCGATAATTTTTTAATATAATCATATATATGGTGTTGAATAACATATTAGCTACCTAAAAAGTGAAGTGACCAAAACAAAGCATAAAACGCATGATTTATGTACAAAATATCAAAACTCACAATTTGTAGTTTGCACTTTACAATAGATAATTATATTTCGAGTTTTCTTTATACTATAGTTTTATATAACAATATACATGCACTTGTTCACAGTTTTAGTTCAACTTTACGATAGCGTAAGTGGTTATTTAATTTGCTATATAGTTAAAGATGAAGATTTATCATATATAATGCATGTATCTATTTATTTAATTTTGTGATAATTTAAATATATTAATTTATTTATATTCAAAATTGAAAACACAATTTTATCAAATAAAATCAAACTAAAAGACATATTCAAGTGTTATACCACAAGCAAATTGATCATGGGCATATAAAATTGTATAAGATAATAAACTATTAATTTAATTTATATGTTATAACTACAGTTTGATTTAATTGTAACCCATAACAAATTTTTGTCATTTCGTCTCTCTCTGGATTTCTCGCTCGCCACTCTTGTTTAATCACTTGGCAGTCTCTCTTCGCCTCTCTCACTTTATATAAACACAAATGTATAAAATGTTTGTATTTGTGTAAAGTGAAAAAAAAATGTATATACACATATTCTTTTCATTCCCATCTCTCCCCTCTCCCAGATCTCGCTTGCCACTCTCACTCGTCGTGCCTCTCTCACTTTATACAAATACAAATGTATAAATTGCGTTTGTTTTTGTACAAAATGACAGAAAATTGTATGTACAAATACAAATACATATATTTTCGTTCTATACACTTATGATTATACTAATACAGATCTTCCCCTGCCAGTTTTCTTTTATCTTTCTCGATTTATACAAACACAAATTACACAATTGATTTTTTTGTATATGTATACTGAAATAAATTATACAATTGCTTCTTTTGTATATGTATAACGAAATATACATATTAATATATATAGCAAATATAAATTTATTACAAAGCACAATTACACAAACTATAATTACAGCATAGAAATATAAATAATATGTTTGTTATATGTTAAAGTTACTGTTCTCTCTATATATATAAACTACCCCTCTTTAATCAAAGCCCAAATCCATTAAGAGGATGGGCCAAACCAATAATCAAGAAAAACTCCAATTTCTTTGATTTTGAACTGATAAAGATTTAAAGTTGATAAAGGTTTAAATTCGATACATTTTCGCGCATTTCAATTTCAAACACAAACACAATATGTGGAAAACTTCACATGCAAAAATTTCAAGTTCTATATATTGATGTTGAACAAAGTCGATAGAGATAAGAACACACACTCTGTTGTGATAATATGTGCAAAACTCATTTGAATATCCAATTTTTTATGCTAATTTTTTCCTACTTTCAATATAATCTAAATCGAAGTATTTTAGAAGCCAGTAAGACATTTCGTATACTATAAAAAAAATTCGATTTTGCGTTATTTCCATTATTAGAGAGTTTGTCATCCAAACCTTTAAGTACACACTTTCCTTAAGAAGGGATCAAACTAATGTCAACTTTTCACTTATAAAATACATATAATATAATATAATCTATCATTTTCATACATACGTTTACTTATTAAATTTTCAGACACCATGTAACATATTGTCAATATATTATTGTTATATAGTATATAATAATTTAATTAATGGATCATAATTTCTCCTATCTACTTCCTACTTTCCAATGATAGTATAAGCAATCTAATTGTTTCTAAATTTGGTCCATCTGTGCATGCTAAGCTAGTTAATATATAAATTATAAAAAAATAAAAACTTATTATTAATTAATTAATTAGTGAAACACAAAATAAGTTGGTAGATTGATAATGTAGACTTAAACTATGACTTAAATTTCAATGAGTGTTATCTTATGAATTATTAGTGTATCCAGTTGCTTCTTTGACAAATCTTATTTAATTACTAATTTCTTAATTAACTTGCAGTATTTTTTTTTTAATTATAAATTACTTTAGGAGATTTACATATTTCCTTTATAGGAAAGTGAATCTTAAAATCATGCTTTTAATATTTATTGGTAGCTCAGAAGTATCACATAAGCAAAAGGAATTTTTATTTTATTTAATATATCCTCAGAAAATGCAAAGTAATTTTTGTTTTTGTTTGAATAAATTAATCCTAGTCGACAACCGATATACTAATATGAAAAAATTATTATTATTTCAACATTCATAATGATGTCTTTATATAGAGAAAATGCACGAGTACCTTTGAGATTATAATCGAAATTTTAGAAATATAATTTAATTAAATTAAGGTCATATTATTCCTCTGAATTATTTTTTTGTAATTTCGAGCAATTTTTGTTTTACGTGGCACACTCTGTGACTCTACCCAATTAAGGCGCGTGGGAGTTATTTGGATGTCACGTAAGATAAAAAGGTGCACAAAATATAAAAATAAAAATAAAAATCAGGGGGTAATAGGATTTTAGTTTAGTTAGGGTGTGTCTCTGTAATTTCGGTCATAGTCTAGGGAGGTACTTGTGCATTATCCCATTTATATATAACACATTCTTTATGAATGGACTCAACCTAATATATATCTATATATATCCAACAAATTTCTTTAGGTAATGATATTGTTTCATACTTAATCAAATGTATCGATTTAGGTATCGATTTGAGTTTTTGGTATGAAGAAAATTTGATTGGGAGCGTCACTCCCGAATGGGCCCAAGTGCGTGACCTGAATTTCAATCAGAAGTCTCAGTTTGAGTCCTGGGTATACAGAAAATCATGTTGGGAGCATAACTTCAAAATGCATCCTACAATGCACGATCTGGATTTGATCGGAGCTCCGATGCAGACTCCAAACACGGTGTCGAAATAAAAATAAAAAGAAAAAAAGAAAACAAGGATTGGTGTTAATAGGGGATAGCCCTACTCCCATTTGTCAACTTTATCACTCAGTCTAAACCTTATGTGCTTAAACTTTTTTCATTAATTTTATTGGTTATTCTTAATTAAATATTGCTAATGTTGTAATTTGTACCCCACCAACCTAGTAATATATGTAGTAGAATCTTAATCATCTCCCACTTTTGGGTTTTTAATTGTTGAAAATAGTATCAAAGTCTTTGTTTTGGTTGAAAATTCCAGAAAGTGTACTGTTTTTTTTTATATAAAATAATACTAATAATATTATTATTATAGTTATCACATTTATTTAATTACTATTGCTCTACAATTATTTTAGATCTTTTGTTGCCTCATCGTACGCATATGCTCTATACAAAACTTTTTAAAGTTTTTGAATAATAAAATAATTAGAATGATTAAATAGATTTGTTAATTTAGTTAGACATATGATTTGATTAAAATTTTCAATGTATATATGAAATTAAGTTGAAAAAATACGTCTATTTTTTTAGGTTGCATGTCGATCAAACATTCTGTTTTAATAAAGATGACAATATTTTAGAAAGTTCAAAATAAATTTTATTTGGTTTATGAATTAGGAGGCACGTCAAAATATTTGAAGATGACTGATGAATAAACAGAAGAATAAATAATAACTAAATCGTTAAGATTCAATTAAGCTACAAAATAAATAACATTCAAAAACGTTGCTTTTTTATTTCAAAATCAATGTGATTTTACGTTTTTAATAAATGTCTCTCAAATATTTTGAAAGAAAGCCTTTTACAAAAAAAAAATACCTTTTCAAACAAAGTAAACTTCATATGTAGGAATAAGTTTTTTTTTTTGTAAGACAAGAGTTTTCATTAAGCAATATTTATTGATAGTTCACGAATATTATTAAAATATAAGTATATTTAATGTACAAATTAAATAAATTAAAATGTAACTTATATGAATTCAAATTCATTTATCCTGAAAATCAAATATTTATTATATTGGAGTGGAATGCATTGTTAGAATCCAAATCCCACTCTTATCATAGCAAGCCAAATTTAATCTATATAATAATTAAGATACAAAGTGAACAAAATTATGTGATAATAATTTACTAATAATTAACTATTTAAACCAAACAGTTAATCCAAGAGCTTTATACAAATAATTAATTTCTTTAACTAAAGAGTAATGATTTGTGTAGGATTTATACTTTTACATTCTCAATGGAATTTTATTGAATTTGTTATTATTGTTATGTATTTTTACGTCCCACTTCATCATTTTGTATCATTTTCCTCCTCAATTGACCCCTTTTAGATCATTCTTGTTATTTTAAATATAGAAATTTAACTATTATTTAAATTTTATTATATCATTATTAAAATTATTGTTATATAACGAAGAAAAATGACAAATGGGCAAGTAACGAGCTAAGAGCATTGTTGAGCATCATAACACTATTCCATCATTATATTTATTAAAATAATATAATACAATACGATGAAACGGATCGAAGCATATCTAACGTTTGATGGTTTGACTCAGGTGGTAAATGCATAATTAAATTCAATATCTAATAGTTAATTAAGTATTAATCATGTTTAGGTTCTATTATTGGCACACATCTCTATATATTGTTTATACTATAGGCTTCCACTTTAAGCAATAGACAAATTAAATTATTAAAAGAAATATTTATATTATTATTTTTTATAAAGTCATTGTTTCCTCTTTTGCAGAAACAAACCGTTTGCTGAGATCAATTTCATCTTTTTCTATAAACAGAAAAATTATTATTTTTATATAAAAATTTTTAGAAATCATTGCTTTTTTGGGTACCCAAAAGCCAATCCACTAAAAAATTCATGTGCAAGTTGTTTATTTTTAATACTAGGAAATGAACCAATAAGAAACTAAAAAATATGTGCTCCACTTAGTAGGGACCTTTTGTAACTAATTTTAATTGGATCAATATTATAATATTATATATATTTTTTAAAAAATATCTCCTATAAAAAGTCAAAAAAAAATAAAATTGAAGAAATTAATTTTGAAAAGAACACCTACATCATTAGGGGAATTAGCACTTTTAATCCATCAAATATCAATAAATTATAATTGTATCCTTGTGATTTTTGGTTGGGTAAATTTAACCTTCAAAAATAATTAATAATAAATTATTAAGTGCTAAACTATTTAATTATCGATGTATAATATTATGTTTTATTGATATTCAGTTTTTGGAGGATAAAATAGTCATAAAAAGGTTCAAATATTATAAATTTTTCAATATTAAATATTCAAGATCTGATAATTAAAAATTAAATCTATTATCGATATGGTAACAACAAAATATTGCAAGGATCAAACTTAAAACATATCATCAACTAAGGGACTAAATGAGTAAATATTCCAAATTATATATAATGCAGGATTTCTTTAAAATCTTTGGTGTTAAACTCTATCTTCATTGGTAATGGACCAATTTATATATATATATATATATATATATATATATATATATTATATATATATATATATATATATATATATTACTTGGTATTAATGAACAATGTTTTGTTGTGAAATTTTATTGTTTATATATATTGTTATATATTTTGAATTTTATTTGTGAGATTTTATCGAACATATTATTTTGATTAGTTATTAAACGAGATTTTATCGTTTTAAATTTTAATAATGAAATTTTATCGCGTATTATTTGTTGCTGAACAATATTTTACTCTTAATATAAAGAGAATATAGTTAAAAATGAGTCGAATTAGATATTATTATTTTATGTTTTTACTTAATTTCTATCGGTTCATTAAATGATTTTCTTGTTTAAAATTGGAAAGATATTTGTACATAAATAATAACGTTTAATTAGGTGAGTGAAATTCAAAGTCAATTGTATCTTATAATTAAAAATTAACAAATCTCTTGTGGTCCACTAATGTTCCTTTTGATATTTTATTATAATTATAAATTATGTATTGTAATGCACGTACGTTTCCTCTAGAACTTCTCATTATGTCCAATATGTCATGATTAATTATGGGATTAAACAATAAAACATCCAAATTAAGTTTGTGATTACATAATCTTTTAACAAGATCATTGATTATAATAATTATCTTATACGTACCAAAAATATCAAACACAAGGCAAACGTATCATATCAAACAAATTTCATAGTTAAACAATAAAGTTTTATCGCTCAAAATAACTTACAACAGATCGCTGACAAACAAATTATAGCTAATTTTATTATTATTATTATTATTTATTTAATTTGTAGTGTATAAAGTATGAATTCGATTGAATTTAATGACTTTTGTTATAAATAATTCATTAAATATGATGAAATTAAAATGATAATTTTTAAATTATAGTAATTAATCGAAATACACAAATATAATAAAATTTTATTCATGAATATTTGACTTGAGGGAGTACCTTTATGTATGTATCAATGTTTAAATTAGAGTAGTGTCCAAGAACTTTAACAAAGATTAAATTTCATAAAAAATTCAATATTTATGATAATATAAAAACTTTACAAACTATAAAGTTAGAATTTCGAATTATAAGAATTGGTTAAACTCCATGTAAAGTTGTTATTAACTAATAACTGACTAACTGTCAATATTTTTTTTAATGTGAGGACAAAGGTCAAATCAATTAGGACAATAATTTAATTAACAACTAAAAGGCACCAATAATTCCCTATTAAAAATAAAAAATTTCATTTCTCCTATCTATATAATAGGAAAAAAAATAATAATGCAAAAGGAATATACGTGGATAAATTTTTGTTGACAAATAAAAAATAGATTTAAAATTTTAAATTCAAATTTCAAATTTTTATCATATTCCAATTCAATACATAGGATTTTTGATATCTGGTTAACATTTTTTTGTGTAATATATTGAGTCTAAAAAGATAGTTCAATACAGATAAATTTTTACTATGCATAAAGTTTGGAAAAATAATTATACTATAAAGTCTATTATACATAATTTGATTGTAAAAAAAGTTATATTTATTAAAAAGTTGTACTTGTTAGTTGTTCCTTTGGTTTTGACTTATGATATCATATACACTAGTTTTTGTTGTCTTTTAAATTTTATAATAAAGTTTTAAATTTACGATTTCAAAGTATGAATTAAAGTGTTTGTTAGAGAGCATTTATTTAGTGACGGAGCTAGAAATTTTACGAAAAATTCTTTTTGCAATTAGTGAGAGTCGAACACACGAACACTTTAAGTTTGTATGTCTTTACTCTTTGAAGACGCCTATATTAACAAGGCTACATCATATAATTATATCAAGGGTGTCTAAAATATATTATTTAATCACTTTATTTGTTCTTTTATTTATACATAAGGTATAATTTTTCGACGAAACGTGTCCAATTGAATACCCTGGCATAAAAATGGCTACGCTACTGCATTCATCCTTCAATGTAGATTAAGGAACTTATTGATGTAAATTCAATCGCGTTTAATATAAATTCATAAAATTTATTAATATAAATTTAAATTTAATCACGATTCAACATGAACCATCGCTAATTAATAAAAAAATTGAGAGAGGTAACTCTTGGAATTTCCAACAGTCAAGCAATACCCAATTCCAATCATATTAATTTAGTTAGCTCCAGGATTTAAGCCACATGCAATTCTTTTATTTTATGTATATTTATTTGTTTGTTTAATATTTATTTAGTTCCTCTTTTGCAGAAATCCACATGGGGGTCACCAATTACTCCTATAATTTACTATTGATACTTCTTTTTTAGCAATTTTTTTTAAAAAAATAATCTTGTGTTTGAAAGTAATATTTTCTACTCTTCTTACTATTTTTGGCAAATTCTTTTTATTTATAAATTGTTTTGAATATTAATTAAAAATCACTATCTAATGACGAGTTCGGCTATATATAGTATATATTCTAAGAAGGTTCGAAATATATTCATATATATATATATATATATATATATAGATATAATATAGAGATATATATATAATATATATATATATATATATATATATATATACATATATATATATACATATATATATATACATATATATATATACATATATCATTCACTTGAATATTATTTACTTATTATCAAAAATAAGTTATTTATAAATAGTATAAAAAGGATCGAATTTAAATTAATTTATTTTTCAATTCATAAAGATCAAGATCAAATGAATGTTATTATTTTTTTGACAAGTGAAGATATATTGTTAACCTCTCAATGGTCAATAATGATGCGAGATATAAATATTTAGTTTCAATTTTACTAATAAAAAAAAAGTTTGATTATTCAAATATCAATCGCGTTATATGTATTGATTGATCAATATAATCTTGTATGTTCACCTATATTCTTCGTTAAAAAATTAATAATTGAATTTATCATTCTACTATAGTTAATTAAAGGCCAAAGTCATATGCGGCCACTCAAACTTGTCCCGATTATTCATTTAGACATCTGAACTAGGACTTATACCTATTGAACACCTAAATTATCAAGAAGTGTGCCTATTAAACACAAAACGCTGAGCGCGTGAATGCATTTTTTTAATTTTTTTTAAAAATATTTATACCTACTTTGTTGACACTTGGCATGCATTGACTAAATATATATAAAAAAAATTAATTTAATAAAGCATAAATCTTTTAAATCATAAAAAAAAAAACAAAAAAAACCCACACTCATCTTCCTTCAACCCACCATTTTAAAAACTTCAAATTTCTCTGCTTTTGTTATGATTTTTTTTTTTCATTTTTTGTAAACAAAACGTCTGCTGCATTTTCAAGAAGAAGAAAAACTGAAACATTTGGAGTTAAAAATTGACCAATATCTGTACTTTTTTATTTTCAATAACTCCAATTTGAGCAACTATCACCATTCATAAACTTATTAGAAATGCTATAAAATATTTGATATAATTTTAATTTCTCTTTGTTCTCGATTTTAAAATAATTTATCAAGGTCGATTATATTTATAAAATCGGAATAGTCGTCAAAGGAATAACATATAATGAAGAAAATGAAAGAGAAAAACATTTGGTGGATGAATTCGAAATGAGATGGGGTTAGGCATTTTTTTTTTTTTTGTTATGAAGAGGAATGGTGATCATGGAACAAGAGAGAAGAAGAAGAGAAGAAGAAGAGAATAAGATGAAGAAAAAAGGGCAGTAAGTTAGATGGGATGGGGTTAGGTGGGGGTGAGGGTGAGGGTGAGGGGGTCAGATTTTTTTTTAATTAATTTAATTTTTTATATATTATTAAAGGAAGAAAAATATTCTTTATTTTTTAAAATTAAATTAATGGGCCCATGTGCCACGTGTCGTAGTTCTATTCGTACTTTTTGTCAAGATAAAGAGTGTGCATTACACGCACAATATTTGTAAAGATAGTTGTTATTTTATGTTCAATAGATAAATATTTATTAATATTAAAGTGTCTAATAGGTAAGAGTCTCAGTTGAGGTGTCTAAATGAATTATGCGGACAACTTTAAGGGGCTATCGATGACTTAGGCCTTAATTAAAAAACTTAAATTAAGCTTACACCGAACATCTCGATTTTAAATTTTTGACCTTTTTTTTTTCATCATACATTTTTTCTTTAGAGTTATTTGATATCTTTTAAAGCGTATATAAAATTATAAAAAGCCGGGCAAAGCCAATTTTACGTGTAGGTAACATTTTTTCTTGAAAGAAAATTTAGGTAGAATAATAGTGCGTAATATCACTTCTAATTAACTTTTATAGAAAATAAAATATATTTAAAAAACTTTAGGTAGAATAATAGTGCGTAATATCACTTCTAATTAACTTTTATAGAAAATAAAATATATTTAAAAACTTCAATTCTATTTTATTCGCTATTTTGTTACTTCAAGAACGTAGATTTTCTTTTTCAAGAAAGATATAAATAAGATTTTTTTCTCAGTGATAATTATAGGCTTAATTACTTAAGAATATCGTATAAGATACAAATGATATCCGAGTCATTTGTATCTTTTTATTTATGTATTACGATTTTTCTTTTATATGTTCAAACTATTTCAGCTTCATCTTTCTTATCTTATCTTTCAACGTCATTTTCATCAGGTCTTATATAACTCCATTCTCAATTTCATCCCTTTTGGTATAACAAGTATTGAACACGTTAGTACTATTATTCGCTCTCGATCTAAATTCATATGACTTTAAAATACGTCACTGTGATATAATATCTGTTTTATACCCAATATTTCTCATGTTCTTATCCTAAGTTTGTTTCGGTGTTATGTACACCTCTTCTTTTATAGTTTCAATATCCTTACAACGCTACTATATGAGATTTGCATAATTCTAAGATACTTGACACTTTTCTTCTTCGATCGATAGGATATGTCATATGTATATCGATCATAACCTTCACTTTGACCTAACTTAAAATCTTTAAATTTAGGATAAATAATTAGGCTTTAAACGTGTAAATATAACATGAAAATAGAACTTTACAAAAACACCAATAGTTGTTGATTTTTTTTTAAAAAAAATTATACTACTAATATAAAAATTAAAATTTATACAACTAATACAATATAAATAATGAAGTGTATTAAGATACTTTTAAAATCTATGCTCTAATAAAATAAAAGAAATATACCATGAAATTTAATGGGCAGATTTTGAAAACCAGAAGAAACAAAAAAGACACGTATGGAATTTAGTTAATATCTTTACTCAATTTGTAGTTACTAAAAAAAAAGAATATATCATAATTATAATGCGAATGATAATTTTTAATATATTTAAAAATATTCGTGAATGTGATAATTCCATTTATTTTTATTTATTTTAAATTAAAAAAATTAAATTTCATTTTCAAAATATGTAGGGGTAATATATTATTTTTTAAACCCAATAAAATCACCGCAATACTCAACCAGTGAGTATTTTAATATTCTATTATACCAGTTTCTAATTCATAAACTCACTAACCCAGACAGTTTATAATTTAATTTAATTGAAATAAATATCGATTATACAAATAAATATTTAATTGAAATAAATTATTATTTAAATATCTAAATATTATTTAAAGGATTATTAATGTGTTAAATATATTTATGCTTTCTACTCATGTTTTTAATCTCACTAAATAATATAAAAAACATTATAGTGTTTTTTAGTTATATTTTTGACATTATAATATTAAAATAAGAATTTTTTTTTAAAATAAAAATAAAAAAAATAATTTACATAATTTTTTTTAGATTGAAACATAATTAGTACTATTATTAAATCACCGAACTGTAACAACCTAATCCACAGGTTCCCCTGCACTCGTCACATGCCCAGCCGAAATTAAAACCAATAGAAACTCATCAATTATATAAAATTGTATTACTAATTATTTATACTCTTAAAAGTATTTAAATACTTAGAAATTTAAAATAATGATATATATATATATATATATTTTGTTATATAGACGATTTAGTTAGTTTGAAGGGTAATCTTTTTGAACTGAGTTAACTATATAATACTTTCTCTGTTCTAATTTATATGACACCTTTTATATTTTGAAAGTCAAACAGTTTAAGTTAGATCGGAAATTTGTGCATAAAATCTTAAATTTTTTTAAAAATGAAATTTATATATTTGTAAATTACGTAAAAAAATATTATGAGTCACAATAATTGATAATTCAAAATGTTTATAAGATTTATAAAATGTTTAGGGATAATGCCCAAGTACCCCTCAATCTATGCCCGAAATCTCAGAGACACACTTATACTATACTAAGGTCCTTTTACCCCTGAACTTATTTTATTAATAATTTTTTACCCCTTTTCGACCTACGTGGCACTATCTTGTGGGCCCAACGATGATTGACTTTTTTTTTTCAAACTAGTGCCACGTAAGCTAAAAAGGGGTAGAAAATTACTTATCAAATAAGTTCAAGGGGGTAATAGAACCTTAGTATAGTATAAGTGTGTCTCTGGAATTTCGGGCATAGATTGAGGGTGTACTTGTGCATTATCCCAAAAGTTTACGATTAAAAATAGATTTATTTAACTCTTGAAATTCAAAAAAAAATGATATATAAAATAAGACGGAGATAGTACTTGTCTATTACGATTTACATCACTTGTATGATTGTTAGACTATTGCACAAAATGCTTATCACAAAGTATTCACCTAAAGACAGAGACGAGAACTAAGGTGATAGGTTGATTGCAACGACGTGTTATCCTGAATTTTTACTATTAAATAAAAGTTATTTAACAGATAAAATAAAATATTTTTCTTAATTTTTTAAATTTTATTAAATCAAATAATATCACGTAAATTATTTAAATAATAATTCTAAGATATAGTTGCTTCAATCACAAAATTGGATAAGTCTTACAACCTATTAACGCCCTATTGGGTTCCTTTTTGCCACCATTTTTTAATTCTGTTAACAGACCCCGCGTCTTTACTGCTCTCTAACCTACGCCAGGGTGAACAGTGCGCACTCACCGTCACTTTATCCACGTGTCGATTGCATGTCGCCGTTAACTCTGACGTGTTCATTTTTATAATATGGCGCGCATTGTACCCCTCAGCGCACATTAGCTTCTCTACTCTTTTAATTTTATTTATTTTCCAATTTCCCACCCAATTTTTAGTTCTTTTTTACTCTACGCTTAAAATATATCATCCCCTTAACTACTGTTTCGTTGTTTTCTCTCTCTGCAGAAGCCGAAAAATCCATTTGCTTAAAAGCTATTTGTCTGCTTCTGCTCTGTTGCAAATTGATAACTTCAAGGGAAAAGAGCATTCATATCGTTTTTTTGATTACTTATAAGTTTTCTGTTGATTTATTTGAAAATGGTGATATCTGCTGTATGAAATTTATTTCCAACTAGTTAGCAGAAAGCAGAATATCTGGATTCGTTCGGTTTTGTTTCATATATTCAGGCACAACTACATGATTGAGGTTGAAAACTGATCAGGTTAAGTAGAATGTTTTGATTGATATTGTTGGTGCTCGGATTTTTTCCCGGCGGTTGTACGGTGGATCGGAGTTTGGGTTTGATAAAGGTGAAAGTAGTTGAGGAAGCGTGCGGGTGGGAACTTTTTTTTTTTTTTTGGTTGGGTGAGATTTTTGTTCACGTGAGGGGTGTGAAAAAATGCCGCATAGAACGACTTACTTTTTTCCAAGGCAATTTCCTGATCGTGGGTTGGATGCATCTGCAAAGTTTGTTAATGATCACGAGAAGGAGAAGGAGAAGAAGATCAGTGACGTTGAAGATCGAAAATCTTCTTCGAAAGGGAGAGATGTCGCATCGAAACAGCTCATAAGTGATGTGAAAGAGACTGATAACAATAATGATGATGCTACGTTTTCGTATGGGAACCGTGATAAGATTCACGGGAAGCAGTTGGCTGCTTTTGTGAACTGGCTGACTGAGAAAAATAAGAAAGGGAAATCGATACGGAATCACGTGAAGATCAAATTGGATGATGGAGATACAGAGGATGAACATGAACTTTTGCTACCTGTTCCACCTGAAGCTGTACCGATACATGAATTGCAGGTTGATTGCCACGTGGCACCGCTAGAGCAGAAACAGCAGGGGACATTTGACCGGAAAGCTTCATTGCAGAGGTTATCGAGTAGTGGAAGCAATTACAGTTGTGTGGGGAAGCAATTTGAGAGACAAACTTCATTGCAAAGGCTGTCGAGTTGGGGAAGTACTAGTTATGCGGGGAGTTTGTTTTCAGGAACAACGGTTGATGGGAACTGGCCGAGTACGGGAGTTAAAGACACGCAGACGTCGACGACAAGGGAAGTGGAGGAGGAAGTGGTGGTGCAGGATGCGGAGGAGAGAGTTGATAACGAGGATACATTGATACAGAAGTCGAAGGAGAGCTATTACCTGCAGCTGACGCTCGCTAAAAAGCTTGTAGAGCAAGCAATGCTTACTTCTGGAGAGCCTATTCTTCTGCAGGAGTGCAAAAATATCAAGGGCCTTGGTGGATCTTCTGATGCTCAAACTGTATCTTATCGTTTATGGGTATATACCTCTTTGTTTTCCTCCTTCTTCCTCTCTCTTTCACACACACTCTATAGTGCTGCGGGAAAATGCATGTTTTTTTTCCTTCCAAAATTGGGAGTAGCGGAAATGGAGAAGGAGATTATATGGTGGTAATCGAACCCTCACCGATTAGATAAATATTCAGGTAGCCAATAGCCAATCAATTGAGCTACTGAGATTTCACCGGAAGAACATGTCTGATAGTTTTTCTTATGGGGGAGAATAATTCTGTTTCCTATTAGTTTAGCTGTAAGTATTTATCATTTATTCCTGTGGGTTCTTAATTATTTGACGGTGAAGTTTGTGAAAAAAATTTCAGGTGAGCGGTTCGTTGTCTTATGCTGATAAGATATCTGATGGGTTTTACAACATATTGGGAATGAATCCATATTTGTGGGTTATGTGTAATGCCACAGAGGATGGTAAACAAATACCATCTCTAATGGCATTAAAAGGAATTGAACCCAGTGAGACATCAATGGAGGTTGTTCTTATTGATAGGCGTGGGGATTCAATGCTCAGGGAATTAGAAGATAAAGCTCAAGAAATTTACTTTGCTGCTGAGAATACGTTAGTCTTGGCAGAAAACCTTGGCAAGCTTGTGGCTGTCTATATGGGGTGGGTTTATTGATTTTCTTTCGAAGTATGCTCTTTTGGACTTCATATTCTTGTGTGTGATATTGGTTTCCTTGAAATTTAAGGGGCTCTTTTCCGGTGGAACAAGGTGATCTTCATCAGCGGTGGAAAGCTGTTAGCAAGAGATTACAAGATCTGCAGAAGTGCATTGTGCTACCAATTGGCAGTTTCTCTTCAGGACTTTGCAGGCACAGAGCTATTCTGTTCAAGGTTAGTGAGAGACTTCTTTTTCATATGTTTGAACTTCGAACCCTCAATCGTCTTTTTCACATTCTTTGCAATTAGATCCATGTAGAAATTGCTTCTCCTCCCCCTCTCCTGGTGCTTTTCATGGGTTCCACTTTAGCTGCACATTGACTGGTATAGGAGGAGAAAAATAAGCAAGTCTTCGGTCCGAAACCTGAGAAGTAATTTACTGCGAATAAGATGAAACTTTTTCCTATTTAGGGTCAAATGAATTGTGCTAAGTGACTGGAAAGAAGCTAGTTATAGTGCTATATTGACTATGCCATACAAGAAGTGTTTCAAGTTTGTGAGTAGACAGTGATCAACTGTCCCTTTTTGATGAATTTGTCAGTGTGTTAGCTTCCTCAGTGCTGCAATCGGACTTGAGAAGTTATGTACTTGATTATGAACTCAGTACGGTGTTCGATAAAGGGGCATATTGATTGTCAGTTTTACCTAGGTTGTTTTCACAACTTTTGAGCGACTTAACAAAAAAGTTTCTGCTTGACACTCACCATAGACAATTAAAAGGTATTGCATAAAAAAATCACCCTTGAAAGTAGCTTGTGAAGAAATAATCATAATGGATCTTATCCAGTAATGAATGTGAAATTAAGGCTCATTTGTTCTAGTTGAAATAATATCTTTTCCCTGTGTAATTGTTTAGTGGGTAGGCTGGCAGGGTGAGATAGAGTTCTGACTTGCTCTCTCATTTCACCATTCTTGTAATTAGTTGATTATTGAAAGGAAGGTTTTCGAAGACTGAATTTAACTGGTGATTTTATGATATACAGAAATTGGCAGATTACGTAGGTTTGCCTTGTAGGATAGCTCGAGGCTGCAAGTATTGTGTCGCAGATCACCGGTCTTCTTGTCTGGTAATAATTGAGGACGACAGAAGATTGTCAAGGTAAAACATCTTATCCACTATCTCTTCAATCAAAGTAGTTATCTCCTCTAACCATCGACAAGTATTTTCTCCTTAGCGGTTTTGGTTTATGTTTCAAATGTATCTCCAACATTTTAATCTGATATAATGTTTGAGACCTCATTATTGGTTACTTCGTACTTGACATTTCTTTCAGACTTTAATTGTGCTTCTATGAGTATTTAATAAGATTAAAGTAGTGGACCTTTGCTGCTTCGATTTTGCATTATAATCTTCAGGTATGACACATTTCTGAAAGGCCCAAGTCCAACGATCAGGAGATTTAATACATGTTTAAATACTGGCGATCTTGATGTTCATTTTTAGTTCATTATTATTGACTTGTGTGTTTATTTTATCAGAGAATTTGTGGTTGATCTTGTTGGGGATCCAGGAAACGTACATGGTCCAGATTCCTCTATCAATGGAGGTGTATTGTCTCGTGTGCCTTCACCACTTCAAGTATCTCATTTGACAGAGTTTCAACAACCTTATATGGATAGTGACATAAGTAATCAGTTACTGCATTCAAATGACACATTTGCTGCTCCAGAAAATGCTTTGCATACAGGTGTGCTATTATTTAATTGGTGCCTATTGATAGAAGAAAAGGGATGTCGCTGGTTGAACGTGAAGTTGTTTATATAACAGAAATGATTAGACGATTGGCCTTCTTATATGGATCACTATATATGTTTATCTCTATTACAAAGTAGTCTGGTTGCAGCACAGGAATAAGCTCATGTGGAAGTTCTCTTCTGGACTTCATAGAAAGAGCTTGTTTTATGCATTTATTTAATTGTTAGAATCAGCAGTTGGGTAATTTTTGAAATTCAGAATCTTCATTGTCACTATTAGAGTGGATAAATTTGCAACTTCTTCTCTTGCAGACCCCCATGTTGAGAGTAAACATGTGAAGGGAATTGTTGTCAGTGATAAGCCAAAATTTCCAAATGATCCACTTTACCAACCTTATCAAGCTTTGGAAGTTAAGCCATGTGAAGTTCTTGCAGCTGAAACAGCAGGAGATGAGAATTCTAGACCTAGAGAAGACAAAATTATTATCAGGCAGACTTACAAGAAGGAGGTTGTTCTGTCCAAAAATTCACCATTGCAATCTGGCAGACCGCCAAAATCTACTTTAATAGGCAAAATGGATGTAATGGAGCCTGGAGGTAGAACTGGGAACCGTGAGAAACATCCGACAACAACAAATCCAAGATATCTGCATCTTGAACCTTTTCTTGCAATGGACTGGCTTGAGATCTCATGGGATGAATTACATATAAAAGAGCGTGTTGGCGCTGGTGCGTCTTTGTCAATAAATATGAACTGGCTGTAAATTAATCCTCAGTTATTGAATCCTGTTTGACATCAGTGTATCTTGATGTACTACTCTTCTTTCATGCAGGTTCATTTGGAACAGTACATCGTGCTGAATGGAATGGATCGGTGAGTGTTATTTATTTTGTGTTGTCGCAATAGTAATCATAATTTAGAAGATTAGAAGATTCTGTTCAAACCTAAAAAATATAATAATCATTTTGCATGTTTGTACCTGTATTGACTGCATTACACATCAAAGGTGTAGGAATGATGTTGTGTCAATTGTTGAGGCAATTATGTAAATCACATTGAAATAAGACATTTGTATAACTCCATGTCAATAGAATTGTAATGTTCAGATCATTGCTTGATGATGCTAGTGGTATCTCATTATTGACTAAACTTCCCCGTATGAGGTAGTCCAATTTGCTCTTTGTGGTTTCTAGATTAGACATTTCCTCTTAGCTTGCATGTATTACTAGGGGAAAAAGGATTGGCAACACATGCATGAAGTTGAAGTTCCATATATTTTTAAAAGATGCTTTGTGGAAACTATTTTTAGTGTCGGAAATAGTGTGTGCCTTCTTTTTTTTCCGGACTGATCGAGTATGGAACTGATAACTGCAGGATGTTGCAGTCAAGCTGCTTACTGTCCAGGATTTTCATGATGATCAGTTGAAGGAGTTTTTAAGGGAGGTGAGTGCATATAATTGTTGGTGGAACTGTTGTATGCTAGCTACAATAAAATGTTTTAGGTTTCTGATAAAGATAAGACTACTTTCTACAGCTGATCCTTCTTTGCTTTTTCTTGTTTCCCCTCTATGACGAGGGCAAGCACAAAACAACTACAGAAAGAAACAGTGCTTTTGCTTTTTGTTTAGTTTAATCTAATACACAGCATCTGACCAAACTATTGGGATTGAGATATAATCGTAGTAGTTGTAATTTAATTGGCATATCGCAATCTAGTCTCAATTCGTTGTGAATTGCGTTTATATATATGCTTGTAATATTCTGAAATCTAGTTCATGGATTTGTAAAAAGAGGGTTCCCTGTATTGAATAGAGTGATCCTGCATTCTTTCACATTTCTCCTTTGTTTCATTTTCATTTTATTTACATTCTTGTATTGGTATCTATCATTGGATGGTAACTCAGTATTCATGTTTCTGAAGGTTGCAATCATGAAACGCGTCCGTCATCCAAATGTGGTGTTGTTCATGGGGGCTGTTACTAAACGCCCTCATCTATCAATTGTGACTGAATATTTGCCCAGGTAACTTTTGTTTCAGTGGCTGCATAACATTCTTCCTTTCTAACTTCAAGTACTTGAGGGGCCTAAGTTTCTGTGCCTTGATGACGAGGATAGAGGAAGCCTCTACCGTCTGATACACAGACCAGCTGCTGGGGAGTTGTTGGACCAGAGGAGACGTATCCGTATGGCTCTGGATGTGGTTTGTGTCAATTTCACATTTTCTCAGTTTCATACTTTTGATGCTTTCACCTAGAAAAGTTTCTGATTCGCTTGAAATACAGGCCAAGGGTATCAACTATCTTCATTGTCTGAGCCCACCCATTGTGCATTGGGATCTGAAATCTCCTAACTTGTTGGTTGATAAAAATTGGAATGTAAAGGTAAACTGTTGCCTACTTACCTTCGAGTCAAAAGTTGAATTTTGCAGTTTTGATATTCTGAAATGTTTCTTCCAGGTGTGTGATTTTGGTCTCTCAAGATTTAAAGCTAATACGTTCATATCATCAAAATCAGTTGCTGGAACTGTAAGTACCTTCTGACACAAACAAACTATCTTCGATATGCAAGAAAAAGTTGCATATGTATCTTGTGCCAAATAATAATGAGCAAGGAAATAGTTGCGCCGAGATGCTTGTCCTTCACCTTGCCGTAGACATTTAGAATTAGCAGCTAATTTGTGTGAACTCTTCACTTTCGGTGCTGCACGTGTGTCGACATGACATGGGTGTGGTATCCATAATGATATGGTCAATGGATTTTGGGTACTTTCGACCAAAATCAACCGAGAATTCGAGACCGATACAATCTTGGCATATGTTCTTTTATCTTTAAAAGATATTTGTGCTAAAAAGTCCGTAATAAGAAGGTTCTCTAAAGATATTTACAGGCTTGATACCATTGAGTGTCCAATGAACTCAACAAGTCTATCATGGCCTCTATATCATTTGCAATAGTCACACGTTACACCAAAAAACAGTAAAGAGATGCATCTGTACTTAATAATAATTACATATTTAAACTTGATCTGAAAAATCCGTGCATTCCTTTCCTTCTAGATAGTCCTCCATGATTTAAGAATTTTTTAGTAACTATATCTTAGAAAATTGAATTATTTTTAGCTGAAACCCCGTGTACCTGTATCCTTACTTGTATCCATACTCCTGAATCTTTAAATTTATTTCATGGAGGATCAGATCTCTAGGTCTGCACCCAAATTGGTCAACCGCGTCCGAGTTTGAGCAACTAGAGAATTATGAGCTGCTTGGCTCCATTTACTGATCTTAGATGCTAAGTCTTTTAGCCATTAGGGTTGCAAAAACATGCGAATTGAATACTGTAGGGCCTCTGATACAGGCAGCTGTTGTTTTTGTGCCATGATAATTTCTAGATTACAATCATTTCTTTCTATCACATCTACATTTTAGCCAGGTTCTAATATGGAAAACCACGTCTTATTATCTATTAGTAGAAGTTCTGATGTGGACAAAACACGTTCTTCTGTGAAAATCGGCTGGCAAAGTATATGAAGTATGGTTAATAGTTGAGAATTTTACAGAGCTTCTCGTCTCTTGGTTTCTTAAGTAGGTGCTATCTCTGATATTTCCTTTTGCATTGCCTTCTTTAATTTTCAGAATCTTCTTTTCCCGATTAATAGGAAATATTGCTCTAATTGCTTTCAATAGTCAGTGAAATGCAATTGCTCTGATGTTTGCGCCTGCTACTCGATGAACGTATCTGTCATCGACAATGTACCTCCCTCCCATTGCAGTACAAAGACATCTTTTTTGAACTCTACATTTTGCAGGTTGTGCAATTTTTTGTACGTCCTTCAATAAGCCTGTAACTCTCTTGCTTTTTGTTTCAGCCTGAATGGATGGCCCCCGAATTTCTCCGTGGAGAACCCTCAAATGAGAAGTCTGATGTCTACAGCTTTGGTGTAATATTATGGGAGCTTGTCACCATGCAACAGCCTTGGAATGGACTGAGCCCTGCGCAGGTTTACTTCTTCCCTGCTGCACCCCACACCTCATATTTCTCCCGGACTTAAATATCGAAAAACACGATGTATTTGACGTGTTATTTGTGAGCTTTCAGGTAGTTGGTGCTGTAGCTTTCCAGAACAGGAGGCTCACTGTTCCACAGAACACTTCTCCAATGTTGGCGTCTCTAATGGAAGCCTGCTGGAATGAGTAAGTAGACATCCGCATCCTGTTTTTTTCCATCTCGATCTCTACTAGTCAACTTTTGTTGTCGATTATGTCAGATTATGTCAAAGAATTCTCTACCTCTGCTCTCTATTTTCGTCAGTTAATACTTACCCGTTTTCTCTCAGTGACCCGGTACAACGCCCATCCTTCGCTAGCATTGTGGATACATTAAAGAAACTACTCAAGTCTCCACTACAATTGATTCAGATGGGAGGAACAATGAAGAGTTAAGATACTCTCCACTTATCTAGGAGAAAGAATAAATTCATCATAGTCCGGAGATACATAGGTTACGTAACGCTGACGAAATTCGGTGAACTTTGCCCAACAACTGCAAATATGTTGGCTCTCTTCAACTTTTTGAATGATAAACAAGCCTCTGTTAGTTCCAGTTATAGATAAAGAGGCATTTCTTAAGCTGTTTAATTTCTTGCAAGAAACTACTCTAAACTTTGTCAGCAACAAATGTGAAATAATTAGAGGCTGAAATTATAATTATGTAGTAGTATTTGGAGAAGTATTTATTCCTTGTAGAAATCTAAGATTATGAAGCATCCAGGGGAAGTCTTTATTCTAATTACAGCAATAATAATATAGAAAAGCTCAGTTATTTATGGTTTATCTATCTTTATATTCTTGTGGATTGTCCGTTGATATTTGTGAATATGCTACACAAGATGTTACTCCAATTTTTCTCGTTTATTGGAAAAAAATATTAAAATTTTTGAAACTGAAATTGCATATTCAAATATAAACTCAAATTCACGAATCATGATATCAAGTTAATGTTTAAATGTTTACAAAATAATTTGAAGTACAACAATTTTACGTGAATTGAATAACTGGATATTAGTAATGAACTGGAGTAACTAACCCTCTGTTGTTATATATTGTATCATAGCGTATGATATTATATGTTCAATGATTATTATATACTATTAGGATAATGCACAAGTACTTCCTCAATTTATGTTCGAAATTTTAGAGACACACTTATACTATACTAAGGTTTTATTATTCTACTGATCTTATTTTATCAATCATTTTTTATCCCTTTTCGGCTTATGTGACACTATCACGTGGGTCCAGCGTTGGTTGATTTTTTTTCAAGCTAGTGCCACGTAAGCCAAAAAGGGGTAGAAAATAACTTATGAAATAAGTTCATGGGATAATACAATCTTAATATAGTATAAGTGTGATCTCTTAAATTTTGAGTATAGGTTGAGGGCTATTTGTGCATTATCCTTAAATTTACCAACCCTGCATCCACATACACACACATTCATTAGTATCTCAAAAACAATTGATAAAACGCGTTTAATTTACGCGATTTATGAACAAGTCTAGCGAACACTATTTAGAGTCTCTTTGGTTAAACTTAAACTTCTTTTTTTTTTCTTTTCAATTTTTTAAATTATTTAACTTAAATTAAGAATTTAGTCTTTTAATTTAAAAACTATTAAACTACTTAAAATATCTAAATAAATTAATTACAGAGGCTTTTAAATGTTCTGTTTCTGATAAATAGTTTACAAGTTAGCAATGAGATTTACAAGTGAAAATTGAGTAATCAAGAGTATTTTTGATAGAAGATGTTAGAAAATAATGCATGTATTAAATTTGTATTACTATTTTTCTCTTTAGTATGTTTTTTCAATCTGTGTATAACTTCTACAAGCATTAACACACACTTTATTTGATATTATTCTATGTACAATTAATATAGGGAAAAGAGTTAGAAAAATATTTCAATTTTGACCGAAATTGCTATTATGATATCAAATTTTATGGAACACCTTTTACCCTCTGTACTATTTAATAATGGGTTTTAAAAGGTATATATTTGTCCACGTGAATATGTTACTATTTATAATTAGGAAATATAAATGATGTCAACATTGACACATATGTACTTTTAAAATACACTATTAAATAGTCCAAAAGGTTAAAAGATCATTTTTAAAATTTGATATCGATACAATAATTTCTATCGAAGTTCAAATATATTTCCATTAATATATAGAAAATCATCACGATATTAAGAATTAGAAGGTTACAACAAGAGTTGTAGACTTGTGGTGCAATTATTGGAATATATATATATATATATATTTAATGTTTTAAGAAATATCTCTCTTTCTCAATTTGTACGACATATTTTATATTTTGAGAGTTAAAATAATTTAAATTTGACTGAAAATTTATGCGTAAAATTTTATATTTTTTTGAAAAGAAATTTATATATTTGTAAACTATGTAAAAAATACTACAAATTATAATAATTGATAATTCAAAAATGTCTATAAAATTTACAAAAATTTTACGATAAAAATAAATTTATTTTACTCTTACAATTTAAAGATAACATATAAAATAAAAGAAAAATAGTATAATATTTTAGTGACGCACATTAATAATAACCAAAAAAATTTGGTGTAAACTTTTATACTTCGATGGACTGATAAACGCTAAAAGTTGAACACCAAATCGAAAAATTCTCAGAGAAACCCAGAAAACGAAAATCGCCATGGATTTTTTCTCCGATAATCACATGTGGCGTGATCTTCTTCTTCAAGCAGTCTTGATTCTCGTAACAGTCTTCATGTTCCTTTTCATGTACAACGTTCCCCAGAAGTACTTCTCGAAGCTTCGTCTCCGAAACCGGGCCGATATGCAATCGAAGCGTCATTTTGTTCAAGGAGCTCAACTTCTTTCTCAAGCTAAATCAGCAGCAGCTAAGGATCGATCGAACGCTACTTCTCTTGCTAAATCTGCTGAAGCTCAAGCCGATTTGGCTATAGCTTTAGACCCGAAAGATGCTGCAGCTCACATACTCAAGGCTTTAGCTCTTGATTTACAGGGGTTTAAGACGTCGGCTCTTGATTCCATTGACGTCGCGCTTTCGCCGCTAGCCGTGAAGTCGTTGTCGGAGCCGGAGAGAGCGGATGCGTTGTTTAAGCGGGCGCAGTTGAGACTACCTGCGGAACAAGTTGACTCGGTGATTGAGGATTTGAGTCAGTCTGTTAGGTTGAAGGGCGATAATGTGAAGGCTTTTTGCTTGTTGGGCGATTGTTACGAGAAAAAAGGCTTGAAGGAAGAGGCACAAAAGGCTTATCAGGAAGCTCAAAAGGTTCAGCCCAATTTTGCTCCTGCTCGAGAAGCACTTGACCGTTTGAATTCCGAGTCTTGATCTCTAATTGTTTGTTTCCATTTTGTTGTTTTGTTCACTACATAGTTCAATATAAAGGCAGTTATTATTCACACTGGAATTAAACATTTGGAGAATTTATAGTTATATCCTTATATTTATATTAACAATGATTAACTTCAGAGGTGATGATGCATCACAAAGTCTTCAGCACAAAGCAATAACTTACATGATGAACCAACAAAATATTCAATCACAACTGGGGTCTAGTGAGGATACTGATAGGATGTACGCACATCATACCCTTGAAACTTTGAAGAATATAAGATATAGTTTAAAAATTTGAGCCTGTAGGCATATAGTTTTGGCATTCTCTTGTAAGATCATGATCAGTATTAGAGTTTGAGATGGTAGGATTGGTAATTGAACCAAAATGTGTGATATCTAGTAGCTAATGAATCTGGAAAAAAATGCTGGGAGATAACCGTTCGGATGTTCACCGGAGGTAAAATAACACTAGATGATTTCTTTTGATTTGCCTGCCCAAGTGTCAGTTAATAGGAAATGTTAGAAGTCATCATCAAGATTGTGCAAGGCGGCAGAATTTGTTGGACAAAGTCAAGCTTGACTTGGTATATCTTAAAAAAAAAGTCTAAATGAGAAGGTTAGTTTTCACACAAATTATGTTACATCATGGGGTACAGCTAATGTTCATTTACTGATGAAGAGCCTGTGGTCTATGATCTTAAGGCAACTTAAAATTTCTAATTTGGTGTTGACTCATGACTGTGAGTGAGTATGTGAAAAATCTCTTGTAACAAAAAGCATTAGCTAGTGACTCATTGCTGAATAGATATTTATCAGCAGTATGGCTGGGGTTTCGTTTCCTATCTTTTGGACATGTTGTATATTGATGTGCTTGAATTTCATAGGTTGCAGTGGTAAATTAGTAGAGGAGGAAAAGAGGGCACTTTTGGAGCTGAGGGACTCCCTTAACTATCCCAATGGATCTACGCTAATCAATGAATGGGTTGAAGAAAATTATTGTGCGTGGGCTGGTGTTTTTTGCATCAGGGATCTAAATAATGATGTACATGTTCTTGATATTATTCTTACCAGTAAAAGGGAACTTGGACTTGGAATATGGTATCCTGATGCAAACTTGTTGACTCGTTTCACGCATCTCCAGTCTCTTTATTTATCTGGCAACGCTATTGGCAACTGGATCATGCCAGAAGGTATTCTTTTCATCAAAATGTTCTTCCATTACCTGTATCCATGTTTATCAGACCTGCAAGTGCAACAACTTACCTCCCTCAGTATTTAGTAGTATAATCTGTACAAACTCTAACTGCTGTTAATATCTGTTAAACACAATTATTACTTTTCTTGAATCCTTAGAGCTTTAAGATTTGCTGCTTTTTTTGGAATGGATTCTGCACCGATGACCCTGATCTCCTTTCTTCATGTAGTTGCATGTTTTGGAGTATTACTTTTTAACAACTTATACTTGCAGCATTATGCAAATTGCGCAACCTGAAGGAATTGGATCTAAGTTTCAACCCTTTAAATGGCGATGCTCTGCCTCATTTTCAAGTATGTAGCCTCGCATCTCTGGAACAGCTGCACCTATCAGGGATTTATCCTAGTTTCCCTTTACCACTGCTCAGAGGTTTGTTTTCTCAGTTGTCGAATTTTCATCAGTCATAGATGGTCCATCAAAGTTTCTATCTTCGTTTTGATATTAGCTTGTTTTGCTGAATTGACGTAGCATTGTGCGGACTAAAGAATATGCGGAAACTAGATCTAAGCAACAACAATCTTACAGATGATAGCATGCCACATTGCCTGTTTGATGATCTTTCATACCTTGAAAGCCTAGACTTGTCTGGGAATAACCTTAAGAATTCCCATCACATTCTATCAGGTAAAGTTGGATTAATTTCTATTGTCACATACATGATCTTGTGCATATTGTCATTACTATATTCATTTTCCTAACGTGAGAATATCGTTTACAATTTAGTATTTCCATGTATTAGTGATTTTCTCATTTAGCCGAGGGTCTAGCGGAAACAACCTTCTACCTTTGAGGTAGGTGGGGGTAAGGCTTGCATACACTCTACCCTCGTGTGATTACTCTGGATACTATGTTTTTCTCGTTGTGATGGTTTCCTCCAGCTTAAAAAACTGTGAATTGGTGGTGGACCCTCTCTTCTGCTCTACTCAACTACCATCTTCTCGGCCAAATGCTGTCGTCAAACCATTGGTATTGAATCTGCATGAAACACATAAAAACTGACTATAATTTTAAGTTAATGGTATGATTCTCATTATCTAAAAATAGCTTCTCTAAAATGAAACAAATGTCACCATGAAGGAAGCCATTAGATGAAGATAGCACAGAGGAACTATTTTCTTGATTTGTTTATTCCAACTGTGACCTTGCATCTGTAGATATCTGAAGAATTTTTCTTCGATAAAGAACATGGTCTGAATGAAGTTCTAGTCTGTAGCTTTTTCCAGTTTCCCCTAACAATCTTTGCACCAGTATAAGATAGCAGCATGAATTATTGATCCCCTGGAGTTGAGTTTTCAGGTTGTTTCTATGTACACGAAACTCATTTTCTACTCTGATTAATGAACTTGACAAAAAACAGCCCTTTTGTTGCTTCATATATTTCTTGCAGCTTTATGTACACTGCGGAATCTCAAAAGGTTGGATCTGAGCGATAACTTTCTTGATGATGGAAGCATTCCGACCTGTCTCTTTGAAAAACTCTCAGTTCTTGAAAGTCTGGATATTTCACATAACAATATCAGGGGTTCTCCTGGTTTCTTTTCAGGTAATGCTGATGTTACGAAATTTCTTTCAATTCTTTGTAGCTATCAGTTCAATTTTGAACTTGAAGTCACTGAGAGTGCATCTCCAATTAAAGTCTATATGCTATTCGTGAGACATGGTTCTCTTGATTCTATGATTATAACATGAAGTCCCGATAAGATATTCTGGAGCTTTCTTAGATTGAAAAATAGGTTTCCACTTGGTTTTCTCTTGATACTCTGTTAGACTCTCTGAATCTGGTTACTTTGTAATTTATATGTGTTTTGTCTAGTAAAGTTGGGTTGCTGATTCCCTGTTTTTCAGATTGTAGATTGAACATTATGCAACTTTAATTTTACTGATCATGTTGCTAACTACTTGTTACTCTTTTCAGGAATCTGTAAACTTAGGAACCTGCAGGTGTTAAATCTTCAGGATAACCTTATACAAGGTGGACTTGATCCATGCCTTGGTGGAATGACTTCCTTGGTTTCTTTAGATCTTTCTTTCAATCATTTTGAGGGGACTATTTCTTCTTCCATATTCAGCAACCTGACTTTGCTCGAGACCCTTCGTCTTTCAGATAACAGGTTTGATGGACTTCTCTTGTTTGCATCATTTGCAAACCTCTCCAATCTTGAAGACATTGATCTTACAAATAATGAGTTTGAAGTTGACACTGAAACTCCATCTTGGGTTCCATCTTTTCAACTTGTGTCCCTTGACCTACGAAATACTAGACTAAACCAGAACCATGGCCATGTAATTCCAACGTTCATCTCCAAACAACACAAGTTGAAGTCCCTGTCTTTGTCCTATAATGCCCTTCAAGGGAGCGTTCCGTCCTGGTTGTTGTATAATAATACACTTCTTATGTTGTCTTTGAGAAGCAACCGTTTGAATGGTGGAATTCCTGCGTCTTCTCAGATTCAAGCATCAAGTCTTCTGATGCTTGATGTATCAGATAATTGCTTGGCCAGTACACTTCCCACTAACGTGCTCGCATCATTTCCAGACTTATTCTATCTTAACCTGTCGAATAACGCCCTCGAAGGCACCCTTCCTTCATCTTTTGACAATCTGTTAAAGTTAGAGGTTCTAGACCTTTCTCACAACTTCCTACAGGGAAAACTTCCTCCAGCTTTAAGACAGAACCACACTTCATTGGCACATTTAGTTCTTTCAAACAACTACTTTCATGGGGAGGTTATGCCCCGATTTTCAAATATGTCAAATCTTGCATACTTGCATCTTCAAAATGATGGATTTATTGGAGTCCTCCCTGCTTCTATGTTTAACCTTCCTGTTCTGAAGGTCATGGACATTAGTGGGAATAATTTATCAGGGAATGTTCCAGATTATTTTCCTCTCTTTCCACATCTAGCCATACTTATCTTGGCAAGAAACCAGTTTCATGGGATTATTCCAGTGTCTTTGTGCCAGATGCAAAAGCTTCATATTTTGGACATGTCAGCAAATTTACTCTCTGGGGTTTTACCTTCTTGCCTCGGTAACATAACCGCATGGATGAAAGAATCTCAAGTTCTACTCCCAGCCTTCATGTGGTTGTCTCCTTCATATTCTAACTACAGGGTCAAAGTTCCTTTAACAACCAAGGGGAATGCACTCTCTTATGAAGGCATTCCTCTTTCTCAAATGACTATACTTGATCTATCTATGAACCATTTCAATAGTGAAATTCCATCACAACTAGGACAACTAGCAGCTCTCCGTTCATTAAACCTCTCGCACAACGTCCTGTCTGGTCATATTCCAGAATCTTTCATGAACTTAAAGCAACTGGAGAGTTTGGATCTTTCTTCTAACCATCTAATTGGAAAAATCCCTCCTCAGATGACTCGACTTGATTCACTTTCAACTTTAAATTTGGCTTTCAACCGTCTGTCAGGAAGAATCCCATTTGAACATAAATTTGTCACCTTTGAAGCATCTAGTTATAGAGGTAACACGGAACTCTGTGGACCGCCACTGGAAAATGATTGTGTGTTCTCGAGCCCTCCTCAGCAGCATGAAGAAGAAGAAGAAGAAGAAGACGAGAAGCAAGGAATTGGTGAGAGTGACTTCTTTTTCTTCTCATGCATAGCTGTTGCTTATGTTTTGGGATTTTGGAGTGTCATTGCTCCTCTTCTTCTTAGTAAGAACTGGCGCACGACATATTATGCTAAGGTTGATAGCTGCATTGAACTGTGCAAGGATAAACTTCATCTGTCCTAATTCTCCATGGAACTTTTATGCTTCTTTTGATACTTTAAGTCTCGTCTGATGAGATGTATAAGAATAGTGTTGAATAATGCTAGTATTAGCTACGTTGACGCTATATGTGGTATATTTCTACTTTCAACTTGCTTTGATGAAACATGTTGGATAGTTGCAGCTCTTGCAGTGTTTGGTGAAAGAGTTAAAAACAAGTTTGAGAAAATTCTTCAATTTATGAACTTTGGTTAAGAAATAAGATGAACAAATTTTGGTTTTCAGTAAATTCTAAATTTAGAGAATTGGCATTATTTCAAATTAGAAATTTCTGTGGGTATTTTCAATTTCATAGAATTGAAATTTTATAGAACCATAGTTCAAAGGATCCAGTATAATTTTGTCTCTATGTTACTCCTATTAAATTGTGGAATGTCATGTTAAAAGCATTCATCATAATGTCCCTATAGGTAACTCAATTTTCAATATTACTCGTCTTAAAATGGCTTTTAAGTCATTGAGGTACGCTTAAAATTGTCTGTATAATTCACTTAGACACTTAAATTCAAAGTTATATCAATTGAACATCTCTATCCCTTTAAATTTAAATCATTTGAACTTTAAATGTCTGTCTATGATTAATTACCTATCAATAGTATAATAATTTTTATTTTATTTTTGTAGGACTCACCTTTTTTCAATAAAATAAAACAAAATGTTGGCTCCATTTAAAGAAACTATTTGAGCATAAATAATTATATTAATTGCTGAGAACAAGTACCCAAAGAGTTGACCCCGTGCTCTGCAAGGCCAATGATTTATATCTCCATTTTGTCAAAATTTTGTTTATAAAAGATATTACGTTTTTCGAAAGTTAATCTGACTATTTTCAGAGCTAAATTAAATTACATTAATTTAATATTTTAAAAGAAAATTTTAGATAATAAAAAACTAAACGAATATGATAAAACCAAGTTAAGGATTATGTATTATACCCTTATCAATTGTCACCAATCTTTAAAATTCAAAAAAACTTCTTTAGAACACTATCTAGTTCATCACTACTATATCAAATTTTAATAAAAGATCAAAATTCTAATAACTCAACAACCAACCAAACACTAAAAGACAATTGAAGGAAAATATTTTTTCAAAAAAAAAACAAACAAACTATTGTCATACCAAACACACAATAATCATTTAATTATCACCACTCTTCAACCCCATCAAGATAATAGGTGTCAATATTCAAGTTTGACAATTTATTTAACAGGGATTAAGAGTTTGGGAGGATTTTTTTTATTTTTTTTTTTCAAAAATAGAGAATCTTTATAACCTTTGATCATGGGATTGTTGACCAAGGAATTAGCTTGCTTGACACTTCTCTAAACAAAAAGTTCCCTATAAATAGTCTTCTGTCCACCATCCTATCAGACAACAAAACGGAACGCAAGAGAAAAGAAAACTATTCTTCTTAGCAGCTTTTTCAACCTACTCGGAGTAAGAAAAGTAAAGTAACCAACAGCCTTTTTAAAACCAAGAATGGAGTCAAAAGTACAAGTATCTAGGGTACTCAACAGCATGAACAAGGGAATTTGGTATATCATGATTCTAGCAGTGCTACTAAATATTACTGCTAAATTATACTTAAATTTGGTTCCTGAGAAGATAAAGTTAGTACTAAGAGATGAAGCTGAAAATGAGCTACTTCCATGGCTATCTGGAAGTATCATTACCTTAATTATCAAATACCTGAATTTCTGCATTGCTAAGATGTTGCAATTCAGATACCTCGCGCCATTGCAAACTGCCCCTTCCACTATTATGTCACTGCTTTTCTGGGTTGCGTTAACTCGATCAGTCTCTTCATTGTATTCTTGAATCTTTGGCTTATACACATTCTAAATCATCCTCTGTACATTAGTACTACTGAAAATGAAAATGAAAATCTCAAGCCATTTTCAGTCCAATACCTGGGCTTCTTTTTGGGAACACTAGACATCTGAGTACCTCAGTTGTCTCTGGCACACAGAGCTTAGATTTATGCAATCATATATATTTTGAATGTGAAAGCATCAAATTCTATGAAATATAAATAAAAGAAAGTGCATGTAATGTTTTTTTCCCTGTATGATAATTCATATATATTTGAATGACATGATGGTTGAACAATATAACGGAAGAAATGCTTTAACACTTGGATAAATTTGGTAGCAACTCTCAGAAAAACAAAAACTCTGTTTAGGTGCTGATAAATAGAGATCATCTGAAAAAGCCAAACAATTACAAGCAAGTCTTGCAACAACTACATGGTAACAAAAACAGTTCCGTGCATCAGATATCTAAAATTCATAATAGTAATAAAAGATTACCCTTATCTGTTCTGTAGAGAAATTCAGTAACAGTGGAGGAGATGTAACTTTTAATTATCGGCAACTTTCACGATCAAGCCACTTTAGTGATGGTAATAGCTTAATTAGAAGTGATTTTATATTTTCATCGGAAACTGCATTTCCTTTAAGATCTAATTGTATCAAGTTCAAGTCTTTAAAAATAGCATAGGCTTCCCAATTATCAGCCACCTCAGCGCAATGGATCTCAGATTCCTCAGTTTTCCAGTCAGCTCCACTTCTATGGTTAAGAGGGGAAGAGCACAAATACCTCCTTGTGTCAATAGAATGCGCTCCAATCTCGTTGTAAGAGATATCTAAGACTTTCAGTGACCTTAGCAGTTTCAAAGGCTCCAATGCAGTAAAACTGCAGAGTTTATTGTAGCTAATATTCAAGCAGGAGAGAAGTTGCATCACCTCCAACCCTGCATCAATTTAGAGAATAATGGAATGAAGCAAGCTTCAAGGTTTAAGCATGAAAAAGCCATTGAAGAAAGGCATGATACTCAGGCAAGGAATTTAATATAACAGAAAATAAGAAGCAATCCTTTGAAGTCAACATGATTCTGAAACATGATTGAGAACTTCCGCAAGAAATGTCAGATCAATTGCTACTTCTTATAACACGGTCAACTTTACTGGATAACAACATCTGACCATCATGCTTATTTTTTTTTTTTGGGTAACCAGTGTAAATTACCACCAACAAGCATGTTAGAATAGAAATAGGTTTATATAATCCTATTGAAATAGAAATAGGTTTATATAATCCTATTGAAATAGGAATAGGTTTATATAATCCTATTGAAATAGGAATAGGTTTATACAATCCTATTAGAATAGGAATAAGTTTATACAATCTTATAGAATAGGAATATGTTTATACAATCCAATTAGAATAGGAATAGGAATACTAAATAGTATCCTACTTGATAAAGGGTTGTATTCTATGGTCTATAAATAGGGTCTTGTGTAATAATATAGACACAACAACAATTCAATAATATTCTTTTCCTATATTTCTCACAAAGCACAAAAAAATACACCTAAAGAGCACTCAATCTCCTAACACCTTCTAATAAAGAGTTAAGCCTCCTACAGAGATCTAGTTACACAAAATCTAAGCAACAACCAGCTATATCTATTTGCCTTTCTAGACAGTTTAACTACCTCAAGTCTATATACAAATTCCTTCATAATCTATGTCACGGCTGTATCTGTATTTACAGTAATGCCTTTAAACAGTTTCCAGTTCCTTGCTCTCGAAATCCTGTATATCACTGCTCCACACAATGCAGCAATAAGTTCCTTGAGAAATTGCTGTCAATGCTTCCTTCTGAGTCTATTCAGGATATGTTTGACACTTTCAGTGGGAGTAAGTGTCCCAAACCATTGCTGAATTTCAGTTTGAACTCTCACCATCCATTCACGAGTAGAAAACAGATGGATATTAGTCTCCCCCAGTGATATATCAAACAAGCAGCAGTGTCACCCTCCACTGGAATATTTGATCTCTTGAGTCTCTCTTTGGTTAGTAATTTGTCTTGAATAGCTAGCTACAATATGAAGCTGTGCTTAGGCTGAGCAAATAGTCCCGATTAAGTTAGACACTCTAAGTCTAGCATGTTGCCCCAATAGTGTATTGTAACTCTGTGTGAGCGAGTACTTCCCCCCAGGAGTGAGCAAGTCAACACCAGATGAATACCATGCCTGCATCATGATTTCAAGGTATTAACCTTACCAACTTGAGTTCAATGGTGGGGTATGTATCCATATGTTATCATTGTTTTTCATATATCCTCCATGCACCCACCTGACCCATAACACATCTTCCTTCACAGCTAGTTGCCAGAGCAGTTTATCAACAGAGGCCATAATATTGCAACAGAAAATCTAAACAAGACTAACTTTGGCTAGTCAATTTATTAACCAAACTAACACTTAGATGCTTTTTTAACAAGATGCCATTATCATTATGAAGATCATAAAAAGATCAAGATGCTTTTTTTCAAGTCAAGATCGTGTCATTAAATATCAGACCAACATGATGTCTAAACTATTTATAATTTGCACGAGTGGCTCGACCAGTCTTTATGTAACAAGCTATCCAAATGATCTACATACCATGATATTAGCTCTTTACAACAAAGATCTAATACAGCTATCATATGCATCCCTATCATATCTTGGAAGAATCTTCTATCCCTCTCATTCTCCTAAACCATATACAGTGTTGTTAAAAGCGAAAAGCGCAAAAAAGCTCAACGGTTCATGGAGGCTTTATGCGCAAAGCGCAAATAAAACGTGGGCTTCAATGAAAAAAAGCGCAAACGGAGAAAAAAAATTCTCAAGACTAATAATTTTAACATGAATGACAAATATATATGACTAAAAAAATTATGATAAAATGAAATATCAATTGTTTAGTGTCACTTCTTCATAAGAGGCTCATTAACAAGGAAAAATTTGTATTAAAACTTTGATAACGACACTGAAGTGCACATAAAGCGAGGCGAAGCGCGCCTTTGATAACATTGACCATATATCAAGATGGTTAAAAAATTTGCAACAAATTTTCTTAGAGCACTACCTAATAAGAAGAATGAATACAAGATAAGGATAAGGGCTAGATCTTTTTACCTATATGTGATGTTAAAAACCTTTTCATGAGAATCCTCAAAATATTGGCGAACTCTATGTACTTGATTAGTTTGTTAGCTTGACGATTCCTAGACACAATTCTTCTCTATTAATAAATTGTATTTTCCTATGAAAAGTTAGAAAAAATTGAAAAAACTCAGATAGACCGCTAATCATCCAGAAGAATGAAAGACTGACAGAGAAGCTCTAATTTTGCTGGTAAATATAATAGTTCTTCTTTACTTGTTTCTTTAGGACGGATTTTGACTGGGAAAAGGCCCACCATATTATCCTTATAGTGTTTTCACAATCAGATAAGAGCCATTGCAAATAAATGAGAGAATACACACTATCCCGCATCTTTGAGAGTTCTTTTGCTGACCTGACCTCCTTCACCACCCATGAAAAGGAACTGGTTAAAGGATAAAGAGCAGATGGCTTGGATGTGTTGTAAGGTATGCAAGTTTAATTATTACAATTTCAGAAGTTGCATTAGAAATTATCAAACTAACTAGACCATATGCAATACAACCTCCCTTCCCTGGGCCATAAACAAAACATCTTCTTTTTTTTTCTTCTGGATGACGGTTGTGACCTAATCTTAGCACATTCTTTTTCAACCAAAGAAAGTCTTAACTTGGAGAGAAAGCTGGAAAACAATCTTCTGAATTCTGAGTGAACATTTCAATAGACAGAAGAAGCAAATGCTACGGACGCGCTGTGAAGCCCCGTAGTTTCAGAGAACTTGAATTAAAAAGAAAGATAAACTAGAAATCGCTTGAGAAATTACCTTCAAGTGTCTTAAGTTGGTTGTGGCTGAGATCTAATACTTGGACCCACAAAAGTTGCTCCATAGACCCAATACGTGAAAGTGAGAGATTATTAAGCCGCAGACAGAAATTATTGATTCTTTGAAAAGATGGATCCCTATATTTACGGCAGTGCTTCAACAACAATTCTTGATTGGAGATTGTCTGCAACATCAGATGATTAAGCTTGTGTAGTTCTAGGTAAGATTCAATAACATATCACAAAATTTCTATTTTGAAATTGAATTTACATTACAAGTCTTCACATTTTAACTCCAAGTTGTTGCTGGCATTATGAAACGAAAAAAACACAAGGTCTCCAATTTCTTTATGGCATTAGTTTTTCCAAATTATCAATAAGAGAAAAACCATAGTAAAAGAGGTGGGCTCGTTGAGGGTTTTGTATAACAGAAAGAGTATAATGAGCTACCCGTTAGAAGACTAGGTACATGGAAAATACAACAGAAACAGATACCTGTTTCAGAAGTACTATACTGTACTCATCCTGGTAGTAGTGAAGATGTGCTGGGTCCATTTTCTTTAAATCGTCATAAAGTTGAAGAACTTCTGCATGGTGACTAAAATTGCTGTGACTAGTGCCAGTATATGACATTAAGGTGTCATGGGCAATCAGCAGTCTGGCAAGTGTCAGCTTCCCAATTTTACTGAAACAGACAAAGAACTAATAAGAGAGGATACGATGGAAAATACGGCTGCCTTAGATGAACTATTCAGCATTTAAGCAAATTTCCTACCAGTTCATTGTTGATAACAACTCCCTATAGTGTGATATCTCATCATTGATGGTCGTAATATTCCACTGATAGTCCACCACTGTTTCATCTATCTTGGTTCTTTCCAGATCGAACAAGTTAACCAGAGCTGACTCAAGAAACTGTGTGTCATGAGTGCAGAAACTTTCATCACTCCAAGAGATTTTCCCTTCATTTTTTAAATCAACATGTTCTGAACGATGAGGTGGTACAGACACTGAAAATTCAATATGAGAAGAATCTCCATGATGAACACCAGTTGAAGAGAAAATGCCTCGAGAACGAGCAAGGCTGACCTTTACTTGGTAAGCCTTTTCAGAATGTGCATGTTCCTCTGGGAAATTAAGATATGTCAACCAAGCTTGAGCAGACCCAGCTCCATCTCCTGAGAGTGATCTCCAGACGAGCTCATTACTCGCAATATTTTCACATTCGATTACTACTGTAGATGAGCATATATTCTCAACAGCTTCGCTGAAATAGAGAATGAGTGGAAGTGTTCTAGTATTAGTCTGAAGACTCGTAAAGGGTGACAAAGAGCAATCTCCAAACGACCCATCCGCGGATAAAGAAAGATTACAGCCATGTGGTGGCCATGAAGAAACCAACAATGTCTCTAGTTTAACTGTCTGATCAAGAAGCCACAGATGATAAAACCAACCACTTTGATCATCTGGATCTGTGAAAAGAGCATGACGCACAAACTCGTACTCTTCTGTAAATACATTGTCCTTGGGAGAATATCCTTTTGCTTTTTCCTTCAGCAAATGAGAAAGAAGAACACTGTATACGAGTCATTATGGGGAGATGAACCTTTGGAAGAGATAAGAGACACAACACAGTAGAATATAGATCAGAATGAGACTTCTTCCTGAGTTAAAATGGTATGTGATACTTGAATTTTTAAAACGACGAATGCATCTGGGAGCCAATAAAAAAATAACACAGTTATTGAAAGTAAGGGCTCTTAAACCAATAGAATTTTCATATTAATGTGCTTACTAGAGCCATGCTATGACATATATTGTTGTATAATCTGTCCATCAGATACGCCAAAAGAGGAAGTCTAGTACACACTTTTGAAACACATGATAAGGGCATGCATATGTGATAATGACCTGTCTAAATAAAGAGATTGGATAACTGGGATAGAGCTACATTTTTAATATTCCATTTGTTAAAAGTAACATAACTTTTTCTTCGAGGGGTATGACTGTCTTCCTGCCTTCTTAGTATGTTAGTGACTTTAGTTTTTGCACTAGAGCAGCATATTTACAACAATGTGAACCTAGAGAACTTTTTCTACTCAGGAAATAGATCTTAACAAGAGTGAACCAAAAAGAATAAGTAATAGATATCACCATACCTGCGGTTGTGCCAAGCAGAATAGTTGCTGAAATTATCATATATCATGTCGGTAGTGTATTCTAGCTCCTTCTCATTTGGTATGTTCTTCAATGTTGTGACGAACCTGAAAGAGTTGCCAAAAAGAAGTGTTAGCAGAATGCAACAGTCCAGTAATTTGCGTTCAGCTTAATCCAGTTCATCACCTTCTATAATTCCATGCATGAAAATTGCGGGAGTCTGCCTTCTGGAACTTACCCAGAAGCAACAATTCCTTGTCTGTGGAAGAATGACCTTTGCTCAGCACCCATTTACGGTGATGCCATGCTCCGTAAGACTTGAAATTCCTCCTCAACGCATTCTCTACCTAATCAACATGCAAAATTTTAGCTGAATCACAGATAAAATCACAGAGAAAATTAATTGGTGATAATAACAAGCTTTGTTCTTAGTTAAACCAACTAAGAACAGAGTTATCAAAGGCGAACAACAAACAAAAAATCTAAAGGTCTGTTAGGGTTTCAAGCCAGGCCTTTAATGGAGAAAGACACAAATGGAGAAAAAAATACAAATATATATGTGTAGTTCAAGACTACTAATTATAAGTATGATTGTGAATAACAATTTATAGGCAAAAAAATCAAGAAAAGATCAGGATGAAGTGAAATATCATTTTTTTTTATGACTGTGGTGTCCAGGCCAGCTTTTGCTCACCTCAACTAAATTTCACGGGATACCTGTCGCCTCCCACCAGCAGTGGATACCAAGTAACTCTGTCCACCAAGGCTAGGACATATGGGAAAAATCACCTAGTATTTTTGGTCTCCCCTGGGAATTGAACCTCATGACTCTCAACTAGTTCATTGATCACTGCCACACCCTTGGATGCATGTCTGCTCTTCAGGATTACACTCATTGGCAAGGTAAAGTATGTCTTAGAGCCTGGATGACGACACTAAAGCACCAACAAGTTTTGCACCTTGCTTCAGGAGTTGAGTGCTCCTTTGACAACACAGAGCACAACAACATAATAAGTTAAAATATACTTGAAGTTTCATTATACATTCGATGCAGATCCTTTTGGTAGAAGATCCATAGTAAAGTACAAATCTTCTATAGCTATTCCGTCCTATCAGGGGCCCAATCCTTCTTACTCAGTCAGACCAAAGAGCCACATTAGGTTTTGTCTAAGCATTGTAATCAACACACTTCTTACACTTCAAAGCAATACCATATAACATTATTCATAACAAGAGAAAATATGTCAAAAGCCAGCTTAGAATTTGTTTGGACTTGAGCACAGGATTTATCAGAAAAGGCAAAGGGGTGGGCAGAGAAAAAAAGAAAAAGAACAAACAGCCCCTTCAAAGAATATAAAATTGAGCATTTCTTTCTCTTTCCACAAAACCTCCCATCAAGAATATACTAAACATAAATCCTCAATATCCAATCCGACCCATTTAGAAAGATATCATTTTTATCCAAAAAAAAAAAAACAACTTACCAATCTGAGTTCTTCATCAAGAATTGACTTAACAGACTCCTCATTGTTCTCCACCTCAGGTAGATTCAAATTATGCTGAACAGCAAGTTTTCTATAATTCCAAGCAGTATAATACTCAGGATTCGACTCTAACAACTTTGCACTTACATCTAAAGCTTCCTTTGTATATCTGAAACAACCCCACAAACAAATTAGCAAACAACATCAAAATTTTGATCTTTTTTGTAAAATCAAGAACACAAAAAATTTAAAAAATTACATTTTGGCGTGATGAAATTGGAGAAATTGTGATTGTAGAGACCGTAATTTGGAAGCTTTGACACTAAAAGCTTCTTGCTCTTCTAGAGTTGGAGCTTTGCGTGGTCTTCCGTGCATTTTTCCTTTTTTCTCACACACACACAGAGGACTCAGAAGACTGAATGAAGGAAACTTGCAGCCTGCGATCTATTAGAACTATTAATACAAATGGATCTGAAATTAGTTTTTTTTACTCCGATAGTCCGATTAAATTTAAATTTATATAAAAAATATTTATTATTATTTTATGAAATTAATTCAAATTTGTGATTGAGTCTCGTTGGGTTTCATCCGTTTAACATGAATTGGTGCTCAAATTGTAAACATATATGAAGATTGAAGAATATGACTACTTCAAAAAAATCCAAATTTTACAAAAGTTTAATATTTGATTTTTTTTATTTTGTTATATATTTAATTTCTAACATGTCACTGAAAAATAACATGCAATTACATGTAAGAAGTTGGATTATACATACATCTTAACTTTGCGGGCGTCCTATTACCCTCTAAACAATTTAAAATATATATTAGTATATTTTTTCGATTAATTCCAGATTTTAAAGGACAAGTCTTATCACACATCAATCATTGTATAACACGTTTCAAATGTAATACAATATTAAAATATAATTTTAAAATTGAAGAGTGTTAAACTAAGAGTAGTAAAAAAGTTAGGTAGGGCTAAAGTAAAAAGTGACATTAAAAGTGAAAAGTTACAACGAAGATGATGTTAAGTTTTTGATAAAGAAAGAAGAAAAAAAATAAGAAAAATAAGAAAATATATTTTGTAGCAAAATACTTGTAAAAGTAAATCATTTTTTTAATTTTGTTTAAGCTCTTTAAGAGAGTGCATACACTCTCCCTGCCAGGTGAACAAAAATGATGTAATAATATCAGTTCAGAATTGTTTGGGGATAGTAGAACGCTTGCATAGTTTAGTGTCTTTTTTGAAAGTTCAAAACAATATCAAGTATCATTTTATGTTTGTTCTCATATATAAAACTCATATATGGAATGTTTAATAGCATATAACATAATAAGAAACATATCAGAAATAATTGTATAAATTAAAGTAGATACACACTTCTTACATGACATATTACATATATGATGTCACATATGATACAAATTTGTCGTGTATGACTCCACGTAAAATAAATGTATCTATTTTCAGTGTCTAATTGGACAAGCCTAAAATTTGGAGAGCTTAGATACAATTGAGGTCAAATTAAACGAAACAATTATTATTATGCCTTTAAGACCGTTTAGATTTTCTCGCAATTTGAACATGTATAAGCCGAGGATCTAGAAAATAACCTCTCTTTATATTTAGAAAACGGGAGTAAGATTACATACGTATGTACATATGTCATTTTGATTTGATTTTTCAAAAAAAAAAAACTTAAATTAATTATATCAATTTATTAAATCTAAAAACCAAATCAAACCACATGAAGTCGGATTTTTCGGCTTCGGCTTTAGTCGGGTTTTTCGATTTTTCTCGATGATTGAAAAAGAGATCAAATATATATTTTTACTTATTTATGTGATAAGTTAAACTTGAAAAATGTTAAATAATTATAAATCTTCGAAAATATGATAAATTCACTTGAGTACACAATAATTTCATTAAAATATCAACGTTCATTATGGTAGATTTATATGATTAAACGCTACAGTCCGGTGAAATTTCACAAACGAGATTTGAAAAAGATAACAAGTACATAACCTTATCCCTTACCTTGAAAAGGAAAAGAGGATCCGTCCATCAGATCCTCAAATCAATAGATAATACGATAACCAAAGTAGACAAAACGATTGGTTAAAACATAAAACCGAAGAAAATAATAGAAAATGACAGTGGCGGATGTAGATTGCGTACTTCCGCTGTAATAACATATCATGTTCAATGTTAAAAACCTTAAAAGTTGAACTCATAGAGTTTAAATCCTCGATTAGTAACTTATGAGTACACAAGGGTTTTGTCCAAAGGATCATGAGGTTACCTGGAATGTGGGATTCAAATAAATTAAACATAAAAAAGATGAAACAGATGAACAAAATGAAGTAAAAGACTGGTAACAGCTAATATGTTACTTCTTCAAATTGTAAATAACAGCATAAATACTTAAATATTGTCATAGAACAGGTTACCTCATTAAATGTTCAAGCAAATGAAGTAAACCAACTAATGTCAAGACTGATTCATGCACCTGAGACTGTGCCAACTACACCACACATTTGGCATGTACTACTAGTAACTATAAAAGTTATAACACTTTGGCGAAAGCACGCCGTCAACAACTCTTTCAATCTGGATGTTCCAATGAAAAGCTTAACCAACTCGCGAATTTTTTTTTTGAGCGGCCTATGTATTCTCTATAATCTAAAACTGTCCTTGTACCCACCATCTGATATAGCTAATCCTGCAAAACGAACATGTTTTAAGATATTTCTGTCTCCATGTTTGTACTTCGTCCTTGATCTGCATCTATAGCACATGAAGGTTGTCGTTACAAGCAACTGGTGCCACCTCTGAAGTTACCTGCTCAACTCCAATACCGGCATTTCCCTCGGTTGTAGCTCCTTCACCACACTGAGAGTTGATTCCAAGGTTTGAAGTTCCATAATCAGAACCACAATTGTTGGATGGAACTAGATCACCCATAGTGCCTGCAAAAGGTGCAGGTCCGGATCCTGTACCTTGAGTCATCACAGCAGCATTTTCATGCAAAAGGTGCAGGTCCTGTACATGAAGATTGTCGTTCCAAGCAACTGGTGCCACCTCTGAAGTTACCTGCTCAACTCCAATAACGGCATTTCCCTCAGTCGTTACTCCTCCACCACACTGAGAGTTGATTCCAATATTTGAAGTTCCATAATCAACTCCAATAACGGCATTTCCCTCAGTCGTTACTCCTCCACCACACTGAGAGTTGATTCCAATATTTGAAGTTCCATAATCAACTCCAATAACGGCATTTCCCTCAGTCGTTACTCCTCCACCACACTGAGAGTTGATTCCAATATTTGAAGTTCCATAATCAACTCCAATAACGGCATTTCCCTCAGTCGTTACTCCTCCACCACACTGAGAGTTGATTCCAATATTTGAAGTTCCATAATCAACTCCAATAACGGCATTTCCCTCAGTCGTTACTCCTCCACCACACTGAGAGTTGATTCCAATATTTGAAGTTCCATAATCAGAACTCAAATTGTTGGATGGAACTAGATCACCCATAGTGCCTGCAAAAGGTGCAGGTCCAGATCCTGTACCTGGAGTCATCACAGCAGCATTTTCATGCATCTCTGGTGTAGCTTGATTTACCATCTGAACTTCCGAGTCACCAAAAATCTTTGTGCGTACATGATAACTGACATCTGAAACATTCCTTGTCTGCTTTTTCTTGAATCTGTGTTTCTTTGGTTTCAGAGCTGCTGCACTCTCCTGATTGCTGATTGCCAAATCTGTGACCTTCTTCATTGGAACGACAGTGTATGAAGAATAGTTAGGCGCAAAACCGCTAGACTGAACAGCCAACAATGCAGTTCGAGCAGCTTTGATCTCTGCTTCCTTCTTCGTTCTAGCTGCTGCTCCAATATATTTCATTCCCCCTACGTCAACAGTACATGTAAATGATATAATTTTGCTTTCGGAGTCATACCTCTCGCATTCATATTGTGGGATTGCAAAATTCATCTTCTGAGCATACTCTTGCAACAAATTTTTGCACAAGCCTGTTTCATGCTGAAAAATACACCAAACCATGCAAAATAGAAGGGTTTATTACTTTCACAACATGAAAATTTGAAAGTTGACAGTACAACAACCAAGCGAAAGTACAAAACTAATTAAAAAAATTAAAGTCTCTTCATAGACAAACGTTTACTCTATTATACAAACTTGTAGAGGTCATCAAATGCGAACCCAGGATTTGAAGACCGCATATGCACCAATTATTATCTTAATTTAGGCATTAGCAATACTTTCAGTGACGATTAACGGATAATGTCGTATTCAATTGGTCACTAATGGCTTGGACAATGTAGAAATATTAAATACAAATATATAGATCAAACATGAGCTCTAAGCTCATACTTGAACTTTACTTTGTTATTATATAAGTTTGTCTTTAACCTTCTTAAAACAGTTGAGTATAATAGCTCAGTGGAGTTGGGCCGTTTTAACGGTTGGGTACTTTGGCTTAAACCAGCGGCCCGAGGTGCGCTTCTACGTTTTCTATGGGTGCACTTAATTTATATCGCAGTTTCTACAAGTTTCTCAAGATATATATACATATATACACATGATATTTTCCGAAGTTAACGGGTGCACGTGCACCCCCACCTATACATGTGGGTCCACTGGAGGCCATAGAGCTGGATCCACATGATACTACGTACGTAGCGAAGGAAGCAATCTAACACACTTCAAACTAACATATAAGCCCCTAAAGGTAGCTAGAGTAGTTATGCTAAAGCATATCTCCATTGCATTGTCCACCTAATTAACACAACCAGGGAAGTCACACATGAGCTATTTCTAATGGCTGCCCAAACCGTGACAATAACAGTCTAGTTTCAAATCCAGGAACATGAATGCAAATTAAAAACATTTCCCATATTTATGCTCTGTGCGATATTCCTCACCAGCTTCTGCTGCAGGTATTTAGAGGACTTCAAAAACTCAACTGCCATATCTTGCGGGGAGGGGGGGAAAGGAGCTCGGATGACTAAAATGACGAATAAGGCATTCCACCACAAAATGGAAGTTTATACATTCACCAAACACTAAGATCATTAAGAACTGGTCTATGTAAGTTATTGACATGAAGATGCTGGCCATCATAGTGAAGCCCTCCGCCACCGCAGATCGAAATTCAAATGGGAGAAGTTACCGAAGATGCAAATTTTTGAGGAAACAGTAGCATAAGAGATAACAACAGCCAAAGTTTTCTTGAAAAGTAACATATGTATTTGCACAAGCTAGATCTGACACTGTGGCTTCTGGTCAGAACACAGGAACAGTCACGATCATAGTGCATAAGAGCGCAAAAGCACAATTGTTTTGTCTTAAGTGATGAAGGATAAAGCAAATTACCACTGGCTGAGAAAGGTTTTCCACTGACCCAGAATTTCCAAGACTCATGAGTGCAACTTCAGCAGCTGATTGCTCCGCTGCCTTGCGATTGTAAAATCCAGGCAGAGAATCATATCTATCATTGTCCACAATCACTGTAGATGTAAATGTAGGCTCATGAGAAGGGCCTTCCTTGATAGTCTCATAAACAGGGGTAGGAAGTCCAACTTTCTGGGCATACTCTTGCAATCGGCTTTTAAAAACATAACAACTTGTCATACCTGTAATATGTTAATAGTAAGTGACCATCGCCATTAATAAAACAAGCAATAAGCAATAAAAACAACTTTAAAGCAGAAAAATGACAAATAAAGATAAGAGAACTGATTTTCAACAATTTTATAATAATAACAATAATACAGAAGGCATGCACATATATAATATATATATATATATATATATATGATCTACACAAGGTATTTACTTTTCCTCTCTTTTAAAACCCTAACATCCCTGTCCAAAAACAAATAATTGCACCTATCCAAAATTATATGAAGTAGACAAGTAATAAAAAAGAATTATGCTAAACAACCTCTGTTGAGCCTTTAGCACAAAATTACTAACTTTAATGGGATACATATGTATGAATACTCCAATCTTTTACATCACTCAGGGGTCGTTTGGTAGGACATATTACAGAAAATAATACATGTATTAGCGTTGATAATATTAAATACCTTGTTTGGTAGTGTTTCCGACATAGGTAATACATTATTATAGGGTGTATAACTAATAAATAGAAACCCATGGTATGAGCAATACCAGGGCTTAATACATGGTTAAAGACAGAACTACCCTTCAATATACAACCAAACAGTAGATCAGAAATAGTTCTTGTATAACTGATCCCAACATTACTGATAAATCCTATTCAGGTACAATTCTAATACACCCTACCAAACCACCCTTCAGTTTCAGCAATTTAGACAAGCAAGGATATATGTCTCGAATCTCTTGAACACACCTCCTAAATAAAGGGCAAAGAAACATCCCTTCTCATCAGATATCTTATTCAAACAAATTAATTAAACAAAGACTGCATAAGTAATTTGCCTATCTACCCCACAAAGATAGGGGTGAGGTCCCGTACATCCTACCCTTACATAAGCACTTCTCATTGCAACAAGAGAAAGCTCTAGCTAGCTCCAATAAAGGTAGAATGCAAACTTAAACGATCATGAACATTGTTATACTAGATGTAAGAATTAAGTCTGGTATGATGCTGAAAATGAGGGTTCTTTGCCATGGACTGGACAAAGAAATGGCTTTTTTATGTACATACTATGAAGTTTTTGGTAGTGGCAGGAAGTTTTCCTTCGTGGCCTCTAAAGATAATTTGGGGAGCCAATATACCTTATAAGATAGTACATTTCAGTTGGATATTGCTCATAATGGATGTTGAAACAAAAAAATTACAGAAAAAACGTTTGCAGTGATATAGCAGATGTCTCCTTTGTGGGATAGCAGGTACTTATTCATTTGAGGATAAGCAGGTACTTATTCCTTCATTTTTGAGATTGTTGGTCATCTTTGTCATCTCTTTTTCAAAATATCAGTCATATTCCAGCAACCATTAAGGATCTCATCAACAGCTGGATGTATTTCAAAGGAAATTCGAAGATGAAAACGATATGGAGGACTATTAGTTGTACCTTTTGGACTATATGGCGGAAAAGAAACTTGAGGTGCTTTGAGGGCAATAGATTCCTATACAGATGCTGAAATTTATATGTTCTTGTAAATTAGCTTACATGGTACAATCTGTTGAGCTTAACAGAAAGAGGCAAACAAAATGCCTATTACCAGAGGAAAGCAACTCAAATATCCAATATTGTAGAGCTACATACCTAAAATCCCCAAATAGACTAAAAGCTATACATTAAATCTTTATAAACTACAAACACAGGTAAAAACTGCTACATTTATCACAGATAAACAAGCAAACCAAACACCAAATCACCATATACCTCAACTACCCATTAAACTAAAATGAATTAGCCAAAATTAACTTCTTTTAGAACTTAACAACTTAGGATTTTTCTTTCCCCTCTAACAAAGATTTCATCTTTTTTCCTCCTTGCTCTTTCTTAACAAAATTTTCATCAGAAACCAAAATTCATCATAAAAACTCAAAAAAAAAAATGCAAACAAGAATCTGAGGCTTTTTCTTCTTGATTTGCTTATCAAACACTGAATTCAATTGATCCTAGAAAATTAAGACAAAAATACAAGACAATTCAAGAGATAAAAAAGGAGAAAAAAACGTACTTCTGATGCTTTCGTTGTTTGCCATTTTGGTATTTTCGCTATTACCAAAGACCAAAGAAGAGAATGAGTAGAAACCCAATGTTTTTATTTTTATAGAAGGAAAAAACTGAACATGGTATTTATTCTCTGAATATAATTCCATAAATACCCCTCAAACTTTTGAGCCACCTGGAAGGAACAAGGGAACAGAAATGTTATTCTCATCATCTTAAATGGTAAAAGTGGAAATTGAATGAGCAAATATAAAAACCCATTGGATTCTAGGAACTTGAAATATTTTCTCCTCATCTTCCACTTTAACCTTCAAATTTCCAGCAACATTCAAGCACACCCTCCAACCCTAAAACCCCCAAATATACCTTTGTAGCCTGTAGGTATACATATACATACACCCACTTGTCTTATTTGGTTAAAAATTGAAATTTTTTTCATCTGGGTATTCATATAGATGTGCATATTCACACACCCACTTGCCTTATTTGGTTGAAAATTGAATTTTTTTTCATCTGGGATTCATATTCATGTGCATAATACACACCCACAATCCCTATTTGGCTAAAAGTTGATTTTTTTCTTTTGGGATTTTTTGTTTTTTTGGTTAAAGAATAGTCATAGTGAATCTTTTTATCTGTGTATACATATAGAATGATCATATTTACACACCCACTAGTCCTATTTGGCTAAAGGTGGGAGCTTTTGGGATTATGATTTTGTAGTTTTGGTTAAAGGAATAGTTCAGGTTGATTTAATTTTATTTTTTTTATCTGTGTATACATATACATGTTCATATTCACATATCCACTAGCCCTGTTTGGCTAAAAATTGGATCTTTTTTTGGAACTTTTGTGTTTTTGGTTAGGTATAGTTCATATTGAATCTTTTTATCTGTGTATACATATAGATCTGCATTGCCATATTCACACACCCACTAGTCCCTATTTGGCTAAAAGTTTAAGTTTTTGGGAATTTTCGTTTAGTGATAAGTTGGATTGGATTCTTGTTAAGAACTCAGATATAAAGAATGGAGGAATCAGAAAAGAGAAAGGAGAGGCTGAAAGCAATCCGAGAGCAAGCTGCAGAGACTGGAGATAACAATGAAGAACAAAATTCTATTGGAGGACCCCTTGATCATGGCCTTACGAATCCATTCATAGAAACTCCTTCAGCTTCCTCCAGGAAGGATGAGCCAAGGCCTAGATTTGACTACTACACTGACCCCATGGCAGCTTTTTCTGCCAACAACAAAATGAACAATCTCAGCCCTCAGGTTTCACAACCATGTAACACACCTCCAAGTAATTACATGTTCTTTCTTGAAGTTTATGTTTCTTTTATCCCTTTATATGGCTGCACTTCTGCTGAAGTTATTCATAATGTTTGGTGTTATATGCATTACTTTGTGGATTCCTGTATTTCTTTTGTAAGTACTAGGTGCTTAAGGGGCAGTTTATCTTGCTGAACTTAAAAGAGATTTAGGTTAATGTAGAGCCATTGAGAGAAAGTATTGGAATGAAACTGGCCTGATGGAGCGAAATGTATGTTAAGGATTCATATACCGACGCCAACTAGTTTGGAGTTGATGTGTAGTTGGTTTTCTTGTTATTCTAAAGCCATGGAGAAAATCCACATCTTTGAGTTAAGTTTTTACCAGTTTGTAAGTGTAAAGTGCAATGCCTTTTCAAGATCCCAAAGACTCAAGGTCGGGTCTTTATAAGATGTGGGAAGTGAGGCTGAGATGGTTGAGGCGGGTGTAAAGGAGAGGTGCAGATGCCCCAGTTAGGAGGTGTGAGATATTGTTCTTTGTGGGCTTGAGAAGGGTTAGAGATAGGCCTAAGAAGTATTGGGGTGCGGTGATTAGGTAGGGTATGACTAGGCAAGGGTAAGGTCTACGTACACTCTACCCTCCCAGACCCCACCTGTGGGAGTAGACTGGGTTTGTTATTGTTGAGTCTCATCTGAAATTTGGTTCTTTGTTTAGTTGAAATAATGAGAGTCATAGAGATCCTTTCATGCATTATGTTAGGTATCAAGGAAGGAAAACCAATTCTGGTTTTCAAAAGGGAGATGTGTCAAAAGGCCGGGTATCATTTTTGGAAGAAAAAGACTGATTTGCCAAAAAATAAACAAATGTATTGACTATGAAAATCGATCTTTTCTTTTTTTGCATACAACCCATGCGGTAATAAGACGATAAATTATCCATAAGCTGCTACAGAATGTTGGGCAAGTAGTGGAGTGTCTTGATAAAAATACCTGTCTCTGATGATGGCTGAGATGCCAATTTAGATTCTATGCTGCAAAGTAACTGTAGGCAAACCTGAGTGTATGGACTGTACAGCTATTTAATTTATCTATTTGTCGCACTACTTATTGTCCTATCTGTTATTCCCTCTACACCAAAGAAAACCAAGGTTGATCTCCAAGGATAAAAAGAAGAAAGTTTGTATGAATTGTTACACTGGAGTTCCTGGAGATATGTTAAACTAATAATTTAAAAATATGATGGCTATGAAGATGCTCTATCAAATTCAAAATAATATAAAGCGACATTCTTATATGTCAATATATTTTTTCTTTTTTTTGGTTAAGTAAGTAGATTCATTTCAAGGCATCAAGAAGATGCAAGCTTTACAAGGATAGATCATTTAAGCTCACAAGAAAAAGATCTGTAGCCTCTTCCTAAGCTATACAGCTAACAATATCCAAGAAGAGTTCTACATTATTTACAGGGGTCAGTTTGGACCAACTAAAAAGGCTAACTAGACATTTGCCTCGCCAGAGATCTCTAGAAATTGAAATTCCGTCGAAACATCTTTTCTTCCTCTCTGTCCATAAACACCAGAAGATAACACCAAGGATCATCATCGACATACTCTTGGTGGCTTTGTTAACATCCCGTGAATTCCAACTTTCAAGAGCATCCCTAACAGTGAAAGGCATGACCCAAGAAAGGCCAAAAGAACAACAAAACATATTCCATAGATGTGAGGCAGCTGGGCAGTGCAGAAGCAAGTGGTTGACACTTTCTGTGTGCTTGTGGCATAAATAGCATCGGTTAGCAATGTATTCTAGTATCTATAAATAGGATCTCAATGTAATAATGTAGACACAACAACAATTCAATAATATTCTTTTCATATATTTTCACACATCAATCTAGACCCTTGTCTAATCTTTTTTTTTCAGGACCTATGAATGCTGGCTCTCTAACTTATCATGCTCAAGGCAACTATAACTCGGCTCAAAGAACATATCGGCCACGAGGAGTCAATGCCATTCCTCTTGGAATCCGTAGGAATACTAATCCCTTTTGCACGCCACAGGGGAACTCCACGTTGGGTAGCTCTCTTGGCACACCTAACAACTACTCTTTGCCTAATTCACCGCAAATTGGTGGCATTTCCGGCCATGGTTCTCCTCAAGTTAGTGGAGCTGGTAGCCAATATGGGCAAGGTAGCCCCTACCAAGGTTCAGGATTCAGAAGCAAGGCTTACCAAGGTTCAAGAGGAGGCAAGGGTAGATTCAAATTCTACTATATTGAGTCAATGGTGGAAGACCCATGGAAAGCATTGAAGCCGGTTATATGGAAGCCACGTGGCGATACACAGGACTGTCTGAAATCCCGGCTTCCCAACTCCATCAGCGCAAAAAGAGCTAAACTTGGAGAGACTCCAACAAAATCCACTCCCCAGAAAAGCCTCGCTGAATATCTGGCTGTCGCTTTCAATGAAGCAGCTGGTGAAGACACTGTGAATAGTGAATCTAACACATAAAGCTTTTGATGCTTGAACTTTTTAGTTATTTTTATGTCATATACTCCTGTAGTTTCCGCAAATTGTAAGTTGAGCTATAGTCCAAACCAAATCTTTACAGTTTCCTGCTCATTTTAAGCTACCATCGACGCCTAATAAGTTTCAATCCATGTCAATATTGACTAGCTCTTGATATCCTTGGAGTGACAGATTTTATGCACTCAGATTTGATTTCTTTTTGGAACTGTGAACTCAGAGTACAGATATTGGTTCCTGTTTCATTTACCAAAGAAATTAAATTGATATTGTAAGAAGGTTATGTTTGTCTTTGGTACGTGGAAGTTACTTTTTATGGAGAATATTTTTCGAAAAATGGTGTTTGGTGAGGTGAAATATTTTTTGAAAAAGTATATATATTAACTAGTAAGTAACAATGCTAGCAAATCTGGTAGTGTTTTGAAGAATCTTTTAGTTCTAGAGATTAATAATAATGTCTAAATATTAGTTTGGAGCAAGTAATAAAGATCCAAGTTAAAGATAGTTTTAAGGAAAAGGGCTTGTGAGAGCATTTTCAGTAACCAAACATCCAGAAAATATCTATTTTTACAATAGAAACATATTCATGAAAAAAATAACTTCAGCAACAGACAGATTTTTTTCTATCTCCTTCATCATGGTCATATTTGGATCAAAAAAAAAATCTAAATATATCTTCCCTAGTTCTTCTCTTTTTTCTTTTGATAAACTGATTACATTTCTCCCCTAATTACTTGTATCCAAAAACATTTGGTTCATGAAAAAGGTTTCCCTTCTTTCTGGAAATGTTATCCTCCAACAACATCAAATCCTGTTCAAATAACAGGTTTACATCAAGATTGAGTTTCATGCACAAAACAGACTCACCTCTCTTTTATCTCTAGAGATAACAGCTATGATTCACAAGAATAATTTTCAGAGAGCATAAGTTGTCAAAGATTGGTTAGTAGCATCACATCAACTGTGCAAAGTTTATCCCCTAGCTAATTTCAGAAAGTAGATGTTTGTTTAATGCCAGAATTTACTGTAGATTGCATGTAGGTCGACTTTCTGCTCCATGCATATCTCATCCATGAATGTGTCCATGAGTTGTTCTGCCAAACTTGAATGGTCATCGACAAAGGTGTCTATAAAGACTCGAACAACCTTTCTTTCTTGTGTCGTGGCTTTCAAGCTAAACCAAGTCAAGAACTTCACTCTGAAATCTGTTTCTATAAGCCCTTCGTGTTCCAACTTCTTGATGATCCCTACAGAGTACTCATAATCACTTACCTTCACTTGTCCAATGCCACGCAATTGCACTTCCTTTGATCCATTAGTTTGACAAGGTGTGGCAGGTGCACTTGAAAGTGGACTAGCTAAAGGAATGTGCATCTTGGGAAGAGGGGATATAGGAGATGCATTAGCTTGGCTTTCAATGTCATTCAGGGAGCATGGTTTTGGATCATAAGTTGTTAGTTTGTGGTCAGTAGAACTCATTGACTCAGCATGCATCAGTGTACTATCTATAGTGGCATTATCTGAACCTGACTTGTAGCTTGTCTGTACAGGAGGTGTTACCCAATTCACCTCCTGAACCCCCAAAGTCGCTGCCTTGTTGAAGAAAGAAACCTTGCAGAAGTACTGTGTCAAAGGATCAAGACCATCCAGCTTAAATTTCTTCACAGGGCTTAGTGCAATAAAAGTTGCCTCATCAGGATATTTGTTTGTTGTGGACTTCCGGTACCACAATTTGAAGCCCATAAGTTCTTTCAGCACACAATCATCATATTCGAAGACAATCGTTACTTTAGATGGAGATTGCTCCTCAAGATGTATCCGGCAAGCTGTCAAGAGTGTTCAATAAAAGCAAAAGGTGAAATCAGTAGTGCATAGATATAGTCCTATGCAGAATAAGTAATGTACGCAGAACAGAAAGATGAAGAAGACAACGATAACATATCAGTTAGGCTTGCATGCTTCCAGATTCTCATGAAAATAGAAATCCATCTTTAATTGTGTGGCTGGAACTTCTTGCAAAAGCTTCGGTATTATTTCATAGAACTCCACAAATATCGCACAATATGAAAGTCGAAGTTTAAACTTGAACAAAGAAGACACTATTGTAATGATAAATGCGAGACTTCCTTGTCAAACATTAAACTATCATAACTTGTTTCCTTCCAGGTCTGTTTTTCCAGAAGTAAACGGTAGTAGAGCTATTGACTTGCAGATATTCAATAATAAATTGCCTAAGAATACTCACACATCGGAGTCTCTTCCATTTTCGTATGACTAGAGAATTGATTCTGAAACATGGAATCAAAAGTGCCCACTGCAGAGCCACACAGATTCTGAACAGCAGTACCGCAAGAAAGCCTGTTCACTATCCTGCGATCCATTTTCTCTGATGCCTGTGCAAGAGGCCCTATTTCGTTCTTCAGCATCTCAGCAGCCAATTCAACAACTTTCAGCAGTCCTTTGTATTTCTCAGTTTTCTCTAGAATTTTATGGCTCAGAGAGATTCTTAAACACAGCACATCAACTCTTCTCGCCTCCTTTGCTGTCATCAATTGTTTTCTCAAGGTTCTAAAACAATTCATATCAGGTTAGTTTTTCTTTTGTGTGTGAGATAAACCATCGAATTCAAAAACAAAATTGCCATTAAATTTGTCTGGATTGCTAAAATGATACGCATGAAAGCAAAATAAATAAATTAAAATTGACATTTTCCTCTGCTGATGTGAACACACATGAACGTTCCCTATCAGACTTTTTTTGGGCAAAAATATAGCCATCAGCAGAAACTACAGACCATTCCACAGTTTTTTTATATATCTTCTGTGTTAACGAGGATGTTATATAAGGTCCATTACTTCCTAATACAGACAGGCACACATTTCCAAAAGGAAAAGAGCATGAAGATGAGGGATCAGTGGTAGCAAGAAAATCACTGTTGGAGCAAAACATGGTAAAGAAAAATGAACTACCATGTACAATCCACACTCCTGCATCTACTTTTCTGCTAAATACACATATGTAACGGGTTAAAGGAAGAGTTAAATACCTCATTAGCCCATTAATTTTTCCACAAGAAACACAATAGAAATCTCCATCCAATTTTGGATTGATGCAATTCTTCAATATGCCTGATTGTTCATGCTCAAGTGCACATTTTAGATGGCATGACAATCCACATGGTTTAGTTTCATCTTGAGAATCAGAATCACAGGTTAACCACAAGCTAGGGTCTTTATTATCATCGTACTGATGACAAATGCAGCAAGAACATCGTTTGCAGAAAACATCATCTCTTTCAAGAGAAGCTCTACATACCAGATTATGACAGAGTAGGACCTGGGTTTTGCTTCCCATCTCCCGATTAACTTCATCATTCTGAACCGAAGGTTGACATTGATATTCTTGTGTCCGCTGCCTTTTGAAGTTAGGGCCAGTATCTGTGTTAGACTTACAGGAAACCAGCTTTAGAAGGTGATCTATCATTTTGAATTTTGTGTAGCCAGAGTATTTTCTCTCTTCGCCCATCTCAGCACATATAATCTCTAGAAGTTCTTTTCTGGTCAGTGAGCTCAAGATCTTCGGCGCATCTTCAGGGCATTGGGAAATTTCATGTACTAATTGCCTTTTATCTTCCATACTCAATTGGCTAAATTTATAGGGATCGAGAACGAGACCTGAAAAGGGACCTCAGTATTAATTTAATCAAATTTGAGCATCACAATTCAACTTCAAATGCCTGTACCTACCCTCTTGATTGTTACTAGAACTATCATGTGTTTTAGAACACTGAGATATCCCAAGTATAGTGAAACAGAACAGTGAAAAGCAACACTATACCAATCTAGAATATAAAGGGGTGACTTCTGTAAAGATTTTGGTAGTCAAAGCCACTCAAGATTTATCAGGTCAAATTAACAGATGTCACGGTGAAAATTGTTCCAATCACAATTCACAACTTATGAAGATTTGTATTTATGAGTAAGCTAGTATGTATCTTTACAAGTGTAAAAATCAACCAACTACACCTCAACGCCAAACTGTTGATTGAAGCGAGATAGGTCAAACTCGTCAATTCAAAATAACTCAGAAGCTGTGATACCTATGTGCTAGCAAGCTGCACCACTACCCCTCTCTCCACGTGATTACATAATACAATTATGATATTAACAATTTAAAGGAAGAAACTACCAAACTCCCCAGTTCCACAATGCCATGCCAGAAGTTGTTATTGAAAAAAAAAGAAAGCTCTTAAGACAAAAGTTAGCTGTGTGATATCCTATGTCCACAAGTCCAATAGCTAATGCATCCTAGCTAACACCATTCAAGAGAAATTTTCCTATTTGATAATCTTTATCGCTCATAGGTGATCAAGATAATTGGGTTCTCTCTAGTTCTCTACTCCTTCACCAAGGATGAAATGTTGTTAATGTGATCAAATCAACACCTCATTAGATTCATTCTTTCTTTTTCTAATTTGATTTTTGTATAACGTGCTAAAAGAACCAAAAAAACCATTAGCATATTGACATAATATTGCATCCTTCTATATGTAGTTGCTGCCAGTTCTCCACCATAACGAAACTGCCACATCCTTATATCACTTTCATACTCTATAGTCTATAGTCAGCCTGTGTATGCTCAAGCTTCTATTGCATCAGAAATAAGAATAATGACTGCACTTTAAGCATAAAACACACAGAGAAGGTATGTGTACGCTTTACCCTTTAACTACACCGGATATGTTGATGTTGTTGTTACTTAAAACACAGATAGGATCCCATCTTTCCTAGCTGCTTATAAAACAAGTAGAGAAATCAAGCTGACACAAATGTAGTCTAAACTCAACTTACATTGTCAAGTACAAAACTTTAAGAAACTAAATCATATAATAAACAAAACTAACAAGAGTATACCAAGTTATTTTTTTATAAAAAAAAAAAAAAAAACACCCAAAGGAAAGAGACAAAACCCACCACCAATAAAACATTAGACATGCCCATCACTCATCAGCTCTACACAGTAAATACAACAACCCCATAAAAAAATAAAAAATAAAAACAAAATAAACCCTTAATACCTGATAATGCAGACTCCATAGCTGAAGAAAAAAATTTCCACTGCCCTATTCCTTTCTCATTCATACAAATCAAACAAAATAACCAAACCCCACTTAGTAAAAACTCACAAACTAACCCAAAATACAACAATGCAGGTAAAAAGACTCCACCTTTATGAGATCAAGAAAATCTCAAAACAAGAACAACATTGTTTACTACTTTTCTTCTGTGTGTGTGTGCGTGAAAGAGGCAAGTTGTGGGTTGGGGTAGTGGGGTAAAGAGTGAAGGGTAAGCATTAAAAAGTTGGATAGGAAAAAGAGAAAAAAATTATTATTATTATTATAGTATATGTTGTAGCCATGGATGTCAGATTATGGAGGTGATTTTCAGAATGTGAAAGCGAATGAGAGAGTAATAAGGGACCCGCATGCTATTTATTTTTTATTTTAACCCTATAAACAAACAAAAAGGAAATGGCCTTCACTTTTCCGTGATCGAGCGTCTGAACACGTGATAAATTATTCTTACTAGATACGAGCATTTTTTCTCGTCTTAGTTATTTTCCATGTTTTGATTTGATATGGAGTTTCTAAAAGTAAAGTACGTTTTGTATTTTGGTGATTTTAAATTAAAAATACGTAGAATGTATTAAAATATCGTCGTGTTTAACATGTCAGGTCAGATTTTAGAAGTAAAGAGTTTTTAAACGGATTAACAAATTGAAAATGAGAGAGTACTTTCGATTCAACTTCTAAAAAGAAAAAGATTATATTTTGGTGATTTTAAATTAAAGATACGTAGAATGTATTAAAATATCGTCGTGTTTAACATGTCAGGTCAGATTTTAGAAGTAAAGAGTTTCTAAACGAATTAACAAATTGAAAATGAGAGAGTACTTTCGATTCAACTTCTAAAAAGAAAAAGATAAAGCGTATTTTCAAGTATTCGTGATACAATTAACTTAAATGTCACATTCTTTATTTATAAGCATTAATCTTAATATGTTGTAAAATATTAGTTATTTTGATTGATATCGATGTATTATAGTTATATAAGATGTTTTATAGAGTTAACTACCTAATAGATCCTTAAGAACGCATGAAAAAATATAATCAAAAATTGAACTAAGAGAATATAATATGGACACTTTATCATGGAGTTAAGTGTTCATCTAAAATAAATATAATTTGAGTGTTTAAAAAAATATATTGACTAGTTTATTTGTTTATATTTTAATAAAATTTTAAAAGTTGTACATCGAAATAATTAAAAGTGGTCGAGGTACAACAACAATTCAAATGTAGTCTTACATATGGAACTTATAAATAACATAATATACTAAGATTTTTGTTCTATCTTAAAAAGATAGAGAGATTATTTTTAATAAATCTTCGACTTAGAAAATAATAAAATAAAAGATAATAGCAACAAGTAAAAACAAGGGATAAGCGTTTGAAAAATAGTTCAATTTTGATCGAATTTATTGTTGTGATACTAAACTTTCATGAGGACCTATTACCTCCCTGAAGTTAGGGGAGTTTAGTATCGCAACAACACTTCAAGGATATCAAAACTCAATTTCTTCAAGAATCGCCTCAAATTTCAAGAGCAGTTTCGCTCCAAGTTAAATACCAAAACTCAATTTCTTTTGAGCTCGAATTCAACCTAACTCAACAAGATCCAATTAAAATTTCTTCAAAGTTTCAAAACTTCAACATGCTTTAATGGTAGATTCTCCACAACTTCAAATCATTTGAAATTTTGAACTTAAACTCAAAAACACTAATCAACAAAGATCTAATGTAAAAGAACTACAAAAATAATAATTAAAGAAAATTTTGAAATTTTGAGAATGATTTTCATTTTTTGGAATAAATTTTTTTAAATATGGGTGAATTTTATGAACGATGTTAGAATTTTAGTTTTTTTTAAAGAAGAAATTAATGATGTAGCCGAAATTTGAGATAATTTCGTGAAGAATTGACAATGTTGAAAAGAATTGTTTAAATTCTTTATGTGTTTTTTGTGTTTTTTAAAAACAAACAAGCAAAAAGTATACATTTGATCCAGAAACACCAAAACAAAAGTGTTAAACCTTGTTCGGTGTGTAAAAAATGAATTTTGAAAAATCTAAGTTAAAAAATGGCATGAATGAGCCTTTTATTTAACAACAATGGCATAAGTGAACCAAACTTTTAAAGGATGACATAAATGAGTCTTTTCTAAAAGTTCGATGACATATTTGAGTCTTTTTATTTTTTAAAAAAAAATTATTACAGTTTGTATCATATAAGTAAAAACAATATAGATAATACGCAGAAAAATCTAGTTTCTTCATATCATACAAAAGAATGACTTAGCAACCTTTACGAAACTCAATTTATGTTAATCCACTTTTTTTTTTTAATTTGTCAGAGAAAATGACACTCCAATTTATTTGACATAGTTCAACAGATTTGAGAAACATTTACAAAGGGTTTAGAGTCAAATTATTTCCAATACAAAAAAAGGGACTAATAAGGAAAAGATGGCCAGATTTCTATATTTACAAACAAATTTATCTTTAGCTTTTTCCATTTTTAAGTTTAATGAGATCACTTATAGACTATAGTCACACAAAATTTCTTTTAGACTAATGTTTCAAAATCTTTAGTGTTATATTTTGGGGTGCCTATAACATAATATGTGACAGAGGGAAGTACCTGTTTACACTATACTAAAAACTCACTCCGTTTCAACTTGTTTATCATGGCATGTTTAAGAACACGATCATTTTGATACATCTCATATATCTATAGTTTAAGTATCAATGTGAAAGAGATGTCTGTTGCATACAAATTGCAAATGATGCTAAAAGGAGAAAATTTGAATCAAATAAAGGCCTTCCTGTTTTGCATTGCAACTCTACAAAATTTACTTTGCTTCTCTATGATGTTACAACCAAACCTTTTCTTACTTAAGAATGGGACTAAACATACATCATTTTGCAAAATTGATATGCACAACATGGCAGGTTATTGCAAATATGTGACAAATTTCAAGGAGCTGTAACCTGCTCTTCTTCCAATGCAAGAGGAAAAGCTGGTCTCCATGTAGTGCCTTCAGGGCTATCCATCAAGGCAATACCTACAGCAGCTAAATCTTTTCGAATTACATCCGATCTATCATAATCTTTATTTTTACGTGCTGTATCCCTCTCCACGATTTTTTGGTGAACTTGATCGTCAGTCAACTTTGCACGCTTCAAAGCTTTCTCCCTCAATTCATGTAAAGCCTACACAGACCAAAAGCATTGGTAAACTGTGAGATTTCGTACTATGATTATCATCCAGAAGCTACAAAAGGATGAAACGCTTGATTGGCACGAGGCACACGTACAAGGATAGGATGCAGGAAAATGTTTTTTTTTTTTCTAATTGTTTTGATGCAGGGAATGTTGATGCAATCTAGAAAATAACATAAAGTTCATATCTTTGTGACTGACTAAATGCATAAATTCTAGCAGCAGAGCTGGAAGCACCTGATATTTGAACAAGTTCACAACAACTTCTCAAGGTGAAAAAAGTGTTGCTTGAAACATGAAATTAAGGACCTGTTACAGACACTTCGGTGTATACAACAACATACCCAATGTAATCACACAAGGAGTGTACGCAGACCTTACCTCTACCTCAGGTAGACAGGTTGTTTTCGGTAGACCTTCGGCTCAAAAGATGAAGTAACAAAAGTACAAGAAATAATAGATAGTAACTGGAAAATACTACAACAACATAATATGAAAGTCAAAGGACAAGACAACAGATAATAACAAAGAACCAAGGACCACAAACTCCAGGAACAATACTACAACTACTAGTATGGACGGATAACAGGACACACGCTGCTACCTGCAAGCCCTCTACCCTAATCTGTGTCCTCCTCGGCCTCTTATCTAAGGCATGTCCTTGGTAAGCTGAAACTGTGGCATGTCCTATCTAATCACCTCTCCCCAATACTTTTCGGTCTTCCTCTACCTCTCCTTAATCCATCCATAGCCAGCGTCTCACAACCTCTGAACTGGGGCATCTAAACATTTGCTCTTCAAATGCCCGAATGTTCATATTCTCGCTTTCCGCATCTTGACTTCTACCGAAGCCACTCTTACCTTGACCTAGATATCCTCATTTCTAATGTTATCTCTCCTAGTATTGTCCACATTCTCACTGCAACTTCCAACTTCTGAAAGTGAGATTTGCAACCACCACTATGTAGAACTTACATTTAAACATCAACGGATACATTTTTATCACATAAGACCCCGAAGACAAGCCTCCATTTGCCCATTCTGCATCAATACAGTGTGTGAAAATATCATCAGTCTCTCCATTACCTTGAATTGGGATGGCAAAATGGATAAAATTTGTGGTTATCCGCTCGACTCGGCCCATTTTAACTGGGTTGGGTCCAATCATTTAAAAGTGGGTCAAATATGGATCAACAAACATTATCTATTATAAAATATAAATAACTCACCTACCCCCCTCAATTTATATACCGCACCATCCTACCCCCCTCACCCACCCACCCACCTCCACCTCCCATATAATATTGTTGACCTCACAGCCATTCTATAGAAGTTGCCTTCACCTTGTTCGGTACTCCTCCATCAGACCATATCACATAGCCCTTCATAGAGCTCCTCTACTTCATCTATTTTAGATTTGTGCTAGATATTCATTTTGAATACAATTCTCATGTGCTGCTTGGCCTAGAATCTTAGATGTCTAGATTGTGCACAGTCAGACCCACAATCCAGACTAATTTTACTTGATGTTCAATTCTTTTGTGGGGTGTTATCTCACTATTCATATTGCCTTCTTACTTTTACTCATCATGTACCCTTATTCTCTAGCTTTCACAATGTCAACTTCTAGTTGACTCTTTCATTAATTTTATTACTCAACAAAACATCATCTGAAAATAGTACGCACTATAGGCATCACTAGGACCATCAATTTCTCTGGACAAAGTAACAGCATACAAAATGCAATGCTTGAAACCAGACGCAAAAAAAGTTTTGCACCTCTGCGTAACTGGCTGGCACAAGCCCCAGAATTGCTAGAACATTCCTTATAGCATTCTCTAAAGCTGCAATTGACTCTATCCGCAATGCTTGCTTTTTACCCTGCAGGAAAGCCAAACACAATTATCAAGGGAACCTTTTCCCAAAGTTTTATGTAACTGGGATTTAAGAAGAGAAGCAAAGAGCAAAATGAAAAAATGATTCCTTCCATTGTCTGGAAATGGTAACATAATCTGAATCATACCTATCATGAGTTACTGGAGTGGAAGATCTCCTCACTTTTACCTTGATTAAGATATACAATATTTCTAAAGAATCATACCTTAAAACTCAGCCAGTGTTATCAAAAGCAAAAAGCGCAATAAAACCCTAATGCTCGTTGGCTTTAAGTGCAAAGCGCAAATAAAGTGTGTTTTAATTAAAAAGGTGTAACGGGAGAAAAAATACAAATATATAAGTTTTAAGTCTAAGAGTCATAAGCATGAATGGCAAATATCTTAACAAAGAAATTGAAAAAAACTACTCCCTCCGTTTCACAAAGAATGATCTATTTTGACTTGGCACAGAGTTTAAGAAAATAAAGCAAGACTTTTGAATCTTGTGGTCCTAAAGTACAAATTTGCCCTTTAATCTTGTGACCTTAAACATGCCACGTGGAAAACTGAAATTAAAATGTTACCAAAAAAAGAAAGAGGTCATTCTTTATAAACAGACTAAAAAGGAAAGGAGGTCATTCTTTTTTAAACACAGGGAGTATGATAAAGTGAAATATCAATTGTTTAGTGCCGCCTCTTCTGAAGAGGCTCATTGGCAAGGAAAAGTATACCTTAGAACCTTGATGACGAAACTGAAGCGCACATTAAGTGAGGTGAAGTGCTAAAAACGTTTTGAGCCTCACTTTAGGGCTTAAGTCTGCTTTAAGTGTGCGTTTGACAACACTGAAATTCACTCTAGTTCTTTCCAAAAATGTCAAACACCAGAATCAGTAAAGATCTGAAAGAGACAAATTTGAGTTCGGTTTATCAGTTAACAGTTTGATGATGTTGCTAACTAAAATGAAGCATAGTAATTTTGGTTTAGTTCGTCATTCCAAGATCAGTTCGATTTTTCGGTTTTGGGTTTGTCAGATTAGGCTTCATTTTAAGACCAAAAACTGGGTACCAGAATATGATCCATTCTGCAATCTTTGCCTATTCATTTGGATTCTTTTACCACCCGTGTTTCAACTTTTTTCCACAGCATTCTTGATTACAGAATGATAAGAAAAATCAATGATTCATGTGGTAATTTCCTAAGTAGGACATTGTCAAATATTTTGAGACTTCGTACATCTGCAGTTGCTCTGTTTTTCTCAGTTTCTTATTCCCTATTCCCTGAATGAATACTTCTGTTAGTTTGATTTGTAGTGGTAGAGCATGGTCTTGGTACAAGTAAAATAGAATAACAAGAAACCCAAAGCCACCGACCTAGAAATAGGCACATTATTTAAATTGACTAACAACTCATCTAATGAACAGGTCCTAAGACTGCTACAACACTTGTGAAATCAACCACAGCAAGACATCAAAATCAAGAACTCTTCCATGGGAAACAGTAAAATGAATACCACACAAATGAAGAAACAAGATAACCTTTATGATGCCCAAGCCGTTTAGTATCTTAGTCATTCTATGCATAATCTCCAGACCACCTTAGGAACATAAAACATGACTAGCACGAGATTGCACTAAATGGTGAAAGCTAAATGGGTCTTACGGATATCAGGAGGAAAAAGAAATGAAACATACGAAGACTTTTGAGAAAATTGGGCTGGGCATTTAATTTTCTTTTGTGCTGAAACGCGGAACCTCGAAGGAAGAAAAAATGGATTCCTAAGGCCTAAGGGCACCAAAGTAGTTTTCCAGTTAACCAAAAAACTGAACCAGGGACCTCAGGTCCTCAACTTGTAATGCTTCCTCTCATCAATAAATCTTCTTTGTTAGAAAGTGTGTATCTAACCAATGTCGCTGAGATGTAAAGCTATTACCAAATTAAGCCTCTGACTACAACTCGTTATTTTGACTTCAACTTACTGTCTCAAAAAATCAGGTTCTTTGAGTAATTACGCAAGAAGATGAAGTGCAGAATAAGTAAATCAACACAAGTATTTCACGTGGAAAAATCCTTGCTCTAGGGATGCAAAACCATGACCTACCTCTCTTAAGGATTTCACGAAATATCTTAAACTCGAGCAATTTAAGGTTACAACCACCCTGTACACCTATGGAACTTTTCCCACCAGCCCCTACCTCTACCCTCAATAATTCACCCAATTGTTGGCTCTTTCTCCTAACTTCTTCAACGACTCTACCCAGACAGTGAAGTCCTTTACAACAGAAAATTACACCTAATACAATCAACTAAGAAAGTAATCAAGATCTTGCTTTGGAACCACAAGAATATAATTAACTTATACTAGGTCGTATGCTAATATGCCGGATCTCCCAAAAATTTTGTTCACTTCCCAAAATAATTATGTGAGTGAAGTGACTATATATATAAATAGTCACTTATTTGATTGAGATTACCTTACAAAGAAAATAGTAAAATTATTAAACTAATACTTTTCCCACATTAAAGAATGACAGTGAAAACAAAGATTTGTTACACTACCTGTTGACTGTTTTAAAACTTTCAGCAAGAAAGAGTGCTGATTGGCATTTCAATTGAAGTAAAACTATCTTTGAGTGTGTATAGACAGGAAAGAGGATGCTAATTTGTACTTCAGTTGAAACAAAAGTACCTTCCGTGTATGCAAGAGATCATTGATCAACTTCAATGGATCCGACATTGCTGCCAGTGCAACAGGAGTGTGAAGATCATCTGATATTGAAGATAAAACTTCATCTTGGAATTTATTTATACAATTAGCAGTTTCTGCAGGAATAGAATCCTTCAAACTTGCCTCATCATGCTGGGTGGAAAGAATTTGACAATCATATAATGCCTATTACCAAAGACAACACTCAGGTTAATATCTGCTATATCTGATCTAAAGGACAAACTCGTAAACAAACACCGAAGTTAGAGGAATAACTGCTTTTGGATCATTCAAAAAATAAATTTTTGTTTGGTACAGGAAAAATAGGAATTTGAATAAAAATTAAAGACTAATTTGGACAGAGGAGTGCTTTTTTCTTAAGAGGGAGTTCTTGAGCTATGTATAATTACTGAGATGACTTACATTTACTCCCAGAATTATATACTAAGCTAGAAGACAATCCACAATAACAAATTCATTCCTAATCTCTCTTTATGACTTATTCACCAATCACCATACCAGACAGCAATTGACATAAGCAAATTGAAATAGAAGAAGGAAGAACCATTATTTCTTAGAATAAGGTAAAAAAAAATTCTATTAATCGAGAAATCTACTGTACACGAGCAATATATCAAGAAGTAGAGAATCCACAACAAAATATGATTCTCCACGAATGACATTCTCTTCTATACACACTCTAGAACATCATGGGTAATTGTTGATTTTTTCATATAAATTAGAGATCGTGAATCAAAGTACCTGATATATGTAAAAAAGGCGGTCAGATGCACTCTCAATCTGTACAATCGTGTAATTGATTGGAGATCTATAATGTGTCCCAATTAAGAAAAGCCTAAGTGCCAATGGGTGATAAAGATCAATCACCTGAAGAAAAACAATGCATAGAAACATCAAAAGCTACCGAAAAGAACTATACAAATAACCTCACAAATATCAATTCTGAAAATGGATACAACTTTCCTCCCCAGTATACCTGCCGAATTGTGAAAAAGTTTCCTAGTGACTTTGACATTTTCTGAGAGTCAATGTTGACAAATCCATTGTGTATCCAATAAGTTATGTTGCTCTCCCTACAAGCAGCACAGCTCTGGGCAATTTCATTTTCATGATGAGGAAACACGAGATCCATCCCCCCTCCATGAATGTCGAAAGTATATCCCAAGTATGCAGCACTCATGGCACTGCACTCAATATGCCATCCAGGTCTTCCTGGACCCCAGGGACTCTCCCAGAAAGGTTCTCCCGCCTTAGCAGTCTGCATGAGAAAATAGACATCAGTAGCAGCGGTCAAGAAAACAACAGCTCAAATCTCCATATCACCGGCAACAAACAACAATTAACTCAGTTGCACATCTTTTCAAAGCTAGATGCATGAAGTCAAACGAAAGCAGTTCATAACAAAATATGGCAGACATTCTACCACTTCATATTCAGCAGAACTGCCAAACAGCACCTCTTTCATATTGAAATTCTGATATGATTCTTTCTTCTATTGAGGAGAAAAGTATTGAGAGGAAAATTTTGGAAGGAGATAATAGGAAAAGGAGTGACACAAATTTCTATATACAAGGTATTCCATTTTCTTCAATTTCACCTTAGCTCTTTTCTTTTAATTACAGAAATCCTTCAATCTGTCCAGAATTTCAACGTTGATATTGGTCAAAGTACCCAAAATCGCTTGACCAGACCAGATATGGAGCTCACACTCATGTCATGTCAACACGGTTGCAGCACCGAAAGTGAAGAATCCGAGCAATTTAGGTTAAGATTTTCATTTAACAGGTGAATTGGGGAATACATCCATTCTGTGATGCAAGTTCCTGAAACACAAGATGAGTGAATAGCTGACTTCTTCAAAAGTTTTTTATAACGTAAACATGCTTGTTGATCATTTCACTGCAGCAACTTGGAACAAACAAATTCATCCCTGGGACACACTTCAAAAACCAAGTCATAACAAGAAAACATAAGTATCAATCAGAAACGAATGTAGTTCAGATGAACTACATACCACACATGAAAAGTAATAAAATTTAAACGGTAGATACACAGTGAATAGCCTTCTTGTTTTCATATTTCTTGGTGTCCTATATTTTCTGTTATTTGCTTTTTTGTTCTTTTGACATGGGGATAAAGTGAATGTGAAAGATATGAATATGTGCATAAAATCCAAGAAATGACACAGCCAATAGTAAGAAACTTCACAAGCATAACTACAAATACTCACTTTCCACAAGGCAAAATCTGCTGGATGCTTCTTCCTTGTGTCTACTGCTACACGTTCTCCTGCCCTATTATCTTCCAATTTTCGGCCAGATAATGTTCCATATTCTGGGAATTTGTCTACAGAAAAGTAGACATCACCATTGATTCTGTAAGCACAACCATTATCGAGAATCTGTTGCAGAAGACCGCAGAAAAGGTTAAATGTCTGCAGTAGGGAAACAAGTAATAAGACTGCCCGGAATGAAACAAGGAATATATCAACAGAAGAGGATTGAAGGCAAGTCTAGACAAAGGAAGAAACTGATGCATGCACACCCAACCTAGCAAAGGAGTTCAAGAGATTTTCATCAAGTCGCTACTTCGGAGGCTTGGAGGGAGCTTGGAATGAAGGCTTGAGACTCAAAAACCTACTAAAATGGAAGTACAAGACTAACTTGCAAAGTGAGATGCTAAGCTTGATGCGACGGCAAGTTAGAGATCGCAACTGCAATTCGAGTCGCATTCAGCCTAAAATTTTAGGCCTCACAATTTGGAGTTGCATAGATGGATGCAACTAGATGTGATGCCGCAAACTACGTCGCATACTACAAGACAGTCTGTTTTGGGCGTTTTTGCAATTTATCTAAGTACCACTTTTGGCTTTTTTGTAATAGTTAGCCTAGACTATAGTTGGTGAGAATAGCTCATTTAGACACAGATTATTTTTAAGTTTGAAGATCAGTTAATACTCTTGAGAGAGTTGTTGCTAAGGCCTTTGTGCTAGACAAATGTTAATGGAATTGCTTGCTTGAGGGATCATGCCTCTTGAGGGTTGTCTAAGACAGATTCCTTGTTTGAGGATTTATCCACTTGAGGGTTATCTTATAGATTTTGTGCTTGTCATTTGATTCTTAATAGAAGGTTTTGGCTTTAATATAGCCATTCTTGTCTTTAGTTTCTTGCTTTGCTTGTGTCCATCTTCTATCTTATATTATTGAAGGAAAAAAAAAGCACAATAATGAAGTTAAAACCTGCTGAATCATATTGATTATCTGAGGCATGTGATCAGACACACGAGGTTCCACTGAAGGAGGAAGACAGTGAAGATAAGCCATGTCTTGGTGAAACTCTTCGCAAAAGCGTCTGCTCAATTTGATTGGATCCTCACCCAGCTCATTTGCTCTAGCAATAATCTACAGAATTTGAAAATAGCAGCGTCAGCTGAATATAAGCTGTAGCAACGATCTACTGAGTTTTCCAGATATAAAATAGCTGAATAATATCATCTCTTGAAAGAAAAACAGTAACTCGCCTTGTCGTCAACATCAGTAAAGTTGCGAACATATTTGACTTCATATCCCAAATAGTTTAGATATCTGCCTAACATTTCATAAAGAAACAAAATCAAGAGTATCTGATTAGTTACACAAACAAAATTTCCAAATACATAATTTACGAATCCATGAATAATAGATAGTACAAGCTAATAATCTCCCAATTTCAAGCAACTTACTTCACAGCAGCACGCAAACGACTGAAATTGTTATTAATAAAGTTGAATTTTGAAAAAGACTGGAACTTTAATTTAGACGTTCACTTTATAAATCATATTGAACCCAAAAAAATATAAATCAGGAATATGAAAGAATGTAGAACAAGGAAAGGGATAACCTATAAAGAACATCAAAGGAAACATAAACGCGAGCATGGCCGATATGGCTGAGATCATACGCCGTTACACCACACACATACATTCCAACTTTTCCCGGCACTTTTGGTATAAATAGTTCCTTTTGTTTGCTCATTGTATTGTGTAACCATAGTTGCTGCTTCCTCAAAACAGTCTCAGTTCCTTCACTGTTAACCACTTTTATATCCACCGTTGACTTTGAATTTCCGATTGTACTCAGGCACCTAGCCCTAAGTCTGCTTCTCGAATAGTATCTGAAACTATTGACGGCGGCGGCGGCAATGTGCATTTTAGGCCTTTGAAAGGGAAGCAACGGTTTGTAGCATTTTAATAACGTCGCCATTCAGAGCGGCGGAGGAGGAGGCGGAGGGGCGGCGGAGGACTAGCCGGCCGGCGACTTCCAGAATAGTTTTATCTTTGTTTAACGAGTGTTGCTGCTCTATCCAGTTATTTTCCAAAAGCATCCCTCAATTATACTTGAAATTTAAACTACGTCCTTATGCTATTAAAATGAACTAAAAACGTCCCTTAATTATTCTAAAAATAACAAAAATCATCTTCAATTATTAATTACTTTACAACTTTTATGGCAATCATATTTTATTAGAAAAATTACACGATTAATCGAACTTATATTATTTAATTCTATCTATAGTTTGTTATAATTATCATTCACGACTAACAATATATATTAATTACGCGAACTGACTTCGAGTTTGTATAATTAGTCATGTTTGTATATGTATAATTCGACAGAGTATACAAATACATATGTATAATATACAATTATTTAACCAAGATACATATACAATTCACATTTCTCCCGCTCTATGCCATCTCTCGCTCGCGTCTTTTGCCTCCTTCTCCCAATCTCGTTTTCAGATATGTATAATATACAATAATATATACATATACAATTCACTTCTCTCCCACTCGTCTCTCTCCTCTCTCTCCCAATCTCGCTCGTCTCTCTCATTCCTCTTCTCCTCTCTCTCCCAGTCTCGCTCGCCTCCCTCCTCCCTTTCCCAATCTCGCTTGTCATATATACAAATACGTATGTATAATCTACAATTATCTAACCGATATACATATGCAATTTAACTTTCTCCCACTTTTTTCCCCTCTCTCTTGCCTTTCTCTCTCATTCTCATCGCCTCTCTCCTCCATATAACATATAGCTACAAATTATAATTTTCAAACTATAAATATGGGGAATAATTAGACAATTTTTAAGTATATATATGTGAAAAGTTCTCCTTTTTTATTTTGCGTCATCAAAATCAAACTGAAGAATATTTAATATATAATATAACTCTGTTTGTTATATGTTGGCTTAGTAATTAGATTTTGGAATTTGATCATCAAAATTTAGTTTAAACTAAAATCTTGTCAATTGAAAATAAGAAGGGTTATTAAAATCTTAATAGACTTTATATTTATCTCATAATTAGAAAATTAATAAATTTATGATACATACACAATTACACATAATCCTTGGATAAAATTTATCCGTACTGAATATATACACTAATTCAATACATACACATTATATATTTAAATTAGTTCATTTTATTTAATCTTAACTATTTAATATATATTTTAATTCATTAAATTATATAATAATAAAAATTACAATAATTCGATATAAATATCACGTGTTGATAAATTTTTTCCATAATCCTTTTTAACTCGTTTCTTTACGCCATTTTTACAACAAAAAATGTATTTTGCTAAAGTGTGTGGCCTATTTGAATACATTGATATCAAATGTCGTATTCAAATGAAAAATATTGTCAACAAAAGTAACAATAACTCCGATAACTTATAGAATACGAATTATTTTTTTTAGAAAAACTTACATAAATACGTTACAACAAAAAATATTTACCACTTATAGAAATGACTTTTTTTTTACTTGATTACTTTTAATAGATTTATAATGCAGTTTTAATATATATTACAAATAACAGTTTATTATTCATATATAATATAAACTTTATTGATGGATAGTATATTTAGTGCACATTTTAATACACTTATAGTATAATGTGTTAATTTCCTATCAAAAAAGCGTAATATCTTTTAAAAAAAACAGATATAGTAAATATATATTTCATACATAATTGACGTTTAATACATATTACAAATTTAATATTGTATTGTTATACATATTAAAGTAACGCTAAAATTCGTAATTATTTTTTAAAAAACACTCATCCAAATAATTTTTCCTTTTCGGACAATTTTGTTATTTTATTTTGAATTGTACAAAAACTTCAATGATTATACTATAAAATTAAAACACACTTACAAATTTGTTGAATGTCGTACTTTTTAAATTATAGGTAAATCATGAACATGGGATATAGATCCGGTCAAGCATAACTATGTCAAATAATGTTCAATGGTCTTATAGATTCATATCATGTGGTATATATAATAACTTATGGTTGAGATTTATTTAAATTATATCTTATTATAATAATAAAAATAACAAAGTTGACAACTTTTTAAATTTTTTAAAACTATAGAGTAAAGCAATTAAGTGTACCCAAACTAATATTCTCAAGAAAAATATCTAAGATTGACGGAATTAAGCGAATTTCCTGACTTTTTACCCGCCTAACTTCTTTTGAAGTAATTTCACACATGCTTTCTCTAAATTTTGAAGCAGTATCCAAAAATAAATCAAACTTAAAAACACCATTGAGTTATAAATAAAAATTCAACTAAAGAACATATAATACATTTTTTTAAAAAGAAAAACTTATTTGGAGGTTTTTAATAATTATGAAAATATATTTAATCAGATTCTTCAAAAGTGTCGGATTCTTTAAAATTAGTGTTAATTTAAAAAATCCAATACAAATACGAGGTTTGACAAGTGAAAATGTTGGAAAGTCCGTATATTCCCGTCAATCTTAAATATTTTCTTACAAATATTAGTTTGGGTACACTTAATAGTTTTAAAAAATAAAAAAGTATGCAACTTTGTTGTTTTTATTATTATTATAAATATATAATTTAAATGATTTTCAACCATAAATTATTTTATAATATACATGTCATGAATCTATAAGGTCATTAACTGTTACTTGACATATATTACTTGATCGAATCTATAAGACATACATCATTACATCTTATTCATGATTATAAAAACAAATAAAAAACTAACGAGAAGATATATTGAACTTCCAAACCACTGTTGTTGTTATTATCTTTTTCTTCTTTTCTTATTCTTCCATACATTTTAGTGGAAAAGTATAAATATATCCACTTAAACTATCGTAAATGATATGCAGATACATTTCGTCATACTTTAAGAACATTGATGTCTCTATCGTCTAAAAGCTAGAGTATGTTTTTTAGTTTAACGAAAGATTAAATAGGGACACATGACACAATCTTATCCATCGATCTGATCGATGTCGAGTCAATAGATAAGATTATGATACGTGTATGTCTGTTTGTATAAAGGGTATATATATTATAATTTTTGGACGGCAGAGAAACCAATATTCCTAAAATATGTCAAAAAATATCTGCATACCGTTTATGATAGTTTAAGGGTATATTTATTTTTTTTCCTTTATTTTATAAGAAGAAAAAGAGGAGGAAAACGTCAATATAATTGGCCTGCATTAATTTAATGAATTTATTAAACAAACATCCAAAATAACATCTTTATTGATGTGACATTTATTGATCACAGATATAAAATGAGCATAAATGAGAGCCACATTTTTCTAACATTTTCGAATAGAGTAACATTTTATAATAGCTATAGTCACGGGGATGTAAAAAGAATTATAAAAAATTGATCGAATCGATCGAATTTAATTTAATCGAATTGATTTATGTTACTCTTTGAATAGAATTGTGGATTTTTATTTTAAGTGTATAATTATTTCGAAAATTGGATAGTCCTTTTAATTTATGAAAAAATAGAAAAGATTTTCAAATCGAACCGAATAACCTTATATGTAAAATAATTTACATATTAACAATATGTTAAATTTGATATATAAAAATATTTTTATTTTTATTTTCAAATATAAATGTAACACAGGTACTAGGCCTTTGATGACTAGACGACTTTGAATTTTTGCTTTTTAATTAGTCTTTATTTAATTAGATTTGAAATTTAACGTATCTAATTAAACGTAATAGATACTCTATCAAACAATATACAAAACTTATGTAAACACTCTTATTAAATACTTAAGATCAAACAATACGACAATAAAGTTTGACATTCTTAATTTTTTGGTAAGAGTTAAGTATTTCTTCAATATATTTACGAAAGAAATATTTTAATAGTAATATATTTGGAGGTGATATTTTAAAAGTAAAAAAATCACAAATTAATGGAACCTTACCGATACTAAAGAGAAATCAATACAATTGGGATGATTTTAAAAATTTTTAAGTTGGTTATATATTATTAAATATCCGAAAAGCTAAGATAATATAACGTTTAAAGAATAACCAACTGAGTCGTACCATTGACACCACTGACTATAAACACTTACGGTCTCTTTTTGGAAATTATTGTAGATCAATAATAGCAATAATAGTATTTTATATGTGTTATGACTTATAATCCATCCTTTGAAATAACTCAGTTGATTTAAAAAGTGAGGGTCAGTCACATAAATAAATCGAGATTGATTTCTTCTTAATGTCTTATAAGTCGAGTCTATCGCTAGAGCAGCTCAACAAATTTCTTAGCCTAAAGCAAAATCATATTAAGAAAGCCTTAAATTTAGTTGATAATTATTATATATTAACAAGAAAATATATATAATTCATTTCATTAAGTAGTATTAATATTTTTGTTTTCATGTAGTTTAGAAAAGATTGAAAACAACTTATTATATTATCAGTATATATAACTTAGTTTCTATATAAAAAAAAAAGATAAATTGAAAATTGAAAATTAAAATAAATATGTCAATTAATAAGTAAAAAGTATTGGTAAAAAATACGCTCAATCAAATAATAATAAAAAATATACAATAATAATTTTATTTATATAAATTATATTAATAACAATTTAAACAAAATTAGGGTCTTCAAATTTTTGAGGCCCAAGGCAAATGGCCTCATTGGGCAGGCTTTAGAACCGCCCTTATCTGTTACTCCATTTGTTCGAAATTGTTTGTCATGATTTTTATTTTTAGAATTAAATTATAAAAATTATTGACTAAATGTTTTAAGATTGTATTTTTTCATCATATTAATATGTAAAAAATTTATAATTTATAATACTTTTCATGTAGTTTTAGAATATTTAATTTTTTTAATTTAAAATATCGAATTAATATGATATAATTTACCTTTAAAAATTAATCTAATTAACTTTTAATAAGCGTAACATGACAAACAATCCGGACAGAAGGGCGTATCACAACTTAATAGGTTCACATTTTCGTGCATGATATTACACAATAAAGGTGTTCATTCGTAAGGGCAAAAATTGCTACATGAATTATAGCGATAATGAGTTATCTTAAGATTCGAAAAATCAACAACTTATAATTCATTATTTTGTTATATTTTAATTTATCTATTTAATTAAAAATAATAATGACGTTTTCGGTGTAATTTCATAATATAATTCTATTCTTTAAATATTTCTTTTTTACTTTAAAACAATTGTTCTCTTTCAAATTTGACAATTTTCACCGCCAAACGATTATTATTTGGTGCTTTCACAATAGTTTTCCGAAAAAAAATTATGAGAATTTATCAACTTATTGATAAAAAATGCTCTCGAACAAATAATAATAATAAAAATATACAATAATAAACTTATTTATATAAATTATATTAATATATAATAAAATTAATAATAATAATAATTTATACATATGACTTTGTTTGGTACGGTTCACATTTTCACCTATGTTATTTACATAATCAATGTGTTTATTAGGACAAAATTTGCGACATAAATTATAACGATAACGAGTTATTTTGAGATTCTCAATAACTTATAATTTATTATTTTATTATATTTCAATTTATCATTTAATTAAAAATAATAAGTATCATCTTTGGTGTAATTTCATAATATAATTTAAATTTTTAAATATTTATTTTTTACTTTAAAATAATTTTCTTTCTTTCAAATTTAACAATTTTCACCTACAAACGATTATAATTTGGGCTTTCACAATAGTTTCCCTTTGTCCCTTTCTTTCCACCACAAACAATCAAATCGATTTATGATTTTATATGTTAAGCTCACACATGCGTCGATACGTAAAATATCGCGAGTTAATAAATCTCTTCATTTTTAAATAAAAGTTTTAAATTAAATATTTAATTATGAAAAAAATCTTATTAGTAAATATTTTTATTTTCTTAAAACAAGTTTTATAACACATAAATTTGAACTTATTAATTTTTAATAGGGATAATACCCAAGTACCCCCTCAACCTATGCCCGAAATCTCAGAGACACATTTATACTATACTAAGGTCCTATTACCCCCCTGAACTTATTTTATTAATAATTTTTTACCCCTTTTCGGCCTATGTGGCACTATCTTGTGGGCCCAATGATGATTGACTTTTTTTTTTCAAACCAGTGCCACGTAAGCTAAAAAGGGATAGAAAATTACTTATAAAATAAGTTAAGGGGGGTAACAGGACCTTAGTATAGTATACGTGTGTCTCTGGGATTTCGGGCATAGGTTGAGGGGGTACTTGTGCATTATCCCTTTTTAATATGAATACTAAGTAAAAAAAAAACATAATACATAAACATGACTCTTAATTTAGCTTTAGCTGATGATTATACCCTTAAACTTTAAGTGTACATAAGTAAATACTTAAACTTATATAAAATTGAATATACCATTTATACCCTTTATTACATTTTGGGATAAATACTTGAATTACGTGAAATAAACCACTTATACCTTTCACTACATTTTGGGACAAAAATACCCCTGATGTTATCCTAACAAACCACAGATATCATCAAGAGTTAACAATTAAAATTTTATTACATGAAAAGCCACGTGAGAATAATCCTTCACCTATGCGTTGCCAACTAGGATTCACTACAATAGAACTAGACCTTCAGCATCGACAACAATCACCACAAAAGACCGAAAAATTGTCGCTTAAGTTGACACATCAAAAGTTAAAGATCATAGTAATAAAGTGACGCTAATACAAATATTATGTTTATATATTATGCCAAAAAAATTATGGAAATCGAATGACTATAGTATTGACACGTCCAAAAGGTGTTGGGTAGTAGAAAGGCACCACACACCCCTTTTCAACAACATTACATTTTAAGTACAACACGCTATTATTAAGTCCATATACCTTTTTTCTTTTTACGACTTTTAACCAACTAATTATTGCAGCACTTTATAAAGTCTAAAAATAATTAATAAAAAAGGAGTTGAACTTTAACTCATATTAAATTTTTTGATTATATAATTTTTTGCAGCACTTTTTAAAGTCTAAAATAATTAATAAAAGGAGTTGAACTTTAATTTTATATAAATTCTTGATTATATAAATTTAAAGTGTAATCAATTAGTCGATCATTCATTCATTTAAAAAATATTTGATTTGTAATAAGTTAAATAATAAATCATAACCTGATATGATTTTTTTTTTTAAAATAATAATTTTACAATTATCTAATAAATGTCGTTTTTCTTTAATAAAGCTATGTAAGACCTAAAAAAAATTAAACTTTTTCATTTCGATAAAATAAATTGAATTCATTACTTTCCTAATATGAACAAAGTGGACAAATCATATTTTTATACTCAAAAAAATAATATTCTCATGTTTGTCAACTTCATGCAAAAAAAATAAAATAAAAATTGAAAATGATATATATAGCTAGAATAATTAGGGCTGGGCATAAACGCCGGAAAACCGAAACATCGTACCGAAAGAAATTTTTTTGGTATTTCGATTTCGTTTTTTCGGTTCGGTATTCGGTATATGTTTTTGTATTTTTCGGTATTTCGATTCGGTTTTCGGTATGTGATTTTGTGTAATTCGGTATTTTGATTTACCGAAATATATTATATTATAATATATATTTATATTATATTAATTATTAATATTAAATAATAAATATTATAATTTAAAATAAAAAATTAAAAAGTAAAAGACTTTTTGATATAACTATTTTTAGCCCACTGAGTTGAAAATGAAACAAAAAAATTTGTAAATTTTTAAAGGGAAAATTGTATAAAATAGCAAACTAATTACCTAAATTAAATGGAATAGCTAGGGTTTGATTTAATTGTGTTTCATAACAAACATTAGCTAAAATTTGCCAGCGTCTCTCTCCCAAAATATCGCTCGCCACTCTCCATTCTCGCTCGCCTCTCTCGCTTTATACACAGAAGTGTATAATTCTGTTTCTGTTTTGTATAAAACGAGAGAAAATTGTATATACACATGCAAAAATGTATATCTTCGTGTTATACACTTAATTATACAATTTACAAACATTTTACTTCAAATATCGCAGAGAAAAAGGCCAAAGAATTATACAATTGCGAATTATACAATTGCAGTGAAATACAATTTTCTCTAGCTTTATACAACAGAAGTGTATATATTGTGTTTCTGTTTTTTGTATAAAGCGAGAAAAACATATATCTTCTTGCTATACACTTATAATTATGCAATATACATACATTTTAATTCGATTCAACTGTATTCAGAGCGAATTATACAATTGCAGCGAAATAGGCCAGCGAATTATACAATTTAGGCCAGCGAATTATACACTTGTATATGTATAGCGAATTATACAGTTTTTATGTTTGCTATGGAGCGCAATTATGCAAAGTTTGCTATAGCATACAAATATGAATTTTTTGTTTGCTATATGTGAAAGTTGCCCATTTTTAAAAGCCCAACTAAGCAGGCCCATTTAAAAAACCGAACTGAAATAATAAAAACTGAACCGAAATAATAAAAACCGAACCGAAATATTTCGATTCGGTACACAATTTACGAAAACCGAAAAAACTGAAAAAAAACTCAAATCGAACCGAAATACCAAATGCCCACCCCTAAAAATAATTGCTACTTGTAGAGCTATAATTGATGTGTGTATATAACAAGATAATATTAAAAATTTGCTAAATTGTCAAAATACGTAGAAAACTTAATTACTTTATTGGTGCAATTATTGGATGAAATCAAACATGGCATAATATAATTAAATATGAATTTCCTTAAATATCATTATTTGTATAAAATAATGAGATTTTATTCGATTATTCTCAAAATATAATTAAACATATTGTATGTGTGATACAAATAATAATGAAATACATTATATTTGTGCACATAATAATAGCGAAACATATTATATATATATGTAATATTTCTAATAAACCACCAAACTATTGTTATAAAAAGGAATTGAAAAATTGAATTAACTTAACCATAATTTTTTTTAAAATAAAAATATTAATCCGTTTTAATTTTATTTATGACACGATAGAAAATAAATCAAAATCCTTACTAAAATAGAAGGTAATATACTATTTATTTTTATTGTTTGATATATCGATATCATTTCCAAAAATTGTTATGAGAATATTCGTGAAGTATCTATTAGTGAAAATTCCAATACTAATTTCTTCTACTAAAGAAAACAAAAACGAAATATAATTAATTAGCTTGTCATTTGTCAACTACATCCCCAATTTCCAATTTCAATTTTTGGTGAAATTTATGTAATATCGAAATTTGAATTTTATAATTTTAATAGTAAAATTAATAATTTTAGATATTTATATAATTAAAAAATAATTTAGTTGATTCTAGAAGTTTTAATTATGTCTCATAAATTAGGACAGAGAGTGTATAAATATTTCTACTTTTTCTCTCTCTCTTTTTTTTTTATATAAAAAATCTCCTCCTTTTTAATTGTTCTTTTTTGTTTTTCCCCTTTTCAAAATCAATCCAAACAGAGCCTTAACAGGGCCCAAGATAGCTTCTAGTCAAAATCTCTCTCACAATAAACTCACCACCACAGCGGCAGCAGTAGCAGACCGGAATCTCCTCCTTCCTCCTCCGTCTGCTCCGCCGTCTTTCTCCGATCAGCCGCCGTCCTCCTCCTTCGCTCCAAAACCGTACTGTTAACACCGTGTTGTGGCTGTTTGTTTGGTTGGTTGTGTATCAAAATCTCAACTACCAAACAGTCAACAACTACTTATCTACTTATATACAACTACTTTTTTGTGTTTGTATCAGAGAGGTATAGGAAATGGAGTCGAGTTCGGAGTTGTTTAGATCGATTGAATCGGCATTGGGAGTGTCGTTGGGGAGTGATACGGTGTTGGTGCTACTTACGACGTCGTTCGCGGTCATCGTTGGATTAGTAGTGTTCTTCTTGAAGAGATCAAGTGATCGAAGTAAAGAAGTGAAGCCTGTGGTGTTCCCCAAGTCCTTGCACGTGGAGCCGGAGGAGGAGACTGAGCTAGAACCTGGAAAAGTTAAGGTCACCGTGTTTTTCGGTACTCAAACTGGTACTGCTGAGGGTTTTGCCAAGGTATTATATGGTGATCTTTGCCTTTATTATGCTTTCCATTTAACCTATGTTCCTAGTCAATGAGGAAATTTTAGAATATATATAGTTATGCTTAATTCAATCGCTATCACATATGAGTAATGAGCTAGATCCACTATAAGCTGCTCTGTGGTGGTGTGCTGGTAGCTGGTGAAACAGAGTAGAGTGGTGTGCTGGTAGCAGGTGAAACAGAGGAGGGAACCGAAGTTGGTCCGGACAACATAATTATTTAAAGGAATATTCACAGAACAACTGTTATTTGATATCAGATCCTAGATCCACATACTGATTGGGCCATTCTATAGATTCTTTGATGTTTATATGTATAGTGATTCTTGTTTTTTAAACTTGAGAATGAAGGGAGTGGATCATGTAGAAAATCATTCACATTCATAATTTTCTGAATGAATTTCAGTAGATCAGGAGGTCTAGAATGAGGTTCAATCCGTTCAGGCAGACTAGTCCCGAGTTTTTCTCCAGGGTGGACTTATCCATAGATCTATTTTGTCCTTTTTCACACGAGCATCATGATGATCCCGTGTATTATGGAATCTCAGTGTTTCTGTTGCATTTTGTCTATTACTGCCATTTTTTTGAGAAAGATAACATTTTTTACTGTCATTTTCCAATCATGGAGTAATGACTATGGAAATTCTGGTGGTTACTGAGTCTACTGATCAAATTTTCTGTTCTTCTTCCCTTTATTGTTATTGATCTCTTTCAATGGAAATCTTGAGTATATGAGGGAAATAAATAATGGTGGGATCATGTCGGTTCTCTAGAATATATAATTCAGTTAAACTTCTTGCTAGTGCCCGCTCATATTGCATTTTAGCTTGCTTTCAGGTTTGTTATTCCAGTACATATTGGTGGTTTCATGAGCATGCATGTTGTTGCATTCAATTCAGTTGCGGTTTATTAATGAGCAAACTGCTGCTGCTTAAGTTTGAATTCTCATCATTAATACATTATGCATAATCAGGGCACATTGCATAACCAAGATAAATTTACGTAATTATGTGATTGGCATTGTCTACCTCAGTGTGGTCTCCCTAAAATCTCTGGCTTTTCTGCATGATGGATATAACTGGCTATTCAGCTAGGTTTTCTAAAAATCTCATATTTTCTGCATGCTCACATCATCTAATGACTGGTGGTTTCCGTGGCCTTGCTTTATTCATATTTCTTTGCAATTTGAATTCTCATCCAACTTAATAGTCCATTTTCATTCTTCCTGTTATCTGCGGTAGAGTGTAGACGTACTATTTATTGCTGCCGTGATGATGTGATTGCGTGTTCTTTTGATCCAACACCCGCACGCTCAAATCTATCCTCGGGTTCAATATCAGAAAAGTGATTTTCCTCCAAAACTATGGCAAAGAGCATAAGTAGCATGACATTGTGTTACTGAGGTGTGACACTGTTATGTGTCCACTTCAGTCAGGCTTTCAAAAAATCTCATCTTTTCTGCATGCTCACATTAGTCTAGAGTCTGGTGGTCTGCCTTTTCTTGATTGATAATTTAGTATCATGTTCCCTTCCAGGCTTTATCAGAGGAGATAAAAGCAAGATATGAGAAGGCAGTTGTGAAAGTTGTGGACATGGTAAGTTGCATAGACTGATTTATCCTGAATACTTGCTTTGAGTCTTCTTCTCTGATAACACAACTTTCAACTAGGATGATTATGCTGCCGATGATGATATTTACGAGGAGAAACTGAAGAAAGAAACACTTGCATTTTTCATGGTGGCAACGTAAGATATATGTTCATTTGGAGTTTGTCAAGTTCGATTTTTTTTGTGCTTTAACTTGAGCATATAATTTTCGCATAGCTTACATTTTTCACCTGATACTTTAGTTATGGGGATGGAGAGCCAACTGATAATGCTGCAAGGTTTTACAAGTGGTTCACTGAGGTAGAAAAATAGTTATGAGTGTCATTGTTCTTAAAGTGTGTTCAGAGCAACTTCTTTTCTTTGTGTGGAACATTATATCTGTGTTCTGTTTTAGGGACAAGAACGGGGTGCATGGTTGCAGAACCTTAGCTATGGCGTTTTTGCCCTGGGTAATCGCCAATATGAACACTTTAACAAGGTATTTTCTGGGTATTATTGTTGTATTTTACAGATTCCTGTTTTGTTATCTGATAAAGATCTTTTGGAACAGATTGGGAAGGTGATAGATGAACAATTGAGTGAACAAGGTGTGTATATGTTGTTTTTTACTATGGCGTAGGATCTACTGTTCGTGTTTCAACTTCCGGTACTATATATTTAGCTGCTTGAAAGTTGTTGGATGATATTGCCAAATAAATTATGCCTCCACATTTGGCCCAACTGAACTGCATTGAATTATAGTGATTGTTTATGAGTCTATTCATTTTCCAACTACCAAGTATTAGTAATTGAAAATGATTACTGGTGTTTCTTTTAGCATCTACCATTTATTTCTTGCTTTTGGCGTTATGTGGTCTTGATATGCTTCAGTCTTATGCTTTAAGTGAAGGATGAAGGTGAGCAGAGAAACCTTTCAGTTATAGCCAAGATATTTTGTTCCCAGAGGCCCATGTAAAAAATTGTAATCAGCCGATGCACAATCCACTTTCTTGCTATTTGTTATTGTGTGATAATCAATTAAATGACAAGTTTATACCATAGTTGGCCTCACTCTTCAGCATCACAGGTGCAAAACGTCTTGTGCCTGTTGGCCTTGGTGATGATGATCAGTGCATTGAAGATGATTTTTCTGCCTGGTAATTTGTCCACTCCTTTTTTGGTTCTATTTGTGTATGTTTTTGCAATCATTCTTTATGCATCTCTGAGATAATATAGACAAGTGGAATTTTATTTTGGTTATTTGCTGTGGTTTGTTTACATAGGCGAGAACAGCTGTGGCCAGAATTGGATCAAATTCTTAGAGACGAGGATGATGCAAATTCTGCTGCCACTCCATATACAGCTGCAATTCCTGAATATCGTTTGGTTATCCATGATACCACTATGAGTCTTGAGGATAAGCATGCAGGCATGGCTAATGGTAATACCACATATGATATCCACCACCCATGCAAGTAAGTGTGTGAATGACCATCTATTTTCTGTTTCAACTCTTTGGCTGGTTACAGATAGTTCTCCCTTTTTGAACCTGCAGAGTCAATGTGGCTGTTCAGAGAGAGCTTCACACACCCGAGTCTGATCGCTCATGTATACACTTGGAGTTTGATATATCTGGCACTGGGATTTCGTAAGTTTGTGCATTATTTATGTCCGATTGATGATACTGTATTACCAAAATATTATAGAAGGTCGAAAGTAGGTGGATCAGTTGATGTTCTTTCTGTCACGTGTTCCATTCTATTTGTAGTGTTCTATCTTATTATCATAACATATATATTCTGAAGATCTTACAATAGGGAAAATTCATACTTTGACATTCTTTGCGTCATGTGGGAGATGTAATTAAAACTTTTTCGCTGCATCTTGGGACATGCTTTAATTGTAATGGAGAAAGTCTGAAGGGTAGTATGATGGCTCCTCCTTCAGTGGCTTGCCATAAGAATTAGATCCATCTCTATATATTATGAATCGTTTTGTAATAAAATTGTCTTCTGTTAGTGAAGACAAGTTTTTGCATGGTTAGAGTTCAATTGTTTTGTTATGTGCTAAGTTTTCTTATCCAGGAACGGTTGTGCTAATCCGTCTCCTTATATTTCATTTGTCCTGAACCGTGTGAGCTATTGTATCTGTGCTTCTTTCATCGCATACCTGTGTTCATGATGCCATGATGGTTGTGTACGAAGCTTTGTCGTGTAATGCATCACTTTCTTCCAATTCTCAGCTATGAAACAGGAGATCATGTGGGTGTTTATGCTGAAAATTCTGAAGATACTGTTGAGGAAGCTGCGAGATTGCTGGGGCAGTCATTAGACTTGATATTCTCTATTCATACCGACAAGGAGGATGGTACAGCTGGAGGAGGCTCGTTACCCCCACCTTTTCCTGGTCCCTGCACTCTACGTGCTGCACTTGCTTGTTATGCAGATCTTCTGAATCCACCGCGGAAGGTGTGTTTTCATCGTAGAATACATTTTACATCTTTTAACAGTTAATGTTGGCCTCGCTTTACTGGAGATTCTGATGATGTGTTCTCAGGCTACTTTGGTTGCATTGGCTGCCCATGCAGCTGAACCTAGTGAAGCAGAAAAGCTCAAGTTCTTGGCATCTCCTCAGGGCAAGGTGAAATAGTTTTGGTTATGCTGTTCAGCTTCTTTCAATTGTTGCCTAGTGACTCACCATTGACAGAAAGTAGAAACCCAAGAGGTTAAATTGGTATCCTAATATGCCCTTCGACTTTGGTTTCATTCAGGATGAGTATTCTCAATGGATTGTAGCAAGTCAAAGAAGTCTTATTGAAGTAATGGCTGAGTTTCCATCGGCAAAGCCTCCCCTTGGTGTATTTTTTGCAGCAGTTGCCCCTCGTTTACAGCCTCGCTACTATTCAATCTCATCATCTCCTCGGTGTGTAATCTCATCTCAATACTGTGGCAAATGTAGTTCAACACATCCCCAAAATACAAGTGCAGTGTACTTAGCTTCAACTTTGGTGAATTAAATTGATGGAACTTTTTTTTGTCATCTGTAGATTTGCACCCGCTAGAGTCCATGTAACCTGTGCGCTAGTCTATGGTCCAACTCCCACTGGCCGAATTCATAAAGGAGTGTGTTCAACTTGGATGAAGGTAATCAAAGAATCTTACACCTGCGTTGTCAATGTTCTAGTTCTTATCAAGTTCCCTTGCACTTCTAATTAGTTTGCTCGTTACAAAAGCAAATAGATTTTGTACTAACATCTTGAGCTCATCCAATAATTAACAGAATGCAGTACCTTCGGAGAAAAGTCACAATTGCAGCTCTGCTCCCATTTTCATTAGGCCATCTAATTTCAAATTACCAGCCGACCCTTCAATTCCAATTGTCATGGTGGGGCCTGGGACTGGTTTGGCACCATTCAGGGGATTCCTGCAGGTGCGACAGTTGCTTTTCGTTTTTCAAAAAATTAATATTGCCTGTTCTGGTGCAATTGCTATAAGACAGATGTGGTTTTTCAGGAAAGAGCAGCATTGAAGGAAGATGGCACTCAACTTGGTCCTGCTTTACTGTTTTTCGGTTGTAGGAATCGTAGAATGGTAGGTCCTGACGGATCCATTGCGAATTTGTATATTGAGAGGTCTGATAAGTTATACTATCTGGTAGATTATTCTTACTTGATATTTGGTTTTAGGACTTTATTTATGAGGAGGAGCTTCAGAGTTTTGTGGATCAAGGTGTAATATCAGAGCTGATTATTGCATTTTCAAGGGAAGGGTCACAGAAAGAGTATGTTCAACACAAAATGATGGAAAAGGTTAGTGTGCTGATGTGATAAGACTCATCCCAATTGTTGTAAAGCTAAGTGATTCTAATGCAACTTATGATGTATGTGCAGGCTTCCCATGTTTGGAGTTTAATCTCTCAGGAGGGATATCTATATGTATGTGGGGATGCTAAAGGGATGGCCAGAGACGTACATCGTACACTCCATACCATAGTCCAGGAGCAGGTATGTGCTACTACTTTATCCCAAAAGAACAAGCGGATGATTTGGTTATATCTGATTTGGTTATTGTGTTTAAATCAAAAATTCAGGAGAATGCGGACTCATCCAAAGCAGAGGCTGTTGTAAAGAAACTCCAAATGGATGGAAGATATCTCAGGGATGTGTGGTAATGATCATAGAGGCGTTGGTCCATTTGTTTTACTCATAGCAAGCTTGCAAGGTCTTCTCAGTTGCTTTGAGTTCCATAGCTAGAAAAGATAAGATTACCATCAATATAAGTTTTGTCCAGTAGGTTGTTGTTATTGCTCTTCCATTGGAGCAGATATATTAAATTTTTTATTATAAGAAGATTTAAGTATTGATACAAAAACTTCTATATGTAGTTGGTAACAAACACAAATCAATCCCGAATCATGTTGTAAAACTGTACCAAAAGGCTTTTGTAAGAATAGCTGTACAAATGAAGGGAGGGTAGAATAAGTGTGTTGCTACACATTTATGTTGCTCTACTTTTTATATAACGTATTCAGATATTGCAATATTTCTTGTGCTCTTCTTCATCTTTAGTGTTCAGTTTATTTGTAACTTGTTTTCACAAGAAATTTGAATTGAACATATTCGCGATCCAATTGGGACTAAGTGGAGTTCAAAAATTATGACCATCCATTTTCAAGAGTATTGGGGCAGTTTTTCGAGTTTTTGAGTAGTGTGAAGAAAAATTGCTTTGATAGTTTGCCATGGTTACTGAAAGAGGGTTGATTTATTTTTACCGAGCACCACCCTAAGCAGTCTTGCAAACGTCTGCAATACTCAGTCTATCTTACTCACACAGATTTGACGAAGTATAGAAATACTTAAGCAGCAAAGTTAAACAGCGAACAGAATGTACAAGAATTCGTCCCAACCTTTATTAATCTTATAATTAATACAAAGGGAAGGTTTCACGAATTTGTCTAAGGCCAGAATCGCTCTCCTTAGCCTTAAACGAAATTTCCACCTTTATAAAATTTCTGCACATGGCAGTTACATGCGACAGTTACAAATGACACCTGTCCGACACTTGTCATCACATGATTCAAACTAAAGTTTCCAACAGCTATATTTCTAACAGATAGAATCTAATTCAAATTACGTTCTTAACCACACGAAATATTAATATTCTAACACTTAGAATATTTCAGGCTACATTCCAACACTAAGAATATTTCAGTCAGTTTCCAATACTTAGAATATTTTAGCTCTCCTCCAACACTTAGTTTTATTTCAGCAATTCACGTGAAATGCTTTTGTTTTTGTCATCGTCAAGTCTTCACAGCTTTGCCTTGTCAAGCCAACACGCTGCATTGCCGATGACTCCAACCCGCACGTAAGCCTTGCATGTTCAAGTAGCTTTGCCAACACCTAAGCACTTTGAACCTGTGTTGCACTGTTTTGCCCCCATTCATGTTAAGACCAATGTCCAAGTCCTTACCATATCTGCACGTACTTAGATAAAGTAGCATACGGGTCTAACAGTTACCTAGTATCTATACTTACTCAATATAAAAATCGATACACCAACAAATTGATCCGAATAATATCGTCAAAACATAATAAAAAAAAGTAGTCCAAATTGATACTCCTACTAAACAAAAAGACCAACTTCTGATTCTGTCACTTGTCTTTTATTACTGCAAAACAAAGTACTTAGATGGATTCCAATGGTTTTCAGTAACTTAAGATCGTCCAAACCAAAATATCTTTGAAAACAAAAAGACCAGTTAGTTTGGTTCAATATTTTCTTTAAATTTTTATATATTTTCTTCTTTTTTTAAAAAAATTTATTATAATTGGTGTTCGAATTTGTCTTCATGTACTCCCATTAATAAAATATATTAACTAATTCTGTTCATCAAGATTAAAAAGTTAGGATATATGAAATTTCTTTTTTACTGATATCGCAAGGACAAAGATAGAAGAATCTGACCGATTAAATTTTGAGTTATTTTTCTAATCTAATTTTGATTCAAATTACTGTCTAAACAAATTGATTTATGACCCTTCTCTAAACTTATTTAATTTTACCCCTTTAATTAAAAAAAAGAAACAAACTCCTGCCCAATTTTTTCTTTTTTTTTTTATTCGTCACTGCTGCATTTTTGGCCGCTCACTATTCCTATCAGACGACACCATTTTTGAACTTCAAAAAAGATTAAAACTTGAAACCCAGATTGAGTTGGGTCATTTTGAAAACTCACCAAGAATCTGACTGAATTGAAGCTACAATTACCGACCCAAAATCCCCCTTTAACTGGAATTTCCAAATAGTAAGCATTTTCTTGATTTATTTTCCTGTCATTTGGTATAAATTTCAGTATGCTGTTTGTTATTAGACACCATTTTGTTCATTCCTGGTCAAAATCAACTCTTTTGTGTGTTAAAGATTCTAGCTTTAGTAAAATTACTTGCTTGAGCACTTTATATGTATACCCTTTTAGGTATAGTTTTAGAAATTTGTATTCTTGGACTCAAATGTACTGCCCATCAAATTCTAGACTACTTTTCTCTCAGACCCAATTTGGTGTCTTAGCTATAAAACCATCCCTATATGTGTTTCTGCATCAATGGTTGCCTGTTAGTTTCTATTCTTCAAGTGCACCTGGATGGCTAAGAGGACCACCATCAAGATCTTTAAGGAAAAGGATGAATAGAAGAGCAAGAATTGCAGCAATGCCTGTTCTTGATGAATCCCAGTTTCAAAATGCTGTGTCTCAGCTTCCACCTAGATTTACCCCTGAAGACCTGAGGGATGTCATGGTTTTGCAAAGAGATCCTTTAGTGTGTTTGGAGTTGTTCAATTGGGCGTCGAAACAGCACAGGTTCAGGCATAATGTTTCGACGTACCATGTTGCAGTACAGAGGCTTGGTGAAGCGAATATGTATAAAGAAATGGATGATATTGTTAATCAAGTGCTTGCCATACCATCTATTGGAACTGAGGAACTTTTCAATTCGATGATTTATTATTTCACTGAAGCTAGGAAGTTGACAAGAGCTGTGATGATATATAAGCATATGTTAAACATTAGGAAATTTGATTGTAGGCCGTCGATTAAAACTTATAATATTCTTTTCGCGGCTCTTCTTAGTAGGAGGAATAATTCATATATAAATCACATGTACATGGACGCTATAAGGTCTCTGTTCAAGCAAATGGTTGATAATGGGATTGAACCAGATATAATTTCCTTGAATACTTTGATAAAAGGATATGTGCTTTCGCTTCATGTAAATGATGCCCTTAGGATATTTCACCAAATGGGTGTGGTTTACCAGTGCGAGCCTAACTCATTTTCTTATGATTATCTGATCCACGGGTTATGTGCACAAGGAAGAACAAAGAACGCTAAGGAAATTTATGATAAAATGAAATGCAAAAGATTGATACCTAGTACTAAATCATACAATTCGCTCGTGAACTCTTTGTCTCTTGGAGGAGAGGTTGATGAGGCTGTGAAATTCTTGTGGGAGATGAATGAAAATCGAAGAACAATTGACTTCATCACCTTCAGAACAGTAATTGATGAAGTTTGCCGGCAAAAGAGTATGCAAGACGCCATTGACTTGTTGAAGGAGTTACAGGATAAGGGCCTTGTTGATAGTCTTACCCATAGCAAACTTCTGCGTGAACTTGAAGATGACATTGATAATCTATATGTCAGAAATCGTTAAAGGTATTGCTTTACATTCCTTGATTTCTTACTCTTGGGTGGATCTATTTGTTGCTTTTTGTGGTGTATTCACAATGAGGGCTTTACTTTCCTTGTCTGTTCCTTTTGCTACTAGAATTACTGCTGTACCTTATTTTGAAAAGACTTTCCAGTTGCATTCCTTGATTATTTACTTTAGTTCATGTAGACATTTACAACTGTCTAAAAGTTACAATGAAGCTCAATTTTGTGGCGAGTCTATAAATCCACCAATTTCCCTTCATCGTACATCTCAACAAAATTACACCATGTAGCCAAGATACTTAAACATTTAAACTTCAACATCCTGATGGAAATAGCTTTGTGTTCAAAACACCTCAAACTCTTTTCACTCCAGATTGTCCAAAATACACAACCAAGGATGGTCCTCCATGTATGTTTCAGCTTTGTGATTCCTTTGAAGAACTTCAGCATTACATCGGTTTCAGTAGGGAAGTTACAGAACTGGTAGTATCTTTCTGTTAGATTAGATACTGTTGCTGTGTTGCATGAGCAAAATTGACTTGGTGAAAAGAACAAAACTAAAACTGCAAACTTCAATTAAGGGAAATTTTTGTAAGTTGAAACATGAAGGGTGGCCTGACAATTATCAAACACCTCAAGGGTCTAAAGATAACTTTCTAGAGTTTTTTAAGTTGAAAAAATTTAGTAATGTCATTGGTTGGAAATGAAACAAAACCTCGAGGACATGTTAGAATTTCAAATTGATGTGAAATATGGGTGTGGATTTGAGCATTTTTTTCTTGTCCTGGGAGGTAGGAGGGAGGGAATAAATTCACATACCTATATTCTGTTCTAACCAAGCACAGGATATATTATGCTGAGAATTTTCTGATGCTGCAGCTAAGCTAGGAAAATAATCCGACATGGTGGCTTTGGGGGGAAAACAGTTTCTATTGACTAGAGCTGAACCTATGGAGTGCTTGGCTTGAAACATTGGCAGGTACCATGTCTAATACTTGCTCGGAAGCTACTGTTGTTTCCAATTTTTTTCCATTTTCATCTCCGTGATAACATGCCTGTAGATGAACTATTAGAATCATTTGAAATTTCCTTTTCATGTCCTAGAAAAAGCTGTGAGCTGGTATTATCGATCTCTCTCTCTGGTCTTCTCTGTCTCGTTTTGTGTATAGTTTTGAAGTTCAATGATATCTGCTTATGGTGGATGCAAATGTTCTTGAGGAAATTTTCCTGAATGAAGACTTCAATGAAATTGTCAATCTTAGGGAAAAAGCTGAACTTGAAAAGTTCATGCTAAACATTTATTTTAAGTTGGTGAAATCCATGTCAAGTTATATTTACATTCCCCAACTTGATCACACCCCATTTACGCTGTCTTTCCCTCTCGAAACAAAGTCCAATGGGTTAGACAATATCTGATGAGAGAATTACTAACTCATGATTTGGTGAATAGTTAACTGGATAATTTAGAGTCGATTTCCTCAAGTTAAAAGGGAAAAATATGCTTTTAAAGTCTGGATAATCAATTCTTCAGTGCTTTTTAGTTTCTTTTTAACTGGTAAGTTAAATTTTGGAATGGTTTGGGTGTTGAAGAGGCAAGTAAGATGCAAGCGTACTATAGCACGGAAGGGGAATCATATTTAAGTGACAGTACTAGTGGTTGGAACCAGATCATGTATGATTACTGCAGGGTTAGGATCTGTGCACAGTATATGTCTTTTAGGAGCTAATGAATTCAAATGTCTACATATGAACCTTCCCAAATGGCCAAACTCTAAAAGATGATAATGCCAAAGGAAAAACTGTAGTCAATTATATTTTTATTCTTTGACTTTCGGGTTAAATTGACCCTGGATCTTTTTAATGTAGTGCATATATACTTATTAACCATTTTGCTTGTAATAGTTCCCAAATTGGTGTGGTGTGAATGCAATAGTCTAATTCCGTAAAGGAATGACTTAAAATAAAACCACGTTGCCCAAAACAGGACAGATCTTTATAGTGCATGTGTGATACATCTTACTGAATTTCTCTTAGATGCAAAGTTTACCTAAAGAAATACGAGTCTTTACATAATAGATATTTTAAGTATAAAGGAATTATTGTGTACCAAAGGGAATTCCATGTGCATACTAATAGCTCTTTGCATGACATCAGAAAACCAAGGCTGTTTCTGCCATTAGCTAAAAACGTTATAAGATAGTACCTTATGGATAATTGAGCCACCCCTTTACCCTGTTATATCTTACCATGCAGCTAAAAGGAGTGCATCGATGACAACTAGTGCTAATTCACAATCATTACGTAAGTATTGGCACAGACTTGAAGTATTGTCCGACAAGATTATCAGATTCAAGCACTTTATATCAATATTCTGCATTTCTCATCTTTTTTGCTTATTTTGTTTCTGTTCTTTTCTCTGTGATGTTAATTGGACAAACAATCTTGAACTGTTTTAAGATGGAACAGAACTTCACTCTATATGGAAATCATAGAATGAGAAAACCACCTTTAAATATGTTGTAGCTATTATGAATTCCTTTTCTTTTGATTTCTGAAAAACAAGAAGAGCATGATGAATGTTTTCGTGAGGATGATTTATGTATTGTTAAGCTCTATATAGTCGTGACATTTGTTAATGGCATAACACATAGATAGACACCTTAACTTTGTCTCAACTAACAACTGAACACCCCAACTTTGAAAGTGCACGTCTAGACACCTTAACTTGGTTTAAGGTGGTCTTGTAAACACCCAACTTTGAGAATGCACATCTAGAATGCACCTCCTTAGAAGTGTCTAGATGTGCATTTTCAAAGTTAGGGTGTTCGCGAGACACACGTGTGTCAAGTTGTCAAGTTGAAGTGTCTAGATGACGACTATGAAAGTTGGGGGTGTTCAACTGCCAGTGGAGGCCTAGTTAAAGTGTCTACGTGTTATGCCTTGGTTTATTGATGTTAAATCCTTTGTGATGCTGCCTCCCCTACCTATTCCTTTTTCCATCAACAAACAAACGTTTCACCAGGTACATACTATGCCCCACCAACACAATACCGGATAACTTTGTCCATCAAGCATAAGCTGATGGTTGAACATATTCCTCTTTTATGATGTAAATGATGAAGTCGTAGTGATAGTATCGTTAATTTGTGATCTCTAAATATCTCATATGCTCTCTTTGTACTATTTGTAGGCTGCATGAAGTCTAGTTTATCTAGGGGTGGTTAGCAAGAACTCATTTTTCGTGGAGAAATGAGAGAGCTGCCGGAACACCAGAAAATTTTCTTCATGGAAGATGTATTTGCATCTAATATGGAATGAGGAGCAAGAGTCAAGAGACGAGATGAATCACTTCAAAATATTTCTTCGTATGAAATAGCAGCCCGGTGCATTAAACTCCCTCTAGTGTGGGAAGACCAATGAAGATGCCTCGATTTGAACTCGTGAGTCGTGACAGCTAGTACAAGAGACGAGGTGCCTGACCAAATGAACTGTGTAGCTCTTCTTATGAGATACATTGTGTAGTTGTTTTCCTTCTACTAAAGCTATATACAGCTATAACTTATTAGCTTTGCTTGGAAAGTATACTTTCTTTTATGGAAAAATGACTTTTTCTCATATCAATTACATCCTTAAAGTTTGAACTTTTAGTCCCTTTATTAACTTTTTTTCGTTTTAATTTATGTGATATTATTTGATTGCTTATAATTTTTTTTTAAAAAAAGGATAAACTTTTCATATTTGTGAACTTTGGGGAAGTTATTATTTATTGTTGGCCTCTATCATAGAATTAATGGGGGATTTGAGAGGTGATAATTTATTTCGTGACGTATGTTAGGAGTTCGAGTCTGCTTACCTATAATAGTTAACTTCTCTTCTATTAAATGTCATTGCTTAAAAACAAAAATGTATTCTAAAATTTAAGTTTTATGTTAAGAAATATGCAGACAAGATTAAAAGACTGAACAAACGAAATTACAAGATTAGAAAATGCATTCTTATTATTTTCTTATTATTATATCTTCATTATTATTTATGTTATCCTCTTTCGTCTTAAACGTACTTTCTCTCCAATTATCAATAATGTTCGAAAATCTATCTTATTTGATCTCTTTCACGAATAGATAAATATGAAAAAAAATAAATTTAAGGACAAAGTCATTGGTATACCGTGAGAGTTAAGGGACTTTCCAAATGATTGTATGCATGTATCGAGGAATTGTATCGAACTTCATGTAACTATGGTTATTGATCGTGTAGAATCTATTTAAAAGTTTAAATTAAATTGTAATAGTTATTGATCGTACATAGTCTATCTCAGGTTTTTAGTCATAATATAAGAAGTAAGAGATATGTTTTTGTATTTCTATAAAAAATTTGAGCTTACGAAACTACTAAGTAATTCAACATAGAATAAAATCTAGAGTTCACCATGTCAAAGTCTTTATATTATTTATTTTTTGTTATTTAAAATAGGCAATTTCATTATTAACATTATTTTGGTTTTAAGATATTTACACTATTACTAGCCAAAAATAAATCTTGATTTGGTTGAAAATCTCAAATTTTCTCTTTTGACTGGTGCACTTTTTTCTCTCTCTCCATTTTTGTCTCTCTCCGTTATTATAGCCAACTTCTTCGTTTTACTCAAAGTAATCTCATGGGGTTTTTCTTTTTCACTTTCTCCTAAAACCCTTTAATTTTTGTTTGGAGAAAACTGAAGTTGGGATTTTGAGGAGAGAATTTCAAGAATTCAAAGAAAATGGTGGAAAAAAGGAAGTTAAACAAAAGGGGTTTTGTTACTGAAGATGATATGTCTACTCTTTTACAAAGGTGTGATCTTTTTCTGTTTACAGTTTTTTTTTTTTGTGTTTTGTTCTTTATTGTATTGTTTGTTGAATGTATGCATATTTGTGAGATGGGGTTTTGAAGGTATACAGCATTTACGATGTTGACACTGTTGCAAGAGGTGGGACAAATTAATGGATCGAAAATTGATTGGAATGATTTGGTGAAGAAGACCGCTACTGGGATTACGAGTGCAAGAGAGTATCAGATGGTGTGGCGCCATTTGGCTTACCGTAAAGTATTGCTTGATAAATTTGATGATAATGCTCAACCTATGGTTAGTTTCAACTGCTATAAATATGTTCTTCAATTCTTCTATGACTATGTGTGTCTGTGTGTTTATGTGAAGGTTGGGGTTCAGGGAGTTTCTGTATGATGATTATTGCAACTTGGTAATACTGATATGCTTTTGATGAACTACAGACAGGGTGTTTGATTGGATGATTGCAGTTTGTTTTTTCTTTTTTTGGTTCAGCAAACTCTTTAACATGCCCATATAGTGAAAAATTGATAGTTAGATTTATATGGTGATACCAATTAGCTTGGGATTACCCTTCCGGGTGGCCCAGTGGTTTGAGCTTGGACTTCCATGTTGGAGGTCTCAAGTTCGAAACCTCTTGCCAACGAAAGCAAGGGGTTTGCCTTCTGAGTCAAGCTCGTCGCACCAGGCTTGCCTAGTGCGGGTTACCTCTCGTATGTGGTTTGCGAGCTATTGCATAGGAGCGGGGTTTTACCCTGTGCTCACCCAAAAGGGTAGCGGCTGCGGGTTTCCCTTGTCGTCAAAAAAAAAAAATTAGCTTGGGATTGAGGTGTAGTTGTTGATTTGGTAAATTCCACCTTCCTAACTCCTCCTCCCATCCTGTTCGCAACCCTTTTACCCCCTCAGTGTATTGTACCCCTAGATTTTTTTCAATCTGATTATGCTGGTTTCTCTATAAAATATGGCAAGTTAGAAAAAAATCATACATGTTTCATTGAATCGTGAAATTTGTCTAATGGAATAGGTTTCTTTTCGCTCCTCTAAGTTTATGATGCGAAGCTGCTCGTTGAGCTTGTATGTTGTTCAATTTTGAGAGAAGATGGTGAGAGGGGTTGAGATTTGAGAAGAGAGTTTTCGCGCTGCTTAGTGTTTCTCCTTTTCCTTTAGTATTGGCTTCGAAATTCTGTATACTGTTAAATGCTTATTTGTTAGTATAGCATGGAAGGCATGCTCTTTTTTGTGGTCTGTTTCTCTTCTCAAAATTGGGAACAAAATTCCTGGGATCATTAGGTTTTCTGGATAAATTGGGGGCAACTTTGTTCGAATATTCCTAAGCTTTGGATAAGAAATATGTGAGGCTGTGAGAAGCTTGAATTATCTGATATAAACTCAATAAGTGGCAGAACAAAATAATTTAGCACCTAATCTAGTGTTTTCTGTGTTATAAGGCATTGAGTTGACATATATTCTCAAGTACTACGTCTTGCTAAGTTGGTAACTCATCTGGTGTTTGATATCCATTATCTGTTGGTCTCTCTGATGAATGATCAAATTTTCTGAACTGCATTGCGAATTTTGCTTTCTTTTATGATTCTATGCTTCTTTTTCGGATGGCAGGATGATGATAGCGATCTAGAATATGAATTGGAATCTTTTCCTCCTGTTAGCAGTGAGGCTTCAACAGAGGCTGCAGCCTGGGGGAAGGTAAGCAAGCACAAGCCCAGAATGGTGATCTCCTTCACCATTTTCGTAAATAGTTTTTAATGTAGCTTCATCTTAAGTTTTTTGGCCAACCTAAGTGCTGGGAAGCTTCAATTTAACTTGTGATAAATTAAACATTTAGTGATTTCTGCAGCATATTATGCTTCTAGGCGAAGTCTAACAGATTTACTGCTAAAATTTCAAGTGTAATTCTGATGGCTTTACATTCACATATCAAGGGTCTCAATTTAGTCCATTATATATATGATGAAATACATAAATGGGTTAAGCACTTTAGATATAATTCCACAGGTTTGGGAAATGCACCTCTTAGATGATAAATACTTTTTGATAAGCTCATTTTGCATGGTTGAGAAATGGAATTTCTACATGCCTTTCATTGGATATTTATGTACTTTCGACATGAGCTACCTGTATTGAGATATTTCCTTCAATAGCTCTATAGTACTTCAGAAAAAAAAATTACACTGGTCGCTGTTTTTCAAGGTGACATATATGCTTCTCTCATTTTTCACAGAGTTAGTTTGTGTTGTTTTGGGCTTGCACAGGTATTCATTGCTTCTGGGGCTCTACGTGATTCAAATATGTCAAATGGAAATACAGTTGAGGCTTCATTGACTATACAAATACCCAATGGCCAAACATCTGGAACTGTTGCAGCAAATTCACTCCAGGGTATTTCAGCTTTTGGGAAAAAACTTACGGTCCCAGTTACAGTGCAAACGCAGCCAATGCCTTCTGTCTCGGCTGCTGAGGGTTTAGACACCAGTGGACCAGCTAGTGCTAACCTTCCTCGGCGACGACGAAAAGCTTGGACTGGGGCAGAGGATATGGAACTCATTACTGCAGTGCAAAAGTATGGTGAAGGAAACTGGGCAAATATATTGAAAACAGATTTTAAGGGAGACAGAACAGCTTCACAACTCTCTCAGGTTTATTTTATATATGCTTGATAGGTTATAGATCTGTATAGATGGCTCTAGCACAGACTTTGTGCTACTTATGTAACATATTACCAATCTCAATTTTTTTAATATATATTCTCCAGCCAGAAAACTCCTTGTCCTCAATGATAGTCAGTTCAAGTATGCACTCTTCTTCATTGCTTGGGAACTTTTCCTCTCTCATTTACTTTGTTTGATGAAAGTTTGATAGAGGACACATTCAGTCTTTCATTATATAGATAAATCCTCAGTTTGGAGCTAAATGAACTTTAGTGTTTAGGTTACTGGCAGTTGCAATTTACTAAATGAATCTCATCCAAATAATTATGCCTTCTAAATGCATCAAATTTTAACGATTAGAAAAGATATTGTCCAGTTCAGCTACTTATTAATCTGTCTTTGAACTTCCGCTGTTATTCATTGTTGCCTATTCCTCTTCGGTAGTTATGAATTTCCTTAAGTGTGTGAAGAAGAGATAGTCGGGAATGATTTATTGACTATTTTGGTTTAAATGTGAACGGTAATGGAGCTAAGTAATTATAGTTAAGTAAGCAGAAACATTTCTCCATGTCATACTCTTAAGTAATTACTTGAAGTAACGAAGAAGAGATACTGCTTGTTGTGTCATGTCCCAAGTCCCCCTTCCCCCTAGAAAAGAATAGTTTTAGGTATACCTTGGAAGTCCACCACTATCTAATATGATTTGTATGCATGGGGTTTCTCAGGTTGAGCTCAAATGCTGGAAAATGAATGAGATCCCGAAGTGCTTATTTGTGGAACTAGCAAATTAGATTTTAAGTTTTTACTAAGAAGTTAACAGAACTTGTAAACATATTTTTGTCTGTGGTTAAGATCTTCTACTATTATCTACCATGTAAATCTACTTTAAAAGATAATGAATCTATCTTTGTGCAGAGGTGGGCAACTATTAGAAAGCAACATGTGATGATGGTCGGGAATGGCTCACATCTGTCGGAGGCTCAGCTTGCTGCTCGTCATGCGGTGTCCATGGCTTTCAGGGATAATGTAAAAGCAGCTTGTCCAATCAGCCCTAATGGTAATTCTTTTAACTCTGTGTCATCCATAATGTCTATATGTCTGCTCCCACATTACTGTGAGAGGATGGAAAAATAATCAATCAGGCAATACTGCCTAGATTGACGCTGCTAAAGGCGTAAGTGTGTCATATGATAAGTTGAATGGCTGGTGTCTTTGACCTTATATGCTGGTTGTTTGTACATAATTTAATATTTAATAGTGTATGTTACCAATTCTAAAAAAAAAACAAAAAAATTCAATAGTGATGTTAGCTAAAATATAAGACCCTTTGACATGCTGGTAGGTCGAGCTATGGAAAACCAACAGTCTAGGTCTTTGGAGTATGGGATATGATCCTAATGGTGTCCACTGTACTTGGTGTACGAGTTTGTTTACTCCCTATTCAAAGAAATATAGGAAAATCAGTGTTAGCATTCTCAAAGAAATGACAATCCAAATTCCAATTAGTAATGTCTGGATGCCAAATATACCTACCTTTAGAAACAACAGTTATGTGCTCTGTGAAGATTTATGAATTCAAAATTTTAGCAGCAAATTCTATTTTCCAGCATTATGCTGAAATGTTTATTACGTGCTTGCTAGTCGTTTCATCCATTCATGCAAGCTTTAATTTTAATCTAGGTTGTCGTATTGTTTCAGCTGGCACAAATTCAGGCAGTGGACCCAGTAACTCTTCACATTTTGCTGCTGCTGCAGATGTTGCATCAGCTGGTCCACAATCCAAGCATCAGCAAGATTTAGTACCTTCAAAACCTATAATCCCAAAAATTCCACTACCAAAGCCTGCGATAAACCCAGATCCAATGGTCAAAGCTGCTGCTATGGCTGCAAGTTCCCGCGTTGCTACCCATTCAGGTGCTGCTGCCTTGCTGCAAAAGGCTGCACTGTCTAAAAAAGGCATCCATATCATGCCTGGAGGAACTCCTGCAGTCAAATCATCTGTGCCAGGTAGCTTTAATGGTTTGCCTAGTAATGTGCATTTCATGCGAACTGGCCTGGTGTCCCGTCCCGCAGGTCCCTCAAATGCCCCACAGTCTGGAACTCAGCAATTGCAGGCTCCAAGAACTCAGCAATTGCAGGCTCCAAGATCTATATCACCTGCAGTTCAACCTAAACCAACGACTGTGCCATCCAGAACAAATGCTTCATCTGGGGTTCGAAGTGCCCCTTCATCTTATCCAACGACCTCGCTCGATGTAAAATCTAAAGCAGCCGTTAGCCAAGAAAATCAAATTGCTGTTCTGTCTAATACAAGGGGTGAGAAAACACAAGTTATTCAAGCTGCTTCGTTGGCGAATACACCACAACAGCAGGTCCCAAAAGATCAAAATTTTGGTAACCTGTTGTCTGGGAAAGTTGAAGGTCAAACTTCAGTTTTAGGTGACACAGTGAAAAACCTTGGAGGAGAGAGTAAAGCTTCAAGAATTTGGGTTCAAGAAAAACTAATCCCAAGTCAAGAGACTACCAGCAACAAGAAATAGAACAGACATAGAAATGGCAGTTGAAAATGCTGGTGTTCATGGTCCTGCACCCAGAACATGTAAGAAGACGTTTAGAAGAAGTTGAGGAAGGGGATTTAGGTGCGACACATTTGGGAACTGAGGATGGGGGAGAGTAGAATAAATTCACTGGCTGGACCTGCTTTGTATGTAATTTCTAATTTGTGCCAGCTATTTTGTGCTGACTTTTATCCTCAACTTTGCAAATGTATTCTCCTAAATCTCTTGTCTATAATTAGGTGACAATTCAAAATTCTTTCATATGTTCCCTTGTTGAAGGTTGAATATCTCCAGGTGTTGTCATTAGTAAGTGGTTTTGGTATATCTGTTACATGTTGCTTAGACACATGGTTATGGTTAGACTCCGTTTTTGTTGTTTCCAAAATGTTATTGTGCTAAAAGTTCAAAGACCCGAAATCGGATCAGGAGAACTGATGTGTGACATTTCACCAATGAAGATAAGTTCTACCTTGTCTAATCTATAAATTCATATCAATTGAAGTACACGGTTATTCAATATGTGAAACCAGGTCTTAGAATGGCTGTGTTGTTTGCAGAATTGGTGAATCTGAAAAAAAAAAAAATTGTTGCAAGGAGGAACATGGCAATGCTTTAAAACACGAGGAGATCTGGTATTCTACTCTATAAAAGGCAACACACCTTTTCTCCTTCAAATTAATTTTCAACTATTAAGAATTGACTACAACAGTGCTAAAGGGGAAGGAAAAGGGGGGGGGGGGGGGGGGGGGAAGAGACGTCTGTCTGGCTACTGCTGTTATAAAAGATCTATGTTGGTGCTGTTATAAATCACTGTACTGTTTCTGCAATGCTGGATTCACACAGGAAAATATGGACGGCCTCTGCCTCTTCAACTTTACTCCAAACAAGAAGGACCTTAGGGGAATTTTGGATCGAGGCCTTGCTGGTTGTTTTTTCAACCCAAGTTCTTCATCCAGGTTTGACAGTGTGCTTTGGATTTCATTTTGAAGTTTCCGGATACATTCAATCCCTACTTCAAGTTCACCAGCTAGTTTATTGTTCTCCTGCTTCATGTTTAAAATCTCACCTTGAAACTTTGCTGCTTGATAGGCATTCAACACTGGTTCATTGTCTTTGGACCTTGACAATCTTGTTATCACATCGAGAATGTTAGATAGAGATGATAACCTGTTCTGTAAGTCATCTTTCAGCACTGCATTATGGTCCAACCACAATGTCAACTCAGTATGTATCTCTCTTAGATGTCTATAGATTGGACGGATGCCTGATAGTAGCGACTGTGGTACACCTGTATCTTGCTTGCGCTCTTCCCTCACTTTATTTATTTCATCTTGTAAATCCTGAACTGAAGTTTGAAACTTATGTAGTTGATGAAATGAGGTGCTAAATCTAAGCCACAACTCTATGTTTTCCTCCAGCAAATCATCAATGTCCATCCGTACTTTCTCTTCAACAGTGGTGAAGGAATGTGTTTCATCAACATCAGTAACTTTGATATCTCTGCTGTCCTCCCCAAAATCTGAGATCCTTCTGTCTTCTGGTGCAGTTGATTCCTGTCTCATGTCAGCAGCTTGCAAGGTTGCTTCCATTGGCATTTCATTGAAGTTTATTGTTTCAACGTCTTTTGACTGAAGCGAGTTCAATCTATGCTGTAAGGATAGAATCTGTGCATCCTTCAAGGCATTAGCATTCTTTAGAACTTTCATCTGCACAACATATTGGAAGTGGCTCGCTCTCCTTTTCTTCTCCTCATCATTGAGCTTCATCTTCACACCCTTGAAATTTCTAAGTACTGATGTATACTCCTCAAGTAGTATCTTCTCTCTGTCATCATCCAGGCTGTTTAGGAACAGTGCTCTCCAGTTTGGTTGGTCATCCTCTGTTCCAGATTCATGTTGTTCCGTGTAGAGCTCATTGTGAATTGTCCTGAACACTTGCCTCCTTGAATCTTTGCCATTCTCTACAACAAGTGCCCATTGGCTTAATTAATTTACAAGTTGACAAAGATAGATAGTATCCTCTAAAAGCTTAAGAGCGGAGTACCTTGATCTGGGAGCTCATCCTTGTGTAGGTCATCTCTCTTATAATCACTTAAGACAGATGGAAGATTATCTAAAATACTTCCCCATTCTTCTAGCTCATCATCTGGGACGGGGCCTGGAATATCTTTCACGTGGACCCTTGCTGAATGTGTTTCAAATTGGTTATGCCAATTGGATTGTTGAAAGTCACCATCTTGCTTTGCTTGAATGAAATTGTGAGAGAATTCATTGTTTTGCTCCTCCGACTCGATTTTATTCTTGAAATCCATCCTTCTTGAAAGATCATCTGATTGCTTGCTGTCATTCATATTGAGATGATGATCATCACCTACCTTTGCTCTACCTTTGTTGTTCGTAGTGATTGAGATCCCTGAGCCGCTACTCGATGCTCTTGTATCTTCACTTTGGTCTGATTTTTCCGTGTCTTCAAGGAAAACTGAATCATGACGAGGAGGATTCATTGTATGAACATCTTCATTGGATCCACCTTTTGAAGTGCCATCTAGTGTTTCTCCAGATGGACTAACCTGCAATAGATCATTGGATAAACTTCTTCCCTCTTCACTAGTAGACGAAGCAAACTTGTCTGTAATGCTTGTTCTTCTTGCTTGCTGTCCAACTCTGATGTCTTTTGAGATATCTGAATCATAGGGTAAACTCATAGACAAACTTTCATGTGAAGCATCCTTTACTGCATAGTTTCGTAAAGTCAGAAATGTAATAAATTTTCTTCCTTAAATTTGACAGAAATTAGACAAGTACCAGTAATAAATGCAATATCTGAGTTTTACCTGCTAGTTCCTCTGTTCTCTCTTCTCTGATAGCTGCGGAATCATCTGAATTATGTGCGGGTTCACTTTCATGAAAGGCCTTCTCCATCTTGGTGTTAGAAGCATCCCTTATAGGAACATTTGTAGGGAGATCATACTGGTAATCCCGATGGTTGGATTTCTGAATATTTTCTTCTTTACCTTCTGGAGGAATTTGCAAACGACCACTCTTCTCTGCAATATCTTTGGTGCCTGCTTGCTCTTCCATTCTCATATCTTTTCTGATGGCAGATTCATTATCTGAAACATGTAGATAACTTTCATCAGACCTCATTTGCAATGAATTTTGGGAACAATACATTATATGATTTTGGTCGTGGGTTTTATAAAATGTTTCTTCTTTACCTTCAACAATGTGAAAATAATCACTCCTGTCTGCAGCATCTTTTGTCCTGGCTTGCTCTTCCTTTCCTGCATATCTTTTTGTGGTCAAGTCATCATTTGACGTATGAAAGCTTTCACTTTCAACTGGAGAATTCCTTGGTGGAGCTTCTTGTATAAAGTCATTCAGATGATTCTGATGGTTGGTTTTGTAAAGCTTTTCTTCTTTATCATTGACAGAACTGGGGAAAATGTCCCTTCTGTCTGCAAGATCATTTCCTTCCTTTTGTTCGACATTTATCTTGGTAGGTGATCCATGATCTGTAACATGTACTTGTTGACTTTTGTCAACCCCTTTTTCTAACTTAACCTCTTCCACATCCTTCACACAACCAATTTTTGTTGAGTCGTCATGGTCATTCTGAAGGTCGGATACGGAAAACTTTTCAGCTTCACCTTTGAAGGGGATGAGATTATCCCGGATATCTTGTCTCTTTGCTTCCTCTCCCATTTTGGTATCCGTTGAGATCATTGCATCATAACCAGGAGCAGAACCAAGAACATTGCTTCTATTTGCACTGTCGTATGTCCCTCTTGGCTCGACCTTTCCATCATTCTTTTTGGTGTCTGAACCATGATCTGTAACATGCCCGTGGCTTTTATCAGACCCTTTTTCTAGCCCAACATCTGCAGAATCTCCATCGGTACTTTTGATAAAACTGTCTTTTTCAGTCTGAAGATCGGCTTTTGGAAACTTCTCTTCTTTACCTCTGGTACTAGCGGCGGTCATCATCATCTCTTTGTCTGTGAACCCTGATCCCTGGTTATCTTCTAAAGTTATACCCGTCTGTCCATCTCGAGTATCATTGCTAATGTGGCTTTTGACAAGGTTTTTCTGGTTAACTTCAAGACAACCCTCCTGTTGTTGAATGACTTCTTTCTTCTGGCCCTCTTTACTACTAACACCTTTGGAGATACCTGGAACATCTGCTCCAGGAATGGTTGCTTCATTAACCTGAAACTGTTTCGCCTTTTCAACACCTGAAACACCCTGGTTAGCACCTAAAGTGCCACCTGTCTGTCCGTCTCGAGTATTGCTGCTCAAGTGACTCTCAACAAGGTTTTGATGGTCAACTTCACGACAATCCTCCTGTCCTTCCAAGCCTTCTTTCTTTAAACATTCCTTACTGATAACATCATTGGAGCTACCTACAACATTTTCTCCAGGTATGACTGCTCCATGGGCTTGAAACTGCTTTGCATTATCGACTCCTGAAATATTGATTACTTTATTGGATGGCAAAGTAACTTTGACATCTTCATCTTGCCTGTTGTTGTTCAATTTCTCAGAGAGATCATCGAAACTAAATCTTTCATTGAGATTCTGAACCCTGAGAAGTTCTTCCTCCAGTTGTCTGATCCTCTTGCTCATGCTCTCGGTATCTTCAACCAAAGTCCCCTTCTCCTCTTCCGCTTTGGTCAGATGTGAATGAAGTTCATTTGTCTCCGCTCTTAATCTATTTACGTATGCATTCTGGGAAGAGAAAGCACTTTCCAAGTTTATGACTTTATCTACAAGTTCATCAACCTTCTCTGCCAGATCAGACATGGAACTACCAGAACTAGCCACCAGCTCCTTATGCACTGTCTCTTCATTATGCTTCTTTCTTTCAGAAGTTTCCACTTGCCTGTTCAGCAACTTCAATTCCGAATCTCGATTGGAAGACTTATTTACTTCAGAGAGGACCTGTGGATGAGGCAGTCGACTGACAACCTTTCCCTTTAGAGTCTCAAATTTCCCAAGGACCTCTAAAATCTTTTGATGCTCAACTATAACATCTTCCACTGATTGCTTCTGTTTTTCCTGCAACCGAGCCAAGGTCTCTTGGCATGAGTTCAGAGCTGTGGCTGTCATCAATGACCGAGCTTCATCATCCTCGATCATTGTACCAATGCCAAACTCATCTTGCAAGCTGCTAACTTTAGATTGCAACACAGTGACCCGTTCCTCGATCTCCCAATACTTTGCTAGACCATTTTCATATGAGCTCTTGATGAACTCTTTCTCAGTCTGAAGTGCCAAAATATCCTTCTGTAGCTTATCGATTTCCTGGAGTGCCTCGGACTTTTTCAAGCCTGATCTTGGACGAGCAGCAGCAATTTCATCATCAACATTGAACTTTATTAGCCCCTTCTTTGACATTAACCTTGATGGTTTGGCATTTCTTTTGGCAAATGAAGGAACTTTTGGGAAACTTAACTTTGGGGCTGCTGGTGAGCTTTTGGAAGGCTCATTTGATTCCTTTGGAGGTCCTAATTCTGCATAAAATTGTTCTCCATCTTCTTCTTCCATCGCGAGTTGAACTCTCTCAGGGTAGACAGTTGCAATGGTTCGATTAGCAGTCTGAAGATCTTTGGATAAATGATCAAATCTCTCTGCCAAAGCTCTGTAACTCCGGAAAAAATCTTCCACGAAGTTCAGAAGCTCAGGCCTCCTCCTGTAGTACATCTCAGCGCGCTTTGCAAAGGATTCTCCATCCTCGTCTATGATCTTGAGTACGTATTCAACCTTCTCCTCCATATCTGCAAATAACAGACATAACAGTTAGCTCTTTATACATGTATGAACCAACTCAGTGGATAATGGTCTAATGAGACCGCAGTTTGAAACTCAGTGGATAATGATCTAATGATGCGCGGTTTGAAACTCAGTGGATAATGGTCTAATGATACCGCAGTTTGAAACTCAGTGGATAATGGTCTAATGATGTGCGGTTTGAAACTCAGTGGATAATGGTCTAATGATGCGCGGTTTGAAACTCAGTGGATAATGGTCTAATGATGCGCGGTTTGAAACTCAGTGGATAATGGTCCTCCCCTCTACTTACAAGACAACAGAAGGAACAAATAAATCTCATCTGTGATTTATACTGTTATAGTGATCCAAGAAAGTTCCTTTAACATCATTCTTTTTTCTACTTCCAATGCCTTTTAAGACAAATATTCCCTCCGTTTCAGTTTTCTTATCTTACTTTCCTTTTTAGTCCGTTGCTAAAAGATCGTTTTTTCAACTTTTTGGCAACTACTCCATTCTAACTTTACGCATGACATGTTTAAGACCGTAAGATTAACATACATTTCGGTACATTCTACTTCTTTACTGTCTTAAACTCCACACTATGTCAAAATCTATATATTTGTAAGTGAGTTTTAAGTTGTGTACACTAAACTACATACATTATGACTATAACGAGTTAAATTCATTCTTTACACTATCGATACATATAATTTAAACTTTTTATCAATACCTAAAATAGGAAAACAACTATAACAACTCTATATGTTCTTTCTTTATTATGACTAATAGGAACTACAAACATTTGCATGATATCTATACACTACACAGTAAAACACACTAGTACTAGTTCAATATTCTGTTATTTTCTTGATAAAAGAACCTGTTTTTAAAAATCTCAAAAAAAATGTTTGTTATTATATATATATATATTAAAGATTGCATCATATCATAAAACAAGATATACATAAATAGATATTATTATACTAATAAAGAACTGACCATGGAGGTTTTCATCAAGCCATTTTGACTGTTTTGTTCTAATATGGCTAGCCCACCACCAAGAATATGCATTTCTTGCTGCTCTATGCAACATTTTTTTCTTCTTTTTTCTAATACTTTCACTATAAATTTACTTGTTTTTCTTCATTGAACATAAGTTGTTTGATAACTCATAGATGAGATCCAAAAAAAAACAAAAAAACTATATGATTACTAGGAAGGAGAATGTGCATGATGATGAGCAAAAATGTATGGGGAACAAACTTGGTCAAAAGAAAGTGTTGGATCTATTTTTTCTTTAGAAATTAGCACAAGTGTAGGAACCCCATTAACTAACTAACCAATTGGCAATTTTAATAATTTTTTTGAAAAATTTAGATTTTTTTTTTTAAAATTATGGATCTGCCAGATTGGTTTAACATTATGGGTTGCATGTCCTTCCCTCTTCTTCTATTTTTTTCTTATTGTAGTATTCTTTTTGAGTTGAGGTGTGTACATGGTTTGACTTTCTCCTTTTTTATTATTGTTCTTGTTTGTCATCATTACTATTCGATCTGTTTCGATTTGTTAGTTTATTTCTTTTAGTCCGCTTAAAGAAAAATGTACTTTTTCTTTTTTATAATTCTCTGATTCTAACTTTCGTATGTCATGTATTCATGTTTACGATCACAAGATTAAAGAGCATTTGATATATTCCATACAGATTTATTTAAGATAGTGAGATTCAAAAGTCTTCTTCATTTTCTTAAACTTTGTGTCAAATCAGAATCGAAGAAACAAATTAGATATAGGGTGTATATTGATTTGGATATCGAATTTTTAATTTTTGAAAATAAAATTTACAAGATAAAAAGTATACTATATGTTAGTATAATTTTTTACTACGAAAGTAATACTCCCGACATCCACTTTGATTTGTCATGTTGCGCTTTTCGAAAGTTAATTTGATTAATTTTTAAAGTTGAATTAGATTACATTAATTTGATATTTTAAACAAAAAATTTAGATATTCAAAAACTATATAAAAAAGTACTATAAATTGCAATATTTTGCATATCAATATGATGAAAAAATTGATCTTAAAATGTTAGTCAAAATTCTTAAAATTTGACTGTAAAAATAGAAATTATAACAAACAACGTTAGACGGAGGGAGTAGCAATTTTGCATTGTCTGTAACATACTAACATGGCTATTACAAGATGATGCTACATGATTCCAGGCAAGCTAAGATCACAAATATATTTATTTTTTTTTAAAAAAAAGATGTGGTGGTGTTAATATTATATTGTGGTTGTTAACTACTATGCAAAGATATTTACATACTTGTTTGCTATGATGGAAAATGAAATATTGAGAAGGAGCATGGCTAGAAAAAAAGAGACACTGATAGAATGGACATGAGAAATATACTAGGTGATTTATTATCATCTTTTCGAGCTATCCTGTAAAATTAGTCGAGATATGATCAAGTAGGTCTCAACACCACGATTATATATATATAAAAAAAATGAACATGGCACAATTAAGGTCAAAATAATCAAATACTCTCCCATAAGGTTACTAGTACAATTTTCACTCTTCACAAGGTAGGGGTAAAATTACGTACTTACCAGTGACCACCTTCCCAAACACTACCTGTAGGATTATACTGAATATGTCGTCGTTGTAAAAGGTTTGCTAAAGTCCTCTACATTGAGCTCCTCAACATATTGACTTGAAAATGAATGAAGTTTTTATTCATTTCCAATCAATAGAGTTAACAGCAACAGGCTAAGAGCATAGCCTTAAACAACAGAAACACAGAACAACAGAGGGATATAGAGAGGAAGCAAGGAAGAAAAACATCACAAATAAACAGCAAGAAGCATATTATTGCAAACAAATGCTGTCTGAGGTTTACAATTATTTACAATACTTATGAAGGTTATCAAACTTCACGCGTCGTATTTACAAACTAGATGAACATATTTACATATTCACAGATATATTTACATCAAAGAATGATATAAAGCATAACACACAGCAGTGCCTTACCCTCTTTTTAAGAATATTGTGTCCTCCATCATCCATTTCTTTCTGTCTCCTTCCAGTCACTTTACATCGAAAACTTAAACCAATGTTCATGAAGAAGCATTGCAAGTGGAGGTCACATATTCGGAGACAATTCTGGAGATCAAATACCATGAAATACTAAAGGGAGGTTCCTTTTTCTTGTTTTTTTTCATTTTTTTTCCTTTTCGAGATGCATCAGGTGGATTGGAAGCAGCAGATACCTATATCGTCTGCTGTTTCTTCTCCTCAAATATTAAGCCCTTCAAACTCACTCATCTTTCTACGAATATACATTATTTCCACACTCTTTTTTTTTCGTTTTGTTGTAGGATTATATCTTTATATTTCTACAGAGTTCATATCTAAGCTGGCAATGAGTAACCATAACAGCTCAAGTTTGATCCACTGCAAAATAGAATCAGGATAAGCAGCAGAAAACAAGTTCTGATCAGCACCATAGGCGCTGCTGGATTTCAGTAATTTCTCAGAGATGAGACCCAGTGCTCCATATACTTCTTATTCTCTGCAATGAAATCAAGAAGCCTAAATCATACAAGGTAGAAAACTAAGAACTGTGACGAAAAGGGAAAGCTGAATATAATTTACTCATCATAGATCTTATTTTTTGTCTCTTTATCTAATTCAATGCATTATTGATGACTTTATGTTCAATCAGATACAATAAGCAACAACAGCATATACCCAGTGTGATCCCACAACTGGGGTCAGGGGAAGGTGGGGTGTATGCGCAGACCTTACCCCATATTGTGAGAGGTAGAGGGGTTGTTGCCGATATTTATGTTCAATTACATAGAAACGAAAAAAGTTTAAAGGAAAAGTTTTTAAAATTACTTGTAATAGCTAAAGAACAATGTTGAGAAAAAATTAGGTCTCTCTGATAACAGCAAAGTTAAAAAGCAGGAAGAGTTAAATTGAACTGATTATATCCTTGAAGCAAGATTACGACTTTTTGATCAAACGAAACTAGCAAAAGTGAAACCATTTCAATTTTCAGCTAACCGAATACTCAGATCTGTAAACATAGTAAAGCAACTGAAACATTCATTAAGTTAGTTGGTTTAGAAGCATTGCCACATTCCTCTCTTGGTGTCAAGAAGCAATTGTATCATCATTCATACTCTATCAATACAGGTTTGGAATTTATAACTCCTTTGGTCAATGAGGTCCTTAAGGTAACAACCTAGTGGCGAAGTGTCACATGTTGGAATTCTAGCCTCGTGACATCTGTTACTCACTTGGGCTTTCCATACTCTCTTATTATAACTGCAACAACTACTGCAGTACTTTGTGTCAACCCTAATGGCCTAATCTCATGTTAGGTATATTAAAGCTAAATGAGGAACCAGTAATGCTTTGATTTATATAGAGAAGAGTAGTGGCATATATCCTCGTCATCCACATAGTTATAATGATTGTAACTGGGGAAGGACCTTTTCAATGAATAGAGCTTATTGTGAGTCCGGTATTTTGCAAATGCATCAAATCTTTATGAACATCACCACTTGTGTTTCTCTTAGATAGCCTAGGTTGCCAGCAATATGTGATTAGCCTGTAGTCTTTTACAATATAAGGTTTTCTACAACAATGAGTATAATAATCTTTGAAAAGCATTGGTCAAGACTCAATTTTCCGTGTCATCCAAGAGATACATACAATATTAGAAATAATATTCAAATAACAAGAACATAACAGCAAGAGACTCGTACCAGTATCATATAAATGCTTCAAGTTTCCAATGGCTTGCAGAAACTTATCTTGGGCATTTTCTTCCATATTTGCACAACCGTAGCCATAGCAAGGAACAAGCACAGCAAAGCTATCATCTAAATCATCATCACTATTGAATCCGGGTCCATGAGGCTCCAACCATCCAACTGACCAATCTGAATCCTCGGACTCAGACCCTGAAACACATCCACCATCTGATGGCACAATAACAATATCATATTCCCTGTCAATCTTTCGTTCCTCACGACTCTGCCATTTTCGCTTAACCCTTCTTGATGAGGAAGCCATGTCCCTCCTGCGATCAAGAGGAAACTTCAAAGTATCCGATTCCCACAATAACGAATCAGGTGATGAATTTAAAGAAGAACCATTGGAAATTTTGGGTTCTTGATGCTTCCCACTCCACAGCAACCATGACAAGGGGGTAAATGTCATGGCCATTTCTTCCTATATCCAGAAACTTATCCAATACAGGCACCGGACACAGAGTCAGACAAATGTATCAAGATTCTGGAACCTCAATGAAACACTAAATGAGTGATTTGTTCCTATTCCAAGACAGATAAGGTAAGAAAATGAACACAATGAAATTGATGGCAAACAAACATTAAGACAGGCATGTAATGCTTAAGCCAAAATCAAGAAAAGAGATCCTTATAATTATTTTATCATATTAATAGTACAAAAGAGTTCAGAAACCTTGAATCTCTATTTATATTATATCCATGGAACCCCAAAAGAAGAGGGATTTTCTTCCTTTGTATCTGGCCTATAATGTTGTCATTATTCAGGTAGGTAAGACATAAACAAGTTCTCTAATATATAAAACAAACAATATGCAACATAATTCAAATTCTTCACCTTTTTGTCTTCTACCTTTTTATTAGCAATTAACTTGGTCAAGTTTTCAAACCATGTTCAAGTTCAACTTGAAACCAAAGGCAAGAAAATTGACAGCTAATAAAAACCCCACAAAAATAGGTCATAATAGAATACAACAACTAACATTTGAATTTTGACCCTGAAGAATAGCTGAATTTAGAACCCTAAAATTTCAAGAAATAAAAATAAAACATTTTTCAATTAAACCCCAGATGAAAAATTACAGCTTTTTCCAATTCAACTTGAACCAAAGGCAAGAAAATTGACAGCTTATAAAAACCCCACAAAAATAGGTCATAATAGAATACAACAACTAACATTTGACCCTGAAGAATAGCTGAATTTAGCACCTAAAATTTCAAGAAATAAAAATAAACATTTTTCAACTAAACCCCAGATGAAAAATTACAGCTTTTTCCAATTCAACCTCCTCATAAATAAACAGAAAAATAAAACCTTTTATTAAAAAAATTAATCTAATTTTCAGATAACTACAACAAAAAAGTTACAAACTTTATGAGATTTCCAGCTTGGGTGTCTCATAAAGAACCTTAAAAACTTTCCTTCTCCATCAAACTTGGAACATTTTTTAATAAAAGATTCAGTCACATAAGAACAAGAAAACCCCAAAAGAAAAATTACACCTTCCAATTATACCACCTCTTAAATAACAGAAAAATAAAATCTTTTTTTTTTTCAAAATTAATCTAATTTTCAGATAACTACAACAAAAAAGTTACTAACTTTATGAATGAACCTTAAAAAACTTCCCTTCTCCATCAAACTTGGAACATTTTTTTTTATAAAAGATTCAGTTGCAGAAAAAGAAAACAAGAAAACTCCATTAAAGGGAACACGAATTAAAATACTTTAACCCAATGTATAATATACCTTGGAAACTCAAAAATAAAACCAAAAATTGTGCAAATCCCACAATTTACATCACGAACTCACAACCCCAGTTCTTGTTTTTGCTCTTTAATCTGAAAAAAACATCAAAAATTAGAGGGATAAGAGATTTTTGTTACATAGTTTTCAATAATTCAACCACCGAACCAGAAAAATTGATTATTAAAAATAACTATAAAAACAGCTATAAAACATAAGAGCTGAGCAGAGATTTTATCTTCTGCTATGAAGTTTACGTGAAATGGTGGAATTGATTTTCTATTGGCTTGTAAAAATGGTAATTGAGGGTTTGATTATGTAATTTTTCGAAAATTTGGGGGTTGTTTGGAAATAATTAGTAAATTATTCGATCCGTCTCAAATTATTTATCATGCGTCCCTTTACTAATGATTGATAAAAGATTTACTCCATGATAAAAATGCTCGAAATTGAGATGTTTGGAATCTTCGAGAACAACAATTAGAAATGGTAAAATGGGAAAATAAAATTAGTTTTATTTTAAAAATTCTAAAATGATAAATAATTCAAAATAAATATTTTTAGATGCCATGGCATATAATTTGAGACGAGAGAGTCAGACTATAAGAACTTTGACAAATATTTTACTATGCATATTTTCATTATTTTGATATGTAAAAAAATTACAATTTATAGTATTTTCTGTATAGTTTTTGAATATCAAAATTTTTATTTAAAATGTCAAATTGATGTAATCTTATTTAACTTTGAAAATACTCAAATTAACTTTCGAAATATGCCACATGACAAATAAAAATGGACGAAAGGAGTACTCATCTTTGTCTCAATTAATGTCGTACTTCCTTCGTTTCAATTTCTTTTTATTTTTTTATTTTATTTTTAAAGTCCATTTAAATTTATTTTATTTTTTTGATAATTTTTAATCTCAACTTTTCACTCGATATATTTAAGAACATAAGATTATACTATATCTTGTTACATTCTATTTTATTTAGTTTAAGACTATACGATTCAAAACTCTTTTATTTATTTTAAATTTTGTGTTTTAGTAATATTAAAAAAAAAATTGAAACGAAAAGAATAATTTCAGTTACATATTTGATTTTTTTGCTATTATTTTTTTCCACCTGCCACCTGTTAGCAAATATTCTTTTTTTTTTTGGTTCACCAGTAGAAGATATTTACACGTTACTAACCGACAATTTGATTAGGAGGAATATTAATAATGATATTATGGTAATATTCAAGATTTTTAATAATTTGAGATGTGATTTTTTGAATGAATATTTAGAGATAATCAAAATATTTCAGATGAAATTTAATATTTTTTTTCATGTGGTGTGTTTGAAATCTGTATTAGAATTTCAATTAAATTTAAATTTCACATTATAAGAATTATTTTAAAATAATGCTCTCAACATAATGATTTTCTCTATTGAAATTTACTTAGTATTTTATTAGAGAATTATAGAGTACCAAATAAGGAGTAACATTTTTTTACCATTTTAGAATCTTTACATATAAATTAAATTATTTAATCAATGATTAATGACTAATGAGATGTCTTTAATTAATTATCATTACTAGGCAATAGGTGCACATGGCAGTTTTTTGTTTGATGAGAACAAAAGCACCACTAATTTGGCTATATATGACTTCTCTTTTTTAGCAATTTTATTAATTTGTGGCCTAAATTTATAATGGAATAAATTATATGCCACATAAGCTTCAAGATCTACATATCAATCATTTAATTTAAAAATAAATAGTATAGTATAGTAATTGTATTAATTAATTAATTGATTAAATCAAGAGAGTTCTAGAAGGGATTTGACATTCTTTCTCCAAACATGTTATGTTATGTTCAATGGACAAAAAACACAAAATGGTTCTTATAAAAAGAACTTAACAACTTTTTTAAAGAATTTATTAATAGATCGAGTACTATCATTTTTACTGAAAAAATTTTACTATGTAATTCTTGACGATGTACGTTAGGTTACAAATAGATTCGTTTCATTTGTATTTTATACTTCAAATCTTATGGCACTATATTCGATTGGTTATGATGGAATATAAAATAATCTATAATGATCATTTGCTTATAAATTGAATAGGAGAAAATGAATCGAAAAATAAAAAATCTAAGATTTTTTTTTCCAGTGGTTGACATGTTTCCTACTTGAAATTGACACATGGCAGTTTCTGATTCGTTAGGACAAAAACACCACAAATTTGGATTATTATGAATAAAGGATTGTGACTTGTCTTACTTTAGCCTTGTGCATGTTGTGGCATTACTTCTTGATTCAATTACATGCCACATTTTCAATATATATATATATATATATTATATATATATATATATATATATATATATATATATATATATATATATATATATATATAATATATATATATATATATATATATATATCTTGGTTTCATTTAATGTTAAAATAATGAAGATTCACTTGAATATGAGAAAGTTCTAGAAGTGATGTATATGGCCTATTTGATATTGGTATTATATGTTATTTTATTATATATAAATATAGATGTCAATATAAGTATGTTTAAGTTGTTTTCTTTTTTACTTATTTATGGTATTTGGTTAGTATGAAATATTGTCTCAAAAATATTTAAATTTGGACATAGTAAATATAATGAATTTACGCTCTTTGACACAGACTTGAATCATGGTCCCGAGGCATCACTTTGACCTAACCCTAACTCATAACTTAATCATTAACCTGATTCTGACCTAATTTTAATCGGGACCAACACTCAATTAGCCATGATCTGATTCAATACTGATTCGAAATGGATCTCATACTGAGATCAAAGACCTAAACTCAAGTTAGGACTAGACCTTGCCCCCTAGTTGGAGCCAAAATTGGGAGTTGATTCCAAATCGAAATCAGTTTGTCCCGGATGAGATAGACTAAAAGTTTTAACTTACATAATTAAACATAGAAACTTAATGATGGATCTCCTTAAAACCTATGAATACAACACGCTTCTAATAATAAATTTCACAAAAAGTTACTAAAGTTTATGTTCATACCACAAAAGTCATTTTTTCTTTATGTTCTTACACAAATATTACTATTTAACGATATCTATTTTAAGATTTCTACAAAAATGGCGGTTACCAATAATTTCATTTGTTCACGGCTTCCAATACCATTAACGTGCACCATATTATTATCAATCATTATAATTAGTTGTCACTAATAATCATTTATGATCATCATCCTTAACCAACATAATTGGGTTTTGGTGCATTCGATTTTGCCTTCAAGATTATGAAAGATAAAAATAGTTTTGGTTTGCAAGAATCCAAATTATTTGGGCATAAGAAACTCGAATATACTATCATCACATGTTATACAACACTGAGAAGGGTGTATTGTTCCCAACAATGTCATCTATGAGGCGAAGCGCAAGTATAGGGAGTTGAAGCACACACACAACATACACACATACGTGAAAGAGTTCAACACCCTCACAGATAATGTTATTTCACGTCATGGATGAGCTATAAAATTGGGCCAAGGTGGAGTTGAAACCCCGACAGGTCATGACTATTGATAAAGTCATTATGCATGTCGTAACTTTGACAAATTTTAGGCATGTCAAACCCGACCAAGCCATAAAAAATGAGATGAAAGATAGTCATGACAAAGTAGGGAGATTGTGGCAAAATCAAGTAGCAACAACCACATGCACGACGCATATAAGTAAGATTACAAGAAGTATTGACTTAAAACAATACAGAGAGAAAAACCAAGACTATAAAGAGAAACAATTGTTATATATGTGGTCGATAGCTTGGCTATGCAAATTGCCCTGAACTAAAGAACATTGGTGCCATATTACGGAAATAGAAGGCAAAAGATGCACAAGAACCAGGGCAAGTACAAACATAACGTAGTTGGTCTTAATTGGACTATGTGGAGCTATCACAAAGCAACCATAGAGGCCTTAAAGAATACAATACATAATATGTAGACATCATGATTAATAGGCGACCCGCTCGTGCTATGGTAGACATAAGTGCAAAAACTAACATCATGACCGCAACAACAAAGTTGGGTTTATGGTATAGTCCAAGTAACACCCACCTTAAAAGGGTTAACGCACCACCGACTCATATGTGCGGAGCCGCTAATGAAGTAAGCATCACGCTGGACAAGTGGTAAAGTAAAACAAATCTTAATGTCGCTCTATTAGATATTTTTAGATTATTTTTGGGCAGGAGTTACTCCAGAAGTTTTCACACGATAATTGTTCCTTATCTCCAATAACTTTTAGTTAAGAAGCAAGAAGGATTATGTATGGTGCCCCTGGTTAAGGTACCAAAGATGGAAGGACAAACTTAACTATAGGTCATGCAGTTCGTGATGGGCCTCAAGAAGGAGGAGTCGACATTCATGGCCACCATTGCGAGTGTGACTAAAGATAATCGTCTTAAGAGGACTTATCTATAATGTATAGAGAGTGTTCCAGAAGAAAATAAAAAAATGATGCATGAGGGGTTACACAAAGGCATCAAACGAGTCAATAGACTATTGGTCGCACATGCGAGAAGATAAAACTTGATTATCCATGCATTAGTAATACGTTGCAGTTGTCACAATATCAGGTGGGGAAATGCCATGACTCACCACTTCGACATGGATTTAAAGCATAAGTGAGCTAGAATTAGTGGGAAGGTACTAAAGTATTAGAAAAAGGTTTGGAGAAGACTCAAGAATATCCTAGAAGATATCTTGAAAGACTTTAGAATTCCCTAAGCTTGTAGAAAATTCTAAAAGAGGGACTAACTTGTAGACATGTAAGGACTTGTATAATAATTTATTTGCAATTAGCCTCTAGGTGTGTAGTATAAAAAGAAGGCATTCATGTGTAAATGAACCAAACATAAACTAAGCAAATGTAATCTTTTAAAGCAAGATAAAAGTCTTCTTTAAAACTCTCTTGGGTCTTTATTCATTCTTTTAGAGATGTGCCGCACGAATCACTTGTTAAAGTATAAGTCTTTCATTCTCTTAGAGATGTACCGCACAAAGCGTTTGTTGAAATCTAAGTCCATGAGAGTAGCCTTTTTAGAAAGTGCATTTCAAGTAACATTGCGAGTTAAGAAGCCAGCGTTTGACTACTCTCAACTTCATTAGTTCCCGAATTATTTTCGCAATTGGTTGTATTTCTTGGTAGAAGTCTATTAATGCCAGTATAAGGCTGGACACCGGATCGTACTGAAACCACTGGATCAAAACGAGCTGGTACCAGACCGGTATGGGACATGTTGACCAACTTTTTAATCGGTATCGTGATAAATCGGACCGAGATTACCAAGATGAGTATTCAGATGTATTGGGACGTGACACATATTTCAAAAAATAATTTTTTTTAGTTGTTTTGATCACGAAAATATGAATGTTTTTTTATTTTTTTAAGTTAAATTTTAACAGTTTTAAAACTTACAATGTAATTTTACTAAAGTTTATTTTTAAACATATTTTTTAAAATATTACTCATTAAGTTTGTAATTTATGTTTAATAGTCTTTTTTCAAAAAATAAATTTCAGCTTAAGTTTTCAAAATTTGAATTTGAATCTTTTGAAGGTTATAAGTTATTTACTTATTAATATGTTATAAGTTATACTTATAACTTGTAATTTAAATAACTTAAGTTTGTAATTTTAAAAAATTAAATAATAATAAAAGTATATAACAATGACACAAATTAAAAAATACATCAATCCAATTGATTCAAATTTGTATTACAATTTACAACTATTAGTAGAGTGTCTAATTTACGCAGTCACCTTCTAGGAAGGGTTATATTTCAACTAAGCCTCGAATGTAATACTAATATTGGTATCATCCTACAAAGTCTTTCTCTAACTCAACTATATTGACCATTATGAACTACTGGTCTTGATAAAACTCATTGACGATCTTGAAGTTCTATGTCGTCGTCACTACCATATCTAATGGTTGAATCTATGAAAAATTCATATTGACTACTTAACATAGGAAGTCCTAGATTTCTCCGCTCACCATTTATCCAATATCTAAACAATATTGATACCTCCAAACTATCTTCTTCCAACGAATATATGGGGTCTGGGTCAGTGGAAAAGATAAATTTATCGGGATCAACGGATCTGAATCGCCGAGATAAAATTATATAATATAAATTTATTAATAAAAAATAATTAATCGTTTTACCTGATCGGAATCAAAATTTATTGGATCAACGGATCTGACCACCAAGATAAAATTTTAATTCCGTTCCGTTCCGAGTACCAATTCACGGTGTCCCGTTCCATCCCGTAGACGACCAGACCGAAATGGTACTGATACAATGCTAGTCACTTTGTAAGGTCACAATTACATGATACCCCATCCAACATTCATGTGTTTAACAACCCCTTAAAGTTGTCTGCATAATTCACTTAGACACATTAACTAAGACTTGTACATATTAAAAATTTAAATTGTATAAAACATGTACCTATTAAACACAAAACACTGATGTGACAATATAAATGTATCTCACTTATTATAAGCTGCGTGAATAGGCTTAAAATTTTAAGTTTTTTTAAAAAAATTGTACTTATTTTGTTTTATCAACACTTGGCACTAAGATTACTAAAAGAATTTTTTGTTTAAAATTATTTTTTTGATAAAGAAAAGAAATCGACTCCACTTCGAGCCATCGTCTTCTTCGTCCATCTCTATTTTTGGCAACTCTAAACAGACATTATCATTCCATTTAAAAACTAAACTAATTAAGTTTATAATTATTATGATATCATAAATTTCATAGAATTAATTTGAATATTCTCGATTTATCAAAATATCGTGTGTGAGTTACACGCATAATATTTTTTATGATCATTACCATTTTGTGTTCAATAGACACATATTTGTTAATATTAAAGTGTCTAATAGGTACTAAGTGTAGTTGAGGTGTCTAAATGAATAATTAGGACAACTTTAAAGGGCCGCAGATGACTTTGACCTTATTAATAATACAGTTTTCTTATATTTGTATTTTGCATATATTATAAAATTGTATACATATTGATACTATAATTTGCCATTTTAATGTATAAATGTAGATGGTTTATGCAATTTTACAATTGTTTATCGTGTTTTCAGTATTAAAAGTAGATGATTTATTTTTTAAAATAAAAAATTGACATTTTGTGAGTGATTAATTTATTAAAATGACATTTAATTATCCTAAAAAAATCTCCTTGCTAGTTAGAAAGCGATAAAAAAATAATTTGTCCGACAATTATCTAGCTTGACCCAATCACATGATAATCCAAGGTATAATTGTAAAGAAGTTTTTTTTTATGGAGTTTTAATTCAAACACAAGATGAAGTTGGAAATAATGAACCAAACACTGGATAAAATATACTCTGCATTACTAATTTCTGTGTTACTAATCCCTGCGTTATTAATCTTTGTATCAAACGACTCCTAAATGCACTAGCTTAGATCCAGATTCTTTGAGATAGAAACATATCATGGATGGTAGTCTTTGAGATAGAAACATATTGGTTGGTGGCCAGAAATGCATGCTTTAACACTCAGTGTCTAGTGCACACATTGAAGCCCGATTAAATCCACATTCACGCAACGAAGTCTCATATTGAGGGTAAAACGCTCCCTAACAAAGATCCGCACATTGTTTCCTAATGTCAACTATGTGGGAATGATGAAGAGACCAATAGTCACCCTTTTTAGAGGAGACAGAACTTGTAGATTTGTTAGAATCTCTGTTAGTATTTTCTTTCCTGTTAACTCTCTTGTTTTTTGATGGTCTCCAGCACTAATACCTGGAAGGGAAACCATGTTTTTAAGGTAGATCAATCAATCCCGCCCTGTTCTGAGGAAAACGACCTTACCAGTTTCCGAGAAAAGAAAAGAGATGTTCTTTCACATTCAGACGTGCATTAGTATCTTTTGAGTCTTAATTCTGTCGATTGCATCTTCAAGACGTTTTGCTGCATCACCACTCTTCTGTTTTTGTCTTAAGCTGAGATTGAGCATCCTGTTTCTTCGTCGAAACAGCAACCTGCAGATGCCATGAAGCAGAATGAAACAGAAAATAAGAATGATGATGCAGTTTGCAAGATAGACACAACGAATGAAACAGAAAATAAGAGTTTGAGGACCACCTAACAAATATCAGCAAAAACCAAGCTCCTCAAAAGATTTACTGATTGTCGAAATTTTTAGTTACAGTTTCGAAACAACAGTTTCTTATAAGCAATCAGTCAATAAATCACAAAAAACTATAGTAAATAACAAAAATGCTACCTGTGTATCAAAAACAATGACAAACATAAACTCTTGAATACAAATACTTATGTGGATAACATTCAATTAAATATTCGATCTCGGACAAAAGGAAGCCATTCTGAAGATTGAAATGAGGAAACGAAGCAGAAAGTCAAGTCGGAGGCAATTTTCTAGGGCTCCAAAGTCCCCATCCCCCCATTTTTTCCTACTGTATAGTAGCCAAAACACCAAAGACACAAAACAAACCAAATTCTACCTCCATCTGTGCATCATTATAAGCAGAATTTCAACTCATAAAGCAATCAGCAATTCACATAAAAAAGCTAAATTTGAGACTCAATCTCCAGCAAAATGATGCTGCTCAAAAAATTCAATCTTCCAATTAAAGCTCCACATTAACCACATTTTCCTTATATGTGTTCTTCAAATAACGAAAATTACGACACATACAAATTCTATCTCTATGCATCTACAACAAACAGCAAAAATAGAACTTACCTAGTTAATACAACCAGTAATTTGGGCGAAACTTTACTATCAGAGATTCAAACTCTGGTGAACAGAAGCCAGTTGGAAGATCGAGATGATGAATCTTACAATCATCTACATTCTCCCCACCCAAGTTAATATTCCTTAGATAACCATCAAATTTTCCCAACCTTCAGAAGCACAGTTGGAGAGCGCAGTACAAATTATGTTGTGTGCGCAAAGGATGACTTGCTCTCAAAAGGGAATATATTGAATTTCTTCTAATTGTTTGGACATAGGTGTCTCTGGCTCAAAAGTCCAGGATGACCAAGCTGCAAAAGTACTCTTCAATTGACTGTGACAGATAATATAGTACTCTAATGCTTAAATAACAATAGGAGACAAAAAGCTGCTTGCTAATACTTCAGTTGAGCATATTCGCGGGGTGGAACTCTTGAGAAGTTTGAAATCCTTGACCCAGACAAAAACGTGTGAATCCGTCGATTTATCTCAACTGAACTTTTACCAGGAATCTTTTCCACTTCCAATTCTTCCAACAAAAATTTCAACCTAGCTACATCGTCCCACCTTCCGGCTTCAGCATAGATATTTTTCATGAGTATATAGAAAGGGACTGCCTGGGGGTTGAACTCAAACAGTCGATCTGCTACATATTCTGCCATCTCAAGATTGCCGTGAATTCTGCAAGCACCAAGCAAAGCTCCCCAAACATCCGCATCAGGCTCAATAGGCATGTTCTCTATAAATTCATAAGCCTCAAGAAGTTGTCCTGATCGTCCTAGAAGATCCACCATACAAGCACATTGCTCCACCCCTGGCACTATCGAGTATTCCATTCTCATGCTCTCAAAGTGCTTCCTCCCTTCCTCGACAAGACCTGAATGTCGACAAGCTGTCAATAAAGCAGTGAAGGTGAAGCTATTAGGTGGGACTCCTTCTTCTTTCATCCTTGAAAACAACTCAAGAGCATCTCTCCCATGACCATGTGAAGCACAAGCTCCTATAATTGATGACCAGGAAACCACACTTCTAATAGGCAACCTGTCAAAAACATCTCTTGCCGACTCTATACTCCCACATTTTGCATACATATCGATAAGTGCATTTGTGATTGGAACATTCCATTCTAAACCTCTGCTTTTGACAAGCTCATGAATCCATTTTCCAGTACCTAGTGCCCCCAACCTGGCACAAGCTGAAATAACAGTAACTACTGTAATATAATCGAACTCTACCCCTTGATCTAGCATTCTATGAAATAGCTTTATTGTGGAGGAACCAACATCATTTTGCTCATAAGCAGCAATTATTGCATTCCATGAAACCACACTATGCTCCTTCATTTGATCAAACAAAGACCAAGCGACATCAACTAGTCCACACTTCCCATAGAATGCAACCAAAGCATTAACTAGTGAAACATCTGTTTCCACCCCTAACTTAATACTATATCCATGAATCAACATTCCCAAATCCAAACAATCCAACCGTGCACAAGCAGGAAGCACACTCACCAAAGTAATAGCATTCGGTAGAGTACCCGAATCAACCATTTTGAGAAAAACTCCTAATCCCTTCTCATGAATTCCATTTTGCACATACCCTGCAATCATCGCAGTCCAAGAAACTATATTCCTCACTCTCATTTGATCAAACACCAACTCCGAATCCAACGTCTCCCCGCTCTGCGCATACAGACTAATCAAAGAACTCTGCACAAACACATCAGATTCAAACCCATGTTTAATTATGTTACAATGTATTTCCCTACCTTCCTTCAAAGCTGACAACACAGAGCAAGAACGAAGTACAAAAGGAAATGTATAGTTATCAGGTAAAACTCCCTGTAAATGCATCTCTTTATAAAGAAAGATGGATTCTTGACAAGGACCCAGATTGGAATATCCCCGAATCAAGGTGTTCCAAGCAAAGACATCTCTTTGAGGCATTTGGTCGAACAGTTTTCGTGCATAGTCCATTGTGGGCGATAAAATACAAGCTAAAGATACAATCTTTGTGCATATTAGGAGGTTTTTGTGGTAACCAGTTGTCAAGACCAGAGTGTGCAACTGTTTGAGGGCTGGGAGGGAATGACATGAGCTTAAAAGATGGGTAAAATGGAGGAATGGGTGGTCAGCAATGGCAGAAGTAGACAAGTCAAATGGTATGGTGAAGAGGGACTCAAACTTGCTGAGTAATTTCCTTAGCGAATTGGCTGACATGAAAGGAAGAAAATTGACATAACTACATGTGCTCAATATGGAGTCGGAACTCGAAGAAGAAACAAAGTTATGTTTTTTTCATATTCGTTTTTAAGATATAGTTTGATCAAATTATAATAATATTATATTATTTATAATAATTTTGTTTATTATTTTCATATAATTTATTATTGTAAGCTTCAGTATAACACAAATATAACATTCAAAAAGATATTTCGGTAAATAAATTTGTATTTTTACGTTATATTTTTAAAGATATAGTAAAGTATGTATCTTAACTTTTATAGAATTTTATATCGACTAAGGCAGAGAATTTAGTTTAGGTTTCATAAATTTCTCCTTTTAGTTGAAGTTTATTTAGAAACATGGATATAGAACTTATAATCTATACGACAAAAAGTTTGGGTTTATATTTTACGTGTTTCTCTTTTTATCATATAGATTTCATTTTATAATATTATCATTGGACTCCATTTATTAATTTTAATCTAGTTAAAAGTTATATTACAAAACTTCTATGTATATACTTCTATTATAGTATATACTATTATTCCCTCCGTTTTAGAAAAAATGTCCCATTTTCTTTTAAGTCTGTCAAAAATATGATTTTTTTTCTTTTTTTTTTATAACATTTTAATTTTTATTTTCCACATAACATGTTTAAAGTCACAAGATTAAAGGACATTTTGGTATATCTGACATAACTTTAATTTAGAATCACAAGAATAAAAAATCTTTTTTTTTTCTTTTAACTCTATTCCAAGTCAAACTAGATCATCGTTTTTTAGACGAAGGAAGTATTTTGACTATTATTTGTTTTATATATTTAAGTTAAACTTGGAAAACACTTGATCATAAGATATAAAAAGTTATTTCAATTAATATTAATGATCAAATACGAAAATATAATTTCACTCCAAAATAAAAATTTATCTTTTTATATAATCAAATGTCTTATTAATTCATCTTTTTGAGAGAAAAAAAAAAGGAAAGAAAAAGAGATGCAAATAAAGGCAAAAGTATATACTTTAAGGGTGCAAAATGCAATTACTTAATACATATAATTCTACCCTTCGTCTTCATCTTCTTCACAGATATTTGTTCGCCGTCAATGGAGTCACTGTTAATTTCTTCATCTTCTTCTTTGACAACTTCCCCCATTTTCTCTTCATCCAAACACGCCCTTACTCCTAAACCCCAAAGCCTCTCTTTCAACTCCAATGCTCGTTTAGTATTGTTCACCTGTGCAGCGCAGCAGATGAATTCACCACCCTCTACGGCGGCGACGACGGCGGAAAAGGAGGTGAAGCTATGGGGTGGACGTTTCGAAGAGAGCGTTACCGATGCTGTGGAGAAGTTCACTGAGTCCATTTCGTTTGATAAAGCTCTCTATAAACAGGATATCATGGGTAGTAAAGCTCATGCCTCAATGCTTGCTAAACAGGTTAATTTATACGTTTTCCGTTTCTGGGTGTTGCCAAGATTGGTTCTTTTCATTAAGGGGTTTTCTTATATGTATAAACAATCAGTATTAGCAGTTTAAATTGTGACATTTTGTTCTAATGAGGATAAAGGGTGTTTCTAATGTATGTGAGTTTGCAATAATGTTGCAGGGGTTGATGAGTGATAGTGATAGAGATACTATCATAAAAGGTCTTGAGGAGATAGAGAGGCAAATTGAGGCAGGTGAATTTGTATGGAGAACAGATAGAGAGGATGTGCATATGAATATTGAAGCAGCACTTACTGATTTGGTTGGTGAACCTGCCAAAAAGCTTCACACTGCCCGGAGTAGAAATGATCAGGTTGCAACTGATTTTCGCTTGTGGTGTCGTGATGCTATTGACGGAATCATTTCACGCATTAAGAATCTTCAGGTCATTTGCTTTTTGTTTTGTGTTATCATCATTTGGAAGTTCAATGCAATATCCACTTTTTTCCTGTATTTGATCAGCTAACATGAATATAGTGTATGGTGTTTTTCATATTATGGGATAAAATTGTGAAGTCGGAGCAAAGTTGATCAATTTGTGTGTTGCTTAAAGGTTATTATGCACTCATTCGTTAATTGCAACATAACCTGCAGATTGCAATGGTTGAATTAGCTCTCCAAAATGAGGGTCTTATTGTTCCTGGATACACTCATCTGCAAAGGGCCCAACCTGTTCTGTTGCAACACCTTCTCTTAGCATATGTTGAACAGGTTAGCAGAATTTGGCTGACTTCATTGATTAATGTTCTATACTTGACATATCTTTTTTTAATATATAATTATAATGGTGATGTCTAGTCAGCTTGGGCACACCTGGACTATTGTACCGGGTTCCTGCTACCTCCTTCCCACACTTATACATCATTTTATTATCACATGAAGCATGATGAAGTGAAGATCACTTGAAACACTCGTTTATGCATCAAAAGAGTGACAAGTGGAGCCTCAAACAATACCACAAGCTTTTACATACCTTTTCCTTGAAATTCAATGTCTTCTTATCTCACCGACCTCTAGTATGTTTAGTTAGTTGAAACTTGTCCATTTCAATTAGATTACTTAAGGGGTATTAGATTTTTCAAGAGAAAACATTTGCAATGACTGTTCCAGATAGAGCATTTTCTCAAATTTGTCTGTTGAATGACTCTTTGCTCTATTCGCAAGTGCACCTGTAACTTGGTTGTTGCATTTAGATGCTCAATATAATTACACAATGTAATTTCTGTGAAAGAAGTATCTGGTTTTCTCTTGATGTGCATTATGCATATTGTTTCGACCATAGTTTTTGTTGGTTCCTTTTCCGTTCTTCCTTCTATATTTTTCCCTTTATTCATTTGTTTGTTTATTTATTTGAATATTTAGAAAGAACTTTGCTTTCTCACTTCTTTCTGCACTCACTTTATCTTTTTGTCATCTTATCATCTAGCAATCATGTTCTTCTTGGCTTTGGATCCCAATGTGTCCCTTTCTGTTAGTTTAATGGCTTCATTGGGCTGTGCTAGAGCTTAAGAATATTAAACCTATATGTTGCTGACGTAAAAAGAATAATTTCTTTGCAGCTTGAGCGTGATGCTGGTCGCTTATTAGATTGCAGAGCAAGGGTGAATTTCTGCCCTCTAGGTGCATGTGCATTAGCTGGGACTGGTCTTCCCATTGATAGGTTTATGACGTCTGATGCGTTGGGATTCACTGCCCCCATGAGGAACAGGTACTAATGACAATTAATTTCATCTAATTATATTCTTAATACATATCGAACTTGCAACAGACTGTGGTTTTGTTCTCTTTAGTTTTCTTTAGAAAGGGTTGTGAGGAGAAGGTGTATTGTGCTACTTGTTTTTAGGAAATCAAGATATAATCTTTTTGGGGTAAATAACCAACTTTTGTATTAATAACCGTGAAAGAACTACAAAATCATAGCATAGCCTCCAAATTTGGCTGTGATGATCTTAAGTCTCGACTCTCAAGCTAATTGATGTCTGTAAACTAATGATTGTCTGTTCCCTGAATATTATTTGGAAGAAAAATACTATTTTGCTACTAGTCTCATTTTATAAAAAGGGTGAATTGGAAGAAGAAATCCTTAATGTTACAGTCTTGTCTCATGCTTCTGTTGTTATCATTTGCTTTTACCCTCTGATATCATGTATAGTAGTATCACTTTATGTGTAATTAATCTGCATTTGCATTAATTTCTTCTGGCAATTACATATGGCCTTTTCAATCATGGTGACAATGTTTATATGCAATAGCATTGATGCAGTTTCAGATCGAGATTTTGTGCTGGAGTTACTTTCTGCTAATTCCATCACTGCTGTTCATCTCTCTCGCCTGGGTGAAGAATGGGTATTGTGGGCATCCGAAGAATTTGGCTTCTTAACCCCTAGTGATAAAGTTTCCACTGGAAGCAGTATAATGCCCCAAAAGAAGAATCCAGATCCAATGGAGCTTGTTCGTGGAAAATCTGCTAGAGTCATAGGGGACTTAGTTTCACTTCTTGTGTTGTGCAAGGGACTTCCTCATGCTTACAATCGCGATTTGCAGGTTAAAAGTACTTTCTTGGAAAGCCTATAAATCAACAGTAGTCTAATGCACTGAAAAGATGCTTTATCAGTTAATTCACTTCCTTCTGAGGAAATTCACCACTACGTCTTCCCTGTGCACACACATATATACATTTTCATTGACTTCTTAACAGCAAGGCGACCCCCAATTAATTCTGTTATGTTTTCCTGCTTCAGTATCTTCATCAACATTTTCTGTCTCTGCATTATTTTAACTCTTTTTATATTAAATAGGAAGATAAGGAGCCTGTATTTGACAGTGTCAAGGCAATAGTTGGGATGCTCGAGGTCTCAGCAGAGTTTGCACAGAATGTTTCCTTTAACCGAGAGAGAATAGAAAAAGCTCTACCAGCTGGTCATCTTGATGCTACTACACTCGCTGATTACCTCGTGAAAAAGGCAAGTGATTTCTACTCCGAGAATCCTTGATTTGTACCTTCTCTAGTTATAATGACGTATAATTAGATTGGCTTTCTGTGCTAGAGAACGATTTCCAAATTTTTGTAATGGAACACCGTCATTATGGCAATGTACACGCAGTATAAAAGTTAATCTGTTGAAATATGGTATGCTAAAAGTTACTATTTGCACCAAGTTGCCTTTAGGAATCCCAAATTGTTCATCAACCACCCCATGGCTTTACAAATTATAGTACACACCTCTGGGTTGACTAAGAAACTTGTAACTCAGTAAAACCTCTTGGTTCATATCAAGTTTGTTGCACAAGTGATCACTTACTTTAAAATAAATTCTTCTAATCAGCTCTTACATGTCTCAATAATGATGAAATTGTGATATTTTCTTGCAGGGAATACCTTTCAGAACTTCTCATGACATAGTCGGGAGGTCTGTCGCTTTGTGTGTTTCCAGAAACTGCGAGCTTCAAGACCTTAGCCTTGACGAGTTGAACAGTCTACATCCGATATTTGACAAGGATGTCTACGAATATCTAGGGGTCGAAAATTCAATTAAAAAATTCAGGTCATATGGCTCCACAGGTTCTGAATGTGTTGCTGGTCAGCTTGATTACTGGATTAATAAGCTTAGTATCAGCAGAGAAAGGTAATTCACTACACAGTAAAAAATTCTACAGCTCGTCATACAGCTCGTAAGAATTTAAAATGCTTCAATGGAAGAGGGATTATGTTGCTAGCTACTTCTCCCCTAACGTAGTTTTATAATCTCTTTAGAGATTTCACTCAAAATATTTGTAAGAGCAATCGAGTAGTTGATATTTTTGTGGTGAATTGAATAAGACTACTTGCGTTTGACAAAAAATGTAAAAAATTATTCGAACTCAAAAAGTTCGTCCGTCTAGTTTGTTGGCTACCTGAATTTACACATTATTTTTGAGAATTCGATAAATCATATAGTAAAGCAGAAACGAAATACATCTTGAGCTTGTATGCATTTAAAAACAATCAATTTCACTAAATATTGGAAAAGGTTTTGAAGAATTACAACAGAGATGCTCTTCAGATTAGAGCCTCCAGGATCTATGATCAATTGAGGCACCTCTTTTTAAGGTTAAGAAAAGATTAGCCATACAAAAATCAAGTGGCAGAACAGCCAAGACCAAACCTCTATACATACAATTTGGGATCAAACAAATGGAAATCATGCTCCTCAATTTTCTTTCTCCTCCTTTACCTTCGTCTTCCGTAGAGGACTCTTAGGAGCTGGAGGTATTGTCAAGTCAACAACTGAATCATAAGTCTCGGAGTTTCTTTCTCTTAAGGTGTTGTTCCCATTTGTTGATGCGGAACGCATCGCTCTGGGTAATTTCAATGCAGGAGTATCAATCTCACCAACCTTGTTTTCTGTTTTTACTGATGCATCAGCATTGACTGATTGAGATGTTTTTGTTGGGGCTTCTGCATTACTTGCTTGAGTCATTGGGGTAATAGGAACAAGTTGAATAGTTGATTTCCGCCATTGCTTCCGTTGATTAGGTTTTGGTGCATTTGATTTCGCCTGTAAAATTACAAGTTAACACATCAGTTGTTGTGCAGAAGAATATGAATCGATCAGCAGACATGCTAGGGGGTGGCTTACCCTGGTATTTCCAATGTCAGAAAGAGGCTTTCTTTTAGTTTCACCCTCATCCTTTGACTGTATGGGCTTTTCAGAAAGCGCATTTTGAAGTAACATTGCGCCTTGAGAAACTAATGTTTGACTACTCTCAGCTTCATCAGTTCCCAATGTGTTTCCCTCATCACCTACGACATCTAATGAGGGCAACTGGTTCTTGGTAGAACTCTCTCTGTTACTGCACTTTTTAGGGTTACAACCACATGATGGCCCACAAGAGCCATTCGTGTACCGGCATAAACATTTACTTGTCAGGCATGAAGACCTTTTACCGCACGAACATCCTGAAGAACCATAATCAGTGTCAGAATGATCTGAATGATCTGAATCAGATATATCCATATCTTCTTCTAGCTCAAGCTTGTTCAATCTACCACCGTAGATCAAGGAACTCCGGTTACCCTACAGAAAGGGCAGACACATGTTAGCAAACCGTAACACAAGTACATTGTTAACTTATTCAAGGGTCCAAGGTACATGCCTTTTGCCTCAGGTCATAATCATGCCCGTCAGAGCTGCTTCTTATCTCATTAGAGCCAGAGTTGTTTGTCCTTTCAATGGGGTGTTCTAAAGCCAATTTCTGTAAGCAATTCAAACAATAAAACAATTAAATGCAGGAAAATGAAAATTTTGGTTCCAAGTCTTGCTTTGGAAATAGATTTAACAATTGATAAATCTCAACACTTGAAGTGAAGAAAGTGTGTTGATTTGAAAAATAACTTAGTTTCTTCTCTTCATTATCGAAGGCAAGTTAGCAAGCTACTCAATCAATATTCTACGAATTTATTCAAAAGATGTACTGACCATCAACTTCTCCTGCTGAATCAGTTCACTGTTTTGCGACTCTAGCTGTCTCAATTCACTCTTTTGCAACTCTATCTGTCTGACAAAATTTACGAGTTTTTCCTTCAACTCCCTGATTTCAGCATCCTTTTCTCTGCATTCAACTTCCCTATCCCTTAGCTGGCATCTTCAGGAAACCAGAACCAGAGCAACAGTTACAATTTATTTCAGGAAAGTAAGCGTGAAGCAGAGACTTTGTATGTTTTGAAGACATTTACCTAGAAGATGATGCAAGGTTCAATAAAAAGTTCATAACATTTTTTGCATCAGCAAGAGATCGGACTTGGTTCCATCTGCCCCTACCACTAAAGGCACGTTCACGCTCTTCTGCTTCCGATAACTGTGATGCCATGGAGACAAGTGTGCTAGATGAAGTGGCAAGCATGTTTTCAAGTGCAAATATCCTGGAATTTCTTGCACCAGGAGACATTTTCTGGGGGAAATCACTGCAAAAGCAAATAATATAGAAGTATATTTAAGTTAATTAGAGCATAAGAAATATAAAATGCACTTCGCAGAAAGAATACACTTCACAGAAATCATTGACAATAAAGGTTTCACACCTCAAGGTTTTCAGCTTCAACTCAGCAACCTCATTGGCCATTTTTGCTCTCCTGTAGTTCAAAATGTCACAAATTATGAAAGAAACAAAATTGCATGACAAGCTCTGCTTTTAATGCTTTGTTTTATTTTAATTATTCAATAAAGAGCATACAACATAACAAATGTTAAAAAAATAAATCTTAACTATAGAAATATGGAAGTGTGTGAGTAACTGGCCATTTTATACTACTCCAATATATGACCCGCATGAAACATACACAAAAACATGAAATATTCAGCGATCATAGGCTACAAAAATGAGCCTTCACTGCCTGCATCCATCTCGGCACATTAAGGCTTGAACTACCAAGAAGGAGCTAAGGTTCGTATCTGTAGATTTTTGAAGTGAGTGGATTTGGTAAGAAGAGAATCTTATCCATCTAGTTGCCAGTGGACAAAAAGAATACAAACTGATACAGTTCCTATTTTTCTCATTTCTCCCAACCAAGTCAGAGAATTGTCTTGGTACCGTTTATGTATTGTGGGTCTTAAGCCATAAAGATATATTACAAATCCCAGTCCCATCCATAAGAATCCCTACCCTAAACCAGTCACATTACGTTAGCTCTTAGAAACCTAATCATGTCAACTTTACTGCCAAGTTTATTGATCACTAGTGGTGCTCCAAATGACCCAACTCCTAATGCTACAGAATAACAAGAATGTGTTCCATCGCTTCTAATGTCTTACCCACCACTTAGCATTCTGTTTTGCACATATGTTAGACTTAAGTCATTCTGTCACCTAATTGCACATTCCCACAACAGGAAGGACTTCAAGGATGCAAACTGATACAGTTCCTATTTTTCTCATTTCTCCCAACCAAGTCAGAGAATTGTCTTGGTACCGTTTATGTATTGTGGGTCTTAAGCCATAAAGATATATTACAAATCCCAGTCCCATCCATAAGAATCCCTACCCTAAACCAGTCACATTATGTTAGCTCTTAGAAACCTAATCATGTCAACTTTACTGCCAAGTTTATTGATCACTAGTGGTGCTCCAAATGACCCAACTCCTAATGCTACAGAATAACAAGAATGTGTTCCATCGCTTCTAATGTCTTACCCACCACTTAGCATTCTGTTTTGCACATATGTTAGACTTAAGTCATTCTGTCACCTAATTGCACATTCCCACAACAGGAAGGACTTCAAGGATGCACCAAATGATGAAGGCAGGAAAGGAGATTAAAAAGACAGGCAAATGACTTGAACTATAGTAGCCAGGACTCAAATGGATTGGCATGATCCAACATTGAATTTGTTTGAAAACTACCGGAGTGGTATTTATTCAATCAAATATTTTTACGGACACCCAAACTAAATGGCTTTTTCTGGAAAGGAAGGAATGCAGGGAAGAAGTCTAGTTCATTGATATTTGCCAAAAAGAATGTATGGCTTCAAGTGCAAAAGACTGAAATAGTAGATGCATACGATCTGGACAGAAAGGCAACAACCGAAAAACTTTCAAGAGCTAAATAGAAAACATTGGCAAGTTCATCCAATCATAATGAATTGACGAACTTACTCCTGCATCTGGCGCTCATATTCTGACCGCACTTCATGCACCCGGACAGTAACTTCAAGTTCATGTTCAATTGCTTGCATCAGTGCCTGTATGGCAAAACAGATAATTAACTGGGTTCGAAAATTTATGTTCCCAAAGATCTTGATGATACATTCTATGAACAAGAAGAACGGTCTTGTAATCTCTCTGTTGAAGGAAATTTAGAGGTGAACTACAAAAGACAAGACATCTTTTATGATGAAAAACAAATGCAAAAAAAACCCATTCTTGGCACTGATACCTGAAATCCTGCAGCACTAGTACTTCCAGAGCCTGCATTATCACGTGATGTTTTGCGAGACTCTAACAACTCCTTAAGTCGTTTAGTGGCCATAGTAGCTTCTTCAGTTTTCCGCTGCAACACCTGTATACCATTTAAGGTAAACCACGTGACACTTTAAAAGCAGAATGGTTAACAAGCTATTTCCTTACCATCTTTTGCCTCTGGTTCAGTGCCAAGAGCTTATGCATCTCATACTCATTCCTTCTTCTTCCTTCTTAAGCTGTTGAGACAACACATGACACAGAGTTAGTCACAAAAAGATATATATATATATATATATATATATATATATATATATATATATATATATATATATATACACCACACACACACACACACTCATTAGATCATTTGAACAAAATAGGGATAAACCATAAGCGAGACTTGGGGCGTGCACGCACGCATAGAGAGAGGGAGTGAGGGCGGCGGGATTCAACTGCAGGAACAAATTTTATTTATGACAGGTCTGTTCTGAATTTTCATGGGAAGATTGAAAATTTAGGATCCCAACTAAACATGAATGCAAGTGTCAAACACAAGACAGTGAACTAAGACTCAAAAATTAAATTAACAATACCTGAAGAACTTCCTTTTCCCTTGAAGCTTTCCACAGCCTGAACTGCTCAGATTCTTGTTTCATCTTTTGTTGTAATTGAACCTAGATGCAGAAAAATGAATCAAATTGCAGGAAAAGAAACTCTTTCACAATCAAAAGTGCCTGACATATATAATAATTAGTACCTTCTGTGTCTTAATTCTGTGGATTTCATCCTGAAGACGTTTTGCTGCATCATCGCTCTTCTGTTTTTGTCTCAAAAGCTGAGATTGAGCATCCTGTTTTTTCTTCAACACAGCAACCTGCACATGCAATGAATTATATGAGGCAAGTGTTTACTTTGTATAGTTTATGCTTTTTTCCTCACAGGTGGCTGGGGAATGATTGAGTTCAAGAGGATAATCTTGGCTGATCATTGCATACATTTAAGAAGCCTACCTGTGATTCTAGAAGATTTAATTTCTGAAGATAATCTTCCTTCAATTTTTGAGCACTTTCATCAGAATTTGAGGAAATGTTAGAAAGGTTGCGGTGAAGTGATTCAATTTCTTTCTGCACCAGTGTAAAATCAATAATAAGAAAAGGACAATCATGAATAAACCTTCAGCGTCAGCAGATAGAGAATATTACTTACCTGCAGAGCTTTCTTTTCCAATTCCAGCTCATGGACCTTTTTCTCATAATGTTGCTTCAATACTGAGGTATCAACCGTTGCAAACCTCTTCATTTCAGCCTTTAGTAATGAGACATGAAGTCAGGAGAGAAAAGTGAAAAGAATATTAAGCAACAATAACTAATTGTGAATACATTTTTTTTGAAATTGTTGTTCACACTGTAACCAACTAAATCCAAGAATTCCGCTTTATGGTCTTTGTTCCCTCTTTTATGATGTCTACTGCTTTAAACATAAGTACCAAGGCGTCTAGTCCTTCACCCTATTCTTAAAGGTAACACCCATGTCAATGATAATAAGAAAGACCAGCATCATCTTGATGTTATCAGATTGGGCAGTTTGACAACATATTCAAGCACAGTAGGTCATCAGACAAAATGCACATATAGAATGTATCCGATAGCCTTTCCCCTTAAAGAGAACATATCTATCTATTGCACTACTCAGGTGACTCTCATTGTTCTGTCGAAACAGCTGAGTCGTTAAGAGATCTCTCCAGCCTACACCCTTTAGAGTAGATCTCTCTCTCAAGTCCCAGAAGTCTCCCAAAGTTATAAGCTTAGGCAGTTTGGTTCTCTTGCAATAACTTAAATAAGGAGTCAACAATAGAAGAGCAAAAATTTAATTTCTGCTCCCTAACTGAATTTCCATAAACTACTTTTACAAAAAAGCATCAGAATTCGCCGAAGTTACCTCCTTCTGTTCGAGTTTTTTGTCTAACTCCTTAAGCTCCATATCCAATTTTTCTTGAAGAGAAGAGTGTTCAAGTTCTTTCTCCTCCACTTCAGCCTCACCTTTACAGAGAAAGTTCGCATCAGATTAGTTCCCTGATAGGGCTTGGACAACATGATTACTACTGGAATAAAACAAGATAAAGATATGAATAAAAGGGACAACCCAGACCACCCACTAAACAGCAGCTATATCAAATGTTTATTTGCCCGTTGTGCACTATTTAATAACTGCTTACCATTTGTATCTACACTTTTGATGTCAGAATCCTCTGAATAGTCTAACCCAAGATAATCAACAGGTTCACCATGCTTTGAATTACTGGAGCTTTGTGAGTGAAGCAACTCTGCTTCTAGTTCTTGAATTTTGCTTACATACTTCTTCACCAAATCCAAATCCTAGGAGAAAGGGATCTCCAGAACCAGATCAGCAATTCTGCTAGTTTAGTAATAATGTGAAATAAGCATCAGTAGTAATTGAGTCAAACCTGATCAGAGTTGTCTATCTCATTCCAAGGTCTACCATTTTTAGAAGATTCAATCTTCAAGATTAGTCTATCCCTTTCGACCTGTCATATTATATCCTTATAAGAGATTTCCAGAATCAAGTCATTTTACAATTAATTTTTTTAAAAAAAAAAAACACTAACAATAAGTGAACAAACCTGGGCATCAATAGCACTCTGTGTTAATTGTTCGCAGCGAATCCGATGTTCTTTTACCTCCTTCTGTAGCTCTGCATTGCTTGCTTCAAGCAAAGAAATCTTGCTCTTCAGAATCTGCCCAACAAACATGGAAACTCAACAATCAAGGGATAGTACTGATGTGTCAAAAATATCTTTTCAAGCACATTCATCCAGGATCCTTAGACATGCTCCAACATATCATGGGTTGGTACAGATAGATAGTAATGTAGACCCTCAAGAATAGTAATACTTGTCTCCTATATGCACAAATAGTCCTAGAAAAGCTGAAAACTCCGGTCCTTTAGGTATGTTCGGTACGAAGGAAAATAAGTGGGTTATATAATCTAGACAAATACTATGAGAGGTGGATGTAGGAGGTAGGGGTGGTGGGGATGAGGGTTACAGGGGTGGGGTTGAGAATGAGGTGTGTTGGAAGGAGGAAATAGTCAGTGCGGAATGCCACTTGTGGAACTTGTTTTCCACTATAGAAGTCATTTTCTTCAATTTTAAGGAACTTGTTTTCCTAGGAAAAAAGTTGGACTGACCAAACGAACATTAGGTAAAATTAGAAAATATTTTCCTCCATAACAAGCACACCCTTAATCACTAGGAGAATATTGTACCTGAAGTTCCTCAAATGGCGCTCCAGAATCTCCACGAACATAAAGAAGCTCAGCTTGTAACTGCTCAATTTGACTCCTCATTCTTTGCATTTGGGCTGCCACTGGGTCACGGTTGACCTGCGAAAAAAGATTAGGTTCAAAAACAAAAATGAAACTCATGTTGATCTTGCTAGGAAAATTTGTACTTACAATAGCTTTGTTCTGAATGTTGCGAGCGCGATTTGCATACTTCAAAGTATTTAAGGTTTCCTCTGCATTGGTGTCAGCAGGACTGACACAAGCTGCATTCATTTAAGTAGAGTAAAAACAACATACTTGTGGTAACAGAAATACAGACTTTTACTGCTTTTAATGGTAAATAGAATAAATACCAATCATAACTGTCTTGCTGTTTCCTCCAAGTGAGTCCTGAAACAAATGTATGCACAAATTAATTTGACAGAATATTTACTTGCAATAACCAGCAATTATTTAAATATTGATTGCTCCTGTTTTAAGGAGAATTTTCCTATGCATGTGTCAGAATTAGAATTCTTGTGCTATTTTTCTTTTCTTAGGTTTCTCTTCAGGATAAAACTTGCAGAGCTCTGTATGCAACTCTCCAATTGATTTTGGTCTTCAAATGGACGAGCAGATTGTAAGTTAATTACTTACTTATGGTAGCCAAAAGTGATTCAGCTTAGTGTATATTACATTATAAAAGCGATTGAAGAAAGCAACTAAAGATGGTTGTATTTTTTAATGTTATAGAAGTTAAAAGCAGAAACCAGTGAATGCTACAGAGATTCATACCTGTAAGAGACGTGTTAGCTTGCTATCTCTGTATGGGATGTGGGCACCTTCTTTCCGCTTCTTGTCATCACCAAGGGCACTGATTACATTGCCAAGAGCAAGCAATCCCTTGTTGATATGAATGCCTACACCAGAATGCTCAAGCGATGAATACTGGATATGCATATTTTATGTTTAGTAGCTAGGAGTAGGAGAGATTATCCATCCAGTCGGTGATGTCTCAACTAAAACAGTAGCTTCACAAAATAAATACATAGTACAGTCATATTTCCAAAAATATAATTGGCATTACCCTCTCGTAAACGCATTTCATCAGCTCCAGTTCGCTTTGCTCGCTCTGAACCAGCAAGGTCAACCAAATGAAGCTTGGCACATAAGATGTCATCACCATCATCATTTGTTGATCCAGTAGAGCAATTGGATAATTTCTTTTGTTCTAAAGATATGGTAAAAATGGCATGTGACCGACTGTTGACATAAATAGAAAATAGGTTACTCCACAACTAGAACCAAAATTTGTTATATGAGAAACTTAAGTAAGGTCTACTAAAAATAAACAGGCATTCATGTGGTGATGTATATACCTTGACTGACTATTCATCTTGGTGCTTCCAGTGGCTCGTGCCACTGATCCTCGCAACAGGAAGCACGCCATCTCTTCTTTTGTCCTTACTTCTGCCTCTGTGACACCTGCCAGAGTAATTCCTCCGTGAACAGTTTCCCTTATTTGAATGGGAACCCTAGCAGGCCCCCCTGTAGGCTTTGCTGCCCCGTCAGTTTTGCTAAAGGCTATTGAATTTTGATCCAACAAATCAAACACCTCTTCTTTAAAAATCTACAAGAATAAAATGTTGACAGATAAACACGGCATATCATTTTTACCTTGCAAGGACATGTATTGAATGAAATACCAGAGTTTTCTTTCCATACCTCAATGAAGGATACCCTGATCAAAAGTTCTGTTGACTCCTTCATTGCCTCTGCTCTTGAGAATATAGTATTCATAACCATTGGGATCACTCCACCAGTTTGCTCTTCACCATTATAATTAGTGCCCATTGTATATGTTTTCCCAGAGCCCGTCTTCAACACGCACATTATTGCAGAATGTATATAGTTAGTCTTTCATGTCAAAACGGTACATTCAATTCAAGGACATAAACAAGATGAAATAATAGAGCTACGTAAAAACAGAAAAAATTCAAGCAAATTAGACCTTAAAAAATGAACAAGAAATGAGCAAAAATACTGGCACCTTACCTGACCGTACGCAAGCACAGTCCCATTGTAGCCTTGGAACAATGCATCCACAAGAGGTGCAACACATTCATCAAATATACGTGAGGAAGCATAGCCTCCACTCCCAAATACATAATCAAATGTGAAGACATGTGATCCAATTTGCACCTGTTTGTGGTCAAGAACCACAACAAAAGCCAAATCAGTGTAGAGATCATACATCTGTTGTGATAAAATGATAGTTGGACTTCATTTATCCACAATATGGCACAATAAAATTTACTAATAATTCAACACTGAACGACTAAAACTTTTGCAAATGCTAGAAAAGCAATTATTTAAAATAAAAAATGCTCACCGGAACAAATAACAACTAAAAACATAAAAACGGTACTATACAAAAGAATACCAGCTAAAATCAATAAAGTAAGAGCACCTGTGGTTCTCCGGGAACTACTGTGACACAATCAGTGCATCCAATAAGAAGCTCAGAAGTAACTAGCGGTCTAATGTTCACAGCAACTCTCACACACTGTGACGTGTCTTTCGCCTCGGAAGTCTCCATTGCCACTCAATGTCAATCCTAGAAACCTAACTTAAATCAGACCACACAATGAATAGCAGCAAAACAACACCTCCTCAGAGAAAATTACCAATTGAAACCGTCGAAGGTTCCGATGGGGTTATCAAACCACATTTCCCATCTATGCACAGACAAATCACCGAAGATTACAAAAAAGTAACAAGACTCAACCTCAATCATCAAGACAATAACAAATTTGAACTCATAAATACAATCAACTATGAGCACAAATGTTCAATTCAATCTCTAGCATAATGAAGCAGTTCACAATATAGATATACTGAATGAATCAGAAAATCCAGCTCGGACCACCTAATAAAAATCAGCCAAAACCAAGCTCCTCCATAAAAAAAACTAACTGTAACAATCAAAATTTCCAATTGAGGTTTCAAACCACATTTTGCTATCAAAATCACAAAAAATACAGTATACAACCAAAATTCTACCTCAATGCATACAATGACAAATTTAAACTAAAAAATTACGAGTATAACTCAAATAGATATTCAATCTCGAAAAAAGGAAACCGATATTTGAAATGAGGAAATGAAGCAGAAAGTCAAGCTCGATTGCTACACAACCCTCATTTCCATAGCTAGGGCTCCAAACACCTCATCCACCATTTTCCTACTATAAAATCGCCAAATACACAAAAAAAAAAAACAAATCCTATACTAATCACAATCTCAACTCATAAACACAATCAGCAATCAGCACAAAAAAACGCTAAATCCCAGATTCAACCTCCAGCAAAAATGAAGCCGCTCAAACTATCGAGTATTCCAATTAAAGCTCCAACAATAACCATACTTCCTTATAAACAACAAAGTTAACCAAATCCTCCCTTCATACATCTACACAAACAGCAAAAAAAACAAAAAAAATTACCTAGTGAACACAGCCAGTAATTTGTACAGAACTTTCCGATGAGAGATTCGATCTCCGGTGACACGAATCGCAGTCGGGAGATCGAGACGGTGAATTTGTACCTGCGATGAGAGATTTGAGATGCTCGTTAGAGGGGTGGGGGTAGGAAGGGGGAGAAGAAGGGGGGCGGTATGCTGTTTCAAAAAAAATGAGTAACGGGAAGTGTTGTTTAAATTGAAATTGAAGAAAGAGATAGCGCTTTAGGTCCAAATTCAAATTTGTTGATTTGTCACGTGCCGTGTGTGTGAGTCGCACGTTTGTTTTCCACACGATTGTGAATTATTTGAGTTTTTACTTTTTATAGTTATTTCGAAGATCAATTGGATTTCATCTATATATTGTTTGCAACAAATTTTAAACATAAATCTTACAAAAGAAAATTTTATTGATTAAGATAGCGGGTACAATTCTGTTGATCCCTTGATTCTACTCTTCTAGGATTTATCCATGATTCGAGGATTCGAAGGCCGTTAGTGGTGTATTTCTCGAACTAGAATGATATAAATTTGACCTCTCTATGTGAATAATCCATCAATTTGTGGAGTATTCGAGATCTTGATCTCTTTATGAAATTTTCGAGATACCTTTTAAGGGAATTTAATACATTTTATATAGGCATAAACTAGGGTTTAGGGTTGAGTGGCCTCGCAAAAATCCTTATATGTGTTGAACACAATTTTAGATTCCCAACTCAAATTGAATGAAATTTCAATGTCTATATATATATATATATTAAATCATGTAAACTAGTTTATCTCGCATAAAATTAAAATGGTCAAAATATAATTTATCAAATTATTGAACTCTATTGTTAGACTATGATTATATTTTTAGATCGGTTTAGTTTTAGAAATTAATGGTGAAATGTTCAGTAACATTTAAATAAAAGAACACAATGAACCATGAATAATATAAGATAAAGACTACCTAATAACTATAATCGAACGAATGAACTTAAAATCAATATAAAATACTACTTTCTCCGTCTTATTTTTATGTGATATAGTTTGACTCGACACAAAATTTAAGAAAGAAAATAGACATCTTATAGTGTCAATCTTTTTGGGAAGGACTAAAAAAGAAAAATATATCATATAAACTGAGACAGAGAGAGTATAAAAGATCAATATCAATTTGATTTTTACATAAATGTAATACTTGACAAAGTAAATTAGTTTATCTCCCTAAAATCAAGTTACCTTAACATATTTTATGACATTGTTAATACTTTTAAATCGTTGTAGATCTATAATAACAATAATAATAATAATAATATGATTATTAATAACTAAATGGAAGAATATAATTTCATCATATAAATAAAGCAAAGTAAAGGCTAGCCCCAATTATACAAATTTTAAAACCATGGAATCATACAAACTTAAACAAATAGGAATGAAAAAGTTATAAGTTATAACATACTTTTTGTTCTTTTTGTTACTTTAGAGTTCTTCTATTTTGTTCTTTTTTGTTTAATTAATAGTAATTCAACTTTGTAAATTCTTTTCTAATATTTTGCCTCAGGGGTTAGTATGATCCTGCCCTTAGGCTAGTGGGTATTTGTACACATAAGATATTTTATTTTTACTTTTTTAAGTGTTTTAAGCAATATTTCTAGTGGATCGCTAAGATATTTTATTTATGAGTGAGATTTTATAAACATCAAGTTACAATGATCGTCATGAGCTATTTTATTTATGAGTGAGATTTTATAAACATTAAGTTACAATGATCGTCATGAGCTTGGTAACAAATTTTGATTATTGTCGCAGCTTGTTGTTTAAAAATCTCAATAATACAATTTACTTAGAAATTTGATTTAAATTATTTTAAGTAAACTATAAAATTAAATTTGAAATGTCAAGGTCAATTATTTCAATTATTAATTCAACCTTAATTCTTCCAAAAATTATAAACCTAATTTATTTTATTTTCTACAAACAAGATTAGTAAACTCTATTGTTAAAAGAAAAATTACATAAATTAATCTATTTTAAAAAATAATTACTGATTTTATCGATACTTTTTGTTTATTACTATTTATAGCAATGCTTTGTTAAATCTGTAATATGTATTAAAAGTGAATTATATATGCAATATATATAAATTATAATTGTTTTTTGAAATATATCATGTTTGTTTGTTTGGTAAAAAATTGTCACATTGTATTATAAGTGTATTAAAATGTGTGATAAATGTATTATTTATCATTAAAATTTATATTATATGTGAATAATAAATTGTTCTTTGTAATATGTATTAAACTTGTATTATGAATAAATTAAAAATGTTCAAGTAAATAAAAATATTATTACTATAAATAGTAAATATTTTTTTATCATAGTATATCTATATAAGTTTCCCATTGTTAAACTTAAAACCAAAACCAACTCAAAACAATCATAAATGAGTAACAAGTTTCAAATTTTCTACTGTATAAAATCTAGTGGACTAATTGAGTTTAAGCTGAAAACTCTCATTTTTAAATGGGCCTTAAGAGTCATAGCCCAACCATCAAGCTAACGGGTTGGATTTGATTGATTTTAGGGAAAATTGTATATAATAGCAAACTAATAACCTAAAATAAATGGAATAGCTAGGGTTTGATTTAATTGTGCTCCATAGCAAACATTAGCTAAAATTTGCCAGCGTCTCTCTCCCAAAAATCTAGCTCACCACTCTCCATTCTCGCTCGCCTCTCTCGCTTTATACACAGAAGTGTATAATTCTGTTTCTGTTTTGTATAAAGCGAGAGAAAATTGTATATACACATGAAAAAATGTATATCTTCGTGTTATACACTTAATTATATAATTTACAAACATTTTACTTCAAATATTGCAGAGAAAAAGGCCAACGAATTATACAATTACGAATTATACAATTGCGGTGAAATACAATTTTATCTAGCTTTATACAACAGAAGTGTATATATTGTGTTTCTGTTTTTGTATAAAGCGAGAAAAACATATATCTTCTTGCTATACACTTATAATTATGCAATATACATACATTTTAATTCGATTCAACTGTATGCAAAGCAAATTATACAATTGCAGAGAAATAGGCCAGCAAATTATACAATTTAGGCCAGGGAATTATACAATTGTATATGTATAGCGAATTATACAGTTTTATGTTTGCTATGGAGCGCAATTATGCAAACAAGCTATAGCATACAAATATGAATTTTTTGTTTGCTATATGTGAAAGTTGCCCTTGATTTTATGGATCGAATGTGTTTTAATTTTTAATCATATAGGTCATTTTATATTTTGATCGCCTTATTTAACTCATATTTCATTTATGTTTTATTCTGCGGAAAGAAACACTTAACGACTCCAAATATAATTATCATGCACTTCATACTTTTTTATTTTAACTTAAAAATAAATTTTTTTTAAAGATAATCCAAACAGGCTCTTACGTAGAGGGAAAAAAAAAAAAAAACAAGGCAAGTTGAGCAACAAGTTTGGCCTTATATAACAAAACAATTAACAAGGGTATGGAAACTAAGGACCACTTGTTTGAAATTTGATTGGTAAACTAGCAGCAGCCTTTGTCCTTGTTTTCCATATGTTCCTTTCTATCTCATTTTGGTATCCGTATTAGAATTACTATATTCAAAATTCAAACTCGAGATCTTTGATTAAGATAGTCCTTCATTTACTGCAACACATTCTTTAATGATCTCACCTTATAGTTATTAACACCTGAAGTAGCAATATGTAGATTTTCAAATATGTAATTCCAATGATTTATCGAAAATAACTCTTCTTTATTGATTACTTAAGAGTCTTTTTCCAAAAATGAGCATATAGAGAGAAAGAGTTAAAGGTCAAAAAACACATGTTTGAGAGAATGTGAGTTTTATACATGAACTATTTATCCAATTGTAAGAAAACACATCTAAACGTTGACTAGAGCAAATATTTATAAAGAAATGCTTCTAGGCGTGTTTGTCCATAAAAGATTTATCTACCTAGCATATATAACGACTCTATTTGCTAACACGTCATATTTTAATATATTTTTAATTTACTTTTTTAAAACCCTAAATCGCTCTCTTCTTTAAGTTGAAGATATTAATATTACGATAAAAACAAGACCACGACTAAAAAGATAAAAGAAGAAGATTGGTGGTTCTCTATGTATATTGTATATGTCCAAATGACATGCAAAAGTTATGAGAAAATTAGACAAAGTACATGACATGACAAGTATCTTATCCTTATTAAGGCAAAAAAAATATCTCATCACTCAAAACAAGAAAGATAAAATTACCTTCCAAGTAATTTCATAATTTTTATATTAGTCGAGCAGATTAATGAAAAATTTATTTTAGCGTGTGAATCGTGAATACAGACTAAATTTGTAACTTGTTTGGCCAAATATGTTTTTGAATTTGACTTTTCAATTCGAAAAACATTTTAGTTAATTTAGAACAGTAAAATAAAGATTTTAAAAAAGAAATATAATTTTTTTTGAATAATATTGTATATTTTTATTTCAACTTTTAATTTGACGCAATTTTTTCTACTTTTTTATTACAAATATATTTGATATTTTATTTCGACAATCATATGCATAATAAATCAATTATACAATTTTTAAATTTGTACATAAATTACATTTTAAAATATGTTTTCTTTTTCCTAAAAGAACTATTTTTATAATAAATATTTGTCAGAATAAACTGATTTCGACCGTTTTGAAAAAATGGCTAAGGTCGTTGGATTTATTGATTTTTGTTAGGTAGGTATTAACTAAATACAGCTACAATATTAATTGTTATAGCTATACTAATTTTATATACAAATTATACAAATATGAAATAACTAATAGACAATTATTCATACACGCATAACTCTAATTATACTTAACTATGAGTAATATTTTTTAAAAATTTATTAATTAAACACAAATTAATAGCGCTCAGACTGACTTAAAAATTAATCAAACTTATTTTTAAGTCGGTTTTTAATTTCTGAAAGTGTTTGGTAAATATAAAAATAAGTTAGAAAGCGTTTTGACTTAAAAATCATTTTTTATTTTTGATTTAAAAATTATTATTTTTTATCTAATAGGCTTTGATTCTCACGTACATTTTAAAATAAATTGGGATATGACATAATTATCTTTTAGATTATGATTGAAATCTCAAAATATGACTTAATTTTAAATGATTTACTTTTTATGTATAATTTTATAAATCTTTATCTTATATGATGCTCGAACATCTCTAATGCGTCTTTAAATGTATGGAATCACGAAGTATGTCAAGTACGTGGATACTTTGTTTCTATTTGTTGATAATAAATTAATTTTGAAAACTCTTTGTATTTAAAAGTAGTAGTAAGACGATGAAATGAATGGAGCCACGTAAGAGGGTGTAAACGTGGTGAATTATCCAAAACAGATATTCCTTTCAGTTTTTTTCACGCAACTGTAGCCGTCGGTGTTTTCCGTGTTGCCCAGCATCTTCCTCCGCCATTCCATAGATAAACGAAGATCTACTACCATTTTTTCAAGTGAAGTTGCTTCACTGATATCATCGATTTTATTGGTTTACAGGTTCGTAATTACCTAGATTCGAGGATAAATGGTTCGTTTTTGTTGTTGTTGATGTGAATTTTTTTTTTTTTTTTTGAAGTTTGATGGTTGAGTGTTTTTTTTTGTTTGTTTGAAGATTTAGGAGTTTGATTAGGTAAGTGAAGAAGGAAAGGAGAAGATCTTTGTGAGTGTGTGGTGTAGTAGCAATGCTGTAATTTTTACTGTTGATTGTGTTTAGATTTTTCTCGTCATGTTGTATGCATTAACTTGTAATTGTGCTTGATGTGGCGTAGCGTGGCTTAGTGATAGGATATATGAAATTTGTTGGAGTGAAAGTCTTCAATAACATACACAGTGTAATCTCATGAAGTAGGCTGTGCGGAGGATAGGAGGTAGAGAAATTGTTTTGATAGATCATCAGTTCGAAGTCTTACTTTAGATACTTCTGTGATCAAAAAGCTTGTGTAATCGATTGATCAGAGTGCTAGGTGGGAGAGGACGATCACTGCACTTGTTAATCTGTTGTGATAATGAGTGGAGAGTTAGTGTGTATAATGTCAAAAAGAATTTCAGCTATATTTAAGGTGGTGAGTGTGCCAGAGGAAGACACTATTGCAAATCTATTACTGTGTTGGATAACTGGGACCTAATAAATCAGTTAAAGGAGGAGGCTTTCTTTATGCTTACTGTTAGGCAGGTTGCTTCTTGCTTAATTTGATGTTGATGCTGCACTATTTTGTTTTTGTAGGTTCAGAAGATATAAAGGTTCTTATCATATGCAATTTAACATTGTGACTTTTGGGTGTCATTTCTTTAAGCATATTAGAAAATGGCAGTTTCTGTGTCGCTGCTGCTGCCCCGTGAATTGGGTATTCACGGAAAATGTGGACTAAGCGGTCAGTCTAAGGTACAATAGGATTCTTGCGTTTGATTTTAGTTTTTAATGTATCAATAGAGTCAATGAAGTCGTCAATTGTTTATTGATAAAATAAGGACGCCCTCAGTTCTTACTTTTTTGTTTTTTCTTAGGGCATGAGCAGGAGTCAGACAGATTCTTGCAGCATATTTCTGTCATCACATTCTATGGTATGATTTGGGCTGAATTATAATCACCACAAGTCCCTTTAATTTTCACCCCTCCTCATTTTCTTTGCTAGCTTTTTTGATGACTCACTTTGTTGTCATTATGTTATTAAATAAACGTGGTTCAATAATTTGCTACCTCCACGAAGTAATGGTGAGGTCTGTGTACACATTCTACCCTCCCCAGACCTCATCGTGGGATTTCACGGAGTATGTTGTTGTATATCATGGACTTATCAATTATTTCAACTTTTTGTTGATCTTATTCTTTAAGAAGTTGATTCCTTTACTTCATTGCATTGCCTAAGCATCATGAAATTGACTCAAGAAAACTAAGCTTTATGTACTTGACGTGATCTTGAATAGTTCCATTAATAGGTTGAGTTTAGCAGACACACTAAAATTATCTCAAATATGCGCATCTTGGGTTGCTTATCTAAATATTGAGGGAGTCTTGAGCTCAAATTCATGTTTGTTAACTAGATGAATTTACTTATTTTGGCTTGTGATCAGATCGTAAAGCTTGATAATGTGGAAAGTTTTAGGAAATCCCTAAGAATGTGATGCGCCTTTATTGTCACGCAAGTGTATTTGCATTTGTAAAGTTCGATTTGATAAGTGTAGTTGCAGATAAATAAACTGAGACTGGTTCTAGCTTGAATTGTGGTGTATCGAGCTAATTCGAGTTAGAACTTGAGTTTTTTTGAATTCAGTATGCTCAAGCTGATATTGTTATAACAATTGAGCAAGCTTATTAAATAATCAACTCAAGTCATCTTGTTTATACCTCTACTTATTAGAATAATAATAATAATGATAACAATAATAATAATAATAATAATAATAATAATAATAATAATAATAATAATAATAATAATAATAATAATATTTATATATTTTTATAGTATTCTTGGAAGTTTTGAAAGTTGAATGAAGTAACGGAGCATTTGCTGCAATTATTCTACAAAACTCTCTTAAACTATATTATAAGTCGTGGTTGTACTGCATCTTCAGCGGCAGGATCCTTGGAGCATCTACCTTCTGAATACTGTACACAGGCCTTTGTTTTCCCATCCTTCACCAACTAGATGTAATGTATTACTATGCCGCTCCTTGCTAAAGTCAGGTGGAGGATATGAGAGTCAAGTTCTGGAAACAGCAACACTGATTTGGAAAAGGTAGATGGTTCTATATTTATTATCTTTTATCAAGTTGCATGGACATTTAGATCTCGGAGTTCTTAATAACTGATTCTTGTCATCCAATAATGCAACTCCTATCACCAATGAAGTTTCTAGTAATTGATTAGAATCTCCTTCTCAATGAGCATAAGTTCTTTTTTTTTCACAAATCACAACCCATTCTTCAGCCTTGTAATTTATCTTGATCTTGATTTTCTGTCAAATTAAACGTCTGACGATTTCTTTACTTGAAAGTGGAATAATCACTCCTGATTAAAGCAACCCCATCTACTCTATTTATCCCCCATCCATGACCCAATATTAATTTGATCAAAGTGGTACCTATTCAATTATTAATTTATTTTGCAGGTCATTAAGTACAATACATGGAAGCCCACTTGTGCTTCAGCTGATTCCGGCCATTGGTGTTCTTGTTTTTGCTGCATGGGGTCTCACTCCACTGATGCGCTTTGGAAGAAAGCTTTTCCTTCATGTACTGGCTTCTCTAGACAATCTTTCTTGCTGGCTTGCTGCAAGTTGTATACATCATTATCTCTTCCCAAATTAAAGCTTTGTCTGAAAATATTCTTGCAGGAAAGTGATAGCAATTGGAAACAGAGTAACTGGCATTATGTTACAGCTTCCTATCTTAAACCTGTGCTTTTATGGACTGGAGCAATACTTATATGCAGGTTAAATGGCAGTGCAATTTAAACAAAGTTGAAATAAAGTTAGATATATGCTTTATAAAACGCTCATGCTGCTGGTATTGAACGTTTGCAGAGCAATAGATCCACTGGTTCTACCTACAGTTCCTAGCCAGGCAGTCAAGCAAAGATTTCTTAATTTTATACGATCATTATCGACAGTGATGGCACTTGCCTACTGTTTATCTAGGTGATATGTTTGCTTTCAAAATTTGATTTTTGGATGCATTAGTGACAATTTTATTTATTCTTGCTCTTGGCCATAACATGACAGCTTATCATCATACTCTTGTTTTTTCTTAATTAACTTAATGATGTAATGCTGATTAGTTTCTCTCTTTTTATGCTAAGCTGATCTTTATTATCCTTTTGGCAGCTTGATTCAGCAAACACAAAAATTCCTCGTGGAGACAAAAGACCCTGCTGATGCAAGAAATGTATGTCTGGGAATTATACGTTTACTACAATTTGTTGAAGCTTGGAGAATTTAAAACCTTGATAAATGCACAAATGTTTATGATGAAACTCCATATAGATATTTAAACATCACCTAGAGCTAATGCTAAATACGGCAACTAAATATCTGGAAACAGTTTACGTATCTGTCGAAAGCTTGTCGGTGGCTGTTAGTTGGTTCCCCTTTCTGCAAGACCATGTTCTTTTTCCGAAGAAATTCCTTTCTTGGCTAACTGATTAGGATCTAACTCCAGAACGGAGGCTTATTTTAGTTTGGCAGCTGCATACACTACTCTGTAATATTTTTTTACACCTTTCCTGTCCATATTTATGTAATCTAAACTATCACAACAATTAAACTCTTAAGGATTAAAGTTGCCTCAAAAGAAACATATGCAGCAAAATGTCGCTCATTGTTGCCTTCTTTGATCAAAGTCTTATTCTTCAAATATGTGTCTCGCTCTTTGCAGATGGGGTTCGAATTTGCAGGGAAAGCTATATATACTGCAGTATGGGTTGCTGCCGTTTCATTGTTCATGGAATTGCTTGGTTTTTCTACACAGAAGTGGCTGACAGCTGGGGGTCTTGGGACAGTATTGCTCACTCTTGCTGGTCGTGAGGTAATCTGAGCATTTATTTTGAATTCCTAGGTGCTGCTAAATCAGCTCTTATACTTTTCTCCATCTTATTTAGAACATTCTCACTATTGGTTGGTTGGACATCACTTTTTATTCACATTTCTTTTCTGGATAGAAATCTTGTTGCCACTTGCACTAGACCAACTTATTTTTTATAAACACTCTGTTGCTTGTCAGATACTTACAAACTTCCTCTCGAGCATAATGATCCATGCAACAAGGCCCTTTGTTCTAAATGACTGGATACAGACTAAGATACAGGGATATGATGTCTCTGGCATAGTGGAGGTAACTTTTTGGTCCTGCCACCAATTACTCCCCGTCCCTAATTACTTGTCCACTTTTATATATAATTGACATAGTGAGTTTACCATTTTACCCCTATTAATTATAAAGTGGATAATTTGAATTTTCAAGAAGTTCTACCTTTTTCAAACTAATTAATTGAGGGTATAATAGGTAAAAACAATTTGTCCTTTCTTGACTTGTGAAAATGGACAAGTAATTAGGAACAACTATAAAAGGAAAAGTGGAGAAGTAATTAGGAACAGAGGGAGTAGATGATAAGAAACATAATAAACAATTACAATAACAAGAAGTATTGCATGCTTGATATGCAAGGATTTGCAATAAAGCTGTGGTAGGGTAACAACTAACAAAATCTATTTGTGCTGAATAAGTTGAATAGAAAGCTAAATCATCGGATTGAACTGTTGCATGACTGCTTTCTTGTTGTTTAGCACGTAGGTTGGTGGTCACCTACAGTCATAAGAGGTGATGATCGTGAAGCAATTCATATACCAAATCACAAATTTTCAGTGAATATCGTCAGGAATCTTACTCAGAGGACTCACTGGCGGATCAAGACTCACCTTGCCATCAGCCACTTGGATGTGAATAAGATCAACGTTAGTGAATCAAATTTTCTAGTTAGATAAGATCAAATCCTCCTGTTTTTAATAAATAGTTCTGTTGGCTGATGCGAATTTCACGACTCCTTCATGTATAGAACATTGTTGCGGATATGCGGAAGGTTTTGTCAAAACATCCTATGGTGGAACAGCAACGATTACATAGACGAGTTTTTCTGGATAGCGTTGATCCAGAGAATCAGGCTCTTAAGGTGGGTGGTACCTCTTTCGCTATCTTATTCATTGCCTGAAATACAGTGGTAAACTGCATTGACAGCTTTTCTGTAAGGCAACTAGTTATGGTCTTGATATTGTCTTCACGAGTTATAGGCTTGAACAATAATGGCATCTCAGTTGGCTGAATCATCTATTTAGTGCCGTGTTAGATTTATTAAGATTCTATAGAAATATAAACATGTAGGATTAGTCATGAGTGTTTATCTATATGATTTCTTTCCTTGATTGTTTATTTTAGCCTGTTTTGCCTACTTTGCTTCACTTGAGCCGAGGGTTTATCAAAAACAATTGTTCTACCTTCACAAGGTAGGGGTAGGGCTGCGTACACACCACCCTTCCCAGACCCCACTTGTGGGATTCAGCAGTACTGTTTGTTGTTTTGCCCACTTTCTTCACTTCGTTCCCTCTGGCAAAATGTTAAGAAGGCTAACTGCGTCTTATCCCCCTGCTTGATTTCTTTCATCCATATTTGAGCTGTTCTTTCCTATTTGAAGAAATGTGTGGGACCGGTGGAGACTGGTAAGGGGTGAAGGATCTCTCTCAATTATGCTTTTTGAAAATGTATTATCACCCTGAATAAGTAAATCCTCGTTATCCAGGGTGAAGATGCACATAAAGAGTAAGATAGAAGCCGTCGAAGTGCAGAGCCCAGTGCAAGTAGTGGGAACTTCTAGCCGCATCTAAGCTAGATCACTTTATTTATTGTGCAAGTGTGTCAACCTGTCTTCCGTACTAATTGTACATGTTATCTAATCTTGGCAATCTTTTGTTTTACATATTGTGCATTAAAAGTCTAAGGTATTGATTCCTTTTTAATAGTATGACTCATCTTTTGTAATCATTGCATGTGAAACAGATACTGATTTCTTGCTTTGTGAAGACTCCTCGTTTTGAAGAGTACCTCCGAGTGAAGGTACAAGTTTTATCCTTTCTTTCAATGAAGTAGTCCTAAGTCTAACTTTGTAAATCCATCTTTGATTACAGTACTGCTAGTTAACCAACCGCCACAACTTAATCAATTTATACTTGGTCATGTATAATCCTTCACTAAGTGCCCTGATTTTAGATGATGGACATTCTATATGCTTGATGCATTCACTGTCCCTTCTGTCCTCTGTACCTCTGTTCCTCCTGCTCGTCTTACCTTTGCCAGAACTGTTTTCATGTAAACTACGGTGGGACTAGTTTGTTATATTGTGATGCCAAAGCCAACTCTCGTAAGGAGTAATAAATGAAGCTTACATGAACTACGAAAAATGTGAAATTGATATTTTGATACCAACTTTCGGATGTAATACAAAATGTTGATGCAGTATCTTCCAACTCTAACTCCAAATTGCAGGTATACGTAGATCCAATATGCTTCTAGCTTGAGGCCATTTTATTGATCTGCATCTGTGGTGTGTGTTTGTCACTCGAGGTACTTAGGTGTATTAACGATTCTCGCTGTCCAACTTTTGGTTTTCAGGAAGTTATATTGCTGGATCTCCTTCGAGTAATCAGCCATCATCGTGCTCGACTTGCTACACCTATTCGTACTGTGCAGAAAACATCTCGCGAGATTGATGCAGATGATGTACCATTTGCTGATTCCATTTTTTCTCGTAACCGGCCTAACCGCCAAGTCCTCCTCATCGAGCCTTCTTATAAGATCAGTAGTGATGATAAAGCCAAAGCTTCTACTCGTTCAGTACAACCTGATGAAGAAAAAGACCAAAAGGTTGAAGCAACAATTACATCACGGACTGCTGATGACACAAATGGCAAGCCATCAACTCTCGTTGATAAGGAAGTCGATAAGGCCTCATCAGCATCAAATGCTAATGGTGATGTAAAACCAGCAACTTCACCATCAGATGGAAAATCACTAAAACAAGGATCTACCAGTCCAGTTAAAAGCAACTCTGAGAAAAACCAAGTTGCTGGAGAACCCCCGGGATTGACATCAGATACCAACATTGAGAAGACAGATGCAGCGTCTTCTGCTTCACAGGCACAACAAGATACCGAAAGACCACTTTCTTCTCCACCTTCAGTTGGAAGGCCCATGTTAGAAGACAACATTGTTCTTGGTGTTGCACTGGAAGGGTCAAAACTAACACTTCCAATTGAGGAGGACGAAACGACTCCACCTTCTCCCTCGGAATCAAAAGAGTTAGCTGCCTGCCGGAATGGTAATAGCTCAACCAACTCAAACAAAGATAAGACGGACGATAAGATGCCAGGAGCTCCAAGCACACAAAGTACATCAAATGAACAAAAAGAACGCGAAAGGTGATTATTTGAAGGTTGAGCAATGTGCAATGATGCGCTAAGGCTATTTTTTAGAGCTTGCATTGTGCACACTGTAAATGTTTCTCATGAATTTTATTTTATTATATATAATTGTGGAGCATTAGTTGGCTTGTATTTAGCATTTGGTAATGATCAATGAAGACACAATAATACCACTAACTTTTAGCTTAAGGCTTGGTCTAACCATCCACCATCTTTAGCTTGTAATTCAACTGTTCTCTTCTACCATAACTTTTGGAGTATTATTTTACTACAGTACGCAGAAGGATGAACTTATTACCTGGCTGTGGTGAAAAACCAGACAAAGAGAATACACGGAAGTGAAAATGCTTAAATATGTAGTCGAACTTTTAAAAAAGACTCGTTTATACTATTTGTTAAAAAGATTGGCTCATTCGTTAAAAGTTCTATTCATCTATATCATTTTTCATTTTGAGAAAAGGCTCCTCCATTCCACCATTTTTTTTTTACTGACAAGCCAAACTTCTAATGAAGGCATAGATGAATTATTTCCAATTAGCAAATAATGGCTTGAATGCAAACAGAAATGACAAAGATGAGCTAAATTTTTAACGAATGACATAAATGAACCACTTGTCAAAGTTCAATGACATATTTGAGCTTTTCGTATAAGAAAAGATGATAGTGCATTATATTCACCATGTTGTCAATATCCTAGGTAACTGGACACATTTAATTACCAACTATGATCATTCAAAATATCGAATTTGATCATTATGGTGCTGTATCCTGAACATGGTCAACTAAAGATCCTAGAATACAAAAACATAACAAAATATACACGTAAAATATCACGTATGATCAAATTACAACCTCCAAAGTGTTGTCAAATTAAGCTTTACACATGCAATCAGGAGCAGGGTAAGTATATATCGACTGCTTCTCCTTGCGTATCCGCATTTGTCCTTGTCTATTCTTGTGACCCTGCTGTACTGCCTGCTGAAATTCAGACCACTCAATAGTCTTGTTGAGGAAGAGCTTGCCTAACAATGTCATGTTTGGTCTAACGGTCTTAAGATTCTTGTATGCTCGATGCCCCAACTGAGAGTTGACAAACCCGCCCCATGGTTAGTTTTCAAAGCATAATCAAGACTAAAACAGACTAGACTAGAATAACTAATCGGACATTCTGATATACAAGTAAGATTACCAGTGCATTGTGCATATTGCCGGGAGAGGCAGAAATGAATATATCACTCTGCATGCTCACGTAATAATCCACAGCTGCTAGTAAAGAAGCTTTTCCTTCTACTTCAGATAGTTCATGAGAAGAAGCAAGGCTTTTCTTGTCCTCCATAAATGGAAATAACTGGCGGAGTGCTGATATCCTTGCTTCTCCACCGTAAACCTGATGAGAATAAAGTCCACAGAGTGCGTAAGCTGTTGTTGACAATGAAACACATCATTCTTTGTAAGAAATAAGTAATATCATAGTTAAGGCACCTTGTGGGAAGCAAGATATAGGCGTGTGCTGTTGTTAAATCCCAAGGCTGACAAAAGAAGTCCTATCTCTTCCGGAGTTAATGGACAACGCCCTTGGCCTCTTAACTCTTCATCTGTGAATTGGGAGTTTAGCACTCTCCCTTGCCAAAGTACTTGCCGATATTTTGCAAGAGCAAGTTTCTCAGCTTTGCCACCACCAAAATCACAAGCTGAGTGAGCAGCCATATCCTGTTTAAAAGACGTTTTCCAGGCAATTAATACCCAAATGCATTAAATGACAAATCCAGGTCTTGCACAAAATGTGAAATTAGGTCTTAGGCCTAACTCACACCCCAAAAGCTAGCTCAAAGGGAGGAGGATTGTCCAAGCCTTATAAGGAGTCCATCCATCTCATTAATCACCGATGTGGGACTTTTGTCATTCTTTAACAAAAACCATTTTATTTGTTTCCATTTATGAACAGGGGTGGATCAAAATCAAGGTGTCCAAGTGAATTCAAGTGAAACAAGATAGGCTTTAACTTTCTTAACTTGGAGACTTTTATAGGCCTAGTTACCTAAAGTTGGCTGACAGATAATTACTGTAGATCCCTTTGATTTCTGAATCTTCATATAATAGTGTCTTTTAACTAAACACAGACATGAAAAATTAACATAAAACACTGGTACAGTACTATGCCCACATAGTTGTACCAAAATCCCAAGACACACTCCATTTTAACATAGTTTATGATTGTAAGAACAGAATTGAGTCAGCAAGGTCGTAGATAATCATACTTTATCAAAGCGAAGATGCAATACAACATACTTCCCAGCTCCTGCTCTGTCATTTTCCCAATTGTGGAAGAGTGTAGCGCTTGATGCGTTATTTAAATTAGGAGGGCTACGCAGACGACTGACGAGTGCATCGCCTAATCTTCTGACATGTGGAACAAAAACTAGAGCGTGAAAGTTGACCTTACAGCGCAGATGCTGGATGTCTGAAGGTTGGTTATCAAAAGCCAAACGGTGAGAGAATGGAGCTATAGCTACAATCCCATAGCTGAAAAAAGAAGAAATTAGTCTTGTTGTGAGTTCAAGCTATATCATACAAAGAGAAGTTCGTACTATGTTCATTGTTGAAAGCAGAGTGTCCCAGTTAAATCAAGCCTACAAAAATGCATTTGGTAATGACCATTGTGTAATGTGTTAGCTAGAAAAACTGAAAATCTATGAGCACGGGCAATGGCTCTGTTTATGTGATGATCTAATATTGCTTTCTGGATGCAAGTGACCGATATTTCCATGACTTTCTTTCTTTTTTCTTTTTTTAACTTCTCGTTGCCCAAGGGAGTGGGAGGAGGTTGTTAATGTTGATCTCTCAAAGACCAAGTAAATGCGGAGTCCATTTTGATTAATTGATTTCACAGCTTTGAGAGGATTTCATAGTTTCTGATAACTCCAGTATTGTGTATAATCTGACCATAAAAAAAGTTACAAATGCATCTATGGTAGTGTTATGACAAAAAAAAGAAAAAGTGTTGATGACACTTTAATTGATGGAATATGATATCTATTGAAAATGATCATGAGAATAAAATGTTAAATTGATAGTTGCAACTCGTTTAACATGGAAGCAACACATAAAGAAATGAATGAATGTCAAATCACTTGCATCAAATATAACCATCATGCCTAGTGAAAAACAAAACTTTTCAGAAGGACATATTTCAAGTGCAATAACATGAATAGTCCGTCAGTAATTCACTATAAGTCTCAAAAAAAGGGTTTATATTTCAGTAGTACCTCTGCATTACAGGCAGAACATTCTCCTGGTACCATGAAGCAGAAGCATGTACAGGTGCAGTCTTAATTCTAGTAGGACGTATGCCTGTTGCATAATATTCTCTGGTACTCCAGGAGTAGTCACTGGGAAGCTCTTTAACTATAGAAATATCACCACTCAAGACACTGATAAAGTGATCAACATCAAATATATCTGCAAAGGAACTGTGAAAAGCACTTCAGATAAGCAGTATCAGTCCAGAAAAAAGGCACTTCACATTGAACTTTAAAAGTATGTACAGAATGGATGCTGCAATAGCTGACACTAAATACCTTGAATCCTGCCAAACTGGATTTACTTCAAGATACGGAATCACAAGTGTTGCATTTAAAATTTTGGCAACAGCTACTGCATCACAGATCTATCATGGGAGCAAGTAAACAAGAAATAAATCATTCATGACACTAAAGCTCCCCTAGAGTAATATACATCAACAATCTGGAAATTAACCAACATCGTAACCGAAAATTACATACCCCCATCCTCTGTTGGTTCAGTCCTCCATCCAAAAACACCTGTATGTAACCCTGGGACTTCCTACCCAATGCTACAGAACATATGCAATTTAAGAAAGGTTAGAACACAGAATTTACTAATCAGAATCCCCTTCATAATGCAGAGGAAAGATACAATAGCATGGGTTCAACACTCACATTGAGTTTCCTGTTTATCAGCGCAGGCTTCCCATCCCTGGTCAGGCAAGGGAGACCAAAGTTCTGCTTCTTGAGGCTTGGACTGAAAGGTACTAAATTACTAAACATTTTGAATATATGGTCCCAAAACTTCCATAACAATCTTATAGCTAAAAACAAATGAAGTGGCAACTCTACTTACTGTCTGTTGTTGCAAAGCCCTGTTTAGTAAATGTGAGTGCATAGGCCTTGGAGCATTCCATTCCTGCAAAATTGCATGAGTAAACTAATAAAAGAACTGGATTTTCCTAAAAGTTGGAGCAGGTACAGTGTTCAAAAGAAGTCAGGATGCACATGAATCATAAACAACTGGAAATCTCTTACGCGTAAAAAATGAAGATCCCTAGTAAAAAGGACATCAAACTAAGAAAATGGCCAACAAAACCCAATTCTCCTCTGGTTCCAATGATCAACTAGAACAACACATCCAATCAAATATTGATTTCTACTATACCATAAGCTAGTATTAGCTACTCAACAAATTCATTTTCAAATGTCTGGTCTTCCACAATGCATTTGTACACAGGATATGATGCTCGGACTCCCAAAATATTGCTGCATCCCCCGTGGGATCCTTCAAAAATACACTACTTTTGGAGTATCCAACATGCAACCATCGACATTTTTGAAGAGTTCGAGCAACATAGTACACAGACAGATTAACTAATCAACTACGTCTCAATCCCAAATTAATCCGAATCAATCAACTACATGAATTGACTGTTTTCATTTCATTAAATTGAACACATTTCACTCCATTAGTAACTGATTGATCTTCGGAAACAGCTTCTATCTATTTACAAGGTAGGTCTACGGCTGAAAATGGAGAAGGAAAGAGAACTTACAGAGAAAACGGAAGGATATGAGCGGCTAAGAGGAGAGAAAAGACTGGGAAACAGACTTGGTAGAAGAAGCATCAAAAGTCCACCCGTTTGCAGGGGCCATGCCATTCTCCGACTCGTCGGAATCTGCCGGACGTAGTTCATCGTGCCGGTGCTCTCACCGTCGCCGTCGTATTTACCGATCTGTAAAATACTTTTCAGTTAACTCATTTGCGTGATCATGGGCTGATCTGTTTGGGCTAAAACATTTGGGCTTCTCATGAAGTAACTTTACAAGAGTAGCCAATTTTTGTACATCCATTTAAGGCGTAGCCACTTGTTTAATATTTTGCATTCATAGCCAACTATTTTTGTATTTTGAATTTTAGATTATATTTTTTTTTATTGTAAGATGCCAATGTGTATTTCTTATGAATTACTGTATTTCCCATAAGTAATATGACACTAAGTTACGATAGAGCGTATGTTATGATATAATGAATTGTGTGCCATCAAAAGATTCACGATTTTAAAATCTGCATGCAAAGGAAGATTCACTTATTTGTTGAGATGACAAAGCTCTCCGTTCCCGAATCAATACTAGGTAGTATAGGAATGCTTTCTCTGATCGGTGTTCTCCAGACCAAAACTTCACGTAAAAATGTCCGAACTTCAGTCATATATGATATATGCAACCTAAACTTCAATAAAAAAAAAAAAGAGGATGAAATCGCTTAATTGTGTAGTTATTTGAGATGGGTTGTATAGCTTCAGAAGAACCGGAGTGAAGATTTAAAGTTTATGATTTAGGATTCTGTTCTGTTAAAGTTATTGGTATCTAAATCAATAATTTGTATAAAATTATGAATAACATGCATTAAATCTGATCAAACTCATACCTTATAAACTGGCTCTTACCCGATGTACTAGTGCTAAACGCTCAATCAGACTAAATAGAATTAAATACAAATTCAAGATTTAAAAGTTTATGACTTTCTTCAACGATTTCAATATAATATACTATAATAACTAATTTCATAAGCAGATATTTATGAATATGATCATGAGTATCTTTCTCCATACATATATAAAAATTTCAAATAAAAAATTATTAAGTTCACTTAAACTCATATACTATATTATAGAAATTAAACTATTAAAGCCCACACACAAGACCTAAAATAAAATGAGATGGTTAACAAATCTGCATTATGCCCTTTGTCAAGTTGTCCACATACATACATATCATACATAGTAGAATTAAGCAGTGACAATTATATTCCAATGTAATATTTTTTCCAAAAGAAGGCAAATATATATACATATATATATGCCACTCATTGTTATCATCCAAAAATTATTAGTACAATCTTCAAAAAAGCTTCCTCCTTTGAGTTTGTTAGCTGAATGGTAGCCTGATCAATAAATAGCAGATTTAATTAATTTCCAATAAATATAACAACAATTTAACTTTAAAATGTTTATTTTATCCTAATGAAGCAATTCACAGACACACAAATATTTATATATGATTCATTTTATACAAGTTTTAAAAATCTTTTTTAAACTCGATAAGAATTAAGTTAAACTACATTGTATAAATTGAGACGAAAGAAGCAGGGGTATATATATAATATATATATATATATATATATATTATATATATATATATATATATATATATATATATAATATATATATATATATATATGATTCTATGAAAAATATAAACAAATCTTACCCTAACTTTAAAGATGTAATTGAGCAATCATCTTCAACTGCAGTAGTACCACTGTTACAACATAACAAAAGATTATAGTAATTAGTAAAACTTGTAACATAGAATATAAGATCAATAAACATGTTATATAACAAGTTAAATTAGGTTGATGGTAACAAAACACTAATAAATATATTGTAATTCCACAAGTCAGGTTTAAGAAAGACAAAGTGTACACAAATCTTATCTTTATTTTCAAAAATAAAAAAAAATTGTTTCGATAGACCATTGACTTACAAAACGATAAAAAGAAGCAATATCAACAAGATACTAAATTAAACCAAGCTAAAGGAACAACAGGTAATAAAAGTGAAATCTAAAAATAATAAAAACAAGAAATATAATCCTCGCTGTCTGTTTCAATTCATTCGTCTTACTTTGCTATTTAATCTAAAAAAATTAGCAAATTTACATTTTTAGCAACTCTTTAATTCTAACCTCTCACATGATATATAAAGACCACAAAATTAAAGATCATTTTGGTACGTTTAACGTATCTTTAATTTAAGACCATTTGATTCAAAAACCTTCTTTATTTTTTAAACTCTGTTCCAAGTCAAAACTAGACAATCAAACTGAAACGTCAGAGGGATCGGAGTACATATACACAGAGAAAGGAAAGGAAATAACGTTCAACTATCTACCAACTTTCTATCATAATTCACAATCTCCACACTACTCGATCTATTTACTATCAAAGATCATGTCCTCAGAAAACTGAAACTATGCCACGTAATTATGTAACAAGTTAAAATCCATCATGTTATAAGAGTATAAGCAAGCTTACCCTAACTTCAAAGATGCATTTGATGAATCATCTTGATCAGGATTATTAGTTGTAATTATAGACTCAGATGATTGACCTTCTTCCATCACCATGTCAGTCACTAAAGGCAATTTTCCTTTTTTCATAATTTCCATCTAAGTTGCACAATTAAAATGACACATATATATAAATAAACACTATTAGAATATGATGAAAATTACTCAAATTAATTAACACTAATTTACTAAAAAAAAAAATTGTACATAAAAGGTTATTAATTCTAAAGGGGATTTTAATTACTTTGTGTTTCAATTGTTTGTTTTCTTCCATCAGCTCAGCACCCTGAAAAGATTTCATGAGTCAAAAAATGACAAAAAAAGAAAAATTTAGTCAAAGACTGGTTTTCCTATTGAAAACCTTTAACAACGAGTCAAATTCTAATGAGATATTTATTAAATAATTAGTGATTTTCTAGTGTAAATGTGACTAATAGGTCACAAATTTGAATCGTGTGGGTAGTAATGATGCTTGTGTTAGGGTACATGACCTAATTACACCGTCTCAAGGTGCATGCGGCAATATTTTCTTAATCATTCATGAATACATAATATTTTGTGCATTGATTCCGTTACAGTAAAAGGTATTGTACTAACCTTTCTTTGAAGGTTGGTAATTTCATCCATAATTCGTTTACCCTGATATTAAAAAAAATTAAAGATATTAGAAATTTATTTAATTAGCACAAGTATTATAATTTTTTTTAACAAAAATTATTAAACCTTAATCTCAAGCACACGGTTGAAACCAGCTTCAAGTCTTTTCTCAATTTGTTGTAATTCTTCTAAATTCAATCCTTCAAGTTCCTCACCTCTCATCTGCCTGATTAATATTATGTATACATACACAAATATTAATAAGTAATTCGAGTGTTTGCTACGTAGATAAATTAACCAATTAAAATATATCGTCTCTTTATATGCTTTTAGCATCAATAGTTGTAATAAAACCACAGACTTTGTTTCAATTAAGGCTGATGTGTAAAAGAGATGATATATTCAATGTAGTTAACATAACTATCTAACAGACACTTGAGAATACGTGTTAATTTTTATTTATTTATTTCAAAATTTGAACTAAAAGTATCGATATTTATGATAGTAAAAGTTGAGGTGCGTGCAAGTTAACACATACCTGAGCTCACGAGTTTTATCAGCTACCTGCTTGCTTAATCTCATGTTGAGGCTATTCTCTAGCTACAAAATGATGATGATTTATAAGCAATAAAAAGGTTAATAAATTAATATATATATATGTAGCTTAATTAATTAAGTAGATGTAATTATAGCCTACTTAATATTTCGTAAAAATTTAACTAAGTTTGAGTGTTTACATCAAAACTAATAGATACAAAAGTAAATATATTTATTTACATATACATTTGTCACTAGATTATAGTTTATACTTTTTCCGTCTCAATTTATATGTCGTTATTTCTCTTTCACGTGTACATGTATCGAATATATTGTTATTTATGTCTTAAAATATAATCTTTTTTTATTAAATATATTATTGAAGTATTTGTAATCTTTAAAAAAACATATATATACTATTTACGTTACAATGAAAAAAAATAAGTCTTAAACTTTAATTTGAGAAAAATTTTGAAATTATTTCACGATAAATAATTTGAGATAGATGGAGCTAAGAGATATGTATTTTCACTTCCTAATTATGATAATAAACTTCACTAATTTAAATAACCATAGGTTACTCATAAAATATATTTATGTGTGTAATAAAACAATGCTCTTATTTTTTACTTATTAATTTAGTATAAAGTATATATAATTACTACCTGTAAATCAAGGGAAGGTTGGTCAACTTTCTCAAGGCTAGCTGTTTGCAACTTATACTTTCCAAGAATATCCTTCATGCTGCATTTATAAACAAGAAAATTAATTATTTTGTCAATTAATTCAAGTCTTAATCAAGATATATTATAAATAATCGTGAATCTAACTTGATCACAAACGCTAGTCCTGAATAAAGTGAGAATTGTCTAAATTAAACAATGAAAATAATTATTGTGCACAATCTAAGACAAGAGTCTGATATGTCAAATAAATTATAAATTTGGATAGGTCTGGTTTTGATGACATGATTAAAAAAAATGAATTTGATTCCAACTCTAACTTTTTTTTTAAAAAAAAAAAAAACCTATGAGATAAGAATTGTCCGAATTTACATCGGAAAATTTGAGGTAAAATGCGTTCTAACTAAGTAAACTTCATAACAAGTGATCTCGAACTCGAAATTTTTAATTGAGAATGAAGAAATATAATACTTTATCACTCAAATCACAAACTTTGTTACTTAATATATATATATATTTATAGTGCATAAATTGATTTGATATAAATATCTGATCGAGTTAAGTATTTGTCATATCATTAGTTAGTTCCTAATTGGGAAATAAATTATGATTGTAGCTGCAAAATATTCCTTTAATTATGGCCCTCCAATTTTCCAAAAGACATATTTGTACTACTAAATAGTAATTGACATATCTTATCTTATCCAGTAAATAAATGACTAATGAAATTGAATGATTTGACAAAACAGTGATTACTGACACTAAATTTAAATGTTTTTGGAGTAAATTAACCACTTGATTATTTACAAAATTCACTATCTAAGTAATTTTGTTGAAAAAAATTAACCATTAACTTTTTCTTTTTTTTAAAAAAAAAAAGAAAAATCACTTCATCTGTAATTTTAATAGTTGCTCAAAGTTAAAGATAATTAATTGACTATCGAAAAGATACACTCATTTTGTATGGTACATTTTCATTTTTAATTCGTCCCAAAAAAGAATATATATAATTCTACTGTAATTAAAAATAATTTAATTTTAAAATTTCTCTTTTTATGAAATTATGTACAACTACACAAATACATATAACAATTTCTTATATTACAAATTTTTTTAAAAAAAATCTCTTAAACATTAGATCAAGTTAAACATTGTCATATAAAATGAGACAGACAGATTTCACAAATCATTTGTTTTAAAATTTTAAAATTATACGATAATTATTACGAAAATTATAATAAAATCTAAACCAGATAAGTAAAAATGAACGGAAAAATATATACTTTATGTAATAAAGAAGTATCTAGATGATAAAAACAGAAGTAATTACCTAGGGTTTCTAGTTAATTCACTGTTTTTTAGGATAAATAATAATAAATTAATAACAAAAGGGGTAATTAAATGTGAGACACGAGGTTTTCTTGTTTGAAGAAACCCTATGAAACTACAGTTTGTTGTCTTTGCCCATCTTTGCTCCTCTTGTCACAACAAAACAGACAAAACCTTTATTACGATCGAAAACAATTTTTCTATCTTACAAAAATAAATTCAAAATTTATGTATCTATCATTTTTAAACTCGATTGAATATGTAAAGTGTGCACTCTAGTTAATTAACGAGGCATAGATAATGTATGATCTTATTAGTGACGAAGCTAACTTTTTCACTAAAATATAGAGGACAGAGTCTTACCATATGAAGAAGTTAAGGAATTCAACGTATGTTAGATAGATACACAACAATGATTGTTATATAATATACTCTTTCGTTTCAATTTTAATGACTTAAAAGGAAGTTTAAATTTAAATCACGTGATCTTAACCTAAATATTTGTGTTTAATGTACCAGAATATTGATTGAGTCTTAAATATACCGTATAGGATATTGAAGGCAAGAGTACTCTCTACATCTATTCTTTTAATCTTTTTCACGTGCATTATGAAAAACAATAAATACATATTATTTATTGTTACCCATATATATATTTATTTTATAATAATTAGATGTATTAAGAACAAGTTGGTGGTTCTTTAATATATAATGGTATAGATTTAAAAAAAAGTTACTAATTATTGTCTTACATTCCTAAAACGACAATTCTTTTTGAACTATATTTTTTATTGCTAAATTGACATTTATTTTGTTAGACGAAAAAATAAAAAAAATTACGTCCTATTTTAATAAATAAATTAAAAAAGAAAAAATTACACAAATAAATTAAGCAACCAAAAAAAAAAAATAAACACCTTAGCTTACACTCCCTAGCTCCTTTAAAACATCCTACAAACCCAAATATTTGATTATATTTAAAATCATTAATTATCGAAAAAAAATATATTTCAGGATAGCTAATCTCATTTTCTAAAGTTCGTTATAAGAGATAACTGGTTTCGAAATTATAATTTTATTTACCAACCCAAATATTTGATTATATGTAAAATCATTAATTATCGAAAAAAAACATATCTCAGGATAGCTAATCTCATTTTCTAAAGTTCGTTATGAGAGAGAACTAATTTCGAAATTACAGATTTTATTTGAAATAATAATCCTGTCATAACTTATTCCCCGATCAAACAAGCTCTTTGGTATATATTAACGATGATAGGATAGTAATCGTAAAAATTAATAATTAAAAGACTGCATAAAAATAATCCTTCATTTTATCTCGAGATTTTACCTGGTGCTAGCAAAATCAAATAGCTTTCCAGTAGCAGAAAAAATGATAAGAGCAACATCAGCATCACAAAGAACAGAAAGCTCTTCAGCTTTCTTAAAAAGCCCTCTTCTCCTCTTTGAAAATGTTACTTGTCTTGCTGTTATATTATCTATCTTTTTTATTTTTATCTTTTCCCTTGCCATCCTTCAAAAAAAATCAATCATATATCAACACCAAAATTCACTATATTTACAATCGTTAACAGTATAATTTCACAAGCAGAATCTGAAGACAGTAGAATGTACGCAGATCTTATTCTTACCTTAACAGGTCAAAGAAGCTAATGATCTTTCCTCAAACCTTCTAAGAAATCTCACAATCACAAGAGATATAAATAGTAAGAAATTATAAGAAACCCTAATAAAAGAGGAAAACTTTAGATCTAGCTAGAAAACCTATACAAAAATGGGCCAATAATTGAGTATAGAAATATGTAAGACCTAATTTTGGAGATGGAATAAGTACTATTCACTTGTTGTTCTTGGAATTGAAGAAAAAAAAGAGGAATTTTATTTTTTTAATTTTATTTTGGAAGATATTATTGAAGAGCTCTACCAATTGAAACCTAGAGAGAGAGAGAGAGAGGGGGTGAGTGGTTGGATGCCTATTGTTACATCAAAATATGGAATGTGCAGCTTTACTTTTTATGGTAAAAAGGGGAACATATTTTAACCTCTCATTTATAACATTTTGATTATCTTGTCACTTGTCACTTGTCAGGATTACTTATGGTAAATACTATTAATAGCACCGAAAAAAAAAAGTGATGCTGAGGTTTTAAATTTGAATTTTGGATATAAATTTTTTTTTTATATGAAGTGTTTTATTGAAATTAGGCGTTCATCTTTTTATTGTTTTTAATGAATCGGAACTCTTCCATGTTATGTTGGAATATTTTTGTGAACGCGGATTTGATTGCAGGGATAGTCGAAAGTTTGCCTAAAATTAGTATTCAGTCTTGAAAGATTGAGTGCTCTTACGTCGAAAATCAATGTGTCACACTAAGGACCCGCTTGATAGGAAGTATTAATCAAAATAATTCATGGATTAAAATATAGTCCAACAAAAACATTGTTTGGTTACTTTATTTAACCTAATCCATGGATTACTAATACCTCATACATTGTCTTATTTTATCCCTAGGAAAGGAAGGGATAGCTAATCCAAGGTTTAGCAATCCTTGGATAAGACCCGTAATGACTAAATTATCCCCAAATCTTTTTCCCTATTTTTTTTTTGTAATTCATATTCTTTTTTTATTTATATGAGAATATTTATAAATGTTCATTTAATTCTCCAAATTTATTCCATGTAATTTGATGATTTCACAAACTAATATTTTTTTCTCCATGTTTGAGTTGTTATATTGGGTTGATTTTTTATTTTATTTTTTAATGTTGTTCGTCAATTGACCACGTAAACTATTTTTTTTAATTTTTAAACTAAGCTAAGCGTATTTGAACAATTTAAGTAGCATTAAATTCATGTTAAGTTCAAGGTATATTTGACCAACAAAAAATTAGAAATATAGCATGTGACATATCACACCTCAAAATTAATAATATTTTTTATTTTTTTTTAATATTTAACTTGACTAGTTAAATAAAACATAATCTCACAATAACTAAAGGATATAATAGGAAATAAACTTTTTCTAAAGTTTTAAACCAAACATAAGACTAGGTAGGAAATAATGAACCAAACACTTGCTAAAAAATAATCTCTGCATTTCTAAATCCTGCATTACTAATCTCTGCATTATACATCTTTGTACTAAACGACCCCTAAAAGTTTTGATAGGTTAAGTCGGGTTTTGATGCGTGTATCGGACCAAAATAATTTAAGGTGTTTTGGTAATTTGCGGCTTTGCGAATCAATTTCAAATCTTTCATAAAAAGTAAATATTCAAATTAAAACTCTATAGATAGTTGAGTTAGTACAATAGATAATATTTAATAAGAGATATCACGAATCATTTCTCTCTACTAATTAACATCTTTTCAATCGAACTTTAGTTTCTCAAATATTCCAATAAAGAAAAAGGAAATCCAAAGTTGTGGTTTCTTTAGTTTATGAAATATATAATTTTATTCCTTCGTAGGTTGATTGGTCTCTTAATAAATACTTTCTTTTCTTTCATATGTCCCTATTTAATTATCCACGCTAAAGTGACACATATATTAAAAAACCAGTTATTATTATAGGTTAGTTATAATTTTATTTTTAATTTAAAAGATAATGTAACTTCCTAATTATAATAAATATATTTTATGATTCTAAAAAATATGCATTACAATTTAGTAATACTAAAAAAAATTTAAAATTAAATAAGAGCATATTAGAAAAAAATATTATTATCTTTTCTTGATTTATTAAAATGGACAAGTAATAGAAACAAATATAAAAGAAAATAGGGATATTGCGCAAGTACCCCCTCAACCTATGCCCGAATTTTCAGAGACACACTTATACTATACTAAGGTCCTATTACCTCCTGAACTTATTTTATAAGTAATTTTCTACCCCTTTTTAGCCTACGTGGCACTAGTTTGAAAAAAAAAAAGTCAACCATCGTTAGTACCATAAGATAGTGCCTCGTAAGTCGAAAAGGGATAAAATATTATTAATAAAATAAGTTCAGGAGGTAATAGGACCTTAGTATAGTATGAGTGTGTATCTGAAATTTCGGATATAGGTTGAGGGGGTACTTGGACATTATCCCAAGAAAATATAATAAGTACTAGACATGTTATTTTTATTAATTAATGCCACAAAAAAGTTGTATTTTATTTTTAAAAATATGGATAGTACTAGAAGAAATTAAAGTGGAGGAAATAATCCTGGCCTTTTATAATTTGCATGAACACGTGGCGTTATCATATTCAAATTAAACTACAATTATAATTGTGTGGACAAAAAACATCAACATCATGTTTTTAAAAATGATTAAATACATAGAACCTAGATTTATTTGATAAAGAACCTTTTGACAATATTTCCAGGCATGAAATATGCAATTATGTCTTACTAAATATAGCCCATAATTACTTACTTCCTAATTTATATAGCATCGTTTGATCGTAAATTTTAAGGGAGAATTATGATCGAAAACAAATCGATAGTTATATATCTGATGATTATAAATTATTTCATTAAGAATAAATAGAGAATTTCAAAAATAAATTCTTATTAATTAAAGAAAACTTATTTTTTTTCTCGATAAATTGTAAGCTTTTTTCGATTTCTAATGATTGGGCTTATATATTGGGCCTTCAATGTTCAGCATCTTCTTATGATTGGGCTTATATTGGGCCTTTAAATCTCTTTGTTGTAATAAGGCCTATTTTTCTGATAGTTTAATATTGGTTTGGGCCTCATAAGCCCAATAGGATCGATTCCCGAAATGGACCTAACTAAGATAAATAAGGTGATTTGCATAGATAGGATCTCGAGGAATTTTCGCAAATAGTCATTATATAATTTGTATATTTACGTGCTGTAATTATAGTTTAGACTGGTTTATTTATATAATTCCTAGGTTCTTATAATTCGCGGGTATATTTGAATAATTCAGTTATATTTGAATAAACTCAAAATAATGAATTTATACAATTTCAGAAATCAGATAAATAGTTATACAAATTTAGGTTTGAAGATAATCAAATTCTTAATTGATTTCGTTGTTATTTTTTCCATCTTCTAATATTGTTATATTTATATCAATCCAAATAATTTTTTTTTATCGTTAAATAGGTAATAAAAATTATATTTTCGATGGAAATAATTGTGGAGAGTGGAAAATAACTTGGACAAAGTTAATTCATGAATTTGGCTGAAAATTGACAAATTACTAAAATTGAATTAATGGGTAGATGCATGGATGTTATAAGCAAACACTATATCTTCCCTTTTATTTTTCATTTGTCATAAAGTGGTAAAAATATGTTTTAATTTTTTGCATTCAAAAATATAAGATGTTAAGTTTCATATTATTCTTCTAATAAGGTATACAATAATTATTTTTACTGATAATTAACTGCACAAATCTCTCTTGAAATGTCAATTTGTAATACAATCATCTCTTATGATTTTAAATATTAAATTATTTTCCTTAATCAATTTTAGTGCATGAATAAAACACAAAAACTACTTTGGATAAACAACTTGAGATGCACGCGTTAAGATATATATAGACAATTCTTTAATTTTATCAGGTAAATCGTATTTAATTGAATACCTCAATTTTTAATATAATATTTCAATTAAAATAACAAATATTCCTTTCTTCTATATTTTTGTCCCTTTCTCTTTTGTACGATGTTAATAAATTCTAAATAATAAAAATATATCTTTTCATACAAATTTCACTCTTAATTATTTTAAATATTATGTACATTATTCATCATTTTCAAAACTAACCATAAAAGAAACTTCACAATATTCTATCTTGATTTTGAACCTCCCCATTCCTTTTTTAGTCTAACATTGCATTTTTTCCAAAGCAATTTCACTATCTTTCGGACCTAAATTATATTATATTAATGAATATTTTAAAATCAAAAGTTAAATCGACATATAATGAAAAATACTATCATTTCTAAAACTAATTCATAGTAATATAATAATTAAAAAAACACATCTTAAAAAATCTGTAAAATTTACGTCAATTAACCCTTAAAAATAAATGTAAAAAGAGTAATACGGAAAGGGAAAAAAAGTATATTTTAAGCTATACGACTAAGTAATACGAAGCATTAAAAAATAATTTGAGATAACTATATTAATTCGACGAGATAGAAAAGAAATAGAAAATGACATAAATACCCTCAACCAATGTACACTTGCAACAATCAAACCTCTATTACATACACTATATAGATAAACATTATAGACAAATCTCATTTGGTCTTAAAAAGACAATCTTTTTACACTCTACAGTTACACCCCACTACCCCCACCCACCCCACCCCCACCCCCACCCCCCTCTTCCTCTTCCCCAAATCATCCATCAATTTCTCCGTCTCCATTTCAGATCAAACCCCCAAAGCCCTAAAATCCCCCAAAATCGAGGAAAAAATGGAGCATCATACAACTACAAGCAGAGCAGAAGCAGAGAGACTGTTAGGAGTTGCAGAAAAGCTGTTAAGAGATAAAGAATTTGCCCCTTGTAAAGATTTTGCGCTTCTTGCTCAAGAAACAGAGCCTTTACTTGAAGGACCTGAACAGATCTTAGCAATTGCTGAAGTTCTTTTAGCTTCTGTTAAACGAATCAACAATCACCATGATTGGTACTCTATTCTTCAAATCCAAGGTCGTACTGAAGATTCAGAGCTTATCAAGAAACAGTATCGTCGTCTTGCTCTTCTTCTTCATCCTGATAAAAACAAATACCCATCTTCAGATACTGCTTTCGGCCTTGTTGCTGATGCTTGGGCTGTTCTTTCAGATCCATCAAAAAAGGGTCTTTATGATAATGAACTTTCCCTTTTTGGTAGAGTTAAATTGACTCCTTCTGCTAGACGAGGAAGACCTAGAGGGAGTTATAATAAGAAGAAGAAAGGAGATGCTAAGTTACCTGTGAGGAGGAGTAGTCGAGCGAGTAATTCGGGTTCGGGTCAAAATCAGAACCCTAATCCCAGTCCGGTGAGTCAGAAGAGTTATCATAGTGCGCCGCCGAAGGCTACGGCTCCGGCACCGATGAGTGGTGCGATGAGAGGGCAAAGGGTGGTGAATTTGTGGACTGCGTGTCCGTATTGTTACAATTTGTATGAGTATCCTAGGGCTTATGAAGGGTGTTGCTTAAGATGTGATAAATGTAAAAGGGCTTTTACTGCTACTGAGATTTTGTCAATGCCACCAATGGTGCCAGGAAAAGAAGCTTATTATTGCATTTGGGGTTTTTTTCCAATGGGTTTTGTGAATGGGAATTTGGAGGATTTGGGTACTGTGAAAGGAGCTGCTGCTGCTGCTGCAACTACTGGTACATTTCCAACATGGATGCCACCGATGTTTTCGACTCAAAATGCTGCGAATAATCAACAAAATGCTTCTCCAATTCCAGCTACGGTTCAGGTAACGAATCCAGCGCCAGCGCGGCCTCAGGCTCCTCCTCCTGCTCCTCCTGCTGCTGCTGCTGCTCCCAGACCAATGTCGACAGGACCTAAGAAAAGAGGTAGGCCTAGGAAGTATAACTAAAAAAGGTTTGATTTTTATGGTTTGTCTCAAGAATTTTGAGTCTTATGGAGATTATAATGTTTAGTTTGATCAACCATCGTTAGTACCATAAGATAGTGCCTCGTAAGTCGAAAAGGGATAAAATATTATTAATAAAATAAGTTCAGGAGGTAATAGGACCTTAGTATAGTATGAGTGTGTATCTGAAATTTCGGATATAGGTTGAGGGGGTACTTGGACATTATCCCAAGAAAATATAATAAGTACTAGACATGTTATATTTATTAATTAATGCCATAAAAAAGTTGTACTTTTTTTTAAAAAAATATGGATAGTAATAGAAGAAATTAAAGTGGAGGAAATAATCCTGGCCTTTTATAATTTGCATGAACACGTGGCGTTATCATATTAAAATTAAACTACAATTATAATTTGTGGACAAAAAACATCAACATCATGTCTTTAAAAATGATTAAATACATAGAACCTAGATTTATTTGATAAAGGACCTTTTGACAATATTTCCAGGCATGAAATATGCAATTATGTCTTACTAGATATAGCCCATAATTACTTACGTCCTAATTTATATAGCATCGTTTGATCGTAAATTTTAAGGGAGAATTATGATCGAAAACAAATCAATAGTTATTTATCTGATTATAAATCATATGATTAAGAATTAAGAATAATTAGAGAATTTCAAAAATAAATTCTTATTAATTAAAGAAAACTTCTTTTTTCTCGATAAAAAATTGTAAGCTTTTTTCGATTTCTAATGATTGGGCTTATATATTGGGCCTTCATTGTTCAGCATCTTATGATTGGGCTTATATTGGGCCTTTAAATCTCTTCATTGTAATAAGGCCTATTTTTCTGATAGTTTAATATTGGTTAGGGCCTCATAAGCCCAATAGGATCGATTCCCGAAGTGGACCTAACTAAGATAAATCAGGTGATTTGCATGGATAGGATCTCGAAGAATTTTCGCAAATAGTCATTATATAATGGGCAACGTTCACATATAGCAAACAAAAAAATCATATTTGTATGCTATAGCAAACTTTGCATAATTGCGCTCCATAGCAAACATAAAATTGTATAATTTGTTATGCATATACAATTGTATAGTTCGCTAGCCTAAATTGTATAATTCGCTGGCCTATTTCGCTGCAATTGTATAATTTGTTTTGCATACAGTTGAATCGAATTAAAATGTATGTATATTGCATAATTATAAGTGTATAGCAAGAAGATATATGTTTTTCTCGCTTTATACAAAAATAGGAACACAATATATACACTTCTGTTGTATAAAGTTAGAGAAAATTGTATTTCACTGCAATTGTATAAATCGCAATTGTATGATTCGTTGGCCTTTTTCTCTGAAATGTTTGAAGTAAAATGTTTGTAAATTGTATAATTAAGTGTATAACACGAAGATATACATTTTTGCATGTGTATATACAATTTTCTCTCGCTTTATACAAAACGGAAACAGAATTATACACTTCTGTGTATAAAGCGAGAGAGGCGAGCGAGAATGGAGAGTGGCGAGCGAGATTTTTGGGAGAGAGACGCTGGCAAATTTTAGCTAATGTTTGCTATGGAGCACAATTAAATCAAACCCTAGCTATTCCATTTAATTTAGGTTATTAGTTTGCTATTATATACAATTTTCCCTTATATAATTTGCATATTTACGGGCTGTAATTACAATTCAAGCTGGCTCATTTATATAATTCGTAGGTTTTTATAATTCGCGGGTGTATTTGAATAATTCAGTTATATTTATATAAATTCAAAATAATGAATTTATACAATTGCAGAAATCAGATAAAATAGTTATACAAATTCTAACTTATATAAATTTAGGTTTGAAGATAATCAAATTCCTAATAGATTTCTTTGTTATTTTTTCCATCTTCTAATGTTATATTTATATCAATCCAAATAATTAACAAAAAATATATTTTCCATGGAAATAATTGTGGAGAGTGGAAAATAACTAGACAAAGTTAATCCATGAATTTGGCTAAAAATTGACAAATTACTCAAATTGAATTAATGGGTAGATGCATGGATGTTATAAGCAAATACTATATCTTCCCTTTTATTTTTCATTTGTCACAAAGTGGTAAAAATATGTTTTAATTTTTGCATTTAAAATTATAAGATGTTAGTTCCATATTAATCTTCTAATAAGGTATACAATAATTATTTTTGTTGATAATTAACTGTATAAATCTCCCTTGAAATGTAAATTTGTAATATAATCATCTCTTATGATTTTAAATATTAATTTATTTTCCTTAATCAATTTTAATACATGAATAAAACACAAAAACAAACTTTGGATAAACAACTTAAGATGCACGCATTAAGATATATATATAGACAATTCTTTAAATTTATTAGGTAAATCGTATTTAATTGAATACCTCAACTTTTAATATAATATTTCAATTAAGATAACAAATATTCCTTTCTTCTATATTTTTATTCCCTTTCTCTTTTGTACGACGTTAATAAATTTTAAATAATAAAGATATATCTTTTCATACAAATTTCACTCTTAATTATTTTAAATATTATATACATTATTCATCATTTTCAAAACTAACCATAAAGAAACTTTACAATATTCTATCTTGATTTTGAACCTCTCCGTTTCTTTTTTAATCGTAACGTTGCATTTTTTCCAAAGCAATTTCACTATCTTTCGAACCTAAATTATATTATATTAATTAATATTTTAAAATCAAAAGTTAAATCTAAATATAATGAAAAATACTATCATTTCTAAAAATAATTCATAGTAATATAATAATTAAAAAAACACATCTTAAAATGTCTGTAAAATTTACATCAATTAACCCTTAAAAATAAATGTAACAAGAGTAATAAGGAAAGTGAAAAAAAGTTTATTTTATGATATACGACTAAGTAATACGAAGCGTTAAAAAATAATTTGAGATAACTATATTAATTCGACGAGATAGAAAAGAAATAGAAAATGACATAAATACCCTCAACCAATGTACACTTGCAACAATCAAACCTCTATTACATACACTATATAGATAAACATTATAGACAAATCTCATTTGGTCTTAAAAAGACAATCTTTTTACACTCTACAGTTACACCCCCCCCACCCCCACCCCCACCCCCACCCCCTCTTCCTCTTCCCCAAATCATCCATCAATTTCTCCGTCTCTCTCCATTTCAGATCAAACCCCCAAAGCCCTAAAATCCCCAAAAATTGAGGAAAAAATGGAGCATCATACAACTACAAGCAGAGCAGAAGCAGAGAGACTGTTAGGAGTTGCAGAAAAGCTGTTAAGAGATAAAGAATTTGCCCCTTGTAAAGATTTTGCGCTTCTTGCTCAAGAAACAGAGCCTTTACTTGAAGGACCTGAACAGATCTTAGCAATTGCTGAAGTTCTTTTAGCTTCTGTTAAACGAATCAACAATCACCATGATTGGTACTCTATTCTTCAAATCCAAGGTCGTACTGAAGATTCAGAGCTTATCAAGAAACAGTATCGTCGTCTTGCTCTTCTTCTTCATCCTGATAAAAACAAATACCCATCTTCAGATACTGCTTTCGGCCTTGTTGCTGATGCTTGGGCTGTTCTTTCAGATCCATCAAAAAAGGGTCTTTATGATAATGAACTTTCCCTTTTTGGTAGAGTTAAATTGACTCCTTCTGCTAGACGAGGAAGACCTAGAGGGAGTTATAATAAGAAGAAGAAAGGAGATGCTAAGTTACCTGTGAGGAGGAGTAGTCGAGCGAGTAATTCGGGTTCGGGTCAAAATCAGAACCCTAATCCCAGTCCGGTGAGTCAGAAGAGTTATCACAGTGCGCCGCCGAAGGCTACGGCGCCGGCGCCGATGAGTGGTGCGATGAGAGGGCAAAGGGTGGTGAATTTGTGGACTGCGTGTCCGTATTGTTACAATTTGTATGAGTATCCTAGGGCTTATGAAGGGTGTTGCTTAAGATGTGATAAATGTAAAAGGGCTTTTACTGCTACTGAGATTTTGTCAATGCCACCAATGGTGCCAGGGAAAGAAGCTTATTATTGCATTTGGGGTTTTTTTCCAATGGGTTTTGTGAATGGGAATTTGGAGGATTTGGGTACTGTGAAAGGAGCTGCTGCTGCTGCTGCAACTACTGGTACATTTCCAACATGGATGCCACCGATGTTTTCGACTCAAAATGCTGCGAATAATCAACAAAATGCTACTCCAATTCCAGCTACGGTTCAGGTAACGAATCCAGCACCAGCGCGGCCTCAGGCTCCTCCTCCTCCTCCTCCTGCTGCTGCTGCTGCTGCTCCGAGACCAATGTCGACAGGACCTAAGAAAAGAGGTAGGCCTAGGAAGTATAACTAAAAAAGGTTTGATTTTTATGGTTTGTCTCAAGAATTTTGAGTCTTATGGAGATTATAATGTTTAGTTTGATCAAGTCGACTGGAATTGAATGATCGATCGAATCGTGTAGTAAGCTGAGTAGTGAGCAAAAGTAGTTGCTTTTCTTTACTCATCATATGAAGAAGTATATAACTGCAGAACTGTGCTGTAGCTTGTTCTTGTTAGATGCCTTGTGTTTGTAGAAATTTCTCGTTGTTGGTAGATTTTCTGGGGTTTGTAGGTACTATATTTATTCAATTTTCAAGACTCGTAGTCATAGACTCGTTTTGTAATTGAATGATCTTTATGCCAAATTTCAAAATTCTAATTTTCGTAATGATGTTGTCTTAAGTATTCGTAAATTTCATGTATATGTTGTTCGTCTATTGGATTGAACACCTTCTGTCTGAAGACTATATTTGTGCTTTAGCATATTGGCTAGTTTATATGAGCCAGGAATTCTTTTTGAATTAACGGTTCACGAGTAAATATGTGTCTAAAGATGAATGATACTTTTTATCTCGATGAATAGTCGAAATAGATACCATAAATAGTATTCATGAACTTGAGAAGATTGTCAATAGAACCAGAATTGTTGAAATGATGGAAGCAAAATGTTGCTAAGAAGACACTACAGAAGATTGTGAGAGCCTAAGACACTCACTTTGACACCTCTTAAGACAGATATCATTCCAGTTAGGTACTTGGTGCTGGTTAACACAAACAGTCCGAGCACACGCATCAGCACAGGCGTCGAGCTCAGAAACACCACAAACAGTAACACAAGTATCAGGTGTCGGGTCTTTAGAAAATGCACCAACCTTCTTCAGCATCCTGTTTGAAGTACACACTCTTTCACAAACAAAGATATCATCCGAGTTCTTCTCACGACCTCTGGCCCTGTTTAACCTCTCCTCCTCATCTCTCCTCTTTTTCGTCCTGAAAGCTTGCCCTGCCATTACAGCTGGTACTGCAGCTCCAAGAACAGACCACCACCATTCCACCATTATTGCTACCTGAAGAATAATATAGCCTTCAAGATTCATGCAACAAATGCATCCAAATATCTAACATGATCATATCTTTTGGCTCAACCTGAAATTAGGATGTGTTCAAGAAAGAAGGGGTAGTGTACGTTATGCGTTCCTCTTATGCTTTTAGCTTAACTGAATAACACGAACATATCATTTATGCCCCCATTTTTAGATGACCATCACTTATGCTCATCTTATCATTGATTTGTATCCAAGTTGAAACTGGAAATTACCACAGGAGAGTCTAATTTGAAGTTAGAGTTACCATATACCTGTGCTATAGACGAGGTACACATCAAGTTGGCTCAAACACCACCATTATGTATGAAAAATAAAAATAGGACTTATATAATGACTACAAGTTGTCTAATGAGCAATCGCTTGATCTTTGAACCTCACACCACATTTTTAGCTTGCCAAAATGCTTACGCCTTACAATATATATTAAGCCTCAACTATTTCAAGGCTAAAGAAAGCCCTTATAATATGCCCAATACTGAACCCACTCTTTAGTAAGAACTCGAACACATTTGGCCTACCAAGAAGAATGCTCTGAAACAAATCATACTAATTCCATTCTTGACCAAATTGTACCATCCAGTTGCTTGGAGGCGCAGTGAATCATATCAGTACATTTGTTCTTTCTTTCTCTATCTGAATCCTTCTGTTAATTTGATGGCAAGCATCTTATTCAAGAAAACACCCAGTAGAGTGTGCTGGTCGCAAATTGGTATACATCCGAATTATACTGGTATGTTGTTGATGATGACTTTATTTTATCAAGGCCAAACACATAAGCAAAACACTCAAACTTGACCTCAGTTATAATTTTAACACTTTAACTCAAGCTTGTTCCTGTAAGACCTTTCAACCCTCGTTAAAATGTATCACTTTTGGGTCACTTTTGACTAACTAGTATACAAAATAGTCATAGAAAACATTTTCCTTCATAACGGACACCCCCTTAATGAGTGGTTGCACATCTTTTGTATGAAAAGAAAGCAAACGAAAGGGAAAATGTGCATTTTCCTTCTTTTTGTTTCACCAGTGATGACACGAGACTCTAACATGGAAGCCGGTAGCAGAATGGATGGCCACCGTGAAAGTCTCTCAAGTCATTATACTAGACTCCACCAACTTAGATATCACGAAGATAAGGAAATTGGGTGCAACAATTGAGTAATAGTCATTGCTATTGTTTGAAGCAGCTATTCTGCTATGAATGCTACCTCTTGTTGCATCATTATCACACACAATAGCAATCATATTGGCCAGATGAATTTGCATGATTCTTGCAAATCACTACCAATTTTCTGCTCTGATGATAAAGTAAGCTCCGCACAGAACATAATGTTCATATTACACCACTCCTAACTAGCTAGCTACTCGCATGCCCTTCAAAACTTTGTTCTTGTAACAGTAACTACAACCCTTATACGCAAGCAGGATGTTATGAAGAGTGCTCCACTAAAAGCAACTTGCAACTTATGGAACTAATATCTTATAAATTTGCAACAAACCAATCCAAAAAATGACCTTTACTTTCTAACACATCACCATAAACATGAGGATGCCCTTCTCATCCTCAGAGATTGATGCAAACTTAACCTTACAAAAGATTCTTCGCTGCAATCTTCACAGCGGTCTTTCTAACCACCTCACTTACAATGTCTTTTCCACCTCAGTTCTCCAGATGAATGAAACTTACTTAATCCTTCCCTTGCCATATAACTCTAAACCAGCATTGAGCATACAATAGACTAAGTTGCACTCATTCTTAATGAACTCTTTGGGCTTCTTATAAGAATGTGACTATTCCTTTTATCAGGTGATATTAAAATTGACGAATACGATAGCAAGAGAGTAACGATAACAATACAAAAATGGAACTAGACAACGCTCAACCTACTAACCTTCTAACTAATCCTCGACCTCTTTTATCTTCCTATCTTGTTTAAACTGTGTATTTATTTTTGCATGTCCAAATTATCAAATTAGAACACAATAACTCAAAAGGGCTAAACTCTTGAAACACCATTAATTTAAATTCTGTCTCTGTTACTAGTCTTAAGTTCACATTCGGTTACCACAAAAGGAGTAATGGCTCTGGTTGTATTCTGTACCACTCACTTAAAATTCTAGATTCACATCTGCTCACAGAGACTCAGCACTAATCATTTAACAAGAACAACTGCTAAAACTTCAAACTTTAACAATGGCTGAACAAGGGTTCATCAAACACCTTCCAAGTGTTAAACACACATAGCATATCAGATGCAAAAAAGATCAATTTTTTTCAAAAGCATGACAAAATATGTGCAAATGGGTGTCATAAAACATCAAGAACATGTCAAATTGAGAGACTTTTTTCCATATTATTCAAGATATAAAATCTTCATACATGCAAAGGGCATAGAGAAACAACCATATACTGCGAAAATAAACACTTTATTAGCTAAAAAAGGGAACATACCTTGATTTTATCTCCTTTAACAACCGTCACAAGTGATAATCAGTGAGAGTCTAGTAGCTCTGAGTGTGTATTTTTTTTTGTAAAACCTTTTGTTCTCTGCAACAATAAATGGAAAAGGGTTCATTAGAAACAAGACAACGATAATCCTTTTTGATGTTTAAAAAATAACAAAAGTAGTCCCATATGTTTGTTTTAGATTCAAAAATAGTCCTTTTAATATCATTTAAGAAATTATAGTCTTATTTTTTTCTCTAAATTTTGGAATATTTACCAAAAAAATTATTTAATCAAAACCATTATAAATTTAATACAAAATCCTAAATCTCAATGTAACGAAAAAATCATGCCTCAAGGTAATTGAAAAATCGTGACCTAAAATTATGAAAATACTAGAAACTTATAGATTATAGACGTCGAAGTGTAATGTTACGGCGACTGTCGAAAAGAAGCATTTTGCAGACGAGTGAAAGGGAAACGAGAAAGAGGCAGAGATTATCAGTTACTTTCGTTATTATATAGAGAGGGTTCGATGTGGGCTGGACTTTTTTTGTCAGATTTTTTTATTTAGTTTTGTTGAGATTTTGGGCCGATTGGTTAGAGCGAAAAATATCTATGAATAAAAATTTTGACAATTTAATATTATAAAAAAAGCTATAACAGATGAACTTTCTAATGCAATTTTTCTTTGGATATTTTCTATTTTCATAATTTAAAAATATATAATTAAAATAAAAAAAATATTTTGTGGAGGCAAAAACAATTTATTTTTGATAAACTTAAATAAGCAAAATCATATTACCAATACTTTAACTCTTTAATAATTTTAGCTATATCATATGTAAAAAATAATAAAAATCGAATCTAAAAAGTTTTATCAAGACTCTTTATTGAGGGATTTATTATTACTTAATCTTAAACTATATTATTATTTTTTTCTTATTTATATTTAATAAAATAAAAGCACAACAAAATTCTAATTTTAGAGTGACCAAAGTAGTGTGTAACTCAATGCTTGTGTGGCCTTTAGCTAAAAAGTCCAAAAATTCATCAAAGTATATAAAATAGAGTGACATTTGTGTTCATTCAAGAACCTTTTTTTCCCCATTTCTTCATCCCCAAATCCTAATACATTTTTTCCCAATTACATGGATGGTGAATCTTGATTTTCTGTGAAGGATAACTTCACCTTGTTGTTTATTTAAGCTTTTTAGCCGGTATGTGTTCTTGTTTCATCTTCTTGTTTTTGTTTTGGGTGATTTTGTTTGATTGGTCCGAAATGTTCTTAATTGATGCTTGTTTTGAATTGTGAGCCTTTTGGGGTTGACTAAATGCACATTCTTGATGAATTTCACTTGGAAAAAAAATGGAAGTCTGAGTAGATATCAACTAGTTAGAGGGAGGGTTAGTCTGTATCGACCTAAAGTTTTGTAATTTTGGTTGAGATTGATATGGTATGTGTTTAAAGGTGTGATTTTTATAGAATTTTGTTGTTTGGTGAAATGTAACTGATCCCAAATGAAGCTGAAATGATATCGAGTCGAGTGTCTATTGGAAACAATTTCTTTACCTCCCAAGGTAGGGGTAATGTTTGCTTGCACTCTACCCTCCCCTGACCTCGCTTATGGGATGACATTGGGTATGTTGTTGTTGTTGTATAGCCTAATTCAACTAGTTCGGGGTTGAGGCATGGTTGTCTGACTAGTTGCACATTCTTGCTGAATTTCACTTGGAAAAAATGGAAGTCTGAGTACATATCAACTAGTTTGAATGAGGGTTAGTCAGTTTCGACATAAAGTTTCGTAATTTTGGTTAGAGATTGATATGATATGTAGGTAAAGGTGTGATTCTTATAAGATTTTGTTGTTTGGTGAAATGGAACTGACCCAAATGAAGCAAAAATAATTTAGAGGATTCGTATAAGCCTAATTCATTTTGTGAGCCGAGGGTATATCAGAACCAGCCTCTCTACCTCCCAAGGTAGAGGTAAGGTCTGTTCACACTCTACCCTTCCCAGACCCTACTCCCGGGATTGCACTGGGTACGTTGTTGTTGTATAGCCTAATTAAACTAGTTCAGGGTTGAGGCATGGTTGTCGGTAGATTATATTTGCCTTTGAGCTTCCACTATGTTATGGTTTTATCTTATATTGAATATCTTGAATTTTAGCTTGTGTTATAGGAGAATCTAAGTGAAACGTGAATTAGGTTCCAATTCAGAATGTTGAATGCAACAATAGACAGTTGATAGTTGTCAAAGATGACTGAAAAGAAAAGCACCTTCGACTAGTAAAGTTACAGTATAATAAAGAGTAAACAATTAGAAAGGTTTATTTTGGCAAAATCGGGATAGTAGTTTCTTTATGATGCAAGCACACTTTCAAGTTTCAAAATTTCACTTTTTTTTGGGTATTGCACATTTATTGAAGATGTTACTTGTGCCTTATCTTTTGTTTTTTCATCCACAGGTTGTTAATTGAAGGACAGTTATTGAGAATAAAAAAAAAAGTAGCTGGTATACGATAGCTGCAAACAGTAAGACTATCTCAAAACTACTTCATTATTTTCTATTTGAAGTTTATATTTACATTAACGACTTTTAGTTTATATTACCGCCCATGGAAAGTCCAAAGGTATATCATATGAAACTTGCATGATTTCCGTTATATACTGGAAAACCTTGGTGCATATTTAAGAACAGATAGATATGGTTGACATTTGTTTCATTCAAAACTTCTGGAGAATGACCCCTGGGATGGAAGTGTACACATACTTCTTGTTAACATGAGATTGAAGTATCTTGGGCTCTTAGCCAGCTACGTATTTATTTAGGAAATGCGAAAGGTGGACCCTGTAGGCAATCACTCAAGTTGTTTCCTAAGGAAATGTGAAGTGACCCCTGAGGTGTCTCAAATTGTTTCTAGCTGACAACCAGCTCCATCACTATACAAGCTCATTGTCGAGTATGTTTGGTTATGACTTAGTGAAATTACAAAGGGAGGTACTCATGTATATTCAGATGATCACTGTTGATGATACCTTAGTTTTAGGAAGTGTTGGAGCATGTTTTAAAATTATGTTGGGAGGAGGCATCATGGAGGTTGTTGAATAGTTTTTATTCACTTTTATTTAGCTTTATTTGGAGACGGCGAGAGGTAATTTAGTTTCTACATTGTGTGCGTGTATATATGGACTTAAGAGCGTCTGAATCAATATTATAGAATTATATACATATATATATTGGCTTAATGATTTGTTATGTATTACTGTTATCAATTTAGTAACGTGTTGTATCCTGCGATAGATTGAAACTTTCAAAGAGTCTCTGTCGAAATTAACTGTATGAGAGGAAGTCGAGCATACCTAGATAATAAATCACCATAAATGTCGGCTGTCCAATAGATTCATTACATTTCTGATTCTGGAGACATGTGTTTTAATAACGAAGGGTTAAATGAAAATGCGAGCTGATTGATGGACCCGATGCTTTGAGGTAGAGTTGGGGAATATCAGTTCCTTCTCAGTTAAGTTCTTCTATGAGAAGCTTCTGGTTAGGGCTTAGGTAAGTTTTTAGCATGCATCAGTCTGGATTCCTAAGGTGCCGAGGAAGGTGTGCTTCACGTGGTTAGCTACTAGAGGGGTGATTTTGAGGGCAGAGAATATTAGAAATGAGAGGTTGTATGCATGAGCTGGTGTTTCCTTTGTAAGGAAGCGGATGAGGATGTGGCCATATTCTGTAACATTGCAAATCAGCTACCAGGTTATTGGAGGATATGTTTGGATTGTTTGGTGTTTCTTGGGTAATGCCAAGATCCGTGAAGAAGTTGATATCCAGCTAGAAGAGGGGAGCTAGGAGAAGAAGACACAAGGCTTGAAATGTTACTCTACTTGCTTTGATGTGGGAAGGAGAGAAATCAGAGAGCTTTTGAGGTGGTGGAGATGAGCTATACTTATTTGAGGAGTAGTCTCTGATCCCTTATTTTCTTTTGGTGCACTCATGTGGTTCCTCTTTGTATAGAGGGTTGGGTTTCTTTTGGAGAGAACCATATTTTGTAGGCTTCTCATTTTTTTGGTATACCTCTTGTATATGGACGAGTTGGCGTAGCTATTATTATTGAAATCTTTTACCTGATTAAAAAAGTGTAATTGCATGAGCTTTTCATTAAAATCTTCTGTTTCAAGTCAAATTTTGCCTGATCTGTGTACTTGACCCGTCACTTTTATACATTTGCTTCATTGATGACCATGTCATGTTGGTTTCAGCCAAGGTCCTTTTCCGGGAAAAGCAGATGCAAAGCAGGCAGAAGGGATGACAGAAGTAGAGTTAGGCTCAGAAAACATAAGGAAGAAGAAAGCCAAAAAATAAAGCGAGACAAAATGACGAACACACCCAAGTCAAGCAGCAAAAAATCTGTGAGTGTGCATCTTCTGTTCTCTTTGATTTAATTATGTCCTGTTTTCTGAAGTTAATTGATCGATGTAAAATGAATGTCTCAAGTGGAGAACAATCTAGCTGTTAAAGAAACCTGGCAGACTCAGAAGAACTTAAGAGTGTAGTGTAGACGAAAAAAGCTCCCAACTTTCATGAGCAGACAAGTTCTGTTGCATGAATTTATTATTTTAATCATGTGTGTGGTGTGTCCAAATATTTTCGCCTTAGATATGAAGTTGAGAATCTTATTTTTCTTATAGGATTCTGGACCTTCGTCGAGCAAATCACCAGAAAAGCACAAGGAAGAGGAAAGCCGGAAAAAAAAGCGAGACAAAATGCCAACCACACCCAAGTCAAGCAGCAAAAATTCTGTGAGTGTGCATAGTTCTGTTCTCTTTAATTTAAGCATATCCTGTTTTCTGTAGTTAAAGGTTGATCGATGTAAGTGGAGAACCGTCTTGCTGCTTACAGAAACCTGGCAGACTAAGAAGAACTTAGTGTAGTGTAGACAAAAAATATCTAACTTCCATGAGCAGACAAGTTCTGTCACCGTGAATTCCTTGTTGGAAACACGTGTGAGATGTGTCCTAATATTTCGCCTTTAGATTTGAAGTTTAGGAATCTTATTTCTCTTGTAGGATTCTGGAAATTCGTCGAGCAAATCACCAGAAAAACATAAGGAAGAGGAAAGCCCGGAAACAAAGCGAGACAAATTGCTGGACACACCCAAATCAAGCAGCAAAGAATCTGTGAGGGTGCATCTTCTGTTCTCTTTAATTTAATCATGTTCTGTTTTCTGAAGTTAAAGGTTGATCCATGTAAAATGAATATCTCAACTGGAGAACTATCTTGCAGCTTACAGAAATCTGTAGTGTAGACAAAAAATTCTCCAGCTTCCGTGAGAAGACTCCTAATATTTTCGCCTTAAATTTAAAGTTGAGAATCTTATTTTTCTTATAGGAGTCTGGACATTCGTTGAGCAAATCACCACCAGAAAAGCATGAGGAAGAGGAAAGCCGAAAAAGAAAGCGAGACAAAAAGCCGAACAAACCCAAATCAAGCAGCAAAGAATCTGTGAGTGTGCATCTTCTGTTCACTTTAATTTAATAGTGTCCTGTTTTCTGAAGTTAAAGGTTGATCGATGTAAAATGGTTTCGAGTGGAGAACCATCTTGCTGCTAAAGAAACCTGGCAGACTAAGAAGAACTTAAAGTGTAGTGTAGACTGTAGACAAAAAGTTCTCCAACTTCCATGAGCAGACAAGTTCTGTTCCATGAATTCCTTGTTTGAATCATGTGTTTGATGTGTCCAAATCTTTCGCCTTAGATTTGAAGTTGAGAATCTTATTTTTCTTATAGGAGTCTGGACCTTCGTTGAACAAATCGCCAGAAAAGGCAAAAATCAATCTCTATTTTCCACAGAAAACTGAGAAGAGGTCTAGCGAAGTCCAAAATAGACTCGAGGGAATTAGGGGGTCCCTGGATGAAGCGATTACAATCGAATCTCTTTCCAAGTTCCAATAACTTGTTCATAAAACTTGTATTTTGAGTTTTAGCTTATGCACTTGTGTTACCATGCACTTATTAAAGATCCTACTCTGATGTCACACTATATTACATTTGCATTTTCCTAAAAGCACACTGGCCAAAAAAGTTTCACTTGAGTTTCTTTTTATCAACGAGACGTAAAAACATCTTCAACTGATTACTTATCCCCCACTCCCCCCACCCCCACCACACACACACACAAAAATAAAGACCACCACAGACCAAAAAAAAAAAAAAAAAGAAGAGGAAATGATCAAAGGAGAACTTGGAGGTGTTAACTAAATCATAGTGTCTTGGAAACACGAGTACATAGATATCTATATATGCAATCTTTCAGAAACATTAACTCATTGGTAATGTTGGAATGACATTCAGGTGGCAGCTTCAGCTGGAAAACATACACTGAGCGCACGCCAAGTAAAAGTAATGCGCGAGCTTGGTTTAATGGCTCCTTCTGGGTCTCCATTTGATAAAAGGAAACATGTTGTTGCTCCTCCAAAACTCCCAATTATTCCCAAGGACCGTGTTTCTACGCCTAAAAGGCTTCCATCCAATCCTAAGGAACGTCTTCCCGCAATTGATAGAATAGTTGTTTGTGGTCTAGCTGCTGCTGGATTTGTCAATCGTGTTATGAAGTAGCTTTTGTTTCTCAACTGTTTGATCCTCGGTAACTCAGAGCTTGATGACAGCCCAAACTACCAATATAGTGCTGAAGCTGTCAGCAGTGTTATACGAGAGGGGGATGTAGGATTACAAGCTAGTGGGTGCGGAGTACTGTGCACCCACATTTGTTTTTGTACCAATGAGAATAAGTTATAAACTTAGCTTTTAGTGATACAGTTTAGAACATTTCAATTACAGGTATACCTCAAACAAAGAAGCGTGTTACAGGTACACCCGCAGCCTCTACCCCATGTCTATGGTGATGTTGTGATATCTACTGTAGAAATGCACATTATGTTCTCTTTTGATATCCCCCTGTATGTTGGACCACCCCTCTCAAGAGCAAAAACAATTTTTGGTTTGCATTTTGTTGTCGGAAGGGGTAAATTCTGAATGATATTTGTGATTGGGAAGTAAAAGGTAATGTATGCTTCAAAGAGGTCATAAGTTCGAGCCGTGGAAACAACTTCTTGCAGAATTGCAAGGTAAAGTTGCGTACCAGTAGACCCTTGTGGTCCGGTCCTATACAAAATATTATTCCTTTTACAGTTACAGGAAAACCTCATATTGCATACCAGTAAAAAGATCTGCCTATTTGAGATTCAGAAAATAATTCACAAGTACCAAATACTTGAAAGATTCAAAAAGTTATCAACAGGCCAGGCAAAATTCTTCTAGGTAACAGCTCACAATACAGTATCTAATGAATTATTGGTTCTATCTCATCTCTGACTATTAGTCAACAATTCGAAAATATTTTTTCTTGCATATTCTTGACAATTCAGCGTGATCGAGCCCTTGCCTAGACACATACATACCCTCGTGACAGTGTCTCTCATCATAACTTGTCTTCAAACCAAACTTACTCGAGACACACCCATTGGATGTATAGGATGCCAATAGTTGCTTGTTTATGTCAGGTGGTGTAACCCACTAAAAAAATGTGTGTGAAAATAGTAAACATGTTCAGAAATTGTTTAGCCTATTATGACCATGAAGTTCTAAGTACTTGAAATAACTATACTAATAAATTGGTTATATATTGACATGACAATATTGACAAGAGGGTAAATTCTAAAGACAATAAAATTTCTGGTTTCTTTAAGGGTTTATTCACTTTTTTGTATTTGGTTAGATCTATGTCTCTTCTTCACTTTATTTCATTCTTTTTTTCTCATTTGAATTTTCAATGTTTGAAAGTGGAACAGACAGCAATTGATCTGTTGAACACTTTTGTTTGTCTCCTCTGGTTATGTTTTTTTTTGGTATCTTCCTGTTTAGAAATAGGATCTTATTTGATTTTGACTATGTGGAGGAAACTCATTCGAGTTTTATCGTATTTTTTTTAGTCTGTTTGAAAAAGAATGTTATATTTTTTATTTTCATTAATGAGATGTTTATGTTTACGTAGATATCTTACTTGTATATTCGGAAGTGTTTTTTTAATATATATCTTGTATTCAGTCAGATATCGTGTAATAAATTGGGAAGAAGGAAGTTGTAATGTGTCAATGTGAAGTGGAAATGCTTTTTTTTTTTTGGAAAAAATACACAAGTACCCCCTCAACCTATGCCAGAAATTCTAGAGATACGCATATATTATACAAATGTCCTATTACCCCCTGAACTTATTTTATAAGTAATTCTCTATCTCTTTTTGGCTTATGTGGCACTAGTTTGAAAAAAAAAGTTAATCAGCGTCGGGCCCACAAGATAGTGTCACGTAGACCGAAAGGGGTAGAAAATTATTAATAAAAGATAGTGTCACGTAGACCGAAAGGGGTAGAAAATTATTAATAAAATAAGTTCAGGGAATAATAGGACCGTAGTATAGTACAAGTGTGTCTTTGAAATTTCAGGCATAGATTGAGGGGTACTTGTGCATTATCCTTTTTTTAAAAAAAAAGACTAAAAACTGTTATACAACTATAACATATTTAGCGTAATTCTACAAATTATGGTTTGCAGAGGATAAAATGCACTTAGATCTTTACCCTAGCATTGGAGATATAGACTCCCAACTTAAGAAAAAAACAGTTCAAAGCAATATAGGAAAAGGAATATTGGAAGTGAATAAGCCATGACAAAATACAATAGAAACACAAATCATTTTGAACAGCAAAATAATACAATAATGGGAGGACAAGAAACTACAAGAGTAATGTTATGATAAGCGGTAAAACACTCTACTAGCTTAGTAACGTTCTACCTTGTTCCATGTCTTCCCCAATCTTCTATCTATGATTGTGTAGTCAAAAAGTTGAAATTACGTCATATTCTGTCTCTCCAATACTTCTTCGATCTATCTTCATAGCTCTACCCTCCTAAAACCAGCACATCTCTACACTTGGACATGCTTTCCATGGAGTCATGTACAAATAGACTTCTTCTTTTAGTTTTTAATATCACCAATGAGAACCACCACATTTTTTTTATTTCTCCTCGAGTGTACTATGCTTATTTTGAAGTTCCGAATAATTTGAATTAGCATCACGTAAGATTCATATATATAAAAAATACTTTTTATTTGAACTTCTAACTTAAAACCTCTGATTAAAAAGATCGCATCAATCCTATCAGAAATCATAATCACTAACATTTAAATAAAATTTGCACCGATGAAAAAACAAAAGTAGGGCTACATGTTTTGCATATATGACATAAATAGTAAAAGGAAATTACAAGAAAAAGTCTTCTCTTGTGTTAAGCCATATACTAGTAGATAGTAGGCAAAGTATGAAATGCCCCCATGACAAGTTAACATCAACAAAATTGATAAAAAAAACTTTGAATTTTGTTTGTTGGGTTGGGTGGGTAGGTTAGTGGCGGAGCTAGAATTTTATTTTAGGGGTGTCAAAATCTAAAAAAATAAAATCGCGTAAAAATCAAGAAGTGTCAATATATAATATTTTTATTCTAGCTACATAATGTAATTTTCCGATTCAATACATGAGGCTCCGCCACTAGGTGGGTGAGGGTGGAGGTGGGGTGTCATGTGGACCCACAAATCCTGTGTCAAGTAATGTGCCAAAACTGAATATTTTTGCAGTGTTACACTCTGTCTGAGATTTTATGGTCTCAAATTTTACTCTACGTATGTTTGTTTAGCACTATATATCAATGTATATAAATTTTTATACTATCAGATTAAGTCGATTCATAACAAGTAATTCTCTATAATAAACCATCTAGGTGCAAAGAGTGCGATTTCGGCTAGGTTGACTTACAAGTTACAATCGATAACTTTCTACAATAAGTCAGATATAATAAGTCGATGACCTAAAAAATATAATTATATCTAACGAGTTTAACATTTACCAGATTGAGTTTATCTTTTGTTATTATAAGAGAATTTCTACATATCAAAGATAAGTACAAATAATATTTCATCACATTACTAATCGGACAAATTAGGTCGACACACTATAAATCACATATATTTAGGTGCTAATTACATGGATCCTATTTCTAGTAGTTTCCTCAATCACAAAAATTGCTACTTAACGAGGGGATGTATCTGAGAGGGTATTTTTGTAATCTTTTTAAATACTAGTGAATTTTAGTGACTGTAATATCTATGTATTTACATTAAACATATATCGGTTAATTACATGTATAATACGTATAAAAAGTTTCAGTATGTATATATATATATATGATATAAATTTTAAAATCGAAAAAAAAAATTAAAAATAAATAAAACAGACAATGAGAGTCTGATCCGCTGAACACTGCATAATAAAACAATACTCCAATATATATAATTAATAAATATTTTTTTTCTTTTGAAGCTAATATTATTAATATTATTATTAATAATATTAATAAGAATAGGAATATTTGATTTTGCTTTCAATTTGCAGTGGTAAAAGTACTGTTCAGTATCAATCTGATTAGCATATTTTCAGTAGTCCCCTCTCTGTATATATATTATTCATTCTTGATATCTCCTTTTCACATATTAATTATAATTATAATAATCATTTTCCCAATATATTAAATCACTATTATTTATTATTTTTATTTTTATAAAAATAATAAATGTTCAAAGGTACATTCTCTCTAGTCTATAGATTGGTCCTGTGAATAATTTGGAGGGTTAATATATGAATATTTTCTTGCATTAAATACTAGAATTTTTGGAGACTTGAAGGAATTAAATGTGTATAATTAATTAAAGAGGATGGTAAGGACGATAAAGTCGTGATCACAGATTTAAATCGCAAAAATAATTTTACAATAAATGAGAAATATGAGACTTTGCTAGGGTCACATCATGGGATAGTTAAGTGCAAACTTAATTTGAGTGTAGTTAATTTAGAAATCATGATATTTTCTTTCTTAATTGTGAAAATTAATGTTTTGAAGGATCCATTAAAGGTGTTATTACCTAATTTGACAATTTTGAATGTATATAAAAATGTGTAATTAATTAGTAAGGGGTAAAACTATTCTTTTAAAATGATTTTCTAGCATCGTAAAAATAAAATATTGTTACATATAGAAACGCTTCGATTGATATTATTATCGGTATAATAATTTATATTATGTCAGGTATATTTTTATGTTAGAGTATTCTTGAAAAGATACAATAACAACATACAAGTTCGAAGAAATTAACATGTACATAAATTTTAAACTATATCTTAAAAATAAATTATTTTTTGATAAATCGTCTAAACGAAAAATAATGGTTGATTGTAATTTTTTTTTCTTTTCACAAAATTCAAAAAAAAAAAAAAAAAACAAAGAAAGAGATATGTGATGAAGTGAGGTTATCAATCTGAAAAATGTGTCTCATTCCATAATTTACCTTTTAACCGCCAACGGTAAAAAGTCAGTACACTCTTAAGCCTAGTCTATTTCTATGTTCCATAATATCCATACAATTTCATCATCACTCCCTCTCTCTTTTTTCACGGTTTTAATTTGTTCATCTTACTTTGTACGTTATATTTTTAAAATATTGATGTCCTTGTTCAGTAGCAGAATTAAATTTTTTAATAAGGGAATTCAAACTTTGAAGAAGTGAACCACTAACTAATCTAGGGGGTTTCTTCACCTGCTACATATACATAAAAAATAATGTTAAACATGTATAAATAGTGATATTTTCCACCGAAGGAGGTTTGGATAAAACCCCCAACTTTATCCTAGCTCTGCCCCTACCCCGGTCATCCAAAAACTAGAGCATATATGTCCTTCACTCTAACGGAAGACTAAATAGGGACACGCGACACAATCATAACCATCGATGTGATATTTAATAAATGTTGGGTCGGTAGATAAGATTATAACATGTGTATGTCCATTAGTATAAAGGGTATATATGTTTTAGTTTTTGAACGGTAGAAACGTCAATGTCCCAAAAGTATGGCGAATGGTATCTACATATCATCTACAATAATTCGGCGATATATTTGTCATTTTTCTCTTTTTAGTTTGTATCATAATATTAAAGAATCTTCACTACTCTCTTCAACGATCTAACTATATCAAGTTAAAACCAGACAGATAAACTGAAACAAAACGAAAACTTTTATTTTTCCATTATATATATGTCATCACCCCAAATCTTTCTTACGTATCCATTTTCTGATTTTCATTCACAGCAACAATAAATAAATAATACTCTAATATCTTTATAATTATTATTTCTCTCCTCTTTAAATTCCCATAAAATTTGCTCCTACTTTTTTTTATTGAAAGATATTTTTTTTTCCTCTCTCTCAAAGTGAAAAAAAAAATAATAAAATGTTATCTTCATTACAAGGATGTAATAATGTTTTTTTGCAGCTTGTTGATCATCAGAAGAATGAAAAATCAAATACAACAAAGAAAAGTAAATCAAAAGATGCAGCTGTAATACATGCTGTAGCTGAACGTAAACGTAGAGAAAGAATCAATTCTCATCTTCATACTCTCAAGAAACTCTTCCCTTATCTCCCTAAAGTATGTTTTCTAGTCAGAAATTTCGTTAAGGGTGTTCAAGATTGTTCGTATTTGGTATTTATATTTATAAGTGATATATATATTAATATTATTTTTCGACGAAGAGTGATGTCATAGTGTATTCAAAATTAGTTAGTAAGTACATGAATTTTATGCTATTTTGGTTATGGGATAAAAATATGTTTGTTCTAGTTTCATGCATAACAAAAGGGACCATACACAAATTACAATATTGAAACAAAAGTACAAATGCACCAACATGAGGGACCATTTATGTCATCCAATGTACTTTCGCCGCTCTGTCTTATTTTTCTTTTTAGTCTGTCTCTTTTCTTATTTAGTATGTTTTGAAAATCGAGCATCTTACATGACAAATTTAAGATGATAAGAATGAAAGACTGTATATACTTGTCTTTAATTTATGATTACAAGATTTAAAAGTTTTCATTTGTTTCTTAAACTATATATTTGATTTTTTACATGATTACATGAGGCGAGGGTGTATAAAACACAATATCTCTACCATTATAAGGTAAGGGATAAAACCGCGTTACATATGAAATTACACTAGGGGTATGTTGTTATTTTGTTGTTGCATAACTAAAATAGTCTCTTTTTGTTTTATCTATAGACATGTTGATGTATATTACTACTGTATATAACTATTCCAATGCTCATATTTTTGTATATCATGTGTATATCATGAATAATGCAGAAGGACAAGCCAAGAGTGTTAACAGAAGCAGTCACTCAACTAAAGGAACTAAGGAAGAATGTTGCACAACAACTAGAGTTGTCATCTTTATTCATACCTAGTGAAAATGATGTAGTTATAATAAATTATTGTGACAATATTAATGAAGAACGAACAGTCAAAACTACGATTTGTTGTGAGGACAGACCGAGTCTGAACCGGGACTTATCGTCCGCGATTCGATCGGTTCAAGGACGGGTGATCAAGGCGGAGATGGCCACGGTAGGGGGGCGGACCAAGGCGGAGTTGGTGGTGGTGTTGGGCAAGGCAAATGGTGGAGAAAAAGATGTTGGACAACTTAAACGGGCTTTAAAGGCTGTTGTGGAAAATAGGGCTTTGGGCTTTGGAAGTAATGTGATGTTGGGCCGAAGATTTGGGTGAAGATAAATGGGCTGTGAATAGCTAAGTTGGCTATTTTATAGTAGGTGTATATTATGTATATACACTTTTAAGTCTTTGATTAGTGTTTTGTGGAAATATGTGATTTGAAATGTTAAAAAGGTTTGTTAAAGTTTGTTTATTTATTTATCATATATGTTATGCTTGTACTCACATCATCTCAAGGTAATATAACATCTTGGTAACTATGTAAAATAACAAAAGGTTTGTTTTAGTTATTCCCCTTGATGACAAATTGACAATATTTAAAAAGGAAATGAATTTTAAGAAGGAAATTACTATATCTTTTTGAAAAACAAAATTGTATTACATTTTGTATATTTTCTTCAATAATAAGCAATATGTGATGATTTTTTTATATATACTATTGTTCCTTTGTTATACAAAAAATAGTATTTCAATTACAAATATTTGGAATGTTGAATGATAAATCATGAGACTCCATATTATCCTCCATTAAAAGAAGAAGATAGAATTCATTTTGTTCTTTTGATATTTGACTATGATTCAAAGAATATCACAAAGCAATAAAATCTCAATATTATGGATCAACTATATAAGTTAATCTCAATATTTGCGCTTAATCCCTTTTCATTTGCCTAAATAACTAATTCAAATTACATGTAAAAAAAAAATAACTAATTCAAATTACAAATTTTTTTATAACAATATTTCACCATATATAATAATCAAATTGATAAAACTCTATTCAACTATATTTGTTACATCTTGTGTTTCTCGAGAATTAAAATATATTCACAGTAATGATCACGATTTTTTATGTAAAAATTAAAGTATTAAAAAAAAGGGCATAATACATAAATGTGATCATTAACTTGACGTCAATGGATAACTATGACTCTTAATTTTGGATGTGCACAAGTACATACTTAAACTTGTATAAAGTTTAACAAATAAACACACGTGTTCTACATGACATGATACACGCCACGTAGGACCAAATTTTGCATGTAGGTGCCATGTAATATAAATATATCAATTTATTTAATGTTATTTGTGTACATTTAAAGTTAAAAGACTATAATTATCGACTGAGGCCAAGTTATTAGAACATATATATTATATATTATTAAAATATAATTACTATATATTATATATTATGGGGAAAAAAAAGAAAGGGCAAAGAGAAAATCAGAAAAAAAATCACAGATAAAACGTGAGAGTAAATTAAGACAAGTATCAGGAGAAGCGAAAGAACTCCATCTCAGCGAAATAGCAACCATGATTTCTCAGTTCTTTGTGCTTTCTCAGAGAGGCGACAGCATCGTCTTCCGCGACTGTGAGTTTTTCGTTTTTTTTACTATCATTTTACTTTGTATATTGCATGATTGTTTCAGATCTCATTCCGGTACGAACATTATCACTTTCTCTCCATTGATTCTTCCAATTCGTAGAGCTACGGATTGAAATTTGCGTATTTTTTTACTTCCTGTGGCTTGAATCATGTTTCAGTTCGTTGATCTAGATGATACAACTTTAGAACAATTGGTTGTGATCGAATTTGTCCTATTAAGCTATGACTAATCGAATTTGTTGCCAACGAGCTTAAATTAGTTGATCGCTCTGATTTTTAGGATAATATTGACTGTTTTTTTTGGTTTTTAGAGTTATGAACTTTCAAATCCTATGTCATTACATTTTCTCTAGGGCTTAATGTATTCTGAATTGACCGGATAATTTGAGAATTTAGTTTCATGATGTGCTTGCTATATAGTGGGGAATTTGGCAGTTTGTTAAAGGAGTAATCAAATTAAGTTATATTTGTCAAATTATGAGATATTTAGCAAATTAAGTTACTTTGAGCTTAAGATGTTAGTTTCATTTGTAAGTTGGGTTTATTTGTAGCTGGATTTTGAATATTATCTTTTTTAGGAGTGAAGTTGGGAGGTGGGAGTGAGGGTGGGGTGGGAGAGTAGGAAAAGAAGGGGGTTCAAATGTTCCTGAAGTGCACGAGGGTGTATGATTATATTATTATTTTTGGGTCTTCATTGTTGTGAAGGTAACCAGTGCCTGTTGAGCTAAGTTTTACTGTTTTAGTGCTTGTGTAATGTTCATTGAAAAACTATGAAACAGTGAACCAGCAGCTACCTTCTTTTCTAAAGGAAAGTTAGGGCATGAGACAAGGAGGTGGTGTTCTGTAACTAAGATAACTGCACACATCAGTTCTTTCTCTACGTTCATTTTCATTGAGATGAATGATTCATGTGGACCTTCCATTCACCCTTATCTTTTGGAATCACTGTCCTTAATTTCTCTTTTTTCTCCTCTGCAATATAAATGAGGCTGAATCTGATGAGTTTCCTTTAACATTTACGTAAAAGCAGATCGGGGTGATGTACCAAAAGGAAGTGCAGAGATCTTCTTCCGGAAAGTGAAGTTTTGGAAAGAAGATGGCGGAGAGGAAGCACCTCCTGTATTTGTAGGTATTCTTTTCTTGTGTAATAGATGCAATTTCCATATTTTTTTGTTGAAAAAAATTGAACAACTTGGAAACTTACCACCACTTCCTTGTCAGTCATTTATATGTGAAAGATCAAAGAAATTTCCAAGTACCAGAGGGTCGTTGCTTATTATTCATCTCACTCGCTTCATAAATAGATGAATTCCCTCTTTAAGATTTTTAAGGAGGAGCTTCAATGTGTTGAAAGACATTTGACTCCAAGTGCACGCTGAACAGTTCAGAAGTAGTAAGCTGAGTGAAGGGAGGTTCTCAATACACCATTCTCTATCACATCAGGCTTTCCCTGACTCATCTGAAGGATGAAATCCCATTATCCATATCATCTCATACTAAAATCCGTATGGCAGGAGGTTTACATCATCTCATGTTTAAATCCAATTAATTCTGGTGTTAATCTTTAGTTAGAGTCTCAATCTAGTAGAGGTGGGTGAGCATAGTTGAACATAGCATCTTAGGAGAACTTATTTTTACTGCACCTGAAATTGCTAACTTGTCTAGAGGAAGATAAACTGATTATACTCTTAAAGTCGAGAGAAGTATATCACCAGATATATTCATAATACGTATTTCATTGATGGAAGTCAAGGGAATAATATAAATGTGTTGTGATTTTCATCCAAGAGGTGACTCTCATAAAAAGAAGAAGAAAAGAGGCTATTGTTGAATAATTGGTTTATATGGTTTCTTCCTATCCTCTTTTATGATGAATTTTTAATGATTTTTGACTTTCGACGAGGACAAAGAATATTGGAACAACTGAACAAGTGATTACTTCATCATAATAAATAATCCTAATAATTAAAGAAAATATCTTATTTCACGTAGTTTGAAACTACTATGTTATTGATTAGAGCTATTTCCTGGTGATGGTTCTGGTGGTACCTCAATCTCTTTGTCTGTGTTTGATTTCTCTCTCTTTCACCTCACTTTAAATTGTTCTCTTTAAGATGAACATGAAGACAAAAACCTCGTTGCTCATGTCCACAACAAAGTAACTTGAAGATTCATGCATGCGAACTGTCCTATGCACCTCAAGGCTCAAAATTATTAAGTGCTATACTTAATAGAAATTTTCTTCTGTTCCCTGTAATCCCCTTGGGATATAATTGCTTGGCAGAACAGAAGGGGTTAATTGGCTTCATCAAGGATATACTTTTGGGCAAGCTGCTCGTAAATAGCTAATCTCTAATGCTCCGTTCTACTGCAGCCTTTGCAGTCCCACGCTGTCTAATCAACTTTATTTGTCCCTTTTCAATTCTTGAACCTGTATAACTAATGTCACTGATAGCTTGCAACACTCTTTACTTTCGTACGCACAAGTGCAGAGTTGATCAATTCTAGGCTTCCCACATATGCGTGCTTGAAAAGTTTTCAACTGACAGATAATTTTTATTGGAGGCTGTCAGTGATCATTGTTTTCTTTATTATGCATATTCCTTCTATATGAAGCATTTGGTTTTGCAAACTGCAACTATGGAAAGAGGTGTTAATAGTGTTGTTTTCTTTGTTTCCTTTTCATGCAGAATGTGGATGGTGTGAACTACTTCCATGTGAAGGTAGTTGGTCTGCTTTTTGTTGCGACATCTAGGACAAATTTGTCGCCTTCTCTAGTATTGGAGCTTCTCCAGAGAATTGCACGTGTAATCAAAGATTACCTTGGTGTTCTAAATGAAGACTCATTGCGGAAAAATTTTGTGCTGGTGTATGAGCTTCTTGATGAAGTTGTTGTAAGTCACATGCCTTATGTATATTTTCATGATCATGTAGTCTCTCGGATAGTCTTCAAGGAATTACACCCTCTGTCCATCTATCATGGACAATTTGAGTTTCAAAATTGATGCCAATGAATTGAAGTTTTTTAGTTCTTGAAAAGCGAAGATTGAACAGTTAAGAACTACTTCATAAAAAACTAATTCCATACAATCGCAGGTTTCAAAATATTCACTACAATAATTATTATAAAAGTTCATCCTCAAATTCACACTGCATTGTCATAGCTTTTTCTTGACCTTGTAATTTTGTCTACAACAATCATATATTTCTATGTAAACCCTTTAAAGTATTGTCTTTAAAGTAGTCATTTTATATAGTCTTTAAAATAGTCATATTGTATAGTTTGGCTGTAAATTCACTCTATATTTTATATATTAGACAATATACTCATGCAAATATGACTGGTTTGTGAAACAGTCAAGTTATGGTTTCCTTCAACCGAGTTTTAGTTTTATTCTGGGTACTCTGCAGAGTATCTAGATCATCTTTATAAAGTTGAGATTATATTCTTAATTTTTTTCTTTGGTGTTCTCCTTTCTTTGACAGGATTTTGGTTATGTGCAAACAACGTCGACAGAAATCTTAAAGTCTTACATATTTAATGAGCCAATTATGATTGACGCTGGCCGCTTGCCACCCCTTGGTCCTGCAGCCATGTTCATGGTAATTTTATATTAACTTGGAAGTGTTGCTTTTATAAAATGGATCTTAATGTTTTTCATTTTTGTTTGATATACGGTTGGTACTTTCGTTTATGCCATTGTATTTTTTAAATGCAGCAAGGATCCAAAAGAATGCCAGGGACAGCAATTACTAAATCTGTTGTGGCAAATGAACCTGGGGGGAGAAAGAGGGAGGAAATTTTCGTGGATATAATTGAAAAGATCAGCATTACTTTCAGCTCAAGTGTGAGTTTTCTGCTTTGATTCTGGAATTTTGATAGTCTTACTTTCCTGTTGCAGCAATATGCTGGGATGAAAAAGTATGTCTTGACTCGCTACATGAAAAGTGAAACTGATAAATGCACAGGAAATAAATGTCGAGTGGTTGAACGAAAACCTCTTTATGCCTTTGGTATTGTTTTCCTATGAGAAGATATTATTAGGGATGGTTAAATTTTATTTTGTGAATCAAACATCTCTCATGCACTAAAATATATTCTCTTCCTGACTGATTATTTAAATTGTTTAATCTCATTGAATTTTTGGAAGTTATTTTTTGTCAAGTACGATTCCAATTAAATATATTTTTTTAGTTGTAAAATGTGTGGTTTCTTCTACCCTATCCTTCTTTTCGTACATGTATCTGATCATTATGACAAATACAGGGATATATATTGACTTCTGAAATTGATGGGACCATTCAAATGAAGAGTTATCTTACTGGTAATCCAGAAATCAGATTAGCTCTCAATGAGGATCTGGGCATTGGAAGGGCCGGCGGGAGATCAGCTTACGGTAATCTAGTCACTAATGGACTCCTGCATTTCTCTGCTTAATGATGATTCACTGCATGCTAAATATAATTTTTTTTAAAAAAAAAACTGATCACATGTTAATTATCTTGCAATCTGAGAGTTTTGTGCCTCTGAATTGCATCATTTTTGGTATTCCAATTCTCCATGTGGTGCATTTGGTACTACATAAAAGTGATGGCACCACATTTGTTCTAACAGATTATGGAGGTTCGGCTGGGTCTGGAGCAGTAGTACTGGATGATTGCAATTTCCATGAATCGGTGCAACTTGATAGTTTTGATGTGGACAGGACCTTGACTCTGGTGAGTGGTACAGAAAGCATGTCATTCATAGATTTATAATATTTTTGTGATCTATCTCTTGAAAGATTGTTTCCCTGGGAGATCTGATGCAAATCATATTGCTTTATTAGGTTCCTCCGGATGGTGAATTTCCTGTCATGAATTACCGGATAACCCAGGAATTCAAGCCTCCCTTTCGTATTAATACTTTGATTGAAGAAGCTGGATCACTTAAGGTAGACACTGTTTACTTCCCATTTCAAAACTAAAATTTGTTCTAGCTAAGTGTGGTTTAGGTAGGTGTCTGCATGTTTGTTGTGTCAAAGAACAGAGTGATAGAATACATTTTGTGTAACTTCTTCTTTCTTTTTATATTGTGGTTTTACAATTATGTTGATAACTCAGACTTCTTCTCCTCTATTAGGCCGAAGTTATCTTGAAAATCCGTGCTGAATTTCCTTCGGACATAACTGCAAATACAATCTTGGTACAAATGCCGCTGCCTACATATACAAGCAGGTAGTCTTTACTTTTACTTCTGCTCCAGAGCACATGCATGGATTTTACCTTTTCTTTTCCTGGCATTTTTTTGTGGTATTCTCGTCATCAACTAGGCACTCTGGTACTTTCTAACTAGTCGTGCTTTTTGAGGGAGAAAGATAGGTGAAAGTTTCTGTGTGAGTTATTGCTGTTTGTGTGAGAGAAAGTGGACATCTGTTAATTTATTATGAAGCAATTCGGTTCTGATGTGACTCTGTACTTCTCTTTTAGCAATTTGAATTGAAGCAATGATTAACAGATACAAACAACTCTCCATTCTTTGCAATCTTTTATGGTTGATGAAGTATTTCTGACTCTTAATTTATCCTGCGAAGTTCATTGCTTTCATATTTTTGGGGTATTTATTATGTTGAAGGTGCACCAAAGTGGTAAATGATTTTGTCTATCCGCACTAATTTTGTAGGGTAAGCTTTGAGTTGGAACCTGGAACAGTTGGCCAAACAACTGATTTTAAGGAATCCAATAAGAGGCTTGAGTGGAATTTGAAGAAGGTAATATATCCATCTCATTTCCAAGCGATTTTTCTTGCCTATTTTAGGCAGACTTGTTATCTAAGACTTCTTTAAAATAATTACTGATCTGCAATTTGAAACAGGTTGTCGGTGGATCAGACCATACATTACGTGCCAAGCTAACATTTTCACAAGAGTCACATGGTATGAAGAATATTCAATCTCACTTGTTATCCCAGCAATGTATCCTGCAGTTCTGTTATCTTAGATACAATATGACTTGGTAATTGTAATTCTGCTTTGTCCCTAATACAGGAAATATCACCAAGGAAGCTGGACCAGTGAGCATGACCTTCACAATCCCAATGTATAATCCTTCAAGGCTTCAGGTAAACAGTTGTGAAGTTAGATTCCTTGTCATAAGAACAAGAAAAATGGCATCTCACCTGGTAGGGATGTTAAAATTTGTTTGTGCATTATATATCAATTTGATTTTTGTTTTGGTTTTCCGAAGAATTTCTGTTTGATGTTTTGCTCTCCTCCTGCATTCTAAAAGATAAATTAAATGCAATGAATCATTGATAATTTTTCTGGACAAGTAATTGTTAGAATGAGATCCTTTTAGACAACAGCCAACTGGAAAGACCACAGAGGTGGAGCTGCATGAAAATTTCCTCAAACTAGTTGTTTCATCAATTTTGCTACCTCATCTCTTCAGCAGATGCATGTTCCCATTTTGAAGGGATTGAACTGGAGAAAGGTGTGAAGTAGCCACATCAAATAATTTTGTTCGAGGGAGGTTATGATCTAGGCCCTTTGTCGTGATAATTAAGGCTTGTCTAAAGGGGGAGAGTGGTTTGGGACAGAGAATGAGCCAATGAGGAACATGGAAGGAGGACATATTTAATATCTAATGTGATGTGTTAAACCGTGTCGGTTAAACTCAAACCAATGATGAACCAAACTTTTAGAGGTTCCAAACATGAGGCGGATAACACTGCACATCTAGTAAAAATGAATAAATGAACAACTGGTGTATATTTTCTCCTCCACAAGTTGTGGATTGGGGTTTGTGGATATTGTTCATATACCTCTAACCTAATTTCTGGTTGTTTCTTGCAGGTGAAATATCTACAAATCGCAAAGAAGTCAAAAACATATAATCCTTATCGGTGGGTGAGATATGTGACTCAGGCCAATTCATATGTTGCTCGTATATGATGGCTGTTGAGACCTTTTCCAGCATTACCCTCCTCGGTTTCTTCTTTTCTCTTTTTCACTTCTTCCCAAACATCTTTTGCCCACTCCCTGTTGAGGTGTCTTGAGTTCTAAATTGTCTTTTCTAACTCTGGTTTTGGGCTTTCAATGTTTGTACTATATTGTCTAGATAATGATGGAGGGCTCTTTGGTGATTCTCATTTTAAAAAATTGTGCAACTAATGGAAAATTTTGCTAATGACCAAGGATTTAAATTCTTCTGCTTTGGATATGAGGGGGTCTATGAAAGATCATGTTTGTAGTTGCCAGTGTTTTTCGTTCGTATGAAGTCCTCTTTGAGGCATCGACTGATAAACAGATTTTAGACTTTATAGAGATTGTAAGACTTGGCATATAAATAAAGAACACTTTCAAATAAACTGACAATTATCTGTCTTCATTTTCAATAGATTTGAGGGTACACATTATATCAATACTCCCAATCAATGTGTAAACTGAGTGACAGAAGTCCTATTGAACTTGATCTAGGGTCACAAGAGTAGTACATTTTACCATTATGTTCAATAATACGCTTATCGTGATCCATAGTTTTCGCGTTCATTTGTCATATATCAATGGGAGCGTACTCTTAATTATTGTTGTTATGACCTAGTACACAAAGAAAACCATTGTAGATAGGAAGAGAACCAACATGAGGACTAGATATACATATATCCATTACAACCTTGTTAATGGTGTGAGTTGATCCCGAGGGGCAAACGAGCTCCAAAGCAGGAAAAAATAGATTTTATCAATTTTCATGTGTTATAGTTTATAATATTTCGATGATATCGGATTTTAGCTTGTTTTTATCGAAATTCTTCATGGACTTTTGTTATGATCTTATTAATGACGTGAGTTGATCTTGACGGACAAACAAACATATTTTCAACTTCAAACGTATCTAGATAAGAAATTAAATTTTATCAATTTTTATGTGCTATAGTCTATGATTTTTGATAATACTGAGTTCTGACTTGTTTTTAATCAAAATTTTAATTAAACTTATGATTAAGGAAGGGTGAAGTGAAATAAAAGATATGCCTCGATTTAATAGAAACAATGAATTCTTTTTTTATAGCATGAATTTGGCAACAGAGTTTTTGGAGGACAGGAATAAGTGACATTTCATGAGAACTAATAAGTGTAATATTATTAACCATGATCGTGATGGAGTGGTAGATACTTATTCATATAAATTATTTTTGTTAGGAAGTGTTTTATCTAACATAAAATTTTTTGGTGTAAATTTGGCATAATACACGGCGGTGGGAAATAAATTAAATTAAAAGTATAGTACTATATTAATAAATGAAATCTAATTATTTTGTGATTTTATAACTTTATTTTGAGTTTTGTATCCTTTTCCAAAATTTTATTATTTTGGAATAACGCAAGAAAAACCTTTATAGGTTTTGTTTTCTAATACCAAATTATAAAGGGTTATGTTTATCAATTTCTTATACTAAAATATATAAAATTACAGATAACTATTTTTAAAATAAAATTTTTAATTTTAAGTCAATATAATCTTAAATTATTGTTTTGGCATAAACAATTTGCATTGAAGCTTCGATTAAATTCAGATTATGCATCATAAATTTATTTTTAAATAATATTTTTATAAATTTTCTTGATATCTAAGATTTCAAACTTGAAACTTATGGCCCGAAAAGAAGCTAAATGAAAGTGTAAAGTGTCGACATCTCGACCTTACATACACATTACAATGCAAAAATTGTCGAAGAAAAAATAGAAAGAATTGTAAGGAAAACAACAAAAACCAATTGGACCAAATATGGAAAGAGGCAAAATCTTGAAGAAAAAGCCATCATCATCATCACATATCTTTAATTTTATTTTTTCCTTTTTGTCATTTCAATGAAAGAAAAAGGGATAAGAATCCACAAAGAGAAAAAAAAAAAAAAAGACAAAACCAAAGTACTGTTTTATGATCAGAGAAGTCATAAAATTAAAAGAAGTCTTCAATTGAGAATTTGAAAGAAAATTTTGATCTGATTTTTTGAACCAAGTACTCAAAAATAATTGATGCAATAAAAAAAAAAGAAAAAAAAGACCTATATATTAAATGGATAATTTCCGAACTCGTTTGATTAGAAACAAATTATTTTAAAATTAATTATTCTAAAATTAGCTATTTTACAATAACTTATTCTTTTATATCATGCATATGATATAAACGGTGAGATAAGTTATTCTAATAATGAAAACACTAAAATTTTGTTTCTAAATTATTTTTATCAAAAAATTATTTATTTTTGTCTCTCTCGCTAAAAACCTGGTAATCTTATCATATGCTGAAGAGTAATTTTTTTAATTGTCACTCATGACTCAACTCATAAGATATCTTATTAAATCTTTATTTTTTTAATATTTAATTTTATCTTATTAAAATGACATCTTTGTTTTTTTCTCAAGACAATAAAGTCGTCTAACTATTGTTTTTGATTCACAAAATACAAACACATATGTGTCATATCATTATTCAAACTTTACATTTTTATATATAATTTGTTATTTATTAAAAATAACATATACTACATAATTTTTTAAAAAACATTTCATGAGATAGTTATTTCTTTACATTACTAATTATTTGCAATAAATTTTAAATATATGAAAAATAAATAAATCATACAAATAAAATATGAAGAAACATAATTTTATTGATTAAGATACTTGATTCTACTTTCTAAGAATTTATTCATAATTCGAGGACTGTTAGTAGCGTATTTCTCGAACTAGGATGATTTAGATTTGACCTCTCTATGAAGAATCCATCGATTTGTGAAGTATTCGAGATCTTGATTTCTTTATGAAATTTCCGAGATGCCTTTAAGGGAATTAAGTACCCTTTATATAGGCATAAACTAGGGTTTAGGATTGAGTAGCCTCCAAAAATCCTAATATGAGTTGAACACAATTTATAGAATCCCAACTCAAATTAAATACATCTCATAGAATCCCACAAAATTTCAATCTCTACACTAATATTATAAACTTACATATATTTGCTATACATAAGCATAATATCATGAGATAGAATATATAACTAACATCAAATTAGTTATATATAAGTTTAAAAAAAATACCAAAGTAAAATATGAATATAATATACAAAATTAATACATCTATTATGTTCTTTAATACACTCTATCAAACCTATCCGATTCAATAAAAATAAGCCATCATCCTAGTGTGTTAATGAAATTTAAGAACAGTCTTTCATTTCATCAAATCATATCGTTATTCCCTTCGAAATTAATATATGTATTGTATTTTTAGGCATAATATATAAATATATTTTTAATTACACTTTAACAGACATTTGTATCCTTTAATTTTAGGTGCGCAAAAATAGACATTTAAATTTGTATAAAATTATACAAGTAGACACACTATTCCACATAGAATGATACATATAGGAAGCCATGTAGAACGAATATATTTAATTTTATACAAATTTGAAGGTCTACTTGTGTACAACCAAAATTAAAAATTATAATTATTATGTTAAAGCTAAGTTAAACAGCATATTTATATATTATATTTATTTTTTAATACACTCTAACAAACGTCATCGATCGAATAAGACCATATAAATCCTATTGTCTTTGATGAAACTAAAAGAACAAAAGGCAGCTATTATTTCATCATATATCATATTGAAAAAAAAAAAAGTTTCACATTCAAAGAATCAAACCACAGTTTCATTTTCCAACCCCACTCTCTAACAAATGCCAATTCTCTTACTAACTAAAAAAGACATTACTGTTGGATTACCCCATCCACATGTTATAGCAAAAGTAATGTCTTTTTCATATATTTATGAGAACCACAAAAACTAGAGTAGGCTATTAAAAAAAAAAACATACACAAATACATTGAGACTGAATTTAGAAAAGTCTTTAATTCTGGCATTTTTGCAGAAAAAAAAAAACTGCAAAGCAAATTTTGGCAGAATGAAAGAAAAGAAGAAAAATCTCATCCCAACCTTCGTCATCATTTGTCAGCTCTCTCTATACTGCACACAGATATGACTCAAACTTCAAAGCTAAAACCCCATGCCAACTTGCTCCCACTTTCACATTCTATCTTTTGCAACTTGTCATTTTTTTTTTATCGAGTTCGAGATGTATTGGTGAGACTGTTAGATTATTTATTTGAGTTGAGAAGATAAATTATCTTAAAATTAATTATTTCAGATAACTTATGGTATTTCAAATGAGAAACAAATTTTTATTCCAAGATTATTACTCTTATATCGAACGATCTTTTAATTATAAGTTTTGAGTTTGAGTTCTGAATATGAAGAGTCATTCGCGAATGAATTTTGCGATCGTATTGTTGTATATCGGTGAAATTGTTTCGTTTTTTATAAGAGATTTTGGATTTGTATTGATACTCTATCGTTAATCAGAGATATCATGTTTAAATAAAAAAAAATTGAAACCCTAAGTAGGAAGAACCATTTTCAATTAAGTTATGTAATATATGATTCAAATTTAATTGAAACTTTAAATATAATAACAAAAAAAATTGAAACCTAACCACGAAAGAACCACTCTCAATTAAGTTCTGCAATATGTAATTCAAATTTAATCGAGATTTTAATATATAAGATTCGATCACCGAGCCAAAAAAAAAATAGATATTCATAGTCATCATTTTCAATTGACGAAAATGCAACTAAGAGGAAGAAAAACTATTTCTTATGGAAAAAAAAAACAAACCTTTTTCCTTCTTTTGGAAACACACTTATATTTGGTCTTTGAAAAATTTGCACCCTGGTTTTTCAAATCCATAGTTTGAGATCTACCACTAATTCGAAAATCTTTCGAAAATAGTCTCTTTCACCTTCACGAGATAGAAATATGATCGAAATAATATTTTGAGTAATCAATAAAATATCTCATGGTTAATGTGTTCAACAATAATACTACCTCAATTAGTACCAAAACATTCTTCTCTTTCCCTGCTAAAATAAACAACAAACAAAAAAAAGGACTAATCCACAGTACATTTTTTTTAAATTAACATAAAAGATAACAAAAATAAACTAAAGTCAACTAAATAACTAAAAAAAAATAAAATTAATCCAAATTACAAAAACCCAGATTAGTGAAGAAAATTTGACAGCATAAGAGAGCACAGATCCCAAGAATTTTCAGTAAGGTGGTGGTTGTGGTTGTCTAGCAGTAGGAGCCCATATCACATCCGACGGCAAATGACAGCTGTACATCGACATCCCACAACTTTCCGGCGCCGTCGTTGACGGTGGATGTCCACCATCTCCTCCACCGGAAACCTCCGCATGCTGCTGCGGCGGCGGAGGAGACGATCCATCTTCATTTCCACCACCAGAATTATTCCTTGCTAATTCCTCCTCCGCCGGTAACCGATGATAAGACGGACCGTTAAAAGTTGCAGCGATTAGGTAAACCGTCCCGGCGGTAACTAGAGGCCCAACTACACCACCACCTACTACTTGACCTTGTGGACCTGCTAATGAAATTGTGAACCCATTTGCGATCCCATTGTTCGATGGAATATTCGCATTTGGCTGAACAACAGTGGCAGAAATCGACAATATATCGAATCTGCCATGAAAGGTAACAGTCGAAACCGGCGTAGTTGATGGTTGCCGGAGAGTTACATTCGTTACAGTACCTTTTTCAAAAAATCCAAAAAAAAAATATTGTTACATTTAGCAATTATGTATCAATTGAGATAGTAATGATTCAGATTCCGATTATCAAAAAAAAAAATATACCTGAACCGTTAAGAACACAAAGACCCATATTCCGTTTTCTACAGAATTTGGTAACAGAGTTGATTATATCAACACCAGTCGGAATTTCAAGTATATAAGGACTCATAGATGGTTCCGCATCGCGAGTAATGATAACAGGTGGTTTAGGTTTATTTTTCGAACCAGGCGGCCGGCCACGGGGACGGCGAACAACTTCAATCGTAGCACCGTCGTTACCGGCGGAGGAAGGTGGTTGTTGCTGCTGCTGCGACGGCGGTGCTACTGCATTAACCGGTTGAGGGTTTAAAGTATCGTTTCTGTTTGCAGTACTGTCTGCTTCCTCTGAAGTTTGGCATTCTCGTGTTAGCTGAAACGGTGGATGTTGAAAATTGTGGTGGTGCTGCTGCTGCTGGTGGTGAAGGTGGTGGTGTTGAAAAGATTGAGGAGATTGATTTTGGTGATGATGATGATGAATTTTACCAAACATAGTGTTTGTGTTACTACTAGAATGATCTTTATTTTTATTTTTTTCTTCTAGTACATACTCTCTTTTCATTTGATATTAAAAAAAAATAATTGAAATTGATATTAATATTTTCTTGTTTTATAATATGATAGATGAAGATGAATAAGATAGTGATTGGATTGTGTAATGGTATGGGCAAAATCCAATATATATATATATATTATAATTAATAATAGTGATAAAAGAAAAAGGGATTTTGATGAACAGATAAGAGAAAAAAAAGAAAGAAGAGATAAATGAAAGAGAAATGTGGTTTTGGAGTTTTCTTTAAAAAAGAGTAGTAATAAATGAATTGTGAAATGTAGATTTGTAAGTTTTGTAGTGGGGGGGTGGGGTGGGGTGGGGTGGGTGAGCTTGGAAACTAAGTAAAGACTAATGGCGCCGGCTGGTTGAAAGTAGGCTCCACACATGGTGTTTTGGTTTAGCTTGAACTTCTACTCACCGCCATACTTTTCAAAATTTATATGTTTTTTCTTTTTTTTTAAAAAAAAAACACGATTACCTTCTCAATCTATGTTTAAAATCTCAAAAATATATTTATACTATATTAAGGTCTTATCATCTCTTATACTTATTTTATAAGTAATTTTTTATCTCTTTTTAATATACGTGGTACTAACTTAAATTTTTTTTAATATAATATAAATATATCTCTAAAATTTCGGATATAAATTTTGAGAAAATACTTATATAAATATATATAATATATATATATATATATATATTTTTTTTTTTTTTTTCAAATTGTGAAAATAGACAACTAAGAGAGAAGGTGATGTTAAGTGAAAATTATAGCATGGGAAGTAAGAAAAAGAATTTTTATTTATATACATATATATTGAATTTATATTTAGATATATGTTTTATGCGAAAAGATTAATTTATCTGAAGATCTAAGTAAACGCGTATTTAGGATTTTGACATGATAGGTGCACTGTTATAAAAAGATTGATTAAGATATAAATTTGATTCTTTTGACTTTTAGGTTTTTACGGCTGAAAATCGTTAGATTTTCATTATTATAGGTCCGAAATCATTCTTATATATATATATACCGGTTACCACTTAGAGAAGTGTTATATAATTTTAGGAAAAAAAATAATACTAGATAAATATAAAATTTAAAATTTCAACCTTATGTAAAGAGGTGCACTCAGTCATTATTGCATTTTGTGATATACTTCATATGTGAATTTACATATCTATATTTTATATTTTTAAAAAATAAATAAATATAACTACTATATATAATCTAAGCATGAGTTCACGTGAACTCAATGATCCCCTTGAATACGCCTCCTAATGTAAGTAGTTGACTTCGAGTCAGAAAATCATTTGAGATGATCTTATATGTACCTCCAATCTATTGATTGGTAGAATAAATCGAAAATCATATGAAAAAGCTATCTTAAAAAAAAATCTCATATAAACCAAATTTAGCTAAAGATAAAGCATAATTAAAGACAAAACTTTTATAGTTTACATTCATGAACTGAAAATATAACTTGACAGAGGATATAATAGTATTAGTTTTTTTTTTTTTATCATAATGATGTGAGTGAGTTCAAATAAAAATGTTGAATTCATATAATCGATCTCAATTTATAATGTAAAAGGTTAATTAAAGTTCTCAATTTATAATGTAAAAAGGTTAATTAAAGTTGGTGGATTTAAGTGTTTTTTTAGTACAAACCTTCATAAATAGTAATTGCCACTCCCTAATATATGTGAGGTCATATGAGTTACTAATTAAATGCCATCTAATGATATGTCTCACTTGACATGATATATTAATTATATATTATAATAGAAAGTAGAGTACTTGAATTTATTCAATTCACAATTCAATATATCTAGCTCACATTTTTTGACATTATTCTAATTTTCCTTTTTTAGTCCAATTTCCTAAAATGTCAAATATTTGGATAGCTTTCAACAACCTTTAGCTTCATCCATAAGTGTTATCTTCTGCCAAAATAGTAAGTCTACTTAGAAAAAAAAAAAATATTTTCTCCGTCTCAAAAAGAATAATCTCCTTTTATTTTTAATCTGTTTGAAAAAAAAATAACTTTTTTTATAATAATTTTACACGTAACATGTTTAAGATTACAAGATCAAAGGGCAATATCATACATTTAATATAACTTTAATTTAGAATCATATAATAAAAAATCTTCTTTATTTTCTTAAACTTCGTGTCAAGTCAAATTAGATTATAAGTATCTAATTCTCCAAAAAGGGATAATTAAAATTGTCAAATTATTTTATGTTAGACCAACATGTAATAGTAAAAAAATTTATTCACACATAAATTATCTTTTCTTTTAAAAAATGGAAACAATCTTATAGTATTCTATAATATAATAAAGTTGAATTTAATTTTTATTATCCCAAGTTTTCTTTGAGATAATTAATTATTGTTTCTTTTGTTTTTCCTTTTCCTTAATCAATGTAGAGTTATTGACACTTATCGTTTCTATGCATGAATGAATGTTCGCTAAACACATCCTAATCATGATTTAACACCTCTAATTACAATTATTTCAGTCTCATATGAATTATTTTCTATTTTTTATACATATATTAAAAAATCATAAATAAAAAAATAATTTTATTAATTCTATTTTTAAAAAGATTTTGAAAGTTTTACAAACAAGTGTGAAGACTTTGAAATAGAATTAAGTTCAAGGGTTATACAAGAAAATTTTAATTAATATTATTTTGATTTAGTAAAATGGACAACTAATAAGCATGTAATAATTATTTTTAATAAAATAATGAACTAATATGAGACGAAAAAAATAATTATCGGGCTCTCATTTGACATGACACAATTAGGTGATTGAGGAATAAGAATTAATCCAAATTAAAGCCTTTAATTCTGTCCGTCTACCTAGAATATGCAAACTATATATAGCAAGTTAATTAAGTTTGTAATACTTTCTCCGTTTATTTTTATTTGTTTAATATATTAAAATTTATTATCTAATTTTACTTGTTAAACTTGAAAAAACAAGAGATAATTTATCATTTTAGTATTCATTTTTTAATCAAACTTCAATATATCAAATTAAATCTGGACAAGTAAAGACGAACGAAATGAATAATGAATTACACGTTTCGAAACCTAATTGGCAAAAATCTGAATAAGCCCCACTTCTATAATCTTAGGGGATCACATGTTTATTACTAATGTATTTATTTTGATATGGTTTAATACCTTTTGTTAAACCATATTCTTGTACCTAAATCACTTATAAAAACAAGTAAAAAGTACCTCATTATCTAGGATATATGTTAATTAGTCATTAAATGGAATAAGTCATGCTAATTAAGAAAATTAATACTAATTAACACATGTTTTTAGCTTCTTTTTTTTAAAAAAAAAAGAAAGAAAAGAGTAATTGTCAAAGGTTGTAATGATTTTATCTTATGCGTTACGTGTGAATTGATTTGTTGACGATGAGATAAGAAAGTCAAAAGGGGGTTGGGTAGGCAAGAGTTGGTGTACTAGTAATAGTTTACTTTAAATATCAATAGTAGAGTTACATAAAGTTTGTTAGATAGCGAGAGCGTCGTAATCAGTAACGGATTCAAAATATTATTAAGGTGATTAAAATAAAAAAAATAAATCTATTAATTAAAAAATATTAATCTACTATATACATTTATATAATTTCAATCGTATGTAAAGAGTGGTAAGGTGGAGTTTGAATTATAAGAATATAGAGAATTTCTTTAAAGAGATCATTTAGCTATGTCTATAGTAATAAAATCAAGATTTTCATCAAGATAATTCAAAATATAAAATGGTTAGAATATGAAGAAACATATATGTTTTCAAAAACTTAACATACTTATCAGTATATTTTTTGACGAAAAATATAGAATTATAAATCGATTCTCCTTGAATAAAAATAACCTTCGTTACATTCAACCTAAATTTAAATTAATCGAATTAGTTAGCTCAAATATCAGATGATTAAACCGAAAAAGGAGGAGGGTAGATAGGAGAATAGAGAAAACTTGAACCAATGGGGAAGTAAGGTGTTAGGTAGTTGTGGTGGAGTTGTGAGCATGTGATGGAATTAATTTTGGAGTTTTATTATAATGCTAAATCCTTTTCAATGTAAGTGCAGGGTAGACCATCCCTTGTTGGGCCCCCATCTTTTAGTCTAGAAGAATGGACTATGTGGGCCCAAGGCCCATATCTCTGAAATGCACCTGTGAGTTAGGGTTGGGGGTGGGGGTGGGGGGTCATGAATCCAAATAAAAAATCAAAATCTTGTTTAAGTTTGTATTTGTGTTAGGGAAAAGGGTCTGATATACCCCTCAACTTTGTCATTTAGAGCCGATATACCCCTTGTTATGAAAGTGGCTCATATATACCCCTAATTGTAAACAAATGGCTCACATATACCCTTTTCCTCTAACCGAAATGAAAAAAAAAATTAATCTAAATTTTTAATTTTTTCTAAAAATATAATCCTATATGAGTAAATTTAATCCTCATCAAACATATATTTTTTTGACTTTTTTTTGTTTCAATGACTAATTTATAATTATTATTTTGATAATCAAATATATTTATGTTTCACTAATATTCTTGTAAAACTTATTGTAGATGACCACATTTTTTCTTCGAATACGAAATTAAATTACAATAAACACAAAAAAAATAGTTTAAAATAGTTTATTTTTTTTTTTACTTTAAACTAAGAAATGTAAGAAAAAAACAAAATAAGAATAATAAACTCAAATAATTATAATAAAAGAAGTCAAAAATTAATTTATGTATGAAAAAAAATTAAAATATACCTTGAACTTTGATAGAAGAATCATATATACCCCTAAACAACTTTTTTAAAAAAAATTAGAAGTAATAAATATAAATTTAAAGCTAATTTTCTAACTTCCGTTAAATGAAGGGTATATGTGAATCATTTTGTAACGGCAGGGGTATATGTGAGCCGTTTGTATAACGGTAAGGGCATATATGAGCCACTTTTATAACGAGGGGTAAATCAGCATCAAATGACAAAGTTGAGGGGTATATCAGACCCTTTTCCATTTGTGTTACAATGTTAGTGGATAAGGAAGCATCCACTTCAATTTTACACCACTATAAGTTCAATTTAATGCCAAGAGTTGAATAGAATAGACAATCTATTAAATGAAAAGAGAGAAAAGTATGGAAATATTTATAAATTTATCGTTAATTATTAGTTTTATCATGAATTAATGAAAGTTCTAAAATTTAAGGTTTATTTAATCAATTAAATTTAAAAAAAAAACAATCTTGTAACATAAGTGAAATATGTTTTTTTAATTTTCGTCAAGTTTAACAGTTTTTCAACACTTGATTTTTCATTAAGAGTCGCATGCTCGTACAAAAAATTGAGATCACTTGCTATGGTATATAGCAGATCGGAGGTGTATTTAAGTTAAGTTAGTTAAGTTAAAGGTGTTTATAAGGTTATCAATAATTTAAAGATAAAACGTTAGTTAAGTGAAAGGGTGTTTATAAGGCTATCAATAATTTAAAGATGAAACTAATAACTTGTACCGAGTTTAGAGGTATTTTCAATACTTCTCTCATAAATGAATCACATCAGAATTGATAGGGTGTATACAAATAGTACTAAATTTAGTGTATTAGTAATAGTGATATTAGTTATACTTATATTAGTTGTATTGAGATTATTTCTTATGCAGAATTTGATTTATCATACTAAAAAAAAACAAGTATTGTATAATTTCAATTTCTTTTATATAGAAATATCCTTCATAAGTATGATGAAAAGATCGTGAAAGGGGATTTGATGAATAATTATATCTTTAATAATTCTAATTCATATAGTAAAATCTCTTCCATTACTATAACTGCAAATTTTCATGTATTGCTTATGAATATCTAAATAGCAAATAGAGTGTAATTAGGTATATATATAGATTTTAAAAAAAAAAAACTATAATACACAATATTAATACATATATTATTTTTCTAATACACCCTTCTAAGATACTATATCCATTGACCACCCTCTTTTTCTTTAATCATTTAATATTTATCCATCAAATTAATTTTGATTTTGTTTTATGTAAGTCTTTTTTTTTTTTTTTATAAATTTCTTTGTAAAATTTCTAACCCTAAGTGAATGGATCTGATTTTTTCTATCAATTTCTTCTCTATGTGGTCCACTAGTAATGATTGGCCTTGTTGAGATTCAATATATTTTGATAATTTAATTTTTTTGAAATTCTAGCACATTGCTACAAAATATGAAGTTATATTATAGTTTGATAAATAAAAAAAAAATTGTTTAGTAATATATGAATACAGTCCTTCGAATTGATATAATATTAATATTTTTTAAATCGTACCTGTTACATAGATGTTATTTCATACGATTTACATTTCTCGTGTGATTTACATGTTATATGATAACTGTCTGCATTCAAATTATATGTTAAATGATTACAATTATGCTTATTATATAAAAAAAGAGATTGTTTGCAATTATCCCTTCTTATTATAAAATATTATATCCCATTAACTCAATTTTAAAATATTGATTAGTATGTTCTTTATTTTTTATTTTTTTGCACCATACAAAATGGTTTGTTCTCTATAAATAGTAAAATATTATGGCGTGTATTTATTTATTGACCAATCATGAGACTGAATTCTTTAATCTATATGAAATGTATTAATTAATAAAAATTGCTTTACGGCGCAATATAGATATCATAATTTATAAGCTTTATATGCACGCGTTTAGAAGATATTATACAATTATATTTTACATCATACTATATAGTAAAATGATGAAGCACAAGATCAATGACTTCTATTACTCTTATAATTTCAATTTTAACACATGCATAAAGATGTAAACTTGAATATAATTTTTAATTGATTATATTGACGCCTCTAATCAAAAAAATTATGATAAATTTCAAATTCAATGAATTAAAATCGTAAATTTTTATCAAGTGAAATAATTTAAAATAGTTATATTTTATTATACATAAATAATTTAGATAAATTACTGTATCAAGAAATCTTTGAAATTTGGTTATCATGTACTAATAAACTTGTAAGTACCCCTCATTTGGACAAACATTATTAGTTCGAGCATACAATCAACTTGTCATGTGCCCAAATTGAAGAATTTTCTTTCTCAATAGTTTTAATTTATCCAATTTAATGTTTCTTTTTTTTTTAAACAAAAATTACCGAATTTTCAATATTTATATTAAAGTTTGACTAATATCAAACCCTTGATTTTAGCTTTCATCATTGAGGCTATATTTTGTTGCTATTGAGAGACCATATTTTTCTACAAGATGATTACAATTCCGTTTACATGAATTTTGAATTCATTGAGAATGTTCTTGAAGGAGTATTCTCTTTTAATATCGTTGCCTGTTGAGGTCATATGTTAAATTAATTTTTTATGATCTTAAAATTAATGTCAATTTTTAATGATTTATATTTATTTGCGTTGTATTGGGCTTGTTTAGGGCGATTAGTTTTTTTATGTGATTTGTAAGCTAGTGCATAAGAGCAGAAATATCATAACTTGTGGACTTGAAAAATAATGACTACTATTTTTTCTTGTTATAGAAAAAAATAGATTTATGTGGTACAATTAAGGGATATATGATATTGGAAAAAGTGTATAAAAAATATTTTAACTGTGGTAGAAATTGTGTTACGATGACATTTTACCTTGCACTATTTAATAGAATATTTTAAAGATATATATGTGTCCAAGTGGACACATTACCATTTATAATTATACAATATTGTTTATCTCCACATAGATATACATATACTTTTAAAATATATTATTAAATAGCGAAGGGAATAAAATATCCTTTCTAAAATTTAATATCGTTCGATTAATTAATATCAAAGAATTGAGGCTTTGATAAGAGAATCACATTTATAATAAAAAATTAGACACTTATCGTAGTAATAAAAAGAAGTGTTAGAGATTATAATTTCATAATTAAATTAAACAATATAATTTTTTTGTGTTGGTTATCTTCCTAGAATCTGATATTCGTCAGAGACTTAAAAAAAAAATTAACTTATTGAAATATTTACATAAAACATGAATTTACTTAAATAATTAAATTTTAGATTAAGAATGAAAGAAAATTTATTATCACCAAAGTTCTTTATTCTCCGTATGATCTCACTTATTTTCTTTCCTTCTTAGCCATACATATTTATTGTTACTTTAGCCTCAATTCTACTCATGTTTATTGAAAGAGAAAACGACTCTGAATTAGCCGCAAATAATTAGTTTTGTTTTTAAATAATTGACAATTTTAAAATATTATTTTATTTGAATAACTAAATTCAGATATGAAATATCAAGTGTTGTCAAAATTTTGTAGGGATATGAAATTCTTAGTAAAAAGTCGAGAAAAGTAATAAAAACACTCTAAACTTGACGAGAATTTAGAAGTGTTTTCACTCTTAATACAAGATTGAAAATATATTTAAATTTAATTAGCCAAGTAAAATTATATTTTTAAAATTATCGATAATTCAAACATAAAACTGATAATTCACGCTAAAATATTCTCAATATTTTTTTTCAATCAAGCGCGCAAAGTATATATCTACAATTTAAATATCAATTTGTTGAGTTGTTGACATTTATTCATAGGTTTGAAATTAAGGGCCCGTTTGGATGGGCTTAATAAAAGCAGCTTTAAAAAAGTACTTTTGAAAGTGCTGAAACTTATTTTTAAAATAAGCAGTTATGCGTTTGGATAAAAGTGCTGAAGTTGTTATGTCAAACGTGAAAAGGGGAAACTAGAAGAAAGAGATGTTAGGGTTAAATGGGTAATTTGGAGATGGTATAAAAATATTAAGGGAAAAAACATAAAAATGTGGTCAACTTAAAACAGCTTATAAGCTAAAAAGAAAAAAGCACCCCTACCCCAGCTTTTAACTTTTGGCTTAAAATAAGTTTTTTTTAACTTAAAATAAGCTATTTTGAGTATTGCCAAACAGTCAAATAAGTCAAAAACCAGCTTTTAAGTCAGTTTGACCAGCTTTTAAGCTGAGCCAAACAGGCTCTAAGTACTTTAATATTTTTGGGATATGCAAAAGTCAAACTTATAATAAAAGTTATATATAAAGAAAAATAAAATGCTTTGGTGACAATATCTCCTGCAGGTAGATTATTGTCATGAAATGATATGGACATGCATTGAAATTAGTAAATAAATCATCAAACTCATATAAAAGGTGGCCGTTTTAGTTGAATCTATTAAAAGACATTAGCTCTTTCTTAATATTACGGTGACGGTTGAATCAACTTGTATATATTTCAATTATTTTATTAATAATTTATTATTTTATATTAACTTTTTTATATGACAGTAACGATCAGATCAACTTGTATACATTTCAATTATTTTATTGATTACTTGTCACTTCATATTTAAAGACAGTTGTAATGGATAATCACAAAACTTGAATAGACAAAAGAAATCACCTAATTTTGTTTTGTTGAAAATTTGTGTTTTTTTCAACACTTAAAATTAGTCCTAAATTATCAACGGATTTTTCAAAGAAACATCCTAGCTCCTTCTATTCATAATAATATGTTTTTTTTTTGAATTTTTGAATTTGTTATTAACACAAGTATCGAGTAATTCTTTCTGCCGACAAATAAAGAAATCACCTTGAACTTGAGTGTTTATTTAAGTGTTTTTTTTTAAAAAAATTGAGAAAAAGATAAATGTATTCCTAAATTATTATAAATGGTACGCAGATACCTTCTATCATTCTTTTGCAAACACTGGTGTGGTGCCCTAAAAAATAGAGCATATATGCCCTTCACTCTAACAGAAGACTAAATAGAGACACGTGGCACAATCTTATCCGTCGATTCAATATTTACTAAATACCTATCGGTGGATAAGATTATGACACGTATATGTCCATTAATATAAAGGACATATATGCTCTAGTTTTTGGAGAAAGAAACACCAATATCCCTAAAATATAACGAAGGATATCTTTATATCATTTACAAAGTTCGATGATATAATCCTTTTATCCTTTAAAATTAGGAAGAATGAAGATAGGGACAAAGATTTGGGTTCTATGTATATTATTTAGGCCTATTATTTATATACATATTAAAAAAAACATGGAACATGAGAATATAAGAAAGTTGTTGGTCCTTTGTTAGACAAACTCACCACCAAAAATGGAGTTCTGTCATTTACTTCAGCATGCATCTATCTCCTTTTAAAATATATTCTTCATGTAAAAAAATTAAAAATAATTCCACCGTCAACTTTAATTTCAGTTTAAAGTAACTTTATTTTACATAATGTCATAAAAGAAATTAATTTTTGAACTAATTTTAATCTGAAAATTTAACTCATGATAATTTGATGTGTGGATTTTCAACCTCTATCATGATAAAGAAATGAATTTTGAGTCTGGTTCGACTCCTAAAAGAGAGGAAGATTGTCCAAGTCATATAAGAAATTCTGAATTGATGTGGGATATTTTTTTTCAACGCTCATACACTTTTTGAACTAGAGCGTGCGCATTTATGGGTCGGGAGTATATTCACAACCCTCCTCTTGGTCCATGCCCTCTATATTGAACCCAGGTCTAGCTCTGGCTCTGATATTATGTAAAGAAATGAATTTTGAATCAAACTTAACCTTCAGAACTAGCTCATGATGAGAGATTTTTCGATTCTATATAAGAAGATCATTCATCTCTTTTTCATCTGAATATGAAATTAAATTAAAAACATCCAGTATTGTCTACGAATCACTATTTATGTAAAAGACTTCTCAAGCTATGGATGGAATAATAACGAAAGGAGGCTAAATATATATATATATATATAGGTTTTTAATGAGTGTGACAGAAGCAGAGCTAAGGCTCGATAGATTTCTATAGGAAAAAAAGATCCAAAGCCACATACTCAGAATATGTCAAAATAGGAAGTACTATAGTCTAATAAGTAAATAATAATAGAAATCGAAGAATAAGAAACTACAAATATAATGTTTACGACTATTAATATGGAAGGATAATTGAGCAATAAATTTTAGTAGCTCAATTGATTGACTATCAGAACTTTCACATAATTCAACTCTCGATTTCAAAGTCCCTTTGCCGCTACCTTTAATTGTAAGAAAAAAAGGATAAGTACGATAGTGCTTAACCAACCAATAGAGAATTTATTAAACACTGTCAATTCAAAGTTGAAAAAGAATGTGGATTCTGACATTTAGCTAAGATTGGAGACAAAAGTTAAAAGTGGTGGGAAAAATAAATAAATGTGGTCAAAGTAGAGCAGTATATAACCCAAAAGTACTTACTGTGTGTGTAGGTGACAATATATTATTAATGCATAGCCAAGTTGCTTGTTTGTTTTCTTCTCTTCCTATCCCATTCCCTTTGGCCCATCATGTCAAAAATCTTCATCTTCTGCTACCTTCTTTTGTAGGCCCCTTAATACAAATTTGTCTATGTGAGATGAACCAAACCAAAGTTGTTGAAGTTGAACTGGAATCCTCCCATCTATTCTTCCCTTTTGACAATTTATGTCCCCACCTAGGGGATGTTCCGTTTGTAGCGTAGAGTTATGCATGTATTAAAATAATTATTACCAATGATCAAACTACAGGATCGCCTTTGTTAGAGAGCGTTGTTGAACGAGAATGATAAATGTTCAGACTACAGAATCGCCTTTGTTAGAGAGCGTTGTATCGCCTTTGTTAGAGAGCGTTGTTGAACGAGGATGATAGTAGAGGAGATCTTGTATGTTTACATTTGATAAACAATGGATTACAGGAAATGGAGAATAGATTATATTAAAGGGGAAGAGAGTGACAAAATTATGGCCTCCTTGTTGTTTTGAACACAGCTAATAGCCAATGTATATAATACATACAACCACTCCCTAAACCCCCTGTGCCTCCCAAATTCTTTTATTTCCCTCCCTCTAGAATACAAAAATACTTTATAATACCGATGTCCAGAAGGCACCTTTTCCCCTCATCGATCTCTACAAGTTACAGGAGATTTCGACTTGTCACAAGGGTTAACCCGACCTAATCTACTGGAGTCGGAATTACTACTACTATGACTACTAACTACTTTTCTACAATGTTTAGTTGGGTTGGGACAGAGAGGAGGTGTCCTTCCGCTGGTTTCTGGAACGCCAGTATAACTGTTACGATCATGTAACCCTGTCCAAAAACCCTGACCATCCCCAGCTGTTTCTGGGTTGCCGCTGCAACTGGTCTCTTCACGAGCAGAAGCATAACGGTCCAAATCAGCAAGGGGTGAATGCCTTGAGTACAGAGGGGAAGGAGAAGATGAGGATGAGGATGTGTCAGAATCAGATGAACTCCTCCAGAGGCTATTCCAACAGACCCCAGAGTCGCCAAATATATCAATATTTAAGTCATCTGTGCTCGTTGAATCCCTGTTAGTGCTGTCTGTACTGCAAGAACCAAGCTCAGAGAAGAAAGATGATTGTTCACTCGAAGAGTCCTCCTCAAATATAGACCTAATAGGCCTCACACTTGTATGACTAGGATAAGAACATCCGTTGCAAGTTTTACTAGTTGAATCGCCATGTGAAGAGTCCCATGGACTTCTTGTATGGGATCTTGATTTACAAGTCAGTTGCTTTGATCTCCTTGGATCACGGGGAATTGTCAGACTCCTCATTATCCTCGGGGCCCGTGGCGAGCACCTAAAAAAGGAAAAAAGAAAATGTCAGCTACAATCAATAAAGATGGAAGAATGCATACCTCAACTAGAAGGAGATGCGTCTATAATTTTACCTTGAATAAAGAAGCATGTACGCTCCCTTCGACAAGACTCTTTCTAGTTCCACAGATTTTACCTACAAATATGACAAAGACCACATCAAAACCTCAAAAAGACCACGGAAGAAACATCATGTTGTGTGCTATGCATGAAGCAGAATCGAGAGGAAATGGAGTATCACAGTCTCCATCATCATAGAACACATTAACGCACATCAAGAGCACTTTTAGTAGTTCTAAGCCGAAAGGAACAACCACTTTGTGACAACAAATGCCTAATTTCTCATAAGCTTACTAATACCCAAAGCCCAGAAGTGAAGGGAGAAAAGTATACAATCAATGGATGAAATTCAGAAGATAAATTGAGGGTGTAAAATAAGTTTTAAAATGTGAATTATAAGTAAAAGTTACGTAGGAGACATACCGAACTATCATCAACTTTATACCACTTGTTCTGAAAGTTCCTCACGTAACACACATAGTGACCAGAAAATGCAGCATTCATTACGTCCAGGTGAACCACAACTCCATACAGCTGATAAACTGGTGACTTATCACTTGTCCCACTCATATATGGTGCCAGGTTCAAAAACTCTGGGAATTTGATTGTCTTGTTAAGCTTCCCAAATTTACCTGACTGCAAAACTACAGACAGTGAGCAATTGGAAACAAAATGCAGATACGAGGAAGTATTTCCTTCAATCAATATCAAAACTGAAGGAGACAACACTTCATTCAAAACAGTACCTGAAATCTCTTCAATGCAACAGTGAGGACATTAGGAGCCTCCACCACTTTCAACTTTTTCTTAGCCTTCTCATACGATTTACATCTGAAAGATGCAGCAAAAGTTTAGTCCAAAAATGTGCTGCGAAAATAGCATGCATGCAGAAGAATCAAACAATCTGCTCATAACCAAACAAACTACAAACGCACAGAAATTTCATACTGTTTGTGCCACTACTGAACATTCTAGAAGTGAAGATGTACAATGCAATTGGTATAATCATTTTTCTCTAGATCGAGAGAGATGAGAAGGATTTGGGCATAGCATCGTATTTTCCAAGATGGATAAAAACAAAGAAACAAATCAATAAAATTTTAATCAACCCAGTTTAACTCCAAGGAATGACACTACCATTAGACACCAAATCGAAACATTAATGCACACAGTATCTAGACCCACTAATAAAAGAAAAGTGAGAGATGACCCCAAATCAAAATAACGAAGTATGGGACAATTGGATCGAACCTGCCACATCGGTACTTGTTTTCACCATCTAGAGTCTCAGTATGAGTAAATTGTTTCAAAGCTTCTTCCAAGGTGCCTATATCTCCGTCTATTTCAACAGTAAGATCCATTATTCTTTCTTGCCTCTCAGATTTGCCCCCACACCTCATGCACTCAATCTTCCAGTTGAATTTTCAGAAATCAGTACAGAAGTTTTTTCAAGAAATATTAAGCTTACATTTAACAACTATTAAAAGTCAGTAGTTACCTTTGAACGGAGATAGCCCCCAAATGTAAGCCCAATGAGACTCGTTTCTTCTTCAAAAGAGCCAGGTGCAGTAACCCCAGCTCCCTTCAAGCAAATGGATTGCATTGTGTCGATAACATACCTGTTGAGTTAGGAAAACAGACATAAACAACTAACTTAGAACTTCAACAGATACTTGCACATCTACAGCCTCCACAGATTCAGAAAATATACCTAAGAAATTCATGAGCGTCTTCTTCTCTACCATTACCAAGATTGCTCCCGATGCTTTCGAGATGGGAAATTATACTACTAGGAGATAGGGGAGAGTTCCCATCTTTTGCTTTTAGAACTAAACTTTCAAATTCGCATGTGAAGCACCACCCTTTCTTTTCACCTGATAGCAGCATATGAAGAGAGGAAAACTGGTGAGTTTAATTTCGATCTGGGGTCTGAGAATAATGAGTTTTTTTAAAAATAAACCTAACAAACAGAAGTGGACATACATGTCTTAGAGTGGAGCCCTTGAAGAAAATATGAAGTAAGTGGTGGTGTAAATGCCAGGCACTGAAGGACAGCATTAGCGTAGCAGCTGCAGCACATTGCAGAAAAAATCAGGCATGAAGAAATACACATATATTTGAGATTTTGATGAGTATCTCACCACCCAGCAAGTATCAGAATTGCTTACACAAGGGAATAGCCAAATAAACAACAATAGATTTAGAATTTCCATCTTCAAGTTGAGACATTAACTGGGCAGCAAAATATAGGAAAATAGGACAGCAAATAATCTGAATATTCGGCCATTAAATCTTGACTAAAGCCTCTTAAAGTAATCAATTAATCTGATTCCTTTGTCTATTCACAATGTTATTTTCATTGAAGCCAGTCAATCTTTATGTTTAAGGAGGGCATAAAAAATCATAAATTCCAGGTATATTTTGCCCCACAACATCCTTCGTATGAAATGAATAGTAAACTAATGTTGAAATCAACAGATGTGAAACTATTCCTCAAGCAAGGCAGCCGATAAGTCATTGAAGGATTAGTATGAATAATGGAATGGTTAACATTACTCATTTTAAACTCCCCTACGGTGATATAATATCTTTTCACAAATTCTTGAGTACAGGAGTCCACTTTACTTCATAAATTTATGCAATAATGATCTCAGCAGAAAAAGGCTCTTGAACGTCACTTTGTCAATCATCATGAATCATGCAAAGTGTTTCTCATATATTTTGAACCTCACAGTAATCAACCAAATTTCTTGGTAGACTGAACAACCAATGGCTGAGAAACTTCTACTCCTAAAAAGGGAATGCATGTTCAGAGACTTCAATAAAGTGATATAATTACTTGAAATCAGAATGTTACGAAAAAAATTCGAACACGTGGATAAGAAGTTATACGAGGCACAATTCATCCAAAACTAGCTAAATCTCATGCCACATACCTGTTACCACAATTTACAAGGCCAAATGGCCGCAATTCATTCTTCCAGTTATGAAGCTTCACAAAACTTTCATATGGAAATAGAGCCTGAAAATAAACACATCTGATGAATACAGTGTTCAATAATCTTCCGTGCATGACAGGCGAAAATCAGAGAAGCTTAAGTAATGCATACCTTGTTGCCATGTCTTCCATTTACATCACATTCGTCCCCTAGAGAATTAAGTCGTGTCAGCTTTGAACTCCTGAGCTGATCAACAACTTTTAAAACAGATGACTTCAAGCCATTCTTTGCATTTGGTAATGGAGCACTAGACTCTGCCGAACAGGCACTGGCCACTTGAGTGCCATCGATCTTTGGTGACTTCACATTTTGGATATCATGCCTCACATTGTTAGAAGAGATATTATCAGCAATTTTGGCAGAAGAAGATACTTTTTGTCTTTCTTTTGGCAATTGTAGAGCACTGGCAGAGCCTTCAACCCCACGATATGACTCGTTGGGGCTTGAGGATCGCAAGCTACTAACTTTCAACCCATCATGCTTCTTTATATTAGCAGAAGCCCTAGATGAGGAGTATCTACCTTCCTCAGAGGTCAATGTGCATTTATCACGAGAGCCATGCACATCAAGCTGATCCGAAGTTACAGACCGCGAAGCTGATGACCTACTACTTTCTTTCTGGTCTTTAATTTCAATTCTTGATTCAACTCGATTGACTGGTTTCGGCACTTCCACTATAATTGGAGTTGGATTTTCCAGATTCTTTTTTGAGTTCGATCCTTGTTCTCCTGCCTCAGGTATAAGAGGTATAGCAAATTCAGGGGGGTGACATGAAGTTGATTGAGAGTCTGAAATTTTGAAGTCACAAGCATCTTTGGAAGGAGGATCTGCAATACCATCAAGTGAACAAATCCTAGATCTAGTATAAGGAACTGGTCCTTCCCAAAAACCAGATGAGGGTGTAGACGGCGCTGTCAATGAAGATTCACTGGAGTCATCGGTAGCTGAACTTGAAGTCCAATATTTAGACTGCGCGTCCCCATGAATGCTAGGCTTGGTGTGATTATATTTTCCAGACGTGGAATCATTATCTGCAGTTTGTACCAGTTGGGGTTGCTCTGTGTAGGATGGCTTAAATCTTTCTACCTTGGAATGATTAGTCTGAATCTTAACTGTATCATTAACAGCAGACCTATGACTGTCAGAAGCATCAGAGTCATTTGAATCAGATGCAGAATGATCAACAGAAGATCCACTTGAAGTAGAGAGGTCCAAATGTTCACATGAAGATGAATGAAGCACGAAACTGGAGTTCAAATTGAGACATTTTGAATCTGTCAGACTCTGTCCACCTGTGTCATGCTTTCCATCAGATGTTGCAAAGTATTTGGATCTCAAAAGTGCAGCTTCCTCTGGGGAAGCAATGCCTGATTCTGAAGAACGTCTCCCTTCAACCTCGGTGCTCTTAAGATGACTTCCATCTGGTTCCTGCTTATACGCCTTCAGATGAGATTTTGCCTCAGCATCATTCAGGTGATCCAAATTGCTAACTGGACGGCATTCATCCTTGTGACCTTGTCTCCAATGAAGGATTTGACATTTGCCAGAGCTGACATGAGTACAAAATATAGGAATATTAGAACTGTAGATATGAGTGTTTTAGAGCTTCAAGAAAATTAAAGTTGATAGCTATCAAATAAGAGATAAGACACCTAATATACAAGTGGTATACTGAGTGTATAGTACTAATAATCCAAGAAATGCCAGCATAAACTCTTTTGACAAATTTATTTCTCGAAACCATTAAAGTAAGAGCAAAGCTGTAAACACGGTCATTAGCATCACCATAAATGCTAATCCAAAAATTGTCTTCTCAACTATCAAAACAAATATCTTCCTCCACAACCCCACCCAAAAAGAAAACAATCAAACAGACAAAGGAAGAAAAAATAATGCAGGACTATCCAACATGAAGCTTTCTCCAATGATTAACGCAGCACAGCAATAATCTGATGAAGGAAAGGAAACAAAAGGCATACAATACAAAGATGAAGTTAAAATGTTTGAGAAAGAACACCGGAAATCTTGTTAGACTCAGGTGCTCAGGACTACTAAATTACGGATATAAATGCCAGGATACAACAAGACTTAAGTTATAAAAGAAAAGAAGTCTTCAGACCATAAATATAATTCATCAAGCAAAAGGTCTATGCAACACATGGTAAGAGCTGAACACCACATCTCATACCTCCTTCCAGATTCAGTAGAAACACTTTCACCTCAGTTTCATCCATATTTAGCTGCAATTCCAACTGTTTGAAGCACTTCTAAACTAATAATGCAACATTATTTACCTCCCCTTACATTTAATTTCAGAAGTCGACACCCATTGGTTTGAGCTTGGGACTTCCGTGTTGGAGGTCTCAAGTTCGAAACCCCTTGCCAGCGAAAGCAAGGGGTTTGCCTTATGGGTCGAGCTCATCGTACCAGGCTTGCCCTGTGGTTTGCGAGCTATTGCATAGGAGCAGGGGTTTTACCCCGAGCGCACCCAAAGGGTAGCGGCTGCGGGTTTCCATTGTCATCAAAAAGCAAAAAGTCCACACCCATTAAATGAATCAAATTTGAATGATGTTTCTCCGCTCTATCCTCATCCCGGAATGTATTCTTTTAGCATTTGATAATCATTTTAAAGAAATTAAAATTACATAATTCCATCCTAAAAGGGATGTATATATTTCAACTTATGAAGTTAGAACCTAAACATGAATTAGGTGCTTTAGATTTCCACTCTTACTGCTTATTTTGAACGTGGGAGCATAAGTAACTTACAGTAAGCACTACTATTGGAAGAGTTGGATCAATACATTGAAAAGGGGCACTATACTAATGGCTAGCCCTCAATATGAATGAGCCTTAACAATTGACCTGTTGTAACTACATTTCCCTACATTTCATAAAATAAGACAAATCCATTGTACACAGGAAGAGATTAAAGAAAAAAACATTTAAGGGTAGCAAAAGCTGATCAAACTAGTAAGAAGTCTTGAAAACATCTATCAGCCCTTTTTTATCTTTAAAAGTCAGCTTACTCAACTCAACATTCTTCTTGTAAATAAACCTGTCAATGAGATCATTACTTCCAAATTCAAATGAGCCTAGCTTAAGCTTTGCTCTACTGACATATATTAATCCACCTATACAAATAAATTTCATGAGGTAGCATGAAGATAATCACAAATGATATCTTCAATCTTAAGTTGGTTCTTGTGGCAATTCATCTAATAATAAGGAGATGGAAGGAAACAAAAGATCTAAAAGAAAAATATTTCAACTCTAGATCAGCAATGACTCTTTCTTCTTGGAAACCATAAATTTCGCCCGTACTAGTTAACTATTAATGTATAATGATGAATCAGAATGAACAGCAATGCCACTCTCTTAGTATTGTCTAAGTAAGAATTCAGCAGCAGTCTGTCACAGAGAAAAGGGCTTTCATTGATGGCACAAATTTATGACCAATTACCATATACCATAAGCAGCTCATTCGCTCCCATTTGATTCTAGTGTGTGACAGAAGAAAGTCTTCATTAGAAGAACAGCAGCCCAATTATACAACTGAAACTATGTCATCAACTGCAGTACTTTTTCATCAGATGCCTCTTTTCTTCTTGATACTACCCGAACTAAAAAAGGATGAAGCAATTGAAAACCCCTTCAACAGGGTTGCAACTTTTAGTAGATGGTTCATCTAAAATCAACACCTAATCCCAGCAAGTCTATCAATGATATATTTTCAACTAAACAACAACAAAGGCAAAGCTTCAACCTTACGCTATCTGGATAGGCTATATGAATCCTCACTATCCATATTGGCTATTGCTAATCTAATAATTGCTAATTTAAGTTCCTCAGAAAACAGGTGTACCAACAAGACCATGCCTTTCATCATACACTCCAGCAAAAAAGGAACAGATAAGAAGTAAGATATAAACTTCTAGGAGAGATTGAGTTTATGAATAATCATACCAGTAGCGAACTGCTTTACATTGGGAGCACCGAGTAGAGGTTGGAGACGAGCAAACCGCACATTGGTACTGCAATTGCCGTGAACCAGAATATGATGTTGAAATTGTTGGTGGTGGTGGCGGCGATGCTGATGATGCTGGTGTTTCAACAAACACCTCATCCTCCTCCTTCAGCGACTCATACCTATACCCATAACCATACCCATATTCCTCAGCGGCTTGTAGCTCAACCCTAGCTGCCTCCTCCGAAGCCAAAACCAACAACCTCTTGATCTCTTCCCTCCTCGCCACCGAACGCCTCCATTTCCGTCTAACCACAAAACCTAACACCGGTCCAAAAACCGCCACAAACGCCGCCACCACCAAGCTCGAGAGAAACCCTAGATCCCCTCCCACGAGCATTTACACAAAGCCACAAACAACAATAGATCACATCCAAACCCTAATCCTTCCAAATTCATAGAGCTGTACCACCCCTCCACCGATCACGATGTTGAAAATCCTCCAGCACACAAAGATCAAAACTTTGCATGCACACAGAATTCAATCAACCAAAATTGTGAAGAAATCGAGAGAGGAAAGTGCAATAAAGTCACTGGAAGAGAGAAGATTCTGACCCAAACAGAATTTTTTTTTCCTAGATCGAGAATTTAGGGGATTTTTTTAAGTTTCAAGTAAGAGAAAGTTTAGGGGAAAATTGAAAAAGGCAACTAAATAATAGGCGTACTGTGTGAAAATAAGAATAATTATAGGGGTTAAACTATAAAATATTAATTCTTGGAGGACTATATAAGAAAATTGATCGTTGAGGAAAAGAATTTTGTCCCTTTTGTCCTCAGGCATCGAGAGACGTGAACCCTTGGCTCATCTAAATATTCCGACCGGAGTTTCTGAACCGGTTCGACTAAACCGGGTTTTTATTATTCAAAAATATTTTTATGAGCCGGTCCGATTGTTCACCGATTGAACCGGGTTTAATTATTCTAAATAAAATGCCGACTTTCATTTAACGTTAGACCAAAATATATTTTATTTCTATTTATAAAATAGCACTTTCATTAATGGTTTACCATAAACTTTTCGATGAATTAGTAAGCAAATATTTCACAATTAATTATCGATTATTTTGACCATGTTTAAGATTTTAATGTAATTTAATTATTTAACGATTCTTGTTTGTACTTTGTTAAAGTTTGACATATTTTTTATTGATATAGTTTTTTTTTTTGAATTATCGTATAAAAAATCATTGTTGTTCAAATATCATTAAATTACATCCCGTATAATTAAAAGAATTGTTTTATAATTCTTAAACGGTACACGCTAAATTGAATATAAAGTCAACTTGATATGCCATATCAGCTCCACATCATTTTTTATTCTTTTTAAGTAATGGGATGAGGTGGTTGTGGTGGTTTGGAATGATAGTCCGAGGAAGAATGTAGAGTGATCTAGTGATGATACGGCATATGAAGTTGACATTTTAATTGATTTATCATGCTACATTATTTATCGAAATCAAAACATTAATTTTTCTGATAAATTTAGTTTTACAACAATACGAGGTAATTTTTTTCTAAGTAGTAATGTCAAATCGGGTATGGAAGATAACTAATCAAAGCAAGCATTTTACAATGTTATATCTTTTAGAGAATACCAAAGATAAAATAATACTGATAGTTACATTCGTGAATCTAGATTTTTATGTTTTATTATTTCTTTTGAAATGAACATTCACTTAAGACGATCATTCAAAAGTTTTATATTATTAATACAAAAATATATTATATGAATCTTCAATTTAAATGGGATAAAAATATTTATTAAATGATTAAAAAGGAGAGATATATTTAAATACATCAAAAAGTTTGTTGAGCACAACAAAATTGAAAATAAATCTTTAACTAATTGATGTTTGTTTCATTATTTTTTTCGATTAATATTCTATTAAGACTTTGTTTCTACAAAAACATTTGACAATAATAAAGACTTTGAAAGTTGAATATATTAGTATTTAGTTATGACAATTAGTAGTACGTGTGCCACCGACAATTGAATATGATGGATTTGTGAACATTATTTACTACAAATAAAATTTTAATATTCATATTCTTTTAACATCTTCTTATTAGCTCTTTTAACATCACTTTTTATAAAACAAAAATTAAATTCCATAAAATTGTCACATATTCTTCTAAAATTCCACGTTCACATCTAAATTTAATAAAATAAAGAGGGCCTTCAAATTGCCAGCTTTTTTTTTATTCCATACATATTATAAAATACTTGTAATATTAGTGATGGAATTAAATTAAAATAAAATAAAATATAAAAAGATAATTAAACAAAAAAAAATAAAAAAATCTAATAATATTATATATACATAAAAAAAATTATATAAAAAAAGCGATCAGCTATCTTATAATATTCTAATTCCACCCGTAATAATGGTGGAAAAATAAGTGCGCTTACTTGCTATCACTAATAATAGAGATATATATCATAAAAGTTACGAATTGGACAAATTTTAGTAGCATAAATCCAAATTTTATAGTTTTTATATATTTGTTTATTTCTTTTCTTGTCCTTTTGTTTTGATACAAAAAATATAAAATTCTTGTGTGTTGATCATTCTTTTGTCTTATGTAAAGGACCAAATTAGTCTCCCATTAATTAGAAACAATTTTTTTTTTTCGTCTGGAATTGAATTATTTTTTATTGAGCTATCGGGTAATTAATAAAACAGAATAGTTTTGCATACAAGAGAAATAAGATCAAAGGCAAAATGGATCGATTTGCACACCTCCGCATGCGGGATATATATGATGCCTAATTTAAAATATATTTTTGAGTCTGTCAAAAAATATCTTTGTTTCTTGCGTATAAAATGAGTTGTCTTTTATGAAGTTTTTATTTTCAGTTATGAGTGCATGTATTTGAAAGTGACTACATGAAATTCCACCAATAATTTACATTCTAATTGGGTCGAAATAAATTTGCTTTCAAGATATTTTTTATTATATAGATTGTTATTATTTTATTTTTTTTCATAATCAACTTTTTAGTATTTTTCTAACAAAGAAATTGTATAAATAATCTATCAAAAACCTAATAAACAAACAATAAAAAGGTTCAAATAAATTTTAAATTCGAAATCAGCTTCTCGTCAATAAGCCATTCAACTATAATAATAACAATATTAAATTTTGGAAGTCAATTAATTTCCGATAATGTAATTATAAATGTGATTTTAATATGATATCTTAAGTATATAATAAGTTCAATTTTTTTTTGAAAAAAAAAAAGATAAAAGAAAAATAAAGAAAAGAACAAAAGAAAAATTGTTGAGTTTGTGTAAAAATAACATAAACCAAATGACAAGCAATAGGTTTTGTCCTTCCAAATTTTGGATGATGATAGCCATGACTTTTATTTATTGGCTAATTATCATTTTCTATGCTCTTGACTTATGTGTCATTCAAAAAATTACACATTTTCTCCCCTATTATTATCACTCAAAATACTGTTAATTTGTGAATTTTCAAAGTTGAATTGATTCATAAAAATGACACCATGGCCAATCAAAATGGAATATACAATCACCTTTCTATTGGTCCATTTTATGAGTGGTATACGTAATCTTAACGATCGATATCAATAATTCAGATTTATCTCGAAGATAAGATAAAATCTGTATATATTTTATTATTTTTAAATTTTACATATAAAATTATATTGACTGTACTATTATCCATGTTTATTGTTTGAAATCTGAATTTACGCTAACAATCTAAGACCTATTAAATAAGAAATCTATATTTATTAATTATAAATAACATGTTGATCAATCCTTGAATTAAACAAATTGAAGTAAAATCATTTCATCCCTTTTTATTTAACTACACATTGTAAATCTATACAACAAAACTATTGACAAAAAATATTTTATTCAAATTATTTCAATAATGAATTAATATTGAGATTGACTAAGCAATTTAAAGTGAAGGAAAGAGAATTTGAAGAAGAGAAAAAAAATTGTTTTTCGTCACGATCTTTCTCTATTTTCAGGACAAATACAAAATTTTACGTAAGAGTGAAGAAACTCTATCTTATCGCACTACAATTTTTTATGGAATGTTTGAATAATCTAACATATATTCAACGTTCACTTAATTCACACCTTTATTAAATAATTTTATATATCTTTTAAATAAAAACATTAAAAAAATAAAAACGATCCACGTAATTTTTTAGAATATATGAGGAAAAATGTTATTTTCACCACAATATATAACTAGCTTTTCAAAACATTGAGGTGGTATATATATTATCCCATCAAATTGGGCAGAGGGTCAATTTCATGAACTTTTCAATAATGTTATTAGCCAAAATAATAACTAGCTCTTCATAATTAGGACCATATAATAAAATAGCTTTTCAAAATTAGGACTATATAATAAAATAACTCTTCAAAATATTGAAGTGGCATACACATATATATATACTTATAATTAAATTACTTTTTTTATAAAAGAAAAAAAGAGGTAGTGGGGGTCAGTATCAAGAATAATTTTCTATAATATGTTAAAATTTTAATTTGTACTATTACTCAAATCATTTTAGGAAAAGTATCTATGTACAGCACAAGCATGTATATTTAAAAATTGTAAAATTGAAATATTTATTTTATCATTTTTGCTATGTGGTTAATTATTAAGTGGTATATTGCTATAAGATTTTTCTTTCATGTGATTGTTACATTTGCTACAAAAAACTGAAATTTCATAAAATGGAAGAAAATAATTTTCCTTCCTATATATGGTTAGTCAATATATTATTGGAGGATATTTGTTTCTGAAAGAAAAGTTTTTTTTAAAAAAATATAGAAAATGAAAATAGAAAAAACGAGTTTCACAAATGACATTTCAATGTCATCGTCTCTTTAATTTCCACCCCGACGCCTTCAATCCAGTGGGCGAAATCAGAATTTTCACTAAAAAAAAAAGTTTGAAATATTAAAAAATAGAACACACACAAACTAGCTGAAAGGGTTCAAACTTTACTATATATTCATAAAATATAGTTCTAATCGTATATAAATAATACTATAATTTCTTATTAAGGGGCTCATCCGACCTCCTTAACTCCCGAGCATATTACCACCCTCATAGTATTTCTAAATTATATATATACAAATATTTCGAAATAATACTACTTATTTACTTATAAGTTACTAAAATAAACTTAAAAAATCACGATTTTTTCAAGAAAATATTTTGCTCCATATCAAATGCTTCTTAGATCTCATAATTGAGTAGGTTAGAGAGTGAGAATTAATTAGTGGGTAATTAATTCAAATTACATTATTTTGATTCTCACAAGCATGTTACTATGAGTCTCCTTTAATCCAAATATTTAAAATTAATTATAGAGTGGGCAAGCGAATCTATAAGTTAAGTAAACAACAATACGTTTCAACTTTCAAGTACATAATTGTCCTTAAAATAAAAATATTCATTAATTTCAAATCTTAATACTTTTAATACACCTACCAAATATATCTTAGACCTCAATTAACAAGTGTAACACATGTTTTTCTCCTCAAATAAGTAATAGTCGTGCGGTAGTGATTAATGAAATGCATGTTCGAAAATTACGAGGCTTAATTCATTTTAGGTTCAATTTTTAGCAGAAACAAAAATATTAGGAGATTTTTCTCCATCTAGCTATTCAAGTCTTAATGGATAGTGAGTTACTTATACATTGTATCAGTGGAAGGTAACGAGTACTTCGTAAAATTAATTGAAACGATGTACGCAAGCTGATCCAGACATTATATTATTATTATTTTTTAAAAAAAGATCTTGATGTGTCACAATCCATGCTTGTTGTGGTTGCAAGTTGCATGCAACCCAAATTGTTCATTGTCTTTCTTGTTATTAATTATTATTAATAGTACATAGTTTATTGTGTATATATTGTGCTCACAAACATAAGCACACAAAAAGTTGGCTTGAAGAAGGAAGACACCTAACACATTGGTATGAGAAAAAGAAATTACTTATAGAAGAAAGGCAAAATTAAACATGCTTTGCTTCTATAGGTCTTTGCATTGAATATGTACACAAAGACTTTTAATAAAGTTTGTCTGTTATTCTTCTATAAGAAATTCCAAATTTGACGTGTTTTTATTTCTGTTTTTTATCTAGTAATTGATATTCGTATTAAAATCTCATAAAATTTAAAATTGAATTTGAAGTACATTTTAAAGGTTTTGTATATCCAAGGCTTGATTCAGTAATGTTTGATGTGAGAATAAAGAAGTACTAACAAATCAATCGTTTTAGGCGTGAAATTATTTCGTTTTTATGATTTTTTAAAAGTTGTAGCTTGATAATAGTGCTGACCATAACTAAAACTTTATCATAAACGTCACATTTGTGCCGACTGATGTGACAATTGATTACATAATTTATGTTTCTAAAGTATAATAATTCAAAATTTTATCTTGTGGATTAAAAAAAATGTGAAGTTGGAATAAACACAAATTGAACTTTGTGATATTCAAACTGTTTGTAAATATTTTGATGGTAGTACATGGAAAAACTACCTTGGTTTTGAAACCAATGGGCTTGGATTGAAAGTTGAAACAAACAAATTTATTAATCAAAAGAATTCAAACATCAATATGGATTGTGAGAGGATTAGTTCCTCGACATTTTTCTATCATTAATTGAAATTTCGAGTTTAAGTAAAAAATTTATTGGAAGTGTCGCATCTGGAAATGACTCTTGAAATGTACGAATTTAAATTTAGTCAGACTGCAATGTTGCGGTTGGACATAGTACTAGGTTTGCATTAAAGTGCATGTGTATGTTGCTTTGTGGTGAAGATGTGCTTAAGAGACATTTGTTGTATAATACATCAAAGAAAGAGACAAAAAAATTATTTTATTAGGGTTGGATTCTTGATCCTAGAGAATATGTTACTTCTTTCATTTTCTCTTTGCTTGCAAAAGGTGTTTGTACATAACCTTCATATTCAAAAACTTACTTATTTCGAAAAACTTATCTGATACGAATTCGAATTAATCAAATTAAACTGTCTTCTATATCTTGAATAGTGGATATCAAAAGAAAACGAATTGTTAAGAGACAAAGAGTGGGCTGGTACTAAAACGTTTTGGGCTAAAAGAGCCCTCTTGACACTTAGAGAAGAAGCCCATATTGTGGTTTACAACAAGTCCAAATGAATATGGAACTCTATATTTTCTAGGGAAATTACGTGGATAAATAAATATATATTAGTTAATTAGTTAACATAGTTATAGTTTGAATTTTATTATCACTTAAAACCTCTTTTTACGTGTAGCCGCTCTCCTCTTGCCTCTCTTATGCATATACAAATACAACTTATACATATACATATACAATTATATGACAAATATACAAATATAATTATCCTTTCTCCACTTGCTGCCCTCTCTCGCTCGCCTATTCCCTCCCTCTAACATGTAGCTATGAATCGTAATTAACAAACTATAACTATGGAGCCTAATTAAATTATGGAAAAATTATGTGGTTAAGCAAACTTATACTACTTAATTACTCATCATAGTTATAGTTTGCTATAATTACCACTCGCAACTAACATTATACATTAATTACGTGGACATACTTCGAATTTCTATAATTAGCCACGTTTTTATGTGTATAATACATATTTATAATATACAAATCTAACCGATATACATATACAATTCACCTTCCTCCTACTATCTTCCCTCTCTCGCTTGCCTCTCTCTTCCCTCTCCCATTCTCGCGTTTCGTATGTACAAATGTATATGTACAATATACAATTATCTAACCGATATACATATACAATTCACCTCTTTCCCACTCTCTGACTTCTCTCCTCCCTCTCCCAATTTTACTTGCCATATATATAAATACATATGTATAATGTACAATTATCTAACTGATATACATATACAGTTCACCTTTCTCCCACTCTTTTCCCTCTCTCTCTCGACTTTCTCTTTTCTCTCCCAATCTCGCACGTCTCTTTCCTTCCTATAACATGTAGATACGAATTGTAAATATCAAACTATAACTATGAAGATTAATTAGGCTATTTTTGATGACTATAGTGAGAGTTCCTCAAAAATTATTTAGCGACTATTTGCAAATTTTTCCCTTTTCGTGTATGTCACGGCCCATTGTAACATATTTATTACAAAAACTTTTTAGGAATAATTGTATATAATAGCAAACTAATAATCTAAAATAAATGGAGTAGCTACTGTTTGATTTAATTGTGCCCCATAGCAAACGTTTGTCAGTCGGCTCTCTCCCAAAACTCTCGTTCGCCACTCTCTTTTTCTCGCTCGCCACCCTCTCTCTGCTCGCCTCTCTCGCTTTATACAACAGAAGTGTATAAATTGTGTTTCTATTTTATATAAAGCGAGAGAAAATTGTATATACACATGCAAAAACATATATCTTCGTGCTATACATTTAATTATACCATTTGCAAACATTTTACTTCGATTCAATTGTATACAAATGCAAATTTTATATAAATATTGCAGCGAAAAAGGCTAACAAATTATACAATTGCAGTGAAATACAATTTTCTCTCACTTTATACAACAGAAGTGTATAAATTGTGTTTCTTTTTTTGTATAAAGCGAGAGAAAAACATATATTTTCTTTTTATACACCTATAATTTTACAATATACAAACATTTTACTTCGATTCAATTGTATGCAAACCAAATTTTATACACATATTGCAGCGAAATAGGCCAACGAATTATACAATTACGCATTATAAAATTGCAGTGAAATAGGCCAGCGAATTATACAATTGCAGCGAAATAGGCAAGCAAATCATACAATTGTATACGTATAGCGAGGCCAGCGAATCATACAATTGTATATGTATAGCAAGGCCAGTGAATTATACAATTGTATATGTATAACAAATTATACATTTATATATTTGCTATGGAGCACAATTATGCAAATTTCGCTATAGCATACAAATATAAATTTTTTGTTGTTTATGTATGAAAGTTGTCCAACTTTTTATTAGTTAAATCTAGAAATATCATGCTCCCCTTAGAATTTGTGGTAGATTTTTTCTTTCCAAGAGTTTTTCCTTTCTTAATTTTCTTTAACGTATACATTGACTTCAGATCGTTAAAGCGTAAAAATATTTTTCCTCTAACGTAAATAAAAATATTTTTTCTCCTACTTAAATAGAAGGATGAAGAGATAAAGTCAATTGTCCCTTCTTCACCTAACCAACGGGGAAGTCTTTACATCAACTCGAAAAAAACACAAACTCAATTTCAGTGCTCATCACAGTTCTCTCTAAAAAAGAAACGAGATGAATATCAATCACAAATTTACGATTAATGAATTATTTTGATAGTAAAATGCATTAGAAAAAAAATAATATATACATTAACTTTACGTATTATTGATCTTTTATTTGATATATCTTTTTAATCTATATATAATTAAAATACATCTATATACATGACATTACTAATACAAATACTTTTAATTACTTAAATACATAAATATATTTAAGGATTTTTTTGTTTTTGGAAATAATTTTATAATATTAATATTAGAGGATATTTTTTTGTACACATCCTGCCATGCTGACACGAAAGAGATGAAAACGATGGCTTGTTGAAACTTGCAGCTAAAAACTAACAATAAAATCGAAGAATTTCAGGATCAAATCAATATAGTCGGTTTCATTTCTTCATAATTACTATAATTTACACAATTTTTTTTATTCCAAGTAAGCAGTTCTTAATTTGCTCGAATTTACAGAATCAAAAACCATGGCCGGAAAGTTGAACTGTGTGATCGTTTCCGTCGACGGCAGTGAAGAGAGCATGAACGCGTTGAATTGGACTCTAGATAACATTAAGCTCAAACCCCATGATCCCGATTCTCAAGAATCACAAGGGTTCATTGTGATTCTCCATGTTCAATCTCCGCCGTCTATCACTGCTGGTCTTAACCCTGGAGCTATCCCCTTTGGTGGCCCCAGTTAAGTTTAATTTCTTGTTGTTTTTGTGTTTTCGTTCATTTTGCTTGATGGGTATTTTTGAATTATGGAATGGATTTGATTGATTGGAGTTCACATTTTCTTTTGTTAATTAGTACTAAATTGTGGAGATTAGCAGGTGATGTTGAGGTGCCTGCGTTTACTGCTGCAATTGAGGCACATCAAAAGCGGATCACACAGGCCATTTTAGACCATGCTCTTGAGATTTGTGCTAAAAAAAATGTGAGCTTGATAATCCTTCTCACTTCCCGTTTGCTATATATGAAAGTTATCTTGAAGTTATACAGCTTACATGTTCACTTCGTCTCGTTTTATATATGGCATTATTGGCGGCTGGATGTAATTCATTATTTCTGGGTTCTTTTGAACGCGCGGAGCATAAATTACTGAAAATGCAATAACTAGTAGATATGAACAGATTAACTTAAAAAATAGAGCGGCTTCAATGCTAAGAGCCTAATAAGTTTGAACCCATAAAGCTTAAATAATGAATCCGTCCCTGGACATGGAGAGTTCATTTGTTGTACGGATAGTGGAAGGAAATATCAAAGTAATGGTTGAACAGGTAGTTTTATAGAGAAAGCATCTCATCAAAGTTTAGATTTGAATATTTTAACGAACTTGACCTATATTAGAAATTAAGGAACTTGTATAGAAATGTATTGATATCATAATTGAGGTGCCTTCTCAAAATAAAAAAAGTGCAATATAAATTCTAAGAAAAGGTACTAGTGATCTTGGTGTTGATTGGTGCTTCTGATCTTTTATTTATTTTTATTTAAATCACAAACGCTTCTGATCTACTTTATGTTTTCTTTACATTTCCTGCTTTAGCAATTTGAGTCCACTGTGGCATCCATATTGCTGCAACGGCATTGATGTTTTGCGTATTATGCTTTCAGTTTGTAACGTTTGATATGATATTATGGTAGTTCAGTCACTGAGAAATGCTAAAGATACTAGAAAGCAAAACAGAAGCCTAATATGGCGTCACAGAAATCATTATTGGTGTTCTATCTTTCTATTTTAATTGATGGGAAACAGGTTCTATCTGAATCAGGCTAACGTTAAGACCCAAGTAGTTATTGGGGATCCAAAGGAGAAAATTTGTGATGCTGTTGAAGAAATGAATGCTGATTTGCTGGTGATGGGTTCCCGTGCTTTTGGCCCCATTAAAAGGTAGAAATTCTCAACCTGATGGATGTTGCTATTGTTGATTTACTCTGACTAGATGACGCTCTTTACCTAAGGCATGTATAGATGGTTTTGCATTCAACACAGTGTTATCAAAAGCAAAAAAAGGCAAAAAGCTCTAATGTCCATTGGGGGATTAATCGCAAATAAAGTGCAGGGCTTTAATGAAAGATGCGCAAAGGGAGAAAGAATACAAAACTATACATGTTTAATCAAGATTAGTAATTATAAGTATGCAGGACAAATGTATGAACAAAAATTGATTTTTTTTATGATAAAGTGAAATAAATTGCTTAGTGTCGCCTCTCAGAGGAGGCTCATTGGCAAGGAAACATGCCTTAGAACCTTATTGATGACATTGAACCGCACATTAAGCTATATGAAGTGCTCAACATGTATTGAGCCTCGCTTCAGGGCTTAAGCGTGCCTTTGACAACACTGATTCATCATGTAATGAGCATGAGTTTTATTGAGGTCGTAAATCAGTTGTTTTTAACATTATTCTGAACAGTTCTGTAGCCAAAATATTTTAGGCATCCCAGTAAGTGGACGTAGTTTAGGATGTCATCCACTTTAGTCAGCAAAGCGACCTGTGAATATTGTGGTTAACTGATGGCCTAATGCTTCTATGAGAATGCTCACATGATTCAACTAGCTGATTGTTCCCAAATTTTAAGGCATATATGTTGCTTAACAAGCACTAGCTTTAGTTGCTTTTCTCATCCAACAGCAAGAACTTTTTCCTGTCCTATTACGTGTGAAAGAAGAGAAACATTTTAGCCAACATCATACTTTATGTGCAATGCTTAGGACATTATTCTGAAATTTCCCTTCAGAGATGCGACTAGTTGCTTATGGCATTCTTGTGAATCACTCACAGGAATCAACAATGACCATTTAGCATGAGTAGGAACCTGCTTTTGTGCTGCTGACCTGCTAATGCTTGTAGATGATTTCATGTTGTCGTTGAAAAAGAGAGATTTTTGTGAGATGATGTATCTATAAAACCAACTTGTTGGTCTCTAGAGTAATGCTAGTTGTCGTTGTTATACTTGCATCAAGTTTGTTGTTTCTTCGGGGGTCTAATTGGATGCATGTGAGATTTAGAGAACCTTTAATTTTTAAAAAAACCCTAGTTTTTTCTGAAGTCAAATTATTTAGTATTGGCATGAAATTTTCCCGAATAATATAAAATTGTTGCAGGGGATTCATACAGTTGATCTAACTAGTTTTAGACTGAGGTTTAGCTAATTGATATATTGATTGATTACCAATTACTAACTGCACATAATGCTGCAATAGACAGTGGATACCAAAAATCACAATTTAATACTATAAGCTTGTATAGCTAAAACAGACAGTAGATGGAGCTGAACCCCTTGACCCTTGTTGTATGGGTAATTCCTACACAATTTCATTAGTTAAGCATTAAATTTACTTTAATGATGGACACTTTGAAGGAAGCATATTCTTACCCTGCTTAACTCTTACTGGTGTAGTTTCTTTACATCTACTACTCGAATTTGCTATGGTCCTAAAAGGTCTTTATAGCGGCCTAGAATTTGCACCTCCCTCATATCCAGGCATATAACAGTTAGTATGTGTTATTTCATCGTGGAATGATGATATTATCTGGAGGCAATCACTTAAAGTGTTGTTTTTTAGAAAACCAATGGAGGAGTTGCTCTGTTATGTACTTTTTTGTTTGTTGATAAATTACTTAATTAGCTATCTTAAACTTCATCAGAAAGTTAGAGACATCTTAAATGAAGTACTGCTGATAAAAATGTGCCTTAATTTACAGTTCTATTCATAGACTAAGTAGAGTTGGCAACAAGTAAATGAGTAATAAATTAAGAGCTGCAGTTGTGGAGGCAAGTGGGTTTCTATTCAGCCTGCTACAGAAAAGGTCTCTTTGCATCTGTCTTCAACTTCATTTATACTTGTTTCTGAAATTGTACTTTTAGCATTAACATAAAATTTGTAATTGATGGATATGGATCTTTATTTTGGTTTGAATTGTGTTGTTTATTTCCAATCTGAACTCTGGACGTAATTTTCACCAGATTCTATAGTTATTGGATCATACATGATCACTTTTTTAACAGAGACATGTATTTCACCAATTTAAAATTTAAACAGGATGTTTCTGGGGAGTGTAAGCAACTATTGCACAAACCATGCACAGTGTCCAGTAATTATTGTTAAGGCTACTCCTTGATGCGAACATTCCAGGTATGTGTGTTGTTGCTTCTTGTTTAGCATTTGCCCTCTTCTCTCCCTATAACACTGTGAAATATACACTCCCTCTTTTCATGAAGTTCAAAATTCTTATTTAAGGAGTCTTCTTTAAGTTGTAAATAGACCAATTTCAAGAAGTAACTTTTTTTTTTCTGTCTCTTTTCAAATAGAACTTGAACCTCTACAATCTTCTTAGTGGCTTAAATAACTTTCATCTATCTATGGTGGTCTTATGCGTTATGCAACCTGTCAGACTGAAGTCTTTTATTCTGTTGTAAGTTTCCTATTCTCTGTCTCTGGGGACCATTCTCACCACAATGCTTGTATTTGGTCACCGCTGGGATGACTACGTGTTTCTTTCATTCATCATTTTGGAGGCATTGTTCTTCTGACTACTATTCCGGTAATTCTTTCGGAAATTTTTCAAGCAAAACATTCCAGAAAATTACGTTTCTACTGTTTCTTCATAATTTTGGAGTCTCCAAATTTTAGCTTTCGATAACTGTTGGGGGGAGTTTTTTACTCTCTTTTTCCTCACGGTAGTTAAGAGTACTGAGATTCTCCTGTGAGCATTGAATTCCTAGAAAAGATTTTTTTTTTGCCTACTTTTCTATTGCCAATTCAGGGGTAATAATGTCCTTGAGATTTGTGTCACCACACCTTTGTCTGCTGAGTGACACCACTTACCTTTTTATATGTGCTAGTAGAAGCACTCTTTTTTGATGAGCAATTATCCACAATCTTTTGGAGAATATGTTTCAAATTAGTATTTTTTGGTGATCGTCTTTTTATTACAACGACACTACTCAAGCGATTGATTCTTATTTCATTTCCTCAAAGAATGTATTTCCTACCCTTATAAAGAGCCCATTATATCTTCATCATTTTAATTCGAGAACCTGTCTAACCATCACTCCATCATACCTACCATCTTTCATAACTTTCTGATTTTATTATTCCTGTTCCCTCTCTCGTGTAGGTGGGCTTAATCTTGGGGAAGCATTTTACATTTACTGAAATAATTTCTTAGGACAATGTCTAACATCAAAGCCAATTTGTGTATCTGCTCATAAACACTCCCTCCAATCACTTTTACTTGTCACTTATTCCTAAAATAGATTTTCATTTTTACTTGTCACTTTTAACATATTCCATGTTTTACCCTTAAATACTATTTTCCAAATCTTTTTTCAAGACCTAAACTAAACATCATTTAATAAGGATAGTGTGGTAAAATACCTATTATCATTTTCTTAATGGGTGTGCCAAGTCAAATAGTGACAAGGAAAAGTGAACGGAGGGAGTATAATATTGTAGTCAAATTTTATTTTCCCTTGTTTCTCCAACAACGTAGAAGCTCCTCGCTTTATTTTTGTGTCACACCCGCAGCAATGTGTTGAACCTCTTATCTGTTAACTGTACACCTGGTTGTGACGTATCATGTATCACATGTGTAGGAAAGCACATCTAAACAAGCTTATACTGCGAGGATTTGATATAATTAGACTATTATTACGCTAGTCACCAACTTAGTGCATCTCTCGTACGAGGGCCAGTTATGCCTTTAGAATTTTGCTAGGTGGTTGATGTGGATGTTAACGAATGTCAATTACAATACTCGACATTATCTTTTTTCTTCCTTTTGGTCTCCATTACTTCTAACTTGCAAAATGGACAATGCTGATGGCGTATTGGTCTTTGCATAGGGTTTGGTGACATATTCCGTCTCCTTTGGATGATCAGCCTTGAGCTGTAGTTATGGGTTGCTCATGAGATGCATGGAATGTGTTTGTTCAAACAAGATAATAGTCGTCGTATACTGTGGAATAAGCTTGACTGGCTGTCTCTATGCTGTAGATCATGTGTGTTTTGCATTAATTTATAGAGGTGGATTGGATCTTGGTTTGTGTATTCCCACATGTGCTGTTTACACTATACAAGATTCACATCATGTGAGAGTGCAAGAACTATCTGTGAAGGTGTGAAGGGTGTCAATGTAAGAGCTTGCATTTTATTGTAATTACATTATACTGAATCAATGTTTTTTATTCTTTGTTCATTGGATTCTTGTTAAGTGTGCATTTTTATTGAAAATGACCAGATGAAGCCAAGAGAAACTGATTTACTGTTTTTTTTGTTAAATCTGAGTCTGGTGGTCCTTCTGGCCTTCAACAATCCCACATACTATTGGGAGTTGGGACCAGGGGCGAAGTCAGATAGGGCGACTGAAAAAATTACACTATTTATACCTGAATTTAATGTTGTGTGTTTACTTTTTCATATTTTAACTCTGGTGAACATAGTGGACCATGCTTAAGCTCCTAATCATTGAAAAAAAAGTTTGACATTACAGAAGGCTGATCTGTCTTGAGTTTTTGGCCTAAGCAAAGTCTCAATTAATGTCATTCCCCAAAAGAAGATGCTTTTTTTTTTTTTTTTTTTTTTTTATAGTAATGCTTTTCTATGGAGATTTCAGATATTGCATCACTCTATAATAAACTTTGAGTATATCTTAGAGATATTTGGATAAAAGTTATATATATGAATCATCCATTGTAGTTACTAACAAGTGATTTATTAAAAGATGAAGAAACAAACATTATAAAATGCAATTTCAAAGTCTTTATAATCTTTAGAGATAATTGAAAAATCTCTGTGGAGATTCAGGAAACACCTAAGTCAAAGTTAATTATTCTTTGGGAGCTTAAAGACCAATTTAATTTTCTTATATCTTTAATAGTAATAAAATACGAATAGTTTTCCTACTATTACTAATGATGCATTATTGCATATGTGATTAGTTTTCTAATATTACTAATGACATAGATTAGCTAATAATTAAGAAACCTCGTGACCACAGCATCTTTTTTTGCTTATGGACAAAAAAAACACTACTTGTCGTCCAACTAAGGTTCACGAGCCTCTTCTGTTCAACACTTCACACACCCAAAATATCAAATCCCCCTCTAGATTTTCTTTTTTCCAAGTATCCGAAATTTATTGACCTGATTTAATTTAAATTCGGCTAACATGCATTTGTCAAGTGGTAAATTAGATAAAATGTGTGTGAATGATTATGTCGTGTAGTTTTACAAGTTGGTTCAAGGAGGATATATGTAATATGTATGTAGATCTTTATTTCGATTTTTGTGGAGGTAGAGAGACTGTTACTGATAGATAAACGATCATATTATCAAATGACAAATTGGAGTTAAAATAAGTGAGAGTGGCTAATAACGACATAAATCAGAAGCATTGGAGCTTCGCTGTATCCTTTACATTTGGTCTTCTTTTGTTACCCTTTTTGTGTAGCAATGTATGACTTTTGCTTGCTCCATTTTGGCTTCTATATAATAAAATAAAAATATAGTAATAATAATAATAATAAAAATAATAATTATTATTATTATTATTATTGTTATTATTATATGTATCAAAAGCTCACGTGAAATGTTGGACATTCACTAATAATATCACTCTTTTCTACATGTGAAGAGTACTGAATTTTTAGAATCGTGATTATTAATATTGATAATAATTGAGTTTTAATTTGATATTTTTATATATTTAATGAATTTCTTGACATGAATATATTGTTTGAGCAAAAACTATTAAATTCAATCGAATTAAATCCATATCTAGTTTTTTTACCTCCCCCCTTTCCATAAATAAATGGATCTAGGCGTAGTTTTGTGTGTTCAACTAAATTCATTGCTTTTGAGTATACATATACATATATACAAATATAAAATATGTACATAAAAATTGATACTCATTCTAAATTCGCATGTGCCAACAAAAAATATTGCGTAGATGTGATTAGATAAGACATGACATAATTGCAGCCGTTTCAGGACATGATTTTAGATAGGAGGGTATGGAAGACACAAATTAGGATTGAAGATTAGTAGGTGTCATAATATTGCGCTTGCAGTTTTGTGTCATTTAATTTATGTTACTATTTATTGTTCGTTGTATGTACCTCACTCATCATATTATTTTGTTGTAGTATCTGATCAGTTACTATTATTGTATATTGTTTATTATATTTCCGGTGCTTTTTTTCCGGACTGCTTTGGACTATTTTTCCTTGACTCGAGAATCGATGAAAAACAACCTCTCTATCTTTAAGATAGGATAAGATCTGCATACACTCTATCCTCTTCGATTTCTATTTTTGTTGCCTACCACCCCAACTCACACCTTCATGGGGGGTAAGATTTGAAGGGTTTGGGGTGTCCTATATATATATACTCTTGTTTCTATCATATTTGACATAAATCTCACCAAAACTCTTATCTTTTCAGGGTTGTTGATAAAGAAAAAGCACACCATGGCTTTGGCCATTGCTACATTCCTCTTCATCACTCTTCTTTCAACAACAAAAACTTTAGCTTTTGATTCATGTCCATCTAATGAACAACTTTCAGTCATTCCCATTTATGGCAAATGCTCACCTTTCAACACACCAAAACCTACTTCTTGGGAAAACACACTTATCAACATGGCCTCTAAAGATCCACAAAGACTTTCTTATTTGTCTAGTTTAGTAGCCCAAAAGCCTAATTCAGCCCCTATTGCTTCAGGCCAACAAGTATTCAACATTGGTAACTATGTTGTTCGGGCTAAAATCGGTACCCCGGGCCAGCTAATGTTTATGGTCCTGGATACCAGTAGTGACACTGCATGGGTTCCATGCAGTGGCTGTACTGGCTGTACCTCTAGTGTATTTACTCCCAATATCTCGTCGACTTATGGGTCGATGGGTTGCTCTGTACCCGAATGCACACAGGTTAAGGGGTAATCTTGCCCCGCTGCTGGTGCACCGGGTGCTTGTTTTTTCAACCAATCCTATGGTGGAGCTTCGTCGTTCTACGCCACGCTGTCACGTGATTCACTTAGACTAGGTGCTGATGTTATACCGAATTATTCATTCGGTTGCATCAGTGCTGTGTCCGGGAGCTCAATCCCGCCGCAAGGGTTATTGGGCTTGGGTAGGGGCTCCATGTCACTACTCTCACAATCCATGTCACTCTACTCTGGTGTATTCTCGTACTGTTTACCGAGTTTCAAATCTTATTATTTCTCTGGATCGCTCAAACTCGGTCCATTGGGTCAACCGAAGAACATTAGAACCACCCCACTTCTTAAGAACCCGCACAGACCCTCTCTGTACTACGTGAACCTAACCGGCATAAGTGTGGGTCGCGTCCTGGTCCCGATAGCTCCTGAGCTTCTAGCATTTGACCCGAATACCGGTGCGGGTACTATAATCGACTCGGGTACGGTTATAACCCGATTCGTTCAGCCAATTTATAATGCAATTAGGGATGAATTTAGGAATCAAGTGAAAGGACCATTTACCTCATTGGGTGCATTTGACACATGTTTTGCATCAACAAATGAAGCAGTGGCACCACCTATTATACTTCACTTTACAGGGATGGATTTGGTGTTGCCAATGGAGAACAGTTTGATTCATAGTAGTGCAAGTCCTTTGGCATGTCTAGCAATGGCAGCAGCACCAACAAATGTGAACTCTGTGTTGAATGTTATAGCCAATTTGCAGCAGCAGAACCTGAGGATTTTGTTTGACACAGCTAATTCGCGTTTGGGAATTGCTCGCGAACTTTGTAACTAGATTCGAGTCCTATGTAACCCGCCCTCCTTTGTGTCGAGTCCCATTCAGAACTTGACCTTCGATTCAATTTTGTATTGATGTCTTTGCAATTCCAAATCACTTTATCAAATGTGAATTGGTAGCTCCAGTATTGTTCAATACCCCTTTAGATCAATTGTTCATGTATAAGATAAGAGCAGAAGAGGGGGCAAGAAATAAGACTATAATTTTCTTTTCTTTTGCCTGTGTAGCACAATAGATGCAGCAAATCCGTTGACATCGTATGAGGGGATCAATCAATTGTTGAAACTAAAAAATAAAATAAAATAACTATTCATGTTTATACTAAAACTTCGACGCATCCTTTGCAAATTTTAACAAGAAACTCAAAATTGAAGTCTTGAGATCTTCGTTTGTCACACCAGTTTTCGTTTCGAAAACACCCTTCATGATGCGAGTGTATAATCTTTCTAGCTGAGGAATGCCGTAGTCCTTTGTGTGCTTCACGAATTGCTTCTTCACGGACTCGATTTTACGGGACATTTCTGTGTCTGACATTGTAACATCTTGGCATGCGTCTCCACTTGCATCTGGAACGTCTGCGGATTTATTACCGTCAGCAAGAGTGCTTTCTGGCCTTTGCTCTGAAGCATCTCCTTCATGGTCATTAGACGACTTGGAAGGCAATGAATCCTGAGGTTGTAATTCATCATCTAGCACTAAACCACAGATTGAACACATCATTGTCAGCCACAAGAGGATTTTCTTTGTCCGAACAACGTTTAGCGAGTTATATAGCAAATGCAAAAATTATTTACCCAATTGTGCAGAATCAGCATGTTTCTTGTGCCTTCTCAGTGCTTCAAAGCTCTGATCTAAGTTGACTTCAGGCTGGACATTACGAAGGCGGGCTCTTGCTCTAGTCAAAGTAGATGACTGTAAAACGGGATTTTGTGGCAATGCATCTCCACCTAATTCGTCAGGAACTGACACTGGACCCCCTTCAGCAGCAATCTTCTCACAGAAGGCAACTAAGGCAGGATCCATTTGGGAAAGCATTCCATATACCTGCAGAAAGACATCACCAAATGTCAAAGACCAACAAACTATATAGAAAGTACACTAGTGATAATTGGAGACAAGTCGCTGTGAACATACTGAATCTCGAAGTTCATGAGCTCTACTAACAATCCTCGCTCCATTGTAATCATCTCCATTGTACTTCTGCAACATAGGCCTAAAACATCAAAAATATGCGCTACATTGACATAAACTACTTATCCAATAATATTCAATTATCCTTTGCAGTTCTTAATGTAAGTTGTACTCAGAAACCCGAACGAGGGACAAATTTCACAGAAAAGAGTTGTTCCCTCTTATAATCCAAATTATGTAATTCATCTTTAGAAGATCATGTTGACTCAACCTGATTTAGCAATTTGTAATGAATTGACAATACAGTAGTTAGTTCAATTGCAGCCATAGACATCTTCAGCCAAGCAGTTGGAAAATACGGACTGATAGAAAGGGAGTGAATTGGACCAGAAACTATACCATGAAGCTAAGATGGTAAGCTTGGCCAATTTAAAACTGATTGACGCAGTGCTAACTTGTCACAGTTTTAAATCGGGTTGTTTGGGAAGCGAAAGCTGAAATGCAATGGCAATATAGAGTTGCTTAGACCATCAGAAGTTGTACAACAGAGATTCCTAGCATCCTCTTTTTATATGAATAAAATTTTTATTTATGAAGGGCTTAAGTAGTTGGACATTAGTTAATTTTATTTATGAAGGGCATATGAAGTTGTACAACAGATATTCCTAGCATCCAACTTTGATCATTGAATGGGCAAAAGTACAGCTTTGAGTTTGGCATCCCAATTTTTGACATGATTAAGGGGTAGTAACAGTGTAGGACTGTGCTACTAAGTACCACCCAAAAACAAGAGGGGGAGGGGGGGTTGTCCAGATTAGCTCAAAAGCTAAGCTAACTGAACACGGTGAACAATTTAGGGGGGCTCATAAATAATATTGGAAGGTCTCATTGGTTTAGTTCTAAAGGTTGGGAAATTCCATATTGGAGAGACCTCTCACTTGCTTAGGAAGGCTGAAAAAGAGTTGAAGAGATGAAGTCCTTCAATGTCATGACTCAAGGTGGCGAGCTTGTCAGCAGGTTTATTAGCCTCCCTAAAGCAATGACTAATATTGTAAGTTTAAAGGTTTAATTATTGCTTTTAAGAGTCATTTTATTTTTGTCTTTTACTTTGTGACACATTTGTGTTTCATGGTAGATTGTTGCTTTAACTTGGAAAAACTTTTCTTTTGAATTCTCTCAAAATCAAAACAAGAAACACTCACAAAAAGATATAAGAGGTTCCCAACATCCTACTAGCATGAAGAAATGTAGACTAAGAATTGCCGACCTACTATCCATGAAGTTTGACAGATAGACATACAGAAAGATCAAATATTAAAGAGAGTAGCATCTACCTTTGCGTTGGTAACAATGAGATCAAAGTCTTCTAAGAATGTTTTGTTGGTGATATACTTCCCACTGTCTACATGCTGCAATAGAGTTGCCATGTCCATTGGGTTCTGGATGATCAAACGATAGTTTGGAGCATCCTCATCCATTACTGGATAATGGAAGACGCTAAACCGTTTATCATACAGAATCCTGCATTGAATGAAGTATGCTGGATGATCAAAATATAACTTATACACACATGATACTGTCATGACCAATAATTGCAGACAAATATTACACTTAAACCCTGTACTAAATACTGACAGAAAGACACCCACAAACACATGCAGAGGAAAAGAGAAGAAAAGAAAATAACAAAATGAAAGAAACATAACAATAAAAATGTGCAGATGAGCCAAATGGTTGAAGTGAGGACTAATGCATATGGATTGAAAACAGAAATAGAAGCAATGGAAGGACAAGCACCAATTTCACAAATATAGCATTAAACCGTTTCTGAAAGACCATATCTCCAGCTGAACCTTTTTTTCTCGGATTTGATGTGTGCCACCATGGAGGCAACTCCACATAAAAGAGGATGATTACTTCATCCAATAGAGTTTCTTATGTCCCGAACAACAAAAAATTTATGTAACATATACAGAAATACATTCAAACACAAAAATCAGGCATTCTCTGCCAATTCAGTTTCCAAACATAGAACTAACAATTTAGCATCTGAAAAATAAATGTGGATACCACCAAGAAATTTAGTTTCTTCAACTAAATTCAAAAACCATGTTTTGAAGTTCCAGCTAATGAACTCTCCCAGATCAAATATATATACCTGTTGCATACATCTCGTAGGCACATCCTCAATCGCCTAAGGGCATGGCCCTCAGCTTCAGCTTTGGCTTTTAGTTCAGACGCCTTCGGTCCAACAGACACCTTTGGCGCCTTAGGGAGTTCAGGAAGGGAGTCCGATTTACTAGACTTCTTTGTTGTAGCTTCAACTTGGATAGACAAAGCAGCTTCTATGAGACGATCAAAGAACAGAGATCTGTCTTCATCAGATGGAGAATCCAAACATAAGCTGTGAAAAGCCGAGATAAAGTATAGCTGTTAGTATTACCTCAAAAATGGACTCATATATATATCATTTATCAGGTCATTTACAAAAATAAAGGAAACAAAATATTTCAAGTTCTATATCTATCCGCCCCAAAAAGGATGCTTTGTACAAGCTTACACAATATAGGTTCTATGCAAGCTCCAAATTTTAGAAACAAGGCTTATTGTAGAGATTGCAATAAGAGGATCCAAAAGAATATATACACCTTTTGAAACACAATTTTCAGTAAGAATGATAAAACCTTTTGAACACAATTTTCAGTAACAATACTTTTTTTTTTTTCATTTTCATAAATCAATTAATACCCAGTTGTAGTCATTATCTGATCTGAAATGGAGTTGGCGTCATCATTATCTCATCTACCAACCCAAAAAAATGCTACATCATCTGGACACTCTTATCAGTGATTGAGGGGATCATGTTCTTCTAAGCAATGTTACGGGATAATGCTTAATACAAAACTAATCAACCAAATACGTTATGCAACATGGTGGGTTTCAATTTCTTTATGGAAAAAGAAGAGGAGCAGAAAGCTAATAAGGATTTGAAAATAGTTCGTGACCATCTTAAGAAGGTCCATGTAAATTTAACTGTGGACCAAATCCCATTTCAGTATGTAAGAAAACGGAAAGGTTTATAGACCAAATCCAATTTCAGCTTCACTACCAATAGTACAAATAAGCAATATTGTCAAAGCCAGATAAATTGCACAAAAGCTGTTTGAGATCATCAGCACAAAATTTTATGATACTATTCCATGCAAGGCAAAGAGCAATCCTGTTATACACCCATGACTACTTTCAGATGCAACCTAGAGATCACCACCAAACTCAAAATGTAATTAAGCCCAGAGGATATCCTTGCTAGTTTCTTCTCCTCCTACCTACATAAGTAATTCCCACAACCTCTAAAGAAGTGTGAAACTTTGACCCCACCAAACTTTGGAGTAAGAACTGTCTGTGACTGCAAACATCCAGTTCATCAAAAAGATAAAACGTTGTCTGTTGTGTTCATGATAAAAAACTGTAATTGCAAAAACTATAACGTAGGCACAGACCAATACCATCAGTGATAAAATTATTCCCTCTTTTCAGAAATATCAACAACTACATAACATCATTGAACACATCCACCTTCAGACACAACCTAACATGAAACTGTTGGCCAACAAAGACAACGAGGAAGTAAAATTTACGTGCAGCTGATTAACAGTAAGATAGCAGATTGAATGAAGGTAACAATAAGCATATCCAGAGTATGAAAAGAGAATCATGCCAACTAAAAGGTAGAGGTCAATTTGAAGAAAGCATACATGCTATGGTGTGAAAATACTGAAGAAGGCTCATCAGGTAGATCAGAAAGTGGTACTGAGGAAGTCCCAAATAATAGTATAGGCAGGTCAGATGGGAGCTCTTCCAACAGCGTCCTGAGAACAGCTTTGAGCTGCTCGTGTGCCTGAAGAATAAACAGGTTCAAGAAAATCATCTATGCACTAAAAATCAAAATAAAGCATCGTAGAATGAGGAAAAGGGAAGGGGTGAATAATAGCTCACATTCTCCCACCAAAGATGGAAATGAGGTAAATAGAGTATTGACGGAGTTGTTCTCCTTGCTTCACTAAATATGTGAACTAATGCCTCCTCTGGCGTCTTGGCCCCAGGGTCAGAAAGAAGGGATGGAAGTCCAAGCGAGTGAACAGGGAATTTTTCCAGTTCATGTAAAATTGCAGGCCCTACATGATCCTGGAGAACTACTTGAGTAAGTATATTTAGTGGGAAGTACATATTTCTCCAACTCATAAAATCGAGGCCCAAAGTTGCTTACCAGCCCAACACCTTCACCACCACAGAGCAGAAGCCGAGGTCTGTACACAAGAGGAATAGCAGAACCATAGGAGAGCATGGAAAGTTTACTCAATTCTGAAGAAACTGAAAGAGGAAAAATATCCGAAATGATGCTCATAGCTTTCCGGAGAGGTCCATGTAGACAAGGTGCAACAACAGAAGATAATGGCCTAGAGTGCACAATTGAGCCTCTATGTGCAGCTGGAGTGATTGTTGTCATGGCCTCTAGAAAATGATACTTTTCCACCGTAACTGATTCAACATCTATCAGGAACTTGTCATCACTAGTGTAAACTTGAGGATACTTCTCGCGGAATGCACGAATAGCAGCTTCTGTGCACAATGCCTTCAGATCAGCACCACAATATCCCACGCAACTAGCGGCAAGTTCCATTTTTAGTTCCTTAGAAGGAGGCTGTTTCCACTTACGAGTGTGAATATCCAATATTTCAGCACGTGCCTCAAGGCCAGGTAGAGGAAAATTAAATTCACGATCAAATCTTCCAGGTCGCCTCAAGGCTCCATCAATGGCATCAACCCGATTGGTTGCGCCAATCAAGACTACTTGCCCTCGAGAGTCAAGGCCATCCATCAAAGCCAGCAAAGTTGACACAATAGAGTTATGAATCTGCTCTTGCTTGCTAGACCTAACAGGAGCAAGTCCATCAATCTCATCAAAGAAGATGATGGAAGGCTGGTTCCTCTGAGCTTCTTCAAATAACAATTTTAGCTGTCTTTCAGCCTCGCCCACCCATTTGCTCAGGACATCAGCACCCTTCCGCATATAAAAACTGACTTTCTGGCCAGCCTTTGACGCAGCACAAGCTAATGCTCTAGCGATCAGTGTTTTACCTGTGCCTGGAGGTCCACACAATAAAACTCCCCTTGGTGGGGTAATGTTATAACTTGCAAAGAAGTCTGGATATAATAGTGGGAAAAATACCATTTCCTTCAGCGCATCAATATATTCAGAAAGCCCACCAATGTCATCAAAGCTTATAGTTTCATCCACTTGCAGTGGTTGAATATCAGCCCCTCCCTTGGAACTTGGTCCAGCAGTTTGAATCCCAGATGTCAAATTAGTAAAAGCTTCACTTTGATGACCCCATCCAGATGCAGCCACATTTAATCCCCACGATGTTGTTCCTTGCATATCTAATCCCCCTAAAAGCCAAGGTGGTCCAGATCTACTCCCACCTCTACCCCAAGGAATTGGAGGACCTTCGTCCAGCTCATCTACAAGAAGAGAATCATCAGAGTCATCGCCTCGTGTCATCCGATGACGTTTATGAACTCGGGATCCTCCTCTTCTTACATCTCTGTTCACCTTGGTCCCCATCCCTTGCTGAAGTACCCTACGAGGAGATCTTGGCCTTTGTTTAACACCTTCCATAGAAAGTCTGCGTACCTCAGCTCGGTTGCGGAGGTCATATCGTCTTCTACCATCCTGTTCTTCACCCTCTTCATCATCACCATCTTCGTCGCCTTCATCTTCACCCTCATCCTCTCCATCACCGTCACCGCCACCCTCATCCTCTGCCTCATCAGCATCATTATCATCTACATCATTTTCATTTTCAGGATCACCCTGGCCAATCTTCTCATCTGAAGTATCTGGTTCATCATCAGACCTTAGATTTAACTGTTGTCTTCCAACTGCTCTAGCCCGACGAGGTCGTAATCCTGCACGACGGGGACGCAGTCCTTCACGTCGAGGCATGAGGTCATCCTGACTTGCACTGTTGTTATCTTCTCGGTTCCTAGAACTCCGATACTTCGGGCTCTGAAGCAAATTCACGTTAAACCAATTTTCAAAAGAACATCTACCACTTCAGTAGTATGGAAAATTTAATGGAGTAATTTGATATTCATAGATAACTTGATATATGCTATTTTACATTTTGTTGGAAATTCATGTTAGTAAGACAATAGAAACTTACCATTAAGTCATTATCCTCAGTTCCAGAGCTATCTGTATATCCTTCAAGGTTCACAGAAACTCTCCTCGTTCTCGTAGAGCGTCGAAGGTTGGCAGCAACAGACTGCCAAGAAATAATTTCAAACACCTTATAACTTGGTTCTTTTTCTCCTAAATACTTTTCAAAAACCTTATGAAATACGTGCAAATATGAATATAAATGTCACGAAAAGAGTAACAGAATCAAATGGGTACACAAAGGGAAGAAATGCTGAACCATAGAGGTGGGAGATTGGTGGAGATATCCCCATCCAAATATACAAAATTATCTAACCATGAAAGTCAACTAAATGGACACCGTGTGTAACCAACACACAACATACACTGTATTGTTACAATTTCTATTAGTGACATTAGTTTTTCCAACTGCATATCAGATATCCTCACGCTTCACTACCATAAACATGAAAAAGAAGACAATGTAGTGCAATCTAAAAGATATGTTCACTAGCCAAACTGTCATTCCATAGTAAACTTAAATGTATAAACAGATATTTAGTTTTAAGAACCACAAAAAATGAAGACATAATTCATTCAGAAGATACCTAACATAATCAATAGACAGGAAAAACAAGAAAAGGCCATACATCTGATTTTTTTGTTCGCACTGGTCGACTCCCAGGACGCAACATCTTTGCTATCTGAGACGCTGCAGTCCTTGTCTTGGTCTTGTTTCTCTTAGGACGGATTAGCTTTGGATTATAATACAAATACGGGCGACCATACAATGTTGGCCTTCGCCGAAGCCTGTCACTTGTACGAACTGGTCCTGAAACAGCATCATCAGGTTGACCAGATCGTTTAGGATACATTTTGGTTACAAATGTCTCCCCATGGAGATATACCCTCTACCCTACATGCAGATCAAGCTGTCAGCAACATCCACATAAGAAGCATAGTACCAAATATCGACTTGTCTAAAGAAAAGGAATGGTGCATGCACTTCACCTAATCTAGAATACGATTACACTAGTAAACACAATAAAAGGATTATAAAATTACAATTTTCTGCTTAATGCCTGGTAAAAGAGAATGTAACGTAAAAGAACCATGAATTAGGAATTACAATTTCACTCTATGTAATACTCCATCCATCCCAATTTAATACTGATACTCTTCCTGTTTTTAGTCGGTCAGCAAAAAGAATGATACCCTTTTATATTTAGTAATTAACTTCAAAAGTCACTTTACGCTTCCTGGAAGAAATATAACCACACAAATATCAATGACTCATTTTACACAACAAATTTCAAAAAACAGCCAAACATCTTCACATAAACTGGGATGGAGGGAGTATAACATTTATTTATTTTTTGACAAAGAGGGAGTAATACATTAATGATCTTCCTAATTCTTAAATAAAGTTAATACTAGCTTATTCAACTGTGTGAACTGCCTCATTTGTGTTCATTAATAAGACGTTTGAATCTGAATATTTAGACGTGCATTGACTTGGATGTCTAAATCTAAATGCATATTTGAATTATTAAGATGTTATATTATCATCTAAATAGTAAATACTTAATCATTAAGAATGTTTGTTTATCTAACACCTTTGATTTATAATTTTTTTAATCAATAAATACAAAATTCAATAAAATACTAAATTAATCTAATACATTATACATCAACAAAATATTTGGAAAAAAAATCACATGGCAGTGGTGATGTCTAACTCTGGAGATTGTGGATGATGTTGGCTAGTGGAGGGAGTGGCGCCAGTAGCTATTGGTGATGGTGAAGGTGTCGTTTGGTTGAGAACAAGTTATCCCTAATCCTCTATCCCACCATTTATATAACTTATCCCATCACTATGATATAAATGGTGGGATAAGTTATCCCAAACATGGCAACCAAACACGATACAAAACTTTTATCCCATCACTATTTTCTTAACCCTCACACCAAACGATACCTAAAGGTTGATGCAGGGTGATTGCCTTGTTAGTGGCAGGTCAATAGTTGTGATGGATAACAGAGATAATTAATGGTGGTGGTGAATAAGATGGGTGCCAATATATGATGTGGTGATCAAAAGCGGTGATTCATGGATGTTGTGGTAATGTTGGTTATTGGTGATGATTATTATTTGTGGCTAGAGGTAGTGACGAGTAGCAATAACAGTTGTCGTTGAGGATGGTGGGTGGTGGCACGTAATTAATAATGGTGGGTGACAATGGTGATAATAGTGGACAAAGGCGGAAATGGTGAGTGGATGGAATTTGGAAACTACCATTTTTATAGAAATTTCTAAATGAACATCTTAATGATATTAAAACATTGTCGCAAATATTTATCATTAGATCTATTCAAACCCATTAAGTAATTGAAGCAATAAAAGAAACAGACGCACTTAATGATTAAGATTTAGAGGTAACAAACAAATGGACTTAATGACTGAGATATGAATGATTGGGATTAAGACGCGACTTAGTCCACCAAGTTGAACACCACTTGCAAAACTAATACAGTAAGTTAATCTAACTTGGGATTTCACTGGGTATGTTGTTGTAATCTATCTTTTATGAATCAGAGCAAAGTTGAAAGTTTGTCTTTTCGATTTTTATTGAATCTTTGGAGCATCCAAGAAGAAAATATAGAGAACTTCAAGTACCTTATGCTTTTACTTTGTACAATATTGGCTTGAGATAAGTTTAAACGGAGAACCTTAATCAAATAAAGGAAAAAAAGAAAAAGAGTTCTAATGAAAAAACATTATCAATAAGACTTTAACTTGTTTGGGACTACGGTGTACTTTGTTAACTGCCTACACTGCCTGAGAGGCGAAGCACCCTCCCAGATCTTTAAGTCGTGTGCCTTAAATGAGCCTTTGACAACACAGTAAAAAACTCAACTCCTTGACTATTATGAACCGGTGTTGTGAAAGGCGATCGCCTCGTCGCCAATGGCAAGAGGCAAGGCGAGGAGACCCTTCATCGCCTTTTAGCTTTTTGGCGAGGCGATCTTCAAAAGGCGACGCTATGACGACAAAAGGCTAGAGGCAAGGGGCGAAAAAGGCTAGAAAGGTGTCGCTTTTGTATTTTCTTAAAAAATAGGCGACCAATCTAGGGTTTTAAAAGTTAAAAGGTAATTTTAGAATTTTTGACTAGACTCCTCCGGCAACTAGCCAGGCTTTTCTGGTTACTCCAAAGTCTAACCAATACATATTTCTTCTTTTTTTGAGAAAAGTTAACATAATACATATTTCTTCTTTTCTTCTTCAGACTTAGGTCACTTCTACCTTTGTTTTGAGTTTTGTTCTTTTCTTTCTCATTCAAGTTCTAGACTTTTGGTATGTACTATCTATTTTTACTTTTTGAATTCAAAAAATTGCTAATATGTTATTGTTTGATTATTTACATATGCAATTAAATATTTTAATTTTTTGGTATTAAATGGTGCCGCACTTCAAAAAGGTGAGCGCCTCACCGTTCGCCTCGCCTCGTGGCGAGGCAGACCCTTGTCGCCTTTTATGGCCTTTCGACGTCCAAAACACTATTATGAACTGAGGAACTCTATCAACATGATAAACAATTCCTAACTTGAATCAAATTAATACTAGCATTGTGATAAATTCGGATGTTAGTCTAAGGTGGCAGAGCTACGTTTTGAGTTTTATTTCTAGATTATAGAGGCGAAATTTTGGGTTCTCAACAGATTATTCATATATATTAAGTGGCATTTTTTGTACAACTACGAGATATGCGCCAAAGGTACTAGGTTTTGCCGAACCCGTAGGCAAAAGGCTAGTTACACCCAGCAAGGAGCACCTATAAATGTACAAAGGGAGCTCTTCTTTATCTATAGCTAGAAGAAAGATCAGACAGAGAAACATAATCAATGATTGTTCAGCAAATTCTGAACACATTCAGATTGTTACTTTTGAAACAAGTAATAGTTGTATTCAGTAAAAAGCTTAACCACCCAAAAAAGTGCTAATTTAGCAACTTTACAAGAAGCAAAAGGGTGCTTAAACCCCTTCCTAAAACCCTATATAATTAAACCTTGTCAATAAAATCTACCAACTCTCCTAATATTCTCCAAAAAAAAATTTACACCAAAAAAAGAACAAGCTAAAGACAAGTCATTCTAATTTTCTGGATAGAATTGTTAGTGTCTACAAAATGTCTACCATTATTTTCTTTCCACACTGTCCACCAAATGCAAGCATGAATGATATTCCACCGATCCTCCTCCCCACCTTATTACTCCACCATGCCAAAGTAGAACAACGTATAGCCCAAGTTATTCCCAACAAACAAAACAAGATGTGCTCAAGGTTTATAGTTGCCCTCCTACATTGTAGGAACAAGCGTTCATTGCTTTCACCCTCTTGTTCGTACAAAGGACATCTTGAACAAATCTAAACCTTTTTCTTTGTAGCTTAACTTGAGTAAGGCAAGCTTTACCAACCAAACATAGACCAACACCATCATAAGGATATTTACTCATTCAGTAGACTACTTCAGTAGCTTATAACGCATTCAGTAGACTATTCTTCTTATTAATCAAATCCACATAGTTTGTTCTGCTCCATGAATCAGCCCTTTCAAACCATCCACCTCTAACCACCGATTTTCAAATTTGAAGTAAGAACTCTTGTTGTTCCATTTTCCACAATCTAAGGGAACTGTAGAGTGATCAAAATTGGCTCTAGCTAGATTTCTTCGTTTTATATAAAGATTTTGCAGAGGACACGTTTTTTCTTTCTATAGAGGCATTTAGTAATCTACTATATCTCCCAAGAAAAATACACTACCAACTTCAATCTGTAGCAGTTGAATTCAATGGGAAAAATGAGTTCTTTACCACACTACAACAGAGAGATCCATGTATAACTTTTTTTTTATAAAGTTAAAGTTGTATTCTCCAGCATTAAGGGTATGCTTGCTACCTCCAAAAAGTTACAAGCTAAAACCATAATTACATTGATCCTAGGAAATCTACAGAGATCCATGTATAACTTTGACACCTATCCTCATTGATTCTCCACCAAAACTAATTTACATACTCATCCTTCCATATATCAAACACCTGTAACTTCTATTAGTCTCTGATGAAATCTTTTTCTTTTTGTGATAAGTGAGTGTAGTCTCTCAGAAACTAATCCACACATAAAGCAAATGCTGCATTCCAATGTCAACAAGAAAGTCATCATTTTCCCCAGAACATCAATTCCTTCCTTGAACTTCTCCAAATCACCCATTCCCAGGGAAAAAAGGAAAAAAGCAAATTTAGAAAAAACAAAACATAAAATTCATAAGTCTCAAAAACCCTAAAGCAATAAAATTGCATATAAAGTAAACAAAACAGAGCAAAAACGCAACAGAACAACTGCACATTACAAATGAACTTAAAGCACAGTAAAAACAAAAGCACAACAGGCATGCAAAAGTGATTTACAGCAATTTAGGGTTCAATTTGAGTTCAAATAATAGCTCTAAAAGTACTAATAAGAGCAGAAAATAACTTCAATGCTTTATTCAAGGCTGAAATACAGATAAAAAACGATAAGGAGAAACAGAGAAATCTGTTTTACCAGAAAGGGATAACAGGGCGAAGTAAGCAAGTGAACACACAAAATAGAGTTCAGATATGAAGATTCTAATGTGAATGCCACAATTCGATGAGAAATCCGGCACCGTCGCTTGTCGCCGGCGTTCTTCAGCAGCAAAGAGGGACGACTGAGAAGAGTGTTGTTGGTGACCAGGAAACAAAGAGTACGTTTCGATTTTTTGTTAATATAGGGCGGACTCAACCGGATTGACCCGACCCGTTATAAACTTTCGCTGAGTTGTTTAGGGGCATTTTTGACTTTTTCAAAAAAAAATTAGTTGGAACAATGTTATATAACTTTTATTTTTAATTTGTTCATCTTATTTTCTTTTGGTTAGAAATAGACTACTTAAAATGAAAAAAAATAGTAATTTTTTATTTTATTTTATTTTAAAATTTTGCCAAAATAAACGCTTACCAAAAGGACTTACATTTTGCACTTGATTTTTTAATGTAAATGACATGATATCTTCATTATTACGTAATTTTATTTTTTTTAGTTTTCTCTTCTGAAATGAAATAATGCAACATTACTATAACTTTGGACAAAAAAATTCATTACGTAATTCATTATTTTTTAAAATTTGTGAAACAATGCAATAATAATATGACAACGGACGGGAATGAAGAAGAAGAAGAAACAAAGAATCATTATACAACTCGTTTTTTTTAGTTTTTACTTTTGAAGCGAAATAATATAACAATATTATATATCACACGAAAAAAGGACATGATATCTTCATCATTACGTAATTCTTTTTTTTAGTCTTTATAACTTCGAGAAAAAATATTGCGCAATTTATTATTTTTTAAAATATTTAAATGTGAAACAATGCAATAATAATATAACAACAGGAAAAAAAAGAAAAAAAATACCATTATATAACTCGTCTTTTTTTAATTTTTAATTTTGAAGCAAAACAATGCATTATACAACGACAGAAAAAATATATATATAAAAAAACTATATGCTATAAAATATTGTATTATATCTTTTTTAGATTAATTATACATGAAAATAATCACAATAACTATCTTTAATTTCAATTGCATTTCATTAACATGCTATTTTGATAAGGGAAAAGGGTCTGATATACCCCTCAACTTTGTCATTTAGAGCTGATATACCCCTCGTTATAAAAGTGGCTCATATATGCCCTTACTGTTATACAAACGGCTCACATATACCCCTGCCGTTACAAAATGGCTCACATATATCCTTCATTTAACGGAAGTTAAAAAATTAGTTTTAAATTTATATTTGTTACTTCTATTTTTTAAAAAAAAAAATTATTTAGGGGTATATATGATTCTTCTATTAAAGTTCAAGGTATATTTTAATTTTTTTCATACAAAAATTATTTTTTGACTTCTTTTATTATAATTATTTGAGTTTCTTATTCTTATTTTGTTTTTTTTCTTTCATTCCTTAGTTTAAAGAAAAAAATTTAAACTATTTTTTTTGTGTGTATTGTAATTTAATTTCGTATTCGAAGAAAAAATTTGGTCATCTACAATAAGTTTTACAAGAATATTAGTGAAACATAAATAAATTTGATTATCAAAATAATAATTATAAATTAGTCATTGAAACAAAAAAAAGTCAAAAAAAATATGTTTGACGAGGATTAAATTTACTCATATGGGATTATATTTTTTAGAAAAAAATAATAAAAATTTAGATTAAAATTATTATTTTTTCATTTCCGTTAGAGGAAAAGGGTATATGTGAGCCATTTGTTTACAAGTAGGGGTATATATGAGCCACTTTCATAACGAGGGGTATATCAACTCTAAATGATAAAGTTGAGGGGTATATCAGAACCTTTATAAAAACTACTACCATCAATGTAATAAATGGATCAAACAAAATATACATATTTACTTCCTATATGCTAAACTTTACAAATATAAATATTTTGTACACAATTATGTTATCATCATTAGGACAATTATAATACATTTTTATGATTAATATATTTTGTATAAGTAGTAGTATTTTTTTTTAACCCCACCATTGGTGCACAGCAACACCTTCATCCCTTAACATACCATATAAAGATAAACATTCCCAATATGCCCTTCTACTCTTCTTTTTATCGCCTTTTTTCACACCTTGATGTTTACACTCTAAAAAAAGTTCATCGACTAATTTAATCGCTTTATTCCTTACCATTTCTTCTACTACTTCTGCTTCAGCTTTCATTACTACATACTCATTTTCCTTCACATTTTTCTCTAACCAATCCGACATTTCAATCAATGGTGCAGATGACTCTTTTGTCACTGCTTCAATTTTAAATATCTCGAATTTCGTGTTCCTAGTTGGATAATTTTTTGAAAACCAACTAGAATCACCTGATTTCTCGTTTTTATCTTGTAAACCAACGTCGATGAATACCCTACGTGGGTAGCTTTCCAGAGGAATGTTCATTAATTCTGGCAAATAACGAGTCTTTTTGAGATAGCTACTCGATTTTCCTGATGATGCTCTTGGTGGTTCGAGTAGTACGTCTTCTAGCTTTTTTAATGCATCCTCTTTTGCGTTTGGATCAAAATTGAATAATTTTCTATGATGTTGTGTAGTTGTTGATTCGATCGAGGTAAATGAACTCGTCTTTCTCATGGCTACTATTGTGGAATCGAATTTCCGTACGTAGACAACTTTGTATTTGGATTGTTCTGAATATGTTATCATAGGGTTGTCGTTTATTAGTTGAACGACGACAATACCACCTATGTTCATAGCTCGATCAATAAAATCGAGGGACTTGAATGAATCATAGGGAATCAATGCAAAGTCATAAGTCTCATCTTTCCGTGCCAAATCTGAAAGAGAAATTAAATCCATATCGTAATCACTTGTAACTTGAGAATTATAGATAACTTCTTCATTTCCATTAGTAATAAACAAGGACTTGTCCCTTGTTTTGAGAAGGCCTTCATTAGCCAAATCATGAAAAATTAGAGGCAAAACCTCTAATTTAATTGAATTATAATTAGCCATCGTATGATCACCTTTCGTAACGTTAATAAGCTCATTACTCGATGTTAATCCCTTGATTACCGTGTCAATCCAGGGAAATGATAAAATAACGAGCCACAAAATGGCTATCTGAGAAATCAACCTCAAAATCCACAAATGGTTCAACTTAATAACAACCAAATGTGTATCATTATAAAATCCCAAGGCATCCATATGTGTGCCTTTCATTTTGTCCTTTTTGGTGTGAAAACCTTGCAACAAACTCATTATCATATTATACCAACAAAAAAGAGCGTAGCGTTTGACTTTTTGTCTTGTCAATCTTCAGATTTGAATCTGAATCAGTCTGATCAGTAAGCAAAAGAAGACAGTACGTAGGTATGGTGTAGAGTTTTCGAAAAAAGAGAGCATGGAAATTAATTTCAATCTAACGAACAAAAAAAGGAAAATGGAGGTTCGAAAAACGATTATAATTTTAACGAGTGCAAAATCTAGAGGCGGTGTGGTTTCCACCCACGAGGGCAACACGATTACTTTGCAATCTTGACCATAACCACATTAAGTCATGTAGCCTTTGAACCTCCATTTCGTAAAAACTATATAATAATAAAAAAAAAAAAACTCCTTCCCTTTTAATTTTTGCAGATCAACATGACTAAATTATTTTAATTAATTTACTTCATGATGATCTACTAATATTTTGGCAATTGATCTGAATGAATACAAGGAAGGAGCTAGGAATTTAATATAAGAGAAAAAGACTAGACAGTTTAATTTATTTTTTTTTTGTTTTGAGTTTTTTATTTGTTGGTTATTTTATGATCTCTAAATATTGGTGTTATTCTTCCTTTTAAAAGGCTATATAAAAATTGAAATTTCTTGTTTGATAAAAATGGTTGGTAATACAGAAATTTCTAACACAAAGAATGGTGAAAAATTGTTTACTATTGTTTGAACAATTTGGTTTTGAGGGAATGAAAGGTTAGTATTCACTATTTTATTCTATCCATTGGACAAAAAATTGCTATCGCAGATACGTGTATTAGTTGGTAGTTAAAATAAAAATGCATCGTAATATAACTTACGTGTACCTGATGTTTACATTAAATCAAGAGATGCATGACATATATTTGTATGTAGATTTTAAACATTTAATCCTGGTTTATTAATGTGCATTCAATCGCTTATCAATAAATCACATGGCTATTATAAATGTATATGTTTTGACGTAAACACTTGATATACAAATTAGTATTTACTAATGTATCAATTGGTTTGTTTAGTTTGAGACTTTTGTATATCTAATACTTCGGCTTAATACATGAATATATGAGTAAAATTTGTGTTTACTCTCGAATTACAAATTGTTTCAATTGATCACTTAATCACATGATGAAGTGTTATTATAAGATACTTTCTGTTTGAATTTTTATTTAATGTTTTTGTATCCTTTTAAGTTTAGTTCTATAGTTCAAATATCAGCATTTTTAATTTGAAACTTCAATTAGTATTCTTGTAGGAATAAGGAGACAAAACTTATATGATTTGGATTTTGAATTGCATATTTGGTTGCAATTTGCAAAATATAAATCCTCATTGATATATAAATATTAAGAAGAAGACAACTTAAAAGAAGAGAAGCGCATATCGCTTTTTAAATATTGACCGCGTTTAGATTCACTTATTTCAAGTAGTTTTGGAGTTTTAGAGATTTTGTTTCTTTGTTCTGATTAGTGGGGTATTAAAAAACGTTATATATAGATAAGAATAAATGATACTTAAGCCGAGGGTCTATCAAAACCAGACTCTATCACTCGAGGTAAGGGTACGGGTTTACGTACACGGTACCTTCCATAGGCCCCACTTTTGGGACTATACTGGATATGTTGTTGTATAATCGAGAATAAATTGATTGCAACAACAGATAGTGATGTAATATAGGGTTAATTAAACATGTCCTAATAAAAAACTTATCCAACATTTTATACAATTGAATGGCACCAAAATGTTCTTACCTTAGTTTTATCAGCAAACTATCTGATAGCTTTAATCTGCTAAATCAGATGATTAGTTTTCTACTTACCACATACCTATCTATACAAAAGGGTTGATTTCATTTCCAGACAATCACAATGAGAACTTCAGCTTAGTAGACTTCACGGTCACTCAGCTTCACCTCATAGGATAGATGAACTGATGTATCGGGTACCATGGAATTTCAGCTAGCCAAGATTGGAATCAGCAAGCAATTCTCGAGGCACCAATAAAGGTCCTATACGACAAGCATGTTCACCATCTTCCACTGTTAGCCTAACGCGTATCTGAAAGTTGTGTGACATACAGCAAACTAGGGAAGTCAAAGAGTGACTACGCATCATCTAGAGTTTGTCCTTGGAGGGACTACAGCTCGACCTTTCTCTGTATTTGGGAGGCTATCTGATTTTACTTTGTCCAAATTTGGATGGACTTCCTTTTTTGTTCCTTGATCTGGATGCTGAAGTGATTGACGATCATCCAGTCTATTCTTTACTGCTGTTTGACTCTGAGATGCTTGAACCTTTCCGTTGTTTTTGACAGCCTGATCAGACTGGTTTTTGTCTAGGTGTTGGAGTTCACTTGCAATTTGGGTACGACGTTCTTTCAAGAAGTTGAGCCTGTTTGTCAGCCTTGATAATGCTGATGTTGTAGTATTAGCTCCCTGTCAATTCAATATGTCTATTACATTTCGTAGACCCTAAAGATATATATAGGATCTTAAAAGCTAAAAAAAAAAGGGTAAAAGAATATAGGATTGAACAGCCTCGATACAATTGGTATACATGATTTATGCCAGATACTGATGTTATGTGGTAAAAGATCTTCTGTCAATTGCACAATTAGTCGGTGAATCCCTCTCGAAAGAATCCTTTTTAACTCCCTCTCAGCCAAACAAAACATGTTCAATTATCTTAAAGTGTCTGAGCAAGGCAGCATAAACAAGTAGAATGCTTGATCTAGCTGATACGAAGAAGATAGTAGAAAAGCATAGGCAAGCTTTAGTTCATATTCTCACCAAAACCATCTTAAACTACGAAAATTTCAATAATTTGCCTCAATTTGAGACTCAGCTTTTGTTTTTTATGCCCACAGGAAAAAAGGAATAGAAGCTTAAACTTCCAGATAAACCATAAAACTTGCCTCATTCCTAGAAGTAGATTTTCTAATACTGACTGAAGCAGCCCTGCTCATCTCCGCTTCCACAGAAGAGTTGGCGCTTTGTGAGGAATCTGCCTGCTTACTAGCTTCATACTTACTAGTTTCCATATCCGTATGTTTACCCTTGCTGCACCAAGATTGAGGTGGTGAAGGATAAGAAACAAAACTAGACAAGATTCCAATATAATAACAATGGCAAAGTGGCTCATTGTATTAGAAGCATCAGAGCTCCACGGAACTTCCACTTATAGACTTAAGTCTCCCACACAAGCAGCAGTGTAGAAACAAGAGCATCCATGGATATTAAATTAGACAAGAGGGAAACAGCATATCAAAATCATTCATTTTCTTTCCTTATCTTTTCATTGATATGAATAGTGTGGTAGTGATAACAATCTATAACTTGAACAGAAGCAGTATTGAACCATGGACATTGCTTTTTCATGAAGTAAGATTTTATATTAGCAGGGCATCAAGTGGATGCAGATAGTTACATAAGAGAGTACTGGTTAGCTCGTGAGAACAAAAAACTCCTTTTCTAAGACTGGGAGCTAACCAGTAAGCAAAAAAATGGTTTCTAAACCATAATGAGGGAGCTGATAAAATCTAAAAGGGGAATTATATCATTTACAGGGGATAGATTGCTCCAACTAAATAAGAAAAAAAAGACAGACTTCAAACTACTGCAAGGAGTTGAGATGCCATCAATACATCTGAGATTCCTTTCCTTCCAAATGCACCAAAAAATGCATGCGGGATTCATCTGCCTGGTCTTCTTGATGGAAAGTATTGCACCGCGGCCATACAACATAAACAGGAAGAAGCAACATAAGAATTACCTTTTTCCCTGATTATTTAGACTTTGCTGTGGTTGATTTCCCGAGTCAGCAAGAAGTTTGGAATTTTGTTCACGTTGTTTACTAAGATGCAATCCAAGATCATCAGCCCTCTGTTTCGGATTGTTGACATCTGCCTCTGCCTGAGCAATCACCTGAAGTTCATTCTTCATCTATAACATAAAGAAAATCATAGTTTTAGCATAAGCAAGCCACGCCATAAATTGGCAAGTTCAAAGAAAAACTGACCATCCCATCTATACTGGAAGTGGCAGGTAATTTGCCTTCAAGTCCAGCTTCCAGAAGTATCCTTAATTCCTTCTCCCTCTGTAGTTGCTCCTGAAGCCTTGTGACCTGGTCACGCCAACAATTTCATTGCATTCATTTATAAAATTGTAGATGGGAATAATAAGCTTCTATGAAATAGGGACAGTTGGGATATATAAAGAAAACAAACAAACAAGTCTATATCAGCTGCTGAGTTTTATGTGTTGGGTTTATGATTCCAGTCAACAAGAAAGCTAAGTACTTTTGTGGATCTACTCCACAGTGCATCGTGTGGATATGTTATGAGGACAAACAACCACTCTTTGCTATAATAAGCATTCTTGAATTATCGTATTACTGTTAGTCCACACCCTTGTGTGTTTTTCAATAATACATACTTGTAGCAAGGAAATATTGCAACTCCTCCACAAAGTGAGTGAACAATTTACAATAAATATTAGGATATATTTTTTTCTTGAAGGGTTTAGCTATGGCACCAGCAAATAAGAGAAGACACAATGTAGTCCGGCATAACCGTGAACTAGAAAAAGTTAAGAAGCAAAGAGAGAATCAGCTCAAACGCATGGAAGATCAAGAGGCTTTGAGAAGGAATGATAAGTAAAAAGTTCAATGCGCACCCAATGAAAAACAATAAGAGGAAATCAAAAGGAGTAAACCACATACATCTTTTTCAAGTGCCAGACGACGCACATGCAAAGCATCCTTTCGCTTCTCCAAACTTTCTTGCAAAAGGGCATTACCTTTGGCCTATAATGAAGAGATACGTACAGCACAAAGACCAAATATAGTAAGGTAAACATGAAATTATGGAAAAGGTAAAACAGAAGTGAAAACTGATAAGACTTTTTATAAGTAAAAGGATCTTATAACATGTACCTCCTCTTGAATCCTAGTTTGCAAGTCAGCTTTAATGGCCTCAAGCCTCTGGATTTCTTCTCTAAAAACAAGTTCAAACACAACAGTTAACAGAATGGTAAAATCCATCTAAAATAATTTTGAACAGTAGACACTTTTTTAGGCAGGATCAAATGTGAGGGGTGCTTTAAAATCATAGGTCAGGGTGCAAGTGCTGTTTGCATGATCATATTTGATGTTTGAGTCCTCTTCCTCTATGTAGTAAGGACATATATTATACATGCAACATAATTGCTCTCCCACTGTTTCCATTTAGTAGTTCCATCTTTATAAGGAAATTTAACTCTTGATAGATTCATCACTTACTCTTCATTAAAGGGGATTTCAATTGATTCCATGGAGAGGTTCTTCTTGGCCTAAACTCAAAAAATGAAAAAAAAACAAGAAATGAGATGTCAGAAAAATATTCTAGTCATAAAAGAAACAAAAAGTCCAAACAAGGATGTCGAAGTTTGATTGGTTCAGAATGTGCTAAATAAGCAACAAACATGTATTGGCAATGAAATGGCCAACGCAAAACACAGTGGCAAATGAGAAAGCTAGTAACATTATGAGCTAACAGTCAGCCAAAGGTATACAATAGTACTCACAGGAGTACGCCCCCAGATAGCAGCTCGTCGAACACTGTTTAGTGGTCCATTTAACATATTCGTTGACTTTTGAGAAGTAGATGGTTCAATCTTTCCAGGTCCTACTTGTTCAGCAGATTCATTTCCTTGTGCTCTCGAATTTTCACGACTTGGAGGCGGAACACTCTCACCCCCTTTATTGACATCATTCTGAACAGAAGTTTGAGGTAGACTTCTCGGTGAGCTTCCAGTAGTTTTGACAACGTCTACTTCAGTAGTCTTTAAACTAGTTTTAGAAACTAGAGCGCTCTGCATAATTAGTCACGATATATGTGAGGTCCAGCTTAGGCCAGGAACAAATGGAATGTACTAAAATGTCCTTTAAGCTTGTGGTCTTCAACATGCCTTGTAGAGAGTTAGAATTAAAGGGTTGCCAAAAAAGGAAAATGCATTCTTTCTGAAACGGATTAAAAAGGAAAATAGGACAAACAAATTGAAACGACGAGTAATATCTTAACAAGCACAAGTTTCAATGATCACTGTAGAAGATAAATATACTGCTGCAGCTGACTGAAAGGGTAAAGTAGGAAACAGGGACTAGAAAGTTCCAGCATCATGCAACACGGTGCTTGACAAATGAAGACGGCTGAAAATAGAACAGTGTAGACAATGAAGAACGAACCTTATTACTATCTTCACTTTCGCCAACCTCATGGTTTGTTGTACAGGAATCATGATCAGAATCATCAACATCAGCGTGAGAGCCCTCTTCCGCATCATCATCTTCTTCTTCTTCATCATAGCTGTAATCATCATCAGTAAATTCTTCTCCACTCTCAGTTCCACTACCATCGGAGTCAGAGTATAATTCAGGCGATACAGAGCCTTCCTGCAAAGATTTTAAACATTTACATGATTAGGAAAGAATTGGAGGGCTAAATAGAAGATTTCATTGTCTTCTCACTATCTCAGAGAAATAGAAATATATCCCAGCACTCTGAGGTTCCAGATGAACCAAAATGTATCCCCTTAACATAACGTCAGGGACAGAAGCAACTAGGGAAGTACAGAACTGAGGATGATGATGTAGACCATACGCTGAACAATTTATCATACTCCTCTAACAATGTAATGATGATGGCTTAATGTATAATTCAGGTGCAGAAGCAACTAGGGAAATACAGAACTGAAGATGACATAAACTATATACCCCAAATAATTTATCATACTCCTCTAGCAATGTGATGACAATGGCTTGAGCATGGTTAGCTGCAGCAGCTGCCTGCAGAAGTTGAACAGAGCTATCACCACTCATAGCAAAGTCATTTCCTAGCTCACAGTCTCCAGCTAGAAGTGGGCGAAGAAGTAAAGGTGCCATGCAAGCTGCCACTGCTGACGTGCTCATTCTATTTTGAGTTTTATTGGAAACCACAGTTTGCATCATCATAAGAATCCTGATGGACATCAGAAGAAGGCATCACATGAGAACTAATAAGTTGTTCAGCATCCCAGAAGAAGCTAAGTTAAATTTTAGAGCTTCTATAAGCATAAGGGGGAAAAGTCACTGAGTGATTAAGCAACCTTACTAAAAGAGAAAATACTAGCTTATTCATTTCACTTAAACTGACAAAATTTTATTTTGGTCTATAGGCATAGTTCACCCACAATACAGTATTTTAAATCTCTGTCAACAATTTTGAATCAAAGAACTTCCTATGTTCTATCTCTTTATTATTAGAGTCTGAACTGAAATCTGTGAGAAGAACTCCATCCTCTTGTTCACAACTGAAGTAGTGGTACATTGTCGCCACCTCCAATTTTCAGAATCATTTTCTAACCAGTGACAACATGTATGCCTCCCTCTTTTTTCCAATACATTTTTCGGATATCACATCACCTTTATAATTCAATTCATTCGAGTTGTTGATGTAGTCTGGATTTGATGCTAGTCACAATCCTTTTCCTTCAAGATCAAAATTTTGTAACAACATCATCTCCGATGACAGTTGAAGCCCAGATATATCGGCTAAAACTCATGTACTACTAAATGCCCATCGACCTAACATCAGAAAGACTGCAATTCATCTATTTCCCTTTCTGAACATGATTGGCTTTAACTTTGAACGGAAACTAATGGAAATCAAAACATCTCATAATATGAAATCTTCACACAAGCAGTAATCCTCAATGTTTGGATAACTCACACCATGATGATATCGATGGATCCAACTCCGAAATCTTCTCCACCAAGCCCATTTCTGGAAACAAAAATCTATCCTTGTACCATCTTTTGACACCAAGTGGAAGATTCTTCCATACTAATTTGATGGAAACCGCCTTCCAGAGATAAGGCTGGTCAAGATGACGCCTCCAATATGATCTAGCTAAATCCAATTTAATTACTTATTTATGGAACATAAACTAGGATTAGTTACTCAATATGATCAGATGTCATTGCGAGAACTGTAGTAAATTATCTAGTTTAGTGTTGATTTTAGAGATGAGAAGCTTCTCCCTTTGTGAGAACTTAACCACTTAGGACATTTCGTAACAACGGTGTAACAATTAACCAAGTGAAATGTGAAAATCTTCTGTCCAAAAAAAAACAAAAAAACAAAGAAAAGATACTTCAAAGCACATAAGCAAAAATATCGAGAGGTTCTTTTATTATATTTGGAAATGCAATACACAATTGGCAATCTTCTAGCCAACACTCAATCAATTATTCAAACCTCCAAAACAGAAAAGATTTAGCAAATCTGACAGCATTAATAGATGCAAAGATATCTCAACATGAGTTTCTGTTGTTATGCACAAACACATACATAGAGCTAACTGTAATTATCTGCTAGAAAATGAAATGTTCAGACCAAAAAGCACCATACTGATAATACCATAAAAAAAAAAAGGGGGGGGGGGGGGGCAAGCACAATGCACAATAACATATCTGCATCTATGCAGGGTCCAGGGAAGGATACTGATAATACCAAATTGATTTAAATGAGTACACTGGATCCAGTGAACTGTGTCACAGACAAAATCAAAACAACATGAACAGTAAGGATCACAAACCTCTGCAGCAAACGACGATTTGGTTCTGGAAATGTCTCCAATATAGCTGTATGCATAGCATTGACTCTAATGCTCCGCTCAGTTTCTATCAACAATTACAAAAGTATTTTAACAGATATAATACAAGCTGACAAATCTTCCAACTTTTATCTTTAATGGAAATGTATAAATATCCAATCTTGTGATGAAAGACACAGAAACACTTCAGGTAGTCCAAGATTCTTGTTGACCAACATTCATGCTAGGATAAAACTTATATGATCATAGTTTCCAAACATTTTTTTTATTCACTTCACCTGGCTCACAATAAAGATAAAGACCAAATTGACAAGCAGCTTTCATAAAGTCATAGATTTCAAACAAACTCTATGCATAAATATGTATATTTTATTTTGTGCCTGTTGAAAAGAAATTGGATAAGCATGACTAGGAATTCACTTTAGTAAATTATAATAGATAGTAGCTTCATATGGAAGGGTGGCACTAATGACATGGATCACAGGACTCGTGAATCATACAAAAGAGTTGAGAATCTCGTGGTGAGTGGTTATTACTATCAAAGGGGCTCTAGAAAATATTTCATCAAGAGAAATGGACCATGCATGTAATGCTATTGAATGTATTAAAGTATATCTATACAACTCTACAAATCTTGGAGTAGTGTTACTAAATGTATCCTTCTTTCTTCTATAAGAACTAGCTTAAATCATGTAACGAAAAGAGGCAATCTAAAAGGACCCAACATTAAGACAATAAACTTACTAAATGCTTCCAAAAGGGCATTGCAGCAAGATGCAGGAACTGGAGATGATGGCAACTCCCGCAGAATATACTGCAGAATAAAGATGAATAGCAAGTTCTGAAAGTAATTTCATACAAACAATCTTATAGAAACCCTAAACTTCAGTTTTGAAGGATATACCTTCACACAATCAGCAATAACATGTGCATCCTCATCTGTAGAAAAGTCAGTTTTACCTGGAATAAGAGAACAAAATTTTATTACATATTGTGAGGCAAGTGAACTACACAAGAGGCACTTGTACAAGCTTCCCCTCAAATGAAGAAAATTAGTAAAAGATTTTTGACAGGTAAATGATCTTCCACAGCCATTATATCAGAACATATTATTTACTTAGCTAATAACAATCTGATGTCATTTGAGAATTGCATCTCATCTATCATAATTCAGTAGCATCTGAGAAGAGGAAACCAGTTAAACACACATAGAAAAAGCAACTCAGCAACACACTGTGAGACTTAACAACATTGTTGTGCACCACTAGGAGTAAGCTTATTATATATAGAGAGAGAAAGGAGTAAGCTTATTATTGCAACTTTTTGATGAGTAATGAAGTCTAGTCACCGGTGGCAAAATGTAAACTTTTTCAGCAGATACTTGGGGTATCAGCACCTAGTAAAAAATAACAAAAGTGAAATCCTCTCAATTTAATGGTAACAGACCCTGTTCATATTCCCGTATTCGTTGCTCAACATCATCAACATCTGCTGCTTGCCGCAGGATGCCTTCAGTTCTAATCCCTGGAAGAAATTGTAGAAGATCAGTACCATTTGATGAGAATGCAAGACATCAATAAATAAATAAATGAACAGCCCACAAAACGAGAAGTATTAAATTTCTTAGACAAAAAAATGAGAAGTATCAACCTGAAAGAAGGTTAGAGATAAATAGACGTTCTCCAAAAGCATATTTTTATAAAAATCAATTAGAGCATGAAAGTAGAGAGTAGTTTGTAGGCAATTTATCGTCTAGCTAAACTTATTCAGTATCAAAGATCACTTGTAACCACATCAAAGCAAATGAAGAAGTACAGTAGGAAGAAGCACTGTCCTTAAAAGTAAATGATGTTCATTTTTTTTTATATAAGAAGAATAGGGAAGCATGGTGTTCATATTGAAACCGTAAAAAAAAATTTGACTATAAATCTCTTCTATCCCAATATTTGGTCCATTTTACTTCTACACACTCAACTTGACTGATTCTCAGACGTCTATTTACGCAACTTGCTGATTCTCAGCCTTAAATAGGACATAGAAAAATTCTCTTACTGAAATTGGCGTTGGAAACCAAAAGATTTTTTCAGAAACAACCCAACAGCTTTTCCATTTTACAAACTGTATTTTGGCCCCTTTAGTGCTGAAAGCATTTAATAGCAGAAAGAAACTGTTGCTTAGTTCTAACTAATACTTTAGACTTTTAATGATTTAATCGATAAAACTGCTAATCTGAATCAAATCCAGACACATACTTTACTTTTCCAAAACCCAACTCTGAAACTATTTCTCCCCAACCAAAATCTGAATAGCAATTTAGATATAACACAAAAAGTATACAAGTTACAAACATTTCCAACCCTTTTCATTCTTTTTCGTATTTCCCCACCCTCGAGGAGGATAAATCATATTCCTACTTACCCTCCAAACGACTCAAACCTCCAACTTATCCTCCACATGACTCGAACCTCCAACTTACCAGTTGGCGGTGAGGAAAACTACTACCTCTTCGAAAATCTTATTCCAAGATTCGATTCTTCAACTCTTAGAAAGTGAAACTTCAAGAAAGAGGGAGTATTAATTTTTAAGTTTTGACATTTATATCAATGTTGAAGCCTAGAATCACTTTGAAAAACAACCTACAGGAGTAATCAATACAGATATCACAACTACCTAGTAACATGGGACAACATATAAATAACAACAACAACATGCACAGAGTAATCCCACAGGTGTTAGTTTGGGGAGACCTTACCCCCACCTTTGTGGAGTAGAGAGACCGTTTTTGATAGACCCTTGGCTCAAAAGTCAAAACAAAGCAATGGGACAATAGGCAAATTCATAGCAAAATAGACTTCTGCAGTGAATGGAATTGTGCAGCTGGGGTCCACCTATATTGGTCTTTCATTTCTTATAGAGTATAACCCCTAAAAATCCTCTAATTGGACAATCTCAAACACACCCATGTGGCAAAATTAGATACTGAAAACAAACAATGCATCTGATTTGATGAAAAATGGATACTGGATCTCCTCGTCTTCTAAGCAAGAATATGCACTTGGGAATAAGCCCCACTGACAATTGATCCATTACAGATGAAAGAAATATTTGAAATTTGAAGCTGGACGCATAAGAAAGTAACATATTACAGAAGCGGCCATCCCATAGTTATTTGACACAGTAAAAGAAGCTTACCATGCTCTTCTACAAATCTCAGGGCTTTCTCCAAAAAAGATGGAGTTCCATCAATATCTTCCAGAGCAAGTAAAACTGGCCTACCAATTACCATGGACTTCACAGGCTGTCTATCATTAGCTACGAAAGCAAAATGAAATTGAAAAAGGTTGAAATTAGATCCATGAGAAGTATATAATGTTAAAACGGCAATTACACATCAGGCAACTGCAATAGCAAAATAAAGAACAGTATGATGCATAAGCCATTGTAGTAACTGAGTTATTTGGTAGTCCAGTCAGATTTTGGACTTCCTGAGAACAGAACTCATAAGCTTTCTAAAAACAACTTCTCTACTGAAAAACTGTGACCTATATTTACCACAGAAATAGAGATGTACACCTAACACTCAATAAAGTTATACATACATATAGAAAAACAGAAACAGCTTGACTATTTTGCGTTCGTAAAAGAAGTTCCTTATTAGTCAAAATTAGTAAAGTTTCGTTGAAAGTAGATTCACATTTTATTCCTCGACCTTCAATATGCATACCAGATGCTGGCCATTAAAACAGATTAGTGAGAACTTACATTGCTCAAGTGAAACATCATCAGCATTGGCCTGATTATTAAATATTCCATTTTGGCCCATTACAAGGGCGGCACTAGGTGCATCTGCCAAAGCTTCCTCAAGTGCAGTTTTCCACTCGAGCAAATCCTCTGATGTTTCCGCCTATGACATCAAAGCTCTTAGATTATATTAAGGTTTATACTTTACAGAAACAGATTCCTTGAATGCTAAGGATAATCATGATGATACAATGCAACAACGAGAACAGCAAAAAGAAAGTTGAGTGAACCCATTTAGACAGCAATGGACATCCAAAAGAACTTTTAGAGTAGTTAATTCATTATTATCATGATACAGAAAAATAAAATATATGCCTTAGGCATAGGGAGCTGCTACCAAGGACATGCATGTATAAACATGAGAATCAATAAGGGCACTAACTTCGACATACAATGTGAAAAGCAATTGGTAGTCCTTCGTCCTATTTTATGTGAAGGGGTTACTCTTTGGGAAGTCAAATAGTTTTTTCTTCGACTACAATTTTCTCAAACTTCCTTTAAATATTTTAAATAATCGGCTATTTTGACTTGTTGAACTTTTTGTGTAGTTCTTAAATATGTTAACTTTATTTCAAAAAAAAATGTAGAATCTATACACAAATACTGAGTCAAAATTAAGTGTTTTGACCCTCGTACTCTGATAATATAAATTGGAACAGAGGGAGTAACTCTAAAGCTTCTTTGCGAGCTGGTTATCACTCTGCCTAATTAGGTGATTATAAATTTGGGCAACTTGAGGGAATGTTTACAATTATCAAATAAAATGAAGAAACTAATAAAAATTTGTAGCATTCTAGGTGTGCTTGAATATATTATTGCCGATGAAACAAATAAACTCAAGCTTTCAACTTATAATGTACTCATAATAGTATCTATATGTCAGATTTATTTGTGAATTGTTAAGTCATCTTTAGATTTTAAAACGGTAAAAGTTACACAATTGAGCATAAACCAGTAAGGAGCATGATCTTCTCTTGAATAATGAGTCGTTTAGGAAAATGAAAACTCAATTTAAGGATGACAATAAACAGCAGAAAAATGATAAAACTATTTAAGACAGAAAACAGAAGAGCGATCAGAAATAATGGCACCTTGAGTGTGAAAGCTCGTCCATCACGACCATCAGGAAATAGCACAGTCAACAGTTTCTTGTCTTCTTTGACAACCACACTGAATATTCATGGATAAACATAGAAGTATTCATTATTTGGTGTTACTTGTCAAAAGGAACCCACTCTACGAACTATCTTAAGCATAGATACTAAGCCAACCTGCCTGAACTGTTGAGATCAATTCCACCTAGGGTTAAATTCACTTCACTTCCCTTTAGAGGAGTAGCATTCTGAAAAGAATCAGTCAAGGACATAAATTAATCAAGAAAAATTTAAATAAGTTAACGAGACCATTGAGTACTCAAGATGATGTATTTTGAAGCATCAGATGATTGGTAACAAATAGGAGTTAGGAAAATATTCACATTTTTAGCTAATACTATTGATGAAAGATATTAAATGAACTGATTGAATATAAACTCACTGATTTCATCAACCAAATGCTTTTTCAAAACTAGATGCTACACTATGAACCTGAATAGGATTCGAAGGTATAATTTCTTACTTAGTCGATCTCTATGACAAGAGAGTATATATTATAAGGGAAAGATGTAAATTCGAACTAAGCTAAATCGAGGAAGAAATTTGTTCTGATTGCTTATACTTCAATCTACACTAGCAAATCTTAGGAGGAATACAAAATATACTATTGCAAGTGAAAGTGATAGCATCCATGGAAGCTCTACTCCATTATAGGGCAAGATGAAGCTTTAGAAGCTCCGAGGAGCGAAGGAGGCCCACGACAAGGCCTCAAACCAAGGAGTTGAATGACAAAGCTCAATGGCCTTCAATTGCAAATCCAAATGTATCTTGCTGGGAAGAAGAGCTCAAACTCAAGGGAGATGAATTGTTCAAATGCTACAACTATTGCGCGGCCCAAGTTGAATTCCAAGAGGAGAAATATTGGGGTCCAAAATTCAGTCTTGAAGAGGTCCAAAGTGGCGCCCAAAATCAGCCCAAAAGGAGGCCAATTTCAGCCCTTAAGTGGAGCTGAAACAAGCAGCCCAATCAAGACCAAAACGAGGCTCAAAAAGTACGACTAAGAGAGCCAAAATAGGCCGAAGTTCAGCTACAAATATTAGGGTTTTCATTTCTAGCTTGTCCACTAAACTAGGATTTTATTTTCCTACGTCCTAGATTATTCTTTTAAATCTTCATGACATGCACTTTGGAATTCATCAACAACCTTTACTAGTGTCATAGTTCAAGGTATAAGGTAATTTATTCCAGCTGTATCTTTGATTGCTTTCAGGTATTTGTTAAAGGCAACTAGTTTCTACATACTAATTGTGGTCTTAAGTTACTCAAAACGTCAAGATCCAAATCTATCATTCTCATCCATTTTCTCAAGTAAAGACGATGGATTTCTTCTCATAAATCTATATATTGTTACTTAGATCTTGTCAAAGCTTTAGAACATGGCGTTCTAGGAAATCCTTGGATTGTTCCTTTGAATTTCCCAAATCTTTATTTCTAGTTTTTAAGTTCTTTCCTATTTTTGCTTCTGCACTTCTAAATATTCAATTCTAAATTTGGGATATCCCTAACCTCATTGTTATGAAAAACATTTTTTTCCGATACCATCTTTGAATTTAAATGCTCAAAAGCATAAGTAAGTCATTCATTTTCTATATGGTTCCAACAAGAACTGTGATCAGTATTCACCAAGGGAAAGAGTGAGTCATTCAAGAATGCAATTTCAAGGTTGAAGATGAATTGTAGATGCTAGCTGGATACTAAAAAGCTCGGAAGGACGAAAGAAATCCTGACAAATTGAAAAAGAGGGGATATAATTTGAGCATGTTAAGTCAGATGAAGAATCTACATAAGATTGTTCAAACAATGCTTTGAAACTTTGACAGCTAAGCCATGTGAAGGGAAACCATCCCCGGCGGTTAAAAGAGCACTAAATTAGAATGAAAGGTTTACCTATTTCAAAAAGAAAAGAATGAAAGGTTTACTGCCACATTAGTTCATGCAATGGGATCTGGCTCAATTTTTGATTCAGTAATTCATTTCTGGCATGTCTTCAGTAACCCGAGAGTATTGATGTTAATTGAAGTTACATCCATAAGTACTTGAAGAGCCCACAGTGATGATGTTAATTTTAGCTACATCCATAAGTACTTGATCTGTCTTCATTACAAAATGACTTTGGCAAGGGGATAACCGGTGTATAATTCATCCTTTCTTTTTCATGCTTTTTGGATAGCTTTCAATATAGCAAGAACCTCATTGGAGCTCATTTAGACACTACTCTCCCATATAATATACATATAGAGTGATACCCAAATCACGAATCACTCTAACGAGTTAGAGCAACCAAGAAGATATACTACAAGTTTTAATAAACCATGATATGATAATTGGCAATACTTGCATAATAACCGAGTAAGTAACTTAGGTTCTACTAGGTAGTAAGGAATGGTGGGCTCGGTATATGACATCAAACTTACAGGATCAGTTCTGTAGAACACCAATGAGGTACGAGTTAGAATGAACCACCTCTTCTTCCATGATGTCCATCCAATTCCTACATGCAATAGATATCAGAAATATCAACAAAACAAAAGTTTTATACGAGTAAAAAATCTCTATTTTTCTTCTTGCTTTCTGATAAAGATATGGAATATGTTGAGTATACGCCTGAAACTCCAGATTCCTGTTCTTTTTAACTAGAAATTAGCAAATAAATAATGGCCACATGTAATACAAGACAATAAAGCATATCTGACAGCACACAAAAGCAAATAGAACCAAGACAATTATAACTTGTAATATCGAGTTCCTACCTCCTTGTTCAGATGCCAAGACAAAAAAAAATGTTTCTTACAACTATATAGTAAACATGTGATGTTATAGAATTTTAGAGCAATTAAAAAAGAATTTATGATTCAAAAGAAGAAACATGACACTGGGAATAGGAAACTTAAGTGTGAAAGTGGAAGATATAAACAAGAGAGGAGAAATCACATTCCACTTTGCAACTCTAATCCAAAAAATTATAGCATAGAAGAGAAGACAAACCTTTTGATGATAAAAACAGGTTACCGCTTCTGTAGACCTGCCAAGACCAAATTTTTATCTTCAGTCAACTCCATCATTATCTTTTTTAGAATGCATATCATCCACAATCTCTAAATTCACTCAACTATTCAGACAAATATCAAATGCATAGAAATGGCAAATTGTTTTAGGTAAAACTGCAGAACAGAGTGGACTTTTAACCTGAGGAAGCAGATCACTCTCTTAAAGTAGCCAAATTGTAAAGAATCAATTTTGTTTCTGATAAATGAAGTGGCTACACTCCTAAAAATGACACATCTCTCACGCAAAAAAACTAGTAGTATAGAAACAGTCATTTATCAAAAGTTTGTCGACCAATCACAAGATGAAATACACGTTCTCAGTTTGTATCCCATTCTTTATTGCCATTACTACATACTATTATACAACAAAAAAAAAAAAAGTGACTTTCATCAAATCTAAGTTTTTTTTTTCAAGCATTTTATGAAAAATAAGGAAAAGGGTAAAGGGTCTTCTCTAATTTATGCACCATTAGACAAGAGATTAAGAACAATGAATCACAATGCCAAACATAACCTTATTTCCACCACGCACTTGATCATCAGCCCCAGGTGTTGGAGGAGGTTGATTCACCCCTTCAACCTGATTATTAAACAAAAAAAAGAAATAATCAAACAAGAGACAATCACAGTAAACACATACAAAAAACAAACAATGAGATGAAAATTCAAGAACCTTAGAAGCATCAGCGCTACGATTAGTCGTCATGATGTAACTACAAATAACATTCGTCAATCTTGATCAACCACACAAAAAAAATAATCAAACCCCACCAAAAAAAGTTCCTGCATTTGGGGAAAAAAGAATGAACGAATCAGTAATCAAACCAGACCCATCAACAATGTACCTCAAAAAAGTTCAAGAAAACGATGATTACGAGGTAGATATGCAATATAAAGATGTGGGATCAAATCAAAATGTCACCTTTTCAAAGAAAACCCATTGGAAAAGGAGACAAAGTAAATGTTTGTTTGTTGTACAACAAAAAAAAATCCCTTTTTGATTGAGAGTAAAGTTGGAAAGTGGAGAAGATTGGGTAACGGAAAACCGAGAGTCAAGCAAAGGAATTAGTGTAGGAGAAGTTAGAGAGAGAAAGAGGCAAATTTGTTCATCGCAACGCCAACTTTGCAACTTTGTGCGTCTCTGTTATTCCTCAAATTGAGCGGGGGGACATAAGACCTTTTCTTTTTTTCTTACACGTCCACCTTATGTCTCTCTCCATTTATCTCAATTTTCGTGATATTTTTTATTTTCGACAATCAATTTAAATATTATTGACAATTTACATATGAAATTTTCAAATTTTAACACATATACGGAGGTGAAAGTAGTATGTTTATTTTCTACGTATTCTTTTGGAGGGAAATAATAATTTTGCACCGTTGTTTTGATAGTAGTTGTAAGTTTATTTTAACAGTAACAAAGTTGAGATAATTCAGATATGTCAAGATAATAATATTATATACAAATGTTTTAGTATACGTTAATTATAAAGATTATAAAGAAAAGATGTGATTACATAGAAAATGACACGTTTACAATTTATAGAATATATAGAAAGATATGGAGGTCGAGGATAATATTAGAAAGTTAGTAGGTAGTCTAATATTGTTTAATTCTTTTTTCATTATTGTTGTTTTTAGTGTCCTATTATTTTATTTTTCGATGTTAGTATTTCATGTTATTACTTTAGCTTTAGTATTTATTTTTCTTGCTCAATCCTATTAATATAATTTATTACTCTCTATCTTTTTAAGGCGGAACAAAGTTACATCCTCTCTAGACCTACTCGTTATTGTTGACTTGTAGTTCTAATTTGTTTTGCCCCTTGTTTGGTTAATACTTTATAGTTTGTTTTGCCCCCTTTTTGGGTTAATTTTACTTGTTTTTTCTTACTTCTCAGCGTGTGAATAAATAAGTTGAGTTAGAATCTTTAAATTCATACTTAAAGTAATATAATTGTACAACTACAATTAGAAGCAATTGACATAGTTTTAATAAATAATAATATTGCTTATAAGTTTTGAACGAGATATGATGGATTAATAGCTTGTAATTGTTTTGTTTATTTATATTTTGTAATATTGTTCTTGTAATGGTTTTTTTTTTTAAATTCGTTATCTAAATTGAGTTTGTCTATTTTATTGTATTAATATTTTAAACTTCAAATTTAAATATCACAAAATTATATGAAATATATGAATATTCATATAATTTGAATCTTGATAAATCTAAGTCATCTAACATAGTGACCATTAACTGCTATAATTAATATTGGCATTTAGAGGGCATATGGTCTCGTTAAGAGTCATTTATTATATATATAATATTGCAATCAAATTATTGCCTCTTCCCATGAACTAACTCAAAAGAAGTCATTTTTTGTATTTCATGAAAAAAATACATCTAAATATATTAATAAATATTTATATAGTTTGACTCTCGAAGATAAATATGATAATATTTTAAAATAAAAAATAATAATTAAAATAACGAAAAAGGGTTAAAATTACTCTTGAACTATATGGAGTAAATCACTTACTTATACCCTTCTTTACATTTTGGGATCAAAAATACTTCTGCTGTCATATCAAGAGACCACATATACATTTAAGAATTAACACCCCATATTTTTATTGACTAAGCATTTCCAACTAGGATTCATTACAAAAGAACTAGACATTTAACGGCAATAATAGTCGCCACAAAAACTCAAAAAATCGTCAACTATAAGTTTTTAACATTAAATTCTAATTTTATGTTTTTTTTCTTCATTATTTAAAAAAAATGAAAATGATATCGATTAAGTAGGAGGTTGAAGACACTTATTTTTATTTTATGTTATATGTAAATGTATAAAATGTACAATGATGCATTATATAGTAGAAGATATGAATTGAGAGATAATTTTCATGATTTTTAATTTTGTAAAAGTATATGTATTATTAAACATAAAATTCAAACGTAATCATCATGAAAGACAATAACTAAAATGGGACAAAAGTGATTAATATATATATATATATATATGTAAAAGTATATGTATTATTAAATTATTAAACATAAAATTCAAACGCAATCATCATGAAAGACAATAACTAAAAAGGGACAAAAGTGATTAATATATATATATATATATATATATATATATATATAATTCGGTTTTTTGGTTCTTATTTTTTAATATCCAAAATCAAACCAAAAAAACAAACAAAGTAATTTGTTACTTCAAAACCAATTCGAGAAACCAAAAACCAATCCAAATAAATATTCGATTTGATTTGATTTGGTTATTCGGTTTAATTCGAATAGTGCACACCTCTATATTAAACAGAATAAATATCTTTTATCTAGTGCATTATATTACTTCACGTGTCAGATTCACTAAAATAATAATAATAAATATGAAATAAATTGAGATTATAATTTAAAAATATAATAAATTTAATATTAAAAATTTTAAAATTATATAAAATTTAAATTTTAAAATGCACTTTATAACGTAAATAACGCAAAATCATTTAAGCGTCCCAACGAACATACTCCTAAATTAGTACAACAAATAAAGTTACATTTATCAAAAATAATACTGTACAAAATTTGGTTGTATTCACTTTAATTTCATCAATTATTTTCCTTGATGAGCTTTAAATGAACACAATTAATTTGTTTTAACAAATTTTCAGGAAAAAAAATAATAGTTTAAATATTTTAAATTTCTTATTATTCCTTTCTTGATTTGGTTTTGATTTAATTTGTTTGATCTAGATATAGATCAATCAATTTCTTTCTGGTATTTTTTTGGATATATTTTACAAAGGTTGAATTTATATATATATTTTTATTTAATTAATTAATTAATCAAAATATTATAAATTTAAATAAAGAAAATAAAAGGTGGCCAACCTATACTACTTCTAAGTAACGCATTTCATCATATTTGATAATGTTGGCCACACCATCCACTATATATTTCATTATAATTCATAATTTAAAAAATCAAGTAGGGTATTTTTAAAAAAAATATTTTAATCATTTCAAAAAATAAATAATGATACCTCTTATAACATACTATATTATAGATATATGCTTCGTGTACCTTTTCTTCTATATTTTTAATCATTCCAATTTATACTTATTACATACTTTATTGTGAGACATGAGTGCATGTATCAAATTTCTTCTTTAATTCCTTGCATCATCATTATTATTAATATTAATACAAATAAATGAATAAAAAATAAAAAATTACTCAATAAATAAATGAATAATAAATATTAATACTCGTACATATACATTGTTGCTAGAAAAAAAAGGTCTAAAAAATATTTTAACTTTGGCTAGAATTATCGTTTACAATATCAAACTTTAACCCCTGCGCTATTTAAAAGTATATTTTAAAAGGTATATATATGCCACATGGACATATTACTATTTTAAAATGATGCAATATTTATGATATTCACATATACACATTTAAAATACACTATTAAATAGCGCAAGGTAAAAGGTCCTCCATAATATGTCGTAATAATAATTTCGATTAAAGTTGAAATAGTATATATATATATATATACTACAAAAGTCAATTTTTTTTTTTTGTAAGAATGTCAATGATACCTAAATGTTGGCAGCAGAAGACCTTTTCCTTTGCTTCTTTTGACTTTGATATTGATGGAGACACACACTTCCTAAATCAATGCCTGATTGAGCTTGCACTAATTATGAAAACACTATAAAAATATTGGAGAATAATATTTTACGTAATATGTAAAAAAGTTAAATTTTTTGTTTTAGTATATATGTCATGTACATCTCAAATTCTATTAAGATGAATAAATATTTGATGTCCTAAAGGCTCGAGAGAACTAGATATCATCCCTCACCTATACTATAAAGTTATGTCAAGTATCACAAAAATATACATTATACAAGCGATTACAATATATATATCTTTTTTTTCGGAAAAAAATAATATAACAAAAGGGAACAAATAAATAGAATTTTCCAGCTCAATGGAACTAATTTATGCAAAAAAAAAAAAAGGAAACTAATTATGTAGTGTAATTTTTGCAACATTTGAGACTTTTTTTTTTTCAAATATATGGATTGATAATTTTTTTTAATAGATTAGTGGTGTGGTGATTAGCTTCTCATACTAATATTAACCACATTGATATATTTAAGTATTATCTCTAAGTAGATGAAGAATAGAATTTTACATTTATTATTTTTCAATCATCTGAAATAGATACTATTTTTTCTTTAACAATGTTATTATTACATATAAGCTCATTTGGAATTGATTTGATATTAAAAATTAAAATAGCATTGGAAATTGCTAAAAAAAGTTTATACGATTTGTAAATTTCATTCGACAAGATAAACTTATGTCAAATGAATTTGAATTTAGCTTAAAAGGTAATTGACTTAGCTATGTATGATTGATGTAATTTCGACGTTTCATAAATAAGAAACTAAATCTATTGTTATAACCTGAAATTTTTATTACAATATGAGTTTGTTAATTTATTTATTTATTTTTTTGTTAAATGAATATAGATGGAAAAAGAACATTATAGAAATTTGATGAAAATAATTATATACCTATTTTACTCATATGCAATCAGACAACAAATTATGCTTGAGAAATATAACAAATTATTTTGAGTTGGGTACATAAAATAGGATTTCCTTATCAAGAAGATATATTTGAATAAGGTGTATATTATATATAGGCCTATTTCATCGACAGCCACCTAAAGTTAGTATCAATTTTCACTTGGTCATCTTAAGTAGGTTTATTCATTTTAAACACCTTAAGTAAGGAGACGTTGCGCCATATTGACATGTTTTTGACAACCAGTCAAATATATAAGATGTGTGTATTACACTCGCCGAAGACATGTCAAAATAGTGAATTAAATAATGACGTGTCGCATATATATATATATATATATATATATAAACTCATTTAAAACTATTTAATTAATTAATTATCTAAAAATTACCTTTCAATAAAGAAGAAAAAGAAAAAAAAATAAAATCTACACTACCTTTATTTTTCGTCAGGAGTAAAATATACTCCTAGATTATCTTCAAGTTTAAGAGTTTTTTCAACACTTTTCTCAGTTTTTATTTAAGAGTTTCATGCTCCTAACAAAAGTTTGAGACTACTTACTATGTTTTGTGATAAATCGAAGACAAATCTAAATTTAATTAGTCAAATAAAATTACATTTTAAAACTGTCAATAATTAAAGAACGAAACTAATAATTTACGTATAAGTTCAAAAATAATCTCAAATACTTGTCACTTCAAACAACTTTAATTTCTACATATTCATTTATAAAATGATGAACATATACTTGGCATGGTCTATTTCTATGTGATATATACATCATGATCATGAGCCAAGACAAAGACAAAGAGAGTGATGATATATATATCAGAGTAGTGGAGGGACCTTAATTGGCCCATTCTTCTTCTAAAAAAAATATGGATACGTACTCAGAGGTGAAGTCAAAATTAAAAATTTAACGTTCTATTAAATTATCAATTTATTTTGTTAAGAGATTTACATATACACATACATATACATATATATTATTTAATTTTTTAATATAAATATAAAATCTACAAAAAAAAATTATTGAATTTATTCATATCTATGAACCTCCGCTTAGCTCCATCGTTTTTTGAGCAGTACAACTTTTTTTAAAGCAGTAAATGACATGGTGAAAAAAGTAAAAAGCATACAGAGACTGAAATTTGAGAATATATAAGAAAACAAATATGTTCTGCCACTTAGCACATGCACAATTAAAAAAAATTGCTTTCTTCTTAACTTATTATGAATAAATAACTAAACATGTGTATAACATCAAATAGTGGGCAAAAAAGTGGTTTGTCCTATCAAATTCATTATCCCTAATTTTGACAGACAATAAGAAGAACTTCATTTAAAGTTTATGGAGTAATTAGTTATATATATACTCATCAGTAGGTGGTTTTGTAATAATTCCATAAATTCAATAATATCAATGAAATGCTTGTTTGTAATCCAATTTTATACCATATATAATCGGCCGCTAAAGTAATGAGTCCGGAGCCTAAAGAGTGAAAAATATTAACAAAAATTTTAAAACGGTATATGAAATTTCTTTTTAACAAAAACGATAAAATTGCTCATAAAATAGCGATTTTATCCGCTTGAAAAAGTAAAAAATCGCTGCAATAACAGCGATTTGTTAAATTTGATTATTTTTTTTTTAAAAAAATTAAACAAAATCGCTCCCTAAGGAGCAATTTCCAAACTAAAAATTTCTTTTTTTAATATGTCGCTGCTGAGGCAGCGACTGAAGTTTAATTTTTTTAAAAAAAATTATTTTTTGCTTCTTTTTTTTGAAAGTTTAAATAATTCTTTTTTTAAAAAAAATCAAATCGTAGGGGTTTTTAATTAAATTTTCTTCTTTTTTTTAAAAAAAATCAAATCGCTAAAAAAGATTTTGATTTAAAATCGCTGCCTTGGCAGCGATTTGATTTTTTTTAAAAAATAATTATTTAAACTTAAAAAAAATATTTGAACTCAAGTCGCTGCCTCAGCAGCGACATGTCAAAAATATAATATATATATATATATTTTAAAAATCGTTCCTTCGGGAGCGATTTTATTAAATTTTTATTTTTTTTAAAAAAAATCAAATTTAACAAATCGCTGTTATAGCAGCGATTTTATTTTTCTCGACGGACGAAATCGATACTTAGTGAGCGATTTTACCGTTTTAGTTAAAAAAAAATATTCATATACTATTTTAAAATTTTGTTAACATTTTTTACCTTTTAGCTCCAAAGTCCTAAAAAATAGTCAACAAATATATATTTATGTTTATTGAATTCACAAAACTTACTAAAAGTGAAAGCACTATCGATCGAGATAACAATAAAAATTAAAAGTGGTAACATGAGAAATTTCTTCAGCATGATTTTGTAGACAAACGCATGTGGTCAATTATACTATTCCAAATATTCAACGTGTAAGGTTGAAATTGGAGATGATTGATAATTAAAAAGTATACATTGTCTTTATTGTAGCAGATAATATGAAATTTATGTACAATTTAATATTTATCTTGTTTACTTTTTATAGGGGAATAATACAAGAGCACGTGAATGAGATATTTGTATAAAATGTGCAAAGATTTAGAGGTGACAAATCACCAAAACACACTGCACAAAAATAAAATATGGTACATATTATCATATATTGAATAAGTTATGCAAGCCAACAACATAAGCATTATCGTATAAATTAAGGCCTCTTATTAAAATTTAGCTTTTGAGATACTGGTAATATTATGGACCCGCTCTAGTTCAACCAATAAAATGTCGGTCATGTTTGCGTATTAGCAAACCTTTTAACACTTCTATCTAAACATGTAACTATATATTTAACAGTTTCGACATTTGATATTTATCAGCTACTTTTGATCACAGAGGCTGATAAGATAACCATCTTCTCAGCATGGCTAGACATTCAACAGGCTTGTACTCTGGAGCTGTATGTCCTCCTCCCTGCACAACAGTTCAACAACACAAACAAAAATGTTAACTTACTAAAGAAACAGAAGAGTAAAACAAGTAAATATAAGTCAAATAGTTGCTTTCCTTCACTGTGGCAAATGTCATTTTATTTGAATATGTCCTTGTATACCTGCATGTTTGAGTACAACGGAATGAAAAAGGAACACAAGAAGGATTCAGGTTGAGGCATGTTTAAAGCATAAATCAAAGAGCATTCATTTAGTTTTGAACTTACCCGGCAACTTGACCATCAACAATCCATGGTCTCCAATCATCAACGATAGAGTAGTTAAGAGATCTTATCCAAGCTTCGGTTGATGTGTAAGGGATCATCGTGTCATGATCTCCACTGTTTTATGAAATAAATATGGTACGTTAAGTAAAATTCATACAGAGAGTCTATTATTTATGCAACAGATTTACGATATAATTACTCAACCTGTATATTAAGGACCTATAGCCTTTGACACTGAGATTTGCATGATATGGAATACTGTTTCCGATTATCTTTTGGTAAGGCAAGGCATCCCCAGCACATCGCTTCCATTTACCAATACTGCCCTGCATGGGATAATATTTCTAGTTAGAGACCAACGTCTTGGAGCTAATGTGGGATCCTCTGAAGGACCTACTAGTTTAGGTAAATATCTAATGCATTCCAACTTTAATCTGCGTTGCTCCCAAAACTTCAGAATTCATGTTTTATGAAAAAAAGAAAAAGCAAAACATACTCTTCGAACATGGAGGGCCTCTCTAACTTTGTCATCATCAGCCCAATGGTAAGACATCTTTTCCCAGTCAAACTAACATGAGAAAAAAAGAAAGGAGGTAAACTATGAATTTCCCTGAAGAGTGGATGATGGTCAAGGGATAAGAACTGGTTAATCTTACTCGACATCTTAGTCGTCCAAGATATAGCATTTCATCAAGAGACCTTCTTTGGCCTATCCATTTTTGTGGCCTTGGTGAACCAAACTCACACTTGGGCTCCAAAATGTGCGCATTGGTAATTCCACCAAGCATCTATAAAAATCATAAAATTTATATCAAGTTTAGTCAAATAAACCAAGAAATAAGACGGAAGCAGCACAAGAGAAATGAATTAATAGACACAAACCTGATCATAAGTCTGCATATCATTCCAACATTTTGTGTTGCTAGGATGTATATCGAAATACTCTCCTTTACAGTTTCTCTTCAAGGACTGCTTAAGAGTAGAAATCCATTTAATCAGTGTAATATGAAGAAAATGCTGAGAAAGATAATTACAACTACCCAATAATAAGTTGAATTAGCAACCTAAGAAAAAATCAAGCATTTTAACTTTTCCAACATGTTGAATTGAACTTACAGTGTAAAATTTGTACTAAATTGTTAGTGTATATAAGTGGAATAAAAAAGGTTTCTAATAAACAACGCAAACCTCAAAAAGTTCATCAGAAATAAGACCCACTCCATGAGCATATGAGATCTTGTAATTGTATTCACCATGAAATGTAGCCGGATTTCCCAGTAAATATCCCTGAAACCATTTGAAGGATGCAAAATATTAAGAACGCCTATATCTAACCTTTCCTGATGTTCATGGAGTCTCTACCTATGTAATGACTTATATCCTAATACAAAACAAAAGACAAACCTTAAGATCAATAAATGGCTCAAGTCCCTTCTCATTTCCTGCATTACCACATCACATCATCAGAATAGTGAATGGTCAACAAATGGGACAACAAACAAATAATCCTTCTTGGAGGAAAACAACAATGCACTTCATTATACAGTCCTACCATTTGCTATGAGTTGAGAAATGATTGGTATGCCTACTCCAGCATAGGAGTCCCCAGCCACATAAAATGGATTTCTAAAGAATTCTGGGTGATCATTGAACCACTGAAGGGAAATGGATGAATTAATTAAATGGCAAAGCCATTTGAAGATAGAAATTGGATTTCAGAATCAGTGTCACACAAAAGTTTGAAATTAGAGATCTAATTACCTTGTGTAGAAATTGATATGCATGATCACTAGCTTGTAGATCATCTGATTGACGAGCCTCTGAGGTTCTTGCATAGGAAAATCCAGTACCAACTGGAAGATCTAAGAATATAAAGCTTGCTACCTGACTAAACAACATTTCAGTTAAACTGCACGCTTACGAATATCCCAAGATTAGTCACTGACAGATATGTTCACCTTTGTCCATGTATGAGGATTCAAAACCAGTGAGGGGAAGCTAGCATTATATTCCGCTGGCTTAAAGTCACCGTACTCCACAGGCTCAAATGTTATTGGACCTATCTCAAAGAGAAGGCCAGATAAAGCAGAGCAGCCAGGGCCTCCAGTTAGCCATAAAATAAGAGGGTCTGATTTTGGATTAGACTCAGACTTAACGAAGTAGTAGAATAGTTGAACATCATCTGAATCACCAACTCCTATGTACCTGAAAACACCACCCCATGCACAAATATTATCTTTAGTATTTAATGCTGAACTTCAGTATTTGCACATACTTGTTTGGCTACGAGTGTTTTCACTTCAAGTGAAATATTGAAATACTGGTTTGAATGTAACTCTGTGGATTCATCTAACATGGTCTCGCACTCAATGAAAGAGAGAAATACTGATTTTCAGTAACAAATCATCAAATTTCACAAATCCAACTACTAACTTCCACAAACTTTATTTAACTTAATTTCAAGTTTTCCCTACTGTAGTAGCTACAGACAAAAATAATTCCCTACTGCATCCAATACAAGACAATTTAGTATAAAATTTCTATCTATTGAAAGTTTTGAATCATATACTATACTTTGAGAAACAAAAACAAGACTAAACATCAAAGAAGCAACTTTTACACTTACCCAGTTTCAAGTTCAAAAGGAAGTGGTCCTTGAAAGCCTGGAAGAAACTTAACAGGTGAACCTGCAGCCTTAACACACTCTGGAAAATGTATTATTTCTGCAAGAAGAAGAAGAAAAATAACTGAAAACAGATTGCAGCAAAGCATTTGCTTTCTTTTGGCCATTTTTTTTCCTTCATAGAGATCTTTCTTCACAAACTCTCTGGGAATATATAATAAGGAGTCAACATTAGATATGAGCAATAAAATATTCTATCTTCTTGACCAGGCAATTAAATATGCACATGGAATTGATGGAGGTCCAGCAATTCTGGCATATTATTCTACAAGTCAACTTCCCCATATGAATCTGAATGAGCACTTATACTGTAACTGATGTTTGGATTGAGAAGAAGTGTCTCTATATAACATTACAAACAGAAAATTTTGATTTTGACTATCACATAAATTACTATTTTTTCCCCTTTTGGGATGGGAGATAATTAATCTGCTCATTATATAAATCATTATGTACAAGAAGAAAAATTTGAGAACAGAAGGGATTTAACCTTGAACTCCAATTGAGACATTCTGAAGCCGGAGCTTCCGCTTCCGTTTCTTCTAATCAGTTCTCTGTATAGTGAGAGAATATGCTCAAGCTTTGTGTATGCATAAAGTTCGGAGTTGAGAAATGAGAGACTACCCCGCTGCCGGGAAATTTGCCGGCGAGGTTTTGGCGGGAATGGGGGTGTGACCGGTGCTGGAGAAGAATGGTTTATTTGGGCTGAAGTTGTGAGCTTAGTGGGTTCCGTGAGGAAGTGTCATTTGAACTTTTTGTTCTTATTTTGGGTTGGGTTGGTCTTTAATTTTTAAACTCAACATGAATTGTTTTTTGGAGACGGGATATAAATTTATACTTTTATATCAGGAAAAATGCATAAGTATATTCAATTTATGCTTGAAATTTCAAATATACACTTATACTATACTAAAGTCTTATTATCTTTTATTTTATTTTATAAATAATTTTCTACCTTTTTCAGTCGCACCCGATGCTACCGGCCTATTATCTTTCCTTGTGAACTACATTAGGGCACCTCTTTCAATTGTTAGGAAGCCAACTCCGTCTTCTCCCTAGAAGAGACACCCATAGCATGGACTATCTTATAAACTTCATCCAATAATGTTTGGGGATCTTCTCCCACTCTAGAACCAAGGAAAATAGGAGGATTCGAAAGAGTGGGAAGAAACTTTCTATGTCCTATGTCCTCATTACTACGATTCCCCTTATCTTTGCATTTCTTGATCGATCGCTCAAGAGACGTTCGATCTCTTTCTTTGTGCATCTTTGTGATGGGCTCATCATAGATTTTTTTGTATCCTCCTCTTACTGAAATATTTATTATGTGTGGTATCATCTTCTGGGCCCAACGCGTGCTGATAATTTTTTTCAAGTTATCTGCTTCGTAGTGCCACATAGGCCAAAAAGAAGTAAATAATTATTTATAAAATAAGTTCAGGAGTGTAATAATATTAATATAATATAAGTGTATTTCTGAGATTTCGAGCATAGGTTAAGGAATACGTATACATTTTCCCTTTACATCATAACATTTTATAAATTACGTCTCTTATCCTTAAAAAGCACACTGTTTTCAAGGCATACATTTGATTTTGAAGACAAAAGAAAATCAATCCATTTAAAAGGCAAAAAATAAATATTAACTCATTTGAATAACAAATCGTATAAGTAAATGTGAGGAGGAGGAAAGTACATAAATAGCAAGTGAAGTGTTATTTCTTACGATGGGGTAAAGACACTAGAGCACTGAGAAGCCCTTTTTCAAGTAGGAGAGGATCGGGGGAAGGAAACATTTTTACTATATCAATTATCGTCTCTACAATAAAAATATTTAATAGCCAAGTGAGTTACTAACTATTGAAAGCATATAAGTAGTGCGTAGATCCATCACAAAATGTACACTTTCCCTTTATGAGCTTTTTTTTTAAACTTTTATAGCACAATCAACTTTTTAAATAAAAGTGAACGGAGAAATTTAATAAAGCCATCAGTACATAACGATAGATAAGCTCCTTTTTTTCTATTTTAGAAGGAAAAATCATTTTATTTATTAACATACTTATATTTGATCGTTAGACTAACACTCTCTCCCAAATCCATCCAAACAATCGCATTAACTAATTTATTGTTTAGAGTTAACAACTTGAAGATAATAATAATATCATTTTAGTCTTTAAAAAGTAGAAACTCATAAGCACTTCCATACTTATCTCTTTCAATCATATAAATTAACCATAATAGATTATTCCCACTTCAATTGTAATTTTAAATTTGTTAATCATATTTGGATGCCAACATCTCTTTCCTTGTTAAAAAAATCTTGATGATACCAACCTTATGATATAAAATAAACCCAAGAATATCCTTAATCTTATACAAAAGAAAAACTCATTAGTTGGCGTACTCAATTAAGTAACTTAGGTCATTCAATATTATATACTATATGGCTATACGTTTATAAACTTCTTGCTTTTGGTAAAATACACCTTGTTACTTGTTAAATTAAGCTCAACATCACGATCATTAATATGTACCTTCTTAGATGATTTTAGGTAATCTTTACAAATTTTGGATTCAAGATTCGAAGTTTGTTTCTTATCACGATAAATAGAGCCAGGTTCATTTTAATTTATAATTTTATTTAATATTGAACATCAATTTTATATTATTCATACATAGATATCTAATTCCAAACACACAGTAATATTTCGTTCTCTCATTAATGATAATGCATTTATTTGAACTTCTTATATGATCTTAGACAATCAAGTCAAAGTTTAGTTTTTTCTCTATTAATATAATAATAAAGATGGTTTGTTTTTTTTTTAACCGTGAAATAATATGAGATGAATAAAGCTCATATAGTAGCTTATGTTAATTAGTGTTTAGTTTAATTGGTATTTTAACTTTTTTATTGTATCATATTACTAAAATCATTCTTTTTTGATAACGCTGGAAAATCCTATTTTATAGAATTATATCATTAAAATTTTCATTAGATAAACAACCAAAAGTTCTATTTTGTGTTCATATTTTTTCTTTTTCTTCTTACTTTATCTTTGCTTATTATCTATAAAAATACTCCATAATCATGTTGTCTGTTTCTTTAACTTTTTTTTTTAAAATAATAGTTTTACCTTGTCTTTTATTTGTTTGTTCTTTAAATTATAAATGCATAATGTTATATAATAACAAAAAGTAATACCATCATCGTATTCATCAAAATAATATAATTATATTATAGTATTATATGACAATATTATACATTATGATATATGTATGGAAAAAGGCTCAAATATGTCATCGAATTTTCAGAGAAGGCTTATCTATGTCATGAGTTAAAAGTTTTGCTCATTTATGTCATTACCGTTTAAGAAAAGGCTCATTCATTACCATTATTTTTTAACAGTGATTTTGCAAAATTATTTTTGACACGTGACCAATTATAATTTAGTCAGTCATTAATTTTTTAATTAAGAAAAAAAAATTGAACTAAATTTTTTTAATTAAAAAATTAATTACATGGCGAATTAATTGGCCATGTCATTAATTTTTTAAATAAAAAATTCAAAAAAATAATAATTTGTTATAAACAATTTATTAGTGAATGTCTAATTATGTTGAGTCCTGATATGGTTAGGAATCCCCCTATAAATAAAGGTTTCTTTCGTTGTAAATAAGATTTGTGAAAGATTTATGAATCCTGAATACACTTCAAGAGAAACAAGAAGTGTTTTCTCTTTTTCCTAATTTCTTCTTCTTCTAAATTTATATATTTTCATAACATAATTCAATTTTTATTCGAATTTTTATTTTTTTTATTTTAAAAATTGATGACATGTCCAATTAATTTGCCATGTCATCATTAATTTAAAAAATTTGATTCAATTTTTTTCTCAGAATTATAAATTTTTTTAATTAAAAATTTGATAATGTAATCAAATTATAATTAACCACATATCAAAAATAATTTTATAAAATCACTATTAAAAATAACGATATAAATAAATTTTAAAACTGATGAACCTTTTCTTCGTATAAAATAATACGTGAAAAATTTAATATTCATCTAAATATAATATATTATGAAACAATAGAAAACAATCGAACAAATCCTCTACCTGGATAATAACATCCAAAAAAGCGCACCTCATTTTGGGCCCTAAAAACGTAAAACAATTTCGTAACAAAACGCAGGCGGCTCACGCCACCACTTGAACACGGACTCCAATTATTATTGTTCACCCAAATTCTTTTTCACCTTTTTTGCCCTTCTCCCAAATTCCATCTTCTCTTTAAGAAAAACCTCGAAATTCATGGAGGTTTTCAATCAATTTCTGCAAATACGATAGATTCAACAAGCCTTATCTGCAGTTTTTTCCTTCTATCTCTACATATAACATACAGGCGAAACTTTTTTTTTTTTTTTGGTGTTTATATATATGTGTTTGAATTGTTAGGGGCATGGAGGTGGTTGAGGTGACAGGTACAAAGCCGATCCAGTTGGTGAGAGCTAAATCTAATCAGGATCGGATTAAGGTGAAGAGAAAAACGCTTGAGGCTGTGTTACAGGAATGTCAACGAGCTCTTGAATTGCTTAGTACTACTGGTTCCGTTGAGGACGATACCGATGAATCAAATTCTAGCAGTGATGTTGACCGGGATGCTTTGGAGGACTCCGGTCAAGGCTCCTCTACTCCCTCTGCCGATGTTGAGACCGATGAGGTCAGCTTTAATTATTAATTCTGTCTATAATTGTGAAATAGTAGTTGTTAATTTCTTTTTCAGCTTTATCGGTTGTGAAATATTTTGTATATGTGCTAAAAAGTGTTTGAATTGATTTAGTTGGCATCTTTTAATGTTAACAACATGAGCTGAGCTAGAAAATAGATTATACAGCGATTAACTGTAGCTGAGAAATTTGAAAATTCTTCTAGTTCGATTGAAGGAAAAAATAGAGAAGAGATGTAAAGCATATGGTTATATATGCTAAGTTAGCTAGAAAGTCCTATTATCAAATATTAGGTTATATCACGAGAGTTGTAGAAATCAAGCTGTATGTACTTCCGTATACTCATCATAGTTGGAGAATTGTAAGGTGCTTTTGAATATTACTGATATAATTATCATAATTGCATTTATTTGTGGTTCTAATTTGAGACAGTTTTTGTATTTTATTGCTGCCTTAATCTCTAAGTTGATGCACAACATTAATTGCATAGTAAAAGAATTGGCATGTACTATGTTATGTTTATTTGAGTTGGTCATCCTTATTATGTTTTTATAAGGTATTACATACAATATTTGCTTTTGAACATTGCTGGCTTCTCATTCAACTACCAGATGCATTGATTTCACTTGTATGGAATAATGATTGACTATTTGTGATTCAAGCAGATCAACGCCACTGTCTCACTCTATTGTTTGGATAGATGGATTTAGGGAATCCACTTATTAAATTTAATTTCTGTGAACATCAACTACGGCAAAACGTTTGAAAGTGCGTTTTGTGTGTCTCTTTTTTGTTGTGCAGCTGCGGGATCTCCTGAAATCTAGAGTTCAATGCTCAGATTTCCTTCAAAAGCTAGAAAATGCTCAAGCATCTGTTCCGCAAAACTTAGCTGGTATATTTTCCAGAATGTTGGTAACTGTATGACTACTGAAGTCTTATCAGTCTCCTTCTCAAGTGGGGTCATGGTAGTAATAGCTTCCTTTTTTATTGTGTTGTAGAAGAAGGAAGTTCGTGGGACATGGTCAATGAAAATGACCTTTGGGAAGGTGGAGATCCTGAGTTAGATGGAGAAGACTATGTTTTAGTAAGGCAAGAAGATATAGTGGATGGTATAGCTTGCTTTATGGCTGCATACCTGTTATCTCTTAAGCAGACTAAGGTATGTATGTTTCCTTAGAAGAAACAGGCCTGAACTTCTTGTTCCTTCAGGTGTTGGTTCTTTCCTTTATTTCCTCAAGTTGAAACATAGCTCAATGCAACATCCAGTGTTTTGGTTTTCCTTGTAAATGTGTTTATTTCGATTCATTAAATTGCTTATCTTTTGACTTCATAAAGAAAATTCTTACCTTGTTTTTAATCATCTCTGTCATTTTCTTGTGTTCTTATCCTTATCTTAGCAGTTTGTTTGTACTTTGTAGCCCTCTAGACATAAGAGAATGATGTAGTTGCTACTCCACTCATAATTTACTTTCCTCGAAAGTAGAAACTAATTAAAATTAGAAAGCTAGACTTTGTGGAGTGGCTCACAGCAATCTTAGCGGAGAAGTCCTAGTAGATAAACCTTTCTGCTGTAAATAATGTTAAATCAGTCTCCTGGTTCTCCTAATAGTCAGGTCACTTGCTTTCTGTAGTCTGAAGAAATTCCTTCTATAGTAAGCCACTAAAAGCCTGCAAAGATCTAATGATATCCCCTCTGCCCCAAATTATGACACAATTCACATCCCTATATTTCGACAACTATGTTAAAATAGTTTTTATATTGCTTGAACAAACTTCATTTTTTTTTCTTTAAACTGTTTAAAGTAGAATTTTATATCAAGTTTTTTCCATTAAGTTCACTTTTCAATAACCATCCTTGCGTTTTTTTTACCAATAGTAATATGTTACGGAACTGAAATGAACATCTTTGATTATCTACCTTATCAAATGATGTTACGTAAAGTGAAGAAACAAAGGAAGTATCACTTCTCCAAAATCTGCCCACTTGACTTGCCGAAGGTCATTTCACATCTCTGTGTTTTGGTCAGGAAAGACCTTGATATAAGAGCATTAGTTGATAACTTGTCAAAAAAAGATATTAGTTGACTAATTGATCAATTTTGGTTGATAAGATTGTAAATAATTTTCCAGTGCCAATTGTGTTTTGAGTTTGCTGTGCTGATTCATGATGAATAGTTTCACGTCACTCAAAGTTACTTTAGTGTCTCCTCCTCGCTAGGAGGTTTAATTCTTTGCACTAATTTGTGCAGGATTTGACACCAAACCAACTCCAAGATGGTTAGTTGAATTTCATGCCTTCTTCCAACATAATTAAAAAGAAAACTCTTGTTTTCATTCACTCTGCTTCAATTCATTTTTAAAAGTTGGATTGAGGAAAGTGACATTAGATTTTCTTCGCAGCTCTCAGCAAGACATTCTCTTTGAAAAAGAAGAAAGGAAAGCTCCGAAAGGCATGGGATGGAAGCAAAGTTATTTATAATGTAGCATCTTGGGGGGCTACAGCTATTGGGTAAGCAAATCTATTTGATTCAGCAAAGTAGTTCTGCTATCTCTTTTTCAAAAATGGGTAAAGTAGTTCTGCTCTGTTCTATCTACATGTCTGATGTACTCAGAGATGACAATATATGACAATATTCTGTGTAAAATATTTTTTTTGAGGAAAGTTGTTTCTTTCCTTGTCTGCACTTGTTCTTTCAATAACAACTTTAAAGCATGGCTCATTGTAAGGTGGAAACAGAATAGAAAGACAGCTGAACACAATCTTCTTCCCGCTGCGGACTATAAGCAATGGCTAACTAGTGCTTATAGCTTAAGAAGTGCAAAACAATTTTCAGACACTTTAAGCAAGGAAATCTTTTAGCTTTCATGAATAAGCCTGTAGTCTTTCAGCTCCATGTATTCTCTCACTTTTCTTGGCCAGATGCTCTCCAACTAAAGCTCTTGCCACGCCATCATAATGGTTATCACTAGGTTTCCCAAATCAAAACACCAAATAGGAGGAGAAACCAAAAAGAATATAAACATGTTACACTTTAAGCTTTTACCCAACAACATACCCAATATAATCCCACTATACTTAAAGCTGTTCCCAAATTTGTCTAACTGTGCTCATTCCTAGATTTTTATAAATTTATAATCCATGAATGTGGAGAAGGGGAGAAATCAATTTCGATTGTCTTTAAAACTGATTGAATGTGAATTGGAAAGAAACAAGGGACTGAGTGTGTCATGTAGAATTTTCTTTGTGCTCTTATCTTGGTCTAGTTTGCATAGCATGATACTTCAGTTGTTGCCAAATCAAAGTTGATGTTTGCCTTAATAGACTAAACTGAATTCTATCTTTGGCATATGCTCGATTTATTTGTTTAGTATGATATTTAATACCTCCTCGGAAGATTGAAGGATACTAGCAAATCCTAATGAATGCAAGTCTCATTGATATCATTGCCTAAATGTGTGCTTTTAATCAGGATATACCAAAACCCAGCTATTCTAAGAGCTGCATCAGCAGCATTCTGGACTTCCTGCCGTGTAATATCAAAGCTCTTATAAGCAGCAGTTCTGGCTTAGCTGAAATCCCAAGGCTTCGCCTGCATGATGTAACATTTGCCTGTGCCCTCAGGTTTCTGTTGTTGGTTCTTTAACATGTAATATAAATGCCATTCTTTGTTTAATCATGTAAATATTTCGCCGATTGAATAGCCTGCGTGCAGATTGATCGGGCTTAATCTGATGATCTTGTTTGATTATTGATACTCTACTAATCGCAGTTGATCATGATGCCTTCTGAATCATTTAGTAATTTATCGCCTTGCAGCTCTCTCCTACCGGTTGTGGAGTGTCACTGTTGTTGATTAGTTATTTTATTTGCCCTAATGCCTGGTTGCTTATTTTCAAACAGTCAGATTGTACGTCAACTCCAATTGACTACTTGCTACCCATATACTTGTAATACATAACGCTCCAAACTCGAAGAAAAAAGTTATTAAATGATATCTAGTAGGCATATAAACAATTTTGAGATGAAATAAGAAACGTCAAGTGATTCTTGACTGCTTCTGCATATGTAGATAGAGTGAGTGCAGTCATGGAAGAACACAACACGCAGAAGACATACTCAACATGATGTAATTTGACAAAATGTGAATTACAAGCTATAAGTCTTTTATATATGGAGCAGTAGAGTCACCTGCTCCTACAACAAAAATGACTGAGAGACACTATCTCCTGTTCTTTCTTCTGTAGCAGGCCTAAAACCCATAAGAGAGAACATTTTCACCGCGATCTTCCCTTATCTGAGGCGAATCCACCTGTAGACTATAGGTTATAGGCTATGGCAACGACACCCTTCTTCCTCATTCTGTTTCCGGAACCAAAAAGGAAACAAAATAATGGAATTGAATAGGACATCATCTATACATAATTACATCTAGTAAAAGTAATTTGATCCTTTGTTATTCGATGCATCCCTACAAAGCATTGATCGCACTTCAAGAATGGACCTTGGAGGTTCAAGGTCTTTCTCTTGAAGCGAATTGCCTAAAAGCTGCTGCATCTGAGAGGCAAAAGTATCATCTAGGATCTGCAAATGTCAAGTACATAAAATGATGAAACATGAAGTAATTGAAATGCACTTTGTCCTAGCAAAATGAGATGTTGCTACTTACAGAGACTGCAATTCGTGAACCCTTGTACCAAGACCGGTTCTCTTTCCTGCTCTCTAAGAAACTTAGCACGTCCTGCATCATATTGAAATTGGTATGGATTTTCACATGAAAATGAAGACTAAGCTATCAACCAGAAGTTCAACCAACACATACCTGTCCCATCCTGTCCCAGTAGCCTCGACAACTTGCGATGAACACATTAGGTTCAAAAATGGTGTAAAGGTGATTTATGGTACTCGTCAGCTGCTCCTTCAATGGCTGCATCTTAAATCTTATGTCTGATTCTATGACATTCTCCTTGGAGTCTTGTAAAATTTTCTTCAACTTGGTGTTGTTCTGCAGCTTCGTCTGAACAGGAACGGTGATATTTGTTTAGTAGTCAGTGTATGGCTTTAGTTTGAAAAGTGCAGAATTTGTCTGGAGCTACTTATGCATTTTCCATTATTAGCATCGGTTATGAGTTTCTTTATGAAATGAATGACATATATCTTAAAGCAGCCACATAAGATCAGCATAACGGAGCCTACTTTCACGACTGAACTTTCAAGATAGCAAATTAGCGGTTTGGTCCATGACTCCGCACTTAAAAGACTTTGCTAATTACATCATGTGCACTGATGTTATCCTGACCAAGCACTTTTCTCTCCCTTTTATGAAGTTTCATGGTACTTTACTGATAAATCTCATCAGAAAAATCACGTAATCAGTTGAAAGGTTTCAGTAAGTACCAAGTAGACAAATATATAGAGCAAAGTGCATTATCTGTGTGTTCTCCTTTTAGTTTTAGATTTAACCAAAATGTATAGAAAACTTACATTTTCCACAAGCTTCTCAATGACTGCTTGCACATAATTTCTGAACTTAGCTCGAAGCATCACAGTCACCTCACTCAGACGCTCTCCAGGGGCGGTGTTTCCTCCTTCAGGGATACATGAGCCCCAGGACTTAAACTGCTGCTCTATGTTTGGGCGCAGAATGTCTAGCATCCTCTTCATTGAATTCAAAAGAATCCCCAGCTGAAAGAACGAACACGTTTCAGGCCTAAAAATACGAAAATACAAATGTGATGAAGGGCAGATAAGCATGCTGCTTACATCTTCTGGCACAATATAGGGGCAAACTGATCTTTTGGTAAGTTTTTGCACATATTTGAAGCCAAATTTCTTGGGTGTCAAATTCTCCTTTAATGGAGACAAGACATCTGCATATTGCTTCTCCAGTGCATCCAAAATTGCTTTCTCAATATCAGCAATGGCCTTCATACATCAAGAGAAATAAAAAAAATTGTCAACTACAAATTAAAATAGTAGTTTCAAATAACCAAAAAATGAAATAAAATTGTAAGATGAACAACAAAGTGCAACAACAGCCAGTATGTTACTGCCTATTTGATTCCTTTATCTCAATCTCTCTTCACTTCCAGGAGGAAAAAAGAAATGAAGCAAGGAGAAAGATGAAAATGAAATAAAGTAATTTTTGAAACTGAGAAGAGTGATGCAACAGAAGGAAAATGAAAATGAAAATGAAATAAAATTCAAACGTTTTTCACTTTCTTTGCTTTTCATACAATGTCTCAATGGAGAAGTCTAAACATACCAGTCCTTTTTCAGCAAATAAATATATCAACTTTGGTAAAGGCAGAGACCAGAGACTATATACTGGTATACCCACACGGAACACAAGATAATGAGAATATCGCGGAAATAATGTTCAATTACTACTGTTCCACTGTCAATTAGTCTGTTAATAAATCCTTTTGACGGTTTATAATGGTGCGATAAAAAGAAATGCAACAGGCTTTTTAGCAAGTGTGGGGCAACTGCCTACAATAGTATATTTCCATGGAGAGTAGTAAAAAAGAGAAACAAGAATAATCAGGACATACATTCTCCAATACAAATGTGTACTCCGGCCAGCGGCAGATGATGATCACATAGTCATTAAGAGTTCCTTTCAGGCGCTCGTACATTTCATCGACAAAAGGGGTTGTTGAATGCTGTGTTTTCACTCCCGACCATTTCACCTGTGAGATAAAGAAGTTAATTCAGCCCAATCAAGAAGAATGAAGGATAGAGCAGATCAGCAGAAAGTGAAAATCAATGATAACCAACTCCTAGGATAACTTGAAGCAGAACCAAGAAATCTGTCAGTAGCGTAAAGAGTCAATTTTTCTTTCCATCTAACTAGCAAAAATTGGCCTATCTTAAAAAAACTAAGAATTGGTCTGTAAGAATTGGCCCATCTTGATAAATTCTTTCCGTCCCCATTGCTAAATGTAAGAACTAGCCCATCTTTAAAAATAAAAATAAAAAGCAAAACAAATCTAGACCTTAGTAGTTATCAATTACAAGGCCTGTTTAGTAGCTAAGATTTTTACATTGCATCTGGAAAGCAGCAAGTTGAAAACTCACACTAAGAACTTTCCTCCAAAATTAAACCTGCAAAGAGTGCATGATTTTAACACTCTTCTTATTTTAAAATTTAATTTCCTCTCAAACACACACATGCAAGAAAATGATTCTGAATCTCCTTGCTGCATTGCAAAATTTTCAAGAAGAAGTGTTCTAGCGACTATCTTACATACAAATGAAGGCTCAATGTTTCCAAGCTCCTCCTATGCTTCTGTTAGGCTACTGAAAATTAAGAAGCCTAATCTAGATTTTAACATCTCGACCCTTGGATTCATGGATACCATCCAGCCTCCGCCTACAGTGCAAGTTCACATGTGCAGCATATATAATGAAAAGGCATTGACCAGCATATCTAAAATTAAAATAGCATCGACCAGCATAATCCAGAAGACTAATTAGAAAAAAATAGCACAGTGCAAGATTATGCAAGTCGGATGCCGAGTTACTGGAAAATAATCACACCAAACACAGATCATATGAGATGGTTCATCTTAATGGAGGGATATTAGGGCCAGATTAGTAGAGAGTCGATACACAAAGGGTATAAACATTAAACAGTGCCTGTGAAAGCCTCAGTTAGTACCTTGTCCAGCTTGCAAGATTCCAGCAAAGAGAGCCGTTTATCCTGGATCCACAGGATGATATACAAATGGAACAACTCTTTTGCATCTACTCCTCCTTTAATGGGTCTGCATAGGTTGTTTCACCACAAATTACACCATTTAGAATATAGATCTTATGCATTAAAAAGTGCACTTATTCAAGACTTACTTGATATTCCAGCAGGCAAGATCCCTCTGAAAATCTGCTGTTGCAATGACAAGGTCAGTCACATGGGGAGAAGGGCCAGCAGGGGGGCAAGCGATCAGGAATGCACGCAATCTACAGCAAAGTTCTGCACTATATATGGCTGAAGAAAGGTTTGGCAAGTCTATGAAGCTGCACACAGAAAATGGAAAACATCGAGGCAGTTAGGAATGTCGCAAGAAATGACAACTACTTGATATTGGACTCGTTGATTGTACAAGAGATGCACCTAAGACTTGTCAACAAGAAAATGCTTAACGGTTTTATGCATGAAAGGAGAAACGCACATGTAAGACATAAGCACAAGAGAGAAAGGGAGTTAGAAAAGGAGGGGGAGGAAGGGGGGGGGGGAGGGGACACTAGATCATGTCTGTTAAGAAAAAAACGCATCGGGTTTGCCAAACCATACACAGAGACAATAGTCAATTCCTCACTCAACTGATACTATGTAAACATTAGTCCAGCAACGAGAAAGATTGATAAAAATCTCATCATATGATATTTCATATTCATATGCCCTCTAACTTGAACTCCTAGAACAGGGATAGTCTGGCTCTGATACAATGTCAAGAAAATAGAGTCCAAGCTTAACACAGCCTCAAAAGTTGGCATAGGAGGTAAAGGATTGCTCAAGACATGGGAACAACACATTCCTCTTAATCAATGCATGACACTTAACAATGTGAATGTTTGTTTTGTCGAAAAGTCAATTCACATAATACTAAGCAATCTTAAAATATTTACTTTAGACACATAATAGCCTCAGTATAATTCAAATTATAAATACCTTGGAAGAATATTTTGATTGTGGATCTCAATGTCAGTAAATATTTCATTTCTTATGTTCATACAGAGTGACTTCATTTTCTGATAAGCAGTAGACACGGTAACAGCATCCATCAAGAGTCCTTCATTATTCCCGCTGACATATTCATCCGTTTCTGTCAAGTGCCGTCTTGATCTTTTCTTAGCAGCAGCCTGTGCAATCAAATATTATGCCAAAAACAGCAGAAAAAAACAGATGATATATAGAAATATGTGCCAGGTTCCAGACCTGAAAATAACTGTACAATGTGTTCTGAGTTTCAGGAGATAATATGTCGTGAAGTAGAGAAAATAATTTAACAGCAGGCTCCAATGCAGGTGGTACAACCCCAGTAGCTGGTTTGAAGACATCCATTATCCCCGATGGTGTTGACTCATCCAAAGACTTGTAGTTTTCAAAAACCAACCCAAAGATCTGTTCAATCTGGTCCTCAATTTCCCCCAAAATACGATTCTGTAAGTAGCAAGCAACACTGTGCAATGTCAATAATTATGAGCTATACGTTACCAAATGGTAGACCATTCTTTTATAAAGAAACACCATATAGAATACAACTTTGTTGAAGACAATAAAGTCACAGAATAATTTGGAATCTTACAGACACAAAACAGGATCGATGTCCAATCTGCAATATGGAATATACCAGATTCAATGTGTTTACAAGTGTTACCTCTTGATGACTAAGGATGCTCTTAGAACGGCCCTTCATTATAACAGGTAGCAAAAGATCATGCACAACTGTAAGACAATCAGCAGTTGGTGTTGCCACATCCATGACATAGGAAAGGTACCTGCACAGTTGATGTTGCAAAATAATTACGCACATAATAAGGAAGTGGTTAAACTCCTCCAGCACCTACAACAAGTAGATGTAACCATATATTACCTTAATCTAGTGTATGCATCAGAAACTCCATAGATGTAAAATATATCGTACCTTAATCTAGTGTATGCATCAGAAACTCCATAGTATGATGCAAATTCAGTGAGCAACCATTTCCATGGACCATGTAGTGTCAAATTTCTTTGTTGGAATTGCTGAATCTTCATTGCAACTTCAAGTACCAGGTCATAAGCAACAGTTTCTGCAACTGAACCACACTGTGATAGGAAGAAACCAGAAAAGTGTCAGACATTTTGTGATTATGCTTTTATTTTCTCCCAATACTTTTTTAGTAGGGGATGTAACAGCAAATCATTTTATGGACAGACAATAAAAGTCATCATAAATTTCCACAGAGGAACTCCAATAAGAGGAATTCATTATCAATCATTAGTCAATGACAAAAGATGACAAACTCACCTTAAGATGACTATTTTCATCAAATGCTGTTGAGTAATTAATAAAGAGTTGTACTTTGCCAACAAGCTCATGTTCTGGTTCACGATAGACGGACCACCACCGAAGTTTCTCACCCTGAATGGAACTTTACTTTAAGAATCATGAGCTAACTGAAGCAATAATTCTAGTTGATAACTAAGTTGAATTCAGCCAGGTTTACCGGTTCTTCAGCAATGGTGGCAACTTGAGCAAGGACACGACCATAATGCTTTCCGTTGGAATCCAGGACTTCAACGATTATATCATCTCCAAGATTATCTGGAAAGCTGTAAAGATGTTCACATCAAAAACAACATACCCAGTGAAATACCCAAGTGGGGTCTGGGGAGGGAAGAGTGTAAGCAGGCCTTACACTCTTGGAGGTAGATTGGGTACAGTGTTCACATTACAATCCAAGAATTATAGCAGTTATTCAGAGACAAAATATGCATTTAACAGAATTCTATAGAAAGAAAATAGGATGATGGTCGAAGAAAAGCTTACAAAATGTGGGTTTCGCCTGATCCAGGTTGCATTTTAATAGCATCCTCTTCCGTCGAACTTTTTAGTCGTAAGAAACAATAGTATGTCTCTGATCACATATTAGGTTCATGGGTGAGATAACATAGAAAATAAAAATCATTATATTACACAAGGTTTAGTAAAAATAAAGCGCCTCTATGGTCACAGAATTTGTGCCACTTGTGCCCTTGTAAAGTGATAAGTATGAAAAGCAAATGAGGATTAAAGAAAGGTCAAGAACATACAATTTTCTCATAAAAAGTAATTAGTTCAAACCCACTGTTAATTGAGAACAGTGTAACAACTTGAACTGCCCTTAATTTCTTTAGCCTTTTGTCTTGTTAGCTTATTAAGATCGATTAACATTGTAAAATATCTGCGGGCAAGCTGGCCAGGATACTACCATGGTTAAATAGAATCAGAAACCATCTCCAATTAAAATTTTGCTCCGCAGGGGTGTATCTCAGATATGGCAGCTATTTTTGACATCACAGGGTTTCAGAGGGTTATGTGAGGCAGTTCCTACTCCCTACAACCTTCTAAACTATTGCAGCTGCCCACAAATGAACAAGAAAATAGGCAAAGTGTTGGAATACCATCCTTGCTAGCGTTTTTTAGACAATATGGGAAGAGAAAACTCAAGGTGTTTGAAGGCAAAAATGACAGGGATACACATGTTTTTTTTTGGGTCCAAGAATTCTTGTGCAGTTACTATTGCAGCAGTTACTTGGTGCTCTTTTAATACAATTATTACCTCCTTAAATAAGCATATCAATCTAAAGAATTCTTTTATATGGTAAAAGCAGACTAATCACACTATAAACAGAAGAATTTAGTCAACTTGGATTAATAATGTTACAAGAATGAATCTCTCTCACATACTACAAAAGTCTATGAATGTATATCTGGCACTTGATAATTCAGGATTAACATATTCATATTATAAGTGAAACAACTATTTACAATGGATATATTGTTGATAATTCATCAAGAAGATAAATGAGGATGTGGAGATAATTTTGTTCAGGAACAGCTGAAACTAAATGATTAGAACAATAAGTTTTCACTGTATCTCAAATGGGTTAAAAGTGACAAGAAGCTACAGGATGAGTGAACTAACAATACAAGAATAAACATTCAAGAGCAATGAACATCTTTACCTTGAACAACATCATAAGATGATGGATTGCTGCGGAGAGATGTCACACCAATTTTCAGGAGTCCAGAAACTTGCTTTACATATTGGGTGCTCGCCTGCATGTATGCCAAACTCTGGCGCGAGAAGGAACCATTTGCAGGCACACGAGGAGCAAAATGGACTTTGCGAATCGCTCGCCATCCAGAAGAGATTGATGACCGCATATTGGATAGGTGATATCTAACAGATTCAATCTTTATTTTTGGTGTTTTCAGGGAAGAAAAACTGCAGCCAGTGGGTGGGTCCAAGCCCATCTTAACCTTCCTAACTGCATAATCAGAAAAAGGTCAATGAGAGAATCTTCAGTAGTATGACCCTAAATATTACAAGTAAATACAATGGATTACCTTGGATCTTCATCTTTCCAACCATTTGCTTGGGTTTTGGGGCAGCCGCTTCCTTAGGAAGCTCGGAAGAGCGGTTTGCCATTAATTCCTCCTCTGATTGTAACAGAACTTGCTGTAACCTGCAACCATATAAGAGAGGAAGTTGAACACAGCATAAATCACCTCAGTGTTTGTTATAGACTTCTTCTCAAAGTGACCCTAAAGCCAGAAAAGATCATAGCAACTGCTCAATAGCGTGGAACACGAGAAAAAAACTGACCTAAATGAATTCCTTAAGAGAGCACATTCACTTTCCAAAAACATTGGAGCTTCCATGCAACCCCTAGCCCAAGAATGCAAACAGAGCCGAACACATGCATCATAGGCGAGCACGCGATGCCATGGGCCCAGTGCACTGTATTAGATAGAAAATCATCACTGATAATATTGGAAGAGTAACTATACATTGTAAATTTGTTTGTGTTAACAGTAAAGGTACCTGGCATGAAAAGTTGGAAGGCGAGCGGGATAAGAACCCAACGGCCCTCCACTTTCTGCAGCAGCAGCAGTCGTCCTGAAAAACAGGTGTACGCAGATATAAGCTGAAATTCAGGAAGAATCGTGCTTTCAAAGAAGAAAGGCACTAAGGCCACGGAAAATATAAAGCTTTAGGTTTTGTAACTGGTTCATGAACAAACCTCACAGGTGAGTCAGAATTATTTGGAACTTTGACCTGGTGGTTTATGCCAGAAGAATTGTGACTATCTGCCTTTGCTGAGAGACCAGAATCTTCTGCCATAGATTGCACATTAGCTGTTCTAGAGGCAGGGATCCGTTCATCAACTTCTTTGATTTCAGCAGCAGGACTGTAAAATGGAGGCGCACTGGGAACATCCTCATCAACGACTTTCTTCTGTATTTTTCCAGAGGTCATATCCTGAAAGTGATTGAATTAGGTTCACCAGAGAGTGTCTACGTTCTCTAGAATGTACTGAAGAAACACACCAGTACATGAGAAAAGATCCATTGCACAAGTAGAACAATTTAAATTCAACTAGGAAACATTCATCTAAGAAGAAAAGGAAAACGTAGCCATCAATGATAGCTAGTCAGACTTAGTGATCATTTATAGTAAATTCATATTATCACCACCTCTTAGTGAAGGAGGAATCAAACAATTCACAGTTACAAGTTTGAAAGGTGTGCTCTTTTAGTTGTCTAGCAGCACCTGACAGCTAAAAATTTGAGAATAAAAAGGATTACATATGTCGACTGGTGCTTCATTTGAAGATGTGACCACCTCCTTTTACATTGTCAGGTGACAACTCGCTCATGCTGTGAGATTTTGAGATGATTCAGGCTGCAATGGACAATGCCCAGAACTGTGAAGAAGGCTAGAAGAAGGAAGAGAAGTTGAAGAGCGAGGGATGTCTCACCCTTGGCACTCATGTGAGTCCATGAGAGAAAAGAAATAGGAGAGCTTTAGTAGGTGTAGAGAACAACTATGTATTTTTGAGGAATTACCTATCATTCCTAACTTCTTTTTGGTGCAACCACAAAATTATTGTTTGTATAGAAGACTGGGTGTCGCTCCGATCATATTATATTGTACATTCTCTACTATTTGGTATAGTGCTTGTACACAGATGATTTTTCCAATATATTAATATAATTATCAACTTCATCAAAAAGAGATAACAAATTCATGCATATAATGTTTGAACTTTTAGTCCCCACAATTTTTCATCTTCAAGATAATGTTCGAGCGCAAAGGGCATTCATAATAACCATTGGTATTACATAATCTGTTCACCAGCAAATCATAGAACAAGGTCAATTGAAAACTTTCCAGTGTAAACTCAGAACTATAATTCTGCCTAGTTGAGGAACTCCAAGTCATATACACACGACACAGTTATTTTCTCAGATAGACAATGACTCCTTTTAGTAAATAGTCTTATAATTCCTTACAAAAAAAAAGTCGCATGATCTCTCTTTTTTTTATAACCATGGTGCCCCTGACAGTTTGCATGCAGCGCGACTAAGACAAATGAGAAGAAATCACTTGGTATTTTGACTCTAAAAGGAATTTGAACTTGAGACCTCAAGGTTTTTTAACCCACTTCATTGACCACTAGGTCATACCTTTATTGCTAAATAGTCACATAATCTTAACTTGTGGAAGATGAAAAATTAAGATTCATATTTCATAGAAATGGCAATGCACAGAATTTAAAGTACGAGTGCGGACAAAGACATCACATAGGAGGACATTCAGGAAACCTTATGACAACCATTAGTGAGGAGCATCAGATATTCCTTAAAGGATATCTTTGAATGACTGCTTCAATTATGAATAAAAAAGTCGTAGCATTATTCAATATAACCAAATTCTAAAGCTAATTTCATTTTCGAAGAATACATTAGTTTAACAATTGGTAACTCAATTTAAACATAGCTAAAACAAGTTAATACCTTCTGAGTCTTGTTTCCTGTATTCAATTTAGATGGAATGCTGGACGCATACCCTTCAGATGCATAATTTGTTGATCGTGGAACAGTTCTATTATTTGTCCCAACTTGGGTGGAAGAGAACTCAGAGCTTGCAGCAGAATCAGAAGATTCCTCCTCAGTATACACACTACTTCCAATTGGGTATCTATTAGCTCCTCTCATCAATCTATCGACCACGTGTCCACGACCTCTCGCCAACGTCTCCATCGACGAACTAACATCATCAGAGTACATACTGTCACTTGCATACTGCATAGCACCACGCCTAGGTGGGAGATTGTAGTATCTCTGAGTGGCTGCAGTAGTGCTAGGCACTCTATCATCATGTGGTGATGAATCCAGCGAGTATCTCCCCCCATAAACCTCCTCTTCTGAGTCAGTGATCATGTCATTATCAGAAACCGACGCACTGTCATCTAAATCCGCAGGTATAACTCTAGATACCGGAATAACCCCCGACAGATGACCACTCCGGAATTTCGAAGGCGGTGGAAGCCCAACATTGCGACCCCCATTTCTCATACTCCCCCCAATTGGATCAACCCTTGATCCTTGGCTTGAAATTGAGAAAGGAACTTCCTTAGTCTGCTGCCCAGAACCCTGATTTCCAAATGACAGCAACAAAAATCAAGAACCAAATCACTTCATAAACATCACATCATTTGCTGAATTCAAATTTCAAAAATCCAAAAAAAAAATAAAAAATCCCTCCCACAACAGGACAAAGAAAATCTGACATCAAAATTCAAACTTTCAAGAATATGGGGAAACCCCACTTAGTTAAAAGTCCAAATAAAACAAAAAAAACACAAACCCATATAGAATCAAAAGACAAAATTACAGAAATGGTAAATAAAATTGAGAAATGATATACCTCTCTAACCCACTTTAGGGCGTTATTATCAAGACCCTCAGTGAACATCTGCTTCTGTAATCAGAAAAAAAAAAAAAAGAAGAACCCCAAATAAGAGAAAATCACAATGCATCAGTTAACTAAAAACATAACAACAAAACAGACTTGAACAAGTATAGTACCACTGTACCAATAAACAAAAAACGATGCCGTTCCAAATGAATCAAGAACAGTGTTACTTCATCACTGGGTTGGTTCAGATTAGAAAAAGAACCTTTTTTTATTATTCTTTCTTTGTGGGTTTTGCGTGAAGAAAAACAGAAATGGCAGAAGCAGAGAAAATTGTTAGCCGAAAAGTACTGAGCACGTACTAATGGTGAAGGAAAACGGTGTCGAGGGGTAGGGGGGTTTCGGGGGGGTGGGGTAGAACGACAACAAAAAAATGAGTCGAACGTTGTAATGTGAACAACCTTTACTACTCTGTTTTTTCTCTCTCTAAGTTTTTCCCGCTTGCTTAAACGATGAAGAAAGAGAAAAACTCACATGGGGTAGTGGGTGGTAGGGCCCACATATTAGTATTATTTTTTTAAAAGAAAATTTGGATAATTTTATCAAGGTCTCATTTCCACATTTACCCTCCTTGAAAATTGAAATTTGTAAATTTGTTCTTGTTCACTTCTCATTGATTATTTATTCTTTTCTTATCAAAGAAGAAAGTCCAAAACTTATTTTTAAAATTTAGTAATTTGAGTCGATAGACTCGTTATTAATCAATGAACTGGTTTGATTTGAAATGAAATTTAAGAAAATAAAAAAAAAATCTTATAATTTTAAATTAAAGCTATATCAAATGTATTAAATTGCCTTTTAATTTTGTGATTTTTAAAAATAAGTCATCTGAAAAATTAAAGTTAAAATATCGCCAAAAATGAAATGAATCATACTTTTTGAAACAAACGGAAAAGGAAATAGTATCATTTTTTTTTATAAACGAAGAGAATAATAATTTATATTGTGATACTGATAACTGTTGATTGTAAGATGGAAATTGGCCACCATAGAAAGTTTCTACCTTTAAAAGGAGAATTTCCTTATTTTAGATTTTTCTTTATCTGTAAAAATTTAAATTTTGAAATTGAGAATTATGATTATCATAAGAATATCTCATCCATATCCAATTAATTAAGGAAAGTACACAATTATTCGCTTAATTTATATCTAAAATTCCTGAGACACTTATACTATATTAAGATTCTATTATTTCTGAACTTATTTTATAAGTAATTTTATACCCTTACTTATTTTACAAGTAATTTTGTACCCCTTTTGACTTACGTGGCACTAGTATGATAAAAAAAAAAATCAACCAACGCTAGGCCCACAAGATAGTGTCACATAGACCGAAAAGGGCTAGAAAATTATTAATAAAATAAATTCAGAGAAATAATAGAATCTTAGTATAGTATAAGTATCTGACATTTCAAATATAAATTGAGGGGTAATAGTGCATTATCTCAACTAATTACATAATTTTATTACTTGAAAAAAGAACAATTGCTTCAAAATGTGAATCATGACCTTTTCATTTCTTTTTATTTTTTGTACTTACAAAATGTACATAAATGTGTAATAATGTTTGCTTTAAATAAAGAGTTCATCGGTTACACCAAACTTTATCATGCTTGTTACATTTTGTAACTATATATTATAATTTATAACATATTATTGTATAAAATTTTGAATTTTCATGGAATAAGGGCAATTTGGGTAATTCATTATTCAACGGTACTTTTGTTACAAACAAAGCTTATGAAAGGAACAAAAAAATTCCATAAAGAATAATGAGAGAGAATATTTATAGGTTAGATAATATGAGACAAAAACTAATAATTGAATTTACAGTAAAAATATTTTAAATTTAAATAGCATGGAGTATTCAAATTATAAAAAAAAATGTAGCACGTTCAAATTATAAAAGCAATTTGTTGTCAAGATTCAAAATGATAGATTTTCACACAATAATGAGAAAAATAATGTATTGAATATCAACATTAATATATTTTATATGTCCACGACACATTAAATTAAATTAGGAACAAGTAGTATTATATAAAATATCATAATTGAGGTAAATTAATGATGTAGTAGGAATATAAAATGCAATAGTCGAAATATACACACATATTTTATTGAGTATTTGCTAATTTTCTTCATCGCTATTATCGAGTGATTTTACATATCATGAAATATTATTACGTTGTTTATATCGAGTATATTCTATGAAAACATTAAGTAATAAGAATTCAAAATATCATACATTGATTAATCAAATATAAGTTCAATAAACACCAAAAAAAAAATTAAATTAGATCAGATCGATTCATGAAATACCTTTTCAGATATTTTCAACGTCCCAATCATTTACAAAATGTGAGATATATTTAATTAAACTCAACGAGATTTATTCATTTTTTCTTTTGAATAGATTATCAAAACTTCATTATAAATATCAAGCTAATTCTGGGGATTTAACTAACCTACTAGTAACTCTTTTTGTCTTAATTATTTATTTTCTTTGTTCTAATTTATACGACACATTTTATATTTTGAGAATCAAACAATTTAAGTTCGACCAGAAATTTGCGTATGAAATCTTTAATTTTTTTGAAATGAAATTCGAAAAATGACATATAAAATGAGACAGAGACGATATTTAAAGCTCGGTGGCTTAATTACAAGGAGTATGTAGTCTATTCTACAAGTACTTGGCATTATAGTGTTGACCACTTTGACATTAAACAAAATTAATGAAGAATCAACTTTAATTTGAATTTCGAAAAGAACCAGCTGATTTAATTTAATAGTGGGACCAAAACTTTGATTTTTTTTTAATTAATTCAAACCATAAAGTGTATATACCCTACATAAAAAGGTTTATAACATAAACAAATTAAAATCAATCATTAATCTTTTCTCATGATACTAACTCTTTTGTTAGTTTTTTTTTAAGTACGAGGAACTATCCAACTTTAACGTTGTTTAAATTTTGCTCTTTGTAACTTTTTTTTTTTTAACATAATCAACATTAAAGTAATGAATATTCAGTTAATTTGTAGTAATTAAAGGCTACTGGAATTCAAATTAGTTATAATGACATATCAATATAATCAAAATAACATTTGTCTATCAATTTGGCATAAAAAGATCAATAATTTGTTGATTAGGGTTCGACTGTGCCATTGACACCATTTTGAGTAATAGTGTTAAAATGGCACAATCGAACCCTACTACATGTGTTTAAATGGTACAAGACTCGATTGTAGTGGTTAAGTGAAAAATTATATTAATTTTAAATATACGTCAAGATAAATTCAGTGAATCGATTATCTGCTTATAATATGACATATATTGTTGCAAAAGAGCCTAGCAACTTCTCAGTGTTCAAATTAAAGTTTCCTTAATCATTTCTGATTTTTCTAACATGATAAGAAACCATTAATTTACAAGTTAATTAAGTAGCATGACCCCATCTATGTGAGGTATAGTCGAATGTCAGTAATTCATGATCTTTTTAGTTAGAAATTTCGAGTTTGAAATTTAAATATTAGAAACCTTACGAGAAAAAAGTGCAATCCTTTTCTTTTTAGTAGGCAATTGAGTTACAAATTCAAATTAATCGAGTCAATAGATTTTGAATTACTAGGAGAAAAGAGATTACGCGCCATATACTTATCACCTATAGTATCTGTTTCAACTGGATTTGATCTCTAAAGTAATTGATACTGTGATGTGACTTGGTAGTTAGGCGACAAATCAGTATAACGAAAAACACATTCAAATAAAGTTGCTCAGACTCTTAAAAAATGTCACCAAAAGTGTGTCCCATCCTCCAAATATAGCGCACTTATGGAAAATCTGACACAGATGTAGTAACGTTTTTAAAAGTCCGAGCAACCTAGGATGGAAGTACCAAGTTACATCACAGTATCAATAACTTTTCGAAGTGTAATTTTCAAGAATACTGACTTCAACTTTCTTGCAACTGACTACTTGTGGGTCAAGTACTTTCCTGGTTGAGTATATTTCACAGCATTGCAAGATATTTATTGTTTCTCTTTACTTGTTTGGTTGGAGCTGTGTGGGTCTTTTTCTAACAAATATTTGGTGACACAGGGAAGAAGTTCAGGACAATGTGGTCTCTTTCTCTTGCAGGTGCAGCCAAAAAGCACAAATCAAAGTGGAATAGACCAACTCACTGGTCCCTAGTACCAACCAACAGTATTGAAATGGACTGCAAAATATGTCATCAGTGAAAGAATCTGAGCGTCCAACCCAAAACGTTAAGGAAATGGGCGGGGTCTTCCCCTTTGGAGACCCTTGCACAATTGATGAAGGACAAAGTGTAGTATTATGTAATGGGAATGGACCACGAGATAAAATATCTCTATGAAGATTCCACTTCTTTACAGACCAACTATTCTTTCTGCAAGTTTCAGCCAAGATCACAGAATGTGAAGTTTCACAATAAATCACCAGAAATTGGTTGGTTTCACTAGTGGTATGTATGTCCAAAACAATAAGAAAAAAGAGGGTGATAAAAAGCATATTATAAACAGCAGCAGTGTCAACAAACTCAGCTTTCTGAAATTTATTTGATCATGGGGAAGCAATATGCTCTCTGATACAGCTAACAGATGTGAACATGATGGTGCTTTGAAAAGAAAAAAAAATGGATATTTTAAGTTAGGAATCCCCAATAATCAGCCACCATAAGGCCGGACCCTATCTTGGGCACATATGTATTTCTCGGATGTATGTAGAAACATCAGAATGTTCAATGCAAGATCTAGGCATACAAGTCGTCAACATTGCACTCTCCCAGATAAACTTTTATGCTGTGAGGAGTACCACAATTACCTTCGGCAATAAGTGCTCTGTCATTAGCAGCCATGTGTGCAATAATCTTATAGATCATTTCAATCTGCCAAATGGCAAAAAGGGCAGTCAGCAATTTGCAACATATTGTATGTGTAAATAAAGAAAAAATGATGGAAGCCATAGAGAGATGGATCATACATCGTCTTCACAATGACAACGTTCAGCTATTTCATCCAGAGTAAGTGGTTCAACAGGCTGTTTACAGCTGGAGAAAGAAATAACATAGTTACTAGCTGTCATCTCACCAAAGAGAGAACTTGAAGGAAAAGAATTTACACCTGTATTTTATAACCCAAGCCAGAACAATGAGATCTCATCGACTTACCTGGCCTCATTAAGTACTTGAAGGACACGCTTTTGAAGCGCAAGAACTTCTCCAGCAGCTTTTTTCCCAGCTTCCACACCTGATGCCATAATAGATGTTAGTTGGCCTTGCATGAATAGGACATAATTAACTTCAATTAAATTCCAAGAGGAAATGGTTGAACCAACCACCCTTTAAAATTTGAACAGAAGAAAATGACCTCATGAAGATCTTGTGTTTTATGTTCAGATCTTATGTGTAAATATAAAGATCACTCGAGAGATCTTGTCATAAAACTAAAAAAAGAAGTTGTAATGGGGCTACAAAACCAACTGAACCAGTGAGCCAATATGGTATCCTCATCTTGAAGTCTTATCTAATTATCATTCAACTATGATACAGGATAGACAGAGGCTAGTGGTATTAGCACAAATTTACATAAACAAGCATTAGCATTTAACTCTTATTAAAGTCCATTTAAGGAACAAAAGGATAAAGGAAATACCAGGTTGATGATAAGCGTTAATGTTGACAAGTGAAGCATAAATCCCAACAGCTCGCTCATAGAGTGCTACTAGAGCTCCAACAGATCTAGGTGTCACTTCCTGCACAGTGACTGTGATAGACTCCCGATTGTTCGAATACAGAGCTGACCTTGTTCCCTGCAGTACATGGATCAACCTTCTGAATAAAGCAATAAATAGCAAGAAAAATAAAACACAAAGAACAAAAGATTGTTACTGTGTAAGGAAAAAAGTATGCAACATAAATCAAAAACTGTGAGATTTTGTGAAGGCCACGAGTCAAACATTCACAAAAATCTCTTATGATAAGGTAAATTTTTATTAATATCATTACCAAGGAAGCACTGACAAGTTCAAAGAGTATACAAAAAGCTGGGAATTTTACACAGTGCCTAGACAATTTAAACTTCATTTTTATCAGGAGACAATTCAAACTTCTTTACAAATTATCTTTTGTTCATCAACTATCAATTGCATGGTAGGTCAGTTTATAGAGCATTCAACATCTCACTGTATGAAGCCTCTAGAACATCTTGCATTTCTTGCACTAGACCTTTACTCCCCCTTCCAATCTCTCCACTAAACTGAAATATTACTAGAACTAACCTGTAACATTCCAAAGAGGTAGTCGCCACAAGTAACACCAGGTTCAAGCTCCCAATCATGACCAGGGGGCCTATCACGCAATACTTCGATAAATGTCGCAAAGAAATTGTGCACACCTTCTCGTAGTTGTTGAATATAGCTGGAAACAAGAAAAAGAGGAAATTAAATTTACGGTGAAACAATGACCAGTTAGCAAATACTTGGACAAACTTCAAAAGAAAGTACACCAGCCTCTGTATTGTCATTTTCTTGTTTATTTTTCTTTAGTGATGAGTGAGAAGTACAATCTAAACTTACGCATGTTGATCTGTGCTCCCTTTGTTTCCATAAACGCTGATCCCTTGATTCACCTGTGAATGGAAAAAAGTAGTATAAACATAAACACCAGAAATCTTTTTCACAACTGAGATTCTATCAATAATCTGAATTAGTGAATGAAGGGAGATCTTATTCATAACTGAACTTCTTAACAGCCTAGACAAGTGGACAAAGGACAAGGCAGGTACACAAAAGATACTATAGGATTTGTTAGAGTGGCTTAGAGTCCCACATCAATTGGGGAATGGCCAGGTGGTGTACTTATATGGACTTGGCCAATCATCACCTCATGAACTAGCTTTTGGGGTTGAATTAGGTTCACGTGGCATATCTTTACATGGTATCAAAGCTAGGCTCATACCCATTTGGGCTCCTGGTCCACAATGCAGCTAGACGTGAAGAGAGGGGGGGGGGGGGTGTTAGAGTGGTCAGAGTCCCACATTGGTTACGTTGGTTGGGGGATGGATTAGTGGACAATCCTTTCCTAATGAGCTAACTTTTGGGGTTGAGTTAGATCGGTGCCAGCCATATCTTTACAAGATTAAAAAGAAGTAATTATAGGGTTCCTTTTATGAGAGGTGGTTGTCTAATTTGCTGCACGTATGGGGTTACATGAGTAAGAAGAAACACATCTATTCTGGGTGGTTTTAATCTGAAAAAATTAAAAGCTGGAAACTATAATAAATATACCCGGTTACCGTCCAGGTCAAACTCTTTCCCAAGAGACTCCATGACAAGCTGCTGTAAATACCTACTGAATAGTAATAAACTGTCCTTGTATGGGAGGACAACCATATCCTGCAAGAGATAAGAAACAGCATATCCACATAGTCAAATACACAACTATATGTTCCTCCGACATCACAACCACAAATCTGAAGGTAAACCAGACCTTGGATCCAACTCCATCAGTTGCCCAGTACCAACACAAAGCAAGTAACGCTGCCGGGTTATCCCGAACCTGATGACAAATAATAAGTTGGTGCAATAGCAATCATCAATTTGTTCTAGTACAAATCAAAGACAGATTCTTGAAGTATAAAAATAGATAATGGCCCATCTTATTTATTCCTGAAGTCAGCCAATAAAAGAAACTATAGCTCCTATAATTCTACAAAGAAATTTATTTCAATTGTATGTACTTGGAAGATTGACTAGTTATTCTCAAAACTTCAAATACAAAAGAGTCTTTTATATGCCAAGAGAACATGAAAAAGGCCATATAGTCATACCACAGTGGTCCTGTTTGCTTCGTCCATCAATGCAGCACCAGCGAGCATCTCTCTAATATCAATTCCCTGGAGTGAAAAAATATGAGTTGTAATGTGACACAAATGTTTAAAGACAAGATGAAATAATTCCCCGTGTCTAATTCTATACAACAAAGCCTGGCTGACCTTGGATTGTAAGTGTTGTCCTACTTAAATAAAACATGCTTGGTAAAATTAGAAGTTTTTAAGTTCTGGAGGTTGTATATAAGTCAATTTGATAAAGACAATATCACACCAACCATCACATTCATTTACACAAATGAATTCGAATTTCTGAAACTTGGGAGAGTTACATGAAATATTGTTTCTTCTAGAATTGTGATGAAATATTCTTTCTTCTAGAATTGTGCCGAGAGTTTGGGAAGTTTAAAGCAGTGAATTTTGATATAGAAACAAACTGATATTAGATATGTGACTTTAGGAGTGTCAAACCTGAAGTGCAGCTGGAAGTAGACCAACTGCAGACATTTCTGAGGTTCTTCCGCCCACCCAATCAAACATAGGGAATCTGGCCAACCAACCCTCAATTCTAGCAGTGTTGTCAAGCAATGAGTTTTCTTGTGTAATGGCAACACCCTGCACATGAGTGTCAGTAAGCAACAATGAGAAGTGAGAACTACTCAAGAGCAATGCTATGCATAGTCTGCAATGTATACTATAACGGAAAGTGAACAAAAAGACGGAACCAGAGGATAACAGACCAAGCAGAAACTTTTCATAGAACTACTAAAACTCCTAAACCAGTAGATGCAGATCAAACAAAGGTAAGCCGGTCATTATGTTAATTTAACTCTCTTACACAGAACTTCCATTTGCTTAACTAAATATGATACTCAACAGAAAGCTACTCCACCTTATGGCTAAAAAATATGAAAGCAGAAAAAAGAACCTGAGGTCAAAACCTGTTTTGCGAATATCAGGCCAGCTTCACGGAAGGCCTTCTGAACTTCTAGCAAGCCATTTCGGGTTTCTGGAGTGCCTCCACTCTAAGTAACATAAAAAGATCAAAAAGAGCATCAGAAAATCCTCTATTTAAGCAGCCCCCAGTGCTTTATCATAGTGGTGAGAGTGCAACGTATGATGTGTAGGTTAGTCGTACGTCACGGGTTCAACACTGCCACAGAACAAAAGTGCGGTGTTTAAGTGGAGGAGGGTAGAGGAGTTGACTCATTATCTACCGAATTCCGAGCCGTGCGTCACTAGCCCTTGGAGATTTCTTGGTTATCAAAAAAGATTCTCTATTTTTGTTAAGGAAAAAAACAGAAACTAGATGCATAACCACCTTTGAAATAACAATAACAAGTGTTGAAGCCAGCTCAGGGCCAAGTTGCGCAATTTGATGATCAATGCCTGCAGGATCTGTGTTGTCGATAAATCTTATCTGCCAAGAGATGACAAAGCATAGTATGGATAAAAAAGGTAAGCAAGAGTACTACACATGTATACAATAAGGAAGATTTATTATGAACTATGTAAAAGACAATTTATACTTTCAAATCCTTCATTATTAAGTGCATAAAAAGGTAAGCAAGAGTACTACACATGTATACAATAAGGAAGAATGAACTATGTAAAAGACAATTTATATTTTCAAATTCTTCATTATTAAGTTTTCAGCACAAGTTATTTAGCATCGTTTATCTACACTCTTAATGAGAGGAAGACAGTTCAGTGGAGAACCTCATTATTGCTTTTCAAATAAGAGAACAATATCATCATGATCACTACAGATGCAAAAAAAGGGATAGGATTAAGTCAAGTCACTTGCATTCGGTTTGATGTTGTGCAGCACCAGTTTAAGCAAAGGTGCACATTAGATGGCGACATACTGGAAACTTTATGATATATGTATTCACAACATGTTGACAAAATATGCTCAATATAGGAAACTGACCAAGAAGATATATTCCTCTTTTCTTCTCACATGATTTGAAGTTGAGGAAAATTTGGTAAAACACCTTAATACTTTACTAATAAAAGAGTGAGTTCAGTTACCCAGAAATTTCAAAACATAACAAGCACTGATAATTGAACACAACTGCCACTTACCTTCAGAGGAGGGTTGTCAGGTGCCAATGCCTCAGCCACAAATTGTGGTCCAAGAGCTGAACCACCAATTCCAACAGAGAGAATTTGTGTAAATCGGCCTCCAGAAGGAGTCTTGACCTGCAAAGTAGATGTTGTAATTCACAATAAGTTGATCAGGCTTTGGGATACAACAACCCGTAACCAATCAAAGGAGCCAAAATATGCTTTCAGATGTTGAGGCTTAAATTTTTTAGAAGTTAGAAACATAAAGTATATTACAACTCTAAAGTCAAAAGCTCCTTATAAGCTTATTACTACTTACTATTTCCATTCCCAAACAATCACTGGAACTACATTACTCGTATCATACAAATTTTTAACTATATCAACTTGAAATGCCTCCTGGTTGATCAAAAACAAATAGAGATCATTAAAAAATGGCCAAAGTTAAGATTTTTATAGCTTAAGATTATTCGAGCCAACCAAAAGGCAATCAACTACACCTCAATTCCAAAATCAGCTTTACAAGTGCTCTGAACACAAATTAGGGGTTCTTAATGCAGCACAAAAAAGGCAAATGAAAGGATGGACTTTTAGCTGAAACTCAGAGAGCAGAGTTGACACCAACTGACCTTACCACTGACGACATCATTTGCAAACTCACAAACAGCTTCAAGAGTATTCTCAATCTGCAACCTGAGAAATGAGTTGGGAGCAAGATGAGGACTTCTCAACCAATAGTGACCCACCATTCTACCCTCATCAGGGTTTGCAATAGCCCCCTTCTCCAAATCCACCATATCCTTAAACGCCTTCTGCAAACGAGGCTCCATTTCCTCAAGAAACCCATCACTGAATCCAACCCGACTGATATCCAAATACAAACCCAACTCCTTGTGCTGATAAAGCCACTCAACATATCTCTTCCATAGAGCATTCGGGTTTTTCTCCAACCCAACATTCTCCTTCTTCAACTTATGTACCACGTCATTGTTTCCGGCCGACAAGCTCGCTGAAACCTCACGCGCCACCGCGTGAACATGGAATCTTGATTTATTGGGCAAATAAATTGAACCCAATTGGGAAGAAGTGATTTTGTGAATGGATTTCACTTCAGATTTGAAAGATGAAGAAGGTGAATAGATGCTAGATAGAGAAGAAGAAGCCATTAATTCCACACACCCAATTAATAAAAGAGCTGTAAAAGCAAATTAAGAAGCGATATAAACAAGGAGAAAGAGAGATCAAGAAGCCATAGTTGAAAAAAAACAAAGTCCCTTTTGGTTTATTTGGCTTTTGGAAGGTAAAGGGGGTTCCTTTGTATACTAAACTAGTGCTGTGATGGTCATTGTTGGTTGATATTTTACTACTACTTCTTTTTGTATACAGGGCATTGTATGTGACAGTATTAAATATTTCAAAGTGTAAAACAAGAAGTTGATATGGGGTTGGTGTCAATTTACAGGCTGAGATTGGTTGGTGATGATTTTGTTTTTTTGGAGGTATTGGTGCTATTTTGTGGTAGTCCAAGGACATGGGTCAGCTTCTTGGATATTCTTCTTCTATGTTAGTTTGATTCGATCAATTCTTTTAACTTGTATAAATATCATGTATTTTTTAATAGGCATTTTGGACATACTTCACACCTCATATTTGATAGTTCTAGTGTGGTGTTTGGACCAATGTTGCGTGTTGGTGTAGAGAGCAGATGCTTAGATAGATGTGTTGGACGTACTAGGAGAGATATGATTAGGACTGAAGTTATATAAGACAATGTACGAGTGACCTATATGGTGGACGATACCAGGAATGTCAAGCTAAGATGATTCAGGCATGCAAAGAGGATGTGAGCGGACATGCCATAAGGTGTGAGAGATTGATTGTAGACTTGTAGAAGAAGTTTAAGAGAGGTAGAGATAGGCCGAAGATGATTTAAGACAAGGTAATTATACACTGTATGATATACATTTAGCTTACTAATGAAATGACCCTAAGTTGAAAGGGGTAGAGATCGAGGATTAGGGTAGAAGGTTAGTAGGTAGTTGATGTTGGCGTCTTTTCCCATCTCCTCACAACCTTATTAGTAGTGGTGTTTAGAATTTGTTTCTTCAAGTTTTGATTATTCCTTGCTTCATTTCCTTTGAATCTTGATATTTTATTGTCATATTTCTTCTCTTTTTTTACAACTCTACTTTGTTATCGTAAACAACCTTTCTATTCAACACAAGTAGGAGAATGGTGATATCTTACCTCCCCACAAATTCTATCTACGAGACTATGATGAGTATGTTATTGTCGTTAATATCCTTCAATGTATACAATAAGTAACAACTAACACAAGAGATGTGCAATTAATCCTCTTCTCTTCATATGTGATTTTGGCAAATGTTGTCACTTTTGATTGAGGAACATTTGCTTCAATTCTGTTGCATTATGGGCCACCTGATTAGGATGTGTTTGCAACCATTCAAATTGTTCTACCTTGTCATAGTCCAAGTAGTAATGAGATCAACTTGTGCTTCCATTTCAATTCAACTTCAATAGTATCACTTTATTTACATGATTTGTTACGACAAAAATCAACTTTTTCTTCTCTTTCTATGATTGTAATTCTTTACGTGGACCTAGTATTTACTAACAAGGATTTGTGGTGGAGTTATAAATACTCTTTCATCCTTAATTAAGAGATCTCGAGTTGAATCCCCTTAGTACATAATCACTTTAAGATGCACCCTCCATGTCGGACTTTTCGAAAAAAAGTAGTAGTAGTATTTGTTTTCCATGATTCCCAAGATAGCTAATGTTAATTACTAGATGAGAGGTTATGGAGAATACAAATTAAGATACTTTCGATTATTATTATATTATTTTGTTGTAGTTGTATCATGTTAATTTTTAATATTTTGTTATAACTTCTTCACTTTCGTATTTCTTTTCAAAACTTTATTTTTAAAAAATTGAGAATATATCGATAACAATCTCTCATTTCTCATCGATTATCCTGAGTATATAATTATTATAGTGTTATTTTTTTTCTCTTTTATTAACGTTTACATATTCTTTTTGTTTTATTCCAACTAGAAATGAATGTATAAAGAAGAAGAAATAATTGAATGTGACCTACTCCTTTTGTTAAATTTAATTACATTTCTTAAAAGAAAATCATGCTAATTCATTATATATATCGTTAGTCAACTCAATGGTTTCATAATTAAAAATAATAATATTTTTAGAGCTCGTATATATAATACTACTGCATTGTCAATTATATCAAATTAAATTATATATTTATGGTTCTTTAAGATAATCAAATTTTAACCATTGAATTGTTTTCACCATCATGTATGTTTTTTATGTAGGAATTATATCTCATAATCTTGAATCTATACGTATTATTTAAGTTAATTTTTTCTTTAAAAAAAAAATACTTGGTTTATTATCAACATCAACAAATTTCATTATATTTCTATGAAAAGCTTTGAAGTCTCGATTTATTGTTAGAATAAATAAATATATTTATGATGGTTCATTTTATTTAAGTTTGATTTTCATGATTCAGACTTCAAAAGTCCTATAGTTGACGTACATAATTTCACAATTTCGAACTCCATCTCACACCATTAAAATTATTAATATTTTTTTTAATAGTATTTGAATAAAATAAGAAATATTTTAGGTATTAAATGTCCAAAGTTAAGGTCCGAAAAACCGTCGTAATGTATGAGTTATGCTAATAGTTAATAAATTTATAAGCCCAGCCCTCATCTATTCTAAATTCAATCTCTATATGCTTTTACTCTTAATTTAAATTTATTTAAAGATAATAGGCCAAATACATAAGCAGATACTTAAACTTGTTGGGGTTTTTCCTCAGGTATTTCAACTACGTCATTTTCCTATTGAATCATTGAATCTTCATAATTTGTTCCGTTTAAACAAACACCGTTGTCTGATGTTGAACTTGATTTATGAGGGATATTGATAGAGGATACATATGTTGCTCCACAACTCATTAGTCCAATTGATAGTGAAAATGTTCGAGAATAATTGTGTTTTATCATTTGAACACATTAGAAAACAAATGAGACTAACACGGTTTGTCATCATTCCTTCAATCAAAATTATTACAATTCGAACACAGTTGAAGGCATTTACAATAGAAAAGCCGATCAAAATCAACCAACAATATTTTAAATGAATAAATTATGGGTGGTTCAATGATTCAATAGAAAAATGACATAGTTGAGATATCCGAAGAAAAAAATCCAACAAATTTAGAGATCTGTTTATATATTTGGCCAAGATAATAATATAACTTGTGAATATTATGAAAAGAAATTATAAATATATAGTATAAATTAAAAAAAATAATTATTCAGACTAGATAATAATAATAATAATTTAAAAACAAGGAAACAATCCAAACAAAAGTACAAAAATAGCCCCAGAGGATTTTGAAAAATGAAAAATGTTCCAAATTAGTCGATTTTTCCTAATTTTTGTTTAATTTTAATTTTAATTTTTTTTTTTTTGGCTCTGCCTCTTCTTGTGGGATTGTCACTTGCCTCTTCGGATTAGATAAAATTCTCTCATATTAGCGGGTATCTAGACATGCTTTTTATTATTTTTTATCTAAGATAAAACTTCAAAAAAAAAAAAAACTAGATTTTTATCATATATATATTGATTTTTTTCCAACATTTTTTTTTCTGTCGGCTCTGGTAAGAAGAATCAGATAAATCCTTTGTGGTTTTTTTTTTTTTATATTTGCAGTGCTGAAACTATTTTTTGAAAAGAAAAGATGATGTGGGACGAGTGGGGCAATGATTTTGGACAAGAATATGAGGAAGAACAGCAGCAGCAGCAAGAAGAAGATGATTCTTATCTTAAATTTGATTTCTTGTCAGTGTTGTCTAAACCCAAGGTACTTTTATCTGAGGATTTTGGTTTTTCTTGGTTGAAATTTGTGTAAAGTTTGTATTTTGATTGGTGGGGTTTGCATTTCTTGACTGTTTTCTGTTATGTGTAGGATTATTACAGGATAGTGGTGGTGGATTTTGGTTTTGTTTTAGAATTTAGTTTTTGATTGGTGGAGTTTGCATTTCTTAACTGTTTGTGTTATATGTAGGATTATTATAGGATTATGGTTGTGAGTTTTGGTTTTGTTTTAGAAATTTGTGTCAAGTTTGGGTTTTTGATTGGTTGGGTTTGTATTTCTTCACTTTTTGTGTTATGTCTAGGAGGATTGTAGGATTCTGGTTGTGTGTTTTGGTTTAGATATTTGTGTCAAGTTTGGGTTTTTGGTTGGTGAGGTTTGCATTTCTTGACTATTTGTGTTATTTGTAGGATTACTATAGGATTTTGGTTATGGGTTTTGGTTTCATTTTAGAAATTAGTTGTCAAGTTTGTGTTATTTGTAGGATTGTTATAGGATTCTGGTTGTGGGTTTTGTTTTTTGCTATAGAAATTTGTGTCAAATTTGGGTTTTTGTGTTCCTCAAATGTGTATGTAGGATTATTTTGGGATACTGGAAGGGAATTTTGGGTTTATTTGTTGGGATGTTGTGTGAAGTTGCAGTCGTGACTTGTGGTTTGGCATTTCTTGAATGTAGGATTACTATAGAATACTGGAAGTGGATTATGATGCCACGGAGGAGGTCATTCGATCCAATTTTATCCGTCTTGCGTTGGTTAGTTTTCATTCTATCCATGCTAAACCAATTCCTTTATACCTGGTTTATGATTTTTCCACCTTTGTGAGTGTTATACATGTCATTGTATCTGATCTATGAGGTGCGTATATCTCATTTTCTTAGTTCGACCATTGTTTTATAATTTTTGTTTTGGGGACAGAAATGGCATCCGGATAAGCAAAAAGATCAGGATAGTTCTACCTCAAAGTTTCAGGAAATAAATGAGGCATACCAAGGTTAGTTCTTTCTCAAAGCTGTTATCATTTATTTGATTCTTAACTGGCTATGTCCTAAGCCTTTTACAAATCAAAGATGATTTATACAGAGGGGTCAACCTGCAATCAGTCAATATTTAGTTCATACCTGGGTTTTGTTGGAGTGAGTTTGTTTAATAACATATGTCTACTGCTAGTAACATGATTGATTGAGTAACTTGAGAATCAAACACTTGTTTCCCATCTAGATTCAGGCAAGATGGCTGTTGTTCCATCAATTGTACAGTCAGTATCGAGACGTTCCTGTTTATATGCCAAATATCATATTCTTTAAGCCAAATTATAGGTCTTAGAATATAAGAAGATCAGTTCTGTTGAAGAACTTGGGATAAAAAAATTAATTTGGTGAGTCTTTTAGTGTCTGAGATGAATTTGTTTGTTCAGACTTCAGGTAAATGAATATTTTCTATGAAGACAAAATTGTGTGCTAAAGTTGAACTCCTAGATTCTAGAATAGTCCAGTAGAGGGTGACTAACATTCGGTTTTCGAAACACTTGAATCTGCATTTGCCAACTAATCATAAAAGTTTAGAATAGTGAGAAAGAAAATTTCAGCAATTTTTGTAAGAGTAATTCTGAAGGTCTAGAATTGTTGAAGAGTGCAAATGAGATTAATCTGGTGCAAAGAATGGTCCATTTATGTCATAACAAGCTTGTGAAGACTTATGTTTCTCATTGGCCGTGTTTTTGAGAATTTACAACTGAACTCAACTCAACTGCGTCACGTTTCAAACTAGTTGGAGTTTTGTAAAATGAATTATGTGAATCCATTCCATTTAATAAGAAAACGAAAATCTTATCTCCCAAATCATTGTACATTTCCATTTGAATTAGGAATTCTGTCATTCAATATTCCGAAGGTTGCCTGTTTTAGTATAGGTGTCAATGTATTTTAGGTGGGGTTAGACTTGGCTATGCTTTCTGTGTTAACCAACTGATCTAGGAATTACAAGTTCACTAAATGAGACTTCAATTATTGTTTGTTAGACAAACTTAGAATATATCAGAAGAGGACCCTCATCATGATCTTTCTAGTTAATCGTAAATGAAAAATTTAATGCAACCTAATTATCCAAGTTATGACTGGTATAAACTGTTTGAGTGCGTTTGTAAGAGGTGTCTTTATTTCCTGAGCTGTCTATCTTGTTGCATATTGTCATTGTGGGAAAAGAAACAATCCAATCTAAAATGATGTATGAAGTTAGTGATATAGCGAGATAAATAGACTGATGCTTTAGAGCTTGTATTTGCGTAGTCTTACAGAGTCTACACACAACTTGAGGAGATGAACATAGGCAATTATCTCTTAGTGTGTGAAGTATGTCTTTTTAAGTGGATTGTGCAAGGATACCAATTCCTCGGAACTTTCTTTTGACAGTGGTTTTAATACTATCTGCTATGGTATGTGGGTGAATGGGAGAGAGAGAGAGAGAGTAATTTTAAGCTTGATGCCAGCATGCAGGAGCTTAAGTTATGAATTCCGAACCTAAATTTGAATTATATAGGTGTTACTTAAAGTCCTCCTTACTTTTGGAGAGTTATCCTCCTTGACATCATTGACTTCCCAAGGTAGATAAAATTTACGGCATATATGAAGTTTCACAACACAAAAAAAAATTGCGCTTTGGATTTGTCACTTGACAACAGTTGTATATAAGCTGCCTTGTCGGACAATGTGATAATGCAGACTACAGTGACATTTTACCAACTTTTTACATGTCTTAGATTTTCAAATCCCACTCTTACGCTCACCTTTGTATGTGTCTGTTTCTCCTTAAAATTAAGGGCATTTGTTGTGTTTCTCGATATGCTAACTTTCCAATTGCGTCAAAACAGTTCTGAGTGATCCTGTGAAACGACAAGAATATGACAACAAAGGGATGCTACGAGCCTATGATTACAATATCGTCGTAAGTTTCCTCCCAATTTCTTCCTGGTTAGTTTAGGTAACTATATCTTCTTTCTTAACACTGCTCTGATGTTTGATTGCAGGAATACCTTAATCGCTACAAGGGTCTTATTCTAACGTGTAACGGTCTTGGTATGAAGCACTCAATATGGTAAAAAACCAAGACACACCCTCTCGTTGTAGTATATCTTGCGATCCTACTGGCACCACCACATATTACAGGAGTTGGAATGCACAAAAGCTGGATCTGTAGTTGACATCAATTAGGCTATTGTACTATCTTTGCACATGTACTGCCCTATTCACAAACCTCATTTTAGAGTACTGTTTATAAGAAACCTTGTTTCTTCTATTCTATCCTCTTCTCTTTTTGGGAGGTGTATCGACTGAAGAACTGGTGGCTCTCGTTCTCATAGATTTCTTTCGAGAATATCCATGGATTTTTATGTTGATCTTAAATCATGGTTAAGAATGAAATGCGGTTGTGGTTGTGCACACATTTTCTATCAAATTATTGTTGAAATGAGCTATGTGTTAGTTGAAATGAGTTATTGCATAGCCCCTGAGCTTATTCAAATGCAAACTGCTACCCTTTTTCTGGTAAAATGCATAACAGATGCAGATTAAAGTTCCATTGAGCATATGTTGATGTCTGCTGCTAGCTAATGACGCCGAAATTGGCATATTCAACTATCTTCTTTATAAAAAAAAAAAGTCACTGAAGAAGAATACAAAATGCCTAAAATCACAACACATGTGAGTAGTAACTATTGCAGAACCAACTCATCAAGTAATTGAAATGCAGGCAACAACTTTCTTTCCCTGCATATCACATCAATCAACATACTCCATGTCTGAGGTTCTGGCTTAAACCCCATCTCTAACAGCCCAAACAATGCCAAAGCTGCATCGACTGCCTTTCCAGCCTCGCATAGTTGAACTATCAGTTCATTAGATGTAGCAAAATGGGGCACAAATCGTCTAGCCAGCATCAAACCCAACAAGTCCATCGCCTTTTCGAGCTCACCTTCTTTACACAAGAAATTTAACACAATCCTGTAACTTTCTTTACTTAGATGGACACCATCATAAGGTAACCTCTCAAGCATATCGAAAGCTTCACTTGATCTAGAGGCTCTGCACAATCCCCCGAGTATGATTTTTATTGTCACATCATCAGCTTTACACCCTTTATCCTTCATTTCTTCAAGTAACTCGATGCCTTCGTCAACCTTACCAGCCCTACAGAAGGAATTGATTAATGTTGTATATCCTACTACATCTGGTTTTAGGCCTACTCCCTTCATCTCATGAAATACCTCCTTGGCATCTTCAACTCTTCCTTCTTTACAAAATCCATTCATCAAAGCTGTGTAATTAACTATATTTGGTTGACATCCATTTTTCCTCATGAATCCTATTATATTCCTAGCTCTATCCACCTTTCCTGCACGACAAAATGCATTTATTAAGATATTGTAAGTCAATGCATCTGGCGGAATCTGATCCTTAGCAAGCATTTTCTCAAAAAGGTCAAGTGCATCTTGAAGCCTTCCACATCGGCATAAGCCATCCATGAGGGTGCTGTAAGTAATCAAGTTAGGATGAGAAACTCTGGACTTCCTCATCTCTTCTACTACTACAAATGCAGCGTCAACATCCCCTTTTTTGCAATGATACTTGACCAGGATATTGAAAATGCATGTATTGGGCTTCAAATGCAGATGCTTCTGCACGTTTAAGAGAAATTCCTTCGCCAGTTCAATCTGTTTTGCTTCAACAAGCAGATTCAGACATGTGCTAATGGCATTAAGGGAAGGCTTTTCCCGAACAATAGGCAAGATTGCATCAAACATCTCTAGAACCTTTTCATGGAGAGAGGATTTGGAGTAATGCTTCATGAGATTTGTAAATACGCCTTCATGAAACTTGCAAGTTTCATATCTCATCTGATGAATAATAGCCTCAACTGTTTCGAATTTCTTGCAAACAGCTAGTCTATGGAGAAGAACAGCATAGGTGGAGTTGTTGTGACTGAAACCCTTCTGGTCAGAAACCTTGTTAAAGATCTCCAGGGCACGTAGTGCATCCCTCTCTTGTTTTATCAAATTGACTGCGGATTCATGAGATATATACTTGCGTTTTCTTGGCACTTGTTGTGAAGTGCCATCTCTCTCGATAGGAGCATCTGGCCTCGGGGAATTCCTGCGCTGGTAATCCAGAGGAGAAATCCATTGAACTGAAGATGAAAATAACCTAGATGAAGAACAGAGACTGCATTTCGTGTGCCCAATAGCTTTCATCCAAGTTAACAAGACTGCAGGATCCGTGACTCGAATTCCGCCAGAAGATTACATGCAGCTGTTAGGGTAGAGAAAAAAAAAGTTATACTCCATCCCAACTCTCATACATACATGAGATTAAGCACAATCGGCTCAAGTCTTTTCTTTACCCCCTCAAAATTTTGGCCTAACACAACACTTTGCATCCACGCAACTATATTTTTCAGTTAACACCAGCACAATCAACAATTTTTACTAAATTCACGGGAGAATCCACTTTTAAAGCTCTCTAATCCAAAATAGGACATAAGTCTTGAACATACCCCTTTTTTTCATGTAAAGATAAACCATCCCCACTCTTTCCGTAGTTTCATTTTCTCACTTCTAATGAATCTAGAAAATGGAATGGTGTATGATATTGTGCAAGTGTTGCATACCTCAACTAGACCATATCAACTATTCGGATTAAAGAATCAGTCATCCATTTGAAAAACGACACATTTTTTCACAACCCAAACCAACAATAATATACCCAGTGTAATCCCACAAGTACACAGACCTTACCTTTCCTAGAGAGATTTTCTCGCTACTAAAAAATCTAGAAAACGGAATGGCATATGACATTGCGCAAGTGTTGCATATTTCAACTCGACCATATCAACTATTTAGATTAAAGCATCAGTCATTCACTTGAAAAAGACACATCTTTTCACAATCCAAACTAACAACAACATACTCACTGTAATCTCACAAGTGGGTTACTCTACCACTATTTTTCGAAAGACCCTACAGCAAAGCAAGTCAGAAAATCCACACAACATCAAGTAGCAACCACTAACACAACAAATAACAATATGGCACACATACCCATCGGAGCTAGACTGAAAACCCAAAATCCTAAAACTAATTTTGAATACTTGGAAACAAAATTTAGAGCAAAATCAGAGAAATCACTACAACATACTACTGTTAAATTGTTTACCAGTTAATGAACGATGGAGCTTACAGTCCAAGATCCCTCTTTTTCACCCCTATTCAAGAAAAGGGTAAACTTAGTAGTAGATTTAACAAGTCAATTCGCCAAATTTGCAGAAATGGACAAGAACCGGTAGAGGGATTCAGTGACGAGATTTTTGTCGACGAGGAGGCTCAGGGTTTTTTGTTTGCAATTGTAAAGTTGAATTTAATCTTTGAAAAATGATTGAGTTGAATTTAAATGAGTTCAAATATATAAGAGAAAATTATTTAATTAGGTAAATATTCTTATTATATGTATTAATTCATTTTATATTTTAAGATTGTTGTATATTAATATGTTATTTTATAATTTTATATGAGATTCAATTTAGATATATTTCATTAAAAATAATTTAAAACTAGAGCTTTATATATTTATTCCTCTCAAACTATGTCTCGTAATTCAAATTCTCACATTATTCCTCTTGTTATTGGATATCAATATTCGACTTTTGAAGTTTGTAATGGATTTCATCCATTTTCTTTTTATGTCGGGTATGTAATTTAATAAAATTGTTAATAGTTATTTTTTTATATTTTTTAAAAATCTATATCTAGATCAAAAAAATTAAAATTCATTATTTTACTTTTTTAAAAATGTTTTCATTATTAAAAAATCTATAATTAAAAGAATTGTTACTCGATACAATCATAATTTACACAACATCAACCTTCATTTGATTTGGACAACAACTAAAAATTCTAAATTGCAGTCTTTTTCTATAGTTATCAATCATAAAGATAGTGACATTTTAGTTGAAAATATATAATTCGAATTTGTTACATGAATCTAAATCAAGATACATTGAATTATTATGAAATTATAATTAATATAATTATCGATAATGAAAACCCACCTAAGCTACATATATTTTTATCGATTTATGAAAAAATTGATATTGAGTAATAGTCCACTTCTATTAATATTCTTTTAGTTCGATTATTATTAGATATAATAATATTAAATTTATATCATTTCATCTTTAAATTTATAAGAGATTTTATATTCGAATCTAATATTTCGGAGAACGAAAAATGAAAAACAGAAAGAAAAGTGTGTTTGACTCCACGTGTATATGGAAACCGAAGAAAAAGGGCGAAAAAACCCCCATAAAAGTCCCCTCTCTCTCTTTTTCTCACTCACACATACAGTGTTGAGAAGTATCGATTCTCATTCGCCTAAATTTTCTCTCTACTTCATCCATGGCGGCTCTAATCCCTGAAAATCTCAGCCGTGAACAGTGTCTTTACTTGGCAAAACTCGCTGAACAAGCCGAGCGCTATGAAGAAATGGTTCAGTTCATGGACAAACTAGTTCTCAACTCCACGCCGGCCGGCGAACTCACCGTTGAGGAACGGAATCTCCTCTCTGTCGCTTACAAAAACGTGATCGGATCTCTTCGTGCTGCCTGGCGTATTGTTTCCTCTATTGAACAGAAGGAGGAATCGCGGAAGAACGAAGAACATGTGCATCTTGTTAAGGAGTATAGAGGTAAAGTCGAGAATGAACTTTCGCAGGTTTGTGCTGGTATACTCAAGTTGCTTGAGTCAAATCTTGTTCCCTCTGCTACTACCAGTGAATCGAAGGTGTTTTACCTTAAGATGAAAGGTGATTATTACCGGTATCTTGCTGAGTTTAAGATTGGTGATGAGAGGAAGCAGGCTGCAGAAGACACTATGAATTCTTATAAGGCTGCTCAGGTACTGTTTGAGTTGACTATTTTTTCCTATTTTGCGGTATCTTCTAGGTTTTGAGTTTGATTTTTGTTTGTGCTTTTTACTTTTCTTCAGATTAGGGCTAATTACTGTTCGGTTTTCTTATTAACTTGCTTTGCTAGTAGGATTTTCATTGAGATCTGAAATTAATGTAGTAACTGTAGATCATTTCGATGTAAATGTAGAGAACTGATCTGAATTTTATATATTTGCTTTGAAAATGTTGTGTAGGTTGGTGCTAATAAAAATAAACTAGCGGGAATTGTTCAATCGAGTTTGATCTTTTCTGTTCCATTATAGCTTTTCTTACTATTGTGATTGAAATTGTGAGAAACGAATTGTTTAGCTACAGCCTACAGGTTAAAGATGATATGACATTGGGCCTCTGGGCTAAACTGCATCTAGGTCTTCCTAGTTATTTGTTGTGATAGCAGGATTTGTGTTGAGATGGGGACAAAGCATCTTGATACTGTAGCTAGATTTCAATATAAATACAGTTTTAGCCATTGCAACCTGGAATGTTCTTTCATTGAGATTTGAGATTGTGATGGAGAATCTTGTATTAGCATATAATGTTGATTTTTCTGCTACGACTTGTCTTCTCATCACATATTTTTCTAATATGTTGTGTAAATGTATTATCTTTATAGAGGAAATAATTGGTACAAGTACAGAGAACACTGTAGCCTTACTCTGTTGTTGCTAAGCAGTGTCACATTTATTATGATGTTTCATATCTGTAACAGATGAACTCCATCCAAGAAGGGTTTTTCAATACCAAATTGTTTTGATGCTTTTTTGAAATTAAAGATTGAACTGAAATGACGAAGAAGTCCTTGTTGTGTTTAGTTAGAAGATTGGTTGTAAAGTGATCAGTGTTTGTAAATATCCAAGATGTGTGCATTAATAAGGCTTACACCCAATTTAGCTATAGTTGTGTCATTGATGTATTTAGGAACACTCAAGGAGCAGTTTGTTTTTACTTGGGTTGGGTGTATGACTCACAAAATTAACTTCACATTCAAGGGCTTTCTAATAGTGATGCGCGTTTTGGACACTGTATAGAGGAGGTTAGGATGATTGCTACCTGGACTTTTCAGTTCTCTGTTTTTGCTCCCTTTAATTCGAAATTATTTAGTCTGGTTTGTGAGTATCTGTTCTACAGTTGTTCATATCCTTGCATTTCATTTTGTATACTGATTTCCATCACATAGTTGGAAAATTGAGTTTCACTGATTCTGTGTCCCTGCCTTTGTTGTCATTGAAGGAAATTGCACTGACAGATCTGCCTCCAACACATCCCATAAGGCTTGGTCTTGCACTCAACTTCTCTGTCTTTTACTTTGAGATACTGAACTCATCTGACAAAGCTTGCAGTATGGCAAAACAGGTAAAATTTAGTGTTTATGGTAGTATGCTTCATTTGCAGTTTTATATGTTCTGAGCAGGCTGAACTGTTGTTTAGCTTTGACTAATAAAAGAGCCATCGAATAAAGTCAGGGAAGGGTAACTGAATATCAATGGTGAGATGCAGTGAAATATGTAGAATGCAAGGCCAATAGAGTGGTGACTCAGGGAGAAGAAAGTGATCTGACTTATTAGAAAAGGGGGAATCAATGAGTGGGAAATGGATGGATAGGATGAGATAGGACAAGTTGGAGACAGCTGAATCCAAGTGATATAGAGGAAGTGGGTTGACAAATTAATATAAGAGAGATGACAGTAGGATAAGGTATATAAAAGCAAATGCAGAAATGATCTGCGTCGGTGCGCGTATATTCTTCTTCTAAAGTTTGCATAGTCTAAGTCAAGAAGTTAGTGTACTGTTAAATTGTTGGTGAAGTTAAAATGACGACAATCCTACCTATCCATTTAGTTTTGGCTATAAAACTGATTTATAGTTGGTTACGAACCTTGAGCCTTGTATTTACTCCTCTTCAAATTGAAGGTAACCTGCAAATCAAGCATTTAGGTTTTGCCATGAGTATTTATGGTATCTATAGTATGCTTTCTCATGCCAGTTGGTCTTTAAGAGCGATCCATATCTTTGCATTTGGGATGATTTTTTTTTTTTTTGTCTACTTGTTTAGGCATTTGAGGAAGCGATAGCTGAGCTGGACACTTTAGGTGAAGAATCATACAAGGATAGCACCCTCATAATGCAACTCCTACGAGACAATCTCACACTTTGGACCTCAGATGCTCAGGTAGGTGCTTCTGTTGAAGGTTGCACAGACGTATTTGCTCTGAAACTTGATGTTATTACTTACGAAACTTTCTTTAATTGTTGTCATGTGCTTAATGCAGGATCAGTTGGATGAATCTTGATTGGCACGGTCTCTATTTAGGAATGGGCTATAAATGTTTGCTTTGTTGTGCTGACTTATTGTATAAGAAAAAAGACAGCTTCGGTTTGACCTATGTTATGTTTGATAATTTGACTTGTGGTGGTTTGGTACTTGGAAATCTAGTTGTTAGATTATTTATCTCTTATTGCAATGGTATCCTAGTACTGTGTATTAGAAAAAACTTAAATTAATGCTTGTGTCTTTGAAGATGATCTTTCAAAAGGTATCATGAAAATGGGATACAAATCTTTTGTGAATGGTGGTGCTATTGTAAACTGTTGATGGCTCACCCAATTGAGAATGGTGAATTTTAGTATTAAATTACTATCAAACTTCAACAAATCTTATTTCCCATTTCGACTTAATAATTTTGTCCAGTAAGTCTCATGAATATGTTAATTCAACATAGATGCAAACTCCTGAATATTAGTTATTCAATCATAATCCACTCGAAAGCAAGGGTACAAGTTTTTTGAAGGTTTCATTCTGTCACCATGTATACAAAGGACAATGCCCAAAATCACCCATGAATGTAAGATAAAGATACTATTTAGGGATAGATTATAGGACCTCAGATCAAGAGTCAAGACTAACACCGTTTAAGTAACAAGTACTTTGAAAATACCAAATAACATAGACGTTTGTGTTCGACTCTTACTAAGTTACAGGCTCAAGGTTGAACAAGCTTGTCTTGGTCTAAATCATTCATCCCTTGTGCTGTTCTTGAGCCATTCTAGGTACTGTGGACTGCCACCAACTATGGGCATGGCAATCACTTCAGGAACACTGCAAAAAACAACCAAGACAAGGATCAAAATAATCCATGCACTCTCTCCACGCCTAAGACCAAGCATGAATGTTTAGAAACCACAGGCTCACGGACTGGTAGAAAGTGAAGTGGGATTATTGCGGTCTGAATGTGGGATCATTCTCATCACAAACACATAACTATTCACGAAAAATCTGTCTTCCTCCTAAAACCACTTTTAACATTGGAAACAGATTTCAAAAGGATGATCTATGCCAGGTTTGTCTAACTTTTGCAGAAAATAAGATGGTCGAACATTAAATGACAAGTTAAAAACTTAGAAGCACTTGATGTCTTATAATTGGAAGAAGAAAAAAAAAGAAGCGAAGATGCAAGGACTTACTCATATTCATGGTTGGCCTTCACGTGCTCCGCAAGAGCTTCTAAAAGGGATTCCCTGGTCTTGATTATAAGCAGCTCTTCAGAATCAGTCTGTATCTGTTAACAAAAAAACAAAAAGCAAAACTGCTCTTACGGAACAACGCAATGCATATAGTGTACGTGGACAGAGCCAAGTAGGTCCATAACCTCTTTGAACGGAAATTACATTGTTTATACATGATACATTATTTTTTTTTAATGTATATATAGTAGATGTTGAATCCCCTTTGACTTGTTTGTGTGTTTTTTACTTTTTCATATTTTAAACCCTTTTAGTGAAACTCCTGCGACTGATAGTGTACCAAGAAAAGTTGATCCCATTCAAAGTTGAAGAGTCCTTTAAGAAGAGACTTACCTCTCCTTGCCACTCGTATACCGATTCTACACCTGCAAACACAGCATATAAATTCACTTATACATCCACAAGCTTCTTGATGTACTAGTCATAACTGTAACATGTTAACTTGGAGAACAAGACTTCTGAGGAGACCAACTAATCTAATAATTTTAGCTTCAATTTGAGTAACTCCGCAACCAAGAAGACTCCTATATATGTAAGGGAATGCTGAGGGAGACATACACGGTTAAAATGCACTTTGGGGTGTTTTGCCAGACATAGGTTAGTAAATATTGAAGCAGTGTCACAAACAGAAACAAACAAAAAGCTAGTTGATACGCCTTTCTTTTACAAAATACATAACTGTGCAGATGCCCCTGGATAGAGCCGGTTTATAGAAATCAGTACCAATTACCAAAACCTACAGTTTATATCACTTCAAACCCAAAAAATTCTTCCAGGATCTCAATAAGGTTCAATCACTGGAACAGAGTATAGTCAAAAACACGCAACAGTACAGGCAGTAAACAAGAGAAACGGCAATATATTCGAGTTCAGATATGCAAATTGCTTCATGCAAGTGATAAAGAATCAAAATACTTAAAAAGTTAACGGTTACGTACATTTGAAGGAATCAATTAAGTTCAAGCGCAAAGTGTTAATAGAAAATGATGTGAAATTAGCACTCTTCTAATTCAATTCACGACAAAAAGAGAGAACCACACTTTCCCAAGAACATCAGTATTAGCAACATGTTGAACTGAAGTTGAATTGATAAGGTCTAAACATGCAAATGATGGTAAAGATACTTTCAAAGATGGATCATTCGTTCAGTGAAAGACAAAAACATGAAGGTTACTTTGTCTAGTTAGAGAATTGATAAGGAGTTGTGCTCACCTGGTACTCGATTAACACATGCTGCAAGTTTCTCCTTGACTATGCTCCCTGCCAGTTTCTTACCTGCAAATTCGTCAGAATCCAAGATCATGATGCTAAAGTTCCATCAATAGCATCAGAAATCACAGAGATTATATAAAAGTAATCAAAAAGATTCATCAGATATTTGTTGAAAATTATACTGAAACCATCTTTACATAACATGTTTAAATCAGTACACTTGGACAGATAATAAATATTGCTTCAGACTATTGGCACTTCCATACAAGCCGAATAGAATAGTGCAGATTCTCCCCTTTTTTGTTCAGACAATGACTGAGATTCACAAATTTAAAGAGCTTGGATCCAAAGAAGTTACTCTAAGGGTGTGTTCAATAATTTTTCAGTTTTCCACGTTCGGGTGGTCAAAATAATTGAAAACATTTTCTCTCGGAAACTAGTTTCCTTAAAAATAAGAAAAATGACTTCCCTAATAAAAGTATTGAAAACAAGTTCCACAAGTAGTATTCCACATTGATCGTGTCCTCCCACCCTCCATCGGACCTCACCTTCACCCCTACCCCCACCTCTCTTAGATCATACACAAATGCTTTTAGGATAATACTTTTTGCTTACATACCGAACACAAGAAAATAAGTAAGAAATTCACTTATTACCGAACACACCCTAACTATCCTTCTAAATTTTCTATCTAAGAGTACACTCAAAGCAAACCAGAGAGAACCAGCAAAGGAAAAAACATATATGTGATCCCCAGACTAAGCGATCACCATGAATCAAGTTCAAGTGCAAACAAAACTCAACAGTCCAAACAGAGATCATAATTCAGCTAGAACCCTCAACAAGATTACAATTTTACTGAAAAATTCACCAAAAAAAAATCATCCAGAGATAATAAAATCAAATGCCAAAGCTACAAAAAAAGAGATAAAACAAACCCAATTCTTTGTTAGGAACAGTGACATAAACAACAATGCTTGGAACAATCTTGCTGCTAGCTTCCATTCTTATTCTACTAACACTTGTACTTCGTCTTTCACCACCTAATTTCGACCTGAAAATGTCAAAACAAAACCAACCCCAGATATTATTTTTCTCTAAAACCCCACAAACCAATCTCAAAATTCTGATGAGAAATCACAAGAGAAATGAAAAATTACCGCAAAAGAGGGGCAAAGGGAAGTGAATGAGCAAAACCTGTAGTAGTAAAAGGGACAGAGAGATTAGAAAGACCAAAAGTAAGAACACAGAAAGCGCCTACTATGGGCAATTTCCGACGGAATAAATTCGATGATGCTATTAACGCCATTGATATTTGTTCTGCTTTTTATAGTATTTGCTTATTTTCTTGATTAAAGCCATTGTTAACCAAAAAGCAAAGAATTGTTGAAAGCCTGAAACTTTCTAGAGAAGATCAAATTTGGGCTTTTTAGTGTTTGAATCCAATAAAAACTTGAGGGCCTCTCTGAAATTGGGCTGGGCTGATGGTAAGGCTGGAAAGAGAGTGGACAGTCGTCATCAACGGAGTTTTTTTAAGGGAAAAATTATGCGGTTAAGTAAATTTATACTAATTAATTACTCATCATAGTTATAGTTTGATATACTTATCACTCGCGACTAACATTATACATTAATTATGTAGGTTGACTTCGAGTTTGTATACTTAGTCACGTTTGTATATATACAATTGGTTAGAATATGCAAATACACATGTATTATATACAATTATTTATTTGATATACATAAACAATTCATATCTCTTCTCCTTTTCCCAATCTCGCTCGCCTTTCTCTTCCCTCTTCCAATCTCGCTTGCCATAAATACAAATGCATATGTATGATATACAATTATCTAACCGATATACTTATATAATTCACATCTCTCTCACTTTTTGCCTTATCTTGCTCACCTTTCTCTCAATCTCGTTCCCCTCTCTCCTCTCTCTCCCAGAATCTCTTGTCATATATACGAATACATATGTATAATCTACAATTATCTAATCGATATACATATACAATTTACCTCTCTCCCACTCTCCTTCCTCTCTCATTCGCCTCTCTCCTCCCTCTCCAAATGTCGATCACTTCTCTCCTTTCTCTCCTAATCTCGCTCGTTTCTATGCTCCGTCTTGCTTGTCATATATACAAATGCATATGTATGATATATAATTATCTAACTGATATACATTATACAGTTCACCTCTATCCCAGTCTCTGCCCTCTTTCGCTCGCCTCTCTCCTCCCTCTCCCAATCTCTCTTGCCATATATACTAATACATATGTGTAATATATAATTATCTAACTGGTATACATATATAATTCACCTTTCTCCCACTCTTCTTTCCCAGTCTCTCTCGCCTCTATCCTCCCTATAAAATGTAGCTACAAATTTTAATTATCAATCTATAGTTATGAAGTGTAATTGAGCTATTTTTGAGTGGCTATATGTAGAAGTTTCTCTTTTTTCTTAATGAGTTCTTTTTAGAAGGCTTGATTTCGAAAGATGACATGATGGACTGAAGTTTCAAGTTTTATTAGGTAACTTATCTAATAAGGTGAATATCAAAATGATTCTGGCTTTGCTAAAAAAGTTCATGGCAAAAATCAATCAAAATGAATACCATAACGATTTGAAGAATTTTTTGAGTAAATTATTTACTTTTTTATATAAAAATGTAAGATCAATATTTTGTTTGTAAGATTAAGCAATATTATTATATGAATAAATATTAGTCTGACGTCTATTTTTATCTGAAATACTATTAATTTTTCAAGCTTTGTGCTTTGTTGTGCATATGAGGCCCCTGTGGAATTGGGTTGGGCTTGTTAAGAGCCTCATCAAATTCTCTGTGTCTACAACTTTTTTAAAGAAATTCTCTGAAAATGAAAAAAATTATATCAACAACGATAATAATATAACAAGAAAATTGAAATTTTATCGATCAAATGTAGTTTCATCGCAGGATTATAGAATGGTGTGGTTTTTATCTTCTTCTTTTCCGATTTAATTTTTTTCGAATTAGTTCCTTTTTCTCGAAAACACCATTATTTTTTTAAAAAAAATAATAATAATCTACGTTTGCAAATTGAAATTTTTTAAGTTTGTACATGTCGAGATTAAAAGTAGTCCCCTTATGGTTTTTGTCCTTTTTAACTTTTTTATCTTTATTTTATTCTATTAAACTTTATAAAATCGTTGACCAAGTTTTTAAAATGGGAAAATTCCAAATATATGAACGTTTTGTTTGACATATAGAGTAGATGCATGTAGCTCATTAATTCATTATTTTAAAATCATAACTTATTATTAAATCGAAATATATTGTTTAACTCATCAAATAATTTCATTAATAAAACCACTAAATTTAAATTAATTGACTTATGGAAAGGACTAACGAATCTATATTTTAAGTCAATATTAACAAGTGATTAAATTCGTACAAAATCGACGTGTATTCCAAATCTACCAATTAAAATTATTAAACACATAGAGCATCTTGATAGCCATGTACCTGTAAACTTTAACTTTTAAATTATAAATTAATTAGGTTGGATTATTTAGCTGGAAAATGTCCAATAATGACAAGAATCCCCTAATTTTGAGCAAATAAAACGCGATAAAGTTATAAGTAATTATTTATTCTTAATCAACGGTGTTCGGTTTAAATTATGAGAATAAAATTTATTTGATAAGAAATACTTTATTTCGAAACTCGATCTTTTAAATATAAAGTTGAATCAATTATCAATTGAAAATGTATATTGAATCAGGCCACATAATAAATATCAGAGTAGGCAGTGGCCGGTGTATATTGAATTTTTTGTTAGCGCTATCACCATTTTAACATAAGCAACACGTCGGTTTCTCTCCCCAGGACGGTGTCACCTTCTCCATTTATGCATCGTATTTCATTTTTACATACTACACATGTGTGTTTCATAAGAAATCTCGATACAAATATAAATCAATCAAGATTCAAAATGGATTTACAGACATAATTTTTTAACGCAAATTCAAATTAATCAAATCTTTAAAACATATATTAGAGTTAAACTTCGTAACGAGATCTCAAAAACAAATACCAAACACCACACAAACAAAAAAAGCTTTTGTTTAATTTTATTTTCCCCCAATTTCCCAAACAAGTGGTCCCTTCTTCACTCCCAAATGAAACCAAACGCAAACAGCACGAATTTTTATATAAAAAGACATAATTTGGAAGTAAGAGAAGAAGCTTTAATAATCCAATACTGATTTGTTTAGTGTTTAGTAGAATGTAATTCACCAATAAAACTTTGAAGACATGTCCCTTCGTGGAATTAATTTATTCATCCCCGTGAGATTATTTTATTTCGTATTTAGCTTGACACTAAAAATATAATTGATATTTAGAATAGTTAATCTAACATAAACTAGTTCAGATGTATACGCATCGATATTACCATTAATATCGTTTGTATATGTATAGTATATAGTATTTTGAATAAACTAACGCTAGGAAAAAAAAACATAAAAGTAGAGTTTTTATGTTTTGTTTAAATTTGAATTTTCCTCGTTTTCTATATTTCACATTATTAATTTTTATAAGAAGATAATGATGATCAAAATAATTTATGCATATGTGGTTATAAAAGCTGATGGTGTGATCTTCTATTATCACATTACTAGAATTTCCACGAAATAGACATTTTTGTGTTACATGCAGAACCCCCCATGCCCTACTAAGATTAACATTATTTACCAATAATTTATTTCTATTTATTCATGTGAAAAATTTATTCCAAGATATTGTTAAAACTTTCTTACTTTACAAAATGCATTTTTAAAAAATATTGAATGATATGGCATGTTTTTTAAATAGATCTCTCCTCTATAAAAAATAAATTACAATCGCAAAATAGATAATTATTAAAAATTAATTTAATGTATTAGTACTATATTTAGGATTGGGAATCCTGTATTTTACATATCCATACGATTGAGTCCTTGGATTTTCGAAATAGTGTAAAAAGATGTGCTTTGAATCATTGCTATTTGACTCGGACCTGTTTTAAAAAAGTCGAGGTATTTCGAATTGTTTGTTGACACGGACAAAGACAGGGAAAACCTCTGAAATTATAATGTAGAAGGATTATGATATATTTGATCACCATGTAGAATGTAATAAATGTAATGTATTTGATGTCTTGATCTCTTTACGAATATCTCAGAAGTTTATGAGATATTTGAGAAATTATATATGTCTTAATTGATCGCTCTCTTTGTGAATACTCAAACGTTTATGAGATATTTGATATGACTATAACGAATACGTGTCACTTTAATAGGCGTGATTAGTGAGCTATAATTTAGAATAAAATAACCTTCAAAATATCCTAAAGAACCATTGTGTCAAGGATAGATTGTAATTCGTTCGATAAAGTCCTATATCAAATTCGATAAAATCTCAATGTCTACTACGTATTTCTATTTGAGGCTATAAATCAAGCCCCACGTATACGCATAGATTAGAATTTAGATGAAGACTATATTGTTTTATTTCAATTCCATAAAGACTATATATTTGGGAGATTTTGCAACTGAAATCTGAAATATATCATCTCTTTTTGTCTTTAATATATTTGGATTGTTTCATAACAACCAAAAAGAAAATTCATGTACATTCTTATATCAATTTTTTATTTAGCAGATAAAGGTTGAGTGGTGCAAAATCCAATAAATCGTAATTTAATTTGCAATCAAGGTTCTCAATTTATATTACTTCACAAAATATATCTAGTTCACCTATATATTGATTTCATATTTTTTATATGAGATTATGAATCAAATCTAAATACGTGACAAACAATTTTGTGATCTATAAAAAATAATCTAAACAGTGTTATTAAATTTATCTTTCACATATGCTTTAATTTAAATTCGTAAAATCTATTTTCGAACTGTATATTAAAAATTAATCTCAGTATATAATAACCTTCTTAAATTCCGTCTTTAATATATTTGGTATTTAGTACCTAAAATATTAAAAACAAAGTCATGTGAGATAGTCACTCTTGTGTCGATTTTTTAGTTAAAAAATGGTTGGCATATAAAGGAATCCAATGAGTATAGGGTTTTAATTGCAAATCAAGGGCTCACTATCTCAAGTAAAATAGTTTTTTTTTAAGTCCCATGAGATTGTCCTTGATGGTCCTTATACATTTAATGTTTTTAAATTACTCCTGTAATCATTTTGTCACATTAATACAAAATTGTACGATATTATGAAGAGAAGTATTGAAAACACGTTTAAATTTAGCTTGAATTATTAGTTTCATTTTCGAATTATTGACAGCCTTAAAAATATTTGTATACTTGACTAACTCAACTTAATTACACTCTTGATCTGTCACATGACATAACAAGTGATTACAAACTCTTGCTAGGAGCGAGGGTATTTTAATGAAACACCAAAAGAAATGTTGAGAATACCCCTAATCTTGACGAGAATATGGGAGTGCATATATTTCACCTGTGTGGCAAGAGCATGGATGCACTTAAATTCAGTTAGTCAAGTAGAGAGATGTTCTTAGGATTGTTAATAGTTTGAATACGAAACTAATGAGTCAAACAAGATTACATCTATAATTCAAATTGATTCACGAGATTTATAAAAACTATCAAAGTCGTTGAATATTATATTATGAATATACGAATTTTAGTGTTCATCACCCATGAAAATGGGGGGACATGGCTCTTGCTAGGAGTCACCTTATGATATGTTTGGTACAACATGACTTTCTGACAATTTAATGCAGGCAACTAGGACCAAATGGCCACTATAGACAACTCAAATAAATCTACGGGCTTTATCGAAATAAATATTATTTCCTCCGTTTTAAAATGAACAGTTTAGTTTGATTTTGTACGAAATTTAAGAAAATAAAGAAGATTTTTTTAATTTAGTGGTCCTAAATTAAAACTATGTCAAATACACAAAATTGACTTTTAATCTTGTGACTTTAAACATGTTACGGGAAAAACTGAAATTAAAATGTTACAAGAAAAAGAAAAAAGTTATTCTTTTTAGATGAACTAAAAATAAAAAAAAGTCATTTTAAACGAATAGAGTATTTTTTTTATGAAAACTCATATAAAATGAAGAGAGATCATTAAGAAGTTTACTTTGTTACTAATCTAACTAAAATCTTTAACTAATTAAGTACATTCTTGAAAAATCATAGTACACAATTAGTAATTATTAAGTATGAACTTGACAATCAATCTTAGTTTGCCAGCTTTGTTCTTTTCTAAATTTTGTCAAGAAAATAGTTCACACCTAACACGACATAAATATATCACACACTTCATAAATAAGTGTTTTTTTTTTTTTGAATTTTTCAAAAGTTATTTGGATTGAAAATGAACATATTAAAATGAGTTAATTTATAAATAAATCGATTATTGACCCGCCTAAAGTAAGTTGAGCCGAAGCAAATTGACCCAGAATATGTTTAAAATGGGTCCATGACCCAATCCACTCAACTCTTACTCTTTTTTTTCCCTTTCTTTTACCTCCTCTAGGAGCTTTTACGATTAGCTTTTCTTGATAACTCGAATATATAAGTTTATAATTAGAAGTGAAGGGTGTTTTATATTCCAACAACTTTCTCTTTTCACTTAATTTTTAGTAAGTAGAAGCTTTTACGTTTTTGCTCTCTTGATAACTCAAATACTCAAGTTTATAATTAGAAGTAAAAGATGTTTACTATCCGAACAATTTTCTTTTGTCACTCAACTCTTACTAAGTTTTAATTACTGGTTTCTTTATATTATGATTATATATATAATATATCAACTGAAAAAGAAATAGACATCTTCTGTGGGTCAATCTAGATTTCTTATCAATTAACATTTAAATGAATTGATTAAGTAGGTTCAAATAGATCGAGTTAATAAAATAAATAAGTTACTATTCCGTTCATAAACATATTGGTCACGTGTCAAAAAATAATTTTTGCAAAATGATTGTTAACAATAATGACATGAATGAGTCTTTTCTTCAACGACAATGACATAAATAAGCCAAACTTTTAGCTGATGACATAAATGAATCTTTTCTGAAAATTTAATAATATATTTAAGCCTTTTTTTTTAACTCATAAATTTTAAATTTTCGTAAAATATTTTTAAAAACTAAAAGAAATTATAGATATTAGGATATGGTCCAAAAAGATAAAATTAGAGCACAATTTATGTGGTGAATGCATGACAACCTGTATAGCTCGAATCTCAAACATGACTACAATTTATATTCGTCTTTCGACAAACATATTTATTTCAACAAAATAAAGACTGAAAAAACAAGTCTTAAAATGAGGGTCCTCACTCTTAATTTTATCTTCTCTTTAAAGCAAAAATAAAAAAATAAAAAGAAGTAGTCATGTGATAACTCATTGAGAACTGCATTGCTTCCTGACTTGTTGCATTAGAGAGAATTTTGGGACATTGAAACTTTTTTTAAAAAAAATTATATATGTAAATAAATATATAACTTATATACTTGGTTGATGTAAAATAAAATAAATCGGTCGTAACAGATAATTTATCTTATTTTTAATATCTTAAATTTCATATTGTAAGAATTTATATATATATATATATATATATATTATTCTTTTTAGAAAAATTACATAAATATTCAACTTAAAATATCAAAATTTTCAATCATTTAAAAATATTACAAAAGTCACTTCTCAGATACATTTTATTTCATCTCAGATACAGTCTATCCCCTTTCGAATACATTCATATCCTTCTCAGATAGATCTTTACCCTTTTGGATATATTACTGTTCCCTCTCGTAATACATCTTTTTCATTAAATAATCTATCATTTGCAATGTACCAAACATTCAAGGAACGTATCAAAAAATTCAAATTTTTTTATAATTGGAGAAACATTCGAAATAGAATATGATTAACCCTCCAAATTTATAATATTTAGAAGCTCCCCTAATTCAAGTTTGTGCTGAGTAGGGTTCAGGGTTCATGGGGTAACTTAGTAAGCCCTCTATTAAATAACGAAAAAAACCACTTTCATCGTATAATATTCTTTGATGATTAATATACGTAGATATCTTTTCGACAAGTTGATAGTATTAAAATATTTATACTGAAATAAAAAAGGGTCAAATATGAAAAGGTGAAATAATAATATTCCAAAGTAGAATTTGAGGGAAAAGGGTTAGAAACTTGTGTATTAGAAAGCCCCTTTTTACAAGTCTGTTTTAGGCATATGCTTGAGATAACTTGTTGATAAATAAAGCATCAAGAATCCAAGGTTAAAATTAATTTTATCTTAAACAAAAAATTATTTGTACTTTTTACCGTTTGAATTATTATATCATTACGACTTTTAAGAGGGGTGGAATTTATTTTTTTTCTTTTTGGGTCAACAATATTGTTATTTGTGACTCCCAAGAAAAAATAGAAGGGGGAAATGATAATATTTTGGTCATATAAAAGTGTTTGAACGTTTTATTAAGAGATGATTACATTAAATAGTGAAGTGTATGGCTCATGACTTAACAATTTAATTGGTCCTAATCTGATCTGTTTTTATTTTATAGAAATAAAAAGGTAAATTAAAAATGTCGAATATAACGTCGTCGCGGATAGAATTTTTTTTTTTATTAGAGGTTTTGGTTTGCGTAGAAAAAAATACTTGATAAATGATATTATTATCAGTTTGGACATAAGATCCCTATCTGACGTAAATTTGAATTAATTAAATTTTAATACAAAGAAACGAATATTATATTTTAAGAAAATAAAATTCAACTTAGGCATATGACACTCTTATTGCTCTATGTCCTTTTTCCACCCAAAGTTGAATAAATCGTGGACTATATTACATAGTGAAAGCATCAATTGAATAACGAGTTTAGGTCTCCTAAACGAATATTGGTTTGTTTGATTTGCAGATAAAATTATCTCGTTAATATAATTTTTAGTTAATTTATTTTATTTAGGAGGTGGATAAAATAATTTTAAATATTGATGAGATATTCAAAAATCAGAATTAAGTTTGAGATGAGAATCTTATCGCGTTTGATTGACTGTATAAGTTTATCCCTGGACTATTAACTAAATAACATTATAAATTTCAAGATTAATTCTTAGATATTGTCTTACTATATCACACCTATCAAACATTGTATATAGTGTGTAACTTTATCTTATGGTTAAAATGATATATATTGGTGAGGTGATTTATGAGTATGTTACATGCACTCTCCTCTGTTCACTATTAATTGTCATATTACGTTTTTCATAAGTCAATTTAATTAACTTTTAAAGTTATATTAGATTATATTTATTCGATATTTTAAATAAAAAAGATAGACATTCTAAAACTACACGAAAAATATTATAAATTTTAATTTTTTGCATATTAATATAACAAAAAATTATAAATATTAACCAAATTCTTATAATTTGACTATAAAAGAAAAATCACAACAACTAAAATTGGATGGAGATGGTACATTATTGTAAGTGATTTTATTTTAAAAGTTAAGAAAGATCAAATAAGTGTAATAATATTTTACTTAAAAGAAAAAAACTCCATGTATAACCTATTTAGATCATATATTAATGTAACACAATATCAAGTATATTACTATATTTTTCTTGACAACTTTTTTTCATTTTTTAATGAATCAATAATTGTTTTATTATATATAATAGTACAAAATAATTTAACATTTGAGTTTAAATAGATTATAAAAGTACAACTTTAATGAAGTATTTAAACATGAATGTATTACTTTGACCAACTAGTTTATTTGACCTTTATTTCAAGCCTTATCGTTTCGATCCCTAAATAAAATTGTTCTTTCTAAAATAATAGACTATTTATCGACTAATAATAAAAAATTATTGCAAAATTAAGGTATGATGGGTTTAATCCGTCGGCTCCTAAAAGGAAAGTAGAAAGCGTCGAATAATAGTCGGATTGAGTTGAACTTAAGCAGAAGAAAGTTATTTATATCGAAATGAGTTAAAATACGAATTATAATTGAATTTACATAATTCTTACTATTTCTAATTATTTTATACTTATTTAGTATTTAGTAATATTATTAGGACTATATAACATATATTATAAGAAAATTTCTAAATTTAAAATATATACTACTTCGTCCGCCTATTTTTATTTGTCATGTTGCGTTTTAAGTTAATTTGACTAATTTTAAAAGTAAAATTAGATTATATTAATTTGATATTTTAAACAAAAAATTAGATATTCAAAAACTATACAAAGAGTACTATAAATTGCAATTTTTTGCATATCAATATAATAAAAAAATAAATTGTAAAATATTAATCAAAATTTTTATCGTTTAACTCTATAAAAAAAAACATGACAAAAAAATGAACGAAGGAACAATATCTTTTCTAATGAGTTGAAATCAATTGTGCATTAATGAAGTGAGCTAGTACGTAAACGACTGGTCAATAACTTTGCTAAATTTAATCAAATTGCACCAATTATATTTTGATGGGCTAATTCTATCGATTCAACGTAAAATTACTTGATAGGTGAATTGTGAAGTGTTGATCCTTAAGTGGTGTCATTTCCTTTATATAATATTCAAACATTTTTGTCTACATCTTAGACGATCTAAGACAAAAAAAAATAAATTAATATGAATAATTTAAAGATAGTACATAGTCATTTAAAAGGGCATAAATTAAAAGGATTTCCCTTCCCTAAACGTTCAAGCATTTATTTACGCTCGATAAGATAGGTTATAATACGAATATACTTTGAAATAATTGTTATTATTTTATTCTTATAGTAAAATATATAATAACACAATAGATAATTTGAGACAAACGAATAAAGTAGTGAACCATGAAAGATAGCTAGGCTAGTTAACATAACAAGCAAAATACAAGTTATACTTGAGGTGACTGATAATCATCTAGATTGTCTGCTTAATCACATTTTTAAACTGTCCTAATCACCTTTGCTGAATAATATGTGTATTGAATGATAGAAGTAGTTTTTAATTACCAACGTAACGAGTGTTTCAGTGGAGTAGTAAGTAATCGAAAATCTCTGATTCGAAATCCTTCTGAATACACAATCATTTTTGTTAGAAAATATTTTATCTTTTAATATGAAATTCTTTAACGTAAATTTATATTTAATTCAATTTTAACGTAATAAGTGAGAAACTATATTAGTAGTAGGGCCATTAGGTAACGCTCCCAAAAGCAACAAAAAGCAAAAGGTTATTTCTTTTAGTGATAACTTTGGTCAGTATAACGACCTTTCTTTTAATAGTCCAACATTATAAATTACATTTTCTACATCTTTCGAATATATCGATGCATTTGCAAACACATACACGATTTACACGTCTAGCCATTATCTCATGGAATCCTATAAAAGAAATATTCTTTTTTTTAAACAATTTATTTTGTTAGATATGTTCAATTCTATCATGATAATCTATTTTTCATTAAAAATTTTAATATCAAACGGGTATAATTTAGAGCCTGTTTGGCTCAGCTTAAAAGCTGGTCAAACTGACTTAAAAGCTGATTTTTGACTTATTTAGTTGTTTGACAAACTCAAAATAATTTATTTTAAGTTTAAAAAAACTTATTTTAAGCCAAAAGTTAAAAGCTGGGGTAGGAGTGCTTTTTTTTCCCCAGCTTATAAGCTGTTTTAAGTTGACCACATTTTTACCTTTTTGCCCTTAATATTTTTATACAATCTCCAAATTACCCACATAACCCTAACATCTCTTTCTTCTATTTTTCCTTTTTCACGTGTGGATGATAGACAATTACTATTACTAATGAATGAAAATAAAATAAATCTTAAATCTTTTAAGTGATCTATTCAAATTATATATTAATAAAATGTAAAATAAGTTGCACATATAACTTAAATAAAATTTTATATTCCTCTTATAAATAATTTGTGCTAATAAAGAAATATGTGAATGATAGACAATTGTTATTACCTATGGATGAAACTAAAATAAAATCTTAAATCGTTCTTTAATCTATTCAAATTATATATCTTTAAAATTTATAATAAGTTTATATTCCTCTTATAAATAATTTGTGATGAGAAAGAAACATGTGAATGATAGCAAAATATAATTATTTATGGCTGTAAAATATAAATTAATTAACTTTTATTATGTTAACAACTTTTAAGGGTATTTCAGACATTTTGATTTAAAAAGCTGTTTATCAGCACTTATTTGCCAAACACATCAACAACTTTTTTTTTTTAACTTCAGCACTTTTATCCAAACGCATAACTGCTTATTTTAAAAATAAGTTTCAGCACTTTCAAAAGTACTTTTTTAAAGGTGCTTTTATTAAGCCCATACAAATGGGCTCTTAATTGTGTACAATTATTTCGTCTTTTGATCGATACAAGATAGGAATTAGATAATGTATGATTAATAACCGATTCATGATATTTAGTTTACGAATTGTAAATCATAATGTTATTGAATTTTGTTGAGCTGAGTAGAAGGGTTAGTTATACCCTGAAGTATGATCAATTTATATTATATAGTTAGAAATATTTGTATTTGAAGTAGATAGGATTCTCTTTTATAGTAGGTTGATGTGCCTCAAGTGTTAATTGGATTCCTTTTAAGCACATATTGTTGGCTCGTTTTCAAAAAATATGTGGCTGTCTATTGTCAAATCAATAATATTTTTTTTTAATAAAAAAATCCAATTTTTCTTCTTGCAAATATATTTTCTTCTTATATTCCATTTTTTATGTGTGAATTGTGATGTACCATTATTCAATAATCATAATACACATAAAAAAATCCTACAAGCAAAAGAAAATTACAACGACAATGTATTTTTCAGAGTAATCGTGAGACTATGAGGTGAATATAAATTTTTATCGAATAAAGAGATTGTTTTCAAATATTATTTAAAGAAAATAATTAAACAAAATAGAATTGGAGAGAAGGAAAATTTTATATTTTAAAGCCATGCATTTTGTGAATATAAAATAAAGAAGAAAAATACTATACTAAATGTAGAAAGAAGTTAAAGCTTATCCTACCAAACAAAAATAAGTGTAGGACAATCTTGACTATTTATTTCTCAGAAAAAAAATTAACAAATAGAGAAAAGAGATAATTTAGAGATATAATATATCTTTTTCTTGTTACTTTTTTTAATTTACATATATAGTACAAAGGCATTTTCACACATTGTGAGCCAATTAATATTGTGATTTGTGAGTGAGGTAGTTGGACCACATCAAATTCATTAGAATTGACAGACACTTTGTGCAAAAAACTTTATTAGAGGAACAAATTAAGACTTTTACTAGTATAATTAGATAGGCCAAATTAGGGATAATGCATAAGTACCCCTCAATCTATGCTTGAAATCTCAGAGACACATTTATATTATACTAAGGTTCTATTACCTCCTTAAACTTATTTTATTAATAATTTTCTATCTTTTTTGGTCTACGTGGTAATATCTTGTGTCCCCAACGCTGATTGGTTGATTATTTTTTCAAGCTAGTGCCACGTAGGTCAAAAAGGGGTAGAAAATTACTAATAAAATAAGTTTAGAGGGGTAATAGGACTTTAGTATAGTGTAAGTGTGTCTCTGGAATTTCGGGTATAGATTAAGGGGGTCATTATGCGTTTCCCCGACAAAATTATGATGAAACACCTACATAAACAAATGAAAATGCCAAAGTCTATTTTTTTGCAAAAAACTATATTTTCATCTTTAACCATATTAGGTGATAAAAAAATTCATAATTTTTTTTTCACTTCAAAAACCGTCAAAAACGATCAATCGATACAAAGAAGTTTGATAATATAATCTTTTCTTTTTAATTTTACCTTGTTTTCTTCCTAACATTCTTCAATATGCGTTGTATATTTTTTAAAGATTATTTAGAGTTAACAACGAGATCAATAAAATGATGCTATATGTACTAAAATCATACGTAAATATAAAAATGTTATTATTTACTTTCATTTATTTTGTCACTATAATTTTATTATGTATATTACATCAAGTAAAATCTTATTGATTACTAGGAATGGATTCACTTACTAAAATTTAAATTGAAAAAATTTAAAACTACAAAAAACAATTTTTTTATTTGGTCCCAAAGTTTATGTCATGTGTCTTAATGAATGACTTAGTGGTTGAGACATGAGAATTAACACATGGAAATTTCACTACAACTAGTGTGAGACTATCAATAATTATGTTCTGGCAGACATAATTATTTTGTCAATTGAAATTACATTTGTGCATTAGATAACTAAGATGGTTGTATAATACATATTATTAAGGGAACCCTTAAGCCTTATTTGGTGTTTGAAATAATAAATTGCTTTATATGTGAATATTTGTAAAGTAAATGTTTGTACCTTCAATATGATTTACAATTATAGAATCACATTTAATAGAGTTAAAAAAATTTATTTTGTTTTATGGAAAATTAATATATTGGTGAGCGAGAGTGAAAGAAAAGTCAAGAGAGTATTAAATGATTCAGCTAATACACCACTCAATAATTACTAATCTGATATTGAATGAATTGATATGTTCTTAGTTGACTAGCGGATTATGATATATAAAAAAACAATATCAGATATGTCAAAACTAAGCATAATTATTCGGCTTATCTATCTAACAAACAACTCTAATTGTCATACATTAATTTAAGATTTAGTCAGATTTTAATAAAATTATTGAACATCGAGTGAGAAATTTAATAAAGAACAAAAAAGTTTGATAACGCGACAAGCTAATTGAGACGCTTATATGCTAATTTCATTTTCATGTAACATCAAATACTAAAAAGAAGTCTTATACCATGTATAATAATCATTTGAATGGATTTATTTGTTTGTTGATTGAAAATTTAAGAGAAGAAACAAAAGATATTTTTTATTGCGCAGTAGTCAGTTTGGTTCGATTCGGTTTTATGTATTATTAGTTCGATTTTCTGTTTTTAAATATGTTAAGTGACTAAAATATTTTTATCGATTTTAGTTCTTAACAATTTGATTTTCGATTTAACCAATAAGAAAATACTTATAAACATTTATATCACTTTTTTTAATAAATGTGATGTGAGAACACAATTTGTAACTTTACAAATGCTCATAAAACATAAACAATAAGAACAAATATGAAAAAAAACTATACAAGTGTAACAAAAAGAGAAATTAAAAAGAATAGGCTTCTTATTTTAGATTTTAACGTTTTGTAAAATGTAAAATTATAAACTCAAAGTCATTGTAAAATGTAAATTGAAGGCTAAAGGACAAAAACAATAACCAATAAGATATCGAGATTAATATATAATATTTATGTACAAATAAAGGTCGTAAATTACTAGTTTTAATAAGTTATCGATTACCAATAACCCAATATTAAAAACCAATATCAAATCGATAATCCAGTAACTTTTTTTTATAAAATCATTAACATAATATCCCAATAATAATAAGTCAATAACACTTTTATCAGTTCGATTCATCGATCGATTCAATTTTTACATATACCCCTATCCACCCATAAAAACAAAAGGAAATTGGCATTGGTCATTTCATTTATAGAGTTGATAAAATTATACTCTCTTCATTTTAATTTATTTATCTTATTTTAATATAAACATCTTAAATTAAAACATATTAAATTTATCAACTTTTTTAATATTAATAATTTTAGACATATCAGATAAAAATTTAAAAATTATAACGAAATAATTATTTAGTAACATGCAATGGGGGACTATTTTCGTTGGATGGATGAGAATTTTAGTGACGAAATTGATATTTCTGACAATTAAAATAGACCTTTATTCATAAAAATAATAATAAATAAATAAATATAGAGCGTATATTAGGGGAAATAAATTTGTTTTTAAAGTAAAAAATAGATATAAAATCCAAAAAAAATAATAATGTGAAAATTAGTACTGCCACATATATTATAAAATTGCAGTTTTCTACTGAAACGGTACATAACCATTTGCCAGCCCACTACATTTTTAATGACACGTGGCAATACCCCCCGCAACAAGACAAATTTTACAGCCAATACGTCCTTTTCTACATTTTTCATTTACTATATTACCCTCTACTTGTTACAAATTTACCAACTCTTTGTTAAATTATGCCATTTTCCTTTTCTTTTTTTTTTTGGTTGCAAAAATAAAGAGTTTATTTAGGTTGGACATTAACATGTTAAAAATTATAATTAAGAAAATAAGATAGATATAAGATATCATATATTAATCTATTTAAAATATAAAATTTATTATTCTGAATATAAAATAAATATGTAGATGATTCTATATAAATATAAAATTTGTGATTCTGAGTATAAAATAAATTATCGATGATGTATATTCACTCCGATCCATTTAAGTTGTCATGTGTATAAGAATAATTCACATTTTAGTAAATCAACTACTAATCTTACTTTTAATAAAATAGATCACATATTATTCTCTCTATTTTCAAATTAATTAAATTGTTTCACATTTTTTGAAAAAGAGAAGATATAAATTAAATATAACTTCAGTTGTTTTATTCTTATTAATTATTGTCAAATTTATAATTAAATAACTAAATAATATTACTCCTTATAATAATTAAAAATCGATACTAATTAATGAAGTAAACTTGGAAGATGTTATAAAAATAATCTTGAAGATTGAACAATTAAGTTACTTTTGAAAAATGAAAAATATAAAATATCTAAACAACTTAATTAATATCAAATGGAGAGAGTACCTTTTGAGTTGATGGATTTTTAAAAGACAAAATAAAATCATGACAAGTAAAATGAATCGGAGAAGATATAATCTTAACTCGCAAATAATATAGTATTTGAGTTAATTTAAATACACTTCAAAGAAAAACTTTATCGTGTGCATCAAACGATTGAATATTAGAGTCACAATCTTTTTTTCTGTCTCATTTTATTGGATATTTATCGCCTCTATAACCGTTGATTCTGATTATGATAATTAAAACCTAAATAAGTATACGAATTTATCGAACATTCTTATATCTCTGCTAATATAAATCCTGATTTCTTACGACAGCTAATTATAAGACATTTTTATTTTTATTTTTATGGCATGAAAAAGAAAACTTATATAGTAATTCTCTAATTATGTTTTACTAAAGAAGAAAACATAAAAAGGTTCAGTAAAATTAAGCAAATTCTATTTAGAACCAAAATATTTGTTCTTATAATAGTGCTATCAAATATATTTCCTCAAACGCAATCATTATATCTTCTGCTTAATTATAAAATTCAAACACTGATATAATAATATTCTTACCAAAAATAGAAGGATAATCGTATCTTTGTTATTTTCCAACACTATAGAACTTATTTATTAGTAAACTCTTAATTGTATTGTAAATTCATAGTGTGAAATATTAAATGGTAAAAAAATTGAAGTTAATATAAAAGGTAATTAAAAGTCAAATTATGTATCTAGTTTCCACAGGATCTTTTATTTTTTGATAAAAACATTAATGTTTTAAAACAAAAAAAAAAAAGATACTCCATTACAATACCAAGTTGCAAAATAATAAGCCGTGTAAAATAAATAACTGTTTTTAATGGTTCTATATACATAATATATACATAATATACCGCTAATGTGAAAATATTTTATACTAACGTATCATCAAATGATATTTACTGGTCCTTTTTTTTAATCAATGAGAAGTCTTGATATTATATTTTATAAAACTCAAGCGATGACTAAGCATATATGTTCACTTTAAAATATCCAAATATTACAAACTTACATAAATATACTATAATAAAAATATATTTACTATTTATAGCAATATCATTTTGTTCACTTGACCACTTTTAATTCATTGATAATACATGTTTAATACATATTACAAAGATAAATTTATTATTTAAATATAATACAAGTTTTAATGATGGATAATACATTTATCATACATTTTAATACACTTATAATACAATGTGATAATTTTTTACCAAACAAACATAATATATTTCAAAAACAATTATAATTCAAATATATTGCATACATAATTCACTTTTAATACATATTATAGATTTATCTGAATATTGCTATAAATGATAATAAACAAAAAGTATCGCTAAAATCAATAATTATTTTTAAAAATGTATTAATTTGTGTAATTTTTCCATTAAAAAAAGCAATAGAAGGGAGAGTAAAAGTGTATATAGAGTATATACGTATATATACAGAGTGTATATTGTCTTCCAAATATGCTTATGGCATAAATGTGTATACATTTCTCTTTACATTTTTTTCCCCACTTGTTCGTGTCTATATTTTCGCCACCCCCATTTCTCATTTTCTTCCATTGTTGCCCCCTTCCCCATCTCTTTCTCTCTCTAAATGCCCTAAAAATCCAATATAAAACACACCCTTTTCTTCTCCATAGCCGCTATATCTCATCTCAATCTTATCACTCTTCTTCATCCACATCTAGTCAACAATCAGTCACTCAAAACAGAGGCGAATCAAACAACAACTAAACAGATCATCTTTTTCTTCTTATCCTCTTCAAAATCCATTCTTTTTCAAGAAAATCGGTTCAGATTTGAAAATGTTTTGTTAAAAAACGCAGATTTTGATTTTTTTTTTGTTGATATAGTTAAAGAACGAATCTTTTTTTGTTGATTGAAAGATAAAAGTGTTTTTTGAGGTATTTCAATGGCACCCAGTATGGATTGTGCAGTTTCCAGCCTTTTGTGTGCTGAAGACAACAGTAGCATTTTTTGCAATGAGGACGATGATGTCGGATTTGGGTTTGTAGAGGAAGTTGTGGGGGAAGATATATGGTATCCTAGGATTCATCGAAATGGTCAAGAAAACAGGAAGTTGTTTAATGGAGATGAGTTTTATACTGGTGTACCATTGCAGAGTGATGAGTGTTTAGTTTTGATGATTGAAAAAGAATGTGAACATATGCCTGCTGTTGATTATCTTGAAAGATTGAGAAATGGGGATTTGGATATTGGGGCTAGAGATGAGATTCTTGATTGGATTGCTAAGGTTTGGTTCATGAATCTTATAGATGGTCTTTATTTCAGATGATCGGATTCATCGAAAAATGTTGCCGGGTGCTGTGTTAGATCCTTCAAAAGTAATGCATTTTTGGAGGATCCGATACGAGTGTGGCAACAATTTTGGAGAATCCGAGCAATATAATGATTTAATTAATGGAAATTGGTTCTTAATAACTTAGATTAATTAGATTTCAAGTTATTAGATTCCTAAACAGTGAACTGGAGTATTTAATAAGGGAGTTTCAATGATGTAAATTTTTTCTTGGTTCAAAAGGGGAGGTTGATTTTATGTCATAATTATCTTTAGGAGGTTTTAGTTTGGGATGTGTGTGTGGGGTGGGGGGGAAGGGGGTGGGGGTGGGGTGGAGTGAATGATTCTTGTTTTGTTTACTTTATCATGGTTAAACTTTTTGCTAATACATTCACACAAAACATGAATGGGGTTTGTGGGGGATCCTTTTGGTGTTTTGTTTAATTGTCAGCTAATACTGATATGTTAAATGAGTTTGTGTAGGATTTCACTTTTTATGTTCTGGATCTTTTTTTCCTGTTTCACCAACTCTTAGCTGTCTAGTACATGATTTCTTTTACCTCTTCACTTGTTTTGATATGCTTCTTGTGTTTCACTGTAGATATGTGATTGATTTTCAGTTACTCATTGTGTTTATTATTGTTTGAGTTAGATATCGAGTAAATCTAACGGTGGATCGGTTCTTGCAGGTTCATTCACAGTTCAATTTTGGTCCAATGTGTGCATATTTGGCTGTTAATTATCTTGATAGATTCCTTTCTGCTTATGACTTGCCTGTAAGTTCTTTGATTACTGAATTTGGTAGTATTTGCTTTGTGTTTAGTTCCATTCAATCACATTGCTTATAAGTTGTAACATCTGTTGTTTGTTTTCCACAGAAGGAAAAGGCTTGGATGATGCAGTTACTTGGCGTAGCTTGTCTATCGATTGCTGCCAAAATGGAGGAGACTGATGTTCCTCTGTCTCTAGATTTACAGGTGAATTTTTGCGTAAGTACATTCGTGGGCTTATACGTGGGATTGCATTAGTTATGCTGTTGCTGATTGTGAATTTGCGATGATGAATTGATCGACAGGGAGGGGATGCAAAGTTTGTATTTGAAGCTAAAACAATACAGAGAATGGAGCTACTTGTGTTAACCACATTGAAATGGAGAATGCAGGCTATCACCCCATTCTCTTACATAGATTATTTCATCAAGAAAATAAATAATAGCGATCAAGTATCTTCTATCAATAAATCAGTTGAACTCATACTAAGCACACTAAAAGGTGAAAAACACAATTTGATCTTGAGACACACTTAATGATCTTGATTTGTGCTTTGTTTGATGGACTAACTTTTGGATTCAATGCACAGGTATTAACTTCTTGGAATTCAAGCCTTCTGTGATTGCAGCAGCAGTAGCAATCTCATTTGCAGTAAAAACTGAGACACTAGACAGTGAGAAAGCACTATCTGCTCTAGTTCAGCATGTACAAAAGGTAAACATAGTGGTCCTAAAAACTCATTAGCAGTACAAAACTTGATCATTTCCATGTTGATTATCTTACAACAATACTAAAGTTTTGATCTTTACTCTAAACTTTGCAGGATAAAGTGCTGAAGTGTGTTGAACTGATTCAAGCATTGTCATTAGCAAGTGACTTTGTTAAAGTTCCAATTGCTTCTTCAATCCCATCTGTTCCTCAGAGTCCAATTGGTGTGTTGGATGCAGCATGTTTAAGTTACACAAGTGATGGCTCAGGGGTTGAGTCGCGGTCTAATTCATCGCATAATAGTCCAGTGAAGAGGAGAAAGCTAAATACTTAAAAGATGGATGAGATATTAAGTGGAAAGAAGGCCTTTTGTCAAGTTATTATGATATAGTTGAATGAGAGTTTTGGTGTGATCTTTTGAGAATTACAATGCACCCCACAAACACATAACTTCAAAATAAAGAAAGTTTAGGAAATATTATGAAGAAAATGAATACATATAATGGTGGTGGTGGGGGAAAAGAGATTATTGAGTGTAGTTGGATTATTTTTGGTGGTTGGAGATTGAAGAAAAGATATATAGACAAAAGGTTTCATTCCATTAACATATATATAAAAATAAAAAAAAAGTTGGAGCTGTTAAATATTAGACTTCTTGACAGCTAAAGAAGCCAAGATTAATTAGGCAACAAATTAGAATGCAAAAAAAAAAAAAAAGCAACTCTTATGATCTTGTTTTTGCTTTTGAGTTTATTATAGATAAAAGCTTGTTTAGCCTTTGAGGGCTTTGTATTTGTTTTTGGAGTTTAAAAAAAAAGTTTTTAAAAAGTTAAAAAGTTAAAAAAAAAAAGAGCAGAGTAATTAAGTGATGGAAGGTGAAAAACCAAGAGAGAAATTTTGAGTTGTTTAATTTTATTTGTTGTTATGTGCACTTTTGCATTATGTATATACTTTTATGGCTTCTTTATGAAATTCTAAACTATACAAGTTCAGTAATATTACATTTTGTTGCTATTTCTATACATAATAAATATACATATATTACTGTATAATCAAATCTTTTACATTATTCAATCAAATCACCTAAGATGTGTTGGGCCATGATAACTCAAAAATACTCTTATTAGTGTGATATTGGTCTATTTTAGATGAAATCATCTTTTCTTTTAAAGGATTCACATTATTGTTAATAGTATCCAATACTTTATTAGTAACTTGAAAAATACACCACTTTACTTGCTATGATAAGTTCTAATACATGATGGAGTGTGTGTAAATTTTAGAAATAGGAGCGGCTTAAACGATAGAGTGTATACAAATTTTAGTCCTGTTTCGAGAGATAGAGTTGTTATTTTCGATAACATCCAATACTAAAGAAAATATGATAAATCATTTTGAGAAAAGAAATAATAATGACACTGAAAAATGTGACGATTGAAATACAATACTACAAATACTACGTCTACTAACCTTATATATTAATTCATATCATTTGTAACCTCCTATCTGAAGTAACGTCCCGATCAAACGGAAAATTAAAATCTTTGAAAATGGAAAAGACCAAAATAGCCTCCTGGCATATACTTTTTTGTGGAGCACATGTGATGAGTCCTTGTTTGACTGCTTGTCTGGTTGGACTCTATGGGATTTGGTGCTATGCTTATTAAAGAAGTGTAAGTGTAGCCTGTTTCACTTTAATCCTTATCAGTATGGGACTAGTTTTATTTGGCAATGCAATGGGCACAAAAATATTCAATTTTAATAATCTTGAAAAATATATATATATACACATAACTAAAAATGTATCCTTTTTTCTTGTTTAATTATTGTTTGATTAATTTGGTATTATATAGAATAGGACTTTACAATAAAAAGAAGGGAAAAAAAAAAGCACTTTCATGGACAAAGAATATACTACAATTTGTCTCAGTTAAGGCACTGCCAGAATTTCAGAAATACTGTATTTGTAAAGTTTTATCAACTTTTAGCCCTTTTAGGTTTGTGGAATATTTTTTTTCCAGTTCGATATTCACATTAAAGTCCAATTAAATTTGAATTAGTGCTGTCAAGTTTCACATCCTCGGATAAAATGCTCCTTATCAATACGATTTCGTATTTAAAGAGACTCAAACATAAAACATCTTATTAAGAATGAACGAGTGTTTACCAGTTATCACTCCGCCACAACTTTGTTGGTCCTTGGGTTTGTTGTGGAATAAGTTCCCTCAACAAAAAGATATGGGGCTGACATTTAGCCAATTTTTATATAATCAGCCTTGCAAAAGAGTAATAATATTAACTAGGGAAACTTACTTAAATATATCGATCGATCATCTAGTTTAATCATATGATCGAAATATGTATTACTATATACTCTGACTGTATATATAGTGTATACTATATGTATATTTAGTGTAAATTACAACATGTAGATGCAAAAATGTTAAACGGTATTTGACTCAAATTTTCTTTTAAATTATATTATATGTACTTTGAAGTGTAATGAAACTTAACACAAATACTACAATTTTACTTATTAGTTTGTTGTTTTAAAAGAAATAATTAGGTTCCCTTTTAATTTATATTAAATTTGGGGTATCTCAAGCTCTTAATATATATAAAATAACAAATTATGAACAGTTAAAAAAATTGAAAAAGGTGCATAATTATCGACAATTATGGCAGCATTCTTGTACCATACATGTGTTACTGATGAAAAATATAAATTATAAAAGACAAATAGACAATAATAATATTCTTGACCCTTTTTGAAAAAATAATAATAATAATTAAAACTTCAGAATGTTAAGTCTTAATCAATAACTAGTATTTATTAATCTTTCAATTTACTATCATTGTCATCTCTGACTGCTATTTAGGTGTAAATCCCTTAGCAAATTCCACTACTTAGATTTTTAACAGAGGGAATTTATTATTAAAGTAGGCGTTTAATCATGTTTTATTCTGAAAATAGAAAAGAAGAATTATTTTTGAAGTAAAATTAATATTTGAAAATTGGAGTCGTTGTATTAGGCCAAGAAATAAATCAAAAAGTTTTTTTTTTTTAATTTTCTTTAAAAGTAATTTGGAGTGAAAACATATAAATCGAAAATAGAGAATAAATAAGGGTAATGTAGTTAGATTACTCTCTTTTAGTCATTCTTTTTTTCTTTAGTTTATGACCAAAAATAGAAAAGGTTCATTTAAATTTCATTAGTCGAAAAAATCACATCGTATTTGTATTATCTATAATTGAATATTTATTTTGTATTTGGTGAAAATTTTGCGCCTGTCTACTCATGAAAATTAATGAAAATGTTGCTTGTTAGGTTGAGAAAACTCTGATGATTCGATTCCTTCGATGCTTTTTTCGCTGTATATCTTCATTCATTCAACCAAAAAAGTACATCAATTTTAATACATTGTAGGACCAATTTTTATTTTTATTTTTATATTATTATTTAGTTCAAAGGAGTAAATGCTCTTTTTTCATAGTTAATGTAATGCAGTAAGTTCTGTGATATAAATGCTTGATTTGTCCCATGGTAGGTCCAAGCCAAATACCAGTAAGTAGATTTTACAGTTTTTGTCACCAATTCTATTTTTCTATAATTATTTATGCTTCAATTATTATGTATTTACTATGCATGACTACTATTCATAGTTGAAATGAAATGAAATTCTTTCATTTAATTAACCATGAAAAGTCCTACAAAAAAACTTCTTGGATTCTATACTTTTATATCGGTACAATAGTTCCTTATAATAGTATGATGCATGAAATATTACGTAAAAACATTTTATAATAAAGGTGGATGCACGATTTGAATTTATTGAACTGAGTTTTAGTTATCTGAATTATTAGATTCTAATTCCTATCGCATTTATAATTCTTATTTTACTTCTTACACCAACAACTTATTCCAAAATTTATATTTAAATATCTATAATTATATCGTAAATTATAGTTTTACGGTATTTATTTTATTTTTACTAGTGTAACATGTAATAGTAACTTTGATTATCCGAGGTAATTAAGCACTAATTACTTTATGTGAAAGTGTAGTAGCACTAACGTACGTAACACGTAATAATGATTAATATGTCCAATTGTCAATTCAAGTTAATTATTCCATAGCGCAGGCTGGTTATTATATAAAAATGTTGCACGTTTAATTATATCTTTCATATTAGTACATTTTTTCCATTTCATATTATTGTAAAAAATTCCTTAAATTAAGATAATTTAGAATATAATATTAAAACAGAAATAAAAAAAAGTCTAAAATAGTACTTGCAAATTAATAAACTTTTAAATGAAATAATCATCGTATCAATATTTGTAAATATGTTCTTTGACTCGTAAATTCACACTGACTCAACTCAAATATATGAACTACAAAATCAGGACCACATGTGTGGATGAATGTTAAAAAATCGAGTTTCTCTCATCCAATATATGAAGGCATCCAAAATGTCTTTAAGAGCCATAAACCTTGAATATTTTAACCGTTTAAATTTTCAGACGAGATGACTTATATTGATTTCAAACGGTATATATATATATATTAAATAAAAAAACTATTGATAGTATAAAGAAGTACATAAAGATAAGTTCCAAAGTACAATAATAAATGCATGTATACATGTATAGAACAAGTGTATATAGAGAGCATCAAATTATGATTGTGAATGTTCAAAACAGTCTTTAAATTTTGTCACGGAAATTGAGTGCCTTGAGACTTGAGACTGTTCAGATAATAATAATATGCCAGCCTCATCCATTCATTTTATTTGTGTCAAATAATAGTAATAAATGTACTCGATTGCGGGATGGAGTCAGGTAGAATCGAAAGATTTATTCATTCGGATTTCAAGATTATATGTAGTAGATGTTTAATCTTTTTAGACTTCTTCATGTGTCTACTTCTTTATATTTTAAATTTTGATAGAAAAATTTTGACTCCGTCACAGCTCGATTGGACCCCTACCCCCAACCCCAACCCCATTTTGTTTTTTCACTTTGGGAAGCTTCGTTTAAAGTGAATTATTTCAGAAGGAGCGTTTAGTTTCAGAAATGAAAATGGTGGATCATATTACATCACAATCAATGAGTAACATATGGCTTTAATTTACTCATGTGGGACTACTTCATTTTGCCCCTATTCTATTTCCTATTTGATAACAAAAAAGTTAAGATTGTTTTGTTTGTTAATATTACAAAAAATCACATTTCTACCTATTTTATATTCCTTTTGTTTTTCTTTGTTTCTCCTAGGGATTAGCGCTTTATCTTACGGAAAAAAATCAAGTATCCTAACTTAAAACCTTTCAATAACTGATAAAATAGCTTAGAATTATGATTTTAAAAAATTACGTTAATATTAAAAGAGAGATTGAGATACACACAAACTAAAATGTGATTATAAAGTTGTATATATCTAGAAAATTATATTACGTATATAAAATGATACTCATGTATCATACTATGTAATGACATTTTTTAGTTATTTCTTTTGTTTTACAATTATGTTGATGATTGGCATGTTGACTTTTAATTTAGTCATTTTTAATACAATTACTATAATATAAAAAATGTTAGAATATCTTGGTAGGGAAAAAGGAAAAAAAGAAAAGAGAGACTCACTAAGATTTTGTATTATAAGTGTAAGGAACATATATCGATGAGCTTAGCTATCATTTCTTCCTTTATTCATTTACTTGATAGTTTTATTATAAAAAGTGAACATTTTAGCACATCAAATCCTCAAGCATTGGGCCATGTCCTCAAGTATTGAAATATAAACTTGGGAGACTCTATATGAAATTAGGGATAAATTATTCAAAGAAATAGCCCACTTATTTATGGTAAAGAAAAAACATGCTTAATATCATTTAATTGAATAGTTGAGTTAGACCATTGTTATTTCAATTACTATTTTTTTTTCCTTCGAAAAAATAATAGAAGTCTTGAAGTCAAGCTAGTCGATGACAATCAAATAATTAACAATTTCAAACTGGTTCGAATAAATTTCACTCCAAAGTTATAACACTTAGTGCGAGCCTATATATTTCAAACTTTTGATGTTCAAAATTAACATCTCAACAAACTACATGTAATAAATAACTAAACCTAGTTCATACATCACGAGCGACTACGCTAGGGCCAAAAGGGGAATCACTCAAATCTCCTTCCCTATAAACGCGTATATAATAAATATTGAACTCTAGTTATAAATCAAGCATGGTGCATATAGGGTAGGAAAAATAAATGGTGAAGGGATGTAGGTGGGGGTTATTTAATTTACAAGACAATGAAATATAGTAGTGATGAATAATTGAAATGAGAAGAATATAGGGCCATTTGAAGGAGCGTAAAATATAGCAAGCATGGTTGTAAATGGGGTTAAGAGGGCAGAGACAAAAGGCCAAAGGGGGTCTATATATATATATTTATATTACATGAATATTTGATTATAAAACCTTATGATGGAAAATGTTGGAGCGTCTGTGAGATGCTTGTTACAATTTTTGCTTTTGAGTCTTACAAAAGAAAATTATTATTTATAGTCTACCTCTCTTTTATCTATGGAAAAAAAAAATCATCATAGCTTTTACTATTACCAACTATACTTTTTATATACTAGCCTTGGGAAGGAGGGATACCATTCTTTAATTAAATTTATATATATATATATATATATATATATATATATATATATATATATATATATATATATATATATATATATATATATATATATATATATATTTGATCTTTGGGAAGTATTGGGTAACGCTAATATTATACGTATGGTAAGGTCTATGAGGGGATGAGGTGATCAGAGTAGAGTTATGATTGAATATATTGCGCTTGTTTGGTGGACGAAGTTATGGAAAAAAATTATGTCTTTGCTATCAGTTATGACTTTTGACATGATGATTAGTTGTTTGATTCTAACAAAAAGCTACAAATTAGTACTTCTGCAATGTCTTTTCGTGAAAAGCCACACTTGCCCTCCGACTTGCAACGGTTCTGTTTACTCAATAATTTATTTAGAAACGTAGGCTTTTAACAACATTTTGTTTTATATTTTCAATGTTTAAATTGTGTTTGAGTTATAATTTGAATATTGTATACTTGATAATATGTATTTTATCATGTAGGACTTTTGATTTGGAGTTTAAACGAATGAAATGGAGCTTTGACATCTTAATAGAAGCCTATTAAAACTATCTTGAGTCAAGACCCACTCATCTTGCTACTTCAAAAAATTTCTAATGATTATGTTTTTGGTGCTTGATATAGGAAGTGTGTTACATTTGGGCTATATTTAGAACTATATAGTACTATTAACTATTGAAATGACAATACAAAGTTAACATAAAATGTGGCTATTTAAGTGGTGGAACAATTGGTAATCATGAGCAAACTTGTCAAAAATGTCATTTCAATTACTTGAAAGTCAACTAAAATTTGAGTAACCAAAACTACTAGTACAACCTTTGTAAAATAGGACTGTCCATTTTAGAACAGAGTTGTTTTGAATTGGGCCTTAATTTTGGGAATAAGGCCTCAAGCCCATCAAGATCCATATTTTATCCAAGTCCAACCTAGATCTACAATGGGTTCTTCGATTATGTAGTTTCATGGGCTCATAACTTTTGAAAAAACCATGGGCTCACCAATTTTTTTCTATTTCGAAAAAAAAATACTTGGTAATCATATATATGATTTAGTATCAACTTAGCGAAATTATCAGTCTTGATAGCAATACAGTACTATATGATACTGATGTAATATCAAAATTATCAGTCTTAATAAATGGGGGGTATGGGCTATAATATTTTTTCTGAGAGAATAAGTATTTGTTGAATTACTTTGTATTTGGGTATGAACATGCAACTAATTTGAGTTTTATGACCCATTTGTATAGTTTTTCCATAAGAAGTTGTAATTCGCGATTATAATTTCTCCAAATATTGTTATTTCCTGATATTTTAAAATTCAAAATTCATAAAATTCGTTTTCTGATTATATAAATCTAGAATGTTGTATTTGCTTGCCCCAGCTATTCGTATATGATTTATGAAAAAATCATACTAGATTATCCTTTTTGTGTATTGGCAAGCGAAATATAAAACGGAGTTTCAAAAAATTCAATGTATAGATACAAAATTTATCTATATTTACTTTATCTGTATATTTCGCAAGCAAAATATACAAACTATAACCTCCATATAAAATGAACTATGGCTATAAAATACAACTATCAAAATTATAACTATAGAGCGTTATCATATTAGATATGTATGTTGTAGTTCATATACTTTTGTGAGATCAACATTTTAGTCCAAGCCCTATAAATAAAGGCTTAGGCAAATGTATGCCAGGGTGTCCAATTGGACACCCTTCTTCTGAAAAAAATACGTCACATGCACGTAAAATGATAGACGAAGTTATCAAATAACATATTTCAGACACCCTTGACATAATAGGTTGTTATAGCCTAGTGATTTAATGTCTTGAATGTGGGTTTAAACATCTTTAATGAGCTAGACAGTGCTCACGTGTTCAAATATCACTTGCAACAAGTTTTTCCCCTTTTTAAAAAGAGTTTTTGTTGTTTAATTTTTGGACCCTCTTCAAAAAGATTCTGGCTCCGCCACTGCCTATCATGGGCTCACCTATGTTTCTTCATATTCTAGTTCACTTTCATATAAATTCTCGTAGAATAGAGAATAGAAGTTGTATGGGCTCTTAATTTGGGTCCAAGCCCTATTATTTTCTCACCAATTTTGCTCTGTCCATAAAGCTTATGGGCTTTTAATTTCTCTAATCAAGCCAGGCCCAACACTTATCAAGTTATTTTTCGAACGGGCCGGCATGTGTAGAGCCCAGGCAGAAACTTATAAAAATGGTCCATGTAATATTTTCTGATTGTGCTATTTTATTTCCTTTTTTTTAGTAAATAAAAATAATACTTTATCCGTCCACTTCTAATAGTTATTGTTCTTTTCGAAAGTCATTTTGAGTAATTTTTAACATTAAATTAGATCTCATTAATTCAATTTTTTAAACAGAAAATTAAAATATTTAAAAACTATACGAGAAATATTATAAAATTGCATTTTTGTAAATATAAATATGATGATCATAAAATTTAGTCAAAATTCTTATAATTTGACTCTAAAAAAAAACTATTACAATTAAAAGCAAAAATAGACTATATTAGTTTAACTTAATATGTATCATTACATATATAGAAGTGACATAACAGCTTGTCTTAGGATTGTTCTTGGGATAATATTTTCAACATTTATTTATTATGTTCTTCAATTCTAATAAGATTATAAAAAAAAATCATAAATCGAACAAGAACATGACAAATTCGATCGAATTGGTCAATGTAATCAATTTCTTATGAGAATTTCATAGCTGCAATAAAAGAATATATAATCACAGTATAAAAGAAGACAAATTAAGAGAAGTGTACAAAATTACTGGGGTCATTTTTGCAATAATGCTGCTACCATAAGAGATTCTTTTCTTACCTTTACAAGTAACCTTGTACTAAAATATTAAATTATTTGATTTCCATTATGATATTTGATTAGCTATTTCCATAAATAGAGGTTAAAGGAAGATATATGAGGCCTCTGCAATATAAATTTTAGTCAAAAAAGTGGAGATGGCCAAGTACCATGCATCATATTGCTATTGTATTCATGATGGGTAGAAAGATTCTTTTATTTACCTATGTGACAAGTGTTAAATGATCAGAAAATTTAATCAGAATTTAGTCAGAAAATTTTAAGAAATATAATATTTTTTTATTTTAAAATAAATTAATCTATTCTCCATTTTTTAGTAAAAAAATTAAAGATAAAAGGGTAAAATATTTTTAAAATTCTCATTCAAGCCAAATTTTCTGGTCAAAAAGATTTTCCTTACCTATATAACTTATTATTTAAATATGAGAAAAAACATAAAATCACCATTGAAAAAATGTCGTATCATTCCACAAAAATTTTTGATAATTTTTATAAATGGGTTATTTTGACTCATTTCTTAGTCTGGGTTGTAGAGTTAATTTTGATGGGTTTTAGTAAGAATGGAAAATACTTTTTTTAGAAAAAATATATGAATTTTTGATTATTCTTTTGGGTTTGGACAAGAAAAAAATATTATTCTAAAATATTTATATATAATTTATAAAAATATTATGAGAGATGAATGTGAAAATAAGTTGAGTTCAAAATTTGAACAAACCAAATATAAAAAAGAAAAAAAAAATTCTCTACACCAAACACAACTTTAGTGAAGAAGGAAAGTGTTCCATATATATTTGTTTGAGGTAGGAAGCCTCATGTATGCAATTGGTTATTAAAATGTAAGATTTGATTTTGAGATAGAATAATATGTCTGATAATTGTATGATGATAATAATATAGACTTATTAATTAAATAATAATGTCAATTGATAAATTCTTTTTTAGTACAAAACTCATTTTTGTCAAGGTTTTGGACATGAAAAATGTGTCTATTTATAGGGATTCTTATAATCTAGAGAAAAGACGAGACTTTCAAACAATAGTCATCCTTTCATGTATTGAAAATTATTCATCTACTAATTCGGGCTCGTTGTTCTGATTTTGGCCATAGAACTAAAGTTTAACTTGTTTAAAGATTAAAATTAAAAAATATTTACTATCTGAACAACTCGCTCTTGTTATTTGTGCATATAATATATTTCTAAAATGTTTTTGTTGTGCATTATTTTTATCCATAACAAGAAATAGTCAACATCGTTCTAGTGATTGCTGCACTGAAAAGGTTTGACTTTTTTTGTTTTTTTTTGCAGAAATCGAAAGTTAGGCCATGCTAACGTTTAAAGAGCTTTTGTGTTTCATCAGACTTATAAATAAGGCGTGATGCAACTGTAGAATATATGTAAAAAACACTGCAACATTGCAGAATTGTTTCCCTTGCCTTTCCAAAAAATTATAAAAATTTATTTTGTTAGTTTTGATATTTTATTTACATACAGAATCAAATAATAAAATTTGAAATTTATAAGCTCCTGCGATATACATAGTATACAACAAATCAAGATATTTTTAGGCTTATCAAAGTTGCATTTAACTGAAGTTTTGGAATAGGTGGTAGAGCACAAAATCCGTATATATGTATTAATTTGAATCCGTGTCAGATAAACTAACTTTAAAGGGTAAAATGTTTTAGATACAAAGTTTTTTATTTTTAATCTTGGGTACTTAATCGTAGAGAAATTTCAAGATTTCAATGTAATCGACGTGAATTGTGATGAGATAGTTAAATATGATCAAGATCTCTTCTTTTTTAATAAGATATTTAAAAAAATTTAAATTAATAACAATTACCGCTTATATAAGTAAAATTATATAATGTATGAATTTAAATTTAATCGAATCATAATACTCTACCGGTAACATGTTGGTAATATCGTTGGGAAAAGGAGTGCAACAAGTAACAAGACAAAGAGTTGACCATGCGCAATGCTTTGAAAAACTACAAAAGACATTTTTGTTTGCTCTTGTTTATTGCCTACATTCGTACAAAATTTTATTTACGCAGGCACCAATTTCTATATTATTTATTAAGTTTAACTTATCTTAAATTTTTTATAATTACTTGTTCACTTTTTTATTTATGATTATATCTAATTATTCATTTATTTTAATAAATAAAAAAATGATAATTTTTTAAATTTATAGTACGTTTAATTCATTAATTTGAAAAAGGTTTTCTTGAAAATAAGTTTTTACTTTATCTACTTCATAATTAATAAGGATAAAATTATAACCTGACTATATCAGCAATTGTTCTCTTAATCGATGTATCAATTTAAAAATAGACAAGTAATTAAAAAGAGAGGAATTGAAAGAGTAATATTAAATAACAAGTGTAAAATATGATATAACATGATAAGTTATTCACTAATTTTATGAATAGATAAATATTATTCGATATTTTAAAATAATAAAGTGAATAAATAAAGATGGAGAATAGTACTTCCTTATCTACATTTGAACCTTGAAAATAGGTTTAAATGTTTTTTCAAGTTTGTGTTTCGCCATAAAATATAAAATTTTGATTCTAAATTAGTATATCATTAAATGCACATAAAAAAAAATCTTAATATAAAAGTTGGGTAAAGGCAAAGTTTTCCCGATGTCAATTGCGGCTGATGTTTCTCGCGTGGGTTTTTATTGTTCTCTTTTTTTAACTATCGTTTTAGTTTAAAATAATTATTAATTTAAAATTTTAAAATTAAGTTAAATATAATCTTTTTAATCATATTATTTATACTAAAGATACAATTCCTTTTAATTATTTTTAAAAATATCTAATAACTAAAGTTAATTTGGTAAATTAATTTTTTTTTTAAGTGAACGTGAAAAAAATTAAAATTTGAATTTATTCGAAAAGGCCAATTAGGTGTCGGCCGTGACTTTTGCAATATATTAGGGCTGCCGATTAATTAATTTATATTGCCAACTTCGAATTATTTTAATTGAAGTAATTTTTGTCTCTATTTGTACAAGTTGTTAAAATATCATATAATTTTTATGTTGTTTTTGACTTCAAAGCTTTGACTAACTTAGATTTTATTGTCTCTTTTAAGTCAAACAAATTTAACAAAGTAAAGATTGTGTAGTCTCTTCTTCTCCCTAGAAAAAATAATCGACTTACCGACCACTTTATTGGGTAAATTTTTATGACTCATTAAATTTGAATCAGCAGAAAGTCGTGGGTAAATAATTATAAGATGTGTATCTTGTATATTGTCGAAAAAATATTTATTATTTGTTCATAAAATAAATTGCTTTAGATCACTCTTTGAATCTCAAGTAAATAAAAGATCGGTTTTTGTTCACAAATTATAAGTCTTCTTTGAGTGTTTGATTGATTTTCAGCTTCACATGTTTTTTTATTAACTTTTTTCAGTTTTTTGCTTTCTTTGAAAGTTACTTTCACTAGGACTGTTTTAACGAGAGGTTGAATTAACTGTTCTTCTTTATCCTTTTAAAAGAAATTGTTCAATTTAATTAATTAATAATTGAATAGCGCATAAAACATATCGAATCAAATTGGTCACATGAATGATTCACGATCCAAAACTCACAACGATGCACTAAGCAAGGGTGAACGTTCGGATTATATATAAAGTTTTTGATGTAAGGTTAAATTGTGATTTAAATCAAATTCAAATAAGTGTAAATTGGATTGGATTTTTAAGATAATTTTGATTTAACGTCTGAACTGATATTTTGAATTTTTTTTATTTCAAACTTTTAAATCTTTAAGATAGGTCATAACAATAATAACTTTAATATTTCTTAGTATGTACAACTCTCTTCTATTAACCAAAAAACAAGGATTTCTTAGAATGTGTAACTTTCTGCTCTTAACAAGGATTGAGGCTAACTTGTTCTTCACGAGGTGAAATTTCATATAGGGTCATAAAATATTAATTTATTGAATTTTTAAAAATTGAATTTATTTTTAATAACTGTGATATTCTGTTAGCTTTCGCACACCTTAATTAATTTCATAGATATAATAAGTATACATCACGCACGTAACATCATCCGTAAATTTGATTATTCCTTGCCATGATTAAATTCAGCTCTGAACCTCCAGGATCAATTCAACCACCAAAGCAGCAAATCCCAATTGTAATTATTCTTGCGTAAGAATATGATTTAATATTTTTTGTTGATAACCTTTGTGCTTTAATTTGTGTATTCATTTTTTTTCAAATGAAAACATAATTACGTAACAGTAATTAGGTGTTGGTCTGTGACTTTTATTTTTCCAACAAAAAACTAGACCATGTTCGAACTTATGATGAAAGAATAAGATGTCATATCCAATATCTAAACTCCAATTAAACTTTGTTGCACTTTAGAAATTATTAGTGGAGACATGTTTTTTTATGATTATATGTATCGACTTATAAAAGTAGTAAACAAATTTTATAATCGACACACGGTGGTGCCCCCTTAAAATCCGCATGACTTTTGCATAGTACCTTGATTTTATATTTAAACCTTCTTACTAATATCTTCTTCGTTCGTTTCATATTATTTGATTCACGTTAATCTCATATATAATAGACAGTTGCGTAGCCTTAGCCACTCCGGGGTGTCTAATTAGACACCCTTCATCAAAAAATTACATTGTATATATATATGTTAACTTTCTACATTTAGAACATATGTATTAAATATTGGACACTATTGAATAAAGCTATGCCTTTGACGCTGTGCTAATGTGTGTGCATTTGAATAAAGGAGTTTTCAGTTCAAATCACAAATTATACACTATTTTTAAAAAAAAAATTATTTTGACACCCACAAATCATAAAGAAATCTTTTAATTTATTAAAATAAATAAATAAATATAATATTAATTTTTAATATAAAGTCAAATGAAATAAAGATAAAATAGTCAAATTCTTCTACTATTATGTTCTAATTTAATTTATTTTCATAGAAAATAGCATTAGCATGATATTTGATCTATGGACATACTTTGTGCGAAGTACTTATTTGTTTTAAGAATATTTGAAAATGTCAAACTCATTCGAGGTAGTTATTGTTAAAAATTTATTTGCATCGAAGGTTTAAATATGACTAATAAATATATTATTTATGTTTACTTATAGATTTTATCAGTTAATTGGGATTAACTAGTTTATATTTTATTTTAAATCACTAAATCATTTTTAAGTTAAAATGATTTATTTAGATCCTACTGATAAATTACATTGTATTATTATTTTTATACCCAATGCAAATAAGTAATTACAATATATACTTCTTAATATAGTATATTTATATCATACCATGTTAACTAACTCGTTTTGTTCACGATTAAATGAGGTGAAAATATGCATATAAATCAATTATGATTAAATGCTATAACGCGCAAACATATATATATATACCATATAAATATTGTTTTTATCATTTATTTGAGTTAAATATATTTATCCAATAATGTAAAAATAAAAGAACTACACCAGCAGAGATATTTATTTATCGATAAGACTCTTTATAAATATGGCAATTTTAAAATTTTGAAATAAGACGGATTACCTGACCTTAACATATATTGAGACATGTTTCTAACAAAAAAGGAATAAATAAAAATGTGTTGTCATGTCAAGAAAAGAAATAATTAGTGTGAACCATCAAGGGTATAAATAATTAATAAAACAATTGGACAAGACCAATCAAAAATGATATTATTAAGTTTTACTGTTGACTTTGCTTTTTGTGTAATAAAATTCTTGCACGCCAGAATCTCATCAATTTATTTTATTTTATTTTATTTTGAATTTTTCTATTTATTTGATATTCACATTAGAATCACTTCTTATTTAATTTTTTTTTTGTCAATCTTAATATAAAAAAGACAAGGACATTAGAATAATAATAATAAATAAATATAAGACTAGGACTTACTGAACAAATTATTGAGACAAATATAGTTTTGTGTGTGTGTTTACTGCAAATTTGCAGGTACTTAAGATCCTGTGGTCGGAAATAAAGATTCTTCTTCTTATTTTTCTTTGTTTATGTTGTACTTTTATTCTTAATTAATCAAATATCAGATTATTTAAATATATTACATAGAGGAAATGAGCTTGTTGTTTTCTTTTATGATCTGATTAAATGATGGTTCAAGCTTTTAAAGTTGAATTATATATTTTTTTGATACATCTGAAAGACAATTATCCAATTCATTCATATTTCGTAGAATTTTGAGTTACTCGATATTAAATAATTATGTGTTTATATGTCGTTGATGCGTCGAATACCTAGTATTAGTTATCCAAGGAGATATATAAGAGTTAAAGCAGATGCAACATACAAATATTTCAGTTAATTTAAACAAATACTTTTGACGCAATATATAAATTCATAGCTAGTAAAATACTAAAATAATAATATAACTAGTAATAGATTTGAACTCATACTTTTAAAAATGTAATATATTTAATATTATAAACCTTAAAAATTAAACGGATAATAAAATATTAAATTCGGATATAACACTATATAAGAGGTAATTTATGGGTAAGCTGCCAAAGAGACATCGTGTTATGTACTCATCGAGGGATATACACAAAATGAAACTTTGTTTTATTTTATTTATAAGTTTTACATATTTTGTTAACACAAAGATCACATGAATATTTGTATCATAATTTTAATTTACAACAAAGTTTCCGTGATGTTTGAATTCTGAAGTAATATCTGAGAAAAACTGATGTGACAAAATCATTAATTAAAAATATATTGACAATTTGACATGAAGCAAACTGAATGATGGAGATCCATGAATTTTCAAATTTTATGATTGAGGAATTGAATCTTAGTTATGAGTGTTGAAAAATAAAAGTACTTTAATTATATGACTAACAAAATTCCATTGTGTCGAATTATTGTCTAAGTTTACGATTCCGTTCGAGCAAGAACAAGTGGTTTATCTTCTGATGCGAGTTCATCATATTAAATTTGTCTAGTACGATTTATTTCTCTTATGTAATTCCTGATTTATTGCATAGGAATTGAGATTTTATTTGTGCGTATTGTAACAATAATTTCCCTTTTGTGATAAAAACATAATATACAAAAATATACCACTTTATTGCGTTAGCAGCTTAATCTATTATGGACATTTATATAAATATTCATCTAACAGTAATAAATGTTTTTTGATTTTTTTTAAAGGTCGAATATTTGAAAAAGTTTTGTTCCCATTTATATACATGCTGCATAAAAATATTTTTTAGGTTGATTTAGACCTACAAAGCTATTCAAAATTATTTAACTAGGTTTGACTTCACTCTTCTAACTAGGTTTGACTTTATAATTTTATTTTTTCTCGTGATTTTCAATATATATCTATTTTTTTTAAAAGACAAATCAGGTTAGAAAAAGGAAAATGGGAAAGAAAATTACAATATTGAGAATTCGAACCCTCATCTAATTAATTTATATAAAATCAATCAATCAATAGAGCTAAATTACATATGATGCACCTTTACTCAACCTTAAATATCAAATTAAAGTATTGATATCACTTCAACAACATATCATTATTATTTTGTAACAAATGTGATTTAATTAATTTCTTTAATAGCTATTGTCACTTCATTTTTCAAATCAAAACATAATTACTTAACAGCTACATATTGACTTATTTTATTTTACTACCCAATAAAACTATGTGAAAACTAAACCATGTTCAACACCTAATGGTAAAAAGGTTGAAAAATGACTCAAAAAACATGATGTCTAATCCAAACTTTGTTGGACTTAGAAACCAATTGTAGTGATTAGTTTTAATTAGTGGAAGCGTGTTAATAAGTGATATTTATTTAATATTATTAAACAAATACTACTTTTTTTCCATAATTACTTAGACAATTAATGGACACACACGATGGTGTTCCTTAATATCCGCCCAACTTTCATATTTAGCCTTCATTTTTTAATTTAATACTCGGATGCGTTAGTACATCGATCGCAGAATAAATCACCGTCTTTTAGATTTTTGATTGATTTTATCATAGAGATCAACGATAAATAGTAACTATCCCACCTTCCAAACATAGCTTACAATTTTCATCTTACCGTTTGGTGTTGAGTTGGAGTTCCATTCATATGATGATTTTTTTTGGATCCCGGAGAATTCAACTAAAAGAGAACTAGGACTTTCGCTTTTATTTAACTTTGCACAGCTTTTAAGAAAATAATAAGTTATACAATTGGTTGATCAATCAATTGAATCGAAAATGTATGACTGAAATACCTTATTGAAATCATGAAATGCAATTAGTGAGATGGACCGATGTTGAAGTCGATCAACCTTACCGAACGAACAAAAGTATAATTACGCTATCACAAAGTTATTATTCTAAAAAGTTTTACAATATTATTGGTCGAACTTTAGTTCAATAAAACACTGAAACTAAATATGATCTAAGTTGATGAAAGAGAGTTATTCGGACGGTAAACACCCTCACTTTCAATCGAAAGTTGCAAGTTCGAATCATCAAGGGAGCAAAAGGAGTGGGAGCTCCTAGGAGAGGGTTAAAAAATAATCTGAGTTGTACTATACTATAATTATTGAGGTGTTTGTTAGTCAATATCCTTAGTAACTAATGTTTATATTCAATGAATATTTCATCACTCGTATTCTTGACAAAAGAAATATGTAGCGATAAAACGATGATCTTCTTTTTAATTTTTTTATTTTTTTACTGAAAATTATAAAATTGTGGGTGATTTTTAACTATGGTGCATGTCTACATGGAAATTACAAAAGTCCAAATGCAAGCACGTTCTCAAAATGGACAAGGCATGCAAATGTATTTGCATGCTATGTGATGACAACCAATATTTCATTCAACTTTCATATACACTTATTAATTTTTTAAAAATTATTTTTGTCAATGTGAGGAAGCACAACATGAGAAACACTACGCAAATTGACTTTTAGTGGAAAATAGTGGCATTGCTTTATTTTCCACCTAAATACTATCTGATTGAACCCATAATGTATATAGTTGGGTTGACACAAGCAAAACCAGATTAATTTATTTTTCCTTTCCCATAGTATCTCTTTCGTTCATTAGTTAGAACGCAACGGATTCAACTCTTCAGATATATCGAGAACTTAATAATTTTTGCATGTATTTTTTATATATGTATTAATTTTTTTAAATGTTTTTTAAATATTTAATCGTGAACTATATTACCATTTAAAATTACTATAAAAATCATAAATATTAAATTCTCAATGGAGCAAAAACTTTTTTGAGTTAAAATCCTTGTATGTTTCTTTAATGGTACGTGCATTGCATCTTACAATTTTCTCACTTTTTTCTCATTGTGGAAAGTAAAATAATATCAAGTTCCACACATAACACATTATACATATTATAATATTATTAATATGCACATCTTATTAAAGACTTGAACATCACATCTTGGGAATACCATAATGAGAAAGTTCCTATTTTCTTGTCATCTAAAGGAAACAAACATGTAAAACCCTAATTAGCTATATATTTCCAAAAAAATGAGTTATAATGTTACTATCATTTTTTACAACAATAAATTATATTTTATGTATGCTTACATAAAAAAAAACTTAATTATTTATAGATATTTTTCGAGTAATCTGATAATCGTAATTCTTAACGGGTATTATGATGTGTCCATAACTCTTGTAATCACCTTCCTTTCTTTTTCACCCACATGAGTGCATCTACGTGTGAGTTAAGTATAATTGATATATATACATACCTTGAGAAAATGGCAAAGAGAAAGTAGAAATAATTAAATAAAATTATTTTATATCTACTTTTCAATCAATAGCTTATATATGTATATATATGGCGTCTTAAACAAGTTGTACAACACGTGTATGATGATGAAAATTCAAACCTAACCCATCTTAATTATAAAAGTAATCAATCTTAATGTCTCATTAGCTAGCTTCATTAGGTAAATTAGCACTAGCTATAGGTAAATTAGCTTAGGTCTAAAGAAGTGGTTGACACTTACTAATGGTGACATTTTTTTTACTTTTTTTTTTTGTATATAAAAAAATTATAAAATACACTTAGTTGTCTAAGCTAGTAATGGGGGTGGGGTGATAAAAGTCTAAGATAGTGGGTAGTATTAATATTAATTAATTAATATATAAAATATATATTAAGGAGGAAAAGTGGGTAATTTGAAGCATGGAAGAGACTTCCCCCTTTTGCGATGCACTTTTTTGTATTGGGTGGGATTTGTATTTCGTAGATAATATCATATCAGTTATCATTCTTAACGAGAGGTTTCGAGATTTGAATTTTTTAAGAATGAAAAATAATAATATTTTGAAAAATAAATTAACACAATATCTGAATTTAAATATAGTCGAATTTCAATTTAAATAAATAATATCGGATATTTTTTTAAAAAAGTATATATATTTATTTTTATAAAAGTATTGTTTATAGTGGGGGATAGGGTAGAGGGAGGGGGGGGGGGTAGTTTAGCTTTCCAAGCGTGGATGTTATTGTTGGAGAATCCACAAACCAAATTGGCTCCATATATGGGGTCTCATGTCTCACTTATTATCTTTAAATTACATTTTATCTTCTTAATGCCATCTCCATACGGCATTTCTAATTAATTATACAATTAATTTATAAGTATTGATAATGTAAGTTATATTTTTACGTTATCAATATAATTTAATAAATTTTTGACTGACGTTTTATTGAAATGTACCTCATGCATTAGTAAAGAATTTTTTCATTAGAAGCGTAACATATGAATCAAACTCCCACGGGTTCGATAAAATTATCGATTTTTTTAGTAGTAACTCTTCTACTTGTTACCAATAATTTACTTGTAGGTGACGTTTAAGTAATTCGATATATATTTTGTATATTATTAAAGTATATAAATGTTAACTCTATTTTTATACGGTAAAGATAAGATTTCGTATATATCACCTTCTTCATACACCCCTCGTAAGATAACATTGATTATACTATTGTTATTATCGTAAATATAGAAAATTACCAGCCAGAAATGTTGAAAATTATGAAGTCAAAAGTAAAATTGTTGCAGCATTATTGATGAAGAGTGAAATCCTTCACTACTAAGACATAAAATAGCACTATGGATTATGGAAAAACCTATGAAATATTTTTTTATGAATTGTTGAGGTGCCAACGTATATGTAAATTGATTGTTTGATCATGACATAAAGAATATTAAACATTAATGCCCACATGTGTGCCTCATTTACCTTTTATTTTTGTAGGTTTGTTTTGAGATAAATCTACACTTATGTAAAATAATAAACTAAACATGTTATATCTCCCTCATTCCTAGACCTTAAATCTTAAACGAGTTGAAGTTTGAGGTTCGACTTAGGCTTAAAAGAGATTTTTCAAGTTGAAAATTAGAGATTTTTCAAGTTGAAAATTTGAGTTACCGTGTTTTTATATGATGGAGTAAAGAAAATATTTATAAAAAAAAATATATTTTTAAATTTCTTCGACGATTTAAAATAAAGATGGTAAAATATTTCATTACACTTGAGTGGAAGCGCTATTAATAACGTATCATCAATTACTTTAATTGATAATTCATATTTTCATCGTAATTTCTCAATAATACGTAAAAAAAAAGTGATCTTGTATAGTAAAAATTACCGAAATATACATATATAATTTGTTTTTTTCTTTCTGTTTTTATAAAAAAAAACAATAAATTCAAAATACACCAAGATCATATCTAATGGTGGGTGGGTAAGCTACTAAAGTCAATAAAATTCATAAAAAATTATGACTCCAAATTAACTGGTCAATCCACATCCACCAATCTTGTATAGTTGCTTCTTGACGCGTATATAATTATAATGTACTATCACGATATATTAAGCTTATGCTATATACAGAATTAATTACTATAAGACTTTTCTTTTTCACACACGAACAATAATCATAATTATATATTATGCAAAATAGAAAGAAAAAAATATTAATTTAATTACGTTGGACAAAAAGATTACTAAAGTTGATAGTGTGCTATGGAGAACAATTAAATTAGGGTAAAGACGTGACTAAGATAATCCTTAACTTTACATCTCATTTACAATTATATATTACATAAAAATATAGACTATTACTCTCACTTTTTTTTTTGTTAACAACCATAAACAAATAAACAATATCAATTACAGATTCAGTCAAACTTAATAACTTTAATTTAGATATATCACATATGAATTCAAAAATCTATTTAACATATATTAAAATAATTTTATTTTGAGCTTTAAAAAATTTAAATTCTAAATCTGTATCTGTGTCACGAAAAAGAAGGTGTAATGAACTTGATTGGGCGTGTGATTATTGTTCCCCCCACTCCAAACAATAGGGTATTTGATTTATCAATTTATCCATCTGTTGTTAATGTTATCCATAATTTTTCTCTTTGTTTTTCTTTTTTTATAAATAATTAGCTTCAATGGATCTTCTCATCTGTACACAAGATTTGTTTCAGGTGATTAAATCATGGTCTTCACATTATTTAATTATTTTTCTTTTTTCCCCTGTCTAACCATGCTTCATTAGACACTAATTAATATATAGTACATCCACTTTCATTTCTTTCATTAATTTAATAATAATTTATTTATTTATTTATTCATCTTTGCTTTGTCTTGCTCTTTCTCAATATTTAATTAATTAATCAAGGTTTGGTTTAGTAAGCAGTATTCTCATAATTAACAACCAAATCCAATTTTTTTTGGAGAAAAAATTAATTAGATGGGGTATTATATGTACGTCATGTATAGAGTAATTAAAATTAAATTTAGGTATGATTAGAGCAATAGTCAAAGAACCAATAGGTTGAGGATTTGACTGTCGTTATCAAATAATCACCTAATCAAATTAATTAATTAGAATGCTAATAAATATGAGCTAAGCTAAATGAAATAAAATACGTATTAGAAAATAAAATAAAAAGTTCAATCAAGAAAGAATATATTCGCTTCACATACAAATTAATTATTATGCACTAAGCAAGTGACAAATATAATTTTAGTTCTAGAGTTTTACATAAGGACAATTTTAATTAATATTATTGTAGTTTATGCCACGAAATGGGTGATGTATCTAGAATAAAAAAAAATGAAGTGATGTTGATGCAAATTTTGTTGTCATTAATTGTTTAGAACTGAAATATTAAAGAAGAAATTTAATTAAGCTGATATATAGGATGATGAAATGTGTTTTCACAATAATAGAAACCAACTAGCTAGTCAAAGGTTTATATATAGTCAATGTTAATAATTAGAGTTATATATAGTTGTATAATACTGGATAACTAATTAATAATAATATATCTAGTGAAATTTTATAATTGAAGTATGAAGAAGGCAGATATCCGAACTTTACAATAAACTCAATCCTAATTAACAATAACAGACTCAGTGAAATTTTACAACTGAAGTATGAAAAAGACAGATATCTAAACTTTACAATAAACTCGATTAAGAAAAGGATTATGAAAAATAAGTCTGACAAATACAAAAATAACAAACCATAGTGCAAGTATTATAGAAAAAATATGTACTGCCAAAACAAAAACATTCAAATAAAGCAACCAAAAATTGCGTATGCGAGATAATTATTCATCTATTTTTAATTATGATCTACTAATTAATTAAATTCTTGAAATGTAGTTATCTTTGATAAAGAATACTTCGCCTTCTTTAATTCAGATTAGTCATGATCTAAATTAGATATCGAAAAATGAAATGAAAAAAATATAGTTTTATCCTATAATCATGTATTTCACCACTTGAATATTTCAAAAACAAAAAAGTATTAGTAAAAGAAAAGTAGGGGGGGGGGGATAAGGGATAATAAAAAGTTGATAAAGAGTAAAGTGAAGAATATCAGTATTGATTAAATACTTGGTTGTGCAAAGTGCATTAGTGTGGTAGAATAAAGTTGTTTCTTTTATAATTTTTATGATATAAAAAGGGAGTCTTTATCCCTGTTTTTGGGGGTACCCCAATTGATGGCTCTCTTGATGGTTCAAATAAAGCCATAAATCACATCAATGAAAAGTAATATTGTACTCTTTAGTAGGCCATATTTTCACCCATTCTCTTTTTTCTCCTCTTCTTCATGCCTTTTAACCTCAGTCTTAAAGTAGAGTTATTGATGGTTTGAACTATGAAAGTGAAGTCCATATCCAATTGGATAAATAGTGACTGCATTCATTAGGTTTTTTTTGCATGATAATTTCATGAGTGGAAACTGAAGAGGATAATGTATAAGAATTTTTTCTCATATATTCTGATAGACTTTATGTTCACCGATAATGTATAGAATCTTATATATATATGTCAAATAATGATGATGTTATATTTTTTTTATTAAGAGATGAAAAAGAAAGTATTTAAAAGATAAAACAACACAACTCCAAAAAAAGTGAAGGGGAGTTTTTTTTATTTCCCACCTAGTGATTGGTATCCACATTGAAGATCAATTAAATTTGGATTAGCGTCGAGAAGCCACACATTGATGGTAAAAACGATTCCTAACAGAGGTGACTCCATACCAAAGGGGACTCGAACTCAAGACATTTTGATTAAGGATAAGGAATATTTATCACTCCATCACAAACCTTTGTTGGTGCAGATGGAAATCAACATATAGTAAATATAAGTAGAACTGATTCTTTTCTCTCTTGCCTAACTAAATAATTTAACTTTCTAATGAATTGTATATATGTAGTTCCATCACTACTGTTAAATTTATCTGTATATTAAACACTATATGATAACTAAAATACAGTAAATTTTTCATTGCTAAAACGGTTAAAATTATTTGATTTATGAAAATGTTTAAATGAATTTCGAATCAAGAAATATAACTTGTTAGAAAAGATTTCGGATGGAATCAATTAGAAAATTTTCGATGAAGAATTGTGTTGATAGCGCAAAAAAATATTTATACTATCAATATATATATATATATATATATATTCTTTTTATTGTGTGTATATTTTAAATTTTGGTATGAAGTAGCAATAGGTGGTTAGATGGGGCCATATAGAGTTTGTGTGATTCATGGTTTGAATGGTCAATCTTCAAATGATTGGGTGGTTCTTGTAACACATAGGATACCATCCCCTTTATGTGCTTCTATATTTTCTTTTCCCTTTTTTGAAAATTCAAAAGTTTTGGTCTTAGAGTTGATATAATTAGGGATTGACCAATGACCACCTTAAGATTTACCCAAAATATGGTCTAAGAAAGAAATTGCATATTAATTCAAATGAGAGAATATTAAAAATTTTATATTAATAGATTTTCATGAAAAAAAGGAGCTTCATGTGATATAATTTCCTTATAAAAACTTAAATGAAAAAAAAAAAAAAGAAAGATAGAAGATTAATGCTGGAAATTAAATTAGTAATTGAAAACCATAACTCTTTTGACTTAATAAGCTACAAACCATAAATGTGAACGAGGAACTTTATTAAAAGTTAGAAAGAGTAATTCAAGACCGGTAAGGATGATTGAGTTTGTTGAACAGAGGATCTTTTAAATGAGGTTGAGTTTTTATTTTGATATTTTTTGCGTACTTTTTCAGTCTAGCTCATCGCACAAGACTTACTTGGTGCAATTTATTTTTTCCGATATGACTTGCACCTCATTAAACTGGAGCGAAATTTACTTTGTGCGCACCCAAATAATAACGATTCCTTCTTATAAAACAAATGCAAATCAAAAGAGAAGAGAATGAAAATTAACCAACATGATTTTATTTTTCTAAAATATCTTTTTTTCAAAACTTTAATGGAGAAAAATTCAATCTCAACACCAAGAACATTCTGAAAATCATCACTCTTTGGCTTAATACAAACCATAAAATGTAGGATAATTGTCAATATTATGTAAATGAACCACATTCTATTAGTAAGTGTGTTGAACATTAAAGAGTACGTGGGGAACTTTATAAAAAGTAAAAAAAAAAAAGTAAAAATATTTGTTGCATTAGAATGAAGTGAAAAACCATGAAAGTTACTAAAAGTAAAGAAAATAATGAAATTCCTAAAATGAATCACTACTTATACTAAAAATAAAAGATCAAAATGTAGAAATCAACTTGGTCCTTTTCATTGTTATTGCTCTTGCCAATAACAGAGAAATGATGTTCTTTTTTTCTTTCTTTTGAAGTAGGGTATGAAAAAAATAAAATTAAATAAATATAATAGAGAAAATATAGAAAATTAAACCATATTGATACGGGTCAACAAATCCAACCCAAACACACAAAGAAAAAATAGAGAGAAAAATTGAAGAAATCATGACCCAACTACTCACGGGTCCGGTCCACTCCACCCCACCCATATTCATAAGAAATGAATAATGAATTTAAATGAGTTAAGTTAATAAATGATTAAATTATTAATTCGTTCAAAAGTTATTTGAATGAAAGAAAATTAAATATTAATCATAATTTAACTCATTTAATTAAATTCTATTTATTTTTTCTACAATGATTTTGAGTAGTTGATAACATTATTTTTTTCTTTATAATATGTATGTTAATTTTTTCTTTTACATGCATATTTTAAGAATGTTTTTTCTCATTAAGGAAAAACATACAATTTTTCTCATTAATTAATTTGTTGTATATTAGAGTAAAATTTTGATGAGCCGAAATGGATCGTATAGTAATTGCATGAATATTGGTATGACAAGTGAATCTATACCACCTTTATAATATTATTATTGTAATTGAAATGTTTTTTTTTGTTTCTATCTCAAATTTATATTAAATTATAATAAATTTATATGCTTCTTTTGTGTGCGCGCACTAATAATTTATTTCCTGAAATAATATATAATACATAGATAACCATTAGAATTATTTCTATTAAATCCAAATTTAAAATAAAGCTAAATTAAAAATCTCGGCATTGTTTTCGTGGAATAATAATATTTATATAATACATAGATAACCATTAGCAACAAATTTTTCACACATCTCAATTTTGCTTTTCTCTTAGCACGTATGAATTTTGTTTAGAGTAATATTATATTTCACTTTTCAAGTATAGAGGGAGGTATTAGGTCTCCTTAAATTTAAATTTGATTTCTATATTTGATTTATTTTGAATAAATGTTAAATTTTTTTAATTTTTTTTCCTAAATAAGTGTCAGTGTCGCTTTAACTTATTTCATGTTAATAAGAAAAACTATAAATCAAGATATTTCTGTCATTAGATATTTTTGAAGAATTAGAACAATATTAAGAACAAAAAAGTTCTACGAGGATAAAGTTGGATAGAATTATTTCATATGCTCATGTTTACTTGTTCAATTTAAATTTTACACACTCTTTAGGAAACATGACATAAGTATTTTCTCACAATATATACATATTAATTATTAATGTAATAGTTAGTTCTTGAAAAATAATCTCAAGGATAAATAATCAATATTAAAAGGTAAAACATAAAAAGATTATCTTTTTTATTTTGATATATTAAAAGTAGTAAATAAAAATAAAATTGAATAAAAAAAATATTACTTTTGTCTAGAATTTCTAAAATAACACTTACTAGGATAGAATTAATTAAAAAAAATTCTCATATAAAATAAAAAATATTCATTTAATATAATACGTAAAAAATAATACTTATTTTGAGACGAAATATTGATCAATGTCACAAAAAATCAAGCGTGCGCTTAGCACGTACAAGAAGCAATTAATTGTTGCCCAACAAATAAAAAAGATGATATTTTTTTTCTTTTTCGGTTCTATATAGTCTCATCCTCCGTGCACTCCCCTCATCTTTGACTGTATTCATTCTTCTTATCTCTCTCTTGCAATATACACACAGCAATAAAAATAATCAAATTATTTACCTTCAGCTCTCTATCTTCTTCACTACTTCATTCAATTTCTTCAATTATTTTGAGTTTCTAAGGGTAATAAACACACTTTCACTACTGTGGTAAGTCTCTGTTTCTCATTCTTTTTTGTGATTCATTTTTTTGCTTTCTCTTTTAATTCATGTTGTATATCAGTTTTGATGAAATGGGGTGTCTTTGTTTTCTTGTTTTGTGTTGTTAAATTGTTTTTTTGGTTATAAAGTTAGGATTTTTTGTTGTTTTTTGGCATTCTTGAATGGGGTTTTTAGTGAGATCTAGTAAAAAGACTATCTTTTTTTACTTTTTGAGATGTAAAAGGATATTGATTGACTATTGTGCTATGAGATTTTTAGCTTCAATATCTGTAATGCTGTGTTTGTTAAGCTAGGAAGAAACAGAAATATAGTTACTGTAGTTTTACCCTTTGACAAAGAAATTGTATGGTTTGTAGAGGACTTTGATTCTAAAGCTTTTGAGCTAAAGGGAAATAAATAATAAGAAAGAATGACTTTATAAATTTTTGTAATAATACATAACACCCCACGCCTTATTAGTTTTTTCTGTGATCAAATCTTCTTTGATAAGATTTCTCTTTTTCATTTGGTGTTTATGGGTTTAAAAGCTGATGTTGATTGTGGAAATCTTATTCCAGGAGCTTAGGATTGGTGAAGAACAAGAACAAACAGTTGTGGCAATAGAGCAAAGTAAAGAACAGCATGCTGTGGTGTAGTTTATCTGTTGACGTATATCGGAAAGTTATCTCCTTGAACTTGTATTGCCGTGTGATTCTGTAAAATACCCAAATAAGTTCTTTGTAGCCTCTGGATAGATTACCGGTTCTTTTTTGTTTCTCAACTTAGAAGTCAAGTATTCATTTTAATCTCTTTCCATGGGATCTACACGTTTCGTCGTCATACCTTGTTACGTTCGTATGATTAGCTGAGTATTTATTCACTTTCATCTTAGTCTTGGTGAGAATTGTCTTTGTTAGTTAGGTTTCAGCCTTACTGTTTTCTTTCATCCTGAGTCTCTGTGAGAATCATCTTTGTTAATTAGCATTCAGCCTTACAGTTTCTTTCATATTGAGTCTTTGTGAGAATATTTCTTTAGTATTCAATCTTTCTGTTTTGTTGTGAGTGATTTTCCTCTGTCATTTCTATTGGAACAATTTCTTTGTGGTGATTGTTCAATCATTTTCTTGAGGGATTGTTTGGAATTCTTTTGTTAGTTGATTGTTTTGCTGGAAGATTGAGGTGTTTTATTGAGTGAAAGGGTTGGGAACAAGTAGTTATGGTGTGCCAAGCAGCTAGTCAGACGAGATTTCGGGCATTGAAACATGAAAATGGAATTGATGGGTCTGCCACCATAATAGTTAGAGTAATAGCATGCTTTCAACCTCTCCAAGATTGCCAGGTCAGTGATGGGCATTTGGTATTCTTGAATAAGATTCTTTATCTTTTTTGTCTTGTGGAATCCTTGCTTATAGAATAACTTTTACATGATGAGATGCTTTGTTCTTCCTTTGCTTGTTGGAACACACCTAATTTCCTCCTTTTTTTTTGTTTTGTTTGAGCATTTCAGGCTGAATACTTCCGTCATTTGCTTAAACCTGTCACGTAGATCGATCTTTCTTTACCGCGTTAAAGTTAAGCTGGAGTTTTTAGTTTTTCTTTATTTAGCAAGAGTGCAAGAAATAATCAGCAATTTGTAGTTTCACAGTTGTTTCAAACTGGTAAGATTTGTAACCTGAACTTTTTTATCGTTTTCTAGATCAATTTTGGCTTGAATTCATCTGATAAGTTTTTCGGGTTCTTTAATCTGATCTTCAGGTGATTGTTAAGGTTGAATGGAAAAAGACTTGGTCTCTTCATTCCATCACCAACATTCAGATCTGCAGTTAGCCCATTTGAATTTTTCTTATCCACGATTTGATATAGGGCAGCAGAAGTCTTTTCCTACTTACATGACTCCTCAGTCAAATGAGATTCCTATAAATGGGAATTCTCCATTTTTCACATTTCCCGGGCTGCCAGAGTCGAATGCAAGCTGGCCAGCAGAAACTTGCAATTGGTTATATTATTCGACTCAGTTTTATCAGGGCTTTAATCCTGTTTCGACCACTTTACCTAAAGAGAAGTTTGCTCCTGGAGCACTTGAAAATCTGGAAGGTAGCAAACATCCTAATGGAGGCACCACATCTACTCAGAAGAGATTCCTTGTGTTTGATCAATCTGGTGATCAGACAACTTTGATCTATAATTCTGCTAATGGTACTCACGTACAATGCCCGGCTTCTCTGAACCCAAAAGCCCCAGTCCTTAATAAGGAAGATCCAGAGATCAAAAGAAATGAAACTTCTCCATTTGGGCATTTCTTCGGTGATGAATATTATGAAGAAAACAACAGAGATGATGTCGAAAGTGAAATGCACGAGGATACTGAAGAACTGAATGCCCTACTCTACTCTGATGATGATTACGATTATTCCGAGGATGATGAAGAAACAAGCACTGGTCACTCGCCTAGTACTATGACCACTCATGATATGCGAGAGTGTTTTGACGGAAGGGGTGAAGAAGTTGCTAGTTCTGCTGGGGTGACTAAAAGGCATAAACTGCTAGATGGTAGCTACGATGCACCAGAGCTCAGGGATACTGCAACCTCCGCAAAAACCTATACGTGCTCCGACTTAGAGGATGATGCACAATCCAGTTGTGGCAATGGTCTCGAACAAGACTCAGGAGCACCAGATTCTCCATCTGGGAAAAAGAGGCTAAGAAAAGATAAAATCCGCGAGACAATAAGCATTTTGCAGGAAATAATCCCCGGAGGGAAAGGAAAAGACTCAATGGTTGTTATTGATGAAGCAATCCATTACTTGAGATCCCTGAAGATGAAAGCCAAGTCCCTAGGACTTGATTCTCTTTGAGCTTCCGCTTGCCACTGGTCATCATATTGAGTTACTAATGGTATTTTTCTTGTAGCTTCTCGCTGGTTGGAAGTACGTATTAAAGGTTATAATTAAATAAAGCTGAATTAGAGTTTAAATGGTGGTATGGCAATGCGTGGCTGATCAGAATACGCCATAAACAAAGTAAACCAGATTGGAGAATCCCTTTTAGAGTCTTTATTCCATCATTCTTGTTGATAACCATTGGCTATGGCTTTGAAAATCAGTGGTCATGTCTTCTTTTTAGATAAGGAGGGAACTTCTTGTCATGCTTCCATAAAGGGTGGTAAATCATGAGTTCACATCTTGACCCCCAAGAGAAAAAAAAAGTTGATTCTGCCCTTTGGAAATGTGTTTAGCTTGCCTACATAATTGTTCGTTGTCTGTGTGAACGATATAAGGTGATATGTTACCTCAGTAGGACCCTGGAAAAGTTCTAGTGCACGCTTGGTGGCGAATTTGGGTCCCAAATCTCACTTTCATGATCTTTTTTTGTTCATTGTTCCTGTCATATTAACCCCTCTGGAGCATTTCCTTTTCTTATCTGTAAGGCGCGGGGGCAAGCAATTGCATGGCGATGCGTCTCTCTTTTGGTTACATCAGGTATACGTTGTGCTCAATGAATCTTGACCCTCTTGTGTTGTATCAAGCCAACCCTGTCTTCAAGAAACTGGCTGCTGCTGCTACTGTTTGACAAATGACTAGTTTGAGCTTCTTGGTTATGTAAAAAAAGTTGTAGTACTATTGTGTGTTTGTGTATGTAAGTTCATTTTTTTGTGTTGTGAGAATATTTATTAACTATGTTTGGTGTTGTTGTTGTCTTTATGCCTATGTATTTACGTAGCATGCACGCATTTTGCCTCAAAGTGTGATAGAAAGTGATGTGTTTAATTTTTTTCTTGATTTATATGATGCCTTCGTAAATTAATTGCAATGGTGAAAGGGGACCACATTTTTGCATTATTTGGGTGATGAAATTTCAACACTTACAACTGCATGCGAGGGGCCCCTCTATTGGTTCTCCTTTTCCATTATTTGATTAAAATCCGCTTGACGCTTGCGAGAGGCAGAGTCAAAATTTGAAGCTTATAGGTTTGAGACTTCAGTTCTTATGAGTCCAAGCCTTATAATCTAATGTTATCTCATATTTCCTCCGTCTCTAATTACTTGTTTATTTTTCATTTTTTAGTTATTCTTAATAACTTATTCATTTTGACAAATCAAGAAAAGATAATTTTTTTATCTATTATATCCTCAGTTAATTACTTTTAAAATGTTTGAATATCTTGAATTTTTAATTCATCAACTTCATATTTAATAGGGATAAAATGATAAATTCATTATATCAATAATTATTTTTTTTAATAGATGTGTCAATTCAAAAATGGACAAGTAATAAGGATAAAGGGAGTACATAATAAGGTGTGAGTTTTAATTGTTGTTGTTATTTGTCTTCCTCTTCGATGATACCAAAACATTAATTGAATAATTAAATAGATAAAAATGATTTATGTAGACTATTCTAATTAATTGTAATCGAGTTGCGATTGATTGATTGTTCATACTTGAAGAATCTTATTTGGTGAAATAGTTGAGGTATGTGGTGATTTGTATGGACACCACTTTTTGTTGTAAATGAGAATGTGATTCTCGTGATACTTCTTCTGTTTCTAATTATTTGTTCACTGTTGAATTGACACTCTAATTAAGAAAATAAAATAATATTGATGAATTTATCATTTCATCTCTATTAATTATGAAGTATACGGACTAAAAACTTTAGATTTTCATGAAATTCTATACTTTTCAAAGTAATATATTGAGGATATAATAGAGTTTTTTCCGTGTGGTTTATTAATTTATCAAAAAGGATAAATAATTAAATAGTATTAATTTATCAAAAAGGATAAATAATTAAATAGTTCTGCAATAGCTTTTAAAAAGATGAAGTTGATTGACTAATTAGATAACAAAAAGACACGACTTGAGCATACAATAGTTTTGTGTTTACAAAGTATAAAAAGTGGGAAATTCCAAGAGCTAAATGGGCCTATAATCGAACGTCAAAAACATTGAAAATTGGGGAGATGTACCTAACTTTGATTAAAATTTTAAAATAGACCCTGGTAGGTAGTAGTAATTGATACGGACATGTGCAATTAAACAGATTGAGTGCATAACTATCTGATTTAAATTACGAGCGTTGATGTTTTAGTGCAGTTATTTTAAAAAATTAATTACTACTTCATTGCTATAATTAAAATTAAATATTTTGAAATTGTTCCAATTATGTCGATTTTTGAAAAGGTGATGTCTCGTCTATTATGTTAAATTAAAATAACTATTAGTTTAATATAAACATATAATATACAATTTGATTTTTCCCTATGTATATGTTATTTAGCGTCAATTTTCATTTTCATTTTCATTTGGGTTTTAAGTGTTGAAAGGCTTGTGAGTTGTGAGAAGCCTAGCAAAATATGGGCCTATCTTTTATCCAAAAGGATCTGTCTGGATTTTTGATGTCAAATGCACATGGAATCAATATTCAGATACAAAAATGAAAATAATTTGTGATACATGTGAATGTCAATTTCTCCAAAAGATAAAGTTATTCTTATTTCTCAACAGTGCAACTTTATTAGAAATAATCATTTTAGTTACCGTTTAATTATTGATATCGGATTGAATTTTAAGAATTTATTTTACATATCTATTTTATTATTAAATTCTGATCAAATTTTAAAAATCTGTTCTTCAAATATTTTTAAATTTTTAAAAATTGATGATTATGGATGAGAAACTTCATTTTCAATCACAAAAACTCTTTTCGTGTCATACTTTTTAATTTGACATTAAAATTTTAAATAGTTAGTCATGTATAAATTACAATATTTTATATTTGGATTAGGCATAATACGTAAATATGACCCTTAACTTGGCGTCAGTTCATAATTATGAACCTTAACTTTAGATGTAGACACTTAAAATTGTATAAAAAATTGAATAAATTGACACATTCATCTTACATGACATTCAATATGAAAATTTGTGCCGTATGTATCATGCCACGTAGGACACATGTGTCTACTTGTTCAATTTTATTAAGTGCTTACTTGTACACATTCAAAATTAAGGATCATAGTTACTAACTGATGCGTAGAATCATATTTATTTATTATGTCTTCGAAATATTATATAAGAAGTCGAGGATGAAAATGGAAATTGACATTGACAACAGAAAAAACTCAGTGACATAATCAAAGTGGTTCGTGGGTGAGACGTGGAGATAAACGTCGTCGTTTAACAAGAACCGACTCATCTCTTCTCTTGTGTTCCTTTTGCTTCGTTTCGTTGGATACTGCTTTCTGATGATCGCTACTACATACATACACTCGTCATTTTCATCTCCTCCAACTTAGGGTTTCTCGATTCTCTGCAAAAAATGGAATCACTCTGTTTTCACGACGGCAACATCACTAACTTGATCAATAAACGATACCTCGACGTTCGCCATGTAAGTCAAATTCTAATTACCTGCTTTGTTAATTTTGTATTCTCATCAGTTTGCTTAAATTTTCTTCGAATTGGTATGTTATGTGAGCCTTTTGTTCTATGTAAATGATGGCATATGCTGTAATTTTTCGTTATAGTTTCAGTTGCTCTAGTGAATTATAGAGTTGTGTATACTCGGTGAGGTTAGGTTAGTTAGCTAGGAGAATTGTTCCTTGAAGATGCTACATTTATTCTGAATGTAATTCAATTGGGCCTCCATATTTGCAACTTCATTAGTTGAGAAACAGTGACTCGTTCTCCGGTTAAAATGAAGTCCAGAGATGGATAATCAGGATAATTCTCAACAATATCAGTTGTTCCACCCCTACTTCACAGAAAATTAAGGTGTCATCAGCATGCTGAAAATGTGTGATCAAAGGGACCTCAAAGGCTTTAATCCTCTCAGTTTGCTTAGCAATTTTAATTATGTTGTTCAAACCTTCCATGAAAATTATGAAAAAAAAAATGGGACAAAGGATCATCCTGCCTGAGACTTCTGTGAGTTGGGACATAACCTTTTGTGCGAACCTTGATGATGACTGAGAATATGACAATAGACATATAAGCTTCCATCAATCAAAACCTATTGATCGTAACATGTTTAGGAAGAAGTTCCAGTGCACATGGCCATAGGATTTCTCAATATCTAATTGACAAAGAATACATGCCTCTTCTGTTTCTATCTTGAATCCACTGCTTCGTTGGCTATTAGTGTAACATCCATTATTTCTGTTCCTTTTATGAATGCCATCATCTATTGAGAGTCTAACAGTTTTTTCCATTATCCTTTTAAGCCTCTCTCTCTCGAGACTTCTGCAATAAATTTGTAAATGTTTGTTGCCTATTAAACATATAGGTCTGAAGTGCCTAAGCTCCTTTGCACCATTCTTCTTAGGGATCAAGGCAATGCATGGCATTGAGACTCTTGTAAAAAAACCGAGAGTAAAAATTGTGAAAAGCTCCCATGATATCCTGTTTAAGCATCTCCCATGTACGTCATACTACCTAGCACAAAAGTATTTCACTAGTTTGTCCTTATTTTTCCATCTTACCATGTTTTGCTTATCAGTTTAAGCCTCTTTGAGAGCAAAGCAGACCCATTCAATAGTTGTTTTGCTTTGCGTCGGAGGTCTCATCATGTTACGACTTCTTTCGACCCAATGGAGCCATGTATCATTGTTGGGTGTCCACCGGGTAGTACTCAAGACTTAAAACCGGTGTTGAAGTAAACTCTGTTTTCTCCCATGTGTGTAATCTAAAAAGGAAGCCAAGATTCTATGAAGTTAGTTCACAGTGGGTGAACTCTGGAATAAAGGAAGAGACGGGGTTTTCTGGGAGAAGTGCCTGGGTACATTTTTTTGTATAATTGACGTTTTTTTCTATTTGCTTTTCTTACTCAAACCAATCTTGTTAAATTTTGAGAAATCCAAGCCAAAACCATCACAAGTGCTTACGAATAGCGGCTTTCATTTGACTTGGGCAGCTACACATTTGTCAGTCTTCTCAAAAATTTATCAAATGCTTTTACAACCACCGGAAATTTATTTCTTCATTGGTTCCTGTATGTGAGACCAACAAAGCTTGAGTCCCTTAATGACTTGGATTACTAATTAGGTTCTGTCTGGTGTTTTTAAGCTCATTACTGTCCGCTTATTTCTGTCTCACAAATTATACTTGGTTTCTATTCTTTACAGGACTCTGTTCATGAATTGCAAATGCATTCCTCTTTGGTGAAAAGAATGGCTTTAGAAAGAGAACTAGAGGTGAGTGCCTTAATGAGTCCAATCTTATTGTGCATATTATAAAGATGTTAATCTCACAGTATCTTTTATCTGACTGATTATTTTACCAAGTTGGGCATCTGTCTACTGAGAGATAAAACACTCATCTTATGCCTTGATCGGAGAACATCTAGTTCAGGGTGTCAACGATTTACCTTTTTTTTCAAGTGCAGCTCATGAAAGTGGTATTCTTTTCGTTTGCATCAATAGACACTTATTTTTTATTTATGTACATTGCCTGGTTCTCCTTTCTGCATGTAACACCTGAGCAAAATACAAATATTAATTATTTCAAGATGCCCGAACAACATATGAGATGATTTTGGTGAAAGATGGAAAATTTACCTTACTTGCATTTTCATCAAAAAGATGCCTCACTTTGATGCAGTGTTTTGGACGGCGAAAGGCGATAAAAGGCAACAAGGGTCTGCCTCGCCGCTCGCCTTTTTGAAGTGCGGCGCCATTTAATACCAAAAAATTAAAATAATTAATTGCATATGTAAGTAATCAAACAATAACATGTTAGCAATTTTTCTAATTTAGAATCTAAAAATAAATAGTACATACTAAAAGTCTAGAACTTGAATGAGAAAAAAAGATCAAAAGTCAAAACAAAGGTAGAAGTGATTCTAAAGTCTGAAGAAGAATAAGATGAAGGAAAAAGAAAAGAAGAAATATGTATTGGTTAGATTTTGGAGTTGCCAGAAAAGTCTGGCTAGTTGCTGGAGGAGTCTAGTCGAAAATCCTAAAACCATCTTTTAACCCTAAATTGGTTGCCTTTTTTTTATTATAAAGAAAATACAAAAGGCAACCCCTTTCTAGCCTTTCTCGCCTCTTGCCTCTCGCCTCTCGCCTTTCGCCTTTTTCGTCATGGCGTCGCCTTTTGAAGATCGCCTCGCCACAAAGCTAAAAGGAGATGAAGGGTCGCCCTCGCCTCCGATGGCGGATCTAGGATTTTAAGGTTGTGGGTGCTCTGAAGTGAAATTTTAAAAAATAGGATTTTAGGATTTTAAGTTGGAATGTGTATAAAGTAGAAAGCGATGGACATGGAAATTAGGATGTGCGATGAATGGTCCTAGTTTTGCAGATGTTTTTAAAGAAACACATTTTAATAAGAAAATCATTAAGCATCTGTATTGTAATTTCCTCTAAACTTCAGCAATAAAGTTCTGATCCTCTATATGTTTCATCCTTTCTTTTTCAAGTTACACAATCCAACATAAATTGTTTAATGATAAATCTAACATTGAATTTCACCGTAGAAAGGAGTATCTGGATCCTATGTTGCTCAGACTCTTCAAAAATGTTAAGTGGGTGCATGTCTGATTCTCTAAAAGTAGTTTAGATATCGAAAGTGAAGAACCCGTGCAATTTAGTCTAGATCTAGACTTGCGCACATGAAAACGAATTATCTGCTTCTGGCTCTCAATATATGTGCCAATAAAAAAAAAAAAACTAAGCCTCAATCCCAAACAAATTGGGGTCGATTATATGAATCTTCACTATCTATGCTTATCGAGTTAAATTCATCTCGGGCCAACATTATGCTAGATAAAAATAAAAAGCAGTAGAAGTGCCCTATATCTTTAACAACTTTAAAATCTATTATAGGGTTAAAAAACTCCTAGCGAACACATCTAAAGTAATCATTTTAGAACAACGACTAAAATATGATCTCACCTAATTGTATCGCTTATATACCTAGATCTTTTTCTTTCTTGATCTCCAATTTTTCGCAAAGTTCCAACAGGTTGTAGGTCATTCAACACACATGTGATTTTAGGTCTACCTCCTCCATTTTTAACACCTTCACTCACTATCAGTACACATCTTTAAACCGTTGCATCTGGAGGTCGATGCCATATATGACCGAACCATCTCAAGCGACCTTTTACATCCTTGTGTGTGTGCTACGCCCACTTGCACTTTGTGGTTGTTTGAATCCTAGGAATATTCTATAGTATATGTGTAAATATAGTAGGTAGCTTGATTCACTCCAATTTTAACTAGGTGTTGATTTGTAAGTGATTATGTATTGATTTCCTTTCCTTTTTAAGACATATATACTTAGCTATTTAAACCCCAATAGCTTGTTACTCAAGCTGAGTTCTCTCTCAAAATCTTGTCCTCTCACAATGGTGAATGGGATCATTTTAGATCTCATCTAATTTGCATATCATCTTAGCAGTTGTATCGCTGCGATAGTCATCTTGTGTGGATGTGTTGGACTGTAGAGCTCAATATTCCTTCTCATATAGCATCCAGCTCATGAAGTTCCGCGTCAACCTTTTGGTGCACCCATAAAGTTCCTTGTTGTATATAAGAACGAGTGGAGTTTGTAGAGAATCATATCTTTGTGTCAGTTCTTTACCTTTTGGTATACTCGTTGTATACGACCAAATTTGTGGCCATATTAATGAATGAAAACAGTTGCCTGATATAAAAGAATGACATCTGGCTTACACTGTTCTATAGAACGTATCTTTCAACTCGTAAGCGTCATTTTATCCCGTAACTCCCGTTAATTCTTTACCATTTCAACTATTCTAGTTGATCCTATGTAACATCCTATAGGACTAGATATCTGAATTGTTTGCGTTTAGACACCACAACCCCATCTAGTCTCACGTCAGATTCACTTTTTTTTATGCTGACTAAATGTGCAGAACTGTACATTGATTTTCTTTTATACTATCAATTAAATTCTTTTTTATGTTCACATGTTTACTTTACTAAGAAAGTAAGACCACTGAAGTCACAAACCTTTTTATGGTTTCTTTTATGAACTCCACTGGTCATCCATGGATTATATGGGCTTTCTGATATACAAATAAACTTCGCAGTGTACATATTTTGTTTTACTTCTATTTATCCTAAGGCCCTTGGTCTCTGGAGTGATTCTCCATATTTCAGGCTCTTGGTACAGGCCATCACTGGTTTCATCAATCAGTACAGAATCGCCTGCAAATAACTTAGACCATGGGGCCTCGTCATGTATTTTGTTTTTAAATTGAAGACATTAGCAGTCATTTCCAGAAGATTAGGATGAACTGTCTTAGGCCTCATTTGTTTGCACTTAATGAAGGTCTGAATCTAGATCATTCAGATTCAGCCCATTAAGTACATCTGATTTTTAGGTTTGAATCTAAATCATACAGAATTAGTCCATTAAGTTCATTTGTTTTATTTTAAAAAAACCTCTTAATGAGTTTGAAAAGGCCTGAAAGAATCAAATCTATAGGAGACTCTTAACAACATTCAGACTCATTTAATAAGTTATCAAATAATAAATCATTACTACTCTGTTTTGGAGTGTCTATTTATCTCATAACTAAAAACTTCTTTTTCTCTTTTCTCAATCAAACACCATTTTTTTCTTGTTGAATTGGTAAGTTTTCATAAATCCTTTCAAGTATTTTTTTCATATTAGTAATTTTCCTGTATTGACGTGTGTCAAGAACACTGGTTGCAATAATAGATTTGGTGTATTATTGTTTATCAAGGTTTTTGAATGAAAAAATAGTTTTTATATTAAGAATTTTCTTGTAGTGACGTGTGTCAAGAACACTAGTTGCAATGATATTATTGGTGTATTGTTATTTATTAAGGTTTTTGAAAATGAAAAAATATTACTCCAAATCATGATTATTACAACTTTTAATTTTTTTTTATCAAAAGTGATATTTTGTTGATATGAAAATTTTATAATATTTTATTATTAATATAATGTTTAATTTCACTTGCACATTCAGATATTGAAAACAAATGAGGCCTTAGTCTACTCCTTTTTAGGTGTAAACAGAATAGGTGGGGTATATAGGAGAATTAGTAGATTTAATTGGCAATATATAATTTTTCATCTTTTCAATAGGGGCTCCTATTTTTGCTGTAAGTATATCTTTGTAAAGTTCTTAACTTAGCATCTTTTCATGTGCTAAGTTATGGTTTTAATTCAATCGGCTTTGACTCAAAAAAAAAATCGTCGGTACAAAAGTTCAGTCAACCCCGATCAGTGTTGTGTAAACACGTGATTATGAGAAACTCTGTTGTGTCTCCTATTATGTTCTAATGCCAATGATGTCTCCTACTTACATGTCTTTTATGACATTTATTGTATGGATTCCTTTCTTATCTGACATTGATCCACCAAAAGACCTTTCGTGGTACTACCATACACTTTCTTCAGGTCAACAAACACTCTTGTGTAGATTTATTAACCTTTTAAGAAATACTGTTAGTTGTTCCATTGGACTTCTGTTTGTTGATGGATATATTTGTATGTGCTTACAGTCTCAAGGGTTTGTTCTTTATTAGTTGCCCCATTGGTATTTTTTTCTTGAAACTGAAGTTGCTCCATTAAATTTCTGTTTGATAGTATTTTGATGGACATATATGTATGTGCTTACAGTCTCAAGAGTTTGTTCATTGATTAACAGGGGCATCAGGGTTGCGTGAATGCGATAGCTTGGAACTCAAAAGGCTCCCTTTTGATATCTGGATCAGATGATACAAGAGTATGATACTCTCTACGCTTCATTGCTCCTTTATTCTTCTGTTTTAGATGAACTAAGCTTCTCAATGTGAATATGTGATAGTTGGGTTTGCTTCTAGAACCTGCAAGATAGCCAGATATAAGAACTCTCATGGACGTGTGTGTGTATATATGTGTGTATGTGTGTTCATCATACTTTTTTCATCTGTCTTGGCGAAATTGTCTATTAGTAGTCATTTGAAGCTCTTGAGTATGTTTTATATTGATCAGCTTTTGTAGTTTTCTTGTGGGAGCCTTAAGTCTATTGCCATTCTTTTCCAAAGTGTGAAAACATTGGTGACTGACTTGGATAGACAGAAGTTCTATTTAGTCTTGGCGAAATTGTCTATTAGTAGTCATTTGCCATCCATAACTTGCAAATGGCACTCATAATGAGAAGCAAGATTCGAAGTACTGCACATACAAGTTTTTCTCCTTATGACGCCGTGGATACTGGATGCATCTTTGAAATTGAAGACCGCTATGAATGCACAGCAAAAAAAGACCACTGGAAGGTGGCAGTTTTCTGGCTGCTTCTTTGCCATGCGCTTTGCTGCACTTTATTTTATATAATTATATAAGAAAGAAACCAAATGAGAGTGAAAGGCAAGGGCAAGCGATAGAAAGCGCTGTTTGAAATTTTCAAACCTAGCAAACTGAAACATCTTAGTAGCTAAAGGAAGGGAAATCAACCGAGATCCCATTAATAGTGGCGAGTGAGAGCAGTTTGGGGTGTGAAGAAAAACATAGACAAATCTTCATTCTCCCCACAAGTAGGCTGATTTTTTCGGAACATGGTTCGAGATGACCCTAACCGTGTAGGTTTTACCTTGTGCACACCCAAAGGGAAAGGGTAGCGGCTGCGGGTTTCCCTTGTCATTAAAAAAAGAAAAAGATAACTGTAACCGTGTATATTGATTCGAATTAATCCCTAGGCTCCCATTTTTAATAAGATTCTGTCAGAAATATACAAGTACTGTAATGTGCTTCTCCATGGTATTATCTGGTAACTATTTATGTAGGATGGATAATGGGCGATTTGACAGCAAAAGCAGTATAAAATCCAATATAGAAGATTATTTCTATTGTACTGTAACAGTTATCTTGAGTTGTGCTCATGCATGAAAGAGTTAACACAAATAGATTCCTGAGTAAGGAGGGCTTAAGTACCAGCATCTATCTATCAGTAAAATGATATGATTTGAGATTTAGATAGTTTAATATTCTGTTCTTCAATTCTGACCACAGAGATGTCTGAATAAAAGAAAGTTCTATTATAAACTTAAAACTTAAGATGAAACATAATCTTCAGAGATGCTTTGTTACATCTAGAGCGAAATGAAGAGCTATTATTGATACACAAGAAATTAAAGCAAAGGCTACCACTGGGGTCTGCAGGGAGTACTCTGGGAACGGCTCTTAAACGTGACCTGATGATGGAACAGTTTTTCAGAGAGCTGGGTGATTATATTCTGAGCATTTTTTCGGAGTTCCTTTTGCACTTTGGATGTTAATTTTGGGTCCATCTTTATTTATATTCCGTATCTGTGGTTACTGTATCTGTACTGCATTGCTGGCTTCAGCTGATATTTGAAGTCCTGGATTTTTTTTTTTATGCACTTACGTACAATATTCATTTGGTGCAGATGAATATCTGGAGTTACTCAGGCCACAAACTTTTGCATTCCATTGAGACTGGTCACAGTGCCAACATATTTTGCACGAAGTTTATTCCAGAAACTTCTGATGAGCTAGTTGTTTCTGGAGCAGGAGATGCTGAAGTAAATCTTGATGCACCAAATTTTTATGTGTTTGTTCAATGATGCTGTTCACTTTGCTTTGACTGTTTTTTCTACAAAAATTTATGCTCTCTTCACATTTTCTTTCACTGGCAGGTTCGTCTTTTTCATTTGTCTCATCAAAAGGGAAGAGGAGAAGACAATACTGTGACTCCAGCAGCACTATTTCAGTGTCATACCAGGAGGGTCAAAAAATTAGCTGTAGGTGTTCAGGCAACAGTGATATTTTTTTTAGTGATAATCTAGTATCTGTGTGGATCTGATTTTCTCTCTTCATATTATATACTGCTTTTTGTGACTATAGGTTGAAGTTGGGAATCCTCATGTAGTATGGAGTGCTAGTGAAGATGGGACTGTGAGACAGCATGATCTTCGGGAGGGTGCGTCTTGTCCCCCAGCTGGTTCTTCTCGTCAAGAATGCCGTAATATACTTGTTAGTCTTTACTCACTCTACATTGTGATTAATATATTGCTGCTTCATCGAAAGGCTAAAAGTCTTCTATCTCTTCTATAAGAAGATCGAGTTATGATTTCTTCAGTTTCTTTGATAAGGAAAGAAGTGTTTAACCTGTTGCCACAGGATAAGCTAATTAAACTGCTTCATCAAAATTGTGTTTTTCCTTTTTCTATGACATTATCGTAATGTGCTTTAAGTATGCCTTTTTGCAATTTTGGCATAAGCAATTGTTGTGTATATGCTCTACTAATTTTTTCTTGGCTGACCCAAAGGCTTAGGTATCAACTCAATAAGTTTTATATGATGAGTATTGTTTTTTATGTTTGTTCTATAACCATAATTTCTCCTTTTGAAGACTTTGATTTTTTCTCGTGTGGTTGATGTCTATGTTTCTAAATGCTCAATTTTTATTGTAGTCAAGTGAAAATTGATAAGAACGTTTAGAACTCTGTCTTAACCTGTGATGTATTTAAGCATTTCACGTTTCAATATGTTTGGTCCATGATGGCAGCTTGACTTACGCTGTGGAGCTAAGAAATCATTAGCTGATCCTCCTAAACAGTTGTTTTCTCTGAAGTCTTGTGATATTAGCTCCACGAGGCCTCATTTGCTTATTGTTGGTGGAAGGTATATTTGTTTTTACGAAGTCTATAGCAGTAAGGGTATATTCCAGGTGATACTGTCCGTTTTCTGATCTGGAATTTAATATTTTGCAGTGATGCGTTTGCTCGGTTGTATGATAGGAGAATGCTACCTCCATTATCCTCGAGTCAGAAAAAGCTTCCACCTCCACCTTGTGTCAGCTACTTCTGCCCAATGCATCTTTCTGATCGTGTTAGTTTTGACTCCGTTTCTGCTTTATCTTACTTTAGAGTCTGCTAATAGTTTTACTGGCTATAAGTTCTATTATTTCTTTATCATAGAGGTGCAGTGGTTATAGTAGATCATGGGGAGCATCTCACCTCATTCTTACACTTGAAACGCACTACTGCTTGCACTGAAGATGTCCTCCTTGTGACCTTTTCTCTTGACTTCATAAAACAAGAAATCACTGAGAAGTTCTTTCAAAGAACTTGTGTAGTATAGTCCTCAACATGCTTTATTGTCAATGAGTTCTTTGTTATCATTGTTTTGGTACAGGGAGTAAAAAGGGTAGGGGTTGGAGGAGAGGGAGTCCGGAATAGGATCACATTCTTTATTCTGCAGAACTTGAGTATATTAAAATTTGATCAATCTGAATAGGTCATCCACTTCTGATAGACACGTTTTTTTTTGTTGTCAACCATCTTAAAATTTGATTATGGTTGTGGAGTAAAAGGGGGAGGGGTTGGACAGAGGGAGTTCGGAATAGGATCACATTCTTTATTCTGCAGAACTTGACTATATTAAAATTTGATTAATCTGAAGAGGTAATCCACTTCTGATAGACACTTTTTTTTTTTGCTGTCAATCATCTTAAAATTTGATTATGGTTGTGGTTCTTTCTTCTTTTTTGTGGGCCGCCTCCTTACAAATGGGGTTAAAGGTCCTCTATCGAAGATGATTAAAATGGGGAAGGGGGTAACTTCAATGCAGGCTAGTCTTCCCTTAGGAATAGGATGAAGAAAATATAAAAAAGGTAATATATCTCTGTGTAAAGTGCAATGCACTGCACTCAAGGGGTACGACCTAGTGTTAAATGAAGTGGGGTGAGATGAGGTATCGGGTTCAAAACACTTGGTGGTTTCTTCCCCAACTGTCCAAGCAATGTGTGGACAGAGTCAGGGGTGGAGCCACGTTGAGAGAAGGGGTGTCAAGTGACACCCCTTTGTCGGAAAAATTTACGAAATATATATATATTAATACTATGTGTAAAGCTATAATTAATTTAATAAAATGACACTACTTTACAGAAGTAACCTAATGGCGCGTTGGTTCTATGTTCGCTTTGGGTGCTTGAGCTTGGGGATTCAAACCTAATCTTAAGCGTTTCTTTTGCAAAATATTTTTTTTTGATGACAGGTTTCTTTTGCAAAATATGTATAAATGTGGTTTGTAAGCATTTCTTTTGCAAAATATATAAAAATGTGGTTTGTTAGTATTGAGCTCAAGGTTTAAAACTAATCTAAGCCAATGAGACAGGATGCAACTTACTTTAAAATTCAATAGTTAAACTTTAACTTTTCTTCTACACTGCTTACTAAAAAATCTGCTTACGCCACTAGGCAGAGTCACCCGGTACTTGTGCTGGTGGGAGGTAGCACATGCCCATGGAGTAATCCAGATGAGTGCAAGATGGCTCGAACACCGTAGTAGCATACGAAGTAGGCACATCTACTTGTCTGCATCTATCAGTGAAGATGTATTTCTGCAGAATTTCTTACCAAGCAAAGTTACTTTGTATCCATTTAATAGCAACTGTTGATAGTTCTGTGTATGTATATATGTATAGCATATCAGTCTTTGCTCTGATTGAATGGTCACTTGGCTTGTCACCAAGAATGAGCTATTTACTTTTCATGATCGTGGCTATGACGTGGCTTCGGAAAGGGAAGCTGCTGAATTTTCTCTCTTTTTCCTCAGGGACGTTCTAACTTGCATATGACCCATGTCGCATTTAGTCCCAATGGTGAAGAGGTTTTACTTAGCTATAGTGGAGAACATGTGTACTTGATGGATGTGAATCCTGGTATGTGCCTTTGGTTATATTCTTTCTTGTAATATATATACTTTTGTTATTAATTATGTTTCCGCTGCTACCCTATGTGGTTGTGTCTTCAGTTTTTGAAATCCTGAGATGTGTGATGAATGTAACATATGCCTTAATGCTATTGGATAAAGCTTTTCTTTCAACCAAATGAAACTGTCTAAGGTGAGAATCCAAGACTGATGGGTACAAACCCTTTCATTATTAGCTAAATAAATGGGTTCGAGTACTTCAAGAATTTTGTTAGACATTTCACTTATTCAATATGTCAATTATTATACTGTGTTCCTCTGGTGCTCTTCTCCTCTTGTTGAAGCTAACTTCAATTAAAAATTTAACAAGATTAAAAGATGAGCAATTTGGGGAAAGAAGAGAAGATGTGTAGTATTTTAAAATAAGCATGTGACAATCTCTGGATCATCTTACGTTATTGATGCTATTTTACGTTTGTGCTGCACTTGAGTGGGGAGGACAGAGAACTTTGTGATGGGAAGCATGAATTTATATGAGTGACCCCTGTAAGATACTCTTTAAGTTGCTCATCATCCTTGTCAAGGCTGCAACTTCGTTGAGGAGAGCAAACTTAATTATATTTTTCTTCTTTTGGTTGTTGTTGAATGTGGTCTTTCTTTTGGTAAATGGTACACTGCCTCGGGATCAATTACTCATATTTTGATACCATGTTGGTTCATGTAAGTATCTAATTTTTCTTACAAAAACTCAAAAGAGCAACAGTTTGTGCATGAGCATGCACTCATGCCAGTTATTCTGGGTGTCATTCAAGGGTTAATTGACAAATAATTGTAACCCTGTCCACTTGCATTAGATATCTGGAAGTGAGTGAGGTGAAAGTAACTTCATTCTCTGCTACCTTCTGTTATATTACATTCTGTGTGCTTGAAAGTTTAAGATAAGTCGTACTTGAAGTTCTGGTTATGTTATTGACTTATGATTTAGGAAGCTTTTAATTTGTTGTAGCACATGGAAATTCTATCTCATATACCTCTGGAGATGTGTCAAACCTGATGAATTTTGCTCCCTCGGTCAATGGAATCGAATTACAATCATCAGTTAGTGGAATCTTCTTAAATGGTTCTTCATCAAAAAGAATTCCAGCTTCCAAGGTTATTCCTTATCCTCTGCTTCCTGGTCGAAATTGATAAAAACTGCATTTTGCTTTCTCTTGCTTTAAAGTGACATATCTTAATCATCCTTGTTTCCTTCTTTCTTCAGCTAGAAAAATGCAAAAGATTAATTCAGATGGCACTGAATTCTTTGAAAGAGGACTCCAACTTTTATTATGGGATAGAAGCTTGTAATGAAGTCTTAGACGGTTGCAGGGATGAGATTGGTCCCCTTCTATCCTTTGAATGCTTATGCACTCGTGCAGCAATATTGCTGAAGGTATCTGAAGGACAATTTCCTGTTGTACTGTAATTGGTAGGTCTTAAAAATAGTATACCTAATTTAAAATATTTTTCGGCTTTTACTAGAGGAAGTGGAAAAATGATGCACATATGGCTATAAGAGACTGTCATAGAGCTAGAAAGCTCAATTCATCCTCCTTTAGGCCTCTTATTTTGATTGCTGATGCTCTTTCACAGGTATGTTATTCAGTGTTTGTGAGAACTTTGTGGCTAAAATTTCTTGTTCATAGGCTAGATAGATGAGTGAAGATTACCAAGTGGGTTTTCACGCTCATCCTCCCTTTCTTGTTGTGGCCCTCTTAGCCGTATGGTTTTTCTTGCCCGGTTTGATCTTGCTTCTCTGCCTTTCTATCTTTGCCAAAGGTGGTTGTGCATCATATTTATGATGTACTCAAAAATATAAGGTGATTCATGCGTTAGTCGTACAATGATATAGGGTATCAAAATCATTAAAAGTTTCTGGATTTCTCTCTAGATGAAGTTTTCTTCTCAGTCATGGTATAGCATTGGAAAGGTCAAATTTACTAATCACTCTTATTAGGAAGCCTTGTAAATGGTTTAGATACTTTTGCTTTCGTTAAGTTGGTTAAACTTTATGATTGATCTTCCTTGGTTGCTTTCTAATATGCACGAATCCTCCATATTGTATAACCTTTGATCTAATTATGTAGTGTTTGCAGTTATAACTGCATAAAATATATTTCTAGACAAGGATAATTCATAAAATGATTGAGATTATTTGTCTGATTTTCATTTATCTCTCAATTCTGTAAGCTGTCACTAATATTATCTGCAGTTAGGTAAACACAAAGAAGCTTTGGAGTTTGCTATTGGTGCACAATCCTTGGCTTCATCTAATTCTGAAGTTGCATTAAAGGTGGAAAGTATAAAAGAGCAAATTGCTGCAGGTAAGTAACTTACGTTGCGCCTGCAATTGTATTTTTTAGCCTAAAATATACAACGTTTTGCTGCTAATAGTGCCAGCTCTAAAAAATCCTATGGGAACACTAGACTACCACTGAATATTTTTTACTTTTTAAATATTTTAGTTCCCTTTTGTCATTTAGAGAGGGGCTTTAGGGGAATGGAATAAATGTTGAGACTAGATACTTCTGTAGTCTTGTTTGTATTTTCTGTCCGTGACTAGCTGATGAGTTATCGGAGACCCTGAGCACCACAAGTTAATGGGATTTTACTCGTTATGTTGTTTTTGTGGCCACCATAAGGACCATCTTCATGATTTCCGGTATGCTCTATTATTTTTTGGTCTGTTTGGAAGCACTGCTTCTTCACCTCGATGCCAATATAATTCTTGTGTGCCCGATATTTGCATTTCTGTGCATGAAAATTGTTAGAGGATGTAAATTTTATTTCATTTGAGCTTGTTCTTGCCCAGAACTAAATTTTAATTCATATTTATGCTTTAGTTTGTACCAACAATATGCCTGGTTTTACAGCTGAAGCAGACAAAACAAATAGGGCAAATGGTGGAGAATCAAGGTCTGATCCACGGGAAGGAAGAGTATTATCCCTAAGTGACATACTTTATCGTTCAGACGCAAACAGCGATGCATCGCAAGATGGTCACAGGTCTGAAAGAGATGATTCTGATGATGATGAAGAGTTAGAGTTGGCTTTTGAAACATCAATGTCTGGTGATGAAGGACAAGATGTTGATCCTAATGTCCTTCATGGAAGTTTGAACTTGAGAATCCACAGGAGAGGTGATTCCACTGGGGAGACTGGACAGGCGAATGGTTCATGTGGTTCACCAGCCTCTTGTCAAAAAGAGAAAACAGCTTACCAGGTTTGGCTTGAATGTTGTGTTCCTGTTCTGTGAAGTTGTTTGGTCTCCCTTTTATTCTCTGGGTTCAGAAAAGATCTTCATTTTTCTATCCTTTTTTCGGTGTTGTGCTTTCTTTGATCTACTTGTGCATCTTTCTACTTCGGTGAGGCTTTTTGTCTTTTCAGGTCATGACTGATAGAATGGTTATGCGTATGATTTTAGATCTGTATATCTCGAATGTCTGTTAGGCTATTTTATCCCTGATCAGTTTCTCTTTCTCGGTGTTACCACAAAGTTAATCTAATCCAAAGTCTCTAATATCATCTTGAGTCTCTTCCCAGCATCTGTTTTTAAACTTGGATTTGTATTCCAACTAAAAGCATATAGCTTCTCTTGGTGGCTGGTCTGAGTAGTTGTGAGTGGCGACTTGCTGGTTTCTGTTGCTGATGAATCCCCTGCCTCGAGACTTGTTTATGTCGTAGTGATGGCTCACATAATTTGCCCATTTTCATATGAACATATTTTTTTGCTCACTTGACCAACAATTGAGTGATTTTATGTAAATCTCAAAGGTTATCATAGGTGTTAGAAGGTGAGATGAACTGCTGCTTCATAAAAAAAAAAGGTGAGCTACACTGTGAAAAGTGAAACGAATAATCAGATGCATGCAATTGATCATAATAATTTTCTTTGACATACCATCCTGTAAATTGTTTACTGATTACAAGAGTTGTTCTTGGGAGAAACGAGTTTCATTTGTTAAAAAGTGTCAAAATGTTCATCCTGCTGACTGACTAATAATTTGCAGAATAGTAGGCAGTGATAGATTTCATCTGTTAAAAAAGATATCAAAATGTTCAGGAAGCCATAATATTAAAACTTGAACATGTCTTTCTCAATGAAGTTTCTTTCCCTTGTTATATAGATGCATGTATATCTTGTCTTCCAATAACAAACTTGTTTCCTTGGTTAAACAGTGTCCTTTTTTTGTTTCTCTCAAATTGTATTGCAGCCTGAAACAGTGATAGATATGAAGCAAAGATATGTTGGTCATTGCAATGTAGGCACTGACATTAAACAGGCGAGCTTTCTTGGTGAACGAGGTATTGAACATCTTAATGGTCTCCATGTTCATGTTTATGCTGACACATTATCTGGTCATTATACTTGAAAATATAGATGAGCAGAACAACTGCCTTTCACCTTCTTTCTTCCCTTTAATCTCTCAGAAGGATTTATTGAAGTAAGAAATTAAACCTACTTAAACATCAAAGTCAATTGGTATGTATGTGTGACATTATGATGGTTGTAGGTGTTAAAAGAGGATACACGTAAAAGGAAATTTGTCTCAAAAGATTTATCTCCAAGAATCCACAGACTTTCTCAAAAACAGAATAAAAGGAAGCAAAAGATCCATATTGATGATGAAAGTTGAGGCTTAGTGAAGTTCATGTAATTCTTTTTTTTTTTAATTAAGTAATAGATCTTAGGTATTAATGTTTGGGGAAAAACAGAAGCCCGTACACATGAGCTATACCAAAGGATAGAAAATCTACCAAAAAATAAACGATACCTGATCTTCCATACCTATGAGGATCTCATGGGTACACCAAAAAGAAATAAGCATAAGAGGCTACTCCTCAACGGTATAAAATTCATATCTAGTCCTTCAAAACTCTCCTATTTGTTTCTTTCGAAGCAATGCACATAAGTGCTAGTGGGGAATATTCCAAGACCTGTGCCTTCTCTTCCCCCTTCCACATCTCCAACTAAACAATGCCTCGTTCATAGTGCCTGGCATCATCCAATAAATCCAAAGTAATATTATCAATATTTCCCACATAAACCCGAAACAACCTGGCAATGAAGGAGATGGTCATTCGAGTGATGTTAATTATATTATGTTAGTGTTTACGAGGAGTTCTTTATTCTTTTTTGAGTTTTGTAAGCAGGTAATTTCTTTATTCAGCGGGTAGTAAATGTGGAGAATCTTAAGTTTGCTGGGAGTTCTTTAGTTTGCTTAGAGATTTATAAAACATAGCAAATATATAGAGCCTCAAATATATAGAGCCTTAAGTGTTAGATGTTACATATTTTGTCATAAAACCCAACTATTGAGTATTGAAATTGAATAATTGGTGTAGTCAACCCTATTGAAACAGCTTATCTACCCCACAAAGGTAAGGATAAGGTCTGAGTACATCCTACAGTCTTCATACCCGACTTGTGGGGTATGTTGTTGGTATAGTCAACCCTATTAGTTAAGTTTGAGGCACTATTCGTTTTGTTGCATGTTTTAGACTATATATTTATCCTTGGTTCACTTTGGTTATGTCTCACCATTGTCTAGCTCATGTGTTTTTAATCTGTGTAGAGACTCTGATTCTCTTACTATCTTGGTTAACTTCCCTTCTTCTGCCTTTTTGTGGTGGGGTGGGGGGTGGGGGGTGGGGGGTTGTGCTTGTGCCTGGTCTGGAAGAAAAGGGGTTACTCTTTTTACAAGCAATATTGATGGTGAGTGGAATTTGAATGTTTTCTGGCCACTTTCAAATTCGAAATGTGTCAAATTGATCCATTCTATTCCTGTGCTGATCGTTGTATGGCTTTATTATGCACTCTTGCCATTTATTATAAGGATTTCAGTGGATGTGTGGTAAAAATCATTGTGCAGGTGAATATATTGCTAGTGGAAGTGATGATGGCAGATGGTTTATATGGGAGAAACGAACTGGTAGATTGATAAAAATGCTTCATGGAGATGAAGCTGGTATTTTTCTCGGTTCTCATAAATTTGTTATAATTTTATTACTTTAACCTGTCGTACCTTGTCTAACATCTTGTCCTTCACCCCTGTTCAGTTGTAAATTGTGTACAGTGCCACCCATATGATTGCGTTGTTGCTACCAGTGGAATTGATAACACCATTAAGGTTAGAGAAATGTTACAAGTACTTGGGAGTAGTTGTCACTATGTTAATGACAAATCTTATCAGTATACATGTATCTTTTTCAGATTTGGACTGCGACTGCTTCTGTCCCTTCCCTTGTGGCTGGTGGAGCTGCAGGACCAGAGACTTCCGATGTGTTGGATGCAATGGAAAGTAATCAACGCAGATTGTGCCGCACTCGTGAAGCTGTCTTGTAAGACTTAACAGGCTTATCATCTTTCCTTTAAATTAATTTTACAGATACATTGAGACATTAACTCCTATTGTAAACCCATCAAACTCCAATAGGGAATTGATAAGCAGACTCTGCTTAGTTTCTTCTTAGGGTGATATCATTATTCATGATGTCTTTTATGTGCAAAGCCTCCTGTTCCTCCTCTGCTGTTATTAGCTGCTTTAAACTCAAACTCGTCTTCCTCCAGTACCGTTTGAACATGGGAGATATCTACAGGGCTATCACCTTCTTTGGCCAGATCTTCCAATCTCTCTCTAATCACAACTCACTAAGCCCGCTCCTTTAAACGCGGAAGCCTTTGCTTCATTCTGGTTGTAAGGCACCTTAACAAATATAATAACCATGTAAATCTTGATGATATTGTGGTGTAACTAATGAAAGAAGAATACACTTTCACAGTGACTGATAGATGCGAAATGGGTGTTTCTCCTGTTTTAAACTATTTATTCTAGTTATTGACAACTGCGAGCTATCCATTTTGTTCTCTTGTAGGCCTTTTGAGTTTTTGGAGCGATTTAGGATGCATGAGTTTACAGAAGGCAGCTTACATCCATTTGAATGCACACAAAGCTGAGAATGTTAACATGATTCTCTTCTGGTATGACACGTTTTATCTAACCTTGTAATTTTTTATTTTATTTAAGGAAAAATGCTTAGTTGATATACCTGAAAGTTCCACTGAGAATTAAGTATTGATGTGTGAGCCTTTCGATGACCTTCTCCTGAGTACCTAACGAACTCTAGCACCACTACTTTCTGACAACTTCTTGTTTGAGGAAAAGCATACCAATATGTAACAAGTCATAATTCCTCTACTCACTAGCAATTTTAACCTGACAAGGTTTCATCAATAAAAGGCTAGAATGACAAAAGTGATGCATGGTGAAATTTTCCTCAACTATTAGAGATTGAGAAAGTGATTTATATGACTACTACTGCAGTGGAGTTGGACGGACATATCACATATATGCTCATGTGACTGATTGTAACAGGAATGGTTAAACATTATTTGTAAGTAGTTCTTTACGCTTGAATATTGTAATGAATGGGTCCATATCTGAGCAAAATGGATTTTGAAGATTCATATAGCTGACATCGGATTAGCTTGGGATTGGGTCAAAGCAGTTATATAATTTTTGTGAAGATCAAAAGGGGTGGTTTGGTAGGATGTATTAGATAAAATATTGGTATTAGATTTGGTATTTTAATCCCTTGTTTCGAAGTGTTTTCAACCTATGTAAAACTAGTTATACCCCTATTTAGTACTAATATTTGACATAGCAAAACATAGCATCAGAAATACTAGGATTCCTAATACATGGATAGCATGGTTAAAGACAGAACTGCCTTAAAAGTCATTCAAAAGTATACAATGCTCAAGAATATGGAGGGTATTTTTGTTAACAAGCAATATCTTTTTGAAATTATGCAATACGTGTTATTTGTAATACATCAAAGCAAACACTGGATAAAAAATATTTTCATCATAACTAATCCCAGCATCAATTCCAGTATTACTAATACACCCTATTTTGTAATCTTCTCATGCACCGTTAGAAACGACCCCAAAAGGAACGAAGACTTAAGCGACCCAAAATGCTCTCTCCTAAGGGTGGAAAAGAAAGGAAAAGGCACCACATGGACTACCTGATTTTTTCACGTATCACTAGAGACTTTGACCAATGTTCAATCACTAGGCTAAATGTTCCAAAGAATGTTGAAGCTATATTTTGCAGGAAAAATATAACCTAGTAAATCCTATCTTGTTTACAAGGCTAACTGGGAGAAGATACGTTGTGGTTATAGTCTCATTCGTCATCAGATTAGTAAGGTTCGATGGGTCAGAAGTGTGACAATTTAAAGATGCTCACGAATGCAAAACTAATATAGATCAAGAGTAGTTTTCTAATGCTAAATACTATTATTCTGTTTTGGTCTTTTTCGGTGTAAACAGGGACAGAGGGTATTACTCTTTTAGTTGGAAGACTAATAAGTTCTTTTTGCTTATATGTCCATAGTAATTGTGGTCACTTTGTAACACAGTTTTTGCTGTTCATAAGTGATGCAAGTTTCATGCTTACGCGTCATTTATAGATGACCTAGTAGATGGCTTAGCAACGATTTTACTCCTGGGTGGTAGGGGGTTTAGAGTTGAATTTAATACATGTCAGTATACATTGGTGACTATAAAATGACTATCCTATGAACCACTCTTGTTCATTAATCATTTCCAAATTTCCAAATAAGGTGTTCCAATGGAGAGGATGTCAAAGAGTGTTATAGAAATGTTGTACCTACGCTTAGAGTTGTTAACTGTACCATTTGTTATTGTTAAAGGTTCTCTTCATTTGATCGTGTTGCTTTAGTTTCTGGAATGTGGTGGCACGACGGTATTGCTTGTTTTGTATTTACATTTGTGTTTAACTACAGATGCCTGGATATGAAGTTCATCTGATGGACAAGCTGGTTTGGGACAGAGGAAAAGTGTCATGTATAGTTATCGAAGTCTATTGAAAATTTTGGATCCCAGACCAGCTGAAAAATTGTCAAGTTGTAATTTACATTTTAGTTTTACTGTATCATATCCTAATTCTTCTCAACTGTCCTCTCTTTCTGCTAGGTTTCTGTAAATATGTGTACCGTTCTCTTATGTAATATATATAGTAATAAATTTGAGGTAAAAGTGGTGCATCATCCTCACATTTGATGGATCGAGTCTTAGGTTAATGATTTGTTGGCTTCAACTGTTTAATGTTGATGGAGAATATCGGCTAATAGTCTATTATACCGTGGCAGAAAATCCTTCACTTGGTGAAAGGTTTTTTTAGTGTTTGGTTATTTTGATTCGTTGCAACTGCTTCTCTAACGAAAATATTTTCCACTGAAGACGTGTTTGTATATATATCTATTGCAAAATTATTTCAGACTTACTTTTTGAGGGTTTGTTTTAAGGCTTAGAAACTTAAAAGAACAAAATGACTTCTGGAATGGGAAAGAACTGATCGACAGATTTTGTTTCAGTTCAAACCTAAAACAAAAAGGTGTTGGGAAAAAAAATCTTAACAAAAGAAGAAGGGGAAAGTCTAATTTGTCGAAAAGAATATAGATTTGAATAATTTGTAAGAATTTAATGTTGTGAACAATTTGGTGAACCTGGCTTCCATTAAAGATATGAAAAAGATAATAAAAAAAGAAGAAAATTATCACGATTTGGTTGTTTTGATAAGGAAATGGTTTTGATTATTTAAGGAAATGATTGTTAAATTGTCAATTTATATGGTATTGTGAATAAATTATTTTCATACGTGATGACCACACTGATGGTGATTAGCGAGACTAATTTGATTCCATAAGATGCAAAAGAAAAAAAAAGCAAACTTACTAATCCTGACTTACGTAGGAAGCGCGTCAGATTCCATAAATCAAATGAAATTAATTCGACGATTAATTTTCTAAATTTGGTATTAAATGTTATACAATGGAGTCTGATGGTCGTCTGCACACAATTTTATTTATACCTTAAAATGATATAAATAGTATTTTTATAGATCTTCGATTCACGTTCAACTATATTAATATTAAATAGCATAAAATGACAAGATTATTGTTGTTGTACTATACGATTAATTTTGTTAAGAATTTTGAAATTACGTTATCATTTTTTCTTTGTTTTCTACGTGTGGGCCACTTATTGTCTTGCTATGTCACCAAAGAATCCTCTTCCTTCTATTCAATTGAACTCATATATTCGACAAACTATACTGTATTAGTTACTCGCAGAAGTTATTTAAGATTTTGAAAGATTAGTAATAAAGTATGGTGAAAACTAAACTTATCAAATTTAAATCTAAACTATCTCTATTTCTTGTCACCCACAACCCTTTTGTTTATTCTATTGCATTGAAAACAAACAAGAAATTTGTTGAATTAAGAACACGTCTTTAATATGACATTGGAGTCCGGAGCCTAAAGGATATAAAATATTAACAAAAATTTTAAAACGGTATATAAAATTTTATATTAACCAAAACGGCGAAATCGCTGGAACAACAGCGATTTACTCCACTGGAAAAAGCAAAATCGCTGTTACTGCAGCGATTTTGCAAAATGTGATTATTTAAAAAAAAATAAAATCAAATCGCTACCTAGACAGCAATTTTCAATTTTGTTTTTTTAATTTTTTTTTTTAAAATCGCTGCCTAGGCAGCGATTTCCATTTTTAAAAAAATTAAAGAAAATCGCTGCATTTTCAAATTTTTTATAAAAAAGGCAGCGATTTTCAATTTTTTTTTTTTTAATTTTATTTTTTTAAAAAAATTGCTGCAATTTTCATTTAAAAAAAAAAGAAAAGAAATCGCTGCCTAGGCAGACTTTTTTTTTTTGTTTGAAAATCGCTGCCTTTGGAAGCGACTTACATTTTTTTTATAAAAAAAAATCACAGTTTGCAAAATCGCTGAAGTAGCAGCGATTTTGCTTTTTCTGGTGGAGTAAATCATTGTTGTTCCAGCGATTTTGCCGTTTTGGTTAATATAAAATTTTATATACCATTTTAAAATTTTTGTTAATATTTTATACCCTTTAGGCTCCGAACTCGCATTTACCATGTCACTCCACGATCCACTAACTCAAAATATGATATCTTTTAGGGAAGTGTATCAATTTATTGTGAATACACTTCTTTAGAAATGAATATACGCTAAAGCATTCCATTTTTGCCGTGCTCAACAAGTCATCCAAGACTTTTTAATGGCCAAAAGAGATGGTTAAATCGACTATGTTGTATGAATCAAAGCATTGGTTAGTCAACAAGTTTCACGTTCAGAAGAAAATTTCCCACTAGAAAAAATTGAGAGTTCTTTATTTCTTTTGGATAATTCTTCATTTTTTTGGCTCATACCTCCCAAAATCTTCTAAGGGAACAATTGCTGTCAATTTGTTTTTCTGATTTTAACTGATACGAACTAAGGAGATTAAGAAAGAAAAGAAGATCTTTTTTATTCTAATGGTGTTAAATAACCTAAAGATAGTCTTTTAATCTTGTAGTTTCAAACATGTCATGTGAATAGTTGAAATTAAAGAATCGTCAAAGATGAAAGAATTCTTTTTAAAGAAAATGAACTAAAAAGAAACATAAAACAAATGAATTGACACACAAGAAATAGTACCATCTTACCAAATGAGCAGTCGAATGAAATTTTGTAAATAGTAATACATATCATGTATGCATATACAAATTAATTACTATAATTATTCTTTGGAGGAGTAAATCATAATACTTAAAAATTAAAATTAAACTATAATAAATGGACTAAAATGAACTTCTTTTTCTCCACCACTTAAGGCCTAAAGAGTGGAGAAAAGAAGCAAAACAAAGAGTACCTTTTCCTCAAATTGATAATCTCTGCATTAATCATGTCCGGCAAACCAAAATATTTTACTACACAATTTGGATAAATTAATCTTGGTTATCAACTATTAATTATTTTTTCAATAAAAATTATCATATGATACATGTCAAATCAACTTTATTGATCATAGACTTCTATACTTCTCTTTTTATTTCTTAGTCAAGTCATCTTAATTAATAAAAAAATGAAAACGAGTGAACAATGAAAAAATGTCCACTCAAATAAACTTTAAATTCTAACCAAATAAACAAAATAAAATTAAAAAAATTAGCTACGTGCCCCCCAGTTCCATTATAGCAACTAATTGGTTAATTACAATAAACTAAATTAAATACATACTTGACACTCACGGGGCCCTTGAAAATGATATGATGATTTAATTTCTAACGTTCATACGCAATTCTAAGAAAGAAAACAAGAAATCATAATTAATAGTCTAATTGCCCCCTAGATATCGATAAATCATACTTGTGATTCAATATATTTAACTTTTAATTATTTAAAACGTCTGATTTTAGATACTTTGCATTAAAAAATTTGATCCTAAATTTTGGATGTAAATTTTAAAAAATTATCTTTGAATATCTGATCTTTAAACTTTTTCACTCAAAAACTTCATTCCCCAAATAAAAATATGTTCAAACACTACTTCAAAGACTCAAATTTTAGATCTCAACTTTAAAACTTATGATTAAACGAAAGCTATATTAACAATACAAACTTAACATATTACATGATAATTAACTCTACTCTTTAGGCCAACAACTTTGCTCAATATTTTTTACGTCACACATATACTAAAATCAAAATTTATAAATAAACTAAAGAATCAAATGTGCTATTACAATAAAGAGGTGGGGCAAATAAGATAAAACTTTACCCTTCTATTATGGTACTATCTTTTTCTTTTCTTGTGTGGCAGACAATCCTCTTCAACACCCCATACCCCACCCCCACCCCCACCCCTACACCCCCAAACACACGCATACATATACATCTATATATATACACATATATTTGTACATATTATTACATATATAAAATCCCTTAGGGGAAGAATTTTTAGTTTATTTTAATAAGAGAAATGATACATAAATATGACAATCAACAGAGGAGGGGGAGCCATTGAGTGTTGCATGTGTGGAGACTATGGTTTATCTTCTGAGCTTTTCAAATGCAAAATTTGTCAATTTAGATCTCAACACAGGTACCCTTTTCAAATCTTTTTCCAAAAATAAAATATCTTATGATTATGCTATTTTATTTATTTATTTCCCTCTTGAAGAGCGTTGGAGATTAGTTTCGTGACATATCTAACTAGCTATTGTATTTCTAATAAGTTGTTTAATAGTTGACATATATTAATATATCGTCTACATAATATGATGGAGTGATATAAATTGATCATAACATAATCTAATTTCGCTACTAAATTTATTCTCTTGGATTTTCTTGAAAAATATAGTGATTAAAAGGCCTTTTTCTTTTTGTGCAGATATTGTAGCAATTTGTATCCAAAAGCTGAGTCTTATAAAATTTGCAATTGGTGCTTGAGTCCAAAAGATATTTCTGGAGAAAAAACACAAAATTCATCAAATTCTTCATCATCATGTAAAAATACCACAAGTGATCATAATAATATTCAAGATGGTCCAAAGTTGAAGAAAAAATTGATCATTAGAAATGAAAATAATGATATTATTGGAAGAACAAGTTCAAAGGGGAAAATAAAGGGTTCTAATTGTAATTTGAAGGTTCAACTTATCAACAAAAATCCCATCAAATTACAAAAGTCTCCTTTATTGGCTGCTAGAAAAAGGGTTATAATTGATAAGGTAAATATCGAAGAAAAAATAAGGAGGACAAAATCAGAAGAAATGTCAAATAGAGGGATTACAAGAAAGGTATTTAAAAATAGGGTAAGAAGATATAAGCTCTTGGATGAAGTTTCAAGTTAATTACTTTTCAAGAGTTTTTAATTTGTAGTTTTTTATGTTTTTTTTTTTTTTTTTTTGGATGTGTGGTAGTTTTGTTGGTTCTGAAATTTCACACATACAAATTTATGTAGAGCAAAAAAAAAAAAGAGGTTGATTTATTGGAACCCTTTGATTATGATTTGAGAAATTTACAATGTAAAAATAGTGTTAGTGGAGTACTTTTTTGATCTTGAGTTCTATTTTTCTTCTTGTTCTTAATTTGCTTGTTCATTGGGAAGAACAAAGAGAAAAAAAAAGTGATTATTATTATCTTTCTTGATTATGAATCGATTATTGAACGTAAAATTAGTTTATGAAAATATATATTTATTTAATCTGAATAAATTTGGATAGGTTGATTATTTGTCTATTCATTAATTCAATTCATTTTGATCCGTTTAATTCAACACATACATAGTAAATTGATTCATAATAAATCTTGTCAAATTTTTAAAAAGACTTGTTAAATTTCAATATAACATATATAATTATTAAAAAAATATTTTTTTAGATAATTAAATAAATGATAACAAACAAATAATGAAATTTAAAGTAGATAAAAGTTGGTCGGGTTGAGGTATTATGACCTATTACATTTATTTTTGACTTAGTTCTTATTTCAAGTTATCTTTGTATTACACTTATTTTTGACTTAGTTCTTATTTCAAGTTATCTTTGGGCCAAATAATGAAAAATGACCTGCTATGTATTGATTTGTTCAAATTTAACTAGAGATAAAGTAATAAAAAATTGGTTTTTAAGTTCTTAATCACAATTCTTTTAATTTAATTATTGGGTTTTAAATAGATTTTATATACACATCAATTAAAATTCTTAACATAAATAATATATTTGATTAACGCCAAGAAATTCTCTCGAATCCACAATTAGCATTGCTACCCATTTTTTACGGTATATATAGAAGTAAAATTTACGAGATATTAATAACATGCTCAACGTAATATTATAAATAAATTATTTAAAGAATAAAATGTACGATAAATAAAAAGAAATGAGAGTGCAATTAATGGATGTAACAACCAGTGAGGCAGCATTATTTTATTGGTAGAAAATTGTGTTATCCCAATAAGCTAGTGACAACACACAATATGGAAGCAATGAATAATTTTTTTTTTTCCTTTCATTTTTAGCCTCAAAAAAGTTTGCAAGTAAAATGTGTCATTATTGAAACACTGAAATTAATTTCAAAATCATGTGACTAGCTACTAGCTTGGTGCCACGTAAAATAACAGAGATAGTGCAATAATGAAGTAGGTGAAATGAACACAAGGCAAATCACATTCCCCTCTTGTTTGGTTGAGGGACTAGATAGTCTTTAATGAAAATCTTAGTAGAACTTATTCGAATTCGTGTTTATATCAAATCAAAAAATATTTAAATTATATAAAATGAGTAGTTTAGTTATTCAATTTCTTTATTAGTGTAACAATGAGTTTATTAATGAGTCATGATTAGCTATTAGAGAAATTGAAATTAACCACCAACTTTATTATTGCTAATCTATAGCTATTTAACACATAGCAAATGAAAATCAGTTGTTAAATAGGATTAGTGACAGATAGTAGTTAGTTACAAATATTATTCATTGCTAAAGCTAGTTTTTTTAATAAATACTAATTTTCTATCTTAATCCTCGTCCTCCAAACTTTTTTTAATCCAGTATCATGTCTTCGGTAAGGTGAAGATACGTTATGCTTTTTTCCAATTACCTCCTCAAGGTTAATTTTTGGCCTACCTCTATTTCTTTTCATTTATGTTTCACGCTACCTCTCGCATACCTGCTTCCCGACACTTCAATATTCCTCCTTTTTACATGTTCGGATTCATATGAATTTTGCCTTTTTTCATCTTATCCACTGTGGATGTCATTCCCACCTTGCCTAGTATATCTTCATTTCTAATCATATATCTTGTAATATGTCCACGTATTCATATTACTTAAATATCTTCAATTAACGTCTTTAATATTGTAAATCCTTTTTATAAGTTGATCAATTCTGTGATCAGTGGATTAGTTGAGGATTAGCTCAATTCCTGTTTGATGGATGTTTGCAGCACCTTATTTAACAATACATAAAATATAAAACAAAACATTTAAGTCATTTTGATTTAATGAAAAAAGAAAAAGGTATATTAGATTACGTGCACCCTATATACAAAAAAAAATAGAATAAATAAAATTTGATCTAAGCAATTATAGTATGAACACTATTAAGACTTTCCAAAATTTGATGGGACATTTGAACCAATTCTTATTTAGTGGACAACATTTTCATTGTCTCTAGAATTGGATTCTCTCTAGAAACTTCCTTGACTTTTTTTTTTCTTTTGTTATAATTTTGGCATGTTATTAGACCTTTTTAAAAATCTTCAAGATTAATTTTGAAGGTAGAATTTTATTTTATTTTTCAAATTTGAAGGAAGACTCATGTCCATGAAAAGAAGAAAAGGAAAAGGAAAAAGGACTAAAGAAATAAAACTTTTTCAAGTGTTACTGCAAGAAACTAAATTGAAATTAATATACTACATACAATTTTCTTCATATTAATGAATACTTTTAAATTATTCACAAAATAAGTTATTTTTTAATATAAAGAAATTAATATGAAAGATATAAATTTGACAAATTATAATTAGTTTATTATATTTTAAATAGATTTAAAGAATGATTACAAGAAATTAAATTAAGAGAGGTAAGCGTGTATTAAAAGTCATAAAAAAGTGATATTATCGAGTGAAATTTCGAGAGTCGCCCTTTAATATTATTCCAAAAATCAAGGTTGGTAGAACTATTATTAATAGAAAAAAAAAAAAGGTAACAACCACACAAACGAACATAACTCCCATATAACTTTTAAAATTTATTTATACTTCAAAGTATTTATTTTGGATATAATTTATAAATATTTTTCTATTTGTTTTGGATATAATTTATAAATATTTTTCTATACTTTTTCATAATTTTTATCATTAATTTATCATATTATTTCAAGTTTGATTTATTACAATTTTGAATGGACGGATAATATTTATAGTCCTCTAACAAAGTTCAAATAAAAAATAAATCAATATTAATGCTAACAAAAATTTCAATTCGAACATTAAAAATGATAATAATGTTGAATATTTATATTTTAGTTTTACAATGATATAGACAATTAAAATACATAATTTAGTTTTTGTTTTTATTTAATATTTGGTCATGTAATTAATATTCATTCGGCTTATTTTAGGATGATTTAATACATTTAAATTATGATCATTTTCATTATAATTTAATTATGTGTAATATTTATTTTATGTGATTCATTCTTATTTTTCTTTGAATATTTTAGTGTCATCACTCATATTATATTTTATGTTATTTTCTTAAGAGGCACCTTAGATAATTGAATTTTCATAGGGCTAAAGAAACTCATTATATTTTATGTTATTTTCTTAAAAAACACCTTAGGTAATTGTATTTTTTGTAGGGTTAAAGAAATATTTAAAGTACAAGATAATTATCTATTTTTAATCTTGTTTTTTGAAGCATTTTTGTTTTTTATTTTTCTCAAATTATTTATCCGTTAGTTTCTTTTTAGACCACAATCTAATTCATACTCAATTTTTATTTTATACACTCTTTTTTTTCCTCATTATTTCTTTATTTGTTTGTTTTCTCTATTTCTTTTTCTACTGCTTTTATTTTTCTCCTTTATCTAATTATTTATTTATTCTCATTCCTTTTTCATTCACTTTTCTTTCTTAAAACATATTATTCATTATTTTTTCAGCACAATTTAGTTTCATATTTTTTGTCATTCACAAAATTAGAACAAAGTAGATAACTGATTAGATTATGAAGTGAGAATAGAAAGGACCGAACGAATGAGTGAGAAAACATGGATTTGAAGTGGAGAGGAGTAATGTATCCAGACAGTTGAGTTTTTGGATAAGAAAAAAGAGATTTTTATAATACTTTAAAATGGTCTGAAATAATGAAAAATATCGTAAATAATAATGTGTAGAGAAATAATTTTCCTTAAATAATAGGACTATTTTGAGCCCATAAGCCCAGAGATATTGGACTCCTTTTGTCAACAGAGGGACACGACCATCAAGCTTACACCATCGATTTGACAGTCAAATTTACTTAAAGTTGAGGGTGCTGTAGTCATATATTTGAAATCTCATATCCACAATTTTTTTATATATATAAAAAAACAATCCAACTCAATCCAATTTTGTTTAGATTAAAATGAATTAAGTAATGGGTTATATAACAGGTCAATACTCAAGCCAACACAAGTTTTATCAAAATTAAATTGTTTTTTTTTTTTAAAATAATAATTCTAATACCTAATAAAATTATTTTTTTTCTTTACTATAACTATATATCAAACTTTTAAAAAATATTTTAATAAAATTTCTCATAAGCCAATTCGAGTTATATATCAACCCAATTTTAAAAATTGAAATGAGCTGATGTAATGAATGAGCGGGTCAACCTTCCGCTCAAAACTAAACGGATTTGGCGGATTAAGTGTGTTGAGTTTGTTTTTCTACCCTTAGCATATAGACAAATATTAGGATAAAAAACATATATATTACATTAATAAGGAAATAAATAAATAAAAATAACCTATAATTATTAGTAAGAAGAAAACGAAAGTACACAAGGAAAATAGATAGATTTTAGGAAAGTGTTACATTGTATTAATAGGGAAAGAATAAATGAGACAATCAAATTTCTAATACTTATATGCAGTGTGTGTCGGTTCGGTTCGGTTTATTGATTTTTGATTTTTAAATATGCTAATCCAATAACAGATCAATAAAATATTTTTATCGGTTTTTTATCGTTATCTGTTCGATTTTCAATTTACCCAATAAGAAAATGTCCATAAAATATTATAGTATTTCTCACTTCTCTAAATATTTTGATATAGCGAAACAAGAAATATAATGAGAAAATCACATGAATAAGAGAAAATATAATACGAAGGCAATAATTACATGTCACCATCAAAACATATGGCGAAATTTCTTATGTTGATCAAATTAGAGATCTTTACAAACTTGCAAACGGTACAACCTAAAACGAAAATCAAATAGTCCAACAAGACTAAAAGTAAAACTAAAATCAAATAGCTACAATTGCGAACATAGTGCAAAATTTCTTATGTTGATCAAATTAGAGATCTTTACAAACTTGCAAAAGGTACAACCTAAAACGAAAATCAAATAGTCCAACAAGACTAAAAGTAAAACTAAAATCAAATAGCTACAATTGCGAACTTAGTGTGAAATGGGTAGAGTACTAATTATTTGATGTAATTATAATGTTTAGTTATATAATAAACTAGTGTACTTGTTTGCGCTTCGCGCGAAACAAAATACATAGATATTGACTGTCACTTTATCAGAGAAAAGATTCAAGATGGACTGCTTATCACTGCCTATCTACCATCCTCAAAACAGCCTGCAGATATCCTTACTAAAGCACTTGGGAAAGGCCCTCACAAGTTCTAATGTCCAAGCTAGGGATGAAGAACATCTTCATAGTTCCTAGCTTGAAGGTGTGTGTGTGTGTAAAAGAACTAACTAAATGTGTACAAGTTCCCTAAAAATACTAACTGTAATTGTGCGCTATCAAAGGTGTAAATATGTTTAGCTGGTTAGTTAGTTAGTTAGAATGTGTCAGTAAATTAGTTAGAGGAGGTTAGTCATAGCATGTGATTATATAAAGCAATGTATGTAGCATTAAATGATTATTCAATAAAAATTAGTTTTTTCTTCTTCCTCATTACTTCTCTGTTCCCCTCAAGCATACTCTTCAATGAAGTTTTCACTTTTTAATTCTTCTTCTTAATATGGTATCAGAGCAATACGAGCTTGGATTTGAACAATTCTTACACACGCGGTGAAGAATTTCATTGTTTCTTAGCCAATTGTATTTTTCTTTTGTTCGATTTTATGGATGTTCAAGGAGTTGTTTCAGGAACTCAATGAGGAACTTCCATGTCTGCTCCTACTTTTGATCATCTTCATCCTCTGTATCTGTATTCATCATATTCACCTGGATCATTGAATATTGGGATCTTACTTATTGGAAGTGATAACTATACCTTGTGGAGTAAGGCTATGGAGTTAGCTTTGCTTGGGAAGAAGACGCAATTCACAGGGGATTTGACTCAATTGCAACATCAGAAACTACTCAAAATGCTTGATCAAACTAAACTTGATGACATAAGTGGCACTGCTAATATGACAGGTAATCATTTACATTCAACTACTTCTTTGAAGTGGATTGTAGACACTGGTGCATCCCATCATATAGTAAGAGACCTTACATGTTTATATAATTCAGTTTTCATAGAGAATGCAGGTCAAGATCTGTTGCCAACTTGTACTTCTGCTAAGGTTTCACATATTGGAGATTGTCACATAGGAGGAGGTGATGTTCTTAGAAGAGTGTTATGGGTACCAACTTTCAAGTTCAATCTTATGCCAGTATCTCAAGTGACAAAAGATTTGAATTGCTGTGTCACATTTTTTAAAAAATGTTGTGTTTTTCAGGACCTAGGATCTGGGAAGATGAGAGTGATTGGTGAAGAGGAAGATGAACTTTACACTTTCTACTCTCAGCATGGTCAGTATGGTCACAAGGTATCATAATCACACCAATGCATGACAACCATCCAGGGTATTAAGGTCAATGCAAATATTTGGCATCAAAGGCTGGGACATGTTCCCATAGGTGTCATCAGAAAAATTTCAACATTTCATAAGTTTGGTAACAAGTTTACTTTACATAAGTGTGATGTTTGTCCTCTTGCTAGGAAGACAAGATTATCTTTTCCACACAATACTAGTAGTTCTACTTGTATTTTTCAGCTTCTACATATGGATGTTTGGTTCCCTATAGAGTTGAAACATGTGATGGTATGAGCTATTTTTTTACTATTGTTGACGACTATTCTAGATGGACTTGGACCTTCTTAATGCGACTTAAATATGATGGGTGTACTAGAAGTTAAACTGGAATACTCATACATCAAAGGAAGTACACTTTGGAGTTATTAGTTGATATGGGGATATCAGGTGCTAAACCAGTGTCAACAAGTTTGGGTCTGAATATCACATAAATTCTACACATGTTGATATACTCCTTAAGGATCCTACAAGTTATCAAAGGTTGATTGGAAGGCTATTGTATCACACAACCACTAGACAAGACATATCATTTGCAGTTCAGTGTCTAAGTCAATTTATGCATGCACCTAAGGCTTCACATATGGATTCAACACTCAGATTGGTCAGATATTTAAAGACAGAACCAGGCTTGGGAATTCCAATGTCATCTACTGGAGGAAATAATTTACAAGTGTTTTGTGATGCTGATTGGGGTTCATGTATCAACAACAGAAAGTCAATCACTGGATACTTAATCAAATATGGAGAATCTCTTATTTCATGGAAGTCTAAAATACAGGTTATAGTCTCCAGAAGTTCAGGTGAGGCTGAGTACAGAGCCGTGGCCTCAACTGTTGCAGAGGTTGTTTGGACTGTTGGTTTATTTCAGAAATTAGAGGCTGTTATTTCTCTACTAGTACCTGTTTATTCAGATAGTACTTCAGCACTACAAATTGCAGTCAATCCTGTGTTTCATGAAAGAACAAAACACATAGATATTAACTGCCACTTTATTAGAAAAGATTCAAGATGGACTGCTTATTACTGCCTATCTACCATCCTCAGAACAGTCTGCGGAAATCCTTACTAAAGCACTTGGGAAAGGCCCTCACACGCATCTAATGTCCAAGCTAGCGATGAAGAATATCTTCATAGATCCTAAACCCCCAAAACTCCGACCAGAACCCTTTTCTCCTCCTTGTCTACGGTGAACCATCCTAAAAACCCATTTTCATTATCCTCACGTTGAGCACCAAGCTTTCCGGCGAAACACTGCCAGGATAGAAACCATACTACCAACAAGCACCATTACAAAGGAGTCGCTCTGGCTTCGGTAAACAACAATCAGAAGTTCCACTCCGGGATTGATAACTTTTATCTCTTTTATTAATTTGTTTCTTCTTATTAAGGTATGTGTTTACTGTTTTAGTATTCATGAATGATATTTGTTTTCATTATTTTGTTTAGCTTATTTTGACTATTGTGATTAGTTATTCTTAATTAACTTGTTTATTTGTGGCTAATTTCTTGATTAGTTTGTTTATTTGTGACTAATATTAAAGTTATCATTAATTAATAATGGTATGTTTTCTCTCAATTTCTTATTTTTTTTTAAAATGACAAGTGATAAGTTTTAATTGTTAATTAAATTAAAGAGTGTTATTCAGTGCGATTTTTCTTTAAATTATGTATTTATTTTACCGATATTATGATGCATATTTTTAATTATATTATTAGTAGTAATAGTAGTATACTGTTTATATAGAATTATATATGCATATTGGGTTGCCATTGTTTTATATTTATAATTGATTTTGTGAAATCCTAAGCTTCAAAGATCACTGTTATTTGGTATTTTTGTTGGGTGTGTTTGATTTTGTTCATGAGGTTGCAGTATTTGTTATTGAAAGTTCATCTTCTCCATAGTATTTCACTGTGTATTTTCGACATTTGTTTCAGTAGTTTATTTACTTACTATTATTTTATTTTTATTTATGTTTGGCTACTATTAATTAGGTTAGAATGGATGTCACATATTTTTATAAGGATTCTCTTTGAGTTATTGTTAATGAATGGTCATTATTTCTATTTTATGTTATTTTTTTTCTTTTTATTTTGTTTTTGTTACTTTTTATTGGATTTTATCTATTTTCTGTTATTTTTTTTCTTTTTATTTTGTTTTTGTTACTTTTTATTGGATTTTGTCTTTAAAAGATGTTAAATTAGATTGAACAATGAAAAATAATATAAACTTAAACTGGCCAATGAGAAAATCTCTCCGTGGCTTTTGGAGGCCTTCCGAATGTTAAAAGATGAAAATTTACTTATGTTAATATTCTTTATATGTCAAAATGGTCGATGAAGAAATTACCATTGATTTCCAAGGTCTTCCGTTTATGTAAGATGAAAATCTATTTTGAAATTATTATTTAATTCATTTATATTTTTTATATTTATTTAGTACTAACAATTTTACTAAGTATCTTTAGATCTATCTGGAGTTGCTTCCCATTGATGTTGTTCGAACAATATTTTTTGACTCGTTATTGTTTATTATTGTCGATAGGCAAATTTAGACCGTTTTGTATATTATTGTTTATTTTATCTCCTCCTTAATTTAAAAAAATCAATACAATCCACATTGTGGATTTCAAAGGGTTCCTAACAGATTCCCTTTGAAATAATTAGAACCCTTATCTAGAAGTTAATAATTTCGTAGATTATTTTGATTGTTTTCCTAATTTTTCTAAAATTAGGTGTCGACTCCTTTAAAATTTGTTTTTCTCAAAACTCTTTTAAAATTGAATTAATTGTTTTTTAGTCACCGTGACGTTTTACCCTATTTGAATAAAGTAGGGATTCATATAGCTCAAAATATCACGATGACTTGAAAAATAATTAATTAATTCAATTTTAAAAGAGTGTTTAGACTAAACAAACTTTAAAGGAGTCGATACCTAATTTTAAGAAAACTAGAAAACCAATTAAACGAATCTACAAAATCATTAGATTTTAAGTAAGGGTTCTGATCATTCTGGAGAGAAGGTGTTAGTCACTCTTCAAAATCCACAACGTAAGTTCCAACTAAATTCAATTTGAAATCCACAATGTGGGCTCCAACTAAATTCATTTTTTTCAAATTGAGTAGGAGATAAAAAAAAATATACAACTAAAACAAACATACAACGACAACTAATTAAATAAAAAATAATATAAGAAACGACCTTAATTTGTATGTCGTCAATAATATACAATAATGAATCAAAAAATATTATTCTAACATCGTTCGAACAGGTTTAATGGGAATCAATTGCAAGTACCTATAAGGACACTTAATAAAAACTTTAATACTAAATAAATATGAATAAAATTAAATAATAATTTCAAAGTAAAAATTCATCTTATAAAAATGGAAGACCTTGAAAATGGACGGTAATTTTTTTCATCAGCCATTTTGACATATAAAAAATATAAACATAAAAAAAATATTCGTCTTTAACTTAGAGGAGGCCTCCAAAATCGACAAAGAGATTTTCGCATTGACTAATTTAAATAAATAAAATAATATAATCTTAAACTAAATTTCCATATTTTAGAATCACAATAGTGATAACTTACCACACACATTATTTATCTCAGAATTCTGCCTCTGCAAAGTTATGCGTGTCAATCTCCTTGGAAGTACACCTTGAACAGGAGCTTATAAGCGAATAAAATCCTGAAGGTGGAGTTTGAACAGGAGGTGGTAGAGGTGGATCAGTGTTTACAGATGAAAATGTATAGGGATCGGCTTGGTCTTATTGTTGTACGTTTGGGGTTTTCTCCTTTTTATTTTTAAGGAAAAGAAAAATGGGTCGGATTGGGCCGAGTCGGAATAGATAATTTATTGTAAATGGTTTGAAAGAAATGTCTTGGAATTGCATCTTAAAGTCCAATTTGACTGAAAATTTGGTTAATTAAGCAATGGCTAAATAGAATAATTTTAGCCAAATTTTTTGATTGATTATAATTAATTAAATAACAAGCTTTGTAAACACAACAAAATAAAATATTTAATTTGATTGTGAAAAAAATATTTTTTTTCATTTGAATTAAAACTAAACTAGTAGAAAATTTAACAAAAATTAAAATTTTTTGAGACGATTTTCGAATATAATTATATACAAAATTATATTAATCATGCATACTTCGTCCTGGTTACATAAAGTGACAAACCTTATTCAAAATAACATGCAAACTTATAAGAAAATATGCATGTCAATCTCCTCGAAAGTACACCTTGAATCGAAGCTTATAAGCGTATCAAATCCTTAAGATGGAACTTGAACAGGAGGTGGTAGAGGTGTAGGTAAAGGTGGTGGAGGTGAAGGTCAATCAATGTTTATAGATGAATATGTATAGGGGTGTCGTCTTGGTCTTCTTGTTGTACGTTTGGGGTTTTCTTTTTTTCATTGTGAAGGAAAACAAAATTGGGTCGGGTCGGATCGAGTCGGGAGATTTGCTGCTGATAAGAAATGTTAGGTTATAAAGCGATTGAGGCGTATATTGTGCACTATATTACGTTGGAAAGTACTACCGTGAAGTTCACGCAGTCTCCTTCTCCGGTCCCGTGTATTTTGAATGTGTACAACTGATGTTGACGTGCTGATGGATCTTTGGGAATAAAAGAAATGGGTCAGCTCGGAGGAATAACTGGAATGGATTGCTGATGGTTTAAAATAGAGTTGGGCTGGGAATGGAAAAAGGAATTGAAATTGGCCCAAAATTGGGTTAAAAGGAACTGTTGAAATTTAATAGAAAGGGCCCAAAATTTGATATTTTAAAGGGTTGAATGTGAAGTGAGAAAGGGGTTATATTTGTAATTAAGGATTCAGCCTAGTTGATTTAAAATCGTAGCCAATTTAAATTAAGGACTTAGTCCTATCGTTTATATAAGTAGCTTCGACTAATAATAAAAGTATAAATTATAAAAATCACATAGTATGAGATATAAATTACATCTTATCCCTATTAGTTTTCATTTTACGACAATTCTTTAAAATAAGAGTGACCCGGATACATAAGTGGTGGTCGGATACATAATTTCTGATACATTCAAATATGGTGTTGCTATGCTTAAAATGAAAAAAATGTAAATTTTCTTTTAATTAATTTCAATCCCACAAATGACGCCTAACAAGTTGTAAACAATCCATCAAATATGACAATACCTAACAGATTCACAAATTTAAAATTTGACACTTGATTCCGACGGTTTGTGGCCCCCTTCGGGAGTTGTGATTCCTTGTCGCTGCATCACTTTTAGCTCAAGCTCAAAACTCCTCTGACACGATTGCTCTGCTTGAACATTTGCCATCAGTTTCCTCGAATTTGACGTAAAACAAATAAAACTTGTATTTCATATTTGAAATATGATCTTCAAGTACTCTTCTTTTTATGTCGAAGTAATATAATGTATAACTTACATAAATACCATAGCGTAAAATCGTAATTACATTTTATCCCTATTATTTTTTTAATTACATAAATCCCATATTTTTAGGCATTTCAAGACATAATTAAGGTTCCGCATACATTATTATTGATAAATTATGTTTCGAATTTGATAACAAGGGAACCCACAACAACATTTCTTGAAATCTATATTTTTCCTTTGTAAATTTACTACTTTAAGGAAAATTTGAGTCTAAAAATTGACGGTTCAAACTAGTCCATATCTTAATGTACGTTAGAGGTGAATTCCACTAGATTTCTATTTATATGAAGCAAAGGTGTGACTATTTAGAAAAAAACACTCAAATATATGGTTTCTGTCACACATTTGAGTGTCGTGATGGTTAAGTTCGGAACTTCCATGTTGAAGGACTCAAGTTCGAAACCCCTTGCAAGGGAAAGCAAGGGGTTTTCCTTCTAGGTCGAGCTCGTCGCTCAAGTCTTGTCTTGTGCGGGTAACCTCTTCTATGTGTGTTTGCGAGCTATTGCATAGAAGTGTGGGTTTTACCTTATGCATACCCAAAGGGTAGCGGCTGTTGGTTTCCCTTGTCATCCAAAAAAAATCAAATTTGTTCTTTTCACTCTCAAGTAAGGACATCTCTTTTAGGTATAGGATTGACATCGAATTTCATGTTATTGCTCACATGGTCTATGTCAGTTAATGACAAACTTCTCACAAAATGAACTAAGTTAATTACTAATGTTTTATGAAGCTTCTTTTATGATTTAAAGAGGTATTGACCTCGTTTATCATTTATGAATTCTTCTTAAATGATTTGACTATGTTTTAACTTGATCATGCATTTTATGTTTTCGAGTGTGTCCCCTTATGATCAAGCCTCATGTTTTATTGCATTCCTATTCCGCACATTTCTATCTATATTGATCCTTAGAGCTCTTGGGAGATTGGTGAGTCCTCATGTTTCGAGGACAGAGACTCTTTTATTACTTTATGTAATTTCTTTTCAGATTTGTATGTGATGTGTGGGTTATGTCTCAATCACTCCTTAGATGTAATAGATGATTTTGAGAGTTATGTTAGACTTCTTACTTTTGTCAAACTCTTTATGATAAGAAACTGCTTTTGAACTCTTTAAATTCTATTATCTTGAATGATGCATGCTAAATGGCTATTATAGAGTTTCTCCGGGTCTTACGCGCCTTGTTACGACTAGGATGTACTTTGGGTCGTGATAGATTAAGTTCAAGATATGTAATAGGAAGATGAACAATATTAGATTCATCTAGTTGACCCTATTAGTCACGCACACAAGGCGTCGTAAGAAAGAGAGACAAGACACATCTTATCACATCCTCGCAGAATCATGATTATAGAAATGGCCGGATACATAACCATGATTGAGATTCTACTACAAACATGTGCTCCATAAATTTCAATTAAATTTGGATGTTAATTTGGGAACACTTCCTTAATGTTCCTCACGCAAGGGAAGAGATAGAGTATCGCAAGAGGAGATATCAAAATTTGTGTTGCTTACTGGCTCTGTTAACTTTTAGGGATCGCTTGGTGTGATGGACAAGGGGAGTAAATCTCAGGATAAATTTTAAATATACTTTATTTCCTTGTCGCGCCTCGAGGCTACCCCGATACGCGGATGCGAGACCTAGGATAACAATTGACCCCAAGCTAACCATGCTGGCATAACAAAACCTAATATTTAAAAAGGCAGAATTGGGAACCTATTCAAATTGACTTTAGTTAAATAAATACGTTTGAATTAACCTAATATACATACAACTACTCATATTATTTGAGTTTTTGTTGAGCAACATATATAAGTGCCAAATAAGCAAGTGGAGATAAATATCAATCCCAACATTAATAAAATGATACTATGAAACTCAAAAGTTGGAAAAATTAGAGTTTCATTAGCCAATATATCTCAATTTTCAGTGGACTATTAAAATTACTACCCTTAATATAAATGATTTATCAAATTGATAACCTTTTTTTTTCTTTAATTCAATAAGAAAAAAATAATCTGCGAAAGACGGGGAAAAAATTTGAATAGTTTTACTGTTTTGATTTGGCCTTCTCAAAGTGAAGACGAAAAATATTTAAATAAGTAATAAAAAGAGTGAATAGCTTGACTCAACTAGATGATCTGTTTATTAAAATAATGCAATAGTTGTTCAGCAAAAACAAAATAATATAATAGTTTATGTATCACGTTTGAAACTCCAGAAATTTTTCTTATTTTTCTAAGTATTCAAGTATATTCAATATGAACTCTGATGTCTCTCGTATTACATAGACAGATCAAAGATTAGTCATAAACATGACATTAATCATGAAAATTATGGAGACATCATATAAGTTATGGGGGAATAATTTTTTTTATTCTTCTAAATATTCAAGTATATTCAATATGAACTCTAATGTCTCCATTTATCGTATTACATAGGCATATCAAAAATTAATCATAAACATGACATTAATTATGAAAATTATGGAGACATCATATAAGTTATGGGGGAATAATTTTTCTTATTCTTTTAAGTATTCAAGTATATTTAATATGAACTCTAATGTCTCCATTTATCGTATTGCATAAGCATATAAAAATTAGTCATAAATATAACATTAATTAGGAAAATTATGGAGACACCATATAAGTTACTGGGGAATATCAAGGGGAAAGGTTATAAAAGTGCGAGAGTTATTATGTATTATGGTGCAATTACGCCTTGAAAATATGTACATGAGGCCTCATAAATATATTTACAAACACATTAAAAATTGATTCATATTTTGATAACAATTTGAAAGAATAGTTTTTACTATATTTTATTTCTTTTTTCAAACAATCATGTAACTAATTATTGCGACAAAATAATTGACTTATAGTTGGCTTATCTAATAATAACATTATCAGTCTAAAGTGTATGACAGTAAAAATATAATTGCTGTGAGGTGTTGCTAGACAAGTAAAAGAGCACTTGTGCTATAAAAATGTTTACTCACTGAATTTGCATCATACTTGTGATGCAAGCATATACTAGATTATTAAAGTAATTAAGATATATTTACATGTAAAATTGTTTTAGGTGCTGGAGGAGTTTATGATTTTGCAACATCAAAAGTGATACGGCTTCGTCGAAAATTTTACCTATATAAAAAATTAAAACAGGTAACATAATTGAAAGGGCACCCTTTGTAATAGAAATCGACTTACTCAAATGCGCAACGTCACGGTTTTGAGATGGTTTTTTTTTCTGCTTGAAAATTCATGTTATAATTTTTTCTTTTCTTAAAACTTATTAAATTATTGTTCTAAATTCAAAACAATAGGTTCCTTTGTTAAAAACCTATCCACTCACTTTAATTCATTTAAAATTTAATAATTTTTTTTATTTTTAGAATTAATATAAAATTCAAATCTGCTTTTATCAATTAGAATTATAGTAAAACTCAAAATCTCTTTTATCAATTAGAAATATAGTTACATAAAAATAGTTTTGACTTCTGACTTGAATAAAAATAGTTTTGACTTCTACACCATCAGGTTAATAGTTTTTGTTATCTATTTTTTATATTATGTGCTTGAATTTTTATTTTTATTTTTTTCATAACAAAAGTTTGCTTGTATATGTATAGGTATGTTTGCGTTGGTTTTTTAAAACTAGTACAAGTCATGTGTTTTATAATATTTGTTGAATAGTTAAAGGATTAAATGGGACAAAAATATAGTCAAGGCAGCTAGAAGCATTTTCTGTCAAAATTTACATAAATCCTACAAAACTTATTGATCCACCACTAAACCCTATTTATATAAAGGTTACTAAATTCTAGAATCTCAAAAAAATTTATAACTAATAAGATATATATACTCTATTAGTTTGTGATTTCACTCACATTCATAATTGTTGTACATACAGATACTCTATTACTCTTATCGCTAACAGGTTGATTGTTTAAGACGATGTTTTTGGCATTTGACGACTTATATGTCTAAATCTTGCATTGAACCATCATGTTTATGCATACATCTGATTGGTTGACGAATTAGCATATACAATAAATACTAGACGTATATTCAAACCGTATTTATACATTCAAAAGATTTCCTATCTTACCACTAATTAAGAGTTTTCTACGGAAGATATACCATATTCGTAATTTAACTTACAAGACATATATCCATATTATATTATATATGCTAATTCTAAAAGATGTATTTTTCCTATTAGATACACTAAAATAGAGACAGAAGCGGGTGAGCTGGGGGATAGTCATGTATCCCAAGTACATATAAATCACACTAGATACATGTATTTGTGTGTATTTCGCGTGATTTGCATGTATATGGAATATCAAATATATAGAAGAGTGGCGCGTGGTTTGGGAGGGGAGCGCGAGATTTCTCTATGTATCTTAGATACATCCGAATCCACTTAGATACCGTGTATCTAGAATAAACTATACATAATTTTGACCCCTATATATCCTGAGATACATGTATCTAGGCACACCATAATCAGATTTGATTCGTAATACTAAAAATTAGTATATTTCTATTCTTGTAAACTAGTGAAATTTCTGTAAATTCCCTCGTTCTTTTTCAGTTCCTACAATAAATAAACTAATGTACTACAACCCAGTCCATTCAAGTAAATCTATCCATTGGGCTAATGGAGCCTGTATTTTCACATTTTATGTGACAAGTATGGCCCAACATGATCATTGGGCTAAATATTACATAATTGGTTTTCCATTCGAAGATTAAGAGCTGATCCATATGATTTGTGTGTCTAACCCTATAAATATGAGAATATTGATTCGTTTATTTGTGAAATTTACTGAAACACGCTATAATAAATGGGCAACTTTCACATATAGCAAAAAAAAAAATCATATTTGTATGCTATAGTAAACTTTGCATAATTGTGCTCCATCGCAAACATAAAACTGTATAATTTGCTATACATATACAATTGTATAATTCGTTGGCCTAAATTGTATAATTCGCTGGCCTAAATTGTATAATTCGCTGGCCTATTTCACTGCAATTGTATAATTTGTTTTGCATACAGTTGAATCGAATTAAAATGTATATATATTGCATAATTATAAGTGTATAGCAAGAAGATATATGTTTTTCTCGCTTTATACAAAAACAGAAACACAATATATACACTTTTGTTGTATAAAGCTAGAGAAAATTGTATTTCACTGCAATTGTATAATTCGCAATTGTATAATTCGTTGGCCTTTTTCTCTGCAATATTTGAAGTAAAATGTTTGTAAATTGTATAATTAAGTGTATAACACGAAGATATACATTTTTGTATGTGTATATACAATTTTCTCTCGCTTTATACAAAACAGAAACAGAATTATACACTTCTGTGTATAAAGCGAAAGAGGCGAACGAGAATGGAGAGTGGCGAGCGAGATTTTCGGGAGAGAGACGCTGGCAAATTTTAGCTAATGTATGCTATGGAGCACAATTAAATCAAACCCTAGCTATTCCATTTAATTTAGATTAGTAGTTTGCTATTATATACAATTTTCTCATAATAATAAGTTGCCCATAAGCATCAGATCTGAATGAATATTTTGTTGGTCTGTTTCTTGACCTTTTCACCGTTTACCCCTGGCCCAAATAAATAGCCCATCAACATAACAGGAATTATCCAAGTTCACAACATTCATCTTCTTGTTTTTGTTCCCAAATACAAATTAAACTCCATAGTATTCCTAATATTAAAATATTGTTAACTTGTTGATATTTATTAGTTTGCAAGAACTCGACTAATTTAAAACTTACCACCACTAACAGGTACTAGTTGATAACATTGATGATTAACCACCTAATCTAGAACAAATGAGAAGAAATCACCTAGTGTTTTATCTCTGTTATTGAGATATAAATCTTGAACGTCACGATTCACCATTAATATAAAATATTAGTATTTGATAAGCAGCCTAATACTAATGTAATTAACTTTGAACTAATTTCATTTGTACTTTTCAGTATTTAAATGGAGTATAAAATTAAGACATGCTCTTCAAAGAAAAGAAAATTACTTTACAACTTGTGATAGTAAAAAATATTAATATTTTAGTTGACTTCTTTGACTCTTTTCGATTTTGAATCTTTTAACTCTTTATATTAGCAAAACTGGACAAATATTTGCTTGTAGTAAAATAAATCGTCCGTCACTTATGCATACAAATTATAATCCACAACGAAATTTAAACTTTGTATCTTACTTAGTTATAATGCGTAAGATAATAATAATTCAAATGAGTTATCACTCCATCTTATTTGGGCGTTAAACAAATTAGAGTTACGTTTTTATGTTTTTTAATTCGATATATCATGTCTTTTTTAAAGGTAGTTTAATCTGAATATGTGTTAGAAAATCTCATTTTAAAAATAAATCGCTTGTTATCAACAATTTTATACTCAAAATTTAAATATGATACCTCTAATTTAAATAAGAAATATTTATCATTTATCGATATCAGTGCCAATAAATTGGATTTAAATTGTTTTCATGGACAAAAGACAACCGCATAAAATGAATTTAAGAGGCTAAAAGAAATTGATTATAATTTAAGATGTGAATTTTTAGATATTGAATGACTAAATATAAAATGAAATGTTTTCTTATTAAAGAGGCTAAAATAAGCGGTCTTGAACTTTTTACTCTTTTTTTCACTCAGTAAATCTTTAAGATCAAAAGCTAAAACTCGTTAAGTTTAAATTTTTTTCTTTGAACAAACAAGGATAAAAGTTCAAATCTATCCACCTCCAATATCATTCTTGTAAATCACCTTTGAATTCATCCTTTGAAGACCTATTGAGGGGTAACTCGCGTTCTACTAAAAAAATTCTATTTTTCAAATTCAAATTCAAAATTTTATTATTTTTAATTTGTGACTCTTCTACAGGACATGAGATTTCAATCACCCTACCAAAGTACCACGTATTTTTAATTTGTGTATTCAAATTGGATGCACCTTAAAAGTAAAAAAAAATCCAAAGAAAACGGCACACCAATGTTGCCTCGTGCACAAAGCCTAATATTTTAAAAAGGGAGAATTGGGAAATTATTAAGTTTAACTTTAATAAAAATATATTCGTTTGAATTAATATCAATGTACATACCCATATTATTTGAGTTATTGAAGATGTTGAGCACGAATTCTTCCACATATTCTGTCGGTTGGACTAATTAGACTCAACTACAAAATTCTCTTTTTTTAAAAATAAAAAAATTCTGTTTTTTTTAAAAAATCCTGTTTTTTTAAAAAATAAAAAATTCTTCTCAACAACTAGAATTATTGAAGAAAAAGTATGCAACCAATAAAAATAATTAGTTAGAAGTTTCTATAGTCGATCAATTTTGAGTGAGAATTATTAGGGAAAAGGTCTGATCTTTTTAACATTATCGCTTAGAGTTGAAAATACTCCTTATCATGAAAGTGGTTTATATATGCCATAGTTGAAATATTTTTTTATCATGAAAGTGATTCATATATGTCATACTGTTTTATCAATTGTACACATATACCCTTTTACTCTAACGAAAGCGAAAAAATTTATTTTAATTTATTTTTAAATTATTTCTTTTTAAAAACATATAATTTCGTATGGATATATTTAATCCTCCTCACACGTAAATTTTTTGACTTCTTTTTTATTTCAACGAATAATTTAAAGTTATTATTTTGATGACCAGATTTATTTATGTTTCACTAATTTTCTTGTAAAAATTATTATAGATGACCCAATTTTATATTTCAAATACAAAAAATTGAATAGCAATATAGTAAAAAAAATTAGTTAAATTATAATATAGCAACAAAAAGATTAGTTTTATATTTTTCTCTTTAACAACTAAGGAACAAAAAAAAAACAATAAGAATAAGAAACTTAAATAATGAAAATCAAAGACGTTAAAAAATATTTTTTTTTGTATAAAAGAGATTAAAATATACATTGAACATTGCTAGAAGGATCATATACATCATTTACATGATTTTTTAAAAAACTAATAATTAAAAATAAAAGTTTAAAACTATTTTTTTCACTTTCGTTAAATTATGAGTATATGTAAGCTTATTTGATAATGATAGGAGTATATGTGAGTCGTTTGTACGATAACTTCGTAAATATATATATGAGTCTATTTAATAACGAGCGATATATCACTCTCGAATGACAAAATTGATGGATATATCAAATCTTTTTCCCCTAATTATTGTAATCATTTTAGTTTGTTTTTTTTCCTTAAATCATGCAACTTTCCGTAGTTAGCTTTATTGTCATTTTAATCGAAACGAAACTATAATTCTGACATCTATTTATTATTGATGATGGCAACTTAATCAATTATATGTAATAAACTACATTTATTTTAGGTTTTCTCATTAAATTTATTTAAATGCGAATAACTTTTAGGTAATGTGATTATATAAATATTTATACACCATCAATTGTTATATATTTTTTACCTCACTATATAATAAAATCAATTCCACTACATATAAATGACATAAAGACGAGTTAAATAGCTAGAAAAAAAAAACAGCACATGGACATAAATTCTGGTAGGTTTCGAATATAGTCTTCCGATCTTTTCTTCTTTGGAGGAAACATAAATGGCCATCTCTAGTTAGAAATTAGTTTGGTAGATTTTTAAATGCATAACTACATATTCTATTGATCGATTAAAAATATTTATATTGTTTATTAATTATATAAGATATATATATAGTACATTGTATATGACACATCTAAAGGTTCCCTCTAAAACGTCATTGTCTTTTCTTTGCCATTTTTCCACGTTTGTTTACTTTAAATAGTACTCATTTTTAGCTGGAAATGAAAACTATTTTTTATACCCTTTTTAGTTGAAATAGAAAAATATTTTCCTCTCATTTTCAAAAGTGATGCTTATGAGATTGACTAAAGAATTTAAATCCAAAAATGAAGTTTTAAAGACTAGAACTAGGGGAATGAATTAATTAACTGATTAAGGCATTGAGATACATGTTTAACTATCCTTTTCGTACCTAATTAATATGATTGCTAATAAAACTAGTTAAGTAGTCACTAATCTTTAAATAGAACATTCACAAAGATAATCATATATCCTATCTCAAAATGTCGTCGTGATACATCATTCAAGAAAATATTAATTACAAAGCTGTTTTACTATTTTACTCACAAAATCCTGTTAACAGGTTATTATTTCATGAACTTGCTTTATTATGTATTCCATAAACTCATCAATCAACATGATGAAAATGACAAATGTCACAAGGAATTATTGTACTTTATTTTATTTTTTTGTACTTGCTTGAGCACTAGCTTAACTGGCATTTGTGCTAATTAGTCGATGCACAAATTAATTATAGCAAATTACTGTACACTTATGATTTTGAAGGGCCAAACTGTAAGTTAGGTTGCTAAAATGAAAAGCTACCTATCCACATAAAAATGGATTATTTTAAATCTATAACCTAATTAGGTGTCCTTTTATCTTTGTTATATATTTGAAATAAACATTGATAAAAAAAAAAAGTAAAAGACAAAATATGTAACTATTATTGGAATTGATATTTGATTGTGAATAGACCAATATCTATAGTCAAATCATTAACCCACCTTTTTTATCCTTTTGTTCTTACAAGATTCATAGCAATTTTCATTATAAAAAGAATATTATTTGAATTTTGTTTTTAATCATACTATATTCAATATTCTTTAACCTTATTAATTTAAAAATTATAAATCTTAAAGTCTACTAATACACTCGAATATTACAGAACTTCCAAATTGAAGAAAACTATATGTTGTACATAGTATGAGTATACTCTATGAAACTACTAATATTTTTTTAAAACCCCCAGTAACAAGAGTATTATACTGAAAAAGGCAGACTAGAAAGCAAAAAAGAACACTAAATAATAATTAAAGTTGATTAAATGATGGTAACAGTTTGACCCTACTGTAATTGGATCACGTACCCGAATTCATTTTGAAATTTAACTTATTTAAAATATCACCAATTTTTTTTTAATATAAACAATGTTTTATTCTAAACTCAATTATAGACCTCAGATTAAAAATAAAACTACTTATAATTCACTGAAATCTTCTTTTTATTATATTGCACGCCACTGCTTCGCATATCGATGCTAACTTTTGACTATTACTAGTGCTTTTATCTGAGTGCTTCTTATTTGAATAAGTTAACTTTATAGAGAAACTCATAGGGTAACTAGAATTTTGTTACCCATATATTTGAATAAAATTGGCACAGTTGCGGAGAATATAGTGAAAACTTTTAATTATTGATGTCTACTCAATTAAATTATTGTTATTTTCATTACTTGTTTGCTTGTTTTGGTTATGAAACACGTTCATATTTTTTGTGGGTTTCATTCCAATTTAGTTGGTTTACTGTGGTCATTTTATTTCATTCGTCTTAATTTATGTGAAATAGTATAACTCGATAATATAGAAAAAGTTTGCAATATTCAAAAAAGTACACCTAGACTTTTTGTTAATAAGTAGGACGTAACATGAGTAAAATATTGATAAAATTATTTTGTCACTTTGATAAAAAAGAAGTATGTCATTTTTTAAGAGTAATTAAAAAAATATATCATTTTTGATCGAGAGGGAGGAAATATTTATTTTTATATTCAATAGACCTTAATGCATTTAAGAAAACTAACAACTAGTTATACACTACAAGTAATAAATTTTCAACTCAATAAATTAAATGATCCGTGACAATATTCTAAACGTAAATTTATAACTTGAATCCTTCATTTCTTAATTTATTTTTGTTTACCCTATTAGTTATTGTAATTACAAAGTACTTTCATCTCATAATCGACAAATAGCTTTACTTCTATCTATTGAACCAAAATAAGTCTTCTTTTTTTATCCAATAATAACGTCAACGTTGCTAAAAGAAAAGGTAAATTATGTAAATTACTCATTCTCTAATTTTTCTTATTTAAACTTTTAACATTGTGATTTTGACATTCGTATAAGTTTCCCATTTCTTTAATTTATTTTGGTTTCTCACTCATAAAAATAATAAAAATATACTCTATAATAATCTTTATGCACGTGCTGATATTTATGAGAAAAATAATTCCTTCCATCATGATTGAGTGAGAAAAATATAAAAATGAATAGAAAAATTTAGTTGTAAAGTATGAAACATTGAGAGTATTTTTCAAAGGACGGAAAGTAAAAGAAATATTGTCAAAAGATATTTTTTTGACATTAACAAAGTCAAAGGATAAAGTGAATGAAATTTGTAGCCAATATTGACAAATTGTTACGAAGGATATAACTGAAGGACGTGTTCAGCCTCAATTAGATTTTCTTTTTTGAAAAAAATTATCAAATTCATCCTTAAACTTTGAGATTAGTTTCATTTAATCCTTAATGTATAAACATGGTCAAAATGTTCTTTCAATATACTTCAGAAAGTGGGGGAAAAAATAAGTTAAAGTCATATAAGTAAAGATTTTCTTTAATTTTTTTTTGGCAGAATGAAATTAGTCTTTTCGGTTGTTTTTTTTTTTTTTTTTGTCTTTATATTAAAAATATTTCATTATTTTTTACTTATTTATTTTAGTAAATCAAGAGAATTTTAATGTTTTTCCACTTATAACTTAGTATTAATTACATAAAGTAGTGATCAAATTTTACAATTTTAAATAATCATTAATTACACCTCTAGAGTCTAATAAAAGATATCTCAAAAATTGAGTCAAGTCAAGTCATACTTGAAATAAAGGGCATTGGGTCGAATTCTTCTTTGATGTCAAAATAATAGCTATCAATAGTCATTGACTTCGTAAGTAAAATTATTAAAAAAAACATTTCAGATTGTGAAATTACAAATTAAAATTATCAATAATACTTGAAAACTTTGCTATTTGATACTGTAGTATATATGACATCTTCCTACATGCAAAGAGCTTTCATTTATTTTTCAAAACAAGAATAACAATAACAAAAAGATAGATAAGAATGTCTTTTAAGATACGTATCTCTAGAGCAAGTTGATTAAATTTGTGTTAACATTCAATTTTGGCTTAATATTTTCAAAAATCGTAATTTTATTTATTTAATAGTTTAAAATATTTATTTTTTATAATTTTAAATAGGTTTATTGATGACTATCTATTTATCAAAATATGGAATGTTTTTATTAATTAATTTTAAAATTACATTTTTATATGTCATTAAATACATTTATTATAGGTATATTTTTTAATATTCATTTTGTTTGTTACACTTTTTAATATTTATTTTTATATTTTGCACAGTCTAAAAAATCATTTAAATATTATAGGTGAGTTGCATACATAATCGATCGATAATTTTGGGTCATAATTTCAAACCTAAAATTTGAGCTCATTACACAAATTTTTTTTTTTCTATTTAAGTTTACTAGGTCAAAAAATAAGGGAGTGGTGAAATAAAAAATTAGGATTTGTATATAATTTCAGATTGGATAAAGGTATATTTTAATTATTTTTTTTCCCTTAGGAGACGCCACCCTAATCACCACCTCCGTTCACCCCTCAATCTTTGTTTGAGTTATGACATTAATAGCGAACCATCCTAAAAACCCGTTTTCATTATCCTCGCGTTGAGCTCCAAGCTTTCCGGCGAAACACTGCCGGAATAGAAACCATACTACCAACAAGCACCACCACAAAGGAGTCACTCTGGCTTCGGTAAACAACAATCAGAAGTTTCCCTCCGGGATTGATAACTTTTATCTCTTTTATTAGTTTGTTTCTTCTTATTAAGGTATGTGTTTATTGTTTTAGTATTCATGAATGATGTTTGCTTCCATTATTTTGTTTAGTTTATTTTGACTATTGTGATTAGTTATTTTTAATTAGCTTGTTTATTTGTGGCTAATTTCTTGATTAGTTTATTTATTTGTGACTAATATTAAAGTTATTATTAATTAATAATGGTCTGTTTTCTCTCAATTTCTTAAAATTTCTTAAAATGACAAATGATAAGTTTTAATTGTTAATTAAATTAAAGAGTGTTATTCAGTGCGATTTTTCTTTAAGTTGTGTATATGTTTTACCGATATTATCATGCATATTTTTAATTATATTAGTAGTAGTAATAGTAGTATACCGTTTATATTGAATTATATATGCATATCGGGTTGCCATTGTTATATATTTACAATTGATTTTGAAAAAAGTAGGAATTCATATAGGGCAAAATATCACGATAACTTGAAAAATAATTAATTAATTCAATTTTAAAAGAGTTTTTTAAGTAAACAAACTTTAAAGGAGTCGACACCTAATTTTAAGAAAAACTATGAAACCAATTAAAACGATCTACAAAATCATTAGATTTTAGGTGAGGGTTTTGATCATTCTGAGGGAAAGTGTTAGTCACTCTTCGAAATCCACAATGTGGGTTCCAACTAAATTCAATTTGAAATCCACAATGTGTGTTCCAACTAAATTCATTTTTTTCAAATTGAGTAGAAAATAAAAAAATATACAACTAAAACAAAAATACAACGACAAATAATTAAATAAACAATAATATAAGAAACGACCTAAATTTGTCTGTCGTTAAAAATATACAATAATGAATCAAAAAATCTTATTCTAACATTGTTCGAACAGATTTAATGGGAATCAACTGCAAGTTCCTGTAAGGACACTTAATAAAAGTGTTAATACTAAATAAATATGAATAAAATTAAATAAATTAAATATGAATTTCAAAGTAAAAATCCATCTTAAAAAAATGGGAGACCTTGAAAATGGACGGTAATTTCTTCATCAGGTATTTTGACATATAAAAAATATAAACATAAAAAAATATCCGTCTTTTAACTTAGAGGAGGCCTCCAAAATCGACAAAGAAATTTTCGCATTGACCAATCTAAACAAATAAAATAATATAAACTTAAACTAAATTTCCATATTTTACAATCACAATAGGGATAACGTACCACACGCATATTATCTATCTCAACAGAATTCTGCCTCCGCACAGTTATGCGTGTCAATCTCCTCGGAAGTACACCTTAAGGTGGAATTTGAACAGGTGGTGATAGAGGTGCATCAGTGTTTACAGATGAATATGTATAGGAATCGTCTTGGTCTTGTTGTTGAACGTTTGAGGTTTTCTCCTTTTCATTGTGAAGGAAAAGAAAAATAGTCAATTTGTATTAACTTGATTGTGAAAAAATTAATTTTTTTCATTATATACAAAATTATATTAATCATGCATACTTCTTTCGAGTTATATAAAGTGACAAAACTATTCAAAATAACGTGCAAACTTTTTATCTTTTTCTTAACATTTATATAAAGCTAATTTATTTTAAGTCATTAAAATCAAAGAAACTTGAAATCATGTCGAGATCTAAAATTGGGTGTCAATAATGAAGAAGCATGAAAAATAGGACAAGTAGAATAATCAACAGCTTCTAGAATTGGATTAGATGCAACTAAAACAGATGAACAACCTTAAAAAGCAGAGAATTATAGGAAAGAATAATCATCATTATAGGTGTCAATATGGGCTAGTCCACCCCATTTGGGCTAAATCATTTGAGTGTCGACATTTTAGGAGTCAAATCGGGCTACAGGCTCGCTGGGCAAGGCCATTTTTTATTTTAAAATTATATTATTCTTAGAATTATTAAATTAAACTATAAATTATAATTTAAAAATATTATCATAAATATCAACAAAATAATTTTACATGATGTTATTGTAACTACTTTTTAATCAAATCTACAAATAAAATTATTTTTATAATATTTATTAAGTTTTTTATTCAAGTAAAAGTATAAATATCTAATTAAAAATATCAACCTAATTATATTGTGTTTGAAATCACTTTAATTTTTAATTTTAATATTATATGATATTTTTTAATTAATTTGTATTGGTCCACGGGCCAGCCTTATCGATATTTTGTCAAGCGCCACAAATCAGCAAACATACTTAATTGAGCTCCCAAAATAGTAACTCAACTCTATAAAATGTCGAGTTAGGTAAAGCCGACTCAACATGCCTAGCCCATTTTGACGACTCTATACATCATGAGTTTCTTGAACCTGGAAGAGCTCGAATATATAAGATCATTGAACATCAGGTGTAACAGGAACAGTAGAAAGAGTAGTTGCTTTCGAAATGGATTAGTTGAGATGAAGAAACTGTTATTTTTTCTCAAAAAGAATTTGTAGATGTAAGAGTTCGAACAGATGAAGAACCTAAACAACCTTGAACTTGAATAGTAGAAATAGACACAAGATCAGTTAGAACAATTTCAGATAAAAAATCTGTTTTTTTTTTATAACAAGATAATCACTAGAATCTTTTGAAGCTCCTCGAGCAGAATATGGAGCTGGAGAGCTTGAACAAATGAAGAAACTAAATTTAGATCAGCTAGAACAGTTCCAAATGAAGAACCTGCTTTTTTAGAATGAATCATTACTAAGAAGTTTTTGAAACTCCCCGAACAGAATCTAGAGCTAGATCTTAAGGTGGAAGAGCTCGAACAGATAAATAACTTAATGTGAGAAGAGCTCGAATAGATTAAGAAACCTGAACAACAGGATAAAGATTTGGCAGTTGCAGTTGTTATTTTAAAAGGATTCGCTGAAATAAACGAAGAACCATGAACAAGAAGAGCTTATAGAACATCACTAGAAGCTTTTCCAACCCAAATTTTCGAACAGTATCAAGTGCTAATTCGAATTGAAATCCGAATCTGGAAGATTTACATTTGACGAATTTCTTCATTACTTCAATATCCACTAACTTAGTACATATCCAGCACTTTAAATCCCCAGAATTAGTCGCATGTCTGTCTTTTATTACTTCCTTTAACAAATCATAATCATAACGATTTGTCATCAAATCGAAAGTTTTTGATTCAAAGAAATATTCTTGAAAGATAAATGGATTTTCACATACGCTCTTTTTCTCCGATTTTACTATACATCAAAATTTGCAGAGAGAAATTATTACAATATTTTGAAAAAGTAATCGACTTCAAAATTTGAAATCTAAATACTTTTTAAATAGAACAGAATCGAGACTCTGTTGGGGACTTAAATAGGTTCTAACCTAAAGTTAAATTATTTGAATATTTGTTTAAACTGTTTAATTGTTTCAATTCTTATAAATTATTAATTGTAGCCTTTCATGACATCTACTACGTCGAACGGCAAATAAATTACATTAGAAAAAAAAAGATGGTGACATGGCTTACCACGGCTATCCTTTAGAATTGACACATGTCAATTTTTTTAGGATGGATAAATGTATAATTGGCATTTTGAGGTGAGAAGTAATAGAGTTCGATAGACCTAACACAGAGGCATAGCTTAGGGTTATACTGTTGTGTGAAATTAATTATTTGTATCTTATTTCCTTACTATATATCCCCATTTAGTTTACTTATAGAGTTTGTATAAATTTGAGTTTTGGACAATTGAGTGTTTATTATGATGTACACATCCTTCAAATCGGTAGACCTACCCTTGCCACAAAAAAGTCACATATCTACTTAGAACTGTTTGTCATGTTGCTTTTTATTTGGAGATATTCTAGCTCACTTTCTTTAAATTGTATTTAGAACCCCTAAGCACAATTATCAAGTTACTATCAAAAGTGTGATGAAATATTCTTCGAGTCTTTAGTTTCTCGATAAAATTTGAACTTCACTTTTTCAATTATTGATCTCGTATCAAAATAAAGATTCACGTCTCAAATTGATAGAGATTCAAGCTGGTCGAACTATGTAGGATCTGAATTCTCCTCTTTAGGATAAGTAGGCAACAATTCAAGGTTCGATTCCTATTTTTGACAAATTCTATTTTTTTCAACTCTTACAAAGAAATGAGTGTTACATCTCAGTCAAAATCATAAGCACGACAATAAAAAATACAATCAACTTATCTCAACTCAAGTTAACATTTTCATTCACTAGACAAAATCAAATAGATTATTGTCTGTTTATAGTAATGTATGTGATATTTTGTATTATTCATCATCAACCTAGACTAACACACTTGCCTTTGAATTGTTTTTCTTTGTTAGAATCTCAAAATCGATCTGTGTTGAGAAAATGACTGAACATTCATACTTCACAAGGTATAAAGAACCCAAAGAATCCTTCTCTGATCAATGTTTGTCAAAAGGCAATGAAAATATGATTTAAAATGTTGAGAATATTGATTTGACCGAAATTGGCGTGAATGACCCTATCATTGCTGAACAGAACAAGTTGATTGCACAATTATTCCAACAGATTATTGAAAAGGATAAGACTCAAGATTTGACGAATCTGGCTATTATTGCCCACACTTTTATTCCAAGCAACGGAAGGCCTCTATTGCATTTTCCTATTTCAAATGCAACATTAGAACATTTTCCAAACAATTCAACCACATTTACGATTTCTAAACCTTTCACCATTGACTTGACCATTCCTATCCCGCATCATGCTAGCTCCTCACACTAAAGGTCATCGACTTCTCAAAATTCAAATGTCAATATTTTTCAGAATTTTCCTCCAGACCATCAAACCCCTACTCAAATTGTCCAAAATGACTTATCACTCATTTCATATCTCTAAAACCGCATTTCATCTTCCTATATCGCCAAAATCATACCCTTCATTTGTTACTCACTTTGAACTCCACCATTATGAGAAGAAGTAGGAGGAGTGAAAGGTAATAAAAGGAAAGACTGAGTAAAGCATCACAAAGGAAGTTATGAATGCAACGAATGGCTCATTTGAAGGCTTATTGTGATCAACATATTGGAGTAGAGACGTAAAAAGAAAATTTTTGTATTAAGGTCGTGTGTTCGGTAAAAATCAAGTTTGTCAATTTTCGTTCTCCATGATTTCTTTCATCAATCATATCCAACAAAAGGGACAGCTGTTGACACTCAATTTTGGCCTAACATTTTCAAAATTCGCGATTTGATTTATTTAATAGTTTAAAATAATTATTTTTTATAATTTTAAATAGATTTATCGATAACTATCCTTATTTATCAAAATTTGAAAGTTTTTTGATAATTAATTTTAAAATTACATTTTTATATGTCATTAGCTGCGTTTATTATAGATATATTTTTTAATATTCATTTTGTTTGTTACATTTGTTTATATTTATTTTTATATTTTGCACAGTCTAAAAAACCATTTAAATATTACGGGTCAGTTTTGCATACACAATAGATCTATAATTTTGGGCCATAATTTCAAGCCCTAAATTTAAGCTCATTATATAAACTTTTTCTATTCAAGTTTACCAGGTCAAAAAATAAGGAAGTTGTGAAATAAAAATTAGGGTTTGTATATAATTTTCAATTTGAATAAGGGTATGTTTTTACTTTTTTTCCCTTCGAAGCCGCCGCCCTAATCACGACCTCCGTTCACCCCTCAATCTTTGCTTGAGCTCTGACATTAATGGCGAATTCTGAGCTCCCATCGTACCATTTCCCCCTCTCACTTGTTGCAAACAATAACACCACCAAACAACAACCAGATAGCCATATCCGGCGAGATTCACTTTCTTGAAACGAACCAGCAACTCAAACACCCAAACACATATCCCTTTTTTTTCTGACGAAAATGGAACAACCTGTGTTCAACCACAGCTCCGTGAGCTCACCTGAAACAACAACCAGTCCACCACCGTTCTTATTTCTTTCTTCTCTATTTTTTTTTGGCAACCCTGTCTCTCACCTGAAACAACCAACTGAAACAGCCACCAGCACCCCTTCGCTTCCTCCTTTTCCCAGTGACGAGCAGACGCGAAACTCAACCAAAATACACCTAAAACTCCGACCAGACCCCTTTCCTCCTCCTTGTCTCCGGCGAACCATCCCAAAATCCCTTTTCATTATCCTCACATTGAGCTCCAAGATCCAAGTTTTCCGGCGAAACACTTGTGGGATAGAAATCATACTACCAACAAGCACCACCACAAAGGAGCCGCTCTGGCTTCGATAAACAACAATCGGAAGTTTCACTCCGGAATCGATAACTTTTATCTCTTTTATTACTTTGTTTCTTCTTATTAAGGTATGTGTTTATTGTTTTAGTGTTCATGAATGATGTTTGCATTCATATTTTATTTTGTTTAGTTTATTTTGACTATTGTAATTAGCTATTCTTAATTAGTTTGTTTATTTGTGGCTGATTTCTTGATTAATTTGTTTATTTGAGATTAATATTAAAGTTATCATTAATTAATATTGGTCTATCTTCTCTCAATTTCTTAAAATGACAAGTGATAAGTTTTACTTGTTAATTAAATGAAAAAGTGACCATGCGATTTTTTTTAAGTTGTTGATTTATTTTATCGATATTATCATGCATTTTTTCAATTATTATTAGTAGTAGTAGTAGCAGTATACTGTTTATATTCAATTATATATGCATATTGGGTTGCCATTGTTTTACATTTACAAATGATTTTGTGATATCCTAAGCTTTATAGATTATTATTGTTTGGTAGTTTTGTTTCTAAATTTGTGATATGCTTGTTGAGTGGGTTTGATTTTGTTCATGAGGTTGTAGTATTTGTTATTGAAAGTTCATCTTCTCCGTAATATTATACTGTGTATTCTCGATATTTGTTTCATTAGTTTATTTACTTAGTGTTATTTTATTTTTATTTATGTTTGGCTACTGTTAATTTTGTTATAATGGATGTCACACATTTTTATTAAAATTCTCAGTGAGTTATTGTTAATATTTGGTCATTATTTCTATTCTATGTTATTTTTTATTTTTTTTATTTTTTTGTTTCTATTACTTTTTATTGAATTTTATATTTAAAAAATGTTAAAATAAATACTCGAGATTTAAATATAATACCTCTAATTTAAATAAGAAAATACTTAGCACTTATCGATATCATTACCAATAAATTAGACTTAAATTGTTTTCATGGACAAAAGATAGCCGCATAAAATGAATTAAAGAGGCCAAAAAATTGATACTAATATAAGTTGTTCAACTTAAGTAGGTTCATAAAAAAAACTCTTTTTGTTGTATTATTTCTTAGAATTTTAGTTTGTAAAATTATTAGGAAGAAAATACTAAAGGCTTAATACAATAATAGTTCATTTAATTTTGCTTCACCTAATATTTATGTCCTTTCAATTTTAAATACGTATGAGTATTAAATAAACAAACACATAAAATACAAATTAACACATAAAATGTCACTTGAAGGCTAATAGATGATAGTAAAAGGAACGTTTATGTGACTCGTGCAAATTTCATTTTTCAATAAATTTAAAATGCATCACTCGTGTAAATTTTAAATTATTTTTCATTCTATATTTAGTCATTCAGCAGCTAAAAATCCACTACTTGATTCATTTTCATTTGGACTTTAAGAAATCAAACCTCCTTGAATAGAGGGAGGAAGAATAGTGGTCTTGGGCTTTTTGCTCTTTCTTTGACTAGGTAAACTTTCGAGATCAAAAGCTAAAATTAGTTAAATTTAATTTTTATTTCTTTGAACAAGCAAGGACCAAATTTTAAATCTATTCACTTCTAATATAATTCTCGTAAATCATGTTTGGATTTGTCCTTGATAGACCCATTGAAGGGTAATTCATGCTCTACTAAAAAAAAGTTCTAGTTTCAAAATTTTATTATTTTTACTTTGTGACTTTTCAATTGAATACGAAATTTCAGTTATTCTATCAGAGTATTACGTATTAACCCAATTATATTTAAGCTTATTGGAGCGGCATGTGTATTCAAATTGGATGAACCTTGAAAGTAAAAAACTGCAAAGAAAAGGACACGCCAATATTGCCTCGTGCACAAAGCCTAATATTTAAATTTTAAAAAGGAAGAATTGAGAACTTATTGAGTTTGACTTTAATAAAATATATTCGTTTGAATTACTATCAATGTACATACCCATATTATTTGAGTTTTTGAAGATATTCTGTCGGCTGGACTAATTAGACTCAACTACAAAATTCTCTTTTTTAAAAAATAAAAAATAAAAAAAGATTTTCTCATCAACTAGAATTTTTATTGAAGAAAAAAGTATACAATCAATAAAAATAATTAATAGATATTTACTGAAATACATGGAAAAGGGTGAAATACTCTTCATCATAAAAGTGGTTCATATATGACATACAGTTTTTTCGATGACATACATATATTTCTTTTAACCGAATGTGAAACAATTAATTTTAATTTAATTTTTAAATTATTTCTTTTAGAAAAACTCATATAGGTATATTTAAGCCTCTTCACATGTAAGTTTTTTGATTTCTTGTTTGTTTCAGCAACTAATTTAAAGTAATTATTTTGATAATTAAATTTATTTATGTTTCATTAATTTTCTTGTAAGAATTATTATAGATAACCCAATTTTATTTTTCTAATATAAAAACAAAATAACAATAAAAAAAATAGTTATATTATAATATAGCAACAAAAACAGTAGTTAAAAATTTTTCTCTTAACACTAAGGAACGAAATAAAAAATAAAATAAGAATAAGAAATTTGAATAATGAAATTAAAGACGTCAAAAAATATTTTTTGTAGAAAAGAGATTAAAATATATCTTGAACATTGCTAGAAGGATCATATATACCACTTACATGATTTTTTTTTTAAAAAAATAATAGTCAAAAATAAAAATTTAGAATTTTTTTTTTCAATTCTGTTAAATTATGAGTATATGTGATCTTATTTGGTAGTGACATGGGTATATATAAATCGTTTGTATTACGATAACTCTGAAAAGATATATATGAGTTACTTTCATAGCAAAAAATATATCAGTTTCAAATATCAAAGTTAATGGGTATATATCAAACTTTTTCCCCTAATTATTATAATCATTTTAGCTCTGTTTTTTTTTTAAAAAAAAAATCATGCAACTTTTCTTAGTTGGCTTGTCATTTTAATCGAAACTATAATTTTGACATCTACTTAATATTGATGATGGCAACTTAATCAATTATATGTAATAACTACATTTATTTTAGGTTTTCTCATTAAATTTATTTAAATGCTAATAACTTTTTAGGTAACGTAATTATATATATATTTATACACCATCAATTATTATATACTTTTTACCTCACTATATAATAAAATCAATTCTACTACAGAAATAACATAAAGACGACTTAAATAGCTAAAAAAAACATATGCACATGGACATAAATTCTAGTAGATTTCGAATATAGTCTTCCGACCTTTTTTTCTTTGGAGGAAACATAAATGGCCATCTCTAGTTAGAAATTAGTTTGGTAGCTTTTTAAATGCGAAATATATATTCGATGATTAATTTTCATTGAATCCCAAAATAATTTGTGTTAAGTAATTTTTATCCGACAGACTCGATTCAAAAGATATTAAAGAATGATTGATTTTGAATTATTCATACGGATAATCATTCTTTGAACTAACTGAGCCAAAACGATCATCTATTGATTAATCATATAAGAAATATATACTCCCTCCTTTTCATTTTATGCGACACCATTTCCTTATTGGTCAGTCCCAAAAAAAATGTCACATTTTCTTATATGGTAAGTATTAAAGATAACTTTCCTCGTTTGTCCGTTGGTCTCACTTAATTTTAAATAGTATTCTAAGATATTTTATGAGGAGAGAGAGAAGTGAGTCTACTTTTGAAGTACAGTTTGATAAACAATTCAAAGTCTTTAATTATTTCTTAAATTTGTGCCGGATCAAATGGTGCCACATAAAATGAGACGGAGGAAGTATTATTTTACTCCCTCCGTCCGAAATTGTTTGTCATGTTGCGCTTGTCGAAAGTCAATTTGACTTGTTTTTAAAGGTAAATTAAATTATATTAATTCGATATTTTAAACAATAAAATTAGATTTTCTAAAACTATATAAAAAGTACTATAAATTACAATTATTTGCATATTAATATGATGAAAAACTATCTTAAAATGTTAGTCAAATTTTTTACAATTTGACTCTAAAAATAGAAACTAGATAAATAATACCTGACGGAGGAAGTATAATACATCTAAACTTTCCCTCTAAAACGTCTGTCTTTGCCATCTTTTCAAGTTTTTTAACATTAAATAATACTACTCATTTTTAGCAAGAAACAAAAACTGTTTTTTACCCTTTTTTAAGTTGAAGAAAAATGTCTTCTTCTCATTTTCAAAAATGATGCTTATGAGATTGACTAAAGAATTGAAATCCATAAATAAATTTTAAAGGACTAGACCTAGGGGAATTAATTAATTAAGTCATTGAGATTATATGTTTAACTAGTCCTTTTCGCACCTAATTATTATGGTTGCTAAACGCAAGCTAATAAAACGAGTTAAGTAATCACTTATCTTTAAATAGAACATTTACAAAGATAATCATATTCTCAGCCTTAAAATTGTCGTCGTGATCTTAAATGTTAATTAAGAGGGTTTTTTTACTATTTTACTCACAAAGTCTTGTTAACGGTTTATTATTTCATGAATTTACTTTATTATATATTCCACAAACTCATGAATCAACATGATGAAAATGACAAATGTCACAAGGAATTATTGTACTTTATTTTATTTTTTTGTACTTGCTTGAGCACTAGCTTAACTGGCACTTGTGCTAATTAGTCGATCCACAAATTAATTATAGCAAATTACTGTACATTTATGATTTTGAAGGGCCAAACTATAAGTTAGGTTGCTAAAATGAAAAGCTACCTATCCACATAAAAATGGATTATTTTAAATCTATAACCTAATTAGGTGTCCTTTTATTTTTGTTATATATTTAAAATAAACTTTGATAAAAAAAATGAAACAGACGAAATAGGTAACTATTATTGGAATTGATATTTGATTGTGAATAGACCTATATCTATAGTCAAATCATTAACCCCACCCTTTTTATCCTTTTGTTCTTCCAAGATTCATAGCAATTTTCATTATAAAAAGAATATTATTTAAATTTTTTGTAATCATACTATATTCAATATTCATTAACCTTAATAATTTAAAAATTGTAACTCTTTAAAGTCTACTAATACACTCTAAAACTTTTGAATATTACAGAAATTCCAAATTGAAAAAAAAAAATATAGGTTGTACATAGTATGAGCATACTCTATGAAACTTTAATAATTTTTTTAAAACCCCACTAATAAGAGTATTATACTGAAAAGGGGAGACTGAAAAGCAAAAGAATAGTAAATAATAATTAAAGTTGATTAAATGATGGTAAAATTTTGACCCTACTGTAATTAGATCACGTACCCGAAATATTCCTTCTCCTCTCCTTTTCCCTAAGCCATTTGCAAGCCACTTCTTCTCTATTTTTAATACGACGCGTTTTGATACTTAATTAAATTAAAATATTATTAAAAAATAGATAGTATTATTATATTTTAAACTTAAATATAGACCTTCGATTAAAAATAAAAGTAGTATCATCCATTAGAATCTTCTTTTTATTATATTGCACGCCACTGCTTCGCATATCGATACTAACTTTTGACTATTACAAGTGCTTTTATATGCGTGCTTCTTATTTGAATAAGTTAACTTTACAGAGAAATTCATAGGGTAACTAGAATTTTGTTGCCCATATATTTGAATATAACTGGCGCTGGAGAATACAGTGAAAACTTTTTACTGTTGATGTCTACTCAAAAAAATTATTGTTAATTTCATTACTTGTTTGCTTGTTTTGGTTGTGAAAAAGGTTCTTTCATATTTTTCGAGGATTTCATTTCAACTTAGTCGATTTACTGTGATTATTTTATTCCACTCATCTTAGTTCACGTGAGATATTGTAATTCGATAATATAGAAAAAGTTTACAGTGTTAAAAAAAGTACACTTAGACTTTTTGTTAAATAAGTAGAACCTAACATGAGTAAAATGTTAAAATGATCATTTTGTCGCTTTGATAAATAAGAAAATACGTCATTTCTAAGGAGTAATTAAAAAGAAAAAATCTATTATTTAATTGAGAGGGGGGAGTATTTATTTTTATATTCAATAGACTTTAGTTACTCGTCCTTATTTTCGACCCTCCCACATTAAAATGTTTCTCCTTATTGATATCACATTAAAAACTTTAACCCATACGCTATAAATGCATTTAAGAAAATTAATAACTAGTTATACATTATAATTAACAAATTTTTAACATAGTAAATCAAATGAGTCGTCACAATATTCTAAACGTAAACTTATAACTTGAATCCTTCATTTTTTAATTTATTTATGTTACCCCATTAGTTATTGTTATTACTCCATAGTACTTCCATCCCACAATCGACAAGTAACTTTACTTTAATCTATTGAAGCAAAACAAGTCTTTTCTTTTATAAAAATAATAACGTCAACGTTACTAAAAGGAAAAAGTAACACATGCATCGTTGCAAATTTCAAGAGCTACTATTTTGCTCTTAACTAAGAAGAGAATATGAATTACTCATCCTCTGATTTTTCTTATTTAAACTTTTAACCCTTGAGATTTTGACATTGTATAAGTTTTCCATTTCTTTATTTTATTTGGGTTTTTCGCTCATGAAAATAATAAAAATATACTCTATAATAATATATGAACATGGTGATATTTATGAGAAAAATAATTCCTTCCAGCTTGATTGAGTGAGCAAAATATACAAATGAATAGAAAATTAAGCTGTAAAGTATGAAATATTGAGAGTATTTCTCAAAGGACGGAAAGTAAAAGAAATATTTTCAAAAGATATTTTTTTGACATTAACAAAGTCAAAGGATTAAGTGAATGAAATTTGTAGCCAATATTGACAAATTGTTACAAAGAATATAATTGGAAGACGTGTTCAGCATCAATTACATTTTCTCTTTTGAAAATATTATCAAAATCGTCCTTAAAAGTTTGAAATCGATAGAAGGTATTAATCAAAATAATTTATGGATTCAATTTTAGTTTAAGAAAAATATTGTTTCGTTATTCTATTTAACGTAATTTATGGATTAGCTATACTTCATACAAGGTTTTATTTAAGTATAAATTTAAGGAATCCCATAGGATAATAAAATAATTACATTCTGTCCCGACAAATTTAGTATTTAGTAATAATCCCTTAAAATTGCTGTGACATGATACATTAGTATGTTGTGATACATGGTAAATGATACACAGTAACTTAAAACTGTTAAGATTAAAAGGGGGAAAAAACTTAACATTTAAATTTGTTATCTAAATTAGCTTAAATTACGGTAACAGTTCATTAATAAGCATTAATTCAGCACGTAATTGGATAATAATTTCAAATTTTGAAAATTCAAGATTATATCATCTAGTTTGAAGACATTTTTATGAACATCCAGTTATTAAACTTATTGACCGATACATGATAACAATTTTTAAAAACTCGTAATACATAGAAAATCATATGATACACATCAAATTCATATATCAATGCATCGTCTAAATAATACGCTGAGTCGATATGTATCAGCAAGCACACTTGATGGCGTAGTTATTAAACTTATTGACTGATACATGATAACAATTTTCAAAAACTCTTGATACATAGAAAATCATATGATAAACATTTAATTCATGTATGAATGCATCAACTAACACACTATAACACACTGAGTACTTATGTATTAAACTTATTGTCTGATACATGATAACAATTTTCAAAAATTCATGATACATATGGGATTCCTTTACTAAAATTTTTATTAATTTCAACAACAATGGTTACTGCTTCTTTTCTCACCTTGCTCTTTGCTTCTTCCGATTTTGCCCCTCTGAAATCCCTAAATTCCGCCATGACTGCTTCACTTACAACCGTATCCTTCTCATCCTCTCCAAATCTTCTCTTCCGAACCGGCTCGATTGCGTCCGCGAGATTGTTGATGAAATGGAACGCACTGGTATTCAGGGAAACATATCCACTGTTAATCTTCTTATTGGTACATTTGGTGACAGCCAAGGGAATGGTGTTAATGAGCTAACTAGGTGTTTTATTTAAAATTAATTAAATTTAATAATTCAAAATCAAAAAGCAGATTAAAAGGTTGAGTTTTTAAATGGATAAAATTTAAAATTCAAAAACTGATTTAAGAGGTTGAGTGTTTTAATGGAGAAAAAATAGGCATTAAAATGGGTAAATGTGTATTATAGGAGAGAGAATGTAATGTATCTAAAAACTTACACTAAAATAAAAAAAAAAAGGGAATTTATGTAATATTTAAAAAAAGTAGGGAAAATTAGAGAATATAAAAATTATAGTTGTGTATTTAAGTTATTTTTCCTTTATTTAATCCCTAAAAAAGGGAGCGATAGCTAATTTAAGGTTTAACAACCCTTGGATAAAACCCCTAAATTACTAAACTATTTCCAAATCCTTTTTCCTAAATTTCTTATGTAATTTAATGTTCTTTTTTTTATATTATGATATTTATAAATATGCTTTTAAATTCTCCAAATTCGTTCCATATAATGTGATGATTTCACAAACTAAAATTTTCTAGTTAAAGATAATGAAATATTTACTATTCCACCGTAATATTTATTGATGTAAAAATACACACTAATTTTTACTTATTTATATGGCTTAAAATTAAACTAATTACTTTAAACATATGGAACTAAATAAAACAAAGTCTATATACTCCATTAAGGACTCATTTAATCATTTCTCCTACCTTTTTTTTTTTTTAACTTTGTGGTTACACATTGCACAAATTACCATTCAAATCGGTATTAACAAAAGCTGTTAAAATAATACTAACAAAAAGAGAGAGAGAGAGAGAAAGATCCGTCCTTTTACCACCGCTTTATGTCTTTACGACCACCTCAAACCTTCACCCACTCTTCTTTCTTCTTCTTCTTCTTCCTCAGTTATGGCCTCTGCTTCTTCACTTTTTTCTCAAAACCCCATTTTCTCTTCTTTCTTTAACATTAATTTATTATGGGTTATCTATCATGCAATGCTGAATCCGCTATTGCTACTTGCGATTCTTGCAACTTCAAAAAAACTAAAACTCATACTAATAAATCATTGAAAATCAGAGAGTTTTCTTACTCTGATCTTCACTCTGCTACTAACGCATTTTCTCAAGATAATCTTCTTGGTAAAGGAAGCCATGGGTATGTATACAGAGCTCATCTTCATCAAGTTAAGCTCAGTGTTGTAGCTGTTAAAAGGGGTAAATTAACTGAACCCCGTAACAGTTCTAGTAATTCTCCGGCGGAAAATGAGATTGAGATTCTTTCTAGAGTGCACCATCCTCGGTTGGTGAACTTGTTGGGTTATGCGGTGGATGAAAATCAGAACAAATTGATTGTTGTCGAGTTTATGCCTAATGGGTCTTTGTATGAATTGCTTCATTCTCATTCGAAACCTCCTAATTGGATTCGCCGTGTTCGATTTGCGTTACAAATCGCTAGGGGTGTTCATTTTTTACATTCTTCAAATCCGCCGGTGATTCATCGAGATATTAAGTCTTCGAATATTCTAATTGATGGGAATTTCAGTGCTCGTCTTGGGGATTTTGGGTTGTCTTTGAGAGGAAATGTTGAGGACGTCGTCGTTAAAAGTACGCCGCCGGCGGGTACGTTGGGGTATTTGGATCCTGCTTATCTAGCACCCAGTGATCTCAGTACTAAATCTGACGTTTTCAGCTTTGGGATCTTGTTATTAGAGATCATTAGTGGCCGGAATGCAATCGACGTGAATTACAGTCCGCCGTCAGTGGTGGATTGGGCTGTTCCGTTGATTAAATCCGGCGAGTATTCAGAGATTTATGACCCTAGACTCACCTCACCGAAGGACGACGGAGCTTTACTACAGCTAGCTATAGTCGCAGCGCGTTGCGTCCGTAAGACGGCGGCGAAACGGCCGGCGATGGCGGAGGTGGTGGAGTGGTTAAAACAGGTGTATAAACGAATGAGCTCACCAATATGGAATAACATAGGGCGGCGAGTGGGGCGTGTGAGGGAATCAACGCGCGTGGTGAAATATGAGCCGTTGGATGAAAGTATGGAAATAGTTAAGATCTCGAGAATGGGAAGTAGAAGAAATAGGAAAGTATCCAATGTGGCGACCACAGAACTAGAAAGTGCTGTGATTGGCCAAAAAATAAAACCAGTAATTAGATCGAAATCTATTGGTTCACTTGGTGAGATTGCATCTGAACCGTTTGATTTGGCTAATAACTATTATAATCAGACGGTTAGGAGGAAAGGAGGATTGGCTGTGAAGATGCCTACAGTAAGGTTGAGTAAGTCAAGATCAATGGGGATGATTCAAAGTAGTACAAGGTTAATGAACAAGAGTAATAGTAATGGGATTGTGGTTAAGTTTGTAAAAAAGCCAAATGGAAAAGAATTAGAGGAGTCTAAATTGTTAGTTGATGTAGGAAAAGAACTCGCTTCATTCGAAAACAGTTCTAAAAATTAAGGGTAAGAAATACGTATATTCAATTCTTCTGAAATTTTATTTATAAGATTTCACTGATATGAAAAGATCTCCAAAGGGGGATAGTAATTGATTGTATTATCAATTTTTTCTTGTTGTATTATTCATTTCCTTGCCTTTTTAGTGCCACTTTAGACAATTGTATTGTTATTTTTTCTCACTATTAGAGCTATATTAAATTCATTCATGTCTTTAAAGAGAAATTTGTATTATACCTTGTTGAGATTATGCATGCAATAATGTTATATGAGTGGTTACTTAATTCAATATTGTAATTTGTATGAATTAAGAGCATATATAGGTTCGGCATGATATATAAATGTGTCCTTCAACTTAGTTTCAAATTATATTTATGTCTTTCAACTTTGGATGTGTACAAATAGATACTTAAACTCATATAAAGTTGAACAAATAGACACACATGTCCTACATGTTATTTTTTGTCCTATGTAGTGTCCTACGTGTATTATGCCATGTGAAACTCATGTGTTTATTTATTTATGATCCAATACATGTATTATGCCTATAGATTCTCACGTTATGACATATATCATCAAAATATTATTAAATCTACCTTACAAAATATTTTAAGACTATACTTCAAATTTGTACATAAAGATACTTAAATTTTAAAATTTTAGACAAATATATTCCAAAAGAAGCAACAACAGGTCACTTTCTCTCAAGACTTACATGGACTTCTCAGGCTGTGACAACACTGTTTATAATGACACTCATGCATCTATTATTCCCATCACTGATTTAGTGGATTCTATGAAATAAATTCTTTTTTCGCCCTACATTTAAAATTTTGAGTTCTTAAAGTTATACATGAACATTTTATTTAATTAAGTAAATTTGTTAGTAATGTCTCAAAATCGTGAAAGTTTTTGAAAATTTAAAAGATTTGAATTTCAATATCTAATCACATATCATCAGCAAACAAATATTTAACGATAAAATTTTAAAATCTACTCAAAAAAATTAAAAACATTTTATTTTATTTTCTCAATTTTCTTCCCAACATTAGATCTTATCTTAAACTAGGAACTGTTGATATAAATATGATAAAATGGCTAAAGACACATTTATCTCTTTTAATGTATAAATATGGAAGATTAATGTTTAATAATCATGGAAATATTAATTAAGTGAGAGGTGGCTGTCGATAATAGGTGAATTAAGAGCATTTATGTATAGCGGCTTAACCTTCCTCTATTTAATTTCATCATTTATAAGAAAACTATCTGTATCATATTGTAAGAATAGTTCACTCTCTTATTTACTGCTAGTTCACTTTTACTCATTACGTTTTAATTTAAAAAATTATCATTGATATCTCTAGTTTATCAAATTATTCCCCTATTAAATAATGTCTTACAAAATAATTTAAGAAATGTTCATTTTTTCCATGTTTCAGCCTCAATAATAAGTACTTATTTTCCAAAATGTTCAGGTAAAATATGAAAAAAATTATTGTTGTTTTTTTATATGTCAGAAAAACAAGTATAAATAAAAATCTATTTTAAAAATAAATGACAAATAAAAGTCAACGGATGAAATTTTTGTGCTTTTCTTAATTTTACTTGTTCAATTTATCAAGCGCGACAGTCAAATGAGCATTATACTGAGTCATTGGAAATCGAAGTAAGGGAATTGGAGACTTCCCCAATCGGAGAGAAGAGGAGTGACCTAATTAGGAAGAATCGAAACCATAGAATTTTAGCTTCACATGTTTGATCGACAACTCAGATTCATATTAATTATTATTTTAGTGATAAATATACTAAGTCCAAACAAAATAAATAAATAAAAATTATGTATTTAGATATTCAGGGTTTAGATATAGAGAACAGAGTCTATGATAAAAACAATTCAATTAATGCGCTATACGAATTTGCAAGGCAACATACACCAAAAGGTTTCTTAGACATTAATTTATGTATAAGTCTGCATCCACAATTATAAAGAAAAATATAAATAATGCAATCATAGTTTGTATATATTTATTTAGCTAGCTATAATTTATGGCAATTTACGTAGTGATCTGTAGAGCACCAAACAACATTATAAAATAAAATAGATTTAACTTGTACTGGGCTTTTCTCTCAATTCAATGCATTTACTTAGCCACAAATATTGCTCATGAGGCCCACTCCATAGTTTGTTGAGCTTAATAGATCTCTATACCCGTAATATATATATATATATATATATATTTTTTTTTTTTTTATAAGTATGCATAAAATTAAAATTCTACAAGTTGTGAAAATTATTAAAAATAATGTTAGATCTTATACCATTTTACTAAATGAGTAAGTTATAATTTACAAATAAGATACCGAAATGTAGTATGGCAACATTTTGACATATCGTATCTCTTCGCGTTTCTCTTATAAATAAATGTTTGTATATATAAAACGAGAAGTCATAAACAAATTCTCTGAAGTTGATGTATGTTTCTTTGTTTTACAATATTAATGTCAACGTTCAAAAAAATTCACAAACTTTGAGCTGTACAAGAAATCCAAAATTTGATAAGAGTTGGATTATTGTCTTGTTGTACACCCACAAGTTGGATCATTTTCATCTAATTTTACGATAAAATAAAGAAAATTTGGATAATTTTGTGTCCTCATTCATATGAATTGTAATATCAAATGTGTTTTTAATACTAGTGGACATTAATTATTTTTGACTTAGAGTGCACTAAAATCCTACAACTTGTGGTGTATATATGCAACTAGCTAACTCAACGGCACTTGTCCCATTATTAAATTGTACAATCCCTACAAGCAAATTTTGTTTTATTTGTTTCTTCCACAATGATATATATATAATTTGTCCTTATCGTATATTCTTTTGGTTCATATTTACTTAGCATGTTTATTTGATTAATATGATGAGAACATACATCTTAAAATAGTGATTAAAATCTATGTTATTTGACTATCAAAAATAAAACGTAAGAAAAGTAAACAAAAAACTATGGACAAGTCTTTGGAAGGTTATTATGTATAGAAGGTCCCTTAATCCACTAAGTGCTCCCCACAACATTTAATGTTACCTTGTCCTTGTTATGGCCTCAAGTGTTCATCAATCAATTGTTATGGGTTTACAGAGGAGATTGCTAACCAATATAATAATAATAATAATAATAATAATAATAATAATAATAATAATAATAATAATCTACTATAATATATGTGAGAATTGCATTAGTTATTTCCCTGATTTGGGGTATACGAGTCGCTAGGTCGCTAGGTCGCGGCGGTTCAAAATTAAATCGAAATTAATAATTTAAATCGAAAAAAATTACACATTTATCAATAAGGAGTTATTGATTTAGTGGTTTTGGTAATGTTTTTTTTTTGTTATCGAGTAATCGATTCTTAATATTTTGGGATTCTTTTTAATGGGCTAACCGATAGTCGATAGTAAATTAAATAATTATATTTGTACAATTTTATATATAAAGTCCTAGTCTTAAAACTAAGTTCCCCACTTTCATTTTTTATTTTCTCAAACTTTTGGTTATTCTGTATAATTGTTTGCTTTTGAGCAAGATGTAATCTGTGAACTCATATACACGGTTCATTTGGTTAGTCACCTTGTTTCTAAGTAATTTTTGATGATTTTTTAATGTTAAATTTTATCAGTTGAATCAATAATCATCAATAACCGATAAATCAATATTATAATGACGGGTTAGCATCTTTACAAATCAAGAATTAATAGTCAAATCGATAAACTTTAAAATCGAACTATATCGACCAATACGCAACCCTCGTACTATCTAAAGGTGTACATCTCTCCAAACTATACATATTTATACACAATATATACGTTAATATGGATATGTTTTATATATTTATTCATGTTAATAAATTAGTTAGTTCGAATTATATATATTGGTAACTTTTCCAATTTATAAGCATATAATCATTTAAATGATAGTCTAATTTGGCATGCGTTACTATCAAATGATATATTATTAGGAATTCTTGGCTTGCAAGTCTGTCTAGCAATCTGATTTAGAGTCAATATTGGCCCAACACATTTGGTCATCCATGTAATATTTGGATTGGACCACATTGATCTGTCCCTTTACTTCAGGCTCCATGATTAAAATCTAAATTAGGGCAGCTTTAACTTAAATTTAAAGGCGATTTTTCGGATATAATCGTCCATCGAAATAATAATTAATAATTATATAATTTTTCTGCATAGAATTTTTATTGTATACATAAAATAAATATCTATACATGTTAGTGTACCTCTCTTTAGCCGGTATACACAAATACACCAATTATACATGGTTATACATATATTATACATTTACTGAATATTTAAGTGTATGCGGTTGAATCCAGTGCATAATACCCTTCTTTAAAATGTTATGTGGTATGTGAGAAGTTAAAGTTTAATAATTGTATATAAGTGTATATTTGATGTAATATGACAAAGGATACATAGATAATTAGTTGGAAAATGGTGTGATAATTAGGTCATGTACGGAAGAAAATAGGATTGTTGACGTTGGGAGGCTTTTAAGGTCAAATCATTCAAATTAGGCTAAAAATTCAAACTACATCACAATGATGTAACTTCCTACATATATACATTCTCTTAATTTCAGAAATAGTCAACATCCTCTGATTTAAATCAAATTAGCTTTATCCATCAATGATATCATCAATGAATATTGACTTTTAGGATTTGTTACGTTTTTAAAGAGATACAGAGAAAATCAATACGTTTTTTTCGTTTATTTTTACTTTTTATTTATTTTTAAAATATATTTTTATTTTTACAGCTTGTTCATTTGACGTATCAACAGAATATAATAATTATTTTTCGTATTTTATCATCGGTGTTAAATATTTATTTTTTAAAATCATCATTCAAGACATCATTTAATAAGAGATAGTTTGATTAAATATCTATATCAATAAATATTTTTATTAATGAATATGTTAAGTCAAAGTGTGACAAGTAAAAATGAAAGAAAGAGATAGTTTGATTAAATATCTATATCGATAAATATTTTCTTAATGAATATGTTAAGTCAAAGTGTGACAAGTAAAAATGAAAGAAAGAGATTATACATATCAAGAGAAATGGTGCAATTTGAACAAACATTTTCATTTTTTTGAAAAAATTAAATGAGGGCTCAAAGGCCAATCTATTAACAAAGAAGACAAAAAGGAATCAGTAATAGTTCTTGTTCACACTTTTTTTAATGGTCTATAAATTTAGGCAGACCCAAATGTTATCGTGGGGTGTACATGCACCCGTTAACTTCTGAAAAACTGATAAAAACTTAATATATTTAATTGTGCCCTATAAAAAGTATGAAACGGTGCTCTGTAGTGTAGCAGTGGTATAAGCTAACAGATCCACCCAAATGACCAGAGATCAATCCTCAAATTTTTACGTTCTAAAAATTTGAATTATACTAATTCTAAAAATTTGAATTATACTAATTCCTCATACAATATTTCTTGCACATACAAGGTATCGATACAACATTGTAATTTATCTAAACTATTAGAAGATGATTAATCTTGAGAATAGAAAAAGTTGAGAGAGTTATGTATAATGAGTAATATAGCCGCAAAACAACTTCTTTCTAGCAAAATTATCATAATTAATTATGTAACATCAAAATAATAATAATAATAATAATAATAATAATAATAATAATAATAATAATAATATATGAAATCCCCTTCAAAATAACTATTTGTAGTCTTTTGACTGATATGCAATTTTCTAGATTAAACACTATTGAGAGGTCAATGCACTGAATCTTGAAATAATACAGCAGTAATGCATAGGGTGAAAGCTCAATAAAAAGTCAAAAGATGAAGATTGGTGATCAATTAAGTTGAAAAAATCGGGTGGATTATTAGACCAATCAAATAACCTTGATGTCGAGAGGTTTTAAGGTTCAAATCATTTCATATGTCTAATTACACCAATGACTTTAATGTTCCATCACATGATGTAAACCCTTTTCATACCTTCTCGTAAATATATCAAAGCTAGTTTAGGAGAATCTAGTTCATTTGATCCGTTTAAGTTTTGATTCACTGAGTTTATTTTCGTTTATCTAACTCAGCTTATCAATATAATACGTAGTTAGGTAGTTAGTTTTTCTTTTTAAAAATTAATTTTAAAATTTAATAAGAATTGAATAATTAGTTGGGTTACGAACATTCTTTATTAATTTAAAAACTTTTACTAATATATTAAGATGAATTTTTTCATCATATTAATATACGAAAAATTATAATTTATAATATTTTTCATTTAGTTTTAGAATATCTATTTTTTTTAAATATCGAATTAATATGATCTAATTTACCGTTGAAAATTAATCAAATTGACTTTCGATAAGCGTAACATGATAAAAAATTCTGAACGAAGGGAGTTTAAATTATTTTCACTCCCTCTCCTTCCATTTTTCAAAATGAGTTTAGCTCGCTTATATGACATTATAATAATAACTTAACGTTTTCTTTTTCCTTCAAAATCATCAAGGAGCTGTGCTAGCTAGCTTTAAGATCCTCCATCAAAAACTAAACCTATTTTGACTAGCCTTGTGACTTGTATTTGCAAAACTCATAATTACTTTAGAAAATTAAAAGATGAGAACAAATACAAAATAATTAAATATATTTTTGTCTCTTTCCCATTAAATATTAGTAATACTTGTAAATAAATATGTGAAAAGGGTATTAATTAATTACGAATCATTAAAAGTGGAGAGATAAAAGGCATAACTAAATACTCCACTTTATTTATTTTTCCTTTTGTGGCAGAGCATCCCAAACAGACGGAGAAAAACAAAAGAGCATCATTATCTTAAAGACACCAAAATCACATGGCCTACAGGTACTTTACTTGAAAACGTTAAAGAAAATAATTTCATCAAATGTGGTTAATGGGGTTCATAAAAGGACACATATCGCATTATCATCCCAAGAATATAATTATGAAGCGAAGTCAGAATTCGAAGTTTATATGTATTTATAAAATTAGTTCGTATGTAATCAATCAACAATTCAAACGTATCGAGTGAATTTCTTTATATACATAAGAAATTTGTTGAGTTTGATCGAAGGATGAAAAGATAAGTGGTGTAGAAATGACCACATATTAATATATTAGGATGAATGAGCTGTATTTGAATTGATTTGTGAGAAAACAAAAAAATGATTAATGTCTGTTTTTGGTATATATGATGAGATAGAGGGATGAAAGAAAAAGGCCCACATGTTTATACTGAAACAGAATAAAGCAACATGAGACCGAGCTTGTGATCATTTTTCCGACAGTTTCTTTACTAGACCACTCTTTCTCCAACATTATTTCCAACTGCCTATCGAGGCGGATTCAAGAGTTTGAGTTTTATTTTCTGTATTCTTGATTCTAGCTAAATTTTTAACATACTTTTTTTTTATATGTTTTAGTTAAACTTGTAACAAAATGAATTCTTCTTTTAACTCGATATTAAAATCTAAATTTGAAGAATATCTCATGATCATGCATATATACATAAGGAGAACAAATATTGATTTCTGAAGGAGCTATGTAGGAGATCGTGCATTTAATATATGTATGTGGGTGCAATTTAATATGGAGGTCTAATATCAGAAATGAGAATTGGCTATAAATCATATAATGATATCATGTGAATGAATAAATCTTGATTTTAATTCAATCGCAAAATCTAGAAGGAGGGATTGTCCGTTAAATTCTAATGTGGAACTCTTTACGGTCGAATCTGCATGTTATACATAATACTACCACACTGCGCGCACCCATATATTTAGTTGATATTTGAACGTATATTTTATTTTATTTAGAATTTAACAAGTTGGAATTGAAGACCGAGTTTTGTTTCCTCTTTTTTTATTTAAAAAAAAAAAAGAATTAAGATAAGTGTTGTGATTTTTATTTAGAACTTATGAAATGAAGTTGGTAATATGAAACTAATAATTATTAAAAAAAAAATGAATAACTCTTATGGTATAACGTCTTTGTTTTGATAACAAACAGTAAAGGCAGAATCAAGATTACAACTTTTTTATAGTCCGAGTTCGAAATGATACAAAAACTCATTCATTTTATTGGATTGAAAATCTGCTTTTCGTAGTTCTTGTTTAGTGAAATGTCAAAAGAAAAAAATATAAAGATATAAGCCAAGGTTGCTGTCTAAATCCTAACAAATGCACCACAACCTTATTTTGTATACCAAGCTTTCTCAAACTTAAACTACATAGAATAATTATCGTCTCTGGTATATATATCGAATAATTCTGCTTCAATTTAGACCTAACTCATACTCACAATTTATCTTCTTCTAGCAACCCCCTCCCCCCTACCCACCCACCCAAACCAACAAATCTAAGACAAATCGTTATCATGGTGTACAATTACACATACATAGAAAAGATGTCTCTTGACATTCATGTTTGTAAGTACTGTAGTGTATTATTGTTGTTTCAAGTTCATGCATGTGTAGAATAAACAACTTAATTAATTAAACAAGATTCAACGCCCCCTTTTTATTTTCAAATGAGTAAACATGTATATATAGCATAAGGATTTAAGACGTGCTATAAACATGATTAATTTTCTTAAAACTACAAATAAAAAAATGCATATAACCAATCAGAATTCCTTCGTCAAAAAATTATATAATATATAAATATATAGAAAATTGTACATAATATATAGGTGAAATATTAATTTATATATAATCTTAGACACCCTTAACGAAATTTCTAACTCCGCGGCTGTCAAAATAAATGAAGAAGCTAATAATACTACCAACCCTTATCTTGAACGAATTTATGTAGTTATAACATGAAGGAGACAAACTGGCTAGTAATACAACTATATGCTATGTTTACATTTTGCAGCTACGTTTATAATTAAGGCAAACATTTTTTAAATAAAATTAAAGTCTTTTAACATAGACCAGATATAAATATTCTTCAAGAATATAGCTTAGATATGATAAACAACTTAAATGAAGGTGGAGGTTGAGAGGTAGAGAAATTAATGCTAAGCTAAGAACACATACACAGAGAGAAAGAAAACAAAAAAAAGCTTTGAAGAGAGGTAAGAGTAATTAAGACAGCCGCAATAGAGCATGTGAAGATCAAGATCATCAAAAACATTGACATTTGGAAAAAAATGTTATAACCTTTGCATGTTGAACACGTACCATTTCTTCTTCATTCACCAATATTATCATATGATGTATTCAACAAAACGCCAAAAATAAATATTAAGATTAATAATGAACAATCAAAGGTGTATGTATAATAATCAAAGCAAAGATCAAGTACTCATCAATATTGCATAAGATATCGTCCAATAACACGTAAAAATATTCAGATGGAAGAAAATAATTTAAATAAAGAAAGTACCAAAGGTGACCGACTGACTCACTAACAATGTCTAGCTAGTACGTACTTGTAACTAGCAACCCTAAACAAGTTACTTATCAACAAAATGTTAATAATAATAGTACTCTCTTACAACAAATCCTTGGCTTAATGATGATCTAATTAATTAAAACTAGCTTCCTTGTTCCAATTTTTTTTCCTCCCTCCTAGCTAGCTCCATCAAATAGATAATACATATGCTTTGATTTACTTCTTTTTACCCTATAAAAAAGGTGAAAAAGCAAAATTAAGCAAAATTTATAGTTTTAGGGTTTTTTACCAAGAGTGTGCTTGTTGTTGTGCATCCAAACTTTGAAAACATGTCTCTTGACATTTGTCTCTGCACAAAACTGCTGCACTAATGCCTCATCTTGCTTTTGCATACGCCACCCCAATCTTTCTGCAAATGCCAACATTTTATCCTTTTGGTCTCCTGTGAACTTTGTCCTAAACCTCTTTCTTGAACCACCCACCCCACCACTCCCTCCACCCCCACCCCCACTACTACTAGGGTTCGACATATCTTCGTCGTCCCTAGAAGTAGATGGCAGCGCCAAAGGGCGCTGATGTGGGGGTGGGTTAACATGTAGGTAACCAGATGGATGGTGGGTGGTTCGATAAGTAGAAAAAGGTGAAAATTGGGGGTGGTGATGGTGGTGGTGAGTAAGGTGGGGAGGTGGGGTATGATGAAATACCTCACCTTCCGCTTCCTTACGGTGGAAATTCCTATGGCAATTACACGCCGCACATTTAAGTGCATCCATAGTACCTGTCGAGACATAATATAATTAATATTTTTTTTAAATAATATAAAATTTTATTTTTTAGATAAATAGTTATAAGACAATAATACCTTCTTCACCGGCCGGCATAAATTCGCCACACCCATCTAGGGCGTGGCCACCTATGCCGACCGCGTGATTCTTCAAACACTCTCTATACCTAACATTACTTTTTCTACCAATACTACTTGTGGAAATCCCTTCATCTCTTCCACTATTGTTCCCCGTCGTTACATAATTTACCGCTCCTGAAGCGCCAATTTCTTGTTCCTGCTCTTCTTGGTCTTCATCAAATTCCATCTTAATTGTCACTTCTCAACTACCTACCTACACACTTTTTTTCTTTTCTTTCACACTTTATATATATATTATGAATTAATTAAAAAAATTCACTATTTTAAAAGAAAATAAAAATCTACATCATCTCAAGTTAAAGAAAAAAATAGATCTAAAGTGGGGTTGTTTGTATATTTAGAGAATTTTGATAGTGAGAGAAGAAAAAAAAAAGAGAAAGGGGAAAATGATTAGTGATGAGAAAGATGAAGATCAGAAGAGAAGATAAGAGAAAGAAGAGGGTGTGGACATCAATTACCCAAATTAAAGAAGAAAAATAAAAGATGGTCTTTTTAAACTTGATTCTTCATCATTTAATTTTTTTTTATCTCTTTTTTTCGAAAACCCTAATAAAGTTTATATAATTCTTTAAAAAAAAAAATTAAAGGTAATTTGTTTTTCCAGATACAAACGGTATAAAATTTGATTACACATAAATCTTCGTATAGTTTAAGTTCAAAAATTGATCATTTTTATCTAAGAAAATGAAAAGTATCGTGTTAAAGATAATTTTTTACTGTAGTAAATAATGTGCTAGATTAATGATATAATTTTTTTTATTGTTTTGGCAAAGTGAGGTAAAAGTGAAAGAATACTGAAATTACTTTACAGTAAGCACGAGAATGGAAATAAGATGGCGTGTCTGTTCAGTATTTCAGTTTAGTGACGTCTTGTACACCTGCAAAAAGCCTGTTTCTATGGAAAATATTACTCTAATTTTTTTTATCTATCTACTATAACAAAATTATTAAGTAAAATCTTTCAATTATTTTCGAAGGGTCTAAAGTGTTGAAATAGTTTGTTTAATGTTTATATCTGGGGTCCCGATAATGGAGATGTATAAGTTTTTCTACACGAGTCAAAAGTACATTTATGTCACCTAATTACAACATAAGATTACTTCATGATTAGGTAATTCTAAAGAATAATTAGCTAAAGAACAAGAATAACTCAAGTAAAAGATTGTTATCCTCTAAATTAATGGTTTATTATTCATTATTGTTACTCTTTTATTAAAATTAAAATATATTTAAAATATTTTTTCTACTATCTTTTTCAACGCTATGTGTTAGATTACACTAGTATGTTTTGAAGTTACTTGTGACTATACATACTTAAATGTAAACATTCATCTAGTTTTGAAGTAAAATATCTGATTAATTAAGCAAATACTAATGTATAAGCTTAAATTTCCTTAATTAGCAATTATATAACGTCACCATATATACAGCAATGGCACCGAGTATTTACTTAAAAGACTCCACGACAAAAACAATATTGTGGAGTTGAAATTTCCACGGAGACAAAAAAGAAAATCAAAGTATTTTTTCTTAGCATAATACATAAGCACAATCCTCAATTTGACTTCAATAAATAATTATATCCTTTAATTTTAAGTGTGCATAAATAGGGACTTAAATTTGTATAAAATTGAACAAGTATACATAGATATTCTACATGATATGATACGTATAGGACGCCGCACGTATGACATAAAATTATCATGTAGGATGAATGTGTCTGCTTGTTCAACTTTATATAAATTTTGGTGTTTATTTGTGCACACCAAAAATTAAAAGTCATAATTATCAGCTGACACCAATTTAAAGATCATAATTTATCAATCAACCACCAAATTAAAAATTATATTTATGTTCCTATTATCCATCTACGTTCCAATAGGAAATTAGAATTATTTGACATATGTATTGAAGAAATAAATAATTCAAATATATAACCTAATTTATACACTAACTAGTTATAAAATTAAGTATAATTATTTAAAATAAAAATTTAAATTTTAAATTCGTCTAGTCGATGTGATGATGTGATGAAGTAAAAAAAGATGGTGGTTGAAGATTGAGGAAACAAAGGGAAAGAAAGTGAAAGGGTGGGAATAGAGGGAACTTGTCGGCATTTATGGTAGCTGCTTCCATCACCCACACACTGTGACGCCACCATCTTCCTATTTTTAGTAAAATTGTCAAACTTAGAACAAGTAGTGAAAAAAAGACCTCAAATAAATGCTACCATGACATAATTGTACATAATTAAACTAATTATCTAAGTTCCAAGTAAAAGGTACAAATAAATTAATATAATTAATTAAAAGGTAACTTTCATATATAATAAATATATAATTTGTATTTGTATGTTATAATAAAGTTTACACATTTGCGTTTTATAGCAAATTTATATACGTATAATTCTCTATACATATACAATCGAAACGAATTGTTCAAAACGAGAAAATGAGAAAGACAGAATTGAATTGTATAAAACAAGAAAGAGAGAAATTATATACAATTTGAATTTGTATAAAACAAGAAAGAGAGAAAGACAAAAAGAGACTTGTGCAGGGAATATACAATTGAATCAAATTGTATAAAACGAAAAAGAGATAAATTATATACAATTTGAATTTGTATAAAACGAGAAAGGCAAAAGAGACTCGGGTAGTGAAATAATTATATTGTATAATTATAAGTGCATACGACAAAGATACATGTATTTGCATACGATCATACAATTTTCTCTCGTTTTATACAATAAGAAACACAATTTATACAATTCTATTGTATAAAGCGAGAGAAGCGAGCGACAGGAATAAGCGAGCGAGAGAGGGAGAATGGCGAGCGAGAATATGAGGAAGACAGGGATGGCAAACAATTTGTTATATAACACAAATAAATCAAAAAATAGCTACTATATTTATTTTATATTATTACTTTGTCATTCTATATAATTATCCCTTAATTAAATTGGATTACGACAAGTAACAAAAGAGAGTTGTTCGAATGATAAACATCTCTCACTTTCAATTTTAGATTGTGAATTTAAGTCTTCAAGAGAGTAAAGGTGCAATCTCCTTAGAGGAGAGTCGGTGTTTTTGTAGCTTTCGACAATATATTTTGAATCAAAATTTTAAAATTTTATTCAATCGTAAAATTTTAAATTTTCAAAAATTATGTACAAACATAAATTTAAATCACAAAAACTTACAACTTTGAATAAACTTATGTATAAAATATGTTAACTTTAAATTTACGATCAATTAGAAGTGAATTTAATTGGAAAAAATATGTACATATAGGCCAACATGATGTAATAAATAAGAATAAAACTCGAAAGAGTTGACCTAAATACAGTAATTATTTTTTCCAGTATTTTCAGTGTTGGGAATACATTTGACAGCCTGCTTTTTCTTATATTTCTTGCGACAATGTATATTTCATGAGGACCCTCTCGTTTTCTTAATAAATAGTACTATAAAAATTACCCATTTGCATCATAGAAGTCGAATATTATTTACTTTAATTAAAAAAAGTTAAAATTGTAGTTGGAGTTCAATTTGTATTTAACCATGCAATTACAAAGATTATTAAGAATTTAAAGATTTGTTTTCTAAATATATTTTCCATACCCTCCGATTTCTATAAACGTGCAAAGTGACCCAAGTTTTTACTCAAAAAGACTAATATCTCATTGAAAAATTGTCATATAATATCATAAATTAGATTTCATATACGAGCTATTATATATCATCATTAATTTTTTTTTATATTTTTATACATAATTAAAATCATCTTTCATGTGGTTATTTTTATATTTTGAATCTCTTTGGTAAAAGATTTTACTTTACATATCCATTTCGAAAAGCAACTCTCCCAACAGAAGAAATTCATTTTCAGAATTCAAATTCAACTAACTCGACATATAATTAACATTGAATTAATTTAGAAGATAAGAGTTTTGGTTGTTTTTCAAATAATTATATTTAGGGGTGAATAAAATGTGAGATTTTATTAAATATATTATTGTACTATTTTTTTGGTGTTTTTTTTTAATTGTTGTCTATATATCCATGTAATTTTCGAAAAAAAATAATGTTTAAGTGAGAGTGGTGAGAGGTATCAAGTGTACAACGAATGAACATAATAACTGTTACGTTTCATCAATTTTTTTTGTGTCATTTTCCATGTATTTTAGTGGACTCATCTTTCTTTTTCATTTCACAATTCACACCATTGCCTCTTATTACATTCTTATTATATTACTTTTTCCCCTTACGAGTTAAATAATAAGATCGGCGTATATTTAATTTAATTTTAAAATCGTTATAGTAATATTTCCTACGGGACTTGAAAGGAGTATATCACTTTAATTGATAAAGTTCTAATGTTATATACTCCATGTCCACCATAAGATGGTATTTGACTTGACGCACGCACTTATATCTATATATATATTCGTGGTGAAATAGTTTGGTTTTTGTATTTTTAATTAAAAATCTGATATGCATATCAAATTTTTTTATTTGAAGTCGATATATTCCTCATTATGAAAGAGGTTTATATATTTTTTTTTTATTTAGTTCCTTATTATAAAGATTAAAACTAATTTTTTTTGGTTATATTATAATCTGAAAATGTTTTTTTCTCTACTATATTGTTACTTTAATTTTTGTATATGCAAAAAGGTATCGATAATATATTTACAAGAAAATTAGTTAAATATAAATAAATTTGATCATCATAATATAAATTTAAATTGATTATTTTCACGATCTCGACTATCGTGATTGACGCCCAAACTAATTCTCCGGTAGGAGAACCACTACTACAATCCAAACAAGCAACTAATCTAAAAACTAAAGCATTTAAAGATACGGAACAAGTCCAAAACAAAGGAAAGAAATGGGGAGTTCTCATAAACTCCTACAAGTCTAACGAGAACTAAGTAATGTTGAAAAATAACCTAAAATCTGAAAGTCAATGTACCAAAATTACTAAGCGATAAACTAACTCTAAACAAGAAGGGATGTAACCCAATCTAATGAACTAATCAACTAACTAAACAAATGTCTAAGTCTGAAAATGATGGATATAGATGAAAGAGAATTTCATGGCAACCCGAAGAAATTGGCACACCCTTAAATTCGAAGCTACAATCACTGATCTTGTAAGAGAGTTCTGCCAATAGTCGCTTGAATATGCCCTATACTCAACAAAAATAAGAGCAATTGTAGTATCAGTACAAGGACCATAATGTACTGTACTGGTAGGATCACGCGGCTATCCCACTAGTGCAACATAAGCAAGTCAAACAACATTATAATCACATGCATATATATCAACATATACAATATCATCAACATTTACGAACAACGATAAACTTCACATTTCTCAATTTTCACAATTATGTCAAGTAGTGGTCCTCTTATAGAACCCAAACTCAAATTGTTAGCATACCGGAACGTGATTTCCGACTGCATAATTATGTCGGAACGTGGTAATTCGATTTTATTTTTATGTCGAAACGTGACAATCGATCCTAATTAGTTATGTCATTACGTGGCAATTCAATCCATCATCACACCACAACCGCAAACACATGTATACTCTCAAGTCATACAATCAAGATGTGATTCATGGCATATAGTCACTCGTCTATCTCATACAACAAGTGTGATCAATAATATAACATTCATATACATACAAGTATCACAATGACGCAACATATACATCTAACATACAATCATATAATCACAACTATCACTTACCTTGAACCCAAGCTTGAATCCTTTAAGGCACTTGAATTTCCTTTCCGCTTATTCTAGGTCTACAAATAATTAATATACATAAGGATCAACAATCAAAGATCTAATTATCAGGATTTTAACAAACTCAATAACCCTAGATCTCCCTACCCAGATTAAGATTTTCCCAATTATAATTCTTAAATCGAAACCCTTACCCATCGATAATAACCCAAGAAAATAGATTCTACGGATAGAAAAATAGATGCGTAGAGTTAAAATCTTACCTTTAGCCTCATGAATGGTGAAAAACTGTCAATAACTCGTTTCGGGTCGTCTCCGTGCTCTCAAAGTCGAAAAATGCAGAATAAAACGTTTTTGGGATTTTATTTACAACTTAATTCGCGTTTGTCCCGCCACAGAGGGCCTCATTCAGCCACAGCGGCGATGCCCTAGCAGCAAAAAAAAACCCACCACCGCGACTTCCACTGAGTCATTTTAATAATTTCAAGACCCCTATTTCACAATACAACATTTAACCAACGACACTCTGAAAAAACCGTTCACGCTAAGATGAATTTTGAGAGTTTTACTCTCCCTAATTCAATTCCATAAAGTCACACAGTTCCTTAACCCCTTGGCTATCTACTCATGTAAACAAAATCATAATTAAATTTCTTATTCATTATAAATTTTTCTAGACCTTACTAACTAAGATTTTGTCCAAATCTGGACTAGATTAAGAAATTTTAATTTACTATGAAAAAATTTCCGGTCTCAATTCTTTCTCCATTGAATTTTCCCTAATGACGGAAATCAGATCGTTACAGTAATTTAGACTAAAAAGTACCAAAAAGGCATGTGTGAGGAGGATTAAATATATCCATATTAGATTATATTTTTTTTTAAAAAAAAATATTTAAAAAAATAAACTAAAAATTAATTTTTCACTTCCATTATATGAAAAGTGTATATGTGCATGAATCATTTGTATAACAGTAGAGGTATATAAGAATAACTTTTATAGCGATAAGTATATCATTCATAAATGATATAATTGAGATATATCAGACTTTTTCTTTTCAAAAAAATTAGAAGTTTCGAGTCTGATCTTTTTAAATGAAAAAATCATATTAAAAGAGCCACTACGAAAATGAGTTTTATAATATGCAAATTCAAGTGTTGCTCCAAAAACTATTCTTATAATATGCGAATTCAGATTCAACCGTATTCCAATATAGAATTAAATAACAAAGTAAAAACTCATAGTTGTTTGACTTAGCTTTTGATATTTTAACTAGTATAAACAATCCTAATAATTTACATAGTATTTTATAAGAGAATAATATAAGTATGTAATTTGAAATTATATTTATGAAAATGGTGTGGATGTGGGGTTTGAGTAAAGGGGAACAAGGATGTTGACTACACATAAAAAGCAGACCTGGGAACTTCTGACTCTTTTTATCTCCATTTTCGTCCCTCTTTTCTTGCCAGCCTCCCCATTACCCCCACTTGTCTTTTATTACTTACTCCATCAACATATATCCTGCATCTTACATTTATTTTATTTTATTTATTCCTATCTCTAATATGACAAAACAATAATAATATTATACTATATTCTGTAAGGACGTTATATATAAATATACCTTTTAATTTAATATGATTTTGATATTTATGTTTTTAAATTTTGAATATGAACAAGCATGTATCAGAGACGGAGATCTTAATTTAGAAAATTCTAATTAAAAATGGGTGAGGAAAAAAAACATAAAGTATGATCAAAAGAATTGAAATTTTATCGTAAGACTCATGAGCCACGATTGTGAGATATTTATATTGTCGGATTTAAAGATGTATAAAAAAAGTTGTGCCAACTAATTAAAAGAAAATGAACTTGATCGGTCTCTTATGTATGGTAATCGGGATCATCCTTTAAAAAAAACAAGTCTTATAAAATAATATTTTTTTTTAGTTTCTAAATTTGACACTTATTTGTATAGGTCACTTATAATATAATGAAATTGTATACTATATACAGTATAAGGATACATATGCTATATAAATCCTCAATGAATCAAAAATAAAATTTTCTAAATTTAATATGGTATGAAAGCCTCTCACAACTTTTTAGGATTTAATTTCTTCTTTTCTGTAGCCTTCATATTTAACTTGTTTTTAGTGGATTTTCTTCTTAAGAAAATGCTCTTTTTTAAAATTGGAGATTGATCCAGTACTTTATTATTGGTCTGAATAAAACATATAGAATTGTAGATACAATAAAAGAAGAAGAGATGACTAGTTTTATAGAAACTTTTTTAACTCGTTTTCAAATGATAATAATAAGATGTTGGTGAATGTTTTTTTTAACTTGGCCTCATCTGGTATTTATTTTATCAAATTTTGGATATATTGGAATATATATTTAAATTTGTATAGAGTTGAACAGGTAGATACACATGTTTAAATTAGCATTCTACGGAATATTTTACGTAGATTATGCCAAGTAGGACGCATATGTCTACTTATTATACTTCACGTAAACTTTACTACCTGCTTGCGCACACAAAAAAATAGAAAGCGATAAATATCAACTAATATCAAATTAAATATATATATACTCATATTTATGGCTTAGATATTTTACTATATTTGCAATTTAAAGGTGTTGGACTCTATTTCAGTTAGATATCAAAAGATGCACCCCTATATTAATGACTATTCTTTAAAAAGAAAAATTATGATACTTCTGCTATTATGTTTATCAAATTCTGCTTAGAAGTGATGATCACACTAGATTAGTTATATATTTTAAAAAGATAATTGATTCAATCTTTAAAATAAAAAAAATTGGGAGAAGCACATTATTTTCCTATAAAATGGTAAAGAACTGAAAAATGGCTAAAGGAAAAATCAGTTTCATGTTATTTATTTGGTCCAGTCCAATTTCTTAATTGGCCTAATCCATTTGTCAAAAATAACAAAAACAAAAAGGAAATATGAAACTGATATACCTGGTTCATTTAGTATTATATTATATAGTCTACTTATTTCATAATTACTCATATGTTGCAACCCACTTATTTGGCATTTTACTAAGTATAACATTTTCCAAATGATATTGTATACTTTAGCATCTGTGGAGTTATGATATCGTATTCAATCTTAATTTTCGCTTCACCACAGTTTGATTCTCTTTTTTTATACAATTACTTATTTTGTCGATTAATATCATATAGTTACGAGGAAAATAAGCAAATACCCCATAGATCTGGACAATGAGACCTGAGCTTATATTGTACTCATTATTTAGTTCAATCATAACTAGAAAAAATATGTAGGGACTTGACATCAATCCTTCATGTAGTTTCAATATTATGAAAAACTCTTTTTGTATTGTTTTTAAGTTACTAACTGCTCCTTTATGAGTCCATCATGATATTTATACATTCAAGATGAATTCATTTCTTTTTACCACTCATCAAAGGACCTCTCTAGATAAAATATATCATGTCATGGAAATATCAACATAAATTTTAAATATGTATATGTAATGTATTTATATATAAAGGATAAATAATGTATAGTTATTTATATATATTGTATATTATATATTAAAAATGTATGTACATTCATATATATATATATATATATATATATACATTGTTATTAAAAATTACACATTGCAGAATTTCATCTTCCTTGACAAACTGATTTTTTTCCAATCCAACCAACTTAAATATCCTTTAAACAGATCCAAATGTTAGATACAAGCTCCTTTTGATGTTTCAAATCTTTTTAATATATTATTTTATTCGAAATAATACATGTTTGCTAGGTCACATGAATTAAAAGAATATTGCTATATTATTTGATCACTTCTTTCTTCTTTTTTTTTTCTTTTTAAAATTAAAATTTGCTACTTATGTCACGTGGTCACACTCTTTATAATAATCTTGGAATGAGTCCCTACGTCGATTATCAGTTAAACCGTTAAAAGAAATTGAAGACATCCATAACCCTGACCAATAACCCGTATCGAACACCGTTGATTCGATTACTCCGTAAACTAATATATTAGTACTACATTTTGGGGATTTAAATTATTTGTACGATTCGATTTTAAATAGGTGTAGGACAAGTAAACCTTCCCATGACCCTCATTTCTGGTAGATTCCCAACATATGTGCATATGGGAGCAAGCTCCCTGAGCTGCTGTCATAGTACAACATACAGTATGTATCTGTGTATGTGGGTAGCTAGTAACTTGTCAATCTGGGACCAAAACATTAACCAACTACCAAATTATTGGGTCCATTCCACACTGTAAGCCCATTTGTATCAACTTATATTTAAACCAAATCCATCGACATGAATAGTACAGTGATGAAACTATTTCATTTTTTATATAATAGATATTTTAGATTCAAACTTTGAATATAGAAAATATTATATTGATAGCGCTAACTTTATATAAATCTTGCAGTGAGCCATTAAAATTTAATCAAAATTTCAATGCAAACTTCAAACACAAGACCGAAGAAAACCCTCTAGGACAGTTAGGGTTCACAAAACATCATCTTCCTAAGATTGCACGGGCCCACCTCAGGATTCACCCATTTAATGCAATTTTGGCCTCCATTTGGACACATGGGAGGAGTCAGAAGCTCAAGCAGTTCATTCGTACCTTTTTTAATTATCGTAGAATTACATTGTATAGATAAGGTTAAGGTAATATATGTATCCCTCTCATTTATTATCGATTTTATTAGAACAATTGAGTTTTTTTTATAATTGATTTTGTATCTTGTTATATTACATATTCGTTGTAATACATTTCATTATAATAGTAAAAAAAAAAATCTAAATAAGCAACGTCGTTATAGAGAGGTTTGATTGTATAAGAAAATATATAGTATTCTTAGCTTCTTCATTCATTTTTAATTTTGGTTTGCATTGATATGTGATAGCTTTTGAACTAAATATGTGAATGAATTATATATTTATATATAATATGTATACGTACGTACTCCTATCAATTAAGTATCATTTTTCTCTGCTCAATAACCCACTGAGGAATAGAAGTATGATGAGTTCTATGACTCTAACTCCAAGCTTGTTCATAGATTCTTAGTAACAAAAGAAAAAAAAATCTTTTACCCACTTACTTGAATAGAATAAAATGGTCTTTACAAATTTTTTTCATTCAACATGTAAAAATGACAATGTTGTGTAAAAAAGCTGGAAAAAGAATTGAGAATAATTTACCAATAATACCTATTTTCCCGAAACAAAATCACCAATCAATATTTCTTATTATTATTTCTTCATTTTGATCGATTTGAACAAAAAAAAAACTCAAATTGTAGAGCAACATGTAATCTATTTGGTTAAATACATGCTTTTTTACTCACGAAAACGCATAGTACCTTTACAGTAAACTAAGAGCATATGCATTTTATTGTAGAAATCAAATATCACGTGTGGTAGCTCAACAAAGTAATGGCACAATATGGAGCTTAAACTTGACTTCAAATTTTAACTTTGACTTTCAACTTTCATAATGCATAAACAGACACTTTAAGTATTCAATTTTTAAATAAATAAACTTATGAGTCGTACATGACACAATATACGTAGGATACCACGTAGGACAATAAATGACATGTAGGACATGTGAGTCTGTTTGTACAACTTTATACAAGTTTAAGTGTATGCTTGTGCAGTTCCAAAGTTGAAGACCATAAATGTGATTCCGAGCCAAGTTAAAGGCATATTTTTGTATTATGCCTAAAGTAAAAAATGACATTAACATCCTTAGTCTTTACTTTTTGTATAGAAAAATTAGCCGATATATCATGTATATTATTTGTATATATATTATGCATACAGGCTAAATATGTTAAGATCTCAAAAATCTATTCCATACAACGTAGGCCTAGGAATGGCACCATTTAAAATCTAGCCAATTTCTTAAGAGTATTTAAAATTTAACCAATGTTGGCAAATATCAGACATGTGCTACTGCTGCTCCTTCTCATAGCGGATATAGCAATAATAAATATATTCGGTGTATTCACATGAGTCAAGGATTTGATATAACAAATATTCGTGATTATATCTAATTTTGATAGATAATTTAAACCTCATACATTTAATTAAATCATTAGATCTTAAGGATAGTTTTTTACACACTTTATCTGAATTAATTTATTTTGTTTAGGAAAGTGCGATAAAAAATCTCAAAATAGATGGGATAAGATGGAGTATATCAGAATTAAATTTGAGATAAGTTTTTTATTGAAACGATATAATTTATCCGTCTATCAATTGCAATATAATTTTTATCCTATGCTTAATTCTAAAATCTCTCTTTTTAACTCATCAGCTACACACGGAGGAGCCTAAAACTCTAAATTAGAGTGGGAACACAGAAAATTGTATACAATGTTGACACCATGCATTTACTTTTTTCAATAAAACGATAAATACAACTAAGATTTTATTATTATTTGCAATTTATCGATATCATTTCATAAGGAATGACGAATCGTATAAGGGCTATCTGAATCCAAACTTTTGGCCCATGAAAAATTGTATTACACAACCCATATTTACAACTGTTATTTGGCCCATAAAATTTGAGCAGAATGGAATTCAGTAGGGACTAATTATATCTGTAGTCGTTCGTTCGTTAAAAATATTTACATTCGCTAGTTAATATATCGGCTATTTATGTGGGGTGGGGGATAATTATGTCAATTTTCTAATTTTTTACATAAATGGTGGAACGCTTGCTAGTTTATCATCGTATTTACAAATTCCTTAAATTAATCTCTTACTTTAATTCACATATTAGTGGAAATTCCTGTAAGACTAGTAGTATTTCTTGCCCCCCAACCACAACTAAAATCCATAAAATAAAATATTTAAGTGAAAAATTAGTATAATAGACTTCTATTGTTTTTATTTATTTTTTTGTTTCTCTTTCTTGATTTTAAGAATTGAGAACTAAGAAATGAGTTCGAGAAATATTAAGCTAAGCAGCAATTGCAAGTATTATGAATCTCTTTTTTACATTATTGTAATCAATATAGTAGTTGTGTAATTTTATTTACTTATTCACCGATATAGAGGCTGTGTGATTTTATTTTATTTTATTTTTTCACCAGCATAGTGTGGTTGTGTGAATTGACACCACTATAATTTTATCTTCAAAATTACTATATAGTGGAAATATGAATATATATATATATATCTGATTTCTTGGGAATTGCATCAATTCCCAAATAAAGCAACTTCCTAGTATTGTGATTTGCAAGCTGGCTAATTGCTGGACAGTCCAGACCAGTTTTTATGTTTGTTGTTGTTGGCCCAATACGAAAGGTTTGTCCATTGACAATAATGGAGATTTTTTGGATTTTCTGGTGGACTGTTATATGTGCCATTTTATTTAGTTTAGGCTAATTATGTGTTTTTTTTTAATTTTTGAATTATCGTTTATAATATATTATTTTCGTTATATATACATATTTTTTGGATATATGTAGATCTGATATTTGTTCCAGATATATTGTATTCGAGCATGATTCACATGTATTTATGATACATTAATTCTCTCGCTCGCCGTTCTTCGTAATTATCTGTATTTCAAATTGTATCTTGTATCAAAGTATATATGTTGATTGTCTTGTTCGTGTCTCTCCTCTCTTCTATCTTGGTTTCTCTCTCACTCTCTCCTCTCTTTTCTCTCGTTTGCCACGGACCATGTTTTATTTGGGTCCAAATAGGTCTTAAGTATGAAAAAGATATACAACATATTATACGTTAACTAAAGTAACATACCACTAATAATGAAATCCAAGAGATTGTGTATGAATAGTTATTATACTACAAGAGAAACTAAACAACACCTGATCATCTAGTGATTTTTTGTCATAATTCTCGATCTTCATAGCTTGATCTACAGTAAGTTGCAAGTATGTTATGTCATATTTAATCAGCTTTTCCAATACTTTTTTCGTTTCTTCTCAAATTCAGTCATAGCTAAACTCTCACACCTCGTTACTGAAGCATCTATATGCGTTACCTTTTTGAAGTCCGAACCATTTCACTTTCACATTCCTGTTTTATCCACAACATAAGTCACTCTCACCAAGATAATATCTTGAATATCTTCATTTTAATTATACTCTTCTAATATGTCCACACATTAGTCTCAATATCCTCATTTCTATTGTACATAAACTTTAATATGTGATAGCATGCATGTCAATTAATATTTTTTTGTGGGACTATCAATTAAGAGCTCATTTGATTACAAAGAGTAAGGGTTACTCCAATATAAATTTGACATAACAATAACAACTTTCAGCAGTAATATTGGATCAAATATCCCCATAAGTTTTAGAAATATTTATAAAGAGTGTTAAATGTATTTAAAAATATAATTAGAAATAATTAAACTATTATCATTAATCAATTAACGCTACAAATTATTTTTAATATAGTAAAATCTATACAAAATCACAAAATTATCTATCCCGATTATAATCGCTAATGAGACTCCCTTGTTTTGTACCTAATGTTTGTAAATTGATTGATTTGTAATTATATAATATGGGATTCAATTATGTAAATAATCTTTTTCACTGTTGATACATGGAATTAACTTTGTTTCTTTAGTTAGTGGGGGAATTTTTAGAAAGTGCAACTAAGTTTATATTTAAAGCATTCTCCACTTTTTTTAGAACTTCACCTGCCATAAATCTGTCTTCTCAATGTCTTTTGGTAGTAGTAATATTTTAATTTTTTATATATATATAGCTCCCTTTTTTAACTAGCCAGATAGCCTAAAAAGAGTTACACTAAAACACCTAAGGCACTAGTTAAATCAATGCCTTCTTTTGTCTTCAACTTTTCCCACTTTTGGGCTTTAATTTCTTATCACCTTACTCTCTATCTTACTTCAGATGAGTATCGGGTAAAACTTTTTTACTAGCCAAGTTTGATGCGACGTATTTGAGCTGGAGGACATCTTTGAGCTAGTTGAATAGTTCAAGGCTATGGTTTTATCAAAAAACGTAACGAATGTTATAAGTGACCTAATTCGAATAACTTAGAATTATTTTTTGTCATTTTCAAAAAAAAAGAAAAGAAAAAACAATGTCTGATAAAATAAGAGTAGTGTATTTTTCTTATAAGGTTATAATTAGTAAGGTCATAATGCTAAGTGGCTAATTATATTAGGAAATGATGAGAAGAGAATCAGGACCATTTCTTTATCTGTTTATTTTACAGTAAGCACTTTTCTTTCTGTCTTCAATTAAAAGTTGAGTTGACAAATCTTTCACCCTCAATTCATAAAGTTTATTTATCATTAATTCAACACATTACTCTTCCTAATAGGGTTTAATATTTTTTCCTTACTCCTGTCATTTCTTTTCCTTAATTTAGTATACAACTTTTACCTATAACAGTTATGTTGCTTAAAATTCTTCAACTTTTTAACATGATATCACCAATTAAATTATTCATGCCTATTCTAAAACCCCACACTAACAAAAAAATAAAATATTTCATTCATCGTAATTCATGTGATGTAGTTTAATTTGATTTGACAAAGTTTGAGATTTTTTTTTTTAAATTTTGTAATCTAAAAGAAGTTGTAACTGTTTAGATGACTATAAATCATTTTATTAAGAAGAAAATAGACATGATAAAATTAAATTGTTACTAATTTTAAAATATGTCTTCTTTTTTTTGGAACGAACTAAGAAGAAACATATTTAAATTGAGAAATAGGAAATAAATAAGAGATAATTTAACACATATATATATATATATATATATATATATATATTATATATATATATATTGACAGTGTAATTATTCTCACATTAAACATTATATTTTAACATGCATGCAGCTCGCCTCATTTTACATGTTACCAATTCCACTTATTGGTTATGAACGTTTATTTTGGTAATCTCTTAAATAAACTGACCACACTATTAATATACATGCAATTTTGATGGGGAATAAGCTTATCAAAATATTTTTAATGGACTTTTTGTTAGGAATCTTATAATTTTAATGACGTTTCAACATAGCGTTCATCCAAAATTAATTAAAAAAATGTGATGTTTATCATATAGAAATTAAAAATATTAGTTTGGAGCTAATTTTGCATGATGTTATGAAGAAGCAGTAAAATAGAAAACACAATCATAACAGGGAATTACATGCTTGTAAGTGAAGTGGGATCAATGATAACCTTGCCATTCTTACTTTTTAATAATATAATTAGTAGTAGTATAAGAAGCCGCATTATATTAATATCTTCTTCTAATATTTTGATTTGAAACAAATTAATTAACTTCTATTATTTCTTTAATGAGCTGATAAGATGCCATGATTAACGAAATAATCATATTATTACAATTCTTAATTAGCAATCTTATTATAAGAATTGTTTCCCACAAATCAAATTATCAAAATATATTAGATGGTCCCACGCAGTATTGCTAGAAGATTTATCTAGACTTTGTTATCGATTTTGCCTATTTATTTCAAGATTTACGGATAACAAAAAAAAAAAAAATCTTTCTAAATTGGGTATAATCAAGAGAAAGTTAATAAGAAATGAATAATACTCTCATCTTTTACTTTTATTAGTCACGTTTTGTCATATGAGTGACGGTTTGACTAGTATTTGAAGTTAAATTGCATCAAATTAATTCAATATTGTTCGAAGTTTATACATTTGACTGTGAAAATGAAACATGACAAGTAAGAGTGAGCGAAATGAATCTTTTTAAAGTATTTGCGTGATTGAAGTGGATATATAAGTATTATTTAATATCCTAAAAGATGGCACGTGCGATATGTTCTTCAAATGACTAAGAATATTGCTTTTTTGTTTATTAAATGAATTTGATTAGATGAATATATATAAGGCCTACAAAAGTACGCATTTGAAGTGATCCATTCTTAATTGGAGAGTCCATAGAAATTAATCATGGTACCATAATAATTAATTTGATGTATTTGGGCAGAATGAAAATAGGAAAGATAATTCTTGCCAATAATTAATCAGTGTATTTCCACATGCCAAAAGAAGATGAATACTAAGGTTTTGCAAATTAATTTTGAAAAACCATAAAGTTAATTCTAACCAGTAAATTATTGCATATCAAAAAATGAAAGAAGTTGATATTGAAAAACCAGATTCTTTTTTCATTAATTGTGATATTTATGTGATTAACATTCTCATTTTTCTTATAAAAATGTGGTCAAAGTCACTTTAAAATAGTCCATAAGATCATAAAGAGACCTCAAAATGAAATTTTACTGGTTCACAATATTATGATTTGTTCAATATTATGATTTGTTCGACTTGTCTATTGGATTAGAACTTTTTAGTAGGCAAAAGCTGAGAGGGAAAAAACAACTTAGGTTACAATGAATAAATTAAAAGAAATTATCAAATTACATAACGTTCCTATCATATTTACTTGGATACATGTTTTGTATATATAGATACATTTTTTTTCCGAGTAGATACACTAGAATAAGGAGAGAGGCAAACAATAATAGGAGGGAGGCAACAAGATTTGTTGATATATCATATATACATGCGAATCACACTAGATACATATATCTCTATGTATTTAGTGTGATTCACACATATCTGTAATATCAGATGCATAGAAGAGTGACAAGCGAAATGGGAGAAGATGAGCGAGATTTGTCTATATATTTCAGATAATGCGAATTCACTTTCATACAGTATATCTATAAATAAGCTTAATTTTAATTTTATATATCCTGATATACGCGTAGCTTGATGCATTAAGACGCACCAAAATATAATAATATTTGTAATATTATAAATTAATGTGTTTCTAAACAATTAACTAATAGTGGAATTGATCTATGTTACCTAATAAATTAAGCATGTGATGATGTCCAGAACCTCTCACTAGAATTTATTATGTTTGTAAACTAAACAAAAATGGGAAACCTCAGCGAAAAATAAATAAATTTTGAAACAGTTGGAATCCAAAAGGGACATAAAGTTACTGACCTATGATTGAAATTTATTTACTTTTAATTTAAATCATTAGGTTCGAATTTTTTAAAAAATTATTTTTTTAAAAAAATACTAATTTTATAAATAAAATTTCAATGTGTAAATTAAAATTGAGCCGGATTCTGAGAACCAAACATCGAAGGTGAAACCAAAAGGGAAAAGGTCACATTCAGTTAACATTCCACCCTCCTTTTTGTTACTGTTTGTGTTGTCTCTTTTTTGAATATTTTTGTTGTAATAATACTATTGTTACGATTATTCTTCTGTCTACGTATACTGTAGGAAGCGACCATACAATATATAAAAAAAAGATTACAAACGAATCAAGTTGCAGTCAAAATCTTTCTTTTTTCCACACCACTTATTGGGCGCGTGCAGAGCACATTTTAAAACACTTTTTTTCCTCTTAATTTGAAAAGGTTATTTATTATTTTTTATAGTGAAAATAGAAAAAAAAATAGTTTTTGGTTTGTTTTCAATGGAAACAGAATATTTAAAAAATTAAGCTATATTTGAACATGAAATAAATTGAGTGTTTCTTTAGTTTTTTTGAGTAATTTAAAAATATTTGAGTATTTTTTAAATTTTTTTGAAAAAACTTAAAAATAAGTTAAAATTTTATGATCAAACATGTTTTCTAGAGTTAGAGTTCGATATCTAATTGAAACAAAATATATATTTTTCTTAACAACTACTCTTAACATAACCGGATATTGAACAAAAAAAAAAACTATAGAGGAATACTAATTTGAAGAAAATATAAAAGAATTCCAAAAGAAAGTGATTCTTTTTCCCAAAGGATTTCAAATTCAAACGTAATTTTGATCTTATCATCAAGTGATGTAATACAAGTACAACAATAATTTTTATTTAAATAGGTTAACGTTGTGTAAAAGTTTTTGTTCTGTGATTGCACGTTTTTTTTGGGGCATATTTCGTTTAGGTATTACTAAGTATTTTTTAATAATTAATTAAAAATAAAAATAAACAGACTTAATATTTTATTGAATTCACTACTCTTAAATAAAAGTTATGGTTAAAATTTAAATATAGAAAAAATTATACATTATTCATAAAAGTGAACATTATTTCTTAATATAATCTATGTAATCACTGAGATATGTCTCACCATTTATTTTCTTAGATTCTATTACTTGAATAGTATGTCCTTTATTCACATATATAAACTTGTTTCATGTTCCATGTAAATTTTAAAATGCATTGAAAATACGTGGAAAGGTTTCCACATAACTATAATATCATTCATATTTAGGTGTTTGATGATGTGGCTTCATTTTATGATATGAAATTATGAGAGAAATTCGTTTGGATATTTGATTTTACATATAAATCTTAAATTCTCCAAAATTCATAATTTGAAATTTATCAAATATAAAAATTGATTCACAAATTTATATTTTTATCAAAATATCCATATTTAATTTACATATATTTACTATCAGTTGTTTCATAGGTAAACATTTACCATTCATATCATTGCTTAAAAATCGTTTATATCTCAAATAACGATTATTCTTGCCATTATAACATTATTTTTACTTCAAATCAATTCTTACATTATCATTTATATTCACCTAATTCATTATTTTTTATTTAAATTATTATTACTTCATTCATATCAATATTTAATACAAATAATTTCCCATCATTATATTGAGTGAACAAGACTTACCACTATGGTATTAATTGAAAAATAAATTTCTTAGCTACTAACAACTTGAACACTATAATCTATGTTCAATTTTTTTTAATTGAATTAAGGTGTGATCAATGACTATGGTATGCTTTAGAATACCTTTTTTGATGGTGTTATGCAATTTTTACAATTTTTGCTTATTTGGTAAGATTGTATAAATAATTGAGACAATTTTAATAGTTTTACAACTTATCAGATTTTTATGTTTATGAAAAAACAAACGATACAAAAAATTCAAATCGCGTGTCCAAACAAAACTTTAACTTCATCTCATGATTTCGTATCATATTTTTTAACCGGACATTAGGTGACTCAAGAACCTTCATGGAACTGAAGCTCATTAGACATAAACCTATTACTAATATATTTTACAAATATTTCATACATTAATTTATCACTTGTGTTATTGAGAGACATGGCATTTCATATGCTTGATTTTGATTACTTATTTTATTTTCAAGTGATTTTATGTATAAATAATATAATTAGAGGTAAATTGACATAAATTAATGATTATTTGATAGGAGTTAAGAAAAAGAGTTAGGTTTAGTTTATGAGAAAGAGAAAGGTGACAATTTCTCAACATAAGTGGATGGGTGTAATCCACTTGCATTTTGTATAGCCTACCCTTCAAATTCAACATTTCTTTTTCTATTTCTTGTTTCCTTGTGTATATTTTCTTGCAAGGAACTGCAAATTGCACTAAATAATCCATGCTTTTAAGTTATTTACCTATCAGTCTTTTAACTTAATAATTTTGCAATTCTAGTACCCATAAATGTAGCATGAAGTCAACATCAGTCCAGAATGTGTTTTTTTCCTAATTATTCCCTAGTATTCATACCGGAGTCCTGAATTTGAATTCGCTCAGTATATGGAGGTGGCACTCGTAATAAGATTTTTTTCTATCCTTAGTGGCTCTAAATTGAGATATATTATTAACGATGAAAGGATTCCATACCATTTCACTACAATTCGTGTTGGTAATTTTTTTTTTCTTCTTAATATTAATATTTGAATTTAAACTTAACTAAATTTGAATCTGTTTAAACGCCATGCTCACGAGAAAAATATTTCTACTCTTAAAAAATTAAAATTTCAAATCAATAATGAAGGAATCACAAATCATCCTACCATTAATTTTAGCTAGTTGTCTTCTACAAAAGAAAAGAAAGAAAAGAAAGCTCTAAGGGGCAACTCATTATCTTGTTCTACTTTCATAGGATGATGTGAAATCCTTAGTTTGTTTACATATATTGAGCTTAGTTGAGGTCTTTTCATTAGTAAATAAAATTTGTATTCCAAAAATTAAACCTATACATGTTGTTCTCCCCTTTTTCTTTGCAAATCATCACAAGTCACAACAAAGTTTTTCTTTGGTATCACTCCTTCCATTTCAACTTACATAAATTTATTTTAAATTTCAAAAGTCATATATATAGCCACACTAATTTTATAATATATTTAAACCAATATTTTTCTTTTAAAAAATAATTTCTTTCATAAATTTCATTTATAATCAAATAAATTCACGCAATTTTTTTAAATTAACTAGAGAAGAATCAAGAATAAAGAACTTTTCCATCTTTCTACTCGACTCTATAATTTTATGAACACTGCTTTAAAGAATGAGTCATTGTCATCCTCCTATCTGAAAATTGATAGCTAATGCGCTCTACTCATTGAACAAATAGGGTTCCATGACCGGTGGAGATGCTAAAGTCATCCTTTGGGGTGATTTCAACTTTTTTACGGGACAGAGATGATGAGATCGTTCATGAATTTTTTTATTCTTTTGCTCAATGAATTAAAGGTTGATAATCCATTGAGCTATTCACAAGGTTTAACTTGATCCTCTTCCCAAGAGATTCCAAATGAAGGAATCCTAAGGGAGTCACTGATTTCAGTTATGATTTAATGTGAAAAACAGTTTAAGTTAAAAATTATCGATTATATTTTAAATCAAAATAGCAATAAATCGAATATTATAACTATATATAAAGATAAAAAGCTTCGTAAACACCTTCACTTAGAAATAGAATAATTTTCCAAAAAAATAAATTTAATTTTATTGAGTATTGAATTATATTAAATTTTAAATTTCAAATTTCGATTCTCTCAATAAAAAAAAACTACAATTCCAAATTTGAATATAACAAAACAATAATGGCCCAAAAGGTAAATAGCCAAAAGACAAGGGATTCCTCTCACCAAACAACCTTTGGCATTAACCCCTAACATGTATACAACATATGATTAAGACGTATGCTAGAATTATTTTCTTTTTACATTTTTTTCAAAAAAATAATTAAAGACAACATGAGATATTCAAAATACAATACCTAATATTAAAGATTTTCAAATTTTCATAAAAAATAAAAAATCAAAACACATACTAATTTATTTTAAAAGAAAAAAAAAAATACACACTAAAATCAAATCTAAACGACAATAACCTTTTACAAGAAAGTTCAGAATATTCTTCACATATTATTATTATTATTATTTTAAAAATAAAATGTAATTTTCCCTTCAAAAAATAAAAATGAATTTTGTAATAAACAATTACAAAGACCAAAATCCAAAAGAAATGGCAAAAGAAAAAGACAAAAGCAAGGCTTAAAGAAAAGCCCCCCCTCAAATAATGAAGAAGCAGATGTGTTGAGAGCCATTAGATTTTGCAGGCTCACCATTTTTCATCACTAACAAAGAAGCCATTGGAGAATCCCAATGCTACCTTCACCCCACCCCCACCCCCACCCCCCCCCACCCCCACCCCATATTACTTCACTGTAATTTCAGTTTTCATTTCATCTTCACCCAACCACCTCTCTGTTTTTAAACCCCCCAAAAACCAAGCTTAAAATCTTGATTAGTGATAAAGAACTGTTTTTTTTTTTTTTCATCTTCTTCAACTCTTCCTGGATCTGAAAAAAAGATATTTTATTACTTCAAGAGGGGGTTTATTTAATATTTTTGTTTATAAATAAATTATTCAATTCAGATTTCAGAGAAACACTTCCCATAAATCTAGACCCTCTTTTACCCCCACCCCCACCCACCTACCCACCCCTCACATGAGTGGTAGTGACAATCCTTCAGAGATGTCTGAAGATGAGGAGCGTCCTTGTCCTTCAGATCTCACCGGTGGTGTTACTGCAAAAGCAAGGAACTGTTGCTTTAACGCCGCCGTTACCGGTGGTGGAGGGGGGATTTTTAACTTTTCGCCACACCCAGATCAAGTTCTTGAAAATGTGCTGGAAAACGTTCTTTGCTTCTTAACTGATCGCCGTGACCGTAACGCTGCATCCCTTGTAAGCAAATCTTGGTATCGGGCTGAGGCTTTAACCAGATCCGAAGTGTTTATTGGCAACTGCTATGCTGTTTCGCCGACCCGGGTTACGACCCGTTTCAAGAGGGTGACCTCTGTGGCCATTAAAGGGAAACCTAGGTTTGCTGATTTCAGTTTGCTTCCTCCAGATTGGGGTGCTCACTTTACTCCTTGGGGTTCTGTTTTGGGTGATTCTTATCGTGGCCTTGAGAAATTGTACCTCAAACGTATGTCCATATCTGATGATGATCTAGGTTTATTGGCGCGTTATTTCCCCAGTTTCAAAGAGCTTGTTCTTGTATGCTGTGACGGTTTTGGGACTAGTGGACTTGCTATTGTAGCCCGTGATTGCAGGTTAGTATTGTTTTGTTGGGATATAGATCTATCTATGTGGTAACCCTTTTGGTAAAAAAGTTCAGATTTTTAATTGTTAGAAGCTGAATTCTTTTTTCTGTAATGGGAAATTTACAGCTTAAACTAGTGTAGATGTATTCTGTTACTTGAATTGGTGCTTCATGTGTGCTGGTGTTTGAATTAGTTATGTGATTGAGTTGTTCTTTTTAACTGTTTTATTTCTGCATTTGAAACTTAATGATACTTCCTGAGGACACTAGCATTGAAGTTGTAATAATAAGTGACTTGTTGTATTGGATTTGTGAGTATGCAGGCTGTGAAATATGGTCTGGTAGTGTGATTTTCTTGTACATAATAGAAGGTTTTACTGCAGGCAAATTAGAGTGCTTGATCTGATTGAGTCTGAGGTATCTGACGATGAAGTGGACTGGATTTCCTACTTCCCTGAGAACAAAACGTGTTTGGAGTCTTTGACCTTTGATTGTGTTGAATGCCCTATAGACTTTGAGGCATTAGAGAAGCTAGTAATCAGGTCACCTAGTTTGAAGAGACTAAGGTTGAATCGGTTTGTTTCTATTACTCAACTGCATCGGTTGATGATTCGAGCTCCACAGCTTACCAATCTGGGAACAGGCTCTTTTGGCGCCTCAACGGTCACTGATGAACCAGATCCTGATTATGCTTCAGCATTTGCTGCCTGCAAATCCATGGTCTGTCTCTCTGGTTTCAGGGAAATTGCTCCTGAATATCTGCCTGCAATCTATCCAGTTTGTGGCAATCTGACCTCTCTTAATTTAAGCTATGGTGCCAACATTAATACCGAACAATTCAAGTCTGTCATTAGCCGCTGCCATAAGCTCCAAGTATTGTGGGTATGTGGTTTGAATTTTTGCTAAATGTTCTTTTAAACTAAATTGTACTCTGCAATAGGGTTATATTGAGTTCAATTTTGATGTTTCAGGTATTTGATTCTGTATGTGACGAAGGCCTTGAGGCAGTTGCTGCAACATGTAAGGATCTGCGGGAGATTCGAGTTTTCCCTATCGAAGCTCGGGAAGATGCAGATGCCCCAGTTTCTGAAGTAGGCCTCCTTGCAATTTCTGAGGGTTGCAGGAAACTCAAGTCCATCTTATATTTCTGCCAAAGAATGACAAATGCAGCTGTTATAGCTATGTCAAAGAACTGCCCGGACCTTGTGGTATTCCGGCTATGCATTATGGGTCGGCACTTGCCTGACCATGTTACAAATGAACCGATGGATGAAGGCTTTGGGGCTATTGTCAAGAACTGTAAGAAGCTTACTAGACTTGCTGTATCTGGTTTACTGACTGATAGGGCTTTCAGTTACATTGGACAATATGGAAAACTAGTCCGAACCTTATCAGTTGCTTTTGCCGGAAACAGTGACTTGGCTCTGAAGTATGTGCTCGAGGGCTGCCCTAAGTTGCAGAAGTTAGAGATCAGGGATTGCCCATTTGGAGATTTGTCTTTGCGTTCTGGTTTACACCACTATTACAACATGAGGTTCCTTTGGCTGTCATCTTGCAGAGTAACTCTACAAGGTTGTCAGGAGATTGCTCGCCAATTGCCCCGTCTAGTTGTGGAAGTCATTAGTGGTGATGATGAGGAAGGGAGTGAGACTAATGAGCATGTCAATACCTTGTACATGTACCGATCTCTTGATGGACCGAGGGCTGATGTACCCTCATTTGTCCAAATACTGTGACCGACCTTTATAGAAGATAGGAACTTTCTGCAGTCAATTGATTGGGACCTTTGAGAAATGATTTAACTATTTTCTTGGGAAGAGATGCTCTCGGGAAATCTGTTGCAAATTTCCTTGCAGAGAAAACGAATGGTGATCCACTTGCAAAAGCAGTGAGCAAATGTGTAATGTATTCAATGCTGGTCTCCATGGATGTCATTGTATATGGTTCAGTACAGAGATTGTTTTTTTCCAGCAAGGAAAATCTAGAAGACAAAACGTTGTTGTATCAGTAATCTTTTCTATTCACTTTCTTTTCTTCATATTCATGGAGAGCCTTCAATTAGCAAGTGGAGTCAAATGCTAAGGGCCACAGTAAGGGGTAGATGTTCCAAATTGCAGCTGAATGAGAGAATCAAGACGTGCATGCTGGGTCAAGTAGTATCTTTTCATACCTTGTTATTTTTTTTTTTGTTTCATTGTTAGTTTAGAGTTGGAAGTTCTATTTTATTTTTAGTTGGTGGATAGCCTAATGGTCAGTCAGAAGAATCTCCTCCATCTCGCTTTTTAGAAAAATATTGGTTCTTTTTCCAGGATGTGTTGTTTCTTAGCACCTGACTGTTGAATTTATTATTGTTATTTTTAGAAGAAATGTGAGATGGGTAATAAATGCCAAATATGCATGGACCAGATGATATGCCTTTTCTTTATGTGGAATGATCAGCTTGATAGTGAAGACCCATAAATGTTGTGTGGAAAGCCTTGTACAAGTACAAAAATGCAGGACCCCTCTCTCTTTATGAGTCTTATCCTCTATTACCTTTCCAGCTGATAGATGAATGGCCCTTATTTTCCCCCCCTTCTCTTTGTATCCTGTACTATAGATGGATAGTACAGCACACCTCTTTGCCTGATGCAACTTTATAATAATTCATTTTGGATAACAGTCTTGAGGAGCCTGCTCTCTTATCTGCTGCAGCATTCTTCATCTCTATTATTGACAACAACTCAAAGTGGGACCAATCACTAACGGATTATTATTTGTCACAACCCCTTTTATATTGTTTTTGAGTTGAGTTTCAAGAAAAGGCTGTTTATTCTTCGAAAATACACAGATAATATCAAATGGTAAAAAAGCAAAATCATATTTTAACAAAGTGGGATCTGAGTATGCAAATTGAATGGAAGTAAGACTTCCATTTTCTTTTTAGCTAAACATTTGTAGAGGATATAAGTGGCCCATTTTTTTTTTTGCTTTTCTTAATTGCCTCGCAGTCCAATAGACTAATCAAGTCAACTACTTGATTCTTTTATCTTTCACCAAGCTCTTTGAAGGAGTAAAAGACTATTTACTTGTTCATTAGGGGGGTGTCTTTGTTGCTTTTCACTTTCAAACAGAAAAAAATGGCCTTTGGTAGGAAAAAAAAGTGACACAAGAGTGTATGAGAAAATACATGGAAAGTGACCTAACAATAAGGACAGGCTCAAGCATCTTTCAATCTTGGCCATCCTATGCGTTTTGAAGACCACTTCTGATGGACACTTCTGACATAATTAATGAATATGGACAACTTAACATAATATATAATATATAATTTTATTTTATATGAATGGTCACTCATCTTTCCACAAGTGTCACAAGAAACCTCTTAACTATTTTTTTTCAAAAGAAAAAGTCCACTCAACTTTGCCTTAATACATAGAAAAAAAATCTTGATTACTCAGTTGATTAACTTCATCGATTTCTATCGTTACTTTTCTAAATATATAATATTTAACTCATTTTAACAGCAAAATTGAGTGATTTTCTTTACATAAAGTAGTGAGTTTGATGTAATATAATAAAAGGTTGAGTGAGGATTTATGATATAATTTGATAGCAATGAATGAGAGGTTCACTAGACACTGAGGGCCCGTTTGGCCATAAATATATTTGAGAAAAATTTGGCAAATAATGTTTGTCCATACAATTTGTCATTATTTGGCAAATATTTTTGGCAAATATCCCAAATTTCCAAATACTAGTTTTTTCTAGTATTTGGGCCAAATCTCATTATTTGGGATATTTTGAAAATTAAAATTTTACCCCAATCTTTTATCTTTTACAAAAACACCCTCTCTAGTTGTTGCTTGCATTGTATTACATCATTTTTTACGTGAACACCAAAATAGTGATGAAATATTTAGTGAATATTAAATAATGATATGATTGTTGATGAAAATTATTAAAAATTGACTTTAGGTAACAAAGTCATGTACTTTGTCTGCTTCACGATACATGGAATAATTCTTGTTGCATTCACTCCAAATTACCACATTGTTTTAGTGTGATAGACATTATTTGTTATTGTTGTAACGAACATTCAATTGACTTGTAATACAAACTTTTAGTTAGTTTTGATAGTTTTTAAAACTTGTGCGTACAAATCATATTTTTTTAAAAAGGTGAAATATATTTCCCAAATTTTATGGCCAAACAGATGGTGAAATTTCACCCAAATTTTCACTCAAATAATATTTGCCAAGAATATTTGGAAATCTATGGCTAAACGTTAGCTGAGACCGAAGAAATTAGGTAGAAACATACATCAAAGTGTTTTAAGCCTACAAAGTTGAAGTCCTTTAACAAAAATCATATGAAAAAGTGGACCCTTGCTAGAACTGATAATTGAGTTTTTGTGGGCCACGTGTACGGTATGGGAGGTGGAATACATTAATTGCACCCTTCAAATTATAAGTAGGAGTATTAAATTAAGTAATCATGTTTAATAGCTTAATTAAGAGTACTAATTGTGAGTTGTGACCATCACTCAAAATCACAAATGAAAACACTATTTCATGTTCCAACTTGCTCAATGATCTCGTCACCGCCTACGCCTTTCTCTCAATTCTGCTATTCATCTGCCTCTTTCTACTGATCAAAAATATTAGCATCGTTTCATATTAATTATCTACTTTTTTTTTTAAAATTATATCTCTTAAATAATAATAATAAAATAGTTTTGCTAATTTATTCCTAAAGAAATATTTGGAAACTTCATGAATTTGCTTACATTTTTTTAAAAAGAACGAGCTGTTAAAATTAATTAATTTTCGCCTGATTTGCATATTAACAAGTAATTTTGGTTAATTATTTCAGTAATGTGGATGATTAGTATCTGATGAATGAAAGTACTGATTGGAATTATTTTAGCAGTACTCTTTCATTTTTATTTCTATGTCCCAATTTTTGATTTCATGTCTCTTAAGAAATTAGATAAGTTTATCATTGAATAACTTATTTAATATTTTCCTGAAGTTAAGTTTACAATAATTGAACATAAATTAATTTGATTTGATTAATTAAATTGATCAATAAACATAAACTAATCATTTATTCTTCATATGTTAGTTGTATTTATACTTTCAAGACTAATAACTAATATAGTTGACGCATTGATTTTGTGAAATGATAAATATCCTCTCGTTCACTTTTACTTGTCAGATTTTGACTTGGTATATCTATTAAAAAATAATTTGTAACATAAATATTAATGTCAATATTTTCCTTTTACGTGATACACTCTAGTTGGTTGATTATTTCTTTAAAGAAACTTGTATAGTTTACATTTTATCCTAAAATAAAGCAATAAATGCCTGTAATTATAATACTTTTCATTTTCTTTCCTACCTAATTTATCAGTCTATTAGTCTTGGTATGACTAGTTTGTACATTATAAAACAAAAATAACAATAATAATATATTCGATATAATTTTATAAAACAATATAAAATATAACGTACGAATTGTCAAATATTATATTTATTTTAAATTTGTAAGGTCGGTGAATCCAAATAAAAGAGGGATTAATGCCTCAACTAATTAAGCACGAGGTCAACCACTAAAGTATATCCCTTCGTGCTCCTCCACTTTCTTCTTTTATTTTTTCTATTTATTTAAATAAATGCATACGTGTCTTCTTCTCTTTCTTAAATATAAAAAAATAAATAGTGTAATAAAGTAAATAGGTATATATATATATGAAAAATAAATAAATGATGCATATTAATATTATTAATAATCTAACTATTTATTCATTCAGGCATAATTGATTGATTTGATACGGCACATCTAGAAGAGCAAGAAATAATTAGATGCCGCTGAATTACCTAATATTCAAAGTTTTTAGTCTTTCTCCACCTAATTTTACGGGTCTCGATTTAAGTGTGGAATATAAATAAATTTTTACTTGAGAGCATTTTTTTCTTAAATTAATGTTTAACTATACGAATTAAATTAGTCAAGCTATAGATATTGATATCAAACACAAAATAAAAAACTTTTTTATTTTTTGTTTTGAGAGTTTTATACGGGAGAAGCATAAATAAGGAATTAAAATTCGCTGCAATCATCATCAAAGTTAAAATAAATTTGTTTTGATAAAATCATTTATATTCACGCAAGTATCTAAAGTCCGCTTTAGACCATATGCTTTAAAATTTTCAATTTTGTAAATATTATATCAAGTCAAATAATATCACATAAATTGAAAGTCAAACTGAGAGTAATATTTAGGTAGATTTTTATATTCTGGAAATACTGAGACTTTGTACTTGTTATTAGTTCGGCCTGCGTTGTGATCGGATCCCACAATTTTTAAAAAATAATGAGATCACATTGATGGGCAATTCATTTTTCCAAAAAAGTTTAGGTTTGCATTTTATAATTTTTTTTTCTCTCTTTCCTTTTATTCTAAAAATAAATTCCTTTGTCCACTATAGAAGACATGAATTCTTAATGAATTATATTTACTTAGATTTCTTGTCATACTTACGTGTGATGTCTGGTGATGGATCATGTGAACGAGTAAGATGTTGTTCTTTTGTTTTTAGAAAAAGAAATATAACAAACACACTTTCTTGGAAAATGTTGGCATCAACTTGAAAAATTGGCTATACAAACAAAATCACAAGCCTAATTTTTGACTTAAGTGATATACTTATTTGAAGACCTCTCCACCCCCATCTGAAAAGTTAAGAGGGTACGCTCAGTGACAGAATCAGAAATTTTTATAGCGATATTCAAAATATAAAAAAAGTAAATACACAAAGTAGGTCAAAGAAATACTTTTGACCTTGTAAATATTATGAAATTTTCCATTGAAGGAAATTTAGATGAACCTTTTACGCTCCTGGCCTTTGCCCTGTATGGAGTGACGAAGCTACAAGTTTATCTATCGGTTCGATAACTTCAGTAACTTTGATCCAAACTCTATATTTTATACTTAATATAAATAAATAATATATTCAAAATTTAGTAAATTACCTTAGAATTTTAAATAATGAACTCAAAATTTTAGCTTTGTCTAGATTTGTGTAGGGTTATTCACTCATATTCTAGTCACATGAGTAGGTTTGACAAGCAAAAGGCTCTAACCAAGATGTTAACAAACATCACATGATAAAGAATGAGAAGACAAAAGGCCAACTCATAAGGTAAGCATTAATATTATGTGTGTCTATGTGTGTTTTTTGTTTTTGTTTCTTTGTATGTTTTTATCAATCTACTTTTTATTTATTTTATATGTAGTTTCCCCTAATGATTTCCTATGACTTTAAAAAACATATTTACGTCCGAATACATGAATACTTGTGGTGTCTTAAAATGATTAGTTGTGGAAAGAAAGTGGTCAATTATGTCAACAAAGTTAATTGATCTAGAAGCCCTATTGTTATTTCTATGCATGACCTAATTTAACACTTCTTAAAGTTTGCTACCTTTTTTTTTTTTTTTTTCAATTTGTGAGTGTGATTCTGACATTGTTAAGGTAATATTTGCACTTAAACTATAGCCACTTCGTAGGTGCAGAATTTAGGAAAAAGTGGTCAAACTTGAAAGCACAATTTGTAATTCCCATTTGCATTTTGTTCTTTTTGGAATATCTACAAGTTGTACTAATTTTAAGATCTGATTGATGATCGTTAATAAGCTTCCAAATTTAAACGAGCATAACCCGGAGAAGAGCTTCTTTTCTACCGAACATGGCAGTTGGTGGGGTGGGGTAGTCTTCTCATGCTCGAAACTGAACATCTGGTGTGTGGATAATTTAATCCGAAGGTTCACAAATGGTAAGCAACATTTAGAGGAATCTTGTTATGATATTACGTAAGGAATGAATATAGAGGCTAGCTCAACCACAAAAACTAGCTGACAGGGACAGGGTTGCCCAAGATTTATTAAAAGAAAAAGACTCAAATAACGCTCATATATACCATGTGTGAAAAACTTTGATCATCTATGTCATTTCGTTTGGAAAAAAGACTCATTCATGTCATTATTTGTTAACTGAAATGACATAATTGAACAAAATTCTTAACGGATGACATATATGATGAGCCTTCTCTTAAAGTTTGATGACATATTTGAATCTTTTTCCCTTTTTTAAAAAAGATTTAATTAATGACGTCGCTGGATCAGTTATGACCACATATAGAAAATAAATTTGCAAAATCAAAATTGTTTTTTGTTAAAAACCAATTACATGGATTAGTCTTTTCTCAAACGAAAATAACATAAATAAGCTAAAATATTAACGAATGATATAGATGAACCTTTCCCTCAAAGTTCAATGATATACTTAAATAGACCATCTACGTACTCATCGCAAATTTCCCTTTTCTATTTTGTATTTCACTTTGATAGCAATAATTTGAGAGGAAAGTTTAACTACACTTTCCAAGTTAAGCAAGTGAGGAACTTTGATAGGATTAGTGTAAAATAAAACCTAGAAATTGGCTGGTAGATATTACTTACCAAGTTAAATCAATTGAATTGACACAAAATGGTAAAATGTGATGTATTGTGGTGAATCAATCCATAAAGATAAGTGCCACTGATGTTTAAAGAAAAAAAAACTAGTGTCACACCACACTTTGGTTGATATTATTTTGATTCATGACTACTTAGCTAACACAAACACATTAAAAGTCCAATCAACTATTTTATTTTAGTCTACCCAATCTTCCCATGTACTAAGGATACCTTCAAAAAATTAAAAGGGCCAATTTTTATGCTCCTTCTTAATGACATCTGTGACAGAGAACATCAATTCATCTAATCAATGGGTTACAATTTGATTATTTTTTTGGGTGGGGCAAGGTGATAAAGTGGTGATTTTATCACTTATCCAGCGTCATTTGCTTATGCTTTTGTAGTTTTTAGCATATAATTAAGCTAAATCAGATGAAATTTGTCACGTTTTAAGTTTGTGGAAGGCCAAAAATAATGAAAATGAAGTGAAAAAGAGATAAATACTCGAAATCGAAACGGTGAACCGGGCGATCAATATATAAATATAAATATATATATATATATATATATATATATATATATATATATATTATATATATATATATATATATATATATATATTATATATATATAGAATAAGTTTACGTCGTTGAGTCTAGATTCTGGATTACCTTTGGATTGCCTCGTATATGAGACTTAATTTTCTCCTTAGTTGGCGACAAGTGTAAATAAAAGTTGATACTTTAATGTTTGTTCTCAATCTTTTTCGAGGTTGTCAATATCTATCATTCAATTTGTTCACTACTCTATGAATGGTTCAAGATTTAGTGATGTTGAGATAACCTTGGTCAATTCTTAGAAAATCACTCCAATACTCTTTTCTATAAAGAAAAAGTTTAATCCAACAGCTTCACCCACTACTGAAATGATAAACACAAAACACAGCCTCTAAAAACTCATTGATGATATAAAGCTTTGAGCAAAAAAATGATGCATTGATTTGGACTGAGAAAAAGGAAGGAATCTTCTAATCATTTCAACTTTAGAACTCAAAAAGAAAGAAAAAGAAAACTCATCCCTCCCCCCTCAATCTTCCCCTTTAGTACTTGTCATTTTCTGATGGATTTATGTAGTGCCTTTCAATTCAAATTCTAATCCACAAAAATACTCTTGTAAGATCTTCAAATTATTGTTTTCAACGATAAATGAAAAATCTACCTCTGACCCTATTGTGGTGCAGTGGTGGGACTGTTCCACCATTAACCAGAGATCTCATATTCGATTCCTGAGTATAGAGAAAAATCATCACCAAATGGGACATGCAGTGTGTGATCCGAATTTAATCGGAGCTCCTTGGGAAACCTATCCTCTGGAGAAAAAGTGGTATGGTCACTCTCCATCAGGATGGCCTTTCAGTGAAAGGAAAAAAGAATCAGAGTTTTGAGGTTCAAGTGGTCAAAAAAGCTTTGAAAAGATATTCTTAAAGTATTTTCATGGTGGTCCCAAATCAGCCTTAAACTCTTTTAAGTTTCAAAGTAAATGTAAGATACAATACTATTAATCAACAAAAGAATCCAAAAAATAAACAATCTAAAATACTTAGGCTAGGTTCTACCTAGTTGAAATGATGTTAAGCATAGCTAGAATATTGATCAAATACATGTAAGCTTTGCTTTCAAGCTTTTTTATATGTTCCATATTCTCAACAAAAAAATGTCTAATCATCAAGTCAAACTTTAATTAGTGCACATCACTAGAAACTAGAGTATAGAGTCATTACATAGAAGAGGAACAAATATGTCATATCCTTCCTAAGCTCATTCCACTCAAACCAACCAAAGGAGAAAAATGATTTAAGTACTACACAAGCAAACATAATAGCAAGTCTACATCATCCACATGGGGCAAAAGAATTAAAACAAGAAAGAAAGCTAAAAAAAAAATATCATGTTTTGATCAGTTAACCATGACCAAGCAACATTATGCAAATCAATTATTTGTTTTTCTGTTTAGTTGATAAAAACATGATTGCCTGATAACTATCTACAGGAAAGTTTGAACTAAGCATCAGATGTAATGACGATAAGCTGATGCAGGAGACTCCAAATTGTCCCTACATGATCAGGTTATTAATAAGGAGCAAATGTCATGAAGCATTCGAATATTATCTTGACAAACTCTGCATATTCAAAGACTTACATAACTCCTTCAAGTCGAAAAGAAAAAGTAGTTATCTAACTCGATTATGGAAGTCAATTGAACAAAATATTTACCCTCGGAATTCCAGGTCATCTCCTCTCCGCTGAGACAAGTAGTGTTTCCCACATATGAGATGATACGATAGAATGTAACCCAAGGAAAGGCTGTCTGTAACTTCCGCCTCAAATGCACCAGACAACATAGATCTTGATGCCACTGTTGAAATAACGTATATATATTATTTTTTTTTGTTGTTCAAGAGATTTCATACATAACATGGCGATGCAGATAGAACTTTAGGATGATTATGTTGTTTCAATCACCATTATCAGATTAACAAATAGACCAATAAATACAATAACAGTCATACCTCAGACTCAAACAAGTTGGGTTGGCAATATGAATACTTACTGACAATGTTACTCTATATAAACTCATCGCAAACCAATATTATTCATAGTAATAATAATACTACCTATTAGAAAAGCAGAGGACGTAAAGTAAAATTGCCAACATCACTAAAACATATTCTCAACTAAGGTATCACCTATACAAAACTTTTTCTTCCATTGCACCTTATGATTCACTAGATCTGCAGGACCCCAAGAGATTGTATATACTTAGAGACAACTTAATCCTCTTTTATTACCTTTATTCACCATGGTTTCACATAGATGGACTTACACATTTTGTGGTTGACATGGGTCACGACCAAATCAATTCAAGCGATCTTCTCTAATTTATCATAGATGCCTTACTTGAACCTTCTTGCCAACGTGATCACTTCTAATCTTGTCTACTCTTGTATAACTGCACATCCATCTTACATTGTATTCTTTGAGCATGCACTCATTGATGAACATTGATTTTAGTTAGCAGTTAACACATATTCACAAGGGTTGTAGCAGTCATTTCTTATTCAAAGAAGGCGCTCCACTACAATCAGTATTCAGGGGAGGATGCAGTGTATACTATGTGGATTGCCAGAAAGCCAGTAACTTTTGTCCAAACCCTGTATTTTATTGAGAATCCGTTAAATATATAAGAAACTGTTACTTGGGAACCCATTACTAAAAGTAGCTATTGATACAGCAGCAAAGCTCGAAGCTCTTTGATGAGAGTTCAATTCCCCTGGAGCACTATAAGTGCCTTCTATTTTCAACAAAAAAAAATGCCGACCTTTATTCTTCTCTCTCTCTTTCGTATTATTTTTAAAATGGTAAGAGCCCATAAATTTTAAATCTTTGATCTGGCTATGTTAGTATTGATGAATTTTTGTTTCATTAAGTACATACCCCATGTGAATATGTAAATATATCTTTGCATACATAGTATGCACAAATGAAATTTGAGAAACAACACAACTTTATCAATCACCATAACATACATTTGTCTTTACAAATAGTAGAAGTCAAGTCATAAAGGAAAAGGATGGTTGACACTGCATATTCATTCCCATATGCCGAAAATACTAATCAGGAAGTTAGTTGATTCATTCTCCCGCTTGCAATTTGTCAGTCACCTAAAAATGACATACTATGTGAAATGTGAAAAATTTAATAGGACGGCGACCATCAGTAAGCACACATAAAAACCAAATCCTTATCAAGGTTGAGAGTTCACTTTGTGGGGATTCTCAACTACTGCAATTAATCCAACATTTCATAAGGCTTTAAAGAAAGAGAGAACTGTATAAAACCAGCAGTAGATGTTCATAAATTAATAAAACTATTCTCTATGGCTAAAACATATTTTCCTTGTGTGGATATAAATAACTTGGAAGCGAAAGAGTTACCTCAGTGAATCCAAGATATCTGTTCTGTGCTTTTTTCTCAAGTGGCGGATTTACATGGTTTTGTTGGGAGCAATTGCCATCCTCATCTTTATAAATGTTTTATGCGTGCCCTATTATTATTTTTTCACTTCATATTTGATCCTTGCCCCCACTGAACTCTCTCAACCTACAAAGATGATGCATCTGATTAGCTGCAATAAATACTGATGATACCTTGTATGACTTTTACTACAAAGGAATTTAAAGAGAAACAAAGGATTGGTAGCTTTTGTAAAATATTACTGAGATACTGTATAGTGAATCCATAACATGTAGGACCTCTTGAGCTTCTGTTATGAACTTTATCAAAATAAAAATGTATCCTGTTTGGTCTTTCTTTATATTTGTTTTTCATTTCAGCCCCTTTATGATTATATTCTATACACAATTGTTTTGCCATATTACAAAGTAAAATGAGATGGTCCAAACTTTTGCACCCCACCCCACATGCATATGAAGCACCAGCTGATGCGAATAATCTCCCAGTCTTAAATTCTATGATAAATGACTTAATTGAAAACAATCCATTCTTCCCATTCCTCATCTTACACGAGTCCTGGCTAGTGAGTGAAGGATGATTGTTTCAAAGCACCACGAGCAATCTCTAGAATTCAGTTACCTCCAAATCCTGCAAATTTCTCCCAAACCTCAAGTCTCATATATCTCCCATACTTGAAGCCCTCCTGATATGTTATGTTTTCAACTCCCACAGACTCAAGATCCTGCATATATTCGGGAAAAAATCCCAAGCACACATCTCCACTCCACCTATCATCTCTCAGGCTAATTTTGCTTCCATCCCAGCCTTAAAAATGCTACTACTTCTGAAGTCTCTTCTTCCCTTCGTGATATTTCTCAATAAGTCACGAAGGAGCGCTAATGTAATGATCCTCGTTCTCCCTACCTTGTCCACAGTTTTTGCTATCATCCCTCCACATAGCCTGCTACTTAGTCTCAAAACTCCACATCCTTTTTCCCGCGATGCCTTCTTGAACAGTCCAATCGTTTTCACCTCAACTCAAGTCCCATTTTTTTTATAAGGTAAGATATTAAATAAGAGGTACCAAAGTGGTATAAAAGGAATCAGGACTCATACATAGACCAAACAGACAAGTTATTACTCTTCCCCTCCTAACAATTGAGGAAATCCATTTAGTCGTCTAAACTAACTACAGATTGCTATTACAACAGAAAGACAGATCACGCAAACATTGATTTTTTACTCTAGAAACGTGAATCCTACTCCCTTCAATGCATGCTTTGTTCCTCTATGTTTTCTTAGGGAAGTGACGGTTTCCAACTAACCAAATTATGACCTAACTTTCTGCTATTAAGTTCCATACAAAATTGCTCTAACCTCTCCAGATTCCTGTCCTATTAGTTGGTGTGTGGAAAAGTAACATTTGATAAATGGGAATTCCCTTCCTCTCTTTGACAAGTTCCTCTCTTGTAATCTAGCTAGTATCTTCTCAAGTCTCAACTCTATCAATTATATTAGGTTTCTCCGTAGTGCGTCTTTGTACAAACCTCCCATTGAAAAACCTACATAGGTGGTAGACTGGTAGCTAGGGAGGTCACCAACTCTACAGTTAAACATTTGAGGTAGTTGTACAATGGTGTCCACCTTCATTTTCTAAGGTAAATCTTGAACTCTGACATATGAGGATCTGTCATAAGTACGTGACTTGAGAATCATCAACAATACATCACCAAATACTACTCATCATCGCCATAAAAGATTAACAACATGAATACTGCACATATGAATTAGATTAGTTCTAGGGGCGTTGCAATATTCATAACTATTAAGATTACACATTTTTTTACTGAAGAAGACATAGAGGATTATGATGTAAGGAAATGCGAGTAATAATCCTATGGTTAAACACTAAAAATTACCCCCTTTGAGGGTATCCAAATCTCAATAAGAAAATTTCTGTTTTGATTTAAAGGAACACTAGTCAACTGCATGCTTATTTCGATGAGATGAGCATGAAATAATTCAGCATTTGATGGATCCTCCCTGAATAGGTTTAATACGAATGAATTCAATGAAGATATTGCTCAACAACGGAATAAAGAGATCCACAACTCACTTAATTTTGATTCTTTTATGGCTATATATGACCCTTCTTCAGTAATTATCTAAGATTGAATTGAAAAAAACAAACTCAATCAAATTAATTTTTGTGAAGAAAACATTTTTAACAACATCGTAGCATGTGTGGTAAATTATCAGAGCGTGGTGTATTTTTGATGCACCATACTAAGTACTAACAAAATGGAGGTGAAAACTGAATAGCAAAAGAGTGATCACCACTGTGTAAGTGGCATCCAAATGACCACTGAGTGGCTTAAAGACCTTCTCCGCCACCTTGCATTGCAACCCCATCTTTAATTACCCTCAAGCTATGCATGCCATATCTCCTCAATCTTATTGCACATGATGCAGCCTTGTTTCTGAACCAGGGGGGAGGCTGTTAAAAAATGCAGTTGGCAAGGCAAACGGCAAAGTTACTAGAAGTAGGGAGCAGAGTTTAGGAGTACATAAGGGGGCAAGGGCTGTAAGGGCTGATGAAGGATATGAGGAATGGGCAAAAGAAGAAAGGGGTGGAAGACTCTGCAATATATGGGATTCTTTAAGATTTGTTGATTACATTACTGAAAGGTCCAGATTGTCTCCTTTTGAACAAATTAAAGATCAGCCAAGTACAATAATCCAGGGTTTGAGATTAAGAAATAACTTGAGCAAAAGTGCAAGTTATCCTTCTGACTATTTTCTTGGCAACACCTACAAATTGTACCCGTTCAACTTGATCTATACAAAAACATACCCAATGTAAATGATCTAGTCTTTCAAAATATTTCTAGTTCCCTTTCTAACTAGATTCATTTAGTAAGGAGTAATCATTTAGAAGATAGAAAACCATACATACTTGTTATGTGTTCGATTTGTATCTTTTAAAATCATGAATTTCCATTTGAGCTGAGACTCCTGAAGGTAATTTTTGAAGTTATATCTCATTTAAAATGTTAATGTGCTTAACCGGACCAAAGATAAGTTGGCGTGCCACTTGAGGAACAAAAAGAATTGAACCACTAAGCTCTCAGATGTTTAACATCAGCATCAATACTCGACCAAGCTAGATGTCAGAGACCACGAGAGGAGGAATTACAGCATGCATGAATGGAGGACTAAGAAGACAAGTTGCGTAATAAAATAGCTCGCTCTACTCATAGAAATGCATGATATCATAACATTCCTCATCTTCACCTCCATCCTAAGCACTTAATATGTGTTGGAGAAGCTGATGGACATAGGCTTGCAAATATTGAGTAATGTTCCCTGGAAAGGGTGGGAATTGTGTAAATATTGGTAGCTTAATCCTAGTATATTCATAAAAATATGGGATAATGCACAAGTACCCCCTCAACCCATGCCCGAAATCCCAGAGACACACTTATACTATACTAAGGTCCTATTACCTCCCTGAACTTATTTTGTAAGTAATTTTCTACCCCTTTTTAGCCTACGTGGCACTGGTTTGGAACAAAAAGTCAACCATCGTTGGGCCCACAAGATAGTGCCACGTAGGCCGAAAAGGGGTAAAAAATTATTAATAAAATAATTTCAGGGGGTAATAGGCCTTAGTATAGTATAAGTGTGTCTCTGAGATTTCGGGCATAGGTTGAGGGGGTACTTGGGCATTATCCCTAAAAATATTGACAGAAAGTTACATCTTGCAATACTTGAGCAATGCAAATAATTTTGATAAATAAGGAGGAATTAGAAGATCCTTCCTTTTGGACCAGAATTGACGGCTAGGAAAGGTAAAAACAACAATTACACCTTGATCCCAAACTAGTTAAGGTCGGCTATATGAATTATCTATATCCATTCCATTGGATTTGGGCTGTTCCATTATACCACTCAATTGTTTGTCTTATAAGGCAAATTAGAGATTCTCTATATCTGAACCTATCCCTAAACTGGTATACAATCTCTAAACAAACTTAAAAGACTCTTACCAAATACAGGATCTAACATAAATATGTAATTAGCGACTATTAATCTACCCGGTGCATATTGCCTCTGTTCATCACAATTATTACATGGATTTCAAGAAATTGGAGGTTCACTGAGACATATTGCTTCCCTGTGATTTTAAGTCTTCCTCATGCCATTCTTTTTACAACCATGATATCAGACTATGCTCGAATAATTTCACGGGAAGCTTTTCACCTACCACCAACAACAACAAATACCAGAAACTACTCACTCTTAAGCCCTCTTAACAAACAAGGTTATTACTGCAAAAATATACACAGGACCAGCACAACTCTCTATTTGTTCAATTCACCTAACACTTTTGGGCATTGCTATTATACAATTACATTAGTAAAAGTGTAAAATAGGAATGCCATTAAAACAAAGGAAATTAGTAAGTACCTTCAGAGTTCAGTCAGCGTAATCGGAGCCCATTGCACCTCACACTGTAACGGCTTGCTGTGGCGGAAAGTGGCTATTCTGCTGCTTTCTTACGTCTCTTATTTAATTTCATATAAATATAATTTTGACTCAATTGCAATAGAGTGCCTGTACAACATTAGAATTGCCAATTGAGTCCTCGTGAGTTGCAACTAGGGCCTGCTAATTTTAGATGGGAAACTTTCATATATAACCAATGAAAAATAATTAATTAATCTCTATAGTTATAATTTGATAATTATAATTTGTAGCTATAGGTTATATGGAGGAGAGACGGAGCGAGACTGGGAGTGAGAGGAAAGAGGCAAAAAAGAGGGGGAAAAGAGTGGGAGAAAGGTGAATTGTATATGTATTTTGGCTGGATAATTATATATTATACATATGTATTTGTATATATGGCAAGAAAGATTGGGAGAGGGAGAAGAGAGGCAAGCGAGACTGGGAGAGGAAGGAGATAGGCGAGCGAGATTGAGAGAGGGAGGAGAGAGGCGAACGAGATTGAGAGAGGCGAGAGAGAGAGCTTAGAGTGGGAGAGAGAGGTGAATAACATATGTATATAGGTTAAATAGTTGTATATTATACATATGTATTTGTATATCCTGACGAATTATACATATACAAACGTGACTAATTATACAATTCGAAGTCAAACCACGCAATTAATGTATAATGTTAATCGTGAGTGATAATTATAGCAAACTATAGCTATTTTAGTAGTTAAATAGTATAAATTTTCTTAGCCGTGTAATTTTCTCATTTTGGATTTAGGTGAGTTAATGACCTGCTAATTTTATTAACTCGGGCTATTTGATTGGCTTAATTCAAAGGGTTTTAGGAAAGGATTGATATGCGATTCAAAATTGATTGATTCATAGTAAACTTTGTCTTAATTATTTCTTATGTGATATGTTATATATAGTTATAATATAAAAAAAAGTTTCAAAAAAATTATTTGATTTTCAGACAACATACTTGGAGCATTACAATATAATATGGGGTCCGTTATTAGTGATCAAAGAATTGAAATGAGTCTAACTCTTGACTCGATACTATATAAAAATAGATTTTGAGCTCAACTCACCCCAAAAGCTAAGTTATTAGGAAAAAAATTACAAAAATACATAACAAGAACAGTTGCCTATGCCTTTTTCTGTTATAAGACTTCTTAACCTATGACTTATCTTTTCCTATTAAAACACAACTAAGTAGGAAGCGTAATAAACTTTTTTATAAGACAAAAAATAAGGATCCAATTATCAAATATGTCACATGTAAGAAAGTACCAATTGGTCAATTTGATGTATTGCCAATATTTGCACATTGAATTTAAAGCCAGGAGAGACAAATCGAAGGATGTAGTGAAATAATCGAATGGCATACTGCCATAAATACAATAGCAAGGCCATAGTTCTGTAACTTTTCTTATAAGGTCTAGAATTTTTGTTTTATTGAGCGTCAAAAAGTTTAAGTTATTCAAAGCCATATTATTTGTTTAAGAAATTAAAGATAGACATACTTCCCAAAGGAGGAGCTATCATATAAAAATGTAATTTCATCAAACTTGTTCACTTGTACTAATCTCTTCTTGCACCTTCTCAATGAAACTAAGCATGCTCTCTAATCCTTTCTCATCTGGAAAAAGAAAAAAGATGGTATTTGTCATTGTTGTTAAACAACAAAGGCTACTTCAAAAGGATTCCAAACATGACAATTTTAAAGAGTCCGAGCAACACAACAGAAAATACATTAAAATAAAGTTGAATGAATTAATAAAATAGTCAAGAGGTTTACCAAATCTTGGTATAGTATGGCCCTTAGGATGATGAATGACCACTGGATCAACATATGATTCCAAAAGTTCCATCCCATAAGGCTTCAGGAAGTCTTTCTCACCTATAATATCCAGTGAATGTAAGTGCAGAATTTTCATAAGTATTTAGTTTTAAACTGTAAAGTACTTGTTCGTAACGAAGATAATTTGATAATTTGTAGGGACAGAAAGTACCTAAAAAGTGAACGGAAGGGCATGTAATTGCTGGTGAATAAGCTTTTTCAGCCAGTGATTTAATCTGCATTTTCGCACCTCCAATTATGATCACATATTTTATTTTGCGAACCTTAGTAAGTCCCACTCCCTGCCATTATCACACCAAAAATAACCATGGATAAGTAAAAGAGGAATAAGATTGTGGGTTCGAGTCGTTAAAAATGGCTACTGTTTACCTTATCCTGCAATCCAGGCGATGCTCCAGAAAGAATTGCCCCCTGAATCGTATCAACAAAAAACAGAGAATACTCACTACTCAGTATCAGACCGTGCAAAGAAAGAGAAAAGTACTTAAAAAGAGTCAACTCAAAAAAATTCAGAATCAAGAAGAAAAATAAGAGAAAAAAAAATAAAATATATATATATCGAATTAAATCAATATCAATTTTTTTTTCAAATTTATATCAAAGCATCCAACTAAAACAATAAGCAAAAACAGATTAAATCATACCTGGGAGAAACCAAGAAGACCATCGAAAGGTCCGTGCTTAATCATACACTCTTGTATATAATCAAGACACTTATCAAAATTCTCATACTCATTCAATTCCTGTATTTCAAAACAACAATAGTTATAAAATAAAATAATTTTTATCCTTTTTTATTTGAAAATTAGCAAGAATTAATTAGGCGTACAACGCAACCTTATTGAACTGGTACCATTCATAATAGGGAGGGTCGAATATGCCTTCAACTTCAGATTTGCCTTGAGATGGAAAAGGCGCATCAACAAAAACTAGATCTAATTTATCCACAACTTCAATTGGCCATTTATCAAATATTTGCTTCTTCAAAATTTTCCCACTTGTTCGAAACCCATGAAGGCACAAAAATCTGGGTAATTTCCTCTGATTGGCGTTGGCAGTTCCTTCACCTGCCATGGTGGCGGCTGAATTTGCCATATTCATAGTGTTCCCGTACAATTTGGAGCTACTTTTGGAGAAAATTTTGGGTAAATAGTACAGTATCTGCTTACTCATAGAATATGTTCTAGTTTTTGAAAATAGATTTCTAAAAAGAAAACTGGGGCAAAATATAATATTGATTTCTCTGTGAAGTGCAAAATTTATTCCAAATTTTTGTATCTTATTTTTTAATTAAACAATTTATTTATGATCCTATTTAATTTTCTATCTACTTTACCGTTAGAGATTGTTTTTAATATGTAAAAATAATTTAACGAGTTAGAGTAGCTAGTAATTATGTTATTAGTAATTTTTTAATTTTTTTTTTTATTTTTTTTTTTATTTTTTTTTTTTTTTAATTAAAATATCATGTCATGGTATTAGGAATATGTATTATCTAGTTCATTATATTCTGTACCATATTTATGAACTCTTTTATCATTATTTTTTTTAGTTCTTAGGAGTATAAGTCACGTTTCATGTTTTTTAAAAAAAAATGAAAACTGAGATCATATTGTAAATATAAGCAATATTTCATATCGATAAAGATCCGGTCAAGTAATGTTTAATCGTCTTATAGATTTATGTCACGTGTACTATATAATAATTTATGATTGGGATCTATTTAAATTATATATTCATTCTAATAATAAAAACAACAAAATCGTCAATTATTTTTATTTTTTAAAACTATCAAATAAAACAATTAAGGGTATCCTACCTAATATTTTCAAGGAAAAAATAAGACTAGCGGGAATATGCGGACTTTCCGATTTTTTTACCTGCCAACCTCGTACTTGTATTGAATTTTTTTTAATTAATACTAATTTTAAAGAACACAACACTTTTGAAGAATCTGATTAAATATGTTTTCAATTATTTGAAAACCTCCAAATAAGTTTATTTTTTAAAAAATGTATTATCATGTTCTTAATTAGTTGAATTTTTATTTATAATTCAACGGTGTTTTTAAGTTTAATCTATTTTTAGAGATTGTTTCAGAATTTGGAGAAAGCATGTGTGAAATTACTCCCAAAGAAGTTTGGCGGGTAAAAAGTCAGGAAGTTCGCTTATTCCTGTCAATGTTAAATTTTTTTCTTGAAAATATTAGTTTGGGTACACTTAATTGCTTTATTTTATAATTTAAAAAAATAAAAAAAGTTGACAGCTTTGTTGTTTTTATTATTATAATGAGTATATAATTTAAATAAATCTCAACCATAAATTATGCTATAATACACATGTCATGAATCTGTAATGTCATGGAACATTACTTGACCTAACATAACTTGACGTGATCTTTATCCTACAAGAATATAAACCAATGATACAAGAGAGTAGAATGTATATATCGTCTTATTCAAATGTCTCAAGATATCTCATGTAATAATGAAAGAACAATTATATTTATAGGTTGAGAAATCACTCCAAAAATCACCATGTTAAGTGTCATTATACGTAAATACATTCTTATCCAAAATGGTTCATAGAAACTAAAGAATTTATATACATAAATTTAAATAGTTTGTCTATTGAAAATATAGATAATTCACTAATTTAATGAATTTATAACACTCCCTTTAAATATCATAGATAATTATTAAAAGCGTTTAATTTTTAAAAACCAAGGAAAAGATTATTTCCATAACAAAGAACTGGCATAAAAAAAAAAACATAATTTTGTCAAACTTGATCATTTGTTAAATATATGTGCACCTTCTCAATGAAACTAAAAGCATGTTCTCTAATGCTTTCTCACCTGAAAAAATTAGGGCAGATAGAGTAATTAGCTATCAATGATGTAATTATTTGTCTTTTAATTAAGAAAAAAGGCTTAAATTTTTAAAAAGAGACAGTTACATGCTTAAATTATCATAGTAATCAATTATACACCTATCTTTTTAAAAGTGAATATTCTTATCCCCTAAAATTGACGTGGCAAAGAAATAAAAAATATGTGTGTCAATTTGAAATTAAAGTAATAAAAAAAATAGAATCCTCTTTTCCACCCCCACCCCTCCACACCTCTTCTTCATTCTTTATTTTTCATCTAACTTGTTTATTTTTTATCACAATTTTAAAACATAATATTTTTTTATTTGTAATTAGGTTAATTCATATAGATTTGTTAGTGAATAATTGTATTTTATATTTTTAGTTGTTAATCAATTTTGGGCTTGATAGTGATAGCAACTTTATAGGTTTGGTGGTGTTAGACAGTGGTTGACAAACATTAAAAGAGATAACTGAAGGTGATGAAGAAGAAAAAGTTGATATTGATAATGGTGGTGGTGATATTTGGTGTTGAGTGACAAAGAAGACTAAGAATTGAATACGATATAATGGTGGTGAAAAAAATCAATAGTGAAGATGGGGTAGGATATGATTTTGCAATCAAATGAGAATTGAAAATGAATGAGATTAAAGATGAATAAGATAACATTAATTAAAAATTAAAACAGTTAACAGATGTTAATTAAAGTAAAATATAATTAACAAAAGAAAAATTAATTAATAAATAAAAAGAATTATAATTTATGAAATATTGTTGACTTAGCACTAACGTAACATCCAGTATAATACATCACATAATATAAGAGTGGTGTTACAATGATACTAAATTCACTTTTGAGTTGTTAAGATGTGTAGTAGAGTACCATAATAATTTATGGGTGTAATTGTATTTTCAAAATAAATTCTGTAGGACACTATGTCTTTTCCCTTTTTAACTAATTGTAGTAACTAGTAATTATGTTATTAACAATATTTTTTGGAATATCATGTTATGATGTAGTTCATTATAAAAATAATAAATTCTGGTCAACTTATTTTTTATATACATATAATTTTACATATAATTATGTTTCATGTTTTCCAAAATGAAAATGAAAATATATGTTTTTGCAAACATATTTTAAACTATAAATTTTCTAAAAGTTTGAACTGATAAAAGATTTTTATATTAATATAATCAAATGGCAAACTGCGGTAAATACAATAGCATGGTCTGGTATTTTTCATTCCTACATATTATAAAATACTAATTATTCGGAGCTATTTTATTTATTAAAAAAAAAGTGGTCATTACATATCCCAAACGAGGGACTACCACTATTTTTTTTTTTGAAAAAAATAATCAAACTTGATCACTTGTTAATCTCTTCTTGCACCTTCTCAATGAAACTAAGCATACTCTCTAATCCTTTCTCATCTGAAAAAAAAGAAGAATTAATTAACACAGAATATAATTAACATTTAAATGAAGTTGAATTAATAAAATAGTTAAAAAGAGGTTTACCAAATCTTGGTATAGTGTGACCCTTAGGATGATGAATCACCACTGGATCAACACATGATTCCAACAGTTCTATCCCATACTGCTTTAGGTAATCTTGCTCACCTGTAATGATTAATTAATAACCAGTAATTAATATCGTAATTAAAGTTTAGCAGCTGCCCACCCACACCTAAAAATAGGCATGTTGAAGTGATAAATTTGGAATTTTCTAGCTTATGCTATAGTTTAATAAGTCAAGTAAAACAACTCATAACTGCAATTAGTTATGACACCAGAATTTAGGAGTTATTTGGTTGGGGCCTAGGGGTTGGAATGTCTCACACAATTTAAATACCTATGAATAACTAATTCTTGAGATTAATTGATATTCATAAGCAAATATTAAATATTTCGAAATTAATATACCTTATATCGACCAAACAACACCTCTTTGTCTAGGGATTCCTTTATATCAAGGCATATCCTGCAAATATTCCTAACCAATATTGACGTATTTATCGATCTAATAAGTTGGAACTTTATATTGTGTTTATCGACATGCCTTTATTAAACAAATACTATGTATTAGTACGAGTAGTATATTAAAAAAATCTGTAACCAAACCGGTAAAATTGCTACCGATGTAGCGATTTATTGTGACGGCGTTAAAGCAAAATCGTTGCTCGAGCAGTGATATTTTTGCGATTTTAGTTATTTATTATTAGTTTTGCGATTTTAGTTATTTATTATTATTCTTAAGTATATCATGCAAAAGCAACGATTTTAGTTTGTTTTTTTTAATTGAAACTTCTTTCTTTTTTTAATTTAATTTAATTTAATTTTATAAAATTAGTTTTAAATTTTATTTAATTTTATTTTATAAAAAATTTAATTTTATTTAATTGCGTATTTTAAATGCAGCAATTTAGTGAATTTTTTTAATTATCAATTGTAAATATTTATAAAATAAAATAATAGAAAAAAGAAGTTTCAATTTTTAAAAAAATCCACTAAAATTTGCAAAAAGTAAATAAAATAAAAGTCGCAGAGATTTTACTAACACAATTTTTTTAAAAAAAAAAATTCAAATCATTGTTTTTGCAGCGTTTTAATTAAAAAATAATAATAAATAACTAAAATGGAAAATAATAATAAATAACTAAAATGGCTGCAAATGCAGCGATTTTCAATTCATAATTATTTTTTTTAAAAAAATCATTAAAATCGCTGATGCAGCGATTTAAAATACACAAATAAAAAATTAAAATTTCACTAAAATCGCTACAAATGCAGTGATTTAAAATACACAAATAAAAAAAACAATAACAAAAATCGCTACCAAGGTGGCGATTCCAAAATAAAAATAAAAGTTGTCCAATATCACTGCTCGAGCAGCGATTTTACTCTAACGCAGTCAAAATAAATCGCTACGTCAATAGCGATTTTACCATTTGATTAAAAAAAATAATTTGATATTGGCTCCGAACTCATATTAGTACTCTCTATGTACTTCATTATAGTGAATTTATCATTTTAGTCCTATTAATTATTATTTATTATTATTATTATTTATTATGTAGTGAATTGATTTAAAATTTGAAAATTTTTAAGAAATTCGAGTACATAAAAATATATCATCCATTTGTTGATTTGTCAAGTGGACGTGGTGTTTACTTAATTTCCATCATTCCATGAAATTTCTTAACAAATTCAATTTAATCGAATCGGCCCAAGTTGGCCAGAATCAATAGTTGACTTGTCGTAGTTAATAAAATAAAATAAACGTTTTTAAGAAAAATAATCATACTATCGAGTGGTGTAAAATAGCCAAAGAACAACAATACAACGTGTTAGAATTTTTTTGTAGGAACAGAAAGGTACCTAAAAAATGAACGGAAGGGCATGCAATTGCTGGTGAATAAGCTTTTTCCGCCACTGATTTATTCTGAAATTTAGCACCTCCAATTATTATCAAATATTTAATTTTTGACGCCTTTGTAAGTCCCACTTCCTGTCAATATCACACCAAGTTATCATCAATAACTATGGAAAATTTAATTGAACAAGACTAATTATGATATTACGATTCAAATTTTTACATTTTCATTTTCACGCAAAGAACTAAAACAAAAACTTAATTTATTACCTTAGCCTGCAACCCGGACAACGCTCCGGAAAGAATTGCCCCCTGAATTAAAAAAACAGAGATACTCAAAGTCAAATTCTGCAAATTTATTTTATAGTAATAAAAATACATGCAATATCATAAATTTGAAATATGAAAAAAAAAAAAAAAAGAAGAGAAAAGTACTAGTAATATAGTAGTCTAAATTATGTCTTTCTGCTTTGAAAAAAAATATTTTTGAGTAAATAACAGACCTTTTTTTTAAAAAAATAAAAATAAATTAGATACTTCCAAAGTTGGACCAAATTTATAACCAAACCAAAAATGAAGAAAGAGAGAAAAAAAACTAAAATTACCTGAGAGAAACCAAGAAGACCATCGAAAGGTCCATGTTTAATCATACATTCTTCTATGTATTCAAGACATTTATCAAAATTCTCATACTCTGTAAATTCCTGTATTGAAAAACAACAACCATTAGTTGTTAATCGAAATCGAAGGAAGAGCTATCTCATCGAATCAAGTAGGATTTAATACTGAAAAAAATGAAGCGACCTTATTGAATTGAAACCACTCGTAATAGGGAGGGTCAAAGATGCCTTCAACTTCAGATTTTCCTTGAGATGGAAAAGGCGCATCAACAAAAACTAGATCTAATTTATCCACAACTTCAGTTGGCCATTTATCAAATATTTGCTTCTTCAAAATTTCCCCACTTGTTCGAAATCCATGAAGGCACAAAAATCTGGGTTTCCTCTGATTAGTTTTCGAATCACCTACACTTCCCATGGTAGCAATATTATTTTCAGAAATTAAAATGAGTCTGTTTGGTAGATTTACAGAGAAATTCATTTAATATATAATGTTTGGTAGATTTACAGTGAAGGAGAAATGTCAGAATTTTTTTAGGCGTGGTTTGGGGAACGCGTCGGATGAGTTGTCTACGGGATTTGGGGCTCGTGGTATATTACGTGGACGGTAAAAGTAACCAATCACAATAGATGAATATTACTTCGATAATATAAGTGTAGAAAATTAATACTTGAATAGCATTAGATATAATTTTAAAAAATTATTTCAACGAAGTAAATTGAACAATCCTTTCCTTTTAAATAGAGATAAATCGGTAAAGTAATTGCACTAGCAAGTTATTAATGGCGAAATAAAATAGGATAACTTTCATATATAGTAAATAAAAAATTTATATTATATGCTATAGCAAAATTTGCATAATTATATTATTATTAGTGTATAGAACAATTATATACAATTTGAATTTGTATATAATGAGAAAGAGAAAAAGACAAAAGAGACTTGACAAAAAATATACAATTGAATTGGATTGTATAAAATGAGAAAGAGAGAAATTAGATTCAGTTTGAAATTGTATAAAACGAGAAAGAGAGAAAGATAAAAAAATCTGGGCACGGGAATATTTTTATTGTATAATTATAAGTGTATAAGACGAAAATATATGTACTTGCATGTGTATATACAATTTTCTCCCGTTTTATACAAACAGAAGCGAAATGTATAAGTTGCGTTTCTGTTTGTATAAGTGAGAAAGGCAAGGGTGGCGAGCGAGACTTGGGAGTGGCGAGCGTGATCTGGAAGAGGAGAGAGAGGGGAACACAAATATATATATTTATACAATTTTATTTACTTTATACAATTAGAAACAATTTTTATACGCTTGTGTTTGTATAAAAAGTGAGGAAGCAAGCGAGAGATTCGAGGAGAGTGACGAGCGAGATATTTGGGAGAGAGGCGCTTGACAATTTTTTATAAACATTTATTATAAAATACAATTAAATTAAACTCTAGCTACTTTATTTATTTTAAATTATTAATTTACCATTATATACTAGAAAATAAGCATTGATTATTAATTAAAATAGCCCAAAATGAGAAAGAGGAAACGAGAGATTCAGAAAAAAAACATTAATTTATTAATATATAGATTGTTTGGCATATATATATATATAATGAACTAAAATATAGGGAAAGAATATCATGCAACAATGACAGTTGTCCGATACCCTACATGCAAAATGACACATGGAGAATGAATTGTCAAGAGAAAAAAACGAGGTAATATCAGTCAACAATGAATTATTTTCACAAAAGTTATTAATTTTGTTTTTTTAATTCAAAATTTATTTACTTATTTTTTAAAAAAAATCACTTAATCTATGATTTTTAATTCAAAAATCACTTAACTCAATTATGAATATTTTACTTACAAATGATTCAATTTTTCAATTAATTTTTTAAAATTGAAATTTACTAGAATGAAATTCTTTATTTTTAATTAAAATTGTAAAAAAATGATCTATCAATCAAAAGTATCTTATTTTACCTTTTAACAAAATTTAATAGTTAGGATTTATTATTTTAAGAACATTTAAAATTGGTATGTTTTGTGATTTTTTTTCTATACTGTGTTTAGTTTGTGTTTATAGGAACATCGATACAGTTTTTTAAAAAAATTAAGCATAGTATGCTGAGGATGTTTGCTAATTTCTTAATCATATTATACTGATGAGGTTAGATATTTTTTAAGCATAATACAATTGACAGTTCAAATGGATGCTTATTTATTTTTAAATTTTTTTCTTAGAAATAAAATTTTAATGTCAGTAAGTTTTAATTTTAAAAAATTAATTGAATAGATTGAGTAACTTATTAAGTAAAATATTTATGATTAAGTGACTTTATAAACAAAACATATATAGTTGAATGAGTGATTTTCGAATTAAAAATCGAAGTCAAATGCCTTTCTAGATAAGAATTCATAGTCGAGTGAAATTTTGAAACAATAAATTATATTTGAATGATTTTTGAGTTAAAAATTAAAGTAAAGTGACTTTTTAATAATATATATATATAATATATATATATATATATATATATATATATATATATATATACTCTTCTTTTATTATTTTTTAGAAAGGGAATTTTTCTTCAACTTTTGACCAACTTATATTTTTTATTTATATTATAAAATTAGAAGTTAGAGGAGTGAGTCATTGAACTTGAAATATGGTTTATTTTAATTATATTTACAATTACTTATTAATCTAAACTAATGAAATAAACTTCTAGAATATTACAAAAGTAGAGTAATAATGTACATATCAAATAGTATATCGGAATATGATAGGAGAAAGTCTGGCGTTTTTGACTTTCAACCTATTTCTTTTTTAGACTTTCAAAATTAGTATACTTGTTGTCACTGCTTAGCTACCACCTTGCTACGTCACCTATCTATTATTCTAAAAACACGTTTATATATTGCTCTCTCCCGTCTAATTTGACTTGAAATAGAGTTAAAAAAAAAAAAGATTTTTTAATCTTATGGTTATAAATTAAAGTATGTGAAATGTATAAAAATGTTCTTTAATATTGTGGTTTTAAACATGGCACGTGGAAAGTTAAAGTTAAAGTATTGCGAAAAAAAAAAATTAATCATTAAAACAGACTAAAAAATAAATAAAGTCATTTTTTTTTAAACGTAGAGAGTACTAATTAAGATATTACGTCTTTTTAACTCTTAAGATGTGAATATTTTGTAATTCATATTATTTATATTTCTAATATAAAAATTCTTTTTGTTTTAAAATCGGTAAATATAAAAATACTTTAATACTATACTAATAAAAAGAAGTTAAACAAATATATCCTGATTAATAGTTGGTGGTGGCAATTGCTGATTTGGATTTTAGAGTGGATTTGGTTATTCATAGTGTTATTGATATTAATATTTGTTCATATTTTCCTAATTATTTTTTATTCTTTTTTTATAATTATTTATTTATTTTAGTAACTAATTATTTTATTATATTAATAATTCTTTTTTTAATATATATAATTTTGAAGAAGTAAATAGAATAGACGAAGCAATTGATAACAGTAATCGATGACGGTACCAGATAGTATCAACTTCCAAGACAACAAACAAATAAATGATATTTATATTTATATTTATAATTTATAATAAAGTAAGTATTTGGCTGATAGTTATATTTATCGATATTTATTGTTTTAGCTTAGTGTGGACCACGATTATAGGGTTGGCAAAGTTTCTTGCCATCCCTATTTCAATTTCTTTTTGGGCCGGTTTTCGGAAGAATATTTTGATAATTAAATTGGTGTAATTATATATAATTATATTATTTATTCTATTTAATTGAACAAGTAATTATTTGGTCAGTAATGAGCAATATGATTAATAAGTATGGTGTAATTACATTTTATAATTTATAAGTAGAGACGATAAATTGCTGGTAATTATATATTGTAACTATTAGCGGATTACTTTTTGATTTTTTTATTTCTAGTTTTATTTTTATTTTTTACTTTTATTATTTTAAATTCTTTTTTAATATTTATTATTTTAAAATTTGTAAAAGTTTATTTTTTATTTTTTATTATTATATGGGGAAACTTTCAAATATAGCCTTAAAAATAATTAATTACTCTCTATAGTTATAGTTTGATAATTACAATTTGTAGCTACATGTTATTTGGAGGAAAAGGCGAGCAAGACTGGGAGAGAGAGGAGAGGAGAGAGAGAGCGGGGGGGGGGAAAGAGTGGGAGAAAGGTGAATTGTATATGTATATTGGTTAGATAATTGTATATTATACATACGTAGTTGTATATATGGAAGAGAAATTGGGAGAGGGAGGAGAGAGGCGAGCGATACTGGGAGAAAGAGGAGAGAGGCAATCGAGATGGAGAGAGCCGAGCGAGAGAGGGCAGAGAGTGTGAGAGAGGTGAATTGTATATATATATATATTTGTATATAACTATATATTATACATATACATTTGTATAAATGGCGAGCGAGATTGAGAGAGAGAGAAGAGAGGCGAGCGAGATTAAGAGAGGAGGAGAGAGGCGAGCGAGAGAGGGAAGAGAGTGGAAGAGAGGTGAATTGTATATGTATATAGGCTAACATTGTATATTATACATATTTATTTGTATATCTTGGCGAATTATACATATACAAACATGACTAATTATACAAACTGAATTCAGCGCACGTAATTAATGTATAATGTTAGCCGCGAATGGTAATTATAGCAAACTATAGCCATGATGAGTAATTAAATAATATAAGTTTGTTTATTCGCGTAATTTTTCCTATTATATTTTATTTTCTTCTTGTTCTCAGCCTCACTTTATGTGATTTTATTCAATTTTTCGTATTATTATCTCTTTCTTTATGCCATGTTTATTTTTTCATTAGCATACTTTCATTAATATTTCAATTTTTAAATTAAAATAAAATTTATTATTCAATAAGGTTATATACTTGAGTTTTTTTTTACTATTTTTTTTTTTAAAATCATATTTATGCGTCATATTTTGAATTTTACTATAGGATTATTATGACAATTTTTTTATTTTGAATTATAAGTTATAATGTATTTCAATTTCATTTGTTTTAGTAAAATTGAATTCACACTGCACGTCATTTTTTAACTAGACTTGATAAATTATACTTTGTCAAACATTTAATAATTTATGACATTTTATTTACATAGTATTCTTTTAATCAAACATGCATTTCACGATGTTTGTAGAAATTTCATACTTTGAGTTTATGATCAATTCAATTGAAATATATTAATTTGAAAAAACATCAATCAATTATTTTTCATAATATTAGTTAAAGAAAATGTTTATTAATTAATATATTTTAAAATGAATATTTATCTTAATTATTAATTTCATGTCATTTATAAAGATTCTTATTTGTCCAGTATAATTTTTTAAAAAATAATTTAGTTTAATTTTTAAAATTTAGTAAAATTTATTATTGCAATTGTGCATCCAAACAAAACATGTGTAATTGCATGTTATATTCGACAAAACATATATAATTACACTCTGATAACTAAACAAATTTGAGTAATTACTAGGTTGATAATTACTGCCCTAGTAATTACACTTCTAATTGCCAAATGACATACCCTCAGTTTCAAATTTCAAACTAAAATATCTTTCGATCATTTATCTAAATTAGAAGTGTCCCGAGTAGTGTTAAAGTAGTTCTAATATCTTAATTTGATTAGGCGAAAAGAAATTTTAACAATAATATAACGGAAAAATGAGGAAAAGGGTTCTATGTTCTTTAGTGAAATCGTTTCTAAATTCTATGAAAAATGGAGAAAATTGGGAAAAATTAGAGGTAAATTTATTAACCTACGTAATATGAGTGAAACTCTATTGACTTATATGGCATGTCATGTGATATCCACATGACGTTTAACCAATTCTGTTAATAAAAAAATATTTTTGATCCTATAATTTAATGATAAAATATATTTGAGCCAAAATTTACTTTACAAATATATTTAAGTTATTTTTTATAATTCAAAATAATCTTTTCTGAGGTAAAGATAGAAAAACTACTTCTAAAAACTCTCGTAGAAGTAAGTTGGTAAAAAGATATAGAGAAACTGCATGTTTATTTAATTTTATTTGTTTTAGGAGGTGAACGGTCATCGAAATTGACACATAACTTTATCCTGCGTGGCATCAAATCATTGGTTGAGCTTACCCATCAACCCAATAAGCAGTTTGGTCTACATTTGAGCACAACTCATATTATTGGCAAATTAACAGCCGTTAGATTGTTTAATCGAACGGTGAACATGCACTATCAACGTCATCAGATATACCAAATGAAAAAGGTAACAGGCTGTGACTCACAGCAATTTTCTTGTAACCGAACAGAAAATTCGAGTTCTCGACGATCTTTGGCAGCAAGTTTCATTCCCTGTACGATAGTTTCAAGTTTTTCTTAGGGTTTCGAGGTTTCTTCAGTACTCTCTTTCAATGGCTTCTAGCTCTCATAGAGGCGGTGATTTCTACGGGGCTGCTTCATATAGATCCAGGTATTTACGGAAATAAAGTTTTTTTTAATCATTTTCTAAATTACACTTTCTTTTGGTTTATTTTTGAGGAAATTAAGTTGTTTAATGTGTTGGATTAATCAGAGATGGATTGAGCACGAGGCAAGTAGGTAGTGCAGATGAGATACAGTTGCGGATTGATCCGATGCATGGAGATTTAGATGATGAGATCACAGGTCTTCGCAAGCAAGTAAAACAGCTCAGAAATGTATGTTTCCCCAACACTTTGTCTTTGTTTCCGATTTTGGTTTTGTAGGAGAATAGCTATTGCATAACTGGTGGCGTTTGTACGATTAATTTACATTTGAAATTTGGTGATGTGTTGTTCTGTTAGAACATAATATTCATTAGAAAACCAAAATGAAACTTGCTAGGCTTAGAGACACGTAAACACGCTTCTTTAATATAGTTGAAGTATCTCAGCGAGCAAATAGATAGCTGAAGTCTCTCTACGACCAAAAAGAAATATGATGGTAGCTCTATCTTGGTGATTACAAATTTACGTGTTTCAAAAATGTTGATCTTCTATTCATGAATCTAGGATTTATATTTTTGATCAATGTCTCCCTTAAGTGAATTTTAGACATCAAGAATGGATCTGATACAAAATTCATTTTGGATATTAATAAACTACTTTAGAAATCCAGAAGACTTGAAACTATTTAATAAAATTCGTTGTTTCAAATTTATTGAAACATCATCTAACAATCTCCCGCTAGTTTCAAAATATGAAAATAAGAGGCAGTTCTAGTAATATAAGTCAATGATGATGCCTTAACTTGATAATAAATTGCTATGTTTAGGCTTCAAGTGGTTGTACAATGGTAAAGCGAGACAAGTCACATGAGAAGATTATTGGAGGATGGTATAACATCTCTTCAATATGTATGTTCTTGGTCTAACTTAGTAGATCCTTTTTACATTACCTATAATTATTTTGGTTAATTCTCTGTCTAAAAGATAGATGAAGACTCGGTGGTTGAAACTTGTAAAAGAATGATAATAACGCGTATTGTAAATTAATTGTACTCAATGGATACTCTACCTAGTCAAATTATCTTAGATTCAAACTTCATAGGGATAAATAAGTGAAATTGCCGGTCTTGAGCCTAATAATAGTTTTTTTATTTCCCGAAAATATATAATGGATGTGCATATTTATATTAAATGCTACTTTAGCTTAGTTGAATCATGTAGTTAGTGTTTTAATGATCCAAATGTTGGCTGAAATTTCAAACAGGACTAAAGTTTTGTATTTCTAGTAACATTGCTTTGGGTGTAAATCCTAAAGATATTTATATACCATTTGCCCTTATTAGATGCATCTTTTCGAATCCCTCATTTGTTGGTCTTACTTGCTACTCTCTCTGTCCCAATTTATGGGATGGCGTTTGAAAGGGAGATTTTTGAAGCTTGTGGTCTAAAATAAGGCATAGATATTTTTGTGACTATAAATCATCTTAGTAAGGATAAAATGGAAGCTTAAAGCTCATTGTTACTAATTATAGAAATGTGTCATTTTTTTAGGGATTGAATACGAAGGAAAGAGTGTCACATAACTTGGGATGGGATAGAGGGAGTATATTGTATTTGTCATGGTATCAATTTGTATACCTAGTTTCCCTTTTGCTTGTTCTTATAAATATTTTATATTGCAGGTAGCACAAGAAATTGAGTCGGAAGCAAAGTATCAGAATGATTTTATTAGCCAACTGGTATGCCATGAACTCATTCTCCCTTTTTCCTAGTACGTATGACATCTTCCAGACATCTTAGTCATTTCTCTATATATTTCATGTATGCCTTAACAATTAAATTTTTGTATATTGGAGCTTTGTTGGTATTTATTCTCTTATTACTATTACTAGATAACAATTTAACATGAACCAAAATTAGATTTAATTTTATAAATGAGGAAAAAGTTTTTAATTGGTTACCTTTATTTATAGCCTTTATGCCCCCTCTTTATCACTCTTTCTCCTTCTATAATCTAGGAATTACATTTGTTATTCCTATAACTCTCTTAGAACTGATAGTGTACTTGTAATCTTCCTTTCCCTTTCCTTACCATGCCAGCCTGCCTGAATGCCTTCGTTGTTCTATGCTCTCGCAAGTTCTTTGAAAATATGTCCTTGTTAGATATTCCATCAACTGACTATGATAATTGATAAGCCCGCTTTTTTTTTCCTTCGTTATTGAGGGTAATGTGTGCGGGTTACTGACAATAAACTGTTTTATTCAACTGATTCTAAATCTGAATGATGTATTTTCTAGGAGCTATCCCTTTTAGCAAACTAAAATGCTGCAGCTTTAGTTGCTTCAAGCCGTTAGAACTTTGAAGTACTAAACTTCCTACAGTTACCTTGGCGTTGTTTATAAACATGTTGATTGGTCAGTCTGTCTGGGATTCTCATCCCGTATGCTTAATTTATTGATTATGGAATCATCTTAATTGTACGTTACATGGCTTCCCATTTCCTTAAAAACTCACACTTATCCCTTTATCACAGCAAATGACATTGATCAAAGCTCAGGCAGGAGTAAAGAACAACATGAGACGGTTGAACAGGAGTATCATCCAGGAAGGGTCAAACCATGTGATGCATGTGGTTCTTTTTGCTCTATTTTGCTTCTTTATAATATATTGGTTGGCCAAGTTTTCACGGAGATAAGTGCAACTCACTTTCAATGTTGGTTTGCTGTTTCCTGGTATAAGTTCTGATGAAGACACAATCTATTCAAGCCATCAAACAGATTCTAAGCAGTGGCAGATTTTTAGTGATTTGGGAAGCAAGGGGGGCAACTGTAGGAACTCCGGATATTAGTCTTATGTAAAGCTTCCTAATCTGTAGAAAACCATGGGTTGTTACTATTTAACCTTTTTCTTTTCATTTTATTGTTCTTTGTAATACTTGCTATATGACAATGACCAGTGGGTGTTTACCTTAGAAAAATGTGATTATGTTGCGATGGAGTATGTTGTATAATTCTTTCGTTAAAATAACAGAGCTGTTTTGCAGATATGTCGGGCAAAACAGTGTATACATATGATTTTAACTCTTATAAAGTCTACCCTTATTTATGCTATTTAATGCTTTAACAGTAAGCTAGCAGGTACATGCTTTTGAATCATGTTGTTGCTTTGCTTGATCTTCAGAGGGTTGCCCCACCTTGCTTAGCCTAACCTGATCAATCACTCTCCTTGCCCATTCTGCAAAATAGGTTTCGTTATGTCCAACCATGCCATCTTTATGAAAAAGAAAGCACTGCAGATGATCTTGTGGCGATGGACAATCTTTGCCTATTGGATCCCACCAGGCACCCTGATGTTTCATCCCCGATTGATCTGCCATCCAGTGGTGAGCATATTGTCCTACACCAGCATTCTCTAACCATCCTTTTGGGAAGAACTCCATAACACTGCTTTTGCGGTCCATGAAGAGCATATTTGTTAATTGTGCTCCATGTGGAGATGCAACAATGTCAGTGTTGGTCAGCACTTTCACCTGACGAAGGACATTGACATTAAATCAATGATTACCTGTATACTACTGAAGTTGAATTTAGTGTAATCTGAATCTTGCTGATGGAAGTTTCTTGGTAAGATTTAGTTGTATATTTCTTCTGTAAAGTACTGCTCAAGTGAAATTATGGGGTTTACTTAATACTGATAGAAGGGAAAAATATATACCTGGTCGCAGAAAGATAAATCTTCCGACTGAACTATGTGCAGAATGCAGCCTTCAACTCGGGCACATTCCTTAGCAAATATATCAGTCACAGCAGTTGCATTCTTGAAAGAGCGAGAACCTCTTCTCATTAACAATGTAAGTCTTATAATTGGAAATCCTCTTTCATTCGTCTCTCTACCTTTGCCTGCAGGATTAAGGCCACAATAGCTCCTTGCTTTGCAGCGCAAATGGTCGGACACCTTCAGCTTGTTCTCCCGCGTAATTTGGCCTAGATCATGCCTCATGACAATGGCTTTTTCTAAACAGTAAGGTACATCTCCTCTATCAAATCCTTCCACCTTGACTTCACCAAAACTAGCTTGCATAAGTTGTTGAAGCCAAGATCCCATTTTAAATCTCAGTTCTCCCCAATGGAATAGCACCCATCTTGCGGGCTTCAAGCACTCATTTTTCATTGACCATCTTACAAGAGGAGTCATCGCACATATTCCATGCCACAGATTTTCGTGGTTGTAGTATGTGTCCGACACAAATGTTAGGCCTTCCAATAGAATAGCGGATTCTGGAAGACTTCCTCGCCATGCCAAAGCATATGAATTCTTTGTTCCATCCCTAGTATCCCTTCCTTTAAAGCAAAGAAGGCGTCCTTTGGATGCTTTGGAAGGGAAATACAAGTGTTCTGTCTCATTTTCCTCGAGTGTGTCATTCAAAGAGCTCATAAACCATGTGTGGCCAGTTGTGGCTGTTTCTCTAAATCTAAGGTCTATAAGGGGGAGGAAAGCAACAGATGTTTTGAGTTCTTCAGTCATGGTCTCGATAACACCGGAGTTATTTTCTTGAGAAAGAAAACCCCATCTTTGGGATCTTGCTGATAAAGAGAACTCAAAAGGGGATGAATACTGGATTTGGAAAAGGATGATAACCAGGAACAAGGAGGAAACAAAGATACTGATGAATTTTGTGGAGAAGCATTTTCTCTTGCTTTGTGTGCTTAACTTGAGATGATCTTCCATTACCATCAGTTATGCTAGAGCTGAATCTTTTTAACTATTTCTGTGGCAAATCTTAGTCTCGATATTGGAAGTTAATCTATTATTCTGTTTAAATAACTAGTTGACGTAAAGCTAGTGTTAGCATTTCTTACTCAAGTGATAAGCACAGGATGCAAGATTTGAAAAAGCAATCCCCATATACAGACGTATGCTTTGTGAATATTTTATTTATAATAAGGGTCTAATGTCAGAGATGGAGCCATGTTTTGCGTTAGTTTAATTGTTTTAAAAGTACTTGATTTATGGTTTCGTCAAACTTGCATTAAATTGTTCACAAGTCACAACTAATAATAGTATTTTAAACTTGGGGATCCACCTTCCATGGCCCTTATCAAGATCTATGCAATATTCTGTAAGTTTCAGTGAGGAAATCCATTCACTCAGTTGGATTCTTCTCTCAAGAGAAAAACGGATACAAATGTTTGCTTAATAACTACACCTCAGTCCGAAACACGTTGGGGTCGGCCACATAATTCTCGTTGACAACAAGGATGCTGTTCTTGAGAGTGTTGTGTATTTTTTTTAAGTTTTTGACTAAATTTAGGTAGTATGTAGATTGAGAATTTTGATTAAACTTGGCTAGTATGCAAACCAAATTGTTTGTTACGTCAAATAGTGCATTGTAAATGAGTTCAAAGTATTAGGTCTGCGAACACTCCAGTTGTGGAGGAACGCATAGTTAACATACAATTGGGCTAGCTTTTTCCAGGGTTTAAACTGGGTGATAATTATATTTTTTAATCTCTTCAATCAATCACCAACGAGGACTTAACTTTTAGAGTGGATTTCTTCCCTACAGTAACCAATTAAACATAATCTCAAACTTTGCATAAAAACACATTGAGTTAAATATTTTTCTTCACTTGTTGGTTTCTATGGAGTTAATCGTTTGACTTGTACATGGAGCAAGTACTAACTTATTTCGAGTTACTACTCTATAAGCATGGTTGTGTTTCCATAATAATTTTCTAACAGTTACTATCCATGGAGAAATGAGTCCTTGTTCTATTAGTTATTTTATCCATATAGTTCATCCATGATTGTCTCAGACAGAAGTTATGGTTCCTATAGCCTGCATATTACTCCATTCGACGACCAATAATCTTGAGACTAAATCCCACATTTTGTGGTCTAAATCAAGTTGGCTTAATTTTGTTTTTTACTGGTTTATTTAATTGGGCTCATCATTGAGGTAATACAACTTTTCATTTGTCATAGTCCACTGCCAATTTAGTCTTCTTCGTCTCCTCGCTATCTATTGAACCCATATTAATGCTGTAGAGCTGCGAATGGTGCCAAAAGACATGGATAGTGCCTTAATTCTTCTCTGTCTCCATTTCAATATGGAGCCAATGTACGCCTAAATCCCTAGAAGGTTTAAGAAGGAGGACTTCTTTGTTTGATTTTATTTGAAGAAGAAAGTGAGTGAATCTAACCATTCTGATTGTCATCACATATTCGATATAGAACAAAGACCCTTCTACTCTCCGTATCTAGAACTGGCACAGCAGCATAGGTGTGTTAGTTGCAATCTTTGACTGAATTTCCAAACAGGACTATAGTTTTGTATTTCTAATTGAACATTGCCTTGAGTGTAAGTTATGTAGGAGTCCTAGAATATTTTTATATGATATGTTCCTTATAGGTGTGCATCGCCTCGAATCTCTCATTTACTGGCCTACCAGTTATATTATCTTTGCAAGGTTTCGGATTTCTATCCCAAATTACCTTTTTGCTAGTACTTGTATATAGTTCTTGTTGCAGGTAGCACAAGAAATCAAGTTAGAAGAAAGGTTTCTGAATGGTTTTATTAACCTACAGGTATGCCATGAATTTTTATTCTCCTCTTTTCCGAGTATGTTTGACATTCTTTTAGACCTTTTTAGTCACTTTTCTGTAATTCATGTACCTTAACAAATAAGATTTTGTATGTTAGAGCTTTCTGCCTCTATAATCGTTTGGAATTTAAATCGTTATTATTATAAATTTTTTCGAAATGCAGTGTACTTGTAACCTTCTTTTGCCTTTCTGTCGATGATATCATGCCTAGATTCCTGAATGCTTTGTTGCTCTATGCTATTTGAATGGGTTTTATGGTGCTTTAACAGATACGTCCTTGCCAGATCTCCATGAATATATCAACTGTCCGTTATCAGCTTAAACCTGATTGCATTTTTTCTTTCCTCTGTTCCTTAGTGTGCAGGGCGATGGAAATTAGTTGATGTACATATTCAACTGATTTTAAATTTGAATGAGTTCTAGCAAACTTCTAACATTTTAGACTGCTTCAGGTTGCTAGAGCGAATAAACTTTCCTATAGAGTTAGTGTGGCAGTGTTTATAAACGCGTTGATTGATCGGTCTATCTGAGATTCTCATGGTGTATGCTTATTTTGTTGATTATGGAAATCACTCTTACTTGTAAGTTAAATGACTTCCCTATTTCGTTCACAATTTACACTTTTTCCATTATCACTGCAAATGACATTGATCAAAACTGAACTGGGGTTAAAAAAACACGAGATAGTTGAACAGGAGAATCATCGAGAAAGGAAACCAAACCATATGATTCATGTGGTTTTTTTTTCACTATTTTGCTTCTTTGCGATCTATACTTGTTGTCCACATTTTCAGGGAGATTAGGGCAATCCTATCTTTCTGTGCTGTTTTTTCGATTTCTGATGCAAGCTTTAATGAAGATGAGAGGAAAACAGAATAGGCATCATACAAATGCTAAGCAGTGGTTGATTTTCAGTGATTGGGGGCATCAAGGATGCAATTGTAGGAACTCGGAAAATTAGTCTAACGTAAATTCTCCTAATCTTCAAAGGGCACTGAGGTTGTTATTAGTTTATCCTTTTTTCATTATAATACTTGGTATATGACAATGATTACTGTGTGTGTTCTAAGAATAAAGTGATTATTGTGCAATGGAGATTGTTCAATATTTCATTTCTTAAAACAGGAGCCTGTTTTGCTAATGATGTTCGGCAAAACAGTTTATGCATTTGATTGCAACTCTTATAAACTCTACTACTAAAGGTGCTACTCAATACTTCAACAAGGCTAGCAAACACATGCTTTTGAATCATGTTGTTGCTTGTTTGCTTGATCTGCAGAGGCTTGCTCCTGCTTCATTAGCCTTACTTCATCGATGACTCTTCTAGCCCATTCTGCAAAATAGGTCTCGTTGTGTCCAATCATGCCATCTTTATGATATGAAAAACACTGCCACTGATCTTGAGGGGATGGACACTCCTCGCCTATTGGATCCCACCATGCACCCTGATGTTTCATCCCAGATTGATTTGCCATCCAGTGGTAAGCATATTGGCCTGAGCCAGCATACTCTAACCATCCTTTCGGGTAGAATTCCATCACACTGCTCTTGCGGTCCATGAAGAGCATATTCGTTAACTGTGCTCCACATGGAGATGCAACAATGTCTGTGTTGGTCAGCACTTTCACCTGATAAAGGACATAAGTTTTGTTTCAGTGCTTGCAGATGAATTGTTTTTTTGGTAGTTTTATCGAAATTTTCTTAGAGTGACAACTGAGTACTGAAGGAAGAAAGGGGAAAATGTGTACCTGGTCGCAGAAAGATAGATCGTCTGACTGGACTACGTGCATAATGCAGCCTTCAACGCGGGCACATTCCTTTGAAAATATATCAGTCACAACAGTTGCATTCTTGAATGACCGCGAACCTCTTCTCATCAGGAGAGTAAGTCTTATAATCGGAACTCCTCTTTCATTAATTTCTCTACCTTTGCCTGCAGGATTAATGCCACAGTAACTCCTAGCCTTGCAACGCAACAAGTCGAATGTCTTCAGCTTATTCTCTTGCCCCATTTGACTCATCTCATGCCTCATAACAACAGCTTTCTCAAAACAATAAGGTACATTATCTACTCTGTCAAATCTTTCCACCTTAACTTCACCGAAATTCGTCTGCATAAGTTGTTGAATCCATGATCCCATTCTTACTCTCAGTTCTCCCCAATGGAATAGCACCCATCTTTCTGGCTTTAAACATTCATTTTTCATTGACCATCTTACAAAAGGAGCCACTGCACATAACCCATGCCACAAATTTGTGTGATCATAATATGTATACGATACAAATGTCAGTCCTTCCAATAGAATAGCAGAGTCTGGAAGACTTTCTCTCCATGCCAAAGCATATGAATTCTTCGTTCCATCCTTCATATCCCGTCCCTTGAAGCAAAGTAGCCGTCCTCTAGATGCCTTAGAAGGGAAATACAAGTATTCTGCTTCATTTTCCTCACGTGTATCGTTCAAAGAGCTCATAAACCAAGTAAGTCCTGTTGTAGCTGTTTCTCTGAATCTTAAGTCTTGGAGTGGGAGGAAAGTGACAGAATGTTTGAGTTTTGCAGTCATCATTTCAATGACATTAGAGTAATTCTCTTGGTAAAGAGAAGCTCGTCGAGTTTGGGACCTTGCTGATAAGGAGAAATCAAAAGGGGATGAATACTGGATATGGAAAAGGATGACAACTAGAAACAAGGTGAAAAAAGAGAGAGTGATGAATTTGATGGTTAACATTTTGGTCTTATTTCGAGTGCATGACTTGAGATGATGTTCCATTTTCATTGAGTTAAGAAGGCATCAAAATACTATTTCTCTGGTTTTAAGGAGCAAATTGAATGTCAAGATTGAAAGTTAAAATCTTTATATATTATATAAAACCAGCTGACATAAAACATAGGTAGTAATGAGGCCTGAGGGATTCCTTGTCAATAGTTTCCATGTTTACAGATGTATGCTTAGTGAATATTTTAGTTGATAGAAGTGTGTAAGGTCAGAGATGGAGCCATGTTTTGCGTTAAACTTTGTTGTTTTTGGTACTTTTTTTCTAGTTTTGTCAACCTTCCATTAAATTCTTCACAGCCAAAAAAGATATTTTATACACTTGGGCTGTATTTACCTTCCCTGGCACCTTGTCGAGATCTCCTTGGAGTATCTCAAAATATTACATTCATTAAAAAAAAAAGTATAATACACAACAATACGATATAATACAATATAATATATTACAAAATAATATACCTCCAAACAAAGTGTTACAGGGCGTTTGGTAAAGTATATAAGCAAAATTATTGCATGCATTAGCTCTATGTATTAGTAGTATCTTATTTGGCATACTTTTTCATGCTATGTATAAATTATGCACTCTATTGTGTATTGAGAGTGTGTATTACTAATACCTTGAATTTATAGGTATTAGTAAAGTAAAAGGATTAAATACATGCGTTAGCATGGTAAATACCAAATTACCTATCAAAACTCCTTTTTCATCTTTTTTTCACCATAATTGTGGAGGATATTTTTGTAAATAAATATTTTTATCCAATACATTTTATTTCTTATACACCAAACAAAACAATGCATAAGAATAATTTGATGTATAATTAATGCAAGCATAGTTAATATAAACATTGTTAATACACTCTATTTAACATTATTTCAATACAATCTACCAAACGATCTCTTAAAGAGTTTTATGAGATACAACTTGAGGAAATGACCAAAATGATCCTTAATGTATGAGTAATGCTTTATTTTGATCCTTAATATATTTCATTGGATTCAAATGGTCCTTAATGTATAACAAAAGGAGTTTATGATGCTGGAATTTATGGAGTTCTTTATTTAAAGCTAACAATTATATTTAACACCTTCTTTAATATATCTGTTAGATTTAGTGTAAAACACTAAAATAAACTCTTTTATTTATACATTAAGGATAATTTAGATTGAGTTAAATATATTAATGGCCAAAATAAACTTTTGTTATACATTAAGAACTATTTCAATCGATTGAAATATATTAAGGACCAGAATAAAGAATTACTCATACGTTAAAGATCATTTTAGTCATTTTCTCGTTAAAACTTGCAAGAAATTCTTCACGGGTCTTTCTTAATTGAGTCGGGTCAGGGTGAGGCAAAGGATTGTTTTTTTTTTTTTGTAATTGCGCCAAAGAACTAGGGTTATTTAGGTCAATCAGCTCTGGTTTAGGGTTTCTGCTATAATAAACCTTTAAGCCGCAACGCCGTTCGTCTTCTCCAAGCACATCCGTTGGTGTCGTCAGTCAGTCTTGCAGGTAAAAAGCACAGCTCATGTTTCTTCTCCTTTGTATGATACAAATTCTGTAGTGTATATCGGATTTGTCTTTCTTTTGGATAAATAATTCATTATTCATGTTCGTGTCATCAAGCTTTGTGTTGGAATTGAAAATTGTATTTCCTGTATAGCATAATTGATTTATCACCATAGAAGAGGCTGTAAATCAATGTCGTCTTTTGTTTGAAGCATTAATTACTTTTGTTAGTTACTATTTGTATCCTTTTCTGATTGTGTTACGAGTAGTTTGCTTTGCAATGTTTATCTTCACTTTGCTGCATTTCTCTTCAACCATCCTGGATGGGCACAATTGGAATTTCTTTTACGAATTCGAAATTTTGTTTGTTAAGATAAATGACAGAATTCTGATTTTATCCCAATATGTGATCATTAAACCCTACATGTTTCAATTATTAAGATTTTAAAAAACAATGTTATCTTTTTGTTATCAAGCCATCTCTGTATTCACACTTCCATAACAGGTACTTGATCTCCAAATCTCAATGGCTTAAACTTTTGAAGTATATTAGTATTTCATTTGATTCAAATTTGTATAATGTGAAGCTGGATGGTCGAATTTTAAATAGTTTTACTACTTTGCTTCCGAATACTTCTATATTATAATCTATTGTGGAAGTGTGAGTCGAGTAGGTTTACTTACCTATGAAAAAAGAGACTCTTTGGTTAGTGAGTTGCACTTTAACTTGCTTTCTATTTAAATCCAGGTGTTTTCCACTTCTAAATCTATTTGTGTAAAGCCACTGTCAAGATGCAGAACGATGAGGGACAAAACATGGACCTTTACATCCCTAGGAAGTGGTATGTTTTTCTTACTTCCCATCACTTTTGACTAGATTCAGATGTTAGGTTGTCCTAGATTATTAATGTACATTTTGGATGCAGCTCTGCCACTAACAGGCTGATAACTTCCAAGGATCATGCATCTGTTCAGCTCAATGTTGGCCATTTGGATGAGTCTGGCCGATACACTGGCCAGTTCACCACTTATGCTCTCTGTGGATTTATTCGCGCCCAGGTAACTTCCTTGTTACCTTTGAATATCATGGTAGAGGAATTTGACCTTCGTTTTGTTCTGAGTCATGCCAAACTGTTCGTTTCTGGGTTTTTTGAATCACTTGTTTTCTAAGAGTGAACTATTCATTGTGCCTCCTGGGCCTTGAAATGCATAACATATCTTTGTATGTGTGGTGAAATGATTGCTGTTTTCATGGCTCACTAATCTGAGATGTGACTACCTCTCATGCCAATACATCTTGCACAACTGGAGGTGCACCTTCGGCTTGTTTTCTTGTCCCATTCTTCTTTCTGCAAAACTGAAACTGAAAATTGATCATCATAACTAGCTTAGGTATACTTTAAAAGTAGTATTAGCTCTTTGTTTATATTGGTGGTTGGCATTTTGCTAGATTAGTATTATTCCTTGTCAAAAAACTTTACAGAAAGAGAGATGCTTCTTTTTTAGATCTATTATATGCGTCTTCTTTGCTGGAATATTATTTTAGGATCTTGTTATGGTGATTTATGTAGTGTGCTTTTGACATTCATCATTTGTCTGTTACTAAAAATGACTTGAAAACACTTTTTGCAGGGAGACGCCGATAGTGCTCTTGATAGGCTCTGGCAAAAGAAAAAGGCTGAAGTTGGACAACAATGAGAGTTTTCTATTTGGTGTTACCATTCTTGAAAAATGAGAGTTTTCAATTTAGTATTGTATTACCAGCAGTTCTCTGTTTAGTGGCTGTTCTGTTTTATGTTTAAAGTTCATTATCAGACAAATGGAACTTGCTTGTTACTATTTTAGTGCATTAACTTGATTTTCTACCGTTAAAAGATAACTTTTGGAGATAACAAATATGTGCTGTTGTTTTAATGAATTGGCCTGGTTCATGAGCCATTTCTTACGTTGCTATTTACTTTGCACTAAACTTGTGCTTGTTGGAACGGGTTTTATGCTTTCTTCTTGGTGTTTTGATTTTATGCCTTTCTTTCTTTTTTAGTAAGAAATGATGGTGGTTCTTGGGGCAGTTTTTGTGTACCTCAACTATTCCATCCCACCTGTGTAGGTACCAAGTTATTACACAGAGTTGAAAGGCTATCTTATAAGCTTTTAGTACCTATTGGTGTTGCAACAAATTATCTTCAAGCCGAGGAGTAGATGTCTTGCTATCAACTTAATAAAATTCTCTTCTTAACTACTTTTGCACTCTATTTTTCTTTATTTATCAACACAGCTAAAGGACTTCATATGTGTATGTGTTCATCCCTTGGGTAAAGAAAAAGATCTTCCTGTCTGTCTTGATCCTTTGTCCTTCAACGAGTTATAAGTTAGATTTTAAAATGGAAGTCAAACACGAATTGGAGTGATTTTATGGTAAATAGAGACTTTTGTATGTGGGTGTTAATGGTGAATATGCTCGGCATTGAACTATGCAAAATGATTCAAATCTACTTTCGAACATGTAATAGTTGATGATCTGTATTTAATTAAAAACGTACTTTTAACCGCAATCAATCAAACATAATAAATATCAAGAATTCTTACAAAAACGACAATCAAGCAAAAGAAATTGGTAACCATCAAGCATTTTTAATTTCATCAAAATATTTATTCAACCAATTATTCTTACTAATACATAAATTCCTCAACATTTCATCCATCATTTGTGGGATTGGTCAAGATTCTGGGTAAATTCCTCAACATTTCATCCATCATTTGTGGGATTGGTCAAGATTCTGGGTTTTGTAATTGCACAAAATAAATAAGTATGGTTATTTCAGTCAATCCATGCTGCTTTAGGGCTTTTACATTCCAACCATTAACCAACCGTGGTGCTCACATTCTTCGGCGCCCTGTCTGTCTCTCTTCAAAATTCCAGGTACAATCTCGTTCTCGTCTCCCGTATTGTTTCTGTAATATTCTGGGGTTATGATGCACGATTCATGTTCATGTAATCAAGCTTTTTCATGCAATTTAGCACCATAAAATGCTGTATCTCGATTTTACATGTGTGACTATTTATATTTGAGTAGGATTTTAATCTCCAAGCAAGTCTAAACATTCGAAACCTCTTGATATTTTATTTGATTCAAACTGGTATTAAGTAGAATTGGATTCTCTAATTAGTTATCAGTTTTGTGGATGCCCTTTGAAAATGTTGAAGTACTTCTGGATACACTTGCTATACATGCAAAAAAGAAAATCTAATTCTGTTTCCTCAGTGACATGCCTTTTGTTAAGGGTCCAGCCCAACATTTATTGATGGGTGGCCCATATAATTTTTGGGCTTTGTTGACTTCTTCTAGAAGTCTTGGGCAGCTGATATTGGCAGCTGGTTTTCTGTTTTTTGGAGGTGAAAAGAGGCAAAAAAACAGAGAGAGGTGAGATAGAGAGAGAGCAAAATTTTGAGAGAAAATTTTGAGAGAAGAGTTGCTGGTTTCTTCTGGACAGCGAGACAAAACTTCATCTTGCCGGAGATCCGACCGTTGGATCGTACTGAAATTTTCACAGCTGGTTCATAACACATAGCACTACATCTTGACCGTTCAGATCGTCAATCGGAGTTCTGGATCGTCTGTTATTGCAGCTGGCGTAACCTGCGTTTTTTGGGTGACATTTCCCAATTTCTCTTCTCATTTTGTGTTGATTCTTATGTATGTTGTTGTTGGTGGGCTGTGACATCCTTGTATACTGATTTGGGTGTTTTTACCCTCAATTTGCATAATAAGAGTTGAAGAAGGGTGGACTCCTACAAGTCCCGTGGTTTTTATCCTTCATACCGAAGGGGTTTTCCACGTATAAATCTTGTGTGTCACTTGCGTATTTATAATTCATATTTGCTTGTGATTTAGTTGATGAGTTGCTGATTTGAGCTTGGTTAAAATAGTGGTGAATTTCTTTTGGTAAATTGGTGAAGTATATTTGGTTGATTGTCTTGAAGTCGATCCTAGTAGGTGTTGTATCCTACTTGTGTTGTTTAGTGCCTCCCCCCACATTTGGTATCAAGAGCGGAGTGTTAAACCATAGACATGGAGCATGGAAATAACTCTATGGTTAAACTGACATCAACCAATTATTCCATTTGGCGTCCGATGATGGAAGATTTGCTATATTGCAAGGATTTGTTTGATCCAATTGATGTGGATAAAACAAAGAAAGATGACCAGCCCACTAAGCCAGAGAAGATGATAGAAAAAGAATGGGAAAAGCTGAAGAGAAAGACCTTGGGGACAATCAGACAGTGGATTGATATTAGCATATTCAATCATGTATCCCAGGAGACTGAGCCGCTTGAACTATGGAGAAAATTGGAGGGTCTTTATGAGAGGAAGACCGCTCATAACAAGGCCTCGTTGATTAAGAGGCTTGTTAATCTCAAGTTGAAGCCAGGGAAGTCTGTTTCTGAGCATCTTAGCGACTTTCAAGATATTATTAACAAGTTGACTGTTATGAAAATTGTTCTTGATGATGAGTTGCAGGCTTTATTCCTCTTGAGTTCTTTGCCAGACAGTTGGGAAACTTTGGTTGTGTCCATCAGCAACTCAGCTCCAGATGGTACGCTTTCATTGGATGTCATCAAAGAGAGCATGTTCAATGAAGAGCTTAGAAGAAAGGAGATGGGTGTTGATATTTCGCAGGCACTTGTGGTAGAGAATAGAGGAAGAAGCAAGAGTAGAGGTCCCAAAGGGCGTGGCAAGTCAAAGTATAGGTCAAAGTCCAAGGATGGGAGAGAACCTACGATATGCCACTATTGTAGCAAGCCTGGCCACATTCAAAAGTATTGCTACAAGTTGAAAAGAGACCAGCAAAATAAGAAAAATGACCATCATAAAGAGGGTGATGACAAGAATACAGCTGCTACTACAACTTCTTTCTGATGATCGTGTTTCTTTGATATGTGCTATTGGAGAGTGTTGTCATGTTGATAGTTCTGACACTGAATGGCTTATTGATACAGGAGCTTCCTATCATTGTGTTCCTAATAAGGAGTACTTTATTGACTACCGAGCTGGAGATTTTGGTAGTGTGAAGATGGGGAACCAGAGCTCAGCAAGTATTGTTGGCATTGGAGATATTCGAGTCCAAACCAATGTTGGGTGCTATTTGACGTTGAGAGATGTTCGCCACATTCCAGATTTACGCCTCAATTTATTGTCTGCTAACGTACTTGATGAAGAGGTTACAAGCACACTTTTGGTGAGGGTAAATGGAAATTGACTAAGGGTTCCTTGACTGTTGCTCGTGGCAAGCTTTGTTGCACCTTGTATAAGACACATTTGAAAGTGTGTAGTGGTGAGTTGAATGCTATTGAGGAGAAAACTTCTCCTAACTTATGGCACCGAAGATTGGGGCATGTTAGTGAGAAGGGTATAAAGCTGTTGGCCGGTAAGTCTCTTATTCCTGCTGATGTTACTATTTCACTTGACCCTTGTGATCATTGTTTAGCAGGAAAGCAACACAGAGTTTCCTTTCCGAGGACATCTACAAGAAAGAAAGTGAAGTTAGAGTTGGTTTACTCTGATGTGTGTGGTCCCATAGAGGTGGAATCACTTGGTGGTAACAAATACTTTGTTACTTTTATTGATGATGCTACTCGGAGAACTTGGGTTTATATGATGAAGCACAAAAGTGAGGTGTTCGGTATCTTCCAGAAGTTTCATGCAATGGTTGAAAGGGAGACAGATTGCAAACTGAAGCGTCTTCGAACTGATAATGGAGGTGAATACACTTCAAATGAGTTTAAAGCATATTGCTCAAGATATGGCATTCGACATGAGAGAATAGAACCGGGTACCCCACAACACAATGGCGTTGCCGAGAGGATGAACAGAACCATTATTGAGAAAGTGAGATGCATGCTTAGAATGTCCAATCTTCCTAAGTCATTTTGGGGTGAAACAGTTGGAACTGCTGTGTATTTGATAAATAGAGCACCATCAGTTCCTTTGGAGTTTGATATTCCCGAGAGAGTTTGGTTTGGGAAAGACCCCTCTTATTCTCACTTGAGGGTGTTTGGATGCAAGGCTTTTATGCATGTGCCGAAGGAACATAGATTGAAGCTTGATTTCAAGACTTCTCCTTGTGTGTTTGTTGGATATGGTGATGAAGAGTTTGGTTACAGACTTTATGATCCAGCAAAGCAAAAAGTTGTGAGAAGTAGAGATGTTGTCTTTTATGAGCACGAGATGGGTTTTCATCTTTTGGGTGCTGATAAGACTTATTATTCTAATTTCTCTCATGATGTTATTGATATGCCCATGCCTCATGTTTCTCTGCTGCAGATGATCGATTAACAGGTGATGCTCCAGAGGATGGTCATGAAATTGCTCATGAACATGACCATATTGAAGAGGTACAACCTGATGTTGTTGTACCACAACCTGATGATGAAGCTGTAGATGTTCAACATGGAGAGTCTTCTAATCAGGGGGAGAAATCCAGCCCACAGGTAGAAGAGCCAACACTTAGAAAATCGACCAGAGTTCGTCAACCTTCAAGACTTTATCCAAGTTCAGAATACATCCTAATCACTGATGAGGGGGAGCCTGAAAGTCTTCAAGAGGTCTTGTCACATTCAGACAAAGACCATTGGCTCAAGGCTATGCAAGAGGAGATGGATTCTTTGAAGAAGAATGAAACCTATGACTTGGTGAAGCCTCCAAAAGGGAAGAAAGTCTTGAAGAACAGGTGGTTGTTTAACAAGAAAGTTGACAACAAGCTAGTGAAGCGGAAGGCAAGATTAGTGGTGAAGGGATGCCATCAGAAAAAGGGCATCGACTTCGATGAGATTTTTGCACCAGTGGTGAAGATGACTTCCATTCGTATAATTTTGGGACTGGCTGCCTGTTTGAATCTTGAACTTGAACAACTTGATGTTAAAACTGCTTTCTTACATGGTGATTTGCATGAGGAGATTTACATGGAGCAGCCGGAAGGATTTGAAGTTAAGGGAAAAGAGAATTTTGTTTGCAAGTTGAAAAAGAGTCTCTATGGACTCAAGCAAGCACCAAGGCAATGGTATCACAAGTTTGATTCCTTCATGAGTAGTAATGAGTACAAACGGACTACTGCAGATCCTTGTGTGTATTTTAGAAAATTCTCTGAAGGTAACTTCATTATCCTTTGCTTGTATGTTGATGATATGTTGATTGTCGGACAAGATGTTGAGATGATTTGCAGGTTGAAAGAGGATTTGTCAAAGTCCTTTGATATGAAAGATTTGGGTCCTGCGAAGCAAATTCTTGGTATGGAAATTACTCGTGATAGAAAAGCTGGTAAGCTTTGGTTGTCACAAGAAAAGTATATTGAACGGGTGCTTGAAAGGTTCAATATGAAGAATGCCAAGCCAGTTAACACACCACTTGCAGCCCATTTCAAGTTGAGCAAGCGTTGTTGTCCTACAACCGATAAAGAAAAGGAAAGTATGTCTCACATTCCTTACTCCTCTGCTGTTGGTTCATTGATGTATGCCATGGTGTGTACAAGACCGGATATAGCACATGCTGTTGGATTGGTTAGCAGATACTTGGCAAATCCGAGCAAGGTTCATTGGGAAGCTGTAAAGTGGATCTTAAGATATTTGCGAGGCACATCAAATCTGAGTTTGTGTTTTGGAGGTGGTGAGCCTATTCTTGAGGGATTTACGGATGCTGACATGGCTGGAGATCTTGATAACCGGAAGTCTACCTCGGGTTACTTGTTCAAATTTGCAGGGGGAGCCATTTCATGGCAATCCAAGCTACAGAAGTGTGTAGCGTTGTCTACAACCGAGGCAGAATATATAGCAGCAGTGGAAGCAAGCAAAGAAATGCTTTGGTTAAAGCGTTTCCTTCAAGAGTTAGGATTGAAGCAAAGCGAGTATGTTGTGTTTTGTGATAGTCAAAGTGCTATGGACTTGAGCAAAAACAGCATGTACCATGCTCGCACAAAGCATATTGATGTGAGATATCATTGGTTGCGTGTTGTCATTGAAGAGCAACTAATGAAGTTGAAGAAGATTCACACCAACAAGAATGGTGCTGATATGTTGACAAAGGTGGTCCCTCGAAGCAAGCTTGAATTTTGTTCCAAGCTTGCAGGTATGTCTTCTTGATGACCTTTTATGTTTGGTCTCCCCGAACTGGGCTGGAGGGGGAGATTGTTAAGGGTCCAGCCCAACATTTATTGATGGGTGGCCCATATAATTTTTGGGCTTTGTTGACTTCTTCTAGAAGTCTTGGGCAGCTGATATTGGCAGCTGGTTTTCTGTTTTTTGGAGGTGAAAAGAGGCAAAAAAACAGAGAGAGGTGAGATAGAGAGAGAGCAAAATTTTGAGAAAAATTTTGAGAGAAGAGTTGCTGGTTTCTTCTGGACAGCGAGACAAAACTTCATCTTGCCGGAGATCCGACCGTTGGATCGTACTGAAATTTTCACAGCTGGTTCATAACACATAGCACTACATCTTGACCGTTCAGATCGTCAATCGGAGTTCTGGATCGTCTGTTATTGCAGCTGGCGTAACCTGCGTTTTTTGGGTGACATTTCCCAATTTCTCTTCTCATTTTGTGTTGATTCTTATGTATGTTGTTGTTGGTGGGCTGTGACATCCTTGTATACTGATTTGGGTGTTTTTACCCTCAATTTGCATAATAAGAGTTGAAGAAGGGTGGACTCCTACAAGTCCCGTGGTTTTTATCCTTCATACCGAAGGGGTTTTCCACGTTAAATCTTGTGTGTCACTTGCGTATTTATAATTCATATTTGCTTGTGATTTAGTTGATGAGTTGCTGATTTGAGCTTGGTTAAAATAGTGGTGAATTTCTTTTGGTAAATTGGTGAAGTATATTTGGTTGATTGTCTTGAAGTCGATCCTAGTAGGTGTTGTATCCTACTTGTGTTGTTTAGTGCCTCCCCCCACACCTTTTAATTTCTTTCCCGCAGGAGCTTTCTAATTTTAAAGTCTATTCGTTTAAAGCCATTGTCAAGATGCAGAATAACGAGGGACAGAACATGGACCTTTACATCCCGAGGAAGTGGTATGTATTTCTTACTTCCTAATATTTTCAATTAGGGTTAGATGTATAATGAACGTGCTATTTGGATGCAGCTCTGCCACTAACAGGCTGATCACTTCCAAGGATCATGCATCTGTCCAGCTCAACGTTGGCCATTTAGATGAGTCTGGCCGATATACTGGCCAGTTCACAACTTATGCTCTCTGTGGATTTGTTCGTGCCCAGGTAACTTCATTGTTACTTCTGAATATCATGTTAGAGGAATTTTACGTTTGGATTGTTTTGAGTCAGCTTGTTTTCTGTACCTTTCGAATTGCATTATTTTACGAAGATTTAACTGTTTATTGTGCGATGTGGACTCTAAAAATGCTTGACTTATCTTTGTATGTGGAATGATATGGTTGCTTTTTCATATGGCTCACTAGCCTAATGTATTTGTACCTATAATGCCTATACATTGGACTTTTTCTTTTACCATTCTTCCAGCAAAACAGAAAATTGAGCATTTGTGACGTGTTTTGGTACTGTAATCGAATAGCATTATTAGCTCTTAGCTTGTTTTGGTAGCTGTCGTGCAGCTACTGTCAAAAACTTGTTACAGAGAAATCACTCTTTTATAATTCGGGTATACACGACTCTGCTTTTCTGGAATTATTATCTTATGATCTCTGTTTCAATTCCTTTTGACATTCATCATTTGTGTGCTTCAATAATTGACTTGTAAACACTTTTGCAGGGTGACGCCGATAGTGCTCTTGATAGGCTCTGGCAAAAGAAAAAAGCTGAAGTTGGACAACAATGAGAGTTTTCTATTTGCTTTTATCAATGGTTAAAAGTGAAGTAGACTATCTTTTTCTCTCTTCGATATTCTTTCCCGATTCTCCCCTTCAACCTTTGCTTTTTCATTTCCTGGAATCGAGCATAATGTGAGTCATTTGTTTCTAAACTTTTGTGAGATGAACACCATAGCCGTAAAAATCTTATTTTTTCTCACTGCATAGTTAAGGTTATTTTTGCCTCTTAAAAACTGCAGTTCTCATGTCAATCCAAATCTTTGCGTTGTGCTTCTGCGGCACGTCCTTGATGCATTTCAAGACCAAATAAAAAAAAATTGCAAATTTCTCGTCTTGAGAAACTGTAGTGTCATTATCATATCCAAATATAAACCAGTAATCATGAAATATTCCATCATGATGTACAGTAGACATCGGTGATCTTATTAAATTCCTTGCAAAATTCCAAACTGTGTGTTTAAATGAACCAGTGATAATCTGATCTCAAATACCATAAATCCCCTGTTTTTCTTCTTCTTTGCCATATTAAATTAGTTGTCAGTTAAGATCACGGGATAGTATAACATGAAAACTTTACACAGATAACATCTTTATTAGAAGAAAAGGGGTACAAGAGTTGTAGCTTTATGTATCGGCACTATTAATATATTTATATATCAACAAGAAGCTGCAGCTGGAACCATGACACGCTTCTTTTTCTTCTTATATAAGCAAAAGAGAGTAATAGCAAATGCTATAAAGAAAAGACCCCCGATTGATACACCTACAGCGATAATTGTAGTGTGTTTTCCGCCTCCCCCTGACGGTGGGGCAACATCAATACTATTACTTGATGGTGGAGGAGGAAAGGTAGTTGAAGGAAAAGTTGGTGCGGGAAGTGGTGTTAATGCTGAAGGAGGTGGGCTTAGTTTTGAATAGGGGGTTGATGGAGAGGGTGAAGGAACTTTACCACCATCTAGTGGTGACGGTGCCAACCTTGGTGATTGTGAGTTTTTTGGTGGCATAGAAGGTGGTGGTCCTGGAGAAGAAGTTGGAGATTGTGCGGCATTTGATGGTGAAGAAGTTGGTGAGGGTGGAATCTTGGAATTGTTGGGTGGTGAACTCGGAGTTTGTGGAGGTGAAATAGGACTTTTGGAAGAGTTTGGTGGTGAACTCGGAGTTTGTGGAGGTGAAATGGGACTTTTTGAAGAGTTTGGTGGTGAACTCGGAGCTTGTGGAGGTGATATTGGACTTTTGGAAGAGTTTGGTGGTGAACTCGGAGTTTGTGGGGGTGCAAGAGGACTTCTTGCAGTGTTTGGTGGTGAATTCGGAGTTTGTGGAGGTGAAATAGGACTTTTGGATGAGTTTGGTGGTGAACTCGGAGTTTGTGGGGGTGCAAGAGGACTTTTTGCAGTGTTTGGTGATGAATTCGGAGTTTGTGGAGGTGAAATAGGACTCTTGGAAGAGTTCGGTGGTGAACCCGGAGTTTGTGGGGGTGAAAGAGGACTTCTTGAAGTGTTTGGTGGTGAACTCGGAGTTTGTGGTGATGGTGGAGGACTAGGAGGAGGAGCATTGGTTGATCCAGGATTTGAACTTGATGGAGGCGAAGGAAATAATGGGGGTGGCAATGTTGGTGGTGTGGGTGGGTTTGAAGGTGACATATTATTGCCACCTCCGGGAGGTGTTAAATTTGGAGGTGGGGTTATAGGTGCTGCCACCGCCGGAGGTGGCGGTTTCGGATTATTCACCGGCATAGTAGGTGGAGGCGGAGAGCAATATGCATAAGCCATTGCAATGCGCTTATGAGACATTTTTTTCTTCCAAGAGTGCTTATAACTTAATTTTATGGGCAGCAGGCACGTCTAGTATGTGACTATATATAGTGCATTATATATACGTATCTTAATTTAGTTCATAAAAAACTTTCGAACTTTGATAAAAATGACATTTTAATCAACGTATGAATGTTTATCCTAATTTATTGTTTGGAGTTTATCAACTCTAAAATAATTGATTATATGACTTGCTTTAACTTTATAATAAACGTGGGGTTGTTACAATAATGATCATGGAGCAAACTGCAAAGCCACCTCAAAACAATAAAAATAAATAATAAGCACATGCCCAAAAAAAATATTTTAATTTGCATTAGATATTTATAAATACTTAATAATTTCTTTATTTACCCATCTAAATAAAATTATCAAATCCACGTGAATTCGTAATCAACTCTACATCGATCCTCTGGTGATTATAATTTATATTTGTCTCACAACCAACTCTAGATCGACCCTAGTGGTGGATAGAATTTGTATTTGTTACTCTCTCCGTTTAAAAAAGAATTACCCTATTTTCTTTTTAGTCTGTTTAAAAAATAATGACCTTTTTTTTTGCTAACACATTAACTATTCATGTGACATTTTTAAGACCACAAGATTAAAGGGCATTTTGGTACATTTGAAATAACTTTAATTTAGAACCACAAGTTTAAAAAATTTCTTTATTTTTGTAAACTCCGTTTCAAATCAAACTAGGTCATTTTTTTTTAAACGAAGAAATAGTTAAAATATTATGGCTGCTAAACAAATCTAAACGAAACTGAGTTGGTCCATGTGCCATTTTCTCCGTTAAGGTAATCCAAGTTGTATTATTTTGCTCCACTTTAATTTTAGGTTTATAATTTGTGCTACCTAGAATTTAAAAAAAATTAGACAATTGTTACCTACTAATCATTGGTCAACAAAAATGGACAAAAGGGTAGTAGTTTGGAATCTCAATAATAGACAATGACTTAACAAATTATCGTGTTAAACGTTTTAAATTTAATAATTACATTCTAAATTGTAAATAGCTTGGGTGAAGAATCTTTCATTTCTGTGTAGGAGTCCAACTTGAGCAAGTTTTTCAGCCGCCATAAAGTATTATAACTTCTCTATAGCCATAAAATTAATCAATAAATTCAAATAATCATTTTAAACTTATATTTACAGAGAGTTCATCTGTAATGGTATTTTAATATCATCCAATGATAAATTTTCTTTTCCTTCTAATAACTCCAATGACAACATTAGAAATTAGACGAAATTCTGCATCTTTTGACACTTGTTTAATCCATATGTTTAGAGTTGATTTGATCTCATCCTTGAGGCAGAGAAATCTGCTAATTAAGTTTTTAATTACCTTCTTTTTTTCACAATTTATGGTACATTGGAGTATAATAATAATAATAATAAAATAAATTCTCCCACATCGACAAACAAGAAGTGATATTTCTTATTTAAAAATGATTAGAAAAAAACACTATTTGCCGAGCTTTGTAACATGAGCTTGTAACTCAAGTGAGGGCATTAATGTGGTGGAATGTTGGGCTGATCCAGAAGGCTGGACTTTGTGGGCTATTCTCTGGCCTGCCCTATCCAAGCATAGAGTTGGGCTATGTAGCCCAAGCGAAGGCATAGGCTGCTTGGCTCCTAGAGTGGGGTGGACCGCGTGAGGCTGGTTTCACAGAGCAACGAACAACTCCCGCTCTATGTAGTGGAAAGATCACGGGTCAGTGTTCATGAAGTCCAACAAAAATCTAATGGGCTGCTCCAACTAAACCACCATTTTTTATCTTAACCTATATAATATTTTTATTTCAACGTAGATATTATTCAAAACATCATACAAAATAAAATTACATACTTAAATAATCACAGAGAGATCAGTTTGATCCATTTCTGTTTGGGGAATTGGATTCTCTTCTTCCTCCCTCTTCTTCTTGTGATTTTGTTTCATTTCACCATAGAAATATGAAACAAATCCCCAAAGAGAAAGGAATATAGCAAGCCCCTTTGTAACTTCAAATGTTTCATGATATAAAACTACACCTAATAATTCAGTGAGTGGAAGTAACAGTTGACTAAAAAAGCAATCAAAATTCCACACAGCAATGATGAACCATATTGGACTACTCCAACGATTCCTAATGTCGAAAATTGCCAAATAATAGCACTCCATATTAGCACCAAATAATATTTAGCTTTTCCTAGCTCAAATTCCCTTGCCTCCCTCGAAATCACCTGCAAAAATTGCATCCACAGTTACCAAAACACATCATGTTTAGTAGAAATTGATAATAATTGATGCATATATGTACCTGAAAATCCTTGTTGACAATCATCCCAACAGTGCAAAAAGCAGAAGCAAACACATTAAGTATCATTTGAATCTCCAAAATCATAATATAAGTTACATCTTTTTTAGCCTTTATGTAAATCAACTCAAGTAGAGGCAGAGCAAGCCCTGTTGAAGCAGCAGCCAAAAGTGTCATTACAAACCCCAAAACATATTGTTTAGTTGACTCGCCTTCTGGTCGATCACTCTCCGCTCGTAGCGCTAAAGTTCCCGCTCCAACTATCAATAAAACAACCGCATTCACTGAATAGGAAGTCAGTTTTTGCTTTACTATAAGAAAAGCAAATACTACTGTAAATCCAAGTTGTGCTGCATAAATAACGGTGGAAGTAGAAACGGGGAGTTTCGCGGGTCCCCACGCGTAGAGATAACCAGCTAGGCCGACTAGAATGCCTAACGCGGCTGATGATGTGAACTCCTGACGAGTTATACAGAAAAAATTGGTATCAGAGCCCTGAGTTTTTAGACGGTAAAAATAAGCGATGATGAGAACAATTGGCCATCCAATGCATGCTAGCCAACTCGAAAGCCAAATTCTTTGGCCACCGTGGAGGAAATAGAGACGTGAGATTAAAGGGCCACCACAATAGCCTATGCCAAGAGTGATACAATTGAGTACGAGTATAATTTTTCTCCATTTGCTGCTTTGATTATCCATTTCCAATTTTGTTTAACTTTGTCTATAATTATTGGTTCCATCTCGATTTATGTGAAAATATTTAAGTGTATATGAAATTTTTGTAATAAAAAATTGGTGAATTGGAATGGAAGGAGTGAAAAATCCAAATCCAAGGGTGTAGAACAATAAATAATTGTAAGGATAAGTAAATGATTGAGGGCAGAGTCGTTTTGGCATCATTTGGAGACGAAACTATAATATAGTTTATGAATCGGTTAAATTTAATAACTTTGATCGAAATTTTATATTTTATTTGAGAAATTTATTGAGTTTGTGCAATTTATTAGATTTAACAATATTTAACTTTTTTAAATTTTTTTGATAAAGTTCAAATTCTGATTCGATCTCGAACATGGGCTGGCATTAGCTGCTTGTTCTCTAAATTTTTTGTCACTCGACTGTTCAGTAATAAGCAGAACTTGTCTTGTTGTCTCATTTGTTTTCTTCATAAGCAACAAGACCATTCAATTTATTTTTTATTATTTTTTCTTTGTAGAATTAGATCATGATGAGGCTCATGTAATTATTGTTACAATTTTGCAATAGTACCAATTCTGATTTATTTTCTTTACTTCAAGATATTCCCTTTTTCACATACTAATGCAATTAATTTACCGTCATGTAGTAGCATCAAATTTAAGTCTGTTTTTATAAGCCTGCAAACCTGCACAACTAATTAGTAATTCAAAATTATTAAGGAAAAACAAAGAATCATTTAACACATTTTTTAATCAATGCATAAATGTCCAAAGTTTGAATTTATGCCCATGTTCGATAATTTCCAAATCTTTTAAATTCACGAGTCTGAATTTGTCTTGTTCAAATGTGGAACCACCTTTATTTAAAAAAAGTGTCAAATTATGTTTCTTCCATAAAAAATTATATTTATATTGATATATTTTGACTCTCTTTAGATAAATATCTAACTTCTCTGTTACTTTGTGTGCATTGTTTCCTAATTAAAAATAAGAGTATATATATTCTTCTCCTCTACTTTATTCATCTTTATTTAAAATGAAAGTATGCTTACCCAAAAAAAAACTTAAAAAGGGCTAGGAAGCAGACCTAATAACATTGTTTAAGCCCAACAGAACCCAAAACATTTGAGCCCAACTATTTTTTCACTAAATAACTTGCATATTCTTTTGATATAGGGAAAATTGTATATAATAGCAAACTAATAACCTAAATTAAATGGAATAGCTAGGGTTTGATTTAATTGTGCTCCATAGCAAACATTAGCTAAAATTTGCCAGCGTCTCTCTCCCGAAAATCTCGCTCGTCACTCTCCATTCTCGCTCGCCTCTCTCGCTTTATACACAGAAGTGTATAATTCTGTTTCTGTTTTGTATAAAGCGAGAGAAAATTATATATACACATGCAAAAATGTATATCTTCGTGTTATGCACTTACTTATACAATTTACAAACATTTTACTTCAAATATTGCAGAGAAAAAGGCCAACGAATTATACAATTGCGAATTATACAATTGTAGTGAAATATAATTTTCTCTAGCTTTATGCAACAGAAGTGTATATATTGTGTTTCTGTTTTTGTATAAAGCGAGAAAAACATATATCTTCTTGCTATACACTTATAATTATGCAATATACATACATTTTAATTTGATTCAACTGTATGCAAAACAAATTATACAATTGCAGCGAAATAGGCCAGCGAATTATACAATTTAGGCCAGTTAATTATACAATTTAGGCCAGCGAATTATATAATTGTATATGTATAGCAAATTATACAGTTTTATGTTTGTGCTAGGGAGCGCAATTACGCAAAGTTTGCTATAGCATACAAATATGAATTTTGTGTTTGCTATATGTGAAAGTTGCCTTTTGATATATGTAGGTAAATCTATAACCTTATTAACGTAATACAATTGTCACTAATTTCTATATTTTTTCATAGGAAAAATGTTGGTTTTATCCGAGCAACAAGATACTTGTCAATAGGTCTGGATTTAAAAAGGAAAATTTCATTATTTATCGATTTTTATACATTCGCTGCATATATTCTTAGTGATAATATAAAAATTATTCGTTTCTTTATATTTAAATATTTTTAACAAAATTTTTCACTAGATTATTGCTTTAACGATTTAACTATACACACGATCAGATAGAGACCTCAGTTGTCATAATTGTAGATCGTGCACACCCGCTATTTGAGTGTGGTTCACTTATTTGACTTTTTGACATTTTTGATGATATTAATAGAGTTGACCTTAGGAAAATGAATGAACGTCGTTAAATCTAAAGTAAATGCAAATGTGTGTGCAATAAAGATGATATTGTGACCCTATGAAATAATATTTGTTAGGTTTGATTGTCCAAGTGGGAGACAATGATTTATCTAGAATTTGCATATTAAATAAGTGGTTTTGGTTTTGATTGATCTATTGTATTTTGACACACTGTAAGGTACATAAGCCACTCCTTTTTTTTTCTTTTTACTAGTTAATCTAACAAAAGAATCTTCTTTATAAAGATAAAATCTTTGGATTTTCCTCTAATTTAACTACCATAGAGATTGACAATGGTGGGTAAAGTTGGGGTATTAAAAAATGTGTAGTTTGACTAATGCCTAATTAAGATACCTACCTCATAATTAACTTTAATTAATTTCAAAAAATGTGTATTTGAGCAATAATACGTGAGCTAACTATGGATTCGTAAGTTCGAAAGAAATCAATAGCTTTTCACACTAATTTTATGGGTACAAGCCGTACTATGTCAACAAAAATTTCTCTTTTTTTTTTTAAAAAAAAACAAGTATTGTAGTAGTAATAATTTTCTCTTATATCCTTAAATTTTAAAAATCAAACCTCTAATCTTGATTTCAACTCGTTAAATTGAGAAAGGCAAATGGGTAGATATAATATATTCCTATATAATATATAGTAGTGATACTTTTTGCTTTTCGAGATTCAAATAAAATGTATTTTTGATCGTAAATATTTATAAATCCTTTTAACATTTTGAATTATAAATTATTGTGACTTATAGTATTCTTTACGTAGTTTACAAATATATAAATTTCACTTCAAAAAATTTAATGATTCCATACTCAAATGTCCGGTCAAAATTAAATTATTGACTCTCAAAAAAAGAAAAAGTATCATATAAAATGAAACAGAGTACTACATATTCGTTCCTGTCTTTGACATGACCTGTCGCTTAATTTTTTTAATTATTTTTCGGATAAACAAAAGGAGTAGCTAAAAATAAGACTGATTTATATGCATAATAGTATAAGCAGGTTACATAATTGGATTGGATTATATATATATATATATATATATATATATAATATATATATATTATATATATATATATATATATATATATATATATATATATATATATATATATATATATATATATATATATTGGTATGACAAAAACAATAAGGATAAATTTCACTCTTTCATAATAGATCAACACCACTTGAAGGGAGAAAGTGTCTTATTAATCAGGGTCTGTGTATTCACTATTGAGTAGTTGTGGGGTAACCAATCAATTCTTAAAACATCTTTTAAATAAAAAACAGATACTGTTTGCATCTGTTTTTTTTTTTTGCACCTAATGATGAATTAATTTTCATTACAAGTACAATAAAATAAAATATTTAGCCAATCGCATTAAATTTACTACACAACATGTCCTGCGCCTGTTTGGCCCATATCTAATTGTTGAGATATTTGACTCTCAATTTTCTTCAACTTCATTTTCTTCTCCTTCTTTCCTTGTTCATATTCACCATAAAAATATGAAACAAATCCCCATAAAGCTAGAAAAATAGCAACTCCTTTTTCCGCTTGAAATTTTTCGTGAAACAAAATTACAGCCAAAACTTCCGTAACAGGAAGTAAAAAAGCGCCTATAATTCCAGAGAGCAGAGACGAAGAATAAAAAATAACTCCAACCAAACCCATGAGCGCGAATTGCCAAATAAAAGCGCACAATACGAGTACCATATAATATTTAGATTCTCCAATTGTATATTGACTTGCTTCCCTTGGAATCGCCTGTCAAAATAAGTCGTTATTGTTATTTATTCTTTCTAATCCAACTTGAATAAACTCACTTTATATATGTGAAAGCATAGAATTATTTTTTTTATTTCTTAAAAAGTATAGAATAGAGGGAAAATTCGTTCTTTTTCTTTGTCAGAACAGAAAGCACAAACCATATGAATTTGTTCTCTTATTTATTATTAGATGCGCGCACTTGCATTGCATTTACAAGAGCGGATTTACAGCGTATTTTATAATTACTTTAGTGAATGGGTATTTTATATATAAATTTTTAAAATTAATTTAATATTATCTACCGACTACTAGAGTAATTTTACCTAAAGAAATGACGACCAATACCTACTAGAAAAAATAAAATATTTTTTCTTCAATTTTAGTAGTGCGCCTAGTTGTAAAAATTCTAAATAATAATGCAAATGAAACTACATTTAACAAAAAGATTAGCTTTAGAAATTAAATTTTGCAAATCTAATTATTTTTCTTCCATTTTAATTAGTTTCCCAAAGTAAAAAAATAAAATAAAGATGGTAGGAGGAAAATAATTGATATGAAAGGAAAGCAACAAGTTTAGACATTAGAAAAGAGTTAACAATAATGGTAAAAATTTTCCTTTTTAAGTGTAACATTTGTTTTCTACAATACATAAGTAGGTACAAGAGTAGAGGTAAATAAGTTTATTATTATGCACTATCCTATCAAATTTTATTTTTTAGGAATTAATTTATATAATTTTAAAAAAATATATTTTCATCATATTAATACGAAAAAAATTATATTTGTTTGTCATATGCTCCGCTTTGAAAAAAAAATGTAGGAGACTCTATCCTTATTTAATGTACGGACAAAAAAACTCATAGAAATGGGGAGCCTGCCTGGCCAATCAGAACATGGGCTAAACAATTACTCAGTTACTTCCTTTCTTTCTCTTTAGTACATTCTTATTAAATTTGATTAATTTAAATTTATTTATAAGAATTATAATTTGTGGTAATCATACTCGAGTTTGTAGGTGTGTGAAATAAAGAAATTGATTATTGTAGTTAAAATATTTTCATTTTTTAAAAAAAAAGAAACAAGTATTATTTTTCGATTACAATAAATAAATTGATATTTTTGACACCTGCATTTTTAAAACGATTAATTAACGAAGGACCCACTGTGTCAATATTCAAAAGGCAAGACAGGTGGAAGATTATAATTGGTGTACTTATTCTAGCGGATGGATCACACTATTTAACAATAGCAGGACGGAGTAGATAGACATAATAGACCCCAATGCGGATTTGATCGAATTGTTAGATATTTATTTCAAAATTTATTTAAAATTGTTAATTTAAATGTAATAGTATAAAATTAAAATTTTAATTAATTGAAAAATGGTTTTAATCTTGTAAGTTTCAAAATTATGTTTATCTGAAATTGGATTTGCTGCAGAAATTGAAAAGCCTTTGAATGAGTGAAGAAGAGTATAATATGTACCTGGAAATCCTTGTTGATAATCATTCCAATAGTGCAAAAAACAGTAGCAGAAATTCCCAGAACCATCTGAATCTCCAATACAGTAATGTAAGTAACAGCTTGCTTCGACTTCATATAGATCAACTCAATTAACGGCAACATCAATCCATATAACACCGCACCAACAAACGTCATCACAAACCCCAACATATAATCCTTCGCCGACTCGCCGGCCGGCCGGTCACCGTTCGCCCGGAGGGCTAAAGTCGCAGCTCCGGCGATAAGCAAAACGACTGAATTCGTCGAATACGCAGTCAATTTCTGTTTGACTATAAGCACAGCAAAAAGCGCAGTGAACGCAAGCTGAGTCGCGTTGATTAGAGTCGAAGTTGAAACGGGTAATTTCGCGGGTCCCCATGAGTTTAAGTAACCATCGAGTCCGACGATGATTCCGACTCCGGCAGATGCGATGAACTCTTGCCGTGTGATAAAGACGATTTTAGCCTCGGGTCCTTGAATTTTACGGCGTTGAAAATAGGCAATGGCTAAAGGGATGAGAATAACTGGACAACCAACAGTTTGTAATACGCTGGGTATCCAAATTCGTTGGCCGCCATGAATGAAATAGAGTCGAGAGATTAAAGGGCCACCGCAATTGCCAATGGAAAGCATAATTATGTTGAAAATTAGGAAGATAAGCTTCTTCATTTTCGATTTTTGGTGTTGCTTATTTTGGTTTATCGTAAATGTATAAATGGAAATCTCCATGGTTGACTATTTATAACAATTCCAAATATTCCCCAACCCACGTTAAAATGCCGTTTTCGCAACAGTAATTTCATATTTTTTTTTTTTTTGGTATGATAGACTAGTGAACTAGATCGTGTTTATATTTTAAAATATTTAAATTTATGGGGAAAAAATTTAGAAGAGTGTTTTAACACGATTAATTATTAGATTTACTAATTTTTTTTCCTTGAACAATATGGGTAAGAATAAAAATCATTTATACTACATTAATTACATCTGGATTAGATAACAAAATATGATATTAGACAAAAAAAAAATTAAAAATCGCGATTTAAAGTGAAAGGCTGGTGTATATAGACATATATTTGAGCATGTGTCGTGGTTTGGTCGTAATTTGGTGCACCGTACTTATTTTTCCTACTATTATACCAGTAGAATTAACAGTAGCATTAGTCTCATAATTTCTCATCCACCAATTTTTGTTACTGCATTATATGTTGTGTGTTAGTTATTGACATATTGTTGTTAGTGTTTTTTTTATTTAATTGTTATTAAATGTTAAGTTAAACTTTTAAACTTTTGCTATTATTTGTATTAAATAATATAGTGTAATTAGAGTCGGTTAAGTCTGTTGAGAGTCACGTGAAAGTTGTTATACCAAATTGCACATTAGAAAGTTAGTTACAACGAGTGTGATGTATAAATAGACTATAACTTGGATCTTGTTCATATATGAAAATACTTTCTCTTTCTCTTCTTCAATGAAATGCTCTCTATGCTACAAACCATAAATCAATGATATGGTTTAACATAGTATCAGAGCCCAGATCGTGAGGGATCAATCTCGGCAGAAGAAGACAGAACAAGGTACTGAGAAGCAGTGAAGAAAAACTCATTAAAGAAACATCAATGCCGGCAGATGAAGCAACAACAATGGCAGAAAATGAAGTCACATCTCTTAATCACAATTATCCACTTTATCTTCAAGCATCTGATGCACCTGGAGTGATTTTGGTCTCAATCAAGCTAACTGGGACCAGGAAATTATTCCTTATGGAGTCGATCAAAGAAATTGGCTCTTAGAGGAAAAGGAAACTTGGATTTATTGATGGATCCGTGTAGGAAGACATCTTTTGAAGGAGCACTGAAGGAACAACGGGAAAAATGTTATGTGATAGTGCCATCGTGGATTGCGAGTACTGTTACAAGTGAATTAATGCAGGGATTATATATGTCTCAAACGCAAAAAGGGTTTGGGAAGATTTTGAGGAAAGGTTTGATAGATCAGATCTAACGCTAATTTATCATTTATGGTTTGATATTGCATTTCTTAAACAGGGTACTGATTCTGTAACTTCATACTACTCGAAGCTCAGGGATTTGTGGGCTAAATTGGATGTGATGATTCCATCACCAGGTTGCAATTGTGAGGATTTAACAGCCCTTGTGGGACATTTAAGATCACAAAAGTCTTCTAAATTTTTTAATGGGATTGAATGAGATTTTTAGCAGTATTAGAAGTAATATTTTGGCTGGGAAACCAAAAGTAACTGTAAATGAAGCGTATGCAGTAGCAACACAAGAAGAAAGTCAAAGAGCATTGGGAGTTTCAGAGAGAACAAGAGATCCTTTAACACTCTTAGCATGAAAATCTCAAACATACAATCCTAGGCCAAAGAAATTTGTATCTCCTGGAATAATATGTGATCACTGTGGATTCAAAGGTCACTCAAGGGTGATTGCTACAGATTTGTAGGATATCCACCAAGATTTCAAAGCAAAAGATAAGGAACTGATGGTTACAAAAATGACTACAAAGCAGCTGAAGGTTTTAGGCTTGACTTAAAACATAATGCATATTTCACAAGGAATTCTGATGACTTCAATGATAAAGAAAAGCAAGCTGAAGGTCACATGGCACCACCTCAATATCAAGATCTGGTAGATAGGATGGATAAAGCAGGAACATCAGATTGTGTTGCTAATATATCAGGTTTGGCTTCTTTAAACTCAAAAACAAGTAGAGTTTATGAATGGATAATCGACAGTGGAGCTACACACCACATAACACATAATGAGGAGATGTTGACCACTATTAAAAGAATACAAAGAAATAGCAGTGATGGAGTACAAGTTCCAAGAGGAAGTATATGTGATATCAAAGGAATTGGTAATGCACAGTTTCTACAGGATTGTGAACTAACAAATATCTTGCATGTGCCAGACTTCAAATTTAGTTTGTTGTCAGTATCAAAGTTAACCAGGGAATTATCTTGTTCATTGTGTTTTTTTCTCTATTTTTGTGTCTTTCAGGGACTCTACAATGGCAAGGTTTTGGGGATTGGTTAGGAGATGGAAGGATTATACATTTTAAAGAATCAAATACAGTCACCAGTACAAGCTATGGCTACTGAAAAAATATGATTGAGGATGCAACATTATGGAATTTGAGATTAGGACATGCCTCAAATGGTATTCTACAACATATTCAATCAATGAAGTATTTCTCAGACAAGAATGTACAACATAAATGTGAGATCTGTCCCCTGGCAAAATAGTGTAGATTACAGCTTCCTGTTAGTGAAAGCAGAACTTTAAAGGCATTTAAAATCATTCATGTAGATGTTTGGGGGCTATATAAGAAAACCTACTTTCGATAGGAAACAATATTTTGTCACTATTGTTGATGATTATAGTAGATATACTTGGCTATGCCTCATTCACTCTAAAAGTGAGGTTATTGTAGTGCTCAAGGATTTAATTGCTTTAATAAAAAATCAGTTTGGTTTGTGTGTGAAAACCTTAAGATCTTATAATGGTACTGAGTTTTTCAACTCTTCTGTTAATGATTTACTTGTTTATCAAGGTATTATACATCAGAGTAGTTGTGCATACAGTCCTCAACAAAATGGAAAAGTAGAGAGGTAACACAGACACATCTTGGAAATGGCAAGGGCTTTGAGATTTCAAAGTTCTATCCTAATTCATTTTTGGGGTGAATGTGTTAGGACTGTTGTGCATTTGATCAATAAGCTCCCTACTGAAGTACTTAGTGGTAGGTCACCTTATGAGATGTTATTAAAGAAGATCTTTAGATTTGATCATTTAAGATTTTTTGGGTGCTTATGTTATGCAGCTCAATTGCCAAAAAGGGACAAGTTTGCTCTTAGAGCCAGAAAGACAATCTTTCTTGGTTATTCTGAAACTAAAAGGGTTACAAGTTGTTTGATTTGGTTGATAAGGTATTCTTTGTGTATAGAGATGTAACTTTCAGAGAATCCACCTTCCCTTACAAAACTGAATCTGTTTTTACTGATCTTGACATATTTGAACTACAAAATTCAAATTCTTTTTCCCCTCCTCTCATTATTTCTTCTGGTCCTCCAACTGAGTGCAACATTGCTCCTATCCCTGGTCTCATTGTAGAAACCACTCCTAATAACCCAACTGCTGAATCACCACCCTCTTTACCACCTCCAGAAGAACCTCTCCAAATTATTTATCAGTTTCAATCTAAACCTTCAAGAAATATTAAACCACCTGGATGGTTAAGTGATTCTTTCATTTCTTCCAAAGATAAACCATCATCTACAAGTTGTTCATATCCTATTTCTGATTCCCTTCAGTACTCACATTTGTCCACTCCTTACTAGACATACTTGTGTTCCTTTTCTCCTCAAGTTGAACAAAAATCTTTCAAAGAAGCATCTCAAGATGTTAAATGGATTGCAGCTATAACTGATGAGCTTTGTGCCTTGGAAAGTAATCACACTTGGGAAGTGGTTGACTTACCACCAGGAAAACAAGCTATTGGCTCTAAATGGGTGTTTAAGATAAAACATAAGGCTGATGGCACTGTTGATAAATACAAGACAAGGTTGGTTGCTAAAGTGTATACTCAAAAGGAGGGTTTAAACCTGTGGCAAAGATGATAACAGTGAGAGCTCTAATTAGTGTTGCAGCCTCTCAAGACTGGCCTTTGATTCAAATGGATGTCAATAATGCATTTCTTCGAGGTGATTTACATGAAGAGGTTTACATTTTCCTACCTCAAGGTTTCCACAGACAGGGGGAGACTAGAGTATGTAAGTTGTTGAAATCATTGTATGGCCTGAAACAGTCTTCTAGACAATGAAATATCAAACTATCTACTGCCTTGTTGGAAGCAGGATACACTCAAAGCTCACATGACTATTCCTTATTCACTAAACAGTGTGGAAATGACATAGTTGTAATCCTGGTTTATGTTGATGATTTAATGATCACAGGAAACAACCAACAATTGATAGATGATGCTCAGAAGACACTACATAGCAAGTTTGAAGTGAAAGACTTGGGGCAACTCTGGTATTTTTTAAGGATTGAAGTATTGAGGTCAGAAAAGGAGATTCTACTTAACCAAAGGAAGTACATTTTGGAATTACTCTCCAAAGTAGGATTGGGAGGAGCTAAGTCAGCTTCCACTCCCATGAGATGAATGTAAAGCATACTACACTAGAGTATGACTCAATAGTTGGAAATGTTGAAGATCCTATGCTAAGTGATCACAGTTATCAGCAATTAGTTGGAAAATTAATCTATGTCAGCATCACCAGGCCTGATATATGTTTTGCAGTCCAAGTCCTCAGTAAATTTATGCAACATCCCAAGAAGTCACATTGGGATGCAGCATTGAGAGTGCGCATATACCTCAAACAAGCACCTGTGCAAGGGGTGTTATTGGCAATAAAACTCATCACAAACTTGACAGCATATTGTGACTCAGATTGGGCAGCTTGCCCCAATACAGGAGGTCAGTGACAAGATATGTAATTCAATTTGGAGATTCCTTAATCTCATGGAAGTCAAATAAGCAACATACCATCAGCAAAAGCTCAGCAGAGGCTGAATACATGAGCATGATAGGCACAATAGCAGAGATTATTTGGTTGACTGATTATTAAAAGACCTAGGGATAGACATTACTACTCCAGTCATATTATATTGTGATAGGAAGGCTGTTATGCAGATTGCTACCAATCCAATCTTTAATGAGAGAACCAAACATATTGAGATTGACTGTCATTTTATAAGAGAGAAGATCAAAGATGGCTTGGTCAAGCTCGAATATGTGGGAACTAAATCTCAGCTGGAAGACTTACTTACAAGAGGTTTAGGGACTGTCAACATCAATTTCTTCTTTCAAAGTTAGGAGTCCATGATGTCTTCCATCCTAGCTTGAGGGGGAGTATTAAATAATATATTGTAATTAGAGTCAGTTAAGTCTGTTAAGCAGTCACGTGAAAGTTGTTATGTCAAATTGCACATCAGAAAGTTAGTTAAAGTGAGTGGGATGTATAAATAGACTGTAACTTGGATCTAGTTCATAGATGAAAATACTTTCTCTTTCTCTTCTTCAATGAAATGCTCTCTATGCTACAATTCATAAACCAATGATATGGTTTAACAATTTGTAAATATGTCTTTTCTATTCCTGTATATATATTTCTTTCAATTACTTTGATATGTTTTTCAAAAATAATATTTCACTCTTCACAAAAGGTAGGTATGATAATTTTAAAATGATATTCCCTCCGTCTAAAAAAGAATAACCATATTTCCTTTTGTTTCAAAAAGAATGACTTCTTTCCTTTTTTAGCAACACTTTTACTTTAATTTTCCACGTGGCATGTTTAAAACCACAAGATTAAAGGGTACTTTGGTACATTTGACATAACTTTAAATTAGAACAACAAGATTAAAAAGTCTTCTTTCTTTTCTTAAATTCTGTTCCAAATCAAATTAGGACAATCTTTTTAAAACGAAGGCAGTACATAAAATACGCAGGGGAGCAATATATTTTATAATAAGTAAGACTAGTAACTTTGGAAATAAAATATTGAGTACTAGCAAGGTCACTTGTTATATTAGGTTAGAGTAAAATCTTAAGTCTATAGTCTATACCTTGCAAGTAGTATCCCTCGTCCACGATTGTTTATCGGGTTAAGTCATGCACTCTTTTCAAGAAAAATTTAATGCAAAATGTAATTTGACTAATATAATTTTACAATACTAAGAATATTAAAAGTTTACATAACTTTTCGATTGAACAAAATAGAGTAATTATTAAGGACAAAATTGAAAAAATAATAATTATTTTTTAATTATTTAAATTGACAATTAATTTAAATATCTAATTTTAGTATACCTGTCAAACAATTGTGGACGAATGGAGTACATGATATTCTATACTATGACTTTTAAATGCCTTAATTAACTGTAATTAGATATTCAATTATGTTTATTGCATTAATTTATTTGTTGGTAAATGTCATATTCTGTGATGGTGGGCCAGTCCTATAACAAGTGTTCCTCACCAAATCAATTATTGTCCAAGCATTCTTTTATTTTTTCTTGATATAAAATGGTTACTTCATGCACTATTTTAAAAATTCTTTCTATTTTGACTTCTTAACAAGAACATAACTTATTCTATATTTTTAAAAATTATTTTCGTAAAATAGTTTGAAGCTAAATAGCACGGATTTTTTATTTTTATGTCACACTCGATTTTTCAAAATACACTATTTTAAAAAATAATTCAACACCATCTATTGGCACTTTTAAAGAAGTCAAAGCTACATAGATTTGAATATATATATATATATATATATATATTATATATATATATATATTATATATATATATATTCTTTTCTAATATATAAAGAGAAACGTATATATTATTTTGATCCATTTTTAATTGACATAGTTTTCTTTTTAGTGTCAACGGTATGTACTTAGCTAATACTTTACAATGTACACTTTCATCGTATTGATGGCATGTAAAAAATTACAATTTATAGTACTTTTCGTATAATTTTTGAATATCTAATTTTTTTTTTAATATCGAATTAATGAAATTTACTTTCACTTTGAAATTAGTCAAATTGATTTTCGAATAGCGCAACATGACAATTAGAAATTGTTTTTGGTGTGTGTGCATAGATTCTTTTGTCTGAACAAGCAAACACATGCATCTAATGTGACATAATACAAATTAATTTGAGTGTATTTCACGTGAATTGTCACGTATGACATGTGTGTCTACTTGTGTAATTTTATATAAATTTAAGTTATACTTATATATAACCAAAGTTAAAAGATATGAATATCAACCAAAATCAAATTAAAGTGCACAATTTATATTGCTCTTATTTTGTGTACTCACTATTTTTGGGATACAATATGAGAGTCTAGAGCCTAAAGGGTATAAATTTTTAACAAAAAATTTAAAACGTTATATAAGTTTTCATTTTAACCAAAACGGTAAAAACGCTGGTAGAGCAGCGATTTTGCTGGCCGAAAAAAGCAAAATCGCTGCAATAGCAGCGATTTGCTAATTTTGAAAAAAAATTAAATATTTTTTTCAAGAAATTGCTGGCAACGATTTTCAATTTTTTTTTAATAAATCGCTACCTTAAGAAATTTTTTAAAAAAATATTTAAAGCAAATCGCTGCCTAGGCAGCGATTTGTATCATTTTTTTTGGTAAATTAAATCTTCCAAAGTAGCGATTTAAATAATTTTTTTTAGTAAATCTCTGCTTCCGCAGCGACATTACATTTAAAAAAAATTAAAATAATTATAGTAAATCGCTGCAACTGTAGCGGTTTTACATTTTGTAGATTCTTTTTTTAAAATATTTTTTAGTGATTTTACATTGTTATTTTTTTAAAATATTTTTGGTACTGCAGCGATTTTACCATTTTAAAATTTTTGTTAAAATTTTATATCTTTAGGCTCCGGACTCTACAATACGAGATGGGTGTATGTACTAGTTTGTGTTTGCATTAGGAAATAAATTGTGATTTTGTTATTCGTTTGAACTAAATTGCATGATCTTACTTTTACAATCTCTCAATCAATAAACTAAATCTTTAACTTATATTAAAAAATGTCAATATTTATATATATTTATTAAATAAAAAATTAACTCCTATAAATGATGTAACCCTCACCCAAAGTGGATCAGCCCCTGAGTAAGCCACAACAAAAGCTTCTAAAGTGCTTTGTCATTTGTAATTCTTTTTCCTTTCTGTTTTGGGGTTTGGGTAAATTCTTGATTCAAATAACTTATTTAGAAAGTAAGTTGGAAAAGAAAAAAAAGAAGAAAACCATATAAGAATTTACAGGTTGAAACGTTCATTAAAGTGATAAAAAAATAAATTATAATTATAAATAAAATATGATGAAATACATGTTTTGTTGATGAATATTTTTGAGTATGAACGGTTGTTAGTAATATGTTTTTTTACTATAAAATGATTTGGACATTCTTGTAATATATTTGATCGCTATAATCTCTTTATAAATATTCATAAATTTATGCAATTTTGATATTTCTCTTCAAGTGAATACTTATATGTTTTGTTATACAAACATGAGCTAGGAATATTTAGGACATACTAATAATCTTCAAATTAAACTCTAATAAAAATTGTGTTTATTTTATAAAATTTCATAAAACTTCTATGTCTACATCGTCTTCTCATAAACATTGTGTTTATTTTATAAAATTGTCACATGTGAATCATGCATTTCCAAAACATTAGCCAAAGAAATAATTTTTTATATTCCCAAAATAATTTCATGTTTAATTTACTTCTTTTTTGTTGTGTATGTAGCTATAGTATTTGAAATTTATTTTTTCCAACAATTCATTTATGGATTTGAATTGTATTCCCACTTCCACTTTGCTTTTCATGTACCTTTTCAAAATTGGTCAAAAAAACATTTTTGGTGCATATATGGCATGTACTGGAATTACAAATATTTTTTTTGTGTTGAATATTTTAAACACGATTAAAAGCGCGCATTTGTGTTTTATTCTGCTTTCTTTTGATTATAATTATAATTTATAGTGATGGTAGGGGTTGACTTTACAATTAACTCTTTTGACCTACTAACTAGTTGATGAAGGTAATTGGTTTATTTTTGAAAAAATTGCCTAACTAAATATATGTTTCTACCATATATATACTAATATTATATTTGCTTTTAAACAAAGGCATATGCATATATATATATATATATATATATATAATATATATATATAATATATATATATATATATATATATATATATATATATATTATATATATATATATATATATATATGTTTTTTAACTTGGCCTCATTTCATATTTATGCCCTTCAATTTTGGGTGTGCACAAGCAAATACTTAAACTTGTATAAAATTGTACAAATAGATACACATTCTACATGACATCCTACATGACAATTTGCATTTTACGTGTTGTCCCACATGTTTTATGTCACGTAAAACACATATGTCTACTTATTTAATTTTATAAAAGCTTAAGTGTCTACTTTTACAGAAACAAAGTTGAAGGGTATAAATATAAAAAGATTGAAATTAAAGAATACATATATGTATTATGCCTTTAAACAATTACATATATTATCATTTTTAATTATTTATACATAAATATCGTAATTTTGTATTTCATATAAATATACATATTTTTACTAAGTGCATTAATCGTTGGTGATACACCCGTCTTTTTCAAATCCTGGGTTCACTTCTGATAGTACTTGATAAGCATATAAGGTTGTATCTTGATACTTCTCTTTATAGCTAGTGCCTACTTGTATGGCTCGTAGAATGAAGAGTCAATATAGCAGATAGCGAGATTGAAATTTTTGCTAAGAGGTTCAAAATATGAAAAAATTAAGAGGAGTTAAATATTTAGTATGTATAAAATCATAAGTTGTAGACATAATAGATAAATATGTCTTTTAACTTGATTGTAAATCATATTTATGTCCTTCAATTATGGGTGTGCACAAGTAGACACTTAAACTTGTGTAAAATTGAACAAATAGACGCACATGTCTTACATGACATCTTACATGCCATTTTTTGTTCCACGTGTATTATTCTATGTATGACTCATGTGCTTACTTGTTCAACTTTATATAAGTGTAGGTGTCTATTTGTGCATACCTAGAGTTGAAGGGCATAAATATGAAATGAGATCAAGTTAAAGAGCTTATTTATGTATATTCTTTTCTTTTATTTTTCCAAAATGTCAATATTAATACTAATAACACGTAAATATAATTTGTTCTTCAAAAATTATTTAGAGTTTCTAGAATTTCTGGTAAGGCTTGTAGAAAATTAAACTAATTATGGGACTTTATTTATAACCCTTAATGATTCAAAGATTCTCGAATATCTTTGGAGTTGATGTTGAATTCATGGCAACGCAAAATCGTAAAGATATTCTAGCAAATGAAAACATCTTAGTAGCTAACAAAAAAAGGAAGCAATTCTGATCTGTGATAAAGGCTAGTGAAATGGAATCAACTATCAACCTAAATCGTTAATTTTTTTATTTTTGGATGAACTTCTTGACTCTGCCTGAATTTATCCGTATAAAAAAAACTGTAAAATGCTATACTGAGGAACTTCAATCCGTGAAATTGACAAAGTCTTAAAATGAATTCAATTTGATGATCTCAATCATTCATCAACTAATCAAAACATGTTTATAACGTCTAGAGTAGATTTGTTTAATGTCATTGAAAATATTGGAGTTCATACATTTTTTAAAAATATATTTATTTAAAAAGTGACAATTAAAATCTACATAACCCGTCAACTTTTTCAAAAAAAATATATTAATCTTTTTATTTAAGGAAATCGATGGACATCCCTCAATTTTTAACGCTATCTTTTTTTAGTAGTGATATCTTATCCTTGCATATAGTAACACTATGGAGTTGTCACTTATCTAAAAAAATATAAAAAAAGGTTTTTGATACCTTCTAGCATCTAATCTTAAGCTATGAATGAGCATTTATTCATTTCGAATAATGATTAACTTTACAAGAAAATTAGTTAGTTATTTATTCCAAGTATTATATGAGTCAGAATAATTATTTATATTTTTTTGACCAAATACATACGCAGGTCCCTAAAGTTGTTCGCGTTTTTCCCCCAGGTACCTCAACTAACCAAGATTCCTATTAAATCCTTTAACCCCCTATAATTTGATCCTTTTAAATATTCTTGGCTGATGTGGAGCCAAATTTTAATAAATTATTTTTGGTAATTAGGCGCGTGAGATGAACCTTCCCACGTGGAAATTTTGACCAATACACTTCAACCCAATTACACGTCAGTGCCACATTAAGTCATCAAACCTAAAAATCAATTTCCCCCCAAATTACTTCTAACCCGTTTTTAAACGAGAAAAACCTTAAGAATCTCTCCCTTTCAATGACTTTTACAGCTGAAATTCTTAGATTTTAAAGTGATTTCGAGTGGATTAAAGTGATTAAAGTGAAATTCTTAGATTTTAAAGTGATTAAAGTGATGAAATTTTTAGATTTTAAAGTGATAAAAGTGAAATTCTTACATTGGAACTTGATGATTAAGAAGAAATCAATGAAAAAGAGATATAATATAATGAGCTAAATAGGAGAAATAATGATGAAGAGAAACAAAAGAGGAGAAAAAATGGAAGAATGGGAGAAATTAGGTTAAAAGGGGGAAGAAGATAGTTGGTGGGTGTTTCAAGATCCACATCAGCGCTTTTAAAGAGTCTGCACGCGCTTAAAGGACGTGAGATCACGTTTGGCTCCACATCAGCCAAGAATATTTAAAAGGATCAAATTATAGGGGGTTAAAGGATTTAATAGGAATCTTGGTTAGTTGAGGTACCTGGGGGAAAAGCGCGAACAACTTTAGGGACCTGCGTATGTATTTGGCCTATTTTTTTTTATTTATTTACAATCTGACATGATCGATTTAATTATAGTAATAGAGAATAAAATCATGATACAAACATTTTTTCTATTTATTCTATCTAAAAAATTATTTTAATATAGATCGGACTCTATAACTACATTTCTTTATCTATATAAAATCAAATCGACGTATTATTTAGTCTTTCACTCCATAAGAGTGGGATTCAGTCCTCTTTAGAAAGCTCGTCGATGGGAAAGAACATTATAAAGTCCCTTATCAATTAACCCGAATATTGAGCAGTCATGGCCTTTGGCCTTTGCTATGTTATATTATGTTATATTCTGTTCAAAATCAAATTAGTTGTATCGTTAATTATTTCACATTATACTTGCATGTATTTTGTTTACATACCTAAAAATCTATTTACTTAGAGAAGTGTCTTTTTATTAGAAGTACTTTTACACACGTCTATATATACTAATAATTTATATTTGGGTAATTAATTTAAAATGTCGATTGTTGATATAAAATTATGATTTAGAAATTAATTAGCTAGGAGGTATAATAGTTTCTCAACGCTTACATATACAAATTGTGAAATTTAATTTATACTAGAAGTGAAAGAACTAATGAAAGACTCCATATATAGCTTGTTCCCTTATGTAAAATAACAATCACAAATCTTATTAGGAAGAGCTCTCTCTTACAAAAATATTTTCGGATATTTTTGAATCGATAGGAAGATATCGAAATACATACTTAAAAGAATATGTTCAAAAGTAGTTATCAATATAATATCATATATTACTCTCTTCGTTTTAATTTATTTGATTACTCTTTTTTTAGTCGGTTTCAAAAAGAATGTTTTTTTTTATGTTATAACAATTTTATAATTTTAACTGTCTACATGACATGTTTAATTTTATAAAATTAGAATTTATTTTAATACATTTTACATTTCTTTCATCGAAGCTCAGAAGATTTAAAAGTTTGTTTTCTTAGATTTTTTGTAAAATTAAAATCAAACAATTAAATTAAAATTAAAAAAAATAAACTTTTCCTACCACACATTTTCAGATAGCAATTTAAACACGAAAGATTCGATGATGTAGACCATAATTCTCCTGTAGTAATGATCTCAAAGACATTTCTTTTCTTTGGAAATCCAAATATATCCAACAGTATATGTTTTCCACTTAAATTAAGTCAATAGGAAGCTATGAATTGAAAACTTTATTTTTGAATAATTATTAAAACAAAGAACAATTCAAGAAAATGGACCATAATGTTAATATTTGGACAAAGAAATTCATAAATTAGGAAGAGCTCTCTTTTAGAAATATTTTTCAGATACATTTCGAAATACTATATTAATTATCTCCAATTATGGCATGTCAGTAGAAAAAGGCCAAATAAAATAAACTCAACGCAAGGGAAAAATAACAACTAGCCTTTAATTATTGGTATATAATATAATTAATTGTACTTGATAAGCATATAAGGTTGTATCTTGATACCCTTTTTTTTTTATATATATATATAGCTACTGCCTACTGTACGCTCGTAGAATAAAGAGTTATATAGTAAGTGGGTGAGTCAAATTTTTATTAAGAGGTTCAGAATATAAAAAAGATAAAATGGATTTAATATTTAGTATGAATAAAATAATAGGTGGTGTGATTTTTTTTAGGCATAAAATATAATTGTGTCTTTTAACTTAGCTTTAAATTACGTTTATATTCTTCAACTTTAGATGTGCACATATAAAAACTTAATCTTGCATAGAGTTTAACAAATAGACACATATCCTACATGACATCCTACATGTAATTTTCTCCTACGTGTATTATGCTACGTAGGACTTATGCGTCTATGTGTCCAACTTTATACAAATTAAAGTGTCTATTTTGTATCTATTCCTTTACCCAAATAAACTTTGTTTTCCCCTACCACCCTCACCGAGATCTCCTTCACCACCATCCCACCGCCACCGAAATCCATTTATACTTGATTTGGCTAATTTTTCGTGTTATTCTATCCCATGATCTTAATCGATAACTAACTCCACATACTGCATAAGTGGTGAACTAGCCAGTGTATCGGCCAGACTTATTTAAATGGCCAACGTTGAGCTGAACATATACATGATCCTTGAAAGTGATCAGCTTGTTTGTGGCTGAACTGCATACCAAATAGTATGTTAATCAATAATAATTCATGAAAACCTAATATTGATCTTCATTGAAACAGATAAAGATGAACAACTAATTCTAATCGAAAGTATTACTAGGAAGCAAGAAACACATACCACTTTCTGTAGATGTAAAGGTCCATGTTTTGTCCCTCGTAGTTCTGCATCTTGACTTTAGAACACAGTTGATTTGAGTAAAAGAAATTAGTTATTTTATTAAGTGGGTCGGATCAGATTTAAATTGAGTAATTTAAATAAAATTAGATAATTTTAATTGATTTGAACTTTCCATCCAATGATGGGTATATTTGTGAAGTTTATTAACAGCATAAATAAATATGACTTGCTTTTAACAGCGGTAAAATTAACCAATAAAGCAAAATTGAAGGATAATTTTAACTTTCCCTTTGTTCAATTAAAATTGAGGAAAATTATCGATTTTCTTAAATTGACCCACCATCTGTCAATATCGTGTTATTATACTTAACCATAAAAATCCAAGTTTTTTATTAATTTTAACCGTCAATTTTTAACGTTATACTTTTTTTTTAGTAGTGATATCTTATCCTTGCATAGTAATACATGTTTAACCATAAAAATCTAAGTTTTTTTTTATTGATTTTAACCGTCAATTTTTAACGTTATGCTTTTTTTTAATAGTGATATCTTATCCTTGCATAGTAACACTAGAGAGTTGTCACTTATCTTAAAAAAAAGGTTTTGATACCTCTAATTAGCATCTAATCTTAAGTTGTGAAAGAGCATTTATTCAGTTAGAATAAATAACTTTGCAAATCAGCTATTTAATTATTTATTTTAAGTATATGAGTCAGAATAATTATTTATATTTTATTTTTTTATTTATTTATAATTTGGCATGATCCATTGATATTAGAGAAGGAAGCGATAATGCAAACGCTCTTTCTATTTATTCTATTTAAAATATTATTTTAACATAGATCATGCCTTTATTACTATATTTCTTTATCTATCGGATCAACGAATTATTTAGTTTCACTCAATAAGAGTGAGAATCGCTCCTTAGAAAGGTGAGATTCGCTCTTCAGAAAGCTCGTCAATGGAAAAGAACATTATAGAGTTCCTTATCAATTGATCTTGAATATTGATTAGTCATAACCTTTGTTACGTTAATATTATGTTCAAATTAAATTAGTTGTATTTATTTTACATTATATTTGCATGTAATTTTTTTTTACATTCGTAAAAATTTATTTATTTAGAGAAATATCTTTTCGATAGAAGTACTTTTGAAAATGTCTACATATACTAACCATTTATATTGAATAATTAATTATGATTTATAAATTTATTAGTCATGAGATATTGTTTCTCATCGCTTATATATACAAATTGTGTGATTTAATTTAATTTATACTAGAAGTGAAAGAACCAAAGAAAGATTCCATATATAGCTTGTTCTCTTATATGTAAAATGACAATGACGGATCTCATTAGTAAGAGCTCTCTCTTACAAAAAATTTTGAGATATCTTTTTGAATCGATAGGAAGATATCTATACTTAAAAAAGAATATGTTCAAGTTATTAATATAATATTATATATTACTCTCTTCGTTTTAATTTGTTTGATAATTTTTTTTAACTAATTTTAAAAAGCATGTTTCTTTCTGTTATGACAATTTTATCATTTTAACTATCTAAATAACATGTTTAATATGATAAGATTAAAATTAAAATTAGAATTATAATAAAAGAAATACATCTTTTCCTTCTACACTTTTTAAATAGTAATTTAAACACCGAGATTCAAGGAGATAGACCATAATTGTCTACTAATAATGATCTCAAAGACATTTCTTTTCTTTGCAAATCCAAGTATTTTGAATCAATAGATATGTTTTCCACTTAAATTTTAAGTCAATACTCAATAGGAAGATAAAATTCCACTAATTATGTGAAGACAAAACCAAAGAAACACCAATTAATACCTCTCTTTATGTTTCAACGTTATTCACGAGAATACGTATAAAATTTGTTTTGTTCTTGTTACAACAATGGAAGATGCCACTAGTAAAATAAAAACATAAACTTTTTGAAATTTTCTTAAACATCTGATTGAATTTTTGTATGTGTTTAATAATGTATACGTATTTTATTACTTTATGTATTTGTGTGTACAATATCAATAAATACACTGATCTATTTAATATTAGTTTCATCTTTTGTATTCGATATTAATTTTATCGAGTATATATAATATCAACCTCAAGTATTCAATATGAAATATGATTGATATATATATATTCATCAATAAGTGTTAGAGAACTTTCACTATGTAAAGCGATGAGAATTTTTTCTCATTATATGTATTTGGACTAATCTTTCCTTGTGAGGTAATTTTTGAGTTGAGTTAAACTCAGTTAACACATATCTCTATAAATTTTAAATAGAGTATTAATTAAATAAAACGGAGGAAGTAATATTAATTTCTTAGCTACACATTTCTTCTTAAAATAGGAGGTGACAATCATTACACCATAACGAGAAATATTCTACATGAATTGAAAAGTTTAGTTTTAAATAATTATTAATACAAAGAACGATTGGAGAATATGGACCACGATGTCATATTTGGACAATTCGTATCTTTGAAAATTGTACTTTACATGTTTCCACTAATAGGGTAAATTAAACACTAAAGTTTTATTTATTTATTTTTTAAATAAATATAGAAGCACCGATGCCTCTCTTTATATGTTTGCGTTATTCACGCTGATCGAGTGGGCTCCTCTTGTTAGAACAATTTATAAAAACGCTAGAATTAAAAAAACAAAAATAAAAAATTCCTTTTGGGTAACACAAACTTTGACAATAAGAGTCGAAGTGTAGAGTTTTTTCTTGAAGAAATTTCAGTTTAGTGTCAACAAATATTTTGACAATAAACATGTCAAAATAAGCATATTGTTATAGTGAAAAATACATTAATCATCAATGTCAAAGTTAAAATAGTAATGGAAAGTCGATAAATTTACAGATTAATGTGTGAGATTTGATAAAAAAAATAAATTTGATATTCAAAAACTATACAAAAGGTATATAATTTGCAATTTTTTCCATATCAATAGATTTAAAAAGTACACCGTAAAATGTTAATCAAAGTTCTTATAATTTGACTTTAAAAAAAATCATAATAATAAAAATTGAACGAAGATAATAATAATTATATGCTCAAAACACAACCAAGAACTTATTGAGTAAAAATAATAATGTTTCAAGACCCATAAAATAAAATTTCTGATTTCGTTTATTTCTGAAAAAAATTGCCTTCTCAAGCGGCTCAAGCCCCCTCCTTAATTTTGTATATAATTTGACAAAAAAGAATTTTTATACTAGGTGATTATATGAAAACCTCGATAACGGTGGTAATTAAACCCTCAATTTTGCATCTCTACGTAAAATTCTCAACAACGAAAAAAAACTTATAAGTCGAAAGAAATTCAAAGCCCAATAAAGCAATTTCTCCTTAAGTAATTACTATAAGTCCTCTTTCTAACTCCAATATCGGCATTCAAAAATCTAAAGTATCTAACCCGTTAAATTTGAGTGTCTCTTAATATTTTTGTGAAAAAATTGCATAGGTATATTATCACAATGAGTTTTTATAATACATTGTAGAAAAATACATATAGATAAATATATTTTTGTTATTAGAAACATATAAATAGGGAGAGGAGAATGAGATTGGGGAGGGAGGTGACGAGATTCGTATGTATCCCATATACATATGAATTCACTAGATATATGTGTTTGTATATCTAATGTGATTCATATGTATCTAAGATACCATATATATGAGAGAGCGACGAACAAGATTTGTTATGAAACTCTGACACATGCAAATCTACTTGAATTCAAGTTATCTAGAACAAATTACACATAAATTTGATCCTATATTTCTAAAATACATACATACATACATATATATATATATATATATATATATATATATATATATATATTATATATATATATATTATATATAATATATATATATATATGCACGTATCTGTATCTGAAGACACCAAAAACTGATAAGATATGTATATTGCAAATTACAATGTATATCTAAATAATTAATTTGCAAACTAGTGGATAATTTCCCTAATATTTGTTGGAGAAATTGCCAAATATTTTTTTTTGGGATGTATTAGCATTTCAAAATTATTTAATATCTTGTCAATTTTTGATAGACAAAGACATATTTGCCAAATATTATTTGGAAACAAATGCTTCTCCCCAAACTTAGGGCTTCTGGCTATAGATTTTTCAAATAATATTTGGAGAAAAATTTGGCAAATAGTGTTTGTATTATATAATTTTTTATGTTAATTTTTAAAGTAGTGATGATATATTCGGTTGTTGTTAAATGATAATATTTTTATTGATGAAAATGATGAACAATCGGATCAAAATAACAAAATCATGTGTTTTGTCTATTTCACGATGTATAAAATGATGTTTTTTGCACTCACTTTAAATTTCTACATTGTTCTAGTGTAATGGACATTGTTTGTTATTGTTGTAACAAAGATTCAATTGACTTATATAATACAAACCTATGGTTAGTTTTGATATTTTTAAAATTTATGGATATAAATCAATTTTTTCTAAAAAAGTGAGATATATTTTTCAAATACTATGATCAATCACATGGTGAAAGTTCACTCAAATTTTCACCCAAATAATATTTTTCAAAAATATTTGAATTTATAGACAAACACGAAATTAAAAAACTTTGGAATAAGACTCGTGTCATTTCATAATTAAGATTAAAAATGGTACATAATTAATCATCCACGGGAGCCAAAAGAATATGATGAAATGAATGTCACATGGCGTATTTATGGATCGTCTGTTTGTAAACCACTAAACCTGTCACGTTAAGCGAAGAAAATCATTATTGTATCTGTTTTCGATAGTCTCAATAAGTTTGAGGAACTATAATAAAATAATATAAAATAATTTTTTTTAAATCATAAGCAATTTAAATTTTAGTAAGAAATTATAATATAAAGTTGAAACATTAAAACTTATAAAATCTTATATAATAATATTGAGATAATGTCTAATAAGAGTTGTGATGGAATGATAAATATTTTTTTTCTTAATTAGAGGTCTCAAGTTCGGGTCTCTTGATACAAAGTCGTCTTTATTAGAGAGTGCTCTACCCCTAATTTTTCCTGTACAAATCAAGATGGATATCGGACATCGAATTGAAAACAAAAAAATGATATAAAAATAGTATTACAATGAATTTGATAAGTTGATAAAATAAAAAATAATGTAAAAATAGTATTGCATTGAATTTGATAAGTTGATAAAATAATATAAAAAATACTACTCTCTCCGTTTCAAAAAGATGACCTAATTTAACTTGAAACTAAGACTGGCAAACGGACAGGACCGGGTCAACAGGACCGGTTTTATCGGTAACCTGACCGGTACCGAATTTTTCTTACCGGATTTTCTTACCGGTACCGGATTTTACCGGACCGGTTTTACCGGAAAAGTCTCCCTGTTCCGCCCGGTCCGTTAGTAACCGGTTTGGAACCGGGTTGGACCGGTTTGGAACCGGGTCTTACCGGTTTTTCCATTTTTTTTTATTTTTTTTTTAGTTATTTTAATTATTTATATTTTAAAACTTCAATTGAAAACTTTAAAGTTTATATATAAGTTTGAAATTGAATTTATACTTTAAAGTTTATATTGAATTTAAAGTTTTTTATTGAACTTAAGTTTGAAATTGAATTTAAAGTTTTTTAAACTTTATATTGAATTTAAAGTTTGAAATTAAATTTAAACTTTAAAGTTTATATTGAATTTAAAGTTTTAATATAACTTTTATTAAAATAATTAAAAATTAAATTTATAAAATGACATGAATTAAATAGAAGAGACTATATTATAAAAGAAAAAATCAAGGCGAATAGCAGTATATTATTCAAATAAATAAATTATACATTACAAATATTAGAAAGAGAATAAGAGTACATAATTTAGGAGGAATTGAATAGTAAATTAGTATTATTATACTAACAATTCCATTTCTTTTTAATTTCTTTTTGTAAATTTTGTATCATTTGAAAAGAAAGATTTTTTGGAATTGGCATTTGTCGTTCTTCTTCAATTGCTTCCATGCCATCATCACTAATAATTTATGAGAAATTTATAATTGAGAGTTTGAGACTTTGAGAGATTGTATAAGATTGTATAAGTATTGAATTTGTGATTTAAAATGGAAAAAAGGTATATTTATAGTGTAAATCGGTAATATTAAAAATATAAAAAAAAAAATTAAAAAAACCAGCTAAACCGGTTCTTACCGGACCGGACCGGACCGGAACCGGTTCTTACCGAACCGGTGTAACCGGATAAAAAACCGGGGACGGGTCCGGGAATCGGTCCTGTATACTAAAAAACCGGTTCCTTACCGGTTCAACCGGTACCGGACGGACCGGTACGGGAACCGGATTGGAACCGGACCGGACCGGCCAAAAACCGGTCCGTTTGCCAGCCTTACTTGAAACAGAGGATGACCTAGTTTAACTTGAAACGAAATTTAAGAAAAAAAAGAAGACTTTTTAATCTTGTGGTTCTAAACTAAAGTTATGTCAAATTTACCAAAATATACTTTAATCTTGTGGTCTTAGACATGTCAAGTGGAAAGTTAAAGTTAAAGTGTTGTCAAAAAATGAAAGGGGTCATTCTTTTTTAAACATACTAAAGAGGAAATATAGTCATTCTTCTTTAAACGAGGGAAACGAGAAAGTAGTTAATTTGTTGCATTACTCAATAAGACATCGAAAATAAATGACATAATATATAAATATGCCTTTGATTTGGCTTCAAATCACATTTATGTCCTTCAACTTTGGGTGTGCACAAGTAGACACTTAAACTTGTATAAAGTTGAACAAATAAACACACATGTCATTTTTTGTCCTACGTGTATCGGGCCAAGTAGGACTCGTATGTCTATTTGTTCAAGTTTATATAAGTTTAAGTGTCTACTTGTGCCTTAAGTTGAAGGACGTAAATGTAAAATAAAGCAAAGTTAAATAGTCCATTCATGTATTGTGTCAAAATAAATTTGATTTTTTACAAAAATAAAATTATATTTTTTTAAAAAATAAGTTAATTATTTTCCCAATCCAGCTAGTAATCAATATTTCCCGGTCAGTTTTTGTCTTTGTGAACGGCCGGCCGGCCGATGTAGAGTATGTTCAGTCCGACAATATCGAAATTGGCAGTGATGTTGTCACTCAATAGAAGAACGAATTCAACCACACCAAATGAGCCCCTTTTACACACACAAGACACAATGTTGGAGGAAAAGGAAGAATCAAAAGCAGCAAATTTGGTGAAAAGAACATGCCAGGAATCAAAGATGATATGGGAAATTGCTGGACCTTCTATTTTCAATCGATTGACCATGTTTTCTCTCACTGTCATCAGTCAATCCTTCGCCGGACACTTGGGTAACCGTGACCTCGCCGCACTTTCCATTGCCACCACCTTCTTCATCTCCATTACCTTCGGATTCTTGGTATGTCTTACTTTTTGAAAGATTTATAAGTTATATGCACTCATAGTCAGAGAAAGATTTATAAGTTATATGCACTTAGTTATGCCGAACCCATTTGTGCTCATAGTGTATAATTTTTAATATTAATATTGTACATTTCTACCTTGAGTGATAGTGTATATAACTTAAACTTGAGAATAGAAAGTCAGCAAATAATTGGATCTTGCAATAAGAAATAAGTATTGAGGTAAGAAGTTTGATTAAGATCCATAAGTCTATTGTAGAGGAAACTATCATCTATGCAATGTGATTTTTTGGTTGAAATTTTGTTGATGTTGTGGTAGTGTAACTAGTGTTGCTAATTGGTCAGCTGGGAATGGCAAGTGCATTGGAGACACTGTGTGGACAGGCTTATGGGGCAAAGCAATACGCCTTGTTAGGTGTATACTTGCAGCGTTCTTTGATCGTATTGTTCCTCAGCTCTTTAGTACTATTGCCTCTTTTTGTGTTTGCTGAGCCTATATTGGAGCTTCTGGGGCAGCCAGAAGAAGTGGCTAAATTGACTGGAAAGGTTGCAATTTGGCTGATCCCAATGCACTTGAGCTTTCCTTTTCAATTTACATTGTTAAGGTTCTTGCAGTGCCAGCTAAAAACAGTGGTAATTGCTTGGGTTTCCGGTGGGACACTTGCTCTTCATGTGGTTTTGTGTTGGATTTTTCTTTATAAATTGGGATTTGGAATTGTTGGGACTGCCCTTATTCTTGATATCTGTTGGTGGATTTCTGTGTTGGGACTTCTTGCTTACGTTGTTTTCGGTGGGTGCCCTCATTCTTGGACTGGTTTCTCTATGCAAGCGTTTGTTGGCCTTTGGAATTTTCTCAAGCTCGCTATGGCTTCTGGGGTGATGCTACTGTATGGTTCCTTTTGTCCTCATTTGTCTCTGTTATCAAGAACATAGTCACATTGATATATGGATTAATATTCTTTTAAGGCATAGAAGTTGATGTTTCAGGTTGGAGAATATTTATTTCAGAGTGCTAGTTATTGTGTCTGGGTACATGAACAATACTGAGGTTGCAGTCGATGCGCTTTCTATCTGGTTCGATATTTTAATCGCATACTCAGCTTTTGGAAATGTTTTTCCGCTTGATTTTGCTAGTAATTGATGTTGTTTCTTCCCAGTATTACTATCATCGGGTGGGAGTCCATGATTCCACTAGGATTTTTGGCAGCCACAGGGTATGTTCATCAAATAATTTTGAGTCCATTTTTTATTGTCTTGTGGGTGTTTCCTTTTGTCTTGCCAATAATAAGATGCGGAAACATAACTTTACCTTTATCAAAAAAAAAAAGACGCGGAAACATTTAGCTTATGTGTATTTATCTTTTCTCTTTTGGTACATGAATACGTATAACCATTGAAATTTTAATGACTATAGTGCTGTAGGAACGTTACATCCAATAACCATTTCTATAAACACAGGGTACGCGTTGCTAATGAGCTTGGAGCTGGAAACGGAAACCGTGCAAAGTTTGCTACGAATGTTGCATTGTTGAACACTTTAGCATTGGGAATTTTCTTTTGGTCAATTATTATGGTCTTTCCTGATAAGCTTTCTATGATCTTCACCTCAAGCATTCCTGTCATTAAAATGGTGGGTGGATTTGCTTTCTTGTTGGCAACCACAATCCTCTGTAATTGTGTTCAACCAGTTCTTTCAGGTGAGATTTTTTTTTTCAGGAGTTCAATTTTGGTATATTGTTCTCAACTATCAGGTATAGAGGCGTATTTAGCTTTATAGCACCGGATTCATTTGAACCAAGTACTTTTGACAGAAAGTATATATTTATGTGTATAAATTGATTAAAATAGCAACAACTAGTAGGTGCACATGAAGTTTTGAACCCATTAAATTTAAATTTTTGATCCGCCTCTGATCGCATACTAAAAGATAAAGAGAGGAATTAGTAACCTAAAAAGTAAGTTATCTGCTAAACTAGGTTATATACTCTTATAACGTAACTTTAGTTGACATGGTCAGTGTCTAAAGTATATAGTTAAATCCATCTTAAACCACCAAATACTGGCATTCATATGAAAAGTCATGTATCACAGTAGTTAAATGCTCATCGGTTACAATGTTTTCAGGCGTAGCAGTTGGATCCGGTTGGCAGGCACTTGTGGCATATGTTAACTTAGGCAGCTACTATTTAGTAGGAGTGCCCCTTGGTATCTTTTTTGGATGGTCACTAAACTTTGGTTTAACGGTATGTGATAATAGTACAACGTGATATGTTTGAGTTTATCTCCCTTTATAATATTAACTGTGGTGAAAATGACTATAATCTACTATACTCATATGTATACTGGGGAATTGAGATGAGATTAATCAAATGAAATTTGCAGGGCTTATGGTATGGAATGATCATGGGGACAGTAGTTCAAACCTTGATTTTAGCGATTATGACCATCAGATGTCAATGGACCATATAAAGAGGTAAAATATCAAACTAGATAGTTCTTTTTTCAGTATCTCTATGTATAGCTAAAGAACTTCTTCCTCATCTTAATTTCTATTGGAGTGGAAAAGCTCGAAATGGTTCCTTATCTTTGAGGTTAGACCCAAAATAATAGAGCACTATAGTCGCATAAGTTCACAATAATGGAGCTCAGTTAGTAATCCCAAACAGAAATCGTGGTCTTTGAACGACAGAATTGGTTAAGTATCGAAGTAGACCAATTAACTCCTCTGTTACACTACGTACTGTGAAAACTTGACCCTAATCATGATCCCTCTTCTTTTCGACTGACCCTTTTTCACATATATAAAGGATCATGAATCTTGTCCCACATTACGCCACAACGTGAGCTCTTACTCTAAAACCTTACGTACACAAAATCTTGACAGCTTGCAACTGGAAAGGAAAAACAAAAACAACTTAGGTATGAGAATTTGAAATTCAAGAGGTAGGTCAATGTTATCGCTATTGATTCATTAAGGCTCATTGACACAAGGTTCCATTCTTGCAGGCATGGTGAAAATTTGTTGTCTGCTTATGTTGGAAGATATCTATGCTATTTGTTGTTGTATAATAACTTTGTTCCAGTTAGGATTTTTCTCCCCATTAAATCATCTGTATCCGAAACTCACTTGAGCATTCCCTCCAATTGCTTATGTGCTCGGCGATGGGAGCTTGCAGAGACAGACAGTGATGAGGTCTCATTAGATGGAGTGCTTCTTTTTACCCCTCTATTTTTGATCTTTTGGCATTAGGAGAGCAGGGGAGAGGTGATTAGACAATACAATGGCAAGCTTACCGAGGAAATGAGTCTTATACGAGGATATGGATCGTTGTTGATACTAATATTCTTTACTGTATTTTCTTTTCCTGATAAGCTTTACTTGATATAAGAGTCTATCAAAAACATCCTCCCTACCCCTATAAAGTAGGGATAAGGTTACGTTCCCTCCATTTTTTTCAAACTCCATTTGTGGGATTGAACTGGGTATGTTATTGTTGTTGTAGAGAAAGCGCGCAGAAGTGTGTCTGAGTGGTATAGATATTGAATTCATTGAAGTATTTTTTTTTAAAATCTCGGTGAGCTTCTAAAGTTGCCTTGTATAATAGGTTTAAATATTACCTGAAACGTTTAGCAAAATCAATGACTCATAATTTTCTGGAAATTTGAGCAAGATTTTGGGTTTACTAAAAGTCAAGTCAGATATGCAGAAAGAGTTAATTGAACTAATCAACTAAATTATTATAAACTCGAGAAAGTTTGATCTATAGACAACATCGTTATGACAAAGATTCTAGTGTTAAAAGGAATATTACTGCAAGGAACAGAGGGGAGTGTATATTATATACCCAATCGACCAACTGTGTCCAATGTCACAGGGGGTCAGTGGGGTTCCACAGTAGAGAGATACTATTAAGTATTAACTAAATTTTGATGAAATTTGAGAGCTACAAAGTGGTCGCTGATATTTTTTGCCTATATATATATTTTTTTGATCGGATGGAGTTGGTTGGTTGCTTCTTATGTATTTGACACTCTTAATCATAGAACACATTTTATTTCTCGATCAAACTGTTTTAAAATGCTTTTTTACTTGAGCTGAAAGTCTTTTGAAAATAATCAACTCTATACCTCCAATTAGGTAGGGATAAAGTCTACGTAGTGGGTACACCCTCAGTTCACAGCTCTGCAGTAGAGCTTAACTCCTCCGTTTTCAAGGACACCAACATTTCCAAGCTTGATCATACAAGCAACAAATTCCCTGAAGAACGTAGCTTGATCATTGACAAATACCTTAACAATCAATCCACTATTGTACCCATTCGACAAACTCTCTGATGCAAAAACATCTTTGAGATGATTGTTCGAAATGTCTCATGGAGACTTGCAATTCTGCAATTTTCTACTTTGTATTTTCTCCTTGGCACCTTATCACTCAATCAAATGGCCTTATTGCACGATTCGATGACCCATGATTGGATTCTTGAGAAACGTTATTATGAGTAACGTTGTATGAATAAAATGTGACTCAAAGTAACGTATTATAAAACTCTACTCACAGTAATGTTTCTCAACTTAACACCGTCAGCACACTTCTGAATTTTAAAAAAATAAAATATACGCTAAAACGTCACTGTGAAATACGTTTATACTAGTTTTGTAAGATTTTTTAAAAATATATTATTTTAATAAATTGCTTTAAATAATAACTTAATTTGGTCAAAAATTAAATAATTAGAGGCCCTACATATATTGAGTATGTATGCTACATGGCTTAAAACAAACCATATATGTTTTTTTGGGGGTGTTCGAACCATTTTTGGAGTGATCGCACCATTGTTATACTACGTCCCATTGATGCAAATTCTAATTTAATTCGTGCTTGAATATTTCATATTAGTGGTAAGGGGTTAGTGTTAAGGGGTACTTATCACACCGTCAAAATATATTTTAATTTCAGGACATACTTTGATTCATGTTTTTGTAACTAATTGTAAGTGTCGTTTTACAAGAGCGGTTTTTAAAATGTATAAATCTCATTTTTGGGGTTTAATGGTTAGTAATCTCGAACAACCACTGCTCGGGAGTTTATTATACAGATACACGATCCCGTGTTAGCATGGGGCAATATAAGTTCCTCTTTTTGTTTCAATTTATGTGATACATATGAAATTTCAAAAGTTAATCAACTTTTTTTTATAAGTTTTGAGATAAATGTCCAAACACACCTAAACTATACTCTAATTTTGGGTTTCATACCTAAACTATTGAGAGTATGAGTTTCATACCTGAAGTATCACTTTTTAATTTGAGAAAAATACCTCTCTCTCTTTTATACCACGCTCATCAGTGTGTGTAATACACTCTCTTTTATTTTAAAAAATTATCACATCACATTCCACATGGACATAATATATATTTTTCCTTAATCCCATTTTATATGGTGTAGATGAAATTTTGAGGGTTGACAACTTTTTATATGTTTTAAATTTGTAAGTTATTAATTGTTATAATTTATAATATGTTTCACATAATTTTTATTTATATTTTTCAATGAAGATTTTTCGATGCGAATTCGAACATAATCGAATTCTAATATGAATATCGGATCGAATAAGAAAAAAATAACATAAAAAATTAAAGAAGAAAATATAATGAAACATGGTGGCCTAATCTAGAACCTAACTATTAATTAAGCAAAGAAGTAATACACTTTTAAACGTTGTGGCAGAGATGCTTACTCAACAAAAGCAATTGAAAAAGACATGTTGACGAAGAGGCCTCTGCTTGTACCCTATTCTACTCAGTAAAATAGTAATAAAATTTATATCTAGGGCATTCACAGAAAATTGATAAATTACGTGATCCATATATGAAAATGAAAATTAAATCAAGCTGCAAAAAACTCAATAATATTTGATTTGATTATTTATATTGACATCTGATGTAAAGTTTTATTTAATTTAATTAAACCAACTATACAAATACTATTTAAAAATTTTATAAATTTAGACACACACATATAAATATTTGAAAAAATTATAGTATGCAACCTTTTATTCTTTTGAGCCCAAAATTAACAAAATTTGCACAATATAAATAACTTATTATGATATCTAAATCAAACCATAAACACATAATTACATTCTTATTTAAGTCGCCTTTTGTTGTATATGTCGTTATCAAGTCTAGATTATATTTCAAAACAAGTTGGCATCAAATTGATTGAGAAGTAGCCATTTTCGATTTTGCTACATAGTTGTCCGTTCTATTAGTATATAATATACTATGCTTTTTAGATTTTAACATTTTTATTTTATTTTTAACCATGTTTTGTTATATAATAATGACAATTACTGGTCAACATTAAAAACTACAGTACATTTAAAATATCGCAGGAGACGAAAGAAAAAAAAAAGAAGACATGTTAGCATGTGAAATACTTGCCAAAATTGACATGAAACAGTGTACTGAATTACTGATCACTGCGTCTGTATGTCTTTTCTTATAAAACCCAAAAACTGTATTGTCCCTTTGGTTGGCCCCATTCAATTCAGAATTGAGAAAATTATGCACAAAACATATTATGTAATACAACTATAATAGTGATTATTTTTAATTTGTGGATATAGTTCTGCGAAATTTTTATAAATAGATCAGCCTAAGGGTGTGTTCTAATATGGAGGAATATATATATATTTTCAATCCTAAATCATTTTCATTTAAAAAGTTGATTAATCGTTTTATATTGTATGGAAGATGTTTTTTTTAAAAAAAAAACAAAAAAAAAACTGATTTTCAAGTTTAGAAAAATGACTTTTTGTTGTTTGTGTATGTTTCTTTATCAGTTCCCTCTTTATCGTACATATTCTTATCATAAATTTGTCCTTTTATTTTGTGAAACTTAACGTAATAATTTTGAAATCTCTTTTAATTTAAAATTTTGTCCATTACGATTAACTAATTTAATATAGTTCCTAAATAACATAGAGAAAATTGATTTTATAAATAACGTTCAAAAGTTAATTGTTTTCTTCTAATCTTTAACCCTCCAAAACACCATCATCCGTCCCATCCACCACTGCCCCTACCCAAACCTCTACTCTTATTATTGTTTGCCTAATCATATATAAATATTTTTTAAGAATATTTTTTATTGCTTATTAAATAAAATAAAAAAAACAAGTAGAAAAAATCACCATAAGATTATGTTTAAATATTTTTACCAGTTATTTATACACATTTTAAGATTAGTTTAATTTTGATTAATTTTATTGAAACAAAATTTGCTAATGAAGTTTCATTTGAAGTAATGCGACTTAGATTCCCCTTCTCATAATATTAAGCTAACTCAGATGAGAGAGTAATATTTTTTTGTTTACTTACCAAATATATATACGCGGATTTAATTTAATGAATTGGCCAATTGTAAAAACTTGCATAATAATTGTTACTCTATTATTTTCTATAAAATCCCTCTATACAACTCTATTTTTAGTACCCATTTCTTATATCGTGGCTGATTTTAGTTCTAGTGTTACGAATGGGCAGCGTTATCGACGAAAACCAGCAACCATTATTGTTGGTTGAGGATGGTGATGAGGATCTGAAAACAAGAGTATGGATTGAAACCAAAAAACTATGGCATATCGTTGGTCCAGCCATCTTCAGCCGTATAGCTTCTTACACCATGAATATTATCACTCAAGGTTTTGCTGGTCACCTTGGTGAAGTTCAACTTGCTGCTATCTCGATTTCGAATACCGTCATTGTTGGACTCAACTTTGGTCTCCTTGTATGTACATATCCCCTCAACTTCTTTCAAATCTTACACTATTATTTGTACTCATCTGCACATTTGAAAAACAGGGGACGATTTATTGAATCTTCTTCATCAAAATTGTTAAATTCTAATCATCTTTAACACCCGATTCAAAAGTTGTTTTCAAGTTACGAGTTCAACAATTTCATGTTTGACATTTTTGTATACATGAGTTGCAATTAATTCCGTTAAAGAATGTTAAAAAAATTTCATATCGCTGATTAATGAGAAGGGTGGATGTCTTATGAAGTTTGGTTAATCTCTTTTCGCTTTTGGTATGTGTGTTAGACCTAAGACCTAATTTAACAAATTCCTAAAAAATTTCGTTCAAATTGATTTGATTGGATCTTCATCATCAAAATTACTGACTTACTCTGTTTCAATTTTGACATGTAATTGAAGTTAGGGATGGCGAGTGCATTAGAAACGTTATGCGGGCAAGCTTATGGAGCAAAAAAGCATCATATGTTAGGAATATACATGCAGAGATCATGGATTGTTTTAACCCTCTGTTGTTTCCTTCTCCTTCCGATGTACATATACGCTACCCCAATTTTAAAATCGCTAGGTCAACCAGACGACGTCGCAGAGCTATCAGGGATAGTGGCGTTGTGGTTTATTCCGCTACACTTCAGCTTTGCTTTTCAGTTTCCGATACAGAGGTTCCTTCAGAGCCAGCTGAAGACGGTGGTTATCGCCTGGATTTCACTGGCGGTGCTGGCGATTCACACGGTGATCAGTTGGTTGTTTGTGTACAAACTGAATTTGGGTTTAGTGGGAGCCGCCGTAGCACTAGACATATCGTGGTGGTTGCTGGTTGTTGGAATGTTTATGTACGCCGCATGCGGTGGGTGCCCAGAAACGTGGACTGGCTTCTCAACACAAGCATTTTCGGGACTTTGCGAATTTTTTCGACTTTCCGCTGCTGCTGGTGTTATGCTTTGGTAAACATAAAATTTTATTTATCCCTTAAAAATAGGATTTATCAGAAATCAATCTCAAAGTAATTCATAACTAACGGAATTTTTTAAATTATGAAATGGAAAATTAAAAGGAAAAAGAAAATTGATATTATTATTTAATTTGGCAATTTTTGTAGCTTGGAGAACTGGTACTATCGGATATTGATGTTGATGACAGGATATTTGGAGAACGCGACGTTGGCCCTTGATGCGTTGTCCATCTGGTATGTCATTAGTCGTGTCACATTTTTAAAAATAATTAAATTTATTTTTAGACTATAATATTTTCTTTTAAATTTTTCTTGCGTCGAATTAAATGACGTTAGAGAAAGAATAATTATTGGGCTAAACTTAACAATCTAATTATTGAGCAATACTTCTTTATTTTTGTTTCCCTTTATTGCAGCATGAATATTAATGGTTGGGAGATGATGATACCACTTGCCTTTTTCGCTGCCACCGGGTAATTAATACACCTCTATTCTTTTATATATAAATATAAATATAAATAAAATGATATATTTTCTTATTCTCATTTTAAGTCATCTATAATCTCTGGCTAGATTGGTAATAAGATATTTGAGTTTAGTACAATCAACATGTCTAAAAAATGTATTGAAAATGAGTATAAAAAGGAAATCTAATATGTATAAAAAAAATTCAATTTTAGAGATCTCATACTTAAAGATATAAAAATAACTCTCTCTATTAAAGAGCCTTACACGCTTCAAATTAAAATTAGGTAGCCTTAAAAGCAAATACCCAAACACGTGATAGTCATAATATATAATTTCATCAAAATAAGTATAGGATGGAAATACGGCAATGAGGGGCGGGTTAACACTCCTTAATTTATTTCATGTGTCGAACTTATAAATCTACTTGCAAGATTTGATACAGTGAAAACTTATTAGCTTTTCAAAAGGACATATCATCGATCTCTATATCAAGACATGAATCAATTAACTTATTATTTTATCAATATATAGTATTATCATTCATTCTACCAGACATATCAACTCATATTAGAATCTCTCCTTATGATAAATCAACACGACAATTAATATATACATGTCGTAATAGTTACATTAGGATTGAGAATATAGTACATTTAACTGTTTAATGAATATGGTTTTGCCAGTTAGTCTAAATTCTAAAATAATTATCTCTACTATTCTCATTCAATACATACAAAATGCACTAGCACAAAAAGTTGAAACTATATCATTTTCATAATTAAGATAAATTATATATAATCTTATAGCGATGACATGTCTAATTTCTATCTTAGATTGTGAAGAAAAAAACTTCATACTTAAAAGAACGATAATTTAATCCTCTTAGTACAAACTAAATTTGTATACACTAAACCATCTACTATATAAATTAATAGATAGCATAAACAAATATATGATCCATTATAATATATACTATGTTTTCATATTTTTAGTAACATATATCTCAATAATTTCTCACTTAGACATTTAACCATTGCAATTATTATAATGGACTATACTCTAACAATCTTTCAATTGGATGTTTAATCTTAAAAGAATTTAAAATATTATATCTAAAAACATGGTTAATAAGCATATACGAGTAGAGAGGGGATAACTTTTTTATTGAACTTGTGATGCGTAACAATTGACACAAAAACGACAAATTAAGAAAATGATGTTGTTGTCTCTTTGTACCATTTGATTTGTTGTCATAAATAAAATATACAAAGGCATAGTGGCAAATTGACAATTAATTGTCAGTCTCAGTATTTGTGTTTCTTTTGGATCTTAATGTAATACTAATATATTCAAATTAAAATTAATTTAAACTGATAAACTCAGTGATTCACGTTCTTGTATTTTAATGTTTCAATGTTCATATCTATCAATTGAACATAAAAGATACAAACAGCCAACATTATTATTAAGTGTAATAAGTTTCTTTCTTGTCTTTATTGAATTGCATAGGATAAATTAAAATTAAACCTTATACCTATCCTTTCATTTCATACTTATAAGCATATATTATATATCTACTACGTACTGAAGTTGAGATTGTAGTATTGTTACAAACTTAATATAGTAATCACAAACGTCATATAATATGAATATTTATAATTAAAGATAATATTTCATATGATCATTTGACTATAAATTTGTTGTTAGAAAGTCAATTACATATATGAATCGTCCTCTCATAATGTTACTCAACAATCATCTATATACGGGTTTTTTTTCTCCAAAAATAGTCCGTTAACTTTGTTTTTTAATCAAAAAATTACTCAAATATGAAAACTTTAATTACCTACTGTTGAAAATTATGCAATTTTGTTAGCTTTAATATTCTAAAGTTAGTTAATGTCAAGTTAGTTAGCTGCTACAGTAATTTAGTTAGCTGCTACAGTATCTTTCCATTTTTCAGTTAATTAGCTTAGTGTAGATAATCGTTACTTAGCTAGTTAGTTGCCTCGATTAATGTGTACTTAGTTACCTCGAGAAATGTGTCATACATTGAGTTAGAATGCTATATAAGTTAGCATGAGGCTTCATTGTAAAAATAGATCATTTTTCACTTCACAAGTTCAATACAATTCTTCTTCCTTTTTCTCTTAATTCTGTCTAGATTCATTATTACAACGGTGAGTTCATGAACTCACATTTTATCATGGTATCAGAGCAGGAGATGCTGGATTTTTAGTGCAGGAATCTAATGGAGTTTAGATCTCCTCTAGCTGTTAAAGTTTGTGATTTTTTTTCTGCTGGAAGAGTTTAGATCTCATCTAGCTAATTGGTTTTTGTGTTGATTGATTGGTTGTGAGGTTGTTTTTCTTCTTCTTGGAGAGTTCAGATCTCAACTAGCTAGTTCATTTTGTGTTGATTTGATTTATAAGCTCGATAATGGCTTTTTTAAGAATTGATCAAAGTGATCCTCTGTATATTGGACATATCTGACTCATTAGGAGCTATGATGATACCTATCAAGCTGACTGGCTTTGAGAACTATGGTGTTTGGAGCAGATCCGTGAGGATTGCTCTTTTAGGGAAAAGGAAATATGGTTTTCTAACTGGTGCCTGCACCAAAGCGTTGTACAAAGATGAGCTACACGACAGTAGGAAACATGTATTGTCATAGTCTTGTCGTTGTTGATGAACACTATGAGTGAGGAGCTTCTCAGTGGTATAGTTTATGCCACAAGTGCATTCTCAGTTTGGGCAGATCTTAAGGAAAGTTTTCATAAGATCCATCACATGAGAATTTACTAGTTGCACAAGGAGATCACTACACTCAGAAAAGGTACTGATTATGTGTCTTACTATTTCACTAAGCTCAAGACTTTATGGAGTGAATATGATGTTGTGACACCACATCCTAGTTGCACATGTCCACAGACTAAGGAGTATGTAGATCACCTTAAAAAATTGAGGCTAATTCAGTTTCTAAGTGGCTTAAATGAATCATATGATTAACCTCATAGACAAATATCACTTAAAGGAGTTACACCTTCTTTAAATCAAGCATATGCCAGGATCATAGAGAATGAAATTCAATGTTCAACATGCACAGTCAATGTAATTGATAAGCCAAACTCAATGGTGATGAATGTGAATAGAAATCAAGGGAAGGAATTTTTTAAGGGCAAGAAGTGTGAGTACTGTCACTTTACTGGTCACACTAAGGATTATTTCTATAAACTAATTGGTTATCAAGGTGATTGGAAGTTAAGAAAGAAAACAATTTATGGTAATAAGAACACTAGTGGTGGCTTTGGTGCTGGTTATGGAGATCAGGATACAGCCAACAATGTGACTGGTGATTCAAACAGGTTTGACAAAGGCACAAGTATTCACAGAGAAATAATATAAACAAATTTTGGAGATGCTGAACAAAGAGTAGCCAAAGAGAGTTAACATGGCAGGTATTACAACTTGTTTAATGTCAAAAAATAATTTCCTCACAAGACTAGATTGTAGATTATGGTGCAACTCATCATATCACAACACATAAGTAGTCACTGTTTAAGAGTCATGAATTGAGTAAGTCACAGATGAACCAGGTACATTTACCCACAGGGGATAGAGTAAATGTGAATCACATTGGTGAATCAGCTATATTGATGATGATATTGTGAGAAATGTACTGCATGTACCAGACTTCAAGTTCAATTTGCTATTAGTATCCAATATAACAATGGAACTATCTTGCTTTGTATCATTTTATCCTAACTTCTGTGTTTACCAGGACCTCTTCAGTGGAGGTCTATACATGTTCAAGAGTGGCTCAACATTGAATAAAATAGACAAATGTAAGTAACAAGTGATGGATGCAGGAATAGCAAGACAAGATACTCAACTTTGTCATCAAAGACTTGGGCATCCTTCTCACTTTATCATGAAACATTTAAATCTACTTTCTAGCAATAAGAATGATATACTTGTTAGTTGTCATGTTTGTCCATTAGCTAAGCAAATAAGGCAAGTATTTCCTAGTAGCAATTCTAGAGCTTCTACTAGTTTTGACTTGGTTCATATGAATTTATGGGGACCATATAAGACGCCTACTCTAGACAAGAAGCACTATTTTTTAACTATAGTTGATGACCACAATAGATTTGTTTGGTTTTACTTGTTGCAATTGAAGTCTGAAACTGTTGCAGCCATAAAATTGTTCTTCTCTATGATCAAGACTTAATTTGGTGCACATGTTAAAGTTGTGAGATTAGATAATGGTAATGAGTTCTTCAACTCTCAATGTATTAAATTGTTTTATGAACTAGGAATACTTCATCAAAGCAATTGTCCACATACACCACAACAAAATGGTGTGGTAGAAAGGAAACATAGGCAAATTCTTAACATAGCTAGAGCTATCAGGTTTCAATCACAATTACATATTGGGGATATTGTATCAAGGCTGCTGTATAATTGATGAACAAATTACCTTCTTCAAGTATCTCAAATAAAAGTCCCTATGAACTTCTCTATTCTAAAATTCACTTGGTCATCTAAATGTTATAGGTTGTTTGTGCTATGCTACAGTGGTGCCTAAGAGTGATATATTTGCAGAAAGAGCTATTCCTACCATATTTCTAGGATACTTAGAGTTACAGAAAGATTATGTATTGTTGGATATAAAGTCCAAGAAGTTTCTTGTGAGCAGAGATGTAGTTTTTCATGAAACTATCTTTCCTTTTTCTGCAAAGGAAGTATATACAAATACATTAATAGATGTATGTGGTTCTCCATTAGATATTGCTGACAGTTCCAAGATGGATTGTGATCTTGATGTTACTACAGACACAGAAGTTCATCATACTAATGATGATAATGATGTGAATACTAATGATGATGTAGACATAAAAGTTCTTCATGATAAGGGTGGAGCTGCAAACACAGACCATGATGACAGTACAACTAATATTCCTATTGTCACTGAGATTGTTGGAGTGCCTACTACAAGTTTCAGAAGGACTTCAAGGATTGTCAAGGAACCAGTTTGGATGTAAGATTATGCAGGGAGGAAACAAAGTAGCACCAGGCATCCAATAGCTAATTCTCTCAGTTATGACAGAGTTACATCTTGTTACAAGATATTTGTAAGCAAATTCTCTGAATGCATTAAACCTAAACATTTTCACCAGGCTGTCAAGGATGATAGATTGATCCAGGCTATGCAACAGGAGATCAAGGCTTTAGAAGAAAACAATACATGGTCAGTAGTTGATTTACCTAAAGGAATGCACGTTGTGGGCTCTAAGTGGATTTACAAGATAAAATACAAAGCAGATGGTGAAGTTGAAAGATTCAAAGCTAGGTTGGTAGCTAAAGGGTACAGTCAGCATGAAGGATTAGACTATCATGATACATTCTCACTAGTTGCTAAAATGGTAACAACTAGATGTGTGATTGCCTTAGCTATCTCAAAAGGGTGGCCTATATACCAAATGGATGTTTATAATGCCTTCCTTCAAGGTGATCTTGAGGAGAAAATCTACATGGAGATGCCTGAAGGATTTAAAAAAACAAGAGAAAATAAGGTGTGCAAGTTACTTAAGTCTCTATATGGGCTTAAACAAGTATCTAGACGTTGAAATTTGAAGTTGACTAATGCCTTAGTGGCAGCTAGTTTTACTCAAAATGGTCATGATTATTCCTTATTCACCTTGAAGAAAGATGCAGACAACGTAGTTATTCTAGTTTATGTTGATGATTTGCTGATTACTGGAAGTAATACTAAAATGATCAATGAAGCAAAGGAAAATTTGCATAAGCAGTTCAAGTTAAAAGGCCTTGGTGAACTCAGGTATTTTCTTGGCATTAAAGTGTTGAGATCAGCAGAAGGAGTACTTTTGAATCAAACAAAATATGTGTTAGAACTTATTTCTAAAACAGGTCTAACAGGTGTTAAACCTTCTTCTACCCCCATTAAGTTAAATCTTAGGTTGACATCAATAGAATATGATCTGGATAATGTCCATACTGGAGATGTTGTACTACAAGACATTACAGATTACCAAAGGGTGGTTGGAAAGCTCTTATACGGTACTATTACCAGACCAGATATCCGCTATGCAGTACAAGTCTTGAGTCAGTTTATGCAATCTCCTAAGAGGTCACATTGGGATGCATCAATAAGAGTGATTAAGTATCTTAAAGGAACAGTTGGTCAAGGAATCTGGTTACAATCTAGACCTGCTAATGTGTTATCATGTTGGTGTGATTTTGATTGGGCTGCTCGTCCTAATACCACGAGGTCTATTACATGTTATGTGGTTAAGTTTGGAGAATCACTTGTGTCATGGGAATCAAAGAAACAACAGACTGTTTTCAGAAGCTCAGCTGAAGCTGAATATAGAAGCATGGTACCAGCTGTTTCTGAAATCACTTGGTTGTTGGGGTTGTTTACTAAGCTATGTGGAAATCTAGATGCTAATTCTTGTGTTCGGTGATAACAAATATGTTATACAACTAGCAGCAAATCCAGTTTTTCACGAGAGGACAAAACACATTGAAATTGACTGCCATTTCATCAGAGATAAGATCAAAGCAAGAGTTATTGATACAGTCCATGTTAATACTCAACAACAACTAGCATATTTTCTAACAAAGGGGTTGAGTCAAGCTCAACATTCATACCTTTTGAGCAAGCTTGGTGTGCTCAACATTTTGCACCCTTCAGCTTGAGGGGGAATGTTGAAATGCAAGTCTGTTAGCTTTAATATTCTAAAGTTAGTTAATGTCAAGTTAGTTAGCTACTACAGTAATTTAGTTAGCTGCTACATTAACTTTCCATTTTTCTGTTAATTAGCTTAGTGTAGTTAATTGCCTCGATTAATGTGTACTTAGTTACCTCGAGAAATGTGTCATACATTGAATTAGAATGCTATAAAAGTTAGCATGAGACTTCGTTGTAAAAATAAATCATTTTTCACTTCACAAGTTCAATACAATTCTTCTTCCTCTTTCTCTTAATTCTGTCTAGATTCATTGTTGCATTGGTGAGTTCATGAACTCACATTTTATCACCTACAAAATCACTTAATCTATTTGATTAATGTTTTAATTAATATTTGTTCATATGAAAAGATATTAGATATCTACTAAAAATATAATATTGGACTGATCAGATTAATATATCACTACTAATTAGATCACCCCTCGATTAATCCGTACATGTTATGGCACAAATTATCAAGTACATCACATTAATTACTTTATTCTACCGCCTACCACTGTATGCATGATTTCTATTAATCCATTGTTAATCACCTTTTAAAAATAGAGAAACCAACTTTTATTTTTTTTACCATGTCAGAGCGAATAATTTCTAAAACAACTTGTTGTAAAAACAGATTGAACCACATCTCAGATTCTTTTTTACTTTCTTTCATTTTTATTTTTTTTGATATTTATAAGGTTTATTTTACGTATGATTATTGAAATTTAATTTTATTAAACTAAAGTTGCTAAATTATTTTTTTCAGAGTGCGAGTAGCGAACGAGCTAGGTGCTGGAAGAGGAAAGGCAGCAAAATTCGCAACAGCGGTATCAGTGATACAATCAACCATTATAGGGCTAATATTTTGTGTACTAATAATGATATATGAAGATAAATTTGCTCTAATTTTCTCATCAAGCTTTGATGTCCTAAAAGCTTTTAAGAAGATCTCTTACCTTCTTGCATTTACCATTCTTCTAAACAGTGTTCAACCTGTTTTATCCGGTAATTATTACGTTTTTAATTTTATTATACAAGAGTTTAACTTATATACATTGAGGATCTGGTAAAAAAAAAATTAATCGAAAGATTTTTGTTTGTTACAGGGGTTGCTGTTGGTTCAGGATGGCAATCAAAAGTGGCTTATATTAATCTAGGTTGTTATTACCTTGTTGGAGTCCCTCTTGGAATTCTTATGGGTATGATTCTCCACACTGGTCTTGAGGTATGCTGGTGATATTATTTTTATCATATAGTTATAAATTAATGTTTATTATAAACAATTATTTGAATTACATAATGTTGAATAGAATAGTTTGTGATTGGACACACTCTGGTAATTGTCAATGCATTAAACAAAAATTCATTTATATGTTTATAAAAATGTTAAGAAAAATAATTGGGGTTATAAGTGAAAAATGGAATTGTAGGGCATGTGGGCAGGAATGATTTTTGGAGGAACAGCTTTGCAGACTATAATATTGGCTTTTATAACGTATCGTTGTGATTGGGAGAAAGAGGTACTAATAGTAATAATATCAAATATATAATTTTGAATTTTTTATTTTATTTTATGAAATATAAATATATTAATATAAAAAATGATACAATTGTGCTTCTTTTTTTTTTTTTTTTTGACAGGCTAAAAAAGCTAGAATGCATGTTGAAAAGTGGTCTGAGCCACCTCCAATTAGTCAATCGTAGATGATAAATGTTATTTTTTTGCAAGTGGATTTTATTTAATGACTATATGAGGTATGCAACATTGTGACCTCTAAAACTTTTTGGATTTGCGCTACCGTCGTAATTAATTCGTTAACAAAATAATTAAATAATAAAAATATTTTCATTTTAGCAATTTAAATTTTTAGATGACGTTGTTATTTTCTCTATATATTAATAAATAAATACTTAGATATATCCGATTATTCTCAAATAGTTTTTAATTCCGATCACATACCTTTTCATTCCATGCAATGAGCACAAGCAAATAATATATAGAGATTCATTAAAGTTTGCCTTTATATCCATATGCAGCATGAATTAGCTTGTTGTTGCTATCAGTTATCTCTCATCTTTCTTTTATGTTTTAGTATCTCATTTTCTTCATATTAAAATTTTTTTGGTTAATCTTTTCTTAATTAATATGTTATTACTTTGTTATGCGATTTTATTTCAATCATATGCAAAAAAATATTTCATTGAAAATTCTTATCATATTTGAGGAAAAAAATTAAGTGATAATTGCCCAAGGAGCATTCTAAGTAAATAAAAGAAGAACACATCTTTATTCTTCTATTTTATACCTCATCAATTTTAGCATATACTGACTTTTATGTTTTATAATATATATACATAATGAAAATAACTTTTGCTTTTAAAACTAAACCCACACTCTGATTCATGTGGTATATCAGTTTAAAAAAACCATCCCCTCCAACGACATTTCAATTTAGTAGCATCTAATAACAATATCGAAGTTACATGATCTGTGTAAGAGTTTGCTTTACTTAACTTTAAAAAATAGCTTTTAAAAAGTTAAATTTAAGTAATTTTTAAGTTAAAAAATAAAAGTAGGTGAATATCTACTTTTAACTTTTAGCCTTTTTAAATCATTTTAAACTAATTTAAGCTATTTTAACTTTGTCATATACTTTCAAAAACTAAAAATAATAAATTGAAAATAAATTTTATCAACTTTTAAATAGTTAATCCAAACAAGCTAATATTAAAAGCCTAATAAACACTCAATTATATGTAAAAGAGAATACTTAATTTTTAAAATAACACAGTTTAATTAAATAAAGGTCAAATATATTAAAATAATAACGCATATAACACAATAACTAGAATCACAAGCATACAGTAACTTGAGTACCAAAATTACAATTTTTCTTATATTTATTAGTCTTCTTCTTTTGTGAGATGAGAGAGAGAGAGAGAAAATTCTCTTTTTATATTGTTTTATATTCTAGTATATTGAGTTTTATTATTTTCTGACTCCTAATTTTATATCGAAAAATTTATTGAATTTAATAAATACATTTATATTAGATGAGATATTTTTAAAGAAGATAATACCTTTTAACATACTTTAAACTAATAATATTTTTACCAGTGTTTATGATGAAATACTTTCCATAAATTTTAATTTTAGACAAGATATAATTGAAAATAGTTAGAGAAAACCAATTAATCAAATAATATTTACAAAAGATAATTTTACACACGCATTTATGTGTTAATTAATTTTATTATTATTAGATAGATAAAAATCAATCCAAACAAAATCATCAACCCCTAATTACATGAGTAATTAGGTTTGTCGTATATCTTGTTATCAAGTCATGATTACAAATCAAAACAAAGTTTCCATCCAATTGTTTGAGTAGTAGCCATTTTTAATTTTGCTACTTCCCCGTTCTATCTTTATGTATATACTACGCTTGTGCGTTTTGCCTATAAAACTGTTTACATTATTATACGTGAATTTTAATTTTTTTAAGAACATTTTCTTAACGATATTTTTTAATAATAATGGCAATGACATATTAATTAACACTATTAAATACAGTAATTTCTTGCTTTTTCATTATTCTTTTTTCACTCATTAATACTCTTACCTTTTTGCTTCCTTGGTGAGGTAGAATATTTTATTTATTATTTTTTACGTGAAATGAAGTAGAACTTTTTTTTAAGAAATTAAAATAATATCTTAAAAAAAAATCCGAATTCAACTAAAATAACGTTATAGGAAAGAAATTACTTTATTTATTTAGAATTGTTATTTGAAATTAAGTTTTGATGTTTCAAATCATTTTTTTAATCTTTAATCTAAAGAAAAATAATGTCTTTATTATGGTCAATTAAATATAAAAAAGTCAGGCAAATTTTTCTACTGACGAATGGACGGTATAAGACACCTTTCGAGTCCAACGATTTTACCACAACTGCTTTATTAACTTATATTATCTTAACATAGAAATTAATGTTTAAACGTGTAAGAAATAATCACATGTTATATTAATTTTATTATAAATTTAATGATATAGAAAATTGAAGCATATTTAAATATTAATAACAATATTAAAATGAAGCATACATAATTAAATTTTGAGCAAACTATGTACTAGCACTGAAATCATGTCTTATATAATCATGAAAATAAATCATAGTGTTACTTTTTGTGAAGAACAATTTACCGATAAAATGTGTTTCTCTGCCTCTTTTTTTTCCTTCTCTTTTTTTCTGTTCTTGTGAGTTTGTATTGTTTTTTCTCTTCCCTAAAATGTGAGTATAATGATGTGAATATGATTTGAAATAGTAAAGCAAGAACGTTTTGCAAAATTGTGTCCAGATGCATGGTGTGTCCACCTACGTTTTGTTGTGTATGTATATACCCCGTGTGCTGCTGCTATAAGTATCTTTTGTACTACTTTGTTTGAATAATTGTTACTTGTTATTTGATAATATATTGCTTTGCAGTATCGAATTAGTGTAATGAATTTGGATAAATTGTATCAATCTTTATGGTTACATAATGTCACAATTTATAATTTTAATAATAAAATTACAAGAAAAGTAGGGTACAAAATAGAGCTACTACGAAAAACTAGGATACAATGAGAAGAGAAATATTAAGGTAATATTACAATCATATCAAATCAATCGTTACATAAAATAAGTCCTTTTATCGTTATCTAATAATGAATTTGAACGATAAAGTACATTAAAATTTAAGTAACAATAAAAATAAACATTACCTATAAATTAACAATCGATTGTATTTTAATTAGTAGTTCTCGTGAGAGGAATTACATTTAGTGGGGTGATTTTAATTATTTTTTTTAATTAAGTTGAAAATTTATATAATGATACTAGCCAACTATTGTCAACTCATAAAAATATAAAAGAACAAATTAAAAACTTTTTCATTCTTTTATAAAATCCTCCATGCAACTCTCTATTTGGTACGTACCCACTTCTTTTCTCGTGACTAATTTTAGTTATAGTATTACAAATGGGAACCGTTATCGACGAAAACCGGCAACCGTTGTTGTTGGCGGAGGTGGCCTCCGCGAACTGGTTGCCGGAGGATAAAATTGAAAGAAGGGATGATGATGATCATAAGTATCTGAAAATAAGAGTATGGATCGAAATTACTATAACAAAAATATTTTTTAGCGTCAATTCAAAATTACTACAACAAAAGTACCTTTTAGCAGCAATAAATATACACATTAAAAAGAGGGTTAAAACTTTTAATGACATTAGTTAACTGTCATTGGATCCAATATCACTAAAGTTTTTATAAACATATATAAAGAGTGTTAATTGCAGCTAAAAGTACATATTTAGTGGCAATTAAATCATTACAGTGATTAGTTGTCGCTAAAGATTATTTTTGATGTAGTGAACAAAAAATGAACCCCTAATTAGGGTTGTATATAAAATATCAAAAATTGAATTGTCGAATCGAATCAATTTTATTTTATTTTTTTTATAATTCAATACTCAATAATTTAATATAATATTCAGGAATAAAACTGTAGAACTAATAAGACATTAGTATCACTTGATATTTGTTACATTGCGAATATCGAATTACATACTTCATAAAATTCATCAAGAAGTCCACTATTCATTAGTACAAGTCAATAAAGGAAGTTCATCACTAAACATAAACAATTCAAATACATATCATCGTATAATTCTATATATCAATTTACATTTCTTGATGCCTTTTTTCTTGTTAATCTTTCATTATACCATACCTCCACATAAAAAATAAAAATTATTGGAGCAATGATAGTAACTTTGTAATAGAATCAGCTACAACTTTAATACAATATTATCAAATACCATACTAAATTAAAATTTAATTATCAATTATTATCGTATCAAAATTTAACAATATATCATATCTACTTTTAACTATCAATTATCAAATTATTATTTTCAAAATTTAAAAATCACGAATCGAATACCAAACACCCACCCTGCTCCTAATTGAAAATACCGTTTGCCATATTTCTCGTTATCAATTCATGGGTTATTAATCAAAAAATAAAGTTGGCATCCAATTCCTTGAGTAGTTGCCATTATCGATTTTGCTACTTTTCTGTTCAATCTTGCTACTATGTGATTTAATAAAGCAAAATAAATTATAAATTTAAATACATGATATGTATATATTGATTTGGTATAAATATTTGATAAGCGATGCGGATAAGTTTTATCCCATACTTTTGTCTTTTACATTTACATTATTATATTTGATTTTCTTTAAGAAAAAAATAATATTTTTTAGCAATATTTTCTCATAATAATTACAATGATATGTTAAGACTAATAAATATAGTATTTTCTTGCTTCAAAAAATATTTTTTATTCCTTTTCTAGAGCTCTTATCTTTTTACTTTTTTTTTAACTTAAATTCAAAATCTTAAAATTGAAAATGAGGAATATTTATTATTTGAACAATTATGTCTTTTTAGTATAGTAATTTTGAATTATTATAAAAGTACAAAAAAGAAAAAATATTTGATGCCTAGTCAAGTACTTGTCAATCTAAAATTGAGACGCAACGAGTAGACTAAGTTTGTATGGGCCCGTTTGGATGGGCTTAATAAAAGCAGCTTTAAAAAAGTACTTTGAAAGTGCTGAAACTTATTTTTAAAATAAGCAGTTATGTGTTTGGATAAAAGTGCTGAAGTTGATATGCCAAACATGAAAAGGGGAAAAATGGAAGAAAGAGATGTTAGGGTTATGTGAGTAATTTGGAGATTATATAAAAATATTAAGGGCAAAAAGATAAAAATGTGGTCAACTTAAAACAGCTTATAAGCTAAAAAGAAAAAAGCACATTTACCCAAGCTTTTAACTTTTAGCTTAAAATAAGTTATTTTGAGTATTGCCAAACAGCTAAATAAGTCAAAAATCAGCTTTTAAGTCGGTTTGACCAGCTTTTAAGCTGAGCCAAACAGGCTCTATATCTTATCTACAAACCCCACAATGTAATGTCCTTTTGCTGGAATCCATTAAATTTAAAATCAGTTTGAATTGATTTATTTTAAGCGTTTAACTTTAAAGTATTTTTATAGTTCTGTATAAAAAATAATAATATCTTTTATTTTTAGTAAAAAAGGTAAAAATAAATTAAAAATCATTAACTAAAAATTAAAAAATTTGATTTATAAACCAAATTCTATTGCTGAATTTTGACAAAATTTTATTGATAGAAAATAAGGTGATAAATTGCAATGATGTGGCCACTATCACACCCTTCTTCCCAAAACCTCCTGGATAGACGGAGGATTTTTTTTAATTAAGATAAGAAGAGAGAAAATAAAGATTTTTCAATTTAAGTATTAGTATTGAAAAGAAATTATTTTATGTATTTAAATTCATTACGTGAAAGTGGGTATAGGTTTTGAAATTGTCTTTTTTGAATATTCAACTAAGAGAAAATGACTTTTTATTTTGGTTCGCAAATTAAAATTATAAGGTCAAATAAGAAATTTTTTTGATTAATGAAAAGTATAAAATATCCATCGAGTCGAGTAGTTTTAACACAATTGCTTTGTCAACTTATATTGTCTTATTTTAATTTTGGATAAAATGTGTTACATTTCATATCTAATTACTTGTATTTTTATTGTTTGGATTTTTATTCGTCTCAATCTAAATGCATTATCACATTCTTGATTCTGACATACACTGATTTAGAGACATAATTGTCTTTTTGTTTAAGTTATCTCTCCTAATAATCTTTATTTACATATCTAAGATTTAAATTATCAAAAGTTAATTACTAAAGCAACTTCAATCAAGATACGTCACCTCGTATATTCTTAAATTTTAAAAATATCAGTAAAAAATGCATAACCATATTCTTATCGAAACAAGATTTAATCGAATTTATACTTATCTAATAATGAAAGCTCTATATATCTTGACATTTGCCTATTGAATTGTTAATGACCATACGCAAAACTCTTGTACTTTTAACTTGACACCAAATTTTTCGGTGAACTAAATTGCATCAAATTAGAAATGCAAATTTAATAATGAGCCAAATTCAACTTCAAGAGTTCACTATTTTAATATGTAATTTATACAACTCATATAAAATCAGGAGTAAAAGATTTAAGATAGAAATGACTTTCAAATAAATAAGATATAACCATATGTTATATCAATTTTACTGCAAATTTAATGATATATAAGGTTCAAGCATATTTCAACATTATAATGTTAAGAGTAAAGTATATATTAACTAGAGCAAACTTTATAATATTAAAATCAAGTTTTATATAAGGAAAAAGGATAAATATATCCCCAACAATCGTAAATGATATGCAGATACCCTCCGTTATACTTTTGAGACATTGGTGCTCCTGACATCTAAAAACTAAAGCATAAATGCCCTTCACTTCTAACAAACATTCACGTGTCATATTCTTATCCACCGATCAGACATTATTAAGTATCGGATGGATGGATAAGATTGTGTCTACGTGTCCTTATTAAGTCTTCCATTAGAGTGAAAGACATATATGCTCTAGTTTTTGGATAGAAGGGGCACCAATGTCCCAAAAATATGACGAATGGTATTTGCATACCATTTACAATAGTTTAAAGGTTTTTTTCATTTATGATTTAATCATGAAATTAAATCATACATGAAAATTACGACTTACGTTTTGTGAAAATTAATTCACAAAGAGAAAACGACTATAATAAGAAATTGCAAACTCGAAACCGCAAATTAAACTCCAACTTAATTCTTCATTTGTCTCTGTCTGCGTTTTTCTTTTCTCACTCTTTTTTCCTGCTCTTGTGCCGTGTGTGTTGTTTTTTTTCTTTCCTAAAACGTGAGTGGCAATCATGTTATTATGATTTGAAATAATGAGCAACAAAGTTAATCTCTAAAAATATTGTGTCCAGATGCATGGTGTGTCCCTCAATGTTTGTTGTCTATATATGAATGTATGTTCTATTGATGTCTTTTAGTGATCTATCGTGTTTAGTGTGATCAGTCAAATATTTTTTATTAAAAAATTATATTATGTATATAATTATAGGAATATATAGATCAAAAATCATTTTTAATATTTATATATATTACATCTTAGATACCTCTAATAAAAAATCTCAAATTTCGCCATTACCTTTAAGGGAAAATTACGTAAAATGGCAACCATCCCTAAGTAATTAGCCAATAAGGGTATAGTTTAATTTATTTACACTCAATAACTATAGTTTCATTTTTTGCCATAATTAATGGGACCCACCACCTCTTTGTATACCCAACCATAAAAGATTTTTTTATTTTTTGATATATAATTTTATCAACTCAATTTTATCTCTCCTATACTCATTCCATATCTTTCTCCTAAAATCAGTCCTCCACTCCTATTTTGAATTTTGAATTTTGGAAAATTTGACGTTGTCTTACTTTCATTAATCCAATTTTTTTTTTTAATTTTTTTCCTTCATCAAACATAATTATATATGTATTATGTTTCTTAGTTTTTTCATATTTTTTTTAAAAAAAATTCTTTCTTTCTTATCAGTTTAAAGTTCTTCAAAATGAGAATAAAGAATTCATCTCCATATATGAGGATTACCAGAGGTATGTCATTGCATGTCAATATTGTTAATAATCCACCTTCGTTTTCAATTGGGTTATCTCAGGATTTTGGTGTTAATGTAGGGTATATGACAAAACATAAACAAGTTCAAGTTGAACATTATCTTGAATAGAAATTCAAGAAAAAAAATGACCAAATGACAATTCAGAAAGTCATCAACAACGCGAAATCTAGCGGCATTAAGATTGTTGATGGTTGAAGCAAGAGAAAAGTCAGAAACATAAATTCAGACGAGATTGGATCTATCTCATCAAAACTGGACAAAACTAGACAAATCTGAAGAACATTAGGTTGTGTAATTTATGTACAAATTACTAAAGTTATGTGTGTATTAAGATAATATATACAAAGTATTATGAGACAATTGTTATTTATATACAAATATTTAGTTTTGTATAAAAGAAATTTGTTAATCATTGTATAATACATATATAAAATTATAGTATATTATACAAATTCGCCGATATATACATAAAATTATGAACATGATAAAATATTGTATATATAAACATTACACACTAAATACACAAACATATTTCAAGCTTACCATATATACAATTGACAAATGAATATTATACAATCATTTTAACCATTAATTTTTTAAAAAAACATGAAATTACATATGCACATATACAAATATAATCCATATACCAAATTATTGTTTATTATACAAATTCGTAGATATATACTATAAAAATAGACATAATAAAATATTGTATACAAACAGACTACAGAAATAATTAATAACAAATACAACACACTTTTTTTTTTTAAAAAAAAAAACATGATTGTCATATATACAATTTTCATATTATGATGATCACATGTACTTTTAATAATACATAATAAAGTACACACGAAATTGTATAAAAAATTATTAACAATTTCTCAAATATATACAATATAATCAATGTATGTAAAAACAAATAAAATCATGAACGTCTAAGTGTTTCATACGACTTATTTTTAAATAAAATTGAGAAAATACTTGATTTTGAATGGTTAGCTTAAATAATGGGATTGTGTAAATGTTTGTTACTTTATTTAGCGATATTGTTACCATTTAATGAAAAAATAAAATATTAAATAAATTAAAAATAAAAAAATATTTTATAAAAATTAAAAGATACCAAACAAATTAAATTATATCCATAAAATATAATTATGTAAATTACACCCATATAATATTATTTAATAAATTATGTTTGTTATATATGAAATTTTCCCTACCTTTAATATGAGGGAGTGAATTGTGTGAGGATGAAATGGCTGCGAGTATATATTTATGTGTGTATAGGTGATTTTGGAGTGGTCAGCCAGCCAAAGAAATGTGCCCGTGAGAGTATAGGTGAGTGTGGGTAAATGAGAAACAAACTAGGGTAATTTTAGAATCTTGAGCCTAAAAGGTAAAAAAGAATGAATAATTTTTTTTGAAAAGGCAATGAAAATTGAGGATTAAATAAATAATATTTGGATTGAATGATGAATATCGATAAATTTTTGGTTGTATACCCAAAAGCTAGCTTAAGGGGAGGAGGATTGGTCCACCATCTCATTAATCACCGATGAGACTGTTGTCATTCTTTAACACCCCACCTCACTCCCAGTGCTTAGCATCTGATGCGTGGGCAATTTTGATTTTGGGTGGCCCCAACATCGGGTGAGATTGGCCCTGCTCTGATACCATGTGAAATTAGGTCTTAGACCTAACTCACACCCCAAAAGCTAGCTCAAAGGGAGGAGGATTGCCCAAACCTTATAAGGAGTCCACCCATCTCATTAACCACCGATGTGGACTTTTGTCATTCTTTAACAGCATCTTACAATTACAATATCAGAAAAACATTTAAAATATATTAATATCGCTTCTCCATTATTTATTCAATCGTTTTGGTTTTATGTTATTGTGTTCGTTTTTTTTACGAGTTATATGTGAATAAAAATGTCAGTAATTTGGTCAAGTTTAATAGTTTTTTTAATGTAATTTGATAATATTAAGGAAAAAATCTAAGGGACATGAAAAGAAAATTTGAAGAAAAAATTTATAGACATTACATATAATTTTAGAGATTATCGTCTGTATCAATACGATTGTTATAGTTCATATGTACCTGCACCACACTTAGTTGATACGTGTCATCTTGTTATTCTTTGAGGATTGTTAATGTCCTTGCAAAATTTAATTGTGCTCTGATAAAATAACAATATATTTAAATAATTAAAAATTACATATTTTAGTGTTAAAGAAGAATTGCGTGTAAATATTCTTTAGGTAAAATTTGGTGGTATGAATAATTTTTTACATTAATGAATTCAGGGAGATAAAGTTAAAAGAGTATAATTTACGAATTTTGGCCAAACACAATTAACTTGCGCTGTCATCATATATTCATATTCCCCTTTTCATTCTTCTATAAAAATCCTCCCATGCAACTCTCTATTTGGTACGTACTCACTTCTTTCTCGTGCCTAATTTTAGTTCTAGTGTTACAAATGGGAAGCGTTGTTATCGATGAAAATCGGCAACCATTATTGTTGGCGGAGGTGATCTCCGCGAACTGGTTGCCAGAAAATAAAATTAAAAGAAGCGAGGATGAGGATGATGAAGATCTGAAGACAAGAGTATGGATCGAAACTAAAAAATTATGGCACATAGTAGGTCCAGCCATCTTCAGCCGTATAGGGACTTACAGCATGAACATTATTACTCAAGGTTTTGCTGGTCACCTTGGTGAAGTTGAACTTGCTGCTATCTCTATTTCTAATACTGTCATTGTTGGCCTCAGCTTTGGTCTCATTGTATGTATTCCCTAAACTTCTTTCAAATTCCTTATTAATATTTTTCCTTATCTTACACATTCATCAAAAAAAAATTATGCGCCTTTAAGAATTTAGGACAAAGGAAGCAATCCAGAAACATAAGAGATAACAAATAAGTTTATGTTAAAATACATACAATTATGCTAGAATAAATAAATTTATTGAAATTATTCTAAAAACTCTCTTGAAATGTGAGCATATATCTTGAGCAAGTTTGACATTAGTACTCAAGTCTTCGATAGCAATTCCAAGTTCACATACGAACTCTCTCGACGCATGGCTGATATAGAACACTTATTAGTTAAGAGATCTACTAAATTAATAGTCCAAATCTAGAACTAAAAACTCGTCTTCTCCTCTCCTCTTCTTTTAGAAATTAAGATTCTGAATTTTTAGTTAAATATTAACATAGTAGAGAATAGAGATAATATAATTAATTATTATTGCACTCCTCTATGCATATTTTAAATTTTTCATTGAATACTTATGTAATTCTCGTATCAATATTAAACCTACTAATCAATAAATTAAATTATTCATAAAATTTGATTCGATGATTATTTTTTTCTTTAGAACAAAGCTTAACTTATTTCATGTGATTATTTGCAAAGTTTGTCACAATAAAAACTCATAAGCATCTCAAAAAAGACATATCGTAAATCTCTCTTTATATATATGAATTTCATAAACTAACTGATTATTTCAATAATATATAAATTTTTATCATCTAATCTACCATACATATTTTATGCATGTCAAAATCTCACCTTTAATAAATATATCTTTTTTTTAAAAATAATGTAGTTAGGAATGGCAAGTGCATTAGAAACTTTATGCGGACAAGCTTATGGAGCCAAAAAGCATCATAAGTTAGGAATATACATGCAAAGATCATGGATCGTTATCACAATCTGTTGTATCCTTCTCCTTCCCATGTACATATTCGCTACCCCTATTTTAAAAGCACTAGGTCAACCAAACGACGTCGCAGAGCTTTCAGGGGTGGTTGCGTTGTGGTTTATTCCACTGCAATTCAGCTTTGCTTTTCAATTTACGATACAGAGGTTTCTACAGAGCCAACTGAAGACGGCGGTAATCGCCTGGATTTCACTAGCGGTGCTGGCGATTCACACGGCTATCAGTTGGTTGTTTGTGTACAAACTGAAATTGGGGATAGTGGGAGCCGCCGTAGCACTGGACATATCGTGGTGGTTGCTGGTTGTTGGACTGTTTATATACGCCGCATGCGGTGGGTGCCCAGAAACGTGGAGTGGTTTTTCTATACAAGCATTTTCGGGACTTTGGGAATTTTTTCGACTCTCCGCTTCTGCTGGTGTCATGCTTTGGTAAATTGGATTATATGAAAATATTTCATTTTTAGTTAGGGAAAATGCACAAGTATCCTCTCAACATATGCTCGAAATCTCAGAGACACACTTATACTATACTAAGGTCCTATTACCCATGAACTTATTTTATATGTAATTTTCTATTACTTTTAGGCCTACATGACACTAGTTTGAAAGAAAAAGTCAATCAGTATTGGCCCACAAGATAGTGTCACATAAGTTAAAAAGAGCTAGAAAATTATTAATAAAATAAGTTTAGGGGTAATATGACCTTAATATAATATAAGTGTGTCTCTGATATTTTTGGCATATGTTGAGAGGTACTTTGTACATTATCCGTTTTAGTTATGATATGCATCCGTAAATAAGAATAAATTTTATCTGGTTGATTTTTTTGTCCTTGTAGCTTGGAGAATTGGTACTATAGGATACTGATATTGATGGCCGGGTATTTACAGAATGCGACATTGACTGTTGATGCGTTATCCATCTGGTAATAAATATTCAAATATATCATAAATTATTTTATTTTTTAAAAAACAAAAGAGTAATTATCAAATCAAATATGTCACAAAAAAGAATACTAGCGTACAAAAGTAGCTAAACTTAACATTCTTTTATTTTTATCATTTTGTTTATTTCCTTTTTAGTTTCTTATTGTATTTTGGGAGAATTTATTGCAGCATGAATATCAATAGTTGGGAGATGATGATACCACTTGCTTTCTTTGCTGCCACCGGGTAATTACTTTTCTTATCGTTTATATATATTCCGTTATTCTCATTTTTAACTGTTGTATTATCTCTGAGCAGATTAGTAATAAGATATTAGAGATTGTTTTATTTTAATAGAATTGATAAAGTCTAAAATTGTATATATGAGTATAAAAAATAATTGAAAAATCATGATGGAATGATAAATATTTCATCATTAATTTCACAGAGTACGAGTTGCGAATGAGCTAGGTGCTGGAAGAGGAAAGGAGGCAAAATTCGCAGCAGTGATATCAGTGATTTACTCCACCATGATAGGGATAGTATTTTGTATACTAGTAATGATATTTCAACAGAAATTTGCTCTATTCTTCTCATCAAACTTTGATGTACTAAAATTTGTCAACAAGATCTCTTACCTTCTGGCTCTTACCATTCTTCTAAACAGCATTCAACCCGTTTTATCCGGTAATTACATTAATATTAAGAATTTTAACTTATACATATCGACCATCTGTAATTTCTTTTCGAGTAATAATAATAAAAAAAGATGATTGTTTGTTACAGGAGTTGCAGTTGGATCAGGATGGCAATTAAAAGTGGCTTATATTAATCTAGGTTGTTATTACATTGTTGGAGTTCCTCTTGGAATTCTTATGGGTATGGTTCTCCATAATGGGCTTGAGGTATGTTGGTTATTGTATTTAGAAATCTTAAAAAAATAATTGTGTGAGAATTTCTATTATAGTGTATTATTATTATTATTTGTGGTTATATGAGAAAAATGGAAATTATAGGGTTTGTGGGCCGGAATGATTTTCGGAGGAACAGCTTTGCAGACGATAATATTGGCTTTTATAACGTATCGTTCTGATTGGGAGAGAGAGGTACTAAAGTATATTACTGTAGTAATTTATTTTTATTTTTTTCTATGAACAAAACAAATTTATTAAATTTGTTTATGAAATCGTACATATCTTAATAAAAATAATAAATATAGTTGTTCAATTTTTTGGCAGGCTAGAAAAGCTAGAATGCATGTTGAAAAGTGGTCGGAGCCACCTCCAGTGAGTCAATCATAGATGATGATTTTCGTTTTTTTGATCAAGAGCAATAAAGTAATAAATAATGTATTTTTACATGAAACCATTTTCTACATGTAAGAGTGAAAAATTACGATTTTACTTTACCAATAATTCTAAGAAAACTGGAAATAGGTACAACTACTTGGTCACAATTTTAATACTATAAAATATCTGAACTTAAAAATTGTAAAAACATATGAATATGAAATGTTTTTCAAAATTTGATTTTTTTTTTTGTATTAAGCCGCACTTTAGTGATGGATTAATCCGTAAAGACAAACAGATTAGTCACAGACATAGGGATAAAGATTAGACGATGTGATGATGATTTTCATGTTGGAGTAGGTGTGAGTTTGGAATTAACTGGAATTTTGTACTACTCACTCCCCAAATTGTTGTTATCATTGAGGCCCAGAGTGAGCGTAATTTGTGTCATAAAGTTTAGATTTTTATGACACATTGCTCTTTATTTTATCAGCAAGTATGAAAAGGATTGGGCAGAGCATGGATTAGAATATTCATCCAAACTCATTAGTTTTATATAACAACTATTAAATTCAAAATTTAGTTATCGACACTTGACGTTGTGCGCTATCTAAAATTTAAAACTTTAACTCTAGATTCATTCATTCTCACCCCCCAATACAAAATCGTGTAGCAAAAAAAAAAAAGAAGTGGATAGACTTTTAATAAAATATATCGAATTAATCAAATCTATCATGTTGTCAATTTCATATTCATTTAAACCAAAAAGCTTGCAAATATTTTGGAACAAGAAATAATACAATTACTTAATAGTATTTACATTTAACTATACAATATCATCAGTTTCAACAACAGGACTGCAATTTCTATACACCAAAAATAAGCCTTTTTCACATATCACAATGACTACAGTCCAGCCCAGGCCTCTAGACAAAAAGCTAAAGCCCAAAAATCAAATGTCACCAATTGACTTTTATCAAGCAGTAACCAAAAATTGTTGAATTTTTCCTCCAAATCTTTGTGATGACCAATTTAACTCATCACAATTCTCATCAACATTCCATAGTAATAAACTTTGTTTTTCCCTTTCATATTTCACCTTCTCCAAATCCATTTTCTTTTGACTTACCATTTCCCAAAATAAATCATTTTTCCTTCGTATAAACAATTCATTCAACTTTTTCCTACATCCCTCTAGCCTTGACAAACACAATATCAACTCCGACAAATCAAGGTAACTCAATCTCGAAACTCGGCCCGACAACTCAACGAATCGTATCATTATATGGTACTGACTCGATCGATAATCCTCCGAAATTAATATCATAATTTCATGAACTAAGTCAATTTTTTGACAATATTGTGACTCGGGTGCTTCACAAATTACTTCCACCATACACACCAATGATTCCATTTCCGTAACGGAATTAGAAAAACTAATATTATTTCCCTTGTGATTCTCAATTTTATCGAAATTTATCGATAATTTTGACGAAGGAGAAATATATGAACCCAATGTCCTTGACGTAATCATGTTACGCTCAAGGACATTAGCGTACCATCGTACCCACGACGATAGTTGTCGAGTTTCAACGTCGAATTTATCGTAAAACCCCGAAAGATTTAACGAATTATGGCCACCGGAGGATGGGAAAAAGGATGCATGATCTTTGTATAATAGCGAACCTTTAGACATAATGTTATGAAAAATGAATAGACATTTTAAGGCAACGTACGGATTTTGGGTACTATGAAGGCGGTCCATGATGGCGTCGATACATGTGTAAATTGCGGGGAGGGAGTGGTCACCGGCGGAGATGATGGCGGCGACGCGGTGGTTCCGCGGCGGAGATGTGGAGGAGTGCGTGGTGGCGCGTATAACGGTGACTTGGATTGATGAAACGCCGCGTTTCGTTGATAAGTTGGCTTTGAGAATGGAAGCTTTGTCTTTGAAAATACCAATAATGTCCCTGAGAATTCTTTTTCTGGTCATAGCTTTGGAGGTTTTTGGCCCCCTTTTTTTAGGGGGTTTGTAGAGATAGAAAAAAAGAATTTTTTTGTGGAAGAAATAGGGAAGGGAAATAAGAAAATGGAAAAAAGTGTGTATAAGACGTGTATATATAACAGCTTCTTGAAACGTTGTGAATTGCTTTAATTTGAAGTTTCAAAATTGTCGAGACTCGAGACATATCCGTGTTTGAAATTTGAATTAATATTATAGTGAGAAAGTGACATATGACTTTTTAATTAATTGATAATGAAAAGGACAAATAGTTCAAAAGGAAAATAAAAATATCAAATCAACGAAACGGATAAATTATTAGATTATTTTAAACTTACACCTTTTTATATTTTTCTTTAATTTGTCAAAAAGAGAAAATATATTATTTTTATATTTAATATGTTGTCTCGATTTCAACATATTTAATTATAACTTTAATATCAAAAAATATAATAAATCACTATGTACATTTTTCATTTAAGACTATAAATTTCAAAAACTCTCGATTCATTTTTAAGTTTTGTAGTCAAATTAAGATAATTGAGTTGATCAAATGTAGGAATATTATTTCTAAGCGATGTTGGACTATTGTATACGTGTAAACCTATTTTGTTAAAGATAAAATATCATTTGAACATTCATACATGAGAGAAGATAAGAAAAAATTAATTAAAACCAGTCGTAATAAGTTTTTACCAAGTGTCACTTAATTATTAGCCCGTATTTTTAAAAAATAAATAAATGTGGTTGTATTCAAATAATAATGCGTGGTGGGAAATTGACAAATGGATATGATGAGCAAGTGGAGGAGAAGAAGGTAGACGAGGAAAAGGTCAGAAATACATAGGCAATGACTTTGTGTCTGGTAATAGGAATTATGTGTGTGTACCTCTTATTTATTTTTAACTTAATAATAAGGAGCCACCTTGACTTTACTAATTGTTGAAATATTTTATCATACAAAATGACCCCATCCATATGACAAGTGACAAGGTCCACTGTTTTTGCGTGGAAAAACTAGAAATCATGTTTCTATATAATCATGTTTCATATTTCATTTAGATGCTACGACTTTGATTAAGTTTGTAAGAAACTTTGATGGAAGTTGCAAAAGAAACTATTCTTTCAATAAGTTGAATTTATCTTTCTTGTTGTAATTAAATGCAAAATGAAATTTCATCAAAAAAGTATATTGTAAGAACTCTACTATATAATTTAGTATTGCATGAAATTTACAAATTTTATCACTTCAAAACAATTTCAAATATTCAAATTCAAAGTTTATATGGTTGGAGTTTAAGCACTTTTGCTTGAACTTATATATATAAAATTTCAAACACCATATATGTGAAGTTGTTTTAAAATGGATAGAAAAAAATTAAAAGAAAATTGAATATTAATTTATTAGTATATAATATATCCAAATAAAATCCTAGAAAGACTCGTGAAAGAATAGGTTCAAATACTTCAAACACCACATATATGAAGTTGTTTCTAAATGGATATGATGAAAAAGAAAAACTAAAAAATAAATATGATTAAATTATAGTATCCAAATAAAATAAAAGAAAAACTAAAAAATAAATATGATTAAATTATAGTATCCAAATGAAATAGCGGGAGACTCACTAAAGAAAAAGGTTATCATACTTAGCTTCTCTATCAAGCAGAAACCAAAATTAAAGGATTAGTCGATGTAAGACCTAAGTAAAAGCTCTAACTTAAAAGTGGATAAATAATTAAAAACAGAGAAAGTAAAATCTTAACTCAAAATGTGATGTTAAAAATGATCTCAAACTCATTCGTTAACTCCAACTTTATAAAAGGATTGCATGTCTAGTTTTATTTAAATTCAATTTCAGTCATCAACTTGGTAAATTATGCATCATTCATCTATTTCTAAGTTCTATCAATGGAAATACCAAATCAAAATATTCAAAGTTTTGCATACTTGATGTAATGGACATTTTGCTTGTTGCTAAAGTATCATTATAATCACTTTTATGAATAAGGTCAAGAAAAAGAAAAACAACCAAATTGATTAATATGATTAGAAGGTGTTTCGTAGTAGTAATAATTCATTGGCCCTTATGCTAGCTCAAGCAGGAAATTTGATCCTAAACAATTTAACTTTCTGCATCTTTTCCTCGGTCATTAAAATTGAAATAATAATATCATGATAGAGTATATACGTTAAAAAAAGAATATCATGTAAGTATGTCAACTAACTACTTGTACTACCTGATCTAAGTTTATCAAACGATCCTTCACCACTACTATTTTTCTCAAAAATGCGATCAAACGGCGACTTAACAGTCTTAAACAAATTCTTAGAAACCGCCGTTATATCATCTCCAGTTCCGTTACCATCCTTAGACGAGCGGGTTGAACCGCCTCTCGAGAAGAATGGTGGAACCGGTATAAACCCCCACCGGTCTACCCGGCCTTCCTCACTAAACCGCTCATAATTTTCATGATTAATACGTGTTGAACCGGTTCCCACGCTACTACTTCTGTAACCTTTTGGCATACTTCTTTCACTTGGAAATATCGAGTTGGTTTGTGCTCGACTCGAACCTGAATTAATCAATTTCTCTCGAACCTCCTCTGGTAACCTTAACGTAAACCGCTCGCGATCTTCATCGGGTCGAACCGGTGAGTGACCCGTCGAGTGAGACCTTGGAAATTTTCCAGTAATTTTCGAATTCGTCCTTGGTGGACGATTATGTACAGGTGTTTGTGCTACATTTATCACTTCAGGTGAAGCAATATTGTTGATATCTATAGTTACCGAGTTACCGAATTCCGGGTCGGGTGACCCGGAATTCGAGTAATAAACCGGAGTGGCGATTTTTTCGAAATCGCTGGGATCAGGGAGTAAATTGGCACGACAAACAGGGCAGGTAATATGAGAAAATAACCAAGCGTCGATGCAATTTGGATGAAAAACATGAGAGCATTTAGGAAGAAGTCGAAGAGCTTCAGCATCTTCGAATTCGTTTAAACAAATCGCACATTCTAACACTGATTTCCCAATTTTGTGATGTTTAACGTCAGAGTAAAAAAACATAGGGAAAGAGGTAATTACGACTGGGTCTAGTCCATGCGATCGAGCGCCGCGTCGTCCAGAATCTTCGTCTGCTAATTCGAAGTCGCTGGTGAAGCGGCGGTCGGCGCATTGACGGACGTAGACTGAAACGATTCCCATAGCGAAGAAAACACTGATAAGTGTAACTAAAATGATAGCCGTAGGTGGGTTGATTTTTATTTTCGTATCAAATGAAAATGGTGGTGGTGATGGTTGTGATGGTGTTATTTCTGATTGCGATATAACATGCATCGCGAGCAGGAATAAACAAAGGGAAATCGAGCAGAAACCATGGCTTAGCTCGATTATCATCTTCATTAGAAAAAAAAAACACAATCAAATAAATGATGGACAAGTAATTGTCATTTGATTTTGATTTGTTATAAGTTAAGTGCCGGACGTGGATCGAAAATATATAAACAAATATATATATATACAAGTAGGGGCATTTTAGTTAAGGACGTGGGGCTGAAAGGTTTCGTTTGTTTTAAGGGACATAGAAACAATTATGATTTCTTTTGACTAGTTGAGTGAGTTGGTGGCCCGAACGTGAAGGGTCAAAAAATTACGTTGTATATATAAATATGATATTAGTTTCTTTGTTGCAATGGAAATTAATAATGAAGGTGACTTTACTATACTTGTTTATAGTTGAAAATTTCAATTAGAAAGCCTTTTTTTTATATATATATATTGAGTATGTTTCTCTTATTCATATTTTTTTATATGAATAGTTAATTTTTTTAATGAAAGTTATGAGTTATGATTTTGCTACTGGTTAAAAGATAATACTCTTAACTGATTTTTATCCTACAATAGAAGAGTTAAATCATTTGTGGTCTTGACAAAGGAAGGGAATAATTGGTTCGTGGCGTTCATGTTTCCTACTAATTAGGTAGACCTAATCATTAAATGATTCAAAGATTTAAAAAGATTTTTTAATTTGTTTATTTTAGTCAAGTATTTGGGAGCAACTCAATCATTTTTCGAAAGAAATTACTATATGGATTTTGTTTGAGGAGCGAGATAGGATAAGTCACGATATTTCATAAGAATTTTTTTTTCATACTGTTTATATGAGATAATAATTCAATTATTTTAGTACAAATTGTATAATAAATAATCTAGAGATTAGCTAATACCTCAAATCAAACATAGAATGAAGTTAATTTTAAATTTCATCTTGAAATTATTATTCTTATCAAACGTACTAAATATTTTTAGTTTGACACAATTTATTTGAAGATTAAATTCAACAAATCTTGGTAATATAAGATTAGATATTGTAATTCAATGGTAATAGATGGGAAAACGCCTTTAACCATATACTTAACTTACTAGAACCAAAATACAAGTAACAAATTAGATGATTAAACCAAAATTACATATAGAACTTGACTACTGACTAATATATGTTGGAAAAATGCACAAGTATCTCCTCAATCTATGTTCGAAATTTTAGGGACACATTTATACTATACTATGGTCTTATTACCCCTGAACTTATTTTATAAGTAATTTTCTACCTTTTTTCGGTCTATGTGGCACTAGCTTGAAAGAAAAAGTCAACCTGCGTTGGACCCACAAAATAGTGTCACGTAGGTCGAAAAGGGTAGAAAATTATTAATAAAATAAGTTCAGAAGGTAATTGGACATTAGTATAGTATAAGTGTGTCTCTGAGATTCGGACATAGATTTAAGGGGTACTTGTGCATTATCCATGTATCTTCATTGTTTAGTAGCCAAACAGAAAAAGGAAAAAACAAATGAAATTATATTTTTATTTATTTGGTAGATTCAAGAAAACATTCACTGGTCAAAGTAACAATGTTTTCTAAAAAAAAAACTGTTCTTGGCAACTACGCTAGCAATGTTTTCATCTGTGATTGACAAAAGAAATGGGTAATACTTGCTAATACATTTTTATCCTGACTAATTCAGATTTAATACTATTTATGGTCTAAATATGAAGGAACTGTACTTTTAACTAGGAATTTTTTTCTATTCGTAGTCCGAACCAGGTCTTCTGATTAAAAATTGAGATATCTCACTCATCCTATTATATCCGTCGGTGATCCAGTAAAAGCCTTTGATCACGTCAATAACTACCCTTTACTAAATTAAGAAATTATTTTCACCAAAATCATTGACTATAAGTTTGCTTATTGAGTAAGTCTTATCCTTTAATCTTTCACATCGGACATGTAATATATTGATGTTGACATAGATTACTTCAAGTCCTTTCTCTTCTTTAAGTTAACATATATATTACAATAAAATTCTAATCATGATGAATAACGACGTCTAAATTAATCTAGTCATTTTTAAGTAACTGAATCGCCATTTTAATCTCTCTATTAAGTAAAACCATTGACATATAATCATCGAATTGATTCACTAGCTAGATTTCTGCAAGTTAATTAGCGTTAACCGTGTCTGTTTCTATAATGAATAAGTGGAAATTAATCAAATGATTGTTAAGTACTAATCACTTGTTATTCCATTTGTACTTCAAACAGCATGGTGTTATAATTATGCAAACCAAGAAAATGTGATCTTGTTAGCAATATTTTAAGTAAAATATGTGATACCCATTTTCAATCAAAAAAGTTAAGAGAGTAATAACAGGGTAAATCATGTCTTTTTCCTATATAACACATCATTAATTGTTGAGCTTGACATAATTTTATTGGATCAGTAGCTAAGTATATTGTAAGATCAATATATATTGGGCACATTAATCAAAATGATAGTTAATGAAATTTGATTAACTCCTTAATGGGAAAATTAACTCCCAAGTACATAAATGGATTCATAGTGCAATTCTACATCACTTGGGCTTTTGCCATGTAGTTGGATTTCATAAAATGAAACGAATCCACTTTATTCAAAGCCCAAAGTCCCATATTTATTAGTCCTATAAAGCCTTAATACATGCCATTGTAATTGATCGAGGAACCAATGAAACACAAGTACAGGAATCCATGAATATCATACACATATGTCAATCATTTATCAATAAAAAAACTTGTTATTATTCACAGATCCATTGGATGATTGAATAGAACACACATAAAATGGTCTAAGATTCATCTATACTCGAAATTTCAACTACACATTTTAATTTTATGAGTGTTCTATTATTCCGAAGTTCATATTTCTCTATTTCTATATTGACCTGTCATAGATGGTAAGAACACCTCCTTTAGGCGCGTGAAAGGTGAAAACACCTTAAATTTTAATAAAAAATTTCTCTTTCCAAAAAATCATCTTCCCCACTATCAAATAAATCATTGTTTCTTCTTTCCCACCATTAACACTTGTCTTTTTATTAAAAAAAATACGATTTTCGCTAAAAAAAATAAGTAGGGTTTAGTTATTTATATTCATTTCTACTTCAAATCTTGAATTTAAGGTTTGTAATCTGCTCTAATTTCTTATTTAGGTCTCTAATTTGAATTTTGAATTTTCTTTACATTCATCAAAAATGGGAAATGAAAACTTGAATAAACTTTGTATAGATGAATCAGATCCACTGTTACTCTTAATTTCACAAATCAATAAAAACCTAAGGGATACAATAAAAACTTGAAATAAAGGATAAAGAACTAACATTTTACTAAATTAGTCGATAAACTATGAAATCAAGTTGAAAATACACAACAAATTTCTTCAATCATCAACAAAAATGCATATACAAATGGAGAAGGAGATGAAAAAAAATAATATTTTTTATGGGTCTTTTACGTTTTAGGAGGGAAATTGCGAAAAAACTGGAATTGAGAGTTGAAAAGTGGGGGATCCTGCGCGTACAATCACGCTAAAATATTTGTTTGTTTCATGTGTTGTGAATAGCGTTTAAGTGTGTAGAAAATAGAGAAATATAAAATTCAGAGGTAATAAAACACCCGTAAAGTTAAAGTGTGTAATTGAAATTTCGAATATAAATTGAAAGAGTTTTAGACCATTTTCTCTTAAATATACCAAGACTTCCATAGATTTTAATTAAATTCTCTACGCATGTACAAAAAGTGCTTAACTAATTTCAATACCCTTATTTAATAATATATAGAAATTTTATGGTAGTCAAGAAATCTCTTGAAGGAAGATCTTAATATTCAAAGAACATAAATTGAATTTACCTTTCTAAAGAATGACTAATCAAAAAGTACAAAAATTTCATAGGGCTACTTATATTCTTTTCCGAAAATTTTTCTAATTACAAAAAAATTAGAATTTTTCATTACTCTCATACATCTTTGGTTGTTTGATACATTCCAAATGATACATTACTTAATAGAAAGGATGTATTCAAGAGGTGATATGGATGTATTCGATAATGAGGAGATGTATCCGAGATATGATATAATTTCACGATTTCACGAAATTAGGAAAGTGATCTAACTCATAATAATAAAGTTCTAATTTGTATACGCCAAACATAATACTATTTGAGAATCCAAGCAAAAACCTTTCAGAACTTAATCAAACACTATACATCACACAATCCTGTTAAATTGTATTTTACCAATATAAGCATTAGCAAAACACAATATATTAGAGAGAGAATGACAAAATAGATAACATTAACTTATTAAAAACTAATCTATGAACTGATAATTTTTAGCAATAACTTTCAACTATCTAAGATAATAAAAAGAAAACTGAACATGCTGAACAAACATTTGAGATATATATTAACTTTACTTTTATATTTATATATATATATATATATATATTTTAATTTACAAACTGCAAACCAAACTAAAGACACGACAGTCGACAAGGCAAACGTTGTCTTTATTTCCCCCATATCGTATTTTCAACCAATGTTGGCCCAAAAATATTTTTCTTGTCCAAAACTTGATTCCTATTTTCTCTTCAACCAAAATTATTTTCTTCTACGAAACCTATTTATTCATCACTAAAAATATGTGTTTTTACCCCACAAAGCTCGCAACGAAAAATAACCCTAAGTTTCGATATAAATTTACATGATACACTCATAATCGATGTGTATACACTATATTATACACAATATATTGAGTATATATCGATAGCAATTACAGCTAGATGGGTGAAAATCTTTTTACCTAAAAATGTTAAGATCGTATAGAGAGTACCGATCAAATCAGCCAGCATAAAATTCAGATGAACCACCGGTTAATATCATTTCTAGCCCCACAAATAACAACAATACAGTGAGAAAATTGTTTGCTGTCTCTTTCTTTCTTTTTATTATATAATTAGAAAAAGGAAAAAAAAAGTACTAGTATCTGTTTTTGTACTTCTTTCGTTTTAATTTATTTATCTGATTTTTAACTTTACACAAATCAGTAAAATAAAATAAAATAAACCTTTAAACTTTATGATTTTAAGCATATATAAAAACATATATGATGTTAAATGTTAGAACTAAGAAATTAATGTAAAAAAGAGTAAGACAAGCAAATTAAAACGAGGACTAGATTACGAAAGAAGAGCACATACAAAAGAGAAAGAGGAAGCCCTGGTTTTTCAGGTGTTTTCACACAGCCGTTGTTTTAGCGGGCCTAAGGAGGAACAATATTGGCCCACTAGCTGACACATCTTGTCGGGCTTCATGTCCTAAAGCCCATCCAAATGAATCCGACGAATTTCTGTCTTTTCTGTTCCCACACGTACATTATTAGATGAAAATCATTTTTATTAATAATATATAGATATATGATATTGATACACACACATGAATTAGTAAAAATAATATATATATATATATATATAAAGAGTGTTAAGCCTGAAAGGAGAGACGCCAGCGATAGAGTTAATATATCCCAGATAAATGTGAATCGTGCTTGAATTTTGTGTATCTAGAACATTTTATTTAATCCGCGTGTATTTGAAATACATGTTACAGAAAATGCAATTACGAAAACTATTGTTCGACATGCAATTAGCACCAATAATAGTATTAATGATTTTCCATCTTTCTCGGCCGAATCAAGATCATCAAAAGTGTCATAAGAACAACGTCAATTTTCTTTCTTTGATCTATCTGTTTCATAGGTAGACTCCAACTTGTTCTACTTTCTAGTGTCTAGGGTCTAGGATCGTACCTTTCAGAACAAGACCTGTGCTTTGTGTTATTTCCTCTTAGTTGAAATATGCTAACTACGTACGATTGTTTAAATTAAATTTACTAACAAATTTAAGGAAATGGCAAGTTTTTCTTCTTGAATCAAGATGGATATATCAATTATGAGTAAATAATACATTTTAATAATTTTATCACCAACTTAAAATCATTCTTCCATTTGTCTGTTTGTCCCTTTATAATTTTGTTTATGCTCTGATTATTCTATGGCCAATTTGAATGTTATTTAGTTCAAATTGATCCAATCGTTTACATGTGTTAACTTGTACTATGTTCAAATTAATCTGCCTATGATTATCCACCCAACAATCTCTCGAAATTTGGGTGAGTTGAACCTGCTATATTGATAATGATTAAGTTTGGTAATCTCAACTAATAAATTTTTTGAGTGGAAATATGTCGAAATGATCCTCCACTCTTGAAGAAAATTCACAAATTATTTTCTTTATCGATTAAAAATAAGAATGTCATCGATATAATAAAAGACCATGATTTATTGTTAAAATTTAGTTATTTTCGTATATTTTTTAGTATATAGACAACCAACTGACATGTACAAACTTGTACTACACCCAAATTAACATAAAAATGAGCATGCACTCAAAAATTCATCCAAATACGGATGGGTTGAGTAGGTTGCTAGAACTAAAATTTATTTAGAAAAAAAAAAACAAGGAAGAAGAAATTTCGTCTAATTAAATTTTGCATTATTTCGTCAATATGAAGCTTATTTCGAGATATTTTTTTTAAAAGAAAAAACATGTATTTCCTCACAAATTTACAAAGCTCAAAAAATTTGTACTTTTAGTTTTTTTTACTGAAATATTTAAAGCAAAACATTTGAAAATAATTTAATTTGTTGGTAGTTCTACTATATTGCAAAACTGAAAATACACTTGGAAAATCTGATCTGCATAACCTTGCAATTTTATTTTAATAATTAAACTTTCTAATTAATGATGTGATTAGGATATTCTTTTTGTTGTTATAAGTTAAAATTCACATTTTCCAACATATATTCACTTTATGTTGTCATTGAATTAATTAATAGTCATTAATCAACTTTTTAAATTACTATTTCATCTCTCTAATTATTTTCCAATGACAGCTAACCTTTTTTTGGAAAATATCTTGTGATTGGGTTGGGCTACAATGTGTTGCCTTTATAAATGAAATTCTCTTTCATATAGTTTGATTTTGTTAAGATTTGATTTATGAAAAACGTTTTAACTAATCATAATGATATATAATATTCGTTAAAAAATATTTAAATCAGGCGCATTTTATGGCTTGACTGCCAGAAATACAAATCCAAGTAAATATTTTCTATCTAAGAAAATGAATTCCTACATTTTTGGTTTTGAAAATTATTTCAACTTAAAACTGATAATTTAATCAATATTTAGTCATTATTTTCACTTTTAAATACTTTGATACGTCCAAATTACACATCGGAATGAGTTTGCGATCTGTGAATTGCTATGCAACTGCATATCAACATTAATTTCTGATAACGATTTGTTTACTTTTCTTTCAATACATATGTAAATAATAATAATTTGTTTTTAACGCTAGAATGTCATAATAATCACTTTTCTCTAATTGATATTGCACAATAATGTTACTTAAGTACTAGATAAGTAGTAAATTACTGTTGAAAACTATCGGATTATATTTATTAACATTATTATTAATCATTAACAAATATTATTTTTGAGAAAACATTTATAATGTTTCAACCAAAGGTAAAATAAATTCGATAGAATATTTCTGTTCATATCAAACACACATAATTCACTTTTGATGTAGAATTTAGTGGACATGATTTATTTCATCAACTTTAAAGTACAAGATTACGACAATTTTGTCTGTTTCTCCTAACTTTCCTTTTTTATTTGTTTTCGAAAAAGAAAAAAGTTGATTAAACGATCAATGATGAGGGAATAGATTTTCAGATTCAATGAAAGGGGATAATAATTTTAGTTTAGACACATTATTTTATAGCCTTTTTATCCTATTTACACAAGGACAAAAATCCGAGAATTTAGAAATTAATAATAGTTGGCGAAAAAAAAATTAAACCTTTTGTTCAACAACTTATTTCAAACTTTGGTGACATATTTAAAAATCTATGGATGCTTGATTTGTTGGACCTTTTTATGACTTTCTCTCACTCAAACTCAATTATTTATTAATCTAATCTATAGGTTTATTATTAGATATATATCCCATTTGAGTAATTAATTTTTTAATGACCTCTTGCATATTTGTGTCTTTGTCTAATCTTTATTAATCACATCCATCACTTCTTTTGTCTTATAATTTCCCCCTCTAGAGAATATTTGCCTTCAATGAATAATCAACTTTAATGATGGATGCAGTTTGTATATTGATTTCAAATAGTTTTATTATTATACAAATCTCAAGTTCTATGGCAAAAGGCATAACTATTACAATTGTTATATGTCCTCCTTTTATAATGGTTATGTGTACGTATGAAACAAAATTCCAAGTTGGTGATTGAGGATATCAGGAAAATCATAAGGGCATAGTAAAAATCATACAAATATTTCATTATTTTACAAGTATATGTAAGGGGAACTTGGAAACTTACTAGTTTAGGAATTAATTACTTAGATACAAACTAGTTTGCAATATTACGAATCTGATAAGATTTTGATGCATCTAGATACATGTAACTTTCGATACATAAGAAAAATTCTGTAATTTGTTCTACATAATCATATTCAAGTGGATTTGCATGTATATGGAATACATACAAATCTCACTCGCCTCCCTCTCTTCTCGCTCGTCACTCTCCTATGTATTTGATATCTCGGATATATTCAAAATACATCAGATACGTAAAAGTACATATATCTAATGTGTTTCCAACGTATATGGATACATAAACAAATCCCGCTCTCCTGCCTCTTGTTTTCACTCGCCTATCTCCCTATTTATGTGTATTTGTTAGCAAAATAACATGTATGTAGATATATCTAACTTGAAATACGGATATAAAATATAATTTATATTTGTATAATTAGATAATTAACTAATTTAGCCCAGCAATTAGTATAAGAACAATTGTTTGATAGAGGGAGTACAAAGACAATAAATGGTTGGACCTCCATTTACTTCCTTAATCATGTCATGAAAGCTTGGCAACAAACACTCTAGAAATGTGAATCTTATAAATTAATTTGTGGATTGTGATTCGTCATAATAAGCTTTGTGGAACTTGGTTGGATAAGGAAATTAGCTTTAGAAACAACAGACGATATCATACTCTAAAAGAATGTAAAAAATTAACTTGTTGTAATTAGCCCAACAACCACAAGAACGTGCTAATCTAATGATCCAATTAGCGAATAAACTCAAATGCTAGCACATAATCATTGTTATATGGACCAAACTCAACTTGTACGTACCTCATAATTCAACTTGCATAACTCATATATTTTTAAATCTAAAAGTGTTAATTGAGTTGGTTGAAATGAATATAACCCGTCCAAATATTATTTAAGCTGAAATGTGCTAAAATACAGGTTATAATCTATTTATCTAAAGTCTTAGTAAATTTTCAATTATTTATTTTTTTTTATTTTTTTTATATCTAATAAAATGATAACTATCAAATAAACAAATATTTTAATAAGATTTTTGAGTCTATTCAGACGGTATATTAATTTAATATATAATTAAAATGAATTGAAATAAATTAGATTGAGTTAATAGATGGACGGTTTAAAATGACACTAGTGTCCAACATGTACCAAATATTCCTTACTTCACCTAAATAATTGTTCCCGGTTTAACATTACTATTGATGAATATTAAGATGGTATTCATGTTACAAAAACCATATATAAAAATCAAATATATCATAATATGTTTCCTTTTTTTCAAATAGTTGTAAAATAACATTTATATATCACCGACATTTTCAGTAAAACTTTTAGACGGTTAACAATTCCATCATCATCTAAAAGGGACCTTTCACCATGCCAAAAGTTCGTTAATTAGCCCATATATAATCTCAACTTAATAATTAGTATATTAACATAAAAGACGGTAAATAAAACAATACTCCCATATGACTATAGAATTGATGGAGAATGCATTAGGCTATTTTTCCCCTTTCTAATTGGATTACATTAAAATTAGGAATAATTGTATATAATAGTAAATTAATAACCTAAAATAAATGGAGTATCTACGGTTTAATTTAATTGTGTTCTATAGCAAACATTAGCCAAAGTTTGCCAATCGCCTCTCTCCCAAAAATCTCACTCGCCACTCTCCCATTCTCGCTCGCCACCCCTCTGCTCGCCTCTCTCGCTTTATATACAAAAGTTTATAAATTGTGTTTTTGTTTTGTATAAAGCGAGAAAAAATTGTATATACATATGCAAAAACATTTCTTTGTGTTATACACTTAATTATACAATTTACAAATATTTTACTTCAATTCAATTGTAGACAAATGCAAATTTTATACAAATATTGTAGCGAAAAAACCAACGAATTATACAATTGTGAATTATACAATTGTAGTGAAATACAATTTTCTCTCGCTTTATACAACAGAAGTGTATATATTGTGTTTCTGTTTTGGTATAAAGCGAGAGAAAAACACATATCTTCTTCCTATACACTTATAATTATGCAATATACATACATTTTACTTCGATTAAATTGTATGCAAAACAAATTTTACACAAATATTGCAGCGAAATAGGCAGCGAATTATACAATTGTGCATTATACAATTGCAGCGAAATAGGCCAGCGAATTATACAATTTAGACCAGCGAATTATACAGTTTAATGTTTGCTATGTAGCGCAATTATGCAAATTTTACTATAGCATACAAATATAAATTTTTTGTTTACTATATGTGAAAGATGCCCTTAAAATTACTCTCAGAGGCGAGGCTAGAGTTCTAAGTTCTAACTACATTGGTTAAAAATAATATTTACATTAAGATATATAAAATATATATATAAAAATAAATCATCTAGAATCAAGTAAGATGTGTATTTTTTTTCTATAATTTAGAACCAATAAATTCAAGATCTAGCTCTGATTATGTTATTTGCACGGTCACCTTTTCGCAACAAGCCTTAGTTGAACTCAAAGATCAAGAAAAGCTGATCATCTATATTAATCTGTATGACACAATTAAAGTAATTAAAACTAATTAATAAATTATTTCTTGTAATTAACAAAGAATATGCTTCATTCAGATGCCAACAAAAGAGCAAACAAGCAGCTTCCCAGAATTTGAGGCTCCTAACTTGAGAATTTCTTCAGCTAGTCCATAGGAACTATATTATTAATTATCTTAAACACATGCATTAAATATATTTAATATGTACGTGCCCACATGACCATGCAGGTTTTAATTAGTTTCAAGCCTTGACCGTGCTTTGCGCTAGTAACACATGCTATTAGGGTTTATTAATTGGTTAATCTTAAAGCAAGGTCTCTTTTGGTTCTTTATTAGATGATGAGTTGTAATCATAACAAGGACATGCTAGGTACAATTAAGATTTTTAGTGAATTAAAATTAAAGATAGGTATATATATAGCTTAATTAGACATGAAAAGAAGGCTACGTTTAGTAGTGTTTGTAATGGCGATAGAACCTAAATATTAATTTAGTATTTTTAGTATGGTAACTCTATCAATAAAAAAGTGACAAATTGTTATAAATTTATTGTATTGCTGTTAATGTTCATTTTACAACTTTGTAGATAAGCTTGAAATCAGTAGTAGCTGTTAGATAACTTAGTATCAATTTTTTCAAATTTGTAATAAAAACACGTAATGTATAAGTAACTTAAGTAAATAACTTATAACATATCTCAAACAGACAATCTTTCTAATGTATAACAAAAATTAGAGACAATGTGATACATGTCTCTAGTTTATTTATTTTATAGTCTCTGTTTTGTAATACAAATCTTAATTGAACTAGTAATTTGATGCTTAATAAGGATAAAAGGATATAGTCTCTTATTTATTGGGGCCTTAGGGCTCTTCGAGTCGTTTAAGAGTCGTTTTCTTTTTCTCATATACTCCCTCATTTCAATTTATGTACTTTAGTTTGTTTGAAGTTTCAACACAAAACTTAAAGATTATTAATAATCTATTTTAAGTTTTAATAATTTGACTTGAACGTCTTTTTAACATAACAAATATCTTTTATAATTTTATAATGCTAAATAAATGATATTATTTTTATAAGAAACGTATCATTAATGATAAAATGAGAATATCAGAATAAAAAAAAGAGAATGTTGAAATGCGACCCATAAAGTAACACATTTTTCTTCATAAATTGACATTGATCCAAAATAACTCGGCTTTTAGATACCTATCATAATTCATAAAGACTCAACAATGATTGAAGTGCGATGCATAAAGTAATTTTCCTGTAGTTTTCTTTGAAAATTATATTCCGAAAAATTTCTAAATCAAACAGATTTATCAGAAACAATGTATATGGCTCTTGAGATAAAAACAAAATTTACATGTACGAGACATACTATTTTTCTCAAATCTCGAATTACATTAAATAAATTATTATTGTTATTGTTGTAAATCTCTCTAGTTCATGTTCAGTCCCCTTCATTTCTATTTCCATGTCTATTTTTTCTTCACTTTCCATTTTTCTTCTATTTTTAAGCCTTGCCAGTAATTTATTCACGACAAATTTTTCCTTCATTAAAAAAGATAGAATTACTATTACGATTTTTGTGACGAGGCAAAACTGATTTCACAAAAAAATATAGAATTGTGCCAAAAAGGACAGTGATCCAGACCACAAATTACAAAAGTACAATTTTCTAATAATTAATAATAGGAAAAGGACATAAAACCTGCTACGAGGAAGAGTAATTTTCCAGAAAAGAATCCATATGACTTTCGTCATAGAAAATCACAAAACGAATCATACACATTTAACATTTTATTTTTTTTTGTAAATTTAATTCTTAAATCAAGTTGCACTAATTATTCTCTAATCACCACTTGCTAATCACCACTTCAACCCTAAACAACTAAAAATTGTATTTAATGATACATTCGAAGTATTTGCCAGTTGGTATTTTTTGGCAAATTGTGTCCCTTAATTAAAAAATATAATAAAAAAGATGTGAAAGGAATGAAACAAGAATTAATTAGAGAGGAAATGAGCCAAATTAATATTCCATTGAAAAGGGCAATCGAGGAAAACATGAAACCCTAGAGAGAATGTCTTGTTAAGAGAAGAGAATTTTAATATAATTAGTTGTAAAATAAAGTTAAAGAATGTTTTAATAAATTAATGTAATTTGGTTAATTAATTAATTAGATTGAAGAGAAAAAAAAAGAGGACAGGAGTCTTGGGAAAGTAAGAAGGAAAGAGAGGCATCATCGTAGAAGATAAACAGAGTACTCTGTTTCTGTTGATTAGTCACATGGATTCCTCTGCTTCAACTGATATATATTCCAAAAACCAACCTGAGACACCTCATACTATTATTTATCAAATTTTTTTCGCTCCATATTAGTTATCATGTTTCGTTTATCAAAAACTTAAATTATACGACTTTTGATTGATAAAATATTATCTAAATAGCATTTATATGTTATCTAGTAAAATGTTGAGCAGACGAAATGAGATGGTGGGTGGATATTAGAGGGGGCGCGGTGGATGGATCAGATGGGTCGGAGGAGAAAAAAACCTTAGAATGTCACATATGTAACGTGTTTTCTTTGCTTTTATTACGAAAGTAATTTTTCTTATTTTTAAAAAGACGTCTTTGTTGGAAAATAGCATATACAGCGGAAGCATTCCAGAATCATACATCTTGCATGAATATAAATAACAATCACAAATAGTTATCACATACAAAGTATGCTGAAAATTAATTCAGGATTACCTCTTGAAGCGTGTGCAGATATCTTGAAGTAAATCCAACTCCAGTTCTATAGTCTTCTACAGTGATCCCAATCAACAACTGAACTCTCTCAATACTTGGGTGGGCAAGTATTGTATTTAGAATACTTTTTCAAATCTAGGTTAGAAGAATCCCTATTTATAGGGATGTCTTCCTAGTCCAAAAAGGAGAAGAAAAGCAAAACCTTTTTCTTTTTGGATTTGAAACACACGTTTCTATCCAAAGAAAAAGAAGGCTACTTTTCCATCTTCTACTAGAAAATAGGATTCTGAGTTCTAGTTAAATTGGGCACTGGAGGGACCACAGAATTTATTACTAAGGCTTCCTATTATGGAAATAATTCTAAATAATTAATTTGAATTATTCTTACCATAATAAATTACAAATCATTCCACTAAAAATTCGTAATTGAACTCCTCTATTTATTTCGAAATTCACCACTAAACACTTATTTGATTCCCCATGTTAAGATTACCGATACTAATCAATAAATTAAATTACTGACGAATTTAATTCAATGATTAACTTCTTTTAGAGCAATACTTAACTTATTTCATGTGCCAGATTCAAAAATCTACCGGCCGGGTTTACACATGAAAACTTACAAGCTTCTCATAAAAGGTGTTCATCAATCTCTATACTGAGACATGGATTCCATCAACTAACTATTATTTCACCAATATATATTATTATCATCCAATCTACCAGGCATATTGACCCATCTCAGAATCTTACCTTTTAATAAACCAAAATGATAATTAATATATACAGATCATAATCGTTATATCAAGATTAAGAATATAAGTACATTTAATAGTTTAGAGAATATGTTTTTATCAGTCAGTCTAAAACAACTATCTCTGCTTGGTCCCGTTCAATACATACCAAATGCACTAGCACGAGAAGTTAGAACTATGCCATTCTCATAATCAAGATAAATTACATTTAATCTCGTGCTACAATCTTTCTGATGATTTTGTCCAAATTTCCATCTATGATTGTGAACTATAAATTTTAACTTATAAGAACTGATGATTTAATCTTCTGTGTATAAGCTTAAACTCTATACACCAAATCATCTACTATATAAGTTAAGGACACATATATGACAATTGATCTATTTAATAATACTTTATTGAATTGAATAAATAAATAAACAATTGTTCAATATTAATACTATATCAAAACGCATGGTTAATAGTATATCCTAACAATCTCCCACTTAGACTCATAACCATGCACCTACAACTCTAACCCCATTCCTTCAACATGTCTATCAAAAGACTTTTGCGGTAAAGCTTTTGTGAAAGGGTCTGCAAGGTTGTTCTCTGATGCAATCTTCGCCACCATCACATCCCCTCTCTGTACTATGTCTCGAATCAAATGGTATTTTCGCTCAATGTGTTTTGCCTTCTTATGACTTCGTGGTTCCTTTGAATTTGCAACCGCTCCACTATTATCACAAAACATTGTGAGTGGCATTTCTATTGCAGGAACAACTGCCAAGTCTTTCAGAAAGTTTCTGAGCCACACTGCCTCCTTAGCTGCTTCAGAAGCTGCTACATATTCGGCTTCCATGGTAGAATCAGCAACACAGGTTTGCTTGATGCTTCTCCAAACAATGGCTCCACCTCCCAAAGTAAACACATTTCCTGAGGTCGACTTTCTAGAGTCCATATCAGACTGGAAATCTGAGTCTGTGTACCCAATGGGCACCAACTCATCCGAATGATAGACTAGCATGTAATCCCTAGTCCTTTTCAGGTACTTGATTATATGCTTAACTGCTGTCCAATGTTCTCGTCCAGGATTAGACTGATATCTGCTAACCATGCCTACGGCAAAACAAATGTCAGGTCTAGTGCATAACATGGCATACATGAGACTTCCTACCGCTGATGCATAAGGAACTGTCTTCATGCTTTCTGTTTCCTCATCTGTCTTAGGACATTGATCCTTAGATAAAGAAATCCATGTCTAAAAGGAAGAAAACCTTTCTTGGAATCGTGCATGCTAAACCTGGTAAGAATTGTATCAATATAAAGAGCTTGAGATAAACCTAACATCCTTTTCTTGCGATCACGTAGAACCTTGATCCCAAGGATGTGAGCAGCTTCTCCCAAATCCTTCATATCAAAGTTTGTGGACAACCATTTCTTAACTGAATTCATCAAGCCCACATTATTTCCTATGAGCAAGATATCATCTACATATAATACCAAAAACACCACTTTATCCCCGTTCCACTTTTTGTACACACAAGACTCATCAAGACATTGCTCAAAACCAAAAGACTTGACTGCAGTGTCGAAGCAAGTGTCCATGCCCTAGAAGCTTGCTTTAATCCATAAATAGATCTTTTAAGCTTGCACAACATGTGTTCTTTTCCTTTTTCTATGAAACCATCTGGTTGTCGCATAAATATGCTTTCATCAAGACTTCCATTAAGGAAAGCTGTCTTGACATCCATTTGCCAAATCTCATAATCATAATGAGCAGCAATGGATAAGAGAATTCTAATAGACTTAAGCATGACTACTGGCGAAAAAGTTTCCTCATAGTCGATCCCTTCTTTCTGAGTAAACCCTTTTGCAACAAGTCTAGCTTTGTAAGTTTGCACTTGTCCATCTACTCCTCTCTTTTTCTTATATATCCACTTGCATCCAATGGGTTTGACTCCATCTACAGGTGGTTCTACAAGATCCCAGACTTTGTTAGAGTACATAGACTCCATTTCTGATTTCATAGCAACAATCCATTTTTCTGCATCTTTATCTTGTAGTGTTTCGTCGTAATTCACAGGTTCGTATTTGACTCTTCAGGGATTCTGTCAAAAGACTCTCCCAAGAGTGCATACCGAAGTGGTTTTCTTATCACTCTCCCACTACGACGAGACACTACAGTTGCAGGGGTAGGTTCAGAGAGATTTGCATTATTATGATCTTGTGGTGGAACCACATCATTTTTAGGATCTTGAGTTTCCATGTTATCTTCAGTATCTTGCGGTGCAGAGATATCAACAACTTCTTCCTCTAATGCAATCTGCTCACTATTACTCCCACTACCTTGATGCAATGAATTTTCAAGATCTTGTACTTGCAGAATTTTATGTTTGTTAACATCTCTCCCACTATTATAATGCAATGGTATGTTAACTCTAACATGTGGGGTTTGAATTTGGTTTTCATTATTTTCAGTAGATTGATTTGTTTTCTCTTTGCTCAATTCCTGTAAAACTAGTTTACTTCTAGGAATATGGTTTGTTAAAAAATCCGTTTCCAGAAACTTGGCATTGGTAGACACAATGACCTTCTTTTCTTTAGGATTATAAAACATACCACCTTTCGTTCCTTTAGGGTATCCATAAAAAACACATACTTCTGTTTTAGGTTCTAATTTTTCTGCCTTCCCTTTTAATACATGTGCTGGACATCCCCAAACCCGAATATGTCTCAAACTAGGTTTGTGCCCAGTCCACAGTTCAATGGGTGTCAAAGGAACAGATTTAGAAGGAACTAAGTTCAGAATGTAATTTGCAGTTTCTATGGCATATCCCCAAAACGAATGCGGCAAATCAGAGTAACTCATCATTGATCTAACCATTTCTAAAAGAGTTCTATTTCTTCTTTCTGCTACACCATTTTGTTGTGGCGTTCTAGGTGCAGACATTTGAGATGTAATTCCTTGTTCTGATAAGTAACTAATAAAATCATTAGAGAGGTATTCGCCACCACGATCAGATCGCAATGACTTGATATATATTTCATGTCGTTTCTCTGTTTCAGCCTTAAACTCTTTGAATTTCTCAAAGCATTCAGACTTACGGCGCAACAAATATATATATCCATATTTTGAGTAGTCATCAATGAAGGTCACGAAGTACTCATACCCACCTCTTGCTTGAATGTTCATTGGGCCACACAAATCAGAATGAATTAACTCTAGTTTATCATTGACTCTATTTCCTTTTGAGGGAAAAGGTCTCTTAGTCATTTTTCCTTCTAAACAAGATTCACATGTTGGTAGTGCCTCCACTTTTAATGAACCTAAAGGTCCATCTTGAACCAACCTTGAAATCCTATCTAGATTTATATGACATAGACGCAAGTGCCATAGATAAGTCTCATTAAAATCAGAAGAACGTTTTTTTTTACTTGAAAGGTTAACATTATTCAATTCTACGATTTGTTGCAGTTCTGGAGAGACATTAATAAAAAGACCATCAATCAATGTACCAGTAGAGACAAGATGTTTATTATAACTAATAACACAACCGTTATCAGAAAAACTAACATCATAACCATCTCTCAAAACTTTAGAAACTGAAATTAAATTTCTTCTAACAGCAGGTGCATATAGAACGTCTTTTAAAATTAAAAATCTACCACTATCAAACGAAAAAGTAATATTTCCTAATGCTAAAACTGGAGCTGCAGAGCCATCTGCTTGAAAAACGCTAACTTCACCTCTAATCAGCTTGCGCGTTTCTTGAAACCCCTGCATAGTAGTGCAGATATGATCAGTGGCTCCTGAATCTACACACCATGAAGTGGTAGAAACAGCCGCTAAAAATGTTTCAACGACAAGTGAAATTGAGTTACCTGGTTTGTTTTTCTTCTTGGCTAAGAAATCTGGACAAATGCCTTCCAATGACCTGACATCTTGCAATGAAAACACTTACCCTTAGACTTTTTCACTCCCCCAGTTTGAGGTGCAGTTGCCTTAGCTTTGTGAGCCTTTTTCTTCTTCTGTCCACCTTGCGGTTTAGAAGTAGAACCTTTCTCAACATTAAGTGCCATTGATGGTGCATGTTTTTTTGACAAGGGTCTCTGCCGCCTGTAGCTCATTCAACAATTGTGCCAAAGATAGACTCATCTTATTCATATTATAATTTAGGCAAAATTGTTGAAAACTATCAGGCAGAGACTGCAATATCATCTCAACTTGGGAGTCATTGTCAATTTCAGCCCCCAAAACCTCTAGTTCATTCAGAAGACCTATCATCTTCAGAACATGGTCTCTTACAGGGGTGCCTTCAACCATCTTAGTGTTCATGAGAGTTCTCATGGCAGTCTGCTTAGCTGATCGACCCTGGTCTCCAAACATTTGTTTGAGATTCTCCAGAATTTCAAAAGCAGACAACATAGCTTGATGTTGATGTTGCAAAACATTTGACATTGAAGCCATAATGTAACATCGCGCCATCTCATCAGCTTTGCGCCATTTCTGATAAGCTAACTTATCCTCATCACTAGACTGATCATTTGGTTTCAATGGACATTCCTCATAAAGCACAAACTTATATTCTTCAGCAGTTAACACAATGTCAAGATTTCTCCTCCAGTCAACATAGTTAGAACCCTCTAGTTTGTTTTGACCCAAAATAGTACTAATGGGATTAAAAGGAGACATGTTGAATCTGAGATTTAAAGAAATAGTTACAATAGATCAATAACATAGTCATATAACATTGAATGTTTACATTCAAACTCATGATATACATATACATTTATGCATCTTAAATAGCCAATCGTTGGGATTGGAGAACTATTCATACAATATACATATATAATGACCGATTATTCACTCCATAAACTTATACAGACCTAACTCAGTTGGAGAGTCTACTGTTAATTTAAGTCAAGTGATAATCCTCTAGTTGCATTGATCCAATCATATATTACTCAGTTTAGTAGAGTTAATACAAATTATCAAACTAGCGATTAAATACGTAATGACTTGTATTAAATTCATCCGATGGGGAGGAAGGTCTAAGCCAACACATAAACTTAATACTTCATTACTATTTAATCTTGGTAATTTTTTATTTTTATTTTATTTTAAAAAAATACTCATCACTATTTTTATTTTCTTGGTAAATTTTATGCCAACAATTTTCCAAAAAGAAAAATTTGCAACAAAGATTAATTTCATAAAGCATATGGTCTCTTACTCATATTGTCAAACATAACTGATATATTTTCCACATAAAACAAAAAAATTCCAGAAAGAAAGATTTTTGTAACAAAATAAATTTCAGTTCATTCAATATAAAATCTCATACATTAAAAGTTAAACTTATGAAAAGAAACAAACATAATGAAGAGACTGTTGCAAAATTAATGGAGACATTGTTGCCACAAATTACGTGAATGCATAACTATAAACAATTACTTATATTAAGTTCTAGACCCCACTATTTAATTTGGGTCCCATTAATACAAGTAGATAGCTACCATTTATTTATTTTTTTTTATTTTTTTTTATTTTATTCATATCAATTTCCAATGCAAAGATAAGTGAAACTTTTGTTTCTCTTGATATGAGAAAACAACCAAACATATATACTTGTGAAATTATTAGAAAACTACACCCAGTACATATTTGGAGAAAAAAAAAAAACAGGTAGCCACCATAACGAGAAAAAAAAATTTCCAGCCGATACTTTATGAGAAAATTTGTAATCAATTCACCCAAAATTGCCGGCTCAAGAAAAAAAAACGACATGAAAAACCATTAAATTTTTTCTTAAAATTAATTATTCATCATACAAAAGTAACAATGTGCAATATCTCATGAAAATACCATCCAATCTTAGTGATTAGTTTTCATAGGTCATTATTACCGTATGCATTCAATAAAACAAATCAATTCAAGTTTTTTTATCCGTTTTATTGTTTTCGTGATAAAACAAAATTTCTAACCACGAATCATACAGTCACTTGCACATATACACATATACATATTTTAGATTCTATATAAAGATGCAAGTATGGCTCTTGATGCCAATTGTTGGAAAATAGCATATACAGCGGAAGCATTCCAGAATCATACATCTTGCATGAATATAAATAACAATCACAAATAGTTATCACATACAAAGTATGCTGAAAATTAATTCAGGATTACCTCTTGAAGCGTGTGCAGATATCTTGAAGTAAATCCAACTCCAGTTCTATAGTCTTCTACAGTGATCCCAATCAACAACTGAACTCTCTCAATACTTGGGTGGGCAAGTATTGTATTTAGAATACTTTTTCAAATCTAGGTTAGAAGAATCCCTATTTATAGGGATGTCTTCCTAGTCCAAAAAGGAGAAGAAAAGCAAAACCTTTTTCTTTTTGGATTTGAAACACACGTTTCTATCCAAAGAAAAAGAAGGCTACTTTTCCATCTTCTACTAGAAAATAGGATTCTGAGTTTAGTTAAATTGGGCACTGGAGGGACCACAGAATTTATTACTAAGGCTTCCTATTATGGAAATAATTCTAAATAATTAATTTGAATTATTCTTACCATAATAAATTACAAATCATTCCACTAAAAATTCGTAATTGAACTCCTCTATTTATTTCGAAATTCACCACTAAACACTTATTTGATTCCCCATGTTAAGATTACCGATACTAATCAATAAATTAAATTACTGACGAATTAATTCAATGATTAACTTCTTTTAGAGCAATACTTAACTTATTTCATGTGCCAGATTCAAAAATCTACCGGCCGGGTTTACACATGAAAACTTACAAGCTTCTCATAAAAGGTGTATCATCAATCTCTATATATGAGACATGGATTCCATCAACTAACTAATTATTTCACCAATATATATTATTATCATCCAATCTACCAGGCATATTGACCCATCTCAGAATCTTACCTTTTAATAAACCAAAATGATAATTAATATATACAGATCATAATCGTTATATCAAGATTAAGAATATAAGTACATTTAATAGTTTAGAGAATATGTTTTTATCAGTCAGTCTAAAACAACTATCTCTGCTTGGTCCCGTTCAATACATACCAAATGCACTAGCACGAGAAGTTAGAACTATGCCATTCTCATAATCAAGATAAATTACATTTAATCTCGTGCTACAATCTTTCTGATGATTTTGTCCAAATTTCCATCTATGATTGTGAACTATAAATTTTAACTTATAAGAACTGATGATTTAATCTTCTGTGTATAAGCTTAAACTCTATACACCAAATCATCTACTATATAAGTTAAGGACACATATATGACAATTGATCTATTTAATGTAATACTTTATTGAATTGAATAAATAAATAAACAATTGTTCAATATTAATACTATATCAAAACGCATGGTTAATAGTATATCCTAACAGTCTTCTCCTAGAGAAAATATTGTATATAGATATTTTGATAAAAAAAAAGCAATATTTTCTAAAATATTTAGTAGTCTTTATCATACAGTTTATGAATAATATAAAATATTGAGTTAATATAGTCAAATAAAACTTTAAAGAGGAGGAAAATTGACTTTCAAAAAATGAAACTGTAACATTTTATTAGGGATGAAAGGATTAATTTTTTTTAATTCTCTATTCTGACTTTAAATTCCGCATAATAATGTTTATAAGATAAAATTAACCTACAACAATGATGTAAAAAAACTAATTACACGCAGAAGCAGATATGGGTCATTCAATAGTTTTTTGTTTAAACTATAGATTATATTTGAAAATTTTATAAAATATGGATAAATATTTTAATTGCAAACTTATGACTAAAACAAATTATGACTTATTACTTCAATAATAAATTATTATAATTATAAATTTTAAATTTTCGCTTGATCGCTATTATTTTCCTCTCTCTTTTGCATAGTCAGAGTATAGACACTCAAACACAAGCAAGCTATATGCAGAGAACACTTTTTTCCAGATCTTGGTAGAATCTCTGAGCTATCATCAACTTTTCGTCAGCATTAGATTCTTTATTTTTTATTTATTTATTTCTTTCATTTGTTATATCGACAGGGTCCAACTATGACCAAATAAAACCAAAGTTAATGCAATATTTAGGCTAAACTTTTTTTTGCATATATCATACAATGCATCCACTTGGGTATAACATTTAGGATATTAAATGACGATATCATTGGTCCCAATATTAATTTCAGTTTGATTGTACATAGTTGACAATCCACTTCAATTAATGCTCTTATTTGTACATATATAATCTCATTATTCCTAATCATATTCAATTATTCAATCTTTGGGTAATATGTTCATGAGGTCAAGATCAATCTTGGTACTCCTTTGCCATATCATTCTTGATAGTTTATTGGTTTGTGAGTTAATATTGAATAATTATTTTAATTTATTATACTTAAGTGGACTTTATTTATCTGAACTCAACCTTGTTTAATAATTTTCTTAGTAGCTTCGATGATTGATTATTTAAATTTCAATTTTTAAAGATTTAATTCTCTTTTCTATAATTTCCTTCATTTCCCCTTTCACAAAAACCCCCAATTAATAAATTTGAAAAAAAGAAATATTTACATAAATAGTGACCATATATAGATATATTAATTGAACAGTACTAGAAGCTTATTCTTACTTGTACATCCCACCTTGTTATTTTTCGCAAAGTAAGATGAAAGGCTTTGGTTAGATTTTCAAGTTTTGCTTCTATAAGTTATTATCATCAAGATATGCTCTATGTGCAAGTATATATATTTTTCTTAATTTAAAAAACTTTAATCAAATCACTTTATATGTCATACCTACTAATCCATTTTACTTTTCAAATTATAATTTTACTTTAAAAAGTCTTATTTGAATGACTTAATAATTATTTAAAAATAATTATTTTCTATGTATAATTTTCTTAGCACAAAAACACGGTCTCAACCTAAGTCACTTTAGCTCCGCCTGGGATGCAATAGTATTAATTTCATAATTCTAAAAGATTCATTTATATAATTCCCTTAACAATTCAAATTAAAATAGCATCAAAATCATATTGTAAGCGAGTACGTACTATTAGCACAAACATGTTTTTTCATTTGAGCTTCGATATTTTTATTAAAGCTTGATTAAATTTGAATTTACGACATATTAAAGATAAAATACCTTTTAACAGAAGTAACAACTTACACAAAAAAATTCAAACATGATAACTGTAGTTATAATTATCATTCCATCACAATCCTCGTTGACACCATATACGATGTAAGTAGTTTAATTATTTTTTATCTACTATTAATGTCATTTGTCTTTGTCCTGTGTGGTTGGGTCCCATCTTATGTTCACCATCTTTGTGAATCTATATAGGGGACCATTTTAGTCATCAAACTTTCTCAGTACACACATTCAGGAGCTAAGCTTATTCACTACCCCCCACCCCAACCATTTTCTCTCTCTTTTTCCAACTTGCTTACTGTCACGTGTGACATAATTTTGTGTACATTTTGTTAGGTTAAATTCAGTGCTCTTTTTTTTTTTTTCCTTCTCTTATATATAACACAAAGCTCATTTGCTAGAAAGAAAAAAGTTATATTTGTTTTGGTCCTTTGAGAATTCTAGTGTTTGTGCCTATTTGCTTGAAACTTCCAATCTAAAGTTAGGTTTCTTTGGAACAAACATATTTATTTCACTTCTTCATCTCCTTTTGTTGGTCCTCTTTTTTCTTTATTCTTACCCTTTTCAAACAACTTTTCTTGTCTATATATGTTATGAAAATAAAGTAAAAGAGAAAAAAAAAGGGTATTTGTTGTCAATAAAAAAAATATGGCGTTAGAAACAGTGATTTACAATCAAGAAACATTTGGGTACGGTTGCAAAGAGTACTACAACAATAATTTAGGCAACTTCAGTTATAATTATGAGTTGGGATTAACACAAGGCGAAGGAGAAATGAGTTTTACAAATTTGTTGGATCATAATAATAATAATAATCGTGAAGAATCTTCATCATCACCAACGGCACTAATGTACAACAATAATGCAAGAGAGTACAACATTTGGGATCCAAACTCTTCGCTAGAAGATCATCACCTGTTTATGGAAGGTTCACCGGCGGCTGAACTTCCGGCGGCGGCGGTCAGATCCGCCGCCAACTCCGGCCGCCGGAAAAGAAGACGGACGAGAAGTTGTAAAAACAAAGAGGAATTGGAGAATCAAAGAATGACTCACATTGCGGTGGAACGGAACCGCCGTAAACAGATGAATGAGTATCTCGCTGTTATTCGATCTCTAATGCCACCTTCGTACGTACAAAGGGTATATATATTTTTCTCCTTTTTTTTTTATATAAATCTCTTTTTATTTCGAGTAATCTTTTTACTTTTTTAATAAAGTTGATGAACTTTTTGTAAATGTAAAAATGAAAAAAACATGAAAAGGATTGTCACCCCCCTTGGCTATTTTTAACATATATTTAATTGTTTTTTGCCCAAAAAAGAAACGAATTAATTGAACTAAGAGATTTATTGCATTTATTACTTAGTGTACTTTGTATAAATGAAAATGTTTAATTGTATCACTATTTATGTAGCTAGTCTTATTAATTATATATGGCGATATCGATAACATGATTTTTAACATATATATAAAAAAATTCACATGGTATGAAGTTTGTATGAACCTTTTCGCCCTCTCTAACACTGTTAGATGTGTAAAATTATGTGGGGTTTCTTAAACATCCTTTTGTTTTTTCATTTTTGAATTACTGCTAAAATATTAAAGGAAGTTATTGTTAATTAATATCAGGGTGACCAAGCTTCAATAATTGGAGGAGCCATAAACTTTGTGAAGGAGCTAGAACACCATCTTCAAACCCTAGAAGCTCAAAAGAGAAGTCATCCTCAAAAACAAGAGCAATCAGATACTCATGGCTCATCATCAACTCCACCATTTGCCGATTACTTTGCGTTTCCGCAGTATTCAACTCATTCCAAGAGTACATCTCCGGCAGCAACAACATCAGATGTTGCTGCTGCCGGATCATGTAACTCTCCGTTAGCCACGGAGAAAATGTCGGCGTTGGCCGACATTGAAGTTAGCATGGCGGAGAGTCATGCTAACCTCAAGATACTATCAAAGAGAAGACCAAAACAACTCTTGAAAATAGTAGCTGGGCTTCAGTGTCTGTGGCTCACTGTCCTCCATCTCAATGTCACTACTGTTGACCACATGGTTCTTTACTCACTCAGTCTCAAGGTTTGTACACTATTTCCTCTTTTAGTCAATTAACATACTTTTTTTATCGCAATTTACGTGACATTGATTGATTTAATGTATAAGATTTAAAAATTAAAATGAATTGAATCTTTTTAAAATTAAATTATTTCAAATTATATATAGAAAGGTGACAAAAAAGGAAAGTGCGAGTACAACCCAATACAAATGTTATACTACTACATTAATAATGTACCCTCGATTTTCCACTTAATTTGTCATTTTTTAACTAAACTCAAATTCTAATAAAAGAAGAGAGATTTTCAAACCATATGATATTAAACCTATCATTTATAATGTGTTTATAATGTTTTTGTTTTAAAATAAAAAAAAGAAAAACGACTATTAAGGAAATAGTTTGGTACAATGATTGGAAAGGAATGTAGAAAATGTTTATTTTATACTTTCAATGTATATTTTTTTTCCTTTTCAGTTATTGTTCTTTTTTTTTTTTAATGTTTGATTATTTCTCTAATTATGAATTTTGTGTGCATGAAATTGCAATATGGAGCAGCTAGAGGAAGGGTGCCAGTTAACTACTGCAGATGAAATTGCTGACTCTGTTAATCAATTGCTTGGTAGAATCCAGGAGGAAGCTGCTTCAAGTTCATGATTGAAAAAAAAACACTCGATTTTATTATGTACGAAGTTTTAACAACAATAACATATTCACTGGTGTCCCACAAGGTGGGATATGGCCTACGGAGAATGTACGTGTATGCATACCTTACTCCTATCTCGTGGAGGCAAAGAGTTAGGAGTAGGGAGTTTAATCTTTCTCAAAAATGTCGTCACTCTTTTTTTCATTTCATTTTCTTTTAATTTGTTTTTTTCTGATGTGGGTTAAATTGAAGTTCTCTTGTACAAGATCCTAACATGCTACTATATGGCTCTAAGCATAAATTAATAATGCCCATCTATAACTAGCTAGCTTTTGACAGCTTAATTATGAGTACTTTGTACCTTAAGTAAATCTGCAGTGGTTTAGGTATTAATTAGACAATAATTACTCTTCTTGATTTACTTTGTCTTTTCTATTTTGCTGATTTACTCAAATGTCCGCTATTATTTCATTATTGCTATATTTATAAAAATTGATTAACTAATAAAATTATCGTTTACCATCTAATTTTTTTCACCGAGGTCTAATGTTTTAATTGATTTGTCATAATTTTATTTTATTTTTATTAGAAGGGCATTTATTTTAAATTGTAATCTTAAAAATCCATAAATGATGAAGGGAAAATTTTTTAGAAAGATGAATATTTATCAAACAATTGTCCTTAAAAAAAGGACAACAGGACAATTTTTTGTATTAATTATTCCCCAAAAGAGCAAATGAGAAATGTTTCTAGTCAAAATATTATATATTCGACAATAATATTCTGCCTGACCCTAGTGTTGCCATTGCAAAAGACAACCAACTCAAAATTATGAATTCCAAAATTATTTTTTTACAAGTTCAATTATAATTTTTTTTATCTCCACAGTGACACGCAGTCGTTACGTATTAGGTAAAGTAAATAAATTTTACTAATAAGTGTGGTTACGTCTCACTCTATATAAAATATAATAAAGTGATACTTATAATTATAGTCCATGCCTTTGGATGATCTAGTCTAAAAAAAAAATAGCCAAACAGTAATATGTATTTCGTATATTTAAGTATGAATATGCATATGCTATAATCAGTATATAGATTTAATATATTTTTATCCAATGCAATAAATTTGATCCAACTTTACATATTGATAACCATCTCAAATATAAACGTTTTTCACCTTTCTTTTTAAGGCCAGACATTTCTTCCACTCCATTCCAATTTTATGACTGATGAAAAAAAGGTAAAGTTGTTCCATGCCAATAGAAGATGAATTTCAATTCTATTGTTTGTCTGCATCCAACAACGAAGACAATCGAACTAATTAACAAGGACATACATAAAAAAAAAAAAAGTGTTAATTTCGTTTTAAAGCACTATTAATTATTTGACCTTAAACTTATTTGGAATACTCGATTAATATTCCTATTCACTTCAAATTAGAATAGGAATATTAATTTCACCACAAACTAAAATTGGGCAGGGTATTGAAATATTATAAATTAAAAGGTGAGACCAAACTTAAGTATTTTTCACATGTTAAAAATTATAATGACATACAAAAATTGGTTGATCATGTAAGAATTTCATTTTACTTGTCCAAATTGTGGAAACTTGAAGGAGGAGACTAACTTGATCCATAATTTTTACTAAATAGGTATATTCATAATTTATATGAAGAAATTTCATTTAGATTTCTCTTGATCGATAATAATTAAAAAAGAAGTTGAAATCCACCACACGGTTAATTCCTTTCTCCTTTTTAATACCAGCAAATTCGATTAAATTAATGTTATTGTATCCGGGATTACGAAAAAACTTTTAATAAGTATTAAGATGTATGGAATAATTATAAATAGTATCGTACTGGATGACAAGACCCCTTTGACTTTCATATTGTAAGGTTAACGTTTCTATATATTTACCTTATAGTTACTACTATTAATATACGTGTAGATTTGCATGTAACCCCTTAATTACACAAGAAATACTACAGTAGAAAACTCTAAATCCCTATTTATAATACTTCCATCTATTTATTACTACATTTAAATTAGTAAAGTTTTTAAATTTCTCCATGCAAAGATATGTCTAATCATAAAGTAACATATAGATATATAGCGAGCTCTTCTTAAAAGATACATCAATATTATAACCAATGAATGTCACTTCTTAATTTTGAATCACCTTTCATAATGTGTTGGATTAAAGGACTAATTATGTGTGTTATATTCATAATTACTTTTTGAAAAATTAATGAACATTTGCCTGATTAGTGCAACAAACAAAATTAACTATAGTAGAGAAACATAAATGTTGCCAGCACCAAGCCTAAGGTCTAGTCTTTTGATAGCTAAACAAATGATTACAAACTTTAATTATTGTTTTTAACTGTATGTAATTACGTAATTAAATAATTTACTATGAGTTAAAAGAATGTTTAGGAAGGTACCAAAGGAGACAGCTAGCACATACACTCAAAGAAGAGAATCTTTAAGTCATTAGTCAAATTAATAAATGATTGAAAAAGGGAAATGAAGTTTGAGCCAAGCATTTGATAGTTCACGAGAAAGAATGAAAGAACCTGGATTTGACAAAAGTTATAACCTTATTCTTTTCATCACATGCTTTACAATTAAAGCCCCAAAATATATTTTACCTTTTGCACAATGGCAATGGTTAATTACAAGTAGCTAGGTCATTTTAAATGGGAAATGGTGATACATGTGTGGTACATGAGGGACAACACACACTATTATTAAAAAAACATTCAAATTAAATGGGCCGGGGCGAGACACCAACGTTATCTGGATCTTAAATTATCAGCGCTCGTTATTAAATAAGTATCATCTTGGATTATAAGAAAAAATTAAACTACTTTAGTTGATTGATGATTTGAACGATATATTTTAAAGATTTTGTCAAATCAATATGAGTCGAGTAAAACGAAATGAAGGGAGTACTTTGTAGTTAACGATCTCATTTCCAATTATTTTTTGTGTTAAAATTGTTTCCTAAATAAACACAGTTGTTGGTGTTTCGATCGAAGAGTAGGAGTAGAGCTAGGTAGGGTCTCTTTTTGACGAAGAATAACACTATTTATTCATAATCAAAAATATTTTGTACATACATTTACTATATATTGAATCCTTATTTAATTTTTTATATTTCAAATATTTTTATAAAAATTCTGATTTTATCACGAGTGATCAAACATAATAAATATTTAGAATATGAAATTAAAAGAGGATATAAGGATGAAAGAAACGTTAACGCTTTGATTTTTGTAGCACGTAGAGGAGTGTGTCTTAGCTTTTAGGGGGGTATTATATTACTTTTATTATATTATAGACTTATAAAAAAAAAGTGAGAAACTCTGTGAAAAAGTAGCTTATAATATATACCTTTTTAAAATTTCTTCTTCACTGCAGTTTGCATCTTCCTAGCTTTCAGCTTTTTAACATGAAGAAAGTGGAAATACAGTTTCTTATTTATTCATTTCTAGAAATTTTCAATTCCCGCCATAATATAATATAATGTTTTATTCTGTTTTTCTTCTGATTACAAAGACCAACTTTCTAACGCTTTTTCAACTAAAATATTACTATACGTACTATTCAAATCTTTGAACTTGACCACTTCACAGCAAAATACAAAGATAAATATTACCTTTTTCACCTTATTATAACGATTTTCAAATAATTTTTTTATTTATGAAGACTCTATTCAATAGAAACGATAACAATAAAAAAAAAAATAGTATATGTGTGAACATAAAACATATAATATAACGACTCATTAAGATCTTTGTATTATCATTGAAACCAAGGTCACATTATTTTTCCTACTTTCATTAAGATTTCAATTTTGAACCTTTCAAAGTGCAAGTGGATGAATTTTGGGGGATGTTTCATACATAAAATTATTGAAATAAAACCAAAATATATTTAGTTCGATTTAGTTTTTTTTTTTTTTCATTTTAGTTTTGATTTGGACTTTTATTGCAATGTGGTCCTCTAAAATATCTGTAGACACGTAATTTTGACCGAATTTAAATTTAACACCAATTTTTAGAGCATAAATAATTTTATCAATCTAAATTGAATATATTTTAAATTTTTATTTATTTATTATTTTCATTAAGTTTATTTAAAAGATATAAGAATAAACAACATAACATAATTTTTATTAGATAAGTTTATTTTGATTGTTAAAAAAATAATAATAATAATAATTATATATATATATATATATATATATATATTATATTATTTAAATAAACTAATATTTCTTAATTATGTCTTAATTTTGTTTTAATTACCCATTTAGCTTTATTTATTTATTTACTCAAAACAATTAGCAATTAATATAATTATTATTTTTCATATATATATTTAATATTAAAAAAAAAAAAGGAAAGGACCCACGATTCCCATTCCCCCTCCCCCTCCCCACTTCCCACCACCCCATTCACCACACACACACACACACTATTACACTATTCCTCTTTTCCAACTTAAAAAAAAAAGAGGAAAAAAAAAATCAGAAGGAGAAACCAAGACAAAAAAAAAAAAAAGAGAAAACGAGGAGAAAAAAAATTAGAAGGGACACACGAGAGAAAAGAAAAGAACATCAGAAGAGAGGAAGAAAATAAAGAGATCAAAAAAGGTTAAAAAAAATCAAGAAAAAGAAGGCAACACATACGTAAAAAATATTATTCTCATCTTCTTACCTTTTTGAAAATCACAAACAAAGGTTGAGTTTTGAGGTTCACTTCGTGGTTTCAAGTTCGCGGTTCCTTATTCGAATTGTTTCATTTTGGTGGAATTTTCGCAAGAGGTACCATTTTTTTTATTATTTTTTATATAATTTAATATCATGTTTATACAAGCACTGATTACAATATATTAAAGTTGTCGAATTTCACATGTGGTTAAACCGTTATGTTTTATATAAAGTTTGTTCAAATATTTAATATCAACTTTATGTTTAGATCCTTTATATAGTTTTATTTTGTGTGAAATTGCTATAACAAACCGTAGTTTATTTCATATTAAATAATTCATAGTTTATTTCATGCCTAAGTAAAATTATTGTCTAAGTCTATTCTTATTTTTTATATTTAGTTTATCATGATAACATGTGTAGCTATTATGTAAATATTAATTTTAGTTAGTAGAATTTTCGTGTAATGTTAGTGACGTAAAAAAAAATTGAATAAAAATGGAAGAAAAGAAAAAATATAATAATAATAATAATAATAAAAAGAAAAAGGGAAAAGTTTAAATAAAAAAAATAAACAGTGAAAAAGAATATACTAAAAAGAGGGGAAAAGAGAAAACAAACAATAATAGAAAAGAAGTATAAAAATAATATTAAAAATCAATTAAAGAGGAAAGATTTTTTTTTTTATTTTTTTTTAAAAGTTTCTTTGTCCAAAAAAAAAGTTGAAATAAAAAAAAATCAAACAAATGAAACCTTGAAAGTATAAAAATAATAATAACAATAAAAAAAATATAATAATAGCAAGATGAAAAGTAAAAAAAAAAACGTAAAAAATAGAATAAAAAATAAAATAATAATAAAAACAAAAGAAATAATAATAATTAAGAATATCTTATTTTATTCTGTTTTGCTTGATTTAATTTATATGTGTATATATATATTTTAATTAAAGGGCATAGATTAATAAAATAAGATAGTTTTAATATATTTATATAAGTCAAAGAATGGGGGTAAATATATTTGTCTTAATAATACAATATTCATAAATTAGTTTAAGTCATGAATGTCCATAAAGCGACCGTGCTAGAACCACGGGACTCGAGGGATGCCTAATACCTTCCCCTTGGTCAACAGAATTCCTTACCCGAACTCGTTCGCAGACCAAACAAAGAGTCATTTCCTTTTGATTAGGGATTAAATAAAAGGTGACTTGGAACACCATAACTCAATTCCAAGTGGCGACTCTGAAAAAGCTAAAATAATCCCCTAATTAATAACGTCACTTAAATTGGAAAAACCCTTACGCCTCCGCGCGAAAAAGGGGTGTGACATCTCTGGCGACTCCGCTGGGGACCTAACTAGAATTCGAGCTTGTAAACATGGACTTTTACATGACTTTATTATGTATTTATGTACTTATCGATTTGTGAATATTGTGTTTAATTGCATAATATGTTATTTGTTTGCATTTTTACCCTTTTTGATAATATGTAATTGTCTTTCCTCACGCATCCATCTGAGTCTTCTGAGATACTTTATTCGGAGATGCGATTACGCTCCCGAGCCATGAGATACCAGAGATGCGGCAACGCTCCTGGGAAGGATTCTATAGTAACACATGTTTTAGGATGGGAAGGACTAACAGTGAGGCCAGAAAGCCCTGCTACTGGTAAGCTGTCCCTTCCCGACTCGAGTAGTCCGCTCGTTTTATGGCCAGTCTAGACACCTTCCCTATTAGATTGTTTACCTAGTTAAACAAGTCTCAACAATGACTATCCCTAATAGGATTGGATCTATTACGTCATGCATAATGTTGATTATGGGGAGCTCGACACAAGGGTCGAGCCTGTCTAGGAGAAATATCCCTAATTGAGACTATCATGTACATTATTTGTGTTATTTGTTGCATTATTGGGGAGACTATACAAATGTTGATCGGCTTTAGATGGATGAATAATAATGAAAAATTAATTATAACGAAAAATATCAAATTAAAGTTTTGATGTAATCCTCTTATTAAACATGATTTTTTTAATCTATCAAAATTCATATTTCTTTTACAAATAGAAAAATCTATTATTACCATTAAAGCTTTTCTATATATATATAAAAAAAAGGATTGAAAATTTAATCAACAAAAAATAAAATACAATCGAATATATTAATATTTTTTAGTTTTGGAAAAATTTTAAGGGCTATATATATATATATATATATATATATATATATGTATATTTTTTTTTATTATTTTTTTTTCTCATTCTTCATTTAATAATTTTTTTTTTTTAAAAAAAAAATTTTAATTAAAAAAATAAGAAAAGAAAATTAAGTACTTTTTTTTTATGTGTGTGTGTATGTATGATTATTTTTTATTAAAAAAAAAAAAATGCTTTGTTTTTTGTGTGTGTATGATTTTTACTTATTCTTATTTAAAAAATATATTTCATTATAAAAAAAAAATTTACTTTTTTTTGTGTGTTTGATTTTCCGTTATTCTTGTTAAAAACTATATATTTTATTAAGCCTAGTTTGTCACTATCATAATATAGGGAAATATGAATCCATATGGAAAGGGAGATAAGAGACAAAGAGAGGACCAATCACCTCGATTCATGATAGTGGATAAGGCCCCAACGCTCTTGAAGACATGGTATGAAAATATGACAAACCATGGACGAGGAATGGTGTTCAAACTTGGGATTTCTACGAAGCCTTTTGTATGTTGAGCCACGACGGGATTTGATAGAAGCACTAGTGCATTTTTGGGACCCGTTAAGGAATGTATTCCATTTTTCTGATTGTGAACTCACCCCCACCCTTGAGGAGATAGGGGCATTCATTGGAAAGGGTAAACATCTTCACAAAGAAGAGCCTATGATACCCAAACATATTAATGGGAGGAGGTTTCTAGAATTACTGCATATAAACGAGAATGATATAGGTGGTTGTCTCGATAATGGATGGGTTCCGTTAGAATTTTTGTATAAAAGATATGGCAAAAGGGATGGATTCAAAGTGTATGGAAAGAAACTCCGTAATAATGGGTGTCGTCTGACCTGGGAAGCACACAGTTATGATGCCTTCGTGGTGGCTTTTTTGGGGATCATGGTATTTCCAAAAAAGGGAGGAAAGATTAGCATGAACTTAGCTGCAGTCATTACAGCTTTTGAGAAAAAGCCTAATATCACCCTCGTACCAATGATTCTGGCAGACATCTATCGTGCTTTAACTATGTGCAAGGATGGAAAAGACTACTTTGAGGGATGCAATATGTTATTACACAACTATGGATTATTGAACACATTCGTCATCACCCTTATGCAGTGGACTTTAAAGTAGAATGGAATGATTATATTGGAGGCCACAAAGAAAGAATCAAAGATCATAGTTTTCCGAAGGGTATTGAAGCTTGGAAGCAACACCAATAATCTGACTGCTGACAAGATTGTGTGTAATTATCATTGGTTTCCATCGGCCGAGGTGATATACATGTCTACTTTTCGATCGTTCATTGTCCTAATGGGTCTTCGAGGTGTCCAGCCTTACATGCCACTTAGAGTCATGCGACAACTTGGGCGACGCCAGTTTATACCACCCAATGAAGATATGCGTGAATTCATGTATGAGTTTCATCCCAAGATACCTTTAAGGCAATCAGAGATATTTAAGATTTGGGGGGGATGCATACTCTCGAGTCCCCACGATATGGTGAAGGATCGCACAAGAGGCGAGATGGACCAAGCATACTTAGACTGGGTTCATGATCAGCCCCTTCCTAAGGTTATGCCAGAAGGGTCAATAAAAGGACCTATAGATCGAGAAGCAGAAGTTGAGGTTAAGATTAAGCAAGCTCGCCTCAAAGTCGAAAGAAGCTACAAATCTACTCTGGATATCCTAAGTAATGACCTGAAAAACGCTAAAGAGGAGTTGGCCCAACGTGATGCGATATTTGAAGTTAGAGTTAGAAAACACCGCTCTACATTCTAACCTTACAAGAAGACTTGGGTATTGCCACAGGCGCTATGGAGCAACAGGAAGAGGAGTATAAGAAAGAAAAGGCCCAACTTATCTGCGCACAGGCTAGACTCCAAACTCAAGTTAAAGCCTCTATGGAACGGGAAAGAGAAATAGCAAGGCGTTTTAGTGCTTATCAGGCAGACCGTGAGATTGAGAGAGGTCAAAGAATAGCCGAGCGAGATGCACTCCACCTTCAAATTGAAGAACTCCAAGAACAAAGGGAAAATTTGACGCATGAAGTCAATACTGCTCGCCACTGGTTACAGAATTGTTATGACAATATGGATGAAGCCAGAGACCGAATACTACAACTCAGGGATGAACTCAACAATGTTTATGCTAGATATTTACACCAGAACGATGAGAGGTTGGGCCAACAGGCCCGTGCTTTGGCTCCATATCTACCTAAAGCGTTGGCGAAGATTTATAAGGGCCTCGGAGATGATTGAGATTCGAGGATTCAGTTTCTTTTAGAGTCTATTCTCTTAGTAGTGACTATTTCATTATTATTATTCTTTTAGGTTTTTCTCTTTCTTTTCGTTTTGTTATTTTATTTCATTTAGAGTCTAAGTCCTAGGTACTTCTGTTTTTTTGTTTGTTTGTTTTATTCAAATCATTGTTTCAAATATTTGAAAAAGATTTACTTTCGGTCACCTTATGTGCATATGTCATGCAAAAAAAAAAAGAAAAAAAAAAGTAAATTTATATATAAAAAATAAATTATTTTAATATATTCCTCGAACTACGCAAGATCTGATTCATGGGCCAAACATGATACGTAGGCAACCCCAGGGGGTTCGATCCAAATTATTATCATTATTATTATTATTTTCTTTTCTTTTCTTTTCTTTCTTTCTTCTTTCTCTTAAAAAATGATAATCATAATAAAAAAAAAATGATAATCATAATGATAATAAATAAACAAACAAATAAATAATAATAATAATAAATATTAAAAAACTAATGAAGAGAAGAATGCCTAGGTAAGCCGGGATGAAACATGAGGTCCTCCATATTAGAAGTATGTATGTGGATACAATGTGCATAATTTCTTAACACTAATCAGTTTGTTACTCTATTCAGAGAGAGAGAGAGAGAGATAGAGAGAGAAAGAGAGAGAGACATACTAGCTTAAAGGTGGTTGGTTTGTGGTTAAACTGGCATCACATCCTTACAACACAAGATCGAAAGGGAAACAAAAAATGGCCCCCAGAGACGGAAACGAATCGGACAATGATGAGGAGATCCAAAACCAGATGACTTCACAAGAAACAGGGACAACAGAAGAGATAAGGGTGTTAAGACAACAAATGGCAGAGATGTACGAGGCTTGGATGAGTGGGCAACCTCCACCATCTTCAATCCGAGACTATTTTAATACAAATATGTCTCACCCTATCCAGGTGTCGACAAGCGATCCGATATATCCCCCTGGATTCAACCCCTATGCTAACACATCCAATGTCGCTGGAACTTCTATGGTGCGCCCTTCGAATACGCCTGTGATAAGTAATCCACTCTTTGTGTCAACTGCCCCGACTAACAGCATCCCGCAGCCAATGATGGTGCCCAAATCCAACAGCGATCCTCCGCCCAAAGTTCGGCGTGATCAGAGTTACACTCTTGAAGAGACCATTAAAATTCCAAGTTCTCATCCCCACATTCATCAATATAGTTCCCCTGTTGAAATTGAGAGGATGGTCAAGAATGAGGAACATGAAGAAATGACTAAGAAAATGAAGAGTTTGGAACAGAGTATAAGAGATATGCAAGGACTAGGAGGCCACAAAGGCATCTCGTTCAGTGACTTGTGTATGTTTCCTCACGTCCATTTGCCTGCTGGTTTTAAAACTCCAAAGTTTGAAAAATACGATGGTCACGGAGACCCCATAGCTCACCTAAAGAGATATTGCAACCAATTGAGGGGTGCAGAGGGCAAAGAAGAGTTACTTATGGCCTATTTTGGGGAAAGCTTAATAGGGATTGCATCTGAATGGTTCATAGATCAGGATATCACCAACTGGCACACATGGGATGATTTGGCTCGATGTTTTGTACAACAATTCCAATATAATATTGACATTGTTCCAGATCGCTCCTCGTTAGCCAACATGAGAAAAAAGACCACGGAAAATTTTCGTGAATATGCTATCAGATGGAGGGCAAAGCTGCTAGGGTTAAACCACCGATGAAGGAGTCAGAGATGATTGACGTTTTTCTCCAGGCGCAAGAACCTGATTACTTTCACTATCTGCTTTCTGCTTTAGGGAAGACATTCGCTGAAGTTATTAAGGTAGGGGAAATGGTGGAAAATGGCATCAAGTCTGGAAAGATTGTAAGTCAAGCTGCCTTAAAAGCCACAACACAAGTGCTTCAAAATGGTTCTGGAAATATTGGAGGAAGAAGAGAAGGGAGATGTGGCCACTGTTGTATCAGCGCCTAGACTCATGTTCTAGGTTTATTCCCCACAACACTATTTTCCTTCCCAAGCTCCACAATATTCCATGCCATACACTCCATATCATGTTTTTAATGCACAACCAATTGCACCCCCTTCTTATCCACAATGGCGTGCACCAACTCCACAAAATCATCCACCACCGCCCACAAGTTTATCAAACACCGCTAGAATCCTTTCCGTCCTAGACCACAATACAAAAAGGGAAATGGCGTTAAAGGTGAGTTCACTCATATTGGGAGTCGTATGCTAGCTTGTTTCAAAAATTAAGGACGTTGAATGTTTTGAGTCCTATTGAGAGAAAGATGTCGAATCCTCCCCCGAGAAATTTGGATTATTCTCAACACTGCGCATATTGTTCTAATGCCCCAGGGCACAACATAGAGAGATGTTGGTATTTGAAAAGAGCCATTCAGGATTGATCGATTCTAATCGAATTATAGTTGAAAGTCCGAGTGAACCAACATCAATCAAAATCCATTGCCGAGGCATCCTGAAACAAACATGCTGGAAATGATGAAGGGTCATGAAGAGTTTGCATCTCCTTATAAGCCAATCCTTAGGGTTGGAACTGGCATTGAGAAGTCAGCAAATGTTGTTGATTTAACAAAAATGATGCCTTTAGGGGTGGAAAATGTGTTAGAAAAGTTGAGTCCATCAAACACACCCATCTTAACTGTGAAAGGAGCCCTTGAAGATGTTTGGGCAGTCCGAGTAGGCAAAAGCGTCTGTTCCAAAAGGGCCAAACAAGCTATCTTGATCGTGCGAGGGGCCCATATTCCTCCTGATTATCAGGCCAGTACCTCAGCTTCCAATGACTAACCCCCAAGCTGTTCCTTGGAATTATGAGCCTACTGTCGTGACATACAGGGAAAAGAAATTGATGAAGAAATTGATGAAATAGGAGGAATAACCCGTTCAGGAAGATGTTTATGTCCCGATGAATTAAGGAAAACTAAAAAATGACCAAATACAAATAAAGAGTCCAGTCACTGAGGAGAGGCAGAGGAATTCCTAAGGAAGATGAAACTATCAGACTACTCCGTGGTGGAGCAATAAGAAAGACTCCAACCCAATATCTTTATTGTCTTTGCTAATACATTCTGATGAACATCGTAATGCTGTAATGAAAATTTTTGAATGAAGCACATGTTCCTAGTAAGTTACAGTGAGTCAGTTAGAGAAGATTGCTGGGAGAATATTTGAGGTAAACCGCATCACCTTTTCAGATGATGAACTACCCAAAGAAGGTACATGACATAACCAAGGCCTACATATCACTGTAAAGTGTGAGCTTTCATATATGTCACTCGAGTTCTAATTGATGGAGATCTGGAGCAAATATTTGTCCTCTATCAACTCACAGAAGTGAATGTTAGTGCTGAAAGGGTCCGACCCCCAACAATGTATGTGTTAGAGCTTTTGATGGTCAAAAACAGATGTTATTGGTGAGATAGAGCTCGTACTAACCATAGGGCCTGTGGATTTCGCTGTGAATTTTCAAGTGTTGGATATCAACGCGTCCTACAATCTATTGTTGGGGAGGCCATGGGTGCATAGGGCTGGAGCAGTCCCCTCAACGTTGCATCAAATGATTAAGTTTGAATACGATCGACAAGAGTAATTGTCCATGGTGAGGGGGATTTGTCATCTACAAAGACTCTCCTTCCCTTTTATCAAGCGGATAATGAGAATGAGGCACTAGTTTATCAAGCTTCTGAGGTAGTGGTTATTGAGCATGTTCCCCCGGGGGAGTGTCATTTCAAAACCAAATATGCCCATCGCGTCTGTAATGGTGGTAAATGAATTGCTGAAACATGGGTTTGAGCCAGGTAAAGGCTTAGGAATCTGCTTGCAAGGAAGAGCTTATCCTGTGAGTCTACGAAAGAGCATTGGTACTTTTGGATTAGGCTACCAACCTAGAATCGAGGACAAAGTGAAGGCAAAGAAGAAGAAGAGAGATGTATGGTCACTTACCAAGCCTATACACCAATCTACAAATCTTTCATCAAAAGCCCGCGCAACAAATCTTATCAATCATCTTTTCCAGAGCCAGTGATGAAAGTTAGCGAAGAAATGATCACTATTTTCAAGATTTATTTGTCGAGGTGATATGGTGGAACTCGGAGAAGGCACTAGCGACAGAATGTGCAATTCATTGGTCCTGATGTCAGTCTAAACAATTTGGAGGCCACCCCTCTCCCCTTAACGAGTCTTGTAGTCTGTCTTGTTTTTTTCTTTGTCATCCGATTCATTCAAGGATTGTAATTCGGATTTTATCTTGTCGTTTTATTTCAAACATTCTATTTCCCTCTCAATAGGATGTAATTGCATCTTTATTTCAGTCTAATATATTTTTCGTTTTTCTTATACAGTTCTTTCTATGCCGATTCTCTAGTGATATGACATGCATGCGAGATTTTTTGCCAGATCTTAGTATCCAATCTAATCTTCGACCTAATATTGAAATAATAAGTCAAGAATCGAATATGATGAGACGGAGTATTTGAAGAAGTAAGAAGGGATTTCAATCATTTTGAAAATAGTCAAATCCAAACATAAGTGAAACTGAGACGATAAATTTGGGGGATCAAGAAATTATTAAGGAGACTAAGATAAGTGTACATGTTCGACATCAAAAGGACGATATAATCCAGGCCCTATTTGATTACAAAGATGTTTTTGCGTCATCTTATGATGACATGCCTGGATTAAGCACCGACATGGTTGTTCACAAGTTGCCAATTGATCCTAATTTTTCCTCCGATAAAGCAGAAGTTTGAGAAAACTCAAAACCGACATGAGTGTAATAATTAAAGAGGAGATCACAAAGCAACTTGAGGCCAAAGTCATTGAAGTCTCTCATATATCCTTCTTGGTTAGCCAATCATCATACCGTCTCTCAAAAGACGACAAAGTTCGAATGTGTGTTGATTATCGTGATTTAAATAAGGCAAGTCCAAAAGATGTTTTTCCTTTGCCTAACATCGATTTTTTTGGGTAGTTGTGCTAAACATGAGGACGCATTTTGCCACATCATGCCGAAACCAAAGGCAAATTTTCTCCAAATTGGAAGGACCATTTGTTGTTAAAAGGGTATTACCCAATGGTGCTCTTTATTTTAGCAGATATAGAAGGCAAAGTGACAAACCGATCGTCAATGCTGATACTGTGAAAAGATATTACATATGATTGAGTTTCGACATTAGAAACCCTTATGTTTGGGCTCGATTTCAAGGGTTGATTCAATGGGATCTCTTAGTTATGCTGTGTCCTTGACTTTTCAAAAAAAAAAAAACAACAAAACAACAAAACCAAAAAAAAAAAAAAAAAACAAAAACAAAACAAATTGCCTGAACTATGTTTGACCTGATTCTTGTTTGGGCAAGATACGTAGGCAGCCCTAATATTGGGTTCGGTTCAACCAAATACAAATCCAAAAATTCATATTGTAGTATACTGGGGCAAAAGTCGTTTGCGTATTTATTCGGCCTCTCATCTCAAAGCTCAAAATCAACCCCATTATCTAAAGTAAAAAAAAAAAGAAAGTCTTTTGCATCAACCCTTGAAATGTCGAAAGTAAGTTGGTTAAGGGTAGGTAAGAAATCCTGAATCGGCGTCATAAGACAAATGTGAGTAAAAGAAATAAAAATGAGAGAGTCTTATTGGTGAAAACCCTAAGTGGGCACCGTAAGCGAAAATGAGTTGAATATTGGAGAGTCTTATTGGTGAAAATTCTGAAATGCACCATAAGGCAGACGTGAGCTGAGCAATTAACATTATTGAGTTTTAGCGGCAAAAACCTTCGTGAATATCACAAAGTGTATAAAGGTTCCAAATTATTTAAGGCTTCATTAAGTGTCGGGATTCCATATCAAGATTGAATGATCAATAGTGGTTGATGAATAGATTGGATAGACAAGTCTGGGAATCAATTCAAATTGCATGGCATGATCAGTAGACTCGGCTCCACACTCAGATAAGTTTTTCTTTGTTCTTCTTAAAAAAAAAAGAGTCTTCATTGAATCTTTTCTTTTATTCTCATATAGTTCATAATTTTCTTATACTTTTTCGTCACTTTTTTGTAGGTATTTGAGTCGAGTCTTTGGTCAAAAAAAAAAAAAAAACTATAAGGAATTTCAAGACTCGCTACCAAGTCTCTAATCGGTACTAGGCAAAGCATCAGGCTACTGAGTTAATCTGTCTTCAAGTGTTGAATTCGAAAATTCTCTGATCCCATGGAGGCTAAACAATGAGTGTTGCGGGATAAAGACATTGGATTTAGGTCCCGAAATAAGCAAATTTTGATGAAAGTACTCAATCAATAAGAAGTATTGACCGTAGAACAACCCAAGCGTCATAAGTGTTTGAGTCGCCCTGTCGAAAGATGGACCACAAACCAACCACCACCTTTTCCAAACTCACAAATTTTCTTTGTTGAAGCAGGGACACAAGTTGTTTCACAAGATTGAGGATTCGAGGAACCTAGATGTTCAACCTAGTTGCAGCGAGCGAAATGAAAACCCTACTATAAAGACTTGTGGAATATTATATAAAGTTGGCTAATAATATCAAAATAGCTATTACTTGAATGTTGGAATTATTTATTTATTATTATTATTATTATTATTATTAGATTATTATTTCTCCTTGAAGGAACTTCCGAATAATGAAGATAACATTCACAATGTTTCGTTGGTATTATTAGTTTGTTGAAATTTTATTAGCAGGACCCTCCTGGATAATGGGACTAGCAGGACCCTCCTGGATAATGGGACTAGCAGGACCCTCCTGGATAATGGGATTAGCAGGACCCTCCTGAATAATGGGACTAGCAGGACCCTCCTGGATAATGGGACTAGCAGGACCCTCCTGGATAATGGGATTAGCAGGACCCTCCTGGATAATGGGAGTAGCAGGACCCTCCTGGATAATGGGACTAGCAGGACCCTCCTGGATAATGGGAATAGCAGGACCCTCCTGGATAATGGGAATAGCAGGACCCTCCTGGATAATGGGATTAGCAGGACCCTCCTGGATAATGGGAATAGCAGGACCCTCCTGGATAATGGGATTATCAGGACCCTCCTGGATAATGGGACTAGCAGGACCTTCCTGGATAATGGGACTAGCAGGACCCTCCTGGATAATGGGACTAGCAGGACCCTCCTGGATAATGGGACTAGCAGGACCCTCCTGGATAATGGGACTAGCAGGACCCTCCTGGATAATGGGATTAGCAGGACCCTCCTGGATAATGGATTAGCAGGACCCTCCTGAATAATGGGACTAGCAGGACCCTCCTGGATAATGGGAATAGCAGGACCCTCCTGGATAATGGGATTAGCAGGACCCTCCTGAATAATGGGATTAGCAGGACCCTCCTGGATAATGGGACTAGCAGGACCCTCCTGGATAATGGATTAGCAGGACCCTCCTGGATAATGGGACTAGCAGGACCCTCCTGCATAATGGGACTAACAGGACCCTCCTGGATAATGGGACTAGCAGGACCCTCCTGGATAATGGGATTAGCAGGACCTTCCTGGATAATGGGACTAGCAGGACCCTCCTGGATAATGGGATTAGCAGGACCCTCCTGGATAATGGGACTAGTAGGACCCTCCTGGATAATGGGATTAGCAGGACCCTCCTGGATAATAAGACTAGCAGGACCCTCCTGGATAATGGGATTAGCAGGACCCTCCTGGATAATGAGACTAGCAGGACCCTCCTGGATAATGGGATTAGCAGGACCCTCCTGGATAATGGGACTAGCAGGACCCTCCTGGAGAATGGGACTAGCAGGACCCTCCTGGATAATGGGACTAGCAGGACCCTCCTGGATAATGGGATTAGCAGGACCCTCCTGGATAATGGGAGTAGCAGGACCCTCCTGGATAATGGGATTAGCAGGACCCTCCTGAATAATGGGGATTAGCAGGACCCTCCTGGATAATGGGACTAGCAGGACCCTCCTGAATAATGGGATTAGATTACTTTCTCATAGGATTAACACTTCCTAGTCTAGATTTTTAGTTTTTTTCTCTCCTGAAATAAACACTTCCTCCGAGCCGAAGTTTATGTTTTATATTTATATTTGCTAATAACTCACAAAATTTTCCCAGTGAAACTGGGGCAAAAATTTTATTTATTTTTTGTTTGTGGTGGTTCTCAGGTTTTCTCAAGCGAGACCTGGATTTGAAATTCAAGAACAAAGTTTCAAATTTTTAGAATAATCAATTCCATGATGGTTAGAATTAGCTTCTTCAATGCATGTAGCAGCCTGACTTCCACACATCTTTTACTAGTCAACTTTTGATCAAGAAAACACGCATTCATTCAAGAGCATTTTTCAAGTTGTCATTTTGAAGAATGTCAAAAGTTCCGTCTAAGTGGCAAGTTCAGCCTCCATTCCAATTCTAAGTTCAGATATTCACTCAAAAATCAAGGTGATATCTTAAAGTCAAAATTCAAGTGAAGATTCAAGAAAAGCTGCGTGGATGGAAGTTTGTACATTTGTTTTTCTTTGATTAATAGTTTTCAATTTTTATGTAAGAATAAGAGCCGCGATCTGGAGCCTCGATGGAACCTCACTTAACTTCCAACTCATCACTTTATCTCCTCGAACTACAAGTGGCCTGATTCCCTTATCACCGAGATATGTAGGATGTCCAAACGACTCTCGGTCGCACACAAATTTTGGTCTTTCAAATTAAAATTCGGTCAAACTTGTCACTTTGTCTACTTCTTTGTCTGAAAAACTCTTCGTGTTTCCAGTCAAAGAGGGGCAAACTGTAGACACGTAATTTGACCGAATTTAATTACACACCCAATTTTTAGAGCATAAATAATTTTATCAATCTAAATTGAATATATTTTAAATTTTTTATTTATTATTATTTTCATTAAGTTTATTTAAAAGATATAAGAATAAACAACATAAACATAATTTTTATTAGATAAGTTTATTTTGATTGTTAAAAAAATAATAATAATAATACTATATATATAGATATATATATATATATATATATATATTATATATATTTAAATAACTAATATTTCTTAATTATGTCTTAATTTTGTTTTAATTACCCATTTAGCTTTATTTATTTATTTACTCAAAACAATTAGCAATTAATATAATTATTATTTTTCATATATATATTTAATATTAAAAAAAAAAAAAAAAGAAAAGGACCCACGATTCCCATTCCCCACTTCCCCACTACCCCATTCACCACACGACACACACTATTACACTATATACCTCTTTTCCAACTTAAAAAAAAAAAAGAGGAAAAAAAAAGATCAGAAGGAGAAAACACAAGACAAAAAAAAAAAAGAGAAAACGAGGAGAAAAAAAATTAGAAGGGACACACGAGAGAAAAGAAAAGAACATCAGAAGAGAGGAAGAAAATAAAGAGATCAAAAAAGGTTAAAAAAAATCAAGAAAAAGAAGGCAACACATACGTAAAAAATATTATTCTCATCTTCTTACCTTTTTGAAAATCACAAACAAAGGTTGAGTTTTGAGGTACACTTCGTGGTTTCAAGTTCGCGGTTCCTTATTCGAATTGTTTCATTTTGGTGGAATTTTCGCAAGAGGTACCATTTTTTTTTTATATTTTTTATATAATTTAATATCATGTTTATACAAGCACTGATTACAATATTATTAAAGTTGTCGATTTTCACATGTGGTTAAACCGTTTGTTTTATATAAAGTTTGTTCAAATATTTAATATCAACTTTATGTTTAGATCCTTTATATAGTTTTATTTTGTGTGAAATTGCTATAACAAACCGTAGTTTATTTCATATTAAATAATTCATAGTTTATTTCATGCCTAGGTAAAATTATTGTCTAAGTCTATTCTTATTTTTTATATTTAGTTTATCATGATAACATGTGTAGCTATTATGTAAATATTAATTTTAGTTAGTAGAATTTTCGTGTAATGTTAGTGACGTAAAAAAAAATCGAATAAAAATGGAGAAAGAAAAAATATAATAATAATAATAATAATAAAAAGAAAAAGGGAAAAGTTTAAATAAAAAAAATAAACAGTGAAAAAGAATATACTAAAAAGAGGGGAAAAGAGAAAACAAACAATAATAGAAAAGAAGTATAAAAATAATATTAAAAATCAATTAAAGAGGAAAGATTTTTTTTTTATTTTTTTTTAAAAGTTTCTTTGTCCAAAAAAAAAAGTTGAAATAAAAAAAAATCAAAACAAATGAAACCTTGAAAGTATAAAAAATAATAATAACAATAAATAATAATAATAGCAAAAGATGAGAAAAAAAAAAAAACGTAAAAAATAGAATAAAAAATAAAAAATAATAATAAAAACAAAAGAAATAATAATAATAATAAAGAATATCTTATTTTATTCTGTTTTGCTTGATTTAATTTATATGTGTATATATATATTTTAATTAAAGGGCATAGATTAATAAAATAAGATAGTTTTAATATATTTATATAAGTCAAAGAATGGGGGTAAATATATTTGTCTTAATAATACAATATTCATAAATTAGTTTAAGTCATGAATGTCCATAAAGCGACCGTGCTAGAACCACGGGACTCGAGGGATGCCTAATACCTTCCTCTTGGTCAACAGAATTCCTTACCCGAACTCGTTCGCAGACCAACAAAGAGTCATTTCCTTTTGATTAGGGATTAAATAAAAGGTGACTTGGAACACCATAACTCAATTCCAAGTGGCGACTCTGAAAAAGCTAAAATAATCCCCTAATTAATAACGTCACTTAAATTGGAAAAACCCTTACGCCTCCGCGCGAAAAAGAGGTGTGACAATATCTATTTAACAATATATATTTATATATAATTAAATTAATTTATATATGTGTATACAAATTCAAATATATATAATTATGTAAATTAAATTATTTTACGTGATAAATATAATTATCATAACAAAACCCAAGTGAATTATCAAATTGCTAAAACTGATGAGGAAAATCAAATTATTTTTAACTATGAAAATTGTCCGTAGATGAATAACCTTGAGAGAGTCTAAAATAATACTTAGAAAAATTTCCAAATACCTAATTATGCACAAGTACATTCATAATACATATTTGGAAATTTGGGACCTCTACCAACCTAATATTTTGGCATTTCTCCAAACCCTTCAATTAAGCTTAATCATCAGGTTTAATTCAATCCAAAAAACTAAATTTAAACGTAAAAGTTATTCAATTCATATTAAAAATCTGACTCGTCCCTTAAAAAGCCAATATGAAACTTCTTAAAACCCCTCATATATTCAAGGTTGCTCTAATACCATATAAATAAATATAACTTGGGGCTAACTAAGAAGAGAAAAGGATGATCACTAAAGCCATATTAAGAGTCCATGGAACCATTCATCATCTCCGATGTGAAATTTCATTGTGTTAAAAAATGATAAAAGTCTCACAGCGGTGATTAATGAGATGGGTGGACTCCTTATAAGGCTTGAATAATTCTCCTCCCATTTAAGCTAGCTTTTGGAGTGTGAGTTAGGCCTCAGACCTGATCTAACATGGTATCAGAGCAGGATCTGTCTCACCCGATGTTAGAGCCTTCAAAAATCAAAACTATCATTAATGAGATGAGTAAACTTCTTATAATAAGACTGGATAATCCTCTTTTCTTTGAACTAGCTTTTGGAGGTGTGAGTTAGGCCTAACACCAAATTTAACACATTCATCACCACCCATGCACACAAACAATTTGTTTTTTTTTCTTTTTTGTCTATATTCTGCATTTCTGCTCCTATGTTATACTATTCAAGTATTTTATTTTATTTTTAACTTAGCGTAACAAATTGACTTTCATGAGGATATGATGTGAAAAAAGCTGCAATTTTTGTAGCAAAGTTTTTTGTTTTTTTTCCCAAGAAGCAAATCAAAGCAAATTTGGATTTTGTAACCTCATGGTAGATTTGTTTTCTAGTCTCAATTAAACTTCCAAGTTCAAATAATACAAAGACTAAGTCTTCAATTTATATTCACACCTCTTTTCTTTTTTTCACTTTATTAATTTTCATTTTAACCCGATCCAATTAGCATGGTACCTGCGTAAAGATGATTGACACATACAAATACAAAAAAATGTAGTCAAATTATAAAATGGAAGAAATTAAATTTTAAGATAAAAATAGAAGAAGAGAAAAATTGGAGGTCAGGAGGAGAAGAGCATGCAGCCTATCAAACAAATTATAGGTAATTGATTGAACACTGCACAATGAGATAAAGAGTAAGAGGGACCAGATAGCTATTAGATTCTTTTCTCGTGTTTCACCCAAACACATACTTCTATAAATTATATGCAAAAAATGTCATCACATTCAGGTAATATCCATGAGTTCATGCAATTACTATTTCAAGAAAAAAAATTGTAATCCTTCTATCTAATTATATGACATAGTTTGATCGAATACAAAATTTTAAGATAATAAGATTATTTTAAAATTTTATTATTGTAAATTAAAGATGTGTGTATTATGTCAAGTGACTTATTAATTTTTAGATTCTTATCTTCTGTAATACGTCATGTGACAAATTGAAATTGAAAAAAAAATTAACAATAAGATAATTTGGAGAGAATAGATGTACAAAGATTTACCTCTGCCTTTAGACCAATGTCTCAAAAGAAATATAATCAATGGGAGAAAATCAATCACTAAATATAAAATAAGAGTAAAATACATACTCCAACATTGAAAGAGAAGTAATATATATGACTTACACCATTAAGACTATGAATTTCAAAATTCTGTTTTTTATTTTTTTAAAAAAAATCAATGACCAGTCAATTTTTGTTACTTATAATTATTATGATAATAAGATGGGTGGGTAGTTTTAAATAGTTCCAAAAGACGTCATTTCCAGTTTCTGTGTGTTTACATTATGATCACTATAAAAAGCAACTCTCCATAGATCTGCTATGTTTATGGGATTTATTATTAGAAGGAAACAAAGAGAAATTATATATAAAGAATAAACAACGACGTGTCTTAAGGTTGTACTAATACAATAATTATGAAAAACAAGTCCATTTAACATGAAGTATAAGGTTTGATATCTCAAGATTTGTTTGGTCGATAAAATAAATTTATTCCTAAAAATATGAGTTCAATTAATTCAAAATTTTTAATCACATACTGCTTATTTGAATTGAAATATGTTGGTTCAGACATATAAACAATATATATACAGACTTTAATTATATCGATAAAATTAATTGGTCAAACAATACCTAATTCATAACTTTCTCAATAATCAATTCATCATCATTTTATTAGAAATGGAATTCATTATCAATAATATGCCCAACCGACTGTGATATTCTCAAACAAATGTGTCCATTGACTAATTGACAAAGATAAAATATATTTATATATCTTTGGATGAGATAAGAGTTAGGTTCCTAATTATTCTTTCAATTTTTTTAATTACTTCTTGATTTGAGTTATTTAAAAGGGAAACATCTCAAAGTCTCATGTTGTGCACAACTTGCCAGATTCAGAATTAAGATCTCTTATACTTAAATCCAATTTTAAATCTATATATACTTAGTGATGTGTTTGTTTTTCCCCTTTTTAAGATTTTTGTTTGTATTTCATCAGACTTCTGCGATGTTAACAAAGGCCCATCACCTGCCAACTTTCTATATTTTGCACTTTATTTATAATATATTAGTAATAAATGGTCATTGCTTACCATTTTGACTTAAACTTCTATCTTCTATCAAACTCTCTCTCTACTCTCCCTCTCTTGCTCGCTCACTCCCTCTCACTTTTATACAAATATAAATGTATAAAATATATATAAAACAAGAAAAAATTATATATATATACATATATATATATATATATATATATATATATATATATATATATATATATAATATATTTCGTTACCCTCTCTCTCCTGTCCCAGATCTCGCTCGCCACCCTCTCCTCTATTGCTTGTACAAATGGAAACGAAATGTATAAATTATACTTTTGTTTGTATAAAGTGAGAGAAAATTGTATAGACACTTGCAAATACATATATCTTCGTCCTATACATTTATAATTGTACAATTTAAATAATCCTCTACCCAATTTCTTTTGTCTTTCTCTCTTTCTCGTTTTATACATACACAAACTATGCAATTGATTTGTATACAACTGCTTCTTTTGTATATCTATAGCGAATTGTACGATTGGTTTCTTTATATATGTATTGCGAATTATACATATTTATGTTTGCTATGGAGCGCAAATATGCAAAATTTTCTATAACATACAAATATGAATTTTGTGTTTTTGCTATATGTGAAAGTTGCTCATTTTTGTCTGATGTTTATCTACACTGCTTATAAATTAAATAATTTGATTTTTAAAAATTAAAATAACTATTTTGTTTGAAGTTCGTGATGTTAATTAACAACAACTTGATATTAAATAAAGTGTGAAGGACGCGAATTATAGTTGAAGGTTAATAGGTTGAAACTTGGAACACGTATATGCTAGTAGGTAGGAGTGGATTGTCTTGATACCCTTATTAGTAGTCATATTCTATGCTTGTAGTTCTTGTTATTCAATTTTATCAATATCTGTTTTTCGATATAGTTTGATTGTAGTATTATTTTGCTACTATATATGTTGCTTTGTTGTTGTGTTTTATTTCTTATGCTTTATTATGTCTTTTTTTCTAGTTTGTTTTTATCTTGAGATAACTGACTATCGAAAACAACTTCTCTACCTCATATCTGACGTAAAGGTAAAGTCTGCTTAAATACTATCCATCACACACTTCAATTTTTCCCAAAATTATCTAAAATTTAGTTTTGACAAGCCCAATTATAATCCTGTATATCTGAAGTTAAACCAAGTTGAATCCACCAGACCTAATTATGTGGGCTTTGATAACAGATACCCAAATGCTATTGGGCTGGACTGTTTTAAGATAAGATTCAAGGGAGATTGACATATTGGGCTTATGATATACAATTTATTGGGCCGACTTTCAATGCAGCTCAAATTTCCAAAATTAACCGGTTTGGTCACTGTAAATCCCGGTTCGGTTCGACAGACCTTTTGAGCTTTAAATAAATAATAAAGATCGGCTATAACTCGGCGAGTTAAAAACTTTCACCGTCGTTCTTCCTGCTACTGCTTCGAGGTCCGTTTTCGCTCTCAAAGACTTATCGCGTAAGATTTCTTGAATGAATTTGCTTTAATTTTTTTTAAATTCAGTTTTTTTTTCGCTTCAATCCCTTTTTATATAGTTTTGATATAAGTCTTAGGGTTTCTACCTTTTTATTCATGTATTGACATGATTTTTAAAGCTTGTGATGTTAATAAAGCTATGATCTTTGTATTGGAGTTGATAAATAAATGTTTATTGTACTTGAGAAAATTGAGTTTATATTTTCTCTGTTGACCTTTTGCTGTACATTCTGCTGGAAATTTTGGTTTTTTAAATTTATGAGTGGATATTGTAATGTGCTGGGTCGTTCATGCGCTTTCTTCTGGAAAATAAGTCATTTAACTTCGTTGAATAGATGTTCGTGTGATTAGTGTAATGCAAACTTGATATCGGGAATGCTGATTTAATGAATGCAGTGGGAAGGTTTGTGTTTGGATCATTTTTAAGTTTGGTGCCCCTGTTGAAGTCTTGGATTTTTTGGTACATACCCGCAATGTTTTAAAGGCAGAGTTAGGAATCACGTCAGGGTTCTCCTGCATGTGAATCAGGCTTTAAATGTTCCAGGATGTCCATGAGACTGAAGTCTTATGGAGCTTACACCCCAATAGTTTATGGTTCTAATGAACTGGTACTTTGTTTCCCAATAAGAGAGTTGCGCAACCTCGTTTCTTGCTTATATTTTTCTTTCATTTGTGATGGACATATTGCCTTGAACTATATGATTTACTTGTGTATTATTGTTAACTTTACTTCAACTATCAAGCCATATGAGTCATGATTGATAAAATGTCCGCTACCTTTTAAACACCAAGTACTTGGTATCTTTAGGTTCATGTGCTCGCTGTTTCTTCCTTCTCCATTTTACAAGGGGATCTATAGCAAGTGAATTTGACCCATCGTACAAGGTCAAGTACAACATCAGTACATTATTAACTTCTATCAAGGCGGCAACATTGTCATTCATGTTTCTTATAATGATAGATCAATTTGCAGCTGTTGTTTGTACAATGTTCACCTAGGTTATAGCTATTTTGAAGTGTCTGATTGTGATCTTTGTGTTACTTGAAAGATCTCTATCTTTATCTAGTTGTTCTTTGTTCTTCTCTGTTTCATCCCTTAACTCGTTTTCATCTCATTCTATATCTTTGTCATATCAAGTTATTTGGGGTGTGGATTCCCTTAAAAAGTTTTGAAATTTAACATTATGAAACAAGGTACAAGGTTGTTCCAGCTAGGACGTTGTTATGTCTTAACGAATTGCATGTGACTATAGGTTTTACTGACTGTGAATTCGGCTCCATTTTTTTCCTGTTCAACTTTATCCTAGAAGGTAATTTGATGCGATTCTTATGGTTTAGGAATTGATTGAACAGGTTAAGCAATATGGCTGAATTGACTGCAGAAGCCCAGCTTGTTCAAAGTTGAGTTCTTTTATTTAATGTACTTGTCCTCTTCCTCTTATCAATTCTATCAATTATTTTGTAACAGGGGCATGGCCTTTGATATTTCATCTTTAGAATTTTCGTAATTTTTTCAAGCTTTAATTCATGTCTGTCTCCTGTGATTGTATTCCATTTAACATCTTGATGCTAAACTTGTTTTGAGATATTGAAGTCACAGATTAGGCGCTAGTCTAGCTCTCTCATTCTGTACTGCTGACATCTGGAGAAAATTTCTTGCTTCTTCATGATTCAGATAATTTAGAGAATGTCGATGGCTTCCAAAAGATGCCCAAACAAGATACTGTGTGCCTTCCTAACATGCAGATGCAGCCCGAAGAAATTGGTAGGAGATATTAATGCTCCTTTCATTTATGTTATTGTCTACCAATTATATTCATTATTGTTTTTCCAAGAGACCGGGTTCACGAGAACAATGTTTTCACCTGTATGCTTCTGTTTCCAGAAAGGAAAGCTCGGGTGGATGCTGTTTGGGAGCAAATGAACAAAGGAGTGTCTACGAGGACCCTGTACTCCATAATAAACAAGCCTACCTCAGCATCAAATAAAAGTTCCTCAAAATCGTCATCTTCTGTGAGTATAAGACCTCTACTTTACAAATTGTATGAGATATGCCCACGCTGTTACTCAGATTTGTGGTGTTACAATCTCAACAGAGTTGGATGACAGTACTGGGATTGTCCCAAAAGAAAACATCAGAGCCTGGAAGAAGCACACCAGAGAAGTGCCTTAGGACTACTCAAAATGATACTAGCGAGGAGTCAAAGAAGCTTGCTGCTGCTGCACTCTCTGCAGTAAAGGAGGCTGCCACAGCTGCTGCTGCCTCTGCAGGTCGGGTTAAAGTGGTAAGTGTATCTTGCTTGCTTTATGATACTTCTGTGGACTACTAGCTTTTCATTTTTGTAGCTGAATAGTTGCTGTCAGAGTTGGTAATATAATCATAGAACACAGGTGTATAGAGCTCTTTTGGCTGTAAAGGGATTCTGATTCACTTTCTTTATACTTAAAATGACATCCTGGGGATGAGTTCAAAGTTTAGCATATAGACTTCTTTTTCTTTTCTCTGAGTGAAAAATGCTCGACACCGTTGTCATTCAAGTAACTAATCTCCAACACACATACCCAAAAAAAAAAAAGATAGAGAGTAGTTGCTGTCACTTTAGTGGTCTTGGTACTGTTTAACCTGTATGTTTGATAGTTATTATTAGGAAAGAGGTTGAGAAAATTTGCGGGAATGCTTACACGCAATTGTCTGTCTGAACCACTGGATGGAAACTTCTGGATTTAATAATATGTCACTCAAGATGTGCCTAAATGCTTCTCAGATTTGTTGTTACCCCTTTTCCCTTGACCTATTCTAATTTTACAGATTACTGAAGTGCGAGATTTTGCTGGTGAAGATGTTGAAATAAAGAAATATGTTGACCACAATTCTGCCGAAGCATCTGATAAAGGCAAAGGCCCCGCAGCACCTGCTTCTGCTGTTGATATCATCCTTGAACAAATAAAAAAGAAGCAGAAACTGAGTGTACTTGATAAGACAAAGAAAGACTGGGAGGGATTCAAGGGAGAAAATAGAGGGATGGAAGAAGAGCTGGATGCTTACAAGAAGAGTTCCAATCAGTATCTAGACAGGGTTGGTTTCTTAGAGCGTGCTGATTACCGAGAGTTTGAGCGGGAGAGAGATGCCCGTCTTGCAATGCATGCAAAGAGGAAACCAGAAAGCATGAGAGAAGACTACTGAGAAACTTACCTTGAAGAGATACTGGAGCCCTGTAAAAGAAGTTGTCGCATTCTTCTAAGCAAGAAAAATGTGCGTCAGTGGCTTTTGGAGGCCTATTCCTGTCTTAGATTATAAGTTTGTTCTATCACTAGCAAATATTGCCAGGGGTTTTATGGGCTCATGCTTGGAAACATGTTCTTGTAATTTAACCTAATTCCCTTTTCCCCTAATTTCATTCAATTAACATTCTTTTACTCAATCCAATCCACTTAGTCAGTGGGGAAAAGATCAGACAAAAGAGCTGTCTTGCGATGTCAGGTTGATTTTGTACTGACAGTAACGAATAAGTCTGCATTTCTTTGAGTGCAAGGGCAGCTTCAGTGGACGAATCTTGTAATCAAACCTATAAGCAAAACCTGTATCTGAAGAATTATTCATCTTCTAACTAAAAGCATTCTCTGTACAATTATCGTAAAATCCAATATTTCCTTCTTACAGTACCAACAAAACATCACCATCTCAGGATAGACTGATGCAGATACTGTTTTGAACATATAAATTACTAAATTAGCATAAGGTTAATCAAATTTCATTATCTGAACCATTTTGCAAGAAGAAGAATTGAAATAAAAGTGCAACAATTATTCGAATATAACAAGGAAGGGGGAACCATGAGTGATTCTTCTGCTGTTCACACTTGGACAAAGACGAAGAATTATTGTTTATGTAATTAACTAAAATTTTCTGTATGAATATAAAATGTATGCAAACCAATGATGTTAAAACTAACTTACAACCTCCAATCTGGTTGCCGAATAACTCAATCTTCCTCTTGTTTCATAATAAAACCTAACATTGATGTTATTCAATTTATCATCTTCAACTTCCACAGTAAGGTCTGTTTCAAAGAGTCGAAGTAGCTATGTTTCACAATGGAAGCACTGAACTTCGACTGCGATTATGTCTTGAGAAAAACGACCTACCACCATAAGAAAATGATCTCTTCATCTCTTCTTTACGCAGAGTTAATCTTGAATTTTCACCAACAGCTTCTCCTCCTGACAACAGAAACATACTATCAAGACCTCTACTTGAACTAATTGATGAATCCACTGAAACTGATCTCCTAATTGACTCTACTTCCCCATCTCTACAACCTCTCTCAACTTGCAAAAACTCTTGTTGATTGACCCCATTCTCACCAATCACTACCTCATTGTTACTATTCACTTCTCTCTGTTCATCATCTTCCAGTACCCTTTCTTCATAATGAGCACCTAAATTCAACTCGATTGGAACCGAAGCAGGTGCATCCAAACTGTTCGATAAAATGCCTGAACGACACAAAGGGCAATTTGTGTGTGATCTTAGCCATGTATCTATGCAGTAGATGTGAAAGGCATGTTTACAATTTGGAAGTAATCTAAGAGACTCATCTTCTTGAAATTCATTTAAGCAAACAGAGCAATTTGATCCTTCAACCAAACCATTCCCTGTTTTATACTTGAAAATTGTGATCTTATCAATAACAGATGGCTGAAGACCCACAGTGTTGATGTACCAAATGGGATGATCAATAACAGGAGCTCGATTTTCGTCGAAAAATTCATCATCTTGTGTTGGTGGGGTTCTTCTTCTGTTCCAGTTGAAGCAATTCTTGACAATGATCAAATAGTAGCTGACAAGAATGAAGAAGCTAGCAAACAAGGCAACAGATATTATCACATAAGGTGATATGTTCTGATGATGTTTGCTACTTAACTGAGGCTGCAGCCACGACGACGGTGGAGGTGGTGGTGGAGGTATGTAATAATCTAAATCTACATATGGATAACAAGCATAAGGACATGTCGAATCACAAACATAGATACAATCTGCAGATTGGTTTGTTACTATTTGAAATAACTTTCTGGTGTTCATCATGGCCATTTGATAGATAAAAATTGTGTCTTGATGAGGTTTCTTGATCTTGGAAAAACTATAATGAAGTTAAGATGATTTAGGTGATTAGTCATTGAGATAATTAGCATGTTATTTTCAAAAGTTTTGAATAAAGACTTTTAGAGAGGGCTTTCATTTTCATTTCAATTGAATATGTGAGGTTGATGGCTTTCTTGGAATATTTTATTATTTCCATGAATAATTGAGAAACATTGATGTGAAGCAAAACTAGAGTAAATTATATAATAAGAATTTAATTAGTTGTCAAACATAATGATAGATAGTGTAATATATGAGATTATTTGACCCTTGAACCTAATTAGCATTAATATTTTGTAATCATATTGTATTCAGCTAGTCAATTTTCTAGTATGGTATAAAGAGTTACATGGTTATGGTATTAAAGATGTTTATGTGATCAAGTCATTAAAAGGTGATTATAGTGTTAATCGTTAACCTGGAATAAATGATAAGTAGCCTACGATAATAAGTTCATTATATTGGTAGTATAAAAGAATTATTACATTAAACAAGTGAATTGTAGAGTGATAAGTCAAATTTTGAGTGGTACATATGAAACATAATTTTGGCGGCATAGGTGATAAATCAACATCAAGATGGTACCATAATTAGAAAAATAATTAAGGTTATTTGCCTAACGAATAATTAATTTATCATATTATATATCAGGTAGTGGGTATCTGTCAATTTCCTAAGCGTTGAGCAAATAATAGTTGTTAAATCTCAATCACTACTAGTATTTATTTTGTTTTGTCCAATCAATTTCTTTATACTTTTCCTTCTTATTTTTTTGATTAATAATATTGAGTTTTATGCTTTTGCTTAAGCCAATATTCTTGAGAAACAGAAGACATTATATTATTGATAGTTTCTCTCTACGCTTTGTCAAAATGGGAGCTAAATTTGGATTAGTTTAAAGATTTACTAGTATTGAATGGGTTAATTATCAAATTTAGGCCAGTAAAATTTAATTAAGTAGATAAAGGTGTTATAAATTTATAATTCACCCTCCCTATTTTCGGGTCAATTTGGGATAAGGCGAGATGAATTGGGAAGTGCAGGTGAACTGAGCAATTAAGCCGATTTTGGAATCACTATTTAAGAAATAGTAGAAATTTATAAATTTTTATTACAAGTTCAGACATATGCGATTAAAGTTAAAAAAATTACGTATAAAGTTATAAATGTATATAATTTTTATTTTCTTTTATGGTCTCAAACTCCAAAACTATATGTATATGATTAGTATATAATTTATGTGTATCAGCTAAGTGGCTATTACAAAGAGATTAAAATAGTTGGTAGTTGACTTGTACAATTATGCTCCTACTCCTATTATGTCCAACTTAAAGTTAAACCTCGACAAAACGGCAGAACATATAACACTTTATAGATTAAATTAGTAATAAATAGTTTGCTTTAAATTTTTTAGCAAAAAAAAAAAGACTTTATTTTATTTATTTGGCATTGAATAGTTTTTTTTTTTTAAAAATATATATATATATATATATTATATATTATATATATATATATATATATATTTGTTCTCTTTATTTGTCTCAGCGTCTCAAAAATTATTGTTTTATTATTTCTATTTTACCTCCTTTTTTTAGAAAAAAAATTCAACAATTTTAAAATAGAGTTCTTTTTTTGTCTCCTTTTTCTCTTCCAGAATTCTTTCATACTTGAACACGTAATTCTCTTTGTAATTTCAACTCTTCTCCTTAATTCAATATGTTTATGAAAATCAGATATAACAATATATTTTTTCATGGATACTTCTAAAAATCATCTTTATATATATTTTTGTTCTTGTCAAATTAATTGTTGAATTTCATGATTTGTAGAATTGAAGTTTTTTAAAATTTGTTTTTGCGAATTAGGCTATTCAACTTTCTTTTTTTTCTTTCTAAAATCCTTTTCATATATAAATTTTCTTTTCTTCTAAATTTTCTCTTATTCTCCTAAATTTACTATGTCTATGCAAATCAAATATAACTGAATATTTATCGATTGATCATTCCAATAATTTATTTTAATAGATAATTATGTAGCATTTCCTGCCCCATTAATTTTGAAATTTCGTAATTTGTGGAACTAAAGTTTTTAAAACCTTTTTTGCTGAAAATTCCGATAATAGTTTTTTGAACTTTTTGTTCTCAATTTCATGGGTAAGAAAGATCTTCGTAAAAAGAATGATGATTTTGATGAATACAACCCAATGTATACCAATGAATTTCAATCTCAATTTAAATTAAAGGATACTAGTTTATTATGTGAATACAAATCATTGAATACACGATGAATACGAACTAATGTATACATAGTGCAGTTACAGTATCATAAAAAAAATCACATGTACAATTAATGAATAAAATTTATATATATGTCCAGTGGCGGAGCTACATTGCATTAAGGGGGTTCATCAGAATCCCGTTCGGCGGAAAATTATATATTATTTATACATGGTTAAAATAAGTTTATATGTATATATAGGAGATATCGAACCCCCTTCGACTATCTATTTCTACAGATTATGAACCCCCTTATTGTAAATTCTGGCTCCACCTCTGTATATGTCATATTAATCTCATTCTTGTATTCGTTAATAGTAATACCTATAATTGATGGTAATTCTTATGTATACAATATAAAGTTTATGTATACATACTAAAATTATTGTATACATCAATAAAATTTACATGTTTATTTTTATGAATACTTTTTGTGTATACATATTCTTTTTTATGTATACAATATGTAATCACAACTTTTATTATTGTATAATATATGCATATGCATTATTAAAGTTTCTAATAATGTCATTTAATATTATTTGATTAATTATTATCGATCATGTGATAATTATTACACGTTAGAGCATTAATAATACATTTTCTTATCTTAAAAGTAGTCGCAATCTTTTAATAAGTTATTTAAAGAATTTTAAAAAATTCATTTTTTAAAAGTTTGTGTACCTTTTTTTTATAGGTTAACTAATAAATATATATATTTCACTTCTTAAAAGTAGGCAATCAATTTTCTAATAAACTACTTATTGTTGTTTGGTAAAAAAAATAATTCATAAAGTTACAATCAAATATATCTTTATATTTTTGTAAAATTGTGTTGCTATTTTTTTTAATAGACGGTTAAATAAAGTTGAATATGAGACTTTAAAGAAATTGAAAAGTTAACTTTCTTAATTATAGGAGTTAAAAACAAAGAGAAAAAGTAACTCTACATCTCCTTAATTAATGGGGGTTGGTTGCATATGACGAAAAGAAAAAAAATTATTAAAAAATTGGTTTTATTTCTTTTAGGCTAATACGTGCTAATTTTATTTTAGGCTATTAATTGCTAATTATCTATATATTGCCAATTATACATAATAGTTGTATGTCTGTATCAATTCCTCTTAAATCTTTCTTTACTGGCCCAATGATTTAGGTTTGGAATTTTCACGTGGAAGGTCTCAAGTTTGAGATCTTTTGCCCGTGAAAACAAGAAGTTTGGTTTTTGAATCGAGCTCATTGCATCAGATTTTTTAGTGTTGATTACCTCTCCTTTTTGAGGTATTGCATCCGAGCAAAAGTTTTACCTATGCACATCTAAATAATAGCAATTATGGATTTTCCTTATCATCCAAAAATAAATAAGAATATATTTGAATTAATTTAAAAGTTGATCAAATTTACTTTTAAATCATTTTTTATTTTTGAAAGTATTTGACAATGTTTAAATTTAAGTTAAAAATGACTCTAACATGTTTTTTAATCAAAAGCAAGACTCCCCTTGCTTTTTATGAACTATTCAATCAATTAGCCTTTGTGTGTGGCCCAATCTCACGACTCCAAGTCAATGATATACATGGAATTACATCTAATAGACATGGGTAGTCATGAAATTTTTTTATTCTGCTTGCACTATGGGCACACATTCAAGATCAGTAGATAAAATTCGATGACGAGGTAAAAAGGATCAAAAGTTTAAAATCACTCATTTACAATATGATCAGTTTTATAAATTCTCACCGATATATGAATTATATTGTTAAAAAGTGCACTGATGAAACATAAGTAGAGAGCTTGCTTGATTCCAAAGGTTTTGAAACCTCTTATTTGTTAAGATGTTAGGACAAGTAATTGAGTCCAAATTGTGTAGTAATTTTTGGTAATTGAAAGAAATCTGTAGTCGCTATTCTTTGAAATCGCATAAAACAAAATTGTTTATATGCAATAATTTGCATAGAAAACGTGAACCACATCAGAAAGGTCCATTGCAACAAACTTTGACTAAGAAGGTTGATGGTGAGAAAAATCAAGAGTCTTGGAGTCGAAAGGGTGAAAAATGTTAACAAAAAATTTTAAAACGGTATATAAAATTTTTTTTTAATTAAAACGGTGAAATCGCTCATGAAGTAGCGATTTTATCCGCTTGAAAAAGTAAAATCGCTGCGATAGCAGCTATTTGTTAAATTTGATTTTTTTTAACCAAAAAAAAAGAAACAAAAAATAATTAAAAGAAAATTTGAACTCAAGTCGTTGCCTTGACATAACAAAAATATAATTAAAAAAATATATATTTGAAAATCGCTCCTTTGGGAGCGATTTTGTTTAATTTTTTTTTTAAAAAAAAAACAAATTTAACAAATCGCTGTTATAGCAGCGATTTTACTTTTTTTGACGGACAAAATCGCTACTTAGTGAGCGATTTTACCATTTTAATTAAAAAGATAAATTCATATACCATTTTAAAATTTTTATTAACATTTTTTACTCTTTAGACTCCGAACTCGAAAAATCAATAGTCTGTTATATGAGAAACCACTGACCAAACCCAACCCCTATGAGTACTTTTTCTCTTATGTCATTACTCTAAATTATCGATAAGTTATTTCGTAAAGTTTGTCATTTATGCATTGTAGAAAGAATTAATATGTTCTATTAAAACCATATGATGTGATAGTTACACACTTATTTTTTAGCAAAAATGTTCCATAAACTGCGGCCACACTCCAATAATCAAGAAAATACATTTTTTTGGCCATTGACTTTTGGTAGATAAAAAGAAACGAAAAAATATTAGCTATAAAGTTTAATATAGTAACCCTTTTATAAAAGTATCTATGAAGTTTAATATTGTTAACCCTTTTTTCAAAAAAGTATAGAGATAAATATAACTATTTTCTGTTTTTTAAACTACAGTGAAGAATGTGTTTTTAAGTTGAATCCCTTCTTTTCTTAAAAAATAAAAAGAGAAGTTTTTGAGCTAATTTTTTTTTATTATTATTAAACTTCTAAAACAATTTTGTGCTCTCTTTGGTAGCACAGGTTTACTCTTTAGTTACGCAAGGGAAATTTGAACGGTAAATATACATGCAATGACTTTACATAACTTTTGTTTATTTCTAACCAAGTAAAAGAATCTGACTTTTATTCACTGTATAAAAACGTGTATTTTAATACAAGCCAACTAAAAAAAAAAACAATACGTGTAATTTTTAGTACATATATAACATTTTAAAAGTTTTTTGACGGTCAATATATGTGAGTTAATTAATTTAATCAAAAAAAGATAAAGTGACAAATTGAACCTTGAACTTCTAAGTAGACATTCTCATTTGACCATAATCAACTTGTTTTTATGAGTTTAGAACTTTCTTAGTACCTTCAAAGTAAAATAATGTGCATTGAATAAAGTTAAATCTACTAGTCCAATTTGCACCTAACATGATGACCAGATTTCATTACAATAGTTAAATAGTAACAACTTGTAATATATTGGTTACTTTGCTTTTCTTTCTTTTTTTTCTTTTTTGATCAATAGGATATTAATATATGAACCAATTCCGTTTCAGATACGATAAGTCCATTTTGCACTTGAAGTAAGATTGAGTTTGCCTGATCTCCTGTAAGCCAGAAGGTCATACTAAGTGGTCTAAGTCGAACCCCTTCCTTGAATGATTAAGGACTGTTTAAAGAATGACAAAAGTCTTACTTTCGGTGGTTAATGAGATGAGTGAACTCGTTATAAGGTTTATACAATCCTCTATGAGCTAAGTTTTGGAGTGTGACTTAGATCTAAGACCTAATTTTACATGATATCAGAGTGGGACTCGTCTCACCCGATGTTAAGACTTCAAAGTCAAAATTGTCGTCTACGCACCAGATACAAAGGGCTTGTTTTTCTCCCCTTAATGCCTATACGTCTATATTAATTATAATTAATTCAATTCTTTAATATAATATCCTTTGTGTGTCAATTTGTTCTTTCTTCCACATGAATAGCACAATAGACAATAGTCTATTAATTTCTAGATTACTACTAGGATTATAAATTTGACAATTGACTTGAATCTCAACTCTCAAGTATTCTATATATATCAAGTTTTCTTCTATTTGTAAAAACCCAAACACAAAAAATCTCGATTACCAAAATATTATTTTGATCCATATAATTACATATCGATGACAAAATCCATTAGTATTTTGCAAAGCTGTACAGGTATCAACAATGCCTACAAGTCCCATTATAGTTCTAATAATAGTTTTAGATTCAAAGATCTTAATCTCAAATGCTTTGGAAGCCAACAACGTAGCTTGTCACTTTTCAACTCCACAAATGGACGTCTAAATGGTGATATTATTAAGAGGTACACATAATATTATTGGTTTTTTCTTTCTCTATTCGAGCAATGGTAAAGTTGTCCCTCTCTTGACATATTGATGACAAATTCGAGTTGTGGAAACAGAAATTCATTAGTGATTTTCTATAATTCTACGTCATACCGCTTGGATGTGGCCCTTTTTTTAACGCAGAATGCTTTGTGTAGAAGTTCTATGTCCTTATTTTTTTTTATTTTTTTATTTTTGCCTATAGAAAGTTTGTGGTATGTTGCAATGGTTCCTTGCCTACTCCACCCTCTTCAAATCCACTGTAAGTTTCACATTTATCAGATCTGATGTCAACTTCTACAAAAAGGATTAAATAAATAAAAGTATAATTTAATTTCTCAAATTAACCTATTAATGATTTTTAAATAATCTTTTTTTTTTAATTTATTGGTGCAGTAATGGCTGGGTTGTAGGAATCCTACTATCAATAGTCTTACCATTGTTCCGCTTCAAATGGGGTTCATTATTGCAAATCAAAAGTAACATTCCTAACCAAATAGTTTATTACTTATATATATATATATATATATATATATATATATATATATATATATATATATATAATATATATATATATATATATATATTATATATATATATATATATATATATATATATATATATATATTTAATTTGATGATTATCTCGTTTAAAAATTTAAGTACATAAATCACATTATGTCCCACGTGACATACCTCCTCACTGTTATATTATATTTATAATAGTACATATTTTATTTACTTAATTATATTACGTAACAGATAAGGTGGAAGATGTAATAGAAACAGTAGAAGAAGTGGTAGATGGGGTGGAGATGATGGCTGAGAAAATAGATGAAGTAGCTGAAAACCTTGTGAGTGTTTTACCAGATAGTCAACTCAAAAATGTTATTAAAGCTGTTGAAGAGTTCTCTGAAGATACAGCTGAGGCTGCTCATGCTGCTGGAGATTTCATTGATCAGGTTTTTCTAACTAATATCTTAATTATTTAAATTAATTCAATTAAACACCTTCTTTCCTAGCTAGCAAGCACTTAAAACTTTATTAATTATTAATTAATCCTAGCTAGGTTTCAATTCTTTGTTCTAATTAAATATTTAATTCTTTAGATCTAGCAATAATTGACTTATACATTTCAAAAATATAACGAAAAAAGGCTTAAAATATCTTCGAAGTATTAAACATGATACAAAATTATCCTCCATTCACCTATTGGATCCAAAATACCCTTCCCACCCATCTATTGGCTCCAAAATACCATTGTCATCCACCTTTAGGTTCAAAATTAACCACTTATTTAACGGTTTTAAATTTAAGTTATTTTTTTAATATATATATGTGGCACTCAACTATTTGTTATAATTTAACTTATAAGTATAATTTATAAATCAATCCACTACCCAGTCATTACTAATTAAACCCCACCAAATTAATAAACACGTCACATTACTAATGCAACAACAGGAAAACTACTGTCAATGAGTGTTTTAAAAATTTGAGGTGAAAATATCTATAGAAGTAAAGTATCATACATTCAAGTGTCTAAATAAAAAAAATTACTGATAAACTTAAAAGTTTGACTATGTCCATCTTAATTATTCTTTCATCTCAATTATGTGATGTTACTTCATAGATATTTTTTTTTAAAATAATATATTAAAGGTTTTAAAACAAATCATAAATATTTATAAAATTATATTTAAAAAAAGTGCATGAATTAATTCGGGATGTACTATATTGAAAGTGTCCTCCTAAATAAGCGGCACAACTGAAAATTTAATTGGGGCTTCGATTCGAAATCGAATAATTTTGAATGTCATTCTCAGATATCTATAATTTGGTCGTGTTTTAGTAGTGTTTATGACGATTTTGATATTATAATTGATTTATTAATTGGGTGGATTTAGGTAGTAATGAGTGGGGGTAGTGGGTTGGTTTAAAAATTATATAATAAATTTAATTATAACCAATAGTTTAACGTCAAGTATATTAAAAAATGTTTAAACAATTTAATTTTAAAATCGTCAAATAAGTGGTCAATTTTGAACAAAAAATGGATGACAAAGGAGTCAATAGGTGAATGAGAAGGGCATTTTGGAACCAATATGTGGATGTAGAGTAATTTTGTACCATTTTCAAACTTTAAGGATATTTTAATCCATTTTCCGAAAAAATAACTTTAAAAATTTAGATTAAATTAATTAATTATCTTTAGTCCATAACAATTATTGATGAATTCTGATTTAGTCTTTATAATATATTTGATAGAAATATAGAACACATTACCTTTGATGATAACCATATTATACTTGTGTATATCCACAAATTTACGATAATTATTAAAATTCAACCATTTAATTACTGATATGTTTTGTTAAATTTGTATTGTTACTTTCATTTGACTGCTTAACAATACTTCAGTTTTATGAATAATTAAATGTAATATATTTTCTATGTATAGAGACAAAAATAAAATTTTAATTAATTTAATGTTAAGAGTAAAAATTTATCAAGAATTTAAAAATCAAAAATACTATCATAGTCCCTAGTTAATAAACTCGGTCATAGATTTGATATATTAATAATCATCCACTCTAATCTCTCTTCCAGCCAAGAGTCAAATTTAATTATACAACTATCACAGTCTGACCAAACAATTGCTTTAATATAAAGTTCATAATTTGATTATCCTAATCTTCCATATAAACAAATTAAATACTCTTCTAGTGTTCATCGACTATGACTTGAAATAAGATTATTATGCTAATTAATTTGCTTTCTCCTTTGAATTGTCCAAAGGAAATAGTCAAATAACGTAACCAAGAAAATTTGCTTTCTTTATAAGATTTCCTCTTCTAATTAACCATATCTACCTCTCAATAAATTAATCCTCTATAAAGATATATATGCTTAACGATTTTAATTATATATGCATAGATAATATAATAATTTTTTTCACAATCAATCCATTTGACAAGTTATATCAGGCCACAATTACTTGATTTTTTATATTGCACTATATTTTACATTTGAATTAAGTTATATATGTCAGATTAACGATATGTGTATATTAAATCCTACCATCAGATAAAATTGACCTTTAACAATAAGTAGCTCTTCATTTCAAGACTGATATAGCAACTCGAAAAACAAAGTGATAAAGATTGAAACTTGCTATGTTAGTTAAATTGCAATGCAAAAATATTTCTACCGATCAGTGTATAAAACTTTAATCCGTTAAATAATGAAACTATATTTGTATACATATATTTATATATAGATCCAAGGGGAGGACGTAGAGTTGGTTGAAGAAGTTGGTGGGCCAAAAGAACAACTCAAAGATCTCTCAGAAAAAACAGCCAAGGTTGCTAATGCAGCTGAAGATTTGAAAGATAAGGTATGATTAATTAATTAATTAATTAATTATCATCTTAATGATAATCGTTGCTAATTAATTAACATCTTCCTGGTTATTAGCACACTTGATTATTAATTAATCCCACGTTACTTCTAGAGTGCAACTTTAATTTGAAACGAGGGATCAGTAGCAATTTGTATTTGGTCAAAGTCGAGATTTAAAATTAATGTTTGTTGACCTTTAAAAAGAAAAGATAATCATCCTTGGGACTGATATTATTTTTAAATCTCTTCTTGATTCTCCTTTCTATCAAGGATTAAGAATCAAACTTAGACATAAAAAAAAAATTGCTTTAATAGAAAATTCATAATTTTGTTAACCTTTATCTTCTTCAATATAAATAAATACAAATTATTCATCAAGTTTGACTTGTTCAATATTAGACTTTTATCCTACTATATAATCTAATTTTCCTAGTTCCTTAACATATTAGACTTGCATTTTTTTTCCTTGTCCAACAAGATATATATATATATATATATATATATATAAAAGAAACAAGAAAATTTTGTTTTCTTTTTTCAAATTTCCCTTTTTATAATCCTACCTACTTTAATAAAACCGCGTATTAATTAGTATCCTGTATTTTAATAGAACGATATATAATAATTTTTTGTTTCAATTTATATAACGTAATTTTGATAAAATTTAAGATTAATTTTCTTTTGATGAAAAACTAATGTGACTAAATGATATAAAGTATTTAAAATTCAGTTATTTGTAAATATTAATTTTTGGGAAATAAACTAATATAAATAATATACGTAAATTATTTTGTCTAAATGTAGGTACAAGAGGTGGGGCTTAAAGCGGAAGAGATCTTAGAGAAGAAGGTGATTGAATCCGTTAAAGAGGAGAACAATAAAAGTTTATAACACCTTGTATTAAAATATAGGTCACTCTATATAGGTTTACAACACTTTTAGTCATTTGATTTTCAATAAATACTAGTAATTTTAATTCTAGTAATATTTGATTAAATCATATTTATTTTTTAATTGGTTAAAATGTGTCTATCCTTTACTTACGAATATTCAATTAAGAGAAAAGGTAAAAATTTAGAGTTTGTAGATTCTGAAATTTTCATCAAACTCATAGTCGTCAAGGTTATTAAATATGCAATAATATATTGTATGTTTTTTCTATGTCAATTATATATATATATATATATATATATATATATATATCTATATATATATAATATATATATTATATATATGCGTGTGTGTATATATTTGATCAGATTATATATATTTTGTAAAAAAAATTTTTTATTATTTTTTGAAAATATTACCGTAGTTTTTTATTTTTCTACAATAGCAACGAGTGAAATTTCACAAGTAAGACCTAAAGAGGATAGAATATAAGTAGATTATACTCTTATCTCGTGAAGGGTAAGCAAAATAAATTATTCTTCTAAATGGAGTAATTTTACTCCTAATTTTGTATCTCTACATAATACTCGTTCTCTTTTATAAACAAACAATTCCTCCATGGATGGGCAATAAAAGAAAATCAGCAATATAATATATATATATATTATATATATATATATTATATATATATAATTTATTATTTTTTGAAAATATTAGCATATTTATTTTATTTTTCTACAATAGCAACGAGTGAAATTTCACAAGTAAGACTTAAAGAGGATAGAATATAAGTAGATTATACTCTTATCTCGTGAAGGGTAAGCAAAATAAATTATTCTTCTAAATGGAGTAATTTTACTCCTAATTTTGTATCTCTACATAATACTCGTTCTCTTTTATAAACAAACAATTCCTCCATGGATGGGCAATAAAAGAAAATCAGCAATATATATATATATATATATATATATATATATATATATATATATATATTATATATATATATATATATAATATATATATATATATGATGTTCAATTATCTATAAGAGGTCATATACACCGTTGTACATTGCTATATATGTAATTTCATCTTCCTCAAGTAGATTTTTTTTTTCAATCTCGACCACCGCCTCAAATCTCTTCTAAACATCTTCACACTTAAGATCACGATATTTTGGTTCTTCTATATTTAATTAAAATGAATGATTCACATTTACAACAAATCAAATTCTAAATTTTAATTTTGAAATCCTTCAATAACAAATTTCAAACAGTAACTCAAATCTTCCTCGAGACATCTCAAATCAACTCGTTCATACAAACAAGGGCTTGATAATTAACGGAAGAAATGACGAAACAAAGGAAATACCACCCTCCCAATAATTCTTATTCGAAATACCAAAGAAAAATAAAAAGACTATATAGGTATATCTAATAATTTAAGTTAATTTAAATCATTTCATTTATGAAAAATAAAGTGGGAGACATTATCACGTGCAATTAGTATATCATGTCCACCTCAACTTGCTTGCCAAATATTAAGTAATTACTACGTTGCTTGAGCATTTGCTAATTTTGGAATTAGATAAATATCTCATTCTAACAAATTCCAAAATTTCACCAAAAAAATTCGTAATAAATTAAAAGACGTGATTCACCAATTATATTTTAAGAATATTTTGATTGGAATGTATATCATATGATACTCGTTTTTTATGTAGAAGTAAAATGCTAGTGGAAGTTTACATGATTGACCACTTTTGTAGTTTTGCTTTAAAACAAAGGATATTAAAGATATTTTTTTTTATTAGAAATAAATATAATGGTACAAAAACTAAAGTAAAACCTATTTTTTATTCTATTCATGCTACTATTGTGCTACAATTATTTTTTCCAGATAGCTTTCACAAAATGTTGGGTAGGTGAATGAAAGGAATAAAATCATGACAAACACGTGGGCAACTAGTAATATTTTATGCTACATTTTTAGTTTTTGTTTAATAGAATCCCACCACATTACGACAAATATTATTCTCTCTCGTATACAATTTATGTAAAATATTAAGCAATTCAAAATAAAAACTACTGATGACTGTGTGAAAAGAAAGGGTCATATTTTGATAATTATCAAAGTTACCAAATTTTTTTTATGTTTACTCAACTAATAGTTTAATATTATTTTAAAAATCACTCAAACAAAAAAAGTTGATATTGTCCATAAAAGAGAGGACACACATTCATATACATTTATTTTTTTTCGTTTTATGTATTTAACTTATAGTTGGCGTGTTAGGTCTTAAAAGTATAATAATATGAGCTACTGGTAATGATATATTCTTTATTCAAACCCATTCGTTCCCCATGAATTGACTATATTATATAAATAAAGGATCTTTTCATATATATTTGAAAGTACAATTAATTAATTAAGTAGAGTATATATTTAAAAAAATATTCTGAGCAATATTAAGCTGAAATTCGATTACTTCAATGCACCTTATAAATGTTATCCACCTACCATTCATAGTTGACTTCTCATTGGGCTACTATATTTCTTTTTTCTTATTAGATCTATAAATAATAGAGATCTTCCCAAAAAAAGAAAACTGTAGAAATTAAATAAAAATCTTAGTACAAAATAATGTCACTAACTATGATCCCAGCAGCTTCTTACATGTCAACAAATCTAACTCAGATCTTCAATCCTTTAGTTAATTCTAAAATCAACAATCTTGATCGTGTTCTCATAACCACCTCCAACAGATCTGGTGTTCTACGAAAAACTAACAAAAATACGAGGTAATTTATCTTACGATATGATTCACTTTTCTTTTTATTCTGTCTCGATAAAAGTACATTTCATAAGTTGTTTCTACTTTCTAATGTAGGGATTTAGTTGTCCATGCAACTGCTGAGACAGGAGATCTGCTTTCAAATGTTGTTCCCTTTTTACCAACTGGTGAAAATTCTTGGTATGATTTTTTTTTTTTAAAAAAAAAGTTAAATAATGCACTTAATTAAATTTTGATTATTCTTAATTAATTTGAGCAGGGTTAGCTGGGCTGTGGGATTAGGTGTAACAGTACCTTTGATAACAGCAAGATTATTAACAGTAACAAGTAAGGATCGGATATATAATATATGTTAATTTATTTATTTTTTTGGAATGTACTTTTTTTTTAAAAAAAAATAATTGATTTTGGATCAATGTTCAATAGAGCAAGTTTCACTTGCGGCGGAGACGGTGGAAAAAGTGGCGGAAGCGGTGGAAAAAGTGGCGGACGATGTGGACAGGGCGGCGGAGGAATTTGCTTCGAAGCTGCCGGAAGGTGGAAAACTTAGAGGCATAGTGGAATCCATTGAACATATAGCTGAAGAAACTGAAAAGGACGCTCAATTAGTTCAAGATCTCATGGACAAGGTTAATTTCGTCTTTTTTCCCTCAATTTTAATTTTAACCTACTTAGCAATTCTTACAAAAATACGCTTTTTTTTTAAAAAAAATAATTTTAGTTTAAAAATATTGATATAGTATCATTTATTCAGATGATCAATTAAAGTAGATCGCAGTTTTTATTATAATATTTGTAGAATGGATCTTGAATGGGTTGATTTCATTTTGATCCCAATAAATATTTATTTTAGTCCGTATAAATTATGATATTTAAACTTTAATTACTTGAAATGTACATTTTTAATCGCTTTGCGAAGAATACTTACAAAATTTAATCTTGTTTGGAATGATTGATGATTATATATAGGTTGAAGAAGTGGATGAGAAGTTGGAGGCATTTATCTCTAATCAATTGACAGTGAAGGTACAAAATTCATCAAATGATGAAAAAAAGCAATAATAGATTGGTACTACTTGTTCTTCCACTTATGATACACTATATGTATTATTTGTGTTTTATTTTTTCTTTAGATATAAGTTTGATTCCACTGTAAAATATTGGCATTCAGAAGAGTACTTGTTAATTACTATATCCTTAACAACTCTATGTTTCACGCCGGAATTTTTTATTTATCGAACAACTTGATAAATATACTAAAGTATCATCGTTTTCTAGATCACATATAAAAGTGATACATTTTTAAAGAAATAGTTAAATATAACTACGTGAGTTTATGTTTAAAGTATCATATAATAATATGATGATAATTAAGTGCATTTCTTTATGTGAAAGAAAGAAATTTAAAATTTTAATATCTGTATTTTTTAGTAATATCTCTCCATAGTTATTTGGTAACAGTTTTGGTGTTCCAATTAATTTTTATTTAATCTTTCAAAAGTTTCAAGTGTGTTACATTAAAAATTTCAAAATTTTTAGCAAAGATGTTTTTTAAAAAATATAATTAATTAGATTTGCATTTCAAAATTTATAACTAGTAGTATTATATATGTTGGATTTATAATTTTTAAAATTTAATGGTTCATATCAAATACCTAAAAGATCAAAATGTTTAAATTTATATCTTAGATGTATTTTTTCATAATAGTGCATCAATCCTTTTCAAATTCTGAATATGTCTCTAATTTTTTTATCAACAACTTGCTATTTTATGTTTTAAAGATAGAATTAAATAATAAATAAAAATATTTTATAGGTTGAAATATCTCATTTAAATGTTTTATCAAATCTTTTATATGAGATAGTAATACTTTTTTATCGATATAAATGATAAAGATAAATATTTTTTCAAAATTAACTTACATCTCAAACAATATTTGGAATTTCTAATAACTTGAAATTAAGATTTTTTTGACTATTTTTCAATCATTTTGTCATATATTTAAATTGCGAATATTTTTTAACTAGATTCCTGGCTATATTCTAATTAGCAACTATAGAAGTTCTTATTTGGTACTCTCATTTCTCTCATTTCTCTAATTCTAGGGCTACGCAACGCGCTAAGTCTTCCCTAGTAATAGTTTGTTTGGCCAAATTTTAATGCGAGTAATTTTTTATAAATTAAAAAATGTAGCTTTCTCATTAAAGGCTTGAAAATGACTTTTGAGAAAAATTACATTTAAAATATTTTTAAAATAGCTGATCAAACACTAAGATTGAATTTTTGAAATTATCCATTAAAAATAAGATCGTAAGTCAATATATAAGGATGACAATTTAAGTCCATTTAAACGGGGGCGAATCTATCAAGGCTCGTGGGGTGCCACGCCAACCAGGAGCTTCGATCGAAACGTGATATACATATAAGTGTATATATGTACAATGTGTATATAAGTAAATGGCACCCAGATCCGGGAAGCAACTTTTTTTAAAAAAAAACCTTCCCAGCCTCAAATAGATGAGAAATTATGCTTCAACAAAGTATATTTTGAAGATTATATTTCCTTTTTTCTCTTTAATTCTAGTTGGCTTAGTTTAAATTAGTAATTATCTTTCACTAATTTACTTTATTAGTCTTTGATTTTTTAATAATTTGCTATGATTTATTTATTTGATTTGATGGAGAAGTGTTAAAAATAGCTTAAAATTATGTCACATTGAACAAAAATATTTTGTATAAATAATTTGTTCTAAAAATATCTCCAATCTCCAGTATTAAATATTAATAGTTTGACCCTAAAATTGTCCCCGTTGTTACTTTATTGTGCCAAAACTTCACTTTTTCTAATGAACAATATTATTTTTGTATATATTTTTCTAGTAAAATTATTATTTTAAAGAATCCATTTCTTGTTTTTTTTTTTCTTTTGAAATCTTTTTAGCTAAAAACATGAAAATAGTAATACTTTTCTTAATCCGTTTTGTAATTTAAATAGAATAATGTCATGTACTTTTTAAATAATATTATAGTAACTTCATTTAACTTTTATGTAGATATGATAAAATCCTCTTTTCCGGATAAAATAAAAAATATTTCTATTACTTAATCTTTTAAAATTGATCAAGTAAATATTTTTCTTGTAGCTATTGTAATTGTGAAATATCATTTTCTTTAGTAAAGTAGATAAAAAATGAAATATAAAATAAAAGTGGTGATTGATATACAAATGATTTGTTTAGTTTGTTACATAGTAAGTGATATATTTACAAATATAAATAATGATGTGTAAACTCGTAGAGAACTATTATAAATGAATAATATATATTTATAATATTAGTAAAATTATTTTAAAGAAGGTTAGGTTTTATGGATTTTGTGCAAAATCGAAATCTAGGATTGATTTAGTGATCTAAGCAATGTGTCTACTTGGCACGCAAGAAGTTCAAATCCTGGATCCGTCTTTGCATATAAGTGAAATGAAATCATTTTGCTTATATTAAATTAAATGGATCAATCATACGTTCTTTCTTTTTCTTAAATGGATTAATATGGTCTTCACTATTTAAGCTCATACAAATATGAATAAAATGAGTTAGCATAAGAATCCATATTCAGCCTATATAAGTGAGAAATGAAACAATTTTTTTTATTTTAGGAAAACAAAAAAATTTAGGAGGGGGTAATTTTTATTTTTTAAAAAAAAAACAGTTTTTTTTTTGTTTTTGCAAAACAAAAAAAAAATTAGGGGTAGGTGGAAGGGGAGGGAGGGGTAAATTTTATTTTTTAAAAAATAATTTTTTTTTGTTTTTGAAAAACAAAATTTTTTTAGGGATAGGTTGGTGGGATTGGGGGGGGGGGGGGGGGGGTTCCGAGGAGGGAGTAAAACTTTTTTTTTTGTTGAAAGAAAAGATTTTTTTTTTCAAATACAAAAATTTTTAGGGGTAGATTGGTGGAAGATCGGATTGAAGGGGAGGGGGTGCCTCTAGGGATTTTTTTTTTTAAAAAAAACAAATTTATTTAAATGGGTTAGAACCATTTTGCCCAAAGCATATTCGATCAAATTCATATTTGCTCATATTATATTTGGATAAATTGTAATTCAAACAATTTTTTTTCAATACATATTCAACTCTTTCAAATCCGATCCAATTCAACCATTTGTCCTCCCTGTAAATATATATACCTGATTAAGCCAATGGAAGATTCATATGAAATATTATTATTGTCTTAGTGTTTATCTTTGGCTTTAGAGAAGGTGTGACATTAGATAGGAAACATGATTTTGCTATGTTTGAAATTTATTAAATTTCATGATGACTACTTTTTAGTTTTAGTACAAAGTTTTTATGTATGGACTTGTTAATTCCCAAATTGTAATGCCTCTGTTGCTAGGTATTTACCTTTATAATAATTTCGTAATCAGCATAATTACAAAATTTGATACAAATATTTTATTTGGATGTTTATTATTTGGTAAGAAGGAACGGAAGCAAATAGGAAATTATAAGTTCACAGAAGTTCGAAATTACAAAACCGATTGATTCAAAATACTTATAAGAGTCGATGCAATCGATATTTATTTGGATCGGCTAAAAATTGCAATTTCTTAGATACAAAACTAATTTAAAAAAAATTCTTGTGAAGAAAATCTTATATTAAGAATGTGGAAAAAGGTCTGAAGTATATTTAAACTTTGTTTGACATTGTTGTTATTTTTATCGAACTTTATAAGGACATTTTAATCTCTGCACTATTTAATAGTGTATTTAAAGGTATACATGTGTCCAATGGACATCATAAATATTGCATCATTTTAAATAGTAATGTGTCCACGTGGATATATATATACCTTTAAAATACACTTTTAAAAAGTGTAAAAATAAAAGATATCGTAACTGTAATTTCGATCAAAATTAAAATATCTTTTAAACCCTTTTTCCTTGCTAATATATACACTTTCTAAAAAGTTTTATCACAATTACGCTTTATAGCAAATTTAATAATAAGGAAAAAAATTCTAAACACGTCTCCTCCTTATACAGTACTATTACATACATAAATCAAACATAACTTATACAACACTTAAAATATATAAAATTGGGAGTGAGATTTGAAGTACAATTTCTTATGTGTTTTGAAAATAAATACATAATGTGTTTTGGGTAATTAGAAAAAGTTTCTTATTTATATTTAGATAAATGACAAAAATTCCGCCTTTAAGATCTTTTATTACCATTATCCCTTATTAGTTTTACAAATTCTCAAAAAATTTCATTTTTTCACTCATCAGATTAATGTATAAGCGCATCAGATTTATGTATTTCACGCATCAGATTAGTGTATCGTGTATAAGATGTACATCAAATTTAATGTATCATTTCTAAAATGTAATGTATCTTACTTCACGATTAATGTATCTCGCGCATCAGATTAATGTATCAGTTTGAGAAATTTTTGTAATTATAAACTTATAAGGGACAAATAATAAATTTGATTTAAAATTATGTAATTTTTGACCTTTGCCCTTATTATTTTGATAATTATGGTACTTCTTCTACAAATATAGAAAACTACTCGAAGTTAAATTTTTCTGCAAAGCTTAGTCAAAATAACTTCACATATTCGAACTTGAAGTATTGTCTTATGAAAAATAAATATTAGATATTTCTGGTCAAAGTTTTGTATGACTTGCAAAAGCCAAAGGCATAATGCATAAATGCTTAATTTGACTTTAAATCACATTTATGCTCTTCAACTTTGAATGTGTACAAATAGACACTTAAACTTATATAAAGTTGAATAAATAGACACACATGTCAAACATGTCGTTTTTTGTCATACGTGGTGTCTTACGTGTATTGTGCTATGTTAGGTAGTGAAGCCTGATTAATTTTAGGTTTTCCTATTTATTCTCTATTTTAGGTTTTCCTATTTATTCTCTGTAACCAAAAATACTCTGATTTATTAATATAAATATACCTCAACACCGTGGAAGTTTACTCACGGGGTTTTACCATGAAATATTGGGTTTTCTCTCTCTCTCTCTCTCTCTAGATTTCTCATCTCTTTCTTTAGAAAATTCTTGTGTTCTTCATTCATCTAGTGTGTGTGCGTGAATTCGATCCTAACAACTGGTATCAGAGCTAAGGAGATTCAACACGATCACTGAAGATGGATAGTTCAAAGCTTGGAATCGAGAAGTTTGATGGATCCGATTTCAGTTTCTGGAAGATGCAGATCGAAGATTATCTGTACCAGAAAGATCTTCAGGAACCGTTGACCGGGGTGAAGCCGGAATCCATGACGGAGGAGAAGTGGAAACTCAAGGATCGCCAGGCTCTAGGGTTGATCCGGTTGACTTTGTCAAGAAACGTGGCGTTCAACATCATGAAGGAGAAAACTACGTCCGGTTTGTTGAAGGCACTGTCAAACATGTATGAAAAACCATCGGCTATGAACAAGGTATATTTAATGCGTAGATTGTCAATTTACAGATGTCTGAGAATGGATCCGTTTCTGATCATATAAACGAGTTCAATATGATTGCGAGTCAACTCAATTCTGTGGATATTAATTTCGAAGATGAAATTAAGGCGTTGATTTTGATGTCATCTCTGCCCGAGTCTTGGGATACTGTTGTTGCTGCGATTAGCAGTTCCCGTGGATCTGAGAAACTGAAGTTTGATGAAATCCATGATGTTGTTCTTAGCGAAAGTATTCGCAAACGAGAAGTGAGAGATTCATCGGGCAGTGCTCTCAGCGTTGATCGAAGGGGGAGAAGTAAGACGAAAGGCCAAAATCAACATGGTCGATCAAAATGAAAGAATCAAGGAAAATCACTGAACAGATCAAACGTGACTTGTTGGAACTGTGGAGAAAAAGGGCACTTTCGGACGAACTGTACAAAGCCAAAGAAAAAACAGAATCAGAAATTTGGAGATGACAATGATTCTGTAAATTCAGCAGAGGACATTGAGGATGCTCTAATCTTTAGTGTGAACAGCCCGGTTGAATCATGAATTTTGGATTCTGGTGCATCTTTCCATTCGTCTCCAAGCAAGGAATTGTTCCAAAACTTCAAATCTGGAAATTTTGGAAAAGTATATCTTGCTGACAATAAAGCCTTAGAGATTGAAGAAAAGGGGATGTTTGCATAAAGACCACCTCAGGAAACCAGTGGACATTGGAGGATGTCAGATATATTCCTGGGATCAAGAAAAATCTGATCTCTGTTGGTCAGTTGGATAGCACGGGATATGCAGCAGAGTTTGGGAAAGGTTCGTGGAAGATCGTGAAAGGTGCTATGGTAGTAGCTCGTGGCACCAAATCTGGAACCTTGTACACCACTGCAGGGTGTATAAACATGGCCGCTGTTGCTGAAGGTGCTTCCGGTTCATGTCTATGGCATAACAGACTTGGACACATGAGTACTAAAGGAATGAAGATGCTGGTTGCAAAAGGAGCATTAGAGGGTCTGAAGTCTGTTAATATGGGTCTTTGCGAGAGCTGTGTTATGGGCAAACAGAAAAGAGTAAGCTTCACAAAGACTCCTAGAGAGCCAAAGAAAGTGCGGTTGGAAATGGTCTATAGAGATGTTTGGGGACCATCTCCAGTATCATCACTTGGAGGATCCAGATTCTATGTTACCCTCATTGATGATTTCAGCAGGAAGATATGGGTTTACTTTTTGAAGCATAAATCAGATGTGTTTGCAACTTTTCAGAAGTGGAAAGCTGAAGTTGAGAATCAGACTGGTTTGAAAGTCAAATGCCTAAGGTCTGACAATGGAGGAGAGTATGACAAATCAGAGTTCAAGGCATTCTGTGCAGCTGAGGGAATCAGATTGATGAGAACAGTTCCTAGTAAGGCAAGGCAGAATGGAATTGCTGAGAGGATGAACAGAACATTGAATGAGCGTGCAAGGAGTATGAGGTTACACTGTGGGCTGCCCAAAATACTTTGGGCGGATGCTGTGAGCACAGCTGCATACTTGATCAACATGGGACCATCAGTTCCTTTAGGGTTCAAGATTCCAAAGGAGGTGTGGACAGGAAAAGAACTCAAGTACTCACACTTGAGGACTTTTGGTTGCACTGCTTATGTTCATGTTGATCCAGAAAAGAGAGACAAGCTTGATGCCAAGCCTGTGAAGTATTACTTGATATGATGTGGTTCTGATTTGTTTGGTTACAGGTTTTGGGATGACAAGAACAGAAAGATCCTGAGACATTGTGACGTGACATTTGATGAGTTTGTCCTGTATAAGGACAGAGAGCAGAAGGTTCTAGAGATTACAAAGCAAGTGGGAGTTGAGGTTGAGTTGGAGAAGAGTAACCCCAGAGATGTCGAAGCGAATACTCAACCAACTCCTACTGAAGAATCTAAAGTGGAGCAAGTTACACCTGAGCAGGTGTTAAGGAGATCATCCACATCCATCAGGGCACTAGATAGGTATTCACCTTCATTACACTATCTATTGCTGACTGATGAGGGGGAACCAGAGTCTTTTGATGAGGTCCCACAGGTGGAGAATTCGATCAAGTGGGAGCAAGCCATGGATGATGAGATGAGGTCACTTGATAAGAACGACACGTGGGTGTTGACTGAGCTACCTGCAGGGAAGAGAGCTTTGCTGAACAAGTGGGTGTTCAGAATCAAGACTGAACCAGATGGCAAAAGAAGTTTCAAGGCTCGTTTAGTGGTTAAAGGATATTCACAAAGGAAAGGTATTGATTATGCTGAAATATTCTCTCCTGTTGTGAAGTTAACCACTATTCGAATTCTGTTGAGTATTGTTACATCGGAAAATTTGCATCTAGAGCAAATGGATGTATACATGGAGATCTGGACAAAGAGATCTATATGCAGCAACCGGAAGGATTTGTGGTTCCAGGCAAAGAACACATGGTGTGCAAGCTCACCAGGAGCTTGTATGGACTAAAGCAAGCACCAAGGCAGTGGTACAAGAAGTTTGACTCCTTCATGACCAAGAGTGGATTCTGCAAAGCTGAAAAGGATCGTTGTTGTTACTTCAAGAAATACACTGATTCATATGTCTTTCTACTCTTGTATGTGGATGATATGTTGATTGCAGGATCTAGTATAAGGGAGATTAACAATCTGAAGACAAGGTTGTCTGCAGCGTTTGAGATGAAAGATTTGGGTCCAGCAAAGCAGATTTTGGGGATGAAGATTTCTCGGGATAGATCTGCTGGCACTTTAAATCTATCTCAGGAGTTGTACATTGAGAAGGTGCTGAGCAGATTCAGGGTTAATGATGCTAAACCCAGTACTACTCCATTGGCAAATCACTTTAAATTGTCATAGGAGCAGTCACCCAAGACTGCCGAGGAGCGTGATCACATGACACTTGTTTCATATGCTTCAGCAGTTGGTAGTTTGATGTATGTTATGGTCTGCACTAGACCTGATATAGCACTTGCAGTGGGAGTTGTTAGCAGATACATGACGAACCCTGGGAAAGAGCATTGGGAAGCTGTGAAGTGGCTTCTGAGATATCTGAGAGGTACATCCAGTACTTCACTTTGTTTTGGCAAAGGCAAGGTGACTCTACAGGGTTTTGTGGATGCTGATCTTGGAAAGGATGTTGACTCGAGCAAGAGTACATCCGGGTACATTTACACCATAGGTGGAACAGCAGTGAGTTGGATGTCCAGGCTTCAGAAGTGTGTTTCTCTTTCATCTACTGAAGCTGAGCATGTGGCAATAGCTGAAGCTGGGAAAGAGATGATATGGCTGGCAGATTATCTTGAGGAATTGGGCAAGAAGCAGAGCGAGAAGATTCTTTACTCAGATAGCCAGAGTGCCATACAGTTGGTGAAAAATCCAGTCTATCATTCGACGACAAAGCACATCAAAAGGCAATACCATTTCACTCGCAGGGCAGTGGAGGATGGTGATATGTGCTTGGAGAAGATAAAGGGTGCAAAGAAACCGGCAGACATGTTGACGAAATGTGTTGATGTTGGGAAACTGAGGTTATGTAAAACCTCGGTTGGTCTTCTGTAGTTGTTGCTACAGATGTTGCGGTGCGGTAAAGATGTTGATGATGAAGAGATTTTTTTTTTGAGAATGTATTTTTTGGATAACTGAGTCAGTCTCCAAGTGGGAGAATTGTTAGGTAGTGGAGCCTGATTAATTTTAGGTTTTCCTATTTATTCTCTATTTTAGGTTTTCCTATTTATTCGTTATTTTAGGTTTTCCTATTTATTCTCTGTAACAAAAAATACTCTGATTTATTTAATATAAATATACCTCACCGCCGTGGAAGTTTACTCACGGGGTTTTACCACGAAATATTGGGTTTTCTCTCTCTCTCTCTAGATTTCTCATCTCTTTCTCTAGAAAGTTCTTGTGTTCTTCATTCATCTAGTGTGTGTGCGTGAATTCGATCCTAACATGCTATGTAGGACTCATATGTTTATTTATTTAAAAGTTGGATAGTTAAAGTGCCTGTTTGTGCATTATGAAAGTTGGAGGTCAAAATTAAAATTTAAAGCCAAATTTAAGGTTCAACTCGTGTATTATTTTGAAAATATTTTCCTAGAATTGTGGGCTTAACAAATCAAATTATAAATATTTTTAAATTGAAAATTTTATCTGACTTGCCAAAGTGAACCTCAAACATTTACTGAGGTGCATATAATGATTGGTTGAAATTTTAATCACGTGTCTAAACGTTTCAACGCATGACATGTAAAAGTTAGCTATAACATTTTAGTTTTAAATTAGCGCTTTTTTATATATTTTTTTTGTCAAAAATAAATAAATATTCATTTTTTGAATTTCACTAATCAAACACATAAACTCAACATTTTGAATTTACTACAAATAAACTCAAATTTGAAACATAAGTTAAGTTCTATGTATAATGAAGAACAAAGGCTAATCATCAATTTGTCAAATAACATTTCATTCAACAAACTATTTTACATCATCTGATTTTTAATATATGCAACTGAAATTGATATACAACGTTGACTATAGTTTCAGTCAATGTATATTTTTATACATAAGCAAAAGAAAATAAAATTTTATTAGAACTTATCTAAATCAGGTATTCTGCAAGATGAGAGCAAGTTAAATGGTATGATCAAAATAGGACATAAATGAAATTTTTTAATTTTCTCCCAATTGAAAATTTAAATGGACTCCGAAACCCATGAAATTTATTGCTTTTTTCTTAATATATATGTTTTAATATTATTTAAATAATAGGGTTTGACTATAAAAAATTCATATACTAGTTAAAGTGTAGCCATGAATCATTTTTTGCAATTTATTAATTTTACAGCTTGCGATTTTAATTTTCTAACCCTTGAACCCATGAAACTTATTTCTTTTTTAAATATATATTTTAATATTATTTAACAAATTAGGGTTTGACTATAAAATATTCATATACAAGTTAAAAGTGTAGCCGTGAACTAATTTTTTACAATTTATTAATTTTATAGCTTACAATAAAGAAAATTAAAAAGCTTATGAAAGAAAGTTAGATCATTATCTATGACTTCATAAATGATATTTGCCATTTAAAAAATAGAAACAAAAATTTAACTAATAGCCTAAAAGAACCTTTGCATAAATCATCTTATCGAGTCCAACATTTAAATACACAAACAAATCTTTTAGTTGTAACGGCTACATCTTCCACTTCCCAATTCGAAATTCCAAACAATCACTATAAAGAAAAAAAAGATAAATATAAAATTCAGACCCCAAAGCCCCTCATTTCAGACCGCAACCGCTCTCACTTTGAAGAACTCTCCGATCACATTCCGGTAGCCGGGAAGATCGATTTTCAATTCCCATCGCCGGAATCATTTAATCGGAGTTTACGGTTTGTTTGAAGTTTCAAGATGGATCTTTCGCAAGAGACCGAAGATTACATTCGTGAATCGATTGAGTACTCTCTTGGTCTCCCTGTTTCGTCACAAACGCTTCAATTAAAGCTTCGAGCATCTGAAGAATCCCTTGTTCGTCTTCGGAATCAGTATCTTTCTCTACGAGCCAAATTGAAAGAGAAAGATGAAACGATTGAGCGCTCTAGGGTTTTTACCTTATACTCTCCTCTTTGATTTACTTCAATAAAAATACTGAGTGTTTGTTATAAGTATTGATCTTCTTTTATTTATCGTTGTATATATAGAAAAGTTCATATGCCTATGTTAAGATTTTATTTGATTTTGTGCTTCTTCTCTTAATTGTTGATATTGTTACTTGTTAGGCTGAGTCAAGTATGAATGCTTCGGCACTGAAAAGGTTTGTGGACGAAAATCAGAGGTTGGCGGTGGAGTGTTCGAATTTGTTGGCTCAGTGTAAGAGGTGGGAGAAAGAGTGCGCTTTGTATGATCATGACCGTGAGGCATTAATGGATTTTGGAAATGAGGCAGATGAGAGAGCAAAGGAAGCTGAGATTCGTGTTCATGACTTGGAGGAAGAGGTTCGAAAGTTATCTGAAGAATTGCATTTCTACAAGTGTCAATATGAGACCCAAGTGGTATGTAACTCCCCCCTTTTTTTCTCTTGGTTCCCTTCCATGTTTAACTTTATGTTTATTTAATATAATGTGGTTTTATGAATTGTTTATAGCATTTATCAGGCCAACGTGGACTACTTCCTTTAATATACTAACTTAGGTCTCCAAATATTGTTTATTTGGATCAAAGTATTTACAAAATGATTCATCGCATGAAATTCAGATCCAACTAAGTATGAATAAAAGTTGTGAAGAAACATAAGGGGAGGTTATATTACAATGTCCAGTATGAAATCGAGGTATGCATATGAAGTTCTATGTGATAACCTAGACTTCAAGGCAAATTCTATAGAGTGGTAGTTAGACCAATTATGTTGAATAGTGTGGAGTATTAACCGGCTAAGAACTCTCACATCCAGAAGATGATGAGGATGTTGTGATGGGTCCATACTGGAAGAGATAAAATTAAAAATGGGGATAGCTAAGACAAGTCGCAAGAAGTAACGTTGAGATGGTTCGAGCATGTGATGAGGAGATGCACATATGTCCAGTACGGAGGTGTGAGAGATTGGTATGGATGGGTTTAGGAGAGCGAGAGGTAGACCAATGAAATATTGGGGAGAGGTCATTAGATAGGATATAATTAAAAATGGGGATACTATAAGAGATATAATTAAAAATGGGGATAGCTAAGACAAGTCGCAAAAACTAAGGTTGAGATGGTTCAAGCATGTGATGAGGAGATGCACATATGCCCAGTGCGTAAGTGTGAGAGATTGGTATGGATGGATTTAGGAGAGGGAGAGGTAGACCAATGAAGTATTGGGGAGATGTAATTAGATAGGATATGACATAATTGTATCTTATTTATGACATGACCTTTGATAGGAAGATGTGGAGGACATGACCTTAGACAGGAAGATGTGGAGGACACGAATTAGGGTAAAAGGCTACTAGGTAGGAGTGTGTCCATACTGGTAGGTAGGTATGCTTTCTAGTAGTCGTAGGCCTACTCTTGTAGTTACTTGTTCTTCGATTATTTATTATTTAGTGTAGTTTCTTTTTAGTATTATTTTGTTTAGTACTATTATGTTACTATCTATTGTCTATTGTACTTTCATTATGTCTTTTCCTAGACTTTTTTTGCTGTGTGCCGGAGTTCTATCAAAAACAACCTCTCTACCTCACATCTGAGGTACACTCTAGACCCAACAATGTGGGACTACACTCTGTATGATGTTGTTGTCGTATGTCATACCATTATGTACGTAGGTATGTTATGAAGCACCCAATTAGTAAGTCTTGTCATCTTATAGAAATTATATTGCTTCTTCCAAGAAGCTAGTTTTCTCACACATTTTCTGATAAACATTTTGCTAATTAGTGGATGCTCTCAACTTTTCGCCCAAAGGGTACTTGTACTTCAAGATATGTTGTGGTAAAGTATCTAAATTTGCATCCCAGAGTACTTTTAAGAGATTCAGTGTAAGCTGAATGCATTTACTTAAAATAGATGATAGCAGATGAATGTTTGCTACAACATTAATTATCACATTATTTCATTAGGGTTTTGATATCTACTCAGACATGAAAGAGGTTTCCCACCCAGGAAGCTTCATAGAGCTGTTTTATCTTGACATCATGAGGCTCACTGCTTTGTTGAATCCCCAATTTTTCAGCCATGGGTTATGATGTGGTTAAATAACTCTGATGGTAGCGTACATTAAGCTAGAGGTCTCTTAAACCCTATGTTGTACCACTGTCTCCATTTTTAGGGTTTTAGGCTTAAGGTTTCCACTTTTTTGGATTTTCAGAATTAGGTATACGCACGATATTAATTGCGTTATTCTACTATGAGTGATGATGTGATTTATGTATCTTTGATGGTGACTTACAGTTCCATTTATTCTTGAAGTAAAAGTTATGAAGTCAAAAGAATATCACTGGTATCAGTGTTTATTTAGGCCTTAGGTCTCTAAAACCTACTAGTGTCACACTTTTTTTTGCGATAAGATCTTCATTTTTAGCACACACACATGTCCTCTATGATGCTGGGAGTCTGGCAAGCAAATGCATTTTTATATTGCTTAAACTATTCCCAATTTTTCCTTAGGATCTTTGAAGTTGGTTCTGATGTGAGAAAGTTTTCGACCCAAATGCCATACAGCTGTTGTATCTGGGGATAATATGAAGGGTTTGACTTTGTTGATCGTCTCACTCTTTGACCATGAGTTATGATGTGGTTGAAGTTCTTCAATGGTAGCGTTCGTAAGGCCAAGATCTCTCAAACTTTGTTTGTGTCAATGTCTCGATGTTAGGATTTCAGACATATGATCAATGTTATGTGAATTCTCCCATGTCATTGTTGACCGGTGTTGACATGACAACATTGGCATGCCAGTGGAATTGTTGTTGTCTCTGTCCAGGTTACGATAGGGAGTAATTTTTGTTTTCCATTTCCTGTAACAGAATTGGGCTTTTTAGGCCCCTTTTCTATTACTTATTCCTACAACTCTTTATTGGTCTTCTTCTTTTTGTTTTTGTTTGTCCTACTATATATGTGTTAATGTAGAACAAACTAGATAATATTGTAGACATTTCAATCCTTCTATATAAAAATAGATACTTAGCTAACAAAAAATTATATTTGTTTTGACTCTCAAAAATCATATTATTTTGACTCTCAATGGCCTTTCTATAATTGGGATCCTAGATTTTATGTGATTTATGAATCTGACACCTAGATCCAGTGTCGGATACTGGCAGTGTAACATAATAATCAGTAATGAAACTTCCGTCCAAACTTCTGTGGTTATGAGAATGGGAGAGCTTATTGGTCTAATTTATTTTTCCTTGATATCAGTAAAATAACTGGTGACTGCTATGTGAATAGCTTCCTTTCTCTTTCCCAGGATTCAAGTTGTGCCTTTTCATGTGCAACTGCCATTCAGATAATTAGATCCTTCTTCTGAGGATTTGCAATTAGCCCTCTGATTCCTAACTAATTGGCTGCTTGGAAAATAACACGGTCAATATAATCAGTCAATTAGTTAGTTATAGATCTCTAGATTGCTAGAAGTAGAATCTTTCTTCTTGAGGCTAACAATTAGATTACTTTACTCATTCTTGAAGGATGAAACAGCCACAGATGATGCTTCGGTGGAACAGAATCTGCTCGACAATTTGGTGGAAACTGTGATTGGTAGAGATGCTGCTGCATCGACAGCACATGCATTTCTGGAGGCAAATAGTGGTGTAGAAGTTTGTCAAAGGTTGTTGACGAAGTGGAAGCGGTGAGTTCAACTTCTGTTTCTCCTAATGTCTACAATTTTGTGTTTTGTTTTAATTTTTAGCTGAGTGCCTTTTGCTTTGATAGATTGAGGCCATCAACACAAAAGGTTATTGCTCTGGTTGCTGAGGTCAATACTCTGCAGAAAGACAAGGAACATTTGAGGACAAACCTCCATAAAGCAGAAGACGAGGTGAGTAGATTTAAAGAGAAAGAAAGTGTTTGATCTCCTGTCTGGCCTAGTAAACTAAGAAAAGATGGGTAATTTTGTGATTTTAGGTGAACGTATTGTTTGATCAAAACAATGTTTTGGATGAGGCCAATAAAAGGCTGATAAGGCTGTACCAGAAAGAGAAACACACACCTGGTTCTGGTGGAAAACCTTCTTCCGGCAAGGTAAGCTTATACGAGTTTCTTTTAGTCTGGTCTTTTGTTTCCTCTCTATGTTACGCCCATAGCTTAAGTTTTGTTTAACCTTTAACTAGTGCTCGCAGGGCAACAAAAGGAAATCAAGCCCCAAGATAAGCAGTCCAGTGGAGGGAAAACTTGATTTCAGCGAGGTTGATTCTTCGAGGCAGCCTTTATCACCCTTGCGAGAAAACTCACCTGAATATAGATTATGCAAGAAATAGCAGGAGAAGCTCCTCCTTCCTGACCAGTTGCAATTTCTTTTGATCATTTTAGGCTATTCTTGCATTTTAAAAGTGTTGTTACGATTCTCAGTAACTGTAAAAAGTAACGTACTACATTCTATCTCTCCTATATAGCCTTGAAGAATTTGGTTGTTTTGCGTTCTTGTAAGAAAATTATTGTTAGTCTGCTACCATTGTATTGCTAGTGCATTATGGATATGTATTTTGCTTGTGTGTTATATTGCAAAGTAGGGATTTTTGGTTACTGCTTCTTGCGACTGCTGCATGTGTTCTTGTGTTAAAAGTCAATAGACATGATTTGCCATTGATCTTTCAATATCCATATATCCTAGTATCAGTGATGATTTTTTGCTCAAATTTCTACTGCCATGGCCCATGGGACTGTCCACTGTGGAGCCTGCTTGTCAAATTGTTAGATGTATAGAACTGTGAAAATGGTTTTTTGTTCAACAACAATTTTGTTCCAATTTTGTATTCCAAATTTATGTTTTGCTTGGATTTGATGGTGGTTGGTTGTTCTTGTTCTTAACAGAGACCTTTTCTTTTTACCCTTCGCAGATGCTTTCGCCTTTTTGCTCTCTTAATGACTAAAGCTCAGAATTTTGAAGGTTGAAAATAAGGAATGTTTATCATTCGAGCAAGTTCCTTTTTCCAATTGAAGAGGAGAATCTTTCTTTATTTCTTTTGGATGAAAAACGTGAGTTTCTTGAGTTTTGTTGTTAGAAAATTGGTCGTACCTCAGAGCAAAATTATACGTGTGTAAGATCCTTGACACACAGAGGAAGTTGGAACAAAAAAAAGGCATAGCTTGGGTTGGTGGTCATCACGAATGGATTATATTATTTGCAGGTTTCTTGTTGAATCTTAGAAAAATAATGGTTCAACATAATAACAACAAATTTAAATAGACAATCTGACTATATGAGATTCTTGATTGACATTTTTCAAAGAATCACTCTTTTACAGTGTAGTATTTTGGCGTTAATTTGATTAACTGTATATATTTAAATATAGATTAGAGTAATTTAATTTAATATTTTAAAAATTAAAATTTTAGATATTACACGAAAAATACTAAGTGTAGCTTATCATTGATGTATGTAGACTAATGACACTTGCTCAATCTCTAAAGCGAATTCGAAAACTTTGAAAGAATCAATCTCGAGAGGAGATGCTTCTGCTTCATATATACGTGAAAGGATTTCACATCGAACTTTCATTGATATATCTAAAGACATCAAAATTAAACGCTGCATACCTCAAAGGTGAGTGTACTAGATTTGGATTTCATTTTCTATGACTAGTTTTGAACTTGTAACCTCACGGTGCAAAATGAAATTTAAAACCACCCCTATACAAAGTTCACCTTTGCGTCAACGCATGTTACTCTCTTGGTTCACTTTTACCAAAATTAAATATAAAATTAAAAAAAATAATTATACGTTAAAAATAAATTTAACACATGAAATATAATATTATTCATATCTTATAATATATAAATAAATATTACATTATTCTAATTTACTCTCGAAAAAACCAAATTTTAATTTTTTGGGAGGGAGAAAGCGGTTTATATTGCCGTGATATGACCCTTATCCAGTCGTAAACTATCCCTCAACTGCAGCTTCCTTTGAATTGCCCCATTTACACAGCTCTTCCACTTCATCAATGGCGTTACTTCGCTTACTATGTTCTCCATCCCTATTTCCTTCTTCATCATCCACTTTGTTTCCCCTTCACCACCATTCTACAACTCCCGTTTTACTATCCCCTTCCTCCATTTCTTTGCGAACTCCTTGTTTCTCCCCATTAATCCCCATCAAACCCCAAAGACCGTACCTTTACATATCCAATTGCTCTTCGTCCGCCCAAACTTCAGAAACCGCACAAGACCTAGAAGAACTGTTAGAAGATGGAAGTTTGAAAAGAAGAGTGCTTGCACAGAATGCTCCTTGGACCTATTCAGCAAACGACCTTCGACCTCTATTTGAGAAATATGGGACTGTGGAGGATATTGAGGTTTGCACCTTTTTAAAATATCTGCTTTTTTGTATGGTGAATTATATAGGGTATGAGTATAAAGTTTTTAGTAAAACAATACAGTTCCACAAGTGTGGTCTCGGATTGGAAATTGAAAAGTGGTTGAAGTTAGTGTTACGGATTAAGATTTTCGGGAAGAAAACTGACTTACTTCCATAGGTGAAAAAGTCTAATTTTGGATGGAGAATTTTTGCTTGTACTCAAATATTGGTAAGTAGGTGACATGATAATGATACTATATGCAGTATAAGGTATGATGATGATTTTAAGTATTAAAGTTTGGAAGCATTGTCTTCATGTCGGTTGAATTTGGTGTTATGAATTAAGAATTGTGATTTTTGGAGAGGAAAACGACTTCTAACCATAAGTGAATGAAGTCATTTTTCATTTTGATGAAGAATTGTTTTCAAGGAAATTATCTTATAACCACATACAGAAAAATGGTTTCAGGTGAAAACTATTTTTCTCTGTACCAAACTTTTTAAGTTTGATTATACTTTTTAAAGTTTTTCTGAGATGGCTTTGTTGTCTGTTGTTGTTCTCAAGGTTGCAATGTATAACAAGACAAGAAGCAGGGGTTTAGTCTTTGTCACAATGGGCTCACATGAGGAAGCTAAGGCCGTTCTTGAAAATCTTGAAGCGTATGTAAGGATTTCGAATGCTTACTCTTCCTGAAAAATTCTGTCACTATTTGACTGTTTTGAAATGAGTTTCGGTTACATTATTGGTTGTTAACACTTGACAGGAACTTGAGGGTAGACCTTTGAGACTTGCATGGGCTAAGCCAAAGACTGAGAAACCTTCTTCTCCGCCGCCATCCAAGCCGCTGCCTGTACACAATCTCTTTGTGGCTAATTTGCATTTCGAAGCAAGGTCTAACGACCTGCTGGAATTCTTTAAGGCTAATGGTGCAAATGTTGTATCTGCTGAAGTCATATTCAATGATAATCCCAGACGATCAGCAGGATATGGATTTGTTTCACTTAATACCAAGGAGGAAGCTGATGCAGCAGTATCCTCCTTTGACGGAAAGGTAATTTTGGGTTTGGCTGCTTGTTGTGATGAATATAAGTTCCATTTGTTGAATGTTCATTGCAGTTTCTGTAGTTTATTTACTCTTTTGGACTTGAACCATTGGATCTGGTTAATGTCGAAAACCTGATTCGAGTATATCTTCATCCATAGGAATTTATGGGAAGAGCTATAAGGGTGGCACAGAGTAAAAGGTTCCTCAGAGAAGAGACAAAAAAGGTTATCAAGTCCCAAGAACTACCATCTGAATTGATCTCTGTGGCACAATGAGCTAATGCTGCTGAATTTTGAAAGTTATTCCTCTGAGGAAGTGAGTTTCCATGACTTTTTGTTTGTATAGTAGAATCCAGGCAGATATCTTCAAAAAATTTGTGTCAGAAATTTTTATTACGTCCCCCGTTCCTTTGGTTTCATCTATTATTCGTGATTACTTTCTGTTTTCTATCTCTTCGTTTTGTTTAGAGGTGACGAAAAATGTTTAATCAAGTATAAGTTTCTAGCAAATGTCCACTACGGGAATTGAATACAGTCCGAAGGTGACATCTCCTCCAAATTCTCATTGCAAGAGAATCACTACCCCTATGCATATTCTCTATGATAATTGAATGCAGTCCCTACGTGACATGCCATGTATCCTTCAAGGTCTCATTGCAAGAGAATCAGTAATTCTTTGTCTAACCAGATATATGAAAATGAGTGCTGGTGACATATTGGTGCTTTGGGTAGTTGCTATGAAACAATATTTGCTCTGGCAAATTATGAATCATCGGCCTTCCCAGCATTTGATATGTTTAAAAAAAATAATGACTTATAGCCCTTTTTGTTTAGAAGTTTGATTAAATCAATTCATTGTAGGATATTTTAGCAGATATATGATACTACTGAGTGGTGAGCACAATGGAGTAGGATCATAGCTATCTGTTTATTAAAGTCTTCATTTTGTCTGCTTTTTCAACATATTCACTCCTTAATGTTATGACAAGCATTAAGTTTTGAGTTGTAGTTTTTCAAGATTGATTGTCAAACGTAGTTCTTCCATGTATCCTGCTTAGGTGAACGCATTTGGTTATCTATTCCATAAGTAACATCCCAGTACCGAAGGGTACTAATTACTTTGTCTCACGCTGTAGGCCGCATTTGCTCCTATTTCCTTGTACTAATATAACAATTCATTAGTGTGTAAGGTGTGTTGTGCTCTCTATTACACTTCACTTTCTACTTATTTGCACTATCACTTTCTTTTACATCTACTTTTTATCTTGACAATTTTTTGTCTGATTTTAAGTTCTTAGCACCTATGTCTTGAATCAACAATTAAGAGATCACTTAAAAAGTATGCACATCATTTTTAGAGAGCACAGGTCTTTTCCTGAGGTTTATTGTTAAGTTGCCAAGATGTTACTAAAAAGATACAAAAAACCTGCAGGGGATGGGCATGCAGTCGTTACATCCTTCTTCCAAGTAAGTTCTAGAAAACCCATATATTGGCTTATACCATCCACCATTCTACTTCTACTCCACAAATATAAATTTAGAGGCAGTTATCCTTGATTCTGGAGATATGATTGTTCCGACTTTCTAAACATGTCTTGTCCTCTGTAGCCAAATGATCCAGAATATACATAGAGGGATGGTTATTCTCAAAAACAAAAAAGAGATACATAGAGGGATGGTCCTCCAGATCTGCTTCAATGCTCTAGGAGTTCTCTGATGTTGCCAGCATTCAATCAAATCTCTTACCTTGAGTGGCATTACCCAATAGATTCCACACATAATTAGGAACAAATCCTAGCATTGTCTAGTTAGTTTGCAGAGTATGAGGAGGTGATCTACTGTTTCTTGGTCATTCTGCCATTAATATCATCTATTGCACAATAGGAATCCTCTTTTCTGCAATTTGTTTTGTGTTAAGCAGGCCCCGAAGAGGCAACCTACCCAAACCATTCTGCCTTGACAGGTGCCTTAATCTTCCTAATCGGTTTCCAAGACCAGTTATCATCCCATTGATGAGCTTGCTTCATTAGCAAAGTGCAAACTATAGCAGTTGCTGACAGAGAAACTATTGTCTTTACTTGCTGCCTAACTGTGAGTATCCTGTTTGTTTTGAATAATCTGGAAGGGCTCCAGCATCTGAAGTAGGTTACAAAAGCCTTCTACTTCCCAGTCATTCAAGTTTCTCCTAAAGCTTAAGTGCCACACTGTGATTGAAAAAAAAATTGACACCACACCATATTTGTTTGTACTGTGTCACCATGAGTTCACCATGATTTGTAAAACTCGTAAGGACAACAGTAAAACCTTCTCCATCTCCAGCCATGCTCACACTTGTTTCTGCTTTTATTGGAAAAAACAGTTTCTTTATTATCCCCTCATTATCCATATCTTGTTTTTAATAATGCGAGCTAGTAAAGTGTGATCCTAATGAAAGACAAGTAGGGAGTCAGCTTGATTTAAGTTGGGTTAGATTCTGGACTACCAATTAGTAAGTGAAGTGTCTTCTTTACCCGAGTTAAAAGTCACCACTCTTATAACAGGAAATACCACTTGAACTAGGCATTGTTTTACACTGAAAATGCCATTTGGGAAAACAAATGGACGTTTCCTTTTATGATAACTTATAGAACTATGTATAATCCAATGAATAATATATGTTCCGACAATCCAAATTCAAAAAGTAGGGCTCAGCAATGCGATGTACATTGTCATGGCATCAAGCATCTTCTGTTTAGCCCCCCCTAACATGAAACTTAAATTTTGAAGTAGCTCTTAGTATTATATCGCCGTGGTTCATGTCAATAGCTTTGTGGGGTTTGGAAATTTTCATGAAGTATAGCTCCTGAACTATAAGATAGTCTGGGATTACTTTCCAAAAACTATAAGTCCTGCTCCAAATTCAGGCTTCCTGTTTGATTTCCGTGGATTTTAAAATGAGAGGTATCTAGAAAGGTTATGGAAGCCTGCTGATGCTAGCTTTTACCATCCCTTGTAGCTACCCGTTCCTTTCTTCTTTTTTTAAGTACACCTTTTTTGTCTTCAATTTCACCGTTCCCTACTTGAAATGCAGTCATTGAGTTGTTTATTTTTCTCTTTCGTTTTTCCCTTCTTCTCTGCAGTATCACTCTCTTCCAACCAAGGGCTGTCAATAGAGAAATGAAAACTTCATAGTTTTGGTAGTGGAAGCTGTTGCTAGCAATAGGAGAAGGGCTGTTTTGTAGATTTGTCTTTGACCATGTATCAAATTGCATGATTATTCCTTTTAGGAGTATGTTGCTAAGAAGAAGAAAGTTGTTTTAAAGGCAAGTGAACATTTTAAGTGTATGAACGGTACATTTCTATAGAAATCACCTACAACCAACCTGTTTGGTGCACATTACTTTTCTCATTTGGCCTTTTCTACCCATCTTGAATCAGCTTTGGTTTCTGCCATTACACGTACTTGTATTCTTAAAAAGAGAATTTTTCGAGTGCGAGGCACCTTTAAAGTTTTTGACATAGATGAATATACAATGTAACATATAGGTTCACGTGGTTTCAGTACTTTCTGCTCAGACATTGTATACATACCAAGAAATCTACTAAATTTCTATACATACTACTATGTGATTGGGAACTCATTTTTGTACGTTGACTTGAGATTGTTATACGAACCCATAAACTTTAAATCATCAGTCGAGTCCGACTGAGTTTTGAAGTAACTTCTTGTCAAAAGTTAAAGAGTATAAGATCTGTTAAAGAAGGTACTCGTCAAAAAGGAATAAGAGTGATGTTGAAGTGCTACCAAAATTTGAGGTGAGATGTAACATTTGACGAGATGCCATTTCTATAGTTAGCCAAACCTCCGAATCCCATGTCAGAGACCTCTTCTTTTTCGTTAATATTTTCTATCTTTACTAAAACCAGAAAATTTGGATTTTTCATATCTGTTACCCGTATTGGAGTTTCGATTTTATTTTATACTCGGTGCTTGAATACGATACCTCCTTGGTACATCTTATCTTATATTACTTCACTAGCAAATGATCAAATTGGAATTAGGACAGCTAAAAAGGAGGAGGGGGGAGCAGTTGGCCCAACCCTCTGGACCCTAACAATCCCAACAAAATTAGTTTCTAATTCTCTCAAAGACCCAACGTCCATGCCCCATGGCTTTTTGTTTTAAAATTTTGAAATAATATTTGAAAAGTCATTTTTAAAATATAAATAGATGTTTGCTTTAACAAAATTTGAACCACTAGTTCAACTTCAAACTCCAAACTCGAAATATGAAATTCAAAATTTAAGAGACAAGTTTTAAGAGTATTGTCAAGTTCTCATTCACAAAATACGTTATTTCAACTAAACTTCAAATAGTCCATTTATAGAAATGCAATGTTGAATTTGAAGACTCGATCGATCCCAAATAAGTTGGTATTATCATCAACGTGTGATTCAAGTGAAATATAATTTGAAAGGAGAAATAAAGCAAAGACCTCACCTTAAGAAATGATCATTAAAGAAGAATTTATTGACTTTGACAATAATTCCAAAGATAACAATGTGGGATTTGACATCTAAATTGTTGTTAGATTGTCTCACTCAGTCGTTATATGAGCGCCCATTATCGTAATTTTTGCACTGCTCCTAGTCCTATATCACCTTGTATAAGTGCCTTCGTCATATTCATAAATATAATTTGAATTATAATATCACGAGTTAGAATTTAAATCGTTGCAAATTGCAATTTTAAGATCAGTGAACTTTCTTTTCCTTATTTTGTTATGATTTCAAGTTAGTGATCTAAAATTGCATCTTTATAATCAGAAAACATGAATGGAAGAAGCAAAAAATAAAATAAAATAATAGACACACAAATCAAATTGAGATTGTTTGCAACAAATTTTAAACATATAGAAAATAAATAAATCATACAAATAAAATATGAAGAAACGTGATTTTATTCATCAAAATTGTGAGTACAAATCTGTTGCTCCTTTGATTCTACTCTCTAAGATGATTCCGTTAGTAGCGTATCTCGAACTAGAATGATTTAGATTTGATCTCTCTATATGAATAATCTATTAATTTGTGGAGTATTCGAGATTTTGATCTCTTTGTGGATTTTTCGAGATGCCTTTTAAGGAAATTTAATATCCTTTATATAGGCATAAACTTGATTTTAGGGTTGACTAGCCTCCAAGAATCATTATTTGAGTTGAACACAATTTGTAGAGTTTCAACTCGAATTGAACGCATCTTGAGTTCCACAAAATTTCAATGTCTACAGAGATAAAGTAATAAGTATTTTTTTATTTTTAATTAGAGATCTGAATTTCAGTTCTTTTGATATAAAAATACCTTTATAAAAAAATTTCGAATTTGATTCGATCATGCTCTAATACGAATATAATATGATAATCTTTTTTTAAAAAAATGATAACACTTTTATTGAGGTCGGCTTGTGGCGGGACCCCCAGTGACCTTTACACCATTTTGATGAATTGTTAGGTGAATACATTTTGTAAGTTTATACGAGAAAGACTATCCCTCATTCCTAGACCCTAAACAGAGTTTCAATTTTTTATTTTTTATTTTTTTTGTTATATTTGAAAGAAGTCTATTTATAATCATTTTTAAAAATAAATATTTGTGTGGGTTCTTTTTTCTTTTATTTTGTTCCCTTGTGGTGGGGCTGGGGGACGACCTTCACATGTCTTTGGTTTTTCTATAAAATTCTTTCGAATAGTGTCACTTTATTCTAGCTAATTATGAGACCAATCTAATATATATATATATATATATATATATATATATAATATATATATATATATATATATATATTATATATATATATTATCTTGAATCTTTTTATCTATATTATCATTACTCCTAACAAAAAGAGAGTTCATATATACTTTATATATGCAATTCCCCCAAGTTGTTCGAAAAGTGATCTTCCTACTCCCAAAAAAGTACCCCTCAAATAATGATTACTTTATATATATATAAAAGTTTGATCGAATATGTAATAATAATTAGCGAATTTTTGTTTTATTTTAATTTATAGGTTTGGATTGTATAGAAGTTTGATCAAATATGCTATAGTAATTGAAAATTTTTTATGGCTCACATATTTATTCTTTTCATATGATTGTAGGGGTAGGGATGTGGAGGTGTATGAAAGTTTTATCGAACATATTATAGTAATTAGCAAATTTTGATGATTTATGCTTTTATTCTTTTCATATATATGATTGTGAATCATTTTATTTTTTTATTCATGGTGTTGAGACTTTAGATAGAGGAGGGACTATAAAAGTTTGATCGAACATACTATCGTAATTAATAAATTTTGATGACTCATACGTTTATTATGATCGTGATTCTTTTTATCTTATTTATTCATAGTGTTAAAACTTTAGGTCGAAGAGGGTTTTTAAAGTTTGATCGAAGATGCTAAAATAATTAGAAAATTTTGATGACTCATATTTTTATTCTTTCATATGATCTTAACTCCTTTTTATTCATTTTTAATAATTCATGGCGTTGGGACTTTAGGGGTGTTAAATGAGTACTAATTAGACATTAGTGAAAATGGTCAAACATATATTTGATTATACATGACTTGTTCTCTACGCATTTCACATCATGTAATATAATGTTTCAACCTCATGTTTTTCATCAGGCAAAACAAGAATATCTTAACTAACATAATTCATTTCACCAACCTAATTCTTCAAGGCTAGAAAACAAAGAGATAAAAGTAACCACTTTTTCAAGGCATTAGGTATAATGTATGTCAAACTGAAATTATGTGACATCTCCTTTACAACTATATATGCACCCCATTACAAATATATTAAGTGACCTACTCCATATGCATTCTCCTATATAAGAAAATCAAATTAAAGCCATTCTTCACTCAAAATTAAGAATATCAAACTCTCTTATCTTTTAAATTCATCAAAAAAAAATAAAAATGGGAAAACTTTTGGCTGTGACTTTTTTGTTCATGTGTTGTGTTGTTCCAAGTTTGGCCAAAGTTTATTCTGTTGGAGACTCATCTGGATGGGGACTTGGTGTGGATTATACCACTTGGGCTAGTGGAATCACTCTTAATGTTGGTGATTCACTTGGTAAGTTTTCTCACCCATATATACACATTTTTTTTACTTAGCAAATCTAGAAATTATCATATCATATGAAAATATCAGGTAATCGTAACAAACTCCCTTTATTCTAATTTATGTGACATCATATATATATATATACATAGTTGATAAAATTTAAAAAAGAAAAAAAAATTAAACTTATCATTTAAAACAAACCTTAGACAATAGACATACTATAGAAATTCGCCATTTTGTCTGAACGTCGTTGAGATAACGCATAAAAAGCTATAAATTTTCGTGGAGATATGAGAAATTTAAAGTTAATTAAATTGCTTCTAAATATAGAAAAATAGTATTCTTTCTGTTATATAAGTTTATATGTCTAAGTAATTTGATAAATATAGAAAAATAGTATTCTTTCTGTTATATAAGTTTATATGTCTAAGTAATTTGAGAAAAAAAGAGTATTTTTTACGTGAAATTAAACTCGTAATTAGTAAATAATACTTTTATTTATTTTTGTAGTTTTCAACTATCCAAGTGGTCACACGGTAGATGAAGTAAGTTCTAGTGACTACTCTTCATGCACTACCGGTAATTCCATAACGTCCGACAGTAGCGGCGCCACCACTATCCCTCTCAAGACCGCCGGCACTCATTACTTCATTTGCGGCATAACGGGCCACTGCAGCGGCGGCATGAAGCTAGCCGTCACCGTGGCAGCAGCCGGAGGAAGTGGTGGTGCTACCACACCATCAACCGGCACCACCACACCAACAACCGGGACCACCGCTCCTAAGACTGAAACTACTAATACTACACATCCATCTGCATCAGTAACTTTGTCACCATTTATTCCTTTGTTAATTTCCGGTGTGGTTGCAATATTTAGTTATTTTGTTACTATTTAATAAGCTTAGCCAGGATAGAGGCAGTGCCACGTTGTGACCATTTTTTATTTCCCTTTTGCTTTGTTGATTTTATTTATGTTTACTGCTTTTTACTATTTGATTTGCTATTTGTAAGTTGTTGGGTTGATACATGTCTTGTTTTCATTTGTGATTTATTGGCATGTCATGATGACTCTTTTGGTAAAGTACTCCCTCCCTCTTTTCATTCACTTATTGTTTCATATTAAAAATAAATTTTTTATTTTATTCGTTCGTTTTAGTTTATTTTAAACATCGATTCAAACAAGAGGAGTACGTTTTGTTAATGTGCTTTGAATGATTAACATTTCAGAGTTACTGAATTGATGTACACATTAAACTATTCATATAGCTGATTGACCTCACAATTCAGACACAACAAAGCGATAATAAGAAAATCTAATTATATTTTCTCATTTTACTTTAGTATTGAATAACTATATAAAATTTGTAATAGTAGTCAAATTTAGAGAATCATTCATAAGATTAGTTTAGTATAATATGAAAAGAAGGGAGTATCTGATGCATGATTATGATTTTTGATGGTCCGTCAAAACATTTTTACATGATCTAATCAAATTAAGCCACCATAAATTAAGTCCACGTCATAGTTCTAACTTCTAAGCCCAAGATTGTATTAAATTGATCCAATATCGAAGCCACAATGTATCAAGAGACATAACATGCCTTAGTAAAACCCAAGCCCAAACATTGTGTCTCTTAGTCAAAATGAAGGCCCATTGAAGATGTACATAAACAAGGAAAAATGAATTTTAGTCCCATCAATACGGCATTATGTGGCATATGAAAATTGTATTGTTGCTATATATCTCTCTTATATTTTCATATTTCAATTCTTTTCCATTTCAAAATTTGTCACTCTCTTCTTCTTTTTTCGTAAAGATATTCACACAATACCTTTTATTAAAATATGAGTCTTTATCCGTTTTTAATATTTGTTTTATAATTTTATTTTTATTTAAATTGTTCAAATTGTTGTTTGTAGTTGAAATCACGTTTTGAGTTTGATAAACTCTAAATCACTCTACAATGACAAAATCTAAGAGAATAACTAGAGGTATCCAACTTAATCAATAATGTTCTATTTTTCAAATATTACAATTTTCTACTTAGAACACAAATGACAATAATTTTATATTTCAATGTGTTTATTTTGTATTTCAATATCACTTTATATACAAACAAGTTCTATTTTTTTTTATTTTGTATTCATCACAATTGTATATCAACAAATTTTGTATTTTATGTGCTCACTTTACCATTTAGAATTAAAATTGGTATTTTACTTTCATAGTGAAACTAAAATTGTATCCAGATCAAAATTGTATTACATAACTGTCAAATATATATTTCTTTTATTTGGATTATAAAAATTTTACGGATTGTATTCCAATATAATCTAATCATTACATATGAATATGATTAAAGAAAAGTACATGATTCTAGAAAAAGAATAACATGCATAGTTAAAAAACTACAATCAGTTGAGGTTGATACAATATTCTAAAAAATGCAAATTTAAAAAACGCGATTTAGTTGAATTCATTTCAAGTATTATCAATGAAAATTTTAAAATCGATACTAGAAATTTGATGAACAATTGGAACGAGTTCTTCGTGTTTATTTTCTTGAATTTGTATTATTTTTGTAACTAATGAGACTTTTAAGCAATTATTTTTTTAAAAAAGAAAATTGTCTATCCTAAATTTCTCCTTTTTGTTAGTTAATAATTATATTCTTTAAATTAAAAAAAATAATAAAAACTTAAATAAAATACATAATAAATTAAAACTTTGACATTTTTTAAATATTAAAAGTGTTAGACAATAGTTCCTATTAAATATTAAAATATTGCATTTTAAAAAAATTCCCTTATTTTAAGATACCAATCGAATAAAGAAAAGTTTGTTTGCAACAATTAAAATGTTACTAGTACTTATCTAGAGTTTGAGATAAATATTTGTTACTTTCTAGTTTTCTGGTATTTATCCCTAGAGTAAAAAAGTTATTTTTAATAAAAAATATTTTCCAACTCCGTTCATAGACTTTCATACACAACGCACACTAAGTAGTTGATATTTTCACGTCTCAAAATTACAACTAAACGTGTAATTACCATTCACTAATTGATGCAACGAAAAATCAATCAAAATAATAGGGAATTTGAACATACAAAACACACATGGTAGTACTTCACTGTTTATTGTTATTTAATTACTTATGTTACTAATACTTTAATTTCAGTATTATCTTTACACTAATACAAAATATTTAGTTTTAATGGGAAAAAAATCTTAAAATGTCAAATAATTATAAAGTTGGAGGGACCAGTAATGTCTCATCCGCCGTACTTGATGGTCTGTCATTTTTGTCAGATACCAAACAAAATGGAAATAATCATATCAATAAACAACTTTAGCTTTACTTACTCCTAGGTATGTAGAACGTGATTCCGGCCTACACAACCACATGCCGCACTATAACCAAAAGAAGTTGCAGCTGTCAAAACACGTGTCTATCTAGCAATTTCTAATGCTTTTTTTTTTTCAATCAAATTTAATTAAACATCATAAATAAACAAAGAATTTATAATAGGCGTAATAATAGTAATAACAATGGTGATGATAATTAATAAACAATAACCATAAGTAAAAATCAAATCAATAGCATGTACGTAATCGTCACCGTCACCCAAAGGTAAAAGAAAAAGTAGCAAAACGAATCATAAACATCAACGAGTAAGATGAACTAAAAATATAAAAATCCTAAAAATCATAAACATCTCTCTCCAGCAAATCCAAATGCAAATATCTCCTCAGATCTAAAACAGCAAAGACGCAGCGAAGATAGCTACGACGGCAGATCCAGCAACAGCGACTCTGTTCAAGGATGCAGCATTTGGAGAGGAAGTTGGAGAACCGCTTGGTGTAGCACCGATGGACGGAGCAAGAGCACCGCCGGCGGAAGGAGCAGAAGCCGGAGTCTCAACGGTTGGTGGAGCTGGTGGAGATGAAACTGGAGAATCAGAAGGGGAACTTGCAGCAGGAGATACTGAAGGAGCAGATACTGGGGTAACAACAGGAGTTGGAGGTTTTGCTACCGGTACCGGAGACGGTTTTGGTGAAGCTACCGGAGAAGCTCCCGGAGCTTGACCGAAAGCAGATCCGGCGACCAAAGCGAACATGAAAGCAACAACGATAATCTTCGTGTAAGCCATTGTCTTCTCTTTCTCTCTCTAGAACTTTTCTGTATATTGTGATTTTAGTTTTTTTGTAGAGAGAGAAAGTGTATTGTATTTTTGTAGAAGAAGAGTTGTAGAGACGAAGAACACCGCCACAGGGAATGGAGTATATATAGGAGGGAAGTGAAAACAAATGAAAATGAAAATGTTCACGTCTTTTGTTTCGGTGCAAAGAAATCAGGAGCGTACACGTGTATAGTTAGATGATCGAACAGATGAAGAGTTGCGAAACACTAAGGACCGTTTGATCAATTAATTATTCGCATCAATTATGGTTACCGTTATGATTGGCACGTTCTAAGGTGGAATTAAAAACTTTTTTTTTTGTGTTGCCCACCTGGTTTGTGGGACCATACAACGTTTGAGGGCTAATAATAGTCAACAGAGTAAACCACTTCAATACAGTAATTAAAAATAAGTATAATACGCATAAAATGTCATATAAAAGTGTAAGTTGATACATATAATATACATAAAATGTCACGTAGAAGTATGAGTTGATACGTAAGGATATTGCACATTCTATTAGAGTAGAGTGAAGAAAATGAAAGTTTCTGTTCGATGGATTGTGTGATAAATTGCACCATTAAACTATAGATGCAAGTTATATAAAGTGGCGATCAAACAAGCTATGTATTGAATGAGTACGGAGTTGATTGGTCAAGAAATTGTATGTGCGAAAGATAAAAATTATCAAAAATGAAGATGTTATAATGGATGTGTGGACGGACATACTAGGTTAGATAAAACTAGGTAGAAACGAGATTATGATGGTTCGGACATGTGAAAAGACAATAAAAACACACCATAATAAAAAAAGTAAAAGATCGATTATAATAAATAAAAAATAATATAAAAATAACCCCGAAATAATATTAAAAAAAAAATTAAACTAACGGTAAATATTTTTAAGTGGGTCAAAAAGCAAAACCACCAAATAACATGGACGAAGGTAAAATTGTTTGCTAATTAAAGGTTAGTAGCAATTATTAGCATTAACTTTACATAAAAGTTAAATTATATACATTGAGATAAGCTCTCCCAGAAATTGTGAGCGTGAATTGTATCTGAAGGCGTAGTCTATTGGCTATTATCAATGAAATGACTAATTAAAATTACGAGATTTTAAATTTGAATATCTCAAAATACCAGTTAATTTTTTTTTATTATTTAAGTCTTATTAGATAATATTACTTTGATCGAGTCTTAATAAATAATATTACTTAATATTTATATATTTTGGTGGAATATAGCATAATACCTGTAAAATCAATTGGGCCATGTATGAGTTGGCTTGAATCGAATAATAATATGGTTATTATTTCTTTAGTTTTTAAAAGATTGACCTAATTTGATTTGTAACGGAATTTAAGAAAATAAAAGACTTTTTAATCTTGTGGTTTAAAATTAAAGTTATGTCAGATGTATCAAAATATTCTTTAATTTTGTGGTCTTAAACATGCCACTTGAAAAGTTAAAGTTAAAGTGCTATTAAAAAAAGAAATGAAATAAATTAAAAAGGAAATAGGGACATTTTTCTAAAACAGACTGAGTATTACTTTAAAAACTATAAGTGAGTAATTATTTTATTTTTAAAAAAATGGGTCGGAACAAGAACATAGTCATTATGAACTGCCATAATCATGAAGAATAATTGCTCACAAAAATCACAAACCAGAGCCCAAAAAGAAAAAATGTAAGATACTTTTCTATTTTAAAAAAGTTCATTTGTGTTATAAAATTGGACAAATAAAAACGATTATGTCCAACTTTTAGAATTATTAATAGTTTAAATTTGTAATTAACGTCTTAAAATGATATTTCAGTAACATATAATTTAGTGTCAGTCACAATCAGAGACTGAACCTTTTTGGAAAACAAGACAGGCTAAGGGACAGCTGTTATTTAATGGGATAAGAGTAAAGGAAAAGAAAATATTAAAGTAGTATGTTGTAAACGTGTAAGTACATTATAATTTATTTGTTAACTGGCCCTAGAACGTGCAGCTTCTTTCCCATTCAGATTCTTTTTTTTTTCTTCTTTACAAATTACTCTTTGCCCGGAATAAACGGTTTGATTTTCATTTTATTGAAAATAATTTCCACGTTTATGAGTTTCTATACTAATATTAAATTAATATATTAGTCGATTAAAGAATGACAAAAGTTTTATATTGGTGGTTAATGAGTGGCTGAATTAGGTGGACAATCCCCCTCTCTTTGAGTTATCTTTTCGGATGATATCAGAGCAGGGTCTGTCTCACTCGTTATTGAAGGGACTAGATGTTAAACACTGAGCGTGAAGTGTTAAAAATGACAAAAATCTCATATCGCTAATTACTGAGATGTGTAAATTCCTTATAAGGTTTACAAAAATTTCTTCCCTTTAGCTAACTTTTAGAGTGTGAATTAAACACGTAAGATCTAATTTCACATCATCCTGAGTAATATTTTTAGAATTCAGAAATTTATTTTAATGTATGACATAGTAATAACTTTTTATCTATCATGTAAATCTAATCAAATTTTCTGACCATTAAATATTATTCTACAAGAAAAAGATAACATATTCTGATAAAATTTTAAATGACATATTCTAATAAATTCTTACCAAAATGATTTTTTTTTTTTGGGTGTTTCTTTCCTTCTTAAGCAAGAAAGTATTTAATTTCTTGTTTTTTTTTTCATTTCACACATCACAAGAAAATATTTTGTTTTGACTGTTGTTTGTCATTCCAAAAGATATAATCCAAAGGAAAAAGTAATTTGCACGACAAATTAATACACGAAATTAGAGACGTGGTTCCAAAAACCCAAATTTTATGTGATTTACCAAGTTTTCTTCTGTTTGGTCAACAACGTCGTATTCCCGCGTAGGATCCAACAATTTCTTTTTAAAAAAAACGTGTTTTGTTTTCATTTTTTGTCTTGTGGTTAATTACAATACACAATAAACAACAAATATTGTTTGCTTTAAAGGGAGAATACCCTACGCATCTCTAGAAAACGGTTGCTCTTCATCACCACAAATAGTACTTTCTACGTCTCAAATTATTTATGATTTTTATTTTTTATATGCTTTTTAAGAAAAAAATATAATTTGCTTCAAAATAATAGCGATGTTTCCTTTTTTGAGGGGTCAAATTTTAACTAACTTTCACAGTTAAATTTGATATATTTAAAAATTATATAAAAAATATTATAGATTTGTAATTTTTATCATATTATGGTAATAAAAAGAATATGTGACAATGTTCTTGCTTTGTCTGCTAATAGTGTTTATACAGCAAACACAAGAAAAATTGGTGTATGTGTAAATAAAATGATCATAAAATTTAATTTTCAACTCTTTTTTCTTTTGGCTATTCGAAATATTTTATTTTGATCCAAATGAATGAAACTTCTAATAAAAAAATGGAGAAATTTGTGGTGAGTGAGTTTATGATAACCTGCTACATTTTCTTTTAACTTGTAAGGTAACTTAAATCACCCTTCAAGATAAAGATAGAGTAGAGGTTATTTTTATGAATTTGTAAAAACACATTATTGCTATATAAGTTATAACTACGCAAAATTAAGAAAGTATATATTTATTGCACGTTTTGCCCAATGGGTTGATTTTTAACTTTTTTAAATATAAATAAATTGGTTTTAATTTTTACCCTTTAGCAATTAAACTTACAAACCATGAAATAGTTTTTTAAGAAATCCAAATTACGTTGATGGATACAATTTATAAAATATTATACTTCAAAAATATAAATCTATATCTCAAAAAAGTCATTTGTCACGAGGGGCAGAAGTGCAAATCACATTTTATTTGGTCCTAATTATTAAAGGTACGAGATGGACACCAAAATTATGGAAGTGAATCTAAAAGTGTGTGTAAAATTCCCTTCTATTTATTCATTATATCAAAAAAAAAATATTTTTATTTAACATTTGCATATTAAGAGAGAAACATATATTTTTTGATGTTTTATTTTTCAAGATTCAAAACAATACATTAATTAATATAAATTGATGGTAAAATATTTATTATAGACATCGAATTTTCGTGAAACTCTACAAGATAAACTCAATTCTATTAGACTTCTTAGATGCTATTCTACCATATACCATAGATATGTTTATATAAAAGAGAATATATAATATATTCTCTTTGCGAAGACATCTTGAAATTAATTTCAAAAATTTTAAAAATATTTATAAAGAGATTAAAATGTGACAGAACTCTTCTTGACAATCAAATATGTCAGGAAGATCCACAAATTTTTTGATGGAAATTAAATAAATCTTAAGTAGGTCCATATCATATTTGTTCGAAAAATACGCCACAACAATTCTTGAATCACGAAAAATCTCATGATAAAAGAATTAAAAAAAATAAAGGAATAAAGAGATGTGTGTCCCCAATATTCTACCAATAAAATTATATTTCTTCATATTTTATTTGTTATTGAAATTTATATTTTTATCACAATAAAAATTGTTGAAAACTTCATATTAATTATTCAATGTTCCGTTGAGAAATATACAAACGATACACTAGAAAATAAACATGTATAAGTAAATGGAGGAAATAGATTACAAATTGTGTAAGGAATTAATAATCAGCGCTTCAATTTCAAGGAAATTAGACACCGTTTTGAACAGATCAAAATATAAATCAAATCAAAAGAAAAAAAAATTGCCATTGCCTTTGATATATACATGAACCTTTGGATCTCTTTTGACTTGAGAAAAGTATTAATATAGTAATTATAAAAGGGTTCGAAAATTTATTTTACGTAACAAGTTCAACTTCTATGTGATATAAGTATATATCGGTTAATTCTCATTGATGATTTTTTTGGATTTCGTCACTTTCAAGTATTGGGATAGATAAAATGAGACAACGTTACGTTAAAAACTTGTCTAATCATAGGAATTTATACTCTTCAACTATTTTATCGTATAATATTAAGTATCCACCAATATAAGTATATTAGCTAACTTTGTTCACTAAAACTTGTCTAATTATAGGAATTTGCAGGACAAGTTATACTTGTTGTTTATCTTGTATTTCAAACATACTTAGAACAAAACTTTGAACATCTTTGTAAGACAACAAAGTTTAAGAACATTTTCACAACTAGAAAATTAAAGCTAGTAGCAAAACTAGAATCAGAAATAGATTTTTAAAAAAATATTCGAAATATTTTTCTTAATGAAGAATTGTTGTTAATATGTGTCTAAAGAATCTTACTGATTTCAACAAACTTTACAGAAATACAAAGTTACCAAGTTTAATGAACCAGTGAAGAACAAAAGAATAGAAGAACTGAAATTAATTCACAAATCTAAAATTTGTAAAATACGTAGCAGAATCTGAAAAAAATTTAATAGGAAAAAGATCAAGTCCACTAAACTCACAGTGTCCCATTAAGAAAATTATTCCCCTCTAGTATTCAAGGTTTGATTTGGAATATGACCTCTCAGGGTAAAATGATCTCAATCACCAGAGTAAAGATACCAAAAACTCCGGTGTCAGCGAACCACTCAACGACAGTAAAGTACACTTAGAATACTAGATTTAGTAGTTGAAGAAGAAGTCCATGAATCCTATATTAAAATGAGAGGAAATCCCTCAATTTATAAAAAACAAAGGGTAGTGTGAAAAAGTTCTTATTGTGCCTTACCGGAAAGGTCACAAACCTTTGGAAAAATCACAAATTTCCATAAAAGTCACAACATTTCATAAAAGTTGCAACTTTTCATAAAAGTCCCCACATTTCATAAAAGTCGCAACTTTTCATAAAAGTCGCATCATTTCATAAAAGTCACAACTCTTCATAAAAGTCGCAACTCTTCATTTTCCATTCGCACCTTTTTAAAATTCAACAATACTCCTCAACTATTTTATCTTATAATATTAATTATTCACCAATATAAATATATTAGCTAACTTTGTTCACTAAAACTTAATGTTAGGTCGCATTTTTGGATGTTTTGAAGGATGAATTAATTTTTAGTGCATGACACCAATGATACTTCTTTTTGCTAGTAAAATTAGACACTAAGAGAAATTACTTTTAGTTCTTTAGGCATGAGCCTTAAAAGGATATTTGATTAATCTCTAATTTTACTAACATAATGACATAACCATCCTTGACCACAAATGCTCCAAATAATGACATTTATTTCTTGATACAGACCCATGACATTAATATTATAATCTTAATTATCTTAACGTGTGGAATATAGAGTTACCTAAAATTATTGTCCATCAAAGTCAAATGTACAACAGACCATAGTACCAACTCATGAAGGCTCTAGTTACCTAGCTAGTGCTACTTCAACGTTTGAATATTTCTCCAAAGGTATAATAAGTAAATGTATATTTTCATTTGATTAAAATTAATATTTACGTTTTTGATTTTAGATATTCACAAGTAAATTTGATTTAAATTGTATAAAATTAGACAGATCGTTCTACATTTTAATTTTGTATTCGACATAGCATTCTATGTGTATTATATCAGTAGGACAAATATGTCTAATATTTACTTATCTAATTTTATACAAATTTAAATATTTGCTTTTGCATATACAAATTTGAAAAACCTAAATATTTGTTGAAGCCAATTTATATTCCCTCGTGTTCTGAATGCCTATTTATTCAGCACCCAAAAATAAAAAGGAAAAAGATTACCAAGGTAAAGTAGGCAAGTATATTAACTTTATTTTTTAACCAAACTTGTGTGACACATGTCCTCGACTTTACTTTAACATAAAATGTTCTAAGAATATATACCGTGTATTATTAAAATAAACTATAGTACTAATTTTCACAATATATTCTATTAGTTCATAATTATTTATATTTATATTGACTTGACATACTATTTAAAAAGTAATAAATAAAATAATAATTTTACCACTATATCAACCCTAATCATTACTATAGTCATCTCATGTTGAGAATGAATTAAAAATAATTTAAAGAAACATTAATAATAAGGATATAATTAGGTATAAAATAATAAATTATGTCTTTATTTTTTAAATTAGATTGAAAATGAATATGAATATCTGGATTTAATATAATAGATAAGTAAAAATACACCGAGCCACATAGAGGTAGTATATATATAGGCAAGGTTCATCTTTTACATGGTTCATAATATATAGTTAGAAATGCGTTTTTGGTTATTAATTTTTTTTTTCTAATTTATTAGCAACAATATTCCAGTTCTTCAACCACCTATCTCCTAGCATATAGAAAAGAAAATGGAAAAAGTTAAAAGAATAAAAGTTGGACTTTATTTTTAAGGTTGAAAATACTGTGTATTCATTTTCATTAATTATAAAGCTTTAAATTATAATTTCATAAACTAAACCCCTCTGATCGGCCCTTATAGCAAACAACTAATTATTCTAAAAAAAGTTATAACAGTAATAAGTCAGTAACTTATAACTCACTTTGGATATAGTATGAAAATTAGATGTCTAATTAGGCCTTCGATGAAAAGGCTGGAAATAATCACGCATGCAAAAAAGGGTATAATTTTCCAACATGGTCCAGCAAAAAACAACGTAATTAGCCTCCATAGACATTAAAAAAATTTAGAATTTTACTAGACGTGTTTAACTCGAGTTGGACTCTACAAGGTGTTTTGAATTTCAATTAGAATTTTGAAAGCTATTAAGTAAAAAAAAAATACAATATTTCTTTGAAAAGACATTTTGAATATTTCGCATATTCATGGAATATTCATAAAGACATCAAATCTAAATAATCTAGTTCGAAAAATACTGTCAGAAATACGTCACTAATGGTCTCGAATCTCAGTAGAATATCTTACTGAAATTAGAATCAAGGAAGGAACATATTTGTACTTATACGCTACTGATGACCATCAAATCTTAGTGAGAGTAGCCTCGAATCTTAGTTTAAGTAGATCAAGGGAGAAATAAATTTGTACTCACAATCTTGATTAATAAAATTATGTTTCTTCGTATTTTATCTGGAATTACAATTTATTTTCTATTATTTTAAAATTTATTGTAAATAGTCTCATTTCCGTCATTTGCCAATATCACCATTGACCAATCATAAGTAATATAATCGCTACTAGAAAAATAGTTTTTTCGTCCACCACCACGTATCAATACAAAATTTATGTCGAAAAAAAAGATTTTTCTATTCACTTATCATCGAATCAATACACCTTCATAGTTTTTTCCATGGAAACATCACTATTTTTTATTTTCTCATAAATTTAATTAAAATATTTAGGTAAATAGCTGGTGAGCATTTTCCAGTGGAAAATAAGTGTCTTTTAATAGCAAATTTAGCCTAAGTCAAGTCAAGCTATACCAGGTTTTCTTAATATTCATTAACCATCATTAATCATGGTCAAAAGTATCTTTAATTTTGATGCTAAAATAATGAAAAGATGTCGTAGAGATAATGTCTTCATTAGGAGAAACTGAAATTAGGAAAATTTGATACAAGAAAAAGGCGTAACAATTAAGGGGTATGGGTCAGAAAGTGAATTATTCATGTATTAATGTCAATATAATTAATATCATATTTTATAATAATTAACTGTTTTGTATCAAAATTCAGCACATTAAATACATGTGTTTAGTTATTATTAACAATCTGCCATAATTAAATTACGTATAAATTGAGTCAAGTTATATAATAATATTTGGGATAATGCACCAGTATCTTTCAATCTATGTTCGAAATTTCATAGATACATTTATATTATACTAAGGTCCTATTATCCCCTGAACTTATTTTATTAATAATTTTTTATCCCTTTTCGGCTTACGTGACACTCACTATCTTGTGAACTTAACGCTGGTTGACTTTTTTTTCAAGCTAGTGCTATGTAGGCCGAAAAGGAATAAAAAATTACTTTCAAAGAGATAAAACGACCTTAATATAATATAAGTGTGTCAGCTTGAAGATATATGTCTAGTGAATAATTGTGTATTTTCCCATAATATTTTATGCAAAGTTAAGACACTTTACATAATTTTCTTCTTCCATTAAAAAAAAAAGTTATTCTATGCACCCCACAAGCAGCTTGCATGTTCCCACCTCCATTGTTTAGTGACAAGAAGAATGAGCAAAGCATGTGCAATCAGATGATCAGTGATTAATCCTAACATGCTATCCAACACAAAACCAGCAAATAGTACATTTGTCATGATGATAGTGGGGTCTCAGACAATTTTGTGTATCAATTAAAATTTGTTACTTTAAGCTCAAACTATATATAAAATGATCATCACCTTTATGTAAGCTATTGCCTCACCACTAAAGTCCAGTCCTAGACAAACAAATCTTGTTTAATGGTTTGGAATAATAATGATAAAAATTATCACCCTCTTCTGTGAGGTGTTTATATTTCATTTTTAATTACCATAACTACCTGAATATATGAGTTGGTTTTCATACTCTCTGTGTCTATGGTATATACTATATAGGTACTTCTTTCACCAAGAATGGAAACTATGGAAACAAAATTCCAAAGATATTTGCTTTATCTAGTTGGGATGTCATTCCAATTAAAGGATAGATGTACATTCATAAGAAACATAACATGTTAAAGCCAAACTATTATTGAGCCACTTTTAACTTTCTAGGGCAGCTGTTATTACAGAAATATATGGAAGCAGATTTCATGTAAAAGGAAAAATAAGAAAAGCCTTAATACAAACACTTGTTTCAATGAAACAGATGAATACACAATAAAAGTGTTCATATTAGACACTTTCACTTTAAATTTTGTAAATTTTGAGTGAGCGTCCTTAAAAACTAAGGTCAATTTCAATTGGGGCTAATAAATCTACTAGAAGAAAATGATGTATTTTATGAAATTAACTACATGCACATAAATTTTTAAAAAAAATTGAATTGAAGTGTCTAATACAAACATTTTAGTATGTATTCAGGTGCTCAAATACAGCAGGGAATGTGGTCACAAATTAAGGTGTAGGTAAACTACATGAAACATAACCTCAAAAACATCATGATCAGTTGATTGGGTAACAAGGCAGAAGCTTTGACCTTTTTAAACAAACAAAAAAAAGAAGTCCAGCAAATTAATGAATGTTGCTATTCAGACAACAATTGGTTCGTATTCCACAAATATAAATACCACAACAATTGCTCCTAAAACCATATACACATTGTTTTTGTTTCCATAAAACAAACCAAAAAGGCAAAAAGCTAAAGTGTTTCACAACTTCTTTTTGACAATCTTTGAACGTTCAACTTCTTTTCTCAATTACACCAATCAAATATTCAAAACTTAGTTCTCCAAGCTCCGAATTAAAATGGAGCCTTAAAAACACCAATACTCAGCTGATGAGATGTTCAGATAGCAGTAGAATAGATACACGGTGGAAATAAATGCGACACTTCAGCAACATCTTCGTCTAGTTCCTCATTATGCCAAAGCCTTAATTTCATATTACAGAATACAAACATCTGATTTTTTTCATCTTTCTATTCCATTCATATATTCTGTGCAAGATTGGAATCCAAGGCTGTGTTGTTTGACTAGTTTGTGAGCATAGCTACATCTATGAATACACATGGTTTTCTCTTCTACAAAATAATAGAATTCCTTAGCATAATACCTGCATTGATCAATTCTTGCAAATAGAAAACACCACCTGCAAGTGAAACAAGAGGAAATAAGTGCTAAGATCCGACTTCTGAACAGGAAAAATTCTGCAAGGACACTATTTGCACACTGAACCATAAGGATACATACATCCTATTCTTTGATCAATTTCAAAATTAAGGAAAACAAGGTTCTACTGATTTAACACCTACCAACCATATACGGTACATAAGGTTCTACTGTATTACATCCAAATCAAAACAGCTACTTACAAGAAAAAACAGACCATCCATTCAGTAAACCCCATCCAATTGATGCAACGAGAAGTCAGATCCTAGTTTTGAGACATCAGGAAAGAGTCAATGGAATGTAACGAGCAGACGTACTTTCAACAAATTGATGAATCATAATCATGAAAGAAAAAGTGATGCAAATAAGGAACATATAACCTCCAGATTCATCTTAATAAAGAGCATAAATATTTCTCAGGGTTTGAACTCCTCTGAGATTTATTTTTTTTTACTTTTTTGGGCAAGACAGCTCTCTGCTCTGGTAAGACTGGCTCATTAAGCCTAGAGTGACAAGTGAGCATCTGCAGGCAACTTTCAGCTTCACACTAGTCTCACCAGCAATGACACTAAAGCTTCTATGCATTTATTTTAGAAAGATAAAAGTTACTAAAGTCTCTATACACGATAAAACTTCTAGGTTTATGAAAATTAAAAACTTCCAACACGGAAGCACCTCAAAATTCTTGAAGAGTTCATGAAAACTTATGCATGTTAGAGAAGGCAAGATGAGGGAAAGAGAAAGAGGACAAAGAACAAAACAAGTAAAACGGGAATGCTAAGCTTAGCAATATGCAGAATTTGGCCTCATATCCCAAACACTTTTACTTCGTTGACAGGAGGCTTATATGTTGCAAACTGAGACAATACATGACTTAAAGCAATTTGTAGCTTTAAGATATGATACAAGTAACTGCCAGCTTCGCTTTCCAAAAAGCTGTCAAGCTTTTTTTGCTTCGTTTGACTTAAAAAAGTCCCTAGTAAGCACCAGACTGTCGCATGACAAATTAGTAAGAAGTAACAGATAAGCGCCTCATCTGACACAAATTCTAGTAGGTTTATGAAGATCTAAAGATTCAACAAGGAAACAAACAGATTACTGTAGTTCATATAAAGTGAGAAATAGACTTCAGTATAACAAGGATATTGAGTTTACATGTTTTTGGACCTCTAATACTTGATTCAGAAGTAGCTGGAACCTCAGGACAATCAAGATTCACTTTGTAGTAAAACAATAGTTAAAACAGAAGAAATTCACAAATTTTCTTTGTTACCTCAATAACTTCCCATGTTGTGATCAAATAAAATGCAAGGACAGACAATCTACCCAACGAACCAGCAGCAGCAAAGCACGTCCGGTAGCCAATGATACTCTCGGAAATTGGTCATTTGAGCACTTCTTTCTTACATGAACATTGACTATATCCCTGAACACTATTGGACTGAAAAAATAGCAGATGTTGCAGACGCTTCTGCAATTAAAGACACAGGTTGACGAGCCTGCAAACAAGCACCTATCTCGAATGGGCGCAGCTCAGATCCATCAAATAGAAGGTTTACACCAGGATATATCTCCTCTTTATTCTCAGTATCATCTTTTTCAACCTTAGCAGTAGTTACTGAGGGAGATTCCTCAATTGGCCTGGTGGCAGCCTCGTAAACAGGAGTCAGAGCATATGATCTGCAAATTCATATGAAAAGCATTATTACAGAAACTAGGAAAGAGGAAACTAAATGAGCCATATGGAATTTCCAGCAACTTTTCTGCTTTGCTTCAGAAACAAAGTTACATAAGCGTCTAAGATGGTTCACAACAGCACATTATCCTCCTCTATAGATTGATTTTACTACTGTTCTTTTTAAAGAGCCTTTATTGTCCATCCTCTTCTTTTTCAGGTGCAGTGAGTTATTCAGATTCTATAGAGGCCTATCTGGCAGAGTTAGATTTCCAAGAAGTATCAATAGAGAAAAAGATCTAATTGAGAGATGTTAGACTAACTTAATATTCTAAAAATCAAGCAGCCATTTATAAATGTTCAAGCAACACAAGCCAAGTCTCGAGTTCAAAAACAAAATAAACTTTGCACGCAATCAGGTAAAGGACATCTAATTAGCTTCAACAGCTGCTTGGCATCCTTGAAAGTTAAATGCCAGAAGCAGGTTAAGAAGTTTGAATTCATCTTCGCCGTCAAACTGGAAAGACTATATTGCATACCATTATGTGACATGGTCAGAGACCAAAAATGTCAAAGGCTTCCAGAGACCTACTAAGAAATAAAAAGAGACTCAATATGCCATGACATCAACGATTAGCGAACTATGTACATATCATGTCTCAACTCAATGAAAGTGCTTATCCAGCAAGTTAACTGTTCCATATTTATTCTGTTTTAAGTGACAAAATTCCATAGCTGGTCAAGAAACTGCTGCATGCTTCAATTGCAACATCAGAAGCCTTTTACATTGGTTACTTCGAAATGAGTTATGTCCCAAGTTTGTTGTCCCTCTCTAAGCATGTTGAACACAAAAGGTAGCAGTTAGCATCTTATATATATATCAGGAAAACATGTTCCACAATACTCCGGCACTGCAAGCTTCCTATACCAAGAAACTATACATCTCAAGACACCAATTACTCAATAATGATCATCAATGACTGTTTCTCCATCGGTCAGCAAGAGAAATGAATTTAACAAGGAAATCGAAGTAAAATACCCTCCTTTATTTCGTCCTACTGACAAGCAGCAAGAAAACATACTTGTATTTCCATTTTCCACAATGCCTACCGCTAAACAAGGAACATAACTTCATCCCAGCCACCCTTTCCCTAAGAGGTTTCTGTCCAGATGAGATGAAATCCACAGGAAAGTGCTTGTAGAACAATAAGAAACCACCAGTAAGTTGACATCTTATGTCTCAGATGGGCAAATCAGTGTAGTTATCAGCTTCACAAGCAAATGATTTTCCAGATATCATGCTAATTACAATAATTCCCCCCTCTAAACTCATGAAATCAAATTACTGAAACATTGAAAGGGACCAGCAATCTGGATCACAGTAAAATAAGTCCTTGACAATCTCCTGCAGCTTTTGGTCAAGGTATAAGAGGTCCGGTTGGCAACAACTATGTCTTCTGCTCCTAGTTTTAGTCTCACTCATTGCAGCACACAAGCAAACAAAATATTGTTCAGATAATTCATTTCCTATTTCAATAGTCAATGATTATTCAGAAAAATCTAATTTCATTCACATTATTATGTTTGTTAAAATGTTTTGTTTAATAAATTATGTTTGTTAAAGTATTTCACCAAATAAAGGCCTCTTGTTACTTGTAAGCAATTTTATAAGACTTTTTTTGCCTTTCCAGTTGCACTTTGGTTGCAATTTATACAGCTGTTTTTGCCTTTCCAGTTGCACTTTGGTTTTGCACAGAAAGTTAAAAAAAAATGTGATTCCCTTCCAATTTTGTGCTACAACCATCCTTCCACCAAACTTCAGTGAGACATGCAATGCAAAAGTGACAAACTAGCTTCACGTCCCTTACTTAGACTCAAGACAGATGCATAAACTAGTAACAAGCCCTTTGAGAACAGCACTATATATTACACATATCAAAGCTTAAGTGTAATATATCAGAAATTCTAAATATGAGAATATATAAAGAAAGTATAACCAATCTAAAAAATGTGAGAGATTTATCAAAATGCACCTTAGAATATTGCCATCAAAGCTCAGAACTTCTGTTCGAGATCGCTGTCGATGAGCAAGTTTTAGTCTGTGGTGTTCGCTAGAGACACCGGAAATAGGAGAAGAAGGATCAACATTGGGGTTCCACCTTCCACTCGCATAGTTCATAAAATGCCGGGGTGATTCCTTTGGCTGTTCTTTCTGGTAAAGGAACTTCGCTGTTGGACCTGTGGCCTGATACTCTGCACAAACATCTCGCAATTTCTTTCTTAACTCTTGCATCGCATCATGGTGCTCTCCAAATAAATCTGTTTGGAGTAGTTGTGAGGAAACTAATCTCTTACATATATGATTGCACAATTTTGGACTAAACAGTGGAATACCGAATTCTACACTTAGTGGAACCCATTCATACGTATCATCATCAGGTGCGATATTTTCTTGGACTCTATCTTTGTAAAGTCTTAACAGGCGAATAAAACCAATAGTCCAAAAATTAAGCTTGTTAGACAGACTAGCTAATAGCGAATTCAGATTGAAAGTTTCTTTTGCGGACAGTCCTAGTTCCTCCCCTACTTGAGCTGTTGAACCGTCAGAGTTCTTCAAGGGCAGGGGAATATCCAATGTAACAGTTTTTCCAGCCTCATCAAGATCAAATCTGCTGAGGGGAAGCACAAGGACAGCAGACTGCTTGAGTAATGAGTTTATACAATGTAAAAGTATACTTCCTTTTACCAAATTTCCTTCAGGCTTCCCCCCCAAACCTCCAACGGAAGATCCATCCCATGACCATAGAAGTGCTTTCTCACAGCCAGCTAATGGGGCAGGAAGCATTCTTAACAAGTGACCTTTCATCAGAACAACTGATAGAGGTCCAAAAGCTGTAGCAGAATATAGCACCAATTTCATCCAGGGTGTCATAGAAGAATGGGAGGGAGGTCCAAAATGAACAGGGCCTTTTGGTCCTGGCAAAACTGAAGAAGGGGGGAGGGGAACCATGGATACAACAATGTCATAGTCACGCATAAACAGACGATCTAAAGTAGCCGGTGAGAGAGCAGCCAAGCTTTCACAGCGGAGTATATCCACACGGTATTTTATCTGCTTCCTCACTTCTTTATCAGCATCTAAGTTGTCAGCAAATGCTTTTTCATCAGTCTCAGAACTGATCTCCTGTTTTAACGATTGATCTGTTTCTTCAGATTTTTTTCCTGATAGAGTTTCTTCATCCTTAGACAATTTGGGTGTTTCAGAATTTCGCAAATCTTCATTATTTAGCTCAGATATATCTTTAGGGGCATCTCCTGATTTTTCAGAAAATGAAATATCCTTTGACATTGAATTAGCATCCTCACTTCTTGAAGACATGATGCCAGTCTTTTCTATTTCTTCAGCTGGAACCCCACCTGATGTGAGACATTCCAGGATGCACCGAAGACTAAACGCATGATTGGCAAACTCTTGCAGCTCACCTTCAAATTTGGCCCCCTCAAGTGTGCCCAAATCTTTACAGAGATCTGCAATACTAGCATGACCTAGTTTTCCCGCTTCATACAAAGTCACAGCATGAGATTTTAGACCTGCAAAACAGTTACTACAGACTTCAAAATGCATTGCAGAAGATATTGCGGCGTAAAAAACTGATACTGTAATACACAAATACTGCAAACATAGAAATGCATCTGATAAAAACCAATGAACTTGAGGTCTATCCATGAAACATGTCAACAGCATCAAAAATAAAAACACAAATGAAAGATTTAGTGGACAATATATTTAGCAAATGGAAACAGTTGCACAACTTCAAGAATTTACAGTAGGGAAAACATCAAACAATGACGTCCCTACAACATAATCAGGAGAAAGATATTTGAGCTGCACAAGAAAAGTGCTCTAAACCCAGAACAAACAATCTTGAGCTGCGGCATAAAGATGCTAATATCTAATTACATACAAACTTTTTTGGGAAGATCTGTCATGTTTCCCAAGAATAAACCAAGCTTTCTCAAAGCACTTGCAGAAAAACTGGCTTTCACATATAATTATACTGTTCATTGGCAGTAACTCAGTAGCAATTCATTAGGAACTCCAACAAACATGAGTAGTTTCAGCTCACACAACACCATCCATAACATCCACAAGAGAAACTTCAATAGTTATACCGTAAAATTATCCAAAAACTCCACTTCATTTACAAACACCAGTGAAAATTGTTATTTATGATGCATTATGGAATTGAAACACCAATCCAGGACCAACTTAATTTATGGGGCTAGTCAAAGTTGCGCGAGAATATGGAACATGAAAATACAGCTGAGAGAAGAGAAACCTGGTGATACAGATCCCATCATAAGATAAGAAGTTATATTAGCATCAACAAGAAAAGCAACCCGAGCATAACCAGAACTCCTGCTATTATTTTCTGTCCATGGAATTTCTACTTGCTGAAAAGCACTGCCATCAGCAGACACGCTTGCAGAGCCCAAGCTGGCATGAGAACCATCTTCCTCGTCACTCAGAAGGCTCTTAGGTGACCCTGGGACATTAGGTTCTTGCAGAATAGATGCAGGGTCTATTAATTTGACAGCCCATCCCAATCTGCAAGCAAAAGATGCAGCTGCTTGAAGTTGAGAAAGATCAGCCTGTAGTGTTGCAGCTAATTCAGCAACAGTTGAATTCTCACTTGAAACCACAAAAACAGCATACAGCAACCTGGATAATGAAGTGACATATTATATATTGACCACTGTGTAAACCACATGGAAATATGATATGAGATTCCTGAGTTAATGGAAAGTGCCTTACTCCTCAATTGGATCTTCATAGGACTGCTCTCGGTTAGAAACAAATCCTTCAAGCCTTGAAACTGCAATGTTTTGTGTATGAAGAACTTAAGATCTCAGATAACAGAATTTGATAGATAGTACAAAAGTTGGAGAGATATTCAGAAGTTATACACAAGTTTATGTTTGGTTATAATTGGAATGTTTAAGTAGACCCAACCGTAGACTAATTTAGGATTTTTTATGTAAATTTGGGTTCAGGGGTCAGAACTAAGTTAAATGAATATGATATATGCATGACATCATGTTGAAGAGAAAGCAATTCAACTCAAATATAAATAGACCACATAAGATGTTTGCTTGCATGGGATTTGAGGATAGGACCAACCAGATCCAAACAAAAGATATGTTAAAGAATACCAACTCCTTATTCTGCACTTGCAGGTGGTTGGAATTTGGAAAGAGGTCAGATGAAAGTAAATTTTAGGTGCAATATTCATTACCGCCATGTAATTTACTAGATGATCGTACAAAAATAAAATGAAGAAAGATTAACCATGAGTAGTAAATATTGATGGATCTATTTCAAATGTTACAAAAAGAAACATAAATGGTTATCTAAATGTTCGAATTACCTTTAAAACGATCATCAGGATAGACAGGAACATCAAAATAGACTAGTCCTCGCAGATGAAGACCCTTTATAATTTCAGGATTGAAAAGAATGAAAGAGTTTGCTTCTTCCTTGCAGATTTTATCTATTGTTGCTGTTTCTTCTTCAGTCAGTTTCTGTGAAACAAAATTCATATGTCAATTGCAAAGTCAATAAGTCAAATAATTTATCTATTTTATGATGGTGGAGTTCAGGACAACTTGCGTACACCTCAATCATTCACCTGGGTACATGCTATCTCCTACCAGCACAGGTACTAAGTAACTCTGCCTACCAAGGCTTAGGCAGATGGAAAGAATCACCCAGTATTTTTTTCCTCCGATGAATGTTTTCTCCACACCCTTGGGTGCAAGTCAAATGATTTACTTTTTCACTAATAAAAGTTTAGAAGCTTCAGAAATGTGAGTGATTGAATGAGATGTCAACTTGCCTTGAATTCTTCCAGCGTAAAGTTGACAAGACAAACTCCCCACCATGGCTCAATAACAAAGTCCACTGGTTGTGTAGGCAATAGTTCTTTCGCTATTGATTTATTAAGCTTCCACATAATTTTCTGCCAAGATCCAAAGTAACTGAAATTAATTAGACGAACAAGAAGAAAAGCCTTAGACTAGCCACAGAGCTCATAAGGGTGATATTTTAAATAGATCTTCCCTGAATACCAACAATTTGAGCAAAGGGACTAAGGTATTCGAATAGCACTCTTAATTTGTCTTTCTAGACAAAACATGTATTATTTTCTTTCAGTAATAAATACTTCCCTCTTTTGAATTACCTCATAAAGAGGGGATATTAACAAGCAGGAGGATATACAAAACTTCTGGAAGGGCTGGAATGCTGCCAGGAGAACTACACCATTAACCATTCTGTCTTCTTTTTATTTTGACAGTTTGTAATGAATGAACATTGTTTCATGAAAGTGAAATAGATATAGCTAACTATAAAAAAAAATTATTTCATGTTTCTTTTTGATGTAAAGAGAAGATTCCCACATGTATAGATGACTGAAACAATTTGTTAGCTAAGAGGAGTTGAGCAAATTTTCATCTCTATACATATTTTTTTATGACCAAAAAATCTGTCGGGGAGCAACCCTTAGGACCAACCGCAGCCTTTGAAACTCGGAGATAATAGGTACACCCCTCTATGCTTCTCCGCTTAAATACCAAGCTTAACTTGCATGGCACAAGGCTCGAATCTGTGGCCTAATTCACAAATCCCTAAACCTTTGCCACTTGAAGCCCAGAGGGCATCTTGATACATAGGTTTAATACCATCATGGATTCATGGTGTGGTGTCAATAAGATTCTGATTTATCACAAAGAGATCATGAAAGTGGGCATCCTTGTGTATGGGATTAGCAGAAATGAAACTCAAGAATGATTACTACCGGTAACTTTCTAATGTTGGTGAGTCCAACGTACATGATCACCTTATTCAGTTAAAGAGCAACATTGGAGGGTTTCACTAGTCTAATCACTTGTATCAATATTTCCGCAAGCTAGTTAGGCCATTTATGCCAGTACAAATGGAAGAAATTCGTGATTCAGAAGCAGTGAAATAAAAATGGGAAAGTATCTTCTTTTCCAACAGCAAGTGTATTGATCCTTCGGCCAAAAAAGCCCGTGCCATGGATAATGTATTTGCTAGTGCAAATTGCAAGCATAGTAGTTGACTTGGTGCAGCAAGTAGTGGAGAAAACTAACAGCAAAAGGAAATTGAGAAATGACAATAAATTTTATTTCCAAATGAGATAAATTAAGCAGCAATGAAAACAGCTATAATCTGCAAAATGGCAGTTTTTTTGTTAAGAGTAAAAGAATACATAAAATAATGAGTCAAAACTGTTCCGTAAAGACCCTAATATCATGACAAAGTAAGACATCACAAAATAACCCTAATTCAAAACACAATAAAACAGTTTAAAACCTAGTATACATCCTACAAAACCCTTCCAAAAAAGAACAACTTCCAGCAGTACTCTGACTTTCTAAATCCTACAAAACTGTCCCATAAAAACAACTTCCAGCAGTACTTTGACTTTCTATTCTACTCCTTGAATATAATAAGTTCAAAAAAGCCTGCTTTCATGGAACATCATAACCTTTATGAAAATCTGTCACGGTAAATTCGAACACTGGTAAGTTCTATTTGACAGTACCTTAGATCTGCACTTGTTCATGATGTCAATAAATTCATTTCTTCCAATTCCAGTAAGCCGTAAGGCATCTGCAGCACTAAAATTTGGGATGCTATCATAGGGTTGCTCTGCAATCATCATAACAGAGAGTCAGAACCCCATTAGACTGGTAATTGCAAAGAACCTGAAATTTCTGTGGAGAATCTAAGTGTCTGGAGCAAGAATTACATGTTAACACTTCTAATCCATAGAATTATGACATTGAGGAACAGTCAAGTGCAGGAAACTGTGCAGAAATCCTGGTATAGACATTTGACAGTAAAACACCAAATAATTCTTGGACGGCACATGCCAAGTAGTATTAAATAAAGAGACCATATAGGGCAACATAGTGAATTAGACACAAGTAGAAATGTAGAATAGCTTATCAAAGATGAGTAAACTCTCCCTCCATATCAATTTAAATTACATCCTATCTTTCTTGAAATGTCCGAAAATGTTAACTTACTCTACTAACAATATTATCTCAAGAGCCTAGATATTTAACTATCCAGTCGTTTAAACTGATGTATTTCTCCATCTAACTGACTTGTTAACCATCGCTTCAATATTGTTATCCATTACTACTAATATAATACACAAGTCAAACTAATAAGAAGTACTATCTTAAACTCCATGCCTAATCAAATGGTGTCAAAATGAGATGTACAACCAGCTTTTACAACGATTGCACAAAAACGTGTGAGGAACACGGACTTTAATGACGAGCATTCCTGACAAGAATTCTCATACTGCAGTAATCAGAAAAGGGGGAGCAGTCTGGATCATAAGCACAATAGAACTATTAAGCCCTTTAAAGAGTTCTCTTCCAGTATACTAGCCTCAAACAAGTAATTAAAGGTGCAAGCATTCCAGCTGCATATAAACTTCCACAAATGCCCAGAGGGAAGATATAATTTTTTTTGTTGAAAAGTGCAATCATCTTGAGCCAAGAGAATTTAGGACATAATCCAAGTACGCTATACACCCTCAATAGTCAATTCTGAACTAACATGATAGGAGGCTATACCGTTTTTCATGACTTCAAAAATCATGTCGCAGTAGTATCTGAAAGGAGACACCCTCATGACACGGCAAACATACTCCGCTAGGTGATATGGAAAAAGCTGCAAATAGAACATAATGACATCAAATTATTCTGCATTAGTCCTAAGGTGCATATCTAAGGTATAACTTTTACAGGTCTTGAAGGAAAAAAAGAATCAACATTTGACTAAAAGTTCTCCTTATCTTTAGCTGGATATCTCTTACTCTAATTCTTCTCTCTCTACTAATAACTTCTCTAGTCGATGATATGTCATCTTTATATCAGGAGAATAATAAGAACTAAATTAGCAGAGAGTGCACCAACTTGGTATAGAATTGTATGCTTCTTAAGCATCAAGGCATTAAGAACAAAATGGAGAACAAAGTTTTTTTTAAAAAAAAAAAAACCAACATCAAAGGGTGAACGAGTCTATATAGGTTTGTATGTACTTATGTTCCAACACACACAATTCTATTTAGTTCTCCCCACCCCCTACACAGAAAAAAAACGAAAGAAAGAAGCAAAGAGACTAAATGAAACAGTTTTTGTAAGTCTTTCTTGTTCAGTAAATGATGTCAAATATTGTTTTCTCTTAAATCTTTTGATTACCATCTCTCACAACAAAAAACAAGCTTACTTTATGACTTGCAATTTGTATGTGTGAAATCAATACATTGTAAAATTTAAAAGATAATTCACGATTAAAAAACGACATACATTTTCAATATTCGCTAAGTAAGAACTTATGGAGCTATTCACACTCTTGAATCACAAAAAGCAGATGATTATCTAAGTTGAAGATATATCACATGAATACTAATTCCAAAATGGAAGACATGTCAAGTAAGAAATAAACTGATTAACATTGAAAAATGCATAGCTTCTTTAGTTGGAACTCTATCCACTTATTAATCAGAATAGGAAACCAAAAAAATGTCTTCTTCTTGAATAGAACAAGAACTTTTTAAGGAGAAAAACTATATTAATAGTTAAAAACATCTTTTCTTCTTTTTTGCCACTAAATTCTCAAAGTATGACTTATTTTTTAGTAGTATCTAAATCAACAACTTCATGGTACAAGGAATGAGAAAAAATTTCCACGCTATACACACCGCCAAGTTCCTTCGGAGATACCGCAACATTTCTTCATAGTATTCAGCTTCTTTACACACTTTACGAGCAAAGCAAGTATTCCACATGAGTCTCTTTTTAATGCAATGTTCAATTATCCTGCATAAAGCCCATTCAGTAAAATATAAGCAAAGTAAATTACTAAATGCAAGAATAGCAGGCGATGGTCCCTGAGCAAAGAAATATTTATAATGAAACATTTACAAGTATTATGCTTAGCCCTGAATCAGTTTATATATTCTAAATTCGAATAAATAGAAAGATAATCATTCTTATTGATCTTCGTACACAACAAAAATACTAAACCTGATTCAAAACTTAATGAAACAAGATATTATTGGGGTGTCTCTTATCTCGCTTTAAATTCAAAGCCTCATGAACCAAGATATTGTTATCTTGTCACAATGTAAATCCTATTAAGTAATTGATAAGCTAATCCCCAATCCCGAACTAGTTGGGACTGGCCGTATGAATCCTCTATATATCACCCTCTATTTGGACACAATTAGGGGTTCTCTGTATGAATTCACTTGTGTGAGTGTGGCATAGCCGGTCCAAGTCAGAATAACGGAAGAGGATTGCGGAAGTCCGCGATATTAAACAACAATAAATAAAGCAGAAGTGGATTACTATTACAAAATGCACATTATTGGGTTCAAACTCTTTCCATAAAGTTCAAATAGAGTGTTCATGAAATGTTATAGCAGGTGGACCTCCTAAAACTCACACCAGATCTCAAAACATTCATGTCAAGAAAATGAACCATCTCACCACTCACAATTGTTTAGCATTCCAATTTCAAATAAACCTAGACAATCATAGTAAACACAATTATTCCAAACTCATTACACATCATAACAAGTTCGCTCAAGAGTGATAGCCTCATTTACACTTGTTAACTTCAAATTTAATTGCAGACAGCCATCAGTTTTACCTGAAGTCAATATATCCTACAAAAGTTCTAACAGATTGCTAGAAAGCTGACTGCATTGCATCATCCTAAAGTCCACGACTGAACATATTTTCTTTCAATGGAATTGTTGAACAGCAAAACACCTCATTTTAAAGCTTAATCGGTTAGAGTTGACACACGTTAATTTACTCAATTAGATCTTCAACGCATGCCATAATGTGCCAGCCGGCATTATTCTTTCTCATGGTCAAGCATGTGATTTATTTTAAATTTTGACGAAGGATGGTGATGAGATTTGAAACCATTAACTCTACTCTAATACTATGTTGAAGTGTAAAGGCTTAAACTATTAGACTCCACACACTTCTATTTACTTAATTATGTCTTCAACATAAACATATTTGAAATTTTCGCCCTTTGCTTTGATATGAGACACGAGTGAATCAAAGTGTCATAACTCGCGGAGTAACATAAACATGCTTACTTGAACTAATGTAATAATTAATAATAACTTCCAGCAACATAAATGGACAAAAGCAGTGGCTCCACCATAATGTGTTTTTTGGGAAAAAGAAAACGAACCTTTTGTGCCAATCTTCTTTGGAATTTAACGTGGACTGAAGCCGCTTCGGAAGATTCTCCCAGGGACATTCTTCTCTAATTGCTTTAAGTACCAACTGTTCCTCAATTGTAGCCGGTATACGCAGCATTTTTAGTTTTTCTCACTCTCCAACTGCCTAGTCCCTGAAATTGATGATCTTCACATTTTCAACAAAGCAATTACAACAAACACAGTGCTCGATCAGACATTTCAACCAATGACTCTTCAATTTCACTTTGAACTAAAAGCAGTCAGAGAAAGTGACTGACCTGAATTCGGATCAAGCCAAGCTAAAGTCCGGTCGAGGAAGCTTGACTGTTATCGGGTCGGATCCTGCCGGCGAAGAGTGGCTGAGCTGAATCGGAAGAAGAAAAGAAGGAGCATGTGAAGATCTGAGAATGGTGACCGATTAACTGCAGACAGAGAGAAACTTCACAGCAGGAAAGTGGGACCCACTAACTCTTTCATAATTTCTTCTTTGCCGGCACGCCGTTAGTCGCCGTTCTAATTTACCTGTAATTACATGACCAATCTTTTCGTGATCCTGTAATTTTCCAAAAGAAAAAGGGTAAAAAATTTAAAAAGTAATCTTATTTTGAGGAATAATTTTTTGAAAATCTATTTGCTTTAGATGAATTCATGGAAAAGTATTATTTATTCATTTTTAGTATTTGATAAGTAAATTGTTCAAAAAAAAAGACTTTTTTGTGGAGTGTGAATATATGGGAAGATATAGTATTGCGAATTATTATGCAATTAGTAATATTAGATAGAAAAATAACTTTAAATAGTTTTTAAGAAAGGTTGAATTTTTTTTTATATAGTTAAACTTTAAAATATGCACTTATGTATAGATTGATATTAATTTAAAATAGTTAAATAAAAAAAAGAAAAGAGGTGAATATTTAAGTATCGTTAATTAATAAGTAATTAACTAAGTATAATTTTTTCATAAAGAAGATTTTTCGAAAAAATAAAATTTTCTTTTCAATAGCTAAAAAAATATTTTTCTTGCCATTAGAAATATTTCTTCTTTTTTTGTCTTTTGTCAAATATATCATGTCCTCGTATCTCTACAATGTCTACATATACAAACAAGTTTAAAATTTTGACCAAACAGATTAAAGATGTAATCAAAATAATTCTAGGAAGGTTATCCTTGTAACAAATTTTTAACTTAGTTTTTAAAATATAGAAGATTTCTTTTCTAAAAAAATATTATTATTCTTAGTAAAGGTGTTTGGCCAATAAACATTAAATAATAACGGTATACAATAACATATTCAATGAAATTTTATAAAATTCAATCTAAAAATTAGAATATATACAAACCCCTCAGCTTAAGTGTATCATGGCTTGTTTGATCACCCATACTTCTCTGATCTACCCATAGTCCTCCGTGTACCCCCACAATAAGCCTTAGGCACTTCCTTATTGGATGTCGGCACCCTTGTCTACACATGCCCAAGTCATCTCAATGTCACTTTCCTCAATTTGTCTTTCACATAGGTTAATTCTCTACAACAAGGACGGTCTGACCATCACTCGTGCAAGAGTGTATATCCAAACCTCCAACCTATCATTAACTATGTCATATATCTCATCAATCAATATTATGTCATTTGCATATAAGACACACCATGAAACCTCATCTAGAATAGACTAGGTCAGCTCATCCATCACCAAGACAAATAAGAAAGGGCTCACAAATGGTCTTGATATAACCCCCACCTCATTTGGAAAGTGTTTTGTGTCACCTCCCACTATTCTAACCCGGGTACTGTCTCTTCAAGATCTATGTCATCTCCCTGTAGGGCCACTGTAAGATCATTGAACACCATATGTAGGTCTTTTTTTTTTACGGTTCTTCACTAGTTTACATACAAGATGGATGACTTTAATAGTTGATTAATCCAACATAAATATAGATTTGATACTTGAAATTGGACTCTTCACCCTCATCTTTACCATTACGTCTTAGCAATTTAATGCTCATATAATTGTTATAGTTTTAAATATCCCCTTGTTCTTGTGAAATTGAATCCTTGTACTTTACCTTCTTTTGTCGGTTATTTTAGTCATCTTAAAAATAGCATTAATCAACTTAGTCAATCACTCCACAGTTACATTGGCGGTATTTTTTTAAAGTTCTAGCAAAATCTCATCGTGTCTTATCGTTTTCTCCCTTCTCATCCAACTAACACCATGTATAACCTCTTCAATCCTAAAATACATACAATACTTTTAGTCCTTTAGAGTGCGCCAATTTATCGAACATAATAACCTTTGTCTCTTTTTTGCTTAAGAGTTTGTGAAATTATTTTGCCACATTTGCTTAATGAAAGTCTCTTACACCAACATAACAACGACATATCTTAAACTTTTTGTCAAACTAGAGAGGCATGGCCCGTGCTGAGCACAGGCCCAACATTGCAAGTTCGATCTCCATAAATTTTAAATTTAGCAGTATAAACTACAGAAACAATTTATTCAAGTAATCTCGATGTATCAGTGAAAGAGATGATCAAGTAAAGAGCAGACATGGTAAAAGACTCTAAGAGGACTGCAAATCCTTTTATTCCCAGTTCAAATCTGGATGTCGCCTGATCAACAAAAAAGTAATTGGAAACATTCCGCATTTACAACATATCATTTAATGAAAAACATCAACTTTTCAACTCTTTGTACATATCTGTTTTTCCACAGGGCAGAATTAGTCAACAAAAGTTTCTGTTAAAGTCTATCAAGGTCAATTTTCATCTTTAGTCATGTAAAATTATACCTGAAGAAATGATAATAAGAGAATTTATCTTACCTCACTAAACAATATAATGGTTAAAGCGAGCAAGGATCGAAAAGTACTAATTGCTAATCATTCCAAATGTTTTTTCATCAAATTCATAAAACTTGAACTCAACAGACTAAATCAGAAAGTTACCTACTGAATAGGTTAAATATTTGAGAGTTTATAATAACACATGAAACTGATAATCTTAGCTGTTGGTCAAACAAAAGAATGTCCATTGTGATTTCTTCTAAAAAAAATCAAAATGTACGCATATAATGTATTAGTAAATCACTTCAAAACCTACATTTTCACTATTCAATAGAAAATTAGAGATATAGTGAATCAGGCTAGGAGTAGCACCAATATATCAAAAGTTATTCATAGCGAAAAACAAATAAACCTGTAAAGATCAAAGAATTTCATAAAAATATAGTGAACTGGGCCAGGAATAGCAACAATGTACTTCTCAATATGAGATACCAACATATTGCTAGAGTAAGCAGTTTCAGATAGGATAAATTACACCTCAAACTCACGATTTTAACTAAAATTTAATTAAAACGTTATACTTATCCTCAATTTTTCAATACCATTGAATAATGGTATGATACTTCAAATAAAGTTCATTTTAACACCAAGTAAACAATTGTGACAACATTCAGTATCTTAATTCAACTAAATGAGTGTTCATTTTCGATTCAAGACATATGTCTTTTGTATATGAAGCATAATGTAGAGAATAGCATGACAAAAGAAATACCGTTGATTAACGTCCATGCTAAGCGATGAGCTTGATAGTAGATAGTTGTAGAGAAAGAGTTAAACAAACTTGTTGGTGATCTTTCTTTCACTGGAAAATTTCGTCAAAGACATTGTTGCTTCAATCCTCTTTACTTGTTGTTACTGCTATTTTTATCCGATAGAAACTCCTGAGGCTAAAATTCACAAAGAAAACATGAATAAAGAGGACATTTGAGCATTAAAAAATAAACACTAACCGCAAGGGAAGTGATGTATAAATTTCATAGCCTAAGATTATAATCCTTTTTTTTACAATCAAAAGATTAGACTCTGCACATTTACAACATAAACAGATATGAAATATCAAACCAACACTATGAACTGAAAAAACGATATTATCAATCAAGTTCTTTCTGAACATCCATAAATTTGGACTTACAAATAGACTCCAAAGGCGGGTAAAGTCGAAGATGTCACATGCCAGTACGGATGCTTCCTAGTTCAACTTTGACACCCTATACATGTACCCAGGAAAGGTTTTAGAGTCGATCCCCGATTTAAGTGTCCAGTTGAAGAAATGTTCACCAAATATGACTCTATTCTCAGCTTGCTTTTATCAAAAATGCCTGGAATGAAATATCATATAGTTATAAATTTAGATTTTCCACCAATGAGTGATAAAATAGATATGTAGTTTTTATGGTCTGAATGTGGAATCTTAAGATAAGCGTTAAGAGTTCATTGGTTACTACTATCTATTTAAGTACAAATAAAATGAGTTGTAGATAATTGTATTAAAAAATGATAAATTTACTACTATCCAAGCTAATGTACAACTTGAACAATTTAATACAAAGTAGACAAAAAGTTGACATGTCGATCATCATAAAAATATTTACTATAGTGAAAAAGTACAAAAGCAAATATGGAATAATATATCACCATTTGACCTATATGTGTGGCTGAATTATTTTTTTAGCTTTCATCCATTTTAATAAAGCTTGTCATTTTTTTTAATATGGTATTTTCAGAAATCAAGCTATTCAAGTAAGAGTTATTGTGAGTTGTTCTGTATAAACTATACTTCAAGTTTGAAATGTCAATATTGAAATGTAATCTAAACTGTAATGCACAGGATCACAACATCAAGAAGAAGATTGTTCGATTTGCATGAACATCCATAAACAACCTGATAATAGATCATCAATCTAACTATATATAATGATATTACTTGATATACCTTTCATCTAGGCAAGGGAATGCATTCATATCTTTCATTATTGGTAAAAGAGGGGGAAGTAAAAATCTTCAGTCGTATTTGCTTTTCTTTTGCTCAAGAGTGCTTAATCGGCTCTTCCGAAGAATTTTAATTTCGACAACAGGGTTTATCACAACAACAGTGTCACCTCCTGGATAACCAAAGACCTTTCTTCTTACTGCTGCATTTGCGGGGACACTTTTTTCTACTTGCTATGTTGCTTGGACTCTTCGTGTCGGATACTTCAAAAGTAGTGCATAAAATTAGATACGAATGCAATAACAATTTAGGAGAATCCATCCACATGTCACGCTATAACTCTATTGAGAACACTTAAAGTAATTTATGCAAAATAAGAAAACTTTTAACGGACCAGTCGACTTTCTATCGTAAATATTAAAGTTTTCTATAATTACATTGTGCTACCATTACGTTTACCTTGTTCTTCTCTGCTCTGCTTGTGCATTCGACACCAAATGAGCCGAAAGGAACTCATGAAAAAAGATTTTTGTTACTGTAATACGGTGGAGAAAAACTATATGCTTTCATTACCGGTTGAAGCATCCCAAAGGGTTCTAGTGATCCCGAGAACATGTTTTTTCCTATCAGCTTATCCACCTTGTGCTTGCATCTTTCCATATGCTAGAAAAATAAGAAAACATTAAAATTAGTTGTCAAATGGATCAATATTAGCAGATGGATATGAAAGGGAAGCAATTCAAAGGAGGAAAGAAAACACATGCGCTACTCTACATTCACATGATCTTTTCTCATTTTTTTTTTTAAAAAATGGAACTACTCTTAAGATGGAAATATACGTTTGTTGTTTCCCCAAATTCACGTTCGAGTTTCATTGCTCCACATATAGGCTATCTTTGTTATTTTCCTAAGCCATTCACAATACAACTCTCAAGTCAAATTCAAAATTCAAAACAAAAATTTAACTTTCAAATAGGGAGCTCAAACTTGCACAAATAGAAAAAAAAATTGACAAGTTCTAAAAGAACAAAAACCCAGAAAAAAGCTCTAGATGCGCTACAGTACTACACCACACGATCTAGTACATATACATTTTTCTAAACATATATCAATATAACACAAAATTAGGAACATGAAAGTGTAAAATTCTACCATAAACTACTGAAAAGCAAAAAATACAAGATAGAATAAAAGCATGAACCTGCAAAGATTTAAAGAGAAAAGTGAGAAAAAATAAAAAATGGAGAAATCAATTTTCGAACAACCCTGATTAAATCAAACCGAATTAGTAACATGCAAGAATAATATCCTACAACAATGCATTAAAAATCATAATATCAAATAAATACCAAAAAGAAGTGGAAATAAATTAGGAATTGAAGAATAAAAATAGACATTTTACAATCATCACATATAATAAATTAGGAATTGAAGGATAGAGATGATTTGCAAAGAGAGACAATTTATTTATTTCAAAAGCAGAGGTGATTTCAATTTCTTACACGTGGATGTAAAGCAACTATTGCCAATAAATATGGGCCAGACAGAGCAAAAGTAATACAATTTACTTTGCTTTTGGTACAATTTTCTTATGCAGTGTTAGTCCTCTAAACTGTCCCTTCTAAATAAGGGTAGATACTGCTGCTTGGGTTTTAAATTGCAAGCATCACAAACTTGTGCATTGTTTTGCTTGCTTTAGAATGTTGTTTTGGGAATTGACATTGTTTGAAAAATGTTCGTTTATTCAAAAGTGGCTCGAGGGTGAGAAAAGAAAAATATTAGTTTTAGGCTCAACAAACTTTTGAACATAAATTTTATTATTTTACTTAAAGTTAAAAAAATGTGTGTGTATATATATAAAAAAACTCAAATCCTATATTAATAATTAAATATTGATAATAAAAATAACAAGAGTCTAAACTCAAAATCTATTTAAAGTTTGAAATATTACAATTTCAATACAAATTATGTTTATAAAATATGTACTACATAAAATAAAAACTCCCAAAAATTTCTAGGGTATCACTACATAGATCGTAGCCTATGCAATATTGTCATACTTTTGTGTTTTATTATGATCTTCTGAAAACAATTAGATTAATATTTCTATTTAGCTATTTCTGTTTTTACTTAAAATCAAACTTAATAAATATTATAAAGATAATTTTATTTGTGGATTTAATTATCAAGCAGTAACACTAACACCATGTAATATTGTGTTGTCGCTATTAATGATAACATTTTAAATTATAATTTAATTAAAATATTATAAAAAAATATACTTTAATTTAAGAAAAGAGGGCTGGCTGTAGCACACATAATTATGTAATCGGCTTGACCTGTAAAATTTCAAAGCATGTATGGATTAGTCCAAACGAGGTGGACCAATCTATATCCACAACTCTAAATATCGACCTTTTATAAAAAATATTTTAAAATTTTAAATTAAATAACTCAAAAGCATATTAATAAATAAATATTTTATAATAATATCAAAGGTGATATATTGCAAAGACATTGCGAACATCTTTAGCTAAAATTAATTCTTAGTTTTATAAAAATCATGTAAGATTAATTAAAGACTTGTGTGTTTCTAGACCACACTAAAAAGACAATAAGAACGTATAGCCTTTGGCTTATTTATTTAAGATTTTTTACTAAAAATTATTTTAAGCCATTAATTTTATTGAGTTGTAAATTAATCAAAGAATGTAATAGAAAATAATCTTTGACGTGTTCAATTCCTCCCGATCATAATACATTAGACACTGTGAGTAGATAATTTTCAGAAAAATATGAAGTAAAGTTCCAAAATTAAGTATTACTTATTTACACGTATATAGCTTTTTTCTATCCTTTCCGTTGACACACCTATATTAAAAGAAAAAAATGCTCAAAATATTATAAAGAATGTAATATTTTATTTTATTTTGTTTTGGAGGTTACAATAAAATATTTTTATAACTTTTCTTTAAACAATGCATTGAATATATATATATGAAAGTCTTTTTGAAGTTCTATTTTTAACATGATAAATTATTTATTATTTTGATATTTTGTATAAAATACTAAATATTTTTATTAGAAGATTGTAAAAAAATCATTTTATACGCAGAGATATCATATCACAATGTCAAAATGAATAACAATATTAGATTTTGATGAAGCTCAAATTATAACCTAAATTGCTTAATTGTAGATTTTGAGGATTTAAGAATTCAAATTTATCTAAAGGTAACTTAAACCGTCGGTTGGAGATAAGTATAATTTATTTTTACTATTATTATTTTTTATTAACTCACACTCTTTAGATGTTTAATAAAATAATTTTAAACTGTTGATAGATATGTTGTTGAAGTAAGCCTATATTATTCATATAATAAAATTTCATTATAATTTTACCAATTGTATTTTATGTAAATACTTTTCATTATAAAATTAAATATTATTATAATTTTGAATAGATTGTTTTAATTTTTAAATTTATAATTAAATAATTTAATCATAAGTATATCTAGATATTTATCATAATTTAACATCCAAATATATTAATTAAACACAATTTATTACTTCTCAAATATAAAAAGAAAAACCTCATTTTTTTTTTCTCTCTTTTCAAAATAAGTAAGAGTTTTGACAGTATGGACACTCATTCTTTTTTATAGAGTTTGACAAATCCGAAACGCGCAGAAACTTCAATTTGTGTCGACTTTGGTCAGACAAATTTAAATATTATGCTATATAAGGAAAAATTGATTTTGGCCGCCCCTTTCACGTACCTCACACTGCTACTTAATTTAGGGCACGCTCGTGTTCTGATTCTCCTTGCCGCCGCCGCCGCCGATTAATTCACCATTTTCTGTAAGCTTATCTGAATATTCAGTACCCTTCATATATGCATTGTTTGTATACAAAATGTATTGTATTAGACGTTAGGCATAAGCTTATAGAATCATTAGTTTTCTAGCAAAAATTGTTAGTATGGTTCGTTTGTTACTTCTTAATCCTCATGAACTACAATGCACTTTTTTTTTTAGTGACATTGTTAATTAAAAAATTTGTGTGTATGAGTTAAAATTTTACTTTTATGAGCTTAACTATTTTTTTTTTGGCGGTTTCAGTTAATTGTTGATACTGACCTGGTGGAAGGTAGCGGCGTTAATGGCACTTCGTTTTGAGGTGAGCATCTTTGACGTTATTTTAATTTACTACAGAGATTTTTGGCGTTTCATATAAATAGAAGCTGGCACTTATGATATTGGATTGTTGAATATTGATAAATTGTAATTTGTCTTAAAATAACAAATTTTTGAGTGTTGAATTGAAAAGGGTTTCAAATGATGAGGATGGATGTTGAGGGTTCATATAGTTGACCTCAATGTAGTTTGGGATTGAGGCATAGTTCTCGAACATTATTACGCTTCAAGTGTAATGTAATAGATTTTTTAATATGGTATATTGGATCAACTTTACTCATCAAAAGAGCGTGTGCCATCAACTTAGGCTTGAGAATTTTAAGTTGCAATTTTTTGGCAAAATAATAAGCTCCGCTAAATTTTGTTTGGAAAGGCTAGTCTTTTTTCCATTTCCAATTAATTTAGGGACATCTTGATGACATTTTACAGAATATTGCAGCTGATATGACATAGCAATGTAACTAGTCTCCCTAAATTTTTTAATCTTTTTTATAACTTTTGTTTGTTTGTTTGTTATCCCGCTAACTGTGCCTAAGTATTTCTGATGCCAGATCCTTGGGAGATTTAATCGTGCTCGTGCAGCTCAGCTTATACTCCCTCACTATGAGTGCCAGACACCTCTTTTCATGCCTGTTGGCACTCAAGGTAAGAGTATGTTAGGAGTTGGTCGAACCTTGTGAATTTTTGTCTCTTATCTTCTATTGCTGTTACTATCATATTTTGTTTTCTTGTTTCAATCAAAAGTATCAGTTGATTCTATCCACAATTAGAACACTATACATTGTATTCTGCACAATATTGGCTTACAGACTGTATGTTTAGAACTCTTTTTTATGAGAGTACATTTTAGGGCAATTTTCACATATAGCGAACAAAAAAAATCATATTTGTATATTATAGTAAAGTTTGCATAATTGCGCTCCGTAGCAAACATATAAATGTATAATTCGTGATACATATACAATTGTATGATTCGCTGGCCTATTTCGCTGGCCCATTTCGCTGCAATTGTATAATTCGCTGGCTTATTTCTCTGCAATTGTATAATTCTCTGGCCTATTTTGCTGCAATTGTATAATCTGCAATCGTATAATTCGCTGGCCTATTTCACTGCAATATCTGTATGAAATTTGCATTTGTATACAATTGAATCGAAGTGAAATATTTGTATATTGTATAATTATAAGTGTATAGGAAGAAGATATATGTTTTTGCATGTGTATATACAATTTTCTCTCGCTTTAAACAAAACAGAAACACAATCTATATACTTTTGTTATATAAAGCGAGAGAAAATTGTATTTCGCTGCAATTGTATAATTCGCTGGCCTATTTCGCTGCATATCTGTATAAAATTTGCATTTGTATATAATTGAATCGAAGTAAAATGTTTGTATATTGTTTAATTAAGTGTATAGCTTGAAGATATATATTTTTGCATGTGTATATACAATTTTCTCTCGCTTTATACAAAACAGAAACGCAATTTATATACTTCTGTTCTATAAAGCGAGAGAGACGAGCAGAGGGAGAGTGAGGGAGTGAAAATGGTAGAGTGGCGAGCGAGAGTTTAGGGAGAGAGGCGACTGACAAACGTTTGCTATGGGGCACAATTAAATCAGACAGTAGCTACTCCATTTATTTTAGATTATTAGTTTGCTATTGTGTACAATTATCCCTACTTTTTAATGCTCTTCATACTTGTAAAAACAGAAACTAATATTGGATTTGTTGATGATATGCATTTTTTCTCATTGTCACCCATTTGGACTTTTCATATTCACAGGTACTATAAAGGGTTTAACCACCCACCAGCTTGAGGATATTGGTTGCCAAATAATCCTCGGAAACACATATCATTTGGCACTACGTCCTACCTCTGAGCTCATTGATGAGTTAGGGGGTCTCCATAAGTTCATGAATTGGCCGAGGGCACTACTTACGGACTCTGGGGGCTTTCAAATGGTAGTTTATCACTCTTCCGCTTAATGTTCACATGGGATTTTTTTATTCGAAAATCTATAACCATCTTTATTTAGGATGTACTAAATACACGTTTATCAGGAAGCCTATACGCCTTTGTGCCATATTGTTTCACCATTATTATTATGGATTTCATGCATGTCTTCAAAAGTGTGCAAAACAGGTTGAGTAGTGTCTTATGAACGTACATGAACTTCTTTGTTCTATATGATGTATTGTTTGACAATGTAAAAAATTGGTTGCTTTGAAGAGCACTAAATGTCAAATGAGCTTAAAATCTTTCTGGTTGTAGGTCTCCTTGTTGCATTTGGCTGATATCACTGAGAAGGGTGTCACGTTTCAGGTATTCCCTTTCTACTTCCCCATTTTTTTTTCATATCCTTATCTCTTTTGTTTCACTCGGTTTAAATCCCACTTCCTTTTTGCAGTCACCGGTGGATGGAAAGCCAATGCTCCTTACACCTGAAGAGTCTATACAGATACAAGTAAGTACATTTTGGGGATGTAGATGTTCTGTTATTTATAGGTCTTGTACTATACTATATTTGTATCTCAAAGTCATACTCCAAGCAAACGGAACATATAACAATTCCTAACTGGTGCAATATTCACACACATGATAGGTTAGTCCTTCCAAAATTGTGTCAATATGTGTTTGCTTCTATTCTCCACACACCCCGGGTTCTGTACAAGCAGATTCAGCTCGAGCCAGGAATACCCTCTTGATTACAGATGCTTAATTAGACTTTTGATAGTTAGATGCATTAACTTCATGCTGCATCTCAATGTTTCTCAACTGTATATGCAAGCACTGAGATCTATAAACTGTTGGAATCTTTGGAAACATTGTTGCTACTCCTTTTTAACAAAATAAGGAGTCAACAAGTCCATAACAAAATCCATATAATTCACAGAGATTCCTTTACACCACTAAGTCAAATGTTCTAGACACAAAAAATTTCCTCCATGAGCAGAATAAAAATTTCCCTTAAAATATGTACGTTTGTATTCCATCCAAGTGCTCCATAGAATGAATACAGAGCTGTGCTACAAAAAGCTCAAACACCCTTTTCAGCCTATGCTTGTGCTGGCTTTCTAACATCTCTTCACTGTCTTTGGCATAGTCCACTGCATGTCAAAAAGATTCAAAAACAAGTTCCATACCTGCCAGCTGAAACTGCAACAGCAAAATGGATGTGATGTCTCACACAAATTGTTACACCAGTAGCATCTGTTGCTCAAGCTAAAGCCCCTTCTCTGTGAGTTTTGTTGAGTTAAATATGTCTCTGGCATGCAAACAAATCAAGCCACTTTCAGGATAGCTTTACTTCTCCAAAATATCTTTGAAGGCATATTCTAATCCCTGTGATTATATACATTGTGTAGCATGATCGACTGGATTTCTATTTATAGTTATAGAGCATGACATTTTTCTGGTGACTGCTCTGGCATGAGTGCCAATGTTTGGTAGTCCTGTGTTCCCTGCTTATTCTTTTTTGGTCTGTTAGGCTTTGCGTACAGTGTACACTTGGGTTGATCATTTGTAATTGGACAAGTTAATTATATCATGTGATGCTGTTTCCACTTGTTGTACTGCATTTACTAGTGTGTACTCTGGCTGCATAACATTTGTTGAGCTGACAAAAGTTGTATCCGAGCCGTTGCTTCTATATCATCTACTCCCAATAATAGTGCTGATAGTTGAATCATATCTTTTCATCAGCCTGAGATCACTTTATGTTTCTTGAGATGCCCTTTACAACTGATTTTTCTTATCTTGCTGACTTGTCCAACACATTACAGAACAGAATTGGTGCAGATATTATTATGGCTCTCGATGATGTCGTGAAAACTACTATCACAGGTCCAAGAATTGAAGAGGCTATGTATCGAACTCTTCGTTGGATAGATAGGTGCATAGCAGGTAATATGATGGAGAGGCTGTACATTTCAATGTGGTTATTTATCTTGCTTAAATTCATCATTAATCACATTCAGTCGGCGAAAAATAATCTCTACAGAATTGGGTTACGACCAGCTGTAATGTAGGAATTTTCTCTACTTCTTATTCTGATGTTTTTAGTTTTTGCCGGGAAGGTGGGAGGTATTTTGAGAATGGAAATCTTAGGAAAGAGAGGAATTCGGAAACAATTGAACTTTTAGCTTTTGGTTAATTTGGCACACTTTGATAATGAAAGGACGGAATTGGCTCATTTTTATGGTAGATGTGATAAGTTAGGCGGTAGAGTTGGATGAGATTATTATTGAATGTAAAGTAGTCCTAAAATATTATGCCCCACTTGTCATGCTATGCAATCAACTAGCAGTACTTAACAAGGGTTAAGTCCTGTAGACACTATTGACAGATAGTTGAGTAATGTTCTCGGTGGAACTTGGATGTTTTGAAGTTTTTCTTTTCAAGTAACTGTTTCCCAAAGTTTGCTTGTGAAATTCTCTTTCTAGTGTTAAAATTAGAGTTTCTTAGCTAAAATTGCTGATGTACTACTACCAGATTCTCAATTTTGTGTTTTTCTGCTTTTGTTTGTCATTGGCAGCTCATAAGAGACCACATGAACAGAATCTATTTGGCATAGTGCAAGGTGGTTTAGATCCAGTATTAAGGTGACTTACATTGTGACATCTTGTTGCTTCCGTGATTGCTTTTATTGTTTACATAAATATATCCTCATTTGACAAACTTTGTTATTTTTATTTCTTGTTATCAGGGATATATGTGTCAGAGGTTTAGTTGAACGCAATTTGCCTGGGTATGTTTGTAGTTCTGAATATGTACACTTTATCAAAAATGTTCATCGCCTTGTATGTGGAAAACCTTAACGTGTATATATCTACACATTCATGTTCCTCTTATAACTTATAAAACTCAAAAGTAGCTTACCCGACAAACCAAACTAGAAGAAGGTTCAACAATCAACAGAGTGAATGACCGAATTTACTTGTGTGACAGCTATGCTATTGGTGGTCTTGCAGGCGGTGAAGATAAAGACTCCTTTTGGCGTGTCGTGGCTCAGTGTACTGCTGCACTACCTGAGCATAAACCACGATATGTAATGGTAAATGTCACTCTTAAGATGTTCCTTGGTAGATATAACTTGATGCCTCTGTTTTCAAATTCTCTAGTTTTATTTGTGATGCCTTCTGGCTTCTGATAGCTTGACTGCTGTGCTCCAGGGCGTGGGTTACCCACTAGACATTTTGGTTTGCAGTGCTTTAGGTGCTGACATGTATGATTGTGTCTATCCTACTCGTACCGCTCGTTTTGGCACAGCTCTAGTACCTGAGGTAATTTTCTGAGCCCACTACCTCTGTATGTTCATCACTTAATTGGTTTTGGAGATCACACAATGGCATTCTTTTGAAACTAATCTAATACTGATTCTCAGATTGCATGTAATAAATCTATAACCGCTAATATTCTAACCCAACACCAATGTTTTGTGTATTCTTGATCTATACAGAGATCTTGTCTGACCTGTAAACACTGAGAGGGAGAGATGATAAGCATGTCGTGGGTCTAGTAATCTAGTAGTAGTTAAATAATGCTGAGCTGCTCAAAATTTCCTTTTTAGTAGAAACTTCATTTAGTTGAATTTGTGCACATATGCTACTCCTCCTTCCCTCTTTCCATGTGATAAAATTATTTTTGACTACCTTCTATAAAGTGTTCATGGAGACTGGTAGTTCAATGATTTGATAACTTTACTATGTTTTGAGAAAATCTGGTTTCCTCTAATTTATCATCTGATTTTATCTTTCTATTGTTGATTTAAGTTTTTTTTTTCCTCAAATCTGTTCACAAATTTTCTTCGCAATGTTTCATAATCTTGAGCACTGAAAACCAAACTCAAACAATTTATGATGAAAATACTGTATGAATTCTCTTATTGTGTCATGATGCAGGGAGTTCTAAAACTCAAACACAAGGCAATGGAAGATGATATGCGTCCTATTGATCCCACATGTGACTGCATGGTAAAGTGAAATAGATGATAATCGACTACTGATGGTCTTATTTCCAACTTATACGATGTTTGAAATACCAGTCATCTCCTGACAGGTTTGTAAAACGTATACGAGGGCTTACATACATTGCCTTGTCACTAAAGATGCCATGGGATCTCAACTTCTGTCATATCACAACCTACACTATATGATGAAGGTACCATAACACCCAGGTTTTTAGAGATATTTTCAGTTGTATATTAGCTCAGCCATGACTTTGAGCCATTCAAATTATGCAGCTTAGCAGAGATTTGCACTCGTCAATTGTTGAAGGATGGTTTCCAGAGTATGTTTCACTTATAGATTTTACCCCTCGACCCTCACTAATACAAGCTTCCTTTACACCATCACTTTTCTTGCATTTTAAGATGAATCACTATCTCATTCTCATTTTCTGCTCTCTCATCCATTTTGCTTCTTTTTACCTTATCATTTGACATATTTGTTTAATTTTGCAGATTTGTCTGTCAATTTCTGCAGAAAATGGTAATGAATAATTTTGCTCAGACAATGATTTCATTGTGTATTGCATCGTATTACAATATTACTTGTTGACCACGTCTTTAAGCCATTAATCACTTGAAAATTCTCCTACCTTTGCCTGTTTGTTAGTGCAAATCGTGGTGACTTGTTAAATTTGTTCTGTAGTTCCCACAAGGTGATGTTCCTGAATGGGTCTGCAATGCCATGGAGGTTGCTGGGATTGACATTTCTTCCTGCTGTGCTCCATTTTCATCGCTCTCCGATAAAGTAGAAGATACACAAAATCAGGAAGTGAAACAGTAATTATAAACATTTTTTAACATAGGAGTTGAAGAACATATTTATACAGAATTGACGATAAGAGCAGCGTGTATTTTGTGCTAAAACATGCTGCTACAGGACAGTCATTCAAGAAAATTTTGTAAAGAGTGACACGAAGTGTCGATTTTTTGCTAACTAGGTATATCATTCTTCCCACTGAAAGAGTGACATGTATTTATTTTTTGTCCCAGAAAATTTTGTATTGAGCTCTGCTCTGTCTATGGAAATAATTTCCTAGCTATCATAATTTATTTTTTCTATTTCCTCCATTATTACATTAAATTCTTATAGTTTTTTTTTTCTGTTTCAACGAATGGGTGGATCTACTATATATATGTGCTCAGATTGTGATCACGACAAAGAATTCATAACATTCAAATCCTGAAACTGTCTTTTCTCTAGAGTCCAAAGGAAATAGTAAAAGCTTATTTAAGATAACAAAGTGTTGAAGTAATTGGGCAAAGTCCAAGGAAAATATTCTGTCTCATGACTTTTCGACCTAGAGCTTTGTACCGCACTCAACAAAACAAAAGAACGAAAGCCAAAAAAAAAAAGTTATGGCTGTGATTAGTTGTAAAGAAATAAAAGAAGAAAAAGTGAAGTTCAAAATTTTTGCTTAATGTGTTATCCAACCATACAAAAAATTTCTTTAAAATGAACTTTAGAGACATGATGCCAAGTAATTACTTTAGTGCACTCAAAGTAAGCAAAGAAAAAGAAAAAATAGAAAAGAAGTGCAATTGGCTAACATGTTTCTAACCTTTTTTTGGGTATCACAATCTATACGAAGTTTACTTTGTTAACTTGTAATAGGAATTGGAGTGTGGAAAAGTGTTAGTATAAAGTTCTTGAAACAAAAGTTAATCTAGATAAGGTGGTTTTAAAATTGAAACTTTTATTTGAATTTATCAAACGAGCTACCTATTTGTTTCTGTTAAGATTAAAATATTTAAATTTGAATCTACATCTGAATAAATTGTAATAATTAAAATGTCGTAAGAAAAATGAAAATTAAAAAAAAAAAGAAGAAGAAAAGGATATATCCAAAGAATTCTTTTAAATTTCTCCGTTCGTAAATAATACTACTAGAGTACTAGCTTATGATACATTATGATATCACATCAAATTTTTATTATTTTTTTGTACATTTAGCTCTTTTGAGAACAAAAAAGAGTACTGTATGAATTAAAGAATATACATTACAAAATTGATAAAATAACAGTGGAGCTAGAGCCATGGTAATTGTTCTTTTTTTTTTAATTACCAATAGAATACAAGTAACTTTAATCACTTCACAGTGACATTTTTTTAAATATTGTTGTGGTCTTGTAGACATGACATTTCTAGTAATCACATGTTAGGATATGACTAAAGTACCCTCAATTTTAAGCAGAAACACATAATTGTCTTGGGGTTTAAAAAAAATGGTATATGGTAATTAGTATTATAGCATTAAGACTTACACCTTGTTTGGGTGGTTGTTACCTTTTGTATTGCATTGTTAGTTTAGATATAATATTTATTTTGAATAATTGTTGCCGTATTGTTTAAAGGGAAATTTTTCAAAATGTCAATATTTTAGCATTTAAGAGGGCTCATTAGCAACACTTTCAATATTTAGTAAAAATGTCAAATTTTAGTTTGTTATGTATCTTATTTATATTTTTATTATTTGTTTTTATTTAAAGAATATAATTATTTAATAACAAAAGGGAGAAAATCAAGGAAGAGAATATTTCAAAAAAAAGTAAAGATCCTTAATTTACTCATCAATTACATTTTCAAATAAAATTTAAATTTTATTCTTTTTTTTTTCTCCAGAATTTTTACCTTTTTAAAATTATATTCATTCCACAATATAATATTTATATGTATTATAGTTTTTTATTAGTTTGTATTCATTCCAATAGGTATGCCGAATTTATCTATATAGTCATTTAAGAATATATTTGTATTTTCATATATTTTTTTCCTATATAGTTAAAAAAAAAAAAACTTGTATGTATTTCATTTCAATATGTATTTTATTTGTATTTCTATTTATTCTAATTGTTATTTAGAATTTTGTATAATAATATATAAAATACAAAAAATTAGTATGATGAAAAAGTGAATAAAATATAAAATTGAAAAGAAATAATTGAATATTTGCTGTACTCATTCTTAAATAAAATACATAACTAGTTGACATACCTTTAGAATAAATACAAATTAGATAAAAATGTCAAATTCAGAAACAATGCAACATAATTTTTGAATTAATACAACTATTCATTGTAAAAATACATACTTACTAAAACAGTATCAAAATTCAATATATACTTCCAAATTTATGAATACAAAAAATAATAAAACTATGAAATACAAAAATAAATACTAACTGTGGTACATTGAATATAAAATGAATTAAATATATGAAATACGATTCCAAATCTATGGATACAAAATACAATAAAACAATGAAATACAAAATACATACGAACTAAAACAACAACAAAATTCAACATACACTTCCAAATCTATGAATACAAAAAACATTAAAACTATGAAATATACACAATCAAACTCATATAATGTGTTACATTGACATAACTTACACACAAAAAAAAACAACAGAACACAAAATACAATAAATATATGAAATACAAAAATAAATACTAACTATAACATTATAAAAATTCCATATACACTTCCAAACGCATTGTAACATGATTTTTTTTGAATCTTAAAAATTACTAAACAAATTAAACTAAACATGCAAGACATATAACATGCAAAAAAAAAAAACCTCTTCTCCAACAAATTGAAAAATCTGTTATTTTTTGGAAGAATGTTAGATAGAGAAATTGAAAAGAATTTGGAAGAATGTTAGATAGAGAAATTGAAAAGAAGAATAAGAAAAGAGAGAAAAATCTGGAATTGATTAATGTTGACACCCAATTTTGACCGACCTTTGACCATTTTTAGGAATACTATTCGATTAAATACGCATTTTAAAATTTACTTAAAGTTTTGAAGTTTTAGTCGATTTTTCTCAAAATTATATATTTTAGTATCGTTTACTTTATAAAAATATCGTAAATATTATAATATTTTAAAATTTAAATGATTTTGTCAATTAAAATGTTTTGGCTCTTAAAATAAGAATAAGTTTAATTGATTTGTTTTTTTTCTTCTTATTTTTAAATTCACTAATTTATTCTTACTTGTTTATATTTGGTAATGGAATATATTAAAATATTTTCTGATTCGGATATCCTTTAAAATAAGGAAAATTGTATTATAATTGATTCCTTTAAATATTTATTTCCCTTATTTGTTCCCCCCTCCTCTACTATATAAAGAGACTCCTTTTACTCATTCACACACTCATTCACTCTCAACCACAAATTCTCTCATCACTCTCCCTTCTCTCATTGCTCTCTTGCTACTTTAACAACACATTAATATTCCGGTAATTATTCAAGGGTTCTTCTTTGCTATCTTATTATTTTGTTCGAGTAAAGGTTGAATCAATTCGTTTTGCTTAACGGGTTAGTATTCTTAACATTCACATTATCTTTACATTCACAATTTGTGTAAGCTATTATTTTTTTTATATGTAGAATTCGTCATTAAACGATTGCATATTGTCTCACCTTAACTAACAAGTGTGATTACTTGTGTAGTTATTTGATTACTTTGACAGGTTTCATACTTGAAGTTCAAGTTGAAGATTAACTGAAGAAGGATTTATTTGTTTATTTGAATGTATATATATATCTATATATTTTTATTTCTTCTATTTTATTTACTCGAATGTGTTGTAACAATTGTAACTCTAAAGATCATATAATAAAGTTATTTGGGGGTCGTTTAGGGGAGGGGGATTTATATGCTTATTTGTTCGTTATAATTTTTAGAAATCATGCCTATAGGTTTGTCTTTAACCACCTAGATTTAATGTTTATAGGTGTTATAATCTAATCAATTTTCAATTTGCTTGACGCTTTTGTTAATAAGTCTTAAAAAATAATAACTAGATTCCATTAATTTTTAATGTAAAAATCAAATCCTAATAATCTAGTAGGCTGTTAAATATTAAAAATGTTATAAATTTTCATTGTCTTATCATGTAGAAATCATGTCTAAGGTTTAATTTGTTCATTTAAATTTACAAAATTATGCATATATGTGTTATTTTTTGAACACCTAGAAATCATGTCTATAGGCTTGTAAATAAACTCTTAACATATCCATAAAAAAATAGAACTTGTTTGTGCATATTTGTGCCCTCCCCCTAAAATTAGCTAATATTATTTCTTAAGTAATTCCATTCGTTTTCTTGAAGATTTCCGCATTTCTTGCAATATGTTATTTTCTTAAAATTTTAAATGATTTAAAGTCATTTCATGCATTTAACAAACTACTTGGCTTTTGAATATTGCATATCAAAACCTTTGCATTTGATAAGTTTACTACTTTAATGTTTTACTAGTTTTTTTAGTATTGCAATATAATTTTCTTAAAAGTCATTATTCAATCTTCGTTTGAAATTTTGGATTGATTGTGACATTATTTTTACAAGTACTATCTCCTAACCTATCGTTAGTGGGAAAGTCAAAGGAACTATGAGGTCTAGTTCCAATTTTTAAACCGACGCATCCTCGGAAGTACCACCTACCCATGAATTTCAAAAAGAATTATGTGCATTTATATGTAAATGTTTATGTGCCTACGTGTGAACTAAATCTTTTAAATCATTTTTCAAAACATAACTTTTTTAGACCGACCTCAAATCAAAATTGTTTCTATGGTGGAGGAGCACGATCAACAATATCGTGGCATCATCCCTATAAAGAAACAAACATTTTTTTTTAAAATAAAAAATTTCATACTCGAAATCTATCAATTTTCAAACTTTACTTTTGCATATACTAATTGCTTAATTTTTGCCATATTCGTCTTATAACATAGTCTCATATGCTTAAATAAAATAAAACTTGATTGTTTATTTATTGTCATCACCTAGCTTTGCATGCTTAAATTAATAATATTAATTGTTTTATATTTGTTATCACTTATTAAAGATTAAATAAATTAATAAATTAAACGACCTTGATTGCTACTTGTACCCCCACATAGATTGCATGAGATACGGCCGGGACCCACACTTGTGGACCTCGAGGGATGCCTAACACCTTCCCCTCGAGGTAATTTGAACCCTTACCCTAATCTCTGGCCCGTTGACCTTTAGTTAGACTTAGTTAGGTTAGATAGGTGCCCTAACGCGCCTTAATTCGTTAGGTGGCGACTCCAAAACTCGAAATTCCAAAAGAGTTGTTAGGTCGTGCACGAAACCCGTTTTCTGCGAAAATGGGGCGCGACAGAATGGCGACTCCGCTGGGGACATTAGGTTCTTACCATTACGTGTTAATTGCTTATTTATGTGGGGTTTACTTTATTTTTGTCATTTCACTACTTGTTAGGTGCTTACCATGTTTAGCTTATTTGTTGCCTTATTTATTGTCTCCTCTCCATGTTCCTCCATTTCCCTTTTTCTTAATTGTTTATTATCATGTTTCACCTCTTCCCTTTCCCTTATTTGTTTACATGTTTAGTCTCGTATCCTCTTGCTTTATTTGCGTAGTTTTCATATCTTTATATGTTTACTTTCCTTTATTTATGCTTATTTATTTATTGTTTATAAACTGCCTATATGTTACCGTTTTCCAATTTAAATGCTAAATGATTACTGCTTTGATAATTGGCATCCCGCTCATACTTCCCCCAATTGGGACCCTCTTCCTTTTTTTTTATTTTGTTCTCGTGATGTTGTGCCTTTGCACCTCTCACAACTACTCCAATCTTATACAAATACCCATTATAGAGAGTCGGCATATGCGTGGACGTAGTGGATAGTTTTACTACCACGAAGCCACGAGCCTCTCGCATAGAATCCTTTCAAGTCCGTGTCAAGCCAACTCTTAGAAGTCCTAGTTAAGTCATACATGCTGCATAAGCCCTAGGTGGTTTGACCCTTGGTGTCAATCCACATAATTAGTAGCCACCCTCTCGTCTAAAGGGCCCCAACACCCTTAGACAAATTGCATATTTATGTGTCAACGTGATCATAATAATTAAATCAAGCCAACATTGCCAAAATGGAGTTTAGAAGTCGTTTGTTACTTTGTTTGCAGAGTCATGGCTCACCCTCACTTTCCCAACACGCAAATGGTGGTCAAAGTTAATCCTATTCTGAAGACTAGGTGGAAGGATATTCAAAAAATCGAGAGTTAGAAGCAAATGAACTGTTAGGCGGCCTCGTTGCTTTGAACCCTTCTGCACATATGAATATTACGTATGGCTTTTAGAAGACGCAGAGTATAGAGATTTGAGCGAAGGAGGTTTTTCTGGTTTTGGCGATGAAAAAGAGAAAATATGGGCTCGCAACCTTCTCAACATCGATTATGACATTATCCCAGAAATGGAAGAAGCAGATTGTGCCTAACATTGGAGAGCAACATAATTGAATTTTTTTTATTATTCTCTTATTCATCATGTGTTATCCCTAGCCCTTTAGTTATCTCTAGATTGATGTAATAAATAGAAATTATTTCAATAATTGAAAGTCGTTTTATAGTCTAACTCTAAACTCCAAATTGGCAAATAAGGCTTGAATTAATTAATATTGTGCATCACTTATGTGTCGCTTAGGCCTACCTCTGGCTCAACGAGGCTCTTTTGCATTTAGGTCGTTTATCTTAAATAACGTGTTTGATATCCCAATTTATGCAATGTTCTAACTTGGGCTTTATTTTGCTTTTATTTTACCCTTTCCCAATGGTTGATCTGTAGACCATGGTTTATCACACGCGATCAAAGGATTCATTTCCTCCTCTTCCGACTGAGAATTGCAAAGGAAAAAGTGAAAGGGACTAATGCTAAGGTTATGTGCAAAACTATTGGAAAAAAAAATGTCTTTCAGACAAGTTGGTATCAAACCTTGAGCAGAAAATAAAGAAGTTAGAAGAAGAGTTGTTGGACATGCGCGAGTGGGCAAAGTTGTTACTTTACGCCAATCCAACTTTGGAGACGAAAATGGATATGTCACCTTTCGCAAGTCAAGTCACTCTCGAAAATAATATTCCTCCGGATTATTCTACCTCTCAAGGTCAACCGAGCTCCATTCAAATGATTCTAAAGAACATCTACTTTCCAAATCACCCATATCCTCCGCAAACACCATGCATATGCTCCTAAACCTCAACATCCTACTTTACACCCGTATTATCCCACAATGCAAGCTCCTCAATACGAAAACCCTCTGCACCAAGTTCCTTGGCATTATGCACCTCTCATGCCATTTCCAAACCCTCCATATCAAATGTCTCTGTACCAAAGGCCTCCTATGCCATATCTTTTGGAACTACGTCAGACCTGATTCCCGTTTAAAAGGGGATACGTAGGCGCTCCTATGGGGTTCGGTCTTACCATAATAAAACTTTCATTTTTCCCTTCTATTGATAACTGCGGCAGAATTTTTGAGAGAATCTCAAAAATCCCATCAATATTTCTTCGTGCACATCTCCATACTGGGGCAGAATTTTTGAGTAAACTCAAAAATTCCATCAAAAACATCTTCTCAACAACTGGGGCAGAATTTTGAGAGGATCTCAAAATTGCTAAAAATCAAGACTGGGTAGAAATTTAATCTAAAAAAAAATCCAACAGTCGAGCTACTATTACAACAGATCAGAATAACAGAAGTTCTACACTGGGGCAGAAATTTTGAGAAAATCTCAAAATTTTCGACAATACTCCAAAGAGCATTCTATCAGACACCAAAGAAGCACGCTGTGCCAAATCATGGATACAGATCAACCTCCCCTTCAAACTAACTATTTTTATTTGAATGTAGAAAATACAGGTACATATAAAGGCAGTTTCAACAATCAACATACCACTTTTGAGCCTGACAAATGACACTCGACCCTTCCAACAAGGCGAATGTCCAAGCTACTACATACCCTCATCATTCAATATGAAGTTGCACTATGCCTGAGATCTAGGTTCGCATGACTACATTATGCCCGAGATCGCACTATGCTCGAGAAATGCATCATAGCATGTGCCCGATAATGCATGTGCCCGAAAATGCATCATTGCATTGTGCCCAAGAAAAGAAATGCATCATTGCATTGTGCCCGAAGAAATGCATCATTGCATTGTGCCCGAAGATATGCATCATTGCATGTGCCCGATAATGCATGTGCCCGAAGAAATGCATCATTGCATGTGCCTGATAATGCATCATTGCATGTGCCCGACAATGCATGTGCCCGAAGAAATACATCATTGCATTGCGCCCGAAGAAATGCATCATGCATTGTGCCCGAAGAAATCCATTATTGCATGTGCTCAATACTGCATGTGCCCGAAGAAATGCATCATTGCATGTGCCCGAAGAAATGCATCATATAATGTGCTCGATATTGCATGTGCCCGAAGAAATGCATCATCGCATTGTGCCCGAGACTGCATTGTGCCCGAAATTTGCATAAGCTCAAGATTGCATCGTGCTCGAAGTTTACATGTGCCCGAATCAAATCAAGTCATAAGTATCAACAGATGTCAAAAACAGATACGCTTTCTTTACTCATTACTGATATCCCAAAGGCGTCATCCTCCAAAGGCATCATCTTTCATGGCCTGCGGACTTTATGTCATGGCCTGAGGACTTATTTTATGCATATCATGTTCCTAAGGCGTCATAGTCTAAAGGCATCATCCTCATGGCCTGCGGACATCATATCATGGCCTAAGGGTTTAATTTCTGTCTATCATGATCAGAAGGTGTCATAGTCTAAAGGCGTCATCTTCATGGCCTGCAGACAACATTTTCATGACCTGAGGATACATTTCGCGTATCATGGCCCTAGACATCATAGCCTAAGACATCATTTTGCATGGTCTTAAGGCAAACATTCATGGTCTATATGGGAAATTGTATCATGTTTACATTTACCGCTTATTTTGCTCTAATTACTCTACTACAAGTTACAGTTATGCAGATACAGACACAAGTCGCCTTCTGAACGGCTGTTCCCTTGCTTACACACAAAGGCTCCGACAAATTCTTGGCTACTCGAACTATCGTTTCGCTATCATTCAGGCTACCATGAAGATATCTTCAGATTCAACTCACCACTGTGACCTACTGTCTCTTCACTAGGCTCGTCCGCCTTACAATGCGACATCTAGGCTCGTCCGCCTTACAATGCGACATTTAGGCTCTTCCGCTTTACAATAGGATGTTTCTCGTCTGCCTTACAATACGACATTTAGGCTCTTCCGCCTTACAATAGGATGTTTAGGCTCTTCCGCCTTACAATAGGATGTTTAGGCTCGTCTGCCTTACAATACGACATTTAGGCTCTTCCGCCTTACAATAGGATGTTTAGGCTCTTCCGCCTTACAATAGGATGTTTAGGCTCGTCTGCCTTACAATACGACATTTAGGCTCTTCCGCCTTACAATAGGATGTTTAGGCTCTTCCGCCTTACAATAGGATGTTTGGGCTCGTCTGCCTTACAATACGACATTTAGGCTCGTCTGCCTTACAATACGACATTTAGGCTCTTCCGCTTTACAATACGATGCTTAGGCTCGTCTGCCTTACAATACGACATTCAAGCTCTTCCACCTTACAATAGGATGTTTAGGCTTTTCCGCCTTAAAATAGGATGTTTAGGCTCGTCCGCCTTAAAATGAAGTTTAGACTCTCGTTACAACCATACATTTTGCTTATATTATTATATGTTTATACTATCAAACATTTTGGAGTTTGACGTTATTCTTCAGAGATGGGTCCAATCCTTCGAGAAGTTGAAGACTATCAAGGCTTGCACTACGTCTCAAACAGATATGTTTTATCACCTTTTCTATTTAGAACTCATATTTTATTATTATTGGTCATATTTTATCTATTTATAAGCTAACATTTTATCTAGAATTTGCAGATATGATCGATCGCCCTTGATTACAATTATCACGCTATCCTCTATCACAACAATGACTCTATCAATTCTTCGCTTTCCATACTCCGAACCCTTGCTCAAATGTTGATTACCTTACTCTATCATGCTCTTCTCGCTTCTCTGTCATACTCTTTTAGCCTCTCAATCTCTCTTCTCGCTACTCTAATCATATCCATTCAAGCCGATATCGTGCCTTCCGAATACCTTACCGCTCTTTCAACTTTTAAGAGTTTCATTTGCTCTTGAATCTAGAACTACACACGACCTGATTCTCGTATAACCAGAGATATGTAGGCGACTTAAAACCAAAGTCTCGGTCGTACCCTTTTTTCAACTCTATTTCGCTTCAATCGATCCGCTGACATCTGTCGTCGGTCGGACAAAATCGGCTACTAAGTCAACGTTGGTTGCCTGACAATTCATTCTTCATTCTCAATCAACCAAGGGGCAGCTGTTGACACCCAATTTTGACCGACCTTTGACCATTTTTAGGAATACTATTCGATTAAATACGCATTTTAAAATTTACTTAAAGTTTTGAAGTTTTAGTCGATTTTTCTCAAAATTATATATTTTAGTATCGTTTACTTTATAAAAATATCGTAAATATTATAATATTTTAAAATTTAAATGATTTTGTCAATTAAAATGTTTTGGCTCTTAAAATAAGAATAAGTTTAATTGATTTGTTTTTTTTCTTCTTTTTTTAAATTCACTAATTTATTCTTACTTGTTTATATTGGTAATGGAATATATTAAAATATTTTCTGATTCGGATATCCTTTAAAATAAGGAAAATTGTATTATAATTGATTCCTTTAAATATTTATTTCCCTTATTTGTTCCCCCCTCCTCTACTATATAAAGAGACTCCTTTTACTCATTCACACACTCATTCACTCTCAACCACAAATTCTCTCATCACTCTCCCTTCTCTCATTGCTCTCTTGCTACTTTAACAACACATTAATATTCCGGTAATTATTCAAGGGTTCTTCTTTGCTATCTTATTATTTTGTTCGAGTAAAGGTTGAATCAATTCGTTTTGCTTAACGGGTTAGTATTCTTAACATTCACATTATCTTTACATTCACAATGTGGTAAGCTATTATTTTTTTTTTATATGTAGAATTCGTCATTAACGATTGCATATTGTCTCACCTTAACTAACAAGTGTGATTACTTGTGTAGTTATTTGATTACTTTGACAGGTTTCATACTTGAAGTTCAAGTTGAAGATTAACTGAAGAAGGATTTATTTGTTTATTTGAATGTATATATATATCTATATATTTTTATTTTTCTTCTATTTTATTTACTCGAATGTTGTAACAATTGTAACTCTAAAGATCATATAATAAAGTTATTTGGGGGTCGTTTAGGGGAGGGGGATTTATATGCTTATTTGTTCGTTATAATTTTTAGAAATCATGCCTATAGGTTTGTCTTTAACCACCTAGATTTAATGTTTATAGGTGTTATAATCTAATCAATTTTCAATTTGCTTGACGCTTTTGTTAATAAGTCTTAAAAAATAATAACTAGATTCCATTAATTTTTAATGTAAAAATCAAATCCTAATAATCTAGTAGGCTGTAAAATATTAAAAATGTTATAAATTTTCATTTGTCTTATCATGTAGAAATCATGTCTAAGGTTTAATTTGTTCATTTAAATTTACAAAATTATGCATATATGTGTTATTTTTTGAACACCTAGAAATCATGTCTATAGGCTTGTAAATAAACTCTTAACATATCCATAAAAAAATAGAACTTGTTTGTGCATATTTGTGCCTCCCCCTAAAATTAGCTAATATTATTTCTTAAGTAATTCCATTCGTTTTCTTGAAGATTTCCGCATTTCTTGCAATATGTTATTTTCTTAAAATTTTAAATGATTTAAGTCATTTCATGCATTTAACAAACTACTTGGCTTTTGAATATTGCATATCAAAACCTTTGCATTTGATAAGTTTACTACTTTAATGTTTTAGTTTTTTTAGTATTGCAATATAATTTTCTTAAAAGTCATTATTCAATCTTCGTTTGAAATTTTGGATTGATTGTGACATTATTTTTACAAGTACTATCTCCTAACCTATCGTTAGTGGGAAAGTCAAAGGAACTATGAGGTCTAGTTCCAATTTTTAAACCGACGCATCCTCGGAAGTACCACCTACCCATGAATTTCAAAAAGAATTATGTGCATTTATATGTAAATGTTTATGTGCCTACGTGTGAACTAAATCTTTTAAATCATTTTTCAAAACATAACTTTTTTAGACCGACCTCAAATCAAAATTGTTTCTATGGTGGAGGAGCACGATCAACAATATCGTGGCATCATCCCTATAAAGAAACAAACATTTTTTTTTAAAATAAAAAATTTCATACTCGAAATCTATCAATTTTCAAACTTTACTTTTGCATATACTAATTGCTTAATTTTTGCCATATTCGTCTTATAACATAGTCTCATATGCTTAAATAAAATAAAACTTGATTGTTTATTTATTGTCATCACCTAGCTTTGCATGCTTAAATTAATAATATTAATTGTTTTATATTTGTTATCATTTATTAAAGATTAAATAAATTAATAAATTAAACGACCTTGATTGCTACTTGTACCCCCACATAGATTGCATGAGATACGGCCGGGACCCACACTTGTGGACCTCGAGGGATGCCTAACACCTTCCCCTCGAGGTAATTTGAACCTTACCCTAATCTCTGGCCCGTTGACCTTTAGTTAGACTTAGTTAGGTTAGATAGGTGCCCTAACGCGCCTTAATTCGTTAGGTGGCGACTCCAAAACTCGAAATTCCAAAAGAGTTGTTAGGTCGTGCACGAAACCCGTTTTCTGCGAAAATGGGGCGCGACAATTAAGAAGAAAGTAAGAAAGAGGAATTGATAAACTTAAGAAAAGAAAGAGAAAATTAAAATGACATTAATATGTATCCAATCACATAAATATAGGAAAATGTGTAATGTATGAGAGAGAAAGAAAGGGTGTAAATAATGAGAGAGAAAATATTAATAATATCAAAATAATTATTTATTTTTAAAATAATGACATTTTTGACATGTTTACTAATATTATTAAAGTATGAATATTATCACTAAATAAGTTGATTTTTTTGACTAGTTAGCTAAATTTTCCTTGTTTAAATTAGTTGTTAGGTAACGACGAAAAGACCCATTTTAGGTAACTGATTTGGTATGATTACATCGTTATCTAATATTTTTTTTCTTATTTTGTCTTTACTTATTATTTAATAATTATATTTTAGTTTTATCTCATCTTTTCATAGTAGTTTTATACCGTACCCTATTTTTTTTTTTTTAGTAATTAGTTCATCATTCAAATTATGGATGTAAGACTTATGTAATGACTGAAAACAATACAAATCAATCCAAACACACTACAAGAAAACTGTGAATTACATGAGAATTTTCCTAGAAATTAGTATGAAAATTTGCAGAAAAATAAGTTTTTTGCAAATTTTCATACTAATCCCAGGAAAATCTCTATATAATTCATAATTTTCGTCCGGAATTGTTGGTCATGTTATGCTTATCGAAAGTCAATTTGACTAATTTTTAAAGGTAAATTGGATCAAATTAATTCGATATTTTAAACAAAATATTAGATGTTCTAAAACTATATAAAAAGTATTATAAATTACAGTTTTTTGCATATTAATATGATGAAAAAGTATATCTTAAAATGTTAATCGAAGTTTTTATAATTAGATTCTAAACATAGAAATCATGACAAATAATACCGAATGATGGGAGTATAATTACCGTCCACTCAAAGTGTAACATAATTTGATAGTACAATCATTGGAGAATAGAAATTAATGCCTTAATATATGATCTATGGTTATGCCAAATTAAAAACTGTGTGAAATAATTGTGAAGGAAAATATAAATATATTATATATATGAATAAAATAAAAAATAACTCTCTTTTCGTGAGAATCTATTCCATAAAATAATATTTTTTGATGACCAAATATCAGAAAATAACTTATTTTTTCGAATTTGTGACCATGCGATTATATATTAACCCGTTCGATTATTTTTTTATATGTTACGAAAACGCCAGATTATGTGCTAATTAAAAAAAAGCAATATTAACGACAAAACATCCCTTTCTTTCTACATCATTAGTCAACTTATCTTTTTTTGATATTACGTGCAAGTATGTCTTATTCCTTTAATGTTAAGCTTAATTAATAATTGCGACCAATGGCACCAATTAGTTTTTTTTTTCTTAAAAAGATTAGTAAAAATAATTTTGAGACTAAATCTATCTGCCCTACTCCATAGCTACTAGCTAGGAGTCTAGGATTAGCATTAAATACAATTTAAATTATAAGTCGTATGGATGACTATTTTTCTTTTTCTCACTTGGTGTTCGGTGTTCATATTAGCATTCTGATTAAATTCAGATTACGCATTGTAGGAGTCACTCTTAACATGATTTCATTTATATCCAGAGCTTAAATCTGAGACCTCGATTAAGGATGAAATAGTCTCAGTACTAATATATTATTGCACCACAATCCATATTGATAAATTCTACACTATCAATAATCAAATGTTATGTATTTTCGAGATTAATTAAGAGCATTGTACTTTGAACACTCATAATTCAACGGACTCATTTTTAGTCAACCAGTTTGTTAATACAGAAAACAAAAGGCATCAATTTTTTGGAAAAAACTTTAATATGATAAGTGATATTTTACCCAACATGAAGTTTAAGTGTGTGTTTTAGTTCAAGCAGCTAAATTTGGCCAAGATCTAATTTCTATGTGGAACATGTCAAACATGTAAATTCGTGTCTTAAACAACCTAAATGTAAATTTATTTGAGGTTCACTAATTAAGTATTATACCAAATAATTAAAAACAACACGTCACTCCAAGCTTATTGTATGTATTGTCCATTTTGGTTGGTTAGATCTCACTCATTTGTTGGTTGGGCTCAAGTCATATTGAGTCAAAAATATATTTACCACGTGGATTAAAATATCAAAAATATTCTTTGATATAGGTTCATTTTCAAATAAAATTTACGAGACATATTTCATAAGATATAAGTTCAATTTCAAAATATTATTTTTTGAGAAATTCATCATCCATGAATTATATTTTACCAGACTAAATTCACAATGCGCAAATTATATCTTATAAGACAAAATTTACAATGCAATAGTTATGTCTTACGAGGTATAACTTTAGTTTCAGAATATTATGTCTCAAGAACTTCATAACCCACACCCTAAGACACAAGCTATAACATAACATTACATACAAAAATAACTACAAGACAATTCACAAGACACAAATGATGTGTTAAAACCATCTAAGAGTTGGGCTAATGTGTAGCAAAAATGACCATGTGACACATTATAAAAGTATTTTCCTAAAAAGCAATAGGTTATAGATAATCATAATAATTTATTGATTTATTAATAAATATTGAAACAAATAATATAAAAAAAAAAACAAGAAAATTAAACATAGTAATAGTTGAACGAATTGAGTTATGACTCGATTTCTAACTCATTTTAACGTAGCCGATTTGAGTCCAAGTAAGCTTAATGCATGTTAATAATTCACTTACTAATTTAGCCTGTTTTCACCTGCCCAAACTATTTAATGTTATTCGTCTGTTTCACACTCCTAATAATATTCTAAATAACTAAACAATACATAAGTTCTCTTCTCTCTCTTTTTTTTTTTTCGTGTCCATAGACCCAGCTAGGTACCAAATGAAACAAAATAAAAGAATTTAGGCAGAGAATAGTCTTTGTCCTTTGATTAAATGTTGATATTTCCTAGTTAAGTCATTATTATTTTTAAGGAAAAATTATATAATTAAAAAAATATATACTAGTTAATTAGCTAATATAATTATAGTTTATATTAACTAGAATCTGAAACTTACTTTTAGTTATAATTACATTCTCTCTCGCCTTCCTCTCCTCTCTTTGAAATATTGCTCGCTACTCTCCTCTTTTTATCCTTCACCTCTCTTCTCTCCCTTCTTAATTCCTCTCTCATTTTATACAAACACAAATGTATAAGTTGTGTTTGTGTTTGAATAAAGCGAGAGAGACGGGATATACAAATCATATACACTTACAATTATACGAATCTTAACCTACCCAATTCTCTTTTGACCCCCTCTCTCTCGCGCGTTTTATATAGACACGATTTATACAAATACAATGTATAATTTATGTTTGAATAAAAAGAGAGAGAGATTGGATATACAAAGACAAATATATTAACTCGTATCAATTGTATACGAAGTCATATTGTATGCATATGTACAAATACATTAATTGATACATATACGCTAATAATTACAAATATACAATAACAGTTCACCTCTCTCCACTCTCTTCTCTCTTGCTCGCCTCTCTCCTCCCTCTTCCGATCTTTCTCGTCGGGTATGCAAATACATATGTATACCAGTTACATATATATACAATTATTTGGACATATATACATACACAATTCGACATATATACATATATAAATTGTCTCTCTCCACACTTTGCGCGCCCTCTCTCAATTGCCTCTCTTCTCTTTCTCCCAATTTCGTTCGCTACTTTCCTCCATATAACACGTACCTACGAATTTTAATTAACAATTTATACCTATGAAGCATAATTAAGCTATTTTTGAGTGACTGTATGTGAAAATTCTCTATATTTTTATCAAAAGAAAATTATTCAAAATAAACACACTAACCCCTCACACTTTCATTTCCCTTTTTCTTTTGTTAATAGTTTGGACATTTAAATGAATGGAGGACCACCACATTTATCTTTCTGTTTGTCTGGTTAAATATCACCAAACCTGCTTCTATTATAAAAAGTCAACAATGGTAGCTATCATGCATGGTCACAATTATTGAATATTAATTAATTACTTCTCCATTTAGTTAAGATAATTATATATATGCTTCTAACAAAAGGGGAACATTTGGTGAAAACTGTATCTTTTGCTAAAAATGGTTGATCCATTGTATCTATCTTCTCATTAACCTTTAAAATCATCCAACTAAGCCTTCAATTTTTTTTACTATTACTTTGCTAAAAGTTTAGTTAGGCAAAGACTATGACATATGATTATTGTGTTGTCAAAATCCATCCATCTTGGGTACTCAAATTTTATTTCTACATATTGTGTCTAATAAAATTAATGATTTATTTGATTAACAAAAATGACTCCTTAGGTTTAAGGGTAGGTTCAAAATTATCCTTTAAAGATATGCTTGAACAATTTTAGTCCATTAAGTTTGGTAAAAAATACACACTTTTTGATCTCTCTTAATAAAATTGACTAAAATAGTAAAAGAATAAAAAGAGAAAAGAACACTTGTAGTTAAAAAGGAAATTATTTACTAGTGGCTATTTCTTACTTTAATTTTATACCTCTATTTTTAACTGATAATTACGTATTTTCAATACTGATATGATTCTCAGTTTCACTATAATTTTATAATTTCGCTCTGTGTGGATAAAAATTAAAAAGTGTACATTATATTTTTAAAATATAAAATCTTTTGAAAATAATTTATAGTTTCAAATCAATGTCATTTTATTCGATCATATTAGTTAATTGTCAAAATTTCTTTGAATGAGGCGCAAAAGTCATTCTCATTGACTTTTTTAAAAAAGCCAAAATTGTTTGTCTCTCAATTTTGTTAATTTGTTTTATCATTCTTTTTTTATTATTGTACAACCATTTAAGTATACATAATATTATGATCGATCAGTAATCAATATATCAAAGGATCAGTAGTTTTCTACGTGCAAGCTTCGAATATAAATAGTATTTCTTTCATTTTAATTTTGTGACATCATGAAATCTAACACAGAAATTTAAGAAAAAAAGATTATTTTTTTTTATTCGTAATCTAATTTCTGAAATTAACCAAAATTATATATGGACGAACGGTTAAATTTTCGTTGAGAACTTTTTATTCATGTGTAATGCATAATAGAGTTAATGAACTCGTTTTCCTTTTCCATATGTACATATTATATCTATGTGAGTATTAGTGTATAATATGTTGTGTATAAATTTAGTTTAAAAAGAAATCGAAGAGACGAAATTAGTAAAATATTACGAGTTTAAACAACAAATTAAAGTATACACATTATCGATTTGGATAATTTTTACACTGTATTAGATTATTTTCATTTGCTATAGTAACATATCTTATTTTTTAAGATTTCAAATTTCATATTTTAAGAAATTTTCTCCGTGAATATCGTTCGAATGATCTCACCATTCAAAAAAGATATATTTGTAATGACGGTATATAAAACTTAAGATACTTATTTTAATGGGAAAAGGGTCAAAATTATCCCTCAACTTTGTTTTATTTGTTGACTTTAACCTTATCGTTAAAAGCAAGTTATTTATACCCTTGCCGTCAATAAACTTAGCAAATATATCCCTCTTTTGACGGAAACCCCAAATCAATTGAAATTACCCAATTTTAATTGAAATTATCTAATTTCTTTTTTAACCCAAACAACAACCCAACCCGTTAAACTAAACAAAACTCATAATAAATTGACCCATTTCCTATCTTCTTCCCCGTCTTTCCAGTGTTCTTGGCTAAATATCCATTAAAGAAAGGGTATATTTGTTATGTTTATTGACGACAAGGGTAAAAATAACTTGCTTTTAACGGTAAGGTAAAGTCAACCAATAAAACAAAGTTGAGGGGTAATTTTGACCCTTTTTTCTATTTTAATTTATTTTTTAGTTTTCCACCTAATATTCGGTGCTCGCATTAAAATTCGACTAAATTAGCATTCAATCCGGAAGTCAGGGTAAATGTGTTAAAATCGAAAATAATTAGGTGTAATGCGGAAGCTAGCAAAGTAAGCCTCGAAAGACCATGAGTAAGAAGACAAACGATAAATATATCAAAAGACACAAAGACTTAACGTGATTCAGTCAATCGACCTACATCCACAACGGAGATGATGCAATCCACTATAAATATGATAGTACAAAACATAGAGAGAGTAAACCAAAATACATAGGAGGTTCACAGAAGTGATAACATATCAAGCTTCTGGTCCACAAATCCCCCCCTCCCCCAATCCGCTCCAACCAAAACTCTCAAAGCCCCTAGGACTACATTGTGAATACTGATTAAGTTTAAAGGAACAAAACTATATTTATAGAGTCCTAAACCTTTTCGTACAAGAAAAAGACTAGTCAAAATATTAAAATATTTTACTAAAAAAAAACATATTTATTATTAGAAATCAGGATAAATTAAACCTAACAAAATGCGCTTCCTAACAGAGACGAAACACGATTTTATACTCAGGCGGACTTAAACCTAAAATCTTTAATTTAAAATGAAAGAGTACTTATCAATCTCGTATCGTCCTAGTGCTATTCTATTATTACTATTAGCTAAACGTACAAGATTTGAAGGATGAAGAGAAGTCAAGATGTATACACAACCACGTCTAATTACATAGTAGATAGTTGAATAAAGTGAAAGTTGTAGCAGTAGAAGTGATTCCAAAATAGGGTGGGGGCACAAAAATATACATGATGGTGCCTTCTGAGCAAGTTAGTGGTCAATTGTTAGGTGCCTCCTCTGTCCTCTTATTGGACCCATTCTATTCTTTACGACCATGCCAAAATTTACCTACCTACGTACGCTACCCTAAAATTTTCCTACTATCTTAATCCAATAGCATATTCAATGCACGCTAACAAAAAAATCTTACTACTAGAGGCGTAATAATGTTATGATCATGTGTTCAATTAAACATCTTTTGTTAAAAAATAATATTGTGTATAAATAAAATGATATCTGAAGTGATTAAATAATATGTTCTGAACAATCTTACTATAACAAAGTGTTGTAGCTCAGTGATTATAGATGACTTGAAAGAGCCGATTGATACTTAGGATGCTCACGTGTGTTTGAATCTCCCTAGCAATAATATTTATTTTTATTCACTTTTTTAGATATTTTCTATGAAAATTTTAGCTCCGTCACTGCTTACGATCCTAATGAACATTAATATTCAATGAAACGTTAAATTATCTTTCAATCTGAACGATAACTGTGTCGTAAGAAAAACAAGAAAATTGTATGTATATTCTATTGGTGAAGGTGCACAAGCGGATGGTAGGCGTACATATTGAGTGTCTGGTTAAACTTAACAAATTTTTGGACTAAAATAATCACTTTTTTTATACATAAATGGTAACTTCAATTACATGTATATCTGAAAAGCTGAAATAATTAATTTTCCATACACCAAGAATTATTTCAACCATGTGGTATAAAAATGAATGATTAATTAAATAGTCCAACCCCATCCATTCAGGAACATTGTGATCATTTTATTTTCAAGATTAATTATTTTTTATTAGGAATTATGTTGCTTAAAAATTATGTCGCATTTAGAATTTAAAATTATGTGTTCAATAATTATGTCGCATTTAGAATTTAGACTATGTGTACTGTGTTTTACATGTAAATATAAGATTTAATCCTGAAACACTTTCTGCTAATCTATTGTTTAATTAATACATCACCACTCAAAAAAATCATAGATAGAAATGGACGGATTAGCAACCTGGTACTTATAAGTAATAAATCATAGTAAATTTTTTTGTACCAATTGTGACGCAACAATACGTTATATTGTAGTACTAATATTATACTATAAATAAGTGGCATAGAACAAAATGAGGATTGAAAATAAAAATAAGGAATGTTGGAAAATAACAAAAAAAGAGTGGGAAATAAATAAATTAGGGGGAAATGCATGTGATAAATTGCAGGGTCGGAAACAAAGGTAACACACCACGTGAGAAGGTTTGGTTGATCAGAAAATCAAATTTTGGCAGAAAGGTTTGCTACGTTGCTAATTCTGCTCGATAGCCACTCACTCCTCTGCCTTTCCCATGCCTACAGCCTGGACCTTTTCTGCCATCCACCCCCACCTCTCTGTCACTCGAACTGAATTTTACGTTGATTTCATATCATATTAAATGTTATAGTTATTATCAAGAAAGATTATTATAGAGTGGTAAGTATTCCTTCATTATTCATTAAGAGGTCAAAGCGCTTAACCCTCCAATGTGGCGCTTTCTGTTGTAAATCTGGGTTTAGTCGGGCTCCAATGTGTGTACCGGCCATCGAATAAGAAACCAAAAAAAAATGTTATAGTTATTAGTAAGGAATATTCTAATTCGTAGTTAGTTGGGCTTCAATGTGTGTACCGGACATCGAATGAAAAAACAAAAAAAATGTTATAGTTATAAAAATATTCTAATTCGTAGCTATAGTTCGATTATATAAATCAGATTTTTGTATATGCTTTCTCTAGCTATTTGTATACAGTTTATGAAAAAATCATAATAAATTAATCTATATGTACATTGACAAGCGAAATATACAAATAGAGTTCTGAAAAATATATAAATATATAATTTGTAAATGCTTACCCCATTTATGTATTCGCAAGCAAAATATACTAACGGACAAAAATATACATAGAAAACGAAACTATAGCGATTGGAGCACAATTATCGAAACTATAGCTATAGATTCTTATTGTATTTGTTATGTTTGCTATTTTGAAATTTTCTCTTTTAATAAACCTTATTAATATGTATATATATTTAATGGATTTTTAAAACAAATATATTATTTAAACAAGATTATTGAGTTAAGTTGAATCAATACTCGACTAGGTAAGATTTTCTAGTGTATAGATATGAATGTAATATTTAACTTTTCTACGTTGAGGTGAATGTAACATTACGATCTCGTAGGTTTATCTAAACCCTAAACCTAATAAGTACTTTTGAGTAGGATCATAAATTTATAGGTAAGGAATAAATCTACTAAAAGTACAAAAATAAGGTGTAAATTAAAGTCCCATTAATGAAAATACAATAGGTTTAATGCTAAAAATCGTAAGGTCTGAATCGATTACCATATATACATATTATATATAATTTTTCAGCAACAGACAACCCATAAACTTATGTACTGGATCCACTACTATGTACAATTCTTGATTTTATTTTGTATGCTGATACGGTAAACATATATTTATATTATTAGGTAACTAATTAAAGAACAAATGTAAGTAATTGTCTCCAATAAGTGTTTTAGTATAATCTAAATAAATAAAATAATTAGTTATCTACTACCATATGTTAAAACACATTAATATTATATCTATAATAAATCCCGGAGTCAAGTAGAATCAAGAAATTCGTCCGAACTCTTTTTTAAGCAAATAATTATAGTGTAATAAAAGTTTTAATTGCGTCACTCTATGCGACGAGTAAATTCCGTGATTCTATTAGTATAATATTAGTATATGCTTATCTAGGTTGGATTATACATGGGTGGTTAGTTGTGGACACTGTCATAGAAAATTGCAGATCACAGAATTTGTGTGCATTTTGCCTATATATGATAACGTCATAAATAAATTTAAAACTTCTAGTTATCTATTCTTGTGCCCAATTGATGAAGTTTATTCTTTTATCTTATACTAACTGAAGTTCACCAGTACTGGACAAACTTTCAAATCATGAAACAATAACCAAGACAATATGGTGGATCAAATATTTCTTGTTTACTCACGGTGTAGAATTTGATATATTGACAAATTATCATAATACTAATATTAGTAGTAATTGTTATCGTAACTCAAAATCATAATCTATAAGCTATATGTTATATTTTACCGTTACTCCAAAGCTCCCTTAAGCTTAACAAAAGTCTAAAATCAAATGCACCAATTAAGGTTCTCATGCAAATAGAAATATTAAAATAGCAAATTTATGTGTGTTGCAAAACAATTTGTTGATTGTCTTGTTCTAAAATTAGATCTGAAAAAAACTAGCATGCAGTTGGACTTTCTGGAGCCAACTGGACAATTGGATTCAAATTTCACAGTTGAAAGACAAAAAAATCAAAAGAAATAATATATAAAAAAAATAATTGTGGAAAAAAAAAGTAGTAGTAGGAGTAGTAGTAATTGTCAAATTATAAAAAGTCATTTCACATCATTAAAAGAAGATATATAGCTGGGCAGCATATATAAAATTACTGTGAGTCCATACCTTTGAAAAGGCAAAAAAAAAAAAAACCCATATAAACTCTTTTATTTTTCTCTCATACAGAGTCTTCTCTTTTCTCTTTCTTAGTTTCTTCTTCTCTGCTTCTTCCTATTTATTTTAATAGATTGATTGATTGGTTAATGATGAAAAACAAGTCCCTATTTTAATTTGTTGTCTTTTATTTGTATTTTTTTCTGTATTGCTATTGAGTGTACCCCTTCTATTCATATCCACATCTTTTAATTTTCTTGTATTATTTTGCTATTCTAAAACATCACTATACAAATATTTGGTGTTTTTGTATAATAATTCCTTTCAACAATTTCAATTTTCACATTACAAATTCTCCAGTCCTGTCAATTCTGTTTTTTTTGTCAAACCAAAGAATTAAGGAGATAAACTAATCTTATCATCATGAAGAGGTTCAGTTTCTCAGATTCTTCTGGCAAATTGCTTTATCCAACTGAAGGTAATTATTACACTATCAGTATATATAAGTTAAATTTTTTCAACTCTAATTTAGGATCGAGGCTTTCAAAGCCCGCCTTAAACCTACAAATTTCATAAAATTCAGTAACTCTAGTTCAAATGTCAAAAGATTTATTCATAATTTTATATATAAATAATTCATACAGGGGCCAATATACGCAGAACTTATCTTTACCTTGAGCTATGAAAGACAGTTTTCGATACATCGAATCTTATAAGAAAATACTCCTGTGATAACAAATAGAAAACTATAAAGTAAATGAAGCTAACAGATAAAGTCCAGTGAATGACTGATCATTATTTTCTTTACATTTTTTGTGTGTGCAGAGAAAAATACAGAGAATTTGGGATATAGCAATGAATTTCAGGCAATGTTGGATGGATTGGAAGATGAAGATGGGATAGAAGAAAGTGGATGTGGAACAGGGAAGAAAAGGAGGTTAAGAGTGGATCAAGTTCAAGCACTGGAGAAAATTTTCGAGGTTGATAATAAACTTGATCCTGATAGAAAAGTTAAAATTGCACAAGAATTAGGCCTGCAACCAAGACAAATTGCAATTTGGTTCCAAAATCGCCGTGCCCGTTGGAAGACTAAGCAATTAGAAAGAGATTATAACATTCTCAAGTCCAATTACGAAGCTCTTCAACATAATTACACCAAAGTTGAACAAGAAAAAGAAGGATTGATTACTGAGGTAATTATTTCTCTTCCAGATTTCCTTATATCTAATACTCCCTCCTTCCGTCTATTTTTGCTTGTCCACTATACTAAACTGGACAAGTAAAAGTGGACGAAATCTCTGCACAATGATGTTTTAGCTGATATGGTTATTTATCTAAATTGCAGTTAAAAGGGCTGAAAGAGAAGCTAGGAGAGCAAACATTATTATCCCCTGTATTTCAAAGGCCACAAGAAATTCTGAATAAGTTGAAGAATTCATCAGATTTTGTGGATTCAAAAGATGGATCATCAGATAGTGATTCAAGTGGAGTGATGAATGAAGAAAATTACAACATTTCAACACTCAATTATCAACAATTAATGCCTAAAGTGTCATCTTACAGTAATTCCCTGGATCATTTGTCACTATCTTCATCAACATACACACAGTTAATGGATCCAAGAGCAAGTAATTCTACATCATCATCAATGAGAGCTTATAATAATAATAATGATAATAATAATAGTAATAATCAGCAGCAACAACAAGCTGTTGGAAGAATTGAGGAGCAAAATGGTTTTACAACAGAGGATTCTTGCAACATTTACTCTGTTGATCAAGCACCAAATCTTTATTGGTACTTTAGTGACCATAGAAATTAGCTTTTATATAAGTTAGTAATTTTCATCAATTTTAAATAACATGTAGCCTAAGTATTTGAAGCATCAAGAAGCTATTTGTGTTTTTATTTTACAACCTTAGTCATAGGCATTACAATATAAGTCTATAGATGTTATTTTTTTAAATAAAGAGATTAAAAAAGTAAAAATAAAGAAGAAAGGAATTGATCACAGAGATAAACTCAGAATTTAAATTCTATATCATGGGTTCAAATCCATTATTCACAAGCATTAGGTTAAAAAGAACCTAGCGATATTTTAGTCTGTTCAATAGTGTTAGTTCTCGCAACTAGTTATTTGTACATGCTGATTATTTAAAAAGAACAATTGTAAATTGAGTGACTTTCTAAAAGAAAAATTGCGAGTGATCAACTGTGCATATAAAAGTGTTACGAAAAGGGGAATAGGATAAGATTAAATTAACAGTGTTATGTGAATAAATGTACACATCAATGTGTATGGTTGGGGGCCAATATGTCTATAAAATAGAAAAGTTTGTTTTGCATGATCATGTCATGTAGTCACTTTTGGTTGCATAGGCTACGTAGTCATTTGGGCACCCATGTGTGAGATGGTGACTTTTACTTGGAATTATAAGCATTGGTGCTTCTGCTTTAGTCACTATCTTCCAGAAAATGACTTCACTATACGCCAAGTTTTCATTTATACATCCCATCTATTGTACAACAAAAATTGACTACATATGATGTGATCACATTTTGATAAAACCAGGGAATTTAGGGATTAGGTTTTTCTCAATTGGTGTATAATAATTATATACCGTTTTGAAATTTTGGTTAATATGTTGTCCTCTTTAGATTTCGAACTCTAACTTTTAAGGGGTTTATTTGAATTAGCGAGAAAGAATTTTTTGAAAAATTAAGTTCTCCGCTATTTTTAGTGAAAATTTATTTCGCGTCATGCATTTTCCCAGTAAGTTGATTCAGTGGAAAAACTATATTCTATAACATAAATTTTTTATTAGTTCGTGATGAGAAAAACCTTTATTAGTACGATAACTGATTAAAGACTAAGTTATTTGTGTCTCAAAATTTATATAAGTAATATCATTTTGGTAACTTCGAAGAAAAAAATCCTTTTGATAACTTGATATCTACAAGTAAAATTCTTTAAAATATGATATTTGTAATCTTACTAATAAAGATGACCCGATACATAAAAATATAGTACACTCATAATTTATTGAATAACACTTAAAACTCAGTTTTAATTTATTAATATATTTAAAATAGGGTTGGTGCATGGCTGTTGGGTGCCTATCAAACCCCATGTGGTGGGTAAGAAGTAGACCATGACACATACAATCAAGTTGATGAAAAGCTATAAAACTTAGCATATATATTAGCTTATTGCCTTTGAAAAGGTTGATGTTTTTTCTCCCCACACAAATTAATAAATGGAGTTAGGAACACTATAAACTGAACAAAATTTATACTCAAAAAGTCTCTTGGATTTTTTGATGTCACATGAATAAAAGGGTCATCATAATGTGATTATTTTAATTTTGAAAGTGAAAAAATGGTAAAAATTAAAATTGTGTTCGATTATGAATAAAAATTGAAATAGTATTTAATTTTTAGGAATTCAACTTCAATGTAAATTTAAGAATTTTCCAATATTTTAATGCAAACTTTGATTTCTCTCCCTTTTCTCTTTTAATTTTTATTCCTTAATATTGAAAATGTTCTCCTGTTTAATTGCTGTTAAATTATAGATGAGTAAGAAAAGTTATGGGGAAAAGACAGATAATATAATGAGCAATGAAATATAATTCAACTCTTTGATCACCTTGAATTTGAATAATTTTTTGGTCCAACTTGTTTCGTAGAAGATTTTGTGGTTATGATTCTAATTGTTTTTGTAAGGTGGCACTCCATCTCAATAATAATGGGAATATCTTTTTAAGTAGCTCGTAAAATAAGTCGTTGAAGGTCCATTAACTAATAAAAGTGGTTTCTTAAATAGTTTTTAACATAATATCAAAAAAAATAATATTTAAACTTTTAGATGAGATATTCTTACACTTTAGTCGTCTGCCGATTAATGGTGAGTGCAATGTTTAAATTCAAATTCAAAACAAAGAACGAATTCTATTGTGATAGGGTAAATCTGTTGAGGATAAAATTAAATGAAAAAAGTCTGCCTGTCTAAATAATTAAATAATAAAAGTGTGTTCTTTTTAACAATTTAAGTTTTTAGTTGAGATGGTCACACACTTTAATATGGTATCAGACCTATATCATCCAATGTGGTGGCTCTCAAAATCAAAATTATTCACGCACCAGATGCTAAGCACTGGACATGAGATGTAATATTAAAGAATGACAAAAGTCTCTTTTTTTTTAATTAATGAGATAAGTGAATTTTTTATTAAATTTGAATAATTATTTTTCTTTTGAACTAGCTTTTAGAGTATAAATTAAATATAATATCAAATTTAACAAAATCTGAGTCAATCCTCTAAGAATAATAAAGGCATATATTCAAATAGAAAAAAACATTTATTGTATGATAAGTACTACTAGTATGGTAATTACCTTCAATTTAAAAGTAATTTGGTCCATGAAAGGAAAAGTAAGGAAACCAAAAGAGCAATTTGTAAAAGTAGAAGGAAGTGATTTTATTTTTTTCTCTTTTAACATTGGGTGGACAAAAATCAAAGGCCGTCATTTTCATGGCTTCCAGTTTCAGTGGGAAAAAGACAGACTAAAGCGGCGGTCGGTGGTCACTCAAAAAATAGGCCCACTACCCATCAAGACTTTACCCTTCACTTAAACATTTTGGACGGAATCCTAACACCATTCCAAACGACTTCATTATTTGATAAAATTTCAAATATTAGTTTCAATTTCATCATTCATATTTTAAAATTTTAATAACTTAATTAATTGATTATCGAACTCTCATTATTTTTCCAATCTTAACTCAATGTAAAATAAATAAATAACTGAATTGCTTAGAGGTAAAATTTAATTTTATTTTATATTAAATTAATAATAATTCATCTTATATAATATAATTATATATGCAGTGTAATTTTTATTGAGATGAGTTCAGATAAATTACCTTGCTTCACCAAGTGAAATTTCTTATTTGTCAGTCTTTTAACTAAGTTGCGAGATCTGATTTAAACAACCAGGTACAGCATATGAGTTTGATCTATTAGGTTCTTTTTTTTTTAAGAGCTGGATTGTCAAGAGTTCATTATTAGTCATTACCGTAACCTAATTATTTGGTTAAATCGAGTTCTAAAATTTTGTATAACAATTGCACGTACTTAAGTCTTAAAAGTAGTTGAAATTCGGACTTAATTAGCAACACTTAGTCTAATCTATTATCTATCGACATATAAATTATCGTCTAAAGTAAAGTCATATATTCATGCAACGTTCACGTAAGTTTTAAACAATTTTTTTTTATTTTATTTTAAGAGAGAGACTCTAATAAACAATTATACTTGCAAAAAGCCTAATTCACGTGATATGAATATCCTTGCTTAATCAATTGAGCTTATATAGTAAAACACTTATTAGATGGAAGCAAGAATTACTAGGAAAATGAAATAAACCGATTCTGCACATCATTTTATTTTGTGATTAAAAAAATGAGAAAAGTTCATTTACGTGTCATGTTTTGCATACTCAATAAAAAAAGCAACTACAGAATAAATAAACTAATTTAACTTTATTTATTATTTCTCTCGATTTAATACTTAATCAACTGATATATGTATCGTAGAAAGGGCTTTCTTTGTTTTATTTATTACTACGGTAAGGAGTCGTTTTGTATAAGGTATAAGGAATAATAATATTAAAATAAAATATATGATTATCTTATTTTGTGTTTAGTTAGAAAAATTAGGTCATTTTTGAATTATTTAATTCATCAATTTATCTTAATGATATGATAAACTATGTCATGTATATATATGATGGAATAACTTAACACGAAAGAAATAATTTCAAGATAACTTATTCATAATCAAACGACTTTAGAATGAAAAAAAAAGCTTTTCGAATTTGCCAAATTATAATTTTCCTTCTGGCTCCATCAATGATTTAATAGTGTGGAAGAAATAAAAGAGCAGAATATCATAATACAATATAACCTTTATTATTCTATTTTTCAAAAAGCACTCAACAGTTTTCTCTTTTATTTTTCTCCCTTCTCTGATTTCAATAGAATTTCTGTATAATTTAATTTGAAAAGGCATACTTTGCCAGAATTTATCTCTTTTTGACTAATGCTCTTGACAATGATTCACTTTTTTGTATTGCCATAACATATTTAACGTAACAGACATTCAAATTTGTTTTCTACTAATAAATAAATGAGTATTTTAATTTTGAACGTGTACATTTAAATATTTTAATTCATGATCTTCAATTTTAACTATAAAAAAATATATTTAGACACTTCTTAAATTTATGTGTCACATCAGTATCAAGTGTTCACGGGTCTCAATAAGAATGAGTTGGAGCGTTGAGTTATTATTGATGAGTATCAAGTTAAAAGCGTCTATATATAAACTCTCAAAGTTAAAATATTTATTTGTGTGTATATGTTATGTATATTTCTGACAATTTATTCCTTAGAACGGTAAACAAAGCAACACACGTTATTTCCAATTTTATCTAACTTTTTTTTTTCGCGCAACGTACGTAATAATAAATAATACAAACCGAAATTTATAATGCTTGAGCAGTGATGTGACATATCCATTAGTTTAAAATAGTTTATCATGTAGTCATTAGTATTACAATCCTATGTCTACGTAAGAAGCATCGATGTCAAATATCGAATAAAATATCAAAATATATTGAATTTATCAAAACATGCAGGTTAATAATTCTGTTTTGCTCTCTAAAGTGGTGCTTCACGATTGAATTGACCAGACTCATTAACAATCTGCATTTAGAGTTAATTGGGTTATTGATAATATAATTAAATGTCCTATTACTTAATGTTGTTTGAGGAATCTATATATTATTTTATATTAATAATTTTTGTATAACTTAGTTTTCAAACCCAACAACCCTTTAGATCATTATAGGTTAAAGTTATTAATGAATGATCACTCATATTCTTTTGTTTTATTGTGCATTAGTCATGTGAAACTTCTAGCAAACTTCTTATTTATCGTTAATTTAAAATGTGTATATTTTTGTTCATTTCTTAATTTTTTATGTTATGGTCAAACTGACATTCAATTGATTTTCAGCGTGAAACATGTGTTTCATGAAGGCAAAAGAACACAAATATAATAAAATCTTTACTTTTAATTATATGAAGTAGATCGAGGTCGATGTTGACGTTTTCTTCTAAATTCACATGTAAACAAAGTCAATAATAAAATCTATGCAATGTGAACTGAGTTATTCAAAAGAAAATACTTTAACTTTTCTTGTTTGTTTGCATTCCAATTTAAATTTTACGTCTGGATTTGAGGTGCATTTTGTTGGTGGCATGTATTCATGACCAGGCGTAATTTAAATGTAGGGATTCGAATCATGCTAAGTTTGAGTTTGATAGATTTAGGGGTCGTTTGATAGTTGTTTTTAGAAGTGAGTTATGTAGATATTAAATTCAACGTAAGATTAATATAGTATTTGATATGCAACTTGAAAACCCGCATAACTTAAAATTTAAGAGAATCTATGTATAATTTAATACATGATAGATCTTTGTATAATTAATACTTGTATAAAATAATATATAGATTCCCTCATAACTAATTCCTATGTTAACTGTAGCTACAAAACGACCCCTTAACAGCATTATTCAAACACATTTAAAAAACTTCTTTTTATAATTTGGCGTTCTCCCAAAAAAATTGGAGAGTTTTTGCGCAAAAAATTTCAAAATTTTAAAACGCAAAATAGTTACTATAACGTCACACATGATACTTTATGTACAAGGCCTCTACGGCCCAAGTAAAAATGTTTTCTTTATGTTGGGCCTCTCTACTAGGTCCATTTCATCCACTCAAAACATGTGACATTCCCATTTTTTGGGCTTTTTCTCTCGATAGCCCACACTATTAAAACCCAATAGTTGTTGTCTTCTCGGTTATTCCAACTAGTAAGATTGCATATAATATAGTTAAAATCGAAAAAACCTATGAATCGGTTTTTTTTAAAAAAAAATTGGTTATGATCAGTTCGGTTTCAATTTTCAATATTTTAGTTTTTCGATTCGGTTTTTAGCTAACGAATTCGGTTAATCGAAAAAACCAAAATATTATCATGAGCAAATTACAGAAATCACATACTTTTAAGGCAAAATTACAATTTATCACTTAAAAGTTTATAATTACACAAATCCTTTGAAACTCATATAATAAATGTAGCCACTGATATATTAATCTAATGCGCGAGATACATTAGTTTGATGCGCGAGATACACTAATATGTACATTTTATACATAATATATTAATCTGATGCGCGAGATACATTGATGTAATGCGCGAGATACATTAATGTGATGTGCAAAATACATTAATGTGATGTACGAGATACATTAATGTGATTCACGAAAATGATAAATATTGAAAATTCATAAAACTTATAGGAGATAAAGATAATAAGTAAACTAAGAGCTGGGATTTCCGTAATTAATCCTACATGGCTATTTCCTTATTCTTTCAGCCCATAGCCCAGAACCCATATTCAAATTAGGCCCATATTCCAATCAGAAACCTAACACAGACCACTTCAACTCTCATCTCTCAGCACTCGTCAGGTCTCGTCTCAGTTACGACTTACGCTGCAGCCCGTCTTTCACCTCTCATTTCTCATCTCTCAACTCGTCGTCCGTTGTCTCTTTAAGTCTCAGGCCAGCCGCTGCTTCTGGCTCCTCGCCGAGTGCTCGCGACTCGAAAAGTCGAAGGTCAGTGCTCATCGCGTCTTAAGCCTTAAATTCATCTACAAATCTTTATATATGTTATATTCATTTCAAATATGAGATGAGTAGTCAGTATTGAGGGATGTACTTGTAAGTTGTAATTGTGTAAGTATGTACCAACCTATAGTTAATTCGTTATAGGGGAATTAAGTCAGTTAACAGTTTAACTGCTTGATTGTATTATAAACTAAGGGTACTTGTACATTGGGGATTAATGTGACACAATATCGTTACGGCTCTCCTTATTGTTAGTCAGTTGGTAGTATCCTCTACCATGGAAGTTCTGTCTATTCTGTCTGTTAGTTAGGGACTGATCAGTGAGTTGGTTAGTATACAGGACGTTTTTGGACCTCTGATGTGTTGGTACATGTAAAAGAATATGACCATTTTTGAAGTTTTTTTTCGATTTACTAAAATTATTCAGATGCCCACAGACCATAAGCCACTGTTAATTAAAATTGGTTAAACCGAAAAACCGAACCCACCAAATGTCCAGCCTTACCAACTGGGCAAGCATACTCTTGAGCAGATACTGGTAATTTTTTTTACTTGAATTCTAATTTATATGCTGTAGAGCTTAAAATAATGGCTGATTATTGATATATATAGTGTTTTGTAAGCAAGAAATATCTGGATTTTTCTCACAATGCATTTTATTTTTCGTGAAATTCTATACTGTGCCTTTAGGTTTATGTATTTTTCTTTTAAAGTAAGAAATCTAACTTAGAAAGCTCAATGTATGGGGTCTCTGTAATGTGCAAAATATAGCTATGTTCATAGTATTGTTTGAAGGATGCTAAACAGTTAAAATTAGTTCTATTAGAATAGAACAAAAGAACAAATTAGACTTGTGTAAACTTGTAGATTTGTAATTCATATTCAAATATGCAAATACTATTTATAAATGACAGGAGTCTGTAATAAGGTTCAATCACAAGTGTAGAATAGTGCAAGGAGATGAAGAGGGGATTTTCCTTAGCTGTGTATTTAGCACCAGAGATTTGCCCACTGACGGAGCTAAAGATAAGTGAGGGGGTTCAATTATATCCCTTTCATCCAAAAATACATGGTATAAGTAGGGAAAACACAAATTTATACCCTTAACAAAAGAGAAGATTCTAGGTATTTGGATTTTTTTTAATCCCTTTGTTAAAATTCCTGGCATTGCCTCTGGATTTGCCTTGTTTCCATATTTCCCCGTGACATGCTAATTATCTTTGCCGCAGGATATTGCGGTGATAATTGGAGGAATAGATTGCCGTGACGGTAATAATGGGTTAAAAAGTTAATGTTGTTCATGACTTCAAGTTAAATCTTGATCATATGCAAAGATATAATGTCAATTTTTTCCAAAAAAATGATAAATTTAGAAAAACCAGTAATTAAGGGTTAAATAGCAAAAGTTGCTTATAACTTCAAAGATTAAATCTTGATCTTATGCAAATATATAATATCATTTTTTCTTTGTATTATGTTGTCTCTAGGCACAATTCTTTAGTGGGAAGACTATATAATGCCGCTGGGACTGTTATTAGGTTTAGGGAGATCTTTCAGAAGAAAGCGTACTTCATCTCTTGATATTCTTACAACAAAAAAGGTTCCTCGGGGCTTCTACAAGGGAAAAAATTGCAAGCCTACTGGTTTTCACACTCGCAAAGGTTTGAAATCTCTATTCAAGTATTGTGAACTAGGAGTGCTATTCTTTTGTCTTTTCTCCCTGTTTGAAACAGGTTTTCTATAGCTTTATGTGAAAGGATTATGTTGTTGTAGTATCAACATCTGACAAGTTATTAGGCTACAGCTTAGGGGCTTTATATTTCTTGTTCGCTTGGCCCAGACTATGCTTGTCTAAGTTCATAATTTACCCAGGATAAAGAAGTAGAATTACCGAATTCCTTCTCTTTGAAAGCTAAATATTCCAGCGTCAAAAGAATCAACAATTAAGTCACATAGAAACACACAGACATCTAAGTTTATTTCTAATATTAGATCGTTCTTTCTTGTTCCAGGTGGTTATGTTATTGTGCAAGAGAAGCTGCCTAACTACGTAGTTCCAGATTTGACCGACTTCAAGGTACTTAACATTGACTGAACTCTTGACTAATCATATTTTCTCTGATCAATGTACTTTTCAATTGCTCATTCCAGCCTTTCAGCTTGATATTTGAATTCACGTTCCCATTTACATTCACAAAGAGTGTTTTTATCAAAGGTGCAGTTAAGCCATAAATTGAGTCTTACTACATGTTGAGGTTGAGCGTTCACCTAGCTTTATAGGTGCTTTGTGTCGAAGACATACTTTACCTTGTCAATGAGTGTAATCCTGAAGATGTGACACTAAACAACTGATATTTCACTTCATCATATTTTCTTCCAAATTTTTAGTCCATATACTTGTTATTTCGTGCTTTTGATTATTAACCTTCGACGAGGCAGACATATCTGAAGTTTTTCTCCATTTGTGCCTTTTTTCATCAGAGGCCACTCTTTTTGCTTAAAGCCCCAAAGGACCTTGTAGCTTTTTTGCGTGTTTCACTTTTGATAGCACTGATCAAGAGTGAGAGCCCGTTTGGATTAGCTTTTTAAAAAAGTAGCTTTTTTAAGTCAAAAAATAAAAAAGTAAGGAGAGTCCTACTTTTGGTTTTTAACTTTTTCAAGTCATTTTGAACTTATTTTAAGTTGTTTTCAACCTTGCCAAACGCTCTAAAAAACTATGGACTTACAAGTAGGTTTGACCAACTTTTAAGCCAATCCAAACATGTTCGGAGTTTTTTGTAAATAATTTACTAAAATTAAAAGAGGCCATATGCTTTCATTCTTTTTTTACCCGTGTTTCCACCTCTGGTCTTAGCCCGTTTTACGTTCTAGAACTTAGCAAGTTGATTGTATTCTTTTGATCTCTTTATCCTTTTTGCCATTCCAAGATTCTTTCTTCTGCAAAGGAAATCAAGCAGACAGAAAGAGAGCAAACAAACCGCTTTCCTCCTCATCCCATTCTCACCCTTGTGTAAGCCTTAAGGAGGGAATCTCTGATTTTATTATTTGAAAGCAGTTGCCTCCGTGTTCATATGTTCTTAGGATGTCTTGCTTTTGGATTTGATCATCTATAGTTAAGTAGTTCTTGACAAATAAAAGATCTAGGAAACTGAAGCGAAGTGGGTCCAATGTGCTTTTCTTTCCCCTTATTTCTTTCAATTCAATGCTTGCCCAAATGTACAGAATCTTGCAGAACCAACTAGAATAGGTTTGTAGATAAGTCCTATCTCCCTTCAATGGACTTCAAGTCCTATTCAAATTTTTGGAGTCCAACAAGTCGGATTCCTCTTAACTCTTTCGTAACTAGGCCTGAATTCTATCAATTATATTTTGTTCCAATGCTTTCTTAAATTAGTAATTGGCTATCAGACCACCTAGCTTAAAATAGTTAATAGTTTGAAAAGGCTGTTTATGATAATGATAATAGTACTTTTTCTTTTGGACAATGTAAGTAGCTACTATATTGAAAGGAGAAATTTCCCAACAACAAGCTGGTGGTAAGTCTATACAAGTATCAGGAGACCTTCCAAACATAACAAAATGGAAGGATTTCTCCAGTGAAAAATCTATGCTTGCAGGGAGCAATGGGTGCAGTGTATTGGTAAAAATTTGTCCACGTCGAATGTTTACATTAAACCAATAAAGTTAATCTTATCAGTTCACATTTAAGAGAAAATACATATCACTTGACCATGGTTAAGTGTTAAATATGTACAGTATGTGAAAGACATGTGTCTTACATTTATCGATTTGGTGTAAGCACTTGGTGCAGGTAAGTATCTACCACTGGGTTTTCTCCCAACCCAACTAACACTCCGAATACACAGACTGCACCTCCCAATATCCCATTTTTATTCCAATGAACCAAAAAATCCAACAATAGAAGTATGCCCACTGAATAATCCTGTATTATTTAATCTCCATATTATTATTCCGAGTTAACTTGTTATCTACCAAACTACTCCTAAGAGTTGTAATAGGTCTTAAAAGTGCAGCCCACAAGTAGGGGCAGAGCGCCAATCATTTTTGGAGCAACGGGTCGGTGTATTGGTAAAAGTTTATCCGCGTCGGGTGTTTACATCAAACAAATAAAGTTAATCTTATACAGTTAACAATTATGGGAAAATACATTAACCTTGGTTAAGTGTTAAATATGTATGTGAAAGACATGCGTCTTGCATTTATTGGTTTGGTGTTAACACTCGGTGCGGGTAAGCATTTACCCAGTGTATTTTCTCCCAACCCAGCTAACAATCCGAATACACTGACTGTACCTCCTGCGGGGATCAGGATCTGCCTTTGCCAATGAAAAAAAAAGTTCTATCAGTAATTTTCCCAAATACTTGCTATATTAAACATATGTTTCGATCAGGCTCAAAATCTAGTTTTATCGTGTCTTTCATAATCTATAAGATGTCATGTAGAAACTTACCTTCTTTTGTTCTTTTACCTTTCTCTCTCCCATATTTTTTTTTAGTTTCAAAAAAAAAAATGTGGAAGAGAGAAAGGTTAAATGTTGTTGTGTAGCATAAATATATATTCTGAAGGATAACAACTTCTGTAAGTACTGCTACATTCTACTGACAGGTGCCACAAACTGTGTTTCTTCTTAGGACACTTAGGAGTTCTGATGTCTCTTAGTCTCGAACTTTTGGATGGGTGATATCCTAATTCTTGCAGCTTGTTCTGTTTATGGCGATGAGATGGAATTGTGTAGAATATCTTTTTTTTTTTGAGTAAGGTAACTTTGTATTAAAACCAGTACTTAGGTGTACTGAAAAAAACATTTTCAAATGGAATAGGTACAGAATATACTAGATATGAAACCAATCCTAAGTGGTGTCTAGGACATCTGGGATTGATTCAGTGTCACTAGAATACAGTTTAGTGCACCAAAAACAGAAAAGCAAAATGCATTTTTTAGCTTAATATTCTGTACTAAAATCCTGCTATCCTCAAAACATCTTCTGTAGAATATCTCTGTGTGTAAACAATCCATTCTGTTATGCTGGACGTGTATGTTGCAATTTGTTCATTACTCTTTTAGTTTTTCTTCCTTTTATTTTTTAAATTTTGGAGAAGCAATTATCTTGTTTCTGCACAAAAGGTCTTGGTGATATTATACAAACCAGTATATAAAAGATCAGTCATGTATAAAAACTAATTATCATTTCTGTTGTTCACACAATACTGGAATCACTCATTTTCAGCTTTATTTTTATCCAAGAGATAATTAAGAAAAGTATATGAAGTTAAAACTTGATTGTAGTCAATTTGGAATCTGGTTATCAAAGCAATAGATTTGTTATTTCACTAGTTCCTACCTTTATTCTTTTTCCATGATGCATCTTGGATGAGCTAAAAGCCTTACAGGGTAGATATGATATAGATGTATTTACTAATTATAATTTCTATTGTTCACAGTAACCGAAATCACTCACTTCCAACTGTATTTCTATCCATGCAATGAGTAAGAAAAGTATATAAATTTGGAGCTAGATTATAGTCAATTGGGAATCGGGTTATAAAGTAACAGCTGTTCTATTTCATTCATTCTACCTTTATTCTTTTGGCGTATCTTAGATGAGCCAACAGCCTTAAAAGAGTAGATAATGATATAAATGCTAAATACATTGGTCAGCTAGAGGTTGCCAGTTTCATAACTTTTACAAGACACTTTCTGTCAAGATAACACTATCTTGGTGTGTTATTAGTGAAATCTTTTTTATTTATCAGAAGAAAGTTGTGTATATAACTTCCAGTCCTTTCCAGGAAATACATTGTCGCTTGTGATTTCCGTTAGGCCCACCGGCCAGCACTTGCTTAGATCACCACCTTCTTCTGATTTGTCTTTACATCCATTCACTCTCTTTTTGTCCAAAAAGTATCGAATATTATACATTCTTTAGGTAATTCCATCACTTTGATCTTGTCCTCCCAAGTCTTTTGAAATTTGAAACAAATAGTGCTAGAGGTAGGTCAGAACTAGCAATTTCTAGCCCATGGATTAGGGCTTGGACTTTTCAGCATACCCCAAAATGGATTACACTTTCTTGTGTTCTGTGTTGCTGCTGTTTTTTCTCCTCTTAGCATTCAATAGTGGAGGGAGTTCACTTTCCACTATTTTTTCAAGATAGTGCTCCTCGTCTCAGCTTCTCTGGAAATTATCGTTGAATATACAGAATTCCATAAAGAAAAAACACAAGAGTACAATTTTAGGTAAAAGAAACTAGTCACTCTATCTAGTGTTAGAAAAAGTTAGTGTTCACTAGATCGTAGAGAATGTTTATCAAACTTGTGTGACTTTTTCATTTACTTTGTATCTGTGGAAGTTTATAAAACCTCGTTATTGAATAATTCCTCTCTTTTCTCTTTATTTTTCAGCTGAAGCCATATGTATCCCAATGTTCAATAGGAACTACAAGTACGGAGGCAAACAAATCAGCAAAATAAGAAAGAAAGGAGAAAAATGATGAACACTTCTCCTCCTCTTCAAGGATATTTAGGTTTTCTCTGTTCATTTTCTAGCTTTACATGATATCAACGACTTGTTTGATCCATTCTTGCACACCTCTACAACGTCTACTTTTGGTGGGATAAAAAACTTGTCTTTTTCCTTTTTAGGTACTCATCTTTTTCATCTAAACATGTCATGGGTGACATGATCACTCTTGTTTGATGCCTTTGTAGCTACATTCTTTATGTTGATTAAACTAGTTTGGTTGAAAACGGCGAGGTTGTTAGGATGGGAATAATATCAGTATGTTGGAATAACTGGCAGTAGTAGGAGGAATAATTTTTGCAGCTTCAAAGCTTTAAAGTTTAAACAAAAGTATCATTGCTGATTAGATTACATCAAATAAGATACTTAAAGGCACAACCTTTTCTTCAAAAAAGATACAAGGCGTGATATGGTAGGTGCACTAACTGCCTTGTGCTCTTCTTTTACAAATATTCCATTTACACCAATGTATTGTTTTATTGAAAATAACTCTACAGAATGAATTTAATCTGAAGTCCTCTATGTATATATTTTCTCGAAATATAGACAAAGGCACTTGCAAATTTGGACCTCACGTGGAGTTCATCCATTTCATACGGGGAGCTATGTAAATGACAAGGTTAAAGTAGAGATAATTTGCTAATAACAAGAGTGAGAATGAATTATTTTTTTTTTTGTAACCAACGGATTTAAAATCTTGAGAATCAGGGCCTTTTCCAGTAAATAGTACTTCTTTTGTTACACAAAGAATTGTCTACTTTGACTTGACACGAAGTTTAAGAAAATAAAAAAGATTTTATCATGTGGTCCTAAATTAAAGTTATGTCAAATGCATAAAATTGTTTTTAATTTTGTGGTCTTAAACATGTCATGTGGAAAGTTGTTACTAATAAAAAAAAAAGTCATTTTTTTTTAAATAAACTAAAAAAAGAAAGAAATCATTCTTTTTTAAAACAGAAACGATAACAATAACAATAACAAAAGACATGACTAAACGTGCAAAATGAAAAAAAAAAAAATCATATTTCATGTTAGTAATTATGAAATGAAAATAAAAATACAAGTTGAGGAATTTTGGTAGTCTGTTTTTGTGGTTGTACATAATTTATTACTAGTACTATAGTAGTATTAATTAAATATAACTAAAATCAAAGTAGAATTAAGAGAGTCAATTTCCACGCTTGTCCCACGTAAGAAAGCTACATGGATTTATGTCTTTTAGTCACCGACTCAGCAAATCCCCCGTCAGTTATGGATTTACTTACAAAGTTGTATACTCGTTGTAAGAATTGGGTATTGAATCATCGAGTATTGAGATTCTCGATTTGAATCGATAATTCAATTTTTGGTGATTTATATTCATCCGGAGTTTATAGTAATATAATTTCTTACTATTATCTATCTAAATTGTACTGTAATAGTAATAAATTTTTTTTATTTCTTAAGTTACTAATTAATATTCAAATAATTATCCCTAATAATCTTTTAACTAATTTAATAAAATATCATATTGTGAATTTAAGAAGCATCTAATAACTTTTACTCAAATATTGTATATGTATAAAAACAAGTTTATTAAATATACTTAAAGTAAGTTTAGAATACAGTTATTAACACTTGAAATCATTTTATAAAATTCAAAATTCGTTATATAAGACTTTTAACTTTGTCTATGTAATTGCATGGTAATTTAATCAGTTATGACATGTTAGTATACGTATATATATAGAAGGGTGTATATTAATGATTAATGAAATGAATTCGAGAATTAAACACTTTTCTTTTAATACATTTTCCTAATTTTCAACTTGTCACATATTTTCCAGCCGTGCATATTGGGCCATGAACCAGACTTTTCAAAAATAAAAAATAAAAAAAAATGTCAAAAAAGTCATTTTAATGAACCTCATTACGAACCTCACATGAAATATCATAGAAACCTCATTTGCCAACCTTTCTCATTTGTATTAAACATTATTATAAATACCCCACACACCCCCTTCATTTCCAAGAACATCTACCAAAAAAATCATGGAAAATAATAGAAGGAGATTTTTCAAGAACTTTAGAGATCATCAAATGCAAATCAACAAAAGCAAATCAAAATCCAAGTCTATTATATTTTGCAAGAAGCACCCTAAGCACAAGCAAAATCCCGGGGTTTGTTCTGTCTGTCTTAGTGAAAAACTCTCTTTGCTTTCAAAAACATCAACAAGTAACACAACAACTCTTACTTCTTCATGTTGTTCTTCTTCTTCTTCTCTATCTTCTTTGTCGTCGTCTTCAGACGTGTCTTCGTGTTCATCTCCAAACACTAATGTGCTCATGAAGAGTAGATCATTGGCTTTGATTATGAGAAGAAAAGAAGGTGGAATTATATTGGAAGATAATAGTATTGGGAAGAAGAAAAAAGAAGGATTTTTGTCAAAATTATTAAATCCTAAGAGAAATAGAAAGGATGAAGTATTGACACATTCAAGAACAATGAGAGAAAGGGTAATAACAAGATTTAGAATTAGTGCAGCATGATGTGTTTTACATTTAATTTTTTTTTATGAGATCTGTTGTATTTTATTTTAGTTTACTTTAGCTAGGTAGATTATTAATCACACAAAATTAAGAAAAAGATATATGAAGTATACATATGTATGATACTATTGGAATTCATTGGTGTGCTTGTAAAAAAAAAAGCAATCACTTTTGATCAGTATACAACAATTTTCATTTCTCATTTATAATGCTACGATTATATATTTGTAACCTCACCAATTAAATGGGAAAAAAAAGATTATTTTTCATCAAAACGAAATGTTTCTTGTTCATGTATTTGCAAAGCAAAAGAGAAATGATTTTGATGTACAAGTGACCATGTGAGAAACTATATTACAACAACTGTGTCTCGATCGTATCAAATAAATTGGAGTCGGCTAAATTCTTATTTTGATATTTAAGCACGTTATCATCATTAATAATAGGTAATAAAAGTAGAAAAAGTATGTTAAAAGCAGTTTCCTAGCTATATAGATTATTTTCTTTAATTCATTAAATCTTATGTTTAGTTTAGTCTATATTGATATGGATACAACACAATTCCAAGTCTCTTAAAGACCATTTTCTTCTATGTAATTTTAGGTCTATTGACTATCTCATCTCCAATTTTCAGAACCTTCACTTAGTACCATAGTTTAATCAATGCCTCGATAAATTGATAAAGTACATGTCCAAATCATCCTCAAACGATCTTCTCACATTTTATCCTTAATGTGTACTAGCTGCACTTAAACCTTTTATGAATATAATCATTTTTAATATTTACTTAATTTAATATTCCCTCCGTCTTTTTTTACTTGTCCACTTTTGAATTGACACACTTATTAAGAAAAATAATTAATGACGTACTGAATTTACCATTTTATCCCTACTAATTATGAAGTGGATGAAAAATTCTGCATTTTTCAAAGTAATAAGTCATTTAATTGAGGGTATAATAGGTAAAAAAAATTATCCTTTCTTGATTTGTAAAAATAGACAAATAATTAGAGATAACTATAAAAGAAAATGGACAAGTAAAAAGAAACGGAGGGAGTGTAACCAAAACATTCATTCTAGCATTTGCATTTTCACAACATTGTCTTATAATATATTTTTTATTGGACTTTAACAGACCAACATGCATTCACTACCGTATAATATAGACTATCCATATGAGAAATTATTCATTTCAAAAATCTCTTGTACTAAAGTCATCGAACAACTAGCTGCTAGCTAGTACACCTATTTTTTTTAATCCTCATTGAACTACGTCTACACTGGAGTTTTGATACAACTAGTGCAGCGGTTTAGTCACTATAACAAAAATAACTTTTAGCGATAATAAATAGATACATTATTAAAGAGTGCTAAAGTATTTATGGGTATTATTTAAGTGTCATTAGATCAAGAATCACTAAAACCTTTAGGAATATGAAGTGTCAATTATCGTCAAAAGTATATACTAGGGACAATTGTTAATTAATTATTGCTAAAAATCAATTTTTGATGTAATGAATTGAGGGTCACTTACAAACTAAATAAAAGAAAATAACTTTATCTCGTATAAAAATAAAAATCTCTCAAAAAAATAAAATTAAAAAAAATCACAAAACTAAATCTCTCCATTAACCTTTTTTTTTAATTTCTTTCTCGAGCCCATAAAGTACAGCTAAAGATATTTACGTAATTTGTTTTCGATATCAATGCATGTATGTTGGGGCAATTTGACCTCTTAAACTACTCAATTCATGCATCTAGTTATTCGAAATCGACTCCAATATTTATTTTGATAGTAGAAAAATAAATATTAATTACGAGACGTGTCCTTTTTATAATTAAGAATTTAATTAATCCACTAATTATGTATGCCACCTCTAAATTACAGTACACAATGGAGCTAGCTAGCTAGACACATGCAAGTAGCAGTAGAAAAATGAAAAGAAAAACACTGGCAAATCATTGTACTTAACCCAAAAATTAATTAGCCAGATCATTTTAAAGATCTTATGCATTTGTTGTTATGCAGTTCAGAGCAGTTAATTAGTAGAATAAATTTTTGTTATATATGAGATTAATGATGAGACAAAATATTCCTCACGTAACACCAAAGTCCAAACTTAGCTTGTATGTACTGTTGCTAGGCTGTTATCATGCTGGTGAATGTGTCAAAAAGATCTCTCCAAGAAACTTAATCCTAACATAAAAACTACCACTGCACAACAACGATAACATATTCAGTATAATATCACAAATAAAATTAAGACAGTGGGTTGGGTCTAAAAATAGAGATTTTCTCCCACCACAAATATTCTCTCCGTCCAAAATTGTTTGGCAGGTATACTAAAAATAGATGTTCAAGATTAATTGTCGATTTAAATAATCAAGAAACAACCAGTCACTTTTTTTCAAATTTGCCCTTAATGATAGTGTAGATCACTTGAAAAGTTAGGTAGACTTTAAATATTCTTGATAGGGTTATATTAGTCAAATTACACATTGTATTAAATTTTTCTTGAAGGGTGTGCATAATCTTAACATGATAAATAATTATGGACGGAGGGAGTAAGTGAGAACTTATGTTATAAATATAATTTTTCTACTCATTTCTCGTGAACCAGTTCACTAGAAAAATACATAACGAGAAACAAATTCTCATTGAGATACTACTGGAAAGCTTTCTAATTTTTCCGTCTGAAAACACTACTATTTTTCCTTTTCTCATCAATTCAATAAAAAAAATCCAAATTTCAATAGGAAATAGTGATTTTTAAGGTGGGACGCATATCCTAATTAGAGTTTGTTTTTGATAAACCATGCGAAATCATTTTTTAGAAATGAAGGGAGAAAAATATAACAGTAAAAATTATGATAATTAAAATAAAATAAAAGAAACATCGTAGCGTATAAAATATTGTTAGCGTAATAGAATATAAAAAGCTAACACTATTTAAATAAATCATCTGAATGGGTTAGTTGACAAGAAAGTTAAATTTTTATTTTTCCTTTTTTCATCACTTATATATTACTTTTTCTTGTAAATATAAAAGTAATCAAAAGTTTTAACATTTTCTATGACAGCTAAGAGAGAGATATTATGAACCCTAGCTACTGTAAAGTTCTCAGCAATTTCCTCTACATATTTTATTTATTAAAAGTTGAATATTATATAGTAGTACTGAACAGAAGATTAAAGAATTTGAGTGCGCAGTAAAGTTGCTTAGTTTCATACTTAATATTTTTACACGTTTGAATATATATAATATGTCTGTCGAGAAAATGTATTAAATTAAAGTATATTATATAATTAATCTTATATTTCAATTTTATAGAATTATCCTCCTATATACAAAAACTAAATGGGAACATAAAGAAACAAATAGGTCAGGTTTATAGTTGGCAAATTTGCTTTCTGATCTTTGTGTCATGTTAAGAACGTTACGTATGTAGCTACCTTTTTAATTACTAGATAAAATTTCATTAATCAAAAAATTACATTGTATAAAAAATTAAATATATATAATATAATTCTTTTTTAATTTCTCTTGTTATAAATTTAAATTGTAATATTTTTCTTAAATAATTTATATGAATTCTCTGACTTCGTCACCGTCAACACGTACGTTAGCTTATAGTCTTTTTCCTTTGTCTCTTTTACTTTACTTTATCTTATGTTCAAAGAAAAAGGACCATAATCTCCATGCCAACTACTTAGGTAAGGCCAAGTTTGGTCCACCCCCATTTTTTTGGGTCGACATTTACACTATATTTTCCATAAAAAAGATTTATTTGCATTGAAAATATTACAATTGTGCCAGCTCATACAATGGCTTTATTAATGTATTAATAAAAAAAAATGGGAGTTGGGGAGTGGTTTTGTGGACAAAAAGAAGCCGCCGTAATAAATACAGATTCGATAAAATTCAATAACTTTAATTTAAATTTTTATATTTATAATTTAAAATTTTGACTCCGTTACGCATGGATTCAAATGAATCACTCAACACATCACAAAGGGAGACTTTGAATGTAACTAAGTGAAAAAACTAGATTTGTATGGTTGACTGAGGATCTTGTTCTAATTGGGCCTCATATTAGTCTACAATTAGACTAATTCAATTCAACTTTTCATTGATGGGACAAGTTAGAAAAATGTGTTTTCTTTGGAATATAATTATGATGAAACTTACTCAGAAGACTCCAGGTCATTAACTAGAAATATCCTCAAAGTATATTGTCATGAGTTTAATTATCACCTTTAAACTTTAAAATAGTTGAATAAATCACATCAAACAGTATTTTTTAAGTTCCTTTAATAACTCAGTAATAAGTGTATATTTTATCAATACTACTTGTTTGTTATACACTTACACGTATTTGAATCATTTTAACCTTAGCTAATTAAAAATTGACGTAGTAATATATATTGTTAATTGTAATTAAATTATTAATTTATGGAAGATACATATTTTTATATTAACTGTTAGTTGTAAGTACATGGAATTACCTGTTTTGGGCCCTGCCCCTGCTCTTGTTTGTTTCTGGGAGAAGTAATGGGCTGGGTCATTCAAGGCCCATCTAACTTTTGTTTAATTGAATGTTTAAAATTTTGTCTCTTAAATTATTACTTCTATTTTTTGTTCTTTTTTTTTTTTTTCCTTTTTAACAAAAAATTGTGGGTCAACGTATCTTTTAACTATGAGTTAATTTTTCAAGATCAAGGTTTATGAAACCTTTGTCTTGTCGAACATAAATTATGTAAATTATCTAATTCGAAAAACATAAATTCAGAGAACTATTACCTTATCTAACATAAGTTGTGTAATATCTAATTCACAAGGCATAATTTTACAAAAAAAATTGTTTTTTCGGGCAAATGTTTTCTAGGAATTAAGGTATAATTTTATAGGTTTTAAAACGACATAAATTTTATAGGAACTAAATCATTTTGAAAATCGTTGGTGTTTAATTTTTGTCATTATCGTAAAGTATGACCTTGTTAGGCCACTCTTTATTTTTTGTGTCCTTAACAGAGTGGGCTTAAGTTTCAAAACTTGGACATAATTTAAATAGTAGCCTCAAAATGGGTCCTCTTTGTGAATGCCTACTCTTTAAGTTTTGTAATGGCCCAAATGATAAATTTAGGACCAAATTTTTACTGTTTCAGATCAAAATGTTATTTACTAATAGATAGCAAAATAATTTAAACAGATTTTGTTTTATGACACACTTAAAATATTTCCTATTTAATAAATCTTGGATAGTAATTTAATCATATGGTTATGTTAAGTGATCAACCTGCCTAACAATTCTCAGAAAAATGACATTATTATTTCTTTCTTTCATTGTATAGTTACTTGATAATGTTGTTTGTTTATACCTAATCAACCTAGACAAAGAAACTTATATTTAGCAGCCTAATACAATTATTAGATTTATTTATATATTTATGGTCCAGCAGAAATAAAAGGATTGGTTCCATATTTTGGTTTAAGTCAACTAATTCTCAACCATTAGAGAGTGAAAAAGACATCTCATCTAAGCAAATCCAATATGGAATTTTTTGTTTTCTTTTGGATAAGTCAATCCAATATTGTGAAAGTTTTTAGTGGAAAAAGAATAAACTACTCACCCACAATCAGGGGCTAAGCTAGAAGCTCGAGTATGATTGAATAGAACTCAATAATTTTTGTTCAAATAGTATATATGTGTTAAATAAGTTTATTAACACGTACAAATATAAACCTTATTAATATTTGAAATCGTCTATATCAAATTCAGAATTTCATAAATTAAGTTAAAGTTTTGACTTCGCCTTTGTTCAAAATAAATTGTCAATCACTCAATAGAAAGTTCCATTTGGTGCTATCACATTATTTTTCAATTTTGGTGCTTTTCCTAGTTTGGTCAATTGGAGATTTTAATTTAGTGTTATTCCACAAATAAGCACTAATGATGTCAATTAAGAAAAAATGAAGAAGGTTCTCTTTCTCTTTTGTCCTTAGGAATGAAGAATTAATGTAAATAACTGTCTAAAAAATATTAGAAGGATGTAATATATTTATAATCCATATATACTATGAGTATAGTTATATATAATCAATATATAATTTACGTATATCGATTATAAAAATTAAATAGTAAATCTCGATATTTATATAAAGATTGTATGCAATAATTAACATGTTTTTTGACTCAGTTTGTTCCCCAATTTCTATTCCACTTAATTATCTTATAATTTTACCAAGTCATATATGACTTGGAAAATATTACCTTTAGCCAAGTCAATAGATACTTCATGAGTAATTGTCTAATTTGTAAATTTAACTTTTGAATTAATTAGGGATAATTACTCTTTATATTTGGAAAATAACTAAATAAAAATCTTAATTTCTTTCTTAACACACAACAGAAATGAGATAGAACAAATTTCATTTATTTTTGTACATTCTCATGGATTAGCAAATCATTATATCGTGGTTGGGACCTAGAAAATTTGTATATTGATTTGTCTGTATCCAAATATGTTTAATGTTGATTTTATTTGCTTCTTACAAATATTTAAAAATTTTAATTATTACTCTAAGAAAATAATATTGTATGTCATATTCTTTGATAAACTTGGCAACACACGAATAATGTGTATATCAATCTTTTTTTATTACTAATTTTAGCCCATGGCATTCATTTTTCCTCCCCACTGTTGGGAATTAAACACACAACACACACAAATAATCTAGAGAAAAGAGAAACGGAACACAAACGGGACACACAAGAATTTAACGTGGTTCGGTTTCCCTACTCCACGACTGTAACAGGAGGATTTTATTTCACTTGTGCTGCTTCAGAATTACAAATACAAGGATCATATTTATAGGAAAACCAAATGGTTAACCTAGGGTTTCAGTAATGGGTCGGGCCGGCTCACAAGCCTCCACAAAGCCCAACAATCTCCCACTTGGAGGCTTGAAGAATTTCAACTGTCATCCACTTAGAACACTTGTATGTCTAGTAATCTTTTTCAACTCTCTCCTGCTACAGCGGCCTTCTCATCAGTCAACTGAAAGGCCCGTTGAAGCTCCCCGAAGCTTCAACACATCAGTCACGACTGAAACTGCCCTTGACTCGTCCTCGGTCCCTACTGGCTCCCACTTGAGACACGAACTGCCGGATCCTAGAACTCCCTGAGAACAAACACTCTCCATACTCAGCAAGAAATTTTTTGGAGACGTATCAACAGCTGGAATACTGGTTCTCTTGACCCACTGTCTTCTAGGAGCCTTGGCTGAAGCACGGCCGGTGCTCCCACTGCCACAAACGCCTCTGACTGGTCTTCCTGAACCTTTCCTTGCTCGTTCATCCTGAATCTGACCTGTGGCTCTGGGTTTCTTTCTTGCAAAGACAACCTTCTTCTGCCCACGAGATTCTGTGAACCGGACTTTGTTTTTCTTCTGAACTGGGACGGTCACTCCCTCAGACGGTAATCCGACAATATACAACGATCCTCTTTTTGTTCCACGAGCCATGACAAGATTGCCCCTCACGACCTTCCACTGCCCATTTCCGAACTTCACATGATGTCCCTGTTCATCCAACTGCCTAACAGAAATCAAACTTTTTGTCAAGCTTGGAACAACTCTGACATCCTTCAAGGTCCAGAAACCGACTGGCGTCTTCAGCACCATGTCACCCATGCCCGTAACATCAAGAGCTCTATCGTCTGCAAGCCTTACCTTTCCAAAGTCTCCAATAACCAGATTCTGCAATGCTTCACTGCTGTGGGTAGCGTGAAAAGAAGCACCAGAATCCATGACCCAGGAATCCACATTGCTCTCCGCGCAACAGATAAACAAATCCTCGTTGGCGCTGTCTTCTGCAATGTTGACTTGTTTGTCTTTCTGGCATTGATTCCTGAAATGCCCCACCTCCTTGCAGTTCCAACATGTTACACCTGAGCCATCCCGAGCCTTCGACTGACTCCTTCTTCTGTTCCTGCTCCCACTACCTCTGTTATTTCCTCTGCCTCTGACGACGTTTAGCATATCACCTGATGATTCTCCAGAACTCCTTCTTCTGACATCCTCGCCAAGAACGAGATCACGAATCTTCTCAAAGGTGAATCCATTAGGTCCCACTGAACTGGCAACTGCTGTAACCGTTCCGGACCAACTGTCAGGCAATGATGATAACAGTAGTAAAGCTTGAACTTCATCATCGAACTTAATGCCAACTGACAAAAGTCTGGCTAAGATCGAATTCAATGAGTTGATGTGCTCGGTAACTGAACTGCCTTCCTTCATCTTTGTGTTCACCAACTCTCTAATCAGAAAAATTTTGTTTGCTGCAGATGGCTTCTCGTACATGTTAGACAAGGCTTCCAAGATGCCTTTCGCTGTCTTCTCCTTAAGAATGTTGAACGCAACATTCTTGGTCAACGAGAGTCGGATAACTGACATAGCTTTCCGATCCAAAACTGCCCACTCTGCATCAAACAATTTTCCTTGCTTGTCACCCAACACTACGTCCAAATCTTTCTGAACCAGCAAATCTTCAATCTGCATCTTCCACCAACTGAAATCTGTACCATCGAACTTCTCAATTCGGAACTTCCCATCTTCTGCCATCTCAAAGGACTTCGGCAATTCCCTTAACGGCGTCTACAGACAGCGGGCGGCGATTTGGACGATGCTCACGATCTGGACGCTCGCGGCTGGATCTGAGGCTCCTCGACGCGGCGGCCACTGGACGGCAGCGGCGTTCTCTACCTCGCTACTGCTGCGCGGCTTTCTCCCTCGCTGGGCTACGATCTGCGGCAGATCTCCTTCGATCTGGGCTGCCTGGTTCGCGGCGGCTGCTGCTCGCGAATGGCGGTTCCAGATCCTCGGCGTCTTGCACGGCTGTAGCTTGCGAACGGCGGCGACACACTCCTTCCCGACGCGGCGGCTAACGGAACGGCGCGACGGACAGCACACGGACGACGGCTGTTCGCACCCTGCGCGGTTCTCCTAGCCGGCTGCTGCTTGAGGTTACCCACACGGTAACGGCGGCTACTCCTCCCTGCACACAGTTCTTCACACAAGAACCCTAGGTGACAATTTCTCACAGTTTTTGTTACAATGTTGTTGAAACCTCGCTCTGATACCAATTGTTGGGAATTAAACACACAACACACACAAATAATCTAGAGAAAAGAGAAACGGATCACAAACGGGACACACAAGAATTTAACGTGGTTCGGTTTCCCTACTCCACGACTGTAACAGGAGGATTTTATTTCACTTGTGCTGCTTCAGAATTACAAATACAAGGATCATATTTATAGGAAAACTGTTGACACCCAATTTTGACCGACCTTTAACCATTTTTAGGATTATATTCGACTAAATACGTATTTTAAAATTTTCTTAAAGTTTTGAAGTTTTAGTCGATTTTCTCAAAAATTATATATTTTAGTATCGTTTACTTTATAAAATTATTATAAATATGTTTTTAAAAAAATGTATTTTAATATATGTAGTAGTAATTTCTACACTTTCCCTAAATTTTAAATTCTAGCCTATTCTGTCATAATCTCTTTCAATTCTAGCCACTTGAATTAGAGTTTATTTCAATTATAGCCCTTTTTCATTACAATTTTAGCCATTCCACATCCAATTCAATTTGATTTTAAGACTCCATCTTTTAATCTCAACCATCCATACTTTAAGTTAAATCCTAGATTAAATCCTAACCACTCATCTAAATAAATTCTACGGTCAAGATCTAATCTCTTATTCTTCCTATTTTTTAATACCCTAAAAGAGCCTAGTCCCAAAAAATGTCACTCTCTTCTCCCTCCCTCAGATCAGCCGCCTCTCTCTCTCCCAACACCACCAGCCCACCGTCGCCGGCAGCGTGTCTCTCTCCCTTTCGTTTTTCCTCCCTCTCCCGTGGCTCCTCCTCCCTTTTCCGACCAGCCACGCCCCTCTCTCCCCCTCTCCAGCCGCCTTTCTCCCTCTCCTCCATTTTCCCGGCGAGGAGACTGCCGGACGGAAGCCCAGCAGCAGCCGGCAACGCGAGGCCACAGCGAACAGCAGCCGCCTCTTCTTTCTCCTCTCCGACGCACGCAGCAGCAACCCACTAGCAGCCTGCGCAGCAGCAGCACCTGGAGCGGCGCACGACAGCAGTCAGGCCACTCCGGCCAGCAGCTGCGACCAACAGCAGCAACTGGCGCCCCTCTCTTCTCTCTCCCTTCTCCAGCGCTACTTTCTCTCCCCCTCCCGTCTCTTCTCTTCCCTTCTTCTTCTATTTTTTATGCAGGCACCAGCGCCCTCTCCAGCCGGCAGCCACGACGAGCAGTCGTGCGTGCAGCAGTGACGAGCCGCCAGCAGCTCCGGCGGAGGAGCAACACACGAAGACCATCGTGAGCCGCAACAACCAGCAAGCAACCGGCGAGCTCCAACGACTGCGACAATAATCTCCGGCATAGTTCAAAGTTTCGGAGGTCATTTTTAGACGGATCTTAACAGATCCGTCGCGGTATATTCTTCATTCTATTACTATTCGATTTTTTCATCTTATGATTCTTGTCAATATTTTAACTTTGTTCGTTATACTTTTCATAATTTTGTTGATAAAATGTTTAAATTATAACTGAATTGTTGGTTTATTCTGCTAATTTAGTGAATTATTCCTTGATGTTTTGGTGTTAAGAATGCATATGCTATGATATTTTGATATGATTCTAGTTTGTCGTAATAGTTCTGAATAAATATGACTCGTTTGCATACACTATATCGAAATTGGTTTGGCAAGAAAGGCATAAATAGGTTGGTTTGCTGGCTATTGATTATTCTTTTGTTAAGTGCAAGTAATCTACGAGCTCGTGCCCCTATCTGTTTAGTGATCCCGTTACTTTTAAATTCTCTTTATCTATGGTAGCAAAATTAAAGTCTCTTGCTTGTTTGATTTGTATAATATTGGTTAATCAATACTAAGGTGATTTTATGATTTTGTGCTAATTTGGAACGATTTTTGTGTCTCTTTGTAAGACAAGTTTTTCTCATTATTTGTTGTCTATTGTTAATTGATCATAATTGGCTTAATTCAAGTTGAATTGGTTCTTACTTGTTTTATTTTAGGAAAAGTTATATTTGATTGAGCTGAAAATAATTTAAAATATTTTCTTATTTTTACATTTTCTTTGTGAATAAATATTACTCCATATTAATTTATTCTTACTTGTTTATATTTGGTAACGAAATATTTTAAAACTTTTTTTTTGATTTGATTCTCTTTTAAATAAGGAAATAATATTATAATTAGCTCCTTGATTTATTTATTTCCATTATTGTGCTCCCCCCTCATTGCTATATAAATAGGACTACCTCCCCTCCTTTCATACACACATACACACACTCATTCACTCTCACCATAAACTCTCTCATCACTCTCTCTTCTCTCATTGCCCTCTTGCTACTCTAACAACACATTAATATTCCGATAAATATTAATGTGTTCTTCTTCGCTATCTTTGCTACTTTGTTCGAGTAAAAAGGTGAATCAATTTGTTTTGCTTAACCGTTATTTGATTACTTTGACAGGTTTCATATTTGAAGTTCAAGTTGAAGATTAACTGAAGAAGAATTTATTTATTTGTTTGAATGTATATGTATCTATATATTTTTATTTTCTTTTGCTATTTTATTTATTCGAATGTTGTAACGATTGTAACCCTAAAGATCATATAATAAATTTATTTGGGGATCGTCTAGGGGAGGGGGATTTATATGCTTATTTGTTCGTTATATTTTTTTTTTTTAGAAAATCATGCCTATAGGTTTATTTTTAAACCACCTAGATTTAATGTTTATAGGTGTTATAATCAATTTGCTTGATGCTTTGTCAATAAGTCTAAAAAATAATAAATGAGATTCCATTAATGTAAAAATCAAATCCTAATAATCTAGTAGGTTGTTAGATATTAAAAATGTTATAAATTTTCACTTGTCTTATCATGTAGAAATTATGCCTAATTAAGTTGTTTATATCACTTACAAAATCATGCATATATATGTTATTCTTTTAAACACCTAGAAATCATGTCTATAGGATTGTAAATAAACTTTTAGCATATCCATAAAAGATAATAATATTCGTTTGTGCATATTTGTGCCCTCCCCCTAAAATTAGTTAATATTATTTGATTAGTAATCCTATTTGTTTTCTTGACAATTTTCACATTTTTGATGCAATATGTTGTTTCCTTAAAATAATGATAACAATTTAAAGTCATTTCATGCATTTAACAAACTACTTGGCTTTTGAATATTGCATATCAAAACCTTTGCATTTAATAAGTTTACTACCTTAATGTTTTACTAGTTTTTTTAGTATTGCAACATAATTTTCTTAAAGTCATTATTCAATCTTCGTTTGAAATTTTGGATTGATTGTGACATTATTTTTACAAGTACTATCTCCTAACCTATCGTTAGTGGGAAAGTCAAAGGAACTATGAGGTCTAGTTCCAATTTTTAAACCGACGCATCCTCGGAAGTACCACCTACCCATGAATTTCAAAAAAAATTATGTGCATTTATATGTAAATGTTTATGTGCCTACGTGTGAACTAAATCTTTTAAATCATTTTTTAAAACATAACTTTTTTTTTAGACCGACCTCAAATCAAAATTGTTTCTATGGTGGAGGAGCACGATCAACAATATCGTGGCATCATCCCTATAAAGAAACAAACATTTTTTTTAAAATAAAAAAAAAATTCATACTCGAAATCTATCAATTTTCAAACTTTACTTTTGCATATACTAATTGCTTAATTTTTGCCATATTCGTCTTATAACATAGTCTCATATGCTTAAATAAAATAAAACTTGATTGTTTATTTATTGTCATCACCTAGCTTTGCATGCTTAAATTAATAATATTAATTGTTTTATATTTGTTATCACTTATTAAAGATCAAATAAATTAATAAATTAAACGACCTTGATTGCTACTTGTACCCCCACATAGATTGCATGAGATACGGCCGGGACCCACACTTGTGGACCTCGAGGGATGCCTAACACCTTCCCCTCGAGGTAATTTGAACCCTTACCCTAATCTCTGGCCCGTTGACCTTTAGTTAGACTTAGTTAGGTTAGATAGGTGCCCTAACGCGCCTTAATTCGTTAGGTGGCGACTCCAAAACTCAAAAATCCCAAAAGAGTTGTTAGGTCGTGCACGAAACCCGTTTTCTGCGAAAATGGGGCGCGACAAAAACCAAATGGTTAACCTAGGGTTTCAGTAATGGGTCGGGCCGGCTCACAAGCCTCCACAAAGCCCAACACCCACGATAATTAAAATAACGTAATTCATTACGTATAATATAACAACTTGCATACCAAAGACTTATTATTCGTTCGAAGTCTGTATTGGAGTCCCAACTAATCGCCCATTGCAAGGTTCACTCGAGAGTGACTCTCCCAATAAAATTTTTTTCATATTCAAAGCTCAAAACTCGAGATCTCTAATTAGGGATAAAACAGAGATTCGCGATTACACAACAATCTATATGGGTCAGATCAAATGTTTGATAACCCATTACAAGAATAGCACCAGTAATATCCATTACAAAATAGTTGGTAGAGTTTAGAAGTTTTTATCACGTTTCAACGATCAATGGAATGTCACGATAGAGGTTTCATTGACCTTTTACTAGTTCAACATTCTAGGTAGGTAGTATTTTTTAGTTTTTTTTTTGTTTGTAAAAATAATATTTTAGTAACATATTGTTTCTAGTATTAAAATTCATATGCAATTAGGTACTTTCTCCGTCCCATTTTGTGTGACATTATTTTCTTTTTGGTCAGTTTCAAAAAAAATATCACATTTTCTTATATGACAAGTATTTAAAGGTACAATTCCTCTTTTACCCTTGTTGGTCCTACTTAATTTTAAATAGTACTCCCTCCGTTTCAAAAAGGATGGTCAAGTTTGATTTGGAACGGAGTTTAAGAAAAGAAAATAACTTTTTAATCTTGTGGTTCCAAATTAAAGTTATGTCAAATGTACCAAAATCCCCTTTAATCTTATGGTTTTAAACATGTTACGTCAAAAGTTAAAGTTTAAGTTTACAAAAAAAGAAAAAGGGTCATTCTTTTTTAAACAAACTAAAAAGAAAATAGGAACATTCTTTTTTAAACGGAGGAAATACTCTAATACATTTATGAAGAGAAAGAAAAGTGAGTTCACTTACAATTTAGTAAACAATTCAAAGTTTTCATTTATTTCTTAAATTTCGTGCCGGATCAAATGGTTTCACGTAAGATGGAACGAAGAAAGTATAATATTTTAGTGTTCTTAGCAACTACAGTATTTTAGACAAATAACATGTATATTGGCAAAACATGGAAGATAGGTATGGTATTTAAATTTTGAAGGCATGAATTTTAGATTTTAGTAACACATTTTAAAATTATACAAGTCTAGACACATGATTAACGGGATCGATATTATAGCTAGAGATCAATATCGACAAGAAATATAATGAATAAGTAAAAATAGACCGTGAAAATAATATTTAGTTAAATTTTTATTATATGTACTTACAAATTACAATATGTACATCATTTAATTGAGAAAACGAACTTAATTTGATTGCTTGTGCCTTAAATTAAGTAGCTGAATTTGAGGCAAATTAAATTGTTACACACACTGATCACATGAAATTTAAGACAGTACTTAATGAATCTCTCATGGAAGTGAAATAAGTAGAAGAGATCTTAGACAAGGGTCTTAATTTCCCCATGTGCATTTGTTCTTTTCTTCACAATTTAGTCAGACAATAGGCTTTTGAGTTTTGCCCCTTACCCACCTTTAGAGTAAATATTCAATTTGTATTTTGATTATTATTTTCCTTAATTATCTATCTATTTCTCCTTAATTATTAAATGTTAAAAACTTGTTTATGATGTATTATTTATTTGAAATGTAACATCTAGCTACAATACGCAGATCATTGATTTTTAATGAAACAAAGGATACTGTTGTTGAAAATGATGTTATATTATTGGATCAAGATGAGAATCTTGGGCTCCTTATAGCATTTAGACAATTCAAAATCCTTTAAGTTAGATTTTTAAAAGTGAGTTAATTAATTCAAATTAAATTTAATATATGATATCAAAGTCAAGCACGTTATAAGGTCCGGTGTGTGGGGCCTTGGACTATGTAGGGGTTGTGAATATATGGCCGTCCTTGAATGTCGCACTCCGTATGGTATGGAGTGAAACATCAAATAAAGAATGTCCGAATTGAAGCGTAACGAGAATCATGAGCATTTTAATTATGAAATTTAGATTTTGGATTTAAAAAAATAAAAATTGAGCTAGCTTTCAGAACATAATTTATGAGTAAAACTTAATTTGACAAGTAATTTTATGACTTTACCATACTAGTAAAATTTAATGACAATATGATGTGCCATATTATCCCCAACGTCCGTACGTGAGCAATGACTTGTGCCTAGTGGTTTTTTATTGAGTATTTATTACTGTATATAGAAAATAAACTCTGATCAGTATATAGGAGTATAAATTATCAAAACAAAATGCAAGATACAAACTAAATTATCAATATATAAATTTATTGGTGCTTTATTAAATCAATGTCATTTAAAGAATTAAAGTATTCAAAGTTTATGTTAACTATGAGAACAAAGTCTAACGCAAATGGTAAAGATTATATCGGTATATAAAGTATTTTGTGTTAACTTGATTTAAAGGAGGGTCGTATTTTAGGGAGTGTAATATAGACCGTTTATCCAATTCAAACATTAATGATTAGTAACTACTTTCACAGATCGTACACTATAGATCACACAAAGATAACTTTATTGTTGCTTCAAAATTCTTATGAAGAAAAAAACCAAACAATATCACACCGTGGTGCTAATTATATTCCCTTGTAGTGCTTGTCATTTCCTTGTAATTAGTCTTATTACTTTATGTTCTGTACTAATTTCAAGATTTGTTAAAACTTAAAGCCATAAATGAGTACCATATGTCGAATTAAATTCTTCCGTAATAATGGGAGTCACGTAGTTCACTTATACTGGCACTATTGAGGGAAGTATTATATATAGGAAATTAGCTAAAATGAAAAAAAATATTTTTTTTTAATTAGTTTGTTTAAAAAAAATGACGTTTTTTTCTTTTTTGATAATATTTTAACTTTAATTTTTTACGTGATATGTTTAAGACCACAAGATTAAAGGATATTTTGGTACATTTGATATCACTTTAATTTAAACCACAACATTAAAAAGTTATATTTCTTTTCTGAAACTCTATTCCAAGTCAAAACATCCTTTTTAACGGAGGGATTATTTTTTTTTAAATGTTATTTCACCTTTTTTAAATAATATTTTACCCTTTTAACTTTTAATATTTTTAACTAAAAAAAGAAAAAAATTCATTTATTTTAATAATATTTTTCCTTTGGATATGGGACTAGTATATTGCTAGAGTTAGTACCCAAAACCGTAACTATAAATAATAATGGAAACTAATTATTTCTGCATATAAATGCCATTAAAAAAGTCAAGAGCTTAACCCCCACCAAGCTCAGAGAATAATTATCTATAATCTAATACGTGAAAAATAACAAGTAATTTATTAAATTAGTCGAGATACACAAAATAATTTTAATATCACATGAATTATTAAAGAAAAAAAAATCGATCAATAAATTTAGTGTGCTTCTCTATGTTTGAGAGTGCGAGACACGACTATACATGTGCTATGGCATTATGTTGGAGCTACAAAGTGTAAATAGAAAATGAGAAAATATAATTTTGCTTCATATTCATATTTTTCTAGATCATCAATAATAACTTTTAAATTTCATTATTTTTTATATAGCCTTTCAAAATCTCCTTTATATTTTAATTTAAGATTCGTCTAAACCTTCTTCGAAAATTTATTAGCCTAAAATATCAGTCCTTCCTCTCAACCCCTATCTCGTTGGTCCTCCTCCATCATGAACGTAACATTAATTATTTAATATAAACACAAAATACAAATAATTTTATTTTTACAACAAGGTCACTCAAGCATTGACGTCTTGTAGATAAAAAAGTTTAAAATATTTATTTATTTATTTTAAAAAAAGAGGGCTCAAGAGTACTCACGGGAACTCAAAGAGAATAGGTGAAGTAAAGAATGCAAAGAAATTTGTTTTTTGCTTGCTCTTTGGTAATCTCTCTAGTGAAAAGATGGCAATTATGTAATACACTTTTTTTTCTTATAATAAATAATGTTCGATTCACATAATAGATGTGAATTCAATATATGTCTAAAAACGGCTACTTTGCTTCTAGTTAATTTGCACTATAAAATAAGACTTTTACAAAATACGTATTCTTAAATTAAAAATAGTAATATGCACCCAAAAAAAATGTTTTTAGGCTGTTATAGCTATAGCTAAAGTTGAGTCCATATTTGGAATTGATATGAAACGATAATAGTGAGTACAGATCAAGCCAAGCAAAACCAATTACTTACACAAATTTAGAGGCATTAATGGTTTTTCTTACAAATAAAGGAGAAATTTTTTGCAAGTATGTAAACGATTGTTTTTATTATTATTAATAACGGTCCAACTTTGATAACATTAGATATATAGATATTAAAATTGATAAATGGTCCATACCATTATACAAAAATCATTACAAGCATATGTGAAAACAAATAGAAAGTCTAGTGCATATAGCCTATAGGTTTCCCATGCTTAGTTCATATATTGCTTTTGGACTTCACATTTTGCACATAATAAAATGAAAAAAAATATAGTTATTTCAATAAGATCATATATATACACCACAACGATAAATCTACGTTATTGCTTTTTTTTTTTTATATAAATTTTAGTTATAAATATTGTATGAGAATGAAGTAACTTTGATATATAGCTAATGCTTATAATTATATTTGCTATTAGTTCTAAGGTTTTCAGTGTTTTTGGTCACCATATAACTTCTATATTAATGTATCTATATTTTGGAAAGACTTAACAACTCGTATATTATTTTATACAAAATATTTTCAAGATTCTTACTTCTTATAGGAGCTAGTAAAATATCTTCTTACATAGTTCCATTACAAGTGGATTTTATATGTATATGTATATATAGGTTCCTTGTTGGACATAATATAGAAAAGGATAATGCCAATTTATCTTGTGAAAACATAGACGTATTCTAAGGCATACAACATGACAATTACTAAGATGGATATTAAATTAAATGCAACTAATAGCTTAGGTCATCTTGAGATCTGTTTTTATTCTGCTGGCCTTTAAATATTCGTTTTTATTTTCGAATATTTTATTACCATTCGAGGGAGGCTAATTTAAAAAATACTTATAAAAAGTCAAAGACAAAAACAAGCTAACACTAAATTATGATTAATATAGTGTGCGTGTCTTCATATTTAATGACTCTTATTGTAATTTGGCTTTAAGCATTTTAATTTTATTTAGACGTAAAAGAAAAATAAATGAAATAAAAATGAGATTTTTAACAAATAGATTGTGAATATCACGAGTTGATTTAACATAATCCTTAGAATTAATAAATTTTTATTTATTAAAACGGTAAAATATAACTAATTTAATTATGTGATAAAATTTCATATTTATAAATTATTAATATTATCTCACTCGCGCATATAGTGAATTGTGTAAAATATTATCATTATTAATTCAAACAAACTGTTACATTTCATGTATGTTAGTTTCTACATTTCCGGATCTAAGTATAGCCAAGATTCTATCAAGATTTTCTTAGGAAATTTATCCTTAAATTTGGCACGTTTATTTCTTATATTTACTGTAAAATTTTCAAGTTTAACAGCTTGCTAATCATGAATTATTTACATTGGAAGGAAAATAAATTAATTTTACGCATTTCCTTATTTAATAATTTCTTAAAAATTAAAATTGAATTTTGATTTTCTTAGAGTTGATTCAATTTTAATATTAGTATTGTTATTATTTTTCGTTCATTTTTACTTGTTCACTCAACTTAATAAACAAATGTTTATTTTTAAATATTACTCCTTTTATTTCTTTACATTTAAATGATTTATAATAATTAAAGTGATATTATGCCAGGTCAAACTCCTACTAAATACGGAATTAGGATTTTGAAATTTAAAGTGTTTGATTTATTAGCGATGAATAAACACGAATAATTAGGTTACAAAGAGGATCTACTGATCCTGTTTTCACCTTTTTTACTTTGTGTCTCATTGTAATTGTCTAATTGGTCCATTATTCTCATCCCATTTGTTCTCATTCTTCTTTTTCTTTTTTAATTTTTTATTCGTATTCTTTAGCTATATATATTAAACTTTGACTAAATTTAGATTTATATCAACATATTAAACATAGTACTTTTTAATTAAAATAAATTCATAAATTCAAATTTTTATTAGGGATAAAAAAGTATTTATCAGTCCAGCACAATCTCGATTGCTCTATTCTTACTCAAATTCTTAGTACCCAGACCCCCCAACTATGAAAAATAATGGAAACTAATTACTGCATATAAATGCCATTAAAAAAACCAAAAGCTTAACCCCCACCAAGCCCAGAGATTTCAACTTTCAAGAATCAAACACAGTTACGAATTCCACGCAACAAAGAATCAAAATCAGCCATACATATCAAAAGGGTGTCTGAGATTTTGTGTGTTTTTCTGGGTTCTTGAAAGAAAAGGGTGTTGTTGTTGAAGATGCAGAAGAAAAGATGGAGAAAAGTGTCTATTGTGCGCAAGATGTTAACTTTTGCCATCACTGCAATAGCCCTTATGGCTCTTCTATATGTTCATATCCAATTTCCTGCTTCAGAAGTTACCAAGTTGCCTGATAAACTTCCCACGGTACATTTCTTGAACTATATTGGGTTTTCTCTATTTTTGCTCGTTATGACCTTCGTTCTTTTACTAATGGAAACGGTGTCACATAGAACGAAATGGATATTGAAGATTCATATACCTGAAATCAGCTGAGTTGGTGTTGAGGTGTAATTTCTATAGTATTGGGTCTGATAAAATTTGTATTTTTTAGGTTTATTTGACTGAATTATTGATAAATTGATGCCATCTGTAAATGGAACTTAACTGAACTTGAAGAAACATTAATGCAGGGAAGGCTAAAACAGGGTGAAATTATGAGCTAAGCTAGAAACTAGGGCTATGTCATTTCTCAAAAGATAGATGAGGGATATCAAGTGGGTTTATTTGTTGATCTAAAATAAGCTGTTAACTATCAATGCTAACTAGAAATTCAATTGTATCATTAATTTTCTGGTTTTTGTCAAACTTATCCTGTATTGTGGTGATGGTTGATGTTGAAAATACTTTTTCAGTATTTCTTTCATTTTGACATTTCTTTGCGGTTATGGTTGTCATTCGAGGTTTAGGTACTGATGTGGGGTGTTTTATTGTTATAGCAACATGAATTTTCATCCCAAAAGCTGAGTAGAGAAAGAAGCTGGATTCAAGAACTTGCCCCGCCCCATTTGCCAAAGGCTCCTCTCGCTGCTCAAAAGGTTTTATACTCCCTCAAAAAAATATACTTCGATTTATCTTTCAACAGCTTACCCTGTGTAATCTCACTTTGTGGGGTTAGGGAAAAAAATATTCTTTCTTTAAGTAAATTGAGTTCATGATGGCATTAGTGTTTGGTCTGGTATGATTTGACATATGTTTGTAGACATTCGACATAGGACTATGTAAATATGTAGTTATGCATATTTCATGTTCACTCCTTTAGATTTGACAGTTAGATGTTGCAAGTCGGAATGAGAGTTTGGAAAAGTTATGGAAACCACCCCCAAATCGCGACCATGTTCCTTGTGTTGCTGCAAGTCCATTATATACACGTAAGCAATTCCTTGTTCCCGTACAATCCAATATTATAGAGTAGCTTTGTGCTTTCTTGAATCAAATGTATATGAATTTTTCTATGTTGCTTATCTTTATTTGCAATTTAACTCCAGCTCCTCCAGAGTCTCGAGGGTACTTGCTGGTTCATGCCAATGGTGGGCTCAATCAGATGAGAGCTGGGGTCTGTATTCTTTGCATCTCTTTTCCTTTTCACATATAAACGATGTCTGTTTCTCTTAAATTTCAGGATTATTATTTCCTTTTTTCCTTTCAGTATCATGCTCCACTGGAATATTTATGTTGTTGGACAATATACTAAATTTGAAGTATGTTTCAGACTGTTGAGGTCTCTCTTTATTCAAAGATTCAAATCACTAAAACATAAGCTTTGGAATTAATCCTTTACTAATTATTAAAAGTTAGGATTTGTTCTTTTGAAGGAAAGAAATTATTCAAAAAGTTTAGTGCGAGTTATCTTCTTTTTTTTTTTTTTGGGGGGGGAATAACTGATGACTGGTGATCATAACCCAAGCCATCTATCACCAGGCATTACTTTTACTCTGAGAAAATGAAGTTGTGTTTTGGTGGGAGGAGGATGAGTGGAAGTCTGTTATGTCAAATATGCATCTTTAATTACTCATACTCTAACTCAGTATGAGTTTCTTCAATGGATATGTCTTATGTCCCTTATTTCTAGCATTTTGTTTACATTTCAAATGATCTAGAAGAGAATTCATCTCCCCTAAACCAGTATACATGTTAGTTCATTTTTTTATAAGGTGATTGGTCCTAAATGAATATTTTTTTTAATTGTCGATTCATGAAAACTATGTCATCTGTGTATAGTTCACACAATGTATGCATAAAGCATTTACTTGTCATTGTTTGGTGGCTTTCTGTTGAAGGAAAAGATTGTTATGTTGCAGATATGTGACATGGTTGCTGTTGCTCGTATCATAAATGCTACCCTTGTGATCCCTGAGCTTGATAAGCGCTCATTTTGGCAGGACTCTAGGTGCGTAATTTCCTTTAGTGAGCAATTTCTTTTTGTGGTTTCATGCTCATTTTGAACTGTTAGTTGCAAGGGGATTAACATCCTTTTCATCCTTAAGGATTGAGTGTATTATACTTGCTACATAAACTGGTAAAATTTACTCTTCTATGCCTGATTGCAGCAACTTCTCCGATGTCTTTGATGAAGACCATTTTATTATTTCTTTGAAAAACGATGTAAATGTTGTCAAAAAGCTACCGAAGGAACTGGCATCTGCAACTAAAGCAGTCAAACATTTTAGGAGTTGGTCTGGTGTGGATTACTATGAGGAAGAGATTGCACGACTGTGGGATGAATACCAGGTACATAAAACTAATCTGTGTACCAAGCAAGCAATAATGTCCATTTGTAATTAATTTATGCCATCTAATCTCTTTAGATCATTCGAGCCGCCAAGTCTGATTCAAGATTGGCGAATAATAACCTGCCTCCTGATATTCAGAAGCTGCGTTGTCGAGCTTGTTATGAAGCCCTTCGATTTGCTCCCAAGATTGAAGCAATGGGAAAGGTCACCACTTATTGATGCTTAGTTCAAAATCATTTTCAAGTGTTACTTTGTCTGATCTATTTCATTGATTCAACTTCTATGTACAGATGTTGGTTGATCGGATGAGATCATATGGCCCCTATATCGCTTTACATTTGCGATTTGAAAAGGACATGCTTGCTTTTAGTGGATGCACACATGATCTATCCCCAGAGGAAGCTGAGGAACTGAAGGCAATTAGGTAGATTGTTATGACGTATAGTTATTTGATAGCCAGAGCATGTGCTTGTGATTAATTGTTGGGTAATATCTGACCTCTTCAAACAAAAGTTTGTCTGCTAAGAAGCAAGAACACTTTTTAACAGGTTGAACATCAACCATATGCTTTCATTTTGCTTGATTATTAGACACGTGTGAAATGCCTAGCTCACTGGTCTCCTATTTTGGTTTCTGTGGGGTTCAATTGTGTAGTTTACGAACTTTAAAATCACCAATTTTAATAAGTTTGTTAAAAGAAAAAGGAACATTCACGAAGAAAAGGATCTCTGGATGCAATACTGATTGGTACATTTCTTCTAAAAAGAAATCTATGATGTTGGTGCTTGTTTGTTTCTATGTGTAGTGATTGGCCTGAATTGGAGCCCTTCCCCTGTCACATCCACCAAGCTTTTAAAATGTCTTCTCCATACTTTTATTTGAATTAGTAGCATGCCATTGACTAGATTGTTTGAATTTGTAATCTGATGATGGTCTTTTCATATTTTTGACCATTTGTAGGGAAAACACTACATGGTGGAAGGTGAAAGAAATTGATCCTGTAGAACAGAGAAGTAAAGGCTATTGTCCATTAACTCCAAGAGAAGTTGGACTATTCCTTTCTGGTCTTGGATTTCCATCAAACACTCCTATATATATTGCTGCTGGAGAGATATATGGGGGTGATTCCCATATGTCTGATCTGTTGTTGCGCTACCCCTTGTTAATGAATAAGGTATGCAAACCTTCCTTGCATTGTTGCTTAAAATGTCTTGGATGATTTTTGTTAGTTAGATACCTCACATGATTGTCTATGTAACTTCTAGTGGATTTTATGAATGTCCATGCCCATGAACTTAAAAGTTCTTATAAGTGGTCAAAAATTGAAGAATTTGAAATGAGCCTGTAGATAGTTCAACACGTTTGAAATAATTTTATTGTGGGTGCTATCAAACACATCATATCACCACCCGAATTGATAAAAAAAAACACCCAAAATTGGGCACATGACCCAGAACCTGATGAACTCGTTCATCAATCTCAAGGCAATACTTAATATGTTTAAACAAGCAATAGTGTCTCAACAACCTAAACATGATGATGAAAACAATAACCAAGACCTAACGTAAGTGCATTGAGTCAAGTCCATTTAGTACACAATTCTAGAATTATTTACATTCAAATTAAACTAAAATAAAAGATAAAATAGTTCCACGTAGACTAGTGGGGGGATCACATGAAACTAATTCAAAAACTCGATGTGCTCAATTCTTGGCCTCAATGTCTGTATATGCATTTGAAAAACATAGCTAGTACAACTTAAGTTGGTGCAGTCAGCATAATAATCTGAACATTTCCTTAGAGTGAATTAGAATAAAAGCATCCACAAGTTTTGCTATATGTTGATATAGTCATTCTTTATAGCAGTATCAGTATGTGTGGATCTTTGTTTTTGTGTTATGCAAAAACAATTTGTGCTCATCAGCAAGTGAATAGAATAGAACAGGGAAAAGATAATAGGATTTATTTTGGATCTTTTGAAAGATTCGTAAAATTTTAACTGTAATCTGTCATAAAGAAATCGGTGTCACTTGGATATCCGTTTCAAGCTCTGTCAATATTTGAAATGGCAATTGTGGTGTCTCCATTGAGATGAGCAAAGTCTCTAAAAAACTTCAGCTATCCGGACCAAATTAAATTAATTGTTTTTCAGTCAGGGAGTCCATCTTCTTGTTTGATGCTTTTTGAGATCCCAAAGAGAACTTATTTGGTTAGTCTGTTCAGGTGCTGAATCTGCAGCATCAATATTGGCATGAACCAATTGTTTATTCATCTTTTTTCGCTTTTGAAGTTTAATTGAATATCAATTTCGTGATTTCAATCTGCCAAGGCGTGTTCCTTCTGTTCTCGATCCCGTATGTATGAAGCAGATTTCCATCGAAGCCATATAATCGCAATACAAAGTACTTCTGAACTATGTGATAGTCTCTGCTTATTAAAGAGTTATTTGCATCTTTCTTGCAGGAAAAGTTGGCTTCTATTGAGGAGCTTGAGCTATTTGTCAATCATGCATCTCAATTGGCTGCCCTAGACTATATCGTGTCTGTTGAGAGTGACATATTCATTCCTACGTACTCGGGAAATATGGCAAGAGCAGTTGAGGGGCATCGTCGATTTCTGGGGCATAGGAAAACAATATCTCCTGATAGGCAAGACCTCCTTTGTACACATGATATATTCAGTATCTTTTAGTTCCCACTTAGTATTTAGTCTGCTTGGAGGATTATAACATCTCCTGCTAATACTTTCCTTGTAATCACCAGGAGAACACTTGTCCGGCTTTTTGACAAGATTGACCAGGGTACGATGAAAGAAGGGAAAAATCTGTCCAATCGCATTATTGAAACCCACAGGAGGCGGTATGTCAAATGTAGATATATTTTCTGTTTGTGAAATATAATCAAGGTGCTGATGATGGTCCTGCCGAATTAGTGGTTATATTACTTTATGAATTCTAACAGTTATCTGCTTGCAATTATTCTTGTCCTATCTTTCTGGAGTCTGATGATGTATTCTTTGTTGTGTGTTTGGGAAAGGGTTGCAACTGGATGTAGAAGTTTTTTCCTGGCCCTGGCCAGTAATAAGTGATATCTTTTTCGCTGCCATTTTTAGAGATGAAAACTGAAATTACAATTTTTGAGTATTGTTTGCTCTTTACAATTTTAGAGTGCCTCTTGGATCTCGGTTCAAGTATGTTGTTCCATCTGCATTGCATAAACTCATTTTTCTTATGGTCATTAGATTGAAGATATGAGAACTTCTGCCAAGAACCAATACAATGGTATCTGATCTATTTTATTTAATTATTTTTGATTGTGCAGGCAAGGATCGCCAAGAAAGAGGAAAGGGCCAATTTCAGGTACAAAGGGGACGGATAGGTTTCGTTCAGAGGAGGCATTCTACGTAAATCCTCTACCAGACTGTTTATGTCGAAAGGACTCGTCATACATGAATAATTCTCAAAGTATTAGGTAGTTGAGATGATAACACAAGATCCATGTATTGCATTAGTGCTGCTGTTTCAGTCTTATTTTATTGACGCTGGAGCAGGCAACGAGCTGATTAGCATGCGAAATGTACATATACAATGAGAAGAGATTGTTCCAAGTGACTTTATAGATGTAGATGGTTGAAAAAATAGGTGTCTCCAGAGAGAGGAGTTTGATTGAGATGAGACTTTCCATGAGGGGGAAGTTGATCAAGTCAAAATTAAGAGTATAAAATGTCACACTTGTACAGATGGAGGGTCTCATTATGGTCATATCTGTTTTCTTATTTACTTTTAGCTCTTTATTTCCTTCTTTTTTGGGTGTATCTGTTTATTCTTGACATTCTCAACAAAAGAAAGCTAATCAATTTAACTCATCCATGGTACTTGGAAATGAGCAATTTATGACTGCTAATTTTGGCTTAAATACACATACTTAAAGAGTGAAACAGATGATTGAAAAGGAACTTAACTTGGGTATTTGTGAATAGTTATTCACTTAAATATGCATGACTGCTATTTTTGGCTTAAATACAGTTACTTAAAGAGTTGAAACACATGATTGAAACAGTTAAATACCAGTGCATATTTAAGTGAATAACTATTTTCACAAATACCAAAGTGAAGTTCATTTTTATCCTTTTTTATTACTAATGAAGCCCAGTGGGTACTTGACAAACAGCAAACTATGGAAAGCAATACGAATTCATCAATTTCACTGCCTACTAAAATCACACAACTATACAGGCTCACGTTTTCAATGAACTTGTGCCATTGTGCGTTAAATTGATCTACAATATTGGAGATGAAACATCCATTGGGTCAAAGAAGTAAACTTCATAACCAACATAAGTGTACATGTATCATATATTTACATTCCGAGGAGCTACTCATTAGCAAAAACTGTTGAAAACTAAGTAGAAACATCACTTGCTACACTTCTTGCTTTTACATGGAAGAGACAACTCAATAGAATACTTGAGCTCCCCACTTCCAGCGTTTCAAGTTTCTTCATGTATTTCTTAACCAGTCTAGCATTTCAAAAATACGAAATTACTTGTGCTTTTCCTACCAATTTTCCTCTCAGTTGTCCAGACAAAAATACCTAGTAGCAATCTAAACAAATTTAATGAAGACTTCAAAATCTCTACAAAAACATCAGTAGCCTCCTGTCTCAAGGAAACATTCCCTCCAGATACTCATCCATATTCTCATTATCTTGATTATCAGATGAAGTTGGAGCCTTTGACCCTCTACTCCTTCCTTTTCTTCGTTTGTAATGATCACCCTTAGTATCATCATCACTTACAGATCTTTCCCTCTTCCTTCGTTTGTAATTATCATCCTTATTTTCATCATCACTCACAGATCTTCCCCTTCTCCTTCGTTCGTAATTATCATCCTTATTTTCATCATCACTCACAGATCGTCCCCTTCTCCTTCGTTCGTAATTATCATCCTTATTTTCATCATCACTCACAGATCTTCCCCTTCTTCTTAGTTCGTAATTATCATCCTTATGTTCATCATCACTCGCACATCTTCCCCTTCTCCTTCGATGCTTATCTTTCAGGTTCTCTCTAGATTGATCCTTCTCTTTCCTCTTTTTGTAAAGAAGCTTTTCTGCACATCTCTCACAGGCTACCAATTTCACCAGGGCTTGTTTGTTTTCTTCTGCTTCAACATATGAAAAATTCACCTCGTAGCTTGCTAGACCGTCTCTCTCATTGCAGTGTTTGTTACCACAGACAAAATGCCCTTTCCCAGATGTCACTTCCTTTTCAGTCCTCCATCTCAGACCAATCTTGCCACTCTTATAGTGTGTCATATCAGCTATACAATATTCTTTGAAAAGCTTGTCATAGTAGCGTTTCACCAGCCTTTGCTCCCAAGATGGATTCATATCATCTTCCTCAGTTCGTATGAATCGGTATCCCTCTTTAAGAGTATCCTGATCTGTTTTAACAGGCAACTTTTCGTGTGTGGATCTCTCTCTTCCATAAAATCTAACATAATCATTGAGGAATTTCTTGTGGCGATCATAAGCATTCAGGCCTCGTATGTGATCTTGGTATTGCTGTTTTCTTGTTTGTCTGTCAAAGATAGCCTGCTTAAGAGATCCAAACGAAGCCATTGTTTCTGAACGGTGTGCGAAATCTCCCCTTTTATATCTTTAACAAATGAGGACGTCAGGTTTAATCCACGTTAAACACTTCAAAGCAAGGGTTTCTCTATGCCTCTTTGCTTTTCAAGTTTCTTGATATCCGTGAGTTGGTAGAGTTCTATGAGAAACCTCAGAAAATCAACAGTTTTGTCATATGGTAAGGTATCCACAATTTCCTGCAAAAGTAATTAATCCAGTCAGAAAGCTAACAAACAAGAAGAATAAAAAGATCTATGAAGTCCATTACAAGGGAATGAAAGACATAAAAGTAGCAAAATTACCAGCACTCAACAATCACTAAGTAGTGTTGTTACCAATTGAGGGGGCATGATTGAGATATTCTTACAGATTTCGTTAAGAAAAATCCATATAAATTAACAAAAATTAAGCATGCAGATAATTGCTATTTTATCATAGTTTTCTGTTTTGAAAATGAATATTACCAGATAAACATGTGTATCACAGTGTTCTAAATCTTAATTAGTTTTAGAAGTTCAAGCACACAAAAGCAAAAGCCAGATTACAACAGCTCTTACCAGCAGAGGCACTCAACAAGTGATTGTGCGGCTCATCTGCTTCCGTGCAATCATACCGGAAGCAAGGAACTATTTTGGCACAAAGTCACAGGTCTCAAAACATGATTATTATGGTAAAGGTAGTGGTTGCTGTATCACTATAACCATTTCTTTTAGAGCGCCAAAAAGTTGGTTAAAATATTCTCACACAAGGACACAACGTATACACTCAACTCTGCATTAGCATACTTGAAATAACCAATATAGTAAAATACATGATTAACTTCTCACTCTTTCACAGAGCTTCATTTTATACACATGCTAACAGGTGGTGGTGATTATCAGATGGCCAACTGATATAGTTAAAACTATTTTGAAGTTCTAATTTAGAGTAAATTGAAATAGAACTTTTGCAACATCATTACTTGAAGAAATAGAGGAAACAATTTGAATATTAACTTTTACTTCCACAAGGACAGTGCATATGATCTAGTATATCTGAAAATAAAAGCAAAGTAACTGTATGCTGCTAATAATGTGTTAACTGTTGGTTAGAATAATCAATAGAAATGCTGAAAACACCAGATAAACTAGAATAACATGCATTATGTGACATGTCTGAATCTAATCTGTCTGCATCGGATTCGAAAAAAAAACACTTTTGATGAAGTAGCAAATTTCTTGAACTGCTAAAAACTAAGAACCATATTTATGTAGATAGTCCTGGAAAGCAAATGCATATGAACATGTACTGTAATAATATATCTTTGTATACAATCAACTGAATACACAATATCCCACTGAAACTTTTTTTTAACTTGTAATGTTGAAGGTCTTCCAGCTGATTAACAGACCCGGTGCTGGGAGTTGGAGTTGGAGTTGGGAATAACAATTGGCTCTCAGTTAAGTCATTCGATGAGAAGCTTCTGGTCATGGCAGAATTAGTTTTCCACATACCTCGGCCTGGATTCCTAAGATGCCCAGAAACGTGTGCTTCTACGCTTAGCTATTAGAGGGGCGATTTTGCTAGCAGAGAATCTTAGGAAACAAAAGGTTGTATTTACGAGCTACTGTTTCCTTTGAATGGAGGTGGGTGAGGATGTGGACCACGCATTACAAATTAGCTACATGCCTACAAGGTCATGGGAGGATATCTTTAGATGGTTTGGTGTTACTTGGGTAATGCCAAGATCCGTGAGCTAGGAGAAGAAGACGCAAGGATTGGAATGTTACTCCTCTAGTTTTAATGTGGGCATTTGAAGGGAGAGAAATAGGGGAGCTTTTGAAGGGGTGGAGATGAGCTTTGCTCATTTGAGTACTCTCCGATCCCTTAATTTTTTTTGGGTGCACCCATGAAATTCCTGTTTGTATAAAGAATTGGGTGCCTATTGGAGGTTTCTCTTTTTTGGTATACTCTTGTATACGGCCAAGTTGGCCCTGCTATTGTTAACAAAATCTTTTACCTAGCATTCACAGAAGGACTCCTTCGAAATAGGGTTCCTATATTACCTTTTTGATTATGTGATATATCTCTTAAGTAAAGTAGTTCTAACAAAAAGGAATGCCTTGTGTGTACCAAGGCAGCATGGACTCAAACTGTTTTGCAATTCCTCATTACAGAGGATCTCCAGAATATTATTTGCTTATTTTGGATCCCCGAATCAATATCCTAAATTATCACTTTGACATATATACCACTCTCAACTCTAGACATTGTGGAAAAAAGTGTGAAGGTCTTGTCTTTTATATCCTAATATCTTTTGATATATTGTTGGATAAGAATAACTATAAGGTGTACGCAAATACTCTAAGCTGTCTCATCATTTAACATTGTAGTTACCTTTTTGATTTAGACCTATTAATATCTTATGGCTTGCTAAGAAGGACTGAACCTTAGGTTTGACTGATTCCACATGAGAAGTCATCAATATTTCAACTATCCGTCTCAAATCACTAACTAATTGCTCGTATTCCCTGCACGTATAGGACCTAGTAGTTAGATTTGTGCAGCTATTATAAATATTACTCCAGTTTACCATCAAAGCAATAGTCTTTATTTTTCCTTTTTAATTTTTGTGTTACTTTGTGGCCAAAATACAATATATGAAGCCACAGCAACAAATTGAATATGAAGCAACTAATATTAACAAATTAGAATATCTATATATCTGTTTAAATAAAGCAGATTGCATTTCCACTGACTGGGGTAATGAACTCAGCACATAAAGCATGTACATTCATTGGTTCTACACCAATTGTCCCACAACTCCACTTTTCTAGGACTATTTGAGGTATAATATGTTTTTCTTATGGGAGTAAAATAATAATTTTTATAGGAGAAAAAGAAATGCGAGACTATATCAGTTCACAAGCAACATGTTTTAATTGGTCTTGCCAGCTTGCTTTATTTGTCTTCCTGACTGTTTGTTCCAAGATCCACAATATAAGTATGCTGCTCTTGTATTAAACTATCCACCTCCTTATGGAGCAATTGCAAGTTTTATTTTGAAGAATAGGTGAGGCTGCAATTGTTTGAAAACTTTCAGTATTAGGTTCAGTCATCTTTAAGGTATATGTTTCACTTAGACGTCAGACCTCTCTACTCCCAACAATAGAGTATAGACCCTAACTTCTGTCCCTCCTCCACTTCTTTTCATTCTTCATAATCTCTAAGTGTCTTAGGGCTACCCACAACCACAGACTCAAGTTCAACAAACATAGGCGTTGCACAAACTGGAGGATACAAACTTGAAATACACTTTTTAGCATACACAGACATAAGTAGTCAGCTGAGCGCCTTTCATAAGCCCTATCCGCCATAAGATTCCTAAATTTCCCAAATCATATACCAATCACAAATGAAATTCAGCCAGGTAAAACAGAGTAACCAAACTCTTTTGAGACACTTGCGAAGCTTCAATATCTAGTATTTATCCAAATAAGAAGTGTTTTGAGAAACATTCAGATGTAGTAAGAAGTTGGTAATTTGTAACAACTTTATCACATAACTAATGCTTAGAGTCGTGAATCATGACGCAAAGAAGAGTAACAATATTGTAAAATTCCAGTCTTTCAGCTAAGAAAATGTAGTAAATGAAAGAAGTTTTTCTTTCCTCTTTATGCTACTATAGAACGGTATAAAGATCAAAATGTAGCCGGAAACAACAAAGATCTGTATGCACTCTGAAACTGATATTTACCAATATGACTCACATGAAAATACAAAATTGAGCAATAAATATCTATGTAGAATGTACTACTTTCTGATGTCATTACATCAAGAATCAATCCCAGATAATTTATCCAAACAGAACGCTCACAACCAAAATCTAATAATATAATTTGCTTAGGATGGTGCAGCTCCAACAAATCAAATCATTTAACCAACAATAACAAATGATACATAAATGAGCTTAATCAATGTCAAACGGTTTATATAACAACAGCAACATCTGTATTACAAGGATTCATCATGAATTGTCCAGCGTAGTGGATTAGTACTAAATAATAACAAAATTGTATTAGGATTTCCTTTGTTCAACGAAACCAAATTGAATGCATAGAGCTCAAAACATTCCATGTGAAGTAATTGAATGCAAGATAACAACTAACTAAATTGAACCCCTATACCTTCGATATATCGCAAGAACGCTATAGGAAGTTAGCTTCAATTACCATGAATACAAATTGGAAAATACATAAATTACCAGATTCTAACCCTAGGTTTAAATCAAATACTCCGAACACACACACAAAAAAAAAAGTAAATAGAGCAAAGAGATATAATACTGACCTGAAGATCAAGCCTGCAGAGAAGACGAACAAAGACAGATGAAGATATCAATAGTGAATTTGAGAAAGACCAGAAAAAAAAATGAGGTGGCATACTATAAATTGATGTTTTTCAGGGTTTTTATTTTAGTAGGTGTTTGGTAATAGAAATTAAATATTTTTTATTATATTTGAAAATGTATACAAAGAAAATAAGAAAGTATTTTATTGAAATTATGAAGAAGTTAAAAAAGACATTATTTTTAAAAATTATGAAATCTAACTTTGAGTTGAATTAAAATTTTCATGGCATGACATTGATTTTCAAATAAAGTGAAAAAGGATGTTTTACTTGTTCTTTTACAACACACAAAGAAATGGAGCCCAAATACCAATCAAGGCAGCAAAAGGGCATTGTTTGGATAGGATAACACAATTGTCTTCAACACACAACTAAAGATTTTGAAGGCCCCACTCACTCATCACTATCCTCTCTTCCAACCATTTTTATCTTTCAATTTCTTCTCCCCTGTGCTGCACACACAGAATCTTGAAATTAATAGCAACACAGAAGGAATGGTCTCTTTTGCTTCAACACTTCCCTCTTTGGTTTCATTCATTCCTTCACCATCTTCCATTACCAATGCCTCAAGACAACCTCCTCAACCTGTAATTCTCTCTCTTTTCTTTGTCTATTTTCTTACTTCTTTAAAATGCTGAAGCTTTACTCATGTTTTCTTAAAATTTATGCTATTGGGTTTTTTAAAAATCTTTACTTGCAGGCTATTCTATCATGATCACTTACATTTGTTTTTCTTGCCACTAACATAATAAAGATTGTAACTTTATGAGTTGTTTGGTTAGTACAAGTCATGGAATGGAATGGTAAGTTGTGAGGTTGGGCTGAATGTTGCCCATTGTATGAGTTGATTTCTTAGATGGTCACAGATATTATCTTAGGAAGTCGTTTTTTTATTGTTGTTGTGTTGAAGAAAATTGAAATCAAGAAGAAAGATCACTTTCTGAGATCAGAACTATTAATTGAGTGAATTTATTTTTCTCTCCGAAGTGGTATTGACTGTTTTTTATTTTCTTTTTTTGTTTGTGAGCAATGCAGGGTATGATTTGTTGTAAGTCTGGACCAGAGCTTAATAATGAGGATCGCTTTCATAGACGTGATATTCTTCAATCTGTTGGAGCAGCAGTAGGCATGGTGAGTCCCTTAATTCCATTTAAGCAGGATTGCTTTGTTGAAGAAATGAGTTAAACTTCAACAATGCAGTGTATTGATCATCCAATGTGCTTCTTGAACACATCAATTGTGTTTAACATGTTAACAATAACTGTCAACAGAAGAAATGAGTTGAACTTCAACATGTTGTCATATAGTTCAATCTAAAGTGAGTAAAAATGTCTAATTTCCAATTTAAAACCAACTTAGTGCTGAAAAATAATGTTCACTACTATATAGTTTGTGCTTATATACATCCTATTAAAGATCCAAATTATGTAAAACATGATTACTGTCAAGGGCTGTAAGATCACTCGCTCTCTCAACCCTCCAACAGAAAAATTCAAACTACATCATATGAATTAGAACGGAGTGAGTAATTATTAGTACTAACAGGTTATATATGTCTGCACTTTCTTTCTCTGACTGAAGGTAACTACATTAGTTTTCTCTATTTTCAGAATTCAAGGAGGCACAAACATCTCCAGCACCTTTTTTCCTAAGAACTCACTCATTGTAGTACAAGTTATCTTTTGAAAGAAAAAAGAAAGTATACATGCAGATAAACTCAAAGTAGTGAGGCCTCCAAAGTAGTCTAAGTAAGATAGATGGAAAATGTTCAACTAGAGATAAAGTTAGTGGACCAAGTACTGGAAAAACTATTCAAATGTCTATGTAGATATAAATTATACAGATTTATATTGTGGTCAAATGTATATGCAGTTATAAACATTTTACAAATTTACATTGTGGACTGTTATCTCATCTAACAATATAAGTGTTAAGGTGATGATTACTTTCAGCTGTAATTTCTGTTAGGACTTGATAGCAAGATCGAGTGCATTCATCGAAGTAGCTAATGCTGCTGATTTAATACAACGCAGACAGCGGTCAGATTTTCAATGTAAGCTTGGGAAAGTCTTCATTTTCTTCTCACAGGCAAATCTGGCATGCTTCATTTTAGTGAACTGAGGCTCCTTTTTTCTTTATTTACAGCAAAGATCAAACTGACTCTTTATGATGCTATAAAGGTGAATCTTTATAATTACTCAAGTTGAACATACAAATTCTAAAAGTTTTCTATACCTTATTTGTCTTTGTTCTCTTCCAGGCAAATCCGGATATAATTCCATCCTTACTAACATTAGCACTTAACGATGCCATAACATATGATAAGGTCAGAGACCATTATCTCCTTTATATTGACTGAGAAAAGTAAAAGACTTGTGTAATTAAGGAATATTTTGCAGGCAACAAAAACCGGGGGTCCCAATGGATCCATACGTTTCAGGTACTTTCTTTTCATCAACCTATTGCCTTGGATAGAGTGTTATACTCCCATGAAGTCAGATGTACCATTTTTGTATCTCTTGTTTTTTAAGTTGAAACTGGATAAAAAAGACTCTGGTCACAAGTGGTGGAGCTAGGGGGAGGATGGAGTGGCCTAATTATGGATTCACGTAAATCCAATAGTTTTTGCTCACACCTTGTATATATATTAAGAAATCTATTAAATATCCATAAATATTTGACTGTTAAAACAGTTCTTATTGAGTTTTAACTTGACGTCGTTGTAGGAATGCATAAAGTACAAATCATGATTCTTTCTCTAGAAGGGGATTCATCGAATACCCTTTGCCAAAGAAAATTTATATATGTATACTAGATGTTGAATTTCGTGCATCTATTTTTTTTACTTTATGAATCCCTCAATGAAAATCCTGCTTTCACCATTGTCTGGTCATGTTTTATTCAATCCAAATGCATTTAAGTTCTCTGTTAGGTTTCAGGACTGCTACTGTCATAGACTCAAACTTGATGGAAATGTTATGGATATATGAACTGTGTTCGTTAGCTTGGCTAACTATCTGCATCAAGTGTCATGTTATAGGATGAGATCTCTCTTTTTGCTGAAAGTTGATTGACCATTGCGATATTACCTTGCCTTTTATTCATCTATCTTGTACCCTTATTCCCTATGTGAAGCTCAGAGATCAGCAGACCAGAAAATAAGGGGCTTGATGCTGCTTTGAATTTGTTGGAGGAATCAAAGAAGGTTATAGATTTAGATTCCAAAGGTGGACCAATCTCATATGCAGATCTCATCCAATTTGCTGGTAAGTGATTTTAGATCGATGCTAGTTTTGTTATATGTTTAGCTTTATGCTTCTGTTAAATAAGCATCATTAATATGAATATACCATAGAGGAGTTTTACCAACAAATTCATGTTCTTGCTTAAATTATAAAATTTATGGGAGGTGGTCTGATGGAGCCTCTCAAATGTAACAATTACCAAAATTTAGCATTGACTGTTATCTTCTACAATCTCTTCTCTGCTACCTGTTTTCTGCTGCATTTCCAAGTATAGCGTTATTTAGTGTCCACATATAGCCCAAGTTGAAATTGCACTGATAAGAAAAACTAATGAATATCATAAGCCTAGATAGATAACTTTAGGATTCTTATAAATGTCACAACTCCCTCAGTTAATTTTGTGACCTAGCTGGCAAATTTTGTCACTTACGTTTCTTTTGCTTGATGCAGCACAAAGTGCAGTCAAATCGACCTTTATCGCTTCTGCAATTAGCAAATGTGGTGGTAATGTAGAGAAGGGGACTTTGTTGTACTCTGCATATGGTTCTAATGGACAGGTTAGATTTCCCTGATTAGTGCAGAAACATTGTTATCTTTGAACTCCACGGATTTCCCCTTTTTATTACTTAATGTCTTGAAGATCCCATACTGAAAAGATAAAACAAGATAACAGAAAAATATCATGAAGAGAGGCCATTAACACAGTAGAGGAGAGGCAATCAAAAGGGTGCTCAAATTAATGTATTTTCTTTCCACATCTGATTACTGCACAGTACAATATAACCTCAGTTTCTGATTCTTAAAGTTACAATAGAAAGGTCAATTATATATCGTGACTTGTGAAACTTCACTTGTAAAACTAAGCAAGATGAAGAGAAATGTCGATCATTTATTACCTGTATGGTTATTCGATTAAGTAGTTCCTTCAGGTTATATATCTCCAAAAAAGGAAGTTATCGGTGAGGATTGATTGTGTATTATTCTTTGGACACAGTGGGGCCAATTTGATAGGATATTCGGGAGGTCAGATGCCCAGGAGCCTGATCCAGAGGGAAGGGTGCCTCAGTGGGATAAAGCAAGTGTGCAGGAAATGAAAGACAAGTTCAAAGCTGTTGGCTTGGGCCCTCGTCAGGTAAAAGAGTAGTTACTATTTGGAACAACATATTTGTACAATTTGGACCTAGTTATGGTAACAACTCCTTCTGGAGAATACATAGTTGGGATCCCTTTAACAATTCTTCAAGTAGTATCACTTCCATGAAAAAATTAGAAATGGGAAAAGATAGGAGGAATGACAATTTTACAAATGCATTATATTTTCTATGCATGTCTTTTGTCAGTTGTCAATAAGTAGTTTTGCATCTACCAACAAGATCAATTGGTAATATGTTCTCTTCCCATTATAATATACTTATAGTGAATGTGTAAGAGTAACTAACTATAATTTTCAATTTCTGTGCAGTTAGCAGTAATGTCTTCATTCTTGGGTCCTGATCAAGCTGCAACAGAGGCCCTACTCGCCAGTGATCCAGAAGTTCTTCCTTGGATTCAGAAGTACCAAAGGAGCAGGGAAACAGTGTCTCGAACTGATTATGAGGCTAGTATATTCTCCCTACTTAAACTTATAAAAGACCTTCGCAATATCTATGGATAAAGCTTTCTATTTGTGTGAATGCATCACCATCATTGCAGTTCAACTACTCGTATTAGAGCTAATATTTGCACAAAGATGTGCCATTGCTTCCTCCCCGTTATCTCTCTTTCCCTTTGGTTTCCGTCCACATGATTAGTTACACATTATTGATTATAAAATGTTGAGATAATGCATGCATAATGCTAAACCTTAACAGCAAATCTGTCTAATTTCAGGTTGACTTGATTACTACTGTTACAAAATTAAGCAGTTTGGGACAAGTAATAAACTATGAGGCATATACTTATCCTCCCAGGAAAATTGATGTTACCAAACTCAAGTTGTAGAAAGGTGGAAGCTGCAGTTTTTGCACTATGAATGCACCGCGCACAACAGAGATAAATTTGCTTACTGGCAGATTAGTAACTGAGAGGTTTGAGAATTTGTTTTTTCCCCCACAAGAGGGGATAGGAACTGTTTAGTTTGAACTGTATTTACAATAAGATGTTTCAGTCACATTAATATATGTTGTATATGTAGAGCCTCTATACGTATTGTCCCCCCAACAGGATTATTATTGTCCACAGATTATCTTTCAAGATAATTCATGATTTAATCAACAGCAAGTAAAAACAAGAGATTAAGGGGTCGAAGACAAGTATTGCATACAGCATGACTCACAACCTGGCTAATCTTCTAGAATGTATTTTTTCCAGAAGTGCTTTTAGGAAAAAGCTACAATTTTTGACTTGTGAAAAACAATTTTCTATACTCCCATAAACACTTATTTTCTTTCAAAAGTTTGGCCAAACACCTCACTTTTTAAAAACAAGTATTTTTAACCTCCAAAAGCTGATAAAACATGCTATCAACCTTGACTGAAATAATAGACGCGCATGAGTTCAAATCTTTTTGTAAACAAGTCTATTATCCAAGTAGAAAATAATATATAAACAAACACCTCATGTCAGAATGCCATAACCACAAAGCAAACAGCCAATCTGCAATTTCCAATGATGATAAGTATTCAATTTTTTTTTTGAAATTGAATAAATATTCAACTTCTATATAAACTTAAACTCATCTTAAACGTCTGTCCAATCTACTGCCGAATTGAAAATGAAAACTACTGAAAAAGATGATGGGAAAAAAGTATGATGAAAGATCTAATATTAAATGTGCTTCCTGTTTCAGTTCTGTATATGTTTTGGTTTAATAATCTGAAGCCCGCCCATGAATGATCTCAGTGGCTCTGGTATAATAACTGAGCCATCTTCTTGCTGGAAATTCTCAAGCAAGGAAACTATCATTCGAGGAACTGCACATGCTGTAGCATTTAGTGTGTGAACGAACTGTGTCGGAGCTGCATTTTTGCCCTTTTTAAGACTTGCTGATGATGATTCGGGGCGATATCTTATTCCCAGCCGCCGGCTTTGATAATCTGTACAATTTGATGCACTTGAGATCTGTTGAACAAAGAACATAGCAGATTAGAAGATTGTTAAAAGAAAATAAAGAATCAAGTTAAGGTAGCGCAGTGATTCAGTTGTTCTAGCTTTGTTCAACCGCTCATCCAAACGATCCAATAGTTGCAGAAATTATGGACAGTGCAGCTCCACGTTAAATATGTGACAATTGTACATCTGGAAAAAAATAGACTTGGTGTCATTGCCTACCTCACCATAACGGCCCAATCCTGGCATCCAGGCTTCCACATCAAATTTACGATATGCTGGTGCACCTAGATCCTCAGATGCCATGTCCAGTGTCCTGCACACAGTATGCTTTGCTTATAAGAAATGGAGAAAGAAAAACAACTGTATGTTTGGTGCACAAAACTGATCAACCAATTCATCGGACATGCATAAATTGATCCTCGTATATATGAAATTAAGATTCGCACTTGAAATGAAATCCAAGCGATGAGAAGAGCTCTTCTTCAATTTCAATGAGTTCTTTATGGTATGAATCGCTTTCATCTGGTCGGCATAGTATGAACATTTCCACCTTGCTGAACTGGTGAACTCGATAAAGTCCCCTGCAGCCAATCACTGTAATTAATTTCTTGATGCAGAAAAAAAAATGTATGACTGTGTAGTGCTCACATATATAATTTTCAGCAGATTTTCCATTTCTGATGGACACTCGGCAATGAAACTAGGAACTTAAAGCACAAATGGTCACAGAACAACCAGATATTAAAGTAAATAATACATTTAGTGGGCTAATGGAATTTATATATGAATTAACAAATTAATAAAACCTGAAATATTCAACATTTAGCAACTTCTATACTTATTGTTGGATGTCATTTTTACCCCATGTACTACAATATTTCCTCCGAAAAAACCTCTTCAATGAAACTAAGTTAATGTGTGCATTTCTCGCGCACACATTTCAGCTTAAGAAAAAACAAAGCAAATTGAATACGAAAAAGGAACAAATGAGGAAAAAGACTAATTAATTCGAAAAGTGGAGGGAAAATGCAATGTGGCTGCTGTTTTTTGCCTAATTTTAGTTCTCACATGTCACAAAGAGAGTACAGTCACTCCTCCATGCCACTTGGCATTCCAGGGGGGTTTAAAATTGGAAACATAGTAGTTTGGGGGGTAATACAATACCCCGTAGTTTAAGTATGAAAGTTGCAAAACGTGGATATGTATTATCTTTTTATAGCATATGTCATCATAGGGTAATACAATACCCCGTAGTTTAAGTATGAAAGTTGCAAAACGTGGATATGTATTATCTTTTTATAGCATATGTCATCATATATTATGTGAAAGAAAGAAAATATTTTTTTAAAAGGAAGACAGAAAAGAAAAGAATGACAGGAAGATAAGAAATCACAAGTAACCTAGTTGCAGCTCCTGCAGCACCAGCCTCCGTCCGGAAGCAATGCGAGAACGCCACATATTTCAATGGTAATGAAGACTCAGACAGAATGGAGTCCATATGTATTCCGCCTACTGGAATCTCAGCAGTGCCAATCAGGCACTGATCACTATTTTCGATGGAGTACACCTACCAGTCATTTAGTAAAATATCACTCATCAGCTAAATCAATCTAACCAATCCATTTCAGTAAATGATATGCTTCAGCTTCTCCTCCCCCCACCCCAAAAAAAAAGTGAAAAAATCACAAAGCCTACCTAGAACAAATGACAAATATAACGAAGAACAAAAAGAAAAGTAAAATATACATAGTTATACATTTAACTAAAGACTAACATGTTGCATTTCAGAATATGAATGTGATTCATGTAAAGAGCTTGCTCTATTATCAATTAATAAATCTGCATATGAAGTTAAAACCCAAACTATGGAGGATAGTAAGTCTCTAGCTTCAAATAACAATGTCAAGGTCATTAAACTCTTCTTTTAGTAAAATCAGGGTTACCTTGGTAGCTCAAGCAGGGGCGGCTCAACGTAATTGGGGGCCTAAAGCGAAATTTTAATTCGCGGCCTAAAATATAAATATACTTCATATACGTATTTATTTTAAAAAATTACACTATTAAAATGAAAATTATTAGTACTTAATATTCTTTTTTCAGTTACTAGTTTTAGGTGAGATTTTATCAACTCAACATTGAAAACCATCTTTAAGTGAGACAATTATTGTATGTATTGTTAACATAATGATACAAGTAATAAGTTGATAAATATTAAATAAAGACAAGAGTTAGAACCATAGAATTTGACTCAAAAAGTTGGTGACTTGGTATAACCTCATTTTAATTTGCTTAGAGTAATGCTTGAAACTAAAATTTAATAAGAAATAAAAAAGAATTTGTAATACACTTTATAACACTTATCCCTGTTAATTCTCATTTTTAACAAAGTACTCCACAAAAGATATAAAAGTGGATAAAATAATTTATATTTAAAAAAATTATACTTTTTATCATAAATAATTAATTTTTCTATAAAAACTTTAACACAATTTATTCTTGACAAAAATTTGTGGGCCTAAGGCAAATGACTTATTTTTTTATGCGTAGAGCCGCCCATGAGCTCAAGACTTGGTTCGAGTAAAAACTTCGCCTCACCATCAAAAATTAGTTCAAAAAAGAGAGAAGATATTATGCTCTTCAAAAAAGATACAAGATAACCATTAATTGGCTCTTGTGGTTATCTCTCAATCTGATTTCAAACAAAGTGATAACACCTATCTACAGACACAATGGCAATGTTCACAAATAGAAGATGAAAAGGACACATCACAGATTGTGGAAAAAATCATCCAAATGGTATCAACATTAGTGAAAGATAAACCTGAGTGTTCGTTCCACGGGGTTGAAATCCACATTTTTCCACCACAGATGACCTTACAATCTCAGGAGTTGTCAGAGGTGTAAAGCCTCTTTTCATGGCCTCGGAAACTGCCCAGTTTACAAGACCCATCTCTAAAATAACTGCTTCATTCTTCAAGTAATAGAATTTTGACCCACTGACCTGAAAAGCAAATTTAACTTAACCATAAGCAAGCTAAATCACGATTTCCCGTAACCAACTCATCTTCTGAAAGTAAGCAGTGGTAGCTGGTCAATTTGCCTATATGGTATACAAACTTAATCATGTCCAGTGATCTTTGGACGCAAGCACTCTGCTAAAAAAATGTAGTGGCAGACCAACGTTCAACCAGCAAACACAATTTACAACCAGCTTCGCATAACTGTATGAAAGCCAATGGCGGCTACAACACTAGGTTTGATAACTCAATAGCAGAAAGAGTTTGGGAAGAACATGGTCCAGTATGCGAAGGTTAACTTGGTGAGGAAGTAACTGTTTTCAAAACAAATTGATTGTATTGATTATATAGACAGCCACTAAGTTAGTTCTAGGTTACAAAACAAATACCTTGGGTGAGAAAGAATACCTCAGCTGCAGCATCAAAATCAAACAGATCTAGCTCTTTTCCAAGCTGGACATGGTCCTTAATAGCAAAGCTAAACTCAGCAGGCTTACCAACCTGAAATACAAGGAATGTAAATGAGGCTTGAGAAAGACTAAAACAATGTGGTGTGCACACCTGTGTATATCAAATCAGAAGTACCATTTTCCTGACTGTTGAAGAATCTTCCCCTCCTAATGGAACATCTGGATGTGTCATATTAGGTATGGATTGTGCTTCTTGCTGCAGTTCATCTGTAAGTTTTAGCAGGTCTTCTTCCAAAGTAACAAGTTCTTCCTTCAGATTCTTTCCTGATGAAAAATACAATTCACACAATGAATAATTTAGCCACCAAAAACTTCAAGGTGTTCATAAAATAAGAAATGAACCTTCTTCAATGAGCTTCTGGCGTTCTGAGGATTCTAGTTTTCCTTTCATCTTGTTTGCAACTGCATTTCTCTCTGCTCGTAACTTTTCAACCTCCTGTTATCTGTGAGTAACAATTAGCTAATATTGAGAACAACCAGTTCTACAAAAAATAATTCAAGCATGCGAATGTGTTACTTCTATGAACAAATTGAAGCTCTAAGAATGCAACACAAAGCCCTAAAGACTTTGAAATAATCAAGACAGTGGTAATGAGCAGAAATTCTGTTCCTTTTGTCATGTATCATTATCCTGTAACGCGAAGGAGAGGGAAAGATGACAGGAGGAAGGAATCTTTACAGAGTCCAGGATCATATCTGGAATATAAATGCAATTTACAAGAAGTAACGCTATAACACCTTTCCTAGACATGTAGCTTTACAGATCACATCTATTGGACTTCATTGCTTAAGATATATCCAATCAATCCTCTCCTCACTCCACTTATCTAACATTCACTAACGGCTAATAGAAGCGCGTCCTAACAAGGTCAACCTTTGATGGAGCCTCCGGGACTCCATCTTCTGGCGCGTCCGCAAGGAGGGAATCACCCTCTTCGAGGGGTAAATGCTATGACAGAAGGAATCTCAGAGAAACCACCATATGCTAGTACAATTACTGCTCCAGCAACAAACCCTACTCATCCTTCGACTACAATTCTACAGGGAAGGGAAAAGGTCCAAGCTCGACACTCCGCCCATAATGGAATGCCGGCTGTGATCTTCAAAGCTTCTGAGTATTATGGAGTAATGGCTGATGAGTGTCGATACACAATTGTGTGTAGGTTCTACAAAACCCGACCCGATTTGACAAATCAGGTCCCAATTTTAAGAAAAAATTCAAATTAAGGGTTCTGCAAAAATTGGTGTTTTCGACAACTACAATGTTTTCATTGACCTGACAAATGAAGAGGACTTCAAATCAGTTTGGTTTAAGCGCATAACTGAGATCGATGAGGCACAGATGTGGTTACAAAAATGGTCTACTGACTTCAAACCAGAAAAAGATCTACCAATAGCTCCAGCATGGATTCTTCTACCATGTTTACCCTTTCACTTACATACTTGGCATTATATAAACGATTATTGTACTCCGTTGGAACTCCTCCTACTCTGCATGCTGCCACTAATGGGCGTACTAGGTTGAGTATGGCTAAAATTAGGGTAGAGGTAGATTTACTTAAACCACTTCCGGAAAGTGTTTGGGTTGGACTTGAATGCGATGATGCTCCTCTTAACGGTTCTGTGCAAAAATCGGAATATGAGGGTGTTCCCAAATATTGCAAACACTGCCAAAAAATCCGACACTATGTCAAAGAGTGTCAAATCTTGGAAAGAGAAAATATCAAGTAAGTTGAAAAACAAAAGGAAAGGAATAATGGTAACAAGAAAAAGGACGAGACTGATCATGGTGATAAAGATAAGGGTGAAAATATTATTCAGAAAGTTCTGTACAAAATAAGGTTAAACAGGAAACAAGAATAACAAAAATGATAAATAAGAGGCTACCACTATTGTTGACAATGAAAAACATGAGAGCAATATGAAGAGAACAAGGTCAGCTGAAGAAAATCAAGGAGAACAACAGAGAATCGAGGAAACTCAAGAAAACAATAGAAAGAACAAAAGCAATCACAAAACTCAGAAAATGCCTCAAGAAGAGAACGTTGTCCTCTTTAAAGCATTATCACCTCCTACAAAGATGAGAAAATACAAAAAGACTCAAATTGCTATAGATGGTCAGATGAACAAGAACATAAAGGGAAGTACTGGTGAAGAAGAGCAAAAGGAACAGGAGAACAGTTCAAAACACGTACAAGAACAAACAATTGATAGCCAGACAAAGGAAACTATTGTTAATGACACTGATTGAACAACTTTTGAACAGAGAAAGGAACTCTCCTCAAGATAATGGGCATATTGATGAACAAGAAGTTGAGGAAAGAGAAATTCAATCTCCAAGTCTCCCATCTGAAATTAAGAATGTTGGGCCTATCAACTTGTGTGTGGATATGAAGTGTGATACCATAGACAATGAAGCTGCAAAGAAACAGAACAGGGAAGAGAACTCCATGGAATCCAAAGCAATCGACAATACGAACAAGGATAGAAGTCGTGAAATCGTACAATTATTCAGAAATGAACCAAGAGGCAGGAAGAAATACAGGAACTTTGGAGACTCCACACTCTATCAGAAGACTCTTTTGAATATAGAACAGACATATGTGACAAGCTTCAAGACACTGCTCAAAGACAAAGAAAGTTTTTTTCTACTGACAGAAGAGGTAGAGCCAAAAAAAGAGAAAAGGGAAAACACACAAAGAAGAGATCTATACCTTGTAAAAGAGGAAAAGTCAAAGACAAAGTGTCCCTCCACCTTCGTTAATCCATGATTAGTGCAATCTTCTGGAATATTAGAGGGGTGAGGGAAAAAATCATGTCACAGACTCAAAATTCTTGTCAACGTGAATAAGTGGCCATTGCTCACACAGGATAACTCGTGCCTCATAATCTCTCCAAAAGGAAATTCCAGCTTGCTAACCGATGCTATTTCTGCCACAAGCACACAGAAAGTGTCAACCACTTGCTGCTGCACTACTCAGCTACCTCAGACCTCTGGAATATGTTTTGTTGCTTTTCTGGTCTTTCCTGGGTCATGCCTTTCCCTATTAGGGATGCTCTTGAAAGTTGGAGTTCACGGGAAGTTGACAAAGCCATCAAGAGTATGTCGATGATGATCCCTGGTGCTATCTTTTGGTGTACATGGACTGAGAGGAACAAAATATGTTTTGATGGAATTTCAACTTCTAGAAATCTTTTGCAAGGCCGATGTCTAGTACTCTAGTTAGCCTTTTTAGTTGGTCCAAGTTGACCCCTGGAATAATTTAGAACTCTTCTTGGATTTTTTTATCTCTATAGCTTAAAAAGAGGCTACAAATCCTTTTTTTGTGAGCTTAACTGTTCTATCCTTGTAAAGCTTGCATCTTCTTGATGCCTTGAAATGAATCTACTTCAATGATGTTGATTTTACAGTCCCTAAATAGACTTGATGCAACTACCGGAGGCCTAGTAAGAGAATACGGATGAGACTAGATAGAGTTCTAATCAATGATGATTGGAACCTTAAGTTCCAACACAATAGTGTAAGCCACCTATCGAGGTCTGGCTCTGACCAGAGACCTTTTCTAGTCAAGTGCCACAATGATCAGCAGAACAACATCAACATCAGATACTTTAAAGTCCTCAACTTTTGGGTGGATCAGCCTAATTTTATGACAACTGTGTAAAATCCTGGAATAAGGAGGTCAGGGGAAATTCTAAATGGACTCTAGCAATTAAGCTAAACCGGCTTGGTAAAACACTTAGTCGTTGGTCAAAACAGTGATATGAAAGGCGAGCGCCTCATTGCCTTTGGCGAGGCCTCATTGCCTTTCATCACTGAGGCGATGCGAGATCAGAAAGGGGACGTAATGGCGACAACAAAGGCGCCGCCTTTTTGTTTAAATTTTTTAAAAATGTTTGACTTAACACTATTAGTCAAAATTAGGGCTTTTTTTGTACTTTTGAAATTTGTTGATGCTCCATCGCGACCCTCTACTGCTGCGAGTTGTTGGCTTGCTGCTGAAGACCTGAGGTATATCGTATACCTCTTTTTTTTGTTCTTTTTCTTCATAAACAACTATGTCTGCTGATGGCCTTTCAGTTCTGTATTTTTCCTTCCAGTCATCAGACTCATCAGTGATGAGTGATGACTGCTTTGTTTTTCTCCTATTCAGTATTCACTGCTTTCAGTGATTACTGCCTCAGCCTTACTGCGTATTGACTATTGACTGCCTATAATTTTAAAAAAAAATTCTTTCCAATTTCCTAATTTTTTATTCCTAAATAGTGAATTGATTGAATTCAATAACCAATGGCGGAGCTAGCAAAAAGAGGGACATTGGATGGAATTATGGCACTCAAGGAGCGACGAAAGATTCGGTTAATTGTAACTTTTGTGGGAGTACTTTTAATGGTGGAATAACTCGACACAAACAACATTTAGTGGGTGGTTTCAAGAATGTTAAACAATGTACCGCTTTTCCGTTGGAGATTAGAGAAGAAGTAAGGGCTTATATGCAAAACAAGATCGCTAATAATCCCAAATTTCAAGTGAGGTAGCCGGAAGAATATATTGATATTGATGATCTTGATCAAATGGATGATTATGAGGAAACGATGCCTCCCTCCAAAACTCAAAAGATATCTTCTAGTTCTAGTGGAGGTGCATCATCCACCGCACGGAATGTGACGAAAGGCCCTTTGAATCTCTATTTCTCACAGAAATCAACACAAAAAGGAGGCTTTGAAAAAGGAGGAGTAATTCATGAAACAAAGAAAATACTAAGAGAGCGTGCGGTAAGTGCTTTTGCAATTTGGATGTATGATGCGGGGCTCCCTTTTGATTGCGTCAATCACAAATCATTTGATAAATTTATTGAGGCGGTAGGACAACATGGCTCCGGAAAGAAGCCTCCTACATTCCATGAAGTTAGAGTCACTCACCTAAAAAAAAGAGGTGGAGAAAGTAGAAAAAATTGTTGATAAGCATAAAGTGCAATGAACAAAGTTTGGATGTTCCATTATGATGGACAAATGGACGGCACGAAATGGTAAAATGATCATCAATATTTTGGTGAATTCTCCAATCGTTAGTGTATTTCTTGGTTCTATTGATGCTAGCAATGAATCTACCGATTCCACCAAAATGTACATGTTATTTGAAAACACTATTGAAAGATATGTTTCCGCCGCGGATGCGGAAGGCCATCCTAACAATAAGGTCTTCCCTGTCTCGGGAAAGGGTCCTCCCCTCTTCTTTCAGGGTTTGAATTTGGTTAAGGAGCTGTTGAATGCGTTGTTCCACCAGCTCCGGAAAAACAGCAGGTACATGCTCTAAAAAAGCATGAAGCGTTTGCTGATGTTCGCGCCTTTCATTTTCAACATTTAGAATTCTTTGATTAATTTGAGAAAGTCTTTCAGTGGTAGCTGGATCCATATCTCCCTTTGCTTGACTACCTACTCCGCCTTTTAGCAGTACGATGAAATCTGATTAAAAGGCGGAGTAGGTAGTCAAGCAAAGGGAGATATGGATCCAGCTACCACTGAAAGACTTTCTCAAATTAATCAAAGAATTCTAAATGTTGAAAATGAAAGGCGCGAACGTCAGCAAACGCTTCATGCTTTTTTAGAGCATGTACCTGCTGTTTTTCCGGAGCTGGTGGAACAACGCATTCAACAGCTCCTTAACCAAATTCAAACCCTGAAAGAAGAGGGGAGGACCCTTTCCCGAGACAGGGAAGACCTTATTGTTAGGATGGCCTTCCGCATCCGCGGCGGAAACATATCTTTCAATAGTGTTTTCAAATAACATGTACATTTTGGTGGAATCGGTAGATTCATTGCTAGCATCAATAGAACCAAGAAATACACTAACGATTGGAGAATTCACCAAAATATTGATGATCATTTTACCATTTCGTGCCGTCCATTTGTCCATCATAATGGAACATCCAAACTTTGTTCATTGCACTTTATGCTTATCAACATTTTTTCTACTTTCTCCACCTCTTTTTTTTAGGTGAGTGACTCTAACTTCATGGAATGTAGGAGGCTTCTTTCCGGAGCCATGTTGTCCTACCGCCTCAATAAATTTATCAAATGATTTGTGATTGACGCAATCAAAAGGGAGCCCCGCATCATACATCCAAATTGCAAAAGCACTTACCGCACGCTCTCTTAGTATTTTCTTTGTTTCATGAATTACTCCTCCTTTTTCAAAGCCTCCTTTTTGTGTTGATTTCTGTGAGAAATAGAGATTCAAAGGGCCTTTCGTCACATTCCGTGCGGTGGATGATGCACCTCCACTAGAACTAGAAGATATCTTTTGAGTTTTGGAGGGAGGCATCGTTTCCTCATAATCATCCATTTGATCAAGATCATCAATATCAATATATTCTTCCGGCTACCTCACTTGAAATTTGGGATTATTAGCGATCTTGTTTTGCATATAAGCCCTTACTTCTTCTCTAATCTCCAACGGACAAGCGGTACATTGTTTAACATTCTTGAAACCACCCACTAAATGTTGTTTGTGTCGAGTTATTCCACCATTAAAAGTACTCCCACAAAAGTTACAATTAACCGAATCTTTCGTCGCTCCTTGAGTGCCATAATTCCATCCAATGTCCCTCTTTTTGCTAGCTCCGCCATTGGTTATTGAATTCAATCAATTCACTATTTAGGAATAAAAAATTAGGAAACTGGAAAGAATTTTTTAAAAAAATTATAGGCAGTCAATACGCAGTAAGGCTGAGGCAGTAATCACTGAAAGCAGTGAATACTGAATAGGAGAAAAACAAAGCAGTCATCACTCATCACTGATGAGTCTGATGACTGGAAGGAAAAATACAGAACTGAAAGGCCATCAGCAGACATAGTTGTTTATGAAGAAAAAGAACAAAAAAAAGAGGTATACGATATACCTCAGGTCTTCAGCAGCAAGCCAACAACTCGCAGCAGTATAGAGTCGCGAGGGTCGCGAGGGAGAAGAGAGCGAGGGAGAAGAGAGTCGGGAGGGAGAAGAGAGTCGCGAGGGGAGAAGAAAGTCGTGAGGGAGAAGAGAGCGAGGGGAGTTGCGAGGGAGCAACAACAGATTTCAAAAGTATAAAAAAAGCCCTATTTTTGACTAATATTGTTAAGTCAAACATTTTTAAAAAGTTTATATAAAAAGGTGGCGCCTTTGTTGTTGCCATACGTCGCCTTTCTGATCTCGCCTCGCCTCAGTGATGAAAGGCGATGAGGCACTCGCCTTTCATATCACTGGATAGAGCGAAAGAAGCTATTGCACATGGTTTTCATGGAGTTAAGAAGCGATATGAGAAAGTGTTTCAAATTATTGATGCAAGGTGGTCAGAACAACTCTATCGGCCTTTGCATGCTGCAGGCCATGTTTTGAACCCAAGATTACATTATAAAGCTCAAGAAGAGATAACTAAGCACAGACTTTGTGGACCGAGTATTATGCATGTGTTGAGAAGTTGGTCCATGATACAACAATACAAGATTCACTAGTCGCTGAGCTTCCTAGGTACAAAATGGCGGATGGACTATTTGGTTGTGGTCCGGCTAAAAGTGCTAGAGACACAAGGTCACCGGGTAAGTGGGGTTGATCTTACATTGTTACTTAAATTATTTGACTTATTTATAGTCACTAACCTTTAAATTTATTTTATTATAGTTGAATGGTGGTTACTATTTGGTAGTGAAACACCAAACTTGCAAAAGTTTGCCATGAAAGTATTAATCCTAACTTGTAGCTCATCCGGATGCGAGCGAAATTGGAGTGTGTTTGAACACGTAAGTAAAAAATTTATATCCTAATTTCCATATTATATTATTATCAATATCTATTAGCTAATATCAATAACTTATGCACAGATTCATTCCAAAAAGAGGAATAGGCTAACACTATCGCGTCTCAATGATCTAGTGTACATTAAGTACAATAGAACATTGAAACGTCGTTATGATGCTCGTGATCTTATTGATCCAATTCGCTTGGATAACATTGATGATTCAAATGAATGGTTAGTTGGATGCCCCGAAGATCAAGATGATGAACTAGTATATGAGGATGATGATCTTACTTGGGGTAGTGTTGCTACGGCAATTGGAGCGGATGAGAATATCTATTATCTTAGGGGATTTTCTTCAAGATCAAGAGCACTTGACAAGGGCAAAGGAGTAGAAAGTACATCTACAAGTTCATCTTCAAGAAGGAATCAAACACTAATTGATGAAGAATACGTGGAGGAAGAAGATGAAGAGCAATATAATGATGTAGAGGTTTTTGATCTTCAAGAGTTGGATAGTTTTGAAGAAGAATAGACTTTTAACATTTTAGTTTATTGTATTTTGAATTATATGGTCTTTACAGTTTTAGACTTTTTAGTATCTACTATTGGTTTTTGAATTGAATATTTGCTAATATGTGTTATTACTATTAAGATTTTGGATAAAATATGCAATTAAATATTTTTAATTTTTGGTATTAATTGGCGTCTTTATTCAAAAAGGCAAGCGCCTTGCCGCTCGCCTCGCCGCATGGAGAGGCAGGGGTTTGTCGCCTCTCGTCGTCCAAAACACTGGGTCAAAACACAATATTGGTGATGTTAATACTCAAGTTAAAGAGTGGGAGACAAAGATGGAGCTCCTGAAAGAGATTGGTATCAATTACAACACTGAACATGGTAGGAAAGATTTAAATGAAGGCTATGATGAGTACTTAAGATGGATGAATATGCAAGATACTATGATGAGACAGAAAACTCAGCTACACTGGTTTAAGGATAGCGATAAAAATACCAAGTACTTCCACAGTGTGCTTAGAAATAGAAGGAGGAGATTACATATCCATAGAATCAAAAATCTCACAGGAATATGGGTGCAGGGAGATGACACTATTGGCAAAGCTGCTTTAACGGTTCAACCTAAATCATAAAGAAAGTAATAAAAGGTTGATTAGTTGCATTCCTGAAATGATCACCAATGAAGACAACATCATACTGACCAAAGTACCTGAAGAAACTGAGATCAAGGTTTTTGTCTTTAGTATGAATAGTGACAGTTCTTCTTGCCCTGCTGTCTTCAATCGTAAATTCTTTCAAACTTGTCGGGATATCATTAAAACTGATATAATTGCTTTTGTGCATGATTTTTTTAAGCTCAGGAGTCTGACTAAATTATTTACTCATACTTTTCTTGCTTTGATTCCTAAAGTGGACTCCCCTAGTAGTTTTGCTGATCTTAGACCTATTAGCTTGAGCAATTACACCAATAAAATTGTTTCCAAAATTCTGTCCAGCGGGCTTAACGCCTTAACCCCCTCTTGATTGATCCTGTTCCTGAAAACCAAAGCGGTCTTTGTTTCGGGAAGACTAATCACTGACAATGTTATGCTCATAGAGGAAATCATCCATGGAATCTCAAAAATTAACAAAGGTGGCAATTTTTTGTAAAGTTAGATATAGCTAAAACTTATGATAGGATGTTGTGGTCATTTTTAAAAAAAGATTCTTAACAAGTTTGGTTTTAATAATGATTGGATTGATCTAATCTGGAGAAGCATTTATGATGTGTGGTACTTTGTGATTATAAATGGTAGTAGACATGGTTTTTCTAGGTCAACCCGTGGTCTCAAACAAGGTGATCCCATTTCTCCTTCATTGTTTATTATCGCTGCCGAGGTACTTTCTAGATCTCTCAATAACCTTTCGCAAAATGATAATTTTATTCCTTTCTCCATGCACAAGAATGGACCTCAAATTACTCAACTTGCATATGCGGATGATATTGTGATTTTTAGAGTGTTAAAGTGAATCTATTGAGCTCATTATGAAACAAATTAGGATTATGAAAGATTGTCGCTCAACTGGTTAACAAGGATATGAGTCTTTTCCTCACTGCTCCTAAAACATGTGCTTATAGAATTAATAGATTAAGATCTTGCACTGGTTTTCTAGATAAATGCTTCCTGTTTACTTATCTTGGATGTCCTATTTATATTGGTGCAAAAAGACTTAGTTACTTTGAGAGTATGGTGGCTAAAGTCATCAAAAGGTTAAATGGTTGGCACGGTAATATGCTCTTGGGTGGAAGGAGACAAGTATTGATCAAAATTATTATCCTATCTCTTCCATTGATATTCTATTTGTCATTAATTCTCTAAATGGAGTATGAACAATAAAAGCACCAATGTAACAACTTACGTTACCACACCACAAGGATATATATTATAATCACTGAGAACACAAAATACAATTGAGAAATGGAAACAACAAGCAAGTAACAGCTAACGATCCTTAAAACGAAACTGAGAATGTTAATCAAAGGGGAAGAAGATCAGAAATTACAGAGATAGATAGAAGGGGATGAGAAGCTTAGACACTTAGAATGGAGATGAGAGGAAACATACTCTTTTCTTAACAATTTCCATAAACCTATTTTCCCTTGAATGTGCTATTTATTAACCTGGATACCAAACATAACCACTTAATATGGTATTGGCCTGCTTTGCTATAACTGGTCTCGGCCCATTCATAACAAAATCAAAAGAGAAATGATCATACTCCTACTGAAGGTTTTCAAACAGATAATATGGGTATATGTCCCTAAAATGTTAAGTGTTCGCGAAGTGCATTAGCTAATGCTCAGGATCCTTTGGCTAAAAGTTCGACTTAAATTACATTTTCAATTTAACAAATTGAACTAACTAAATTATGAATTTTGAAGATAGATACAAAATATGGAAAGGCTGAGACTTTCTCTTCAAAAGAGTGAACAAGTGAGATAGAAAATTGACCTTCTGAACATTGAGCAACTTCTCGTAGAGCTGAAGAACAAGCTCCAGATTGGCATTGGAGTTCCTATTCTTAATATTAACCGCAACTGACTCCTTATTATCTCTTATCCACTTGAAATCAATTGCAGCTCTCCATTGAGGCTTCACTACTATATTCACCGCCGCAAAATTTAGTATATTAATAAAACAAAACTAAACAAAAAAAAGACGTCATATAAAATTACCTTGATACTCGTCTGTGGAGGTGGCGGCAGTTTGGACGACGGCGGCGGCAGAAAGGGATCTAACGGCAAGAGGGAACAGAGGCCTTGGATAGTAAGGCGTTAGACGAGAGGTTAGGGTTCTGGAGAAGTAAGGAATTGCAGCAAGTTTGAGGGAATGGAGGGTAGTTCCGGTGAAGCAGCAATGCAGTACCATAGCTCCGGCTGTCTGCTTCTTTGGTCGTCGATGTGCTCTAGTAAGGGGAAAGGTGTGACTGGTTTTTCTTCGCTAATTTATCATCCTTTTTTTTTCTCTTCTTTTTCAAAATGATATTCTACTTATCCTGTTATTTTTGAAGAAAAAAAATCATTATTACTAATTTATTATTTTACTTGTTTTAATACATGTTTTATATGGCATATCAAAATTAACAATAGAGAACCTTTTTAAAATTAGATTAAGTATTTTAAAGTGGAAAAAAACTCTAATAAAAATGATTTTGTGTCTCATATATTTTTATTTTTAAAAAATTTTGTGTTTTATACATTCCTAATAAAAATCTGGCTTTGGGTCTTAGAAATCAATATACATAGCTGTTATTCATCAAAATCACAATATGTATTATATTTTTAGTTTAATAACAAATACATTAATAAAGAAAAAGACAATGAATAAAAAAAGCAAGCAAGAGTATCAATAAATATAACTATTGTTTATTAGAATCGTAATATGTATTATATTTTTGTTTAAAGATAAATATAAGCATGCTTTTTATTTCAAGTTTGGATTATGTCTATATCTGTCATATTTTATCACTGTTTTTTTTTTCCACAAATTTCATGTCAAGTAAATTTTTTAGATGTCTTTTGAATTTGTTTGTCATTTTTTATTATTGTTAAAAATGATTTTTTTCTCTTTTTTAGAGAGATCTGGGAATAGCCCAATGAAAGGAAAATAGATGAAATTGAGATTCCAGAATTGGAATTATGATATAAAGATTAGAATTGTTCTATGAGAAACTTGAAAAGGAAACTCATCAATTGGCAAAGGGAAACTTTGAAATTCTAAAATTTGAAGTTAAATTTTTAGATTTGAGGATATAAATGATAAATAAGTGTTCTTTTAGAAGATTGAATTTATCATGAACTCATATTTCAAATTTGAGGAAATTTAATGTAAATTTTAGTTAAATATGATGTTCTTTTTTTAAAAAAAATATAAGATTAAGATGAACAATTGAAGTTGTCCACCGTAACTCTATCAAAAATCAACTTGTACTCATGAGTTTAAAACATACTTATGTTCTTGTATCTTTGAAACCAAAATTAACGGCAATAATATTGAGAATTTTCTCTTTACCACTCATTGTTGCTTTATATAATCGAGAATATATTTATGAATGCATAATGCATTGATAGAAGATACAATCGATCAGATGTGGTGAGTATAGTGATGCATACAGACATTTCATATTTTTATAGGATAATGCACAAGTACCCCCTCAATCTATGCCCGAAATCCCAGAGACACACTTATATTATACTAAGGTCCTATTACCCCCTGAACTTATTTTATAAGTAATTTTCTACCCCTTTTTAGCCTACGTGGCACTAGTTTGAAAAAAAAAGTCAACAATCGTTGGGCCCACAAAATAGTGTCACGTAGGTCGAAAAGGGGTAAAAAAATTATTAATAAAATAAGTTCAGGGGGTTAATAGGACCTTAGTAAAGTATAAGTGTGTCTCTGAAATTTCGGACATAAGCTGAGGAGGTACTTGGGCATTATCCCTATTTTTACGCGTTCAACTATTGATATATGTATCTTTATATTTTGCCTTAATTGGATCATGTGTTGATATTAACAGTTAATAGTAATATATTTATTAAAATAAAGTTTTTAAAAAAAGTGTACTATCAAAAGTGTACATGAAATATGTCTCTAAAGTCAATAATGATGTCAACAAAATATAGTTAAAGAACGAAATTATGTATATATCCTATGGTGTATATGAGTGGTATATACATGTATCACAACGATACACACCCAATGCATACACTAAAAATCACATTCATTAATTAAATTACAAATTTAGTGTATTTAATAAAATTACATGTTTTACAATTAGGTCTGAGCAGTGAATAATATCTAATGGAATTGAACAATCAATAAAACTGAATATTAAAAATTAATTGAATAAATACAAGAAATTTGAGTGACAGAACAATAAATGTAATCACTTGATACAATTTTAAGCCATTAGCTATACATCATAATTGAGAAAAATATGACTACCAATGATAATTATGCTCCAAATTATAGTTGTTTGCGTTCTATTTTTTACTATCATAAAAAAAGTAAGGGAAAAAAAACAATACTGTGGAATGGCTTAAATATGAAATCATTAGTAATTAAGGTTAAATATATGTTTGTCTCTTTCGAGTTTGTTCAAATACGATATATTTATTGTAAACGACAAATAACTTTTGACACATGCCTTTTTATTAAATAAAAATATATATATTTATCGTTAAATTGTCTGAACTGATCCAGATACTCTCGTAAAATTTGTTAAATTGTGTCGGCTTCATTTTTCTCTATCATTTTTGTAACAATTATTTGTTTTTTTACTATCATATATTATTATAAGTGGGAAGCTCCTAACCTCAAAGTCGAATTACCATTTTACCCTTCACTTAAATATTTTTTTCTATTTTTCAAAATGTAAAAGTATTTTTAATAAATAATTAGATAATAAACTTTAAAGTAATAAAGATATAATGAAAGATAAATAGTCATTCAAACAAATGAAGTTCAAACATTTCAAAACATTTCTTATTTAATTTTAAGTTAAAGAATTTGAAAAGTTCCATTGATAAAATTACATACATGATTTTTCCAACAAAATACATTATTTTGATGTCTTCTCATGACAATAGCATGTGAATTGATTTATCTCACAAAATTTTTCTTCAAATGTATCTTTTGATCAATAAATTTTAGACATATATGTATATAGATAGAACTAATATTACATGTTTTGTTTCATTATTTTCATCGAAAATTTATGTTTTTAACGCAACATGTGATAAATAATCCTAGAGAGTTTTTCATTTGGACAAAAAGTCTGCTCAACATTCATGAGGTAAAACAAACCTATTTGTGTGAGAAAGAATATGTATGTTGTTTTGTTAATTTATTGACGGTAAATTCTTGAAAAATATAATATTTGAATTAGAATTTAATCATTTCAGTGCATTCGATGCATTCTTCAAGAAGGTTAAAGGCGTCATGGACATTTATTTGTTGTTTGGTAAGTATTATTTTTCATTTCAATGTTGCATATTTTTACTTAGTTCATTGTTTGTTACATTCAATTTTTCAGTTGAAGGAAGGTAAATTGACTATTTTTTCTTGAATAATGGCAATGAAAAAGAAAATAAAACTTTTTATTTCCATGTCTGATGTACAAATCTTCTTTTAAAGATTATGTTGTTATAACAAGTTGATTATCATGTAGCGAACACTCTAGGTTATTGGATAAGACAATTGAATAATTCATGTAATTAGTTTTTTCTCATAATTAAATCTACAAAAATTTGCATGCATTATATTTAATGTGCTTTTTTAGAATTTATAAATGATTTACTACTTGTATGAAAATAAAATCATGGTGTGATTTCATATTTGTAAATAACCCTAATAACGAAAGAAGAGGAAGCGTTGAAGAAGAAAAACTGTATTACTAAATATTTTTATATTCTGCAACTTTGTGTTTTTATTGATTAAATTTAGAACTTATTATTTCATTTATTCTATCTAGAAAAAAAGTGTTTGGATAAAAAATCTCATAGATTCTTTATACTCGTTTTAAGGAGTATATACTCCTTTTAATTTTTAAACATAAAACAATATTATTAATAATCTTTATACTTTAAAAAAAAATGTGTATTGACTAATATAGGCAAACGAGCGGAGGGCGAGTCCAGAAATTATTATTATTATTCTTATAAGTGAGAAGATCTTAACTTTAAAATAGGATTATGATTCTACCCTTTTACTAATTTAAATGAAAGAAATAATTAATAAAATATTACCTAAATAATACTTATATGGTATAATCCATTATGTTTCTAGGTAGGATTAATTAAAGAAATGTTTAATTTATTTTTTATTCTAAAATAGAGTTTGGTAGATGAAGTGTTTCGTAACAACAAAACACAGTAAATTATATTCAAAATATCCTTTAACATTAAAGAACAAAAATGTCCTTTGAATTACCACACATCTTAATATGACACATATTTAGATTTTAGTAAGAAACTTTACACATATTCCCAACTTTAAACAATCTAATTCTCATAGACGTTATTTATATCATAAATTTTTAAATGAATTTTACAATTTCAAACTTGTAACTATAAATACCAAAAATTATCCTCAAAATCACTTTAGATTAATGCATACACTTAGTTATTTCGATGTATAATTGTTGGTGAATGATTATTGATGGATGTAATTGCTTGACACATTGTTCAACACAATTACTTTTTGTTGATGCATACGCTTTTGTTGTTCTAATGTATATTTATTGATGAATAATTGTTGATGAATGTAATTGTTCATCACATATGCAATAAAAAAGAGATAGATCTGTTTATACTTTTGTTAGTTATTGAGGAAGTTCCTATATTCTTATAAACTAGAACTATTTCTCTCTTTAATTTTTGTTATTTAAAAGTTTTAGAATTAATTAGCTATTTTATTGTTTTTAGTCTACTCTATTTCATTTTATTTCGAATTCATTAGCTAATTTGGTGTTACACTCTTTCTCTTTTGCTTACTTAATTTTATGAATAACTATTTATACATATTGTAACTGTATTTAAATAATTTAAGAATATTTATACTAAGTAGCGGGCAATATTAATATATTTTCTATTATGAATCAGTTTTTAAGTATACATATATTTTTGTAGTAATTACAAGGGACAAACGTGCAACGCACGTTTTCATAATCTAGTCATAAAAATAAGTAAGGGAAAAAAAATATATTGTGGAATGGCTTGAATATGAAATCATTAGTAATTGAGGTTAAATATATGTTTGTCCCTTTTGAGGTTGTTCAAACACGATGTATTTATTGTAAGCGACAAATAATTTTTAACACGTACCTTTTTATTATGAGAATATATATATTTATTGTTAAACTGTCTGAACTGATCCAAATACGCTCGTAAAATTTGTTAAATTGTGTCGGCTTCATTTTTCTCAATCATTTTTGTAACAATTATTTGTTTTTCTACTATCATAAAAAAAGTAAGGAAAAAAAAAACAATATTGTGGAATGACTTGAATATGAAATCATTAGTAATTGAGGTTAAATATACGTTTGTCCCTTTCGAATTTGTTCAAATACGATGTATTTATTGTAAATGACAATTAATTTTTAACACGTGCCTTTTTATAAATAAAAATATGTATATTTATCGTTAAACTGTCTGAAATGATCTAAATATGCTCATAAAATTTGTTAAATTGTGTCGGCTTCATTTTTCTCAATCATTTTTGTAACAATTTTTTGTTCTCATTTTCAAAACACTAGTTGAAAGTTATTGTTGTTACTATGTCACCACTATACCATTATATATATATCATTTTTATATTCTCATTATCTCTTATCATAGGTAAAATTGTCATTCTTAATCAATATAATGCCCTTCTAATCACTATTTGCAGGATTCAACCAATATACCAAGTGAAATTTCATAATTAAAATTTGCGGATGGTAGAATATATGTGAATATTATCACTGTCTCATGAAGGTATATAGATATTGTTTTTGAAAGATAATCGGCTCAAATAATGCAGCAAATTCAAGTACAAAAAAATACTGAGACAATGAATAAAATATAGAAAGTAAAACAAAATAGCACATTAACTGAATCTCACTAACATATCAAGATAGATTTTGTAACTACAATAATATAACTAATACAATGTCAAACATCAATCACTCTGAGTAAGACAACAAAACACTACCTATAACATTCTTCCCTGATACGTGTCCTCTATACCATTCTATTTAAGGTCATGTCCATGATAACTTGAACTTCGATCATATTACGTCTTTTCACCTATCTCAAATACTTCTTCGATCTACCTTTGTCTCCTCATACACTTATAATTAACCTCTAACACTGGAGTGTCTATGCATCTTTTCTTTACATGTCTAAATTATCTCACTCTCGCATTTCTTATTTTGTCCATCACAGACTCGCACTTTATTACAATTTTTTTTTCTTCTAATATTATCTTTCTCATTATAACCATACATCCACCTTATTATCCTCATCTATACAAAATACATCTTATAGACATATAAATGTAGACAGACCAACACTATTCGTAGGATTCAATGAATCACTAATTGAACATTTAACTCTGAATAATTTTCAAGATACAGTACACACGTAATGTAACATTCAAGTGATATCGTCCATAAATATTACCGTTGTTGACCTGCGAAACGAATCATATGATATATTTGAATTATCTTCTGCCATTTCAAATCATTTTAAATTTGTATATACATGCATAATCATGTCAGGATTATCTTTTTTATTCTCACATTAATCTCAAATCAATAATAATCGAATGAATCATATGTTTAGGAGTAGAGGTGTTCAAGGGTTAATTAGATTAGTTTTTGATTAAAAATTAAATTAATTTTAATTATTAAAATTAAATCAAATTAAATATTATATGTATTTATTGTTTATTTGTCATTGATATTGATTCGATTTGATTTGGTTATTTTGCTATTAACCATAAAAAAAAAACAATTCATTCAAACATGTGAAAATGTAACAATAATCTATTTAAAATAAAAAAATTGTTAAAATGACTGACATTGCATATCTTTTGATCATTAAGTTTACGATGACTAAAGCTTCAAAATTCAATATTTTGGTCTAGAATGAAGAGATGTGTAGTGACATTTTCAGTCCCACGAATAATGATCATAGACACTCGTATACATGAAATCAATAAGATAAATGTTCTTACCTTCAACATTTTTCATTTTACAAGTAAATTAAAAATAAATCTCGATGAGAACATATACAATATCTTTAAAGTTTGATTATAAAATAATAAATTATGTATGTATAATAATAAAATTAAATAAAATTCAGATAAAATCAATTTATTTAATCAATTAAAATCAAATTTTTAACCAAATCGTAAACGCCGTTATTTAAAAATACACAATGAATGAATGAATCCATAATCCATTCAAATATTCTTTATGAGTGAAATTTTCTCCATCAGTTGGCATGATTATTAATTCATGTCAAATTAGCTAGAGTTACGTACATAGATTAATTATGTAATATTCAAGACAAACTAAATTATTAATTAATTATAAAAATAATAATGCTGTAGAACCCGATATAGTCCAAAGGGCCCGGATCCGGATGTTAGTAAAACGCAATGAGGAAATTCACCGACTTAATGAATCTTCAATCCTCGTGACACCATAAGAACCAATCAGAGAGCGAGTACAAGTCCTCGCGGATCGTGTCAGAAAAAGAACTCGAGATCTCAGCCGTTGATTTGATACTCAGAAAACACAAAAAGAGCTACTATCAACCGTCGAACCGTACTCCTAAAAAACACACACGGTAAAAGAAATCCTAACCAACCCCGGCTTCCACACGTTCTATAAATACCATCAACACAATTCATCTCAATCCACGTTTATTCAAAAACACGAAAAGTACTTCTGCATCTCTCAGAATTTTCAAGCTTTTAGAAGCCTTCAACTTCAAGCAAATTTAAGGTTCGAGTTCTTGTTTCTCTTGTACTCTTTCAATTTTCTTTCAATTTAGAATTTCAATTATGATATCTTCGTTTCAATTGGGAAAATTTCTTTTCATTTTTTTAAGTTTGAAATCTTAGGGTTTTGATTTGGGGATTCTTAGGATTAATTTGGCAATACTGGGATTTTTCTTTTTCTTGTTCTTAAGATCTGAGATTACGATGAGTTGTACGTGTTGGATTTGTATGTCGATGTAAATCTGGAGTACTGGTTTCGAGATTTAGCTTCTTACGCTCAATTTCGTTAATTTCTTGTGATTAACCGATGATAATTGTTCTTTGCAGAAAGTCAGATGGCTCGTACGAAGCAAACTGCCCGTAAATCCACTGGAGGAAAGGCTCCAAGGAAGCAACTAGCCACCAAGGCCGCTAGGAAATCTGCCCCAACAACTGGAGGAGTCAAGAAGCCTCACAGATACAGGCCTGGAACCGTTGCTCTTCGTGAAATCCGCAAGTACCAGAAGAGTACTGAGCTTTTGATCAGGAAGTTGCCATTCCAGAGGCTTGTTCGTGAAATTGCTCAAGACTTCAAGACTGATTTGCGTTTCCAGAGCCATGCTGTGTTGGCTTTGCAAGAGGCAGCTGAGGCTTACCTTGTTGGGCTTTTTGAAGATACAAATCTGTGTGCTATTCACGCCAAGCGTGTCACAATCATGCCCAAGGACATTCAGCTTGCTAGAAGGATTAGGGGTGAAAGGGCTTAGAATGCCTAGCTTTGTCGTTGCTTAGATTGCTAAAGCCTCTTTTGCAATTCTGTTTTTTTCTTTGTTCTTTAGGATAGTCGTATTGGATAGGATAATAGATATGGATGGTTGTGGATTACTGGGTATTTGACAATATATAGTCCATTTTATTCGTATTCTCTTTTCAAGATACATTCTATGTTCATCCTGATCATGTTTTCAGCAAGTTGTTTGAAACCAAACCGATATAATAGCAATGTTCCGGTGGATTTCTGTTTTGGGGATATCAGTTTGTTGCCGGATGATTCTCTAGGGTTTGCTTGTGCTCTGGTGTTGTTAACCTATAATTTTTTAGGGTAATAGCAAATTAAAAATAAATGTAGTATGTAGGACGGCCGCTTATAGGTGGTAGGGTAGGGTGGTACCGCTCAGCGGCCAATCTTCCTAATCGCGTGCGGCGTGAAATTCATCACTACCTCGTAAGGGCACGCATCGGCTTGGACCAATCTTCCTAACCGCGTGCGGGTCTTAAGTAGGGCTTGGACCAATCTTCCTAACCGCGCGCGGGTCGGGCTTAGAGCGCGTGAAATTCATCACTACCTCGTAAGGGCACGCATCCCCTTTACTTAGTAACGCTTGAAAGGCTGGATAGTTTATTTTCCTTTCCTGTCCAGGTTTGATTTAATTTTGCATATCTCGCTTGCCTTTCTCTTTCAACCTCACTTTTTATACAGACTTGTGTTTTTAATTATTTTAATACGTCCATCAATCCTAATTTGATACGCGACTAATTCAACTAGTCAACTTAACCGCCTTACTACATGACTTGGTGCATTTAACTTCTAATATTTAATTTAATACGTTAATGAATGTTTAACATTTTCTTAATCAGGAATAACCCAAGTATTTTACAGATTCTACATTGACACAGAGTTAAAAAGGTAAAATAATTATATAATTATAGACATTGTATAAAGAAAGATGTAAAAATAGGTACATTAGGATATTGCCAGACGCCAATCATCAATAAAACAATTATGGAAGTAAATAAAATATTCAGTTAAAAAAGATAACAATTGAGTAGTGGCAGAAGTAAAAGGATAGTTGAGAATGAACATATATGGTTGCTTTAGACAGTTATTATCAAATGTATAAACTTTAGCAATTATTAGTTGAAGGTCAAATTTGTTAAGTTGTATAATAGAAGGATCAGAATTACAATGAGATAATTATTTGAGGACAAACATTACTATTTTTCCTATCTTTCAATCAATTAGTGTGGAAAAAGATAGCAATAATATTAATTTGAGATCAAAGTATAATTTAGACAAATTATTCCTTAAGAGAAAATAAATTGTGATCTAATACTGTCTCCGTTCCTAATTACTTGTCTACTTTTTCTTTTATAGTTGTCCTTATTACTTGACTATTTTGACAAATCAAGAAAGGACAATTTTTTTTTTACCTAGTATATCCATAATTAAATGACTAATTACTTTGAAAAATGTAAAACTTTTCATTCACTTCATAATTAAAAGGGGTAAAATGGTAACTCACTATGTCATTAATTATTTTCTTAATAGGTGTGCCAATTCAAAAGCGGACTAGTAAAAAGGGACAGAGTGAGTAATAATTATCTCAAATTATTTATTTTCACAAAATTTAAGAATTTTTTTTCGAAAAAGATCTAAAATAACCTCGAAGTATTGAAAATGGTTTAAAACTATCCTCCATCCATCTATTGGCTCCAACATACTCTTTTAACCCATCTATTGGCTCCACCAAAATACCCTTGTTATCCACATTTGAGTTCAAAATTGACTACTTATTTAACGGTTTCAAATTTAAACTATTTAAATATTTTTTTAAAATACTTGGCGCTCAACTATTGGATATAATTTAATTTATTAATATTATTTATAAACCAACTAACTACCCACCTATTACTAATTAATCCCCACCCAATTAACAAACCATTTCTAATATCAAAATCACCCTAAACACTACTAAAGCACGACGAAACTATCGATTCCTGAAAATGACATTCAAAATTATTGATTCTGAATTGAAGCACCAATTAAATTTAGGTTGAGTCGCTTATTTATGAGGAAACTTTCAATAGGATTCTGTTTCAAACTTGAATTTGAAATTTATAATTAAAGGTAAAGAAGTAGCACCTCTCGAATTAATTCAAGCACTTTTAAATATAATTTTATAAATATTTATTATTTGTTTTAAATATTAAAACTTTATTATACTCTTTTTTTTTAAAAGTTATCTATTAAGTAGCACTATATAATTGAGGCGAATGAATAATTAAGATGAATATTGTCAGACTTTTAAGTTTATTCACAATTTTTATTTAGACACTTGAATTATAATTTTGATTAAGGACTTGAATATATGATAATGTACTTCTATAGACATTTTCGCCTCAAATTTTTAGAAACACTCATTGTAGTAGCTTTCTTATTGTGCATTAGTAATGGAGCAGGTTTATCAATTGATTGTGGTTTAATAGTAATGGGTGAATAGTAGATTGATTAATAAATTTTATTAATAAGTTAAATTATAACAAATAGTTGAGCGTCGTGTATTAAAAAAATATTTAAGTAGTATAAATTTAAAATCATTAAATAAGTGGTTAATTTTGAACCAAAGGTGGACGAGAAGAGTATTTTTGAGCCAAAAGGTGGATGAAAAAGGTATTTTGGAGCCAATAGGTGAATGAAGGGTAATTTATATCATTTCTGATACTTCAAGAATATTTTAGGCCCTTTTCTGAATTCTTTTTAATTTTATCCTTTGCAGTAATCTTTTTTGAACTACAAATGCCACTTATTCAAATAAAACAAATAATCAATGATAAAAAATATATATTTTAAATACAACTAACAATAAAATAATTTTATAGTTAATATTTTCTTGATCATGTAAAAGAAAACATGACTTAAATTTGAATAATTGAAACTACTCCTAATGTCTCATATTAGTTGATTATTTTTCCATTTACATGGTACTTAAAGAATCACAAATAATTTAAAACTTTTTGGGAATTTTATAAATACACTTCAAAAAGAATTAATTATAAGAATAATATAGGAAAAAAATAATTTATGGTTTTTTAATTTAATAAGGTGATCAACTATTACAAGCTATTTATATTTAATATAATGATCAACTAATATGGAACAAAGAAAGAATATTTTCAAGGGGAAACTACATAAATGAGCCATAAAATTTATAATAATTACAACTTTATACCCAAGTTCAAAGTAATCTCATGAAATATCCATTCTCTCATAAATAACTACAATTCACATCCCTCATTCATTAAGATTGATAATTTTTGTTTAACTGATATAAGAATCAATAACATATACTGTATTTGTATCATTAAAGCTGATAATTTTTGCTTATTTGATACAAATCAGTATCATATATTGTATTAACATAATTGAAGTTTCTTGTTTAGAAATTAATTATTAGTCAATGTAACTATAAGAGTATAAATATATGGTTGTGGTATCATTAAACTTTCTTGTTAAGAATTTACTCATTAATCAATAATACTATAAGAGTATACATATATGTTAGATATCATTAAAGTTTCCTGTTCAAAAACCGCCCAATACTATAAGAGTATCATTGACTAATTAGAAATTTCTGAACAAGAAATCCTTAATGATACCAATACAATATATAATACTGATTTAATATCAATTAAATGAAATTAGTTGGAGAGTATATAGTGTAATTTTTTAGCGGGATATGAATATAAAGAAATATATATTTTGTAATTATTTTACTCTTACAGGATATTGACTTAGTTTCCCCTATTTCAAGGATCGTGAAAAAAATATGACAAACAAAATGAATTGAATGGATACTCTCTTGTAAAAGATGTTTGGATTGAGGGATTTCAAATTCGCATGATTACCTTTGGTAAAAGTTATAATGCTTTGGTAGGGAACAAACAATAAACAACATTTGAAACCATACTATACATCTATTTCTAGTTTTATAATATGGAAACTATGGAAGAGAAGGAACAAAATAAAGCATGAGGGGAAGAATACTTCACTATAAAGAGTCATTCATAATGTGTTACCAGAAGCATGTATATGTTGATAAAAGTTAGAAGGCCAAATATGAAATTAACAAGAGGTCGGGCAGAAATGATAAAAGAGTTGGAAAATAAGAGGTTCACATATGAAGGGTTTAGGTTTTAGGGTTTAGATTTTAGGGTTTAGGGTTTAGGTTTTAGGTTTTAGGGTTTAGGGTTTAGGTTTTAGGTAACCATAATAAAATGGGAATATCTACCAGCACGATGAGTCAAATATAACACTGAAGGCGCATCAAAAGGAAACCCAGGACCAAGTGCGTATGCCTATTGTTTAAGGGATGCTATGGAAAATATTATTCACACAGAAGGAGTTCGTCTAGAAGATACTAAGAACACAGTGGCAGAAGTAAATCCTATTCTAGCAGCAAGTAGGCATTGCAAACAATTACATCGTCATTATATAATAATACAAACAAATTTCATGGTATTATGCAAAGTACTAGAAGGAAAGTGAGCATGTCCGCGGATAACACTTGAAACAATGAAAGAAATCAGAGAATGTTTACAAGGCAAGCAACACATGTTCCAACACATAATGAGGGAAGATAATCAACTTGCATATCACTTCGCAAACATGACTATAGAAAAAGGAAATTGCACATTTATAGAGTTCAATAGCATGGAGACGAAAAAAAGGATGATCCTTAACAGCGACAAATTAAACAGTCCATATCAAAGGTTTTCACTGATAAGGAAATAGTGGGAAATTTTTTGGGCAGATGGAGACGCCAATCTGGAAGAAGCTTTAACTAAGATACCGCTGCACCCCATTCCAGCACTCATTGCAGGAGAACAAGTGGAAAAGAAACTAGAAATGGAGTATAACTACTTTCTAATTAGCATGAAGATGAAAGTAAGGGAAGTGAAAAACATATACTCTTAATAGTTGAGGAAGGACATAAGGAGAAGAGCTCAACGTATAACATGAGGAAGCCGATGAATGATCTGACAGTGAAAAAACATTTTCTCAAATACTTTAGGGAAAAGCCGTAATGACGAGAAGCTAAATTAGAAATCCTTAAACAAATGAATACGTTTATAGAGAGGAAATGGGCTGTCTTTTATTTCTATTTCTTTTAATTTTAGTTTTGATTGTCTTTTTAGATATGGATAATAGACTTGTTCCTTCATCAACAAAGTTCTGAAAATTCATAAAAAAAAAAATAATAATAAAAAAAAATTGGATGGAAAGAATAGTATTCTTTTAAATTTTGAACTAATTTTAATTTGACCAACCTTGAAAATATAAGTGTTTAATTCTCAATAGCCTCCCCCACTTTATTTAAGAGGAGGCAGCAGCTACACTCTTTTGCCCTAATCGCTTACACTCTCCAATGGCCAAGAGTCGTCCCGAGAAAGAAGAAGAAGAATCCGGCGAGGAGATGGAAGTTTCTTCGCCGGGAAACGCTGATACTGAATCGGGATCGGAATCAGAATCGGAATCGGAACCTGAACAAGAGCAACCCCCGAAAAAACCACCAGTTGCCGCTCCAAAGAAGCCACAACCTCAGGATGATTCCTCTTCTTCTACCGAAGAGGAATCTGATTCCGAGTCCGAACCGGATCCTGAAACACAGAAACCAAACCCGGTTGTTAAACCCATAGCTTCCAAACCCATGGATGAGCCGAAAAAAGCTGCGCCTATCGTTGAGAAGAAACCTAAATCCAAAGCCGATGCTACTTCAAAACTCACTTCTCCGAAGAAGTCCACCGCTGTTGTCGGAACTAAACGCCCGGTGGATGACGGTGAAGCTAAGGAATCGAAGAGGTCTAAGAAGAAACCAGAGAAACAGATTGAAACTCCAGTGGCGAAAACGCCCACTGATGACGTTAAAAGGCAGCTGTTTCAGAGATTGTGGAGTGAAGATGACGAAATTGCTATCCTGAAGGGCATGACTGATTACAGGTCGAAGAAAAAAGCCGACCCAGTTGCGGATTTGAGTGCATTTCATGATTTCATCAAAAAGTCTTTGCACGTTGATGTGTCTAAGGCCCAGTTGCAAGACAAGATAAGAAGATTGAAGAAGAAGTATGAAAACAATGCTGGGAAAGAGAAGAAGGGAAAGGAAAGGACTTTCTCCAAGCCCCACGAGCAAAAAGCCTATGAATTGTCTCAAAAGGTTTGGGGTAAAGAGAAAACTGACAAAGTTCCAGTTGAAGTTCAAGTGGAGAATGAAACTGCAAGTAAGGGACGAAACAACAGTGTAGGTGAAGATAATGGGGTTTTGGATGTAGTGAAGGAGGAGAAACTGAGTGCGGAGATGGAGAAGACCGTGGAGGTTACACCTAATTTGAATTTGATTTCGTGTGGGGGAAGTGTTGCTGCTCTGGAGAAGTGGCTTGAAGAGTATTCTGGGTTGCTTAGCATTGAGAAGTTGAATGAGATTAAGAAAAAGTCGACATCTTTGAAGGAAGCTGAGTTTCGCTTGTGCTTGAGGAGGGTGAATCTAATTGCTGAGCAAGGGAAGCTGATGGATGAAGTTATGAATGCTTCTAGGATTGATATCTAGAAAGAGTAAACTATTTTCAGGCAAACTTCCTTTTTAGGTTTATTTCTGCTTGTAGTTCTGTTAATTGCTCATTTTGTGTAGTTTCAGCTCATTGTCTTTACAAGTAGAATATTTTGGATCTTGTTATGTGTGATTTGCTATTTGGATATAAACAATATTTATCTTACTCTCTAGTAGTTACAGTTGCTTATTTCGCATTCAAATGTTTGCCTGTTAAGTTTGGTGATTTATGAGTTAACAGAATCATAGTTGGTGTTACTCAAGGGCTTCTTGTTTGATGCTGTCATTTATGTTGGTATGTAAGGATATATGAATTAGCTTTGAGTGAACTTCCTTCTTGGATCAGCTCATGTACAGAAGTTTTATTAAGGTTGGATTCCATGCATCTGGCCACAAACATATCGGTTTCCTTGTATGACTAGGGATGTCAGAAAAGGACACCGTTAAAGCAGTTGGATGTAGCTATTTACTCAGCCTCTCAACCAACACTTGAGTTGGATGTAGTTCTTTCCTCCTCACATCAATTTGTTAGACCTTAATTTTAATCTGCTTCTAGAACAGTAGAGTTCCTTAGAAAATAGTGTCCTTTACTTGAGGGAGGAAGTCTGTAAAAATTTACTTCTGTGAAGATACTTAACAGTAACATTAAGTGTCGGAGCAATGGAGGTTGTCTAAATGCCATCGTAATGCAAACAATTATTTTTGATAAATGCTACACTGTATTTTTACTGGTTTGTTTTTAAGAATTTCTAGGTTTCTAGCTCTGCCAGCACAAAGCCAATGTACATTTGGCTAGTTAAGGGGATAGGGGTTTTCCTGCTTTTTCACTCTTGAGTCTTGATGGAAAGAATTCTGCAACTGCAACCAGGAAGTTCTTTCATCTTTGTTGTTTCTGAGATAAGGATATGGATAAGTGGATCTTGGAATGTTAGGTACTGGAAATTTTATTTGTATCGTCATTTTTGGATTCTTCTTTTGAATATCTTGCTATATAAGATTGGTTAGCATTTCTGCTTCATCTGTCACTACTATGAGTTCATTAGAATTTTGCTGAGACTTGTAGTTTAAAAGGAAGGATTTGGTGGAATTGAGTTTGGGGTTACATAGCCTAAGGTTCCTTGTTTATTTTCCTTTCCTTTAGTAGCTCTTCTTCAGCTAGGTGTCGGATGTGCAAACTGCTCCTCCCGAGTTAACTCTGTTATTTGATGGCATCTGCAAAAAAACGTGCAGAGTAGCTTCGACTCAGAGGTAAGGAATTACCTCTGGAGTGGAACATATCAGATCTTATTCAGGCTGTTATGGGAGACTATGTTAGAGTTGGCTTTTAGAAGATCTCTTGGATTTTATAGATTTAACCCACAATATCCTCTAGTTATGAGCATACTTAGTCGATCTCTACACCACTCTCTTTCTGTTCTATAACGGATGGTCCACGTTCAACAGATCGGACTCACAGAGCACTTCAGGAAGATTGATGTAAAATGAAGGATGTGTCAGGGTTTAACTTTGCAAATGACATTGAGCTTGTATTAATAGACCTCAATGCTAATGATGATTCTGAAGGTTTAGCGAATGAAGCTATGATCATACCTGGATAGAGATGATGGTCGTCTCTCTCCCTCTCCCTCAGTAAATTTGAAAATAATGAGTGGCACAATCTTCGTGAGAAACTTCTAGCTGCCCTCGTTGCTTCAATTGCTGTCCCCGATTCTAGTTGGTTTTTAAATTAAGAAATGGAATGCCTTCATAAGTCCTGCCGTCCTTATATCTTGAGTTCCTTCTGTTTGCACTCCAATTTGGTTGCCTATTCTGTTTGCGTGTGTAAGTCAAATTAAGAAATTTTACTTTCACCTGTATCATCAGATCCCCAATTTCATCATGTTTTATCGCTATGTAAACATATCTCTCTGGTGATACACCCTGGTAATTCTTAATCATTTTGGATACCCCCAAGAATTTTCTGGTTCTTGCTATTCCTAAATGCCTGAAGACTTGGCGAACAAACGCTTTGCATAAACCAAGATTGCTGCCCATAGAGGTGAAGCTCAGGGGCGATCAGTTATTTGCCAAGGGAATCATCCCAAGTAAAACTTACATGACCCAGTGCTAATACCAAGTTGATATGATATGCATACTTACCCCATTAATCAGTTTACTATTTACTATTGTAAGTTTACGTGTTTGGTGTATACATCTGGTGGTGCGGTTACTGTTATCCTCTTTACTCCCTACTCAAAACGTCAAGGAAGTACCAAAGGAAAACTAAATCTAATCATGGGTAGGGTACTTGCGCAATGATTCAGAGAGTTCTCTAACGTCACAAGGGAGCAGCACAGAGTGCATGTACTGATGGTGATAACTGCAGTAATTGTAAAAAGCTTAACACTGATTCGAGCATATATCACGTTCAAAAATGCGGGTTTTCATTATTGGACAATCGTTAAAACAATAAACTTATTCGTATAATGAGGAAGACAATGACTAAACTCGATGAGCAAATATTTGGTAAGCAATTATTTGTGTAATGATCAGTTCACATCATTTATAAAAATGTCAACAGGTTCCACTAGATGATTCATCACTGATAAACTACAGGAAATCGATGCATAAAATTGTATTTAGGAAGAGGATAACTCAAGTGATGATCCAAAATAACTTTGTTGTAACGGCAAACTCATTGAAGGCTTGAGCTAGATCCAATAAGCACGCCAAATTTTATTAAAAACAAAAATGGAGCCCCCAATTCATTTGAGAATTCAGATGCAGCAAGGACGAGAACAATTTGGGTACTGCAATTTATAACGGTCCAGGGAAGTTTCCATTCTCTCTCTGCTCATTCCATCTGTCAACCTGCAAAAGCAAAGAAGAACACATGAAGCTGACAACATGAAAGTGTTAACGGCATGTAATATTATAAAAAAAGAATCACCACCAGAAAGTTAACAAGTTACAAAGATATCACATGTTAGCCATTAAAACAGTCTATTAATAACTGATTTGGTATCCTGGAAAACACACATACACACAGCTGGTTTTTCTTTTGGCTAGTCCTTACTAGGCAATGTGTTAGTTTAGTAATGCATCAGCCTCACTAAATATTTGCTCTGCTCCACCCAAAAGAAGTCCACACTCAAACATTTGATCCTGGCTCTGATTTGATTTGTACTTTCGATCATAGCTGTAAGCTTTTCAATACTGCACATTTCAGCCATGTCCACCACAATCACTACCCTGGAGGATGCACAAATTGCTAACTTCACTAACAAGTGGCAACTAAAGGTGCTTGTTTACCACAAGATAGTATACAGAAGAGGGGATGATTATCATTATGTAGTAGATGCTTCCTTTGTGAAAAAGATGTGGAAACAACCAACCAAAATACTGCTTCATTGTGTCTAGATCTGAACAATAGCAACAAAGACAGATCAAATTCTACTAGTAATTTCATGACTATCAATTATTGATGACAATACCCCAGACACAGCAAACACCAGAAACCACTGCTAACATCATTTAATTCCCACTCTTCACCACTAGCTTCCAGAATGTATATGACAAAAGCATCTTCTTCAAGTAATATCTATAAATCCACATTGTGGAATGCGTGGATGTCATTTTGCTGGCATATTACCTGACTGCCTCCTAAATTTTTTAACTAGGATGACATATTGGGCCTCTTTGGATAGCCATAGGGATTTCAAATCCACAAGCCCAAGTCTTCTCCTACAGTTTTAAAAAAAAAGATTGTAAGAGTGAACTCAAATGCCAATGGATGTAGGGTTCCCATTTCATGCTATATGAAATAATCTCCAAGAGTGTCATCTCCAATCATGCACCCAGATATTGGCACAGGTTGGCTCCCTTTGATATCAAAAACAGAAGAGTATCCATTTTCCTCTTTACAAAGAGATAACGTGAGCAGATATACAACTCCTTACCCCTTCCTTGCGGGCCCGCTCCCAATTTGGATTTTGCCAACAGTCTGTAATCATGCCATCCTTTATTCCATAAATTCACTTGTTTTGTTGCCTCTAATTCACAAAAGACATCTCTTCTGCTCAATTTTAGCACAAGTAAATTATCTCTCATGTTCCTTATTTTGTAAACTCCCTCCCTACCAACAGCATCAATCAACTTTACCATGGCCACTTTGCATTAACTAGGGTATTGCTTTGCTTTTGCATGTTTGCAGTGGCTCTGCCGTTAATTCACAGAACTTCAGCTTTCACTGATGTCATTCCTTTTCTAAAATTTATTGCATCAACAAGAGATAGAGAGTGCAGCCTTTTTCTGCTCAATCTTCTGTAAACGTTATCCTTTTCGATATTTTTTTTATTTTGAAATTTAAATTTGTACTCATGTTAGGTGAGTATATCTGACTGGTTCTTGTAACATTATTTGCTACACAAACTACTAAGAAGGCCAAGGATATGGCTGTAAACAATTTTAATCAGTTTAAAACTAAACACACTTCTACTTATACACCATATATCTAATTTTAATACAATGAACTGAGCATTTAAAAATAATGCATTTTCCACTAAAAAGTCATATGATCCTCTGCATTACAATTCCAATATTACTTGTTCATTAGCCAAATGACCCCAGTGATGATAATTTCTATAATTTTCAAATTCACAGGCTCAATCGCTCAATCCCATATTATTCTTGAATCTACTCCATCCAATACTAAACAGGAATAAAGTCTCCTTCGTGGATGTCCACAACGTAATATATCCCACATTTGCCAAAAACTTAGTAAAACATGGAAATCAAGATTACTTAGCATACTAGCAAAAATATATAAATATGGTCTAAAATTTTAAAACAAACATACCCATTCACCAGGGCAAAGGGATCGGTAGTACTTAGCAAACTTGTCACACTCAGGTGCACCTTCACCCTTTGCAGCTGTGCACCTGAAAGACAAACCAATGATACATAAGTGAGATTTTATTATTTGATTAAAATAACTCAAACAGAAAGAAACACAAAAGAGAAATAGATTGTAAATAACTGTGAAAACTGACCGATGATACTCAACATATCTTGTAAAGCAGTGCCTCGACTGATTGGTAGTAGGAAAGCGGAAGTCAGCAGGTGCTGTCTCAAGCTGATTGCCAATCATGATATAAACAACAGAAGACAGTCAATGCATATGCTATTGGCTAGTAAGATGGAGTCAAGATTGAGGGTTAACTAAATCTAACCTTAATCTCAGGGGTTTCAACAGCAGACTCCTGATCTCCTGAGGTCTCATCTTCAGTACTTTCGCTGCTTTCATCACTGGAAGCCTCCACAGGAGGAGAGGCTTCAGCTGATTCAGTTACAGCTTCACTGCTTTCCTCAGGTGCAGGGGCCGTTTTGACGCTCTCAACCACTGGAGCTTCCTCAGTTTTGGAAAGAACTTCTTCAGCTGGAGCAGCTGAAGGGGTCTTAACCTCAGTTTCTTCAACCGGTTTTGTGGTCATTGGGGATTTCTCTTCTTGGTCTTTCAGTAAGTATTGCTGCAATTCCATGGATAGGACAAAATTTGTCATTTGCAGGAAAAAACTCTATCAAAGGCAAAGAAAATCTCAATGCAAATGGTAATCCAAAAACTAGAATAAAGCCCAGAAATTTTAGATAAGAAAGTCAACAATGTGATTGTAGCATTAAATCCTCATGTCAATATGGAAGATACAAGCTCCCAATAGGTGAAAAAAAGATGTTAGAACACATTTCTCTACCTGATGATCAATGCAAAGCGCTGCTTGCGAGGGGCAAGCAATTCAAGAAGGTGTGCATTTAGTAGGGAGAGCCATTAAGTGAACCATGCGAGAAGGATCACATTTTACGAATCTAAATTAAAAGATGGAGAAGAGAGAAAAAATGGATAAAAGATGGGTTCTTTTGCTATTTGTTACTAGGACTCTTCTCTAGAATGTTTCACTTCTCCTTGTTGTCCTTTTTGAAGGTCCAGCATTCTGGCAGTTGAGGATTCCACATTACCAAGCAATGTGTACCTCTTTACACAACCAGAACAAGCTAGACGCCCCGCAGCAGGGAACACAAGCTGATAAGGTTGTACTTCACTTAGTTTAAGCACAATCCTATGTATTCACTAAAGCTTTAGTTCAAGATTTGGTAATTCAATCGCTTCTGATCAAAATTTTGTTTTTGTGAAGAAATTCAAAGCAAAAGTAACCAATTAACAACCATATCATAGAAATTTAACTGACAATATGCTCAAACAAATTGGTTTAACACAGATTTTTAACTCCTTAAACCTTTCAAATTCCATCAACGGATCTTCTAAATCAAAATCCCATTAACAGATGAAAAGCGACTCAAGCAATTCAGAACAAAATGAAATTCTTCTAAATCAGAACTAGATTCCTAGTGAAATCACAACACTGGAGAATAACATCTTTTTTTATATGCTCTTATATTCATTTCTCCAAAACTAACGCCTCTATTCAATAATAAATAAATAAATCTTCATTCACACAGAACTAAAAAAACAAATTGAAGATCGAGCTCGTGCGATCCTCTTTATTGCCAGATTCAAAACATCACAAGAATTTTTTTTTTTAAAAAAAAAACAAAATATGAAAATTGTAGTAGTAGTTGGTATTTACCTCAGATAAGGATGCAACATTAGAGGTATCGACTGCGGCCATGGCTGAATTCAGCTGCGACGGCGGCCGATGGGCCAAACTTAGACAAAGACAATAGCTAAAGTAGGTTTTCTGGTAGAATGTTCAGTTCGTCAGTATTGAGTCTATGGGAGCGATAGGGAGAGAAAATGGAGAAGCATCTGATCTGCCGTTTGAAAAGGCTCACACCTCGAGGTGAAGCCCATGGGCCTTGAAGTCTCTGTAGTTATTGGGCTGTATGACCCTGAGTGGGCAAAGCAAATCAGCCTAATTTGTCTCGTTTGACATGGAAATCTGGTTAGTAGATGACTTTTTCTCTCTCGCCCTAGTAATATATAAATTGCCCACGAAAAATGACAAAAATCTCTCATTTAAATTCTCTTATTATCATTATTTTTTATTTGTTTTATAATTTTTTTAAAATTCTTCATTTTCATGCATAAGATTAATGTATCAACGCATTAAATTAATATATCTCGCGCATCATATTAGTGTATCATGTATAAAGTATACATTATATTAGCATATGTATAAAATATATGTATCTTACTTAACAATAAATATATCTCGTGCATCAGATTAATGTATGAGCGCTTATATTATTATATATTTTAAAGAATTTCTGTAATTATAAATTTATACGGGACAAATGGTAATTTTACCTTGAAAGTATGTGATTTCTGTCATTCGCTCTTTTTTTAAATTATCGAATTATTACAAAAATAATTATGAAAAAATAAAATTATTGCAACCGTTGAACAGTAATCTATTGATATTGTTACTGTAAAAGTGAATAATATATGAGAAAATATTATTCAATATTCTAGTCTAATGTTGTCTAAAAAGGTTATTTTTCAAATACTATATTTAAACAACTTTTTAAAATATTAATATTGTTCTTGGGATGGATCAGTTAGTTTGGAGGGTGATTATACACACGAATGATTCGGAATCTGGTTTACATCCCTTTAAGTTGAGCTTGTCGCATAGAGCTTGCCTAGTACGGTCTGCCTCAATATCTTCTAAGTTGAGCCTGTCACATAAGGCTTCCCTAGTGCGGTTTACATCACTTTTGGTTTGCAGCTATTACAAAGTGATAATTTACGTTTATATCCTTGTTAGTTTGTAGGCTACTACACATTGGGGGTTTACCCAGTGCACACAAGGTGCTCTGCCTCAATACCTTCTGAGTTGAGCCTATCGCATTATCACATGCGCACGCTTTGCCTCAATACCTTCTGAGTTGAGCTATCACATAGAGCTTGCCTAGTGCGATCTGCTTTAATGCTTTTTGAGTTGAGCTTGTCACATAGCACTTGCGTAATGCGATTTACATCCCTTTTGATTTGCAGGCTATTACTTAATGGGGGTTTCCCCCGTGTGCAGAAAGTGCTCACTCGAAGGACAGAAATTGTAGTGGTCGTGGGTTAAACTGGGTTCCTGGGTCAATTGTGTTCAAAAAAGGAAATTCACCCAATGACATAAAAAATTGCAAGTATTGAACCTTCATAAATCAGAAAATGCATTTTTGTACAAAAATGCAGTAATTGTACGGTAGAATATCCCATGAATCCATTATTAATTTTCCCTTGCAGTATATGAAGAGTTTTATTTTTATATATATAAAAACAGGATGATATATATCATTTGTCCATCCAAATTATACAACGCAGTGATTTCCTTGCTTCAAGTAAGTCAAATGCTTTGTTAATATCCTCAAAGTTCACTTCATGCGTAATGAATCCATCCAAGTTCAATTCCTGCCCAACATACCAAAAACAAAACCATCACATGTCATAGGGTGTATCTAGTATGGAATTAAATATTACCTTATACTACTAATATTTTTCAATTTTCAATGTTAATTTTATTAATTACAATATTTCAGCAAATATCTTTTCTAAGAAAATAAGTTTCTTAGAAATCAAGAAAATAACTTTCATGGTAAAGTATAAAAACAAGTTCCATAAGTGATATCCAATATGGATTGAGACATCTCACATATATATATATGTATGATAGTTTTTTGATGATAAAAGAAGTGTCATAATTAAGGAAACTTACATTATTCAAATATTGATTAGCAAAGATGGGAATGTCAACTTTAGCTTTGACACCTCCAAACATGGATCCTCTGATGGTTTTTCCAGCCAACACCAGCTCAAGAGGGCTAATGCTTAATGGTGCACCATGCATCTCAATCCCAAGTAATATAGTTTTTCCAGTATCCTACAATATTTTAAATATATACATTTCAGTTAAATGCTTGAAGTACGGTGTATTCTAACCTGAATACATGATAAAGTGTTTTTATTAGACACTTTTCACTCATAATTTGTAAAGGCTTTTGTGTGTGTTCTCAAGTATTTATTATCTGTAGATAAGTAAATCACATAATATATTATGTATTTAAGAAGGATTTCAACTTTATTATCCTTATTTATGTCATATAATCTCTCTTCATTTGATATTTACCTTATCTATGTATCGTCTTCTCTTAGTTGATTTATAATGAGAAAAAGAATGATGACTTTTGTTCAAACTTCTAAAATGATAAATCATTTGAGATAATTATATTTGAAAAAACACAATAAATAATTTGGAGCGACATGAAGAAAATTAAACCTTGCGAGAACTGGTAAAAGCATCTTGCATTAAGGAGGTCAATCCAATACACTCAAAGCAATAGTCAGCTCCATTATCAGTCATCTCTTTTATTACCTGTCACAATTAAATCAATTAATTATTGAATAGTACAAATTAATTACTTACTTATAGAATAAATATAAATAAAGGGAAAATTACGCGGCTAAGTAAAGTTATACTATTTAATTACTCATCATAGCTATAATTTGCTATAATTATCATTCGCGACTAACATTATACATTAATTATGTGGCCTGACTTCGAGTTTGTATAATTAGTCATGTTTGTATATGTATAATTCGCTAGGATATACAAATAAATATGTATAATATACAATTTTTTAACTTATATACAATATACTATTCACCTCTCTCCCACTCTCTGTCCTTCTCGCTCGCGTCTCTCCTCCCTCTCTCAATCTCGCTCGCCTCTCTCCTTGCTCTCTCAATCTCACTTGCCAATTATACAAATGTATATGTATAATATACAATTATATACATATATAATTCACCTCTCTCCCACTCTCTGTCCTCTCTCGCTCGCCTCTCTCCCCCGTATCTCGATATCGCTCACCTCTCTCCTCTATCTCCTAGTATCGGTCGCCTCTCTCCTCCCTCTTCCAATCTCTCTTGCTATATATACAAATACATACGTATAATATACAATTATCTAACAAATATACATATACAATTCCTCCCACTCTTTTTCCCTCTCTCTCTTCCAGTCTCGCTCGTCTTTCTCCTCGATATAACATGTAGCTACAAATTGTAATTATCAAACTATAGCTATAAAGAGTAATTAATTATCTTTAAGTGGCTATATATTAAAACTCTCCATAAATAAATACATAACTAAACAAACCTGGCTAGTCGATTTCTCACCACAAGTTGTAGGGTTAATAAAATCTGTTAGTCCAAACTTCTTCCCTGCTCATTATTTGAAATACATTTTTCAATAACAATTAATAGTATTTCTTTTATTTTAGTTTTTATACGTGGGATCTATGAAGTATATAGTATTATGCAAGTAAATACGTACCAATATCAAACTTTTCAGGATTTAAATCAACACCTATAATTTTTGAAGCTCCACGTAACCTTGCTCCTTCCGCAACCTGTTACACATTATAACAAATGTGTGTTAGTCGAGTTGAAGTGTCTCGTTGAAACTTTGAATGGCTCGAGATGCGTATTAAAGTTTTCTGCTTTAGTTACCGCTAGTCCCACAGCTCCAAGACCAAATATTGCCACAGTTGAACCTTGTTCAACTTGTGCAACCTTCCATGCCGCTCCCAATCCTGCAATTAACAAATTAAGAAGGATAATTTTTATTTATGAAATCGCAGTTTTTATTCAATTTAAAATGAACGGAGTGAAATGAACCTGTAGAAACCCCACAAGAAAGTAAAGAAGCCTTATCAATGGGAAAATCAGGGGTCATCTTCACTACATGTGTTACATCGACAACAGTATACTCAGAAAAGCTGGAAACCCATAATGTATGGTACAATTTTTCTCCATTTTTATCTTTGAATCTGCTGCTTCCATCCTTTGGCATCCCACAACGATAGTCAACTGAAAATTTAGAGCAACCATTCCCTTTTTGAGACTTGCAATCTCTGCATTCTCCACAGTTCCTTTTAAATACTGGCACCACTATGTCTCCTGTTTTCACTTCCTCTACATTTTCCCCTACACTTTCCACCACCCTAAACCATAGAAGAAGAAGAAATTAATTTCGTACGCATCAACTATCAGAAGATCGTTAAATAAGGCACGTTCCTCTCTTGGGTGGGGTTAATTAGTTTTCATAGGCTATCTTTTCTATTCGCTTTTCTATCGGATTACTTTTAGACTTGGGGTAAAATTTTGTTAAATCAAGTCTTAGGTTTAGAGCCTGTTTGGTTCAGCTTAAAAGCTGGTCAAACTGACTTAAAAGCTGATTTTTGACTTATTTAGCTGTTTGACAACACTCAAAATAACTTATTTTAAGTTAAAAAAAACTTATTTTAAGCCAAAATTTAAATGCTGAGGTAGGGGTGCTTTTTTTTTTTTAGCTTATAAGCTGTTTTAAGTTGACCACATTTTTATCTTTGCCCTTGATATTTATATACAATCTCCAAATTACCCACATAACCCTAACATCTCTTTGTTCCATTTTCCCTTTTCGTACTTTTTTAAAGCTGCTTTTATTAAGCCCATCCAAACGGGCCCTTAATTTAAGGATTGTTCAAACTCTATAAGGAGTTTAAACATTTCATTAATCATCGATGTGAGATTTTTGTCATTCTTTAACATCCCACCTCACGTTCAGTGCTTATCATCTGATGCGTGGACATTTTGATTTTGGGGCCTCAATATCAGGTGAAACAAGTCATGCTACGATACCATGTTAAATTAGTTCTTAGGTATAACTCACATCTCAAAAGTTAGTTAAAAAAGAGAAAGATTGTCCAAACTTTAAAAATAGTCCGCATCAAATATTTACACCGAGCCAATGCATATGTGTTTAAATTTATTATTCATTCACTTACGAATAGAGATTGTTAGACTTGTTTGAGTGGATTTAGGGTTGATTAAATCATATATTTTCAATAACAATATTTTACTATAGTAACAAAAATATCAAAAAACTAACGACGCCATTCGACAAGTTTGACTATAATTGAAAGTTTGGAGTCATTTGTTGATAGAGAAAATAAATTACCCAGCTGCTTCATGACCAAGAATTCTGGGGAAAGCAGAAGATGGTCCCTGAGAAAATTAATTAACAAGAAATTATGAAGAACATAGAGATTAATTAGTGTAACTAAAAATAATTTGCTTTTTTAAAAGTTGACTTACAGTTGATAATTTCCAGAAACTAAGATCAGACTGACAGAGGGATGTGCATAGAATCTTAATCCTAACCTCCCAAGAACTGGGAGCAGCAACCTCAATTTCTTCAATGATCAAAGGTTCCCCTGCTTTTCTGCATACTGCAGCTGTTAAATTAAAGAAACATACAGTTTAGACGATGTTAATTACGTACCAAATTGGATGTAATTAAGAAATTAATGTTGAGAAAGAGAAAACCTTTGCATTTTATGGGTTTTCCTGCAAAATTTGAGCCCATGACTTAATTGTGATATTCTCTAATCCAACTTCTTCAATAAATAATTCAACTGGTAAAATATTTTAAATTAATTGTCTTATTCCATTTCTTGAAAGTCACTTAATTTTTAAAATTAAAATTGAATTAGTCAAATAATTATAATTTATATATTTAAGTGTAGAGTTGGTCAATCACATGAAAATGAAATGAGGTTTGATAGTGGGAATTTTATTTATTTATAAAAAAAGGATGGAATCCCGGTAGAAAATATAGAAAATTCAACAGCTGCGTGTGAGGCAACTTTAAATTAGGGAAGGTTCATGTGATTGGCCATGATAAAATAAATTGCACCTAATATGTTACCTAATATGTTAAGAGAATTTCATGTTTTTAAAAGAAAGAAAAACTAAAAAGTTTATAAATTACTATTCCTCATCATATATAAGATAATTTATCTCATTATCATTATATATATTATAATATAAATAGTGAGATGAATAGTAATTCATAAGTATTGACCAAACTAAAATGTTATATAAAATTTTTAAAATAATTTTAAAAATTTTATAAAAATAGTATAAACACAGTTCACAGTAATGTTTTTGGGTATATTTTATTTTTTAAAAGCTAACGGCGTTAGATTGATATATGTTACTCATAGTAACGTTTTACTCTTAAATCGTTACTGTGAGTAACGTCTTACTCTTAAAACGTTACTCATAGTAACGTTTTATTTTAGGAGTAAAACGGTACTCACAGTAACGTATATCAACCTAATGCTGTTAGTTTTTTAAAAATTAAATATACCCTAAAATGTTACTGTGAAATACGCTTATACTAATTTTGTAAAATTTTTAAAAAAATATATTATTTTGATAAATTATTTTTTATAATAACTTAATTTGGTAAAAAAATTCAGTAATTCAAGACTAATTAATATTCCTAATCATGCACATGATAATATATTCAGTCATATTTGAATTATTATCATTATTTGTTATATCAAATGATTTCACATAGTAAATCAGTTGATTGACTATCTGAACTTAATTTTATTAGTAATACTTCAATTCCTGCCTTACAAACCTCTCTTTCATTTTCCCTTCATCTATCCTAATTTATTTATATATATTTTTTTTAAAAAAAAGAAAAGTATACATTGTTGTTGAACTTAGTAAAATATACTTCAAAAAGGTAAAACCATCCAAACAACCATAAGTCTCATTCAGAACTAGAATATAATTAAAGGTACTATTTTCCAAATTCAAATCTCAGAAAGGAAACGAGATAAATAAAAAAATATTTAACTCTTTTTTAGTAAATTAGATAATAGCGATACGTAGAATATCGATTTAAAAAATATCCCAATACACAAAAAGATAAAAAGATTGAATTAACAGGATTATTTGCCCATCCAAATGATACAACGCAACGTTTTGCCAGCTTCAAGTAAGTCAAATGCTTTGTTAATATCTTCAAAGTTAACTTCATGTGTTATGAATCCATCCAAGTTCAACTCCTACCCAATATTGCAAAAACACAAAGCATCAACTACTTATAAATTAATGCATGGGAATAATAATAATAATAATAATCATAATAATAATAATAATAATTCTGGTCCCTCGTTAGTAAATTCTAAATTTGATCCTTCTGATACACGACGACTACAATACCATCGTAACATATATAACACATTTGAAACTTAATCCATGAAACAATTGGTAATTAATTAAAATAAATTTATGTGAATCAGTGGCGGAGCCGCAATAGATGAATCCCTTTGGCAAAAAATTATATAATTTTTATATGATTAATATAATTTTTTAGGTATAAATAGCAGATGTCGAACCCTCTTCGACCAGTGGCGTAGCCACGTAATGTCAAGGGTGTCCAATTGGACACCGTTAGTCGGAAAAAAATTAGCATATATACAAGTAAAATGATATACGAAATGATTAAATAACCTATTTTGGACACCCTTAACATAATAAGTTGTTATTTCTGGACACCCTTTAAGAAATTTCTAGCTCCGCCACTGCCTTCGACTATTTCGTATGTCTATTTTATTAAAATTTTGAACCTTCTTATAAAAAATTTTGATTCCGCCTCTAAATTGTGAATACTCACAAATGGCAAGCAGATAAAATGCACATTCAATTAATTCAAAAAGGTAAAATATTCTTAATCAATTAAATGTCTTGACAAGAATTAAATCAAAGTTTATCAATAATCGAGAGACCAAAAATGCCACAATCCTTTTGGAATTATATATGTGGCAGCTAGGTTTGTTAAACCTTTTTAGTATATAATATTCACAACAATAAATTAAATCAGAATTTATCAATAATTGAGAGACAAAAATACCATGATCCTTTTGGAATTATATATGTGGTAGCTAGGTTCGTTAGACCTTTTTAGTATATAATATTCACAACAATAAATTAAATCTAGAATTATTGAATTGAAAAGGTGTAATAAAATAACAAGAAGTACAAGGAAACTTACATTATTTAAATATTGATTAGCAAAAATGGGAATGTCAAGTTTAGCTTTGACACCACCAAACATGGATCCTGTAATAGTTTTTCCGGCCGCCAATTCATAAGGGTTAATACTTAACGGTGTGCCGTGCATCTCTACTCCAAGTATTACAGTCTTTCCAGTACCCTATCATTATACATCAACATCAATGTTTCGATTCTTCTGTTCATCTTAATAAAAATCATGTTTATTTATTTATATTTTATAAAATTAGGTTTTAGGTGTAACTCACATTTCAAAAGGAAGGAGCATTGCATAAGCCTTATAAGGAGTCCACTCATCTTATTAACCACTTATGTATGACTTTTGTCATTTTTTAATATATTTGTGTAACATTGAAACTTGTAATAAGCCTGATGAAATGAAACATGACTAGTGGAAATTTATATATATTATGAATCAACTTGTTTCAAATCAGGATGTTTAGAATTAGAGTTATGATTTTTAAAATTTATGAGTTTTGAGTTTTAATCTATATTTACTGAACTATAAATTAATAATCTCTAAATATTTAATAGATTGTTAAGGCAATATAAAATAAAATCAATTCAGCCCTTAAAAAAAATTAATTATAAGATTGGGATCAAGTAAACCTTTCGAGAACTTGTAAAAGCCTCTTGCATTAAGGAGGCCAATCCAATACATTCAAAGCAATAGTCAGCTCCACCATCACTAATCTCTTTTATTATCTGTTATCACTAAACTTAATTAATAATTTAATAACAAAAATTAATTGGTAAATATTCTTTTATCTCGCACAAATTAAAGAATGAAAAAACAAACCTGGCTAGTCGATTTCTCACCACATGTTGTAGGGTTAATAAAATCTGTTAGTCCAAACTTCTTCCCTAGACATTTAAAATACATTTTAAAAAACAATTAATATCCTCTTCTTTTATTTTAGTTTTTGTATAAGTAATGAAGAATGTTTTTAAAAGCTTAAGTAATAATACGTACCAATTTCAAATTTTTCTGGATTTAAATCAACACCTATTATTTTTGAAGCTCCACGTAACTTAGCTCCTTGTACGACCTATTAGATTGTTTATTACGTACAGAACAATAATTTACTAACTTTAAAATGTTATAATAAGCTAAGGTGAACAAATTACTCGGGTCTATTTAGTTTGTTTTTTTTTTCTTCTTTTGGTGGATATAACACAAATCAAATAAATTAAACGAAGATTCATTCACAATCAAGATAAAATGTATCATATATGTAACGGATAGTCAATTCAATTAAAATGAGTCATGCCTGATTTATGATTTACAAAAATTTTATCCTTACGGATCCCAGTTATGATTACTTCTTGACTCAAATTTTACTTATAATATACTAAAAAAACAAACCATGCACTAAAAATAACCATTAGCTACTCGTTGTTAATATGTATCGTCCGTAGCTATTGGCAGGCGGACCTAGAGTCTGAGGCGGTTCATCGGCGATAAATTATGTCGTATATTTAAGGTATTGTTAAGAATATTTATGTTTATGTATTGATTTTGAACCTTCTGAATATAAGATTAGAGGTTGATTTAGTGCTTGAAGTGTTCAAACCTCAAATCTTAAACATCACTTTTTTTTTTTCAAAACCCCCTAACTAAATGTAAATCCTGAGTCCGCCACTGCAATCACTATCTAACATATTTTTTATCATTAATTGCAAACTTATTTTTAAATAGAATTAGTATATTATTTAGATATAAAAATTATCTGCCGTTAATTTTTTTTCCTAGTGAAATAAAAGTCATGTAGAAAAAGCATAACTATTTTTTGAACTTTATTGTGAACACTCAAGATATAAATGGAGTTACCGCTAGTCCCACGGCTCCTAGTCCAAATACAGCTATGGTAGAACCTTCTTCAATATCTGCAACTCTCCATGCAGCTCCCAATCCTACAAAAATAGAAAAATTAAATTGATTAATACATTTAACCTACGATAATGCGTTTAAAAAGTGTGGCTTAAACTATTAAAAAAATCAAATATAACATAACTTTTCATTGATCAAAAGGCCACACGTGTAAATGTGTTTGTATAAAAAAATATATATATTTGTTTAGAAGCAAATATGGATAGAAATTAAACCTGTAGAAACCCCACAAGAAAGTAAAGAAGCCTTATCAATTGGAAAATGAGGATTCATCTTCACCACATGTGTTACATCAACAACAGTATACTCAGTGAAGCTGGAAACCCATAATGTATGGTACAATTTTTCTCCATTATTGTCCTTGAACCTGCTGCTTCCATCTCTAGGCATTCCACACAGAAAATCCTCAGGGAATTTTGAACAGATATTTCCCTTTGGACACTTGCAATCTCTACATTCTCCACAGTTTCTTTGAAATACTGGTATTACTATGTCACCTTCTTTCACTTCCTCTACATTTTCTCCTACACTCTCCACCACACTATACCAAAAAAAAACAATTCATATTAGTGAATTTATACCATTAGAGTGTGTGTTTAGCGGTGTTTTATTAATAATAAAACAAAAAACAAGCATAGGAATAGACCTTATTTTTATTTTCCCGCAAATTTTTATATTAATTCCAAAAAAATTCTTATGTAATTCACACTTTTCTGATAATATATTTCTTTGTTTAAAGACTTCCATTTATCAACCATAGCCACATAATTTGGTATTGAATGGACTTATTTGCTAATATTCGTCGAGGCCCATTCATAATATATAATTACTTATTTTTACTCATTGAATATTTTATCTGTAAAAAATAATTAACGATATACTCAAATTGTTCTCACAAACACCAAAAATAATATATGCTTTTTTTTCCAGCCACCATACTATAATAATACTCCCTTTATGAGTCAATTTTTGAAATTGAATTAAAACTCATCAACGTAACGTATGTTATGACTTAAAGCCTTAAATCATATATAAAAATGAGAGGAGCAGTATATATATATATAAAAATGAAAATTCAATTAAAAAAGAAAGCAAAATTAGCAATTTTTTATAAAGAAATTAAGCTAATTAATTACCCAGCTGCTTCATGACCGAGAATTCTGGGGAAGGCTGAAACTGGTGCCTGAGGAAATTAAATACTACAATTTAGCAGTAAATTATGAAGATTAATTAGTCTAATTTAAAGTATTAAAGATAAACTTACATCTGATAATTTCCAAAAAGTAACATCACTATGACATAAGGAAGTACAAAGAATCTTAATCCGAACTTCCCAAGAATTAGGAGGAGCAACCTCAATTTCTTCAATAATCAGAGGTTCCCCTGCTTTTCTGCACACTGCAGCTGTTTAATCCAACGACAAATCATTCCGATAATATTCAAGCGTGATTCACATGTAATTAATATGACGAAAAAAAAAAAACATACAAGAAATTAATGTTAGAAAAAGAGCAAACCTTTGCATCTAATGGGCTTTCCTGCTGTCGCAGAATTCGACGCCATAATTGAGAGTAGTTTAATTTTCGTGTTCTCACTGAACTACTTTATTAAGAGTATAATATATTACTATTAAATAAGTTGTCTGCTGCCACTACTTTGTTTCAAAAAAAGTCAAAAAGAGAATAATGTTTTAAAATTCGACCAATAATTATTAGTTTCGTTTTTTAAATTATTGAAAACGCTCATTTACTTGATTTAATTAAAATTTAGATATACTTTGAAGTTCAATTCATTATATGAAGTAGTAAATGATTTCGAACTTTTATAGGAGCATGAGCTTTTTAATAAAATTTTCATTAATAAATGAAATTAATAATTTGTGTTAACTGAAGAGTTTTTTAAAACTTCTCTCACTCAAAAATCAATATCCGTATAGATATATTTCCTTCGTCTCAAATGATGTAACATGATTTTTAAAAATAATTATTTTAGACTATTTATCATTTCAAAAATTTATAACTTATTTTTCTATTTCTAACCTTAATAGTAAAATGATGCATATTAAAATTGAATAAACACCTCAATTTGAAAGAGATGGCACAAATATGAAGTAGATATTAAATTATTAGAGATCATATCTTAGAATATAAATAAGATTAAAAAAGTAAATAGTGTGCTTCACTCTTTTCGTATTAGTGGGTTCGTTCACAAAGCCACTTTTTAAGTAAATAAAATAATGAATCTTTTTTTAAAAATATTGTGTTCTAAATTCCTTTTACTTATCCTGAATTGGATATTGTATTTTTTTAAAAAAAAAAAAAAGAGGTAGAGGAAGAGAAAATGAAGGAGGACGGAAAAGGGAAAAAATCCAACTTTTACGGATGAATTGATCTATTAACATTTTTCAAAATTGTCATTTACTTATAAAAAAATATTTTCAAAAAGATTTTTTTTGTAAACAGTGTGAATAGATACATTTTATTTTGATATTGTTTGTGTAATTTTTGTTATACAGTTAAAAGTTTTAAATTAAACAAACACATCTATTTTAAAACTTTTTTTTCTAAAAAGTTGTAGTCAAGTTCATAAATATATATAAAAGGATTTCTCGAAGAAATGTAAGTTAATTTGAGTTGTATATTGTATTTATGTATAATATTCTTATAGTTGATGGATAATTTAGGTCTTGGAAATTAATTTGTAAAATAAGTCATTAATGTTTGAAGATAAAATAGGGGAAACAATTACTAATTGATTTATATATATACATATATATATATATATATATAATATATATATATATATATTAAAAGTGAAAATGGTATGTTATTATCTTCTGTCATACTTTTGGGACATTGATACCTCTACCGTCTAAAAATAAGAGCATATATATCCTTTATACTAACAGACATACTATAACAAAAATGACCATTAGCGACATTTAGTTCTTAATTGCCGCTAAATATGTATTTTAGCGGCAATTGTCACTCTTTGTATATGTTCCTAAAACCTTTAGCGACATTGGTTCTAATGACACTTAACTAATGCCGGTAAAGACTGTAGCACTTTTTATTAGTGTTAATATTTTATGGCGATAAAAGTTGTTTTTTGTTGTAGTGATACAAGTATCATAATCTTATCCGCTGATCCGACATTTATCGACGGATGAGATTGTGTCACGTGTCGCTATTTAGTATTCCGTTAGAGTGAATGGCATATATGCTCTAGTTTATGGATGACAGGGGCACCAATGTCCCAAAAGTATGACGAAGGGTATCGCATACCATTTAAGATAGTTCGGGAGTATATTTGTTCTTTTTTTCTTTTTAAATAATGGATAAGTAAAATAAAACAAAATCTGATTATAGTGGAAAAGAAGTAGAAAGAATTTCGAGGTATAATTGAGTATTTAACTATGCTGATATATGTATTAAATCCAGATATTACAATTACCTAAAAATTCATGATATTAATAATACACACTAAAGTGAATGACTATTACATAACATAAAAAAGTGTATTAAATAAAATATTACTTATATACAAAGCTAATATATTCATTATTTTTTTATTAAATACACCCTATCAATCGATCGCTTTACAAAATAAAAGGACAAATGGATGAACCAGATTCCAGACATCTTTATTAAAAGCCCAGCAATGGAAGAAAACTAAGGTCACTTACATTGTTGGGCTACTTTTGGGTATGGGCGACCAATAGAAGCATCTGAAGCCCACTCTAATTTTCAATACAGACTTTATCACATTTTGTCTAACCATTGGATGGGGTGTATAAAATCTAGGAAAAATTAGCTACATAGTCATAATATATATAATAATATATTTAGTCAAAATAATAACATTTTAAAATATTTATTTAAAATATTATAATGATATATTTTTAAAAATATTTTGTATTCATATTTTATTATTTTTGGGATTTCCTTTTATTAATTAAAAGAATTCATAATTGGACCAAACTCTAACCAATAACAAATTTAAAATAAAAAAACAAATACATATTTTCTCCCTCATTTTGCACGTTTCTCCCTTTTAGGTTATTTTCTAAAAAAAATTCCCACCTTTCAAGTTCCCAGATTTTCTTCATTTTTTAAACAAAGGTTATTAGAAATTTGATTCTTCAACAAAATCTATGAATTAATTCAAAGATATTCTTGGTTGATAAATAATCATTTATATATATTATTTCATCAAATTTCGAATCTAATGAAGGTAATTTCGATTAGGTTTTTAATTTCTTTTGATATATTTTCAATGTCATCGTTTATATTTTGCATTGTTCATATTACGAATTTTTCGTCATTATTCTCGATTTTTATGGAAGTTTGTTTACATTTTCAGTCAACTTTTTTGGAGATTTTTACTCCAAAAATGTTGGATCAAGAAAAAAGATCTAAGTTTCTTCATAATTCTATAAGTACAAGATAGCAATGTCAGTGCAAAAAAGTATTAGTATAAATTTAAGGAATCCCATAGTGTAATTCAATAATTACATTCTGTCCCGATAAGTTTATTAATTACAAAAAAATCCCTTAAATTTGTTGAGCCGTGATACTTTAGACTGTAGTGATACATGGTAAATGATACATGATAATTTAAAACTGTTAGAAAAAATAGGGGAGAAAAACAGTAAAGTTAATGTTGTTACTAAAACAGCTTAATTTGTGGTAACAGATCATTAATCAGCATTAAATCAACACTTAATTGGATATTAATTTCAAAATTTGAAAATCAAAGATTATATCATCTATTTTGAATATGCTATTCAATTTACCTAAATATCAAAGATTATATCATCTGGACGACCAAGAAAAAAAAGAAGAAAGAATGCAGATGAAAAGATTTCGGTGAACACAAACTGTTGCGGACAATGTGGACAAGAATGGCACAACAGAAGAACTTGTACTTTCTACCCAAAAGAGAAGTGAATTCGTCGTAATGTTTCTATGATATCAAGAATAATTTATAACGTAAACATTTTAATGAATTTCAGTTTTCATTACAACTGCAAATTGAACACTTTGTGTTTAGATAAATAAACTTACAAACATGTGGTAATTAAATTTGAAGTCGTGCTTTTGATTATAAATACTTTGTTATTATTGGTGTTGATAAATATACTTGTGTCAATATTTGTTTTAAATATAAAATTTTATAATCTTATGCTACAGTAAGATATATAAATTTAAGAATTATTAGGTAACATAATGTACATGATACATATGGTTTATCTAGTGTATCATGTACTTTTATTGTGTGTTTTTGGTACACATTGTTTATTTAATGTATCATGTACTTTTTAGTTTGTATCATTGGTTTGCACAATGATACATCTCCATTAGATAAAAAATACAAAAATATTATTGAGGTTATTGTGTACTTTACAATTACTATAAATCATGTATCATGTGAATTTATATAATTTAACTTGTGTAATGCTGTTTTTGTTATGCTTTTCTTGAAATATACAGTAAATAACTTTACTTTTAAAAAATAATACCAATTCATATGAATATGCTATTCAATTTACCTAAATATCATGTAAAATTTAAAGATTATAGGGTAACATATTGTACATGATACATACGGTTTAGCCAATGTATCAGTTATTTTTAGTGTGTGTTTGGTAATATGTATCATTTGGTTTTGCCAAAATACTAACCCGAGACAATGTAGGCCTAACAACAATGTTTGCTGCTTCTTTTTCCCTTTTTTGTTGTATTTTGACAACCTTTGATTTTGATGTTTCGCCAGAGTCTTTGTTTGAATCCTTCTGAAGATTCATAGGATCATGCAAAGACTTTTTTCTATTTTCTTTCCAATTTTCATCGTCGGAATCATATATCCTTCTATTAATTAACGGATCCATTACTATGATGTAATAGAACAATTAACAAAAACCAAAAAGAGAAGAATATACGAATTGATGATTGATTAATAATAAAAAAGATGCTGGGTTCAAACTATTAAAGATTAGGAAGAAATAGACGATGATGGATTAAGAATAAAAAGAAGAAAAGAAAAAAATGTAATGGGTTATGATGAATGAAGATGATTAAGGAAAAAAAAGAACTGAAACTTGATGGAGAAAGAAGAAAGACCGTAGAAGTTAATGGAAGTTGTCCTTTCCTGATATTTTTACTTTTTTAAATTTCAAATTTTTTGAATTTTGAAATTCAAAGTTTCATAATTTGGTCTTTTAATTAAAATTAATCAAATTTAAAAATTCAAAATCAAAAAGCTGATTAAAAGGTTGAGTGTTTAAATGGATAAAATTTAAAATTCAAAAACTGATTTAAGAGGTTGTGTGTTTTAATGGAGAAAAAATAGGCATTAAAATGGTTAAATGTGTATTATAAGAGAGAGAATGTAATGTATCTAAAAACTTACACTAAAATAAAAAAAAAGAATTATGTAATATTTAAAAAAAGTAGGGAAAATTGAAAAATATAAAAATTATAGTTGTGTATTTAAGTTATTTTTCCTAATAAATAATTAAAGAATTGGGTACAGAAGAATTTGAAAAACATGACCATAAAAGACCAAGGTGAAGAGCAATTTCCTATTAGTTTGTTTTGTATATAATTTATTTTAGAATTTTGTATTATTTCGTAATTGTAATTAAACCATTTTGTATGCTTTTAATATTTATATTCATTCAAAATCTCATGTTGCATAGTCAATGAATCTGTTTTTTTTTCTTAATTTGTATTCATCATAAAGGTATACGAACTAGTTATGTATTTTATTTGTGAGTTAATACCTCAATAGATCACTCAACTTTGAAAAAATATTTAGCAAAATTATTACACTTTGTATCAATAAAATCACTCAAATTAAAATTTCGTATCAATTAAATTATTTCAACTAAATTTATAATTAAAACATTTTCATACGTCACGTTCATTATTAAATAATAATAAAAAAATGTCTCAAAATTAACACTTCATTATAATTAATTCAAATAACTAACCAAAAAGAATAATAATTAATCTAAATGAATTTATGTATGTAAAGAATTCCTATTATCTATGTAAATAACTACTGTAATTTGTTATGATTTTTTAGATATTATTTAGAAGGAAAAATTAGGAGTAGTTAAATTACTAAAAAATATTCAATCAATGTGCGGACTTTCAGTAATGATCTGCAACAGTAGTTAAACTACTATAATTTGTTGGATGGATTTCTTGTAATAATAGTTTGTAACAGTAAGTTGGATTGTGACTGATTTTACGTTTTGAAATGAAATGGGCAAATGCTTAATTTTGCTTTTTAAAAGTGAAATTAGCATGAGATAAAAAATAATTTTGTCATATCAAATTTATTTTAATAATATTGGATGATTTTATTGATATAAAAATATAAGTTGAGTGATTTTTTATTGATACAAAACAAAATTTAGTGAATTAGATAATTTTTGAAAGTTGCATGACCTTTTGAGAAATTAAACTCTTTATTTATAAGAAGAACAATTTTCTATTGATTTGTTTTGTTTTTATAGTGTTTTTTCTTCAGAAATATGTATCATTTCTCAATTCGTATTCAAATTAGTATGCTATGAATATTTGTATTTGTATAAAATCTAATGCCGCATAGTTTATGAATCTTGTATTTGTTCCTATTTATATTCATTCCAAAGGTATACCAACTAGTTATGTATTTTATTTAAAAATCATTACAACAATTATTCATTTATTGTTTGTCAGTTATATTTTCACTTTTCCATCATATTTTTTTTATTATATATCATTATACAAAATACAATATAAAAACTAAAATGAATACAAATATAAATAATATACCTATTGGAATGAATACTACTTAGGAAAGGAAACTAAATTTTTAACAGAATAAATACACAATGAAAAAAATTTACATGAATACAAATATTTTCTTAAATAATTACAGATTCATTTGACATACCTATTAGAATGAATACGAACTAATTAAGAAATATAAATTTCATTATACAAAAATGCAACATAAAAGCTAGAATAAATACAAATACAAATGACATATATATTGGAATGAATATGATTTAAGAACGGATATAAAAATTATGGTAAATAAAATAAATACACTGTGATAAAAGTATGTCAAATAACATATAAAAATATAATTGTTCAAATTTGTAAATTTAAAAAAAAAAACAAATTTAATAGATAAAAATATAATGTATTGTCATAAAATTTCATAATAGTAACTAGTTTTGAAAGACGAGAAGAAATAATGTCTTTAGGAAAAAAAAAAAGGAAGAGACCACCTATTTTAGGTCTCATAATTTTTTGTAAGGAAAGTAACGAAGATTTTGACCAACATAAAATCTAATTTGAAATATCCTCTTTATTTTCTCTAATTTGTTATTTCTTAATTATATTATGTTAATTTAAATAAAGAAAAAGATACATAGATCAACCCATAACAAATTAAATATTGTCATTTTTAATAAATATTGAAAGTATTGCTAAGGGATCCTATTTAATGTTAAAATATTGTTGTTTTGAAAAAATTTCCTAAAATCTAATCGAAAATCGAATAAAAATATAAATCGAATCAAATCGAAAAAAAATCGATTAGTGATTTAATTTGACTTGGTTTGGTATTGAAAAATAATTCGAGTATATTTGGGTTGGTTTGATTTTAACTAAAAATGACCAACCTGAGATCAAACCAACCCGACGTTATATACGTAATTTTAAAATTTAATTTTATGCATAAAAATATTTACTTTGATATAATTTTAAAATATTCCTTATACTATTTCATAATTTTTATATTTTAATATATTATTTCAATTTTAAAACTTAGAATTCAGAATGGTCCAATAAAAATTATAGTTCATAGATGTTAATAATTATAATAAAATTCAAAATAAATCAATACTAATGCAAGAAGAAAATCAATTCAACACTAAGAATGACAATAATATTGAATATTTGTTCTTTAGTTTTACATTAGTTTAGATGATTAAAATGCACAATCTAATTTTATTTTTTCTTAAATATTTAGTAATGTAACTTATACTTATTAAACTTATTTTAGCATGATTTAATAATTTTAAATTATAATCATTTTTCATTATGACTTTACAATAGTTATTTTATACGATGATTTCATTATTATGAACATTGTTTTGTCCTAGTACTCATCTCATATATTTTTTATGAAATACCTTAGATAATTGTATTTTGGTCGGACTAAAAAAAATGTTTGGAGAACAAGTTAATTATATGTTTGTATGCAAACTTAAACGAAAAAAATTCAAAAATCTGGAAAAAAAATCAAGGTTTATTAGTTTGGTTTGATTTATAAATTTAAAAATTTGACATAATGGTTTGATTTGGTATTTGAAAAACCCGAACCAACTCAAGGTTGAAAAACCCAAAAAAATCCAAATTTTCTTAGTTTGATTTGATTTTTAAATTTAAAATTTTTATACAAATAATTTTGTTTGATACTTGAATAACCCGAATCAATCCGATCGTGCCTAAAATTTTCAATGTTATCAACAATTGAATTTGCAATGTTGAGATCTAAGAAATATCAAACTTATAAAAGAAATTGAAGTGTTAATCATTCATAATTTTTTATGACAAGATCATTAAAACAATTTCACTCCTTGAATACCAATAGAAACATATATTGGCTGACTGAGTATAATAAGTGTGGTTCAAGAATTTATAAAATTATAGTTATCGTCTTTTTCAGTGAGTATTTTTTTTATCAACACTTTACTTTCTACGTCTTTTTGATGCACTCCACTTGATTCAAATCTCGTACCTTTCTCTCTTGAGTCTTGACAGACATGTACAACTTCTTTTCTATACATTTATCATTAGTTCAACATACAAATATTAAATACAAAGATAATTTAAAACCTTTTAACTAAAATAAAGAACAAATATATTTATGAAGAAATTTTAAATAAATACACTAAAAATGTAATAAATGAAAAAATAAATATTGCATTTTCTTCTTATAAAAATGAAAATATTATCTTAAGCACTTTCATATTGGTTAATTTCTTTGGGCTTTTTTCTTTATAATTTTCATTTCTCAAGTGGTGGGGGTGGATATGAATTATATATCCAAAAAGGAAAATAAGCTTATAAAGTTGCTTGCCACATCCTTGAGGAAACATTGGTGAATTCTTTATTGAAATTGACGGCACCTTTTTTTTTTTTATCTCAAAGCTAAAAGAGTTTTGAATATTTCTTTTACATCTTAGAGTCTTTCTTATGGCCCATCGACAATGACTTAGCAACACGTTTGAATCTTTTTTTTCATTCGTATTCGATATCCGTATTTAAATTTAATTGATTCATATTGTGTGTTTATTGTGTGTTTATGTCTTATTTGCGTAAAAACGCTTCTTAACGAAGATTTTTCGATACTCAAGGCTCGAGTTCTAAACCTATAATTAAAAGAATAACATCTTATTCATTATACCACATTCTTTGATGATTCGTAAAATATCGTGATACATAGTTCCTTGGAATTAAACTTTTTATCATTGTCTCATTTAAGGAAATGTTACCTCTTTTTTTTTCGTCACATAGATATTGTCCTTATATTTAAATAGTAGTGTAAGTTAGGAGTTGTTCAAAGAAAATCAATCAATCATACCAAAGTACCAAACTAACAAAGCAGTGTTAAACCAGAAAAAAGACCTACTTATTGATTGATTTGATTCAATTTGGAGTTGAAAGAAAAGACCATCATAATTGATTTGGTTTAATTTTAACTAAAAACGTCCAACAAAAATTAAACCAAAAACCAACATTATATATACTATTTTTTTTTAAAAAAAGTAATATATTGCAATTAGTGAGTATTTCTTAAAACTTTTCATAATTGTGATATACTAATTATTTCATTTCGTATGATTTTTAATTAATTTGTTAAAAAAAATCATGGATCGTGATCTAATATTTATAATTGGATGGGAAATAAAATGAGAATCATATTTACTATTTAATTATTTCGTAAACCAAAAATTGGCAAAAATTACACTTGATCATTATAGATTTCAAAAGAAATATCAAGGACACAAATTCAAAAGCAATACTCCAAGATAATAAGAAAAAAAATGTGCTAGCTCTTTAAAATTCACACCATCATATAATATTCTTCACCCTATAAAAGTTGTGTGCTTGTGAAGTCATAAATAATCTACGAAATAATTTTTTTTTATACATTTTATTAAACGATTACAGAATCCAAGTTTACATTAATTTATATCCACGAAGATATCTTGATAGATTGATTAATCATAAGTTTCAAATTTAATCCTCATAAGTCAAAATGAAAATGCAGGTGAATTCGAATTTATTAAGGACGTCAATATTCACTATTTGAGAAAGCAAATAAAGAAACTGATTAATATTTAACTTGTAATAAAATGGTATTTGTTGTTGAGGGAAAAAAGAAGAAGATAGGGTCACATAATTATTCGTTTATTACTACTAGTACTATACTTTCTATTCTTGAATTTTGACTGCTTGTTTAATTAATTTTCTATGTTGAGACAAATATTTAAGTGAATATTATAAGTTTTTTTTAATTTTTTGGTCATTTAACACTTTCTAATTGAATAATTACAATTTGTACCAAAAAACATATTACACTTTTTATTTAAGAATGTATTTTTTAAAAAATTAATTCAACATATGAGACTATCAAACACTGAAAATCATTATCACAGTAATATTTTTTGAAAATACACTCTACATTGTACTAAACACTAAATCGACATATCTCGAAAATTCATCTAGTGATGTGCCTCTCAAAGATTGTTAACATATAATTTGATTAATAAACATGATTTGTTTTTGCTCAATATAACAGATGTAAGATGAAAAAAAATTTATACGCATCGGGTAAACATCAAACTAATTTAATTTTTATTTTTATTATTATGTGATTTAGTGAAGTAAAATATATGTTGATTACTTAAAAATTAAATAAAATAAATTATAAATTAAAACACATGACATATATATATTGAATTTATGCAAACACTCGATGTGAATAAATTTTAATAATGTGAAATTAATTTTGACATGAAACATCATACCTTTAGCTTTATTGCTGTTTCCATGATATTTTATGATATTTTGAAAATAGTCCAACATAATTCGGTCAAAATTAAATTTGACTCAGTCAAAGATTACCTTAATGTAGAAACAATTAATCTAATCAAATTAGGATAGCTAATTAGAGTCATTGGGGTTATAACCTTTGGTAAATTAACCAATGCAAATGAAAGTACTCTTAATTAGGCTGCGCAGTAATTACATGTCTTGGAAACAAATTTACTAGTAAGGGTCATTATTACAACTATTATTCGTAACGTTCCATTTTCACGATTATTTTAATTTAAAAAATATTTACGTATTAAAAATTCATGATCAAAATATAACATTTGTAACGTCCCATTTTCACGATTATTTTAATTTAAAAAATATTTACGTATTAAAAATTCATGATCAAAACATAACAGAAAGAAATATGCACAATATTTAAGAAGATAAATATATCTACTTTTATTACATAGGAATATGTTAGTAAACTATATATATACTTTTTTTTTTTTTTAAATAGACATTAGAAAACTTAAACATAGTTACAATATTCTCTATATCCAATAATATTTGTAAATTATTGAGTTTTCATACTTTTAAAAAACTATAAATTAAAGTGCAAATTTGTTTATAATAATAAATAGAATTTTTTGAAAAATGTAAAGAAAAATATTCCAATAATTAATAATAAAAATAAATAAAAATTAAATATAAAATTATTCGTCAATTTTATAAAATAAACCAATATAGTTGGACAAAGGGGTTCATAAAGCAAGAATAAAATTAATTTCTAACGGTTAATCTAAAAATAATAGAAAACCATTTATTGCCTCGCAATTAAGTAAAGTATTAACTTTATTTTGCTCTTTAAAGCCCAACCAAATTGTACATAAATCAATAATATCGAACGAGAAAAAGAAGACCGTTTAAGAATTGATTGCATTTTATTTCAATTGATTTTAGTTGTATACACATTATTGGAAATTATTTTTTCTACACTAGTCATACTGTAATTTAATGAGTTATTTATTATTTCAAGGTCCTTTTTAATATATAAAAAAATGATCCAAAATAAATTAACTGCAGTTTCTTTATAAAACTAATCTCCCCTATGATGTCTATTAAGATAAACAAAGAAAGTTGGTTTGAAGATAATTAGATGTCCAGTTCAAATCGAATATAATGACATATATCATGTCACTAGAATTTTTGAAAGATATTAACTTTATAATATGAGATATATATGTCTTCGTCCAAACCGTCCACAAAAAATGCACGAACATTTGGTACCTACTTAATACTTGTATATAATTAATAATTACCAACGACAATTGTAACGCAATAATTAAAATAATTAAATTATTTTTATGTAATTATACAATAATTAACAATTTAAAATGTCCGTACAAAAGACGATATTTTTTACAATCTTTGCTTGTTTGTCAATTGTCATATTAAAATTGTAGGGAACACTCCACAAATATAATCCAGTCCAGAAAAATAATTACAATAATACAAAATTGATTTGCATCAAATAAAACGTTCAAGCTTTTAGGTAGTTTTAGATAGACATAATACATAATAATTATTCAAATTTAATTTTAATCTGAGATTTTAAAATTTAAATATTTTAATTTAATTTTAACGGATAATTAAATTATCAAACTACAAATAATTTTAAAAATTTATAAAAAATACTTTCACGCAAAAAACGAGTTGAGATGTCTAGAGGAACTTTGCGCGGAGTTGAGAAGTAGCGAAGAAGACAAAAGTAAAACGTAATCAGTCACATAGAGCCATTCTTATCTTAGAAAAAAACTGATATCACACGCATCTTTTCATCATCATCTTCTTCTTGCTCTATGCAACACCCAAATCTACAGTGTATCATCCTCCCCCACAAGGCTCCATTTTTGTCCTCTTTAATTAAAGCTCTTTCATTTACAAAGCTCCCCTTCTCTTCTTTTAAGCTAAAATCCCCATTTCCCAAAAGTTAAAGCAAAACAAATCTCCCCTCTTACTTCCATCTTTTTCTTCTTTTCATTCACTTTCTTTACTTACTGTATCAAGTTTGAATCTTCATTACTACTACTTTTTTGGTAATATAAAATAAAGGGAATATAGTATAGTTTAAATTGGTTGCTCTGTTTTTAGTGAAGAAAATAGATACTCTGTTTTTTTTATATATTCTAGAGAGAGAAAGAGTGGTTTGGGAAGCTCTGCTGCTCTATTGTTTAATGGATAAAAGCTGTAATTCTTCTGGTGAGGGTGATTCTACTGCTACTTCAGCAAGTAGTAGTAGCAGTGGTAATAGAGATATGTATTTGAAGCACCTAAACAAAATCTCTCATAAGATCTCCAAACCCATTAGAAAACCTGCTTATTTTGAAAACCAGAATCCTCCACAGGCGCAGAGCCAACACGCTCCACCGCCTATTCCTCCGCCTCCGCCTCCACCAGCTGGGCCGCAAAATTTGCAGCAACAGCCGCAGCAACAGCCGCCGGTGTATAATATTAACAAGAGTGATTTTAGGGATGTTGTTCAGAAGCTTACGGGTTCCCCTGCTCATGAAAGGATTTCGACTCCTCCGCCTATACAACAACCCAAGGCTGCAAGTTCACGGTTGCAGAGGATCCGTCCTCCGCCACTTGCTCAGATTAGCAACCGCCCACCTCCGTTTGTGAATGTTTCTAACAACGCCGTTACTGGTGGAGGTGGTGGGTTTCTTGGCGGTCAACGGCCTGTTCAGGCACAGCCGTTATCTCCTCTCCCACCGTTTCCGGCGGTGCATGCGTCGGCGGAATCGCCGATCTCCGCTTACATGAGGTTTCTACAGAGCTCAATTGGTTCTGCTTCGACTGATTCCGATAGCAAGCGATTCTCTACTGGGCTATCACCACTTGCTCCGCGGTGGAACAACTTTGGCACGCCGCAGCAGCAACCACCATTTCCGCCTCCTCAGACGCTTCCGCTGCCGCATCAACAGAACATTCCTCCGCCTCCAACAAACTCCTCCTTTGTTTTACCACCGTTTCCAGCTTTTCCCTCATCGCCACTGCCATTTGGGTGTTTGCCGTCACCAAGGTCGCCGTACGGCTTGCTGTCTCCCGGTCTTCTGCTTTCACCGTCCCGTCAACTAGGGTTTCAGCAGCTCCCTTTGTCGCCGACACTTCCAGTGGCAAGCCCCAAGTGGAAGGGTATTTGAGGAATTTCATATTAACATAAAAAAAAAGTAAGTCTTTTAGTAGTTTTTCAATTTTGTTTTTGTTTTTTATAATAGGAAATATAGTTTATAATTTGTACATGTACATTTTGGGGGAATCATTGGATTATATTGAAAAGAGTAGAGTCTTTTATGCCCAAATATGATGTAGCTAGCTATTAAATAGCTAATTAGGGGTTTGATTTTTGTACATGAATGTTAAAAGGACAATGAAGAGAAGATATTTTTTGTTTGTTCATCCAGCTCTTCTTATCATCTTCATTGAGAAAATAATAATATACTGAATTCTTTGTGATCATCTTAGTTCGATCTTTAAGTTGCATTAATTTAGAATGGAATATAATGTTGATATCTTGTGGTACTCAAGCAGCTCGTGCTAATCCGGACTTTATCAAATGTATCTCTTTTCATTGCCAAAGTGTATGCAAATACTTGTTGTAGTGTAATCATTTTAAAATGTTTGTTGTAGTATGAACGTTGTTTAATACTTTAATTGTAAAGATAAAAGTTGAATTAGGAGAGTGACGTGGAGAGATTGAGTAATTCATTTGGTTGATGATTTTATTATGAAAAGAGTAGAATATGTGGACCTGTGTGTTTCTAGTTTCTGATCTATTAATTTTGAACCTCCTTTTGACTGGTTGGTTTCAAAATCCTTCCTTTATGAGTAATGTTTTAGTGTGTGTGGTCATTGTAGTGGCCAGTGGGGCTAACTCCCATTCAAGGCTATGACTTATGACTTCCATGACCCAATGTGAATCAATTATCTGATCTAAGAAGAGCTACCTCATCCAAACGCCAGCTTCTTTAAGGAACAAGCTATATCGAGATGAGTTTAAATGGAGCGAATGAGAATATTACATACACTTTATTTTGATTATTTGAGATAGAGATATAGTTATTTCGCTGTTTTGAAATAAAAATTGTTTGTTACCGATGATAATTATTGGCTATTACTTATAATTAATTACGAAGATTCACGGAAGCAATGCGCCAAAAACTGAAGAATTCATTTGGTTATAGATATTGAAAGCAATTCTTAAGTTCATGAATCGAGATTGATTGGGTAGGAGTCCGATATTAATATGGACAATTGTTGAACTCTGAACATCAAAAGGTATACAGTATACTCTCTTTGAAAATACATATAAAATCGGACAATGAATAATAATACTATTTTATAACACTGTTATCAGTACTGTGAAGGGTGACTGGACACCCTCTATCGAAAAAATAGCATATATACAAGTAAAATGATATAAGAAATTATGATATATCCTATTTTGGATATCCTTAACATAACAAGTTATTATTTTGAACACTGTTAATATAACAAGTTGCTGACAGTCAACTTCGTTAACTTCAAATTTATTTAAAATAATATTACAAATTTTAAAGATAGTTCATCCATAGGTGAATTATAATTCTTTTTATTTCTCTCCATCCTTATTTGCACGGTTATCGTCATCTGACACTTGATGATCATTAGTTAAATTGTCTCCATCCGACTCATATCAGCTGCCTATTAGAATGTTTTGTACAAAATGTCTGCTTTTTAACTCTCATTATGACATAAATCTATTTCCAATTCATTTATTGATAATATACTACTACTTTTTTTAATTAATGATTTTGTTTGTTGTTGTATATGACTACATGTGTATATTTTATGGCACCAAAAACAGTAACAGAGAAAATGATCCGTTCCTTACTCAGGAGTTGGGACTAATATAATTCTGCATGTTAGATAAAACTTAATCATATGACATGTACTCTATAGGCCCTGTTTTGATTGATTAAAAACTCTTCTTCTTCGAAAACATGTTCGGTCGAAATATATTATGAAGTTTGTTTCATATTTTTCACTCCTACTATTCATAAAAATTCGAAAACAGCCTCCAATTTATGGTTATGGCCAAACAACTCCAATAGCCATAAGATTTACAAAATAATAGTTGTGAATTCTCTTGATATATTTAAATAAACAGTGAGAAGCTCGAATGAAGTTGATTTCACTGCAAACTACTTGTTAAAAAGGATGATAAGACAAAGATAAAGCTTTATTATTTCCAAAAACAGATTGTTGCGTTTCACTTCTGTTGTATTTGATATGTGAAGTACACAATAACAATTCAAAAGCTTTAGTTACACCACTAAGAGAACCTCTTAATGGAAAACATCAAGATGGAAACCACATTGAAAACAAAAGAAACCTCTTTAAACCTCAAGAACCACATTAAATTAAAGATGGAACTTTTAAAACATCAATATAAAAGTTGTTTGTTGCCAATAAGAAGAGAACCTCTTAATGGAAAATCATAATACTAGCAAGGAAATTATGATAATCAGCTTCTCCCAATAAAAACAACTAGGGGAGAAGTGAAAAGCAAATTAGAGGGTTTCACTTCCCCTCAATTTTTTTCTTCAGGTTTGGGATCTTCCTTGATTTCATCAGCACCATCATCCTGCAAACCAAAAGTAGATAGAATTATGAATAACATTAACACCGCAAACACCCCTTGTCAAGAAAACAAACATGATCATGATTATTACCTGCATATCGGAGGTCCAGAGAGTGAGATTGTCGCGAAGAAGTTGCATGATCAAAGTGCTATCCTTGTAAGACTCCTCTCCCAATGTGTCCAACTCAGCAATTGCTTCATCAAAGGCCTGTTTCATAGGAAGAACATGGTATCAAAAGGAAGACACTTTTTTCTGCAGCTGAGATGCATATGAGAGAACAAAAGGTGTCGACAAATCTAAGATAACCTGGAAGTTAAAAACATCTGATCGATATGGAGATTGCCTTACCTGTTTGGCAAGATTGCAAGCGCGGTCGGGAGAGTTCAAGATCTCATAATAAAACACAGAGAAGTTAAGAGCCAGTCCAAGTCGGATGGGATGTGTTGGGGCAAGTTCAGCAGATGCGATATCCTACAAGCATTGTAGAAAATGAGAAAAACTGAACATAAACAAAACAAGATTGTTCATACCATAACCAAGAAGTCATGGCTAATCATGCCACAACTTTCATATAACTCTTATATATAAGAATGACCTTCCAATTATATTGAAGTGATATAGCTACCAAGCGCCAGAAACATACATAAATTAATAACCCAGTCTACATAGACGAGAAAATCCATGACCACATATCCCAGATAACATCAATTAACATATACTGCGAGCAAAAAAAATATTAAGAGCTGAAATGTTATAAATATCCACACAAGTACCCTGAAGTTGTGAATCAGCAAAAGGTCAACTAGTCATCACGGAGGAGCATTTCAATACATTATGTTGTTCCTTCGTTAATTAACCCCAAATATATTTTTTTTAAAAATATGATCTTGCCGGAAAAATATTATTATGGAAAAAGTTTCATAAATAGAAGATCTGCTGAGAATTATACAAATTAGGAGGCTCAAATCTGCAGCAAACAGATCCGTAAAATCTAATCAATTCGATAAAGAGATCAAACATTATCTCAATTAAGGAAATTAAAAAACAAACCTGAGCAGCTTTGTAGGCTGTGAGAGTACTCTCAGCGGCCTCCTTACGTTCAGCACCGGTCTTGAACTCAGCCAAATAGCGGTGGTAATCTCCTTTCATTTTCAGGTAAAAAACCTTGGAATCACCAGATGTTGCTGAAGGAATAAGCTTAGAATCAAGCAATTTGAGAATGCCATCACAGATCTTAGAGAGCTCATTCTCAATCTTAGATCTGTACTCGCGGATAGAGTTAACATGTTCCTCATTTCCTCTAGACTCTTCCTTTTGCTCGATCGATGAAATGATACGCCATGATGCCCTACGCGCTCCGATCACATTCTTATACGCGACGGAGAGAAGGTTTCTCTCCTCCACGGTTAGTTCTTCCGAGCCAAGGGAGTTGGAGACCTTCTCCATGAATTCCACCATCTCTTCATACCTCTCGGCCTGCTCCGCCAGCTTTGCCATGTACACGTTCTCCTCACGCGCCGTCGGTGCCACCGCCATGTTTAGATTTTTTTCCTTCTGTGTGCTCGGAAATAATTATTTTGAGATCTGAATGAAATGAGAGAGTTTTTCGATTTTCTGAATTGAATTTAAAATTGAGAGAAAGAGGGCTTTTTTTGAATTGAGAGGAGTAGAGAGATTTTAGGATTTTGTTTTTTCTTTTATTTCTAGAGTGAATCTAGACCGTTGATTATGTAAAGTGATTGACAGCAGGGATTTGAGCTGTATTTAAAGGCGTAAAGTGGGGCTGATTTGGGCCCAGGTCACTTGGGCCATAATTGGGCTTACATTGATTATCACGTCTGGCCCATTGTTTTTACCACCATTTGTAACATTTAGCTTTTGTTGCTTTTAACAACTTTTTTTAGAAACAAACAAAATTGTGTGTTGTCTTTAACCACACTTTGTCTATAAAATTTATTAATTTTTTTTGAAAAAAAAATTCACATTGTTTAAAAATTCATGTTTGGTGATGATATTCAATTTGAAAAACAATTTATATATTAATGTAATTCTAGATATTACTACAAGAAATATAATCAAACATAACTCAACTTTAACATCGACTTCATAAATTTCAAATGAAGATATTTGAAATACGTATATGGCCTTATAAGTGGTAACCCGATGAAGTCCTTGCAATTCAAAATTCTTATTCATTTTTGTATGTTCCAAAAGTTATCCTAGAAATCTGATTCTAAAGTTTGAATTGAAAAAAAAAAAGGAAAAAGAAAAAAATAATAGATATTATTACTAACTTTCTAGAACAGTATTAGTGAAGTTTGAGATGAAATTCTAATTTATTCAGCGGGAATATTGAGGGCATGGAACAAAACTTTTGTTTCTAAGTGGTCAAGTTTACCTACACTCAATGTTATCAACATTTTCTCGATAAATATTTATTCATATTGAATATTTATATTCACGTGCCTTCAACTTTATTGGCTTAGAGCTATACTAAAAAAAAAATAATCAAAGGGAATGAAGAAAGAGATGGGGAATGTTAGTGTCCCTGAAACGTGCCTATTCGTGCATAAAATTATGTTGACTTAAATACATAAATATTTTTCAATTTAACGATCAAGTAAACGCTTAAATTATCAAAGTTTTGAAAACCTCATTCAATATAAGAATTCATCTAATACACTACTATTTTAATATATTATATTATATAATATTAGTTAAGTGAGAATCATATAGTATATAGGAAATTATGCTTTTCATATTATAATATTAGAAGGAGAAAAAAAGTGGAGTGGGGTCAAATGGGAAGGTCCCCGCCATTATAGGCGAATGTAGCGGGTGATGGGCATGGACGGTGCGAGTTTGTTCGGTCCACTACATGAGGTTCCTATATTTTTATGAATCTACCTTTTATATATTATTTTTGAAATGTATATAATATGAATATGAGATATTTTAGGTATAGATTTAAAATTTTAAGTTTAAATTATTTATCAATTTTTTTTTTGTCATGTATCTAGAAGTCCAATCATACTTAATTGTCTAAATGAATTCAATCATTTATAGCAATTTTTGATACACTGCCAACCCTTTTAAAAAAGGAAAGAAGAAGTATAAAGCTATAAATAAAGTGGTACTTCCTAATTTAATCATTAGACAAGATGCCTAGGAAAGAATGAGGCTTATTGCTTTTGAATGTACGACTCATATTGAGGATAGTCATATGAACTTAATCAAGACTCCCCGATCGAGGCGGATCACATGTAAGCTAAGGGTTCATTCGAATTTCTTTTAATAAAAATTACGCGATATATATAAGAAAAATTTTCTGTATTTATATGAAATAGATATATTTTGAACCTCCTCATTGACAAAGAAAATGAGATAGTCCAGCCACATATTCCCTTGCAACTATGTCAGACGTCCATAGTTTGAATTCCTCGCCTAACATTTGACTTTTTTACTTTTTTAGTTTTCCGTTTTTTTTATGCTTTTATATATATAAAACCTGCTAAAAATGTGGTTTTAAATTCAAAAGAATTCAAGGGTCGCATTCCTTGAAATATTTTATCAACTTACACGTTTATACTTTTATTTTTCAAATCCACTAAATAAAAATTCTTGATCAACCACCACTCCAATCATGTTCAACAGAATACTAGTCGAGTAAGGCGAAACCTTACCTGCTTCTCACCCACGCTGTTGTGATATGGTCATGTTAGTACCACTGTGCAAAATAATTATATGCCTATCGTATTAGTATATGTTCAAATGTTCATTGAAAAAAAATTCGGAAGTAGCAAAGATTATTGACGCTTTATAGCTACAGTTTACATAATTATGCTCAATAGGTAGTTATATTTGCTACGGAGGTTGCAACTTGTATATTTTACTTGTCGATTTGTATATTTCACTTGAAAATATACAAACATGACAAGTATATACAAATGGAGATTGTAGTTTATACATTTTACTTTCACTGTTCGTTTATATTTTTTGCTTGCGATTATACAAACAAGGTAAGTATGCATTAATTATGTATTTATACATTATTTTCTCAAAGTTCCATTTGTATGTTTCGCTTGCTAATAAACAAATAAGGGAAATTTATTATGAAATTTTCATACCTCGTATACAAATAGTTAGGATAAGCATATACAAATTATGGATTAATACAATCAGGGTCTGAACCATACAAATTTTGGATTTAAACAATCAAGATATCGAATAACAAAATTATGTGAAATTTTAGTTGAAGACTACAAATAATCAAAACTATAACTATATTACATAATATACTATAGATGTTTGTCATTTCGCGTAATTTTTCCTCGTTAGTTTCCTAATTCAAGCTGTCCATTATAATGGGCCTCCTCCATTGTTTTTGGTGGTCTGACCCATATTTTAGAGGGTCTCATTAGGGTCCTAAATAGTAGCTCATACATTCCAATTATTATTGTTTACTCTAATTTTCAGTTCATTTAAATATTTTTTTAGTCTCAACTTTTCACAAGAAAAAGTTGTGATGGTAATGAAGTTACACTAGCTTCATATGTGGTTAACAAGTTTAGCATTCTTTTACTGGAATATGTATTGACATATATATCATGTATATTTCACTAGATGTACAGTAATTCATATGACATATAATTGACATATGCACAAGATAAATATAATATATAATAACATACATATGATATTTAATAATTTTACCACTAGATTACCGCCCAAAAAAACCACAACCATCCATATAACTCACCTTATGCAATTACTACTCAAACTATTATAACGGTAGGAAATAGCAGAAGAAAATATATTAGAGCAATTTTCGATTAATTCAAGATTGTTAAGTAGCATTAAAAGAAAATTAGAAAGAAGAATGATAATTTTTTTATTTTATTTGGATCAATTACAAATGACTAATTCTGTGTACCAGTTTGATCAAAGAGCCCACATTCAAAAGAGCAGGACCAACTTGCACAATTCCAATCAATTTGTCCAATCTAATCACAACTAGTGGCAATTTTTTCTGCAAATCTTACAGACGTGACCAGACTTTTCTTCTCCTTTTTACATATAAAAATATGTAATCTGGACTAAGCTTTTGATTCCCATGGGTAAATTCTTATTTTCTTCACCAATTAAGGATAAAAAGTAACTTCCAACCCACTTGAGCTAATTATTGACGACAATAGTTGAACAAACGTAGTACCTGCCAAGAATATGTGTCCAATAAACTCTCAGTTAGTAAACCTACGAATATTTTGAACCAATTTTGCTTTTACTGTTGAATATTGTCAATTCTGTAAGTCAATAACAGTAGTGGAGAAAAAAAGTTTGATTCTTTCTGAAGAATCTGAAACCCCTTTTGTTTCTTGATGATGGAGCGTTATGAGATAGTGAAGGAGTTGGGTTCTGGTAATTTTGGAGTAGCAAAGCTTGTTTATGATAAGAACACAAAAGAACTCTTTGCCGTTAAGTTTATTGAAAGAGGCCAAAAGGTTTCATCTTTTATCAACTTAAATTTGATGTCTTTAATCCATCTACGGTATTTTAGTTGTAAATTTATTTGTTTTGATGTGTTGAGGTTGTTTGTAGATAGATGAACATGTGCAAAGGGAAATTATGAATCACAGATCATTGAAACATCCTAATATAGTGAGGTTTAAAGAGGTATGCTCTGCTTTTTTCTGCTAGAAAGAATCTTCCCTTTTCTTTATTCTTATAATCTGCTTTGATACCTATTGAGATTCTGGTTATTGCTGTCATTAGGCTTATAAGGAACTTTCATTATGTTAAAGATTTCTTTTTTTGATATGGAGATAGCTTCACATAATGATATGATGAAAAATGTTAATGGGTTTAATTACTAGAACAGAAGATCTGGTTGGTAATGTAATGAGAGTGACAAGATTTTTATTGTTATGTGCCAATTGTCCCTCATGGGATAAAAGAGAAATGAGAAATGCTAATGAGTGTATAGGCGAAATGGGCTCCCCACCTATCAGATTAGTCTTTTTGGTTGGCCTCTCCTGTTTGATCTATAACAACTATGTTATGTTGTGATTTCTTTTTGAAGGACTCTGCTGCTCGCAATTAAATGCAATCTTCGGTATCTTATGTATTGGATTGAAAGGAATCAACTTTTCTGGACAGTATCTGTAATTTGATGATTTGCATATTATATTTTGTGTTTGATGATAGCAATTTACAGTTAGTGGGATTACAGTGGCTGTCCAAAGTAGTAGCGAAATGGCTAACAGACTTGTCAATTTTGTTTATAGTTTTTTTTTTTTTCATGAATGGACTTGACACTTCCAGGTCTTGCTTACACCTACTCATCTAGCAATAGTAATGGAGTATGCTGCGGGAGGAGAGCTCTTTGCGAGGATCTGTAATGCTGGAAGATTTAATGAAGATGAGGTAACAATGATACTTAGACCAGATCCCGCAATTAGTCTTGGCTTAGAACAAACAAACTGTGTATTTTGATTTGATTTTATAACCTTTGCTTATGATAGTCAGATCTTTGCTGCCTCTTTACTTGGTTGGGTTGGGTAATATGCCTTCTATATTTATGGTAAAGTAGTAGTCTACCATGACATCCATATGGTCCTTTGATGTGGGAAGTCCGCTGGGTAGTAGTCTACCAAGTCATGGGCTCTGTAGATGAGTGAAACTAAACTCTTAATTGTGTGTTTCGATGATCCCACTAAGGCTTTCCACTCTCCCTGTCGGACCAGGGGTTCTATTCCTTTAAAGATTATCTTTTCCATTAGCCGAAGCTTCTGGGAAAGATAACCGATATCGGGATAGAACTAGAGACTATAACAAGATATTAGTTCTTGACCAATAATGAAGTAGCCTTTAACAGCTACAACACAATTGACCTCCGAACACACCTATTTATTGACTATTCTCACCTTCTACCGTTCAAGTTAGTCCACCCCTCTCCTTTACTGGTGAGCTAGTCCTCGTTCTTTATTGATCGAATACGAGATCTCAATATATGATTATTTAAGGTGTGGGGAGGAAAAGTTTTACATAAGTTTCCCCATTCCCGAGTGACATAAGGGAAAAGGGGTCTTTCACAATTTAGTTTGGACCCGGACTGGACTTTTAGTGAGCAGCCAAACCTCTATTCTATACCCAGGGAGTTACGTTAGCACTTAAGAATCTTTCTTTCGTAGGTGAATCTCGATGTCTATTCCTAGCTAATCAAGAAAGGGTTGTCCTCCCTCTCAATCAATGTTGTTCTCCCTCTATTTCCTTCTTCCGATGGTTGAGCGAGTCCGTTCTTCGTCCTTTTCAGACGTTAGAGCTTGGTTGTTGCCAAACAAACCCAGTTCCGGTGGACGGGGGAAATTTCCAAGAATGCCATCTTATAAGTTGAAAGCACAGAGTGATATGCAATGAGAAGTGTCCCTTTAAAAATGTTATCAGTTAACTATCTCCTTGTTTTTATGTCAGCTCTTCCGAGCAGACTCTTTTCTAGTTTAAAATCATCTCAATGGCTTGATTATGTTTATTTTTTACTCAGGCAAGGTTCTTCTTTCAACAACTGATATCTGGGGTTAGCTACTGCCATTTCATGGTACAACATCAATACTTCTCTTGCTGTGAACTTCGTTCTGTCCTCCTTTTGGGACTTAGTGTATCTTTGGTCTTCCGTTGCAGCAAATCTGTCATAGAGATCTCAAATTGGAAAACACGTTACTTGATGGAAGTGCTGCACCACGTGTGAAAATATGTGATTTTGGGTACTCCAAGGTTACTGATCTTTTCTCGAGGTCTTATTGATTCTTACATCTATTCGAGATTTAAGTTCATATAAACTTGCTACATTTGTTTGCAGTCATCCGTCTTTCATTCTCAACCTAAGTCCACTGTGGGGACACCTGCTTATGTAGCACCAGAGGTCCTAACAAGGAAAGAATATGATGGAAAGGTGCTATATCTTTCTTCTTCCTTGCTGAAATTGTCATAATATTTGTCGTGTACACTCATTTCTCCTCGTGTTAATTCTTGAAACTATAGCTTGCAGATGTTTGGTCCTGTGGAGTCACCTTATATGTAATGCTGGTTGGAGCTTATCCATTTCAAGATTCAAGTGATCCCAAAAACATTAAGAAGACTATTTCTGTGAGTGATGACAACATAATCAGATTTCTAGTAGATGAAAAAGAAGCCTGCTTTACTCTGAATTTAGTTTATCAGTTTGCTAGATTTATTGTTCATGCAAGTGTGAAGCATTGAAAAATTTACTGCAGCATTATGATTGGCTAGTTTCCATGACAGAAAATACTCACCGCTCGCTACTCAATTCCTGAGCAAATCCAAATTTCCCTTGAATGCCGCCATCTCATAACCAGGATTTTTGTGGCAGACCCTGAAACGGTATGCTCTTCTGCTGATCATAGAATAGTTCCTGCGTCGTGTCCAAGTGAAACTATCATTATCAGTAATCACCTCATTGTCTCGACGTACATATATATATATATATATATATTCTGCTTCGGTGCAAGTTTCATTTTTACCAAAGGCCTTACATAAACTTGCTTTCGTGTTTCTTGTTTCATGTTATATTGCGAATGTGCCAAAACCATAAATGCATTCTGATTATTCTTTTGCAGAGAATAACCATTCCAGAAATTAAAATGCATCCCTGGTTTTTAAAGAACTTACCAGTGGAACTGATGGAAGGAGGAAGTTACCAATGTGTCGATGTAAATAACCCATCCCAGAGCATGGAAGAAGTTTTGGCAATAATACAAGAGGCTAGAGTTCCTCTGCAGGTTGGAACACATTCTTTCGGGGGCAGTATGGAACTGGATGAACTGGATGAAGCTGATATTGAAGATGTAATCGAAACTAGTGCTGATTTTGCTGGTCTACTGTGATGTGTTACACAATGCTGTAATTACCATTAGGGTGAAAGAAGAGAACAATTGGCAAGTGCTGTAATATCCTGAGTAGACACTCAAGATCACCCAATGATTTGCTGATAGTTTTTTTTTTCTTCCTTTCGACTAAAAGGTGTTAACTACTTATGAAATCTTCGCTTAGTGGAAATCTGGTCTTTAGAAACACACGCTTGTACTACAAGATAACAACAGTTTTGCTTAGATTCTGGAATTACATCCTTTTTTCACACCGTGTAAAACTAGTCTTAGCAGTTTTCTACATTGGTGAATAAAATAAGAGGGGTTGACACAAGTTGCTATTAGCACCAAGTTCTCAGTATAGTTGCATAGATGAGCTGTTTACAAAGGCGGAACGATTGATGAGTTTAATAAGAGGTTGTAAGAACAATCATCAAGCCTAAACCCATGTACTCACTCCACAATCATTGTTTCCAGATTATGGTAGATAATAAATTTGTGAAAGTTCTGAAGGAATGATAACTAGGAAAAAGGGGAAAACATCAATAAATTACCTCAAACAAATGTTATTGTACACGCGATTGGACTTATTCAATATTCATCAATAAAACTGAGAGACAAAAATTATAAAAGTTCAACAGGAGCCTGTGTAACTATTAAGATCTCCCCATACAGCTTCCTCGACTTCTTCCCATGATTTAGCCATCTTTAGTTTCTTCCAAGTACTGAAAATAGCTCCCAGAACGTTTTCGTCATGCAAAATACAGTAGCACCTGTACAGATAAAAGTCATTCAAAGTGAGTTCAAACCACCACTCCATGTACGAATAAAGTGTGAGATAGAAACTTGATTAGATAATAGTAGATAGAAACAACGGTTGTAAAGAGTCAAGGAGGATGAGGTTCCAATCTGTTCTATCTTCATCCACAAAGCTCATGTTGGCCGCTAACAGAACATCTGGACTCTAGTTCTAATAATTTTCTAAAACCTCCACTGAATGATCTCAAGTTCAAACCTAGTGTGTTCAGCACGTTAAACAGTAATGCAGCGTATCTAATGACTTTGAAAGTGATTTAGGGGTCTGATTGAGAATATGATATTGGTAGAGAATCAACATTTCGGAAAATGACAAATTATGCATGGATTTGGTGAAGGTCGAGGGTTATGGATTCTAAGGCATGAGTTTATATGTCATCAAAACACGTATTACTATCTTCATATAGTCGGATATTGTATAAGCTCTGGTAGTGCAATTAACTTTGAAGAAAAAAATGTCTCCAATTGTTTAATGAAAACCAATGACAACAATATAGAAGAAATATGACATGAGAACATATGTACTCACATGGCTCGGTAAGAAAGTCTCTGAAATCCATTGCTTTTAGCTGATGCATTCACCCCTGTTTTAATAAATGGAAGTTGATAGCTATCCAGAAACTGCTTCAGTAAATGCGGATCTCCTCTAAAGATATCCAGGTGTATTGGGATTAAGTCAGCAATCGGGTCCCCTGAAAAAAATAACTGGTTACTAATCACAGAAACTCAAATGTTTGAAAAATAAAATGCAAGGAATCAGCATTTTACAACTTTCCGCATATGAGGTTTTTAGTGATGCAGGGATTAGGACCGGATTACTGTGCTAACTCGAGTGATCTACTTGAAGTTAAGTGATGGCGAGTGTAGTATTTTCACACAAGACTGCCAATTTAATATACACCAAAAAGCTTCTCTTGTCAAAAGTCAGACAAACCACCCAAAATAAGGTAAAACCTTTTTTAAAAAAACAGACCCACTAAGTCCTTAAGATTTGTTGATTAGCACTCGCGTTTAAGTAAGCAAAGCTAATCTTCAAAATTCAAGGAGGGCAATATTCAACTGTACATTAGAATCGGTGTGCCAAAGAAAATAAAAGAAGATTTTTTTTTTTGAGAACTGGTAACGTTAAAATAAAAGAAAATAGTTCACAAATTGTACTTAATAATCAGTATATTTGAAGTACCTACGATTATGACTCTGAAACTTCTCTTTTTTGTTCTTTTTGTTTATTTACTTATTTGTTTAAATAGGCAAAGCCTACCTGTTAAACTGGTGCCAAACTCTAAGATCCAATTCAGTTCCATATTAATTTCCATTTTCTTTTCTTTAGCTATTTCTTTTTGTGCTAAATAATCATTGACATCCATCTAATATGCACCATAAACTTAACCAGATTCATATGACATGAACAATAATAAAACAGTTCCTTTCGTAGACATATCTTAACTTCTACAAATTATATATTATTTAGGGACAAGTAGTAGAAGACTAATACAGTTCATATAAGAACATGGTTCATCCATCAGAAGAAGAAATAAAAAACAACCAGCAGACCAAGCACAAAAAAGCAAGTTAATAGCTGCTCAATAACTCACCAACAGACAGACCACTGAAATCGAGTATATGAGTAGGTCTCCATGCACGTATAGGCTCACTCAAATTAGATCCATTTGCAGAAACATTGTCAACTGACTCAGGATCATCAGTAGTCCCTCCAGAGCGAGAAGGGAGGGAACACGGTTCCATGTGGATATTGTCATCCATCACATCGGAGTGTATCCAGGTACAAGATCTGACTCCCATGTCAACCTTAAATAGGAAACCATAAACAAGAATCAGAGAAATGCATTTTCATCAGAAAGTGAACATAAGTTCCATTGTCACTAGCAGGAAGGAAAAAGGGAAAAGAAACAATGGAGTATCTAGCCAATTGAAGGAAGTCTAATCAACTTCATCTTTAAATATAAGAACCTTTTGGAGGTCATCAGGGATGTATTCCTTGACTTTCTCAATCAGCTCTCTAGGAATTGGATCGCCCCTACAGATTGAAACAGAAAAGTCTCAGATACAACTATGCAGTAGCAGCTCAAATCTACGGTGCTTGTGCCAGCATATGTAAATGCACAGGAAAAAACTCATGTATAAATACAGCAGTACCCAACACATACACATTAACAGGCAAAAGAATTCTCTAAATAGATTTTGTTTTACTAAGGAACAAAGAACTTTTTGATGAGCTTAGCAAGAGAGTTGAACATTAATCCAGTAGAAAACAAGCAGTCCAAAATCCAACAAACAGATTAATAGGAAGTGTTTGACTAAATATAATTCTTTCCCAATTCTAAATAAGAACTGAATATATCATGTCCTTAATGTGGTGTATAGGGGAGTTAAGCTACGCTAATATGCCTCCTCTACCATCTTGGTTATGCAATATATAAGTAGTAAATTAGTCGTTAAGGATTTTCTCTTCTCAAATCAAGAAATGACTTTACAAGGTACTTTCTTTGTCCAGATTTAGGTATCACACGGAATTTTAAATTGAGTTCATCTTTATAAATTATCTCACCACTACTATTAAGGATGAGTTGAATCATATTATATGTTTATGTGTACACGTGTGTGTGTGTGTATTATTAATAGAGTTGAAACTTATTATTTCGATCAAAATCAGTCAAACAAGAAAGGAACTTTTTCGAGACTTTGAAGATTATCTGAAATAAAAGTGGATCTCAAGCTAAGGCTCTGGTCACAGAGTAACATATAGGCTGATCTGACACCAAATGAAGATACAACCAAGATTCCCCCCAAAAAATCATATAATTCCCTGACATATAATTTACATTGATGTAATGCCAATCAACCCAAGAAATTCTCTAATGAGCCGTTTGGTTTGAAGACAAGTTATGTTGGTATTATTTCTTATTGACTCTTCGGCTTGTTGTATTAAATATTAACATGCATTGCAAAATTTCTAAGAAAGAAGTTGTTTGTTTACAAAAATGCCCTTCACCTTATTTAGGTTTGAGGGACCTCAGGGGTAATTTTTGTCATTTTCAATGTTTAATCCTGGGATAACTATTTCCTGTACTATTTTTCCACCTTCTGGCAGGGATAACTTTTTTTTTTCTTTTCAAAATTGGGGTAGGGGTAGGGGTAGGGGTAGGGGAAGGGGATTACAGGGTGGGGATTAGAACCCTCACCAACAAGGTGAAAATTCAAATATTCAACCAACTGAGCTACTGAGATTCCCCTGCAGCAGGGATATCCCAGTACTAATTACTAATCCCAGGACCATCTATGCTTGTCCAGCATACCAAACGCCCCTTAAGACACATGGTCTCAAGCATCACAGTGGAGAACATTTGCTACATAATATTGAGACTTTAGAATGCTGCTTTATGATCAATAAAGTATTCTGTTGTTAAATGCTTACCATTTGGTCAAGCGGTCACAAACATCCTTCTTTTTTCTGTTCAGAGTTTTCAGGAATAAATTCCACTCTGCAGGGACACAAATCTTGTCCTCGTCATCCTCGAGATTCCCATTAGCAGTGGGTACTGCTTTCTGCTGGGTTTCCAATAACGTTAAATCATTCAAAGCTGGGCACGGCACAAGATGAAGGTTGCGCATTTGTTCTCCCAGGAACGAGGCCAAATTTAGAGTGTCTTCCCATGAGATGGAATCTCTTCTGCAAGCAAACACAAGCTAAATGAAAAAGAGGAGCAGTACGTCAAGAAACAACAGCAAGCACTTCATATAAATGATACACACAATTGTAGAAATCGATTTCACTAACATTTGAGCATATATTTTCCCTTTGCATCTCTGTGTTATGACATATGGCCATATTGTTGTGCCACTGCCAGTGCTTACTAGTTCGGCTAATGACATCCCGGCTTTTGTATAATCAAGCTGCCTTTTACTCCATAAGCCAAATGGATAATCAGCTTCCCCATGTTCCACAATGGGTCTAAAATTAGCAATCACCTCTGGAATTCCTTTGCCATCCCAACACTGAACCTTACACAAGCCATTTTCAATATAGAGAATCCCACTGGATAAAACATTAGGAATGTGATTCCTCAAAGGGGAGTTCATTTTCTGGAGTGAACTGTAAAACTCGAGCTACAAAAGATCAAACCAAACTGAATGAATAAAGTACAAAGAAATATATCAGCTGGAAAAATAACTGCCAGAAGAACAGATATACCTCAGTGCCCAAAGAATGAAGACAAACTTCTAATCCCTCTTCAACAAGTATTTTTATAACATTGTCCCCAACTAGATAAACCTGTACACAGTTATTACCACTTATTAGGTTAATGATTACAAAACATCTTTGTAATAGAAAAATTGATCTTCCACCCTTTCTTAAGCATCTCAACTTTACCATTAACTCATTGAGATGAGAAAAACCTACTTGAGTAGTGATGAATAAAAACCTCAACACTATCACAAAGGTAATGGTGTCAGGCGCCAATAATAACTAATAGTTTCCTTCAAATCAGTCATGATAAAAATGTGACACTAATGAAATAACCACATAAGTAGAAGATCAACTAAGCACAAAGACTTACCGGATTGCTGCCTGTTCCAACAGGAAGCCTCTCATCATCTGTAGGCAACGGCAACCCATAGAAGGTACAAATTTCTGTCGCGCGTGCATACCATCTATCAGCATTCAGCGCCAGACAGGCTCCCTAGCAGAAGTGAATCTAAGGTCATAAGCAATAACTGAAGCTTAAATTACACAAAAGGTGACCCGATGAGAGATGACCAATTAATCATCTAACACCTCATTATGCAGAACAATTATAACCTGCGACTACGTGTGATCAGCTGTGCAGATGAAAAAGGTCAAGGTTCTTGCCATGCAGCTACTTAGGCACATATAAATTCATAAGCCGTGATGTCTCATATGATGTAGATCAAGGATTTTGGTGCATTCTTCCATCCACCATGAGCTTGGAGGATTTGGAGGAAGCATGGCCTCAAGGTCTAAAGTATGCTCAAGTGGATATTTGAAGGAAGGGCGCCAAGCACCAAAGCAATTAGAAGGTCAAAAACATAGAAGCTGCAATTTTTACTACAGTGAAGACCCAATCATGAAGAAGGCAGCATCATGAAGGCTGCGATCGCGGGTCCCAGATCAATATCATGTCCTGTGAGTTATATTCTGCATTTGGCCAATTTCTGCAATTTCATCTGAATTCCTTTCTACCCTTATGTCAAGGGACTCATAGGTACTTATAATACTAAGAAAAGACCTAGTGTAAATAGTCCCTTCCTTTCCATTTTTAGGTAGCTAACTCTGAACATGAGATTTCTCTTTAGAGGTGATGGTAGTATGCCATGGTTGATCTGAACTTGCAATGGGTGTTTCCGAGTAAAAATTTCCCACTTGAAGTAGCTCTTTAGTTTATTTTTTTTTTGTTTGCATAATAGAGTGTTCATTTGTAACTGAATGTTCTAATAATTGCTTTCTAGTGGGCTCTATTCTAAATTCCTTATCGCTTTACTATAACTCTTGATATCCCTATCCCGCTCTACATCATATGATGGTTGATACAAATAACAGGATTTTCTTTTTCGTGAAATTAGAGCCATGAATTGAGACGAAAAGTTTGATTGATAAAAAATAAAAAGAGAAGAAAACACTAACCATAAACAATCAGAGAAATGACGTATAAATACCTTCCATATAAGGTCTCTAGTCTCTGGTTTTTCAACCCAGAGCTTTGATAACCACTCTCTCATTTCTCGCTGCCCTATGGAGTTGCTTGAGCTCCATAACGAAGTGTAGTGATCTTGCTCTTTATCCAAAAACATAGCTAGGAAATTTATGTCATAAGAAAATTCCAACTCTGTCGAATTTATGCCTTTAGAGACCCAATCTATAGTACTTCCATCTTCTGAACTTCTAGGCTGGTCAACTCTAATCCTCTTATCTTTCCTTGACAGGTCAGAGTAGCTCAAACCACTTTCCAAGGACAACATATTTTTCCTGACATCCTCAATGCTGATGTCATCTAAAGCAAGAAGCCCAGCACGGACTACTCCTTTATGTCTATAACCAGGAGCCATATCCAGACACACAAATTCAAAGTTCTTGGTGTTCACAAAATTCTGTGTCACAGCAACAGTAGTCTCTAAATTTAGCACGCAATGCCACCATCCACTTGGAACAAATATTGTCTCCCCAGGCAGTTGAGTGCACTCTATTGGTTTGTCTTCCTCAGCAAGAAGAGGGTAGAAGTCCAGCCACCACTAGATGAACACGACAGAAAATAACACATGGTTCAAATAATGAAGACCTATCACAATATTTGACAATATAGAAGCAAACTATTTGCATCTCCAAATCATTAATTACCTGCAAAGATGATGGACTGTCAATATTGACATCACCATCTTCTTCATTTACATGCACTGTTACTCCTAAAGGTACTCTTCCAGGGGGATATAATGCCCACCTGCAAAATAAATATGAATAAGGGCCTTTTTTTCTGTCTCCCAACAAGTATCACAATGGTGATTGATCACTTCTTTCAAACTACAGGAGCAGAAAAATTCTTGGACAGTGGAAAATGAGAATACACCAAAATATATCAAAAGCTCCTAATGATATTTATTACATGCTATAAAAAAAAATTCCTTCTTTCCTTTCCACCTTTGGTGGGAGGAGTCACAACTCAAGAAGTAGACAACCTAGCACCATGTCTTAACATTGTAGAACTTTGAGCAAACAACATCAATCTAGTTCTCTAAGCAAGACTCCCAGCAGCGAACCAGAATCTATGTTTGTCACCATCCACTTCTTTGGTGAGTTTCTTTTTAGCTCATTCCCGCTATATATATGTGTGTGTGTATATATATATATATATATATATTCACGTGCACTTTTTATTTCAGGAAAAAAGTGAAAGGCTGATTTTACTTGAATATTCTTCAAAACTTGCCCCTTTTGCATATACTTATGAACCTACCATAAAATGCAGAGAGTATAAACTACTTATAGACCCAGAAGGGAAGAGAGAGCTTAAGAATGCATCGTTCAAAAGTATGTTTTCTAAATGAATTCTTATTTTGGTTTTTTCTTTTGTATCTTTGACTTCTTTTCTTCAACAATCTGGCAGCTGTTTTCTGATCAACCCAACTATATCCACCCAGAACTGAGCGAACCAGAAGTACTTCCATCAGTTTCTACCACAACTTCATTACCGATCAGGGAATTTATCAGCAGGCACTCGGGCAGTAACGAGGATGAGTTTGATCGGTCAAATTATCAAACAAAGCATGCATCAAGTGAAGCATTCAGCAAGATCCTGAGACAAGATGACAGGCAAGTGATAGACTGGTTCTCATAACATACCTTTTACGGCCATATAGAAGTGTATTCCAAGCACTAGTTAGGGATGGATCAACATGCCAAGAGGCACCAGACCTCTCTGGTCCCATAATGAGCCATCTGAAGGAAGGTCGCTGCTCCATGTCCAGCACATCAAAGAAGTCTTCTTTGAACATATTTGGAACAGTGTACTCCTTCAACAACTCTGGTGCAGCTTCCCCAAACTGAGAGAAAGTAATTCAAATTAGAACATTCTATTGTCGGAGAACTGTACAGAGAGGGCAGCAGGATTGGAAAGGAACCTTCTCGTCAAAAATGTAAAGAGGATCCTCGTCATGCTGAACTTTCATATATGCCACATAGTCCTTCAGTTTCATCCTAATTTTGTGACGACTTCTTTGAGATAATTTAAATGCTGTATCTCCATAATTTTTTAAAAGCTCCTCCGTTGTCCATGTAGTCCTTGCAGGCCAAGTGTCGGCCAATCCACCAATTAAAACCTGTGATAGTGTAAGCAATAAGCTTGTTGAAGATCATAACGTATTCATTTTTTTGAAAAACATCATGACATATTCATATGACTGTCTATGAAGAAAATCATGCACGTAAAAAAGGTCCAGACAGATTAAGCCCATTCATCTGCCCCCTTTTCAAGAATTACATATGAACGACATTGGTCAAATGCTAGAAATGCCAACTAGACTTAAAGAGAACGATCCAGTGTATATCAATCAATCAACTCATCCTCATATTCCTAAGCTAGTTGGCATCTAGCTATATGAATCCTCGGGATAAGTTGATGAACTCAATGTATATAAGAAAGAAAAGGAAGGGAAAGACAGCAAAAATAAAGGAGAAGAGAAAAAAATAACAAGAAGCAGCAGCAAGAATCGCCATATAATTTTCTTTTGATAAGTAAGAATCAGTAAGTGATTTGTTTTCTGGTACACATGTAAAACTAATAATTACAAGACAGTAGATTCTACCTTCATCTATTCCAGTCTCTGCTTTGACTTGGGAACAACTATTAAGTAACACTTGACATGTTAAAGTAGTTAAGTAGAAATGGGTCCAAAAGTTACATAAAACCTATGTTGCTCGGACTCTTCAAAATGTCAATGGGTGCGTGCGGATTCTACAAAAAATAGAGTATTTTTGGAGAATCCGACACGGATGCGGCATCAAAAGTGAAGAATAAAATTAGTGTATTTTTGGAGATTCCAACACGGGTGCAGCATTGAAAGTGAAGAATCTATGCAACTTAGCATAAAACTAACTTTGCAAGAACTTGAACATTTTAGTCAGTTTTCGAGAGGTTACTACATTGATTTCTGATACTAAGAGATAAGATAATAGAGTAACGGTGTCCTTTCAAGCAAAATAGACACAATTGTGGGGCGACATAGAGAAGAGAATATATGACATAGTTTGAGAAAGGCAGTATCTTCAAAGGGGAGGAGGAAAAATAACTTGAAATGAAGCACACTAAAACATAATTTATCACATATTTTATTTGACAAAAGATAGCAAATACAAAGACAATCTAACAAATTATCAACAATCTAACAACAACTCCATGTGCTTCAAAAGCATTTATAAGTTGCAAACAGCATACCGGTTTCTGTCCATCATACTTATCACGAAACTCATCTACAGAAAGGTTCTTTGCTCTTTCAACATTTCCGGAATCATAATAAAATCCATTCAATGATGTATGACACCGGTATAATCTACGATAAAGGAATAAAGAGTTGAATCCTGCAAAGTTAAGCTTCCATTAGCATATCATGTACAGTAGCATTGCGGAGTTGAAAAATATCCAACAAACATTCAATATATATTACCATTGAAGTATAGCGGTTTCTGGCAGGATTCCTTATTTTCGAAAGTCACATTCAATCTACATCAACAGGTAAAATACAATGAATTGACTGACAGAGAACTTGAATCTAGTCAATGAAGGATAACTACACTGCAGAAGAAAATACTATGAATAACCATACTGATCCAGGGCTGTTCTTTTCCAAGAGCCTTTATACTGAAGTTGACGATCAGCAATATCAATGCATAAGCTCATCCATAGGGGCTCCTCGTTGCATAATATATACATGACACTGCAAAACAGTAAGTATTTGAAGAAGGTAACGGAAAAAGTCACTGAGTTTTCCGTTAAGCTTACTCAGGAAAATGGAAGGCACTGACAGCACTTCAAATAAGGAGCTGTATCTCAGGAAATCATATCCAATCAATAAGCTCGGCCTATTGACTCTAAGAGTGATTAACAGGTATAGGTGGCACAACCATTAGAAGTAGTAACTTTGTCAATATCATCTGTAGCTTTGTTAAGCAGATAATCTAAGTACTAAATCATATTTCTACAAACATGCTTACAAGTAAATCCCTGGAAATTTGATCACACAATATGAAATAAGCAAACTATCTGCATCAACCCGTCCACAGACCAATGATAACCGAAAATGAGAAGACAGAAACAGCGTAATCAGTCATTTATCATCTATAATTTAAAATTTGAAAATTTCCTACAGTTCTTTACCAGCAATCCCTATTGAACAGATTTTGTGCCTGAAAAAGAAATACGCACACACAAACACATCGAGAAGCCTAAGCTGCATGAAAACAACACAAAATGCACATTCTACTATATTGTAGAAATCAAATAAATATTAAACACACCTATGTAAGAACAAGGAAAAATTACCTGTCCTTTTGTCATCTACTAATTAAATTTAGCAAGTGTCTAATGCTATAACCAAAATTCTCTCCTAAACTAATTTAGTATGCAAAAAAGAAATGCATCAGGCGCACACAAGATCAACATCCCACTAATTCAGAGGAATCAAATAAAAACTAAACAAAAAGCAATACTTCAGAAGAAGCAACAAATCATGCAATTGAATGAATAAAAGCTTAGCTAAATTCAAAATTAACATTCATCCCTATCAACATATAATTAGCAGAAATTGAGCTCCAATCCAAATAACTTATTGAGCAACCTTATATTTACAACTATATTACAAATTGCACCTTCAAAAACATAAAAAGAAAAATACACAAGACTAAGTTTTTGGCAACAAGTATCAGTTGGAGAATTGAAAGAACCTGCTAACACAGGAAAGTCGAGCGACATCGCGAGGAGTGAGATAAGTCAGTATAGAGCACAGGATTTCGTCAGGAAGAATGCGGAGGTCTCCGAGAGCCGCCGGCCTCCGATCAATTTGGTCAATTTCCATCGGGGATGACTCTGGTCGCATTTGCAATTGGGGATTTTTCTTCTACTTAGATTTTCCAGTATTCGATACGATAGTTTGTTAAATCTGCCGCGTAAAACTTAAGCAACAAGCCAAGCGCGTTATATTATTCCTTTCTCCTTTTTGCTAATTTTTTCGATTTCTTATGCGTGGCAAAAACGTGTCACATTCAACAAAATTGTTGTGTTATCCAATTTTAGTAATTACAAAATTTTACATGCTTAATAAAAAAAAAGTTATAAAAATTTGTCTTAAGTTTCTGTAACGGCAAGAATTCAAACCTATCAAGCTTTAGAATAAGATTTGGCAGAACGAAATAAATATAGTACGAATTTAGTGTATTGATAATATGTTATTATTTTTATGTAAGGACATAAGTACATAACAAATTAAAATATATTTGGTAATTTAAAAGTTTCTTACATTTTTTTTTCAATGTATATAATTCATTAAATTCTCATATATATATATTCATGTTACGAAGACACCAACATATATATGTATATGTTTTTCTCTTTTAGCTTATGCATTTTATGTGTTTTACGTCCTTTAAATTGAAAATCTTATTTGATTTCTAAGGAAATTGTATGTAGAAATACATAATGGAATATATATAATTATCGTTAATTTTCAAAAAGATACTTTAATTATATAATTTTAAATTAACATTATTGCTTTATTTTTTGACTAGTCTCAAATTTTAGAAAAACATGTTATTAGGCATCAATGAGTGACATGTGTTAATTTTATTTTAAATATTTTTTTTTGTTTTATATATTTCTTCATTATTTTATTTTTATATTTTTCTCTCTATTATTTTTTGACTTTTTTTATTTTAATTTTGAATTCACATTAAATTTCGCTTCACCTCCCACTCCAACGTCGAAGTTGAACTCCTCCTATTTCTTTTTTTTTTTTCTTCTTTACCTACCAAAAATTAGAAATGATAATCTTGAAACTTGTAAGAACCAATGAATTCACCAAAATTTGAAAGAAGCTTGATTGAAATTCAGCTAAAAAAATAAAATGATACATCCTGATCATCTTAAAATTTAATGAGTATATCAAATAGTTCACAGTGTAAAAAAATATTTAAATAAAGTTTTAAAAGTGAAGAGAGTTAAACTAATAGTTGTAAAAGAAGGAGGGTGGAGTTGTGTTAAAAATGATGACATTAAAAATGAGGAGTTTCAACGGAGAAGGCAATGAATTTTTGAAGAATAAAAAGAGAAAGTAATAAGAAACAGAAAGTTTAAATAATTAAAAAAATAAGAAATGTATTTTATAATAAAATATTCGTAAAAATAAAATTATATTAATTATTTTAGGTTATTCACTCTCTTTAAGAGAATACATACACTCTCAACAAAAAATGATGTAATAATATACATTATTTAGGAGAGTAATAGAATATCTTATATTTAAAATATGTTTTTAAAAATTTGAGACAACTTCTTATATTATTTTATTTTTTTATCGATTATATATCTTAAACAATTATTGTATTTGACATATACATATATATACGATAAGTTAAACTGTTGAGTAATTATTACCCCTCTATTTAAAATAAACTTTAAGCATATATTAGTATGTTATTTCTCGAATATTAAGAAAATAAATAATTTTAATTTTTCAGAATTTAATTTGTTGAGAAACATGTGATGTTATTGTTGTACTTGTAGATGGTACATACAGATATTTATTCCGCGTGTATGGCAGTATAAGGTAGTTGTTTCATATGTTTTAAATGCTTAAATCTATATAAATTCAGATATATCTGAATGTTGTTTTTTATTTTTTTTCGTGAATTTTTATTTATCTATTTTAAATGTTTATGAAGAAATAATGACTAATATGAGTGTTTTATTATAATTTTCATATTAATTGATATATAATTTTAACTTTTAAGAATGATCTGAAAAATAAGTTATTAATATTGAGAGTAAAATATAAAAATATAATTATCTTTTTCTAATATGCTAAAAATAATAAATAAATATGAAAATTAATATCGGACGAATAAAAATAAATGAATATAGGACACGTTAAATTGGGTCAGATAAAACCATTCCTTGAGCATTACTATATCTAAAAGAGTTTGAGACGGAGAAAAAGATATATTATAGTAATGAACAGAGATTGGGACTCATGTGACATTTTTTTATTTTTTGAGATTCGAACAATATAAGTTTGATCGAGAATTTATATATGAAATTTTTAATTTTTTAAAATAAAATTTATATATTTATAAATTATATTGAAACTACTTTAAATCACAATAATTGACAATTTAAATATTTTAAATATATATATTAAAGAAAAATAAACTTATTTGAATCTCAAAATTTCAAAAGTGTTATATAAATAGGAAGAGGAAGGGATATTATTTTTGACAATGACAACTTGATATTTATAGGATTCATTTTCCTAAAAATTGTCCAAATACTAATGTCTGATTACACTGAGATTGGCAACTGGAGTATATGTAAGTCAGTCAACAAAAATAAAGAAAAAGACAACCTTAGCAGTAGCACTTTTATTTGTGTTAGAAACTAAAAATTTCACGTGTTAGCTAAATTTTAGCCCTTAATCTATGTCTAAAATTCTAGAGATATAATTATACTATATTAAGGTTCTATTACTTTTTAATTTTATTTTATAAGTAATTTTTTTATCCCTTTTGGCTTATGTGGCATTAGTCTGGAAAAAAAAATCAATCAACATTGGATCCACAAGATAGTGTCACGTAAGCCGAAAAAGAATAGAAAATTATTAATAAAATAAGTTTAGAGGATAGCAGAATCTTAATATAATATAAGTGTGTCTCTGAAATTTCTAACATAGATTGAGCGAGTACTTGTGCATTATCCCAAATTTTATACAACATCTATAAATGATGACATATTATTCACAACTTTATTTGTACTAGTGGTTATTTTTTGATAATTTGATTCAAGACATGTTGCTCCTAATTTATAGTCAACTTTTTTGCCTTTAACTTCTAATTGAATAGCTCCTCACCGTGTTTTTGCATATAAATGCAATAAACATTATTATTTCAAATAGCTGAAGGGAATGTTTATTAAATGAGAAGTTGTAAATGCTCGGACATTATAAAAGTTGTTGGACTTAGCGAAGCAAGTATACAAATAGTTGATTTTGGTATTACATTTAAGTCATAAACGTCCAATCGTATATAAACATTTGTAGGTTTAGCCACAGTAGAACTTGAACTTCATGTACATAAGCAATATTAGTTTTTTCACTACTCACTTGATTTAAATTGGAGTTGCTCGGAACGATAAACACTCTCCGTCTCTAGGTTGTTAGTTCGAATAAGCAATAGGATAAAAAGAGTGTGAGTTGTTGGAGAGGGAATAAAAAAGGAAACTTGACTTCAATTTAATTTCCAGATCTAAAATCTTGACTTGCATAGTTGGAAAACAGGTAAGGAATATAAAATAGATTACTACTACTATATCTCAATATAAAATATGTTTAATTGAGTGGTAGGTGGCCAAATCCAAGGTATAATTGCAAGGCATATTCTCGTTTGATCTATACTATGCCAACAACCAAACCCACCACCAAAATTAGAAATAATTTCAATTAGAAATATACAAGTACTAAAGAAATATCAAGTAGATGGTATACACACACTTGTCAAATGAAAACAAAGGCCAAAAATAAATTTAGTAGACATATGTAGAGTAACTTCCTTGCTTTATTGCTTAGTCTCACCAAACTCTCATTACATTAAAACAATTTCAGTATGCACGTAGGGCAAACATAACATATATCCTCCAAATAGGATTTAAGAAAATACAATTTTTTTTAATACAAACATTCATAATGTAAGTGAAGAAGTAAATAAAAGAAGGCAGTACTTGAACATTTCCAAATATCTATTGCCCTAATGTGCTTTGCGATCCGAGCCTCCTTTTCCTCAAACGTTCTGCGATAATGAATGAGAGCTCAAGGGATTGAGATGCATTGAGCCTAGGATCACAGTGAGTGTGGTAACGTGAGCTCAGATCATCAAAGGTCACAGTTCGTGATCCACCGATGCACTCTGTGACGTTTTGGCCTGTCATCTCAAGATGAACTCCTCCTGGGTGGCTTCCTTCTTGATCATGAACATCAAAGAATGCTCTTACCTCAGCCTGTTGCAAGAAAGAGTCATGTGAGATATGTGCTTTGTTTTATAATGTACTGTTTTCGCAACTGTAACATAGGATCTCAAACTTCCAATTTACTTTTTGGGGGATGTAGCAATGGATAAGCTTTTCATTTAAAAAAAAAAAGAATAGGGGCCCGATAATCAAACTCATCGAAAGGGACACACAACAACCAAACCTACTAAAGTAGTTGCATACATTTTCTAAATCCACATCAGTATAGAAAATATATATATTCTGTTGACTGTATCACTGAAGAAAAACTTTCCAAGCTCCACCAACCCACTATGCTCATTTTCTTAATCATGATCTTGCCAAGAAATAACAACACTTCTTCCTAACAGCTACCCATGTTCTCATAATTGATGGTCAACTGGTCCATTTTGTATCACAATGAGAAAACAATATTAAAGGACTACTAGTTTTTAGTCTAGACCCCACATGTGGGATTACACAGGTTTTTGTTTTTTGTTGTTAGTTTTTAGTCCTAGTCTTGCATTCTATTAACTACCTACTGTGTCACCATATATGGTTGGAAGATCCATATCATTAGCTTATCAAATGATGAGAGTAGTTCAAGGGAGTGGACCCATTGAGCAACCCCCAGTGCAATGAATGTTATCATACTAGAACTTATACTTTGATTTTCTGAGTGACCCTTTCAATGATTTATGAGAGTGCACCACTTAATTGGATGCAATGATTGATCAGTACAGACGAACTATGCAATTTACTTTAAGAACTATTTTATGAATTTAAGGGTTGTCCAATAAGAGTCGCCTCTTTAATTATGCTTATCATATTGAACTAAGAAAACTGATAATAAGGATATGACAAATAAGGTATTTCTGAACCTGGCGCGAGTGCTTACCCTGATGGAATCAAAAGGTCGAGTTTTTAGACCGCATGGAGCTTTGATGGTATTTCCGTGCATAGGATCAGATACCCAAGTCACAATTTGTCCTGCTCTTCGGACTGCCCTGATAAGATGAGGAAGCTTAACCCTCATGTTTTCTGCTCCCATTCTGGTAATTATTGTAATCCTTCCAGCTTTGTTTTGTGGGTTCAAAATCTCAATGAGTTTGACCAATGCACTTGGGTCCATCTTGTCACTCACCTGCAACACCAAGTCTCATAAGCCCCCAAATTCGACATTCAAAGAAAGAAAAAAGAGAAATTACAGAAGATTTAAAGTACAGCACTGCAGTCACCTTAATACCGAGAGGGTTGGCAATTCCTCTCAAGAACTCAACATGGGCACCATCCAACTGCCTGGTTCTCTCTCCAACCCAAAGGAAATGAGCAGAGCAATCATAGTGAAGGCCAGAAGTTGAATCCCGACGTGTTAGTGACTGTTCATAGGGCAAAAGTAAGCACTCATGAGATGTCCAGAACTCAGTGGTTTTCATAATAGGATGGTCCATTGTAAGTCCAGCTGCAGTCATGAAACCAAGGGCCTCATCCACTCTACTAGCTAGTTCACGGTACCTACCATGTCAAAAGTTGCATTATTAGCCCACAAAACTAACCACTCAACAAGAACCATCTTAGTTAGAAAATGGAGATCACTTGTTAGCTAGTCCTGAATAGCATGCACAAAAGAGCACCTTTTATAGCCAATATGGTACTAAGCTCTTTAGAATCTACTAAATATGTCACAAAATATACTTCTTCACATTAGTGATGTATTTGTAAGTGATAGGAAAAATTCAGTGGAGCATACCTATCACCCTGCTCACTATGCTCTGTGAAATCCAAGTTCCACTGATTGATCCTCTGCATGGCAGCATATCCTCCAGTAGCAAAAGCCCTCAACAGATTCAAAGTAGCTGCAGATTGGCAATAGGCCCTGATCAGCCTCTGAGGGTCAGGAGTCCTGGACTTGACATCAAATGCATCTCCATTCACATTGTCTCCCCTGTAACTCGGCAGCTTTACACCATCCTTCTCCTCAAATGAATCTGATCTCGGCTTTGCAAATTGCCCAGCCATTCTTCCAACCTATACCCAAGGAAGAATCTTGCTTAATACAAGCATATACTTAAAAACATAAATCACTTAAAAACATAAATCACTTAAAAACATGGAAATCTATAAATAAGTAAACAATAAAACAGTCGATGCCAGGAATCAAGTTAGATTCATTTCCAGCAGGATTTTAAATTAGATACTACAATTGTAAAAGGTACCTTACCATATATATACATGTTACCAAAATTCCACTTAATTTAAGGTCTAAAAAGTACATATAAAGTTAAAAGCTTACAGGAACAACAAACAAGCAAGAATCTAATATATAAATAGGGTATGAAATTAAAACACAGAGAGAGAGACAGAAAAGCCAAAAAAAAAAAAAAAGTAGAAGAGAAAAAAAGATTTAACCTTGATCACAGGCATCTGACCACCAAACATAAGAACAGCACCCATTTGAAGAAGGATTCTGAAAGTATCCCTAATATTATTAGCATTGAATTCCTTGAAACTCTCGGCACAATCTCCTCCTTGTAACAAAAACGCCCTTCCCATGGCAGCCTCACCAAGTCGTTCTTCAAGGCTTCTAGCCTCACCAGCAAAGACGATAGGAGGGAACTCATCGATCGTCTTAAGAACAGATCTAAGCTCCTCTTGATCTGGGTATTCCGGTAGCTGAAGCGCCTTCTTAGACTTCCAGCTATCCACCGCCCATTCAGTTTTGGTCACAGCCGGAGCTGGAGCCGTGGTGGCAGTGGCCGCCGGTGGAGAAGACTTGGTGGGCTTATCGGAAACAATGGGGTTTTTGTTTGAATCAGACGAATGAACCGCTGCGATAGGTTGAACAAATCTAACCGTTTTGGTTGATTTGTTGGAGAAAAATGCATTCTTTGAAGGAGAAGACAAAAGGGGTTGATTTTGAACCAAAGATTTGTTGGAAAGAAGAGAGTTGGTAGTGGTATTAGTTGAAAGAGCCATTGCTATTTTGTGAAGAAAAACAACACAAAATGTGAGTATTTATGAAGTGTAATTTTCTTGTTTGGGCACCTTGTGTAATGGAGAGAGATGGATGGATGGGTACCTGAAGAAGAGGAAGCAAATGGAATGGGGTTTTATAAGGAGGTTTTTGTGTATGGGGAAGTGGTTGGAGAAAATGGTACAAGTGGACAATAGTTAGGTAAAGGGTATTTTAGGAAAAATATATGTTACTCAATTTTGACTGCTACAAAGTCTATGTACACCTACTTAAAAATCTAATTTTTATTTATAATAATATGTATAGTAATTAAACTTAACAAAGTGAAATACCATCATTTAGTATAAGTATTTTCGTTCTTTCAATACTTTCTTATAAAACATGATTTAAAAAGTTAATAGTGGATTGAATATTTGTTTGATCAATGTACTAAAAATAGATATGGTGTATGTATTAAGAATTTAAAATTGTAATTTTTATGAAAAATTATGATTGAGTTTTAAAACGTGTGAATGAAAAATGAAGAGTTGTTAAACGGACAACTTTCACATATAGCAAACAAAAAATTCATATTTGTATGTTATAGCAAACTTTGCATAATTGCGCTCCATAGCAAACATAAAACTGTATAATTTGCTATACATATACAATGTATAATTCGCTGGCCTAAATTGTATAATTCGCTGGCCTATTTCGCTGCAATTGTATTATTTGTTTTGCATACAGTTGAATCGAATTAAAATGTATGTATATTGCATAATTATAAGTGTATAGCAAGAAGATATATGTTTTTCTCGCTTTATACAAAAACAGAAACACAATATATACACTTCTGTTGTATAAAGCTAGAGAAAATTGTATTTCACTGCAATTGTATAATTCGCAATTGTATAATTTGTTAGCCTTTTTCTCTTCAATTTTTGAAGTAAAATGTTTGTAAATTGTATAATTAAGTGTATAACACGAAGATATACATTTTTGCATGTGTATATACAATTTTCTCTCGCTTTATACAAAACAGAAACAGAATTATACACTTCTGTGTATTAAGCGAGAGAGGCGAGCGAGAATGGAGAGTGGCGAGCGAGATTTTTGGGAGAGAGAAGCTGGCAAATTTTAGCTAATGTTTGCTATGGAGCACAATTAAATCAAACCCTAGCTATTCCATTTAATTTAGGTTATTAGTTTGCTATTATATACAATTTTCTCTTCTTCTTTTTTTTGAAGAGTTTGTGATGTTTATGAAAAATTTCGACTTTTATGAAGAGTTATGATTTTTATGAAAGGTTGTGACCTTTTCGAAATATTGTGATTTTTTCGAAGAGTTGTGGCCTTTCCGGTAAGGCATAATAAGAATCTTTTCACACTATCATTTGTTTACTATAAAATGAGTGGAAAAAAATCTGGACTTCTCATATTATTACTAAATCTAGTATTCTATGTATATTTTAGTGCCATTGAGTGGTTTGATGGTATCTTGGTTTTAGCTATCGATACACCGGTAAGTAAGATCATTCTATCTTGGGAGAATATATTTCATTAACCTCGAGTACTTGAGGGAATAAAATCTTTATGGAACATTGTGCATACATTGTACTTCAATTTTCTTTCTTTGAGAAAAATATTTTGTACTATATTGTTTCTAATATGTTTCTGATTACTCATTTTCTCTGCTTGTTTTAATTTTCTAGTTCTGAAAATACTCTTTAAATTTTGTGATTTCTTATTAAATTTTTCAAAAAATTTATTTCAAGTGATTTATGATACGAGATGAATAACAATAGTTTAAAATAATTGAGAATCTTTCTGAACACTTGAAATTATCAATTAATTTTGACTAAAAATAAAAACGAAAAAAGGTGAGAAAGCTAAAGAAATTTAAATATTTATGTTTTTTCTTGCCTATAATGTGTTTTAGTTACTATTATTTGAAGATAAAAATAATTTTATAATATTAAAATTGTGACTTACGTACTTTTTATATATATTATATTTAATTTTGCTTCGAATTAAGCTACGCAAAAATTAAAAGAACAGATAGTGAGTGTTCGTGAGAGTGTGTATTTGTATTTAATCAAATGAATTTCGGATGAACCATATTATACTTCTTGTTTTACCTTTTGTTTATAATTTGTATATTATGTATTAGTGTGTGTCCCACCCTTCGAATTTAAAAGGGGTGGGGGTTGTGGGCCCTTAACATATATGTTTAACTTAGAGGATTAGAGGAGTAATCAATATGTGAATGCCAGCTTATGATTTAATTTACTTTTTTTTAAAAAAAAAAAACATAAGAGCCACTTGTGAGTTTATTAGGTGAATAAGCACTAACTCACGTAATATTAATATGCATTTACAATTTGAAACTTAATCATATGTAATTAAAGTTGATAATTTAATATGACCAAAGATAGCAGTGCCTAATCATTTTATATCTAATAACGCCTATTAAGTTAAATCCAACTACTATTCCCATTTCATATTAATTGAATTGTTGACGTATTTCACATTATTTAAATAAAGAAAATTAAGATATAAATTAATGTCACGACCCAAAATCACGAGTCGTGATGGCACCTATATTCCCAACTAATAGGTAAGCCAACCAACATATTTTAACAAACTTAACTAACAAAGAAGTGAAAAGACAACAATTTCCAAATCTCCAACACTGAGTTTTTATAAGTACGAATGCGGAAAACTGAAAAAAGTACTACCCAAGAAATGGTGTCATGAGTACAAGAGCTTCTAAAATACGATGCAAGTCTGAAACTAAAAAGGCAATCTAACATAAGGGATATCCTGTCTGAATACTGAATAACAGAATAAGTAAAAGATAGAGGGAGGTGTGGGCCACGGAACAGCCAAGCAGCTCACCACAACTCCAAGACACTCCAACCTCGGACTCAAACTGCTCCTCGAGATGTGCTCCTACTTGGAATCGAATCTGCACCACAAAGAGTGCAACAAGTGTAGTATGAGTACGAAATCACGTGTACTCAGTATGTCTCATTGACCGACCACGAAGAAGTAGTGACGGGAGTTATATAGGAAAATAAATTCTTAGATTTGTACAAGTATATATATATATTACACTTACTAATTAGGTTTCATCACTAAAGGCAATCAACATTTAATATTTTCCAAACACCAAACGAAACATACAGTCATCAAGAATGAATGATGGGATGAAATGCAATGCAATATGATGCCATGTAATGATATGTCTCAGAATACCCAGTACTCACTCAACCGTATATACATGATACTCCTCGGAAATACATCGAGAGTTCATGACCCATGGGGGACTCGCGAGGTCCATATACCGACACGGACGATCTCCACGTGTCTGTGCGGACGATCTCAACGCACTATCATAATATCAAACAATTTTTCGCACGGACGGTCTCTACGTGCCCAAATTACAATCTTAACATCTCACCATCCCTAGCACGGACGATCTCCACGTGCCCAACTTATACTCAATCTCATGTCAATGCATGTATACAATATCATTTCAATATAAGGGGATAATGATGCATCTCAATCAATCAATATGAACATAATACATAACCACCTCAATTATCACAACTATACGGGTGAAATAAATAAAATACAATCACACAAGGAATTCAAGTCAATAATATATCAGCTAATGCCCATATGCTTTGGCATTCTCAAATTTCAATCCACATTCTATAATAGTATTTTCCTTTTTATAACACCGGTACTCGTACCAATGCCCGTCACACCATTGATATGAGACCACCATATTTCCCCCTTACCCCTTGGGTCTATTTTCATTTTTAATCTTTAATTGGAAAACGTCCTTCAACAAGTCTAAAAGTCTTAACATACCTCAGATGCCGAACTTGTGCCACGAATCTTTTAAGATTTTTCCTTTCCTTTTCGCAAGGTTTCAGAACGTTCCCAATCTACCAATTTTGCAATATTCATAAGTAAGCAATTTTTTGTAGACATTCAAATTATTATATGTCTATCATAGACACTAAAACGCACTCATATTTTCAACCAAACTCCAAATTTTGATACATATTGGTATGCCAATTTTTCATACTTGCTAAATTTCAAGCCAAGAACTTACTCTAACCTCTTCAAATGGACTAAAATTCAATGTTAGATCATATAAAATAACACCTAATAATTAATTACCAATCCCTATATATATTAAAAACTAGCATGTTAATATATGAATAAAACATGAACCACTTTCTACCCACTGGCAGAAGTGGAACGTCCCTCCCCCCTTTTCACGTTTTTTTTTTTTTTCCCTTCACTGGCACTGCCAGTTTCAAGCATTACCATGCCAATTCAACATCCCCCATGCCAATTCAACATCCCCATGCCAATTCAACATCCCCATGCCAATCATTGGCATATGATTGCCCAATGATTGGCATCCACTTTCATCACTAATATATAATTCAACCAAAAAAAAAAACATAAATAAAGAAAATTTCCACCATTAAATTTCCCATCAAAAAAAAAAAATCTATTATCATTATATACATTATTATTATTTTTGAATACTAACCCAATTGCTAACAATATAATATAATTTAGTAATCATCACCAACTTACCCATTATTTCTTATCACCCATGAAAAAAAAAACACCCTTAATAAACAACCTAAGAATATAATAACAACAACAATCTAATGCCCTCTGACAACCTATTTTTATATGCAGAACTGAGAAAGAATGAAAATTTCTTGCGTTTACCTGAGCAATTCTTATTGTTTTTCCTCTCGTTCGTCGCTTACAGTAAGTTTCTGCCTCCCCACTTTTCGTTTGCCTTTTCTTCTAAATAAGAAATTATTAACCGTGAAACTCCACTAACCTATTATCTAATTATTTTTTTTTAATAAAGGTTTCATCAATTGGGTACTCATAGTTATCTAATAGTTTAAAAATACCCCTTTAAATTTCCAAAAGGAGTCAAACTAGTCCTAGTTTTCAAAACGACCTAGCGGGTCGTTACATCACCTACCACTTAAACAAATGTTCGTCCTCGAACGGAAAAAGAAAAGAGCTAACCTGGACGCTAAAAAAGATGAGGATATTTACTCCTCATGTCTGCCTCTGTCTCCCATGTAGCCTCCTCCACTGGACGATGCTTCCACTGAACCTTTACTGAAGCAATCTCTTTGGACCTTAGCTTCCGAATTTGCCTATCCAAAATGCTGATCGGCTCTTCCTCAAAAGTCAAATTCTGATCAAGCAACACTGAATCCCATTGAATCACATGATCACCACCCTGTTGATACTTCTTAAGCATTGAAATATGAAATACAGGATGGACACCTGACAACCCAGGTGGCAAAGCCAACTGATATGCCACCTCACCAATACGCTCCACAACCTCGAAAGGACCAATGTACCTTGGACTCAACTTGCCCTTCTTTCCAAATCTCATCACACCCTTCATGGGTGAAACCTTAAGTAAAACCCTCTCTCCAACCATAAACTCTAAATCACGAACCTTCCTATCTGCGTAACTCTTTTGCCTGCTCTGAGCCATGAGAAGTCTATCTTGGATCAACTTGACCTTGTCCAAGGACTCCCTCAACAAATCTGTACCCCAAGGTCTAACCTCAAATGCGTCAAACCAACCAATTGGAGATCGACATCTCCTACCATACAAAGCCTCAAATGGTGCCATCTCAATGCTCGAATGATAACTATTATTGTACGCAAACTCCGCTAATGGCAAGAATTGATCCCACTGACCACCAAAGTCAATCACACACGCCCGCAACATGTCCTCAAGAACCTGAATAGTCCGCTCAGACTGACCATCAGTCTGAGGGTGAAAGGCTGTACTAAGATCCACCCGAGTGCCCAACTCCTTCTGCATAGACCGCCAAAAATGAGATGTAAATTGGGTGCCACGATCTGAAATAATAGATATAGGAACCCCATGCAACCGAACTATCTCCCGAATATAAATCTTGGCTAACCTTTCTGAGTTATAGGTAGTCTGAACTGGTACAAAGTGTGCAGACTTAGTCAGTCGATCCACGATGACCCATATAACATCAAACTTACCCAAGGTACGTGGCAATCCTACCACAAAGTCCATAGCAATACGCTCCCACTTCCACTCAGGTATAGGCATCCTCTGTGTCACACCTCCAGGCTTTTGGTGTTCATACTTCACCTGCTGACAATTCAGACACTGGGATACATAATCTACTATGTCCCTCTTCATACGACACCACCAATAATGTTGCTTCAAGTCACGATACATCTTAGTAGCCCCCGGATGAATAGAGTACCTCGAACTATGAGCCTCATCCATGATCAATCTAGTCAAATCACCTGTACGAGGAACACATATACGACCTTTAATCCTCAAAACTCCCTCACTATCAATAATTGCAGCCTTGGCTTCTCCTTTTAAAACCTTGTCCCTAATCTTACATAAATCACCATCATCAAACTGTTGAGCCCGAATCTGCTCCAACAAGGATGACCTAGCCTCCATATAAGCCAACACCTTACCAGATTCTGAAATATCAAGTCTCACAAAGCTATTGGCCAGGGATTGGACATCCCTAGCTAAAGGACGCTCGCCAACCTGTAACATGGCTAGACTACCCATACTTACCGCCTTCCGACTCAAGGCATCTGCTACAACATTTGCTTTGCCTGGGTGATAAAGAATAGTCATATCGTAGTCTTTGAGCAACTCCAACCATCTCCTCTGCCTCAAGTTTAGATCCCTCTGATTGAATATATACTGGAGACTACGATGATCCGTGAACACCTCACAATGCACACCATAAAGATAATGCCTCCAAATCTTTAATGCAAACACCACAGCCGCCAATTCTAAATCATGAATAGGGTAGTTCTTCTCATGAACCTTTAACTGTCTCGAAGCATAAGCTATCACTTTTCCCTTCTGCATTAATACGCAACCAAGACCAATCCGAGAAGCATCACAATATACGACAAAACCCTCTCCCTCCACGGGTAGGGTCAAAATCGGAGCAGTAGTCAATAAAGTCTTGAGCTTTTGGAAACTAACCTCACATTCGTCAGACCACTGAAAAGTCACCTCCTTTTGTGTCAATCTAGTTAATGGAGATGCAATGGATGAGAAACCCTCAACAAACCGTCGATAATAACCTGCAAGGCCCAAGAAACTCCGAATCTCAGTAACTGAAGTAGGTCTGACCCAATCTCTAACCGCCTCAATCTTCTTAGGATCCACCATGATACCCTCCTTGGACACTACATGTCCCAAGAATGCTACCGAACTAAGCCAAAACTCACACTTTGAAAACTTTGCATAAAGCTTCTTCTCCTTCAGAATCCCAAGAACAATCCTCAAATGATGCCCGTGTTCCTCCTTAGTGCGTGAGTATATCAATATATCATCTATGAAGACAATAACAAAGGAATCTAAATACGGTCTGAACACTCCATTCATCAAGTCCATAAAAGCTGCTGGGGCATTAGTCAATCCGAAGGACATCACCAAAAACTCGTAATGACCATAACGTGTTCGAAAAGCCGTCTTAGGTATATCCTCCGCCCTAACCTTCAGCTGATGATAGCCAGATCTCAAGTCAATTTTGGAGAAAACTGAAGCACCCTGCAACTGATCAAATAAATCATCAATACGAGGTATCGGATACTTGTTTCTGATGGTTACCTTGTTCAACTGCCGATAGTCAATACACATACGCATAGATCCATCCTTCTTCTTCACAAATAACACTGGAGCACCCCAAGGAGATACACTTGGTCTAATAAAACCTTTGCTCAACAAATCCTGCAGCTGCTCCTTCAACTCTTTCAATTCAGCTGGTGCCATACGATAAGGAGGAATGGAAATAGGCCGAGTGCCTGGCTCTACATCAATACAAAAATCAATATCTCGATCTGGTGGAAGACCTGGCAAATCGGTCGGAAATACTTCTGAAAATTCACTCACTACTGGAATAGACTCAAGCATAGGAGTCTCAATACTAGTATCTCGAATGTGGGCCAAGTACGCCAAACATCCTCTCTGTACCAACTGACGAGCCTTAAGGAATGATATCACACCCTTAGAAGGATGACTAAGAGTACCTCTCCATTCTACTATAGGAATTCCAGGCATAGCTAAAGTGATGGTCTTGGCATGACAATTTAAAATTGCGTGGTAAGAAGATAACCAATCCATACCAAGAATCACATCAAAATCTATCATTTCTAAGACCTTTAAATCTGCATGAGTGTCATACCCCATCAAAGTAACAGTACATAAACGATACACCCGATCTACAACTACAGAATCCCCGACAGGAGTAGAAACACGTATCGGCAAATCAAGAGACTCACACAATATATCCAGACTAGGAGCAAAATATGTGGACACATAAGAATAAGTAGAGCCTGGATCAAATAATACAGTAGCTGGTCGATGACAAACCGGAATAATACCTGTGATAACAGCATCTGAGGCTTCAGCCTCTGGCCTACCTGGAAAAGCATAACAGTGAGAACGACCTCCATCAGATTGTGAACCTCCACGACCACCACCTCGACCAGAAGGAGAACCACCTCTACCTGAATAAGAACCACCTCTACCATTCTGTGCACCACCCCTAGCTGGAGGTTGTGCAGCCCTGGAAGTCGAAGCCTGAGAACCCTGATGTAAGCCACCACGTCTGGTCCTAGGGCAGTCTCTCACAAAGTGTCCCATATCACCACACTCAAAGCAACCCCTACGAGACGTAGGCTGATGAGAGGAACCTGAATGATCAGAATGCCCTCCACGAACTACAGGTCTAGAAGATGAACCCTGCGAAGTATGTACCGAGCTCGAAGAGTTATGCCCAGCGTAACCAGCCTCAAACGCTGGTATGGCAGCATGAATGGGTCTGCTGGACTGAGGGTGATAACCTCTGCCCAAGTAACCCCGACTCCTAGACGGAGCACCACCATAATCACCTGAATAACGAGTCCTCTTGCCCTCTCGCTGCTCAAATCCCTCACGTCGAATCATCTCCAACTCCTTAGCAGCATCTACCACTTTCTGGAATGGAACACCAGAAGCAGCAACCTGAGAAACTCCTAGACGAATTGGAATAATCAGCCCCTTAACAAACCTCCTCACTCTCTCAGCCTCTGTGGGAAGTATCATCGAAGCATGCCTAGCCAAGGCATGAAATTTACCCTCATACTCTGCAACTGACATACCATTTTGTTGCAAACCCTCAAACTCGGCCCTCTTGCGCTCCCTCTCACTGCGTGGAACAAATTTGGATAGAAATACCTGAGTAAACTCAGTCCAGGATAGTGGATGGGATCCAGCTGGCCTACTACTAATATAATCCCTCCACCACTGCTTAGCAGAGCCAGTCATCTGAAACGCTGTGTAGTCAACTCCATGAGACTCCACTAATCCAAGATTATGCAACCTCTCATGACAACTAACTATAAACTCATATGCATCCTCAGCTAAGTCACCAGTATAAGTAGGAGGATTCATTAGTCTGAACCTCCCAAACATCTTTTGCTCATCAATAGTCATAGAAGGCCTGTTCACCAAATGTGATGTCATATCTGGAAACTCCATACTATCCAAACGAGGAGCTACAGCGGCAGCTGGCTGAGTCCTGGGAGTCTGAGAATCTGGAGCAACTATCGGATCTGGAGTTTGACCTCCAACACGGGTCTGTGAGCCATCAGAGGTGACAGGCAAAGCTCCTGCCTGGGCCATCCCCTCTAAGATTCCTAACATACGAGCCAAGGTATCTTGAAGCACCGGGGGAATAATAGTACTGGGTGGATCCAAAGCTGGCCCATCCCCCTCGACACGATCTTGCACATCCCCATGAAGAACATCTGCATCGGGAGGTACGGTCCTATCATGACCCTGGGTAGCTATTGGTACTTGACCACCCACAGGTGCTGCAATACGGCCCCTACCCCGACCTCGAGCTCGTCCCCTACCTCTACCTCGGATAGGGTTCCCAGAAGCAGGCGCAGGATTAGGATCCTGACCACCACTTGCCGACGTACGATTCCTCGCCATCTGAGAGAGAATGAGATATCAAGATTAGAATTTCTACAAGGTCAAGTGTGCACGATAAGGAATAAAAGAACAGAATATTTCCTAAATGTCCTATAGCCTCTCGAAGATAGGTATGGACGTCTTCATACCGATCCGCAAGACTCTACTAGACATTGCTCTTGTACTCTTGAAACCGATGAACCTAGAGCTCTGATACCAAATTTGTCACGACCCAAAATCACGAGTCGTGATGGCACCTATATTCCCAACTAATAGGTAAGCCAACCAACATATTTTAACAAACTTAACTAACAAAGAAGTGAAAAGACAACAATTTCCAAATCTCCAACACTGAGTTTTTATAAGTACGAATGCGGAAAACTGAAAAAAAGTACTACCCAAGAAATGGTGTCATGAGTACAAGAGCTTCTAAAATACGATGCAAGTCTGAAACTAAAAAGGCAATCTAACATAAGGGATATCCTGTCTGAATACTGAATAACAGAATAAGTAAAAGATAGAGGGAGGTGTGGGCCACGGAACAGCCAAGCAGCTCACCACAACTCCAAGACACTCCAACCCGGACTCAAACTGCTCCTCGAGATGTGCTCCTACTTGGAATCGAATCTGCACCACAAAGAGTGCAACAAGTGTAGTATGAGTACGAAATCACGTGTACTCAGTATGTCTCATTGACCGACCACGAAGAAGTAGTGACGGGAGTTATATAGGAAAATAAATTCTTAGATTTGTACAAGTATATATATATATTACACTTACTAATTAGGTTTCATCACTAAAGGCAATCAACATTTAATATTTTCCAAACACCAAACGAAACATACAGTCATCAAGAATGAATGATGGGATGAAATGCAATGCAATATGATGCCATGTAATGATATGTCTCAGAATACCCAGTACTCACTCAACCGTATATACATGATACTCCTCGGAAATACATCGAGAGTTCATGACCCATGGGGGACTCGCGAGGTCCATATACCGACACGGACGATCTCCACGTGTCTGTGCGGACGATCTCAACGCACTATCATAATATCAAACAATTTTTCGCACGGACGGTCTCTACGTGCCCAAATTACAATCTTAACATCTCACCATCCCTAGCACGGACGATCTCCACGTGCCCAACTTATACTCAATCTCATGTCAATGCATGTATACAATATCATTTCAATATAAGGGGATAATGATGCATCTCAATCAATCAATATGAACATAATACATAACCACCTCAATTATCACAACTATACGGGTGAAATAAATAAAATACAATCACACAAGGAATTCAAGTCAATAATATATCAGCTAATGCCCATATGCTTTGGCATTCTCAAATTTCAATCCACATTCTATAATAGTATTTTCCTTTTTATAACACCGGTACTCGTACCAATGCCCGTCACACCATTGATATGAGACCACCATATTTCCCCCTTACCCCTTGGGTCTATTTTCATTTTTAATCTTTAATTTGGAAAACGTCCTTCAACAAGTCTAAAAAGTCTTAACATACCTCAGATGCCGAACTTGTGCCACGAATCTTTTAAGATTTTTCCTTTCCTTTTCGCAAGGTTTCAGAACGTTCCCAATCTACCAATTTTGCAATATTCATAAGTAAGCAATTTTTTGTAGACATTCAAATTATTATATGTCTATCATAGACACTAAAACGCACTCATATTTTCAACCAAACTCCAAATTTTGATACATATTGGTATGCCAATTTTTCATACTTGCTAAATTTCAAGCCAAGAACTTACTCTAACCTCTTCAAATGGACTAAAATTCAATGTTAGATCATATAAAATAACACCTAATAATTAATTACCAATCCCTATATATATTAAAAACTAGCATGTTAATATATGAATAAAACATGAACATTTCTACCCACTGGCAGAAGTGGAACGTCCCTCCCCCCTTTTCACGTTTTTTTTTTTTTTCCCTTCACTGGCACTGCCAGTTTCAAGCATTACCATGCCAATTCAACATCCCCATGCCAATTCAACATCCCCATGCCAATTCAACATCCCCATGCCAATCATTGGCATATGATTGCCCAATGATTGGCATCACTTTCATCACTAATATATAATTCAACAAAAAAAAAAACATAAATAAAGAAAATTTCCACCATTAAATTTCCCATCAAAAAAAAAAATCTATTATCATTATATACATTATTATTATTTTTGAATACTAACCCAATTGCTAACAATATAATATAATTTAGTAATCATCACCAACTTACCCATTATTTCTTATCACCCATGAAAAAAAAAACACCCTTAATAAACAACCTAAGAATATAATAACAACAACAATCTAATGCCCTCTGACAACCTATTTTTATATGCAGAACTGAGAAAGAATGAAATTTCTTGCGTTTACCTGAGCAATTCTTATTGTTTTTCCTCTCGTTCGTCGCTTACAGTAAGTTTCTGCCTCCCCACTTTTCGTTTGCCTTTTCTTCTAAATAAGAAATTATTAACCGTGAAACTCCACTAACCTATTATCTAATTATTTTTTTTTTAATAAAGGTTTCATCAATTGGGTACTCATAGTTATCTAATAGTTTAAAAATACCCCTTTAAATTTCCAAAAGGAGTCAAACTAGTCCTAGTTTTCAAAACGACCTAGCGGGTCGTTACAATTAAGTTTAACTTTTCATTTTTAATATTTATTAATTATTATCATATTTATATTAAAATAACTAAACATTGATAAATAACTAATTCCAATACTAACTAATGAAGGATAAAATTGAAAAAACATTCTAAAAATAATCTTCAAAATTAAACAATTAAGTTTATTTAAAAAATGAAAAATATCTCAATAATTCAATATGATATGAAATGGAGAGAGTACTATATTATCTTTGTTTACGAAAAAAATTGTAATCAAAGTTTGTAATTTAATGATTTACCAACTCTATTTCCTCTTCTTTTTAACCTTTTTCTTTCATCTTATGGATAGGATACCCAAAACCTCTTTTTATTTTTTATTTTTAAGTTTTCACCATTATGCTCCACTTTATGTGTACACTATATATAAAGAGACTATTATTGAGTGAATTAATTTATTTGCTTTGCCTAAACTTTTTTATAATAATAATGATCTTTAAAGTTTTATGCTTAAGATATTAATGTCCAAAGTGACATAGGAAGTCGAAAATTTTGACCAACCTTATACGTTGAACCTCTCTTTATTTTTTGAAAAAAAAAAAATATTTTTCTAGCGATGTCACTATTATATTCTTGTACATAATTATATTTTGGTAAATTGTTGATGTCACAATGTCTTCATCAACTTCACCAACTTATGTATCTCTTGACTAACAACAACAAAAGGATCTATATGGTCTTCAATTCACCAACCCCATTTTCTCTCTTTGTATTATATTATATCTTCCTTTATTATTAATAGTAATGTATAATATCCATTATATTTGGCAACTTTACCAACTATTTGTTGGTCCTCTTTCTAATGAGATAGCTTATCTTCTCCATTATTAAATGATGGTCAAATTTCAAAACTGTATTGAACTCGTTTCCAAACTTTGTATAAAAGCAAACGCGAATTAGGATTTCAATTTTATAAATTTGAAATTAATAAAGATAAGTTTAAATAATAAAAGAAAGTTAAGTTTTAAATTAAAAATTTATGTATATTTAATGGAATTTTTTATACAATTAAATAAATTGAACGAAATTTATAGAACTTGACTGAACCCACGTGATTATTACAAATAAGTAGGTGTGTGAGGTGGGGGTGGGAGTTGGGGAGCTACCCTAATGAGAATTGTATCATTTGTTAAGGTGTTACAAAAGCCTCCTACACAAGTCAATATAAGCAAAGCCTTTTGTCATGGATTGAAAATTAGATATTTTTCTGGTTTGACATAGAATTTAAAAAAAATAAATGAAATATTTGATCGTAAATACTTTTTGTGTTCACTTTCTTTTACTTGCCAACTAGTTTGATTTGATATACCCATTAAGAAAATAATTAATTATATAGGTATTTTACTAAATTATTTCCTATTAAATGATGTATTGAAAAATAATTTGAAAATAAGTATTTAATGTTGAGGTAAACCATGAAAAAGAATATTGTCTTTTCTTGATATGTCATAACTCATAAAATGATAAGTAAAAATAAAAATTTATTTTAAAAATAAGAAACAAGTAAAAATAAACAGATGAATAAATTATAGTTATTTGTATCACAATAAATTAATCATTTATAAAATAAATATTATAAAATTCATAAAAATATATTATTTTTTAATTAATTAAAAAAATAAATCATATAAATTAAACAGAAAAGCCTTAGGAATCGCAAACGAATAGAACCACATTTATGTACTAAATAAACTATAAAGAAGGAGATGTGTGGGAAAAAAGAAAATCGTCTTTAAAACTTTTACAAGCTGGTATCCGTCCACTTGTAATTTCCTAGTTAATGGCAGGAAAAACTTATCAATTAAAAGGGTTGCGGTAGTTCTGAGGTACCGGTAAATATTTTTTTATTTTTTAGTGATGAGTTAATTTTTGGATTTGAATTTTTGATATTTTTTAGCGATAAGTTAGTTTTTGAATTTGAATTTTTGGTATGAAATTATTTTTGTACAGAAATGTTTTTTCACACAATGTAGGACTTGAGCCTTTGGTGTAATTAAGTTTCTGTCACTCTTATAGTTTATTTTTACGAGTTAAATATTTTTTAATTTGATTTTATATTCTTTTTGTCTTTTTAGACGAATTAAGAATTTTTTTTTTCTTTTTATTATATTCTCAATTTATTTATATTGCTTCAATATATTTTAAAAAAATATAGTGAGTTAATATATATGTTGGAGTCTTATTATTTAATGAGAATAAAATGATAAATTTAATATACTAATTATTATTTTTTGATGTGTTAAATTAATATTTGACAAGTAAATTCGAAGAAAGGGAGTACTAGGCATCGGCTATGATTTTTATTTTATTTTTTTAAAAAAATAAAAATAAATTTGAAGATCCATGATAATTATGAGCGGATATTGTATTTAATGTGTCTATCATTTTCTTGCTGAAGACTTTATAGGCAAGTGCCTATTGAATTATGATTTCCAAGTTTGTAATAGATTTTGCCCCCCAAAAAAATGGAAAAATCATGGAGAATAGCAAATATTTAAATTATATTGAATGTTGGCCACTGTTTTTGTAATATTGTGATTTGCAGTTCTAATTTTTAAATCTTGCTATTTGCTTAATATGTAATTAGAATTTTGTATGATTCGATATTTAATTGTATAAATCTATAATTTGTATAGCTTATTCTAGTTATATGTATATGATTTGTAAATTTGAAGAATTGAATCAATTAAGCATTTACCTACAATGGTGAATACTGCTCATTGGAGAAGTAACATGTGAAAGACTGATAGAGAGAAAAGAATGTGTATTGCATTGATCAACTTGAACTTTATAGCTTGTGATCTAATCTATTTATAAAACTAAACAGATAAATGAAAAATAAGCAATCTAACTACTTCATGAAAGTTGCAGATAATACACTAACAAACTTCTAACCAATTCTACTAACTATAGTAACGTGGACTAACTAACAATTGGAATAACTAATAAATGGAAATGACTAATATGACTGATCAATATCTTAATACCCTCTCTCAAGTTGGAGTTGATATCAAAACAGCCAACATGTCCAGTAGAGTGGTATGTTTAATTCCAGTAAGGGCCTTAGTGAGCATGTCAGCGAGCTGGTCACCCGTGCCAATGTGATGTAAAGAAATAAGGCCTTTGTGAAGCTTGGTTCATACAAAATGACAGTCGACCTCAATATGCTTTGTATGTTCATGAAAACTAGATTTCGAGCAATATGCAGAGCAGACTGGCTATCACAATAAACTAGGAAAGGTCTATTTCTAGAAACGGTGAGTTCATTAAACAATCGATCCAACCAAGTCAACTCTCCAACTACCTTTTGTAGGGACCTGTATTCTGCTTTAGCTGAAGAAAGTAAAATGGTTTCTTGCTTTTTGAATTTCCAACTAATAGGACTAGAGCCTAATAGCACAATATATCCACTGACTGACTTCCTCGAATCAGGACATGTAGCCAGTCAAAATCACAAAAAACTTGCACCTTGTAATCATCAGTATATGTCATAAGTAAGCCCAGTGTTGAATCCTTTTTAAGATACCTGAGCATAGCATGTGGTAAGCAGCCTGCATGTGTGACTCTCTAGGATGCTGCATAAATTGGCTAAGATGTAGGACTTCATAGGCAATATCCAACGTAGTATTAGTGAGAAATTAAGCTTCCCAATCAGTTTTCTGTAGGAGCTAGGATTTGATAGAAATTTACCCTCATTATCTCTAAGTTTAATAGTTGCATCATGTGGTGAAGTAAAGCTGGAAAATTGGTGGAGTATGCCTTTGGACTGGAAGAAAAGAGTAGATTCATAGTTGGTGAATTCTAAACCATTATCTGATCTGATTGTTTGAATGGTGGTTTTGTACTAATTTTCAACTATTTGGACAAAAGCCTTGAGAATGTGCAAAGCATTACTTTTGTAACTCGGCAAATGTGTCCAAGTAGACCTACTGAAATCGTCCACTAAGGTTAGGAAATATTTGAAATTGTCATGGGTTGCTACTTGATAGGATCCCAAAAGGTTAACATGAAGCAGTTCAAATATTTTTGTAGTGTTGTGAGATTTTGATGGGAAAGGTAACCTAGTTTGTCTTGCCATAGGACAAACACCACTACATAATGGTTGTTTTGAACCAAACTTCACATGAATAGTGGATATATTTTTCATTTTGGCAAATGGTACATGTCCAAGTCTGTAATGTCACAATATATCCGTGCTAACATTATGAGACAGTGGTGATGCCACAGAAACATAAATTAACATTTTGTTATTATGAATGGTATTCATTACAGTTGAAAAAGAAATACATGGAGTAATGAATGGTAAATGAGTACATGAACATGAATAGAAAGGTTTTAATATTGACAACCTATTGCATTGCTAGAAAAAGAGAGACTATTAGTTGTTAAAGAAGAGACAGACTGATTAGTTGCTAAAGACTTCTTTTGTAAACATGTTGAGCACAGAAAGTAGAGTCCATGGTGTGCTCTACCAATCTCCAGAGGCCTCTTCATGGAAAGGCCCTGTAGCATACAAGATGAATCGGAGAAAATAGCAATGCATTTGAGGTGAGCTAATGGAAATTAGATTATATTTTAAGGATGGAATGAGAAGAACTTTGTACAAGCGGATGAACTTTGTCACGTAAATTTCCAACTCAGCATTATCAATGATACATAAGTTCGGTCATTGGTCAAATGGGTTTAATATATTATGTTCTGATGATTTTTAGGGGTTTAGTTGACAAATCATTAAGTAGAAGGATCCAACTTACAAATAGAGTTAAGTACAAGGGTCTCCCAGATCATTTCGCCAAATTCCTAAATGTATAAATACGAAATATTATTTGCTAACACTCTTTGTATATCCGCAAGCGAAATAAAAACGGGCAAGCGAAAGATAAACCACGCTAATATACAAATCAGGGCCTCCATAGTAAACAAACCTATATCTATGGAGGATAATTACGGAAACTATAAATATAAAGCCTTATTATATCTATTATGTTCGCTATTTCTAAAATTTTTTTTTTTTAAAGAACTAATTTATTATTATTTTGACATAAATTGTTCCTCCCTCCATTTCAAATTAATTGAATTGTTGAGGTGTTTCACACCCTTTAAGAAAAGAAAATTAAGACATAAATTGAATATAACTTTTTATTTTTACCCTTATTAATTATTATCAAATTTATAATTAAAATAACTAAATATTAATTAATCATTAATTTCAGTACTAACTAACAAAGGATAAACTAGAAAAATACTCTAAAAGGAATCTTGAAAATCAAACAACTAAGTTAATTTCGAAAATGTCTCAACAATTCGATTAATTTGAAATGAAGGGTGTATCAATACATTAAACATAGATTTTGATTGGAAAGGTAACCTAGTTTGTCTTGCCATAGGACAAACACCACTACAGAATGGTTGTTTTGAACCAAACTTCACATGAATAGTGGATATATTTTTCATTTTGGCAAATGGTACATGTCCAAGTCTGTAATGTCACAATATATCCGTGCTAACATTATGAGACAGTGGTGATGCCACAGAAACATAAATTAACATTTTGTTATTATGAATGGTATTCATTACAGTTGAAAAAGAAATACATGGAGTAATGAATGGTAAATGAGTACATGAACATGAATAGAAAGGTTTTAATATTGACAACCTATTGCATTGCTAGAAAAAGAGTGACTATTAGTTGTTAAAGAAGAGACAGACTAATTAGTTGCTAAATACTTCTTTTGTAAACATGTTGAGCACAGAAAGTCGAGTCCATGGTGTGCTTTTCCAATCTCCAGAGGCCTCTTCATGTAAAGGCCCTGTAGCATACAAGATGAATCAGAGAAAATAGCAATGCATTTGAGGTGAGCTAATGGAAATTAGATTATATTTGAAGGATGGAATGAAAAGAACTTTGTGCAAGCGGATGAAATTCCATGAAGAAGAAGAAGAGAGAAAGGGGGGAGGGGGGGGGGGAGAGTGATGGTTGAGGAAGATGGGTTTTTAATTTTTTTTATAATTATTATTTTAATTTAAATATTTTAATGTAAAATAACTTTTTCGTTCGCTGTTAAACGTTTGTTGTCACGTAAATTTCCAACTCAGCATTATCAATGATACATAAGTTCGGTCATTGGTCAAATGGGTTTAATATATTATGTTCTGATGATTTTAGGGGTTCAGTTGACAAATCGTTAAATAGAAGGATTCAACTTACAAATAGAGTTAAGTACAAGGGTCTTCCAGATCATTTCGACAAATTCCTAAATGTATAAATACAAAATATATATGCTAACACTATTTGTATATCCGCAAGCGAAATAAAAACGGGCAAGCGAAAGATAAACCACGCTAATATACAAATCAGGGCTTCCATAGTAAACAAACCTATATCTATGGAGGATAATTACGGAAACTATAAATATAAAGCCTTATTATATCTATTATGTTTGCTATTTCTAAAATTTGTTTTTTAAAAGAATTACTTTATTATTATTTTGACATAAATTGTTCCTTCCTCCATTTCAAATTAATTGAATTGTTGAGGTGTTTCACACCCTTTAAGAAAAGAAGATTAAGCCATAAATTGAACATAACTTTTTATTTTTACCCTTATTAATTATTGTCAAATTTATAATTAAAATAACTAAATATTAATTAATCATTAATTTCAGTACTAACTAACAAAGGATAAAATAGAAAAACACTCTAAAAGGAACCTTGAAAATTAAACAACTAAGTTAATTTGAAAAATGTCTCAACAATTCAATTAATTTGAAATGAAGAGTGTATCAATATATGAAACGTAGATTGAGAAGTTTAAGAATTATTTCATACTTTTATCAAATTATAATTAAGGTTTTTTTTTTAAAAAAAAGAAAAGAATTGTATTGGGGTTACATACAATATGTTCAATACAATTCTAAGATGCAAGAGAAAATCAAAATGGCCTACTCGGTCAAGTTAAATCATTGAATGTTGATCATTAGTCGATTACAAATTGAGGCGTGAGACTTTTATAACTAAATAAGGAAACAAAAACATTTTCGTACCGTTTGAATTGTTCAAATCTATTGTAAGATATTTTATCTAATAATTCAATATTAAAAATAAAAATTAAGTTAATCCTGATAAATTTTTTTTAATAAAATCATTAAAAACTGTTAATCCATTAGTAATAAATTGATAATATATTTTTTCATTCAATTTTTGCATACACCTAAAATCAATAGTATCAACATATGCACTTAATACGTATCTCTAAATTTGTAAAATAATTAGTTTTACTTTTAGTTAGAAAATTTTATAATTATACGACTATTATAATATAATCACAAGTTGTATAATTTTTCGTTTTCTTCTTAAAGTACACATGTCAATTTAAATTATGCCAATTTAATAGAGTAGTTGTTTATGCTATTTTTTTATCCTTTAGCCGCCTATGATTGCGATTTTTCGAAAAGTAACATGAACACACGTGATATGGAGATCATAAAATATCAAATTAAAGAAACAAAAAGGAAATTACAAATTAGGTAGATAATGTAAATAAAAAAAGACCCACCAACTAAAATGATGGTGCTAAGAACATCCAATAAGAGAGAAAAAAAAATTAAAGGCACTTAATCATCACGTTTTAAAAAAGGTTACAAGAAATTAAAAAAAATATCAAAAAAAGGTGCTAAGAATGTAACATCAAACCTAAAAGAGCAGAGGTTAGCACCCGTTTCGTCATAAATTTTAAAGTTGAAATTATGTTTAAATATATATTTTATTTAAAGAATATTTGATATATTTTATTATGAAAGTCTTTAACTGTACACTAACTTTTAAAAAAATTTGTAATACTTAAAAATTATATTTTCAAAATTTGATCAAATTTTACACCAAACTTCTTCATAGTGCTTTAGATATTTTGTGCGCTAAATATTTGATTTTTAATATAAATATTTAAATATCAGTCACAAAACAAGAAATCAAATATTCAAATATATACGTGGGTCCAGGCGTCGAACCTAATTACGCTAAAACCATTGTGGTTGTAATTTGTTAATATTAAAAATGTGAATGGAAAAGGAAAATACAAGTTTTTTTATTGTTCACGTGCTAGATTTTTCTTTTTATTCTTTTAAAAAAATATGTGCATGTCGTGTTGTGTTGTAGAGGCGATACTCAATTTAAACAAGTTAAGAAGTATAAGGTCTAGAAAAGTTGATGTAAAAGTTTTAAAGTTTCTTTTCTTAAAAAAATTTACGGAAGGTAAATTGAGTTTTCACTAACAAGGTGATAGTTCAAACAATAAATTGACACAATTTCTATTTTAATAGTTTACTACAAGATCGACAGAAAATTAGAGATAAAAAGGTTACGAGAAGTCTTTTTCTCTTTTATAGCTTTGTAGATGCAAATGGTATGATATGTATTTTATAGTGCTAGATCGAACTTATCAAATATCAATTAAAAATAATATCTCAATTAGCATAAGCCCATTATCAACTATTCACGTAAGCTAATTCCTAGTGTTTAATTCATGGTTTTCTCTTTAAGTTGTTCTATAATATTTGTCCTTAGCAGGGATGTTTGAAATCAAACCGTAGTCGATAAGTCAATCGCAAAATTGTCTTATTAGTTCATTGGTATTGGATTATCGAATAAACAGTTGATGAAATGATTAAACTTTTTATATTTAATGGCTTCTTAGTATGATGTGAATTATTCAATTTTCTTATCGGATAAACTATTATTTCATAAAGAGTTACCATGCTTACAATTCTAACTTAGATATATTTACATCATTTAATATTTTTTCATAAATAATTCTATACCGTTAGTACTAAAGTCTAAAAGCTTACTTTTCCGTTATTAACTATTATAATACTGTTAATCCATATTTATTTTGTAATAAAGAAGAATTTTATAATTTAATTCCATTCAAAATAATGAAAAAAGTCATTTTTTAAAGTTACGTTCATGGAGAAAAAATGTCAGAGATTGGCTAATAAACAATTCGATGACCGTTCGATAATTGTTAATTCGTTATCGAATCAACCAATATTTCATAAGTTGACTAGCGGATCATAAATTTAGAACTTGATATATGATAGACCAAACTATTAAGTAAATTTATCCACGCCTAAGTGGACATAAGTTCTTTAAGAATGTGGATCCATAAAGTCTGATATATTATTATAAAACGAAAATATAATCTTTAACAATGTAGATCCATATATTATTATAATACGAAAATATAAACTTATATCTTGCAAAAACATTAAGTACATCGAGAAACAAAAAATTAAAGATCACACAAAATAAGAGCAAAAGTAGAAATGGCCCAATCTCCGGATCTTTGACAATCGTCCACTGAACATGCCCATTATGGCCCATTGTTTATGAACTTTTTGGGATTTCGAAGCCCAAAATCACATACTTAGACGCTTTGTTCTTAATTAATAAAGAACTTCCACCTTTCAATTTTTAATCATAAATCGAAGATTGATTTTTTTTCAAATAAATAATATGTATATAATTAGAATCTACACAAAAGTTTCAGAAATCACAGTGTTTTGATTTCAATCATTTAACTAATAAATAAATGAAATTAAATAGAAAAAAATGATCAGTGAAGATTCATTTAATCGATCACAACTTATTTATGATTGTGATAGAATTGTCAATTGTTGTTTGTTATCTAAACAATATATGGAAAAAAATTGTGTGATTTCCTAAGCAGTACTATCCGTCCCAAATTATTATATGATAAGATTTGACTGATTCTAGAATTAATTAAAATAAAAAAAAGAATTCTAAAATTGTAATATATTAGACTCGTGTGTAAATTAAAGCAGAGACAGGTTTTTTTGCACATTTTTTTCACTTTTGCAAACTTTACTCTTCTCATTTTAGATAATTATTTGGTTGGTCAGCTAGAATTAATACCATATGAATATTTTACATTTATTCAATAATTAGAAAATAATAAAGCATTATAGGTGTACTTTTCGAGTAATATGATTTGATTAACTAGTACTAGATAGAACATATCAATTGTAAATTAAGTTAAATGGCCAATTAACTAGGAAAAAATTAATATATAATAATATATTTAATGTAATTTTATAAGTGTGATCTGATAATAATGTGATTTGTGTGTATGCAATTTTATTCGTACAATCTGAATATAAAGGAGTTATTTTCAATCGACTCCACTCACATAAAGCAAAGCAAACTGGAATATGAGTAATTTTTTCTTAATAAGTTTTAACATATGTTTCATTGTTTTTTTTATTATTATCACTGATTTTTTAGTTTGAATAAAATTTTGCCAATTTGAGGACAGAATGTCTGGGTGGTGTAGTCGGTTATCACGCTAGTCTCACACACTAGAGGTCCCCGGTTCGAACCCGGGCTCAGACATTTTTTATTTTTTCGACTGATATTCTTTTCGATCCATATGAAGGTATTTTTTCTATTGATATTTCTTTCGATTCATATTAAGGTGTTTTTTCGATTGATATTCCTTCGATCCATATTAAGGTATTTAGAAGTTGAAATTGAACCAAGACACGATAATGTAATTAAAGTTTACTGTAACATATTTTTCAGATTTCATATTTTACATGTATAAATTTTTAAATAATAACAATCTTCAATTTATTCATTTTGAAAAAACATATATACTATCCATTTATCTTGTACTTCTCTTTTTTTTCTTAAACGTATTTGATAAAATTTTATAATTTTAAATTAGTATAGTACTGTTAAACACACAATTTCCAAATCGAATAAACAAATAAATATTACAATATCTTTTACTTTTCTTTTTCTTTTATGGCAAATATATGTAATTTCACACGAGTGTCTTGCACTTTGATGTTTTCGGGTCCCACATAGCAGGAAGCAGATACTTTCGCCCATTCATACCAGGCGCATTATAGCTACCACCCGTTTTTTTATCCAGCAAAACCATACCCGGATATCCAGGAAATGCACCCGACCCGAATATCCCGGTGCAAGCAGACACAGCTTCTAAAGGCGCGTTACCTGGGCCTTGAAAATACCCGCCATCAAACGGATTCGTAACGGTACCCGCTAAAACAGTCGCCAAGTTAATAATCATTCCGTCAACTCCCACGTCTCCGTTAGGTGCAACTAACGGCGTAATCTGTGGTCCCACAATCGGCTTTTGGAATGGCCACGCGCATTGACCCGGACACTGACTCGCCGAGTTACCCACCCATGCATAAGCAAATTTACCCGCTTTCTTCAACCGGGTCGACCCGTGCATGCCACATCGATTCATGCAAAAGTCGTCGACCCCCACATCCGTCGCCGTCAATATGACAGCAATGGAGTTGACCCGAGTAGCCTTAGAAGCCAAAGATTCGAGTTGAGGGTCTTTCAGATATTTTCCTAGAGAATATTTTTCATCGAAAATTTGTTTTCCTAGGGAAATAACCGACGCACCACCTCTGTACGCTTCGGTGGTGCTCCACCACGAAGCAACGGAAGGTGGTGACTTAATTTTCTTGGTCTTAGGGCTAAGAGATTGGACGAAATCAACGATAATCGAACGCTGTACAGAAGTGAATTTTCCATACCATATAAGATTAATCGTAACGTTTCCTTTTAATAGAGCCCCTTTATGGTATTTTAGGACAAGGGGCTTTTCTTTAACTAGAGCAAGTATTCTTGAATTGGCTAAAGAAGGATTAGGGAAAAGAACAAAGAGTGAAAATAATAAGATGAAAATAGTTATGATAGGCTTAGAGGATCCCATTGATAAGAATAGAGAATTGTTTTGTGTTGTGAGTTTGACAATTATATTGAATTACGTCTCTATATATATATGAGGGAAAGTTGAGAGGAAGTGCTAAGAAAGTCGATAAAATAAAAAGGGAAGATTTGGTATTGTTGAATAGGGGTGACGAGCATGTTGGGGGCCTGATAAAATAAGTATGAAAAATATGACGATTGAATAGTTGACCTAAAGAATATAATGAGCAAATTGCACATTTTTAGGTTGAAACCGTGGGATAGTAGCTAGTATACTTAAATACATAATATATATATATATATATATATATATATTATATATATATATATATATATATATAATATATATATATATATATATAATAGCTAGTTTGAAAAGATTGTAACAGGTGGAGGTGTTTTGTGAGTAAGGGAGAACATTTCAGATTAATAAGTCAACTTATACTAATATTCTTCCTATAGATATATATATATATTTGTATTTAGGAACATTTGTCTACTCTAATACGTAGAATCTAACATTTTCAATTAGAACTTCGAAGAATAAATGTAGAGCCTAGAATTTTTATTTATAGATTTCAAAAAATAAAAATGTAGTGTCTGAGATTTTCACTTAGAAATTTCGGTAAAAAAAAAATAGTGTCTTCAAAATTTTTACTTAAAATCTCAAAGTAAATTTCACACTCTCCAAATCACTAAATCGACTTTATGTCTCGTTTTTATGGAATTCAGAATCCATATATATTATATCTTGTATAAAAAGTGACGTCCTAATTAATCCGCCCCTTATAGTATGAATTGAGAAATTGAGGAAAATGAAATTTGAAGATAGAAGACTGTTAGTATATTTTTAATAGGGTTTAAGTTTGTCTTATCCATTTATCCATGGAACCTGATGAGTGTTACTAGGGTGGGCTGAATTTCTCTCAACTTTCTGGATGAGCTACTTTTGAGGCTATTGATCTTCTTGAGTTTATTGTTACAAGTCTACAACTTTGCTTATAGTAAAAGTACATTACATCAAGAATAATTAGCGATAATCAATTAAAGACAGTAACTTAATTGTAACTAAATATATATATTTATAATTCCAATTAGCAGTTTTTGTGCCGATAAAAAATTTTAAGCACTCTTTATAAATACATATATATATTTAGTGTTGCTAAAAAATGTTTTTGTTATCATATTAATTGCTCCATCACTTTAAATTGAATAAAGAATTCAAATTATATACTTTTATAATATTAAAATTTAATTGGTAATATGAGGATATATTAAGAATTTGCATTTATATTATTTAGGCCAAATACATAAAAAAAAATAAAAAAGGTCAAATACATAAATATATCTCTAAACTTGTTGGGTTTTTACCTTAGGTACCTCAACTATGCTATTTTCCTATTGAATCACTGAACCACCTATAATTTATTCCTTTTAAACAGCATTGGCTGATGAGGAACCAAATTTTGTGAGAGATATTGATAGAGGATAAATCTGTTAAACTCATTAGTCCAATAAATAGTAAAATTGTTCGAGAAATAATTGTGTTTTACTTCAAGTCATTTGAACACATTAGAAAACAAATGGGACCAACACAAAGTTTGTCTTCATTCTTTCAATCAAAATTATTACAATCTGAACATAATTGAAACATTTACAATAAAAAGGCCGATCAAAATCAACCAACAGTGTTTAAAAGGAACAATTATGGATGGTTTAATAATTCAATAGAAAAATGATATAGATAAGGTTTCTGAAGGGAAAAACCCTAACAAGTTTAGGGATCTGTTTATGAGTTTTATTATTTATACTCCACATTCTTGACTTGAACGACGGCACTATTACTCCTTCCTTCACTTTCATATGTCCATTATATAAAAAATAGAAATGCATTTTCGACTTTTAGAATATCTAAAAGAATTGTTTCATATTTTATATTAAATTAAATAAAAAATACAATAGTGACCTCATGAGGTCTCTTTTTTTAAAAAAATCAGATAATTTGTTGGTGACCTTGTGAGGTCTCCGTTTGGCGACCTCATGAGGTGTCTGTAAAACAGTGACCTGCATTTTATTGGCCTACCGTTGAGGTCTTTTTTGCGGTCTCTTTTTCCCGAAAAGAGACCTCGTGAGGTCTCTTTTCTAGGTCTCTTTTTGGCTTTTTTTAGTAGTGATTATGACAAAATACTAATATTAATAGTATTATTTTTTAAGAGGCGTGGAGAGTCTAAGTTGAATTAAAATGGTCCATGCCATGAATCATCATAAAGTGTATCCCTTTCGGTGGCTTCCAATTGTAGGAGATGCATTAATTAATGTAAAACTGATATTAATTAACCCAACTCGTTTTCATACTTTACAATTTGCAACCTTAATTAAGAGTAGTTAACAAATGTCAAAAAAGAAGCAAAGCAGCAGGGGAGGGGCCAGGAACAAATTGAAGATGGTGTGAAGCAACATCCACATTTCTTAACAAATTTACCATGTTTGTATATTTGCGAGCTAAAAAGAAAGAAGTAATTTTATTAATTTAGCCTGCTTGGATGATTGTTACCCATTGTATCCTGTATTGTGATGTTAATTTAAATAGTTGTTATCTAAATTTTATTGTGTGTCATATTCTCTATAACTTCTTTAGGGTGTGGAGCTAGTTAGCGCCCAATCTATACCGGGTTTTCTACCTTTCATTTGGTCATGTTGTTAAAATGCAACCGTCTCAAGCAGTTGCGTAGCTACATAGTTGTCAGGGTGTCTTTTATCGAAAAAAATATTATATATACAAATAAATAGATTAAATAACATGTATTGGACATAATGAGGGATTTAGAATTTTCACTCATAGGGTTCGGAAAGTAAGGATTTGAAAAGTGAAAAGTGATTTAGCCTTTAGGAATGATATCTTGAATTTATTTATTTTTGGTTTCAAATCACACTTGAAAATTAGGAACTGAAACTAAATGAAAAGAAAGCTAAAAAAATGAAATGCTCAACTCCAAACCTGAAAGTTAACTTTAAGGAGACCTATCACTATGCTATAACTTTTTTCTTTCACATGATTCAAAATTAATATATTTACAAAAATATAGAAAAGTTATCTTATATACACAATGCATTTTTTTACCGATGGGCCCGGGTGAACCATCTGGAATTCACGTGGATCCGTCCTTGTTGAACAACGTTAACACAACAAGCTATTGTAGTCTAATGGTTTCAGACGTTTATAATGAGGCAATGGTTGCTTGTTTGAATCTCACTAGCATCACCTGTTTTTTTCCACTTTTTGAAAAGAGCTTTTGTTGTGCTATTTTCTAAACACCATTTGCAAAGGCAACGAGATGTATGGTATAGACCCCCTATTTTATCTTTGTTAAAGTCTTTATGTATTTCGAGTTGGAACAAGAGCAGTGGCTTATTTTGAGTTACAGTACAATTTATTCTCGGACATAGCTAAAATATGGCATGAGACATCTATCCATATTGGTAAGAGGCACAGAATTTTTTTAAAACATTATAATTCATATATAGCAAATTATATTGCATGTATAAATCAAAATCATATGTATAGAAATACTATATATATAAATTTTTAAGTACACCCTTAATCAAATTTGTAGATTCTAACATTACTTGGATGTGCAATTAAATGTATTTTAATTTACACTTTTGAATTCAACATTACTTGATGTGCAACTACATATATAATTATGTTATGCTAAATAAATAAGTCATTATAATTACTAGCCTAGGAGTTATAAAAACCTAATTGTAGTACCTTGGATTTTCAAACATGCCATAAATATTTGAGAAAAGAATCAAAGGAACATTAAATTAGACATTGAGAAACTCTCTTATGCATATGGAGTAGTACTGTAGTACATTTAGATTAGCTATTTATAATTCATAAGTAATTAAAGCTTGGTCAACCATCAATCAAGGCAACGGTATGACTATTGAGTCGACAACTCGATTGATGGGGGTAGGGGGATCTTAATGTACCTCGAGTTACATGGGCATGAGTATATGCTTCTCTCCGTTTTAGTTTATTTTTTTTTGGTTTGTTCAGAATTGAATGTTAAATTCATTTCTTTTGTTACTTATCAAATTTAATTTTTGATATAACATGTTACAATATATTTGGTATGAAATTTCAATATTTCTATGTTTGAGTGATCAAAATATGTGGAAAATATTATTTTGAAAAACAAGTTTAAAATACTGAGAAAATAAATTTTCTAATAAAAATAGGAAAAGCTAGTTAAATAGTAGCATTCAAACTTTATTGTTTCCTTCCATTCACCTTTAGGGCTGTTCAAAGCAGAATCAATAATTTGGTTGTTGGGCCAATGGTTCAGGTTAATGATTCAATGGTTCAGTTTTTGATTTACCATAAAATTCTTATCAACTTATTAGTTCAGGTCTTGGTATGACCATATTTCTAATCGGTGCTCAGATAACCCGATAAGAAATTTAATCAATTACATTTATATCACTTAAAGCCTATGCACTTTTAACCTTTAGGGCTTACACTTCAATCTTGATTTTTGTTTGTACTGCTGTAATGATTTCTCTTTGTAGTTCATATATCAAAATTGACTTGGTTGTTATGAGGAATCCTTTTTAGTTTGTCAGTTTGAGCAATATCGACATCACTATCCAAGTTATATGGAGTTTTATTAAGTGTTTTATATAGTGATAGACTAACAAGAAAAAAACCGCCAGTGACTACTGGCTTCTGTTAATTAGTGATTAGTCCATTAGTAATTCTCAATTTTAAATTGTGTGAATTGTTAATGGTTAACTCGATAACCGAACCAATAACGATCACTGACTGATAAACCAAGATAAACCGATATCTTAATTGTTTCATAATGGTTTAGTATGATTACGATCCGATTTTGATAAGTAAAATCGATAAATTTCAAAATCGAACCGAACCGACCGATATATGCAGCCCTTCTCACCCGACCTCCCAATCCCCACTCCTTGACATACTCCAATAACCCCTTGACCATATTCCATCTCATCTCGTTTTTATAGTATTTTGCTAGATAAGTGATAACATATAAATATTCTTGGGATAATATTCTCTTACTTAACACTAGAAAACAAGTAAGAAACTCAAAAAAAATAACATTTTCCTTCTAATAAACACACTCAATTTTTAAATTGAAACCACGAATTTCACTAGTCTCATTTCATTTTTTAATAACATGTCAAGTTAAAATCAAATAAAGAAATTGAAACTAGAAATTATTAATTTTAGTTAAGGAGAAGAGAGACAAAGTAAGGTAGAATCCACAATTAAACGGTGGGTACAAGGCATCAAACTTATTGAGCCGTTTGTTTGTACGTCCATTTCCATCAAATCTTCAATCTCTCAACCAAAAATTTAAATACTGGTTTGGTATCTGTTGACTACTTACGTCTACTTCCATTATGATTCATATGTGCATTAGTTGAACTCATGAATATCGATTTTTCTTTTTAGGAATCGAATTGAAAAACATGTTCCATCATAAAATTTTGAAGTTAAAGTTAAATATTAACTTTTTCATAATTCGTAAGACATCACAAAAGTATTTTTCTGTTCATATTATTCACAGAAACTGAAATTTCAATTTATACTAATAGCATAACACAACAATTTTCTAATTTAATTTTTTATTTTGATTTCAAAAGCTACTTTTCAATATTTTCACAATAAAATATGGACAAATACAGAGGTGGACCCATCCTATAGAAGAGGGTGCAAGTGGATCCGTTCACTTCTGAAAGAAAATTATGTTTATACATGTATATTTATTTTGAAAAGTTGACAAAATTTAAGATACACTCCCCCAGTTTAAAAAAGAATGATCTCATTTCCTTTTCAATTTGCTTAAAAAAGAATGACCTCTTTCTTAATTTCGTAATATTTTAATTTCAGTTTTACACGTAACATGTTTTTGAGGTCACAAGATCAAATGACAATTTTATACATTTGACCTAACTTTAATTTATGACCACAAGATTCAAAAGTCTTCTTTATATTCTTAAATTTCGTGTCAAGTCAAACCAGGTCATTCTTTGTGAAACAGAGAGAGTAATAAACAGTGCACCTCAAGGAGTATAGGAGTGTCATTGTGCTATTGGTAAAAGCTTGAGAAACCACCTGCGAGACTTGAGTTCAAGCTAGTGAGTTCAAGTCTAGCTTGAGTGCTTATTTCACTATTTATATTTTAAGTTTATTTTAAAACTCATATTTAAGGTAAGATAATACTAATCCACCCGATTTACGAAAATTCCACTAATTTTGGATTCCAAGAAAGAATAGGGCCAACAATTACTTTCTTGTGACAGGCCTGGGCCATCAACATTTTTCCTTTTCCTTTAATTGAAACGAGCCCAACTAGTTAGCATGGCGTATATGAGCCTAATTTTTTGTTTCAAGATTCGTACGAAAATAATAATAAACCCATATTTTCTACAGAATTTTGATTCACATCTAAGAGTGATTAAAAAAAGTGACTTACTTTTATATGTGATCAGTTCTTAATTATTACCATGTCTCAATTGGAGCAAATAGAATCGATTGCAAATCATTTTTTTTTGTTATTAATTAATGGAAAATTAGTACTTAATTATTCATCATAATCATAGTTTGTTATAATTATTATTCGCGATTAACATTAATTATTAATTATGTGGTATGACTTCGAGTTTGTATGATTAGCCACGTTTATATAATTCACCATATTTTTGTATAATTCACAACTAACAAGTCTTCATTTGATTTGTGTTTATACATTATGATAATATCCTTTTGTTTTTCAGTTTGGTCACCATATACATTCAATCTTTTTATGTATAACTTTTTGAAGTTTGTATAAGTGTGTAGTTTTCGGATTCTGTATAATCTAATTTATATAATATATTTGGTATAATTGTCTAAAGTTCATATGTTTATATTTATATCAATTCGTTATTTCGAGTTTAATTTTATCTTATTCGTATAGTTTAGACTCTATATTACTCAAATATACAAAACAAGCGATTTATACAAATGTACCTGCAAAATTATACAAATTATTGCCCTCTCTCGCTCGCCTCTCTCCTTTCTCTTCCAATCTCGCTCTCCTCTCTCCTTTCTCTTCCAATCTCGCTCGCCTCTCTCCTTTCTCTTCCAATCTCGCTCGCCTCTCTCCTCCCTCTTCCAATCTCACTCGTCAGATATACCAATATATTTGTAAAATATACATATACACTTCATATCTCTCCCACTATCTGCGCTCTCTCGCTTGCCTTTCCAATTTCGCTCGCCACTCTCCTCCCTATAACATGTAGTTTAGTATAGTAATTAACAAACTATAATTATAAAGCGTAATTAAACTATTTTTGAGTAAATATACACTAAAGTTCCCCATTATTAAATAATGTAAACTTATTATAGTTTAGTGATTTAATGAGCTAAAAATACATGCTAAGCGACATTAGGTAAAGAAAAACATGCTTTGCATGAAAATATATCCATTTCACGATTCGATCAAAGATCCTTTGATTAATGCCAGTAATTAGATTCTCATTCATCGACCATAATCCTTGGTAGTTACTGGTTAGTTAATAAATTGGACAAAAACATGAGTTCCATCCGTTAAACTACAATTTTTTCTTGTCAAAAAGAGATTCTTTTTAAGAAAGACTATACTTTTTTTTTCCTTTTTAATCAATATCTATGTGCTATGAAATAGTAGAAAACATGTAATTAAAAAAATCATGAATAATTTTATTTATCAATTGATACGAAAGGATATGAATTATATAGAATTAAAGAATATCGTATTTTGACTAAATTTCTCCTAGTACACTAATTAATTAAAAACATATTTTCGTTAAATCAAAGTAGAACATGAATTGTTTAATATGTTTATTTTTAAAGTAATTTTTCAAGATAATAACTCTCGTCCAATATTTGACTACGAAGTGAGAGAAATAAAGGAGATGATTTCTTGGATTTTAGTAAGCTAAAATATTTATCAGTTGATTTCCACCACGTGGCAACAGATGGTTGGTTGGGAGAGTTTTTTGTAGAAGAAGACAAGGAAGTGATGAAATCTGAGATAATTGCACGTTGATTGGGCTTAAACTTGCCATACCAAATAAGGTTATTTTACCAGTTAGAAGTGGACCATTTTGGTAATGGAACTTATAAAGATCAGTTTGTTGATCTTCAAGTTACCAAGGAGAAATGAAATAAAGAAAGAACAATTGAAAGCTGAAGAAAAAAAGAAAAAGTTGTATTAATGAGAGAAGACATTTTATTTAGGTAATTATGAATTTAAGAATTGGTATGAGAGTGAGTGAAGAGAGGTATTATTAGACTCTTTTAATATATATATAAGGGTTAATTAGTTAAGCAGAACTATTATAAAAAGCGTAACGCATAATTTATTTGAATATAATTAAGAGATGAGTAGATTAAGAGTGGATAGATTACAGCAAAGTTACAGCTAAGATTAAAGAGGGGCCATGGGTTTTAAGAGACAGCCAACTGTCACAGCAAAAGGACAAAAAATGATCGAGTTGTGTTTGGTCGGTAATAAGATCGAAAGAGACAAAAGTGATAACTGTTTAAAATATTTTCAAAAAAGTAAAGTTCGATTAAAAAAATTTTGATTTAACTTTTAAAATTATTATTGTGTCATTCTTATTTATAATTTGACAAAATCAAAAAATAGAAATGTTAATGTTTTTCTTAAAAAAAAAGTTTGTACATGTTCAATTAGTTACTTAAATAAAGAGAAGGTTTGATCAAAATTACTAGGTTAAGCTGAATTTGTAACATGCATTTTAGCTTTGCCTATATTTAAGAAAAGTGTAAGAGGGAAAATGGACTAAAATTTAAAAAAAAGTATAAGTAATTAAATTCATTTAGTAATCTTATACTACATGTTCCGGCACGTTAATTACTTAAAGTCATAATATTTAATTTGCTAATAAACAAATGAAGGAATAAACTAACCACCAATTTGAAATACTCAGGGGAAACTAAAAACCGTTTCCTTCACGTGTTGAGTTCTTTAAAAAAGAGAATAAGCAAATTATAACATTAATCAGAGGTTTTGAATTCAAGTCTTGAATATATAGTAAAATCTATTAGAAGCGTTATATGCCTTGTGTAGTTCAGATTTAATTGAAACTCTAATATGGACTTTGTGCATCAGATGGGAAATAAAAAAATAAAAGGGGTGAATTACATGTGAAATATTACGAATATAGCCTTAGAGAAGCCAATAATTTGTAGTGGGCTATGTTTCCAGTTTCGAGCAGGCAAAAGAACAAATACATCTCTGGCATTCTTCCAAACTTCTCTGTAAGGATCAATGTTTTAGAAATCAAGCAAGTATATATGTCCCTTTGGCCTCTCTGGTTTTTTTGTCCAACTAAATTCTATCGTTTTCTTTTTCTTTGTAGTGCTTGGATGTCAATTGTCATGACAACTATTATTAGATTGATGGTTTTTAGATAATGCACAATTATTATGAAAAATGGGAAGGAATATTGTTGTGTTTTAATAAATGCAAATAATTGAAGAGTCATCCAATTATTTAGATAATTGTACTATACAATAATTATTTTGCCATTGGGTAAGGAAAATAGAACTTCAAATACTTACATGTTATCATCAATAGATGTAATGTAGTGAATGAGGTTGCCCAAGGAGAACCTCCCCCGAATGAAACCCTATATGATACGAATTTAAATTAGTCAAACTTTAATGCAGATATCAAACGGTAATAAAAAAGAAAACTCGGTATACTTCTTTTTGTTAGATTTTATTTGTCCTAAATTTCTTACCATAAATAAATTTTCCTTTTAGAAAAAGGTTTTGGATTGACTAATCATTTTCTCGTAGGAAAAAAGTTTATGACTCTATAAATAGAGAAATGTTTCTTCTAACTTAATCAGCATTTACAATGTAGTCTTAAAGGGCTTTGAGAGTTTCTGTTAGAAGGAAAATTTGTGGGTTACAAGCTTGATACGTTATTACTTGTGTGAACCTCCATGTATTTCGAGTAAATTGGTTAAGGTTATTTCTCTCTGTATTTTGTACTTTCATATTTATAGTGAATTGTCCATCTCCTTTGTTATTGTATCTTTTGGTATATCTCTCGTTGTCTTCTTACTCGTGGTCTTTTGAGATTTGTTTTGCTAGCTCCGCATTTACACCTGCTTATTTCCGGTCCTAACACTTTTGTCATTTTCAACAGAAATATAGTCCAAATAACTAAAGACTTTGGAGTGAAAGTCTTAGCTATTCCATAACGCGTTAAGCGTATAATTTAAGTTTTGACTTGTAAAAGTAATAACTTGACAGGGCAGGTATGAGGAGGGTACAATCTAGAACACGAAAATAGGTGTCAATTGATTATCATTATTGTTTATAGTTACAGTTTGGTGGATCTAACGTTTGCATGTTATACTTGTTAGCTCATCCCTCAACAATTACGACCGAGCAATGGGTTCATCTGAATTTAAAATTATAAAATTCAGAAGTATTCCGTCTTTTAATTTCAATGCCAAATCAAAATAAAAAAGAGTATATTTTACTGTAAGGGAGACTGGTACAGGTGCACTAATGAATGAAGTAAATTGTACGTTGTAACAGTGAAGTCAATTGTGAACTGTTGAGCCGCGGAAGTGGTAACCGCTATAACTTAAATGGGAGTAAAGTTTTGTTAAGTTGTGCAGCTAGCTCCAGTTAATCAACGCGGTTTACTTTTTCTCTCTCTCAATTGCAGTACTAACTATATAGTATATATATTCTCCTTTCTCTTCTCCTAAATTCCATCCAAACTACTCTAAACTTCAATCGAAGTTTCAACTTCTCCTTATTGTTTTTTAACAAGAGATAAAGAAAAATGTCTTCTTCTTCCCATTTCATTTTATCACTTTTTGTATTGATTTCTTTCATCAATGTGTGTTTTGCTTCAAGAAAGCTTAGTGCTTTAGTGCAAGACCCACAAATGCAGCTCTTGGAGTACCACAAAGGTGCACTTCTATCAGGCAAAATCTCTGTTAATCTGATTTGGTATGGTAAATTCAAGCCATCTCAAAGAGCTATTGTATCTGATTTCATCACCTCTCTTTCTTCTTCAACTCCATCTAAAACCAATCCTTCTGTCGCACAATGGTGGCAAACCACTGAAAAATACTACCATCTCGCTAATTCTAAAAACACCCTTTCTCTTAATTTGGGCAAACAAGTTCTCATTGAAAATTATTCCCTTGGAAAATCACTGACCCAGAAACAAATCGTGCAATTGGCATCAAAGGGTGAACAGAGAGACGCCATTAATGTTGTATTGACCGCCTCTGATGTTGCGGTTGATGGGTTCTGTGTCAATCGGTGTGGAACTCATGGATCTTCTAAAGGTGCTGTTATTAAGGGCAAAACTTACAAATTTGCTTATATTTGGGTGGGTAACTCAGAGACTCTGTGTCCTGGCTACTGCGCCTGGCCATTCCACCAGCCCATCTACGGACCACAAAGCCCACCATTGGTTGCACCGAACAACGATGTGGGTGTTGACGGTATGGTGATCAACTTAAGTAGCTTATTAGCTGGAACCGCTACAAACCCATTTGGAAACGGTTACTACCAGGGTGAAGCAGATGCGCCATTGGAAGCTGCATCTGCTTGCCCCGGTGTCTACGCGAAGGGCGCTTACCCAGGCTATGCTGGAGATTTATTGGTGGATAAAACAACAGGGGCAAGCTACAATGCACATGGTACAAACGGAAGGAAATACTTGGTTCCTGCTTTGTATGATCCTGCTACATCTTCATGCTCCACTTTGGTCTAGAGAGACAACTAATATTTACATAATAGGATACTTATAATATAGTTGAGCATAGAGTTGTAAGATACAATTTGTTGATTCATTCATTTGTTTCAGATATAATAATATACCATAAAATTATTTTGCTATGTCAATATTACCTTGTAATTTTGTTTTCCTTGCTCAATTGATTTAGGAATCCTTAGTTTTCAAATAAAGACAGGTAATGCAACTCAACAATATTTTGGGAATTCAGCTTAATTAATTAGCGATGTTCAATTAGGCCAAGGCTTATTAGTTGCGCACCTGAGAAAATTATTAGCTTTACATTTTATACACTGTATTGGACTTGGAAGAACGTCCATGATTTAGTAGGCAGATGAAGAAGTATATACATTACGAGGTGACAACCATTATAGGGACATAAAAATATATTAGATAAAAACGCACATGAAAATATATAGTGAAATGTGCATTTCTTATTTTTCCTTACAAATTTAAAACTTGTTCATTTTGCACATATTTTAAGAAATTATAAAGGGATAATGCCCAAGTACCCCCTCAACCTATGCCCGAAATCTCAGAGACACACTTATACTATACTAAGGTCCTATTACCCCTGAACTTATTTTATTAATAATTTTCCCCCTTTTTAGCTTACGTGACACTATCTTGTGGGCCCAACGAAGATTAACTTTTTCTTTCGAACTAGTGTCACGTAGGCTAAAAGGGGTAGAAAATTACATATAAAATAAGTTCAGGGGGGTAATAGAACCTTACTAAGTATAAGTGTGTCTCTGAGATTTCGGGCATAGGTTGAGGGAGTACTTGGGTATTTTCCCAATTATAAATATAAAAAATAATTTCAGTGTATTACTTTTTGAATATATTTCATCCGTCCAACAATACTTGTCTATTTTATGAAATTCATAATTATTTTTTTACTTAGTTCCTAATTTACTCTTATCTTTAATTATAGTAGTTTCCATATTACATTTTGAAGACATTGTATTTATTATATTCAAAAAGTGATATAGTTAAAATCCTTCAAAAATTATTTATTAATTTCATAAAGTGAATAAGTATTGTAGGACATACCAAAAAAATATAGTGAACACTTATTGTTGGACGAATGAATTTTTTTTCCCACATCAACTGAAATATTGTCCAAATGCCTTAAGACTTGGAGGGAATCTATGTAAACAAGTCATCCCTTACTTAATTATTCTCTGATAACTTAACCGACTTTGTATATGAAATAACTAATTCATCACTATAATATAAATTGTGAGATAAACTATTCCAAATTTCAAACTTTACAACCAAATAAGACGTCAACATGTTATTCCAGAACTATTTATCTTTATTCTTCACACGTAGGATCCTAAAGTGACATCTGGTCCATAACGTGTTAGTAACTATAATGGAAACGACGCTTTGAGTAGAGGTGCATAATTTAAGTGGTGAGGGCCTGAATCTTTAATATAATGGTGACTTTAGTACGTACCTAGTATTTATTAATTACTTCACTCACAAGGTAGGTATGAGGATTGAGGAGTATTAACTAGACAGGGCAGGTATTAGAAAGTCGTAATCTACATGTATGTAACATCGAATTCACCACCATTTGACAAATTAAGTAGGGTTGGATACATAATTCCTAATTGAATCTAAATTTTTGGCAATTCGATATTTAGTATGGTATTCAAGAGTAAAATTTTAAAATTACGTTATTTAGGTTTGATTGGATATAAGACATTAGAATCATTTGGTATTAGGTATCTCCACGAATACCAAATTAGTTACTTAATGAAGAACATATATAAACTAGTTCTTAACTCATTAGCGCAAATTTTTAAGAGAGCTAAATACTAAACAGAAATGACCCAAACACATGTTTTGTTAGATGAGTTAATTTACTTTTTTATTTATGTCTTTTTTCTATTATACGTAGGAAAATATAAATGCAATAACATGACTTAGCGACATAATCAACTGCAAGTTCAATGCAGTATACCGAATAACATAGTGAATAGTTTGATTTATCGATTTTACCGAATCAAAATTTAAATTTTAATATTTTATATCTACTCTTAACTATCGGTAACAATGAAAAAAATGTATTACCTAAAATAGGAGATGGGTAAAGTAGTTGGTAATAGGTTATGTTGTGGATGTGGGTTAGTATATTTACATTGCTCTGTTTTGTACATTTCTTCCTAATAAAAATATTTCGACTTTCAAAAGCAGGTGCAGCGACTGTAATGAACTCAATAATACGTATGTGGCCATTGTACCAAATGCAGCATCTTGAGATGTGTTTATCATGTCCATTTGAACAAGCACTATTTTAGCACTCTTTGTATTTTGTTCTTATCTTGCATGTTATTATTGGAAATCCATGGTTACATAGTTGGAAGTCGATGGAGCCAGCCTTATCAAAGGAGAAAAATGCAAAAAAAACTAAGGTCTTTTGGTGCTTTAAGCGTAAATTAAGTGTGGACCTGGAAGAAAGACGTGAAAGGAAAAAAATTACAAATATTTATGCTCATAGGGCCGCGGAAATATAAACCGCTGTTAGTTGGCACTAAAGTTTTTGATCTTCCTTCCTTGTGTTACACAGCTATTACAAGTTAATGCCAAACGCGTTTTATTTTAAAGTCAACTTTTCTCCCTTCTTCGCACCTTCGTAACAAGCAAAACACACTCTTTCAATTGCGCTATATATAATCTGCCTCTCTTCTCCAACACCCAAACTACTTACACACTCAAATTTCCATAAATTACTTAGAGCTTCTCTTTACAAATAAATATAAAATGTCTTCCAATTTGACCCATTTCGTTTTGAAACTTTTTCTTCTTATTTCCTTCTTTAATGTGTGTTTTGCTTCCAGAAAGCTCACTGCTTTAGTACAAGACCCACAAATGCAGCTTTTGAAGTACCACAAGGGTGCACTTCTTTCTGGTAAAATATCTGTCAATTTGATATGGTATGGCAAATTCAAGCCATCCCAAAGAGCTATTGTATCCGATTTCATCAATTCCATTTCTTCTCCAACTCCATCTAAAACCAATCCATCAGTAGCACAATGGTGGAAAACCACCGAAAAATACTACCATCTCGCTAATTCTAAGAACACCCTTTCCCTTAATTTGGGCAAACAGGTTCTCATCGAAAATTATTCTCTAGGAAAATCACTAACCCAGAAGCAAATCGTGCAATTGGCATCAAAGGGTGAACAGAGAGACGCCATTAATGTTGTATTGACCGCCTCTGATGTCGCCGTTGATGGGTTCTGTGTCAATCGTTGTGGAACTCATGGAGCTTCTAAGGGTGCTGTTATTGAAGGCAAAACTTACAAATTTACTTATATTTGGGTGGGTAACTCAGAAACTCTGTGCCCTGGATACTGTGCCTGGCCATTCCACCAGCCCATCTACGGACCACAGACCCCACCATTGGGTGCACCAAACAACGATGTGGGTGTTGACGGTATGGTGATCAACTTAGCTAGCTTATTAGCTGGAACTGCCACAAACCCATTTGGAAACGGATACTACCAGGGTGAAGCAGATGCGCCATTGGAAGCTGCATCTGCTTGCCCTGGTGTGTACGCAAAGGGCGCTTACCCAGGCTATGCTGGAGATTTATTGGTGGATAAAACTACAGGTGCAAGCTACAATGCACATGGTACAAATGGAAGGAAATACTTGGTTCCTGCTCTATATGATCCCGCTACATCTTCATGTTCAACTCTAGTCTAGAGAGAAGTAGTATTTACAAAATAGGATATACTACAATCAAGCATAGCTTTGTAATATATGATTTATTGATTCGTTCATTCGATAATATATGAGAAACTTACTCTTCTTTTATTTCATATCAACTTTTACTAATCGCGTATGCATTGTAACTTGCTCACAGAATATATGAAGACGTGCATTCTCTAAAGTCGTGATAATATGTTTTTCTACAATTTGAACAAAATACAAAGGCAAACAAGGAGAGTAACTCTTTATTATCATCAATAATCTTCAGACCTCTCCTAAGGCCTTAGCTTTATAACCATAATGAACAGTTTATTCTTAAATCGGAATGAAAGAAGATAGTAAAAAAAATTATCAACACCTAATACAAGTTAACTTTATAATAAGCATTATATCTCCCATATGTTAGCCTCCGTTTGATGAGTATAACTTGTGCTTCTACCGTTCATACATTTGTAAGTCATGCTTGGCTAAGGCCTATTTTCATCGAACAACATATTATTTCACGTGGTGTTGGGCGAGATATTAATAACAATTCTTACTTTGCATCATCTGTAATTTCAATATTGTTCTCACTTATGTTCCGTGTATAGGCCTTGTTCCATAATCCATCATAGTGCAAATTTTGCCTCTACAGTTTGACGACTATAGTGGGAATTCAGATCAATTAGGGAAGGGTTAGTTGAGGCTAAGCAAATTGTTAGCTCACCAATTATATGTTAGACTAATTGAGAAGCCAATAATTTAGTGGCTCTTTTTCTTGTTTCGACTAGGCAGAAGAACAATATAGATAGCTGGCATGTCTCCAAGTTTTATTTAATAAATGGATCAACACAAATTGCATAAGACAAGAGGATTGATATAACTAGAAATCAGGCATATCTAACTTGTTTTTTTTTGTTCTTTGGTAGGGCTTGGATGTCATGACCAGTTGACAACCATTATGAATATCAATAATGCTCAATGATAAACAAGCTGGGAGGAATGTTGTGTTGTATTTAAATACTAATAATAATTCTTTTACTATTCAGCATAATAATAATAAAAAAGAACCCTTACACTGAATTAACCTGGTGCTGATAGGATGTAATTTACTTTTAGAAATTAGATATGTAGTTTGTATACAAAAAGAACCAAGAGTTACAGACTTAGAATCTCACTAAAGCTCTGTGATTCTAATGGAGAAGTGGCGTGTCCTGACAATATGAAGAAGAAAAAAATACTGAAATGAACTTCAAATTGAATAAAGCTCTTTGTCCCAATTTATAAGTATCTAACGTTCAAATTTTGAAAGTTAAATGAAACATTCTTTGACCATGTTTTACAAATATTGTGACTTGAGATACTTTTTCAATAAATTTCAAATATGTAAATTTTACTCGAATCTTATAAAGATCTCATGTATGTCCAATGTCAAGGTCGAAATTAGAAAGTCTTATTCTCGATAAATGAAAATTGTCACACAAATAGAGATAGAGGGAATAGTAAGGAGCAATATTTCATGTACTCCCCAAATTATTTAACACTCGAACATGTCTTTTTTTGCAGTTGTAGTTCATCAAATACTTCCGGTTTTTTTTCATTTTCAACAGAAATTTTGATGAATTTGGAGTGGATCTGTATAAAGTGGCAGCTATGTACTCCATTATGCATTAATAGACATGGATATGACGCTCTGAGTAAAGAGGCGTAAACCAATACTAACTTGACAGAGCATGTATGAGGAGGCAACAGTTAGGTTGCAATCCGTAATAGGTTTAGATGGGGGAGGGAGATATAGCTTTTTTTTTATAGAAAAAACAAGTTGGTATATGTACATTGCTCTGTTTTGCCCAATTATAACAATTGAAATATCAATTAAACACTAATGAATGATCAATAAAGTCAATTGAAATAGTGATATGTGAATAGTTGAGCCGCGGTAGTAGTAACTGGAGAGCTACCTATAAGTTGGCAATTAAGTTTTTCCTATTCCTTATGCATGTTTTGCTAGCTCCACTTAATTAAAATGCCAACGCGTTTTTAGTTGAACTTACTATCACCTTCTTTTCTAAACACCTTCCCAATAGTAACACACCTTTTATCTCTTATATATTCGGCTTCTCTTTTCCTAAATTCTATCCAAACTAAATCACAAAACAGGCTAAAATGTCTTCTCTAGGTGTCATTTTATCACTTTTTGTATTGATTTCTTTCTTCAATGTGTGTTTTGCTTCAAGAAAGCTCACTGCTTTAGTACAAGACCCACAAATGCAGCTCTTGAAGTACCACAAGGGTGCACTTCTCTCTGGCAAAATCTCTGTTAATCTGATTTGGTATGGTAAATTCAAGCCATCCCAAAGAGCTATTGTATCTGATTTCATCAATTCTCTTTCTTCTTCAAATCCATCTAAAACCAATCCATCAGTAGCACAATGGTGGAAAACCACTGAAAAATATTACCATCTCGCTAATTCTAAAAACACCCTTTCGCTCAATTTGGGCAAACAGGTTCTCATTGAAAATTATTCCCTTGGAAAATCACTGACCCAGAAACAAATCGTGCAATTAGCATCAAAGGGTGAACAGAAAGACGCCATTAACGTTGTATTGACCGCCTCTGATGTTGCTGTTGATGGGTTCTGTGTTAATCGGTGTGGAACTCATGGGGCTTCTAAGGGTGCTGTTATTAATGGCAAATCTTATAAATTTGCTTATATCTGGGTGGGTAACTCAGAGACTCTCTGTCCTGGCTATTGCGCCTGGCCATTCCACCAGCCCATCTACGGACCACAGACCCCACCATTGGGTGCACCAAACAACGATGTGGGTGTTGACGGTATGGTGATTAACTTAGCTAGCTTATTAGCTGGAACCGCTACAAATCCATTTGGAAACGGTTACTACCAGGGCGAAGCAGATGCGCCATTAGAAGCTGCATCAGCTTGCCCTGGTGTCTACGCTAAGGGCGCTTACCCAGGCTATCCTGGAGATTTGTTAGTGGATAAAACAACAGGGGCAAGCTACAATGCACATGGTACAAATGGAAGGAAATACTTGGTTCCTGCTTTGTATGATCCTGTTACATTTACATGCTCCACTTTGATTTAAGCCTTAGAAATACTATATATAATGGAGTATAGAAACATATTTTAGTGTATGATTTGTTGATTCATTCATTTGTTTGAGATATGATAATATATACTATTAAATTACTTTGCTAGTTCTATATTCATGTTAATCTTCTTGGTTTCCTCCCCAATTGATTTAACAGTTCTTGTTTTCTAACAAAAAAGTAATGCAACTAAACATTATATAATGGTAAAAATTAAGCAGGTATCAACAGTTTATAAAAACTAATAATAAAAGGGAATGAAAAAAAGACATGATTTTGCCTAAAATCAAAATAAAGCTATTTGACTTTTCGAGACCTACTTTTGGTTTGGAAAATCAGCCGAAACAAAGGGTGTATTTGGTAGAATATTTTTCATAAAATATAAATATATATTTTTTGTGAATTTTGATAAAAAAGAAAAATAATAATTTAAAAAACATTTATATGTAATTTAGTGAAGCGAGAGGTGATAGGTGTGAAATTTTCTAAGGGTTAAGTTTGAAGAGCCTTGGATGGATGGGAAAAAATATAAATTTGTAACTATGTGTTTAGAGCGGATATAACTTTATTTAAAAAATGATTTATACGTCTCATAATCATCTAACAAATATTGCATACATACACTATTTGGAGAAACAATCGTATAATTACTAAGAACATTTTTAAAAAAATCTTAATTTTGATTTTTTTTTAATTCAAAATATATTTGTGGCTTTAAATAGTTTCGTCATCAATTTTGTAAATGACTTTAAACCGACCCAATTGAAAAAATTTCAATCCCTCTTTTGTTCAATAATAAAATGGATTCGCGTCAGATCTGCGCCAGGTCTGGAAGGATCTTTAACAATTCTCAATCGGTTAGAGTTGACTTTTACCATTCGTTTTGTGTGATTAGTAACATCAAATAATTTTGAGATTAAATTTCAGTATCAATTAATTTATTGCTAGGTTAGCACGTTCAAGATAGCTTATTTCGAGATTAATAATTAATATCAAAATAACTTATCCCATCCCTAAAGAGTAAGCAAAAAAAATGTGAGCGCTCCTTCACTATACAACTTATACAGTTGACTTTTTGGCTGCAGGGTTGCTGTGTTGGGGTGCTTGAAGCAAATTTATAAAAAAACGGTTCATTACTCTGATTGATTCTTGACTTTATGCAAGTCGCAACTCTCCAAAGGACAAGTGAGTTTGGTTGAGTGTTCATTAATAGGGTGTATCTATATATGCATCGGATGGTGAGACGAGGTGTGGCACAGTCTGATCAGCAAAAATTACAAAATCCAAAATTGACTTGCATTAAAATTAATCTAATTATATTTTCCCTCATCACAACTTACGTACTAACCAAACGATTCCTTACCATTTGTTAGATCCGATATCTATTTCTTATCATATAAGTACTATTATAATTGTTTTTGCTATTCACGAGCCTGTTTATGTTGTACATGGGATAGTATTGGTTTGTGCCAAAAAGAAAAGGACAAAGTAAAGGTGGTGTTACATTAATTGATGAAATGTAGTATTTTTTTGTGGGGACTATGAAACAGTATGGCAGACAAAACTATGGCAGAAAACCTTTCGGCGGCACATAAAACCAATGCGCGTCTTAAACATTACTTTATCAACAAGTTTCATTTGTTCTATCCAAACCTAATTAGAATTTAGACCCACAACCTTATACATGTGCCACATACTTTGTATGTTTGTAGTTTTTTTGCCCCTTTCCTCATAAATACATGAACTACTCACAAGTTAATGGTACTTGATACTAAAGTCACCATTACACCAGCCAGTTCAACTTGTTGCTACTCACCACAATGTACTGTTTTCATTATATTAACGCCTAGTGGAGCAGGTAGCTCCCACTTTAAACCTTCACCTGCTCCTGCCTCCCACTTTTTTTGTGTTTTGCTTCTCTTTATTACTTCATTTGCTTCATAAAGATTGATCTAGTTTAACTTCGAACTGAGTTAAAGAAAAGAAGACTTTTTTTATATTGTGGTTCTAATTTAAAGTTATGTCAAATGTACCAAAATATCATTTAATCTTGTGGTCTTAAACTTAAACATAACACGTGAAAAATTAAAGTTAAAGTGTTACCAAAAAAAGGAAAGGGGTCATTCTTTTTTAAATAAAATAAAAAAGAAATTGAAACATTCTTTTTTAAAGGGAGGAAGTACTAAAATACTAAAGAGTTATTTTTGTCTTTGCATAAACAAGATTCAATTGAACCATCTTAACCTAATCTAGCTCCGCCCTAAATATTTAGTGTACATATATATATGTGGAGACAAATAAGGCATGTGCATGTGACAAATCATAAGTACTAGGACGGATAGGAGAATAGTCAGTAACTTTGATTCAAATTTTATGTAAAATAAATTTCAAATCTCATAAATTTTAAATACTACAAACCAATGATAAAGAATCGCCCTAATTTCCATCTTTGTTTTCTAGTAAAAGTTGCTTCTTTTTCTGTAACTATCTTTTAAAGATAATACTCTCTCTCGCCATCTTAACTTGTCTATTATATCAAAAATAATTATTTAATATACAAAAAACAAAACTCTTTTATAATATTCAAAGAGTGATAATATAGTAATATTAATTTTGTTATTAATTATTTTGAGATGTGTAGCAAGTTAATACAGAAGAGGAGAAATATAATTAACTCTTATGAATACACAACGAACAGGCAAATAACTTAATTACATGTTGAAAATCTAAATGGGATGAGTAGGGTGTGAATTAATATTAGCATTGATTGCAATAGCGACAATCCCCCATCTCTCATCATTGTGCGCTACCTAATAGTTGGGATGAAAGGGACATATGCCAGATTTCTAGTTACTACCTCTTCCATCTCTTATGCTAGATTGTCAGTAGTACGCACTTTCTTTATCGTCAACTTTTACTTGTTCATTTTAGTATATTAAAAGAAGAAGATTTTACGTTTTAATTTTAACCTTACATAAAAATTTATTTTGAATCAGCATTTTCAAATCTAGAAAAAAGATATCAATTATTATGAGTATTATTATAAAATACTCACTTTATATATATCATTTCATATAAAAGTATGCAAAATCTAATATGGACAAATAAAAATGAATGAAAAAAAAAAGAATTATTTAAGTTTTTCAATTTTAGAGTAATTGGAACAGGGTACATGTCTATAATAATATTCTTTTGCGACTTGTCGATAGAGCCCGCTAAATCATTAGCTTCTCGATTGTTCAAAACTGATCAGTACAAAATTTTGTGATATGTCATCGTTTACGTACTCCATTGACACTAGCCTAAAACCTTGCCTACTTGTTTTTAACTTGCTTATTTGTACCCAGCTACATGATGGAAGTCCTCTCGGTCAATCGTCACTAGGAAGCTAAAGCTGACCGATACAACCCGTGTGCTTGCCTACTCGTCTTTTACCGGCCTATTTATACCCAGCTATATGGCTTATCGTCAAATTTTCAAAATTTTACGTATTAAATATCCTTATAATTTGCTTGGATTTTTTTCTTTTATGTATTTTTTTAAAAAAAAGGTCGGGGATACGGAGATTAGGGAAGAAAATTAAGTAATTAAGATAAATATTTTAATAGCCAAGCAACGAAACTAATACATTTCCTCTATAATTTTCTTAGGCGCACCTAATTCTTTAGGGACTTTACTAGTCGGCCTCAACTCCCTAAATAATGTAAAGCATTTAACTAGGAGCTGAATTTCGGCGAATTTATTTATACATCAACTAGAGTACGTCTTTTGTGATTATTATCCTATTTATCATCACATTGATTACTATCACTTTACAGTACAAAAAATAATTGAAAAAAATTTAAGAGTTCTAAAGTATGGCATTCAATCCGATGTAAATTAGAAACAATTCATAACAAATAGTTTGAATGTATATTTGTTTCTTCCCAAGTTTGGTACGTGAAGTAAAAAATAAGAACAGCAAAATTTACGTTATAATTTGGGATATTGGTTATATAGTATACTGTTGTAATTGTAAATATTCGGATATTGCATAACAGAACAATGAATGAATGAATCAATAGTTACAAAATTAGTGCACTACTTTTCTAGACCAAAGTGGTGCATGTAAATGTAACAGGATCATACAAAGCAGGAACCAAGTATTTCCTTCCATTTGTACCATGTGCATTGTAGCTTGCCCCTGTAGTTTTGTCCACCAATAGGTCTCCGGGGTAGCCTGGGTATGCGCCCTTAGCGTAGACACCAGGGCAAGCAGATGCAGCTTCCAATGGCGCATCTGCTTCGCCCTGGTAGTAACCGTTTCCAAATGGGTTTGTAGCGGTTCCAGCTAATAAGCTAGCTAAGTTGATCACCATACCGTCAACACCCACATCGTTGTTTGGTGCACCCAATGGTGGGGTCTGTGGTCCGTAGATGGGCTGGTGGAATGGCCAGGCGCAGTAGCCAGGACACAGAGTCTCTGAGTTACCAACCCAAATATAAGCAAATTTATAAGTTTTTCCCTTAATAACAGCACCCTTAGAAGCCCCATGAGTTCCACACCGATTGACACAGAACCCATCAACCGCAACATCAGAGGCGGTCAATACAACATTAATGGCGTCTTTCTGTTCACCCTTTGATGCCAATTGCACGATTTGCTTCTGGGTTAGTGATTTTCCTAGAGAATAATTCTCAATGAGAACCTGTTTGCCCAAATTAAGGGAAAGGGTGTTCTTAGAATTAGCGAGATGGTAGTATTTTTCAGTGGTTTTCCACCATTGTGCTACTGATGGATTGGTTTTAGATGGAGTTGAAGAAGAAAGGGAGTTGATGAAATCAGATACAATAGCTCTTTGGGATGGCTTGAATTTGCCATACCATATCAAATTGACAGATATTTTACCAGAAAGAAGTGCACCCTTGTGGTACTGCAACAGCTGAGTTTGTTCTACTAATGCAGTTAGCTTTCTTGAAGCAAAACACACATTGATGAAAGAAATCAATACAAAAAGTGATAAAATGAAATGGGAAGTAGACATTTTCTTTATCTCTTTAGTATTACTCTAGAAAAAACAGTATTGAAAATCTAAATTGAAAAATTGTGGTTTGGATGAACTACAAGGGAACAGAGGAGGGTTATTAATACAGAGGGAGGCATTTATGTATGTAATGAAGGTGCTGAGAAAGGTAGAAAAGTGTAATTAAACAAAAGCGCGTTTTCATTTTCATTAACTGGAGCTACTGCTAGCTGCTACGCAACACAAGAAAGATGCAATCTTTTACTTCTTGACTTATGGATTCCTACTATGGCGGGTCGCTGCTCATTATTGACTTATGATTAATTCGTGTTATCTAGTAATAAGCTATTTTATCATGTATATAATTTAATTTATTTAATTTCTATGAATAAAAAATGGTGTTATAAATAATTTCAGAATGTAATATCTTTCATTATATATATGATAAAATAATTTTATATGTTATTTTAAAATTATTATACATTATATTTCACGTTAAATGGACGGCTCATTATTCTGTTGTGGTACTCAACAAATTTCTCAACAGAAAATAAGAGAAACACAAACCAATGTAGATATGGTAGTAGCTTGTTTCAAAAGAAAGATAACTCCATCAAAACTATCACTAATAATTTTGGTAAGTTGAAAATTACAATATTGCTGCATGACAGCTAACATTTGATTCTAATAGATTTCAAATCAAATTTTGAAAATTGGTCTTCAAAATTTGAATTCAATAGTTTGAAGACTTTCACTAGTTAAACTTTTTAAAAAAATTACTAAAAAAATGCATATCCAAGAATAATTTTAAGATCCAAAAGTTACAACTTGAAATATTTAATTTTTCAAATTTCAAAATCTATTGCCAAATTTTAAAAATATTTTTATGGGATGATTAGTATCCTCATAGATATTCCTATTTAGTTCAATTAATTCAATCAAATTCACAATTTTACAATTGAAAATAAAAAATATTCACTGCTTCGCAACCTCTCTTGTCGTTAAAAGAAAATCAAAAGTATCATTAAATCACGAGATCTATATTTAAATCATTGAAAATTCATAAAATTCCCAAATCATATTATTCTCATCAAATTTGAAAACTTCCTCAAGTCCAGAGGATGTCTTTTCAGTCTATAAAAGCTCATGAAGCATAAAATTACTAGTTCAAAGAATATTTTTTTTATAAATAACTATTTTACACATAACTTATGCAATACATAAATAAATGGAAATGTGGTTATTTTTTCATAACCAATTTCTACGTTACTAATGTTTCTACTTGCCAAATGACCCTTAACTTACTCTGCGTAGACTACCAGGTTGTCACAAGGAAATATTGGAGTCAAATGGGCGGATTGGATTAAAATTGAAAATATTACAATAAGTTGAATAAAAATTGGGTTGGGTCTTAACTTGTCCAAGTTTACTTTGGATTCAAATGGGTTTGACAATGGGCTAAAAAACGGATTGAATCTTGACCCACCCAATTTGATTGGATTCATTTCAATTAATTAGCTATTGATATCTAACTTTTATAATCACAATTTAAATTTTGCTCAAGAAATTTTTATTGAAAAAGTAAGAAATGAATAGATAAATCCTAAAAGATGTTAAATAGATAATAATTCATATCTTCAATATAGGAACATATCTTAATAAACTAAAAAGTTTAAAAACGGGTTGAAATTGAATATTAAATTGGCTCAATTAAAAATTCTCATCAAATGAATTAAACTTGAATGAGTTGAAAGTGAACTCAATTCAATTTATCTTGAGTCTAAATAAAATTCTAAATAAATTGAACGAATTAACTATATTTGGGTACACCCCTATAAGGAAAGGTGACTATGTCTTTCTTTTCAAAAATCGATATTTTCTTTAATTTATCTAATCTTTAATATTTTATTTCCTCAGCATAATATTGCATATAAAATAAGAGTGGAAATAAGAAATGGGATGTAATTTAGAACTTACCTTATGGCATATGGGGTGTTATCTCCAAACACCTGGACTATCTTTATTTTTTTATTAAATTTTACGTTCAGTAAAAATAAATAATATTATATAGTATAGTCAGAGTTTATATAATTATATTTTATAATAAATTTTATTTTTGATATAGCTATTATGTATAGTTTGATATATTTATACAAAAGAATTGTTGTATAAGTAAGAGCCTGTTTGGCTCAACTTAAAAGCTGTTCAAACTGACTTAAAAGCTGGTTTTTGACTTATTTGACTGTTTGGCAATACTCAAAACAGCTTATTTTAAGTTAAAAAAAACTTATTTTAAGCCAAAAGTTAAAAGCTGGGGTAGGGGTGCTTTTTTTTTAGCTTATAAGCTGATTTAAGTTGACGACATTTTTATGTTTTTTTCCTTAATATTTTTATACAATCTCCAAATTATCTATATAACCCTAACATCTCTTTCTTCTATTTTTCCCTTTTCACGTTTGGCATAACAACTTCAGTACTTTTATCCAAACGCATAACTGCTTATTTTAAAAATAAATTTCAGCACTTTCAAAAGTACTTTTTTAAAGCTGCTTTTATTAAGCCCATCCAAACGGGCCCTAAATACTTCGAAACTATTACTAATAAGAATATTTCTTTTATAACATCTCTTTATATAAAGCGAGAAAAAAAATATTTATATTATATAATTTAAAATGTATAAAATAAAAAAATATATATTTATATTTATATATATAATTTTTCTCACTTTATACAAAAACACACAATTTATATATTAGTAATTCTATAAAGTGAGATGAGAGATTTGTATATTGTGTGGCAAGCTAAATATCTAAAAAAAGAGACAAATTACTAAAGCGTTTATTATATATTAAAATCAAATTAAAATGTGATCATAACACTTGTTTTAATTAACAATTTGCAATTTAATACGATTTTCACTTTACTTTATTTGACGGACCTAATATATTCCATTAGACTTTCCTTAGAATAATCTTCTTTTAGGCAAAATGTTGAATGACACCTGGATTACGGTTTACTAAACAAATTACTTACCAATAATCACTAATCTTAGTAAACAGTAAAATTGCTTAAAAGTAAATAAGATTCGACAATATTTGTGAAAGCAAACCGAAGCAATTTGCTCTTCAATTTTCAACCTCAAACAAATCAATGAATCAAAAATTACAGTATTCACTAAGCTAGATTAGCTTCTTCTTCTTCGTGTACAACTGGTACTACATTTCTACCATTATTTTTTTCTAGACTAGTGTTGAACAAGAAGATGTAGCAGGATCATATAAAGCAGGAACCAAGTATTTCCTTCCGTTTGTACCATGTGCATTGTAGCTTGCACCTGTTGTTTTATCCACCAATAAATCTCCAGCGTAGCCTGGGTAAGCACCCTTTGCGTACACACCAGGGCAAGCAGATGCAGCTTCCAATGGCGCATCTGCTTCGCCCTGGAAGTAACCGTTTCCAAATGGGTTTGTGGCGGTTCCAGCTAATAAGCTAGCTAAGTTAATCACCATACCGTCAACACCCACATCGTTGTTTGGTGCAACCAATGGTGGGCTTTGTGGTCCATAGATGGGTTGGTGGAATGGCCACGCACAGTAACCAGGACAAAAAGTCTCTGAGTTACCAACCCAAATATAAGCAAATTTGTAAGTTTTGCCCTTAATAACAGCACCCTTAGAAGCCCCATGAGTTCCACACCGATTGACACAGAACCCATCAACCGCAACATCAGAGGCGGTCAATACAACATTAATGGCGTCTTTCTGTTCACCCTTTGATGCCAATTGCACGATTTGCTTCTGGGTTAGTGATTTTCCTAGAGAATAATTTTCGATGAGAACCTGTTTGCCCAAATTAAGGGAAAGGGTGTTCTTAGAATTAGCGAGATGGTAGTATTTTTCGGTGGTTTTCCACCATTGTGCTACTGATGGATTGGTTTTAGATGGAGTTGAAGAAGAAAGGGAGTTGATAAAATCAGATACAATAGCTCTTTGGGATGGCTTGAATTTGCCATACCAAATCAGATTTACAGAGATTTTGCCAGAAAGAAGTGCCCCCTTGTGGTATTTCAAAAGCTGCATTTGTGGGTCTTGTACTAAAGCAGTGAGCTTTCTTGAAGCGAAGCACACATTAAAGAAGGAAATAACAAGAAAGAGTTTCAAAATGATATGAGCAGCCATTGCTGTTCTTTTTTTCTTCTATTAGAGGCTTATGAAGAGTATTAAAACAGAGTATAAAAGAGGAGTGGTGTGGAATGAGATGAGATTGTTATGAGGAATGAGGGGTATTTATATAAAAGAGTGAGATTGAGTGATTTGGGTGTGAGATTATTTAAATTATTTTAATTAAAGAAAAGCATTAAAATAAGTCATGGAGGAACTTACTAAGAAAGTGACCATTGCTAAAATCAAACGCTATACACTTTTAGGTGAGGATGGAAAAAAAATTAGCTTTAGCTAAATAGATAGGTAAATAATAATATCACAACAAATCAAAAAGATCAATACAGCTTATTTACAGCATTTGCTTTTGGTCCATAAAAGTGGTGCCTGAACCTGCAAGGACCATATGGATGGATAATAATAATTGAATAACAGCAGTGACGATAAAAAGCAAAGGGTATATTAGGGATTTACAAGGTACAGAATTTGAGACGTTGAGACTCTACTGGGTGCTTTAAACACACAAAAAAAAGAGTATTCACAGGCTGGAAAATAAGATGTATATAGTTATGGGGAAATGTGTGTGGAAATATGATGAAATGGAAAAGAGTCTAGCTGGCAAAAAGGTGTATTGAGAAATGTGACTGAGCATTCTTATTTAAAATATTACTTTCTCTATTTTTCGTTTATGTTTTATATAATATTCTCTTACTTATATTATATTAATAAAAAATAATTAATTTTTATAAGTGAAACGTATAAAATTATATTGAACAAATAAAAATGAACGGAGAAAATGTGAGCTAATAGCTAGTTTAGTGGACACAACAAAAGTCTCGTGAGATGCATATATGGCTAAACTGCAGGCAGCAGCCTAGTAAGAGCTGAAGGAGCTGTGAAATTGAATAATCCAGCTGGATCTAGCTATCACGTGACAACTGTTATTTCCTATTTTGTAAATTACTTTCTTTTATCTACTTTTTCTTTTTCTTTATCTTTCTGCTTTATGCTCTTTTTATTTTTTAAATTATTACAGTATGTATTTTCAAAATACAGATCAAGACAAATAAAATTGAAATATATTTATTCAAAAAATAGTGGCGTATTTTGAAGTGAGACTAAATGAAAAAATTAAACTTTAGAATTCTGTTATAATTACTAAAACAAGTACTAGAAATTACCATTGTACGTATGATCATTTCAATCCTATTTGAAACAGTAAATGAGATTAAAGGACCACTACAGAAATTAAATGTAAGTCAGAACTTAGAACCATTCAGCTTTTTGTGCTTGTTTGGTACTCTACCAAAGAGAACCAACAATTACTACAGTAAAAATGATTATTAGCGATATTTAATTTTTAATTATTAATAAATATGTATCTTTAGCGACAGTTATCATTCTTTGTATATGTTCCTAAATTTTTGGCAATATTGACTCTATTTATTTTGACTGTAGTGAATAATTTTGAGATAAAATATATGATTATATCAATTATTATTATTTTTAGATGTAGTAGGTCATCTCATGTATACTCTAAGAGTTGATAGAATCAAATATTTTGCTTGAATAAACTCGTTATACATAAAAGAAAATAAACATATACCCACGTTATTCTTCGAATTACAAAATGCTGTCAGATTAATTGTATAATGTTAATTGTATGTTATCAAGGAAGCCGTTCTCTAATCCCACAATAATGTAACTGGATTAGATTATTAAATTGTGCAAATATACATAAAATGGATAAACTAGCTGTTAATTTTTTGTGCAGTATCCAGAAATTTTCGCATCCAATGAACTCCAGTAATCAAGAATGCTAAACAAATCTATTTTAATTTTAAAATTTCACACTTACCAATTCTTAATTGTCCGGTACATTGCACACTGTATGTCAGATGACACTCCATCACTAAGATAGTATATCATAATTTATCTTATAAATATAATTACGCACTTGAACAAATACAGCTTGTATTAGATGAGATAAAAAAATAAATAAAACCTACTTCCTCTTCCCTGTACTATTTTAAGCGAATCTTATTTTCAGAATATTTAAAAAGTATTTATGACGAGTATTTTTTATTTTTTTGACAACTATTATAAAACGAAGGAGGCTAATGAAAATAGTCACGGATACAATAGTGTAATTTCCTTAGTAACATCGCACTACGTTTGAAGAATTTTATATATATAGTTTTAAAGCATATTATCAAAAAAAATCATGGGAAAACTAGAGACATTCTCAAAAGTATCATGTGCAGTGTTTAAAGTTCAACAAATGAGGTTCACGGGATTTTTTTTTGAAAATCTTAAATTTATAGATATAAATATTGGTTACTGTTTATATGATCAATTGGATAATGTAAGATTTGCTAACTTTCTCCCTTTCAACTTTTTCTTTTTTTCTCGCAATTGGATGAGCCGTTAATTTTGAGGAGAGTGAGATATACGAACAAATATTTCACATCACAAATATACCTTATTTATTTTTTGAAGATAAAGTGATATATGAACATGTGAATTAAATAGTTAAGGTACGTAGAAATAGGAGTTTTGCATAAATTCACGCAACAAGAACTTTTAATATGTATTTTAGGTCTAAGGCTTAATTTGATCTAATATCAGATCAGGATCTATTTCACCTAATGTTAGATTCTAAAGTGAAATTGTTCATGCACGAGATTATAAGCAGTAAGCACTGAAGATGAGGGAAGCGATAAATAATAGTAACAAAACTGATAATTTCTCCCAAAATTTGAATAATTCTCTTTTTTTTGAGCTAAAGGTGTTATTATTATTATTATTATTATTATTATTATTATTATTATATTATTATTATTATTATTATTATTATTATTATTATTATACGGTCTAGTTGCAATGCTCTAAAACCCCGGTAACCGTGACTTGGAGCTAAGAAATCAGCGTGTCTCACGGATGTTCCATTTTCTTATCTGAAAATTATAATTTCCAGCTGTGGATTGTCACTAACCTATTACTAATTAAAATCCCTATGTTTCATTATTCCTAACCATTGCTTACCTCATATTTAGCTAACTACCTTCGTATTCTAAAATTATTAAGTTGGAGTTTTTTTTTTTTAGAGTCTCGATTAAATTTAAATCATATACTGTAAGTTCATTTAGTTTGCACTTCTATAAGATCTTTTTTTTTTTTTATTTCAGACTCAAACACAAAATTTCTAATAGAGAATGAAATAATTTTATTACTGTACCACAATTTAATTTTTTAAGATTCTTTGAACATGAAAAATTAAAAGGACCCCTAAAAAAAAAAGATGGTCGAGAAACTATAGAAAACAAAAAAGTCTACAAGGAACGTACAACTTTGAAATAGAACTTAACGAATTACTTATGATATCCAGCATCATCTTAGCTGTAAATGGTCCAACAATTTAGGAACTTTGTGTTTATATGTACCTAAATTTAAAAAACTTCTGGAAAACTCTGACTATTTTTATATGGGTTGTCTAACACCTTGTTAGGTCGCATGCTCGTACAATATTGTATGGTGTTTTAAAATGTAATACTCATAAAAGTCATAATTCAAATAAATATATAGTATATATAAGCAGCGGCCAGTGTATTTGACAAAAATGGTGCTAATAAATATTATTTCATTTTATTTTAAACAACCTAAATGTCCTTAAAGTAAATTTTTAAAAATAATTTATAAATATAAAATAATTTTACACAAAAATGGACAACTTAATGATGAACAAGGTGTAACAAATTTTATTTGAGAAAATTTATTTTGGAAAATACAAAAAAAAAAAGAAAAAAGATCTGATCAAACCGTAAGTACTTATTTAAACGCAAAATTCATAATTTTAAGATATTTGATTTATGACTTTTAGTTTATTTAATTTATAAATACTCGACTTATAAGAATTTACGATGTGTTCCAAACGCGTAAATGACTATGAATTCTTTATGAGTTGATCAAATTTATAAACTTTGTTCAATAGCTTCTTAGAGAGTGTTTGATCATAATATTTTATAAGATTTTAAAAAATAATCTTTATAATATTTTTGATTTTTCAAAAACTAACTCGAACCATTTTGAAAGATATTAATTTTAAAGTCTCAAATTCTAGATTTTTAAATATTGAACTTCAAAATCTACTATTAGGTTAAACGAATTTACTGTACAACTATACATGACAGTTAAGCACATGAACCAGACCTTCTATGGTCAATCGATTTTTTTTTTTCCCCTACAGAATCTTAATTGAATTAAATACAAGAAAATGTGAGTTTGAATATTTACAGTTGATGCATGCATTGAATTATAGAGGGATCCAATGAGGGAATATCATTTACTCTGCCTTACACCTTATCTGCCAAACATTTTATCTGGTCTTTTATTGTTTTAAAAAAGTATTTAATATTGTGTAATCTGGTGATTATTACAGTACTTTTTATATATGAATTTTTACTTTATCATACTACGTATAATTTAACTTGTTGAATTTTAATTTATAAATTTGTCTTGTACTTGAAACAAAGAAAAAGAGTAATCAACGAAATACAGATGATTTTTCTTAGATGTGTTTAGTAAATGCTAATTGAGATAGAAATTTAAATAGTTAATTTATTTTTCAAGTTATTACGAGGATGGTTGGATTGACTTAAAAGTTGATTAATTTTTTTTAAATCAATTTTTTATTATAGAAGTGTTTGAAAATATAAAAATAACATAAAATAAGTCAAATATGACTTAAAATAAGTTAAGAAGTGTTTGACTGTGAAATTAGGTCTTAGACCTAACTAACTCACACCCCAAAAGCTAGCTCTAAGGATGGAGGATTGTCCAAGCCTTATAAAGAGTCCACTCATCTCATTAATTACTGATGTGGGACTTTTGTCATTCTTTAACATTGACAAAATTAAAAATAATTTTAAGTAAGTTTAAAATGACATAAAAAAATCTTCCCCTTACTTTTTATTTTTTGACTTAAAAATTATTTAAGTTTCACTCTTTTTTTTTTTTACTAAAAAGCTAAGTACTATATTATTTTTAAGTTGATCTAAATTTATAAGTCCATTTGTTTTTTAAAAAAATTTCTATCTTCATCTCTCTCTGAAGTGAACAGATAGATGTAAGGGCTCATTTTGATTGTGAACAGTTAATTTATGATTAGTTATCTGAATCTCAATATGGGATAAAAGTAATACTATAATTTTGGAATAACTAACATGTAATAAGTCATCTCGTAATGTTATTTCAACTAAGCATGAAATAAATTTAGCTAATTTTTTTTTTTAAATTAGTTATTTCTTATTTTTCGTATCAAATGCTATTAATTATTATAGTGTCCACATGAATTTTTTGATACCATGTATAAACAAAAATAGCTATGAGATAAAATTTTAGTACTATCTTAGCCTATGTTCCTTTTTCGGTTATTATTTCTCGTAGTCGTATATCTTAAACATCAAAGTTAGAGATATTTTATATTTGTTGGATCCTGAAATAATAGTGTGGATTATTACCAGTGAATAAAAATGACAAAAACACATGTGAGGCCCCTTTGAACCTTTTCCCCCTTATTTATGAGGTAGAAATACTTTTTCAAAGAAATGACTTCTTCTTAGAGAGTATACACTAATGCATATTGTTCTTAAATTTTAATACAACTAATCACACAATTGATAAGAAATAATATTAGAATAATTATTTTCAAACCAATCAACCCCTAATTGTAAGCGATGTTAGAATAGTTGTAATATAAAGAAAAAATTCCCATATTATTGGGAGAAGCCATTTTTTTGAAGTCCTTTTAAGGTCTAGTCAATTTAGCCATTTATTAGAGTAAATCTACTTTTATATATATAACATTTATTTAATTGAGTTGGACTTGGGCTTGGGGCAGGCCGAGTCAGATCTTCAATCAAGTGTATTATTTTGAATAAAATTTTTATTTTATTTTAAAATTAATATTTAAATTTTAAATGAAATAAAATTTTTGTATGTTCAAATAGAGAGTAACAAAAGTTGTCTTTTCAAAAGGAAGCAATGGTGATTATTCAAAAATTGAGTGTCTCTTTAGTAAAAAGTTATTTATATATGAAAGAACATGACTGTTATGAAAAATAATTTTTGTTCAATTAACATAAATATTATGAAAAGTCATCTATATTCGTGAAAGATTATTTTGACTATCATAAAAAATCATCTCTTAAGTTCTACAAAAATAAAGCATTCCCTAAAAGCAGTGGCGTAGCAACATGTAATTAAGGGGTGTCTACCGACGTCCCTTCGTCGAAAAATTACATTGTGTAATTAGAATTAAAATATTTTTTATGTATATCTATATTACATACTGACACTCCTTAACTTCTACACAATTTTATTTCTTTATGTTTTGACACCCCTTAAATCAAATTATAGCTCCGCCACCGCCTAAAATAATATATAAGCAATAATTTTTCACGGCGCAAAGTTTTTAATTTCTCTTCTAACAATTGATATATCCGTCCAATAAATTTCAGTAATTTATATAATAAATTGATCTTGCATTGAGCACTTCAACAGTGTCAAATTCTTGTTGCCTCTCCACTTGCAATGGCTAAATCTGTGGTCTAATCAAATGAAATTTCCTGTGTTTCCTTTTTTCCTAGCAAACATAATATCTTAGAAATATAATCCATTGCTTAGATATGTAGACTGCACGAGTGGCCTCCTTGTCCATTTTTCAAATTTCATTTCCTACGTAAGGTTTGGATATGCATGCATTTAATAACATGTTTTTCATTTGACTACGCAAAGAGGCCCTGCACGACCCTCCTTTTTAGTGTGTATATATATAATAAAATAAAAGTAGATCTAACAGATAATATGAAGCTTTAACGACAAAAATGTATTTAGTAGAGCTCGAAAAGAGTTAGATATGCAAAGACCCTAATTATATCTACCTTTACATGATAAAATATGAGGCTTTCAAGTGATATATTAAGAAATTTATCTAATTTGAGATCGCTATGTATAAATTTATTAATATTAAATATTAATTCCGCCTAATGTCCCTTTATGAGTATATATTCCCTCCCTTTCACGGAGTTTAAGAATAGGGAAAATTGTATATAATAGCTAACTAATAATCTAAAATAAATGGAGTAGCCAGAGTTTGATTTAATTGTGTATCATAACAAACGTTTGCAAAAAAAATTTAGGCGCCTCTCTCCCAAATATCTTGCTCGCAACTCTCATCCAATCTCTCGGTCGGTTCCTCACTTTTTATACAAACACAAGTATATACAAATTGTTTCTAATTGTATAAAGCAGAGAAAATTATATAAATACATATATTTTTGTTCCCCTCTCTCCCCTCTTCCAGATCTCGCTCGTCATCCTCGCCTATACACTTAAAATTATACAACAAAAATACCCCACTGCCCAGTTTCTTTTGTCTTTCTCTCTTTCTTGTTTTATACAATTTTCAAACTTATCTAATTTCCCTCTTTCTCGTTTTATACAATTCGATTCAATTGTATATTCCTTGTCAAGTCTCTTTTGTCTTTCTCTCTTTCTCATTTTATACAAATTCAAATTGTATATAATTGTTCTATACACTTATAATAATACAATTTGTTTTATACACTTCGTTTTTATATAGTTCTCTGCCCAAGTGTCTTTCTCTTTCTTGTTTTATACACTTCGTTTTATACATTATGCTTCAACTGTATATGTATAGCTAATTATACAGTTTCTATGTTTGCTATGGAGCACATTTATGCAAACTTTGCAATAGAATACAAATATGAATTTTTTATTTGCTATATGTGAAAGTTTAAAGAAGACTTCTAAATTTTGTGGTACTAAAATTAAAAATAATTTGGGTCCAAATTTACCCCTTCACTGACGGACTAAAATTAAAAATAATTAAATAATATTTTTTAATTACGTGGCACTCAACCATTGGTTGTAATTTAATTATTTAAAATAATTTTAAACTCACCCATTACCCACCCATTTTAACTAAACCCACTTGACCCAATTTAAAGAAAAACATCTAATTAAAATACCCTAAAACCTTATTCCTTCAATTTTCACAACTTCCATGGACTCCATTGTCTTCTTCTTCTTCTTCAATGGAAGTTGTGAAAAATTGAAGGAATAAGGTTTTAGGGTATTTTAATTAGATGGTTTTTTTTTTTCAAATTGGGTCAAGTGGGTTTAGTTAAAATGGGTGGGTAATGGGTGAGTTTAAAATTATTTTAAATAATTAAATTACAACCAATGGTAGAGTGCCACGTAATTAAAAAATATTATTTAATTATTTTTAATTTTGGTCCGTTAGTGAAGGGGTAAATTTGGACCCAAAGGTGAATGTGAAGGGTATTTGGGGGCCAATAGGTGGATGGAGGGTAATTTTGTACCATTTTCAATACTTCAAGGGTATTTTAGGCCCTTTTCCGATTAAAGTAAAGTCAAATATACAAAAATTACCCTTTGATCTTATGACCTAAAACATTTATTTTACAATTTTACATTTGATTCTCAAAACCCATTTTTATGGAGTAACTCATATCATATAGAATAATTCACAAAATAATCTCATAATTGCACCACAAATTCTTATTTATCTTTTATGGATATATATCATGAGAGGAAGTTCATAGAAGGGAAGATAATAGCTGACAAATTTTTATGGAGTAACTCAACTCATATGTTTGACTTAGGGTGTGTTTGGTATGAAGGAAAATGTTTTCCATGGAAAATGTTTTCCTAGAAAATGTTTTCCTGGAAAACAAGTAGATTTTGGACTTATTTTCTCATGTTTGGTTGGTGAGTAGAAAATATTTTTCGGAAATGATTTTTAGTGTTTGATTTATGAATGAAAAATATTTTTGAAGAATAATTTTTATTTTTACTAGAATACAAAATAATTTATGAAATTGAAATATTTTTAAAAATAATTTTTTTAGGGTGGTGGTGATAAGGGGTGGGGGTAGTGGTGGTGGTGGTGGGGGGGGGGGGGGCGCAGAGGGAGGAGGTAGGAATGAAAAAATAAAATTTTGAAGTTGATAGTATTTTTAAAAAATAAAATTAATTTTTTGGGGTTGGTAGGGGTGGGTAGGGGGTTGGCCGGGGGCGGGGAGAGGTAGGAGCTTAAAAATAAAAATTTGGAGTTGAAAATATTTTTAAAAAGTAAAATTAATTTTTTGGGGAGGAGGTGGTATTGGGGGCGGGGGTAGAGGGGGAGGGTGGTCAGAGATCGGTGAAAAAATAAAATTTTGAAATTGAAATATTTTTTTAAAATTTATGTTTTTCCAAAAAAAATGTAATTTAAAATTGGAGGAGAGCTTTGGAAAATGTTTTCCTTAATTTTTGAAGGGAAGTCATTTTCCTTAATTTTGAGGAAAATGAGTTGATTTGGAAAACATTTTCCAAAAAACATTTTCACCAAACACACTCTTAATGTTTCATTAACTACATCTACTACATTAGCCACATGTGTAGGTTTTGACTTCTTTACATATTAAATACTAAATTAAGAGAAGTAGATAAGATGGGACCAAGTGCTAAGCCGTATATAGCTGCTGCCCCGGCAAGTTTACAGATTTTCCCTCTAATTGGCTATTGCTTTGGGTCATATCTACAAAGTAGTTAAACCTTTTCGTCTACGAGATATTTCGACACGTATTACTTCAATTATTTCGATTTCTCTAGCATTATTAATTAAGTGAACGTGATTTTTTTTAAAGACACTTAAATTTGACGGTATTCTAACATATGTCACTTTTTTTTTATTGGTTCAATTTAAACGTCTTATTCTCTTTTTTGATTTATTTTTCTACGTTTAGTAAGTTTTTTAAATTTAATATTTTATACAATAAGTTTAAGATAGAAAACTCAAAAGTATCTCTTTAATTTAATTAATTTCAATCAAACTAAAACAATTAAACTAAGATGCAATGAGTGCAAAATTTCTATGGCTACAAAAACATACCGCCACCATTTTAAATTATATAAATTTCGATCCATAATTTAAATATAGATTATCTTATCATATTGACATAAGAATAATTACAATTTATAAAATACTGTTTTTACAGTTTTTTATCAATATCGATCTAACATTTAGTTTTAAATTAAGGAGTTAATCTAAAAAATCAAAGATTAATCTAATTGATTTTTGAGAAACAAAAAGTACCATATAAATTTAAACGGAGAAAATATTAATATATATTTTTTATTTTTGAACGATATAAAAAAATGAGAAAAAGTCCATGATTATGTTCTATAAATTTTAATTTCTAGTGAAACCACAGTGCGTGTCTAATGAGTGTTTCTGTGTGTTGGTATACTAATCAATGCTGTCTGGTTTCCTTTCCAATTGACAAACATAACGTGGATAGTAAACATATGGCTTATACGATCGTTTTATTTAATAATATTTATTTACTTTAAAAAATTAATGAATATCAAAACATGCAGTACAAATATATAGTAATTATAGGAAATCTTACTTCAACCTTTATACGTCGATCCACGAATCGAAAGTGTCAAAAATATCACTATCTAAATCAATATATACCGAGTTTTAGTAATCCCTAAAGGTAGGTGGCCTTAATTAATTATACGTGTTACATATAAATTTATTGCAAAATGCAAATTTTGGTTGTACATAAATTGAAGAATTGAAGAGAAATAGTTATGGTCGAGTAGTTTTCATGATCCTATCCAAAAATTTGACTACATGCGAGGATCTTGATTGAAATTAAATGTTGAAAAAGTATTAATAAGAACCAAACAAGTTGATTAGTTAACTTAAATATTCAACATATACATGCATGAAAATTAAAGATAATTGGATAGATAAGAGGGAGTTTGCTCAGATAATAAACATTTTCTTTATTTTCAGTTCTAAGATTTTCACGAATTTAAATTATCATGAAGAGAGCAAAATAGAAGGAAGCTCCTCGATGAGGCGACACCAGCAAACAAAATCTAGGAAGGGGTGAATGCATGTATATTAAAGAAAAGAGAGATTAAATTGACATGCTACGTACCACAAATTCAACTAAATTAATAATACCATGGAAATAATTTTAAGTAAATAAATTGAGCGTTTATTATATACTTAGCACGATGCTATATTAGCTGAACGTACATGCATGCATTGTCAATAATTATCGAAACTTGTTGTGGTATGGCCTTGCCAACGACCCATAATTCATTTAATTTATTCTCCCCACAAAATAAAGGAATGCCCATAATGCTCACATTCAGTGCATTTGCATGCCTATTTGTAACTTTTACGGTAATTAAGGGAAAAGTATTAAATATATCGGAAAATTTAGTCAGAATTTAGTTAGAAAATAATAAAATATATATGATATTTTTTTATTTTAAAATGAACTGTTTTTTTTAGTTAAAAGGTATTAAATCAAAAGATAAAAATATTTTAAAAGGTAAAATAACATTTAAAAAAAAATCATTCTGATCAAAAAGGTTTTTTCATTCGAAAAAACAAAATAAACTTATGATTTTTCGGGATTTTCAATGCTAGTTGAGCAACAAAAGTTTGCTTTAGGAATAAAAGATGTAGTAGCTAGAGTACTTAATTTACTATCGAACCTATAATTATGAAGTTTATGAATTTAATTAAAGGTATGTTAATAAAAATAGTTGGTATTTTGCATGAACAATTAGTTTTTCAAGGGATGTATCTGTCCAAAACATCACTTACATTATAATCGAGTGAGAAATACTTAATTTAACTCATTGTTTTAGTTATTGAAAGTTTTTCATTTAATATTTTTTCAAGAACTTCCTAATTCTAAATTGTCTGATATTAAGCTGGGTTAAATTTTTTACACTTTACCAGTAAAAGCTTATACTCATTTTTTATTTTTTACGTGATTGTATAGACTCTGATCACTAAAATTATACCAGAAAAATTATAACTTTAGTTTTTTGTAAAAATAATTTTTCATTAATTAAATTTTAAAAATTAATCAAATTAACTCTTATAAATCAAAATACAACCAATAAAATTAAATAGAAAATGTATATTTATCTGTCCAAGTTCATTAGTTATTTTAAGTTTCCCAAAATTAATTATATCAAGATTCAAGACGCATATCCCCGTCACCATAAGCAACTCCAAGGTCCACCGCCCCTTGGTAATCTTAATCTAAAGTCGTACATTAAGAAATCGTAGCTCTATATTACCTCTATAATTATACTCCTGTCTTAAATTATTTGTCATAATTTTTAAAAATTATAATTATCTCATATTACTCGTCATTTTTGAAGATTAAGACTTTTCATAATTAATGTTACGAAGACTACAAACTTATATCCTCAAATACTTTTCATGGTTAATGTTTTTTAAGAGGCATGTTAAAATAAAAACATTACTGATAATTTGAAACGGAGAAAGCATACGCTACATATTTTAGGTTTCTTAATTAATACAATTGTTTAATACTGCTTGTATAACGTCATGCATGCACAAGCTACATAATTTAAAAAAACAAAAGCTTCTAGGAATGATAATTAAATTAATATGTTACTTAAATCTCTATTTAAAACATTGATCTTTTTGAGATACTACTAAAGAAATTGAAAAATTTAGTCGACTTTTCTTGGGAAGAGCTTCGAACACATGCTCATTGCCCACTTGACACACTACCAATCGCTCTTTGCAACATTTGGATTACTTTATTCACCCTTCAAACGTGTCAAATAAATTAAATTGAATTGAATTTAGACGATTAAAATGAACGAATCGTTAATTTAAATCGTATTGCATCCCTATTTTGAATTATTATATACACTTGCCAAGTGAGAGCCAATTTAATTTATAATCTTTCTCCTCATAGCTACATATGAAGATTGAAACCCCTACTTTACAAACATATTCATGCATCTCATCATCTATATATACCCACATCACTTCACCCCATACCTATATCCAAATTTATAATCCAACTTTTTAAAAGAAAATAAACTTCATTTATTCTATAAACATTTCTCAAATATGGGTTTCTTTGATTATTCCAAAACCCCTTATCCACTTCTTGTTCTTATTTTTCTCAGCTTGCTCCACATTACTTATGCAACAAGAAACTTGTTTTCACTATATCAACCACCTCCAATGAGTCTTACATACCATAACGGTGATTTATTAGAAAGTGAGCTAAAAATATCGATTATTTGGTACGGAAAATTTTCACCTGTCCAAAAATCTATTATTGTTGATTTTCTTCAATCTCTAAATTCTCCTAGTAAAATTTGGTCACGTAAAACACCGACCGTTACAAAATGGTGGCAAACTATCCAAACCTACTTGACAAAAGCGGGTAAAAAAGAGACCCGTTTAGTTCTATCGAATCAATTCACGGACGAAAATTGTTCAATTGGAAAAACCCTAAAAAAATCCCAAATATCAGAATTGGCTCACTCGAAAAAAGGTGAATTAATTTTAGTCCTAACAGCCCAAGATATTGTAGTGGAAGGCTTCTGCATGGGCAATTGCGGGTATCACGGGTCGGGTCAAGGAAAAAGATCCGTTTTCATATGGGTGGGTAATTCAGCAACTCAATGTCCGGGTCAATGCGCGTGGCCGTTTCACCAACCTATTTGCGGGCCCCAAGCCGAGCCGTTGGGTGCACCAAACGGTGACGTGGGTGCGGATGGCATGGTTGTAAATATAGCGAGTCTTTTGGCTGGAGTAGTAACGAACCCGTACGGAAACGGTTACTACCAAGGCCCGGCTGAAGCCCCGTTAGAGGCGGCTTCGGCTTGCGCCGGGCTGTACGGTAAAGGGGCTTATCCGGGTTATGCGGGTGAGCTGCTTGTGGATTCGATTACGGGTGCAAGCTATAATGCACATGGTACAAACGGAAGAAAGTATCTATTGCCTGGGCTTTTTGATCCAAATAAATCAGCTTGTTCAACTATCGTCTAGTACAATTCTGTGGGAAGTTATGTAAATTATGTTTATACAGGAAGCTTTTTAACATTTACTTTTTAGAAATTGTAATTTTCATCTGGTGTGTCGTACTTAATATATATTTTGCTACCTTAGATATAATGGTATATGGTTGTTTGATTAGCTATAGAATTTATCAACAATAGAAGTCTTTTGAAACTTAGAATTATAAACGTGTCACAACACTTATGTGGAACACTTATTGATTACTAAAATTATATTTGTTTTTATTTAGAACATTATGCCTCCAACAATTTAACAAAAAAAAAAAATTAATAAGTATGAAGATGATTTCTTTATGTAATGTACATTGGTAGAAATATGATTGAGTATCTCTTAGAAATTAATATTTCAAGTTAATTATTGAACTGTACATTCGGTGTTACTTTGATTTGTTCATGAATGATTTAGTTGTTGATTGAAATTTTAATTTTTAGTTAAAAGAATGTCCATAAATTGTGATACTTTACACCAAACACCGAATCAAAGAATCGAACTTCTGAAAAAATAACACCAACACCAAACAAAAACACAAAGAAGTGAATCAAAGAATCAAATTAGTTTGATTTTGATTTAATTTTTTGATATTTATAATCACTCCTGGTATATTCATATAATATAGATACATTGCATATACATGTAAAACAGTGACCGGGATGCTTTGGGCCAGTAGCCTTGGTAAATGGACCTGAGATTAAAACTTGGGCTATATTCCCACTTCACGTTTATTAGAAATAATAAATGGGAAAATTGTATATAATAGCAAACTAATAACTTAAATTAAATGGAATAGCTAGGGTTTGATTTAATTGTGCTCCATAGCAAATATTAGCTAAAATTTTCCAGCGTCTCTCTCCCAAAAATCTCGCTCGCCACTCGATCCTTTCTCGCTCGTCTCTCTCGCTTTATACACAAAAGTGTATAATTCTGTTTCTGTTTCGTATAAAGCGAGAGAAAATTGTATATACACATGCAAAAATGTATATCTTCGTGTTGTATACTTAATTATACAATTTACAAACATTTTACTTCAAATATTGCAGAGAAAAAGGCCAACGAATTATACAATTGCGAATTATACTGTCACGACCCAAGAATGGACGTGATGGCACTTGTCTTATCCCACCAAGACAAGTCAGCCTAAAAATAAACTCATTACAATAAAATGCGGAAAATTTATTATCGACTTACATTATACCCCAAAACCTGGTTGTCACGTGTATAAGCCTCTAAAGTATTACAATTGATTCAAAAGAAAAACTCAAGTCTCAAATGAACTTGTTTCTAGAATAGAACAAGATCATAAGTATGGAGAAGAAAGTCTGCTGAGATGGAAACAGCTACTTCACAAATCTCCAAGAAGCCTCGGAAAAGAAGAGAATGACAAGTACGACAAAAATCCAGGCTCATAACCTACAAAAAAAAATTGTAGTAGCAAAGGGGTGAGTACCAAACCACACGGTACTCAGCAAGTAAACCTCTAAACACAAGCTAAGGGGATGAAATACGGGTACTCCTATCACCCCCAACTCAACCTCCACAACTACAACCTGCATTCAACCCAACCTAATAGCTCACAATTTACATAGCATGTAGCTCAACAACAACACTTAGACAAATTACATATCCTCAACAACAACACTTCAACAAATTACACATCCTCAACAGCAATACTTCGACAAATTACATACTCTCAACAACAATACTTCAACAAATTACATATCCACAATAACAAGCTCAATATTCATCAATCACAAGTTCCGCAGTAAGGCAATCAGAGATCAGCAAAACACGATATCAAGTTCACTAATGATAAGTATGTGCAATGCAATGGAATGCAATGTCAAGTATAATGATGCATGTCTGACCTAGTGATACACACCCGCTGTCTCTCAGTCCGGGACCCATGGGGGACATATCTGTCCATGCATCTGTCGCGGCGCACGACACGACCCTCGATAATAGTAACCATCGCGGCGCGCGATACGTCCCTCGAAATATAGTATCCATCGCGGCGCGCGATACGTCCCTCGAAATGGTACATCCTCTTAAGTACCCATTCTTTCTCAATGCACATAACACTTGTCACAACCAATGCCTCAGAATAATGCAGATGACAAGTTCACACAAATAATGAGGAGATGACCATTTTCATAACATTGCACAGTTCACAACCACACAAACATGAAGTTACATCAACAATGATTCAACAAGCCTTCAACCCTTTCTCAACACAACACACATAAACAATTAATCACATTGCCTTTTGTTATCCCCATTCTTTTCATCATTAGAATTATTCAATGTGGACAAGTCAACCCATCACCAATCCTGTTACTCCCAACATATACCACAAGGACATACACGCATTTCATACACTTAACAAGAGTTTAGAAATCCACTTGCCTCAATTTATCAAACAATCACTTTGGGACTTTATCCTTCCCCTTTTGTTGAACTTCCGACTCAAGGCAATCTATTCAAATAGATAATCATAATAAGATTTCGACACTAACAACACTCACATGTAAAACATAGACCCAAAACTCACTCAAAGGTATAATAAATTTCCTAAATTTTGATTCCAATCAATAGGTCAAATCTTTTACTTTCTAAGTTCAAATATAGAGTTAAGTCATAATTTCTTCAAAAACTACCATCTTAATAGTTTTGCTATAATACACTTAATTGAATTACATATAATATTGTATCGAAGCTATGCTAATTATATAAGAATAGGATTATCAAATTCATTTGAAAAGAAAAAGAATAACCAGAACATTAACTTCTTATAATTATAATATACTTTCCTTTTGTTTCAAAGTTTAAACCTTCTTCCAAACACGTACATCATTATCAACACATTTGGTTTCTGCCCAATTAACAATTACAAAATAATACTTACCGACCTAGTTATAGGATATTAATGTTTTAGTTATTAATTATGAAAACAATATTTCTTCCATGGTTATCATTAATTGTTGGTAAGGAATTATTATAATATATATATATATATATATTATATTATATATATATATATATATATATATATATATATATATATATATATATATATATATATATATCTATATATATATATATATATTATATATATATATCTATATATATATATATATCTATATAAAGGGCACTCATCATGGTCAACAAAATGAAAGGCAACCATTATTTTTTCCAAGTACATTGAAAAACGGTACTACAGATGTGCCAATTTGCATATTTATATGCAATTAAAAGTCACTCCTTTCAATTTCAAAACATGACAATTCTAATAAACTAATATATATATTGTTAGCATGCTTTGCAGTTTGCTCTTTACCTGGACGAGAATGAAGCTACGCCAGCCGCCACTCACAGGTAGATTCTGTTTTCCTTTCTATCTTCTTTTCTTCTTAATTACTTATGTTATTAAAAGTAACACTCCTTATTAACCTATATTAATATTTCAAACTTGACCCATTATTATTAAAAATAACTAAAGTACCCCCAAATTAATTAATATAGTTAAATGACTATTCAAAATTTCCACAAATGACCTTCCGAGTCATTACAATATCCACCACTAAAAACCATGTTCGTCCTCGAACATAAAGAAGAAGAACTAAGAGTATTTGATATTACCAAAAGCCTAAGTTATGACCTAATAATCAGTGTTCATCTCTCTAAGTGAGCTCATCCTTAAAATCATTCCATCCAAATCAACTACTAACAACTGAACTTTTAAACAAACTTTGTAAGATCTATAAATTAAGAGTGATTATCAAGCTACAAACTAATCCATAAACTCAATCTAAATTGAAATCTATTAGACGATAACACTACCATCATGACGAGTCTTTTCTTGCATAACCAAGATAACATTGTGAATCTATACCAGTTGCTACCAGAATGACTTTAAATCAATCACCACACACTCATAATGGACAAACCATCACAGATCTTATAAAGATTTTTCTTTTACACACAATCTTTTCACGACTTTAAGTTATAAAATCTGATCTTCAGACATCGAATACTTATCAAGGGAGAATCAAACTTATCTAACCCCAAGAACAATATCAAGTAAATAACCCACAAGCAATACAGTTCAAAATATAGATCTCTAATAATACTCTTAGACAGTTGTAACTCTTCATAGTAGGTCTAATATTAGGTTCTCATAAGCAACATTGTGCGCGTAGAGTTACTGGTATACTTTCATTATTTCACCTAACACCACATCTATCATAACTGAAATGCCCAAGGATCCTATCCTATCAAGAGGACAATAGAGGATTGGTACATCCGATCCACCACTAGAAATTCACCCATAGATGTAGAAACACACGTGAACATATGCAATGAATCATACTCCAAATCATGTCTGGAACAAAATATATGGTCACATAAGAATGTATCGAACCAAAGTCGTATAACACTAAGTAGTTCTTCCAACGTGCCAATATCATACATTTTCATTCATACGACCCTATCTCGTAAAATTTCTAGATACCAATAATCATTAATCTAATCCCGATTATAATTACTCACATACTTGTTTTATCGAACCACATATGCTCTACACAGTACTTCATTGAAGTTAATACTCTTAATACCAACAACCATCATAACTACACCAACCAATTACTTTACTCTCAAATATTCACTAGTATCAAAGTCTTCTTAGCGAACACATTGTCCCCTCTATAATTTCTAAACTACGGCTCCCATTTTTTTCATGTAAATATTCCATGACATATACAAGTCCACCTAAGGTTGATAACACAAATTTCAAATCTTATACTACCTTATTATCGAGATAAAGGTATTAAATCATACCCACAGTCAAGTCTATACAAATTTTCACGTACCATGTTTAACTATCATTTCAAATCATCACATATCTCATGCCAACTAAAACAATAATCATAGTCACTCCAATAATTCTATCTACCATAAGCTTATATCATCTACTCACCATCAAAGGCTTATGTAATGCATCATAATAACTTATATCGTCCCATCAAGTAGTTTCAATCCCTTCAAAATCCTCATTATCCAATGTAGAATTGTAGGTCCACTCAGTTAACATCCATAAGTTATCGATCATATTTTGAACAATCTAACTTTACATAACCAAATAGAATCCTTCACACGTAGTTGCTTGTCACCTGATCAAAACTCAATCCTTATCAAAGACGTTGATAACCCCTAGTAAGTCTGTACCGAATCAGTTCACATCTCATAGTAATATCTTAATTAAAAGGTTAAAATCCACATAACCTTAAATTCTGAACCAAGGGTCTATACGAAGGGTCTTACTCTTTTACCTTTCTTAAATTCTTCTCATGATGCAATTATTAAATATTTTAAATCGATAGTGTATCAGATTTTTTTTTCTCTCGCTTACTTGCTTACCTAACTTATCCTTTGAGCAACTCATTATATTTTTACATTACCCTCTAAACTAAAACATTGCATGAAACCCCCCCTTAGGTGTAGCAATCAAAAGTAACCAAATTTACTACTTAAATTATTTTTAAGTCCTTCCAAATACTTCATACTCAATGCTATCGATTATTTTTTTTTACATTACCAATTCAGACCTTGACAAAACACACTACCACAAATCTAAATTCACAATGAAAAACTTGAATTTATTCCAACCATGTAACTAAGCTCCTTTATCTATCAACATTAACTCATATCTTGAAGATTTTTATGAATTCATGTATCCTAGCTTACATTGATCGCCTCTCCATCAACCATATCATATCCTTTGCCAAAACTTCAACCCTACTCATTACCAACTTTAAACCATAAAAAAAATACATATAATCACACTCGAGTTGAACATCTATATACGCTTCTTTCTCAAGTTTTATCCAATAGTTTTTTTTATTTAAATCAATCAGTTGATCTGGTGACACTATATATTATCATAATCAGGGCAAAACAGATGAACCACATATCTCTGAATTTAATTATCCACTCTTTCTGAAATCTTTGACCCTTACAATCTGAATAATATCATTGTTCTCACCTCCTTCTAAAGGTTAAACTACATCCCACTATTTCATTCCATTCCGGCTCTAGCTCCTTTCAATTCTATTCGAGTGACATCATAATTCCTCATAAAAATTACCATACAACCATGCTACTCACAAACAGTAGTAAACCATAACTCAGACATTCGAAAGTCACCCTTATCATACAAAAGTCTTTTAACAAACAAAACTTATCATATAGTTGCAACCTAATCATCATCCATCACAAAATCTGCTTATCACTATGCCTAGCCAGCCCTTATCACTACCACAAAGTCAACCTTTTCATGACATGACATCTCAAACTCAACTATACCAATCGATTTCAACAGACTAACTTAACTTTATACACATTTTCTTACTAAAATTATCAATTGCCTTCACCCAAGTATACTCGTTGGGACTTGCTTTACATATAAGATAGTCATTCCAATAGTAATCCACTCAATTGGAGATTATGATAAAATTATTTGACCTTATTTAGAATTTCACAATACACTTCACAACCTAAATGTATTAATGTCATACGAAAGACCCATAACTAAAAATTTCCTTATAAACAATGCTTAAGTCAATCGTATATAGTAACAAGCTGGTTGGTTTCTCAAATATGAATGTGACATTGAGCCTTATTATACGAGCATGTGATGCAACTGATAACTCCTTAAGTAGTTAGTATTCATGCTTAACAATCAACATATCTATTTTTATACACCATTAGAACCACATTGTGAAAGTTTGTTACATCCACCACTAGAACACATCATACCTATCGAGAAGATGGTATCCAAATAGCCCACACATTTTTACCTATTGAATAACTTTAAAATATTATCCAATTCGCTCTATATCTAGCCCAAGCTATATGTATTCTTTCGTAGGGCAGGTCAATAACAAAAGTAACACACTCCATAACTCTAACCAAGTAAGCATGTAACGACCTGTTTAGTCGTTTTGAGCAACAGAGTCCATTTCTGGAAAAACTGGCTGGGACGACGAGGGTCACGACGGACCGTCGTGGTCACGACGGCCCGTCGAGGGAGTGTCGTCCCATGGCACTTAGAATTTTGAAATTGGGTACTGAAAATCGACTCTCTGTAAATTGTGACGGACCTGCAGGACGTGCCGTCACATCCACGACGAACATCGTGAGGTTCCGTTGCAAAACACTTCAACTTTTGAGAATTTGGTGCAAGAAAACGAGTTTCTGACCGTCAGGACGGAGGTGCAGGACGGACCGTCACAGGGGTGACGGGCCGTCGCAGACCACCTGAAATCTGGGAGGAGGCGACGGCCATCGTAACGGACCGTCGCAGGCACGACGGCCCGTCACAGGTCACGCAGTCCCAGACAGTTTAGGATTTCTCCACACGTTTTAAGGGTCGTTTTTGACTATTCTTTCCTTAATTATAAAGATTGAGGGTTGACATTTATAAGTCTAATTACTTAGGGGTTAAAAGAAGTAACCTTAAGTTAATTAGGGGGTTTTATTGTCCTCTTTACACTTAATTATATTGTAATTAGGGTAAAGGAAAGAGGGTTTGAATAAAACAAAAGAGAAAGAACAGAAAGAGAGGAGAATCGATCGAGAGGAAGAAGTAACAAAGCTTGGGGATTTCTTGTTGATTCCAATTCTTCGGTGGAGGTAGGTTATGGTTTTTATGTTACGATAATCGTAGTGAACTCTTGATAGTGTATGATATGTATTGATGATGTTGTAAACCTGTCTATGTGCTTAAATTGTATGCTTGCATGATTATGATTATGAGATTGTGATTAATTAACAAGCATGATGAAGCTATTGAATCCCAAAATCTTGAAAGAACCCTAATTCGCTTGATATATTATATAATAAGATTGATGACGCCTTAGTATGATAGAAGGCTTGATAAATTATATAATGAGAATGAGGATGCCTTAGTGTAAAAGAAGGCTTGATGAATTAGGGGATCGGGTGCCACGTTCCGGTACCAGGATAGAAGAATATGAGGATCGGAGTGTCACGTTCCGACACCAGGATAGAATATGAGGATCGGGTGCCACGTTCCGGTACCAGGATAGAATGAATATGAGGATCGGAGTGTCACGTTCCGACACCAGGATAGATATGAAATGTGATCGTGGTGCCATGTTCCGGTACCAGGATAGAATGAATATGAGGATCGGAGTGTCACGTTCCGACACCAGGATAGAATATGAGGATCGGGTGCCACGTTCCGGTACCAGGATAGAATGAATATGAGGATCGGAGTGTCACGTTCCGACACCTAGATAGAATTAGAGGAGCGGAGTGTCACGTACCGACACAAGAGGAAGAAAGATAATGAATCTTGAAAGATAATGAATATACTCAATCTAATGAACTTAATTCCCAAATGAGTATGGTATTGAGGCTTGAGTCCTCATGTGTGAACTTGACGGAAATTGTTAATGATAAAGTAATTGCTATTGCTACATGTTGAGTATTGTAGTTGATTTACATTATTATCGATATATATTGTTCCCTATTTTGAGTTAGCCGATGATATCTACTCAGTACGTGTGGTTGTACTGACCCCCTACTTTTATGTTTTCCTTTTTGTTATTTGTGTAATGCAGCAAACGTTCCGTCAACTTCGACTCAGCAGTAGATCAAGCCAGTCTTCACTCCATCGGAAATTCAGGGTGAGCTAATGCGTCTAGCTCGGACTGGATCTTCTTCTTCAAGTCTTGATGCCTTGAACTTCCGGCATGGACTAGTTTTTACTTGTTTTAGCTTTTTAGACATTCTTAGATTAGTAAATTGAGATAGATGTTCTTGTGATGATGACTTCCAGATTTTGGGGATATTAATAATAGTTTTGAGTTGTTTTATTGATGAATTGAGTGTCTCGCATTTCTTTTGTTGATATTGTATTAAAATGTTAAGGGTAAATTGGTTGGTTCGCTCACATAGGAGGGTAAATGTGGTGCCAGTCGCGTCCCCGATTTGGGTCGTGACAGACTTGGTATCAGAGCATTAGGTTCATTGGTCTCATCACACAAGAACAGGTCTAGTAGAGTCTTAAAGAACGGTAGGGGGACGCCTTTACTTTTCTTTGAGAGGCTATAAGACTTTAGGAAAATTCCATTCTTTCATTCTTTCTTTCGTGCTACTACTTGAGTCCAATTGGTATCTAGGTGATACAAATTGGTATCTGACCATCTTCATTCTATTTCGCAGATGGTTAGAACTAGAGCAACGACCGCACCAGCAGCGACAACGGAAAGACAGGAAACTACTGAGCCAGCCACTGGGGCTGTGGCTCGAGGAAGAACAACGGCAAGAGGCCGTGGGAGAGGTCGTGGGAGGACGTCCTCTAGAGGAGAGGACGAGCCCCTAGCCCATCTGATGCTAGCGGTGTGACTCCTCCACCGACTGAGGAGGTAGTTAGAGAGGGTGAGGAAGGGAAACTGAACAAGGGCAGAATGAGGAAATGCCACCCCAACCTACCCCAGAGATGATCAACCAAGTACTTGCTTATCTTAGCGGGTTGTCCGATCAGGGTCAAGCACCTCCAATGGTTTCTGCACCAACACCTCCGGTTTCAGAGATACGACATGCGGCTACTATGGCTCCCCGCATGGATGCACCATTGGGAATAGGCACATTTCCACGTCTGACTACTGGGCCTATTATGACAAACGATCAACATGAACTTTTTAGTAAGTTCTTGAAACTGAAACCTCCAGTCTTTAAGGTGCAGAATCTGAAGATGCTTATGATTTTCTGGTTGATTGTCATGAGCTACTACACAAGATGGGGATAGTAGAGAGGTTTGGTGTCGAGTTCGTGAGTTATCAGTTCCAAGATAACGCCAAAATGTGGTGGCGTTCACATGTTGAGTGTCAAAGAACGCCCGGGCACACCTATGACTTGGGAATCATTCTCTAGTTTGTTCATGGAGAAGTATATCCCAAGGACTTTGAGAGATAGGAAGAGGGATGAGTTCTTGAGTCTTGAACAGGGAAGGATGACAGTAAACGCGTATGAGGCTAAATTTCGCGCACTATCCAGATATGCCACCCAACTTTGTTTCAGTCCACAAGAACGGATCCGCCGTTTTGTGAAGGGGTTGAGGTCAGAATTGCGGATTTCAGCCTTACAGATAGCGGCAACAGCAACATCCTTCCAAGAGGTGGTAGACTTTGTGATTGAGGTGGAAGGAGTGAAACCAGATGACTTCACCACGACGTCGACATCAAAGAGGTTCCGAAGGGGAGGTGAGTATAATGGTTCTTATTCTAGAGGACAGAACTCCGGAGGTCACTCAAATCGACCAATACAGTCTTCACTACAGACTGTAGTTGGGGGTCCACCTCAGAACGGTCAACACTTCTCTGAGAGGCCGACGCGTGAACCCAGAGAATGTTATGGGTGTGGAGAGATTGGACACATTAAGAGGTACTGTCCAAACCAGAGTTACAGACCCCCAATGGCTAGAGGAAGGGGTGGTAATGGTAGAGGTCGTTATTCTGGAGGGGGGTGGTGGCCGAGGTAATGGTGGTCACCAAAACGGCAGAGGTGAAGGGCAAAACGGAGCCACTACTACACAACATGGTAGGGGCAACGGACAGACGAATAATGGGGCCCATTGTTATGCTTTCCCTGGGAGATCTGAAGCGGAGGCGTCTGATGCTGTTATCACAGGTAATCTTTTGGTTTGTGATTGCATGGCATCTGTGTTATTTGACCCTGGCTCCACGTTTTCTTATGTATCTTCATCATTTGCTAACGGTCTAAATTTACATTGTGAATTACTTGACATGCCTATTCGTGTTTCTACTCCGGTGGGTGAGTCTGTGATAGTCGAAAAAGTGTATAGGTCTTGTTTGGTGAATTTTGTGGGGAGAGCAACACTTATGTGGATTTGGTTATTTTAGAAATGGGTGACTTTGATGTAATTCTGGGTATATGACTTGGCTTTCTCCAAACTTTGCGATTTTGGATTGTAATGCTAAAACAGTGACGTTAGCCAAGCCTGGGGCAGATCAGTTAGTATGGGAGGGTGACTACACTCCCAATCCGGTGCGTATCATCTCCTTTATTCGTGCTCAGAAGATGGTTAGTAAGGGTTGTCTAGCTTTCTTGGCACATCTTAAGGATGACACTACTCAAGTACCATCGATTGAGTCAGTTTCGGTAGTCTGTGAGTTTTTGGATGTGTTCCCTGCAGATCTTCCCGGTATGCCACCAGATAGGGATATAGACTTCAGCATTGATTTGGAACCCGGTACTCGCCCCATTTCTATACCCCCGTATAGAATGGCTCCCGCGGAGTTAAGAGAATTAAAGGCTCAACTTCAAGAGTTGTTGAGCAAAGGCTTCATTAGACCAAGTGCATCTCTTGGGGTGCTCCGGTTTTGTTTGTGAAGAAGAAAGATGGGAGTTCCGAATGTGCATAGATTACCGACAGTTGAACAAGGTAACTATTAAGAACAAGTACCCCATTCCTCGCATTGATGACTTGTTCGATCAGTTACAAGGTGCTTGTGTCTTCTCTAAAATTGACTTGAGGTCCGGTTATCACCAACTGAAAAAATACGAGAAACGGATGTGCCAAAGACTGCTTTTCGAACTAGGTATGGGCATTATGAGTTTGTGGTAATGTCGTTTGGTCTTACTAATGCCCCTGCTGCCTTCATGAGCTTGATGAACGGGATTTTCAAGCCATTTTGGATCTCTTTGTGATTGTGTTTATTGATGATATACTGATATACTCCAAAAGTAAGAAAGAACATGAGGAGCATTTGAAATTGGTGTTAGAGTTGTTGAGAAAGAAAAAGCTTTATGCGAAATTCTCCAAGTGTGAGTTTTGGCTAGATTCAGTGTCCTTCTTGGGGCACGTAGTTTCTAAGGATGGATGATGGTAGGATCCATCTAAGATTGAGACGGTAAAATTGGGTAAGACCTACAAACGTGTCAGAAATAAGGAGTTTTGTGGGTTTAGCTAGCTACTACCGCCGATTCGTCAAGGGATTCTCTTCTATTGCTTCCCAATTGACGAACTTGACTAAGCAAACGTTCCATTTGTATGGTCGGATGAGTGTGAGGAGAGCTTTCAGAAACTCAAGACTTTGTTGACTACCGCGCCTATCCTCACCTTGCCGGTGGTAGAGGGCAAAAACTTCATTGTTATTGTGATGCATCCTATTCTGGGTTGGTGCAGTGCTAATGCAAGAGAAGAATGTGATTGCTTATGCTTCGAGGCAATTAAAAATGCATGAACGTAACTATCCGACCCATGATTTGGAGTTGGCCGCGGTAGTATTTGCACTAAAGCAATGGAGACACTATTTGTATGGGGTTAAGTGTGAAGTCTATACGGACCATCGTAGCCTACAGTATGTCTTCACTCAGAAGGACTTGAACTTGAGACAGAGGAGATGGATGGAACTACTAAAGGACTACGACATCACTATCTTGTATCATCCGGGGAAGGCGAATGTTGTGGCAGATGCCTTGAGTAGAAAGGCCGGAAGCATGGGAAGTCTAGCTCATTTGCAAGCTTCTAGACGCCCATTGGCTAGAGAAGTGCAGATTTTGGCTAATGACCTTATGAGGTTAGAAATAAATGAGAAGGGAGGATTGTTAGCTGTGTAGAGGCAAAATCCTCTTTCCTTGATCAGATTAAGGGGAAACAGTTTGACGATGAGAAACTAAGGCGAATTCGAGATAAAGCGTTGCAAGGAGAGGCTAAGGAAGCAATAATCGATGGGGAAGGTGTTTTGAGGATTAAGGGAAGAGTATGTGTACCCCGCATCGATGATTTGATCACCACTATTCTGACAGAGGCCATAGTTCCGGATATTCTATACATCCTGGTGCAACCAAATGTATCGCGACCTAAAGCAACACTTCTGGTGGAGTAGAATGAAGCGAGATATTGTTGAGTTTGTTGCCAAGTGTCCAAATTGTCAACAAGTAAAGTATGAACACCAGAGGCCCGGAGGAACACTTCAGAGGATGCCCATCCTGAATGGAAGTGGGAGAGAATCGCGATGGACTTCGTGGTTGGTCTTCCAAAGACATTGGGTAAGTATGACTCCATTTGGGTGATTGTTGATAGGTTAACTAAGTCCGCTCACTTCATTCCTGTCAAGGTGACCTACAATGCAGAGAAGTTAGCCAAGATCTACATCTCAGAGATCGTTCGGTTGCATGGAGTTCCACTCTCCATTATATCAGATAGAGGTACGCAGTTTACTTCTAAGTTTTGGAGAACGTTACATGCTGAATTAGGTACTAGGTTAGACCTTAGTACTGCATTTCATCCTCAGACAGATGGTCAGTCTGAGCGAACGATTCAAGTTTTGGAGGATATGCTTCGCGCCTGTGTGATAGAGTTTGGTGGCCATTGGGATAGCTTTTTACCTTTGGCAGAGTTTTCATACAATAATAGCTATCACTCCAGTATTGACATGGCTCCATTTGAAGCATTGTATGGGAGGAGGTGTGTAGATCTCCCATTGGTGGTTTGATGCCTTTGAAGTTAGACCTTGGGGGACTGATCTGTTGAGAGATTCTATGGAGAAGGTGAAAGCTATTCAAGAAAAGCTTCTGGCGGCTCAAAGTAGACAAAAGGAGTATGCAGACCGGAAGGTTAGAGACTTGGAGTTCATGGAAGGTGAACAAGTCTTGTTGAAGGTTTCGCCCATGAAGGGGTGATGCGGTTTGGAAAAAGAGGTAAGTTAAGTCCAAGGTACATTGGACCATTTGAAGTGCTTAAGAGAATAGGGGAGGTGGCTTATGAATTAGCCTTACCCCCAGGGCTGTCGGGTCCGGAGTGCATCCGGTGTTTCATGTATCTATGCTGAAGAGATACCACGGAGATGGAAACTACATTATCCGTTGGGATTCAGTTTTGTTGGATGAGAACTTGACTTATGAAGAGGAACCGGTTGCTATATTAGATAGAGAAGTTCGCAAACTGAGGTCGAGGGAGATTGCATCCATCAAAGTGCAATGGAAGAATCGACCGGTTGAAGAGGCTACTTGGGAGAAGGAGGCAGATATGCAAGAAAAATACCCACATCTGTTTACAGATTCAGGTACTCCTTTTCGCCATTGTTTTTCTTTTTGATCGTTCGGGGACGAACGATGGGTAAATTGGTATCTATTGTAACGACCTGTTTAGTCGTTTTGAGCAACAGAGTCCATTTCTGGAAAAACTGGCTGGGACGACGAGGGTCACGACGGACCGTCGTGGTCACGACGGCCGTCGAGGGAGTCCAGGGAGTGTCGTCCCATGGCACTTAGAATTTTGAAATTGGGTACTGAAAATCGACTCTCTGTAAATTGTGACGGACCTGCAGGACGTGCCGTCACATCCACGACGAACCGTCGTGAGGTTCCGTTGCAAAACACTTCAACTTTTGAGAATTTGGTGCAAGAAAACGAGTTTCTGATCGTCAGGACGGAGGTGCAGGACGGACCGTCACAGGGGTGACGGGCCGTCGCAGACCACCTGAAATCTGGGAGGAGGCGACGGCCATCGTAACGGACCGTCGCAGGCACGACGGCCCGTCACAGGTCAAACAGTCCCAGACAGTTTAGGATTCCTCCACACGTTTTAAGTGTCGTTTTTGACTATTCTTTCCTTAATTATAAAGATTGAGGGTTGACATTTATAAGTCTAATTACTTAGGGGTTAAAAGAAGTAACCTTAAGTTAATTAGGGGGTTTTATTGTCCTCTTTTACACTTAATTATATTGTAATTAGGGTAAAGGAAAGAGGGTTTGAATAAAACAAAAGAGAAAGAACAGAAAGAGAAGGAGAAATCGATCGAGAGGAGAAGTACAAAGCTTGGGAGATTTCTTGTTGATTCCAATTCTTCGGTGGAGGTTAGGTTATGGTTTTTATGTTACGATAATCGTAGTGAATCTTGATAGTGTATGATATGTATTGATGATGTTGTAAACCTGTCTATGTGCTTAAATTGTATGCTTGCATGATTATGATTATGAGATTGTGATTAATTAACAAGCATGATGAAGCTATTGAATCCCAAAATCTTGAAAGAACCCTAATCGCTTGATATTTATATAATAAGATTGATGACGCCTTAGTATGATAGAAGCTTGATAAATTATATAATGAGAATGAGGATGCCTTAGTGTAAAAAAGAAGGCTGATGAATTAGGGGATCGGGTGCCACGTTCCGGTACCAGGATAGAATGAATATGAGGATCGGAGTGTCACGTTCCGACACCAGGATAGAATATGAGGATCGGGTGCCACGTTCCGGTACCAGGATAGAATGAATATGAGGATCGGAGTGTCACGTTCCGACACCAGGATAGAATATGAGGATCGGGTGCCACGTTCCGGTACCAGGATAGAATGAATATGAGGATCGGAGTGTCACGTTCCGACACCAGGATAGAATATGAGGATCGGGTGCCATGTTCCGGTACCGATAGAATGATATGAGGATCGGAGTGTCACGTTCCGACACCAGGATAGAATTAGTAGAATTAGAGGAGCGGAGTGTCACGTACCGACACAAGAGGAAGAAAGATAATGAATCTTGAAAGATAATGAATATACTCAATCTAATGAACTTAATTCCCAAATGAGTATGGTATTGAGGCTTGAGTCCTCATGTGTGAACTTGACGGAAATTGTTAATGATAAAGTAATTGCTATTGCTACATGTTGAGTATTGTAGTTGATTTACATTATTATCGATATATATTGTTCCCTATTTTGAGTTAGCCGATGATATCTACTCAGTACGTGTGGTTGTACTGACCCCCTATTTTATGTTTTCCTTTTTGTTATTTGTGTTAATGCAGCAAACGTTCCGTCAACTTCGACTCAGCAGTAGATCAAGCCAGTCTTCACTCCATCGGAAATTCAGGGTGAGCTAATGCGTCTAGCTCGGACTGGATCTTCTTCTTCAAGTCTTGATGCCTTGAACTTCCGGCATGGACTAGTTTTTACTTGTTTTTAGCTTTTTAGACATTCTTAGATTAGTAAATTGAGATAGATGTTCTTGTGATGATGACTTCCAGATTTTGGGGATATTAATAATAGTTTTGAGTTGTTTTATTGATGAATTGAGTCTTCCGCATTTCTTTTGTTGATATTGTATTAAAATGTTAAGGGTAAATTGGTTGGTTCGCTCACATAGGAGGGTAAATGTGGGTACCAGTCGCGTCCCCGATTTGGGTCGTGACAAAGCATTAATACTATTGTTGTAAAATTCTAACCTTAATCGGCGCATCATTATTCTCATCATTTCCTAAGCAACACATTCATGTTGTGATAACTTTACTAATTGTAGTTTCCAAATTACAGTATTCATTATCTAGCCATTATCTTAATTATTTCACTTCAAATTATCGAATCATTATTGATATCTATACCACACAAGTATTATATTTATTATTATTATTATTATTATTATTATTATTTTACTATGATGACTAACCTTACTCAACCCTTTCAAATATGATCACACATTCGTTTCATAAGTATATCATTTCCACCTTAATATCAGATCTAACATCAAACCAATACACAACACGCCAGCGATTTACCAAAAGGAACTATGCACGAGTCATCACAAAATGAAAGTGAATGGATTGAAGTGATAAGAATCAAAATGAGACCAAGTACGCACGATAGATATCCAAGAAGTGATGATTTTTCGTAAAAGTCACTATAGCATCTCGAAGATAAGTACAGACGTCTCTATACCGATCCTCGAGACTCTATTTAGACTCGACTTGTACACACGTGAGACCTATGAACATGGGGCTCTGATATGTCACGACCCAAGAATGGACGTGATGACACTTGTCTTATCCCACCAAGACAAGTCAGCCTAAAAATAAACTCATTACAATAAAATGCGGAAAATTTATTATCGACTTACATTATACCCCAAAACCTGGTTGTCACGTGTATAAGCCTCTAAAGTATTACAATTGATTCAAAAGAAAAACTCAAGTCTCAAATGAACTTGTTTCTAGAATAGAACAAGATCATAAGTATGGAGAAGAAAGTCTGCTGAGATGGAAACAGCTACCTCACAAATCTCCAAGAAGCCTCGGAAAAGAAGAGAATGACAAGTACGACAAAAATCCAGGCTCATAACCTACAAAAAAAATTGTAGTAGCAAAGGGGTGAGTACCAAACCACACGGTACTCAGCAAGTAAACCTCTAAACACAAGCTAAAGGATGAAATACGGGTACTCCTATCACCCCCAACTCAACCTCCACAACTACAACCTGCATTCAACCCAACCTAATAGCTCACAATTTACATAGCATGTAGCTCAACAACAACACTTAGACAAATTACATATCCTCAACAACAACACTTCAACAAATTACACATCCTCAACAGCAATACTTCGAAATTACATACTCTCAACAACAATACTTCAACAAATTACATATCCACAATAACAAGCTCAATATTCATCAATCACAAGTTCCGCAGTAAGGCAATCAGAGATCAGCAAAACACGATATCAAGTTCACTAATGATAAGTATGTGCAATGCAATGGAATGCAATGTCAAGTATAATGATGCATGTCTGACCATAGTGATACACACCCGCTGTCTCTCAGTCCGGGACCCATGGGGGACATATCTGTCCATGCATCTGTCGCGGCGCACCACGACCCTCGATAATAGTAACCATCGCGGCGCGCGATACGTCCCTCGAAATATAGTATCCATCGCGGCGCGCGATACGTCCCTCGAAATGGTACATCCTCTTAAGTACCCATTCTTTCTCAATGCACATAACACTGTCACAACCAATGCCTCAGAATAATGCAGATGACAAGTTCACACAAATAATGAGGAGATGACCATTTTCATAACATTGCACAGTTCACAACCACACAAACATGAAGTTACATCAACAATGATTCAACAAGCCTTCAACCCTTTCTCAACACAACACACATAAACAATTAATCACATTGCCTTTTGTTATCCCCATTCTTTTCATCATTAGAATTATTCAATGTGGACAAGTCAACCCATCACCAATCCCGTTACTCCCAACATATACCACAAGGACATACACGCATTTCAACACTTTAACAAGAGTTTAGAAATCCACTTGCCTCAATTTATCAAACAATCACTTGGGACTTTATCCTTCCCCTTTTGTTGAACTTCGACTCAAGGCAATCTATTCAAATAGATAATCATAATAAGATTTCGACACTAACACACTCACATGTAAAACATAGACCCAAAACTCACTCAAAGGTATAATAAATTTCCTAAATTTTGATTCCAATCAATAGGTCAAATCTTTTACTTTCTAAGTTCAAATATAGAGAGTTAAGTCATAATTTCTTCAAAAACTACCATCTTAATAGTTTTGCTATAATATAATACACTTAATTGAATTACATATAATATTGTATCGAAGCTATGCTAATTATATAAGAATAGGATTATCAAATTCATTTGAAAAGAAAAAGAATAACCAGAACATTAACTTCTTATAATTATAATATACTTTCCTTTTGTTTCAAAGTTTAAACCTTCTTCCAAACACGTACATCATTATCAACACATTTGGTTTCTGCCCAATTAACAATTACAAAATAATACTTACGACCTAGTTATAGGATATTAATGTTTTAGTTATTAATTATGAAAACAATATTTCTCCCATGGTTATCATTAATTGTTGGTAAGGAATTATTATAAAATATATATATATATATATATATATATATATATATATATAAAGGGCACTCATCATGGTCAACAAAATGAAAGGCAACCATTATTTTTTCCAAGTACATTGAAAAACGGTACTACAGATGTGCCAATTTGCATATTTATATGCAATTAAAAGTCACTCCTTTCAATTTCAAAACATGACAATTCTAATAAACTAATATATATATTGTTAGCATGCTTTGCAGTTTGCTCTTTACCTGGACGAGAATGAAGCTACGCCAGCCGCCACTCACAGGTAGATTCTGTTTCCTTTCTATCTTCTTTTCTTCTAATTACTTATGTTATTAAAAGTAACACTCCTTATTAACCTATATTAATATTTCAAACTTGACCCATTATTATTAAAAATAACTAAAGTACGCCCAAATTAATTAATATAGTTAAATGACTATTCAAAATTTCCACAAATGACCTTCCGAGTCATTACATATACAATTGCAGTAAAATACAATTTTCTCTAGCTTTATACAACAGAAGTGTATATATTGTGTTTCTATTTTTGTATAAAGCGAGAAAAACATATATCTTCTTGCTATACACTTATAATTATGCAATATACATACATTTTAATTCGATTCAACTGTATGCAAAACAAATTATACAATTGCAGCGAAATAGGCCAGCGAATTATACAATTTAGGCCAGCGAATTATACAATTTAGGCCAGCAAATTATACAAATGTATATGTATATCAAATTATACAGTTTTATGTTTGCTATGGAGCGCAATTATGCAAAGTTTGTTATAGCATACAAATATGAATTTTTTGTTTGCTATATGTGAAAGTTGTCCATAATAAATGGCACCTATAGATTAAAGGTTAAACTACATAAATTTCATTAGTTTACGTATTAATTATTTAGATTTCTAATAATTTTAAATATTACTTTTTTAAATCATATTTTATATTTAGGATACATAAATTTGAATATGTGAGATACATATATCTGCCGAATTTTAAAATTAAAATACATATTTTATTTGTTTGAATTAATTGGTTATAACCAAATTCTTAATATAAGGCGGAAATCAAGGAGTGTATATATTTTAATTAATTTTATTGTATTATTATTTGAAATAATAAAATCCATTAATTTGATGTATCTATTTCCAATATATGATGTATCCAACAAACAAAACACTTAGATATGTATCATACAAGTAGATTCAGATGTACCATAGAAGTATCTAATATTAATTTTGTGTATTTGTTATACATGTCTAGTATTAATTTCATGTATCTATTTATATGATAAAATTAATTTCATATACATATTTATATGATAATATTAATACCATGTATTTATTTATATGATAATATTAATTTCATGTATCTATTTATAGTTTTAATTTTAATTTCATGTATCTACTATTAATTCAATGTATCAAGTATCAATTCATACATTATATTCAAAAACATGTGTCTCGGATACATAACAATATTCATACTATTTTCTGAATTATGAGCCATTAAAATGGAGCAAACAATATAAAAACCCTACAATAATTTGGCTAGAAAAAATCTAAACCACAGAATCAAATACATAATACGATTGAAAACAAATATACAATAGAAAAAACTAAAGATAATCTTACTTTGTCACTTTAACTAATGCTAATTATGTAGAGTTTGATATGAATTTAGCACATGCAAAAGGAAATAAAAATGGTTAAGAAAGAAAGGTTACATGTGAGAGTGAAAATGAGATACAATATTTTTTATGATAGAGGAATTAAACGTTTAATGAAAAAGAAGAAAAAGGGTAATGGTGGGATTTTTAAGATAACTATTCATTATCATATTTGAAGGGATTGTGTATCTGATTTAATTTTTTATAAATATGATATATATTTTTTAAAAAAAGTGGTATTATATTTAATATTTTTAAAGTAGAGAAAAAAAGTATGTATATGTGGTAATTGGGCTATACGGAAAATTGTATATAATAGCAAACTAATAATCTAAATTAAATGGAATAGCTATTGTTTGATTTAATTGTGCTCCATAGCAAACATTAGCTAAAATTTGTCAGCGTCTCTCTCCTAAAAATCTCGCTCGCCACTCTCCATTCTCGCTTGCCTCTCTCGCTTTATACATAGAAGTGTATAATTCTGTTTCTGTTTTGTATAAAGCGAGAGAAAATTGTATATACACATGCAAAAATGTATATCTTCGTGTTATACACTTAATTATACAATTTACAGACATTTTACTTCAAATATTGCAGAGAAAAAGGCCAACGAATTATATGTGAATTATACAATTGCAGTGAAATACAATTTTCTCTAGCTTTATACAACAAAAGTGTATATATTGTGTTTCTATTTTTGTATAAAGCGAGAAAAACATATATCTTCTTGCTATACACTTATAATTATGCAATATACATACATTTTAATTCGATTCAACTGTATGCAAAACAAATTATACAATTGCAGCGAAATAGGCCAGCGAATTATACAATTTAGGCCAGCGAATTATACAATTGTATATGTATAGCAAATTATACAGTTTTATGTTTGCTATGGAGCGCAATTATGCAAAGTTTGCTATAGCATACAAATATGAATTTTTTGTTTGTTATATGTGAAAGTTGCCCAATTAAGTATGGGTAGATTTTATAGTTTTTCCTAGACTAAATAGGTAAAAGTTAAAGTATAGCCCATTTTTAATTTATTGGCAAAAAAAGTATATTCTTTTATTTATTAGGCTTCAATAATCAATTTGTTTTTTCTTAAAAAGTATATTTCTGTTCCCCTTAATTTATTGTAAACACGTTTGATTGCTTCTTCTTTTTTCTTGAAAAAGTAAAATTATTGTTTTATTCTTCTTCTTTTGTCTCTCCTTTTTGTTGTCAATCATTTTATAATAGACTTTTTTTTTGTCTCCTTTATTTTCTTAATTATTTTTAATTTACTTTGTTTATGAAAATTAAATATAACAATATGTTTATTAATTGATACTTCTTATAATAATCTTTTATATACAATTTTGTTTTTGTCCAAATAATCATTGAATTTCATAATTTGTGGAATTAAAGTTTTTGCGAAAATTTATGCTATTAATACTTTTTTTTTAATTCTAAAATCTTTTTCATATGCATATTTGTTGCTTTTCTATATTTTTTTTTGTTCTCCTTAGTTTACTTTGTTTATGCAGAACAGATGTATGTTTATCCATTGATCCTCCTAAAATCTTCTTTTAATATATAATTATTTAGTGTTTTTTTTCACTTGTTTGTGAAATAAATAATTTAAACTTTTTTGGGCAAAAATTCAGATTATAGTATTTGGAATTTTTGTTTTCAATTTCATGGGTAATAAATATTCTCATAAGATCCTCCTAAAAAATTACAATGTTGATTTTGTTGAATCAAACCAATGTATACCAATAAATGTCCATCTTAATTCGAATAAATGTATACAAATTTATTAGGTGAATAAATAGATAAACACAAACCAATGTATACGTAGTGCAATTACAATATACATAACAAGAATCACATGTACAATTTATAAATAAAAATTAATTTCATAGTTATCATATTAACTTCATTCTTGTATTCATTATAGTTATGACATGTATTTATTGGTAACATTCTTATGTATACATTACAAGTTTATGTATACATGCTACAATTATTGTATACATCAATAAAATTACACGCCTATTTTTATGAATGAGTTTTTGTGTATACATATAGATTTCTTTTACGTATACATTATGTAATTGCAACTTCAATTATTGTATAATTTTTGCATACGTGTTATTATAGTTTCTAATAAAAAACATTACCTTTAATATTATTTGATTAACTATTATCTATTATTTGATAATTAATACATGTTAATTGAGCTTAATAATATTTTTTTTACCTTAAAAGTAGTCGTCGTCTTTGGATAAGTTAATTAAAGAATTAAAAAAAGTCCTTTAATTATAATCTCAATTTTGAGCTAAGTTTTTGAGCACTAATCTCAAATCACAGAAGAAAGTCGTTTTTAAACATAAAGAACTAATATAATATATTATTTTTGGGAGTAGTATTGAGCATCGATATGGGAAAAAGTTCAAACGACTATCGGTCTCTATAAATCATGTGGCCATCATGGGTAGAAAATGGTCATACATTTTAGATGAATCATTTTCACATGGGTAGAAAAAGGGTCATAGGATGCTCTGGCAGCGTGAGGTAAATTGATGTATTATTACATAGCTCTTAAGTGATGGTTGTTGGTTAGAGAAACTCCCATAGTAATAATTGCATAGTTCCTCAAGGGGTACTGCTTAGTATGAACGGGGTTATGGGACTTCATTCATACCTTGCACAAGTAGACTTTGGAAGGAGCATGCTATGTATTTTATGATATTATGATTATGATTTGACAGCATGTTTTAAATAATATTCCTTTTTCTTTATATTGCACTTTTTTTAAACTTGAAATGAGTTCAGTTAAGAATTCATAAGTTGAGAAGAGCCAAGAATAGAGTTTCTTTAAAAATCTTTTCGAGCCTATGTTGTATTTAGCATACCAACTCGCATACTCGTACATTCAATGTACTGATGTCAGTTGGTCTGCATCATCTTATGATGCGGAACATGTAACTAACATCGATATTTCAGCTAACCGTTGATCCAGTGAGCAATTCAGAGTCTGTCGGTGAGGCTTCTTGCATTTCGAAGGATCTATTTTTATTACTTTCTAGTTAGTTCATTAGGATGTTGTGGGGTTTGTCTCAACATCCATCTCAATTGTCTTAGAGACTTCATAGAGAGTCAGACATAAGTCCTTTGAATCTGTTCATTATAATTTCTTATTGTTAAGCCTTGGGTTGCAATTTCTGCCCAAGTTGAATGTTTAACCTTTGAGAATTCTTAGTTATTTTAGTGTTCACTTTAGTGAAGTTCTATTGATCTTTATTAATATGCATATTGTCTTTCGTTGAATTAAGTAAGCTAGATCAAGGGTTTGATTAGAGCCAGCAATGGTCTTCGAGTGTCAGGCCCGGTCAGGGTGTAGGCTCGAGCATGACATTACGTGTGTTAGTTCGAATGGGTAATTATAGGTATTTATATATTCAAATGAGGTAAGGACCATGAAATCGAGTTTTTCTATACCCGAAACTAACTTATAAAGTCAAAATTATAAACATTTGAAGTTTCTTTTATTTACACCAGTCTCTGGTAAAATAGTCTTAATGCTTTATTTTAAACACTAAATGATACAAAATAGGTGGTATTTGAAAGAAAGCTCATTGTCCTACAATTTCATAAGTCATGGCTCACCAAATTCATTACGTACTACAATATATGGTAGTATATATTGTTTGCCTTCAAGAGAGACACACATTGATTGCATTTAGTTTTTTGACAAAAATTTTTTGTAGGTGTTTGTGATGATTTAATAAATTATGTGTGTTAGTTTGAATGGGTAGTTATAGGTATTTATAAGCTCAAGATGAGGTATGAACCGTGAAATAAAATTTTTATATTTTCGAAACTAACATCTAAAACCAAAATTATGAATGTTTGAATTTTTTTTTTAATTTACAACTACACTAGTCTCTGATAAAATGGTCATAATGCTTTTCTTGAAACATTAAATGATATAAAATTGGTGACATTTGAAAGAAAACTCATGATCCTACAATTTTCATATGTCATATCTCACCGAATTCATTACGTACTAAAACATATGGTAGTTTACCTAAGATAGATAATCACCTAACATGAAAAATTAAAAATAGCTCCAAAAAAATATGCCATTAAAAAATAAAATAAAAATATTTAATACTAAAATACACATTTCATACTATAAATGTAAAAAAAATACAAACATTGCATTACAAATCAGAAACAAACAAACAAAATATCATTTCATATTTCATACCATATTAATATGCAATTCAGACAACTAACATCATGTTGACCAATTTTATACGATTTTTTCACCAACAATTCCTCTAATATTACACATATCTGCAAATAACAAAAAAAAATTATAAAACAAAAAAATAAATATCGTACAATCTTACAACACTTTTAATACAATGAATTTGAAATACAAAATAACACACCATAATATCAATTTGTTTTATATTTTCAGATTATAACTTTTGCTCATATTTTCAATTTTAATAAACTTATATAATGTAACATGTTATTGGTCTAAAAAATCGTATATAGCATTTTTTATTGTATATACCATTTTTGATAATAATATTTACCTACCAAAATGTGTTGTGGAACAAAAACATCACAAACTTTATTATTAACAGAGATTACAAAAAACAAATCAGAAAACTATAATAAATACCAACATGACGTATCCCATCTTCCACCATGTTTAATTAATATTGATAAGTTATTGTCCATCACAACAAATCACAATTTTTTCACAACAACAAAAAGTTGATCAGTCAAAAAAAAAAACGAGAGTATAAATTCGGCAAACACGGATGGAGAGTGAGAAACGTGATAGAGAAAAAAAAAGAGGAAAAAATCATGTTTTAATTTGATTTAAACTAATTTGAGCATTTTAAGGAAACTCAATAACCTAAATCTTTTTTCAATTTCTTAATATGTGCTAATTTGTTAATTATCCATCCACAATTCGTGCTACTTACCAATTAATACATAAACGTTTTTTCCTTTTTATTTTATTTAAAAAATAAATATTTTTAATTATTTTTAATCAATCTTTTTTTCTAATAATATATTATAACTTGAGATATTATATGTTATATACTGAAGCTCAAAATCTATTGCTATAACTTGAAAATATTACTATAAAAAATGCTATATGCAAAATTTACACTTATGTAGCTTCTATCAAAAATATATTATTTGGTTTTGATCAAGATGAAGATGAGGAGGAAGAAGCAATTTCTCAAAACTAACCAACATAAGTTGTAGTGTAATGGTGAAATTCTTTTATCATTAATAAGAGGTTACAAATTTGAGTTATGAATATAGAGAAAATCTTGTTGGGAGCATCACCCCTAAATGCTCCTTGAAATACACAAACCTGATTTATTCGAGGCTCCAATATGGTCTCCGAACACCGAATGAAGAATTAAAGAAGTTTGAAATTTGAGAATTGTTAATGTTCTTTATGTTCTTGATGAATAATTCTTAAGGAAGAATAAGAAAAAAGAGTACATTTTATTCAAAAATTTCAATTCAATGTGTTTAACTTTGTTTGGGATGTAAAAAGTGGTAAACTGGAGTTAAAAAAAGGCATAGATGAGTTTTTTCTTTAACAACAATGACATAGATAAGTCAAACTTTTAAAAGATCTACAAATGAACATTTTTTTAAAATTCAATATCATATTTGAGCCTTTTTCCAAGAATATATGTAATAACAATTAATAGTGAGATAATTAGTTTAGTTTTTACTTAATTGAATTAGAAACTAGAGGTATAATGCCTAAGACATTAATTATAGAAAATAGCAAGCTAGTGACCAAACTCCCTTGTAATTGTGGTTTTGACTTTGAATTTTTTCGTTATTGAATGTATTAGGGTTAAATTTAATACACTTTATTCATATTTACTTATTCATAATTTTCGATGACTTTGATTACAGAATCTCATCACAATTAGCATTATAATATGAAATTAATAATTTTGCAAATAGCAGATCAAAAGCTCACTACACTATCAATACTTGTGCAAAGATAAATGTTGAATGTGAATGAACTCAAGTCTAATGAAGTAAACCCTTAAATCATCTTTAACCTTTGATTTTGAATAAAATTTGGAGGTGATATAAATAAAAAACAAAACCTCAAATGGTGTCCCACTTGCACTCACATGAGTCATGACTGATGAAACCAATCACCATAATTATTTCTAATTGCAATAATAATCCTAGGTATTACATCGCTGTAATCGAGATATGCCATTATATAATATGATATAATATAATCTCATCGTTGATTTCAATTTTGTCGATTTGTACGCACATCATGGCAGGATGATAGAAAGATACTCCCTTCGTTTAAAAAAAAAAAAAAATATTTCTTTTTTAGTTTATTTCAAAGTGAATGATCTATTTATTTTTTGGTAATACTTTAACTTTAATTTTTTTCACGTGACATGTTTAAGACCACAAAATTAAAAAATATTTTGATATATTTAGCATAACTTTAATTTAGAACTACTAGATTAAAAAGTCTTTTTTTTTAAAACTCTTTTCTAAGTCAAACTAGACCATCCTTTTTGAATCGAAGGGAGTATTGTCTAACATGTCGAGGATACCCAGTATTCCTTTTGTTATATTTTAAATAAATTTTCACTTTTTACTTATCAAATTAAACACAATTTCTTTCTCTTGGTGTATTCATACATAAATTATTTATTTTAAATTATTTTTTAAATTACTTAAAAAATTATACCCTTCATTTTTATTTTTTAAGAAGGACATAAAGTCTATCATAAATAAATAAAAGTAAGCGAAAAGAGAGTAGATTTTTAAATTAAAAAATAAACAAATCACTGTATAAAAGATGTAAAAAGATACGAATCACCGTCCCCTAAATAAGTTTGAGTAGTATGTAATTAACCTATACCACATTAGCTGTTTTCGATTAATTAAAAGAATACTTTAATTTTTATGGCTTGTGTTTATATTGAATTCTTCCCTTCATTCAATTAATGGCTTTTTTTTGTATTGGATTCTTTACTTAATTCAATTGATGTTTTCTTCTGCACTTTCTGGTAAAAATCTCTTAAGTTTGTGCGGACCAAAATAACTTTATGCATGATTTTTTCCCCCTTTTTATAGTTAGTATAGTTATCATTAAATTTACATATTGAATTAGAAATTTGTCAAGAATAATTAAAAATAAATCAAGTACCTTGATCCTATGAAACATTAGTTATGTTAAATTAACTTTAAAAAACTAAAACATCAATAATTCTATTTAAGGCATTAATCAAAAAGTAATTTGTTAATATTATACTTTTGATTCTTTTCAAATTCTTTTTAAAAATAGAGTTAAATAATAATCACTATTTTAGATTAAAAATAATTAAAACCCCCATTAAAAGGGAAGATTATTCTAAATAAATAAATAAATTATTATAATAGATTCTTGGACTTTGAAATTTGAATAATACACATTTTAAACTATAAAAATAAATAAACAATACTCCCATCCCTTGCTCGAGGTCACATAAACTATGTCAAATGGAATCAATTTCAACTAATTAAATGCAATAATCTTCTGTCACTTATTGCACGTTGCATTGAAACTTGAAAGTAGCATGAGTTAACCTTTGAGTCGATTCAATTTTACTATAGTCAAATTGTTGCATTATTTAATTATTGTTGTAGATCGTTTTTATAGTAGATTATGCATTATTTTTTGGATGTGCTATATTTTTTTTTTTATGGTTAAAATAATTGCATGTAACATGGAGTTATATTAGAATCGTATCTCTCTAGATACACCTTTACATGTAGTTGTAAGATGACTTGTATACATTCTATTTTTTCGAATATCACTTGTGAAATTTTATTAAATATGTTATTATTATTATTGTTATTGTTGTATATCATTAGTGATTTTGTATTGGGCAGGTCAATCACGGGTTTTATAGAATATTAATTAATATTAATATGACAAAGCTGTAACTTACCATACTTATTATATTATTTTTATATAATTATGCTATACTATTAAATAATCACGAAGATATATATTAAATTAACGAATTTTAAATTAGTGAACTGGTTGTTCGAAGTGTGGAGTCCATCCAACCAATAAAATCAGGTAGTTTTGTGCATAAATTGTTTTAATTTACATTTTCTTAATCATAGTTTAAGATTTGATAAGAATCGATAAACACCTTCATGATGTATACATTTCAGAAGGCAACGATTACGATAATTATCATTATTTTTTCTAGAGGGTATATGACATGATAATTATTATATGATAACTCGTATATATTTTTCATTTTAGAATCTCCTTTTAAGAAAGCTTTGCGCTAGGCGACAGAGGAAAAAAGAAAGAAAACAACTCATACTACTAAAATATTAGTACTACTTTTTATATTGGAAAATGTTTAGTAGATATTTTTATGTATAATTTAATTTGTTTGTCCTATTTTATATGATACGAAATTTATTAAAATAAATTAGATTTTTGAAATTTACTATCTTAAATATAAAATATGTGATTGATGTAAATATTTGATGCGAGTAAATATTATTCATTTTTTAATCTTTTAATTTCAAACATACAATATCAAAAATTGAAATTAAAAAGTTACTTAAAAGAAAAATTAACATTCTTTGTGAGATTGACTAAAAAAAGAAGCAACTTAAATAAATTGAAACGGATAGTTCTAACCCGTGTTCATAGTCGTTAAAATTAGGAGGCTTGATATTCAGAGTAAGAATTTCTTATTGATCCGAGAAAGTTAAAGCTACTGATTCTTATTGTATCCACTGCTCAGGTTTTGGAATTCAACTTTGACAAGTTCTTTAAGTTCCAAATTTCTTGCTTCCCTTTATAATCTTTAACTTTGAAATCTCATAATTATCATCTCACTACCTCTTCTATATATATACATTCTTCAACTAGCCAAAGTCAAAACCAATCTTTTCCCTCTTTAGTTACAATTTGAGACAAACCATAAGCTTTTTTTCCCCTGGAAATATGGGTTCCACCGGAAATCATGACAAGCCTCATGCAGTTTGCATACCATACCCTGCCCAAGGCCACATTAATCCAATGTTAAAATTAGCCAAAATCCTCAATTACAAAGGCTTTCACATCACTTTTGTCAACAATGAATACAATCATAGGCGTCTACTCAAGTCTCGCGGCCCTGATTCCCTCAAAGGTTTGCCATCCTTTCGATTCGAGACCATTCCTGATGGCCTCCCACCTTGTGATGCTGATTCAACTCAAGATATTCCTGCTCTATGTGAATCCACTACCAAAACTTGTTTAGGCCCATTCAAGGAATTGCTTGCAAAGCTCAATGACACTTGCTCATCTAACGTCCCACCTGTCTCCTGCATCATTTCCGATGGTTGTATGAGCTTCACTCTAGCTGCGGCTCAAGAATTAGGCATCCCTCAAGTTTTCTTTTGGACTCCAAGTGCTTGTGGTTCTTTAGGTTACATGCATTACCATGAACTTGCTAAAAAAGGATACTTTCCACTTAAAGGTATACTCTGTTTCATTGTCCTGTTTTTATATAGGTTTGTGTTTTAACATTTGTTCTTTTTATGTTCTTGTAGATGCAAGTGACTTAACAAATGGTTATTTAGAGACAGCTTTGGATTGGATACCGGGCATGAAAGACATACGTCTGAGGGATTTACCAAGTTTTTTGAGAAGTACAAATTCAGATGATTTTATGTTTAACTTCCTCATCCAAGAAACGGATAGAAGCAAATTAGCTTCTGCTATTGTAATCAATACATTTGATCCATTAGAGAAGGAAGTTCTTGAATCACTTCAACCACTTCTTCCTCCTGTCTACGCGATTGGCCCCCTCCATTTTCTTGTAAAACACATTGAGGACAAGAATTTGGAGCACTTGGGATCCAATCTTTGGAAAGAGGATCCAAGAAGTGTAGAATGGCTTGATTCTAAGAAACCAAATTCTGTTGTTTATGTAAATTTTGGAAGCATCACTGTCATGACCGCAAACCAACTTATTGAATTCGCGTGGGGACTTGCCAATAGTCAGATGGAATTTTTGTGGATCATAAGACCTGATATTGTATCAGGGGAAGAAGCAATTCTTCCACCCGAATTTGTGGAAGAAACGAAAGAAAGAGGGATGTTGACAAGTTGGTGCCCGCAAGAACAAGTCCTAAGCCACCCTGCTATTGGAGGGTTCTTGACTCACAGTGGATGGAATTCGACCCTTGAAAGTATTGGCAATGGTGTGCCAATGATCTGCTGGCCGTTCTTCGCAGAACAACAGACTAATTGTTGGTTCAAATGCACACAATGGGGAATCGGAATGGAAATTGACAATAATGTGAAAAGGGATGAAGTTGAAAGTCTTGTGAGAGAGCTAATGGTGGGCGAGAAAGGTAAAGATATGAAGAAAAAGGCAATGGAGTGGAAGAAATTGGCTGAAGAAGCAGCTGCAAAACCAACAGGATCATCATATGTGAACATAGACAAATTGATCAATGAAATTCTTCTCAAACATTAGGTGGTTCATTTTCTATGTTGATGTCAGATCCTTTAATTCATGTTTTTCTATTTTCTGTTATATTTTGACTTGGTATTGTAATAGTAATAATATGATCCAAAAATAAATTTTAATAAAATTTTTTGATATTTCAAGAAGAAAAAACCACTTTTAATCAAAAAATTTGATATTTCAATTGTCAATACACATTTATCTATCGCTAAAATACTAAAAGAGTCTAAATTTGTGCATACAAATCTATCCTAAGAACTATAACATTGCTAGTACATATCCATAATTACTCAAAGCAAGCCTAAATTTCAGCGAACTAAACTTCATGTTTTTCATATTAATCATCATAGTAGGAGTTTAGTTTGGTTAATTACATCTTAATTAAAATTGATATCCCTTTATGAAATGAGATGGTACATACTATCTAACTTTCAACTCAGAAAACCAAATAAAGCCAAAAGACAATTCAAACATACTCTTAAATTATATTTTTGGTGTTAACTTAGTAGAGCGAAGCTAACTTTGACCATACCTTTAGATTAATTTGGTATGCCAAACTCAAATTAAGCTATACCTTTTAATTATCAATGATCAATGCAGGTCAGTAATTTTATATTATTTATAAATTATTTAAATTTTAAGAATATATAAGATTAGATTTATCCTTCTTTTTAATGGGATTTTAATTTATTTTTAAATCTCAAATAGGGATTATCTCAATTTTTACAAAAAGTTTGGGAAAAGTCAGAAAGGATAACATTGACAAATTACTCTTTTATTCACTATATATTTATCTATATTAATAATTAACAAGACTAATTAGTAACTCCCACCTGTCCTGAATGATTAGTGTTTTAGTTTTAAAAGTTGATTTAAAATAGTTGATGTTTCACAAGATCAAGGTATTTAATTTTTTTTTAAAAAAAATTATTCTTGACCCATTTCTTGTCTAATATGTAAAAAGGGAAAAAATCTTAAATGAAGTTACTTTAGTTAATATCCCTTTTAATTTTTAAAAAAAATGAGTATTAAATTACGATATTCAATGCAAATAAAAACTCATCAATTGAATGAATTGCAAACACAAGTCGTAAAAATTAAAATACTTTCTCACCCCTCGAAAATGCCTAAGGAGGTGTAGGTTAATTAGCTACTACAGGAGATGGTGATGCGTATCTTTTTTCATGTTTTAGGTAGTGATTTACTTATATTTTAATATAAAGATTTGACTTTCATTTGTTCAAGATATATAATGTATATTTTTAATGATGTCCACTAATGTATAATTTTTAATTAATTTAGACAATATCTTCCTACCATGCTGTGCATGAAAATTGACAAAATTAAAATGCACGGAAATATTATATTATATTATATAGTATTGCTAAATGGCAAGAAATTCTTTCGGCATGAATTGATAAAATATGGGTAAATGACCAAATAACTTTTTGACTTTAAATCCCTTGTTTTTTTTCCTTCAAAAAAGAAAATCAACTTTTTCTTTCTTATTTACTCTCTCTTTTACTTTATATTTTTCTCCTTTACTTTACTAATCAGTTTAATTTTATTTTGTTGATTCATTCGTTGCTTAAGATTTATTTTGTTGTTATATTTATATAATTTTAACAAGATGGATCCGAGAATAGTCAATTAAACGAAGTATTCGAATAATGTTTTGGGGTTAGATGAGAATGATAGTTTGTTGTTTCAAAATCATGAAGATTTTGATGGTGCATACGATAGGCCTGGAAAAAAAACCAAAAAATTCTCGTGACCTATAAACTATTCATTTAACTTTTAACCATTTGCGCTGTAATAACATTCATTTATAATTACGAAAGAAAATGTATTTACTCTCTTTCATATCAGTTTTTTTTATTGAATATCACTAGTAAATTTTAAATGAGATAGTATCACTAGTAATACTATTCGTTTATGTTTTATTAAATATCACTAGTAAATTTTAAATGAGTATTTATGATTGCTTTCCGATTTTTTAATTTCATGAAATTAGTATCAAAACTTATGTAATTGTTTGTCAAGAACATTGATGCTCTTCCTGTTCTATTTTCTTTTTGAAATTAGTATCAAAATTTATGTTTTTTTTTTACAAATTTCATAAGAAATCATAAATAAAATGATAGTTTTACTAATTTACATTTAATTTTTTAAAATTTATAAATTCTATTTACACTTACAAAAAGAAAAAAATGTTATAATAAATTAATAAAATGTATAATTAACTATATTTTGTAAATTAACAAATAATTTTATCTAACTATTTTTAGTAATATAAATAATTTATTGTGAGATAGAAAAATAATATTAAAATGTTAGAAATAGAATGAATATTTTATTTTTGAATTTCATATTTTCATATTTTCCATGAATGAAATTATATAAGTATGAAATTAGAGAACTTTGATACATTAATTTGAAAAGAAAAGTAAAAAAAAATAAAAAATAAAAAAAGTAAGAAAGAGAAAAAAAATGTTTAAAGAAGAGAGAGAGAAAAATTGATTTTGGTCAGATTTTTAAATGGGACCCAACAGTTTTCACGTGGTCATTTGAAGGGCAGAGGCAATGACGATCTGAGATTTCAAGAAAAAAAAAACTTTAAATCAAAAAAATTGATATTTAATTGTCAATATCGCCAAAATATTAAAAGAATTTAACTTTGTGCAAAAAAATCTATCCTAAGAACTGTAACATTGCTAGTACATATCCATAATTACTCAAAGCAAGCCTAATTTCAGTGAACTGAACTTCATTTTTTTCATGTTAATTATCATAATAGGAGTTTAATTTGGTTAATTACATCCTAATTAAAATTGATATCCCTTTATGAAATGAGATGGTACCTACTATCTAACTTTCAACTCAGAAAACCAAATAAAGCCAAAAGACAATTCAAACATATTCTTAAATTATATTTTTGGTGTTAACTTAGTGGAGGAAAGCTAACTTTGACCATACCTTTAAATTAATTTGGTATGCCAAACTCAAATTAAGCTATACCTTTTACTTATCAATGATCAATGCAGGTCGGTAATTTATTTTTAAATTATTTAAATTTTAAGAATATGTAAGAAATAATAATTTATTAGATTTATCCTTCATTTTAATGGGATTTTAATTTATTTTTAAATCTCAAATAGGGATTATCTCAATTTTTACGAAAAGTTTGGGAAAAGTCAGAAACGATAACATTGACAAATTACTCTTTTATTCACTATATATTCATCTATATTAATAATTAACAAGACTAATTAGTAACTCCCACCTGTCCTGAATGATTGGTGTTTTAATTTTTAAAAGTTGATTTAAAATAGTTGATGTTTCACAAGATCAAGGTATTTAATTTTTTTGTTAAAAAAAATTAATCTTGACCCATTTCTAGTCTAATATGTAAAAAGGGAAAAAGACTTAATTGAAGTTACTTTAATTAATATCCCTTTTAATTTTAAGAATAAGTGAATTTCTAAATTACTATATTCAATGCAAATAAAAACTCATCAATTGAATGAATTACAAACACAAGTCGTAAAAATTAAAATATTTTCTCACCCCTCGAAAATGCCTAAGCAGGAAGATGGTGATGCGTATCTTTTTTTTCATGTTTTAGTTAGTGATTTACTTATATTTTAATATAAAGATTTACTTTCTTCGTTGACTTTCATTTATTCAAGATATATAATGTATATTTTTAATAATGTCCACTAATGTATGATTTTTAATTAATTTAGAAATAATCTAAAATAAATAGTCACTCCTAACAATATAACAATAATGAGAAATTATCTATTATTTGAGATGTAAAATTTACAAGTAATAAAATGAATTTTTTAAAATATAAGGAACAAGTAAATAAAATCCACCTCTCCATCCTCGACAAGTTAGACAATATCTTCCTACCATGCTGTGCATGCAAATTGACAAAATTAAAATGCACAGAAATATTATATTATATTATATAGTATTGCTAAATGGCAAGAAATTCTTTCGGCATGAATTGACAAAATATGGGTAAATGACCAAATAACTTTTTGACTTTAAATTCCTTGTTTTTTTTTCCTTCAAAAAAGAAAATCAACTTTTTCTTTCTTATTAACTCTCTCTTTTACTTTATATTTTTTTCTTCTTTACTTTACTAATCAGTTTAATTTTATTTTGTTGATTCATTCTTTGCTCAAGATTTATTTTGTTGTTAGATTTATATAATTTTAACAAGATGGATTCGAGAATAGTCAATTAAACAAAGTATTGAATAATGTTTTGGGGTTAGATGAGAATGATAGTTTGTTGTTCTAAAATTATGAAGATTTTGATGGCGCATACGATAGGTCTGGAAAAAAAAAAACTAAAAGTTCTCGTGACCTATAAACTTAAAAAAAAAACTAAAAATTATCTAGAATTGGGGATCTAAACTTAGATTCAAACTCCTGACGTATAAACTATTCGTTTAAGTTTTAACTATTTGCGCTGTTATAACATTCATTTATAATCACGAAAGGATATGTACTCTCTTTCATATCAGTTGTTTATTGAATATCACTAGTAAATTTTAAATGAGATAGTATCATTAGTGATACTATTCGTTTAAGTTTTATTAAATATCACTAGTAAATTTTAAATGAGTATTTATGAATGCTTACCAATTTTTTAATTTCAGGAAATTAGTATCAAAACTTATGTAATTGTTTGTCAAGAACATTGATGCTCTTCCTGTTATATTTTCTTTTTGAAATTAGTATCAAAATTTATGCTATTTTTTTTACAAATTTCATAAGAAATCATAAATAAAATGATAGTTTTACTAATTTACATTTAATTTTTTAAAATTTATAAATTCTATTTACACTTACAAAAAGAAAAAAAAATGTTATAATAAAATAATAAAATATATAATTAACTATATTTTGTAATTAACAAATAATTTTATCTAATTAAATTTAGTAATATGAATACTTAATTGTGATATAGAGAAATAATATTAAAATGTTAGAAATAGAATGAATATTTTCTTTTTGGATTTCATATTTTCATATTTTCCATGAATGAAATTATATAAGTATGAAAGTAGATAACTTTGAAACATTAATTTGAAAAGAAAAGTAAAAAAAAAAAAGTAGTAAAAAAAGTAAGAAAGAGAAAAAAAAAATGTTTAAAGACGAGAGAGAGGAAAAAATTGATTTTGTTCAGTTTTTGAAATGGACCCAACAGTTTTCAAGTGAAACAATATAAATGGAGCCCATGGTTAGCCATAAGGCTGGACAACGGAACGGGATGTATAAGTACCGTTTTGGTTTGTCCGGGTTTGATTGCTTACGGGACGGAATGACATATTTCGAATCGGATACAGAACAGAATGAAACCGAAATTTGGTATTGGTTTATTTCAATTTATTTCGGTTTCGATTCGATTCCAATTAATTAATATTATTAATTAATTTAGGGGAAAATGTATAAATACCCTTTAACCTATGTCCGAAATCACAGAAACACACTTATATTATACTAAAGTCCTATTACCCCCTGAACTTATTTTATAAGTAATTTTCTACCCTTTTCGGCCTACGTGTCACTAGCTTGAAAAAAAAGTCAACCATCGTTGGGCCCACTGAACTTATTTTATAAGTAATTTCTACCATTTTTCGGCCTACGTAGCACTAGCTTGAAAAAAAAGTCAATCATCGTTGGGCCCACAAAATTATGGTAAAAAAATTAAAACTATATTTATACCGTAAATAAATTAAACTATACTCTTATTAACTAATTACATAGGAATATTTGTCATCACATGTAATTTTTCCATTCAAAGAAATTACGAAATTACCTGAATTTTGTTGCTCGTTCCATTTCGTGCAAAATCCTCTCCTGCCAAATATATTTTCCGTATATTATATTATATTATATAATATGATTTGGAATAAGTTTAATAAATAAAAAGAACTAATTTTTGTCTTTAAATCTAGGGTATAAAAACTAAAATCAAAATATTCCTAAAATAAAATAAAAATAATTTTTAAAAATTAAATTAAAAACTAGATTATTATTTTTTACCAAAAGAAATTGAAGTATCAGATTCGTGGCATATATTCTCGATTACAGCAGTGTAATATAGGATTATTATTTTAATTAAAGAAATAATTATAGTCATGACTCATGTGAGTGCAAGTGGGACATAATTTGAGTTTTCTTTTTTAATATTAACACCATTTTAGGATTTTTTTTAAAAATAAATATTTATTTTAAATTACAAAAACAAATATCATCAATTCATTTATACAGAACTACCATAGTCATTTTCAGGGATGGGCATAATATGATATATATTGATTTATTACTATATCGAAATTTTTGATATCGTAGTTTTGGTATGGTATTTGGTGTGGTAAATAGTAATACATTTTTTAAGTATTTTTTTTGTATTTAGTACGATGTTTGAAAGAATTTATTAAAATACTAAATATCATATCAACGTATAAAGTTACATAAATAACAAATATAAATTATTAAAATACTAACAAAAATGCAATCTAGTATTACTATAGACTAAATATTTAGAAGTCAAAAGTTTGACGACTCTATTTGAATTGAAATGTATTTGAATTGTAATTGATCATCAAAATAGTTATTTTTACTTTATTTTTCACATATTTTTCTATATGTGAAATGTATCAGTATGATACAATTGAGATCTTTTTAAAATGTCAAAGTTATACTACTCTATTAAATGAGTATATATTAGTTGAAGTTGAACAAATTTTGATTTTTGATTTATCATATCATAAAATACTAAAATTAAATTTTAAATATATTGAACCATACCAAATTAAGTTACTTTAAAAATCAAATACTAAAACTATGATATCGAAATTTACAAATACTATACCGTACCATATCATGCCCACCCCTACTCATCCCTCCTTCTAGGTCACATGAACCATGCTAGATTGGACCAATCAACAATCAGTTTAAATGCTAATCTTATGTGAATTATTACATGTTGCATTGGAAATTGAAAGAAACATGATTTAAGATTGGAACTATTGAATTTTACTCTGTATTTTTTTTATTTATTCTTGTATATTATTTTATTATTGTTATTACATACTATTTTATCATTGTTATTGCTTGTTTTTCAACAGACTTAACAGATAAAAATTTATGTGAAATAATCTTATGTAAATTCTAGGTTGTTGATGTTGTATATTATTAGTTAATTTTTGTCAGGGTGGTGGGACAACATTTTTCTTAGATGGTTGACAACTCCATATTTATAAGAAAAATTTATTATAATCGTCTAATAAGTAATCTTGTTTAAATAATTTTTACATTATTAAGGTAAGAAATTTAAACTCTATAATTCCTTATTTCCCCATTAATTCTAACAGATCACAAAATCTTTTTGCAGCATTTGTCTCATAAGATGTCAAGATTCAAATCAATATGCAAAAGCCTATTACCACTAAAGTACCCCTTTCTTCCTGGCCATAAGATATATATTTAAAGTTGTACGTATTTTTTACCTTTGATTTTCGGACCAATGAGTGTCCATTTAAATAAAGGAGTTTTGCGTTATTTTTTCTGCCTCCACCAATTATTGCAAAATGATAACTTATTAGATTTATATATATTATGCAATTATGATATATATTAAATAATCAAGAAGATATATTAGTAAATATTTAAACTAATGAATTTGGTTGTTCCATAATCAATACATCCCACCAAGAGAATGAAGTAGTTGTCTGCACATATTGTTTGAATAAATATTATCTTATTAATGGTTTAAGAGTTGATAAGAATCGAGAAAAACCTTAACGCATACGTTTCAGAGGGCAACGATAACGATAATTATCATTATTTTTCAAGAGGGTATATGTGTTGGGTGGTCTTGGGCCTTCTCAACCCAAAAGCTAGCTCTAAGGTTGAGGCTTTCCCTCACACTTATAAATTGACCACCAGCCCCTTCCACTTCCGATGTGGGATAACCCAACAATATTATCCGTTAACCGTATTATATATTTTCTTTCATTTGAGAATCTCATTTTACAGTAGGTGGTGGGTGAGAATAATGACGAATAAAATGTAAAGAATATATTGATAGAATTTGTGAGAAAGAATATCATTTTGCAGTAGGTGGTGGGTGAGAATAATGTCGAATAAAATGTAAAGAATATATTGATAGAATTTGTGAGAAAAGAAAATATAATAATTTCTTCATTTTATTCGTTTGATATGACTTATTATAGCGTTGAGAATATCATTAACTAATAAAAATATACTCTCTCTAATAATTTAAGTTTTTATATGAGATGGTCATATACTTAAACAAAATAAAATAAATTTTTAAATTTTGTAATCTTAAATCAGAGGAAACAAATGAAAAAAGCTGGTTTAATTTTTCATTAATTGGCAGTGAAAAAATTTAAAGCTTGTGCTTCTAATTGTGTAGGTGTTGGAACTGAATTTTCACTGTTCTACCCTTTCCAAAATTTCTTGTTTCCTTTTTTAATCTTTAACTCTGTTCTCACAATTATCATCTTCTATAAATAGATAGATAGCTGCACAAGTCAGATCAATCTTTTTCCCCTTTTGAGACAGACAATAAGATATTTTTCTTTTTTAGAAATATGGGTTCCATCGGAAATCATAACAAGCCTCATGCAGTTTGCATACCATACCCTGCCCAAGGCCATATTAATCCAATGTTAAAATTAGCCAAAATCCTCAATTACAAAGGCTTTCATATCACTTTTGTCAACAATGAATACAATCATAGGCGTCTACTTAAGTCTCGCGGCCCTGATTCACTCAAAGGCTTGCCATCCTTTCAATTCGAGACCATTCCTGATGGCCTCCCACCTTGTGATGCTGATTCAACTCAAGATATTCCTGCTCTATGTGAATCCACTACAAAAACTTGTTTAGGCCCATTCAAGGAATTGCTTGCAAAGCTCAATGACACTTGTTCATCTAACGTCCCACCTGTCTCGTGCATCATTTCCGATGGTTGTATGAGCTTCACTCTAGCTGCTGCTCAAGAATTAGGCATCCCTCAAGTTTTCTTTTGGACTCCAAGTGCTTGTGGTTTATTAGGTTACATGCATTACCATGAACTTGTTAAAAAGGGATACTTTCCACTTAAAGGTATACTCTGTTTCATTTGTCCTGTTTTTATATATGTTTGTTTTTTAACATTTGTTCTTGGGGAAATTGTAGATGTAACTGACTTAACGAATGGGTATTTGGAGACGGCTTTGGATTGGATACCAGGCATGAAAGGAATACGCCTGAGGGATTTACCAAGTTTTTTGAGAAGTACAAATTCAGATGATTTTATGTTTAACTTCCTCATCCAAGAAACAAACAGAAGCAAATCGGTTTCAGCTATTGTAGTTAACACATTTGATCCATTAGAGAAGGAAGTTCTTGAATCACTTCAAACACTTCTTCCTCCTGTCTACGCGATTGGCCCCCTCCATTTTCTTGTAAAACACATTGAGGACAAGAATTTGGAGCACTTGGGATCCAATCTTTGGAAAGAGGATCCAAGAAGTGTAGAATGGCTTGATTCTAAGAAACCAAATTCTGTTGTTTATGTAAATTTTGGAAGCATCACTGTCATGACCGCAAACCAACTTATTGAATTCGCGTGGGGACTTGCCAATAGTCAGATGGAATTTTTGTGGATCATAAGACCTGATATTGTATCAGGGGAAGAAGCAATTCTTCCACCTGAATTTGTGGAAGAAACTAAAGAAAGAGGGATGTTGACAAGTTGGTGCCCGCAAGAACAAGTCCTTAGCCACCCCGCTATTGGAGGGTTCTTGACTCACAGTGGATGGAATTCGACCCTTGAAAGTATTGGCAATGGTGTGCCAATGATCTGCTGGCCATTCTTCGCGGAACAACAGACTAATTGTTGGTTCAAATGCACACAATGGGGAATCGGGATGGAAATTGACAATAATGTGAAAAGGGATGAAGTTGAAAGTCTTGTGAGAGAGCTAATGGTCGGCGAGAAAGGTAAAGATATGAAGAAAAAGGCAATGGAATGGAAGAAATTGGCTGAAGAAGCAGCTGCAAAACCAACAGGATCATCTTATGTGAACATAGACAAATTGATCAATGAAATTCTTCTCAAACATTAGGTGGTTGGTTTTCATTATTTCCTGTGTTGGCATCATCCTGTAATTCTTGTTTCCCTTTTGTTTTTTGTTATGTTGTAACTTGGTGTTGTAATAATGATAAAAGCAAAACAACTGTTGTTATATGCTACTACATCAAAATCTTTTGGTCCCTTGCAAATTTTCCTGCTTGTCCTGCATTTGAATTACTCAAATATTAGAGAAATTTAGTCCAAAAAAATACATACATCAAGAAGAGTAGGAGAAAGCGTTTCCATTGGAATAATCTGTGCCAATATTTAAAGGGAAAATTTCCTTGACATGTAAGAGCAAGATTCATCTAAACCTCATCCCTACGGAACACTGCAAGCAGCGCGGGAGGTTCATAATGAATCATAAAATACAGCTTTATGAAGACAGATCGATACATACACGCGAGATCTGTTTGCCATTGATTTCCTTCTCTTCTCGGACCTAATTTGGCAATAATTTAACTGAAGTGTATAAACTATTTGTTGTGGGTATTTTCATGTAATACAAGTCTCATACAGGGAAACACAAGTGTTTTTGTGATTTCTAGTGATGAGACAACTCATAAAAACAGGCTTAAGTGGGGTTCAAACCCTGGTCTAGAGGTGGTATCTCTAGCTTCTACCAATTGCACAAGGGCATTTCTATTTTTTTTTATAGGTGCATTGTTAATTATCTCTTAGTTTCTACCAATTTTTTAAAATAGAATATATACATATGATTTAATCGGAAATTGCGGGTGCACGTGCACCCCACCATATAGTGTGGATCCGCTCCTGTTTCTAGTGATGATTCATAAGATATAAGTGCCATACATTGAAATAAATCTTAGGATCGAAAACAATTAGCCAACAAAGTGAACATCGAAAGACCACAAGGAAAAGGATAGACGAGAAATATATCAAAAGACACAAGATTTAACGTGGTTCAGTCAATCGACCTACGTTCACAAAGGAGATAGACAATTCACTATATAAATATGAGAGTACAAAATATAGAGAGAAATAATCCCAACCAATTCACTCGGAATAAAATGAGGTTCACACAAGTGATAACGTATCACATATGTCCCACAAGTTCTCTGCACAACCAGAACTCTCAAAATTCATAGGACTACATTGTGAATGTTAATTAAGTTAGAAGGATAAACATCTATTTTATAGAGTCATAAATCTTTTCCTACAAGAAAATGACTAGTCAATCCTAAATTTTTTCCTGAAGTGTATGTGTGACATTTAAGGGTGAAGACGGTAAATTAACGTGTATGTATGTTTAATTTTGAAAATTGTATATAATAACAAACTAATAACCTAAAATAAATGGAGTAGCTAGGGTTTGATTTAATTGTGCTCCATAGCAAACGTTTGCAAAAAATTGTCAGGCGTCTCTCTCCCAAATATCTCGCTCGCCACTCTCCTCCAATCTCTCGCTCGCTTTCTCACTTTTTATACAAACACAAGTGTATAAAATTGTTTATAGTTGTATAAAGCAAAGAAAATTGTATAAATACATATATTTTTGTTCCCCTCTCTCCCCTCTTTCAGATCTCGCTCGCCACTCTTTCAAATCTCGCTCACCACCCTCCCCTTTCTCACTTATATAAACAGAAGCGAATTGTATAAATTGCGTTTCTGTTTGTATAAAGTGTGAGAAAATTGTATATACACACGCAAGTACATATATTTTCGTCCTATACACTTATAATTATACAATAAAAATACTCCTATGCCTAGTTTCTTTTGTCTTTCTCTCTTTCTCGTTGTATACAATTTTCAAATAGTATCCAATTTCTCTCTTTCTCGTTTTATACAATTCGTTTCAATTGTATATTTCTTGTCAAGTCTCTTTTGTCTTTCTCTCTTTCTCATTTTATACAAATTCAAATTGTATATAATCGTTCTATACACTTATAATAATACAATTTGTTTTATACACTTGGTTTTTATACAGTTCTCTGTCCAAGTGCCTTTCTCTTTCTTGTTTTATACACTTCGTTTTATACAATTTGCTTCAACTGTATGTATAGCGAATTATACAGTTTCTATGTTTGCTATGGAGCGCAATTATGGAAACTTTGCTATAGCATACAAATATGAATTTTTTATTTGCTATATGTGAAAGTTGCCTTTTAATTTTTTAGAGGTTGAAATTTATATGATACTTATTTGCAACTTTTTCTTTTAAAGATTTTTGTTATTTTGAAATAGATCTACTTTATTGTTGTGTTTGTTTTATTTTACGTAGATGAATTTGAGTAATAGGATCAAATCTCTTATTTTTCTTTTATATGAAAAATAATTCGGCACCGATCAAAATATATCTTTCAACCTTCATTGAGTAAAATTAGGACTTATATCATCTTTTCTCATGAACTTTATTTTGACTAGTTGATATTGTGATTCTTTTTGTAAGATGAAAAAGTAGCGGGAAAGAGAGAAATAACTGAAAAATGGGTTAACTATTTATTTCCATGAATGCATTGGTTTCATTAATATAAAACTAAACTATTTGAATAAAATTGGGCAAAGAGTTAAGAGACTATTTCATATCTACTCCCATAGGTAAGGTACCATTTACTGTATAACATTTTTCTGCTATTCATGCTTCATTTTGTTAATTTACAAGTTCATCTCACTCACATTCTAAGAAACCAAATTCTGTTGATTATGTAAATTTTGGAAGCATCACTGTCATGACCGCAAACCAACTTATTGAATTCGCGTGGGGACTTCAAGAAACTAAAGAAAGAGGGATGTTAACAAGTTGGTGCCCGCAAGAACAAGTCCTTAGCCACCCTGCTGTTGGAGGGTTCTTGATATGAACATATTCAATATCGCACATACAGATGTATAGATAGATAGAGTAATCTATTTTTAAATAAATATACATATATAAAATATACAAAATATTGTATTTCTTTTTATACCCAATAATTATTAAATTAAACTAAACGAACACTATTTTATGAATTACTAAAATACATCAAAGTCATACAATGTATTAATATCACACATACAAAGGTGAACTAGTTTTGGATTCTGTCCCTATTATTACAATTTTTTTTTCTACTATACCTATATAGTGATTTTAGAGAAACCAATATTATGCTCGGAATGATTTTAAGAGAAGATTGACTACATAATGTCAATATTCATAGATTTTTTTTTGCTAAAACATGTTTTGGGTCAAATTGATTCCTTTTTTACGTAGGACTAGTACTTATATATATACATGGGTGTACATAAACTGATTTGGTTCGCTTTATTTTTTCTAAATCAAAATCAAATCAAATCAACTGTGTCGATATGGTCAGTTTTGGTTATATTGAATGTTTTCAAATTTTTGGTCACATAAATGCTATTTCAATCTTATATTGTTAGAGTTATAGATCATAGATTGAAGTTTTGATAAATCAATGTAGGTCTAGTAATAATTGACAAACATATAGTATATTGAACACATAATAGTTATATTCTTAATAATAACAATAACTTTTCAATGATGTTTTAATTAACAAACGCATATTTTGCCCGTCTTTTAACTCTCAAAGGTCATATTTACATAATTTTAAAATAAGGACAAATCCAAATGATAACCTAGTTTTTAATTATTATTATTATTATTATTATTATTTTTTGCTAATTCGTCAAACTAAACTAGATGTAGTGCTAACCGTAATGGTTGGCCGTGCCATCAGCCATGTTAATGGATTGGTACGTGAGTCCGTCATGAACTGTCAATAATATATTTGTTAGAGTCACAAATAACTTTTATATATGTTCGTATATTTCACTTTTAATATTTTAATAAATTCTTTTTTTTCGCTATTAGATACTTCAATCTTAATAAATATGTTTTTATTTAATATTTTTCTGATAATCAGTCAAAAATAAAAATGTGTATACTACACACGTGCATAATGTGACATTATAATGCATTAAATTAAAATAATTCCACACCCTCACTCAAACCCAATTTTTCTTCTTCTCCATCATGTGATGTTTGTTGGAATTGGCTAAATAACGAATTAATAAAACGTATTAGATAGTGATTTTTAATGTCTGTTTATTCCTTTAAATAATTATATTTCTGTCATCAATTCTTTTAATAAAATAATATCTAAATTTAACTGCCAAATACGTTTATTTTAGTTTTATAAAATTTCAAAAAATATATATTATTTTAATGAATTAATTTATATAATAACTTATCTCGATCAAAAATTTGAAAAGCTTTATACCTCATTATGAAATTTCAGTAGGAGTTGTCCTTTTATCCGTTAGTAATATTTCATTATGATATATGATGTTGCAACATGCAGATTTGGACAAAACCGATAGTAAGGCCGTAATGACATAATACTAAATTTTAACATCTCATGCTTCAATATTTATCTTAGGGCTAATCCATTGGTGGCCCCTGAACTTTGCATTAAAGGTGTACAAAATCCAACCGAAAATCTTGAAATTGTTTATTACAAAAATATTATCTCACGTTATAACTGGGGATAACTAATTTCATCACGGAATTAATTACACCCAACGTGACATAAGGTCTTGACTCGTTTTAACTAGGTCGTCTATAAAATGTATCCACTGTCTTCCTCTTGCAATAATAAGAAAACAAAAAAAAAATGTGTTCCATTAATGCTGAAATTTCGGACAAACCTCATGCAGTTTGCTTACCATACCCTGCTCAAGGCCACATTAGCCCAATGCTAAAATTAGCCAAAATTCTCAATTGCAAAGGCTTTCATATCACCTTTGTCAACACTGAACACAACCATAAGCGTCTCCTTAAGTCTCGAGGCCCCGATAGCCTCAATGGTTTGCCATCTTTTCGCTTCGAGACAATTCCTGATGGCCTCCCACCATGTGACCCTGATGCCACTCAAGACATTTCTTCTCTTTGTAAATCTACAACCACTACATGTTTAGGTCCTTTCAAAGAGTTACTAGCAAAGCTCAAAAATACTAACGTACCACGTGTATCGTGCATCGTTTCTGATGGTTCAATGAGCTTCACTCTCTCTGCTGCTCAAGATTTGGGTATTCCTCAAGTTCTCTTTTGGACTCCAAGTGCTTGTGGTTTATTATGTTACATGTATTACCGCGATCTTGTTGAGAAAGGATACACTCCACTTAAAGGTATACATACATGTCCGATCCCCTGTATCATCCATGAAAAGTAGTAGGAAAATGCTCTTGAGCAATGCGAAATTGAATAAAAATAACCTCAGTTAATAAATAGTCTGATCGAAAATACTTAATGAATCAAAATGCCATAAAATTTACTCTTTAAAGTATCTAGTGTCGCTTTAAATTTGGTTTATGTTGTCTTTGGGAATTGCAGATGAAAGTTACTTGACAAATGGATATTTGGAGACAAGTTTGGATTGGATACCAGGCATGAAAGGAATACGTTTGAGGATCTTCCAAGTTTCTTAAGAACTACAAAACCCGAAGAATACATGATCGAATTCATCATCCAAGAAACAGAGAGATCGAAAAATGCTACTGCTATCATTATTAATACATTTGAAACATTGGAGAGAGAAGTTGTTGAATCACTTCAAAAACGTCTTCCTCCAATCTACGTCGTTGGTCCCTTAAATCTTCTTATGGAACACTTTGTCATTGACAAGAACTTGGAGGGCTTGGGATCGAATCTATGGAAAGAAGAAACCAAGTGTCTAGACTGGCTTGATTCCAAAATGTTGGAATTCTGATCTCCAAATTCGTCTTAGGAACAGGTTTATTCTATATGTTCCTTTGAGAAATTACAGCAGTTACGTTTTGTGAAGTAAATAAAATAATGACACAATATTTTATCGCGGAAAACCCCAACTCACAAGGGTAAAAACCACGACCTACACCTCTGTAGGATTTAACTCCACTTTATTAAATTTCAAGTCTCAACAAAAGATTACAAAGCTATGTAACCTAAGGAATTATAAACTCTAATTCCTAGAGGAATTATAAACTCTAATTCCTAGCTAAGAAATTATAAACTCTAATTTCTAGCTACCCAAAGACACAAAAACCCCCGGTTTTATATCTTCCAATGTTCTTCAAGTTCTACAACTTGTCGAACAACTCCTACTCACAAAACTCAGATTGTAAACAAGACTCTTGAATACAATCTTACAATTTTTCCTCACAAATTGCTACACTCCAATAAATCTCAAAACTCTTTCAAACTTCTTGATCGTGTTTTGATCTTCTCTCTATGTAAGTGCGCAATTTTTTTTGATGCAAATAGCTCCCTATTTATAGATCAAAACTTCAACAAATCCTTGTATAATTCAACTTGTATTTGCCTTCTACAAATCCTTGTTGACTCTACTTGGACTCCTTTTCTACAGAATTTCCTTAAATAAATAAGAAAACACAATTTCCTTAAATAGATTTCCTTAAATAGAAATTAGTTTTCTTCTTTCACTTGGCTTTGAACTCCTTTATAAAAGGAAACTTTTTGTACTTGTTGCTTGTCGAAAAAATAATAATTCCACAGCTTTATAACTTCTAATTCACGTGGTTGACGTTCTCCTTATCCAAGTCGGATTCGTTCTGTAAGGAACACGTCTGTACAACCTGTTTCTTTCATTGTTTCTGTATTTGTCAATTATCAAAATCTTTATCATTCTAACAAATTCCCCCTTTTTGATGATGACAATTATACATTTCGAACTCAGCAAATAAGACACACATCTTCCTTCTTTTGCCATGTTACTACTACAACTCCTTAACTTTGCCATACTTCAAAACAACAATACTTTAACAAATTCCCCCTTTTTGACTATGGCAAATTTTATCTGCTTGCATTGAATAGGTACACATAACTCATATGCAGCTGCTTCCCCCTTTTGACATTAGGCAAATTCGATACTCATGGTCACTGGGCTATCACTTACACAACACTTAAAAATCAAGAACCCAATGAGCTAAAACAATTGCTTTAGCATAAACATAGGAGATAAACATTAACCTGAAACTCAAACCCAACATTAGCATTAATCAAAAAGCATATACACCACAAATGTAATCAAAATTAAACATAGAATCAAGCACTTGTGATGAGAAAAAATTGGAAGTCAAAGGCTAGAGTGGTTAGGTAATATCAAAAGATGAGAGGATAATTAAAAGTCATTTTTCAGCAGCAAAAATATCTTTTGGATTAGCAAAATTAGCAGCCTTCTCAATTTCAAAGTTAACCTTGGTCTTTGCACGCTCAATCCCTTTTTTTTTTAATCACTTTTAAGGAACTTGTTCAATCAATCATGTTCTTTTTGCAGAAACAATAGTTCACTCATCTTTAATTTCAATAGAGTCAGTAAGAGGAACAAATTTTCTTGAATATCACTTGTAAAGGAACATGTTCTCTCAATCTGTTCCCTGGACGTGTACTATCAACTGCAGCACCAACTATAAATTTTATTTCAATTCGAAATTCCAGTTTATATGGTTCCCAACAGAAGAACTAGGTACGATAGATGTATCTTTCATCTATACCCTTTTACTAGATGCACCCAAGTTGATCCTAACAAGTGAACTTTGTTTAAGTATAGGATCTCCAAAATATTCCCCCTCACAATGTAAATCCTCCAAGACTTTACTCAATACAAAATATTCCCCCTAAGAACCAGCACACTCTACTTTCTTAATATGTATTTATAAGGCCCCAAGTAGAGGTGTCCTCCATCAAATTCATCTCAACCACAGACCATCACATTGGGATAAGGCTTTTTAAGAAGATATTTGTTTTGGTAGTATTTAGGGCATGAATATCTTTTGGGACAAGTGGAAGAAATTGGTTCAAGTGCATTGACTTTATCTTTAATCATGAATAATTGTAGTGCACATACCTTAGATCTCTGGATAATGCTGAATTTTGCTTCAATTTTACCAAGTTTTTCTCCTGTGCTAGATGCAAATACAATGTTATAGTGCATGAGTAGCATGACTTTAAAAGTGGTATAGAGACATACAATTTTAATGTACAAAACTGAGCATAGAATTCAATATTAGAGGGCAATATGCGCAATGTTCATTAGCCATTTTTGGATACTTATGTAACCTTAATCATCCCCAAGTTTCAAATTGTTCCTTGGCTGATCATATTTTTCATTGATTGATCATCTTAGTGCGCATAATTGTTAGATACTGCATAGGTTGAACCTGTTTCCTTCAACATGCTTCTTCAGTCTTTCTCCATTTTTTTCAATCATTTTTTTCAAATTTTTTTTTTCAGTTAATGTTATTCATCCATTCTTCTTCCTTTTTTTTTTCTCAAGTGAGAGGATTTTTTTTTAAATTACAATCATGCATCAGAAACAACATGTTCAATTGGTGAATGTTGTCTGCTTCCTCTCACTTTTCCTGCAAATTCAAATGTTAAATTTAGGAACCCAGACTAGCTTGGGTCCTTTGTATTGACAAAAAGGATGAATAAGATCTCTATAAGCCCACTTGGGCAGATTATTTTTCCTTTGAGTATACCTGTTCCTTTGAACAGTTTTATAAGTTCCTCTTGCATTATTTTCTGCACTAGCTTTGTATTTAGGACAATATTGTTTAGAGTGACCTGAGATACCACAAATAATACAAAACATAGGATTCCCATTTATGGATTGTTCATACCCTATTCCAGTTTTAATGATCCTATTATTGTTACCTAGATGAGTTACTATCATGGAGGATTTCGTCCACTTATTTGCTCTTTCCAGATCACTTCTCATCCTAGTTAATTCAAGATTTATTCTTCTAGAGTTTTCCTTTTCTAGTTTTAAAATATTTTTGAGTTTGTCGACCTCAAGTGTTTGGTCAGGCAGTTCACTCCCTTTTTCTTTACCAAGAACTTTTAATTTTAGATTCTCAGTTCTTAGTTCCAGATTGTGAGATTCAAGTTGCTTGATTTTCCCTAGAAGGTCATGTTTGTCTTTATTAAGATCAATGTGCTCAAACTTTAAGCTAGATAAGGAAGCAAGTAGTTGGCTCTTGGTGTTAACAAGTTCTTGAATTGTGTCTATGGAAGCAAGTAATAAGAATGAAAGTTTTTTCTTAGAGAACTTTACTAGTTTATCTTTTAGGTTAAGAAGATTTACCTCAGTTTCTTCAGAGTCTGATTCAGGTTCAGCATCTGATTCTTCTATCGCCATCAAAGCAATGTCCTCATCATCTTCTTCATACATGTCTGAAGAACCTGTTCCCCAAGCTGCATACATTGCTTGTTCTTTTTCTTTGTTTTTCTTTTTATTAAAGAGTTCCTTCCTTTCTTTTTCAGTTTTTTCCTTTTTCCATTCTAATTCCCACATTGGGCAATCCTTGATCTGATGATCTGTCTCACCACACTTGAAGCAGCCTCCGCTCTGTAGTCTCTCAAGATTTCTTTCTTTTTGGGGTGGTGATTTCTTGCTAGCGTTTAATCCCCTTTTTAAGAGTTTCTTGAAGTTCTTACTTATCAGAGTAAGATCATCATCATCTATGTCAGATTCATCACTTTCAGTTGCTTTAAATCCAAGATTTTTCTCTTTTTTTCCTTCACCTCTTTTGTCAACATTCATCTCATAAGTTTTGAGATTTCCTACTAATTCATCCAAAGTCATATTGGTTAGATCTTTGGCTTCTCTGATGGCAGTAACTTTTATTTCCCATGATCTAGGCAGAGTCCTTAGTACTTTGTCTACCTGTTCCTCAGTGGTGTATACTTTGCCCAAGGATATTAACTCATTTACAACAGTGGTAAATCTGGTGATCATATCTTGAAGTGATTCTCCGGGTTTCATCTTGAAGGCTTCATATTCAGAACAAAGTCTTGCAATTCTGAATTTACGAACTTGAGTTGTACCTTCGTGAGCGTTTTTTAAAGTGTCCCATATTTGTTTTGCAGAGGTACAACTAGAGATGCGGTTAAACTCATCAGGTCCTAATCCACATACCAGAATGCACTTCGCTTTTGCATTCTTTCCTAACATCTTGTAATCGGCTTCTCCATACTTTTCTATAGGTTTAGGTACCTTATTCCCTTCACTATCAGTAATAGTAGGAATTAATGGTCCATTAGTAATTCTAACCCATAGTTCGTAATCTACAGCTTGAATGAAATCTTCCATTCTTGTCTTCCACCAAGAGTAGTATTCTCCATTAAATAATGGTGGTATGTTGATGTGTTGCCCTTGACCATGCCCAAGAGGAGGTGCAGAATTCATTATGATCTTATCTTGAGTTGTTAGACTCTTCAAAGATAACCTGCTCTGATACCAATTGTTGGAATTCTGATCTCCAAATTCGTCTTAGGAACAGGTTTATTCTATATGTTCCTTTGAGAAATTACAGCAGTTACGTTTTGTGAAGTAAATAAAATAATGACACAATATTTTATCGCGGAAAACCCCAACTCACAAGGGTAAAAACCACGACCTACACCTCTGTAGGATTTAACTCCACTTTATTAAATTTCAAGTCTCAACAAAAGATTACAAAGCTATGTAACCTAAGGAATTATAAACTCTAATTCCTAGAGGAATTATAAACTCTAATTCCTAGCTAAGAAATTATAAACTCTAATTTCTAGCTACCCAAAGACACAAAACCCCCCGGTTTAATATCTTCCAATGTTCTTCAAGTTCTACAACTTGTCGAACAACTCCCACTCACAAAACTCAGATTGTAAACAAGACTCTTGAATACAATCTTACAATTTTTCCTCACAAATTGCTACACTCCCAATAAATCTCAAAACTCTTTCAAACTTCTTGATCGTGTTTTGATCTTCTCTCTATGTAAGTGCACAATTTTTTTTGATGCAAATAGCTCCCTATTTATAGATCAAAACTTCAACAAATCCTTGTATAATTCAACTTGTATTTGCCTTCTACAAATCCTTGTTGACTTCTACTTGGACTCCTTTTCTACAGAATTTCCTTAAATAAATAAGAAAACACAATTTCCTTAAATAGATTTCCTTAAATAGAAATTAGTTTTCCTTCTTTCACTTGGCTTTGAACTCCTTTATAAAAGGAAACTTTTTGTACTTGTTGCTTGTCGAAAAAATAATAATTCCACAGCTTTATAACTTCTAATTCACGTGGTTGACGTTCTCCTTATCCAAGTCGGATTCGTTCTGTAAGGAACACGTCTGTACAACCTGTTTCTTTCATTTGTTTCTGTATTTGTCAATTATCAAAATCTTTATCATTCTAACACAAAAAAGCAAATTCTGTTGTTTATGTTAATTTTGGGAGCATTACTGTCATGACCGCGAATCAACTTACTGAATTCGCGTGGGGACTTGCCAATAGTCAGATGGAATTTTTATGGATCATAAGACCTGATATTGTATCAGGGGAAGAAGCAATTCTTCCACCCGAATTTGTGGAAGAAACTAAAGAAAGAGGGATGTTGACAAGTTGGTGCCCGCAAGAACAAGTCCTAAGCCACCCTGCTATTGGAGGGTTCTTGACTCACAGTGGATGGAATTCGACCCTTGAAAGTATTGGCAATGGTGTGCCAATGATCTGCTGGCCATTCTTCGCGGAACAACAGACTAATTGTTGGTTCAAATGCACACAATGGGGAATTGGAATGGAAATTGACAATAATGTGAAAAGGGATGAAGTTGAAAGTCTCGTGAGAGAGTTAACGATGGGCGAGAAAGGTAAAGATATGAAGAAAAAGGCAATGGAATGGAAGAAATCGGCTGAAGAAGCAGCTGCAAAACCAACAGGATCATCTTATGTGAACATAGACAAATTGATCAACGAAATTCTACTCTCCTCCGAAACCACTAGGCAAAAGTAGTACTAATCAATGGTTGGTTTTATTTATGGAATAAAAATGCTCACTATAAGTTATGGAAATAGAGTCAGCTGCTTGACTTCATTTGGCTGGCAAACTAATACTATGACAAATGGTTTATGTCAGATTAACTGCAGAAAACTATATATGTGATTTTCAAATACTCCAATTTTTTCTAAACTATTAAGTTATGCAGGATGGTGTTACTATGATTTGATCTACTAATGATGGGAAAATACATAAGTTTCCCCTTAATCTTGTTCCGAGAACTCGATTACATACTCCTAAATTTACGACTAACTCTATACGCTTTATTTTTGTTTGAAGTGAATTTAACACCTCTAAAAGGTGACATGACAAAGAATATATTACCGATTGCCTAAAAGCGTATATTGTATCCTTCAGGGGTGGCTCGACAGTGTTAAAAACAAGATATGTGCCTTTGACCCCCAAATTTAAGGAGCCTCATTTTTAATAATAATGTTATAAGTTAGTATTTTCTTTTTAAACAAATATTGAATACTATTTGTAGAAAAAATAAACACTGCATAAAAAATGAAGGAATTATTAAAACAAATTTAACATATTTGAAATACTATATTTCATGAAAAATAATTTAAAATTAGAATAGTTATATTAGTTTGGGCATTATCACAAATGAAGGGAGCCTAATCCCTTTTATAGCCCCCATATATTATTAGTTTGTGATAATGCCCAAAATAATAGTCAAAAACTTTTGTGACTTTCAAACACTCCAAAATTTTGCTGAACTATCAACATAAGCAGGAGATAATAATGCCAATGTGAATAGTCAGAAATCAAAATCATCAAATAACAGGCAACAGAAATATTGTACTAACTAGTAATTTATTTTCCAAAGGTATAAAAACATAAAGTAACTTGTAAATTAAGATTGAAATCTCCGAGACAGAATTTAAATAAATTAAGTTCTTATTATCTTTGAATTCATTTGTTTTTTTGTGATTTTGTTCATCTTTTAAGTTACCTGGAATACTTCATAACTCCACATAGTTTGAGACGCATGGGAGATGCCACATAAGTTGAGGTTGAGTTACACCTAAGATCCATCTTTACATGCTATCAGAGTGAAATCAATCCAAATTATTGTTCATCGATGTTAGACCCCCACTTAAAAGTGTTCACGCTCCAGTTGAGGACTGAGCGTGTGGAAAAATGTTAACAAATCCCACATTGATATAAGGATGGGAAATTGCTCTCCTTGTATAAACTTGGACAAAACTCTCTTCATAAGCTTGTTATCAAGGTTAAGTTAGGTCCAAAATGCATATTTATATAAAGTGTATAAATTTAAAAGCAAAATGAATTCGAGAGAGGAGTGTAATAGGACCATAGTCTAAATCCATACTTGTATCTTATTCCTTTCCTTTTTGAAAAGAAAATGCGTGGCTGTGTGAGATGTTTCCTTCAATGTTTGTGGGTGAGCTTTAATAATCCACTCCTTCCGTTTCAATTTATACGTGTGAGCTTTAATAAATTTAACAATTTTTTAATTTAAATTTGTCATATGATATGGCTATGAAAAGAAGATTAAAAAACATTTCTATAAAAATTTAAGAATCAATTTTATTTTTTTAATTTTTAGCTTAAATCAAATTATAATTAACAAATGAAGTAATTATAAATAGGTTTTTAGTTATGACACCCTCCGTCCGTTATTATTTGTCATATTGCACTTTTTGAAGTCAATTTGACTACTTTTCAAAGTTAAATTAAATCACATTAATTCGATATTTTAAACAAAAAAAATAGATATTCTAAAACTATATGAAAAGTACTATAAATTACAGTGTTTTGCATATTAATATGATGAAAAAATACATCTTAAAATATTAGTCAAAGTTTTTATAGTTTGACTCTAAAAATAGAAATCATGACAAATAATACCGAACGATGAGAGTACTAATTTATCATATAATGTTCATCTAGAAATATACCTCTAATTACATAACAGATAACCCACTATATAAATTTATATTTTACACGACATTGTATAAATAATTATCTATAAGTTTGTGCATACTCTTCTTCTTTCCAAAATAATAGTCAATATATATCTTTCGTTTCCCATCACTTTGAGATAAGGAAAATGTGAATATTGGGACGTAACAGGCTATTGTAGCTTGTTGGCTTTAAGCAAGAGTAGTCAAACACATGTTATTCTTTTAATTTTAATTTATACGACGATATATGATCATCATTTTTTTAAAAAAAATTGAAAATTGTGAGTTTGAACATGATATGAATTGTTGAAATATGTGTGACCACTATCAGTCAATGGACCAGGTCGCTTGACACGGCAAGAACAGTGCGGAAGATTAAACAATATAAAGAACACAACACAAGCAGTTTACGTGGAAACCTCCTTGCTCAAGGGAGTAAGACTACGACCTGTTGCACAGGATTTTCAACCGTCTTCACTAATCTTCTCAAGCAAAAGCGAAACCCGGTTACAATCAATGTGAGAAAAAATTATTAATCTCACGATCAAGTAATCTACCTATTACTTGAAGAGCCTAAGCGGATACAACACCGCCCACTAAACCACCTAAATCTAGATGACTTAGAATTTGACTAAGCAACAAACTAATGTTGCCCACTAAATCAGTTAACCTTAACTGATTTAGACTTTTACAAACCCAAAACAAATATCTGAATCCTTTATAGATTAGGAACAGATTTACAATGTAAGTACATAGACACAAAGCTCTAGATACAACAAAGATTCTTCTTTTCTCTATTAGGTCCTTCTGTTGAGTTGAGCAATGTTCTTCCTTGAAGATGGCCTTCTGTTCAAGCTTGTGAATTTTCAGAGAAAATCCAAGTTTAATTTGCCAAGTCTTGAATTTATGTTTGTTGGAAAGAGATAATATAATTTTCCACAAATTCGTTGAAGTCATCCAATTGGCTGAAGGCCTGCTGTTGGAAAAGCTATGCACCTACCGCATCAGAGATGACAGCTTTTCTGACAGCGTCTTTTCATCCTTTTCACGTCGCTGTCTTGCAGGTACGAGGTCCCTTGCTTGCGGGAACCAGGTCCCTTGCAAACTTCTATATGAGTTCTTGAAAAGGCTTGCTGGCTGACTTCCTTCTTTGGATGAATGAATATAATATGGTGTTTGTCATGCTAAAAGTATCAAACATAAAGAGTTATTATCCGTTGGACAAACACCCTTCTCCATTCTGATTGGTGTAGTACACTGACGCCTTACCAATCTCTAACGTGACAGCTTTACAGTTGTAACCAATTATGTATCTGATAGAGGAAACTCTGCCTGGTACCAGGTCCCTGCATTTGTTAGATATTGAAACATACAATCTCGTCCGCTCTTCTTATTGTGTAGGATATTGCACTTTTCATCTACTACTTGACATGACGGTTTTTTATTGTACCCCATTTGTATCTGAACGAGAGCACTCTGCCAGGAACCAGGTCCCTGCATTTTTGAGGATCATCAAAACACCTAGAATATAACATTTCCCCCCTTTTTGATAATAGCACGCAAATATACCTCACACTGAGTTTATCATTCATCTTATTGTTAGCAGTTCCAATAACAAGGATTTGGTTCCTTGTTAGATCGATAAGTTTGTTAAATCATCAAAATTTCATATCAAGTTCGAGCTATCATCTTAACTCAGCTTCGAACTAACATGAATGATATGAAATAAGATGTTTAAAATTTAATTATTTTTAAATATAAAATAGTATTATATTTATCATAATAAATAATATTATGAGAAAATGTACTTTTATTTAAATACTTGAACGTATCATAATTCCATATCATGATACCATTTTAGAGTTTAAATACTTGAACGGTCACTCAATATTTAGTAACAGGTTGTGTGAAAGCATAAAGCTTCCTAGACAGCCTAGTATTGTTGGAAGGGATAATACTGAAGGCAACTCAATGACTTTAATGCTTGAATTTTCACTACACATTTTTTTATAAATGAAAAATTTGTCTGAACCCATGACTGAGATGTTCAAACTGATGAGGAACACAAACTTAACTTGGAGGAACAATTCAATAAATGATTTTGTGCCCACAATGCTAATTATTTTTTCAGAAAACAAATTTCATAAGTAAAAGTTTTTTTTGTCTCTGCTCTCTACTTACCAATAATCCCAACCCTCAACCCTTGACCACTCACTCACTTACCCACCCCATCTCATTTTCGTAGTATTTTGTTAGATTTTATGTATATAGTGGCGTAGCCACATAGAGTATAGAGTGACTAGTCGGAACAGTCTTGGTTGAAAAATTATACCGTTATATATACACGTCAAAATAATACTCATACATATATATATATTCAATCTTGAATATCTGTAATGAAATTTCTAGCTTCGCCCCTGTATATATTTTTGCTTAATCATCAGACAGTAAAAATAAATAAGAAACCACAGATTTTACTTACATTTCTTAACTCTTCATCTTTCCATATATAGCATTTGTTTTCCATCACTCTGAAGCAAAAGATAAGGGAAAAAATGGCTTCCACTGGTGCTGAACTTGATAAGCCTCATGCAGTTTGCGTACCATACCCTGCACAAGGACACATTAACCCGATGTTAAAACTAGCCAAAATCCTTAATCACAAAGGCTTTCACATCACTTTTGTCAACACTGAATACAATCATAGGCGTCTCCTTAAGTCTCGAGGCCCTCACGGTTTCAAGAACTTGCCATCGTTCCGTTTTGAGGCAATTCCTGATGGCCTTCCACCATGTGATGCTGATGCAACACAAGATATTATTGCTTTATGTAAATCAACAGATACTACTTGTTTAGGTCCTTTCAGAGAGTTACTTGCCAAGCTCGATAATACTTGTTCATCTAAGGTGCCACCTGTCTCGTGCATCGTCTCTGATGGTTCAAACAGCTTCACTCTAACTGCTGCCCAAGAATTGGGTATCCCTCAAGTTCATTTTTGGACTTTTGCTGCTTGTGGGACTTTGAGTTACATGCATTATTGTAACCTTGTTGATAAAGGATACATTCCACTTAAAGGTATATCCCCTGTTTTTAAATGCTCTGCTTCAATTTTATCTTCTTGATGTATCTGTCTTGTTAACTTCATTTTATTTTATCCTCAGATGAAAGTTACTTGACAAATGGTTACTTAGAGAAGACGACTTTGGATTGGATACCGGGTATGAAAGACGTACGTTTAAGGGATCTTCCAAGTTTTCTTAGGACTGCAAATCCAGATGATTTTATGCTTAACTTTATCATATGTAAAACGGAGAGATCGAAAAAATATGCTTCTGCTATTGTTGTCAATTCATTTGAGGCATTGGAGAAGGAAGTTCTTGAGTCACTTCAAACACTTGTTCCTCCAGTGTATGTAATTGGACCGTTAAATTTGCTTGTGAAACATGTTGATGACAAAGAACTGGCGGATTTGGGATCCAATCTTTGGAAAGAAGAACCAAAGTGTCTTGAATGGTTGGATTCCAAGAAACCAAATTCTGTTGTTTATGTCAATTTTGGAAGTATTACTGTTATGACTATGAACCATCTTATCGAATTCGCGTGGGGACTTGCCAATAGCCAGCTGGATTTTTTGTGGATTATAAGGCCTGATGTTGTATTAGGAGAACAAGCAATTCTTCCGCCCGAATTCTCGGAAGAAACTAAAGAAAGAGGGATGCTAGCAAGCTGGTGCCAACAAGAAAAAGTCCTCAACCACCCCGCAATTGGAGGGTTCTTGACTCACAGTGGATGGAATTCGACCCTTGAAAGTATTAGCAATGGGGTGCCAATGATTTGCTGGCCGTTTTTCGCAGAGCAGACAACTAACTGTTGGTTTTGTTGCACCAAGTTGGGGATTGGAATGGAGATAAACAATAATGTGAAGAGGGATGAAGTTGAAGCCCTTGTAAGAGAGCTGATGACCGGGGCGAAAGGCAAAGAGATGAAGAATAAGGCAACGGAATGGAAGAAATTGGCTGAAGAAGCTGCTGCAAAACCAGCAGGATCATCTTATGTGAATATAGACAAATTGATCAATGAAATTCTCCTCTCTCCTAAACATTTGGTCGTTAAGTAACATTCTGTTAGTTTTTTTTTTTATTTCTTCAGTATATTATATTATTGTAACACTATTAATTGGTTGTTGAGTTTAGCTTGGTTGAGATATATGATAATGTATGTTTCCTTCTATCAGTATATTGTTGATACTATAAAAGATCTTACACTTTAATTTTATCGATTGTAACAGATTATTCTTTTATTTTTCGAGTTACTATTATACAACCGTGCTATACCAGAGACAGGACTAATGTTTGTACCACTATGACTAGAACTATGTGTTAAGTGTGCTGCAGAGGGACGGCTTATGGAAGCTGAAACACGAAATTCGAAAGTACAAACTATACAATAAATGTTTTACCAAGTACCATCTGCTGCAAGTTGTTTTTTCTTTAATCTAGAGACTCCAGATCAAGTTTATTTAGAACACAAAAAAACCATAGAAGAAAAAGGTACAACATTATTTCAACATGTCAATCTACTGGAAGAAGTGAAGAACCTTTTGGCGATAGCACTTCCCTAACCAACTTGTCGAAATTCATATAAGATGATCCATTTGGAGAAGTGATTGCTTCTTCTGCTAACTTCTTCCACTTCAATGCATTTTCTTTCATCTCTTTACCCTTTTCTCCAACCATCAACTCTCTCACAAGTTCCTCAATCACTTCCCTCTTCACATTGCTATCAATTTCCATCCCGACACCCCAACGATTACAATTAAACCAACTATTTGTTTGTTGATCTGCAAAGAAAGGCCAACACAGCATTGGCACACCATATGATATACTCTCGAGAGTTGAATTCCATCCACAGTGTGTTAAAAAACCTCTAATTGATGGATGACTTAAAACTTGTTCTTGCGGACACCAACCAACTAATAAACCTCTTTCCTTAGTCTCCACGAGAAATTCATGTGGAAAAATGGCTGAATCACCCATGACTAAATCAGATCTAACGATCCACAAGAAATTCATTTTAGTATTTGCAAGTCCCCAAGCAAATTCAACTAACTGATCATTGCTCAGCACTGTAATACTTCCGAAATTCACATAAACAACAGAATTTAGCTGCTTTGTGTCCAGCCATTCGAGACAGTGAGTATCATCTATCCACAGATTAGAACCAATTGAATTCAAGTCATTGTCTTGAGTTAGATTATTATTCAACAACGAGTGAAAGGGTCCAATAGTATAACTAACTGCAGAGAGCTTGGTTGCAATTTGTTTCATAACATCACTCTCTAACGTGTCGAAACTGTTCAAAATGAGTGCAGAGAAATTGTGAATTTTGTCCACGATTTCTTCTACTATAAATTCGAGTATAATATAGTTTGGTTCATTGACTTTGGCTCTAATGAAGCTTGGCAAGTTTTTTAGACGGATGCCTTCCATGCTAGGTATCCAATCTATAATCGTGTCTAAATAACATTCATCTGCAATTTCAACCAGTTAAAAAAAATTTGCAAGTATATACTAGATTAGGAATTGTAAAACAAATTAAAAATATATGGTGGTAAGGGTTCAAATTTCATTTGGTACCTTTTAGTGGACTATAACCTTGTAGCACAAGTTTAGGATATTGGAGGTAAGCCAACAAAGCACCAGCACTAGCAGTCCAAAATCCAACATTGGGAATACCTAACTCCTTAGAAACTTGATGAGTAAAGCTCATACCAGCATCAGAAACTATGCAAGTAATAGAAGGGAAATTAGAACTAGCGTTTAGTCTCGTGATGAGGTCTCTGAAAGGAACCAAACATGACTTCTTACATGCCTCACACAAAGACGATATGTCTTGTGTGGCATCCTCGTTAGAGGGAGGAGGGAGTCCATCAGGGATGGACTCGAAACTAAAGGAAGATAGGCCATCAAGGGCATTGGGACCCCGGGATTTGAGTAATCTCCGGTGATTGAACTCTGTGTTAACGAAGGTTATATGAAAACCTCGGACATGGAGGAGTTTGGCCAATTTGAGCATGGGGTTTATATGGCCTTGTGCTGGAAATGCAATGCATACTGCATGTGGCTTGGACAACAAGGACTCCTGTGCCTGGCTCATATTGTGAATATTGGGATGGGCTATTCAAGGTTTTAATCTCCCTTTATATAGACCATTCGGAAATTACAATCCAATGATCTTCAAAGTGGTTGGTATTTGAACTTTTGACCCCTGCCTGTCTCAGGGAGTAGTCGCCATAAAGATGCACAATGCTATGCAAATTAGATATGAAACACACACTGACCCAACTTTTGCTAAAATGATTATGGGCCATACGGACAGCATATAGGGTTGTTCATAATCACATTGAAATCGATAAGCGAACCAAAAAAGAAGTTATTGAATTATCAATAATGATTTATCGGTTTAGCGGTTTTGATAACAGTTTTGATTCTTGTCTTCTTATCGAGTTATCGGTTCTTAGCGATTGAGGTTTTTATTAACGGAGTAAATTAAATAATTATATATGTATTATTTTGTATATAAAGTCTTTGACTTAGAGTTTGGTTTCCTACTTTTAATTCAACTTGTCTCAAACTCTTTTTATTATACAATATAAAAGTGTATGACTTTGAGCAAGATGTAACTTATGAACTCATGTGCATGCGGTTCATTAATTCATATTATTTGTCACCTTATTTCTAAGTGATTTTCAATTATTTTTTTATGTAAAAAATTTTGACGATTAAACCGATAACTAAACTGATAAGTCAATATCTTAATTAATGGTTCTATAACGGTTTAACATCCCTACAAATCGATAACCTTCCAAACCGATTGATACGCACGCGATATATATGGGTAATAGTCACCCACTAACAATAGAAGCTCTTTGATTATTTACCAAAATCGTTGACAAACCTTCGTCAGTTTAAAGTTTTGTCCATGAAGCAAGCGAGTATCCAAAATTCAAAACCACAAATCACTCTTTACCCTTCAATGTCTTAATGAAGATTTTTCCAAGCACACAAAAAATTGGTAGATTAAGGGATGAATGCTGCTTTATATAGATGAAATAATTGAAAGATGACAGCAAATATTATTTTTAGCTTGAGGCCAACTTTAGAGCTTTAAGTTTGTTTGGGGTTAGTTGGTATTGTTGCCCACCTTATTCAATGACAATAAATAATTTCATTTCCAGAACTGGTAATTGGGTGGAATTTAAGATGAATCTCAAAGCCTCAACATTTTAGTTGAGGGGCAATTTCAAATGTGAAGATTGTTGGGTTTTATTTGCTCTAATTTTTTTACCATAAATAGGTTTTTCTTTTAGGAAAAGATTTTGGATTGACTAATCATTTTTCTGGTAGAAAAAGATTTAGGACTCTAGAGTAATGTTACTTTTAACTTAATCAACATTCACAATTTAATCATAAGGGCTTTGAAAGTTTTGGTTAGGGGGAAAATTTATGGGTCACAAGTTTGATACATTATCACTTGTGTGAAACTCCCATGTATTCCGAGTGAATTGGTTGAGGTTGTTTCTTCTATATTTTGTACCCTCATATTTATAGTGGATTGTTCATCTCTTTTGTGGACGTAGGTCGATTGACCGAACCACGTTAAATCTTTGTGTCTTTTGGTATATTTCTCGTTGTCTTCTTTCTCATGGTCTTTTGAGGTTTGCATTGCTAGCTTCCACATTTACACCCGCTTATTTCCGGTCCTAACAAAGATAACGTCAAAGGCCGAAGGAACGTATTTTTGAGTCATTTCTTACATTTTAGTTTCTGGACGCATGCTTCGCATGTATATTCCATACGAGTAGTGCTTATTTTCAAATGACTTCTTTGTTGAACAATATTAGATGATTAAATATTATTTGATATTACAAAATTCAACAACTAAATTTATTCAGATAGGTAAAATGTATAATGAATTATATATATATTTTGAGCAACATTTAATGTATTGATATATTACATTATACTTTTTCATAAGTAATGTTCTTGATGTGTATTCCATTTGTTGTTTTGATTATTGATTTCAACAATTGGAGTGGTTTCATTCAACCACTTATGATTATATAATTAGGAAAATATTAATAAACATATATCACCAAAATATTATATATGAATACCTATTATTTTTCATTTATCCACTTTTTTCTTTTACCAACTTCAGCAAATTTAAGGTATTAAAAATTAAAGTTTCAAATAACTTAGGCAAAGACTCAAAGCTAATGATAAAGGTATGACACATAAGAGGACCGAAAGTCAATCTCTACCACTTCTATGTCAATACATCCAATTGATTTTAAATCATAAATATTAATATAAAAAAACATTGATAATTTATAAAACTCTAAACTCTTAAATATTACATAAACAAGAATAATATATATTTTACGAAAACGTTCACATAAAATAAAAGAGAGAGTTGTACATATTCTTGATTTATGAATTCATTATATTGATCATTGAGCATAATTTAATGGAATAGATAACATCATTCATTATCAATTAAGTTAGGTAATTAAAGAAAATCAATAGTTTTATGTTGGAGACGAAAAGACTTAAACTATGATATAATGTTCTTTTCAACTTCCAAACAACTGCGTATAGCCATTGCTATGAGATTTATACATTGCAAGTAAAAAAAACTAAGAAAAAGAATGAACAAAATTACACAAGAAAACATTTTGTTGAGAAAACATTGTATTCTAAATTACTAGTACATATTAAGATAATATGCTATAATAAGTATTGCTACTATAATAATTACTGGCAGATGAACCATCTATTACTTATTCGGTTCAATGCATATGATTATTAATAAATTTTATGTTTTAAAATTATAGTTGCTCGAGTTTTAATGTTATTTTTATATAATTAAATATTATTATTTATTAAGATATTTTATTAAATTTTTATTTAGTGTAGGAACAAAATAGTATTTTTATATAGGCATGTCACATGCACTCGAAAAGAGACAATGACATGGTCTAAAAATTTGGTTTCGCAGAAAAACTGAAAAATATCATTTTTTTTATTCCATTTATAAGTAGTCATAGAGATCATAGTGTTTTGTGTTTTTCTACAAAGAATGGAAAAGTTTTTTTTTGTTAATTATTAGGCGAAGCTAGGATTAAGAGTTTGATATTCTAAATTTCGTTAATAACTGTCAATTAATAGGCGAAGTTAAGATTAAAGTTGGGGTCACAAATTAAATATACAGTATAAATATAGAGTCTAAGAAGAAGCTATTGAATTCGTTCAAATCCATGAACCTCACCCTAGCTCAGGCTTTAATTATTGCAAATACAATTTACAACATTGGAGAAACATGACATTCACAAAACTTTATCTTTGAACTTGTTGTCATACTCGAACTATTGGACCATAGCAAGCCGCGTAATATAAATTCAAAAATGAATTGGTAGATTAAGTGATGGTTGCTGATTTATATAGATGAAATAATTGAAAGATAACAGCAAAGTAGTACTTTTTTAGCTAAAGGCGACATCAGAACACTAAGTTTGTGTATGGGTTGATTGGTATTGTTGCCATCCTCATTCAAACTTAGTGGTCTGACAATTTGGTTTCGTCGAAAATCTGAAAATGTCATATGTTTTTCTTTTTAAGTTGTAAGTGGTCATAAGAGATCATTTTCATTATAAAATTATAGTTTTTTTCTAATAAGAAAGTTTATTTTCATCAATTATTGCAAGTACATTATACAACCTTGGAGAAACATGACATTCACAAAACTTAAATCTTTGAACCTGTTTTCAATTTAATGTAACAAACTTAAGGTGAAAGACTCTTTAATTTCTTAATAGTAAATGGCTAACCAACTTGTCAAAATTCATATAAGATGATCCATCTGAAGAATCTATAGCTTTTTCTGCTAATTTTTTCCACTTCAATGCATTTTCTTTCATCTTTTTACCCTTTTCTCCAATCATCAACTCTCTTACAAGTTCCTCAATCACTTCCCTCTTCACACTACTATCGATTTCCATCCCGACATCCCAACGATTACAATTGAACCAACTATTTGTTTGTTGATCTGCAAAGAAAGGCCAACACAACATTGGCACACCATATGATATACTCTCGAGAGTTGAATTCCATCCACAGTGTGTTAAGAATCCCCCAATTGACGAATGACTTAAAACTTGTTCTTGAGGACACCAACCAACTAATAAACCTCTTTCCTTAGTCTCCGCGAGAAATTCATGTGGCAAAATGGCTGAATCACCCATGACTAAATCGGATCTAACGATCCATAAGAAATCCATTTTAGTATTTGCAAGTCCCCGCGCAAATTCAGTTAACTGTTCATTGCTCATTACTGTAACACTTCCAAAATTCACATAAACAACAGAATTTGGTTTCTTCGTGTCCAGCCATTCGAGACAGTGAGTGTCTTCTTTCCATAGATTAGAACCGATTGATTTCAAGTCTTCGTCTTGAGTTGGATTATTCAACAGAAAACGATGTAAGGGTCCAATAGTATAATTAACTACAAGGAACTTGGTTGCTATTTGTTGCAAAACATCACTCTCTAGCATGTCGAATGTGTTGAAAATTAGTGCAGAGAATTTGGGAATTTTGTCCACGATTTCTTCCACTATATATTTCATTATAATATAGCTTGGTTCATCAACTGTCGCTCTGATGAAGCTTGGCAAGTGTTTTAAACGGATGCCTTCCATGCCCGGTATCCAATCTATAATCGTATCTAAATAACTTTCATCTGAAATTCAATCAGTAAAAAGAGACTCAATTAATTTCAGAATTGTTAATGTTAGCAAGTACAGTTTAATATGTATGAATGAACAGACACTCAACGAACTTATTAACCTTTTATGAACACACACTTATACTATACAAAGGTCCTATTACCCCATGAACATATTTTATAAGTAATTTTCTACTCCTTTTCGATCTAGGTGGCATTAGCTTGAAAAAATAAAGTCAACAAGTGTTGGATCCACAAGATAGTGCCACATAAGCCGAAAAGGAGTAGAAAATCACTAATAAGATAAGTTCAGGGATAATAGGACCTTAGTATAGTCTAAGTGTGTTTTTGAAATTTCGGGCATAAATTGAGGAATACTTGTGCATTCTCCCAAAAATCTATACACAGCTGATTGAGCTAGAGACCAAGGTACGGTTTTTAACTCTGATCTAAATTATTACTTTTTAAAAGAGAGAAAGGCCCAAAAGAGTCTCTCATCTTTGAATTAAGACTCAAAGTCATCCTTGAGTTTTCACATGGAACAATAATAATCTCTCATGTTTGCAATATTGATACACTTTTGAATCCTGACTACGCCTAATTGACTAAAATATTTAAGACGTTGGTTTTCATACCTTTTAGTGGAGCATAACCTTGTTCCACAAGTTTACGATATTGTGTGAAAGCCCACAATGAACAAGCACTAGCAGTCCAAAAGCCAACATTAGGAACCCCTAATTCCTCAGAAACTTGTTGGGTGAAGCTCATACCAGCATCAGAGACTATGCAAGAAATAGAAGGGAAATTGGAATTATTATTTAGTCTCGTGACGAGGTCTCTAAAAGGGGCCAAACACGACTTCTTACATGCCTCACACATAGAAGGAACGTCTTGTGTGGCATCCTCGTTAGAGGGAGTGAGTCCATCAGGGATGGACTCGAAACGAAAGGAAGGTAGCCTACCGAGGGAATTGAGACCCCGGGATTTGAGTAATCTCCGGTGATTGAAATCCGTGTTAACAAAGGTGATATGAAAGCCTTGGATATGGAGAAGTTTTGCTAATTTAAGCATAGGGTTAATATGGCCTTGTGCTGGAAATGGAATGCATACTGCATGTGGCTTCGATAATTTGGACTCTGTTTGGTTCATATTGCCTTTTTTTTTTTGCTCTTACAAAAATTGTGAGTATATTTTTCTCACTTATATAGACCACTTTTGTAGCGCTCTCTCTACTCTCTTTCGCCTCTCTTTTATCTAAATCGATTTTCTAAACAAAAAATCTTGTCATAATCAGAAAAACTGTACATATGTATAAACAAATATTTCAATCAATTCATTATGTGAAGTTTTTTTCTATTAGTACAAAATATAATTAAATTTTTATCTGAATTATTTTTATATATGTATGTGTGGTTGTTTGTCTTAAATTTGTAATATTTTCTTGCTAATTACTGATTTATTTTTTATTGGATAAACATTGGAATATCAAAAAATTTGATTCATCAGATTTTGTATCACTAGACACAAAATATGTATCTAATGTGTCAGACTCTTTTTCGCTTTTGAATCTTCTTTTCTTATTTAATTGACTCATATTGATACAACCAATTATATTTATACATCAAAAGTAAAATTATTTCTCCTTTTTCTTGTCCCTTTCTCCCTTCCATCATCGATCTACTCTACCAACCTCATGTCTTTTGGAATTGTACAGGAAAACAAACAAAAAATCAATAATTTCTTTACAAATGCACAACTTAACAAAAAAAAAAGTGATATAATTATTATGAATTAAGAAAGTTAGTTAAAGTAATTGGAGTTGATGACGGAGAATCAAATATGGAAGTTGGTGGATCGGAATTTTTCATTTGGTTGCACACGACAAATGAACAAGACGCTAAATTAAAAATTACTTTAATTTAGAATTGACATAATTGAGGTTATTTAAAAATAAAAAAATTATTAGAGTAAATCCAAGTGGATTTAAACTAATTAGAGTAAATCGAAGTGGATTTAAACTATGTATTTGTCTTATGCAGACTATTTAAAGAATATTTCAAAGAACAAGGTGTATAGTGTAGAAATCACGTAGAGAAATTAAGGATTGTATTGATATTACTAATAGTGCATTGATATTATTGAACGTATTAATCAATATTGATAGCATTAATATGTTGATCAATATTTGTTGTATTGATATGTTGATCAATATTTCTATATTGATAAATAATAATGTTAAGTACATACTCTTTAGGAGAAAATTATGGAGTCCTAAGCTGACTATATCTATTACTACTATAATAAGAATAATGTAATTATAAATGATCTAAATTATAATTATATTATAATTCTAATAGTAATCTAATCATAGTCGTAATATAATTCTAATCATAATTTAATTCTAGTCAAAATATAATCATAATTAGCATAGGTAGTCCAATCCTAATGCAACTATAATTCTTGTAACTCGTCAATCAGTTTTGTTGGACCTGTTCATTCGACATGTTCCAATCAACAGTTTCCTTCTTCATCAACGCTTCATTCGACATGTTTCATTCCCCAGCTTCCTTCTTCATCAACACTTCCTTCGACATGTTCCAATCCTCAGCTTCCTTCTTCATCAACACTTCCTTCGACATGTTCCAATCCTCAGCTTCCTTCTTCATCAACACTTGATGTAGACAAGTCAGTCAACTGCATTGGACCTGTTTCTTTGACATGTTCTAATTGTCTCTTTCCTTCTTCTTCAACACTTCCTCTCAAGCTAGTGAATTGAGAAACGGTTACTCCTAGCTTACTTTGAATATCCAGCAAAAAATATTTGAATACCCAGCAAAAACTTGTCCTGTCAATGCTTCGGTATGTTGATTTTGTTGTTTTCGAATATCCAGCAAAAAAAACTTTGAATATCCAGAAAATGCTTTCGGTAAGTTGATGTTGTTGTTTCCTTTTTCCCTGCTTCTTTTAGCAGATAATACCATGTTATATTTTTGTTATGACACTTTTTTTCTTTCTCTTCCCTTATATAAAGTCTGTGAGAATATTAACGAATTGATTAATGGTGAGATATGGTGTGTTACCTAAACCTCTAGCAAAATTAATTGCTTTTATTGCTTAAATTTATGTTGCTTTTTTCTTTTAAGATTTTTCACATCTCCTTGGCATTTGAGCAGCCCACAATTAGTTGTGTACTTTCTTCGGTTAAGATGCTTGAGATCCAACTTATTAGTAACACATCTTTCTCCTTCCAATCATCAATGGTGCCACTATTTTTTGCATCCTTCTTAGCCGCTACAACTTTCCTAACAGTCTCTCTAGTGGAGCTACTTTTACTTGGTTCATTCTCTATGATATGAATCAATTTGGATATATATGTCCTCTTTATAAGGTAGTTTACTGGCTTAAATTTAACAGCAAGCGAAAATTATTTGGTGAAGTAAGGAGATTGACATGATTTTTTGTAAAGTGGTCATAGCAACATGTGATTTTTTTATTTTTATTTTTTTGGGGGGAGGGGGGTTCGTCTTTTTTTTTTTAATCAACACTGAGAGAGCGAAAGAGCTTTAAGCTCTGATATCATATAAAAATAACGTTAAAGAAAATTAGGAATTTTGTCATTAGAACTTGGCCTAAAGTTGAGTCCGGAGCCTAAAGGGTATAAAATATTAACAAAAATTTCAAAACGGTATATAAAATTTTATATTAACCAAAACGGCAAAATCGCTAAAACAACAGCGATTTCCTCCACCGGAAAAAGCAAAATCGCTGCTACTGCAGCGATTTTGCAAAATGTAATTTTTTTTCAAAAAAAATAAAATCAAATCGCTACCTAGGGAGCGATTTTCAATTTTTTAAAAAAAAAAAATTTTTTTTAAGAAAATCGCTGCCTAGGATTGTTTATATTCTTTTGTGAAATATATGTTGATTGATCGAAACACGTTAAATATTTATTTCTGTTTTAGTATATTTCTTATTTATTTTCTTACTTATGATCTTTCGAATATTTTTTTTACGACTAATAATTTATTTTTTATTAAAATGATAAAAAGAAGACCTTAATTTTTTTTAAAAAAATAATGATAATCGGGTATTCAACCAGAAATCTTTTATGAAAAAAATCAAAAAAAAAAATAGAATTCTGAATTTTTATCTCTCACACGAACGTCTCCTCTTGGCTCCCTTCGTAAGAAAAAAAATCCTCTTTCTTGCTTTTGAGATTTGTTTGGTTAATATTTTGGAAAAATAATATAATTAGTGCACGACTTAATAAATCATAAATTTTAGAATTTTCTAATATTTAAATAAAATTATAAAAAATTTCTCTCGGATGCATTTCTATCCCTCTCGGATATATTTATATCCTCTCTTTGATACATTTCTATCCCCTTTTAGATATATCCCTCCAATTAAATAGTATATCATTATAATGTATTGAACAAACAAAAAATGCATCTGAGAGTAATGAAAATTCAAAACTTTCATAATTATACAAATTTCTAGGATAGAATATAATTAGCCTCAAATATATGATATTTTTGTTTCCCTAAAATTATAGTATGCTTCTCCGTAGGTTAGTCAATCAAGTACACTAATATATATGTCTCGATCATTCAACATAGGATAGAAAAAATATATATTTTCAAAGTGAAAAAAAAAATTATATTTGAAAATTAATTTTATATTTGACTGTGAAATAAATTAAATTTATTTTGAAATTTTACGAAAACACAAATTATGATATATATAATATTAGGCTCCATATAATTTGTTAGGTTTGAGGAACAAAATATCAAAATCGGCCTTTATAAGGATCATTCATGAACTTAATGTCTTAACCCCAACTAACCTATTACAATATTTTGAAGCCCAATCAAAAAAGTTCAATAGAACATATGTAAAAAACTCGATATCTTTATACAAATAATCAGACAAATTTATTATTTACTATGTGAAATAGATATACAAAAATTATACGCTAATTATATATAGTTATGTGTATATTATGTATCTGTATTTTTTATTCAAGCGATTGGGTGAGTGATTTGGGACACCAGTTAAAACCATTTGAAACAAGTACAAATAGTACAAAAATTTAAAAAAAAAAACAAATCTTATCAAAATCATTAAAATTATTATGTATAGTAACTTACTTTAGGATATGTTTGTGGTAATCGAAAAACTGGTGATATATAAAGTTTAGAAGGGTTTGCAAGTCTGTCAAAAATAAATTTTACATAAAACTAAAGAGGAAAATAATCTTTACTCTTTTGCATGTCAATTTCGCTCATCGAGGGTTAATTTAATCAACTTTGAGAAATTAACACAGATACTTTAATTCAATTTCAAAACTTTAAAATTTAGAAAATCATAAACTCAAATTTGAAAATAAATATATTCTAGTTGATTTAATTCCCAAGATTCAGTTTCATTGATACTTGATGATTGAAAAAATAGCAAAAGATATTCAAATAAAGAAGCACTTCTCAACGATATGGTAAAAAAACATAGTTTAGAAACTACTTTTTTGTTAGCACATACATCTCTTCAATTTTTCATACAAATTCGCGAATTATATGGAGATTTGTGCACATGAATATAAGTTGCACCATAATATTTTGATATGTTTGCTAATTTGTGCTATAAGTTTCAATTCATAACACACAAATATACCCCAAAAAAAACTTGTTATTGCTAATTCTTGTTAAAGAAACTCCAATGTGCATATCAGACGTAAAAATTTGCTGATCTCTGAACTTCAACTCCATCAAATGAATTATTATTAGCAGGAGAAGAAGCCCCGTGACCTTCTCCAAACGACGCGATATGATCCTTCAAAGATCTCTTGTGTTTAAAATCGGAACCACAAACACATAGCCAACGTTTTCCACAATTCTTTTCGTGTGTTCTCCAGTCTCCTTTCACAGCTAAACACTTGCCACATTTTCTACACGCGAATCGCTTTGCTCCATGCTTCCTCTTGTAATGTGTTTGTAGGGTTCTAAAATCCTTCAATGGCTTAGCCCTAGAATGATTTATATTGTTTTTGCACCCTTCTTCACAACAATAGCATGGAATCCCTAACATGGCTCTTGGTTGTGTTCCTTTAAGTGATTCTGGTCCTTTTCTATATTGTGATCCATGACCCCACATGTGCATCTGTTGAATAATTGAAAAATATACGTTGAAATCATGTTGTTATTGTGTTTTTTTTAAAAAAAAAATTGTTAGACTATGCTAGCACGCACCTGATAATATTTTCCAATACAGCAAAAGAAAAAGAATATAGTAATGAAAAATAATACGCGAATAAATAAATAAATAATTCACCTGAAGATTGTTGTAACGATTGAAAGTTTTGTGACAAATGTGACAAGAAAAATGGGTGAAACCAACAAGGATTTGTGAAGGAGTTGGTATCCAATATTGAGTGGTTGCTCCAATAATATTTCCATCACTTTTGTTATCATCAATTGGAATATTATTATTATTATTATTGCTAGAATTTGGAAGACCAATGTGTAAGGCAACAGTCACATCATCTTCAATGTTGTTCCAATTAGGGTTTTCTTCATAATTTGACATTTTCTCAATATTTTGATTAGATGGTTGAGACAAACTAAGAAATTCAAATGCATTTTGGGTTTTATCTGCAAAAAAATCAAATGGTTCAATTTGATTTTCAATAGTACTAGAAGACGAAGCACAATATGAGTGTTCCATTTTTTTATTTTTGAGTGAAAGAATGAAGTAACCTATGATATTCAAGGTGTTTTTATAGGCCTAGATAGAATGTTTGTCTTTAAGGTTGAATTTAAAAGTTAATCTTTTAGAGGGAAAAATTGTGAGAAAAAAGACACTGGAGAAAATGGGGTATGTTGTTGGTCGTTGAATGTAAATAACATTAATTAGTAATTTGTTTTAAGGGAAAAGATAGTTAATCTTAGCTGCTTGTCAATTTTATCTCCTTTTGGTATACAATGTAATAAGACTTAATTGTGGTGGACCATGGCTTCTATAATTTACATGAGGTTTACTGCAGTGGGATTTAGATTTATGGCAACATCTTAATCACAAATATTATTTAATTTTAATGTTTATTTAGCTATATAAATTCTGACGATAAAAAAAGTTAGATCACTCATCAATTAGATCACGCAAAAAATAAATATTACTTATATATAAGCCTCACGTGTTGGAAATGGTTGTATAATAATCTTGGGAAGCGACTAATAACAATGATTTGAACCCATAACTAACAATTTCTAGCTCCGCTTTTCGAACTTGATAGTAAAATATGAATATTTTTTACACGCTAACAATGTATATAATTTAAATTCTTTTTCTTTTTTAATCATACTTTCTTCTATAATTCAACGGCTTTCTTGATGTATGTTTACAGGTGGTAGATAATCGTTTATTTAACTCCAAATTGCTAATTAAGGACCGATAATCACTAAAAAGTGTCTCTCTTACTAATGCATGTGTTAATCCTCATTTTTATTAGTTGTTTTCTTAATAACGTTGAAAAGAAAAGTTAGTTTTGGGAAAGGCGTGTGTTAGGGAGGCAACCATAAATTTTGTAGTATACTTTCTCAGTCTTATATTAGTTGATTAAAATAATTATCTCATATTAGTTAATCATCTTATTAAAATAATTGTCTCATATTAGTTGATCATCTTATTAAAATAATTGTCTCATATTAGTTGTCCACCTTACAAAATCAAGAAAACATTAGTTAAATTTTCCTGTATTACCCTTACAATTAATTAATTTTGAAAGTGTTCACATTTGTTTATATAATTTTCAAAAAAAAGCTTGTTTAAGGGATAAATTAGTAAAATTATTCTCTTATGTATGTTTTTTTAATAAAATGAAAAACGATCAACAAATATGAAACATAGAGAGTTTTAAGGATAATTTAATACACGAACCAACTACTTTTTGGCGTGGATTGAAGAGAATTTGGCCCCAAAAATAAAGAAAAAGATTGAATTTTACAAAAATGGAGATAGTGAGTAAGAAAAGATTTGAGAAATGCAGATATCACAAATAGGAGGCATTAATTAATTAGTACTAGAAGGATTAATTAATTTTGTAACAAACTTACATAGGTCAACCATGAAATAACTACGTGTTTAGTTAATTATAGTAACTTAGGTCCATCAGTGACATCCCCTTAGCTATATATTGACCTGAACTACTTAGTTTTTGGTTGTAAGTTTCAATATTTACTGAGCTATTGACTTACAAGAAGTAAAAGGAAAAAAAAAGTCTTTAATATATTGAAAATCTTAATTAGGGGTACGGTGTATTAATTTTCAAGAAAAATTATCACTTTTAATATCCCTAGTAAGCAATGACGAAATCAAAATTTAGTTAGTAATGACGGAGTTAAGCATTTAATACAAATGTAGCATGATAATAATAATTTTTCGTTTGTTTTTATCAAAAAGACTTCATTTCTATGAGATCAAGTCTTCAAAGTTTAATAATCATCGATAGAAGATGAGCATGTAAAAAACATTTAAATCCTCATTTGTAATACTTCATTTTGATAAGCATCTACGACGACTTGGTTGGCTAACCTATAGCAATGTTGAACCTTACAAGTAATAGGAGTACGGAGCCAAAAGGGTAGAAAATATTAACAAAAATTCCAAAAGGGTATATAAAATTTTATATAAACCAAAACGGTAAAATCGCTCCGCCGGCAGCGATTTACTTCAAGTGAAAAAGTAAAATCGCTGCCCCAGCAGCGATTTGCAAAAAGTTTTTTTTTTCCTTACAAATCGCTGCCCGGGCAGCGATTTATAAAAAAAAATTTCTTTTTTTAAAAAAAAACATAAATCGCTGCCTAGGCAGCGATTTACAAAAAAAAAAATTTTTTTTTTGGTAAATCGCTGCCTAGGCAGCGATTTATATTTAAAAAAAAAAAATTTATATAAATCGCTGCTACAGTAGCAGCGATTTATTAAAAAAATATTATTTATATAAATCGCTGCTACAGTAGCAGCGATTTATTAAAAAAATATTTTTTATATAAATCGCTGCTACAGTAGCAGCGATTTATATCAATTTTTTAAATAAATCGCTACTGTAGCAGCGATTTATTTAAATTTTTTTTTTATTAAATCGCTGCGATAAGCAATTTTTTAAACTAAAAAAAATTAAAAATTTTAAAACAGCGATTTTATATATAAAAAAAGATTATAATATTTTTTAAAATTTATGTATATAACTTATAAGAAAATATACATTATTTTAAAAAAATTAAAAATAAGTAAAGTAATAAATATATTTTCTTTCTAAAAAAAGATATTATATTGAATTTAAATTAAAATAATATTTGAATTTAAATAATTAATTTTTTTAAATAAAAAATTAAAGGAGAAAAATTATTTAATTGAATTCAAGTACATCCCTAATCACACCTATTAATTATAATTTTTTTTTATATATAAAATCGCTGTTTTAAAATTTTTAATTTTTTTTTAGTTTAAAAAATTGCTTATTGCAGCGATTTAATAAAAAAAAAATTTAAATAAATCGCTGCTACAGTAGCGATTTATTTAAAAAAAAATAATATAAATCGCTGCTACTGTAGCAGCGATTTATATAAAAAATATTTTTTTAATAAATCGCTGCTACTGTAGCAGCGATTTATATAAAAAATATTTTTTTAATAAATCGCTGCTACTGTAGCAGCGATTTATATAAAAAAAAAAATTTAAATAAATCGCTGCTACAGTAGCGATTTATTTAAAAAAAAATAATATAAATCGCTGCTACTGTAGCAGCGATTTATATAAAAAATATTTTTTTAATAAATCGCTGCTACTGTAGCAGCGATTTATATAAAAAATATTTTTTTAATAAATCGCTGCTACTGTAGCAGCGATTTATATAAAAAAAAAAAATTTTTTTTTTTAAATCGCTGCCTAGGCAGCGATTTACATAAAAAAAAATTTTTTTTTTTTGTAAATCGCTGCCTAGGCAGCGATTTATGTTTTTTTTAAAATTTTTTTTTTTTTATAAATCGCTGCCCGGGCAGCGATTTGTAAGGAAAAAAAAAACTTTTTGCAAATCGCTGCCGGCGGAGCGATTTTACTTTTTCACTTGAAGTAAATCGCTGCCGGCGGAGCGATTTTACCGTTTTGGTTTATATAAAATTTTATATACCCTTTTGGAATTTTTGTTAATATTTTCTACCCTTTTGGCTCCGTACTCCAAGTAATAGAATACTTGATATGAGTAATGATGTCTGTCGTTGCCTTTGATCATCTCAAATGTAATTTTTTATTATTTCACAATTTTATAAAAAATTTAAGATGAGTGAGAGTTAGTTCATATGGTAAATATACCTCATTTTCAATTAGAAAATTGTAAGGTCGAGTTAACAAAAAAACAGAAAAGCTAACAAATAAAAAGGAGTCCGAAGCCTAACGGGTATAAAATATTAATAAAATTTTCAAAACGGTATATAAATTTTATATTAACCAAAACGGTAAAATCGTTGGAACAACAGCGATTTCTACCGTCGGAAAAAGCAAAATCGTTGCTACTATGTAATTTTTTTAAAAAAAAAAAAGTTCAAATCGCTGTAGGCAGTGATTTTTATTTTTCTTAAAAAAATTATTTTAAAAGAAAATCGTAGGAAAAACAAATTTCATTGATTTTCAAATATTTTTTTGAAATTTAAATATATAGCTTATAAGAAAATATGCATTGTTTTAAAAAAATTAAGAATAAGTAAGGTAACAAAATATTTTCTTTCTAAAACAAAATATTATATTGAATTTAAATTTAAATGATGTTTGAATTCAAATAAAATTCTAACTTTTTAACCTCTTTTATTTATATTTCCACAATGTCATATAATATTAATCTTCATATTTTTTCATCACCGATCATTAGCTTCATTGGTGAGTTTACTACCTTCTTCATATTCTTTATTTTATTATAGATTTTTTTAAAAAATATTTTTATTTTCTATATGCAGATGAGAGATTGTCTATTACAAACTAAATTGCTTGCTACAATATATCATCTTGAATTGAAGTAAATAATTTTTTTCATTATTATGTTCTTCGTTTATTTTTTTAATATAATCAAACCAATAGTACTGCTTAAATTATTTGAGATGCAATATATGTTGAGTATTAGCAAGGTAACAATATACTACACAATTTTCTTTAAAAAAAAAATTAAAAAATGAAAAAGCGATTTAATTTTTTTTAAAAAAAAAATTACATTTTGCAAAATCATCGAATTTGCTTTTCCTGGCGGAGGAAATTGTTGATGTTTCAACGATTTTGCCGTTTTGGTTAATATAAAATTTTATATACCGTTTTGGAAATTTTGCTAATATTTTATACCCTTTATGCTCCGGACTCAAATAAAAAGGCCGTCTTTGGAGATTTTCTTTTTTCCATCTTATCCTTTTAACTTAGTAAATTAAACAAGGAAATAAGTAAATGATCATAGCCTACTACACATGGGAATGAGGAAACATAAAATAAAGAAAATATATAATAGAACAAATAAAATAAAATAAAAAGGGGGTAAATATGTCATAAATTCGTTATTGAGAACTTAATATATCCGTCCTACTGTTGGTACAGTAATAAAAAGGATCGATCCATGTTTAGTAAAAATGAAAAATAAATAAATGAACAACAATTGAAATGTTTAAAATTTAAAATTAAAGAAATAAATAAAAGATGAATTGGCCATGAAATAATAATATCTCTGAAGTAGTCCGTCCAATCAGCTATTTCTTCTTCTTGTTGTTTGAAATCAATTTTGCCTCATGGACCAAATTAAGAAAAATTAATGGATAGACTTTTTTGAAAATAGAGTAAAGTCTCGTTAATTCTTTTTTTTTTCCTTTTTCTTGTTAAAGATTGTACAGTTTTTTTTTTTCTTTTTTTAATTTTATTTTCACCGTGCTGATGAGCTGCTTGTACTCTCTTTTTTTTATGTATTTGGACTCTCAGTAGTCACTGCCCCAACTTCTGTTGTTTCTTCTGAGGTTTGCTGTGGATTTTGAGATTCTGCCATTTACAATTCATACATAAAAATATCAGAGATTATTCATATCACAAGTGAAATTTTATGATAAAATTATTATATATCATTTTATGTGATAATATTTTTTGTATTAATATATTTTGAAAAGAATATTATTATTATTTTTCTTAATTTTTGAAACTTCTTTTTTACACTTATGAGTATTGCACTGTCTTACTATAGTAGTCCACTATTAACTTGACAGTTGACACATCCTTTCATAAATAAGAAATAATAGAGGTAAAATTACTACATTATCTATTAAACTTTATTAAATTTAACGCTTTAAAAAAATGTATTAGATGATATATAATATTTAATAGCAAAAGATAGATTATCTTTTGATTTTTTTAAATTAGATAAATATTATTGGATAACTATTTTAACATAGTGAACAACTATTATTGAAGGGAGGAGTCTGTTTTTATAGCCATACAAAAATTAGAGCTTATTTAACCCCACAATTTCCACACATATTTCTTTCTTTTCTAAATCTAGAGTCCCATCAAATACCGCTAAAAATTTAAAACATATGGAATAATTGATAGGCAGAATAGTAACTATCCTGTTATGATCAATTATGATTTTGTAATTTTGTATATAAAAAAAAATAGTTTTATGTCATTTTCACTAGAATTCTTCGTTTAGCTATACGTAAAAATACTAAGAAAATATCATTTCTAGTTGTTATTAGGTACACATTATATTTATCATATTATTTAGTGTATAAAAGAAGTTGATGCTGTAATTTACCACACAGTAAAGTTGTTTTTGTATTAATTTCATCAATTAATAGCTACAGCTGGAAAATGCAGGAAAAAAGAATACCAAATAGGAAAATAAATTTAAAATCACAATCTATAGAGTATCATTTATTTCACCAATCTATTTGCAGTATGTACTTCCCTATTTTGCCATCAATGTATAATAAAATATTTATTTTTCATTTCTTCAATTAGGACTCTTATATACATGCAGCAAAACATGTATATATACATATATGATTTTTGAATTTTAACTTATGTTTTACTCTCTTGGTCCAAATTTAATTTAAACACAGTATCAAAAAATAATAAATAAAACAATATTTTTATTATATCACCTTTAACTATTTACTTAACAAGAATAAAATATGTATAAATTAATAAATTATCTCACAATTTCATACACTAATTTTAATTATACTGAATAGGTAAAAAAAATTAGATCTTAAAAGTATCTCAATTATCCGAATTTCTTTTAACTGCTAAACATAATTGTCAATGGGTGCACCTGGTAATGTCCGTGGAACATGTTACGTATTGATAATTCTTGTGAAATATTAGTTGGAGTCTACTACCTAATTATTACAACCTTTTAGCTCATATTTGTTCATCACTATAGTATTATTCGACTAATTAAGAGTCTGCTTAGATTAATTAAAAAATAATAATTTTTAAGACAAACATAAAAAGTTAAACTTAAATAACTCGTAAGTTAAAAAATAAAAAAAAGAGGGAACCTATTTTTAATTTTAAGTTATTTTTAATTTTGTTAAATACATTCTTAAAAACTAACGTGAAGGTACATTTAATTAATTTTTAAGTCAATTCAAACACCCTCTAAGATTTCTAAAACATGTATTAATCTTCCGAGAACATGTATAAATTTTTCTCTCCTTAATAGAAGTCAGTTTGACCAAACTTGTAAAAAAATAACTTATTTTAAGAGTATTTTTTGTGAGAAATAATTTGTTTAGAATAATAAATTTAAAATTATTCGATGAAATTGTTTAAAAGTGATTCTAAATATATTTTTTTAATTTTTTTTTTAAAAAAAAAAAAAACAATCGGGTAAAAGCTTTAACTTCTAAAAATAACTTTCACTACTACACTTTAAAAACACATTATTTTTTTCTCAAAAACATAACTAAACACTTCACTTATTTTTTTATCTTCTGAAAAGAAAAAAAAAACTTTCGCTACACTTCAAAAACACATATTTTTTCTCAAAAGCTTGACTAAACATTTTCTTTTTAAAAATAAATACTTTTAACCTTTCAAAAGTTTGATCAAATAAATTATTAATAGCCAAAAAAATGAAAAAAATCTTTCCAAATTAAAAAATCAATCCTGACAACTATATTACTAAAGAGTGGTCAGAATTGATTCTTCTAAGTGAGGACATACACTAAAAGAACAGGAGGGTGACTAGTTACATGATGTACCTAAAATAGCATAATGTTTTAAAGTTTACATTATAATGGAGGTATTCATATGCATTATATTCAGCCACTTGCATGATTCACTGCCTATTGACAACCATCCATTATATATATATATATATATATATATAGTCCTAGATAATTATATGACCATTCACATGCATTTACTGTTATTTTACACTCATCAGAAGAAAATACACACACATGCCTCCCTGGCATATGATTTTCATTTGACCCATTGATACATCACTACCTTGCCCAAGACAGCTCATATGTCACATGCTTAGGCTCCCCCACATGCCCCTCTCTATCTTTACCTTTACACATTTTATAATGTTTTACAACTATAACTTACTGTAACAATTGTTATACATTATCAAAAGTATAATCACTTTGCATCTTTTCATTAGTAGTATTATATTATATAATAATAATTGTAACACCTATTCCTTCTCAAACTTTACGTCTAAATTTGCATCTAATATTATAATTTCACCCTTGATTGTGAGAACTTATTATGTAGTTTTCACAATCAAGTTACACACTATATTATTCCTGATATTAAAAATATTTTTTCAACTCCTATATACACCCCTTCTGAAGAGAATTTCTATTTTATCACGTCACTCAAAAGATAATTACACATAATCATTTATACTAAGTTAAGTGGATTAATTAGTAACCTAGATATAGGTTAAGTTATGTGCTATAACATGTAACTACTTAATAGTTTGAAATTATTATTACTACTACGTACTACTTAAGTTGAACCACATGAGGAACAAGTACATAGCTAATAGAGTTCAAGTAGAAATGATAATCTTAAGCAGAAAACTAGTGAAAAGTATATAAATTGAGAAAGAGTAGTTACCAGTAGTAGGAGAAGGAAACTGAAGCCTTGTAGTTGCAGCATGAGGAGGAGGGTGTTGGAGTAGAGGTGGAGGCGGGGGAGTAAAAGAGGCAGCATCAGCTGGCAAGTGATGAGCAGTAGTAGTAGGATAATAAAGATAAGAAGCAGTTGGGCTTTGAAAGCGTTGAGTAGCTGCAGAAAACGTTCCCCTTGATCCCTGCATCGAATATCCATAATAATATGCTGGAGATGGTGATGATGAACTTCCATACATTTGCTGATAATAATGCGCTGCTGCTGCTGCTGCTGCTGCTTGCTGGTACGTCCCTGGATTGTACATCCCCGCGGCCTGTTCATCAAATTCAATTTCCACGTGAAAAAAAAAAAAGACAGAGACTCATCAATACTATATTGGATAGATCAAAGGAAACTTACTTGATGGTAATAATCAGGAGGGTAAGTTGCATACCTGCAAAATATAATTTAAAACAAATCATAATTATATATGTATAGTTACAGATGATTGTGAGTTTGAGTCACCAAAAAAAAAGTAATCCGTTTATAATACAACTTTTTAAGGTGCATATTATGTGAAGATGAATGAACCATGAACCATAGTATACGTACATACATAAAATTACATAAATATGTTTAAGATCTATATATTATATATATAGTACAATGAAACTTGAAAAGTAGCTTTCACGTAATAAAACGGTACGTACTCTCAACATGTTACAAGTTAAGTGAGACAAAATAATAAATGGAGCGACAAGCACCTCTCTGTACCAAACGTTGGATTAAATTACGAATACATAAATGCAACACCCGATACGTATTTTATAGTAATGGTTTACAAATTATATACTTACACTTACGAGGTAATGACGGAGACAGAAATTCAAACTAAGATAAATAAAAAGCTAAGTCATAGTGATGATAAAAAGCAAGGTATTATTATTTGGAATGGGTTATTGAAAGAGTGCAATGTACATTGTCAGATATCATATGGTAAGTGGTATAATATTGCTAGTTACTTTGTTCCACTCGTGCTACCTATAACATTCACGCCTTTGATCAAAGTACAAGCAAAATTGACCTAAAGGCACAAGGTTTGTTCAGCCTTTTTTTGTGTCACATAAAAAAGAGAAAAAGAGAGAGGAGAGAGATTTATCAAAAGTAAACAAAAACAAGTTCGTTGTGGGCATGTAAAGATGGTCGGATCACTCAATTAAATATATGCTCTTTCCAATAGCCTTTTACATCAGTGGTGGCGTTCGATATTTAAATTGAAGTCTGATTAAATTTAAACTTGTGACGGACACTATCAATTAAGTTATTTTTTTGTTCTTAAAAATTTTAATTTGATACTTTTAATTATATATGAAGCATTCTAATCACTATAATTCATGTTGATTGGTAATGGAACCCAAAAAAAGGAAACGACTAAGTAGTTAAGTATTAACAATGAATACTTTGCCAGCAAAAAGTGACAAAAAAGTATTGCAAGAAAATGTTGAAATAGTAGTAGAGGAAAAGGTATCGAACTATACTAAAATAAGAAGAAAAAATATATATTTGGTTAGATTATTTCTGCAAGTCAAAAAGCAAGCAGATATAAAGTCAAAGTAGCTATGGTCAAGCCTAATTTCCATCTCTAATTTTTCCAAAAAAGAAAAAAGTAAGCTAATTGGAGTTACCTTATAAATTCGAAAACCCTCTTTTTCAATCAATCATAATTTTCAAACTACATAAAACTTTACAAATTAAAATTTTATATAAAAATATGATCATATTATTTTAAAAATTAGACTGGCAAAAATCCAACACATAAAAGAAAAGCACTGCACGTTGTCTGCAACTGACAACTCATTGCATAGCAGTCACCATTTATCAATTTTTATTTATTATTATTGATCTGCCTATACCAACCTGCATTCAATTAAATTACTTCATGATATATAATGTATGTATACTATTTCTTTCCATTTGTATGATTATAAAAAAAAATAAAAAATTAAGACATACGACGACGACAACAACATCAATGTGAGGTTTTCAGTTGTTATACCACTGGCAAATGCCTGCCCATTTTTATCACACATCTTTTTCTTTCTGCAGTATATTTATCAGATCATGGACCATCATATATTTATTTATTTTCTCATTTAATTTACTATTAATTGCCTAAAAAAAACAAATTAATCATACTTACCCATATGGTGAATATATCATAGGAGTTGCAGGTGGTGGATGTAATGGTAATGGTGCTGCTGCTCCTCCTGCCACCCCACTATAAGATGATGATGATGCCCCTTGTGGAATTCCCCCTCCTTGATATGGATTCCCTCCTTGTCCCCTACCTATAATAATAATAATAATATGTAATTAACTTAATTACTCCCTCCATTTTCTTTTTAGTAATTAAAAAGATCGGAAAATTAATATTGTTCGTATGTTTTCTGTTTCAATTCACGTGACATGATTATAATTGTTGTTATTACATATATGTATGTACAATGTGGTGGGATAATCGAGGAATGAAGTTTGACTAGTCAAATGAAACAATCAAAGAGACAGAAAAGAAGAGTACCTCGAGGTGGTGAAGGACGAGGCCGTCCAAGAGAAGCGATGTTACAGTTAGCTCTTCTTCCATCAATTACCGGATTCGGGTTATCACAAGCCCGTCTTGCAGATTCCGGATCACGATAAGTTACCTGCCGTACCACAAAAAATCATCTTTTATTCATCACACCAAATTATAAATGATTGATTAATTAAAAAAATAAAAAACAAGCAACATGTAAATATAACTTACAAAGCCATATCCTTTAGATTTGCCAGTGTTTTTATCAGTGATAATGACAGCTTCAAGAATCTCTCCGAATTGCTCGAAATACCGGCGCATTACATCTGTTGGAGTTTCCCATGCTAATCCACCAACGAAAACTTTGGTGTAAGTTGTGTCCCCAAATGGTGATCGATAATGTTGATACGCCATTAATGCATCTAAAAAACTTCCAATGAAAACTAGACTTGTTATTTAAGCAATTAGAAGATCGATAATATGGAATGGATATACAATGGCATATCTTGTTTCTACTTCTTCTTCTGTAATTTGTCTTCCTTTTTTTTTCTTCTTCTCTCCCTTTCTCTCAGTCTTGTAGCTAGCAGAAAAAGATCATGGAGAGAGAAAAAGGGTGGGAAGGAACAGATATAACTTAGTGGGAAATGTTTATAAATTATTGCTGATGTTTAACAAATAAAATGTTTTGGAAGAGAGAGAGGGATTCGACAGCTGCAAACTCTTAAGGCAGATAGGGTGTTGGGCCCATAAAACCAAATTGGGGATATATTCTTTTCGATCGAACTCAGTAATTTTTATTTAAATAATATATTTATATTTGAAAATTCATCAAATAATCATACAAATATGAATACTTGAATTCTTCTTTAAAATTCTGAGTTCATCGCTATAATAATATTACAAGTATTGAATTCAAATAAATCGATGTTGTGAGCAATTGCGGAGCTATCCTGTATGATTCAGCGGAAAATTATATTATTTATACATAACTAAAATAAATTTATATGTATATATAGTGAATGTCGAATTCTCTTCAGCTATTTATTTCTATAGATTTTAAACTAATCATTGAAAATACTGACTCCGCCTCTTGTTGAGAAAGGGAGGCAACGAATGACAGCTGCGCGACTAGAAGCACTTGACTCTGTCCACTCTGTCTAAGCATTAAAAATACTCTTCTCTATCAATAGTCTACTCTGTTCTTCCTAATCTCTATAGTTGTTTTATCGTTCTCTTCTTTATGTTTTCTTTTGTATAATTTGGCCACTGTCTTAACTCCTAACTCATTCTCATTTTTTCATTGATTTTACATTATTGTATTGAATAATTATTGTTGTTATTCCATATTATAATCAAGATTTTCTTGAATATGTAGGTGGAAATTTTGATAATGGGGGTCCACATACTTTGAAGATTGTATACAACTTTTTTTAAGTATCATTATTAATGACGTTGTACTAGTTGCAAGACCAGTTGGGAGAATCGAATTCCCTTATTTGGTTAAACCCTGATGAACCACCCACATTTGGTTTTTATTGTGTACTAACTAAATTAAGACCTTCACAATCAATGGTCCACCTTCCTCATCATTAATTTTACCATGTTATTTGGTTCTCAGCATTTACTTTCATCCCGTTTAATTACTCCTATGTATTAATGATATTCACTACCACAAAAATATATTTTAGCAACAGATATACACATTAATAAAGAGTGTGAAAACTTTTATTAATTCACTTTGAATGGCAATTGGTGCGTGAACAATTTTGATTTTAGATCTTAGGCGTAATCACGCCCCAAAAGTTAGCTCAAAAGGAGGAGGATTGTCTAACCTTATAAGGAGTTCACTCATTTAATTAATCACTGATATGAGACTTTTGTCATTCTTTAATAGCTTTAGAAACATTTATAAAGAGTACTAATCGCCGCTAAAAGTACATATTTAATGTCTCACTATAAATGATTTAGAGTTCGAGAAACTAGTAGTTTTCGTGATTAGAGACCCTTAGTTATATAAGTTTAAAAAGTAATTGCGTTATTTTAGTATAAATAAATAACTTAAATCCTATTTGGAGACATTTTGCCTCTTCTTTATTGCTTTTTATGGAGCAGACAAGTCATTTCTTCACCCTTCACCGTATGATTGATCGGACTAGCTATCTTAACTTTGTAGTATAATTTCATATATATATATATAGAAATCGTACGTAAATATTCTGTCTGTGTGACAATGGTCCGATGTTTTCGTGACCACTTCAGGACTATGGTTCAATTTTATTAAAATAAATATACACAAAATAAAAAAGAAAAATGATCAATTTAATATAAAGTTCAATACCCTTATCAAAAAAGAATAGAGAATAATATTCCTACACATCACCCCACGTTCTCTTAACGATTCCAATATTCATAGTAAGCTGTTACATGGCCAACTGTCCTAACACCCCAGAAAAAAAAAAACATGTCGTGAGACCAGTTAAGATCCCTTTGACCCTAGTAGCCTATTTTCTTCTTTTCTATTATCCGCTCGATTTTAATTTATCTGACTTAATTCGACGTGAACTTAGATATGTCATTTTTTAATTTGTACTAAAGCTTATATAATAATAACTAAGATAAACAAATTAGAACGAAAGATCTAGTAATAGTAATATTTCATTTTATGTGATATCATTTGACTTGATACGATATTTAAAAAAAATTAAGATTTGTGATTGAGAATAATTTTTAAATATCACGTAAATGATGAAACGGAAGGAGTATATAACTTGTTACCAAATGAGGGGCTGGCGATAAAACCGAAAGTATGTGGACTTAACTTTAAAAAGAAAAGTATAACAAAACCGTTAGTGTAATGATTAAAACAGTCAAAAGTTATATTAGTCAAACTAGTTTATAAAAAGTTAATCTTTATACCAGGCTAATCTTGATTTTGTTAATGTATTTAAATATTACTGGTATATGTTAATGGATGCCCATAATGTTCTCCACATCCTTTCTCTCTCTTACTTTATTTATAGCATATAATATATATGATATATAAATGCACACAGTGATATGGTGGATTCATCAAATACGAGTAGATGACTTAGAAGAATTCATCAACTGCATTGGAATTATATACTTTTGTCAATTTATTGCTGTATACTCTTGCAATTGTTCTTCTGTGGCGATTCTTTTTTTTCTCTTTTAAAAGACATTTTATTACATGGTTTACAATCCTATAACAATACACTTGGCCTCGTATTATGCTTTCTCGATTATTATCATATTTATGTTGAATAGATAGAATTATTCGATATCAATTAGCTTAATTATTAGAACAATGAATCAAATTGTGCACAAATTGTTCGCTTTGAATTTAGATAAGTACAAGATTTATCTTTTTTGCACTACGTTACACATTGATCTCAAAACAAGCGTACCGTGCATATAAAACTTGAGTTATATCTTATAAATTTGTTCATATTTTTCTAGTATCATAATGGAAGAATCATCTAAAGTGTCGTATGAATCGCATCCCTATAATCTTTTCCGTCTTAAAATTTATTAGTTCTATTTGATTTGTCCTTAACAATTTATCCTCTTTTAAAGATCACATCAATTGATTTAAACATCATAATTATAAAAAAGTTATTTTGAAATAATCCATGAGAATATCTATAGAAAATAAGATGTAATAACCAACAGGGATATTTATGGTGGAACGATAAGTCGTTAATGAAAGACTTTGCATTCAAGTCCTCCTAAGCACTTCGCCCTCCAAGTGAAGCTTATCAATACAAAATCAACTATAATTAAATTTTAATATAAATATCAAACACGATTAATGAGTTTCTCCGTTCCCCATAGAAGAGTATGAAGTCATAATCGAAGGTTGTTGCCAGCGTTAGAGACGAGGAGACAGCTAAAGGGTCCTTCATAGTTTATGACAAGTGTACGAGTCCGTGAACTGGCAGTCCCTCCACGTGGGGTCCTGTCACCTATGAGCTGGATTTCATCTGCTTTTCTCCCCTTTTTACCCCTAATAACCCCTCTGTTTTTTTTTTCCTCCAAATATTTAATATCAATATCTTCTTTCAAAAATAAAAAGGAATTACTCAACCAAATAGTATAACAGATTAAAAAAGAACCCATATTAACATATTTGGTGTTTGTTATATTTAGGTATAATACATCAAAATGATATTTAACTTGACGTTAGTTAATAATTGTGATTCTTAATCAATATTTAAATTTGTATAAAATTGAATAAAACGATACGTCCATCCTATATGAAAATTTTGTGTCCTGCGAGACGTTCAACGTGTATCTGACATGTCATGTCGGACACGTGTGTCTACTTATTTAATTTTATACAAGTTTTCAAGTTAAGAGTCATATTTATGAATTATTTCTTATATTTATTACAGCAACGACATTATATATATTCAGTAATGTTGGTATGTAGCAAGAATTAATGAGAAATAGAGGGAAAGAGAGAAACTTGAAAAGTTGAGAACTTGAAGAACTGGGAACTTGAAAAGTCATTTTATGCTTTATGAAATGACATTTGTCTCTCATTGGTGGTGGAAAGAAAAATAGGGGAGTTTAAAATAGATACACTCTTATTAATTGTTAAAAGGGTTGGAAAGACGGACCCCCCTCGTGCCGTCGTCGCTTTGCTCGGCTTCGGCTTCGGCTATGGAAAATGATCGATCGAGAGATTATATTTTGGACAAAGTTTGTTTTAATTGTTTAATTAATTATTTATTTAATTAAATGGCCAAAATATTTTAATTGATTAGTTGATAACAGAAACGTTTTTAGTTATTTAACTGAAATGTTTCAACTTTTTAGTTGATTAACCCAACCTAACTCGGATCCTGCGCGAGCCGTGATTTAAAATTTTCTCGTTTTATTTAAATTTTCCGCCATTTTGAAAATGACTGTTCTGAAAGGTTGCAACTTTTAGAAACAGTCAGTATCATTTAAAAGGTTGCAAACTTTCATTAATGATCATGTCGATTCTGAAAAGATTGCACCCTTTCGGAACCTATTCCTCTTGCCTATAAATACCATCACTCTTAAAAAAATTTCTTTACGAAATTTTCTGATCTCTTCTTCTTCTTCTACAAAAGAATTACTTCGTATATTTTACTGTTATTGAGTGGTTCACTGACACCAGAGTTTTTGATATCTATACTCTGATAATTGAGATCATTTTACCCTGGGAGGTCATATTCCAATCAAACCTCGGATACTAGGGGGAAATAATTTTCTTAAGGGGACACTGTGAGTTCAGTAGACTTGATATTTTTCTGTTCAAATTTTTCAGATTATGGTACGTTACAGATTTTAGTTTTTCTAAATTAATTTTGTTAGCTCTTGTAATGATTCAGTAAACTTTGGTTACTTCGTGTTTCTGCAAAGTTTTATCAGAAACAGTAATTTTATTTTTCAAACGCAGATTGGATATAGGTAAAATCTCATCAAATGAGTTTGAAGAGGATAGAATATACACAATACTTATAAATATTCACATTAATAAAGAGTGTTAAATACTATACCAATATTAGTTAAGTTTCATTAGATCGAGTGTCGCTAAAGCCTTTAGGGACATATAGAAAGATTGTTACTTGTCACTAAAAATATATAGATTGAGCTATTATTGTTAATTCGGAAAAAGACGTAAAATACTCTTGAAGTAATAGAAATGGAACAAAACTCCTTTCATCCACATATTGGTTCCGAAATACTCTTTTCATCCACTTATTGGCTCCAAAATACCATTGTCATCCACCTCTGGGTTCAAAATTGACCACTTATTTAACGGTTTCAAATTTAAACTATTTAAATATTTTTTTTAAATACTTGGCGCTCAACTATTAGATATAATTTAATTTATTAATATCATTAATAAACCAGCACACTACCCACCTATTACTAATTAAATCTCACCAATTGAAAAAACAATTCTAATATCAAAATCGCCCTAAACACTACTAAAACACGACGAAATTACAGAAACTTGAATATGACATTCAAAATTATTCGAGTCCGAATTAAAACCTCAATTAAATTTAGGTTGAGCCGCTTATTTAAGAGGTACTTTCAACATGATTCTGTTTCAATTCAAATTTTTTGATAAAAGGTAAAGAAGTAGTACATCATACACTTTTTTAAATATAATTTTATAAATATTTATTATTTGTTTGAAATTTAAAAACTTCAATATATGCTTTCAAAAAAAGTGACTTATTAAGTAACATCACATAATTGTGACGAATGAATAATTAAGACAAATATAGTCAGACTTTTAAGTTTATCGGTAATTTTAATTAGACGATTGAATTATAATATGTTTTGATTGACGACTTGAATATATGATAATCTACTATTATAGACATTTTCTCCTCAAATTTTTAGAAACACTAATTGACAGTAATTTTTATGTTGTTGCATGAGTAATGGGACGTATTAAATAATTAAGTGTGATTTAATTAGTAATGGGTGTGTAGTAGATTGATTTATAAATTATATTAATAAGTTAAATTATAACAAATAGTAGAGCATCATGTATTAGAAAATATTTAAATAGTTTATTAAAATCGTTAAATAAGTGCTCAATTTTGAACTTAAAGATGTATGACAAAAGGTATTTTTGAGTCAATAGGTGAATGAGAATGGTATTTTGGAGTCAATAGGTGGATGAAAGATAGTTTTGTATCAATTCTGATACTTTAAAAGTATTTTAGGTCCTTTTCCATTGTTAATCAATTATCGTTAAAGATTATTTTATATATATAATGCTATCAGTTTATACACAACATAGAGTATCCATAAGAACAAAGATGAATTAATATATTTGAATATACTCCCTCTATTTCAATTTATTTTCTGATTTGATTTAACATAATAAACTGAATTTTTTAATTTCAGATTAATGATATATGGAAATATCCAAAATATTGTCTAATAGAGTGGTCTAAAGATATTATATGCAAAATTAAAATTAAAATTAAAAAGTTATATAAAAAGGAAAAAAAATATTTTTTTTCAAACGAACAAAATAAATAATACTCTAAAAGACAAACAAATTGTTAAAAAAGAAAATTGTACCTAAAATCACTATATCAGGGGTCCAACCTAAAGCAATACTGATTTATTGTTGTTTTTCTGCAAGACATATTTACCCAATAATTAAAAATGGTTCTGACACACCTTAATACGTGCTATCAACATTCGTCTCCTCTATAATTTCTTTTTTATCTTTTATCTTATATAATATATTTCTTAGGGATCTTTTAATTTGAATATTAAACTATTTCGTAATTATAATTTTTGAATTAATATACTTTATTTAATAGATGCGATATAATAATATCAAGTTGAATAATATAAAATATTATATTTAGAATTCAATTTGAAAAAACTTATGTACTATTATGTTTAATATAAACTATAATCAAACTATTAACCTATACAATTAAAATAAAATTTTAATTTGGTGAGCAAAGGGAGCCAATGAAATGTATCCACAGAGGCTGAGCTATCTTTCAAAATATGAATTGAGCTAAACTCACTAATTTTGATTAAAGTTTTGTATTTGTCTTAAGAAATTAGTTCGATATATATTAATTATCAGTTTCGATCAATCAACAGTTTTAAGAAAATAAAAAAAATAAATTCATAAACTTCAAAAGTCGACTTGGCATATGATGGTCACTAGTAATTAAAACCCCACCAATGATAGCCCTCAAAAGGCTGCAAATAAATGTGTAAGCATTGGTCATATATAGAGCCCATGGTTGAGTTGTTTTGAGCAAATAAAGTAAAATTACTAGATATTATTGTTCCTCAAGGAGATCCACTTATATATAGAAAAAAAAAATAGATGGGGTTGATATTTCATTTTCAATTATTAAATCTCCACCTCAAAAGAAACAATTGTGTTTCTCTCTTATCTTTACTCAATTCTTTGCAAAGCAGCTTTCAATTCCAGTTGGTGCTTATAAAGCTAAAAATTAAAGCCTGTGCATATTATAATTACTTCATTTTTCACCTAAAAAAAACTTCTCCCATAAAAACCTAAACTAATTTCCTTCATCATAATTACTTCATTTTTCACCTAAAAAAAACTTCTCCCATAAAATCCTAAACTAATTTCCTTCATCATAGTTAATATGATTTTAAACTCTCCGTAGCTTATCTACGACATGATCCTAGATGGAAGAATATAATAATCAAAGATTAAAATAGAAAGTTAACAATCAGTCGGCGTTATCTAATTTTCCTTGTCAATATTGTTATATTACTCATATACTTGTTTTTTGTATCCGTTAATGTTATTTTCTTTGCTTCGATCATACAATATCTTATTACGTGTTATTGCTACTGTTGATTTCTTCTTGATCATTAATTATGTTCAACATGATTGCTTCAACATGTCTTTTACTTTTTTTCTATTTGATTTTATCGTTTTTATATACCACTATCCGAAATTATATTTGATCATTGTGTGATTATAATGAGTATGTTATTGTTATAGTAATGGTTCAATTATTATTTATGTTATATAATATATCTACCAAACATAAATTAATTGCTATCCATGTGGATAGTTAATTATATTTCTGGTGTAATATTGGCTGGATTACATTTAGAACATAAAATGGAAATCTCAAGTAATGATCGTGTCTTCCACTTTTAACACTTTCTTGAAATTATAATTAAAAGTTCATGAATAAAATTGTTAACACGAAATAACTGGACTATAGTCACTTCAACTTTAGTTGGTTTGAAATTCATTAGAAACTTCTATATATGTCCTATAAATATATTCTTCTAAAAAGTTAGTACTTAATATTCACAAAATATTTTGTACTAAAAAGTCATTTTTCGAATAAAAATGTTCTAAAACATGCCTACGAAATAAAAAATCTAGTGACGATGTGAATGAGAATATCTAAACTGTGTTGGGAATTAAACACACAACACACACAAATAATCTAGAGAAAAGAGAAACGGAACGCAAACGGGACACACAAGAATTAACGTGATTCGGTTTCCCTACTCCACGACTGTAACAGGAGGATTTTATTTCACTTGTGCTGCTTAAGAATTACAAATACAAGGATCATATTTATAGGAAAACCAAATGGTTAACCTAGGGTTTCAGTAATGGGTCGGGCCGGCTCACAAGCCTCCACAAAGCCCAACAATCTCCCACTTGGAGGCTTGAAGAATTTCAACTGTCATCCACTTAGAACACTTGTATGTCTAGTAATCTTTTTCAACTCTCTCCTGCTACAGCGGCCTTCTCATCAGTCAACTGAAAGGCCCGTTGAAGCTCCCCGAAGCTTCAACACATCAGTCACGGCTGAAACTGCCCTTGACTCGTCCTCGGTCCCTACCGGCTCCCACTTGAGACACGAACTGCCGGATCCTAGAACTCCCTGAGAACAAACACTCTCCATACTCAGCAAGAAATTTTCTGGAGACGTATCAACAGCTGGAATACTGGTTCTCTTGACCCACTGTCTTCTAGGAGCCTTGGCTGAAGCACGGCCGGTGCTCCCACTGCCACAAACGCCTCTGACTGGTCTTCCTGAACCTTTCCTTGCTTGTTCATCCTGAATCTGACCTGTGGCTCTGGGTTTCTTTCTTGCAAAGACAACCTTCTTCTGCCCACGAGATTCTGTGAACCGGACTTTGTTTTTCTTCTGAACTGGGACGGTCACTCTCTCAGACGGTAATCCGACAATATACAACGATCCTCTTTTTGTTCCACGAGCCATGACAAGATTGCCCCTCACGACCTTCCACTGCCCATTTCCGAACTTCACATGATGTCCCTGTTCATCCAACTGCCTAACAGAAATCAAACTTTTCGTCAAGCTTGGAACAACTCTGACATCCTTCAAGGTCTAGAAACCGACTGGCGTCTTCAGCACCATGTCACCCATGCCCGTAACATCAAGAGCTCTATCGTCTGCAAGCCTTACCTTTCCAAAGTCTCCAATAACCAGATTCTGCAATGCTTCACTGCTGTGGGTAGCGTGAAAAGAAGCACCAGAATCCATGACCCAGGAATCCACATTGCTCTCCGCGCAACAGATAAACAAATCCTCGTTGGCGCTGTCTTCTGCAATGTTGACTTGTTTGTCTTTCTGGCATTGATTCCTGAAATGCCCCACCTCCTTGCAGTTCCAACATGTTACACCTGAGCCATCCCGAGCCTTCGACTGACTCCTTCTTCGGTTCCTGCTCCCACTACCTCTGTTATTTCCTCTGTCTCTGACGACGTTTAGCATATCACCTGATGATTCTCCAGAACTCCTTCTTCTGACATCCTCGCCAAGAACGAGATCACGAATCTTCTCAAAGGTGAATCCATTAGGTCCCACTGAACTGGCAATTGCTGTAACCGTTCCGGACCAACTGTCAGGCAATGATGATAACAGTAGTAAAGCTTGAACTTCATCATCGAACTTAATGCCAACTGACAAAAGTCTGGCTAAGATCGAATTCAATGAGTTGATGTGCTCGGTAACTGAACTGCCTTCCTTCATCTTTGTGTTCACCAACTCTCTAATCAGAAAAATTTTGTTTGCTGCAGATGGCTTCTCGTACATGTTAGACAAGGCTTCCAAGATGCCTTTCGCTGTCTTCTCCTTAAGAATGTTGAACGCAACATTCTTGGTCAACGAGAGTCGGATAACTGACATAGCTTTCGATCCAAACTTGCCCACTCTGCATCAGACAATTTTCCTGGCTTGTCACCCAACACTACGTCCAAATCTTTCTGAACCAGCAAATCTTCAATCTGCATCTTCCACCAACTGAAATCTGTACCATCGAACTTCTCAATTCGGAACTTCCCATCTTCTGCCATCTCAAAGGACTTCGGCAATTCCCTTAACGGCGTCTACAGACAGCGGGCGGCGATTTGGACGATGCTCACGATCTGGACGCTCGCGGCCGGATTTGAGGCTCCTCGACGCGGCGGCCACTGGACGGCAGCGGCGTTCTCTGCCTCGCTACTGCTGCGCGGCTTTCTCCCTCGCTGGGCTACGATCTGCGGCAGATCTCCTTCGATCTGGGCTGCCTGGTTCGTGGCGGCTGCTGCTCGCGAATGGCGGTTCCAGATCCTCGGCGTCTTGCACGGCTGTAGCTTGCGAACGGCGGCGGCACACTCCTTCCTGCACACAGTTCTTCACACAAGAACCCTAGGTGACAATTTCTCACAGTTTGTGTTACAATGTTGTTGAAACCTCGCTTTGATACCAATTGTTGGGAATTAAACACACAACACACACAAATAATCTAGAGAAAAGAGAAACGGAACGCAAACGGGACACACAAGAATTTAACGTGATTCGGTTTCCCTACTCCACGACTGTAACAGGAGGATTTTATTTAACTTGTGCTGCTTAAGAATTACAAATACAAGGATCATATTTATAGGAAAACCAAATGGTTAACCTAGGGTTTCAGTAATGGGTCGGGCCGGCTCACAAGCCTCCACAAAGCCCAACAAACTGAGCTTATGAAATTAAATTAATTATGTTATTATTATTCTCACAAACAATTAAGCTATACTTGAGGAAAAGTCTTTCAATTATTAGTAACTTTTAATTTTTGACAAAAATCATTTAACTGCTGTTTTTTACAATTTTTAAAATCATTTATGCTTCCAGATTTTTGTAATTCCTAGGATAAACATTTTTATTAAAATCGTCAAATGATTAAGATATCTCATGAAAAGATATTGATACTCAACATTGGCACGTTTTTTCTACAGTTAATATGTTAGAGATTTAATGCAATATTTCAAAAAATAAAAAAATTTGAAAATGCATTTTTTTTTTAATATTGAGAGATCAACTCTAATAGGAGTTAGTAGACGTAATATTCTAGACAAAGATCAAATCAATGAAACACAAAAGAGATACTGAAAATATAAGCAAATCTTAGATTCTTTTTGATATATTTGAGATTATGCGAGCTAGATTCAATTCGAATAATATTAATTTTGAGTTATTATTGATGAAGTTGTGTATAATTGAAACCTTTTCTCTATTTATTTAATTAATTATATAAACAGTTATTAATTAATACAGGAAAAAAAATCTTACTAATTAAGGGTGTAAAACGTGTGGATTGGTAGATCGACATGATTTATTTTTCTGTAATTACATAATTTAATTTGGCATATTTATTATCTGACAATTTGGTCCATGCTAAATTGATTACAATTGAAGACTCAACTTAGTTATTAATCCAAAACGATTTTAACCCTTAACGAATTCAAGCTCTAAGCACGAGTCCTAAACTTAATTAGAAAGTTACATCATTTACGAGTCATTTTTACATGTCATCAGAGCAGGTAGAGGCAAACTAGGATCAAATATCATCGCTACTCATCATCAAAAATAATCTATACACGTACTTGACTCATGTTTTTTTCTTTTTAAAACACAACCAGCTACGTAAATGATGAGACATGTTGAGAATATAATTAAATAAAAATATATATTTTATTCTACGATGTAATTTTTTAGACGGAATAATCACGCTTATGAATACATACTTGGACATGCAAGATTCGATGTAAATATGTAAACTAAGCAAATTAACGTTATGAATATCAAGATAGAAAATAAGATGAAGTGATAGATTGATTCACTATTTCAAACTTATTTTCTTAAATTTCACATAATAATTTGTGGCCAGCAATACTAGGTCTTTTTTTTTATTACTATTATTTAAAGAAATTAAATGTTTGATCTAATTGATTGTGAATGATTAATGCACTCCAGACTAGCAAGAAATCATACTGACCTAATCAAACCTCCAAGCCATAAACCAAAACCACAAAAGTACTACTACAATTAGTACTATATAATAACTAAGATATATAAATATGTTTATTTATTTTTGGACCACGACAATCTAATTAGTACTGAGTTGTCATTTTTGTTACGTACAAATTTTTTTTTGCTATACTTGTCGACAAACTGTATTTAAAATAAAGTTAGAAAATTCAAACTAATTATTGATTTGGATTTTTGGTAGTATGTATCTCAAAGAAACATCGTTAAAGCTAATTGACTATATTATGCTAGAACCTAGAGAACAAGAATTATTAGCTTATTTATTGTCGATTGAAGTAAAAAATTGTATTATTTTCATCGAAAATATTTAATGTTAATCGATATACCACACACATTTAGTTGAAATGAAAGTGCTCTATATCAACAAAAGAGTTTTGAGGAATTTTGATTCTTTAATTTATAAAAAACAGTGTGTAACATAATTTGTCTAAATACTATAGACTAGAAGTAGATTCAAATTTTAATTGGTGATTCAAATGAAATTCTATACGGGTAGAAGAAGTTGTGATTAATTTATGAAAAAATTGTATATAATAGGAAATTATTAATTTAAATTAAATGATATAAATATTATTTGATTTTAATTTTATTTCATAGCAAACTATTGTTATTTTGCCTCTCTCCTAATAAATCTTGCTCGCCACTCTCGTTTTCGCTGGCAGTCTCCCTTGCTGCTCTCGCTTTAATACAAACACAAATATTTAAAATATGTTTATGTTTATATAAAGCGAGAAAAAATTGTATATATAAATATATTTTCGTTCCCCTCTCCTAGATCTCGCTCGCCACTCTCACTTTATACAAATACAAACAAAATGTTGTTGTATAAAGCGAGATAAAATTGTATATACAAATACAATTGCATATATTTTTGTCCTATACACTTATGATTATACAAATACGATCTTTTCCTGCGCAGTTTTCTTTTGTCTTTCTCTCTTTCTCGCTTTATACAAACGAGAATTACAAAGTTGATCTTTGTATATGTGTACCGAAATAGAAACAAGTTATACAACTGCTTTTTTTTATATGTATAGCGAAATATACATATTTATGTTTACTATGAAGCACAATTATGCAAACTATAGGTATAACATATGAATATAATTTTTATATTTGTTATACACAAAAGTTTCTCTTAATTTATTTTATCTACTCTTAAAAACTTTATGATACAGGAGGCATATGACAAAAGAGTTGAAGGTGCATAATCTAGCTATATATTTTTTATCTACGTGACACTATCTTGTGGGAAATAGAAAATTACTTATAAAATAAGTTTAGGGGATAATAAGACTTTAGTATAGTATAACTGTGTCTATGAGATTTCGGACATAGGTTGAGGGGGTACTTGTGCATTTTCCCAAAGAACTTTGCAGTAAGTATTTAGTGATGCTATTTATAATTACCATTACATTATATTTTGTAATAATAGTAAATATGGATATTTATAACTAGCACTTATATGCCGCTTATTCAGCATATATATATATATATATATATATATATATATATATATATATATATATATCAAAATATTGACATTTTTAAATTTTTTTCTTATTCATATTTTAATGTGATATACATAAAATATACACTTCTGATCAAAATAAAATCAAAATTTATACCCTTTAAGTTAACTAGAAAAATAAATATTTGGGCCAATGGGCCAAATATGTAACTTGTCTTTGTAGTATTACTTATAGAGGAATTTTCAAAAACAACTCACGTTTGACTATTATTAGACCTCATTAGCTACAGGTTTTTTATTTACAATCTCCAACAATTATTTGTGTTTGATATATAATTTATTAATTGTATTTTCAACAAATAAGACTAGAACTATAAAAACAAAATAACTAATTTGAGTAAATATGTGTGAGATAATCTTTTCAAATATGGTAATTGAGCTAAAATAACACTCTAAAATACTTAAATCTCCCATTAATCTTTTCAAATATGGCAATTCAGCTAAAATCATTTCCTAAAATATGTAAATCTTTCAGTTTGAAGGAGGAATCCAAATTTCTCTTTCATCTATTTGTAAATATTTGATAAAATTTATATCCAATTACACCTTTAATATAGTTCATTTTATACACCTTACGTTCAAAAACTATTTAAAAGCAAACTAAATAGGAATATGCTTGGAGTATTACGTTAATTTCAATTAATTTTTTTCTTATTATTATTAAAATACTAAAGAATATTGTATTAATAAATAAAAAAAGTTTCAATTTATTAGCATAAAGGGGTGGTGGCGCAGTTGGCTAGCGCGTAGGTCTCATAGCTTCTGAGTAATCCTGAGGTCGAGAGTTCGAGCCTCTCTCACCCCATATTTGTTTTTTCTTTTTGCATTTTTATAAGAGAAAATTAGTGACGTAACACAATTTCATACTCCCTCCGTCCCATTTTATGTAGCAACATTTGATGGAGCACAGAGTTTAAGAAATAATGAAATGTTGAGATATTTATCAAATTGCCCTTAAAAAAAGTAAGCTCATTTTTCTCTCCTCATAAATGTGTTAGAGTACTGTAATCTTCAAAATTAAGTGGGATCAATAAGGATAAGAGAAGAATTGTATCTATAAATACTTACCATATAAGAAAACGTGACATTCTTTTTTGTACTGACTAAAAAAAAAATAGTGTCACATAAAATGAGACGGAGGATGCTTAAATTATAAATGTATATTCATGTTAGTATTATATAATATTATATATCGACTGTAAGCATTGTCACACTTTTATAGATGATATTGTTTTTGAAGATTGTACAGAAGTATATTTTTTAGAACTTAAGATGAAGCCTTTGACATGTTTTTTAGTTTATAAGTCTGAAGAAAATCAATCGATAAGAAGATTAAAGATGGACCAAACAAGTCGTGAGTACGTATTACTTCAAAGATATTTTTAAGGAAAATTAAAAAAATATATATATACTCACTCATGAGACAAAACTTTCATATTTTAAAAATAAATTAGTGTAGCTTAAAGAGAAAATGAGACCTTGGATTAGATAACAAATGAATAACTTGAGTAAATTAAAATAGATTGAAAACATGTTTAAAAATATAAAGGAAGAAACTAAGCAAACGATGTTTATGATACAATTTGTTATATAGAACCTGACAAGATTTACACACGAAGACTTAGCTTAATTATGAGTATTAATCACATCAGAAATTACAATTGTAAAAAAGAAGACAGAACAACAGAAAAAAAAATTATGAATAGTGCACAAAAACAGCATAACCAATTCTCAACTACAAGTAAAAAGTGAATATGAGTTTTTAAATAAATTCAAGTAGAATTTAACAAACCACACAACAATCATACGTCATGTAAAATGAAACATGCTATCATGTCAACTGATAAGATGAGATCAATTAAGAAACTTCATATGTATTGTTGAAAACAAACCAAAACAAGGAACATTATCCTTTCAAAGTCTGCGGAAAATATCCCTCAAGAACAGAAGTCAAAATTTAGAATACTAACATTTCATAATAAAGAAAACTACTAGAACAAAAACAACAGAGCACATAACATCTAATGAATCAAGCCTCAACCCTCTCAGGTGCTGCCTCTTCGGTGGCGTAGACAATAACCTTATTGGCAGGTTTTGCCAAGATATCAAAGTACTCTTGGAATGGAGATTTGGTGAAGCGAGTCTCTTTCCAGAAATCTGGGGTCAGGAACCCGTAGGTCTTCATTAAACAATCAAATGTCGCCTGCATACATTATGAGTGGTATCAGACTCAAAACACGATGAAACCTAATGCTTTTTTATCCTATACAGATATCATCAACCCTGTTTTGGATAAAAATAGTAGATGGTAAAAGCAAAAAGTGTAATTATATTGCAGTCCATTCATTTAAACAAAGTCTAAGATGGTGTTTGGATCGACACTTGCGATAACCCAATCCAATCACCCTCTACACATTAAGAGTAATTTTATAGCTTTTTCAGAACAAAGTGCTTATCCCACATTGCAGCACTAGTATTGCAGTAAATGGTAAGAATTGATATAATGATACAGCTCCTATCCCACAATTTGACTTGCACAACACTGTATTCAATCACAACACACTGTCCCATTTTAACCAATACCCTAAGGGTCGTCTGGTTGGGACAATTTATCCCGGAATTAGTTATCTATGGGTTAGCTAACATGTATATGGGATAACATCAGTATGATATAAATGGCACGGCAAAACCAAACAAAATACAAAAATTCTATCCAATCACAACATATTTTTTTCTGTCACACCAAACAACCCCTTAATACATCAACCCTTTCAGAACTAAACTAAACAATCTTGCTCTGAACAATGACAAGATTTGGAATTATAAGGCTAACAATTGTTACTATCTCTGTAATAATCTACTAAGTTTCAGAGCAATTTTTCTGAAATTTGGGAACTTTAATCCAAATATTGATATAGATATAACTTTCCAATAGGAAGATCATTTTATATCAACATAATAACTCATGGATATTTATTTACAAATGTTCTATTTAGTGCCATATTAGCTATTTTAAACGAAATGTATAGACAATTAAACTTTTTTGTTCAATTATAATGATATACGCGTCAATTCTGATGCTATAGTAAGATACATGTAAAAGATTCATCACATAATTAAGTATTAGCAATAATAATATTTGCAAGATCTGTTAAAAGATCAAACCTTAACGAAGTTTCCAAGGGTTTTGGTGGATCCACGAGAAGATGTGAAGACATCTTCAATACCAGCAAACTGAAGGACCTTCTTAGGAACACGGGCAGCAACAATACCAGCACCACGAGGAGCAGGCACCATCCTCACAGTAACAGACCCACATTTCCCTGTAACCTTGCAAGGCACAGTGTGTGGCTTCCCAATCTTGTTACCCCAATAACCTCTCCTCACTGGAATCACTGATAGCTTAGCCAATATAATTCCTCCACGAATAGCAGTAGCGACTTCCTTTGAGCACTTAACACCCAAACCAACGTGGCCATTACCGTCACCTACAACAACAAACGCCTTAAACCTGGTTCTCTGTCCGGCACGGGTCTGCTTCTGAACTGGCATGATTTTCATCACCTCATCCTTGAGAGATGGTCCGATAAGAGTATCAATGATTTGAAACTCCTTGATTGGGAGTGAGTGAAGGTAGATTTGCTCAAGTGACCTGATTTTGCCATCTTTCACGAGCCTTCCTAGCTTTGTTACTGGAACCCATTTCTCCTCCTCTGTTTCACGGCGTGGACGACGGCCGCCACGGCCTCTTCCACCGCGGTCTCCACCTCTACCACCACGTCCTCCAAATCCACGACCGAAGCCTCCTCTGTCCCCTGCTCCTCTCTCCGCCATGATTGTAAGGTATGAGATTTACAGCTAGGGTTTAGAGAGAGTGTGAGAAGATGAAGAAAAACAGATTGTTAGGTTTATAAGGGAGCTAGGGTTTCGTAAAATGGGCTTGAGGGGTATCAAATCCATATGGAACTGCAAGTTTGGCCCATATTGATACAAGCCCATTATAGTTTGCAATTTTTAGCATAAAGTAACCAAACAATCAATGGGAAACTTTCACATATAACCACTAAAAAATAGCCTAATTACTTTTCATAATTATAGTTTGATAATTACAATTCGTAGCTACATGTTATAGAGAGGAGAAAAGCGAGCGATACTGGAAGAGAGAGGAGAGAGGCGAGAGAGAAGGCAAAAAGTGGAGAGAGGTGAATTGTGTATGTATATTGGTTAGATAATTATATATTATACATATGTATTTGTATATATGGCAAGAGAAATTGGGATAGAGAGGAGAGAGGTGAGCGAGATTGGAGAGGGAGCGATAGAGGTGAATTGTATATGTATATTGGTTACATAATTGTATATTATACATATGCAATTGTATAAAAAGCAAGTGAGATTGGGAGAGAGAGACGAGAGATGCGAGCGAAATTGAGAGAGGGAGGAGATTTGCGAGTGAGAAAGGTCAGAGAGTGGGAGAGGGGTGAATCGTATATGTATATTGATTAAATAATTGTATATTATACATATGTATTTGTATATTTTAGCGAATTATGCATATACAAATGTGACTAATGATACAAACTCGAAGTCAACCCACATAATTGATGTATAACGTTAGTCATGAGTGGTGATCATAGCAAACTATAGCTATGACGAGTAATTAAGTAGTATAAGTTTGCTTAACCGTATAATTTTCCAATGCATATCCCATTAGTTTAGGTCTTAATTTCTAAGATTCCCAACAGTTTCAAGTATTACTCTCTCTGCCATATTTAATGCTAAAGATACGTAAATTTAAATATGCGAGATACATGTATTCACGGACTTTTAAAATTGAGATATATATTTCATTTGTTTAAATTAATTAGTTGTAACTGATCTTTAATTAGAGGAGTAATTGAGATGCATATATCATTAGTGAGATACATGTATCCATCGATTTTAAAAATTGAGATACACTATTCATAACTTTAAATTAAAGAGGTATAACTTATTTCCTTAATTGAAGAATCAATGGATTAATAATTAACCACCAAAACTGATTTACAGGATCCTTGCTTATCAGCTTTAACAAGTCTTTCTAAAATAATGAAATCATAAATTATAGTAATTTTGTAATTGTAAACTTCATCTTCTTCATTATTTCCTTATTTTGTATCTTAAATTTTATATTTCGACCTTGAGGTATATGTATCATTTTTCGTAAAATACATATATCATCTATATCTTGATTTTAAAAGTTTGAGATATACGATTTATTACTTTGAATTAAAGGGATGTAACATATTTCATTAATTGATGAATAATTAACAAACCAAACAGATTTAGAGGATCTTTGCATATCAACTCTAACAAGTGTTCCTAAAATATCGAAATCATAGTAATTCTGAAATTGTACACTTCATCAATTTCTTTCTTCGTATCTTAAATTTTCGAGTTAAATGTTGGCGGATGAAGACCCTGCAATAAAAAAATATAATTTGTAAAAGTTTATAAAATCAAATTTTACACCAATATAAACTCTACCTCAGGTACATGAACGGAATGTAAACGAAGATACATGATAATAATTAAAAATAATAACAATTGACCTTATTGATACAACACTTGTGTTGAAGAAACCTTGAACTTCTGGATAATATTGATCATTTGAAAGAAGCTAGTTAATGACTAATTTAAAGAAAAGATGTATGGACCAATGACGACAATGAATATGAGTTTGAATAATTTTTATTATCACGACTTAGTTAAGACAAAGAGAGATGGGGTGCAGGGGCGGACCCACGTGGTGTCAGCCGGGTGCTCGAGCACCCATTAACTTCGTTACGAAATATATATATTTATGTAGAAATCAATAGATATTTGTATAAAATTATGCTCGAGCACCCATTAACTTCATTACGAAATATATATATTTATGTAGAAATCGATAGGTATTTGTATAAAATTAACATATAGCACTCAATGAATAAATTATAAAGTTGGTCTAATGGTTCTAGGATGGGAACTTAAGATTCTTTTAATGTTGTTGTACCAAGGTTCGAATCTTATTGTTAATTTGGATTTCTAATGTATCATTAATCAAAAAGTTTAAATTTTAAGATAATTATCTAATATCATATTTAAGAAATTTTTTGTATAATTAATTTTTTAAAAATATATGGTAATTATAAAAAAAAAATTCAATGTGTTCGCATGAAGGGGTGGTGGCGCAGTTGGCTAGCGCGTAGGTCTCATAGCTTCTGAGTAATCCTGAGGTCGTGAGTTCGAGCCTCTCTCACCCCATAAATTGCTTTTTCTTTTTGCATTTTCAGTGGGCTTTTTCTTCCCCATTTTTAGTGGGCTTTTTTCTGTAATTCATCAATGGCCCAATTGTAAACTAAAGGATGTTTTAGCAACTAGAGTTTGGTCCTCGGTCGCAATATTGTTATTGTAGATGAGCGGATGGTTGAGTGTTATGGTGAGTTATTTTTACTGTTGAGTGTTCCATTTTCGTTGAAGAAATCATTACTATCGATATCTAAAACAAAAAGGAAATTGAAAAAGTCATCTACTTCTATTTAAAATTGTAAGTGATTCTACAAGAACATTTCTCATATAAATATTACAATATTATTTTATAATAAATTTGATTTTGAAATTTTTCAATAATCTATTATAATTGTTTTTATCAAATAACCGCGCATCGCTCGGGTACATACACTAGTTTCTTTTGTAATAACTGAAGAACATTTCTTTTGTAATAACTAAATTTAACATTTGTAATTGGCTATGAATTAAATCCACTCTATGAATCCAACCGGCCTTTTTATTGTACAAGAGATTTAAAGATTTAAATATATACTACGATTTCAAGGACGAAAAATTAATTTTGAAGCTTAGGAATTTTGATTTTTAGTTTTGAAGTTACTAAATTCTAAATTAATAATTGATAATAGATTTCTTCAAAACACATAGAACTTTGTTTATCTCAACTTATTAATGGGAAAAGGCTCAAATATGCCATCGAACTTTCAAAAAAGGCTCACTTATGCCATCCGTTAAAAGTTTAGCTCATCCATGCCACTACCGTTTAAAAAAAGGCTCATTCATGCCATTTTTTTTAACGGTGGTTTTACAAAACCACTTTTTACACGTGTCAGATTAAAATTCGTCCACGTCATTTTTATTTATAATAAAAAATCAAAAATCTGAAAAATTATTAAATAAAAAACCCTATATGTACACCCAAATTATTATATTTTAAATTATTTTTATTATATTTGGCATAAATGAAGATTTTAAAGTTCGATGACATATTTAGCTGCTAATTAATTTTAAAAAAGATATTTAATGTAGGTGATTTTTTTACAAAAATAATCAAAATCAGCATTTTTACAAAAAAAAGTTTTTTCTTTTAAATAAAAGAATCTGCTTCTAGAAAATTTTTCTTTATAAAAATATCATCGCCAATTATTTTTTAAAAAAAGTCATATTAAATATTGGTGATTTTTTTTATTTTGATCAAAATAAAAATTGCATTACAATTTTAAGTGTTTTTTTTATTTAAAATCACTGCAATTGCAGCATATGTATATTAAGAATTTTTTTTCTTGGCTGTTACTTTCTTGATTTTTTAAAATTAAAGATCGCAACTTGGTGGAATTTTTTTTTTTATAAAAAATCAGTGACAATTTTTGTAAAAAATCGTTGAATTATTTTAAAAAAAACTTCATCAACATTTAATATGATTTACTTAAAAAAATTGGCAGCGATAATTTAATTAAAATTTGTTAACTAAAGTAGCTGCCAAGATTTAAAAAGAAAAAAGAAAAGAAATTCACATAAATCGCTTTTTTGGCAGCGATTTTTTTAATTTGGGTGGGTTTTTTATTTAATAATTTTTCAAATTTTTGATTTTTTATTATAAATAAAAAATGACGTGGACGAATTTTAATCTGACACGTGTAAAAAGTGGTTTTGTAAAACCACCGTTAAAAAAGAATGGCATGAATGAGCTTTTTTGTAAACGGTAGTGGCATGGATGAGCCAAACTTTTAACGGATGGCATAAATGAGCCTTTTTTGAAAGTTCGATGGCATATTTGAGCCTTTTCCCCTTATTAATTAACAACTTTTTCCATAGCCTTGACATCAGACATTTTCCAAATATATTGTAACTATTATAATTACTTGTGTTTGTTTCTTTATGAGTTCCATTTGATATTGTTTGGTGTATTCTTAAATGCTTTGGCTGTTTTTTCATATTTTAAACTCGCCATGATTCTGAGTACTTATTACTTCCTATGTCTGTTTATAATCATCTACTTTGAGAAAAGAGAATTTAGTAGTTAATATATTTAGGATCTAACAATAGATGCTTTAAGTCAAACCTAGGATTCGTTTGGTTTGATTAATTAATAAATCAGATATTCAACCAACAATGCTTCTCTATCCTTAACCAAAAGTCACAAATTTAAATTTATGGGGACAAAGTCGCTACTCCCCCCCCTGCCCCTCCCCTCTCCTCTCCTTCCAAATGTGGGGCTTCCTAGTTTCCGGTGTAAATTCAAATTTAATGAAACACCAATATGGGAAGCGAACGCCTGACGATAATTTATACTATTTCATTAGAAAAGTCATTTTTCTCATTTTTAAAGAACTTGTTTTCTTGAAGAAAATACTTTATATATAATATTTAACCAACCAAACACTGAAAAAATTGAAAAAATATTTTCAACAATACCAAAGACACTCTTGAAGAAAGAAGTAATTAGAAAAATTATTTTCCTTATTTTTTAAAAATATGTTTTTAAATAATATTTAACCAATAAAAATATTAAAACATATTTTCAACTATACAAAGACTCTCGAAGAAAGACGTAATGACCGTTAGATCATGTGACAAGACTACTTGCCATTGTGGGCTAAACTAGGCACATTGAATAAAAAGCAAATGGAAACAAGACTATGTATTAGTTAATCGATCCCACTCTGCTCTACCAAAGATGTGAATAAACTGAAGCATTTTTTTTATGGGCGGCAAAATTTGTTCACGAAGACACGACTTCTTTTAACTCGTTTAAGTTTCGATGGGTCAATAATCTCACATAATTTAGTCTAAACTTATTTACATTATTAAGTTGATATGTAGCTTAAATTAATTCATGAGAAATCTTGTCAAATATTTTAACATTTCAGTCCAAGCAACTTTTGGATGGATCAAACTAATTTACATCAACCTAAATTCAAGTCAACTCATCAATTAGACACATCTAATTTTCGGGTCATTGACACTTATGCCCTTGTTTTTTTGTTGGTCTTTTATCGGGATTTAAACCAAATTAAGCCATTATTTAAACTAATTCACCAAAATAATATGTTTTTAATTTTTTTTACAAAATTAGTATAAACGTATTTCTGAGTAACGTTTTAGGGTATTTTTATTTTTAAAATTCAACGGACAAAAACTGACGGAGCTGACGATGCTAAATGAATAAACGTACTCCTGAGTAACGTTTTACACCTAAAACGTTAGTCAGAAGTACGTTTATTGAGAATCCAATCACGATCCACTAAATTCAATCTTGCAAATGTAGAGTCAAATCCTGCAAATTTAAATTGTTACAATGAATAACATTTTACACCTAAAACGTTATTCAGGATAACGTTACTCGTTAATCTTTTGCAATGATGTCGTTAGTGTATAAATTTTCCCTTCAGGTGAGTTTTCTAGTGTGAATAATAAGCATTGTGCTCCTATTTTTTGTCAAGTACACAACTAATACAAGATTAGAGAAAGATTGATACCTCCCAATGGTTATAATACGATAAATTTTACAAACTATATGAATGATCAAATAATTAAATAGTTAATTACAAAAATTGCAAAATTTATATCTTTTAGCTGATTAGAGGTGGTGGAAGTATAACCCCCCATCTTAGCAAAATTGCTTTCCATAACCACTGGAAAACACAAACCAAGTACAAAATAATTGAAATATGCATGATGTGTTGCTACTGTTCTTATTGATAATTAAAAAGTTTTTCGAGTAATAAAACATGTTGCTACTGGACAACAGTTCTTATAATTGAGACATTAACACAAAATGCAAAGGGACTACAACTTGTAGCTACTCATCTCATCTCATCCACATCCATAAAATCTTATAGCACAAATCGCAACATAAAACTCATCTCATACCATAAATATATATCGTTACATGAAATCTTATAGCACGTGCGTAGAGTACATCATTTACTGAACATATGTTTGACTATTGCTAAGACGGGGGGTTATACTTCCATCTCTAATCAGCTAAACACATAAAGACGGGGGGTTTTAGGTGTAAAACATTAAGTAACGTTTTAAATTTCCAGGATTTAAGTCTGCATTTGCAAGATTGGATACAGTGGCCTGTAACTGGATTCTCAATAAACGTACTCCTGAGTAACGTTTTAGGTGTAAAACGTTATTCAGGAGTACGTTTATTCATTTAACATCGTCAACTCCGTCAGTTTCTATCCGTTGAATTTTTAAAATAAAAACACCCTAAAACGTTACTCAGAAATACGTTTATACTAGTTTTGTAAAAAAAATTAAAAACATATTATTTTGGTGAATTGGTTTAAATAATGGCTTAGTTTGGTCAAAAATTCTTTAACTTATCACAAAATCTTTTTTTCCCTAGACAGTTATGTCTTCTTGCCTGACTTCAATTTGCCTACGTTTTGCTAATTTTCATGGTGACCTTTATATTTAGCGAGTAAAATGTAAAATAAAAAAAGTATATAACAAATCTGAATATTATCTTTGATACAAAATAATAATTTTGATTTATCAATTTCATGTCCTTGTTTGAGAAAAGAGTAAATGTAATGTTTAATTTCTCGAGGTAAGTGTCAAGATCTCATGCTTGTTAATGCCCATATGATTCAATGTACACATAAAGTTGATTTTTATTACATTAGACGTCACACATATGATATATATGATGCAAAAGAAAGAAACCACATGGGTAGTAATACTTGAATTATTGTTTTGTATAACTAAAAAAAGGATAGGAATTAAGAGAGCCTTTTAGGGACCCCCATGCCTACACATACACAAGCTTCTTTGTCACTAAGAAAACAATTTGCCTTTTAAATTAAACACTGCACATGCAACTTTTGAGACCTTATGGCTATGATAGTGTGGACAATGGGCCTTTATTTCCATGTCTACGTTTCATTCATGAAAGACATTACATATTTCTCAATCATATGAATTTTAACTTATATATATGTACTACTAATATTTAAAATTTTGTACACTATTACACTGCTAACAACAACAAAAGATTACGACAATAAATATGAATATTAATAAAAAAAATATTAAAGTCTTTATCGATATCAGTTAATTGTCATTCGCTCCAATATCATTATAAGCTTTAGCGGTATTTATAACGAGTGTTAAAATGTAATTGACACTAGTGATTACAAAACATATTTCAAACTTTCTTTTGTTTAGAATGAGGGAGGGAGGGACGTGATAGTATTGTAAAAATTCTCTTATGAATGAGCAATGTTTGTCAATAAATTAGGCTTTCAAGTTTGAACTATGAGGTAATTTTAAATAACATAAATTCTATATTTCTCAGAAAAAAATTATGGAGCAGAAATTTTGATATGATTATGAACTATAAACGTAATTAAATTAAACTAAAATTTGATAAGCAGAAAATCAAGCATCATTAAAATGTACTTGTAGCTTATGACTCAATTGTTGTTCTTCTTTCAGCCAAACGGAATACGACACGTAACATTATATAGAACATTTTAACATGATTGATTAAATAGATCAGGTGGGAGTGAAAGGAACAAATTCTAAAGGCACTGACTGTTATGCGGAATTCGATATAATACGAGAAAATATAAACGCGAAAAACAAGACAACAGATTTACGTGGTTCACCAATAAATTGGCTACGTCCACGGGAAGAGGGGAAGCAGTTTTATTATGGAGAGGCAAGAACAGAAAATTACAGAATAGGGTTTGCCCTAGCGTCTATATATAGTGCTAGGTTACGCCCTAACAGGCTTGGGCCCAACATACAGAATTGACAGATAATTAAGGGCCCAATACAACAACATTGTATACCGTCGGGCCGGGGGCGGGACCCCCAGGCCAGGGGGCGCGTCGCCCCCCTGGACCCCCCGACTCGCTGACCGGGCAGCGAGACCCCCGTCCTTTCTGTCGTAACGGGTCCTATTCAAGGCATTCAACACTAACATTAAAAACAAAGAATAATGTTTGGAACCTCTGACAAAGGACAGATCAAGTAGGACTGACAGACTTCTAGATTGGTAAACTGAGGTGTATGTGACATTTTAGATGAATCTCACATCAGAACGAGAGAAGAAAATGAATAATTTTATAAAACGTAACTCAAGTTCACATAGTATACACATTTTTAGAGCTATAAATATAACGTATTTTAGATGAATTTAAAATATAGCCAAGAAACATCACATTCCTAATTAGAAGATAGAGCTAATTATAAGTGTCTTTAACGAATTGGCCAAAGTTGAGAAAGTCAAGAATATGTCTCTCATTTAAATAAAATGAGTAGTGAGTGGTAATGGGTGTTGTGTGAGTCAAAATCACTTGATGAGTCTCCATCTCTTTTACTATATAATGCTTAAATGTTATTGGCACATTGATAACAAAATACATGTTGATTCAACCTTCTCATAATACCATTCACATGCCCTTTTTATTAATTAGCTAACCTTTTTTTTCTTCTCTTCTTAATTATTTTTTTAAGACCTATCTAGCTTACATTTTTCCTTAGAAAGGCTTAGACTTCGTCAAATTTCAATTATTACATATGATTTCTTTTAGATTTAAATCTTAATTATTTATATTTTATTATTGAGTAGCTTTTTTTATGTTACACTCATTTAAAAGATTTCAATAGATATAAAAGATTAATGTGTTATTCATTTACGGATTTTTGTAATGATCGATGATATTTCATAACGATTAATATGTAATTACTTTGTCACTATAAATTGTTTGCCGCCATTCACTGTTGGCAACTGCCATCGTTGTCATTCACTATTATCAGTTACCATTGCAGACAACTAATATTATCAAACATTACAATTCACAATCAATCATAATATCTATCATTTACCATAATCACCATCACTTTGTTATATAACCATTAGTCACTAGTATAAATTACCACTATCAATCACAACTAAAATCTTCAATTGTTGCTATCTTTCGTCATCACTATTAGTTATCACTATCACCCACTATCATAATTAATATTAACTATGACTGTCAACAATTATCACCAATCAATAATCACCACTCCAGTTTGTAGGGATGTGCATAATAATAATAATAACAATAATACGATTTCGATTTCGATTTCGATTCAATAAATATTTTAGGTGTGTAAATTGTAGAAAATTGCCAATTCATTTCCACATGATAAAACTTGTTAATGGTAAAGCCATAGGACCGACAAAACACAAAGGTCTCTTTCTAAATTATTGTTTCAACATGCTTCAAGGGTTAGGTCCAATTCACAATCATTATATATATTGTTGATCCATAATTTCACCAAATTAAAATAAATGACGAAGGGGTTTATTATTTATTTTATTTTTATTTAGATATTTAAAAAAGTCACAAATTGACCCAAGATTCTTACGCTGTTTACTTAGTGCTATACAGATAGACAAGTTTACATAGTTATTATGACGAAAAATTTAAAATAAAAATAGTTTGAAATGACAAAGTAGCATATGTAAAACCGCGTATAAATTAAAGCAATTCTTTCGATGATTCTAATGTTATCATGGCTGACTTTTACGTAACTAATTTTGTCCTTTTTCATGCATATATAAATAATAATAAATCTGAAATATATTGTTTATTTTATTTATTTATTTATAAAGATAACATTGATTTGTTCCTTTTTCTTTTAGTTATTTTACAACTTGGCCATGTTAGCATTAAAGGAGGACATAAATCTTGTTTTTCTATACATTAAAATATTTTTTTTTTAAGAATAATTTTTTATGCAAAAAAATGTAACACTAATGAAAAGGAGCAAAGGTATGATGCAGCATTTATTTGTGTAGCAATATTGGTAGCTTATGCATTATTCATATTGTTGATTAGCATATTGGATTCGATAACAATATAAGTAGACATAATTGAAGATCTGGTATAAGAATTATAAGATGTGAAATTTTAAGTAGGTAATTTATTTCTTTTTCGAATGAATTATTGTCTTTTTTTTCATCATTTGAATGAATCACTTCTTTTATTTTCATTAAAACTAAACTGAAATGAAGTCGATAATAAATATATCGATAAATGTATGAAATATTTAGTTTTAATTTTAATAACATAATAAATTAATTTTAATTTTAATAAGTAATCGATCAAAATCAACCCGTAAAAACATTGTCACGTAACATAACGAAACCAAAACACATGAGGTGCCCCAACGTACCATTTTTATATCATGTCAAATGGAAATTTCAAATTAGTTTTCCATTAAGAAATGATCATGCAGTACATGTGAAATCGTTTGTCGATTAATTAAGAGCTCAAAATTATTCAAACTATATAATTATATACTGATCAATTCAAAATTTCAAATTTAATGACTTTGACAAGTACTACCAATCCAATTAGATCTATCCAATTGATGAGATTTTATTTTCATAATTAATATTATTATATTTGTAATTGTGTGTTAATTTTTATGTGTTTAATTTTTTTTAGTTCAAATGCATATGAAAGAAGCAAATAATTAAGAGAGAAATGACGCGTAAAGACTTTAAGTCCATCTTGCCCCCTTACTAATAATATTTTTTAAAACCTATTTTCTTAGATTTAATTGTTATAAAAATAAAATGTTTTCTCAACAGTCAAAGATACAGAGTGGCAAAAAAAAAATCCACTTGAAAGTTCACTGTTGACTTTTAACTATTTTAAAAAATTATTTATGTCTCTTTTAATCATTCTAACTCTAAACTTAATCTTTTTAATCTTGGGTTGCCTAAAAAAAAGTGTAAAACTTACTAGTAAACTAATTAAAAAGCCACCAGCAATTTGAAGAAAAAAAAAAGGGAGGATACTATAACAACCTAAAGGCCAAAGGTTTGTTTTGTCTTTACTAATTTTTTAGAATAAATTATATTTCTCGATTACTCACAAAATAAATAGAAGAAAATAACATTTTATATTGAGTAAAAATGATTAATCTCTAATTAAAAAATGAAAATGTAAGCGACCTAGTAACAAGACTAACTAATTTTGGTTGGTTAATTTTCTCAATTCTTGAATTTGTAATTATCATATATTTATACTTTTGAATGGACAAATGACGATAAAATGTCGATGTAATTTGTACATAATAAATTGCTATGTATGTGGGAAAATAATTCGCTCGCCGCTATTATGGGAATCGCTTTTAGTTTCTTTTCATCTGGCTACTAAGATGTTTTAGTTCGCCAGGTTGTGATAAACAAAAAAACGAAGATAGGATACAACTTATGTGTGCATTATTTTAATAATTTTGTTTGAGTCCTTTCAACAATAAACTGAAAATTGTACTCTACAACTTGTAGTCTGGATATAGAATTTGTACAATTTATATCATTCCATTGGCAAACTAGAAATGTAGGTCGGTTACATATATTAGTTTCAAAAAAAATTATTATTTTTAAGTTTACAGTTTTTAATGAAGCTCATTTAAACCAAATGTCATTTATGGGAACAATTTATATTACCCTGAGTAGTACTATTTCATTGGTTAAAGAATAATACTCATAATGAGTTTTTTAATCTTTTTTTTTTTCCATTTACTAACTTTTTAAAGTAATAATGAAGTTATTGATTCTGAATATATGAAGGTCAAACTAATTAATTTTTAGTGTGAATTATAAAAATGAATATCAAGAAAAAGAAGTGTGGAGGTAATTATATAAAATTATTTGAGAAAATTATAGTGAAAAAAATAAATATTTGACTTACTATAATACTCCTTTCAACCCATCTATATGTCACATTAATTTATTTTGATTGATTAATTTAATCAATTAACATGAATTAATTACTTAGTTTTTCTAAATTGATCAAATGTTTCCAAGGCTAATAACTCACAAGAGTAAAAAGGGAAGAATATGATAATTTATGCATTAATTTTATGAAATAACAAATATTATTAACCAATTATTTATAGAAAAAAGATGACATATAAAATGAACGGAGAAAGTATCGTAGTAACATAAAAGTGAAACAAGGAAACATCAAAGAATTGAGAGTCCAGTATAATTAATGAAATCGGTGATTAATCGAGTTTGTTGATCAGTGGACATTAAACACAATTAAATATAAGAGTGATTATTCACATACAATAAAGATGCTTACCGAAAATGAAGATTGAATTAGTACTTTTTTAAGTCTATTTTTACTTGTTAAGTATTAAAGAAAGCGAGATATTTATTTACTTGTTAAATATTAAAGAGAGCGAGATATTTGTATATCATTTTAAATATTTTTTTTTTGTCATTTTGTTTTCAAATATATTATGATATATGTGGTATATTATAGTAATAATATTTAATAGTAAGGATAAAATAGACACATAACATGATAAGTTATTTATTGATTTTATAAACTGATTGATTATTATTTTATATCTCAAAATACTATAGTAAAAAAAAAAGAAAAAGATGGACGGATGGAGTAATTTTCATTAATATAGATTAATTATAGTAATTTTTTCATTATTATAGATTAGAATTACTCCTATATTTTATGAGATTCATTAATTATTGATGTGTGTCCTACCATTCCAAAGCCTAGTTTGACTTGGATTTTTCAAACCAAAAAAAAAAACCACACCTAATAGCAAGTCATAGAATACACACCTATGGGTCAAATGAAGCTCATCTAATTATTTTTGAACTCAATAACGTGTTATCTCAAGTCCATATCATGTCTTTTAATATTTTTGCACACCCAAAAAAATATAATACGATTGTCTAAATTAAGTACGCTAATCCCTCGTTTAACGTAGAATAGCTAGACAAAAAATTGACATATCTTGAGGAATCTTTTAGTCATATTATTATATAAGTATTAGTATTTGTTGTAAATTTTAGTTGCTAATCATCCTTTTAATTCATATTGCCACAAACAATATCTTTGAGAAATACAAATAACGACTCTTCTTATTAGGTAAAATGTATCAAAACAATTTCTATCATTGATATTGAAAGAGTGAAAGGACCATCAAATTTTTCCCTCATTCAATTACTCCTACTTGTTAATAATAAAAGGGAAAATGGTCCCCAAAAAATGTTAATTTTGAGCGAAATTGTCATTGTAAATAGTGTATTTTTTATTCCTTGAACTATCTAATAGTGTATTTTAAAAGTATATATATGCCCCGTGGACACATTACTATTTATAATTATGCAATGTTTTTATGTCCACGTGGACACATATATATTTTTAAAATATACTATCAGAATAATGCAGGGGTAGAAGGTCATTTCTAAAATTTAGTATTGTAACATCAATTTCATTCAAAGTTCGGATATATTTCAGATTTTTTTTTTCAAAATAAAATCTTTCCCAAGAACTATTACATTGTATAAATACAAGAATAGGTAAACAAATAAATCTTGCGTATTTTAATCTCAAAACTAATTTATAACAAGAACAAAAGATAGTTTAAATTTATATAAGGAAGTCATCCATTTCTTTTTCATATGATGTAGATTTTTCAAAAGAGCAAGAAATTTATATGTAAAATTGCTTCATTCGATATTTACAACTCTTCCCAGTGTTTATAGTCTTTATTTGCTTAAAAGTATTGCAAAATTTTTTGTATCTCTCGAGTAGTGTCTAATAGTGATTGCTTTGCATAATCTTTGATAATAGACCTCTCAAGGATTGAATTGTGAATTGTGATTTGTATTTTAATTCATTTCAACTTAAATAACGTATAAAAGAGATCAATAACTTAATATAAATTTAATTCAACTCGTTTATTTAACACCACTGACTTCAATATTCACTTTACCTTAGTTTAGGCCCTCACTTTGCTACCAATATTTAATCTAATCAATCAGTGTACCTTGATTTGGGGAGAGAAATTCAACTAATTTATTTTCAAATTTAAAGAAAGTGAAATACCGACAATGTTTATATAAACAAATGGGGTAGTACAAAAAGGAATTTTACTTTTGCCCATCGTTCAATTTTCGAGATATTAGAATAAGAATTAACAACAACATGAAATGAAGTTTAGTTAAATCAAGTTCAATTATCGATAAACTAAGATTTTAATTAGAATTAAAACCCGTGAATTATATTGTCAGATTAAATTTCAATAATGACCGCTGATAATATCCTACGGCGAGCCTCACAGTAACCCGTTTTGTAGAGCCAGCCGACAGGTTAGCTACGGCGCTTCACCGACACCACAAACGCGGCTGGCTTAAGTGGACCCCACCAACGAATTTATAAATTAAATATGAAAATTCCGTGTCTCTATGAATGCATGTGACTATTCTGAATAAATTAATTATTCATTTTTCTCCACTGAATAAATTCTTTTGTTTCTACATACACATCTCTGATCTGAATTTTTATAAAAAATACTGTGAAAACGTAGTACTTATTTGTTAAAAATACTATAAATATTCACTTTCTCAATACTAATCTTGTCTCAATATATAATAAAATAGAATAAAGTCTTGTGGGAATTATACTCTTGCGGCCTCCTTATTAAAAGTTCCAATAATTACGCTCTAAAGTTTAAATTTCAGGGCAAAATAGCAGATTCTCTTAATTTGGTTAAAATGCAAACAACACAAATTTTGGTTAAAATTTGCGGCAAATATACATTGAATATATTATTATAGTAAATATTACGAGTATTCAAGTGAATTAATTTTGATTAGAAAGAGTTAAATGTAAAACTTTGATATGTAGTGTAACAATTTGTATTACTATGTAATGATATCTACACGATTCATAAGAAATTATAAATAATAATAATAAGAATAAAATGAAAAAGTTAATTTATTTATTTTTATATATTATAAATAAATAGTTTAGAATACTATTTTTTTTAACATTATGAACAAATAATATAAAATTGAAAAGTGTACAATCAATTTCGTTTTAACTCTTTGAGATCGACTATTCTATTTTTAACCAATTGCATTTTCTTTCTCCTATTTAATGCCACTAATAGGACCATCAAATGGTTCATTCATTTGACCGCAAATTGGGGTCACTTTTAATTTTGCAATATTTTTTCACTAATAGCAATGAATTCTTTCGTTTTTTATGATGAAAAATATCTTTTTTTTGTTCATTTTGTAATTTGTGTTCTTAGAAAAATAGTTTTTATCATAATATTTATATTAATTGATTAGATTTTGAAAAATAATTAGATAACTTAAACATAATTTTTTTTTGATATTTCAAAAGTGACTAGTAGGTAAAAGTAAAAATATAAAGTTTATTCACTCTAGTCCATAATAATTAAATTTATAAGACAATGTACATTTATCAAACAATAAAATTTAGAACACAAATTGAACATCATTTTCTCTTTTTTGTCTTTCTAATTATCCTTAAATTAATTTTTGAAAATAAAAATAATTCAAAATGAATCATAAATACGAACAATTAACTTTCTTGAGCTTATCTATTAACAAATATAAATGAAGGGTAAAATTAAAGAATTTTTCAACCGTTCTCTTGACCATTTAAGTTATTAAATTATTTTTAACATTGAAAAATGACTTAACATTTTAATTATTATTAACGGTAAATAATAATAATAATATAGTACACAAATAAGAATAACCGAATAAAGTTTATCTCTATTGGTTGTTTATTTTGCTGAATCAACAATCACTTCTTATTTTTTATATTTATCTGATATTTGATATTTATGTTAGAATTTAATTAATTAATTTAAACTCATATTACGTAAGATGAAAAAACACTCAAACACCTATTAATAGTTTTTTCATATTTGAAACTATTATGAAATTTTTATCATAAAAAAGAACAATTTCATTCACTGACTCTGATCATTAGATATATATATTTCCTTTTCTTGTTTATTCCCCTCAAAATAAGTTAGAGTAAGCTTATGGACCAATCCTAGCTAATATGTGGAGAAGTTTGTCGGCCAATAAAATTGAATTAAATCGACCGTAAATACTAAATCATCATAATTAAAGCATAAATTCAGCTAGCTGTGCCTGTAAATAATTAAGTACAACAAAAGACAATCTTGTTAAAGAAATAAGCATTTTTAACAAATTATTCCAACTTTAATCTTTTTATATAGACAGCAATAAGTAAATCCCTTAATTGTCTCTAATTTATACACTACAATCTATATCAATTTAATTATTGGCTCTTTTTTGGATTGAAATAGAATCATATTGTCCTTCAGTTCATTTTTAATAATTTTTAATATCTTAAAAATAATTCTTTAAATATTATCTCAAAACTTAATAGTAATATACGTCTACTAATATAAATATTATCATAAAAATACTTATATTAATCATTATTTCGCGACGAAACAATACCCTAAAGTCAAAAAATACAAAAGGGGTTGGACAAGTATGACTAAGATTCACGGATATATAGTTGTACAATAATATAAATATATACTGGTAGTAAAGCCCTTAAAGCTATAGTTATAAGTGCAAAAATAATATTTTTTTTATAGTACAAGATATTTGATCTGCTTACCTATGAAAGGGGATAGGAATTTGTATTTACCAAAAGAGTCTGATGTTATATAATATTCATCATCTTCTCGATTTTCACATTAATTTTGTGGAGCCTACTGCCTCCTTCTACCCCATCTCCATAGCTATCGTGTAAATTTAGATCGATTTGAGTTTGTGATGTAGTAATGAGTTTGTTTTATTTTTAATAAAAAAGAATTTTGAATTTAAATTGTAATGTTAGGAGAATCACTCCAAATTAACACTATAGTGTGTGAAATCTTACTGTGTGTCTTTAAAATTCAATCAAGACTTTAATATAGGTTTTAAACATCAAGTGGAGAAGTAAATGTAAAGAAATTATAGGGAGTTTTTTTTTTTAGTCAATTCATTAAATATTCATCTAAATAAATTTCTTAAATGTCAATAAGAACAAAAAGAAACTTTTGTAGTTCCTTTATCATCGTTAAAAGATGTTTTCCCGTGGCTAGAATTGTTCATTTACTTAATTAGACATCTCACACTATGTTTGAATTATTGTTATCCATTATATTGTATTGTATCGTTACTATATTTATAATGTTTGTTTTGATTGTTACTTAAAATGTATTGTATTATATTGTTAAATTTCATTATTAAACAATCAATTTGGTATGTTTTCATTGTTACTTAATTTTTTTTTTCAATTATATAATTACATAATATTTCAAAACACTATTTTACCCTTTATCTTGATTATTAAATATAATCAAACCTCTTACCCTTGAATAATTAAGTATATTTTAGTAAATTTATATATTACAATACAGTACTACGATACGATTAAACCAAACAATCAAAATATTATAAATAACAACAAACAATACAGTCTAGCCAAACATTATATCTACCATACAATATAGTACAATACAATACAACACATTATCAAACAATAGATAACAATGATCCAAACAAAATGTTAAGTCTCAAGTTATTGATATGAAAATACTTTTGATAAAAAGCATTTTTCTTAAATAAATTTTATGACGTATAAATTTAAATTAATTAAACTTTAATATAAATATTAGAAACAAATTTATGATAACCTTACCCTAGAATTACCGTGAATAACAACTAGACCACAACCTACTCCTAAAAAAACTACACACGCTATTGTTTTTTTCTTCTTTTATGGTGAAATCTTTTATCAATTAATGTCATATGATTTATAGTAATTATTGTATCTAATTGGTCCATTCTACTCCCATATTATCTATGCATAGACAAAAAAAAATAAAAAATAGATAGGTAAGTAAAGAAAATAGGGAGCTGCAAATCCGGCGCAAGTTGCTATCAAAATCCAGATCTACTCTTAAATTCTCATTCACAAAAGTCTTTTAAGAATAGGTTCATTATAGAATTTAAGTTGTACAATAATTTATTTTACATTGTAAATTTAATTTCATCTTTATATACAAATAAGGTACTACTATTTATAACTTGTTATAGATGAGTACTTCACATTTCCGATTAAGTAAAATGCTTCTCAATTTACTTAGTTTTGAGGAGCGTATCAAAATTAAAAAAACACCCTTATTTTGAAACAAAGAGAGAACTACCTCAAGTTTATATTATTTACCCTTTGTTAATTTAGTTTACTACTATGTCCTTCGTTCATTTTGATTAGCTATTATATCATAATTAAATTCATTTTTATTTGTCATTTTGATATAATAAGAAAGTAATTTTTGTTTTACATGCAATACTAATTATTTTCCCCAAATTATTTTTAAGATTTAAGATTATATGTCAACTAATATGTATATTACACTAAAACACTTTAGATTAATCGTATTCTTTAACATGTGAAGTTTAAATATACAAGTAAAAATGAATGGAAAAAGTACTATGTAATATAAGAATTACATGTCTTAATTTATCGTTACTATCCATCTAAATATGTTACATCAAATCAGACGAATCGAAATAAACAATGGAATAAGAAAAATATTAGTTAGCAATCCCACTCATTAAAATTAAGAAAGACGAGTAAGTAAGTGACTCGGTTCCTTTTTAATTGCGTCACTTTTCAACAAATCTTTAAATAATGAAGAATTACAGTTGCTATTTGAACTCTCTCTACTCTACTAATCACTTTCTCTCTCTACTTTAACTGCACTCTGAAATATGTGTATACCTATTTCACAACAGAGAGCTTCTTAATTAATTATTTAATTAGTACTATTAACTACTACAACGTATTAATTAAAAAAATTAATTATTTTATTTTTCATAGTCCTCATATATATGAAAGGCCTTTCCAAGAAGAGAAGATTGAAAGAGTGATTTTTTTTTCTTTTTGTTTTCACGGGTGAGCGCACCTGTAGTGATTGGATCCATACTTCTACTGCATTATATTCTCAACCCCTTTTCTTTCTCTCTCTATTTTTTATTTTGTTCTCTCTCTTAACAATCCAAAATTTGTTTCAAAATTTGTTTCGAATGTGAGAGAAGAGTGGGAGCTCAAGTTCAGGAACAAGACTGGGAATTCTTGATTTGTGGGAATTTGATAGAAAGTTGAAAGCTTTTTTTGCTATTAAGAAATTGGGTTTCATTTATTTTTGGGTTTAAGGTATTCAAAACCTTTCTTTTTTAGCAAATTGTAACTATTTCTTTTCTTTTTTTCCTTGGTGGGTTTTGCAAAAAGATTCCATTTTTGGGTTCTACTTATTGAATTGATCTAAAATGGGAAATGGGGGTTTTTTTGGGTTTTTTTAGTTTTTTTTTAATTCTGTGCTTGTGTAGTATACTGAACTGACTTTACTTCCATTTCTACTCAACTAAATCTCATATTTTACTTGGTGGATAAGGAAAGAACTTGTTTACACTGTTTATAATGGCATAAGCATTTATTGTTTTAGTTGAATGTATCTGCTATTGTTTAAATGTTTCTTGAAGTTGTAGTATTTGATTGTTTTATAAGTAAAACTGTTGTGAAGTTTATTTGGGGGTCCATGGATCTAGTTGGAAAAGTGTGATTTGATCTTGTTCCTAGAGATAGAGTTTATTTATTCATGTTATTGTTTATTTATGTGAATAAAGTTTTGTTCTTGGTACTATCTTTTTTATAATTTGTTCTGCTTGGGGATTATCAGGTTGGAACATGTCAAGGCCACTCCATAGAGGTGTGTCAGGTGGGGGGAGGTTATCAGTTAATGGCCCTGATTTCTGGGATGACTCTCAAATGAAAGATAAAATAGAAAAGGAAGATTTGGAGCGTAATCGCTCGCCTGGTGATCAGACTTATTCGCCTACCAAATTCCTTTGCCGGATTCTGTTTCCAGATAATTCTCCTTCAAAACATAATTTGGGTGAAAATGGCTTACTTTCTGATCCATTTAGCCCTGGAACAGGAAGAAATAGACTTAAGTATGCTTTGGTTTTGATCAGGCTGAGCTTAGTAGTCATAATACTTCTTGCCCTTACTGGATCCTTTTGGTGGACAATTTCGATAACTTCATCGTCGAGAGGTCATATATACCATGGATACAGGCAGCTTCAGGAGCAAGTAGTATCGGATTTGAGAGACATTGGACAGCTCTCTCTTGGTGCTACAAATGTGAAGGATATAGAAAACTGTCCTCCTGAATCTGAGAACTTTATTCCATGTTTCAATGTGTCAGAAAATCTTGATTTGGGCCTTTCTAAAGGTGAGGAGGTTGACCGCCATTGCGGACCTGGTTCAAGACAAAATTGCTTGGTACTTCCCCCTGTTAATTACAAGATTCCTCTTAGGTGGCCTACCGGTAGAGATGTCATTTGGCATGCAAATGTTAATATTACTGCTCAAGAGGTACTCTCCTCTGGAAGTATGACAAAAAGGTGAGTGTAAAATGCGAGTTTCTTTTGCTTAACTTGATTGTATTATCTGCTCCTTTGCTTACTTTTCTCCTCAAAACATGTAATGTTAGGTTGATGATGTTGGAAGAAGAGCAGATTTCCTTTCGGTCAGACTCTGCCATGTTTGACAGCATTGAAGACTACTCACATCAAATAGCAGAAATGATTGGGCTACGGAATGAATCAAACTTTGTACGAGCTGGAGTAAGTATATTCTAATTGTTGGGACTGATTTCTGGTGTACTTCCACTGCTCCAGAGTTCATCCTTGTATTCAGAATTCCTTATCATATCCTGCTACTTGATTTAAAAAACCATCGTGTGCTAAAATTCTGTTGACCAGTGAACAATGGTTTCCCTTCCTTTGCTTACTGCATGCATATCTGGATATATACTTATATTATTTACGTATATTTTTTCTGTAGTCCTTAAGAAAGCTTCTACAAGAACTAGATCTCATTGAGTTTTCGTTTACATTTCTCTTCTGCTCTTGAAGGACTGCTTCTGTCAGATTGGGAAATGTTGGTTCTATTTTCCTTTTTGTCTGGTGCCATTAGAGTTGCATCAAACTCTAACTACTTGATACTTTTGCTTCCTTTTCAGGTCCGAACTATTTTGGATATTGGATGTGGCTATGGCAGTTTTGGGGCACATCTCTTTTCTAGCCAACTGTTGACCATGTGTATTGCGAACTATGAAGCTTCTGGCAGTCAAGTTCAGCTGACACTTGAAAGAGGTCTTCCCGCAATGATTGGATCATTTAATTCAAAGCAGTTGCCTTATCCATCTCTTTCCTTTGATATGATACATTGTGCGGAATGTCATGTTGACTGGGATCAGAAAGGTACTCTTCATAATTATGTACTTCGTTAATATTCTTGCAAATGTTTAACAGTAGAGTTTCAAGTTTGGGTAGAACCTTGTTTAGGTCTCACTTTCATATGAATTAGTTACCAAGTGATGTTTCATAATTCATGCATGGAATTAGGAACATACAAGATGTTGCATCAGGGGATTTTAATTGGAACAAGTGAAATCTTGACAAGTAGTCTTTTTTCTCAATGACTGTGCTCCTATACTTGAATTATTTAAATCAGTTGTGATGCAGTTCCAAGGCCATTCCCTCTGCTTGTATCCTGAAGAAAAGGGGTCTGACATAAGTTCATAGACATCAGCATATAACAAGTAATCTTGATGTCCAGTATGTTTCTCATACTTCCATTTGTAACAAAAGTTCAGGAAGAACTGAGTTTATACGGGTTCTTTCAAATGTTAGATCACTATTCACTGAAGACTAACAAATCTCAGGGGAGGGAAGTTGGTGCAACCTTTAAATGTTTTTTTTTTTTTTTATGTCTGATGTCCTGGTCAACTTGCCACACCTCTACTGTTGTACTGTATACCTGTGACCTACCAGCACAGGTCTCAGCTAAGTCTGCCAACCAAAGCTTAGATCGATGGTAAGAATTGAAATCACCTAGTGTTTTCTTTTGCCTCCACTTTTATTTTAACCCAAAACCTCATGGTTCTTCTCCCACTTCATTGACCACCAGTCCATATCCTTGGCCCTTGGGTGCAACTCTCTTCCCTCTTTGGAACTGCTAATAACTATTACTTGATGGTAAGAATTGAAATCACCTAGTGTGTTTTTATTGCCTCTGCTTTGATTTGAACCCAAGAGCTCATGGTTCTCCTCCCACTTCATTGACCATGCTCCATATCCTTGGCCCTTGGATGCAACACTTCTCTTTCCTATTAGGATCAGCTAATTACTAGCACTTTAGTAGTTATTAGCTCCATAGTTTCTTCCTATTGGGATGCTTTCCGTAAGTTCAACAATATTGTGATTCTGCTTCGTATAACTAACGTACATGTTAAATCTTGTATACTATCATTTATTGAGGCCATAATAATATCTGAATTGTGGTGCAGATGGTATTTTTCTTGTTGAAGTCGACCGATTGTTAAGGCCTGGTGGATATTTTGTCTGGACTTCAACTATTACGAATACTCAGCGCTCCGTCCGCAACAAAGTGAGCCTCAAAAAATGGAACTTTGTCCAGAATTTTGCTGAAAGTATGTGCTGGAAGCTGTTAGCCCAACAAGATGAAACTGCTGTATGGAAAAAGACAAGTTTAAAGAAATGTTATTTTGCAAGGTGTGCAGACCATGTGCACTTATCTTCATTTCAATTTTTATTTCCCGACCCTTAATAGGTCATATCTTTGATCAAGTGGCATGTAAGCAATGATTGTGTGACTATAAAGAGTTGCCTCTGTTTACAGGAGACCAGGTGTTGGGCCTTCCATCTGCAGTAAAGGACAGGACATTGAATCCCCGTATTATCGACCTCTACAAGCATGCATTGCTGGAACCCAAAGCCGCCGATGGATTCCTATTGAAGAAAGGACAAAGTGGCCTTCTAGGGCCAAATTAAACTCCAGCGAACTTAAGATTCATGGTAATGGGGCATCCTCATTTCAAAAGTTTTAAATGTGGAACACTTTGTTACATGATGTTATTTAGTTTCCTCTGAACATCTAATGATAGTGCTCTGTGTTTTATTAGGTTTGTTATCTGAAGCTCTTGCTGAGGATTCCCTTAACTGGAATTCAGCAGTTAACAATTATTGGTCACTTCTTTCACCTTTAATATTTTCCGATCACCCGAAGAGACCTGGTGATGATGATCCTTCTCCTCCCTATAATATGCTTAGAAATGTGCTGGACATGAATGCCCATTTTGGTGGTCTGAATGCTGCTCTACTGGATGCTAGAAAGTCTGTGTGGGTCATGAATGTTATCCCCACTAGTGGGCCTAACTATCTTCCCCTAATTCTCGACAGGGGATTCGTTGGTGTTTTGCATGATTGGTAATTTCTCTTCTCTTTCTCTAGTGAAGGAATCCACTGGATAAGTATAAAGTCTTAAAACATGCAACATTTTCTAGTTTACATGATAAAGAACGCTAGATGCATAAATCTTCTAATAATTGTCATACCTCACAAGTCATATTTTTTGGTTGAACAACACTTGTCACTTTTCACAACCTGTTGGCAGATGTGGATACAAAATTTGAAGTTTATGTGTTCTTATAATGATCTCAAATTAATATACGATATAATTGAGTTCACAGTCAAATATTTATAAATATTTAGTGGATTTCTTAATATATATCCATGGTTTTGTGCAAAAGCTGTTGTGTTTCCGTGAACCCATATATTGTGTTCTAGATCCATAATTGCTCATTGGTTCCACGTCCATATGGTTGTAAGTTGTAACTAGGTTCAGTGACTAGATTTCCTTCACCAAGACAGCATCTTTCCGCAGAGTTTCTTTGCCCTTATTTACATGAAATAAATTTTTTAGCTTTGGATTTTAACACTTAAAAGCTGGAGACGTTTATGCTCACTAGTAACTCATTTTTAGTGATTGAGATGATGAGGGAGCATGTATATCATAAATAAGGAGCAAAGTACTGATAACTGAGTAACAGTACTTTGACTTTCTGGGATCTTCATTTTATCCACTCGAAGGAACTTTTAGGCACTGGTTTGTGCTTGATCAATTGTATTTCTGGTGTTAAGAGAATACGGTATTGTATTGATAGTTGGCAAGAATCATACATGCTTGTAGATGACTCGTGTTAATACATTTGGACCAACTTCTAAATGCTTTCAACATCGACTTGTTTTCAGTAATGAAAATGTTGACTTAAAGAAAAAAGGCTGATTGCAAGTCACATAAAAGCAGTTCATCTTGATTCATAAACTTTATCAAAACAACTTCGTTTTATTTGTTTATTTAATTTCTTTTAGGTGGATTCTGTGACTAATTTTGTTTTCTATTTCCTTTGCAGGTGTGAGGCATTTCCAACATATCCAAGAACTTATGATCTGGTACATGCTAATGGACTTCTGTCAATGGAATTCGGCCAACATATCAGATGTCCGATGTTTGACCTGTTTATTGAGATGGATCGTGTTCTTCGTCCGGAGGTATGTATATTTGTTGCTACACTTTCATTTTGTAACTATGCGGCAGTTAGATGGAGTTCTTGATAGTCAACAAGTAGTGAATTTTCAAGCTCTAATGTATATAATGGTGCAATAAGACTAGAACTATAAAAACTCTATCATGATTCATCCACTTCTTTTTTACCAGCAACCAAAATGTTGTTCTCGGAATCAGAGGCAGGTCTTTAAAATCTTAGTGGCATTTTGGTCGCAAAAGGAGTTGTGTGATTCAGCTTCTCCTGTTTTCCACTCCCATTAGTGGGTACACTGAGAAGTCTTTTTTCTTAGCTAGAGAGTCATTGAAGTGGGCTCCATAAGTACAGAACATAGTGGTGTAATGATGCAGCATATAATGCCCCCTCCAATAGCTCTTCGTCTTAGACTCTTAGTTCATCCTTTTCTATCACTAGTTTCTCCTCCTTTTTCCTTCTCGTCCTTTGTTATAAGCATCCTTTTCTTCCTCCCACTCATAAGCACAGGATTGCCACTTTCAATTAGTTTATACAGGTTATAATGGTGTTTATATTCGCTCTTTGCAACCTGAATACTATACGTACTTATGGCATGTCTTATCGTTTCTACCTCAACATGTGCCAAAACACGTATACCCACTTTCAGCTGTTTTAATGTACCTGAATGCTGAGTAACATCAACATACTCGCAACTTCTTTTTCTTCGTCTCTTTTGTTAACCGCTATTTGCATGCTGCAGGGCTGGGTGATTTTACGCGACACTGTCCCTCTTATTGAATTAGCAAGGTCTCATGCAGCACGGTTGAAATGGGACGCGAGAGTTATAGAGGTAGAAAGCAGTGATGAGAAGCTACTAATTTGCCAGAAACCATTTTCAAGAAGACAAGCTAGCTAAAAATTGGCAAGGATCTCAAGATTGTAGATGATAATAGTCATTTGTTTGTTGGATCATATTAATTATTAAACAGCAAAAATTTCACACGGAAATGGCGGTAACGAAAACGAAATTTTTTGGACAGTCAGAAAAGCAAGAGAGAGCACAAGAAGAGAAGACAACAGAATGGTTCTGCAAAGGGACCAAAACCACAACTCCTATGTAGCCGTAAGGCTTACATAGGGCCATGTAATTACACATTTGAGGCACAGTTGCAAATGGGAATTGTTTTAGGGCTATAGTTTTTTCCTTGTGATGTCTCATTTTATAACTATACAAGCAAAAACAATATGTTGATTGAAATTGTGAAGGTATTATAGAATAACAGCAATCCTAGCTGCTGTATCTTATCTCAATTGCTTTGGCTTTTGACTCTTTTTTGATACTTCATTCTTCATAATCTGGCAATTGATTCCACTTCATTTTCGACTAAGTCTTCTACCTTTTGGTAAAATATTTTTCAATTTTCTCATATTTTTACGAAAAATATTCTTTTCAACAAAATAAGTTTCTTAAAAATGAAGAAAACGACTAGACTAATCGTGTATTCATCTTCCTAACACACCTCCTACCTCTTATTCCATATCCCCTATTTGGCTATTCCCACCATCTCCATACCTTAACTTTTAGTCTGTCTCATAGTAGTTATCTGGATTATATACAAATGATCAATCGGACATCGTCTTTGTAACGGGATATACCTTTGTTTTACTCCGCCTCATAGACTCATGGTATTTGTCTAGACTATATACAAATCGTTTTTAAATAACGTTTTGTAATAAATTACTAATGCCTCCACTCTGAAATAAGAACCGACCTTAGCTCAGTTGGTAGAGCGGAGGACTGTAGTGTGCTTCATAGCAATCCTTAGGTCGCTGGTTCGAATCCGGCAGGTCGGAGTTTTTTTTAACAGTCATCTCTTTCTTCTTCATTTCCCCCCCTTTTTGGCATTCTTAAACCCTACACCTCAAAAACCAGAAAAATCACAGACTAAACGATACAAAAATGACAGTTTGGCGTCTCTTTTGGACCAAATCCACCGCCATTTCTTCAAATTCAAAACCTTCACAACGTTTCTCCTTAAACCCTAACTCAACTTTCTCTCAATTCACTTCCCACTTCAGACAATTTTCCACCTCCTTCCTCGTCACAAAAATCCCAAAGAAATTCCGCAAGAAGCGAAAGAAAAAGGAATCCCCACGTACCAAATTGGTTCAAACTCAACCAAATATCAATCCCCATTTCGAAAACATTCTTTTTCGTGATACCCATTTCAGATTTCTTACTAAAACCAAAGAATTCCTCTCCAAACAACCCCATCATGTGCTTCGCCTTGACGATGCCGGAAAACTCCACCAGCAGCTGGGGTTCCCTCGTGGCCGGAAAGTTGTCCGATCCCTCCAACGACACCCTTCAATTTTCGAAATTTATCGGCATAATGATGGTAAGATGTGGATTGGGTTTACTGATTTGATGGAACAATTGTTGGATGAGGAGGGTCAAGTAATGAATGAAATGGAAAGTGATAGAGTTAGTGTAGTTAGAAAATTGTTAATGATGTCGAAAGATAAGAGGATTGCTTTGAGTAAAATTTATCATAATAGGCTTTTATTTGGTATACCTGAAGATTTTAGGGATAGGATAAGGAAGTATGAGGATTATTTTAAGGTGATTGTTGAGGAAGATGGGAAAAGGGTAATTGAGCTTGTGAATTGGGATCCTACATTGGCGGTGAGCGCGTTGGAGAAGGAGTATATGGTTGATGAGGATAAGGTGAAGAAGGCGTTTAAGTTTCCAATAAAACATGGGAAGGCATTGGATTTGGATGAAGGTGATGAGAGGAAGTTGAATTTGTTGTATACGTTGCCATTGGTTTCGCCTTATTCTGATGGGAGTAAGCTGGATTTGTGGACGGTGGAGGCGGAGAAGTTTAGGGTGGGATTGATTCATGAGTTCTTGAGCTTGACATTGGAAAAGAGAGCTTATATACACAACATTGTGGAGTTCAAGGAGGAGTTTTGTCTTACGAAGCATACTTATCAGATGCTCTTGAAACAGCCTCGGACGTTTTACTTGGCTGGTACAGAAATGAATTGGTCTGTGTTTCTTAAGGATGCTTATGGAGAAGACGGGGTTTTGCTAAATAAGGATCCGCAGGTGCTGTTCAATGAGAAACTTCATAGATATGCAGACATGAAAGTAGTGAAGCCAAGCAGTGATGCCTATGAAACATGAAAGGTTGAATTAGCTTTAACATCTAGTGTAACTTATGGTGATGATGGAGCATCGTAGAGCAGAATTTACTCGAAGAATGCAGAAGAAGAACTATGGTGGACCTCATCCACCTATATTATATATCAAAGCAACACAAGTCTTGAGGTACCTAGAGTTGTTTCAAACACTCATTTACCATTTTCCTGCTGCCTATTGTTTTCAGCTGTAAATTTTTATCATGCCTGTACTCTTATCATCTTCGAAATGTAGAGCACTACTGCATTCACAATGTAAGATAATATTGAGTATCCTACTATTATTTGAGAAGTTTGATTTAATCGAAACAAGACATAGTTTGGGCGTCTAAATGAAATAATTCTTCAAGTTTAAGGAGCTGGCTATGTATTAAGCCTTAGTTTAACCATGACTCCATGAGTAGAAACTCTTTTTAGTTCTCTCTATCTGCATGAAAGTTACAACCTTGCAATTTGCATAGCCCAACTTCCACAGTTTATCTTGTATTGTCATTCAATTGCAATATCTTCATCGACATAATGATGCTCTGAGCTGGTATGATATGCATATTTTGTGAACTTGGTGCACTAGTTGGTTTTGGCACTACCATTATTTGAAGAGACAGAAAATAAGATGTATCAAAGAGAATAAAACTGTCCTTTATTAGGCCTACCTAACCTTTGATGACAAACCTAGGATGACCTCTTTTGTCTTTGTATTATGGTGGTTCAATCAATTTATCATATCCCTCTTCTTATATTATCTACACATCTAACCTATGCTACTCAGGCTTTTCAAAAATGTCGATGGATTCGTGTCAAATCCTCCAAAACTATTAGATTCTTGGAGATCCGATAGCAACACTAGCGTAGAGTCCTAACAACATAACATCTAAGTAATAATTTCACTTTTTTTTTTACAAAGATATACATCAACGACAACCAACTATTGGGAATTCAGTGCCCTTGTTATTGCTATAAAGCCAAAGCTTAAGCTTGAGGAAACAGTCTTCCATGTCAATTTGAATACTAAAAGACTTGATTTTGTTATTTTCAGATTCTGGTTATTTCACCACCTGTCAAAATTAGTGGGTATTTTTTGTTCAATTCGTTCTGTCAGTGGAAAAGGATAGCCCAAAAATAGACAGAGTTAACACTGTGAACTGCTTAGCTCTCTTAAATATTCTAAAAACAGAAGGTGTGGTCTTAAACAAAACACATCTTTAAAGATTAAAGCATATGATTTATCAGTCTGGTGATGATTTCCATATGACTAATGAGTTGTCAATTTTGTCAAAAAGTTGTTATACTTTCCAATCTAATACAGTAGTACGTCTTCTTTTTAGTGGTTATCGTTGAAACAAACAGTCCACAAAAAGTTGGAAATTTAATGACTCCAAGAATCATGCTTCCGTGGCTCTAACATAAAAATAAAATATCGATCCTTGAGATTTTGACGTTATTTACGCCTTTTACAATGCATCTTTTGGATTGTCTCTTCTTCTATAAGTCAAAGATTCTTCTTTTTTCCCCTTTTTCATCATAAAATAAATGATTGTCTTCTCCCTTAATAATTGAACTTCAGCTGCTAAACCTCAAATTTACTACTGTTTTGGTATATAGTGTTTTCTATCTGCTGGCCAGCTTACTACTGGGAGCAAAGTCCCCCAATATGAATGAGCGCGTAGTCAGAAGTTTCAAGTTTGAACTCAAGGTATGAGACAAGGAAAACAGTCTATACTTGAGCTCTAAAAATGAAGCAAGCAATTCGAGGTTGAACTGAAAAAAGAAATTGGAATGGCTTAGTCAAAAACTTTAACTTCACATTTCCAATTACAAGACAGCTTATGTCTATGATGCATTTCTAACATAGATATTACTGCTTTCCTCACAATCTATCAGCAAGATACTTCCCAGAAGTGTACTTAACATGCGATTGAGTGAAAAAAGCAGGTTACTGATAGTTGTATTACTTCATAGAAAACCAAAAAGATCTAACACAAGATTCAATATTAATCAGAAGCAGAATAGGAGTTTCATTCATTTATTAAGGTCCAAATCAATAAACATGCCAAATTGAACAATCATAGAAAGCCATAACTACCTTGCTCTCAAACAGATTTTACAGAATGAAATGCAGAATGAGGAAGAACCTCCACAACTTTTAACATGAACGTCTAAATCACTCCCTCTCTTTTGATGAACAAATTGAAAAGAGATAAACAAAATTGAAACACACTGAAAAACCATGCTTCCTCAGATTATACTGTCCGAAAGCATGAAGCATTTTGGAACAAGGAGATGCTAGAGCAGACAGATCACTTGGCCTTGGAAGACTAAACTTGAGTTCGGCTTCTTAGCCTATGCCTGCTCTTTTGAGAAACACCTGCGCTGCTCCTATGCACGCTTGCAGATGAAGAAGCTCCAGTGCTTACCTTCCTGGTTGCTCTTCTATGAGTGCCCCGAGTGCTACTGCCCAGTGCTGCTTTTGCAACTGCTTCTGTTCCTACACCCCGTGCCTTTTGGGAATTAATTGGCTGTTTGTTCAAGTAGGCAACTTTTGGGAGCAGGCTGCAAGCTGCCTTTCGCAGTTGGTCATCACTTATATTGATCTGAATTGGATTTCCCAATAGATTTAGAGCCAGAAGAGAATTGTAGTTTGCCACAAGCTGACCAAGCGCTTTAGTAGTTGTTATCTTGTTGAAACTCAAGTCTAAAACAGTCAGCTTTAGAAGTCTGTGCAGCCCTTCAATATCACTTATTTTGTTACCAGCGAGGTAGAGCTCTTTGATGAGAGTACAACTCGACAAACCTGATGCGATTCAAAGACAAATTCACATATTCAGGAGGTTGTTTAAGGATATAAAACTCGGATATTTGTGAGTCACTAGACGATACAATGATATAAAACTCGGATATTTGTGAGTCACTAGACGATACAGTTTATCTTTGGTGGAAGGTCTAAGGAAGCCACATACCTTGTCCAATTCGAGAGATTCTGTTGTAACTTAGGTCAAGCAAGCGCAGACGTGTCAATTCCCTCAGTCCTTCAATTGTGTGGATCTTGTTCCTTGATAAATTGAGAACATGAAGACCCTTTGGTAGTGATCCTGGAGTTATTTGAACTGCATTGTTCAAGGAAACATAAATTATGTTAATGGGGCTTTCTATGACCATTTCCTTTAGTCTAAATTAGTCTAGTACAAGTTGTCCTTTGTTTACATACCTATAAAGTTGCCTGATAGATTGACAGATCGAAGGCTACATAAGTGTGATATAGCAGGGATAACTTTCAGACCAGCGCTCGCGATGTGAGCAACCGTTGAGGAAGAATTAAGAGATCGGATGACTGTATTAGCATGTGCAACCTCTTCTGGGACATTTATATTTGGATATGGGCTAATGAGAGGTGATTTACCAGCATCGGGCGAAGGCAAGATATCAACCTCATCTTCAACATGATCATGTTCATCAATTAAGCATGGTGGATGACTGGGAAGTTCATTCACCCATTCATTGATTCTCATAAACCTAGAGGATTCTTCAGGGAAAGCAACCCACTGGTTCTGTGGCCAAAATCCGCTTACTCCTCGGAATTCATCCAAAACCTCCTTGCCCTTGTCATTCCGCCCTTTGTTCAAGGATTCTGCAATGAACGAACCAGGAGATCCCAAGTTGCTCGAGTCCATGGCTTTCCCTAGTTCTAGTGTGTCCGAGGAGTACCCACCCTGCTGGTTTAGAGCAGTCTTAGCAAGGATTGGTAGTTGTTGGATACCACCTGTTCCTTGCACGTTCCTATGGCTCCATAGGAACAGTTTCCACCACAATTTTCGATTTCTGGATGGTAGGAGTTGGCTTGAAGAATGTTTCTTCAACATAACTTTGTCAGCACTGCGATGCGTTAACACAGAAGCTGGACTTCCTAAAGTCATCTTCTCAGCTAATCTCCGCATTTCATCAAAAGATTTGGTCTTTGAGAGTGATAGCTGCTCACTCAATTTATTCACCATATCCCTCATTGCTAAATCGGAGCAAGAGCGTTGCAGCTTCGGAGAAGCCCAAGATTCTACTTTACCAAACCCCGGATCACTGATGTGTCCACTTTTCACAACCTCTGCATCTTTCTCAGATTTGTTATGATCCTGTTCATTCATTTCACTTCCAAATGAACAATTACGACGAATCCCTTCATTGAATGATTGATCATATTCTCCCCCTGAGCTACGACCGCGTGCTTGAAGATCGAAATCAGAGTTATCCCTTTTCATTGACAAGCTTTCATCATGCTCATCTTCCCCTTCATAAGCCACCTCTTCTACATCTCCCTTAACAGGACTTCCATGATTAGCCACCTCTTCTGTATCTCCCCTAACAGAACTGTCATGATTAGCCACCTCTTTTGTATCTCCCTTAACAGGACTGTCATGATTCATCACCTTAACATTGCTCCTAGAACTCCCAAAAGATAAAGGAACAACAAAGGAAGACGATTTCGAGTCATCTGTTTTAGTACTAGAGTTTACAGAACCTTCAACTAGTACAACCACATCAGCAGTTTTTTTAGCTCCCTTCTCCCCCTAAATCAAGAAAACATACAGAATAAGCTCAAAACTTACTAAACTTTGACATGTATGTTCAAATTAAAGAAAGGCAGGGCTGTATTGAAAATAAAAACACACACCTTATCTTTCTTGCTTCTCCTCCCTACTGGACCAGAAAAGCAATTGCAAATTGCCATATCTTTCACTGCTACAAATCAAATCCTTTCCTTCAATCTCTTAGCTCCTCCTCTCAACCCCACACACACGCAAAAAAAAAAGTTTTGATCTTTGAAACTTCCCAATTCACATATCAAACAAACAAGGAAAAAATCTCAAAAAGATGTCAAATTAGCCGTAATCAATAGGCAAACGCCAAAGCAATGAAAGAGCCCAATTTGACAAATATGGAGATGAAGAAAGGTAAGTTAAAAGTGAAACTCCAATAAATATCCTCCTCCTAGCCTCAACCCTATCCCATTCACAAGGGGTTGAGCCCTTCACTGGAGTGTTGGCCAGAGTGTTAACTACTGCTGCTTCTCTCCAGAAGCCTCACCAAAAATAAATCCCCTGCTCACACACACACCAAAAAAAAAAAAACATTAGAATTCCAAAACTAACTACAGATCCTTACCACAATCTTGGAAAATCTGAAAGTAAATACAAAAAAGCTGGAATCTTTATAAAGTTTTAGAAACTTCTGCGTACATTACAAGCAGAATACATAGATGTTGTCAATCAAAACTGTACCTCTGAAAAAGAAAGAGTAAGCCAGACTTTGAGGTAAAAAAAAATAATCAGAAGAGAATATCTGCTGCCGATAAATCCGAGAAGAATCAAGAAATGGGGTTCCAATTTAGCAGTAAAGAATGAGTCTTTGATAAAAGAAAGTCAAGAAGAGAATAGCGGTATTTTGTGAAGAGGTGAGATTTGAGAAGGAAAAGGCGATGTTAGAAGAGACTAGAAATAGCAATATAAAATTTTAATACAAAAGAGCGATATATATGTACGCGCAAAATACACGGACTGAGACAACCATCACCTGCGGCCACACAACATGCTCTTGTTTGTAGCATATAATAAATACTTTTCTAAATCGACTTCAAACCCTAAATATGGCGAAAATTCTATTTAAAATGTCATTTTAATGTAGTTGGATATAATCAGAGTTTTCGTAGAGGATATGAATATCGGATAGAAATTGTCATTTTAATGGATTTTGTATCTGATTTGAATATAATCAGAGCTTCATTGGAAGGCTATGAATATCAGATATAAATTGTCATTTTAATGGATTTTGTGTTCGATTTGAATACAATCGTAGCTTCAATAAAGGCTGTGATGGTAGATAGAATTTTTCTTTTAATAAAAGAAAAGGTTCTTTAAATAAAATATTTCTTGTTAATTTTAATTTATTCGTCATATATATATAATTTTAATAATTTTTATGATATAATAAAAGATAATAAAATTTAAAATATAAAATTATTTTAATATATTTAACCTATCCTAAAATTAAGATTTCATTTTTTTTAACTTTTAATTTTTTTAATTTCATATTTCCTTAGAAAACGGTAAGTTTTAAGTGTCCGTTTGGACGGACTTATTTTAGGTGCTTTTAAGTCAAAATAAATTTTTGAAAAGTTTTGAAGTTTATGTTTAATGTTAAAAAAGTGCTTTAAACACTTATTTTAAAGTCAAAATAATAAAAATAAGCCAAAAGCCAGAAATTCTAACTTATGACTTTTCGCTTATAAGTCATGAGTTAAAAATCAATCCAAACAGGCTCTAAAACTCTTTTTAAAAACACTACATCAAGTCAAAATCAGGAAAATAATATATTTTGGATTGTTTTTTTTTCATTTGTGTTCAGGATAGATGAAAAACGACTTTCATTAAACATGGTTTCTTTTTCCTTAAAAAGAGGAAAACATTTAGCTTGGAAATTTTGCTTTTAATAAGTATTCTACCCGTTCTAAAATAAGAGTAGTTTTAATATCAAAAAGAATATCCAAAAATAATTATTGCTTTAAATATAAGATAAAAATACATTTGGTTAATATATTGTTAAATTCAGTCTTATATAATTTAATCTACTGACAAAACTATAAAATTGTGGTCCAGTATCTTAAATAACATAATGATTTCTTAAATTTGTTATCTGCTGGCAAATGATAACGTAAATATTTAATTATGTTTGTCCCACTCTCCTTAAATATTACCTACTTTATTCAATTGTATCCAACCACCCTTATTAGTTATTAACAGCAGTAAATTTTGTTAGTTAATCAGCACCAAGTTGTTACATTAAAATAAATATTGTTAGTTATAGTCTTGTAGAACTAATCTAATAATTAATAATTAAATTAGTAGAATATTCAGTTTGTTTAATATTTAGTTGTAAGAGGAGTATACTATTTTATTTACATGGCTATACAAATTCAAAGTCTAATATTTTAATGACTTTTTTTTTACAAAAATCCAGATGATTTCTTTCTTTGACTTCTTTTAACATGTATATACTCATGGGTCATGCACTTATAATTAATATAATTCAACTTTAAAATAGTCAAATTACAAACATTTTTTTTATGAGTATGATAAATTAAATATTACTTGCATCAGGCATGAATTCTTATAAGAAGAATTATATATACTTGCATACATTCGTAAGCATAGTTAATTTGATGGTTTCATTATGCCTTAATGTTTCATTGAATATTTATTGTATTTTTAAAAAAAATTATAAATTCAAAATTCATTAGTTACTAATGTAAGTTCTATTTACCAAAAAAGAAAAGGTAAATGTAATTGAGTTGATGCATGGACATAATACGTTGCATGCAGTGGCTTAGACGGTATCACTGTTAAAAGGATAAAAATAGCTCAAGAAGAAAATCAATGAAAGTTTTGTTTTAGGCCTTTAAATTATTGTAACAAATAGATAGTTAAAAAATAAAACTATTATTATGAATAAATAAAATAAAAATTCAAGTCCATATTGAAAAAAATAGAATAGCAAAAAATACTAACCTAACTTGAAAATTCGAGATGCCGAATAAGAATGATTGAGGAAAGATTGACGGAGAAAAGAATAGAAAGAAAACAACGAATTCAAAAGTATATAATTATAATTCTAATTGACAAAAGTGATTTTGAATTTTATATAAATTCTAAAAATAAAAAGAATTGTTAGATTTTGAATGAATTAAAGTTCAAGCACATAACAAAAAAAAATAGAATAGCAAAAAAATACTAACCTAACTTGCAGATTTGAGATGCCGAATAATAATATTGATGAAAAAGAATAACAAAGAAAATTGAACAAACTCAATAATCAAAATATATAAATATAGAGATTTAAGGCAATACAATTCTTATGTAACTATAATTCTAATTAATAAAAGAGATTTTGAATTTTTATATTAATGCTAAATGTAAAAAAAGTTGTTAGATTTAAAGTAGAACTATAATTCTAATCGATAAAGGAGAATTTGAATTTTATATTAATTTAAAAAGTTAAAAATTAAAAATTGTTAAACTTTGAATAAATTAAAAGTGGGTAGATAGGTTTTAAACGAAAGGACCTTCGATATGCTTAATCTGCCCCTGGTTGTATGCTACTTATATAATTGGACTTTTAAATAATTCAATCAAATACTATGAATTCAATATTTATTAATTATTTAATAATAATTTTATATACACAGAGAAAAAGTCTTACTCAAAAAAATATCGGATTCGATTAAATTTTCAATTTTTAAGCTTACATCCACCCTGTCCACATGGTGCATCCTAGCAATATTATATCGTTCAACTTTTGATATATAATTAGAAGTAAGACAAATTTTAGTGAAATTGAAAAGTACTTTCATCATATTATCTAAAATATTATTCTCCTTATCCTCAAGACAAATTTTAGTGAAATTGAAAAGTACTTTCATCAAATTAGCTAAAATATTATTCTCCTTATCTCAATTTCTTACAAGTATTTGACTTAACATATAGAAAAAAAATTAAATACCTTTTAATCAATTCATATAATTAAAAAAGAGAAGAATTTAATTTTTTTTAAATGACATTTATTTCTTAAAATTAAACAAATTTAAGAGGCAAAATATAGTACATAGTACAATGTAGAAGGTGACAATGCATCGGAAATAAAATAAAGACTACAATAATAATAATAATAATAATAATAATTATTATTATTATTATTATTATTAAGTATTATTTTATTAATTAATTAGAAACAAATACTCCACTTTAAAACTTTTAATGAGAATATTTTTCATGGGTCCCACAACCACGTGGCGAAGTAATACGGTTTTTGGGACCAATTTGATAATAACAACTCCATTACTGTTCCACGTGGACACGGCTGAAAACGTTAACGTCATAAAAAGCAGAACGATGTCGTCCCGTACGGTGTACGATAACAAAATTTTGAAGAAAAACGTTATCATTAAAGGACGTGATATAATAGATGAGGATGTTTTTTTCTTAATTAAAGATTCTAAAATCAGATTAAAATATTAAAAATTATTAATTTAGAGTAATTTTTTCGAATTATATAAGATTTATTCAAAATAATCAAATATTAATATTAAACACAAAATGAAAAATTCGTTTGATAGGATCATATTTTAAAAGCAGCTTTTAGCAGATTTGAGGAGCCATTTAAATCGTGTTCTTATCTATAATTAAATTTGGAGATAGCTACATATTCCGCTAAATCTTTATTTGATTCTCATGTTTTTCAATCGGAAAAGGATTAAAAGTATTTTTTAAATTATTTAAAAATGTTTTAAAATATCACTTATTCATCTATTGGGTTAAAAAATACTCTTTCATCTATCTTTTTTGATTCACAATTATCCTTAAATTAATAATCTTTTTTTAAATTATTATTATTAATTATTATGCGGCATTCTTTTATTGGATAAATTTAAAATTCAACCCATCAAATTTTTTCTACCATTTGATCTATATCCACATTCTTTGATCAAAATCCAATTAAATTTTTTATCAAAAATAATAAATTTCATCATCTCTTCTCTTTCCCTTGAACGTAATAACCTATTTTCTTTTTTCCTCTTTTCTTATTCAACAATTTCAAAATAAAATTAATGATTGAGTCAATTAGTATTTGAAATTTAAAATTGACATAATGGTATTTGAATTTGGTCGTATCAAATAGAACTAAAAAGCTCTTTTTAATTGTGCTTGAATTTGTATTTCTTGATTCTTCCTTTTTGTTCATACCATGTGAAAAATTAATTTTTTTTAAGAGAAAGTTGCACAAGATATCTCTTCTTAATCGTGCTTTAATAGTGGAATTGAGATAATTTGACTTGGGTTTTTTTTTCCCTTTTGATTCACACCCTTTTCAAAAGATTCAATTTTCATGGTTGCATTGCAGTAAAAGAGTTATCTGAATTGCGTCTTTTTATTTACTTCTTTATTTTGGTTTACTCTTTTCAAAGATTCAATTTTTCACAGTGGAGTTGCACTAAAAAACTCCATTTTATTGTATTTTGGGAAAACGATCAAATATGTCTCTAAACTATTCGAAAAAATTTAGATATACCCTCCGTTTAAAGTTTGGTTCACTCATGCCCTTGCCATCCAACTTTTGGTTCAAAGATGCCCTTATGGGCGTTAGGCGTTAGGCCTTAAAATATGAAAAGCATGGGAAAAAAATATAAATTAACGCAAAAAATTCACAAATAAATATAGTAACATTTAATTCTACAATTTTTTTCAAAATTTTTATTTTTTTCGACAAATCCCGAAAATGAGTAATTTATTAATAAAAAGGGAAAAATATGAAAACAAAATAAAAATTTACAAATAAATATAGAAACCTTAAATTCAATAATTTCCACAATTTTTTTTCTTCATATTTTCCTATTTTTTATTTGTGAATTTTTTGGGTAATTTTTGAATTTTATCATATTTTTTGTTAATAAACTCATTTTTGGTATTGGCCAAAAAAATTAAAAATTTAAAAAAATGTTGAAATTGTTAAATTTAAGGTTACTGTATTTATTTTTTTATTTACATCAAAATTTACAAATAAATATAGTACCTCAAATTCAATAATTTCCACAATTTTTTTTATTTCATATTTTTTTTCATATTTTCCTATTTTTTATTTGAGAATTTTTTGTGTAATTTTTCAATTTTTTCATATTTTTTGTTAATAAACTCATTTTTGGTATTAGCCGAAAAAATTAAAAATTAAAAAAATGTTGAAATTGTTAAATTAAAGGTTACTGTATTTAATTTTTAATTTTATATTTCTTTCATATTTTTTTATTAATCAATTACTCATTGTGGGATTTATCGAAAAAAATTATAATTTTAAAAAAAGTCTTTTAATTGAATTCAAGGTTACTAAATTATTTTTTAATTTTGGCGTTAATTTTATATTTTTTTTATATTTTTTTCTCTTTTTAATTAATCAATTACTCATTTTTTGAATTTATCAAAAAAAAAAATTAAACACAATTGTTGAAAATCAATTAGATAATTTATTTAAAAGGGGTTGATTTATGGGTCAGATTACGTGTTTATGAGTCTGAATATCTTTCTATTTTAATATAAAATGTCATGTGGTAAGCTCAAAATGACATGACAATTCCATGTGGCATTTAAAAAAATTAAAAATGAGTTGGATATGTCTAACATGACAACTAACGTCCATAAGAGCATATTTGGACCAAAAGTTGGACGGCGAGGGCTTGAGTGAACCAAACTTTAAACGGAGGGTATATCAAGACCTTTTCGAATAGTTTAGAGGCATATTTGACTCTTTTTCTTTGTATTTTAATGATAGCATTGACTAAATTCTAACACAATCAAGAAGAGCTTTTTAATTCTAATTGATATTAAATTTACTAGTTATCATTGATTGAGATTGTATATGGTGATGAGAAGAGAATAAGTTCTTAGGTTGGAATGGTAGAGAAGAGATGTTTAAATCTTTTAATTTTGATGAATTTTTAATTTGATTTGGGTAAAAAAAAATGTGGATATGGGTCAAATGGGTAAAAAAAATTTTAATCGGTTGAAATTTAAATGTATCCAATAGGATGATGTCACATAATAATAATAATTAAAAAATAAAAAATTGTTAGCTTTAAGAATAATTATGACCAAAAAAAATGAAAGAAGGGATATTTATAAACCTTTCCAATAGTCCAAAGATATTTTTGACCATTTTTCCCTTTTTTTTAACTAACAATTTGGCAGTTTGTTTTTTTGTTTTAGAAAATTGTGAATGGTGAATAAAATAATTTTGATTGTGTTTTCATCACAAGAAAAAAATTCTATAGAGTTCGTTAGGTGGTTAGTCAAGAAACGAATTAGTCATGTACCATAGTATTTTATATGATATTTGGTTATTGATTTACAATTTTATATAATTAAATGTGTATAATTATAAGTCAGATTAATTTATGTGTTATTTTATGTTTATTAAAAGATAAAATAATTGAAATATAAATAAAATTATGAGCAATCTGTCACAAACTTAGAGTCTCTCACTAATGTTTCGTGTAGCATTTGATAATTTGCACATTTGATAATATACTCACATTTGAAAAGATCTATTTTTATCAAAAAAAATTTAGGAACAATCTGTCACAAACTTAGAGTCTCACTAATGTGAGAAGTTGTTTTATAGATCTATTTTTATCAAAAATTTTATGACAAACTTAGAGTCTCACTAATGTTTCGCGCGACATTTGATAATTTGCACATTTGACAATTTAGTCACATTTGAAAAGTTTTGAAAGAAGGTCTTATATTGCTTGAAAGATTGATTACAATTTTTTTTTAATGTCTTACAAATGAATGTTTCAGCTATTTATACAACGACCTTGAGTTAAAGTGTAATTTAAATTATTTTTACAAGTCCATAAAGTATTTATACTTTGATCCCTTTTTAGAATACTCTACATATTCTAGGATATTCCATTGTCTTCTTTAAAAATCTAACGGGTTTTAGAGTTCTCCATAAGCCTCTCCACAACTTTAGAATCTTATGCTCTTATATGGAGTCAAAATTTCACTAACAAACTTTCGAGATATGACAAATCAATCAATAACTAGAAATTTGAAGATTCTGCTAAATCTTTATATGTTTTTACCCACAATTTTGGCTGTTCATGGCTGCAAAAATTGTTTGATTTTTAAAGAAAATATGAAATAGAATGAATTCTAATACAGTATGTTGTGATTTGTAAATGATGAATAACATAATTTTGACTTTGTTTTCCTCACAAGAGAATACTCAATCTTAAAGTTTGTTTGGTGGTTTGTCACGAAACGAAATATTCATGTACTAAAAAGTTGTTAAAAAGGGAAAAAGACGCACTTCAAATTACAGAGAATATATATTAAAAAAAACTTTAAACAACGTATATACACATAGAGCATGCTTAATATAATCTACGAAGGAGCTAGAAGTTTAATTATGAGTTCGGTCAAATTTAACAACTTTTGCTCTAATAATATATTTTTAAAAAAAATATTCATATCCTCTTATTAAATTTAGAATCTAATTATTAATATTTCAATCATTATTTCATTTAATATCATAAAATTTAAATTCTAACTTCCACTCCAATATATAGTATTCAACTTTGATACAATCCAATAACTAACCAGTTTTCGTGCAATTGAAATTGATAGTACTATTGTGCATGAAATTTTAATGATTTATTTGCTCAACTTTTTTAACATTAATATATACATGGAGCATACACTGTAGTGTTCGCCTTTTATATAAATCAAATTTAGAACATTTTATTTTGAATGAAATTGAATATTATTGACTTTTGTTGTTATATTATGTTTCTCTTCTCTATTGTTTTTAATACGATTTTTTTATTGTTATTTTGCTTTGCACATTTGATTTGGGTATGTGTTATTTGAACTGAGATTTTATTAAAAATAATATTTTTAATTTCTACTCTCGAATAAGGTTTGCATCGCTCTATTATTTCGAGACCAAACTTATAAAATTATATTAAATATATTTATTGTTGATTTTTTTATACACAAAAGAAAGAACTTAATGGCATATCGAACATATTAATTAGAAAAATACAACAAATAAAAGACTTCAAATATATGAGAAATCTCCGCCTTGCCAATCATGTCGTGTTATAATCGAACCTTTAATCTCTTTTTTTGCCTGTACTTTTTTCCTCTTTTAAGGTTGTGTTTGGTGCGATCAAGGATATTTTTCATAAAACATATTTTCTTAAAAAATAAATTGATATCTGACTTATTATCTAATATTTGATAAATAAATAAAAAATTATTATCTTTAAAAAACAATATAGCAAAATACGATATAAGGATAGAAGACAGATGGTGGGGAGTGTGTATCTGTGTATGACATTCTAATTAACAGTTATATAATATTATATTATTTTATCATTATAATAGAAATGACAAACAACTTAAAATTTAATAAATGAAAAAGGGTGGTATCCTTTCCAATTTCCAAGTGCTTGATTTGAAGAAGTGCAATTTGGTTTAGTCAAAAGATTTCAATTTTTAAAATATAATAAAAGAATAATCAAAAGTAAACAATCAAGTTGTATGAAAATTTTCCACAAGATGTTTTTTTGTTTTAATAAAAGAAAAAATATTAAGGTCTTATTATAGGGTCTTTTTTTGTCTGTCGTAGGTAAAGGAATAGGTCCACATGCATTTTACTTTTTATTCTTTTTGATCCATTTCAAATAATATATTACCTTGTTATAATTAGAAATAATATAATTTTATTTTTATTTTTATTTTTAATAAAATAATTTATAATTATATAAATATAAAAATAATTATTTTAAAATTTAAATTTCGAAGAAGAAAAAATTAAAAAAAAACATCATATCAAGCCTAATGACAAAGTTGCTACTCTTGTTTGACCTGGTGTGAAAAGAAGACTTTGAAGATGCATGATACAAGCCTACAATACAATCATGGGGGACAAGAATTTGATCTAGACTTACCCGTTACTCGATTGAAAATAAATATTTGTACGTCAACTTACTATTAAAGTATATTTTAATACAAAAAGTATGTGATGTAACTTGATATAATGTATTCCACCCTTTTTTCCTAGATCTCGCTCGTTTTTTTCCCTTTCCTTCTCAATTTCGCTTGCTCTCTCTCCTCTCTCTTACAATCTTGCTCGCCTAGTTTTTGATTCAGTTATATTCATTATATAAATTAATTGTAGGAATTGGTGATACAACTTGATACACTCAATACATGTATTCAACTTTTCTTTTATTTGTTTCTCAAATTTCGCTCGACTCTTTAATCTCGTTTATCTATCTCCCCTTCAAATATATATGTAACTATAAATCACATATAAAGAATCTAGAACTATAATCAAAGTATAGTCATTTTTAAAGTTACTTTTAAAGATAATTAGTTCGGACATTTGGTGAACTAATTAGATTAGGGGCAACTTTCACATACATCAAACACAAAATGTATATTTGTATACTATAACAAAGTTTGCATGATTGTACTTCAAACCAAATATAAATATTTATAATTCGCTATATATATACAAAGAAAACAATTATATAATTCGCTATACAAATACAAAAGAAAATAGTTGTATTCAAAAAATCAATTATTTAATTTGTGTATGTATAAAACGAGAAAGAGAGAAAGACCAAAAAAATTGAGCAGAGGAATATTTATATTGTATAATTATAAGTGTATAGGACGAATATATATGTATTTGCATGTGTATATACAACTTTCTCTTTATACAAATAGACACGCTATATATATATATATATATATATATATATATATATATATATATATATACAATTTTTTCTCGCCTTCATATAAACACGAACGCATTTTATACACTTGTATTTGTATAAAAGTGTGAAAGAGCGAGTGAGAGATGGAGCGATAGAAAGAGAAAGGCGATCGAGTATTTGAGGTAGAGAGATGACTGGTAAAGAATTTGCTACACGACACACTTAAATCAAAATATAATTATAACACTTAATTTAATTTATTAATTTATCATTATATATACAATTTTTCCTTCGATTAGCAACCCTTCATTGGCAAATATGGCCTGGCCCAACTTTAAGTACTTTTGAATCTTGTTAGCCAAAATAGTTTATTACATAATTAGCCGCATTGCCTCTCATTCTATACCATCCAATTCGGCCGCTAAAAGGTGCAATTAACTAAAACGGTAAAATCATCTTCTAACTTCACTCTATTTTATCCTACATTTTTTATATTTGAAAAATAAAATAAGGAATGAAAAATTGCATGGATAAGCAAACATAGACTATTAACTATCTAACATAGTTACAGTATAAAATAATTGAAGCTCGCAACTTACTTTTAAGTTATATTTCCGTCGCCTCTCTCCTCTCTTCCTCTCTCTAGCCTCACTTCTCTTTTACACATATACAAAGACAAATTATTAACTACAAATTATACATATAAATACAAGATTCTCTTCTCTCTTCCAATCTTGCTCGACCCTCTCCTTTCTCTCTCAACCTCGCTCACCAGATATAGAAATACATATATATGTCAGTTATATATATACAATTATTTTGACAGATATACATATACAATTCGCCTCTCCACTCTAAGTCCTTTCTCCTCCCTATCCCAATCTCACTCGCCTCTATCCTCCCTCTAACGTATAGCTACATATCGCAATTAACAAGCTATAATTATAAAGCATAGTTAAGCTATTTTTTAGTGGCTATATGTGAAAAATCTCTTAAATTGTGTCTCCGACCACACTCTAAAAAATTATCTATTCTCTATACCATAGGCGGATGACATATGGCATAAGAGGGTTACTCTTAAATTCATTTAATCAAATAGAAGGGTGTTTTTAAAGCAGTTGATAGTTGGAGGACTAAAGTGATAATTCACATCAAATTTCGAATTGTTTTCAATACTTATTTCAATACAAAATAATATTTTAGAACTAAGTAACTCTAAAAATAAAATCGAGAGTCATAAACTTCAAATTCTTGCTCTGCCTCTGCTATCAGAAATGACAAGTAGAAGCCTGAAATTTAAGAGGAAGAAGTTTGGGCCCTAGTGTTCTGAATTAACAGGTCAATGGGCTTTTGAAGAGAACTGAAAAGAAAAAGTTTGGAAGAGGGCGGCCCAGATGATTGTGCTCTATAGTTTTGGGCCCAATGACATCTCCTTTTGAAACTAGATTTACAATATTGATCTTAAAAATGAGAGTGTGGACTATAGTTCTGACTTCTGACCTTAAAAATAAAAAATCTCAATAATTAATGTGGCGAACTTAAAAGAAATGTTATCTTATTAAAAATAAAATGTTTCTCTTGATTTATGAATAAAATTAACAAACATTACAAGTGATATGTTAATTGTGGGCTAATAAGAGTTATGATAGTGCAGTAAGTATTTCTTTATTTTTAATAAACAATTTGGAATTCGAGTCTTTAGGGTATGAGATAATATTTTGTTAGTGGAAGTTTTACCTTTTAATGTGAATTTTTTCGACGTTAATCCACATTTAATTTCATTCCAATAAATATAACGAATACATTGAAAGAAATCAATTAATAAAACACGTTTTTAGGTCAGCCAATTAAACATAGTTGGTTTGCATCGAGTGTTGAGAAATATTTCTCGATACTGAGTTTTTACTTATTAACAAGTAATTAAGAATTTGAGTAAATGTTTTGAAATTGATAAATACAAAGAATTTGAGTAAATATTTTGAAATTGATAAATACAAAGAATTTGAGTAAATATTTTGAAATCGATAAATACAACAAAAACACACCTATTAAAATTTCACAAGTTGTTTTTGGAGAGTGTTGAGTGTACACAGATCTTATCATTAGCTCGTAAAAGTAAATAAATTATTTTTGAATATTTTTTTTAATAAACGTAGAAAGAGTAAAATGACAATTACAATAAGTTTGAATTCTAGGGTGTGACCTAGTGGTTCTAGATGTTTATTGGTTGGTTAAGTTTGAATTTATGTATTGTAGATTCGATTTGTCATTGTTATAAATCTGCTAAATCGATAACCAAGAAAATAGATTCCAGTTATCAATTTTCGATCCTTAACAGTTTGATTTTTTATTTAACTGATAAAGAAAATGCTCTTCTAAATTATTTGCTCTTGCTTTATCCCATTCTCATTAATTTGTATGAATATAAAGTTAAATCTCATTAAATTAATACTCAGTGCATTAATAATCTCTCTAAGATAGTGATTCCGACATAGGTTAATGGAAAAAATAACTCATTTTGATGATATAATTTCAGAAGAATTATATATCAATATATGGTTTCATTAATATTATAAATTAATAATATTCAAAAGTACAAATATATATAAGACTATTTAGTGAAATTTGATTCTATTATTTTTTTTTGTTAAAATTTAAATTTAGTATAAGTTTATCTCTAATTTTTTTTATTGCATTCAAAAGTTTTTGTGTTGCCACAAATACAAAAAAAGAATTGTACATGTGGAATAATCTCTTTTGTACACACATAATATTTTACATAATTGATTGTTATTATTGATTTTGATACTTTTAAATGAGAAGCCATTTTTTGATATAGTTTCAAAAAATTTCTTCTATTGTTTATATAGTTTATTCTCTTATCATCACACATTGAATATTTTTGATAAATAAACAATGAATACTATTTTATTATTAAAAAAAATAAATATTATGTATAATGAATTTTTGTTTATAATGAATCATTAAATTGTTTAATTTATTTTGCAATTAATCATTTAACTAAAAAATTTATTATATTGAATCATACACATATATTGTTCTTTATGTCTAATGAATTCAATAAATATGATATAAAATTTAGTAAAATATAAAGTATAAATATATTCTAGCCTATTTAGTGAAATATGATTCTATTGTGTGTATGATTTTTATTAAAATTTAAATTTGGTTGGAGTTCATCTCTAATTTTTCTTATTGCATTCAAAAGTTTTAGTTGTGCAACCACTACGAATCTTTTCAGGTGCATTCTGTTTTTTAACACACATAATGTTTTTACTTATTTGATTTATCATTGTTGATTTTGTGACACATTTTAAATGAGAAGCCCTTTTTGAATATAGTTTCAAGAAATTTAATTTATTCTTTTACCATCACACATTGATTATTTTTAGTAAATAATATTTGATTATTAAAAAAAAATAAAATATTATGTATAATGAATTTCTGTTTACAATGAATCATTAAATTGCTTAATTTATTTTATAATTAATCATTTAACTAAAATATATAATTCAATGAATCATGTACAAATACACAATCTTGCGTTTTTAGATTCAAATCTTAATAAAAGACATTTCAAAAGAGAAATGTGAATATTAAAAGAAATAAAAAGTATTCCCAAAAAAGAAATGTGAATATCATTTAGTAAACAGAGTTATATTATATATATAAACAAGTTGACAAAAACAAACAACAATAAGTAGTAAAATCAAATTCTCCTTTCCTCCTAAAACTTATACAAATCATTTTCATGGCTTCTTCCGCCACCGTAGCAAACGGAGAATTTGAAGCAAAATCAATCAGAACCGTTGATCTCCGCCTCCTTTCTCAATCTGAACTTTACCTCCTCTCCCTCTGTTCCATCACTGATTACAATTCATGCCGGGATGACGAATTCATTATCCCTAAAATCGATCGTTCTGTTTTCAATGAATTCGTTGTTTCCCCCAAACGAATTCGCCCTTATGCTTCCCGTGCTTTCTCCTTCAGCCGTAATCGTAATCGGATTGATAATTCTAAATCGGCCAATGTGGGTTTAATTCGGCAGAAAAAAAAACGAGGTAGAAGAATAAGAATGGCATGGCAAATAAGGCACCGAAGCATAATATAGCTTAATTTGTACTTCGTTTATGGTAGGCGCAATTGAATTTTGATCATTGATGATGAAGTAAAAGAAAAATAGGATAAATTGTAGTATTTAAAATACGGAAAAGGGCCTAAAATACCCTCGAAGTATTGAAAATGGTACACAATTACCCTCCATCCACCTATTGGCCCCCAAATACCCTTCACATCCACCTTTGGGTCCAAATTTACCCTTTCATTAACGGACCAAAATTAAAAATACGGAAAAGGGCCTAAAATACCCTCGAAGTATTGAAAATGGTACACAATTACCCTCCATCCACCTATTGGCCCCCAAATACCCTTCAAATTCACCTTTGGGTCCAAATTTACCCCTTCATGAACGGACCAAAATTAAAAATAATTAAATAATATTTTTTAATTACGTGGCACTCAATCATTGGTTGTAATTTAATATTTAAAATAATTTTAAACCCACCCATTTTAACTAAACCCGCCCCACTTGACCCAATTTAAAAAAATTAACCCATCTAATTAAAATATCCTAAAATCTTATTCCTCCCATTTTTTCAATTTCCATGACTCCATTGTAATTTAAGTTCTTCGGGGAAAGAAATCGAAGAAGAAGCTGACATTTTCTTCATGAAGAAGAAGAAGAAGAAGACAATGGACTCATGGAAATTGTGAAAATGGGAGGAATAAAATTTTAGGATATTTTAATTAGATGGGTTAATTTTTTTAAATTGGGTCAAGTGGGGCGGGTTTAGTTAAAATGGGTGGGTTTAAAATTATTTTAAATATTAAATTACAACCAATGATTGAGTGCCACGTAATTAAAAAATATTATTTAATTATTTTTAATTTTGGTCCGTTCAAAGAAGGGGTAAATTTGGACCCAAAGGTGAATTTGAAGGGTATTTAGGGGCCAATAGGTGGATGGAGGGTAATTGTGTACCATTTTCAATACTTCGAGGGTATTTTAGGCCCTTTTCCGTATTTTTAATTTTAGTCCGTTAATGAAAGGGTAAATTTGGACCCAAAGGTGGATGTGAAGGGTATTTGGGGGCCAATAGGTGGATGGAGGGTAATTGTGTACCATTTTCAATACTTCGAGGGTATTTTAGGCCCTTTTCCGTTTAAAATAATATGCATGATATTAATTTTGAAAATGAGTTGCTTCGTATTTGCTTATAAAAATATCATTTAGTTTATTTAATTTTTATTTTGTTTTTATGTTGGCAAGCTTTAGAGCTCCCATCAAAACAGGCTCTTGGTTATTTATTTTTAAAAATATTTTGTTCATTTTATTTAGCTTAAATATTTTACTATTTGCATTTTATGATAATATCATATGATGGTCTACGTTTATAATTTGGCTCAAAAATATATTTATCTTCAATATTTTAGTTCAAAAATATGTATGCAGTCAATACTTTGGTTCAGAAATACACGTATAATTATTAAATGGGTCAAAAAATCTCTTTTCCGAATAAATATATATAATATTAAAAAACAATGTTCTTGTTTTCTTTCTTTTAAAATCAATTTAACAAATAAAAATGTTGATTTTTTTTTAATTTTTAATCTCATTTTATCAATTAAATTAAAATAGAATAACTTCATCTATCCTTTCAACAAATATATATGTCATACACACACACACAGACACACACACACACACACACACACCACACACATATATATATATATATATATATATATATTATATATATATATATATATATATATATATGTATGTAACACACACGCACACGCACACGCACACACATATAAGAAATATTTTCATTTTTATTTTTATCTGAACTGAAATAAGATAACTATTTTATAATTTGAAAGATATTGTTAGGAAAAGAATGTATTAAAAAGAAAATAAATAATATATTTTATTTGAAAAAAAAAGTATTTTTGATCCATTAAATAACGATAAGGGCATTTTTGGATCAAAGTATTAACAGAAGGGCATTTTTTATCAAACTACAAAATGACATTTTTGTTTCTTTTGCGTAGTTTAAGGGCATTTTTATTCTTTTTCCGTACTTGAAAATAAAACTTTCTTTTTATCTACATTTAAAAAAAAATCACCTTAAGTTTGTCAAAGTAAAAGAGTTTATGAAAAATCAAAATATATATAAACACAAGAACTAGTCTATTAAATTTATAAATGAAAATTATATTTATATTGTGTAATTTATTAATAGATTGACATCAAGAATTAGCGTAAAAATAAGTAGTAAAGATTGTGAATGTTATTTATATATATGATATTAAAAATAATGTAAATATACATGAATGTGAAAAATGACATTCTAGTTTCATCTCAAGACTATGTGATATTATTCTTCACACCAAACGATTTCTGAGCAATTTGTAGAGACTTTTTCATTGGGAGTTTGAGTTATACAACTGGCATTTCATTTTATCAATAAACCAATAATCAAAATAATAAGACATTTTTATCAGTTTTCAATTTATTGATTTTGATTCTAATGGTTTGAGTTTTTATTCCAATAAAAAAATGTTTATAGAACAAATATTTCTTCTCCCACAATTTGACAAGATAAAACAATAATATAGATTTACAAACACTCATGAAATAGAATAGTAATAACTACCATGAATATTACTATACAAGTATAACACAAGAAAAATTAAGAGGAATAAGGTTTTTAATTTAGGTTTTGACATTTTGTAAATAAATGGTATGCATATATCATCTGTCATAATTTTGGGACATTAGTTTCTTTGCCGTCCAAAATTAGAGCATATATATCTTTTATACTAACAAACATACACGTGTCACAAACTTGTCTATCGACCCAACATTTATTATATATCATATGACGGATAAGATTGTGCCACGTGTTCATGTTTAGTCTTCAATTAGAGTAAAGGGCATATATGCTCTAGTTTTTTCACGACATGGGTACCAATGTCTCAAAGGTATGACAGAGGATACATGCATACAATTTATGATAGTTCAGAGATACATTTATCCTTTTTCCATTTGTATAATGCAAAGTTGTGAACTCAAAGTCACTATGAGTGTGAATTGTAGGCTAAAGAACAAAGACAATATTAATTAAGGTATTGAGATTAATATTTTATATTTATGTAGAAATAAAATAGTAAATTCTTATAGTCTTAATGAACTGTAATTCTTTTTTATGAAATCATTTACCCATTAACCAAACAATAATAAACTAATAACATTTTTTCAATTCGATTTTTGCACATTGGAGTCCGAACATGGGAAGAGACATTTGCACACTCATATTGGAGTTAGGACATTGGAGGTGAAAGATTAGGAGAGACATTGAGGGTGTGTTTGGTATGAAGGAAAATGTTTTCCATGGAAAATGTTTTCCTAGTTTCTTGAAAACAAGTAGATTTTAGACTTATTTTCTCATGTTTGGTTGGTGAGTAGAAAATATTTTTCGGAAATGATTTTTAGTGTTTGATTTATGAATGAAAAATATTTTTGAGGGACATCTTTTATTTTTACTAGAGTAAAAAATAATTTATGAAATTAAAAATATTTTTTAAAAATAATTTTTATTTGGGCTGTTCGAGGGGCCGGGGAGGGGGTGGGAAGGGGGGGGGTGTTAGGATTGAAAAAAAATAAATAAATTTGAACTTTATAGTATTTTTAAAAAATGAAATTAATTTTTTTGGGGGTTGGGGTGGGTGGGGGGAGGGGAGTAGGAGTTTAAAAATAAAAATTTGAAGTTGAAAATATTTTTAGAAAACCAAATTGTTTTTTTTTTTTGGGGGGGGGGGGGGATGGCCTGTGGAGGGTTAGTGGGGGTCAGGGATCGGGTAAAAAAATAAAATATTAAAATTAATTTTTTTAAAAAATTATTGTTTTTTCCAAAAAAAAATGTAACTTAAAATTGGAGGAAAATTTTGGAAAATATTTTTCTTAATTTTTGAAGAGAAGTCATTTCCCTTAATTTTTGAGGAAAATGAGTGGATTTGAAAAACATTTTCCAAAACTTTTGTCCCAACAAAAAATGAGAAAATTATAAAACATTTTCCAGAAAATGTTTTCATTCATACTAAACACACTCTGAGTTGATTTGGAGTGAAAACAATAAACTAAGGAGATAATTAAGTATGTAAAACTTTATTTTAGGAAAATAATTAAATTGAGAGACTTTATTTTATGGAAATAAGAATAAATTTGAAGCTAATTAAGCGAGTAAGATTTTGTATTAGGAAAATAATTATGTGGTAATCCCTATTTTCTGAGAATAATTAAGTGAGAGGAGTTTATTTTAATGAGATAATTAATTGTGTGGGAAAAAACTTTACTTTAGGCTATTTTAAGAAGTGATTTATTTTAACGTATCTGAATTCATTTGATAAATAATTAACAAATAAATAATTAACAAATAGAAAAAAAAATACTCTCGAACTATCATAAATGATATGCAAATATATTTCGTCATACTTTTGGCATATTGATGTCATTGTCATCCAAAAACTATAGCATATATATCTTTTATACTAACGGGCACACATATGTTATCATCTTCTCTATCGATTCGACATTTATTAAATATCGATTCAACGAATAAAATTGGGCATGTGTCTCTATTTAGTCTTTCGTTAGAGTGAATGACATATATGCTCTAATTTTTAGACGATATAGACACTAATATCTCTAAAATATGACGGAGAGTATCTCCATACTATTTACAATAGCACGATATAGACACTAATATCTCTAAAATATGACGGAGAGTATCTCCACACTATTTACAATAGCTCGACGGTTTTATTGTTTTTTTCAATAATAAATAATTATTTAAAAGCTTAAATTGAATTAATAGGTATGATATAATTGTACATCTAATTAGATATTTTTTTCCAAAAAAGAATTTACAAAACCATTTAAAAATTGTTAGTCTAATAATTCAATGCCGATAAATTAATACTGTAATATATTAGTTTAGTTGATTCAAATTTTTACCTATCTACCAAGGTGGTAAATCAACAATCTTATGTTCTTAGGTTCAATTCTTAATTAAAAAAAAATGCGAGTGCTAATTTTTTGAGTGATTAAAGGTATTTACGGTATAAATAAAAATTGAATCAAACATAATTAAATCCATTTTATTTGGTGAGGTGTTTTTTTTTTTTAGATTTTTAAAAATTGAGATTATTTGGGTTGATTATGATTTTGTTCAAAAAATTCAAAAAAATAACCGAATCGATAATATTATATACACATACCTTATTATTATATATACATAAATAATTTTAAAGATCTTATATGTGTTTTCATCGGAATTTGTTTATAATTTACTTATGAAAGCAACATTGTCAACGTGAAATATTTATCTTATCGGTTTCATATATATGATTTTCCATGACAATTCTTTATGAGATTGAAAATGTCACCGTCTCTTCCTTCTAACCCAAAATAATGAACTTTTAGGCTTTATTCACATTAAACTCGATGGTTATTGTCACTTTTTTCACATTTTAACTAAATTATTTCTTTTATTTTTATCTATGATTAACAATCGAATTGAATAAACAACAATCAAATCGATAAATAAATACTATTATATTTTAATTTAATTTTGATAATTTTAAAATCGATTAAATTCATTTAGTTTCGATTTTTAGCCGTAAACATCCAAACTAAATAAACCAGGCCTATAACCTATTACCTCACTCTGCTTCTTCTTCCAATAGAAAGAAGTTCACAAAACCAAGCAACAGTTAAAAAATTCATTGAAAAGTTAAAAACAAATCGATCTTCCCTCCAAACTTATACAATTCTTTTTTTCATGGCTTCCGTTACCGTCGATTCTTCTTCCGCCACCGTCCCTGACGGCGCACTTCAAGCGGAATCAATCCCAACCGTTGATCTCCGACTCCTTTCTCAATCTGAACTTTACTCACTCTCCCTCTGTTCCCCCGCTGCTTTCAACCCTTGCCGGGACGACGATGTCATTATCCCTAAAATCGACCGTTCCGTTTTCAATGAATCCGCTGGGTCCCGCAAACAAACCTATTCCCGTCTCCGTCTTGCCCCCGCTGCTACCGCCTCTGCTTCCTCCTCCGCCATCCGTAGCCGTACACCTCACCTCCGTAATTCTCCTCACCCTCTTCAGAATCCATCTCCTAACAATGGCCCAGCGAATTCGGAGAGTTCCCAAATCGTTACCCTTCTTAAACAGCTATTTGGTTCGGGTACTCAAAAGAACCCTACCGATTTGGTACCTATCCGTGTTGATTATTCCGATTCCTTATGTGTGCCCTCGCATGTGCCTGTTCCCGGCCTCGAATTGGCCAATGTGGGTTCAATTGGGCAGAAAAGGAAACGAGGTCGGCCTAGGAAGAATGAGAATGGTGTCAGGGTGGCTGAGGTTAAAGTGGATGAGGTAGTGAAGGACATTGTAGTTTATCAAAATGTGGATGATAGCGATAAAGAGATCATGAATAAGGATGGTATACCAGTGGATTTGGCAGTTCTAGGAGCATCGGTGGATCCGTTTGGCCTAGAACTGAGGCGGAGGACAGAGGGGTTGGGGAGTGCAGAGGAGTTGTTAGGGTTTCTGGGGAGATTGAATGGGCAATGGGGGAGTACGCGAAAGAAGAGGAGGATTGTGGATGCAGATGACTTCGGGAGTATGCTGCCAAAAAGTTGGAAGCTTTTGCTTTCTATTAAGAGGAAAGAAGGCCGTTCATGGTTGCATTGTCGACGCTACATAAGGTTTTTAGAAATGCTGTTGTTTCTCTTATTGCCTTTTGTTACCTTTATTGATTTTCTTGTCAAGAGTGTTTTATGGTCAGGGTATTAGAGAACTCTAGTTTGGCTTCAAAGCTTAACCTTAAATATTGAGCAAATGCATTTGAACAGAAAGCAATGAATTTAGAGGATTCGTAGAGCTGAATTTAACTTATTTAGGATTGATGCATAGTTGATTCTTTTTTGATCATTTATGGAAAACAACTGGATCTTGATGTCTCTAGGGGCATGATTCTCATCAAAGCCTAACATAGATGATAATGAAATAAATGAAGTGATTTTGCAGTGACTCTTTCATTGGGGAGTTAGAGTTATACAGGTAGTGTTTTGTTTCGTATCATATTTATTTATTTTGATAACAGCATGCCTATTGTTATCCTTTGGGGAGGGTGGTGGTGTGTACACAACCTTTCCCCTACTTGTGATGTATAGAGGTTGTTTCTGATAAGCCCTCAACTCAAGTAAAGCATAATAAAAACCAGTATGGAAAGGAAAATATAGTAGTGAGGCAACCATGCTGAAACATAATGGAGATGAGAACAGTAGCACTAACACACAATATGATATCGGAGCAGAGAAAACAATAAGTAATAATAGAATTGAAGGAAAAAATAGCATATGAGTAATAATAGTAAAACTGATGAGGAAAATAGACAAAGTTTGACTACCTCTTAATCTTCTACCCCAGTTGTTGACCTCCATATCCTTATATCCAGGTCATGACGTCATGTCCTTGGTAACAAAATGGTCTGAAAAGATCACACAAGCGGGACTTGTCCAAATTACATGACAAGACTCTAGCAAGTCCTGAAAATCCAATACATCAGTTGCAAAAGACCCTCTATTCCAACATAAATTATGAATACATTTAAATTTTGTAACAGGTACTCATTCCCTCTTCCCACCATAGCATCTTTTAATCCTTTCTAGCTATATAGTCCATGCTATGCACAAGGGGACTGTCCTCCGAAGTTTCTTATGTCTCCTGACAATTCTCTGTGTTTGCCAAATATGAGTAGCTCTCTAAAATTTGATGACATTACCCAATGAACTCCAAAAATGCATAAAAAGATAGACCAAATCTGCCATGAAAGCTACTAGAGTAGCATGCAATTCACTGATTCACTATCATTCTCACATAAAAGCACCTGCTGCAAAGATTAAATCCTCTCTTCTGCAGCCTGAGCGTAGCACGCCATCCAAAGCAAGCTACTTTGGTTTGTATGCCTAAAACATGGTGATACAATTTACAGGTTTTGTATGCCTAAAACTTCTTTACTTGTGGCTGTTGCAACTTTATAGAAGTTACTCCCTCATTTCATTGTCTTGGTTTGCCTAGGCTCAAAGTTTAAAGAATGTAGGGAAGATTTCGAATCTTGTGGTCTTTAATTAAAGGTGTGTATAACATATGAAAAGTGCCCTTTGAATCTTGTGTTTTAGACACGCAGTATTATGTTTACAAGGAAGTGCTATTAAGGATAAAGTGATTGTGTTGGAATTCAAAAATTACTAAATCTAGAAAGTTGATGTACTTCATGAAGTAATCTAAAAAAGAAAGTAGGACACGTATAATGTAACAGAGGGAATATTTGCTTTGAAAAAGGTTCATGGTACTATGTTGGTATACTGATTAGAAAAATGAAATTATTTGTAGAATTCTTTTGGTATGTAAGAATTTTATTTACCAAAGGGAGATCAGTACAGTTACAATTATTGGAAGAATTTGTCCTTAAAAAATATATTTCAGTAGAATGTGTATTCAAAGATTGTGCGTGTGTGTGTATAATATATATATACACACCTATATATATATGACTTTGCTTTTTTCCTTTTCCGCTATGACCTTGTTCAGTTTGGTCTCTTTGATGTCCTCAAGAACATTTATAGCCTCTTTGACCAAGCTTTTGACAAGTTAAAAGCATTTTTTACATGGGATAGAAGGTGCCAATTATAAAGACTAACTAAACACCTAGTCTTAATGGTGCTTATGGGAGTTGATATTCCATCAAAACATCTGCAGTTCCTCTCTCTCCAAATGCTCCACAAAATTTACTGTTGGGATCATCCTCCAAGTACTTTTGATGGTGTTATCACTTATCAACTCTCCTACATATCCAGCCAGCATAAGCATCTTTGATGGAGAGGGGCATAACCCAATGGAGGCCAAACAATGAGAAGAAGAAATGCCATATGCGACTGTTGTGGAGCAGGTGCAAAAAAAGATGGTTGAAACTTTCATTATCTTGTTTACAGAAAAGACATCTGTTGATGAGATTGATGCCCTTTTGCCTAGGGTTGTCTTGGGTTAAACATGCCTTATGTAGGGATGCCCATGCAAAACAGGAAACCTTAAGAGGTTGTTTGGTCCTCCAAATATTCTTCCAGGGCAAGTCTTCAAGTATGCCAGTCTGGGCGCACTAGTAGTTGTAGCTTTCAGTTGTAGCTTTCCTTCAGTGTAGATCTCTAATAGGTTTTTCTTGTTATCATAATTTGCAATTGCTGACATTTGTAGCTTGAACAAAACCCAAGCCCATCCAACAGTTTACACATGATTCAGAATTAATATTGTGATATTTGTTTACTCCTCTCTCTCTTATATGCGTTCAATTTAGATGATGTAAGACATTTGAATTTCTCAGCCCTAATGGACGGCAATTTGGCACGTGCAAGGAAGTCTCTTCATATTTGCTCTTTCTTCGTGGTGAAAGGAATGAAAATCTTCCAACATATGTAAATGGCAGTGGAACTGTTGAGATCACCAATGCATGTGCTCTGGTTAGTATAAGCTTAACCTTTTTTTTTTTAAAAAAAAAAACACAATACATTTTTTCTCGTCCTGCTTTATTTTCCCCTTACATGGAGATTTGATGCATCAAATATGTTTTAGACTTCAGATCTCAGAATTCAAGATGGTGGCAAGAAGGAAGGCTCTGTTTTTCATAACTCATCCCCTGCTGTTGGTCATGGGGAGTTGCAAGTTCTACTGAATTTTGGAGAACTATCGGAGGTTCAAGTAGGAGACCTTTTGCAGTGTGACAAATGCAATGTGACGTTTAATAATAAGGATGATTTATTGCAGCACCAGTTATTTTCTCATCAGAGAAGGAAATCTAGAAATGGTGGTCAATCCATTACTGACGGGGTAATAATTAGAGACGGAAAATTTGAATGTCAATTCTGCCATAAGACATTTGAAGAAAAGCATCGGTACAATGGTCATGTTGGGAACCATGTTAAGAAGCAGGTAAAGACTGTGGATGGATCGCTTCCAATCAAAATGGGAGGGGGCATTGAACCTGTGGTGTCTAGCGGAGCCATGCTAAGGGAACCCATTATGCAGGATTCAGTTGTTTTACCGAGGAACTTGACAGAAAATGCTGGTGTAATTACAGATGCTGGTGATAATCCTGCACCGACTACTAAAATCCTGGAGGATCACATGGAGACTGACAATAAACTAGAAGGTCTGGGTGAGGCTATGGATACTGACCCTAATAAAACTACTTTGTGTTTAAGTTTTGAAGCAGTTACATTCAATAACAATGATAATAGTTATTGTGGAACACCACATGACTTCACTGTTTTTTGATATTGCAGCTGAAGGAACCAGTAATGGTTGTCATAACCAGGAAGGGAGTTCTGTGAACCGTTCCCCTATTTCATCGAATGAAAAAACATGTGTGGATATAAGCAAAGTAATTGTCGGCTCCAACATAGAAGAACCTGAACAGGAAGGTTTACTTTGTTCAAATGACATTGTTGATTCATGTGGTGTTAGTATGGAAGATGGCAAGTTTTTCCCTACAGTGGATGAGAGCAAAGTAGAGAATGGTCGGTCTGTGGATACCGACTCAACAACTGTTTTATGCAGTAATCCCAGTCTGCCGGGTGGGAATAGTTTGATAAAAGCCAGACAAATTCCACATACTGAAGATCACTCAGGGAAGAACATTGATGATGTGAATCGTGTATCATTCCTAGCAGAAACATCTAAACGAAACAGAGATTTAAAGAGCAGCGCAGGTACCCCATCTTGTGATAAGGAAGGATCCACTGTAGATTATGTCGGAGTTCTTTCTGGTTGCATAGGTGAGCATAGACCTAGTAGCATTATGTCTGATATTGAAAATAAGGAGTGTGGCAGTCTTAATTCAAATGACAATAAGCTGATTATGAAAGAGGACAATAATTCAATTGCTCCACATCTAGATAAACATGTAAATGATACAGCTGAAAGAGATGCAGTTGATGTTTCTGCTTGCGTTCTAGAGGAGCTTGGACAGAAGAAAGGTGATGAGAGTAGTCTACTTTCTCCGGCATGTGACAAGAACAGTGAGGTTGAATCTCTGATTTTTAATGATTTGAAAACAAGTGCAGAGGAGCCCAAGATTAGTGAGCTGCAGAGTGTTAGAAGTAATATATTGGGATTTACTTCTAGTGACAATCATGCTGTGAAAAAAGTTGCTGCCAGTGACATAGAGAAGGAAAAAAGTCTCGCATTCTGCCCGCTTTTTCCGTCCATGAATGCAAGGGCATCATGTGCAGAAGATCACGATACCAAAGTTTACCAAAGCACACTGGAAGGTAATGATCTGCAAAGGTCCACAAATGCATTGTTTTCTACAACCAATGTACCAGAAGCTTCTACCAAGGAATATACCATGCACAGGAGCTATAACAACTCTTTGAAAGAATCTAAATTTGATGGACTAGAACACCCAAGACATCATGATCTAAATGTTGTTTTCGGCAATTCTCATGTGGATCTAAGTGCAAATTTGAACTGCACACCTTTCCAACTTGGCATGGAGGAAACCTATGGCGTTCAGGATAATCTCCAGAAAAGATTGGAGACCGATAAACATGGAGAAGTAGGGATTGATTTAAGTGATTCGTCTTTCAAGGGAAAAACAGGGGATTTTGGAAGTAATTTCAACACTGTTTTTCCTAGTCAATTGTGGAATGAACACAAATTAGATGAAGTTGATAACTCTGGAAAGAAGATCATTACTAGTTTTGGTTGTGGAGATGCCAAACCTAATGAGGACGTCATGGCTGGAAGCATTTGGAGAGTGGGTGTAGAAAATGTCATGCAAGTTGGCTCAGCAGGCAATTCAACCTCAGTAGCACAGTCATCTAATTGTTTCCAGACTTATGATGTTTTGTCAGATAAGGTATGCAATATAATATATTGGACTACTTTTCTGTGTGTGTGTGTGTGTGTATATATATATATAATATGCGTGTCTGTGACTATTTTAGTTTGAGAAATACATCATTCTGCCATGCATTTGAAGAAAAATGCTATAGCATATTAGTTAAGTAGTAGTTGCAGTCCTCTTTGCATATACTCTTAATGAACCCATTTTCCTATTAGAAACAATGAAAAAAGACTTGCATATATTCTTTAAGTTATGAAGATTGTTGTGAAATTTTTACCCATTATATTCGATAACTTATCATATATTTCTTAACTTGCTATTTTGGACAGGTTCCCAATCTTTATGGAGAGAATGAGAAGTATAATGGCAACACTGGCTTTGATGGGTTGAGCTCAGACAGAACTGGACCGGTGGAATATAGTTTCATGAGCACACAAAGTTCAAATTCCCTTCAAGAAGAGCCTCGAGTTTTACCTTACGATGTGGATATAGAACAAGGATTTAATTCCTCATTTTGGCTCGGAAAAGACAATTTAATGCCAAATTTAGCTGGCAGTAATCAGGTGACTATGGTATGTGTTTGGTGCAGAAATTTGTTTTATCAAGATTCTAACCAGTTAGAAGCTGGTTCAATTGGTGCAATGTGTCCAACCTGCAGTGGGAGTACTGCAGGGCAGTTTAGCTTTATGTAGCACTTGTCATTGAACATAGACTTCAGACAGAGGATTAGGTTAAAGGGAGGTATTTGTTCATCCAGAACCGGAAAGCAATCAGAAACTCCAGATTGATGTTAGTTATGTTAGTAGGTAACCTTCCCTATTCTTTTGACTGAAATAAGTCAAACCACCAACTGTGTCTTAGAGAAGATAATGAGATTTTTATCTTCTTTAGACTTTTTTTTTTTTTTGAAACAATGCAGTCCCAAGTATCTGTTATACATGATATGGTAGGATCAGGATCCATCAGTTGGACCAAAACATTTGATGATTTTTAGATTATTAGGTAGTTGCTGAATGTGTCTCCGATTTGAGTTGTGGATGGGAGAAAATGTAGAAGCAACTTTGATCGGTTAGCAGCAGCATGATGGAGGATGGATGAAGAAGCTATTTTTGAGATCAGTTTTGCAGAGATGACAATGATATCCTCCCCTACCCTGGTATCTCATTGAGATTCTTCTTTCAAATGATTCTGTTACTGTTTACTACTTTGGGCATTTTTAAATTTTCTGGTAGAAGTTGGTTTTTGCAGCTGTGTGCTATGTTTTCTATTTTTGCCTTGTGTTTACTTTTTAGACAGGCAATCCCACTAGTTGTTTAGGTAATGCAGCTTAGCAAATTATGTGATTCTATACAATGCTCCCTTGACTTACAAGCTTGGATATTATTAGGTCTGAAAGTTCCCCTTTTGCATGTGATTGTGTTTGGCATATGCGTAGAGAACTTTCGATTTGGAATGCAACTCTAATTTCATTAGATCAACTTCAATAAGATTCAACCAGTTAAATTTATATTTTGTAAGCATATGAAAAAAATAAGTTATTTATTTATAATAAAATTACACTTTATTTTAAACCAATTAATTTTAAATCTTGCAAGAGTTTTGATAGCTTAGATTCAATAAATTAATAATAATATAGCTCAAGCAACTTGGTGTGCTCATCATTGTATGTCAACTACCAATCATAGTCTTGTAGGCCAATAATTAGGTGTGTAACATTTCTTATTTTTAGAATTTGAGTTTTAAATTGTTTCATCATTCTGTTTTCAACTCTATGATCTCATGATTGAGCAGGTAATATATATGCTTCCTTTTTGTTTTGCCTTTTTGCAAAAGATTCATTGGATATTAGAATGTGGTTGGTGTTAGAATTATTAGGTATATGATATTATTTGTTCGATTTGAATTTATCTTTTGTTTACAAAATATGAGCAAAATTTTCATTTCAAATCTTCAATTATAAAGTAGGACGTCAAATTTCAATTGCGAGTTCATTTTTTTTGAAAAAAATTTATAAATTTGATTCATAAATTTATAAATTTTGTAATTTTAAAAAATGCTAGACGTAAATGTATGGTTTGAACCATTTAATATTTTTTAAAATTATAATTAATGAAAAACTAATTATTGTTGATTTTCTAGACAATTAATAGATTTTTGTGAACATATGTGTAAATTTGAAATAATATATGATCGCAAATATTTATTTATAAAAGTACTACACAGAAATATGTGATTTATTAATGCCGCGACTTACGATATTTTGAACTTTATTTATGAATTATAATTTGCTCATTTGTAGATTATATAACAATTGAGAAGTTTTTATTATTTTCACAAAATTATGGGGTTTTCTATTTGTATACTCCTTTAATTGTTGTTTAGATATGCTTTGTGTGTATCGAATTTTTATTATAAACAATCTCTCTACGCACACAATAGCCTCTTTTCACTTAATACATTATTATCGCTAAAAATATATAAAATTTCTTATTAAATCATAATTAGTTTTTTTTGTCTGAAAGAAGTTGAGAGCTTCGACATTTTTAAATGTATAACCAACTTAACACAATAAAAAAAATACCTAGGTTTAATTTCATATAGAGTATACTCACCATAAAATTATAATTTTTCTTTGTACTCACCCCTGCCTTGAAGGTGTTCTCATGACTCTTTCAAGTTAAAGTTTTGAATTTTGATTCGACTTAATAAAATCAGTATATACTTTATGTTTTTTAAACCTCATTTAAGTGAAATTTTATCATTATTATTGTTTCTATATATTACTCTTATGACCAAAACTCATGCATAAACAATTAATGTAGATATCAATTAGAATTATAGTGAAGTGATCAATACTTCTTTCTTTACTTGTCAATATAAAAAATTTCAACATGAAATGAATTTAATCTGTTTTTATTATAAATATAAAAATTGTTATACCTGATACAAAATTAAAAAAAAAAACATTTTGATAATTTCTCTTGTTTCTTTTGGTGCATGTATGGACTGACTGTACATTTGATATAACACGTGTGTACTCTGCTAAAATAGTTCCTCAAATTCTAATACGATTAACATATCATTATCTCAAATAATAATAATACTAAAAAATCTAAAAAAGTATAACAAAATCAGCAGAAAGTACAACCACACAAACACACTGGTCCATTTATACAGAGTGGATTTTGATGTTCCAACAAAGCCAAAAAAAAAAAAAAACTGTTTTTATCGTTTAATAATTTTTATTTTTTTAAAAAAAAATTCTATCTCTACTACTACTATATTCTCCTCTCAAACAAAAGTCTGGAGCCTTAACGCTAACATGCGCTGGGCTCTATTTTCCACCGCCGCTGCCACCGCCACCGTCGATTCGTCGATCTAGGGTTTCTCTCTTGGTGGGTTTCGGAAATTTTCTGATCCAATTTTATAAGAACAGAGAAATCTCTTAGTTCTGGAAAAATGGGTCTTTTAAGTGCTTTTGCAGCTGGGTTTGTGGTTATATTGATGGTCTTTGAAGGGATGGCGTCGCCGGAGACTGCTAATGTGTCGGTTCGCTCAGTTTGTCCATTGAAATCTGTTAAAGATTCGATTTTTATGGGGTTTCAAGATTTGACTTGTCCATTAGATGGGATCCAATCTTCTTATGTGGCTGAAGTTATTCAGGTATAGATAATTTTTCTTTTGTATTGTATGTTGTGTAATATTTTCACCTTTTTGTTTGAATCTGTTGGTTTTTGGGTGTTTTACCTTGTTAGCAAGGTGAAATGGTAAAATTAATAAACTAGCGAGGTACAAATTGGCAGATGCAGTAAAATTTATATTTTTTGGGCGTTTAGTGAATAGGTGGTGATGATTCTTGTCTTTTTGAGTTGAATTATGGCAAAGTAATTAGTTAGTTTTTTTGTGACATTATTTTTGGATGAATTTCCTGTTTCTAGAGAGTGACCAGAATTTTGAAAGATTTGTGATTAGCTGCATACCTTTTGAGTTCTGTTTATAGTAAGGAATTTCGACTAATTGGACCTTGTGTAGGATCAGCATATGCAGAGGCAAGAGTAGGATAGAAGGTCTACACCGGACTTGTTCGGATGAGTTAGAGTTTTTAGATGAGACTCATGAACTCTCTTGGTTTCATGTTTGAGTATTCAAGTCATATATATAACAAACTGTTGTGTTCATTTGTCAATCTCGAAGAAATGGTGAAAGCTGCATTGGGCTGTGTGTCTGAGCTTCAATGTTTTTCAATAGTTGTTGCTGTTCTAATGTGTTGGTTTGTGTAGCTAAATCTTATTCCGTGTAGAACGAATTTACTGGTCTTGTTTAACCATACTGCTTTGAGAAATCAAACATATGGAATGCAGAGTCTGTGGATATGTTTCAGTTTTTTGGCACCTTGAGCTACCCAAATCAAAATGTGTTGAAGATTATTCTGTATAGTCATGTTGGCGTCAGCCTGCCCTTCACCTAATTTTTAATTTGGCTTTATCTAATATTGGTGGTTAATGTGGTCATTATGCTTCATATATCTGTAGATTTGTATGCTTTTATTGTTCAAGGTTTTGCTCAACCGTGCATCTGCAATGTTAACGTGTCATGGGCGCTTGCTTAGATTTTTTCCAGCGGATTCGTACTAAGTGAAAGATACATGACATGTGTGGGCTTAGGTCTTCATTCATTCACTGCAGGAGGATCCCACACCACTGGATCATCATGCATTTTCCCTAGGGTGCCGAAAGGAGAAGCAATAAACCCAATTTGTACTGGTGAAACAAGAAATAAAAATGAAGAGCAAAGTTGCTCATGCTCTTACCTTGCAATTACTCAAAAGAGTACAACTTTTTTTAGTCTATGTACCGCTTCCGTGAATCTAGGGTTACAACATGAACCATTTTAGATGTAAGAGTACGTGAGTATCAAGTCAAGACATTACAAGGTCGATGCCTTGCAATTATCAAATTCTAAATGTAGGGAAGTTAGAGCACACCAAGTTGAATCACTTCCGCTGTTGAATGTGCATTACCAGTGGGTACACCCTGTGTCATATGTTGAAATATCAGAATTCTTTTTTAAATTGCTGACCCCCTCCATCTGCATTTAACTTCTTCCCTGTGTTCTTATGATGTGAGGACAACATACATAGGATCCACCCCTGCCTTCACCCACAGAAAATGTGATTGTATTTTCATTTTTATTTTCTCGAGGAATTCTAATGGTTCTGCGTTTTATTTTGAAGGGAGATGAGCTGTCATTGCAGAGGGCACTAAGTATGATTCACCGGAATACACATGATTATGTTGCTTTGCTTTTCTATGCATCCTGGTGTCCTTTCTCTAGAAGTTTTAGGCCAAAATTTTCCATCATGTCTTCTTTGTATCCTTCAATTCCCCATTTCGCAATTGAAGAGTCAGCTGTTAAGCCAAGGTTAGTGTAAAACTAATGTTGTACGTCGTATTGCTTTCTCTATATTGTGCTGACAACTAAGAATGTCCTTTCAGCACTCTCTCAAAGTATGGAGTTCATGGGTTTCCGACTCTCTTCCTTTTAAACTCAACAATGCGCATGCGGTATCATGGCTCTCGCTCCCTTGATTCAGTGATTGAATTCTATGGTGGCACTACTGGTAAGCGTGTCTGTTAGATTGTATTATGGTGTTTGAACTCAGTGCCCCTTAAAACAAAATCTGTATAGATTGAGTAACCTTACCCAATTCAACCCTTCAAACTCTCCAAAAAGAGAATTGCCTTATTGATCCTGAGAGTTTTGAAAGTAAGAATGAATTGACATTGGTGGTAACTTTTTCACTTTTGCTAAAGTGGTTTTGCTCAATGCACTTGCATTTTTTACATTTTCTATGCCTCACCTTTTCTTTTCAGAACTTCCATTTCCCTCTTTGCCTTTCATAATTGCCTGTCTAATCTATTTGATATACATGCGCATGTTCAATTAACTGTATTTTGTAGCTCGAAGTAGGTTTCGAGCTAATGCATGTTACATCAGAATTGTGAAGTATGGTGTTCATTTATTCTTTTAGGAATGCAGCTTATTATGTTCAGCCATCGTTCAGATCTTCTTCTCCCTGCTGTTTGACTTTTCTACTGCTATCGAAGTATTTTAAAATTGTTCCTTGTGTGACATCCACTAATATGGGAAGACTCCCGCTTAAGTTGCCTCTTTATCTTAAGCCTCTTTTAAATTTTAAACAGGTTTTCATAGTGCTTCGGTGGATGCCACTTCTCTTGGCAAAATGGGATGCTCCTCAAATCTTTTGAAACTGCATGGAAGTGACCAGGAAAACTGTCCATTCTCCTGGGCCAGATCTCCTGAGAACCTTTTTCAGCAAGAGACATATTTGGCCTTGGCCACCGCATTTGTGCTATTGAAAGTACTTTATATGATATTTCCAGCTTTACGTAAGATAGCTCAAATTGGCTTGGTAGGTTGCATATTACAAATAAGAATAAGAAGCTTGTGGGAGCTTCCTCTGCTATACCTGAACCGAGCTGTACAATTATGTAATTCACTGAAGGAGCCATGCAAAAGAAGCAACTTGCAGGAAGGAGCTATGAATGCCAAGGCATGGGCTTCAAAGTCTTTAGCGTCTGTCTCATTTGGAGAGTCTAGCGCTAGCCGGGTGGAACCAGTAAGTTCAACTCACTAATTGCTTTGATGGCCATATCTATAATCATAGTGCTCTTTTATAATTGTTTTAGCCAACCATAATTGGTGCTGGTATTATCCAATTGGCGCAGCACTATGCAATATCAAGCTTTTGAAACTATATGCTTCAATTTTATGTAATGTAGATTAGAATTTTTTCTCACCGTCGGAGAAATAATGTACCCACATTGTATATAGCTTTAACTAATAGGCAGAGCTTTTGAATTCAGATCTTTGTTTATTTTATTAAATCAAGACACTGTCTAGTTCCTTTTGTATGCTAAGCTGTCTTGAATTACATCTTTTGTGAAACAAAATTCAGGTGAAACTCAGAACACATGTTTTTGCTTTCTATTTCTAAACCCTCTGCATGCAGAGGTACTAATGAGAAAAAGTGCAGAAGTGATTAAATCTGTTCTGAAGAATTGCTGGGAAACGATACACAATCCGGGAAGAGTTCGGTTGGTTCCAAGAAAGGGTGAGCATGAAATGCTTTTAACTTTTTAAGTTGTTGAATTAAACAAAGTTCTGAGGCCTTCCTTCTTCTTGAGGATTCTCATTTCCTATTATACCAAGTGTTGAAGCTTTTGTATGTGATATGGTTATTCTCGGCCTCCGGCCTCATGCTTTACTCTAGGACAGTTAAAAAAATATGATGATGATGATGATGAACACAGATTGAGCTTAAATGAAGCACGGTAATTCATGCAGCGCTGTGCTCCTTCTCTTGCTTAACAATCTGATTGTGTTAGTTGATTTGTGATGCTCACCTAATAGCTTAGAGTCCAGTATTACACATGCTACCTCCCACCAGTAACAGGTATGGTGGAATAGTTTAGATATGCATGAGCTGACAAAAAGAATAAAAATAGTCTTTATACTCTATAGAAGTAGTTATCATTTTAGTTCATATATGTTATCAAGTAGCCAAAAGCCATTAATATATGCTCTTTGTAGTTCTAACTTTAAAAGTAATACTCTAGTTTAAGCAAAAAAAAGATGTTAAGTTTTCCTGGAATGCCCATTTTTTGGTTCCTTGTACAATATAATTTCCATTTTTTTTTAACAATAAAAGACACAGTTGAGTTATGATTTTAAAAGGCAAAAACATATACTTATCATCAATACAATAGTTTCATTCAAAGGTAATAAAAGTTTAATTTTTGTTAGGTCAAATAATTTGTTCAATAAAATTTAAAGAGAGTGTATTACACGACCCCGGAGGTGACTGCAATGAGCAGAAATCTCATTCACGGGCCTAAACGACGAGCAAACACTCGGACGTGAGAGTAGGGGATCACCCAACTCATCATAATGAGAGTATAGTCAAAGAGAGATAGATGTGTGTGACTCCAACTAATGAGTGAATAATTTAGTTTCGTGGAGTTTATACGCTCAACAGTTAAGGTATGAAATTGTAAAAAAGTGAAATGGGTGTATTTTTACGCTTATTTCTTTTTATTATCATATTATAAGATGTGGTTATAACGGAGAGATTTCTCTTATCAATTTTTATACTTTTATACGGCTTATTTGAGTTGCTGATTTAACTTTAGAAATATGTTTATTTGCACGGTTAGTTTTAAGGTTTAACTCAAATAATTCTTTTCATATATATATATATTAGGATTATTTTAATTACATGGTATTATAATGAGGACCAAATTATATTTTTATACGTTAAGAATTATTTCCATTAGATAATATGTATGAAGAACTGAAGTAATTATTTTCTCCTACACTCCGTTTAGATGCATGGAATATATAAAAGAACTAAAATAGTTCAACCACTACACTAATGATCATTTTCTTGGATAAACATTAGTATGAAATTTGGTGTAAAGAAAAGTTTAGATCACATCTTTAATTTGATTAAGTCTAATATAGGAGTTTTTAATTCTTGAAAGTTACATAAATACAAATTAGATTTTATCAATAAAAAAAGAAAGTCTTAGTGTGGTAGTAGAATAAGTACTCTTTTTATAAAATTAGTAGGATTTATTCACTTCCCGTTTTGGTTTTCTAGAAGATTTGACCTTTTTTCTCTCTTTGAAGTGGAAAATACTCCCTCAACATTCAAGACAATGTGTAAAGACCCCATTTTTATTACCATTACTGCTATTTAAATGTGATCCTTAACTTGGCTTTAGCGAACACCTCTGTCTTTCTATATTGAATGTGCACAAGTAGACATTTAAATTTGTATGAAATTGAATAAGTAGACACAAGTGTCTTACATGACACAATAGACGTAGGACGCCATGTAAGACACAAAGTTGCCATGTAAGGTGCTATGTAGTGTGTCCATTTGCTTAATTTTATACAAGTTTAAATCTGTACAACCAGAATTAAAAGTCATAGTTGTCAACTAACGCCAAGTTAAGGGTCATGTTTCTGCATTATGCCTTATTTTATATGTTTACTTTTGGCTTTTTATCTGGTGTTTAATAATCATATTAAAGTTTGATTAAATATGAATTCTCGTCTTAAAGTTCCCATGTAGAGGGGTAGAACAATCCCTAATAAAGATGATCAGTTCCACGGGAGAGTTGTACGTGAGATCTTTGATTAAAAATAAAAGAATACTTATTACAACAACAAAACATTCTTTAATTGTTATTATTATTATTATTATTAAAAACTTCCCTATCAGATGAATAAATTTGTCAAAACATGGCCTATTTTTCTTGAATTGAGGTAGTAGCCAAATACAATGAATTTCCACCTGCAGAAAAATAAAAATGAAGATTTATCAAACTTACTATAGTTTTGATTAGGACGTGTACCAAATCTATAGGTTGTATACTATTTCGTTCGAGAGCTAAATTTGCCTCTTTCTCTTTCAAAAATTTTTATATTAGCTTTCGTTATTTCAAGAATGTTTCTTGAGAATCAATATTCCTAATGTCCTTCTCCGAATTATTCACTAAATTAAAACAATAATCTCGTTAACACTTATTCTAGCAAAATCACTCATCACATCCATTATTAATAATCGATCATTAAGGCGTATTCTAATACTTATATATCGATAGGTATAACGATAGGGCGCGATATGATAGTCCTTATTCCCATATGGATCAACGATTATTTTTATATATATAATCAGACCCTTTAAAATAACATTCTACTAAAATTTAAGTTTTTCTTAGAAAGCGATCTTCTTGATTTTGATATATTAAATAATTTTTATAAGTGAAAATTATAAAAATGAGACGAGTTATAAACTAATGAAGTAGGAAAGGCAACCTTCAAGGAGTTTAATACATTGAATGTATGTTAATATCTTGAATCAAATAAGAGTAGAGTTAAGGGCCCGTTTGGATGGGCTTAATAAAAGTAGCTTTAAAAAAGTACTTTTGAAAGTGCTGAAACTTATTTTTAAAATAAGCAGTTATGCGTTTGGATAAAAGTGCTGAAGTTGTTATGCCAAACGTGAAAAGGGAAAAATAGAAGAAAGAGATGTTAGGGTTATATGGGTAATTTGGAGATTGTATAAAAATATTAAGGGAAAAAACATAAAAATGTGGTCAACTTAAAACAGCTTATAAGCTAAAAAAAAAAAAGCACCCCTACCCCAGCTTTTAACTTTTGGCTTAAAATAAGTTTTTTTTAACTTAAAATAAGCTATTTTGAGTATTGCCAAACAGTCAAATAAATCAAAAACCAGCTTTTAAGTCAATTTGACCAGCTTTTAAGCTGAGCCAAACATACTCTTAATCATCAATTTAATTTTGAAAACTACTATCCTTACGTCATGTAGACAAAGTCGAGATTGCTTAATTGAAGAATTGAAAGATGTAGGAAAAAGTTGACGTTGACAAAGCATTAGTGGAAAGACACATTTGAGTGGCAACCAAACATATACTAATTGATGACTTGACTGGGCCAACCTACCACGTTATTCTTAGCTAATTTGAAAGAAATGGTCAAGTCCATCATTCAATGGTAGTTGGGACCATTCATGCTTCAATTCAATCAACTTGTTCTTCATCATTCAATTTTTGGCTATCAACTTGCTTCTTTTCCGGATTTTGCTTTTGGAATCTACAAGCAAGTGTTACATCATTTAGCTATCGTTTTGCTATAGAATCTCAAGTATTTTCGGGACTGAAGTTTCAACTGTGTTTGGTCATAATTTCTGAAAAAAATATACTCCTGTAAACATGATTTTTAACTTGATCTGAATTGAAGTCGTTTATGTTAATCTCCAACTTTGGACTTGTGTAAAATTGAACTAGTAGAAATACGTGTCTACATGACAATTTGCTTGAGATACGCTCGAATTGATTTGTAATATGTCACGTAAGACACATGTGTCCTAAATGCTACGATTCTAATTCACCAATGTACTTTAATGTTATATTGATGCACCCAAAAAAATTGAATTTTGATGCTTTACCATTGGTGGTAACAACAATTGTAGTCAAAAGTTTGAATCTGAAAGTAAAATATATACAGATTTTATCTTTGCCTCGCAGAGGCGGAAAGACCATCAACAAATCATTGGTGCTAACGTGATATATAACTTTATGAAGAAAGTACTTCAGGAGCACCAGTGCTGATTGCTGAAGTGCATGTGAGGAATGAGGAGATAAAGATTAGTTTTGACTTTTAATTTAGTTTTTGGACAAGATTTATTAAGAGATTTTTTTCAAAAAAAAAAATATTCTGTCTTAGGACATTTCCAACCAAATATCAAATTTTATATTAAATTTTGTGTAATCAATTCTAATCTAGCATCAAATTTTATATTATTTCTTATTTCATAAAACAAATTCTTTCTAAAACATTTACCATATGACTCATATATTTCTCTTTATAATTGTTTAATATAAAATTATTTTATAATATACTTTTTGAAATAATGTAAATTGCTGGCAAATATTATACATTATACATAATAATGGATCATACAAATAAAAACTGAAATCATTAATGAAATACAATTAAATTAGCATTATATAATTGAAAAATTTATTTTTAATTCTACATAAATATTCAACTTTATACATATATATTCACTCCGATGCTCCCATAAATGCTTTATTAATGCATTACGTAGATCAAAATGAGCTTTTTGTCCTTTATTTTTTTTATCGAACTAAAAATTGTTGAATTGATAATTTTCATCCATTGTCATTTCTACTGTTGGAGTTGAACCTTCCGACGCATCTTGAATTGGTGCATTAAGATCACGCTCATCTTCAATTGTATTATTTGTTTAAAAAAATTAAATGTTTGCATTTTAAATTTTTGTGAAGGTTAATCGTAGTTTATATAATGTATAGTAGAATTAACATAAATATAATTTTTTTAAGAAGTCATATATAGAAAAACTAATTTATAAAAAAGTTAAATTTCGTATCTAAAATTAATATTATAAAAATAATTAATTATACAAGATATTTAATCAAGACATACAATTTATACAATGTTTGATTAAAAGTTTGTATAATAAAATAATACTATAATCAAAAAATTATTTGATGTGATGAATAATGTCACACCAAATTTGGTGTACCACTATTCACATACCAAATTTAATGTGAAAATTGATGTAGTTTCAAGCTCAAAATACCAAAATTTATACAAGATATAGAAGTTAGTGTAAAATTTAGTATTGGATAGGAACGATCTTATGATTATCTTTGGTTAAAGGCACTAATATGTCTTCTGAAAACCTATTTTATGATCCAATTGGTACAAATATATCCGTAATATTTTTATATACGTTCTTTTTTAATATATCGATTTGTCAAAATTTTACTGTAAAATTTTATTTTATTTTTGTACACCTGAAGAATGAGATAAAGATTAACAAGCACATGATAAACTTGACTATTAATCTACGCTCATTAACGAGACGGCGATATAGAAAAGAAAGTATATCCTTTGCCACTTTACTTATTACTTAAAACTTAAAAGTATAGAAGAAATACATATTTTAAAATTGATCAGATTTAGGATAGAATCAAATAGCAAATACACTTGCGATTAAGACAAGTCTTTTGCAATTAAAAAAAAGTCTAAATATATCTCTCGCAGTAAAAATAATACTTTTTAAAGGGAAAATTTTTTGACAAAAAAGAATTTATATATTGAAAAGCTTCCACCCTTAATGAATAAAATATGATAATATTATAGTTGACACAATAATTAACACAAAAAAAAAATAAAAAAAAAAAATAGAACCATTTCACAAGATCTAGAGTAAATTTGAACATGTCCTTTTCCTAATTGTACTGTTCTTCTATATCACTCACTTTGCTTTTTTTTTTTTTTTATTCATCGTGCTAAGGTCAAATTAATCATAATGTATATGCATACAAATTACAATTAGGACAAAACATATGCTAAATCAAATTCATTTACTTAATGATTTATCTCAAATCCTATCACTTCAATCTTATTAGAGACAATTTTATTTTAGGGAGATTTGATAGGGTAACATCAAATTTGTAGCATGTACTTTTTTTTTATATTTACCAATAATTATGTTGTATGTCAAATAAATATAATGACTAATGTAATAATTGAAGCATCGTCTTGAGCAATAAAAAATGTCCAAATATTAAGTTTAAATCTTCCTTGATGTGACTTCCATCATTTATGCAAGATGTACATTTGATTTTTTTTATTTTATTGTTCAAGAGATTTTAAAAAGCAAAAGATAATAATAATATAGCTTAGTGCCGGTGTTATTCAGTTGAATATTTACCCTTAAACATTTCGCTTTATCGATTTTTAAATGTATTAATTACTTTATTAATTTAATTTATAAGATTTTGATTGATTTGACTTAGATTTAAATTTAATAAATTTTCGATCATTTTACTTGTTTATCAACAAAAAGAAAATGTAACATGCAAAAAGGTTACTGCCGAATATAAATACACAAATGTGAAGCGAGTAAAAAATATTACTTTGACCACCATAAGAACTAGAAAACAAACCAACAAAGAAAATGGATTAATATGTAATCGTTTATTTTTAAGGTTAAAAGTTTGGCTCATTTATGTTACTATTTTAAAAGAAAAAATTTATTCATGTCATTATTTTTTAATAATAGTTTTGCAAAATTATTTTTGACACCTGGTCAATTATAATTCAGCCACGTTATCAATATTTTTAATTAAAAAAATCATAATTCTGAACAAAAATTGAATTATTTTTTTATTTTTTTAATTAAATAAATTAATGATGTGATCGAATCATAATTGGCCAAGTCATCAAACATTTTTAATTAAAAAATAAAAATTCTGAATAAAAATTGATTTTTTATTAGAACAAATTGATGACGTAGCCGAATTATAACTGGCAACATGTCAAAAATGGTTTTGCAAAATCAATTGTTAAAAAATAATGGCATGAATGAACCTTTTCTGTGACGGAAATGACATAAATGAGCCAAACTTTTAACTGATGACATAAATGAGTCTTTTCTGAAAATCTGATAACATATTTAAGCCTTTTTCCTATTTTTAATTAAAGATTTTGAGTTCGAGATCTCCGAATATGAAGTTAACTTTATTAAAAAATATTTTACCAAATCAATCGAGCTTTAATATAAAAATGAGATACGAAATAAAAAAATAAAAAAACAACTAAAAAAGACACTCCAAACAATTTAAGCAGAACCCATATATAAAGGATATAAACACAATATAATTATTCCTAATTTGTAACGATTTGTCTAATAAAGAGGTTTGAGTAATACATATCCTACATCGTTAAGTCGTTAATTGTAAATTTTAATATTTTAACTAATGGTTAATTCAATAGTCCAGTAATAAGTTATAAATTGATTTTATAGTTGAATTATTGATTTTAATTTAACTTTAAGAAAAACAAATATACTCTATAAGCATCACGTATATTAGTATAAAATTCTAAAACATTTTTCCGTTTCAAATAGTCCATATAAAATACTTAAGTTAATTTCATAGATCTAAAATTTTATTTATTTCTTAAAAACTGAAAAATATTTTTTTATAATTTTTAAAAATTGCGTTAATTTTTTTAATTTAATCATCCGACAATATTCAAAACAGTTACAGTAAAATCTTAGTCAATCCGACAGCCATGTGACCGACAGGTTCCTGTTAACATCATGCTCTGCACGCTCAATCAACGGCTGTGATTCTCTCTAACCTCATCATCAACGGTCCAGATTTAATCGCCGGCAAATTGAGAAATCCAAGGTAGTTTTAAGCGCCCACTGTTCCCACTAAAACCAGTATCAAAGTACATCCCCTTTGAAAAGCAGTTACCAAATGCCGCATAATTTATTTATTTTTACTATTATAAACTTTAATTCTAAAAAAGTGTATTAATTATTAAAAAAAAAAATATAATGTATATTCTCGTCTAGTTAAATTAATATAATTTTATAAAGTATGTAAAAAATATTTAATAATATATATTCGTTTTGATAATATAATAATAAATCTAGACAGTTTTATTTGAGATTAATGTATATGATATAACTAAAGAAATAATATATTTTATATGAATAATTTACTTATTTAATACTCTCTAAGTTCATAATTATTAGTTATGTTGTGTTTATCGAAAGTTAATTTGACTAATTTTTAAAGATAAATTAGATCACATTAGTTCGATATTTTAACAAAAAAAGTTAGATATTCTTCTAATACTATATGAAAAGTACTATAAATTATAATTTTTTTGCATATTAATATGATGAAAAAATACATCTTAAAATGTTAGTCAAATTTTTTATAGTTTGACTCTAAATATAAAAAACCATAATAAACAATACTAGACGGAGAGAGTAGTTGAACAATATTTTCAACTTATGTGTTCTAGTTTCACATTTTTGAATTTATGTGTTTTCTTATTCTTTCTAGTAGACAGTTAAATATAAAGTGTTATTTTTAATTATACATTTATCTTAATAAGTGGTAAAATTTTAAATACTTTAAGGAGATGATATAATTTTTGTGATTTGCTTCAGAATCAAATATTAAAGTGATAATACACGTGAGTTTTGCTTAAAAAACTTAGAATACAACATATTTACGTGAAAGACTTAATTAGGAATTGAAGTGTTTCGATTAAAAGATTATAGTAATATTTTAGTAAAGTTAAAAAGAGGGCCTTAATTTAGTCATTTTTTTGTGTGTTAAAAGACAAATAAAAGGGGGGAAAAGAATAGTCCAAAGAAAAGGTAAAAGTCTTCACATATAGAAGAGAATCATCATATAATTCAATTCAACACAGAGAAATTAGGCAAAGAGAGAAGAGAGAGAGAGAGAAGAGAAATGGAGAAGGAAAGAGAAAAACAGGTTTACTTGGCTAGGCTGGCTGAGCAAGCTGAGAGATATGATGGTATATACATTTTTCATTTTAAATTTCTTTAATTTTTTGTTGTTGATGCTACTGTAGAAATTTAGTATCAGTTCTTTGTTTTTTCTTTGATTTCAAAAGGGGGTTTATTAATTTGTTTTTTGGTTGCAAAATCTGGAAAAAAAAATACTGGGTGTTTTTTGGTTTTGTCTCTAGATGGGGTTTAGTTAATTTTTTTAGTTGCAAAAAATTCTTGTTTTTTGTCTCTAGAATTTTTTTTCCCTTTTGGGATTTCATAAAGTTGTGATCTTTTTTGCTCATATGCTTTGTTTCTCTATTCTGGGGTGCCCCTTTAGTATGTAGTTGCTAGATTGTCTTTTTTTAACAAATTAGACTGGAAATTGTCTTGAACAATTCTTGGTGTTCTATAAAAGATGTTTTTTTTTTCTTTATAACCATGGTGTCTAGTCAGTTTGCTGGCATCTCAACTAATTTAATGGGGTAGTTTATACGATCCACCAGCACTGAACCTGGTAATTCTATCTATGAAGTTTGGACTCGTAGGAAGAAATCACCTAGTGTTTTTGTCTCCGCTAAATATGGACTGAATTAAAAAGCCCTTTCGAGGAGAATGATTTTCTCTAGGAGTAGTGGTTGCTTCTTGAGATCAGTTTAGAGAGTTTTTACTAAGGTGTAGGGAACTATTGATGAATAATTTTGGCTTTTATTTGAGATGATCTCTGAGCACAGATGTCAACTAAAGTGGACTTGGAAGAGAATCGTTTGCCTTTATAATTTGTTGTCTAAGTTAATCTAGTTTTTTACATAGCAGGACATGTATTCGTTAGGTTGTATGTAGTACTGCAGTGGAAAATACTGTGGAAGCTAATGTGAATGCACCGTTGTTTTGCGAAAAATGGGGTAGTATTATATGATGTAGAAACACGTCTTATGATTGATGTATGGTAATATAACAATAGGAAAAGTTTTAAGTTACCGGATGTCATGTTGAGAGATGAAAGTCATTGTGATTATGATCCTAGGATGAACATAACGTAAAGTGATGAGTGGATATCATTTGGCTTGATCCCGTCGGTTTTAGTCTATCTTATCTAATCTTTCGTTTAGAGGCGAAAGAACTATTGTTTGTAGAGCCAAATAGTATGAAGGAGAGAAGCTTGAAGCTTTCAAATTGATGATAAGAAGTGATGTTGAGCATACAGGCAGGCAATACAAATGAGAGAAGACTTGAAGCTTTACTATTCATAGTTAATATGTTTGTGCAATCTTTTACTTACTACTACTATTCGGTTTTCTTAAAGTTTGATAAATATGTGATTATGCATTATATTTTTGTTGTCCCAGAAATGGTTGAAGCAATGAAGGCGATTGCTAAGATGGATGTCGAACTGACTGTTGAAGAGAGGAATTTGGTGTCGGTTGGGTATAAGAATGTAATTGGAGCAAGAAGAGCTTCATGGCGGATCTTGTCTTCGATTGAACAGAAGGAGGAGAGTAAGGGTCATGAGCAGAATGTTAAGAGAATAAAGACTTACAGACAGAGAGTTGAAGACGAGCTTACAAAAATATGCAGCGACATTTTGTCAGTGATCGATGAGCACCTCGTTCCTTCGTCCACTACTGGAGAATCTACTGTCTTCTACTATAAGATGTAAGTTGCTGACCTTTTACTTGACGGAGATGTGTACATATTTGCTTTCTGTGTGACCCTGTTTTAATTTATTTAGGTTGGTTGTTTTTCTTCCGTTTTATCCCCAAAAATTGATTGATGAACTTACAAGTGTACCTCCTTTACTTCACATCCAGGAAGGGAGATTACTATCGCTATTTAGCAGAGTTCAAAGCAGGGGATGATCGTAAAGAGGCGTCTGAACAGTCTCTTAAAGCTTATGAGGTTTCTTTTGTTCAGCTGCTTTCAGATTTGCTCAAATGTTTTTCTACGTTTATACAAAAGATCTGCAGCATTTATTTCCTATATTTGTTGTTCATGATTGCACATTATTATATTTTCTTTGGTTTTACGTCTTGTTCCTAATTTAGGTTATTGCTCAATTTTTGTAGGCTGCTACTGCCACTGCTAGTTCAGATCTTGCTCCGACTCATCCAATCAGACTTGGACTCGCATTGAATTTCTCAGTTTTCTACTATGAGATTCTGAATTCACCCGAGAGGTTAGATAACAACTGTATGGACAGAAGCTTAACATGTTATGACTAGACAAAAGATGTTAACTTACCATTGTCCATCAAGTACACCCCTTGTTTCTTGTTCCCCATTTCATAATGAAACGAGCTTGGAGATACTAACTGGAAAACTTTTGAAAATGATTTTCTCATCAACCTGTGAAATTGTGAATCGAAAGATGATATTGAGCTGTTGCCTTTTCTAGTATAATTACACATAGAGTTGAAGAGTAGTGAGGAATCAATCTTGTGTAAAGAGCGTAAACAGATAATTTTCGTAATCTATGAGTATTTGACACATTAGCCATCCTGCTTTGAAATCTTATCTTCTGAGTTGAGAGTCTATTGGGCGCAACCTCTCTACCCCACAAAGGTAGGGGTACCCCACTTGTAGGACTACACTGGGTATGTCGTTGTTGTTGTATTGATTATTTGATATTTCTTCTTTTTCTTTGTACATGTGAGATTGTGCCGTGCGAAGGTAATTAACCTGTGATCTGCCTTTATTAAGGATACTTCCCGTACCTAATTTCTTTTTCTTTTGTTTAATCCACCTCCTACCAGGGCATGCCACTTGGCTAAGCAGGCATTTGATGAAGCTATTGCAGAACTTGATAGCCTCAGTGAAGAATCCTACAAGGACAGCACCCTTATCATGCAGCTTCTAAGGGATAATCTCACTTTGTGGACATCAGATCTTGAAGAGGGAGGTACGTACTTCTTATGGAGATGCTTCAATCTTTTCTTAGTTATTTCGCTTTCTTATGGTTGTGGTCTGTGGATGATTATAAGCTAGGTTTAAATGCCTGTTACATTTGGTAAATAGGGGAAAAGCTGTTGCTTTTTCAATTAATTTTTGCCTTTTTATGTTGAATAGCTCCGTTGAAGTAATTTCTATTGACCATAATATATATTGATCCCGACTTAAAAGGGATATATGACGAGAGAAGACTAATTTGAATCCATAGCAATGAATAGGAACTATTGTAATCAAACGTTAATAAGTAAAATAGTTACCGATTGAAATGACATTTATATGTGATCATTGTCAGGTGAGCATTCTAAGGGTGATGAGCGCCAGGGAGAGGTATGATTTTTAACCGGTTGTTCGTCTTCAATATCACTGTTATGTTCTTGTTGAAATGATCCATATACAAGCCTGTCTTGTCATGTTAATCGCCTTTTTCTTTTTCATGTTTACAGAACTAGTTGAAGTTCAAGAGGTGTCTGGTGAATCATTGTGATGCTGGCTCCTCAGAGACATATTAGCTTGTGGGTTTTTCATATAATGTTCAGGGATTCATGCCTATTGGCTTTGTACTTTCTTCCTCCATATACATAAACATTCCCAGAGTACTTCTCATTTTCAGTAAAAAAAAATTGCTGCTATTGTTGCATCATGTGACTGACTGTTCTATTCGAAATATAGCTAAATTTAGAGGTGGAAAATGAGCAGGTTGGGTCGAATCCCAGAAAAAGAAATCGAGATTTGAGAGCAACTATGGTAGTTGTTAATAGTTAAAATGTTTCTTAGGATTGTGCTAGCTCTGAATGAGCAATACAAGAATGAAATAGCAAAAAATGAAGTTGATACATTATGATAAATAGATACATTATAGTAGGCAGCAAGTGAATCATGTTTGATCCTGAGGGGGAGCACTTTTTGTGGTACCCAAGAGAAATGCTTTCAAAGGCTTATGAAAATCTCTTGGTTTCTCATAAAGAAAACCATGGCCTGCATTCTTAATGACTATCTGAGCATTTTCCCCTATATGCCTGCCCAAAAATATTCACAAAGTCAGTCACCAAGCATGATTCTATCACTATATAACCGCGCATGATATAATTTATGTCTATCGAGCTAGGGGATGTAAATATTTTTGACTAGTGTCTATCAAAATTTCAACTAACCCAGTTGGAGAAATGAACCTTTTCAATCTTTGGCCTAGTTCTAATGGAAATATCTTGTCTTGATCTCCCCACACTATTAATGTTGGCTGCAAAATAAAGAGCAATATTAGGAAAAATTCTTAATCAATGTAGTAGAGGAATATTGTTAAAAGATGGAGTTGAAATGAAAGGGAAAAAAACCTGAGTGATCTTAGGTAAATCAGAAAGCTTTCTGTCTTTAGCAATTGCAAGAAGCAATTCTTTCTTCTCCTCTACATATTGTGTAAACATTTCCTGCTCATATATAATAACACCCAAATATTCATTTACTATTTCCATTACAATATGGAACAGTAAAAGAAGAAACAAACAAGGGTTTTTTATTTAATATTGTATAAAAAAACAAATTTGTACACGTGACACATCAACTTTGGAGGTGTGTAGATGGTCATTTTTGTAAGTTGGAGTATTCAATTAAGACGATGGAAACAACTGACAAGTAAATGTAATGGTGTTTAGATATGCATACTGAGTATTAATTACGGATTAATACTCTATGATTGAGACTATTATTCGTAAGGGATGCCTAAAACCCATAAAGATACATAAATATGTGTTCAATTTTGGTTTCCCTGTTTAATAAACTCAGACCTTTCAACAATAATATGACAGAAATTGGTTTAGGTAAACAACACATGAAACGTTTCATTGGAGGCACTTAATCCGCCAGATATTGCGATTCAACAAAAAAAGAGAAATATTTAAAAATATTTTCTGCTTTTGAAAAATTTACGTTAAGTTGTCCAATATTATACTTGGAAAATTATTATATATAATATAGCAAACTTGTATAAATTGTATAATGGTGTATAAAAGATGTTTACACACAATGGTTAAATCCTGATTTTTGTACACAAAATTTGAGCTACGTAGAGACCATAAATTGACGTGGGAGATGTTCTTTAAATAATTAAACATTATTTTAGTTATATAATCTATTTCATAAAAGATGGTAAAACTAACACATGAAATATTTAAATAATTAATATTTAAATTATACACTTTTAAATTGACACACATATTAAGAAAATAATTAATGACGTAATAAGTTTTTTCTCTTCTTTCTTTTTTATTTCAGCTTTTTTTTTTCCAGGGGTCCAGAAGACTAAAAGGTGGGGGAGAAGGAAGCCGAACCTCATTTTACCCTTATTAATTATGAACTGGATGAAAAGTTTTACATTTTTCAAAGTAATTAGTCATTTAATTGTTGGTATAATAGCTAAAAAAAAATTGTCCTTTCTTGATTTATCAAAATGGACAAGTATAAAAGGAAAAGTGGACAAGTAATTAGGGACGGAGGTAGTATTTTGCACTTATTTTATCCATGCTACCCCCTCAGTCCGGAATTGTTTGTCATGGTTTCTATTTTAAGAGTCAAACTATAAAAACTTTGACTAACATTTTAAGTTGTATTTTGACATCATATTAACATGCAAAAAATTGTAATTTATAGTACTTCTCATGTAGTTTTAGAATAACTAATTTTTTGTTTAAAATATCGAATTAATGAGATCTAATTTGATAAGCGCAACATGACAAATAATTTCGGACGGTGTCCCTATTTAGTTGTCCACTTTAGAAATGACAAACATATTAAGACACCAATGATTATCATAAGTTAATTACAATTTTACCCTTAAAGATTATGCAACTCCCTAAGTATAATAAATGTATTTTCTGGTTCCAACAAGCATGCATTACAACTTAGTTAATACTAGAAATTTTTTAGAATTAAATAAGGACATATTAGGAGAAAAAATTATTGTCCTTTCTTAATTTGTTAAAATGGACAAGTAAATAGGAACAAATATAAAAGGAAATATGGACAAGTAAATAGGGACAGAGGGAGTATAATTTATTTTTCAATGCTTAGATGACTAATATTTTCTCTGTGCCTAGTTACTAGTCTGTTTTCTAATTGACACACCTATTAAGAAAATAATTATTGATTTAATGAGTTTATCATTTTAAGTCTATTAATTATGAAGTAGATGAGTTAAAAATTTTAAGATTCTCAAGAAGTACTACCTTTTTCAAAGTAATTAATCGAAAATATAATATTTAAAAAAATGGTCCTCTTTTTATTTGTCAAAATTGACAAGTAATTAAGGATAACTAAAAAAGGAAAAATGAATATGTAATTAGGGACGAGACTCGGGATTATTTAATAGGGAGATTGTGGTAAAATACTTCTATCATAAGTATCATTTACTACTTCTTAATTTATATGTCAAAGTCAGTAATAAACTACTATTATTACACAAATAAAAAAAAAAGTTATAATTTAAGTTTATTTTTATTATTTTAACTTAAAAATAACTATTTTCATTTTTATTATCTTACTCGCATTGTAAAATAGAATCGAATTTACTTTATCTTTGATATGATCCCTTATTGAAGAAGATCCTTATGTGGTTTATATCAAGGAAAACAATAAGTTTATATTCCATACTTGTATTTTAAGCTAGTATATAATTTAGCTTTATTGATTCGTCTTGTAAATGTAAATTCCGGATGTTAGAAATATTTCATGTCCTTAATTACTTATCGATTTTTAAAATTAGTATACCTATTAATATTTTGAGTTTATTATTATACCCCTGTTTATTATAAAGTAGATGGATTAAAAATTTTATATTTTTTAAAAAGTTCACTTTTTTCCAAAGTAATTAATTGATAGTATAACAATTAATTTTTTTATTTTTGATATTTCTTATTTTGTTAAAATGAACAAGTAAAAATAAACACCTCAAAAGGAACACGTAAAAACAAAGAAAGTAATTAGGTATAAAGGCGGAGGCAGTAATCCTTGCTTAGACTCCTATTATATTATAAAATTTCATCCAAAAAACATACCTACATCGAGTGTTTATACCAAGTCAATACAAAATGCATTATTATGTGATTTAATGAAATAAATAAACTATAAATCTAAACACATGACGTGCATGTATTGGCTTGGTATAAACACTCGCATGCGAATAAATTTTATCCTTTTCTATCTATTATATAAGATCAAATAATGATAAAATAGTTATTATAACATTAAACTGGTACATCTATTTCAACGGCCATTCATTGTCTTTGCTTCTCAACAACATATACTATAATTGAATTTAAGAATAAAAAACTATTCCCTCCATATTATGTGAACTAAAACATAGATTTTTTAAGCAAAATTAGTATATTCCAATGATATTAAATATTATAATTCAAAATTTTCGTTAATTCAGACATTAATCTTCAAAATGAAAAATCAATTTTTAATTCTCCAATAATATAGGGACGAAAGTGGTGCTAAATCATAATTAACACAATCAATAATTACCATTCTTATCGTGTCAATTTATTTGTGAGATTTAAATGTGATTTGAAAAAAATATCAAAATATCTTTTAGTTTTGTGAGCTTACGAAAAAGGAACGGTATATATATTTTTAAACAATTAAAAGGAAAGTAAATAAAATGAAAAAAAGAAAAAAAAAAGAGACTTACATCGATGAAGTCAGTAAGCAAGCAGGACGGCAACACTTTGGCCGGAGCTTTAACAAACGTATAACCCATAAGCTCTCTCATTTGCTCCGCCGTCTGCGGCAGCAATATATTCGCCGCATCCTCCACACTACTCACCGCAAATAGCCCTTCCTTCAAATCCTTCTCCTCCAAACAAACTCCCGCGCAGCAAATCACCACTTTCTCAACACAATCCCCAAATTGCGCAGCGAAATCATACGCCACGAATCCGCCGTAGCTCAGCCCTACAACGCTCATCTTCGTCACCGAGTTTTCCTCCATAACTCGCTTCACACACTGAGCTTGAAACGATTCAGTCCGTTCCGGCCGAGTGGTGTATGAGTCGCCGAAGAAGAGTAAGTCCGGGACGTAGACGTTGAAGTGACGGGAAAGGATCCGAACCGTTTCGCTCCATTGCCACATGGAATTGGCTCCGAATCCATGGATTAGGACCAAATCGGGTCGGGTCGGTTTTTTGGATTTGGGTACCCAGCAATGCATTATGGTACCATCTTTGAGGTCAGTGAAAGTAGATCGGAGTCCTCGGCTACTGAAAGTGGATTTGAGGCACCGGTTTTTAGCTGCGGTGAAGCTGAAGCACTTGGGCATCACTGAAAAATGCAAATTACAAATTCTTTTTTTTTGGTGTGTGTGTTTTTACAGAGTTTGAGAAGAAAATTAGAGGTTTATGGGGAATTGTAATGAAGAAAATGGAAAGTGGATGAAGAAAATTCTATATTTATATTTATAATGAATTATATTTTGAGGTCAAAAGGAATGGTCAAAAACATAGATAAGTTTGATATTGAATAAGTAAATTTTCGAAAATATTAATTCCCATCAAGTCGATTCAATTTTTTATTATTATATAATTTAATAAATTAAAATAAATTAAAATTTAATATATAATAATTTAATATAAACATTTTGATGTGAATATTTTATTGTTGTTGGCTCCTCTTCATGTCTTAAGCATGAATATTTTGGGGAAATTAATTAATTTTTTCTACTGTTTTAAATTATTTGAATAAGGATATATAAACAGAATTTTTTAAAGTTAGAAGTAATTTTACGACAAATAATTTGTGCCAAGTTGTTATGTTAAGAGATTTTCTTTTTTTTCTTGATGATTTTTACCGTTACTTTCTAAAAATATGAATACTGTAAGAAGGAATAAATGATCGGAAAACAATTTCTATATCAGTGTCTATACAATACACTACGCAAATTGGTTTGATTATAAAAATATTCTATTTTTAAAAAATATATTTTGAATTATTTTATTTGATTATGGAAATTTCAAGTTTAATAATATTATATAACTTATTTTTCAATTCACTTTTTACTTTATAAACTATATTAAGCAAACTGAAATTTTAAGAAAAGTTTTTTTAAAAAAATATACTGTTTACACGTTTTATATTTCATTGAATTATTATAGAATATAATTCAACGTAGTTGAGCTATATTTAACTTCCCAAAAGCATTAGAATAAAGTGGTTTAGCATCCGAAACTTCTTGAAGACTAGACAAGTCATTATTAAAAAATATAAAATAATTTAAGAACAAAATTAATAGAGCACCATATGCTTTAAAATTTAATGTGGAAATTTTTAAGAACGACTCAATTCGATAAATTATTCTCCATTTTCCAATGGTAATCTAACGTCTTCATCATAAGAATATTCTTGTATTTTGAATTCTTTTCGTGGACTTCTATATATTCCTTTTTTTTTTTCGTAAAAAAAAATCCACTAGCTAGATGAGGTGTCTGGGGCTAGTTTATTTTATTTATGTAATTAAAAAAAAAAACTTTAGTTTCATCGTACTAATTCTATTGAGACAGAGAAAAACTTTTATAATTTTCTTGTTTTTCCCTGTAAAATGATTTTTTTTCTATTATATTATGTGTAAAAGTCATTTGCAATTAATTCACAGTAATATATATAGGTTCATACGTCTTTCATTATACGCTTGTTTCGTTTTGGTTTTCTTAATATACGTTCCCTCCATTTTCACGAAAAATAAATTAGTTTGACTTGAAACAAAGTCTAAAAAAATAAAATAAAAATTTAAATTTTGTGATTCTAAATTAAAATTATGTTAAATATATAAAATTGTCCTTAAATCTTATCGCCTTAATCATGCCTCGTGAAAAACTGATATTAAAATATTACAAAATGAATCATTCTTTTTGAAACAAACTAATATCATTCTTTTTAAAATAGAGAAAAATTAAAATTTCTTCTTTCCATATAAAAGAAAAGGAACAATTACTATAAATCTAGAAACAATGAAGAATATGTACAATCAAATTGCATTTGATATTCTGATTAAAGTATAAAACTTATGCACTAAAAAATATCTAAATATAAAGGATAAACTACTTTATTAGAAATTTAAAATTCTGTTATTTTATTTTCATTAGCTATTATTTGAGATAGAGATCATGCGAAATATTTTTTTTCTCTATATATATCTCTCTCTATATATCTTTGATTAGATAAGTTTGATAACGAATCTTATAATATAAAGTTTTAGTCTGCTACAAAATTACAACAATGAGTTTACATAATTTTAATTCGATAATAATAATGTGGCGGAGAGAAACGACAGATGGGAATTTTCAAGCATTAAAAGCGTCGGTACGGCAGCCACATAATTTTCATCTTCCAATGTTTGGTTACCTACACCTCTACAAAATAAATAAATCAATAACAGACAAAATAATGAAACTCTAAAAACTAATTTCATTTTATTATCAAACCTTTCCATAAATAATTTTATATTTTCTACTTGTATTGTTACTAATATGTTTATTCAACACAAAGTTTTACCAGCTGTTCCAACTTGAAATTAAAAAAATAGTTTAGTGTTATCATTTCAACTTGCAGAATTTTTTTCAGTATTTTAATACATGAAATACGAAAGAAAAACAAAAAGAAAGGGCAAGGATCGGATATGGGTTCAGTCAGTGGCTGTCTTTAAAGGAAAACAAAACTACATCTACATATTCTGTCGATCTCATATTATTTGTCCATATTTTTCTTTTACACGTTTTTACAAATTATAAATAATTCAAATACCATCCATTGATAACTTTGTTATATTCAAATTTTTTCAAAAATTTAATTTAAGCGTTCATCAATTTTTTAATTAATTCTAGCTTGATTTATAAATTGATAAATGATTTTTAATAAATATTTTTAATAACAAATATTGAAGAAATACGTGATGCTGAGTATTTTCTATAATATTTTATAAGTTTTCTTTTATTTTCTTATATAAATAAACATTAAAGATACTTTAATGTGAATTATGTCTTCGAGGAGCTCCATGCTTTCTCCTTTAAAAAATTCATTGTGTAATAAAATTACGTGCATGTTTCACGAGATATATAGCTCAACATATTAATTTAAGATTATACTATTCTTTTTTTCTCTCTTTCTTTTCTAGTTGAGATAGGACAAATGAATTTAAATACATAGAATAGCTACGTCAAGTAACAATAGTTAAATTTAAAATTTTAAAATATAATTTAAGTTAATAAATTTGTAATTAGAGATTAGGGGCGGAGCCAACATAACATATGTTCAAGGATTCATCCGAACCTTTTTCGGTAAAACATTTTTATTATTTATATATGATTAACTTTTTTATTATATATATAAGGGAAAGGGTCAAAAATATCTTTGAAGTATCAGAAATTGCTCAAATATATCCTTATCATCAAACTATATGATCAAAACTACCTTTCTCATTAACAGAATCGGTTAAATGCCACTTAGATGCCATGTGGCATGCCACATAAGCCTATAGAGTTTCACTCATGCCACATAGACTAATAAACTTACCCCTAATTTCCCCCAATTTTTTCTATTTTTCGTAGAATTTGGAAACGATTTCATTGAAGAACATAGAACCTCTTTTCCTCATTTTTCCATTTTCTTAGAACGATTTCACAAAATACATAAGTTCTAAGGGAAAGTGGTTCTATGTTCTTCAGTAAATCGTTTCTAAATTCTAAGGGAAATAGAGAAAATTGGAGGAAATTAGGGGTAAGTTTATTTTCTACGTGGCATGAGTGGAACTCTTTTGACTTATACCACATGACATTCAAGTGACGTTTAACAGATCTTGTTAAAAAGAAGGGTATTTTTGACCCTTTAATTTGAGGTAAAGGATAAATTTAAGCCGAAATATAATTTAAGGATATATTTAAGCTACTTCGAATAATTTAAAAGTATTTTTAACCTTTTTCCGTTGTATATATTATAGATATTAAGCTCCCTTCGATTGATTCATATATCTACTTCTTTAAATTGTGTTAAAAATTATAACTCTGCCATTCAGCAAGATCATAAATTCATACTTCATGAATATTACTTGAACGATGTTTAGGTAGAAAAGTTGTTCATGGCCATGCCATGATAGATTGTCACTTGTCAACAAAAAGCCGTTTCCAAAATCGAAACTTAAATGACAGGAGAAAGTCAAATGAATTAAAAGCACAGTTTCGTTATGCGGAACAGATCACTAGGCTATCGGTCCAGATAAGGCTGGACATTTAGTATTCGATTTGAAACTTTTAAATTTTGGATTAGTAGTTTTATAGTTATTAGTAAAAGTTAGTTATCAATTATTAGATTTTAAATTTTGATTCTGATACGATATTTAATAATGTTATATTGATATTATAGTCAAATGTATTATTAAGAATATTGTTACTTCAACTATTTTTACTTTTTATATGGAGTGGTATGATATAACTAAAGATTAACAATTAAAAAAATATGAAAAATAAATAAATGATCATAACTAAAAAATATGTAATCGAACAGTTTATGTTTAGTATGAACTTTTGCTCTGTACTTGTTCTCATTAAGGCTGCGCATAAAATGTCTAAAATCAAATTATCCAATTAAATTTTTTAATAATTTGATTTTCTACATTTTATACTAGCCTCAATGAGGGATCACTTACGTTAAAGTGAGTCGATATATTTTATTTTTTTCACACTTTTATTTGTAAAATTAGTTTACCCTATTATTTTTGTTGCAATCTAAGTGGGGAACAATAGTTAAATATGTAGGGCTGAAAAAGGCATATATGGTGCAAATATTTCAGAACAGCTCTACTCACCCTATTTAACAAATATGTGTTATTATAATAGATAAAGTCGTTTCTCCAATAATATGAATATCAAATATCATATAATATATAACGACAAAATGGTTCCAGTAAATACCTATAGGTTTCATTTCATGAAAGATGTATCTAAGTTCAAAAAAGATACTATTGAATTGAGGGAAAACCTATAGATATCTTTTGAGCTATAATTGAATTTAAGTGAAACTTTATTTTCATGGAGGTACTATTGTCTCCTAATTTTTGTTTTAGCATAGAATGAATATTATACCCACATTAGGACTTATAATTCCATTATATTTTAAAATTAATGTCAGTTTGTTTCTTTTGTTTCAATTCCAGTATATAACACATTCAACCAAACCCAAATGTTAAGATGAAAAATAGGTTCCGAAGATGCAAAATTACTACTAAAATCAGAAAAAGGCCAAAAATTAACATTAAAATATTATTCAAAAAAAAGTTTTGAAACAATTCTCATTCACCTATTGAAAATATCCTCAATTTTAAAATGTTCTAGTTCAAAGAAAAAGCCAATCAAATAAAAATGTTATAGTTCAAAGAACAAATATACCAAAACGAAGGAACCCAGAAATAAAAAATCTGGGCATAAAGAAACCCTTCGAATTGAAATAAATATATGCCCCCAGAACAAAGCTACAAGAAATCGATCTCAGATCTCTGCGCTTGTAGCTGAAAGAAGAGGCATTTTTAATAACAAATTAAAAAAAACCCTAAAAATCACTTATGGACTAAGAATAAGAATCGATTTCAATGGTGTAAGCTGCTTTTCTTTTTGATTTTACAGAGCACAGAGGCCATTATTTATAATGGGTGGGGCTAGGGTTTTCAATGGAATCACCTTTGATGAAGAAGGCCCTTCTTGTTGCTTATAATACCAAAATACTACCTCTAGTTTCTATAATGTTAGAAATACCCATCACTTTGTAATTATATCTGTTTTTCATTCCATTGGTTGGATAAAATTTCTGAAAAATATTTCTCAAAAATAAGTAAATGTTTACCAAACACTATTTAATAAATAAGAAATCAACTTGTTTTAAGAAAATAGTTTTTCTTTTTATAAAATAATAATAAATAAATCGTGTGCGTATTTTGGGTCAAAACGGAAGTAACAACAAATAACTACTCATAACAACAAAACAAAAACTATAATGAAACAATACGATAATTGTGATATAAGAAATAACAAATAGAAAATCGAAGGTTAAGAAACTACAATATTAAGACTATTAAGATACATGGACAATAACAAGACAATATACTGCAATCTACGAACCTTCTATCGTAAGCCATATAGATTATGGAAGATATTAAGAAATGTTTTTAGTTTTACATTGTAACCAAAAAAAAAAAAGGAGAAGAGATGTGTTGGTTGTGTTTTTGTTAATAGGAAGAGAGACGTGAATATTGCAAAAGGATTTATGAGAAATACTATCCTTTCCAGTTTCCATCTAAACAACAACAGCAACAACGACAACAACAATATTGGACAATCTCACAAAGTGGAATCTGAGAAGAATAGAGTGCGCACAGACCTTACCCACTACCTCCAGCTCCCGGAGGTAGAGAGGCTGTTAACATCTACTCTTGGACTGAAGAAAAAAACTCAGATAATATTACGAAAAAAAATTGTGTATCTCTCTTCCTGGAAATGTAACAAGATTCGAGAAACGAATGGACAAAATTACTACTACTAAATGAATGAGATGTGACTAATACCGAAGCATAAATGAAGCATTTTCTCCTCTTTCCGGAGGAGAAGTGACCACAGAAAGGTTCTTGTTCTTCAGAAAAGGGAACATAAAATAGAAAAATAAACAAATATCATCGGTATCAACAAGCGTTCATCGCTACTTACAACCATGAAAATGCCAAAACAAATTTACAGGGGCTCCACTTAGACATACTCCATTTGTAAATGGAGATTTAGACCTATTCAGTTGCTTAAGAAACAAACACCAGATGTACAAGACCAAGAGACCAATAAGCCTCTCTATTTAAGTAAAATATTGAACTTCACAAGGACTGCTAGCTTCACTATCTACTTTTAACTTAAACAAATACATCAGATGATGTAAATGACCACTCCGATTGTTCAAATGAACTATGCTTATCAGTTTAACAAACACCTTTTCTTTATGTCTTACGTTTTTTTCTGTCATTCAACTCCACCAGTCTTCTCCCAAGCTTCACTCAAGCGGTCACAAATTCGATACCCTTGTACATTTCTAGATTATACTGCATGCTAGTCACACTTATTTACCCGAAACTATAAGAATATGGTAGGATGAGTTCATCACCTAAATTTGACGACGACACAAGATATGTCATCTTTGCTGTCTCTCTTCAATGCTTCAGCTGTTAATTGCTTGGCTGCTTTCTGGGGATCTTTAAAGCCTCTAGCTAAATCAACCGCCTCTTGATTAGACATCACCTGAATTAATATAAAGTCAAAAAGACAAACTCTTGATGACAGTTCATGCACCAGAGAACTGAGGAAAAGAAGCACACCTTCCAGAGACCATCGCTTGCAAGGATAAGAACTTCACAATTGACATCAATGTGCATATCAAGAATGTCGGGATCTGATCGTAAATGTGATTTGAGACTCTTATCTCCAAAAGCACGAGAAACAGCTAGCTGCCCGTTCACCCTTGCAACATCCCCTGATAAAAATGCAGAAAAGCCATAAATAAAAAATACATCAATTTGTTTCCTGAGGAACATAAACCAATTTTCGTAATACTTCCAGATACATAGAGTTTCACTGTTAGGCCATTTGAACCTCCATTACACCAAAAAATAACCTCCACCACTACTACTAAATAAAGAAGCACATACAGTCAATGGATGCAGATGCACGTGAAGCTACTATGCCCAGCAGTGTAAGCAAATAGTTCAGAAACATAGGACAACAAACACAAATATACTAATGGCAAGAAGCAAAGCAAATAGGTAACAAGCATAGTGCAAAATTATGAGCGATACGTTTCTCCTTCATTTGAAGTGTGTTAACTTTGAGGAGTGTAACAGAACATGTTTCTGCCCTAAAAAACTATGTTGCTCAGACTCTTCAAAATGTTGCCACACTGTCGGATCCTCCAAAAACACTGCTTTCGGAGCATTCATCATGCACCCAGTGGCATTTTTGAAGAGTTTCAGCAACATAGCTAAAGAATGCAGAGAGTCAATTTTTAACTACTTGCAAGAAAAATGAAAGGATATGCAAGCATGGTGATACAAATACAGATAGGCTCAAGCAACAAGATTTTATTCTAGCGAGCAGAAGTAGAGTTACAAGCGTATACACCTACTAAATGATTACTGAAGTGAAGTCCCCTCTGTTTATACCAAATATAAAACTAGCCGACAATTTTCGAACAGACAAGAAAAGAGAAAGGAGAACCAGAAAAATGGAGACAATTAAGAGAACAAATAGATCTACAGCTACTGAGCTACCTGTATCCTCGTACTTGCAATTGATTAGAAGTCCACTAACAACAATCAACAGTACCGGTAAAAATTAACTATAAGGAACTTAGAGACAGATTACAGTAACGATTAAGTCAGGGAGTTGGTAAAAGCTGTTTGCCTATTGTTAGGGATATTCCAGGACTCTAAGACAAGAAAAACAAAGTTTTCAAAAATCTATGCTAAACGCTCAGATGTATAAGGGAAGTCATTAGAAAGGGTTTTCCAAATTCTTAAGACTTTTTAGCTAAAATAGGAAGCCTATCAAACCGATTAAAGGTTCATCTGCATGCTCACAAGCCACAAGAGCTTGGATCAATTATTCAACAAATGAAAGCGGATTTCACTGATCTCATGAAGATTTGTCAAATAGTTGAAGGGGCATTGTATGAGTGACAACAAAACAGAGTAAGTTCAGGGACTACAACTATACAGATAAAGGCAGATCCACCGCTACCTATGTGGGACAACCTACACCGTCATAGCGCTTAGACTAATCTTACATCCTGTCGAGAGTCAAAAGAAAAGAAGAGAACTCTTTTTGGAGTTGTTCATGTCACAATCTATAAGAAGAGCTCTTATATAGAAGTCTTATGTTACATACAAAAGGGTAAGCTATTATTCTGTACTCTTGACAAGGTAAGTAAATATGTATTCAACGCTTTTGTTTATAGAAGTGTGTCAAACTTTGTCTAATGCCACAATAAGGAAATTTTCTCCCGTAAGAGAGCGTTGAGAGAATATGGCAATAAATGTACCAAGCATTCCCTAATTTAAGTAATAGATAGGATAGGGACAAATCAACCTCAAGCACCTATAGATTGGAAGCATAGGCAATCTAAGTTGCGCAGACTCATCACTTTTGGTACTGCATCCTTGTCGACGCAACATGTGCGTGGGATCCTTACCCGATGTGGGAAATTAATTTTCGGTACTTCGACAAAAATCAATAGAGAAACTTGAGACACATACAATGATTTCTGAAGTCAAATAAAAGATAGGGTGAAAATATAATTTAAGCATATGTTTTTTTATTGTTAAAAGATCTTTGTATTAAAACCTCTATAAAAAAAAAAGATGTTATAAGATATTTATTAGAGTTTTCAAACGAACACTTAAGGCCCTGAAGCAAGACGCAAAACATGTTGAGCGCTTCAGCTCACTTAATGTGCACTTTACGTTGTCATCAAGGCTCTAAGACATACTTTTCCTTGTCAATGAACATTTCTTGAGAAGGTGACACTTCACAATTTATATTTTACTCAAGTGTTATTTGTTTTTCAATTTCTTTGTCCATATATTTCCTATTCATGCTCATATGTTAGTCTTGGACTATACATATATGTTTGTACTTTTTCTCCATTTACGACATTTTTCATTTAAGCACACACTTTATTTTTGCGTAAATCCCTAATGGACCTTATAGCTTATTTGCACTTTTGATAACACTGATATTATTGGGTCAACACGAGAATTGAATGAGCAATGAGCTCAAGAAGTCTATCATGGCCTCTATATCAATTTGCAATAGCCATGAGTGTTCAGGAAAGCGAGTGTTTCAATGCTTAAAAGCGATGAAGCGAAGCGATGCGAGCCCTCTACGCTTCACAAACTAGAATGAGTATGTGAGCGCTTCATCGCTTAAAGCGTGAAGTGGGGCCTTATCGCTTTTTTCCGATGCAATTGTACTTAATAATTATTACATATTCAAACTTCCTCTCAAAAATCTATGTGATCCTTTTTTTCCAAATAGTCCACCATAATTTAGACATATTCTTATGACTCTATTTTTAAATATTTGAATTATTTTTAGCCAAATCCTGCACTTATTTATATCCAAAACCTGAATCTTAAAATTTAGATCATGAAGGATCTAATCTCTAGATCTGCATTCATATCGGACACCTGCACCCGAGTCCAATCAACTTAGTGGGGAATTAAGTAGCTTGTGGTAGGCTATCACCTGTCCATTTGATTTTTTATTGGTGCTATCTCCAATTCTTATTTAGTTGGCTCACTCAATTTTTTTTCCATTTTAAGTCCAAGTAACTCTTACTTATTTGTATATAGTCTTCCATGTACAAAATCTTAGTGTAAATAACATTTTGGTTTAGAAAAAAACCTCTCATGGACATTATTTAGTAAGCAATGATTATCTTAGCATATTTATAATTAAGTAACCTATTAAAACTTTTATTCGCAATCTCTGTAAAGATCAAATGAAGTTAATGATACAATGCATGAGGCGAGCATGAAGCGAGGCTTCATATAATGCTATCCCCATGAGAGATAGTTTCAAGTATCTTGGCTTAATAATCTAGGAAAGTGAGGACATTGACGATGATATCACACATCGTATTGGTGTTGCGTGGATGAAGTGGAGGATTGCTTGCGGAGTCTTGTGTGATAAGAAAGTACCACATAAACTTAATGGTAAGTTTTATATAGTAATGGTTAGACCGACGTGGGATGGAGTATTGGCCAGTCAAGACTCTCATGTTCAAAAGATGCAAGTTGTGGAAATCAGGATGTTAAGAAGATGTGTAGGCACACTACAAGAGATAATATTAGAAATGAGGATATCTGTGGAAAGGTGGTAGTGGCCTCTCTGGTGTGGAAAAGATAAGGGAAGCAGGACTGAGATAGTTAGGACATGTGAATAAGAGATGCACAAATGCCTAGAGAGGAGGTGCGAGAGGTTGGATATAATGGGTACGAGGAAAGGTAAGGTAGACTAAGAAAGTATTAGCATGAGGTAATTAGATAGGACATGTCGTAACTCCAGATTACTGAGGACATAACCTAAGATAGAAAGGTATGAAGTCGCGTATTAGGGTAGAATGTTAGTAGGTAAGGAGTGTTATTTTGATTTTTGAAGGGTTTAGCCGTATTTTAATAATGTCTTGCTTTAGATTCCACTATCACATGTTGTTGATTGTGTTTAGGTTATCGCATCATTTTGTGGTTATTATTGTTCCCATATTAGTTGTTTTGTTTCTCTGGTGTTGTTTCCCTTTTTCATGCATATTTTGATATGTTGTACTCGAGCTAAGGATCTTCTGAAAAAGACCTCTTCATCTCCACTATGTAGGAGTATGTTCTGCATATACTTTACCTTCCCCAAACCCCACTGGTGGATTCACTAGTTATGTTATTGTTGTTGTCCTCGTAAACCATAGATAGTGTTGATTTCCTTACCTTCTCCTCATCATTCAGAGGTCTATTGTCAAGTATAATTTGGACCATTTCGACCCTTAAGCTTCAAATAGTGTCTGTGCCGTACACTCTAACCATTCCTATATTTGGTGGATGACTAATTCTAAGAATTTCAAAAGAAAAATAGGAATATTTCCTTTACAGACAACAAATTGTGATCATATATTTCATATAAATTTTTGCATAAACCAATCTCTTCCTCAGAAAGAGACAGAGACAGAGAGAGGAAATCAAGGTAGCTAAGAGAAGAACAAACATTTTGATTCCAAGGGTGTGACCTAGTGGTCAATGAAGAGGGTAGAGCACCATAAGGTCTCAGGTTCTAATCAGGGATAAAAGACTAGGTGATTTCTTCCTATTTGTTCTAGCCTTGGTGGATAGAGTCACCTAGTACCTATTGTTGGTAGGAGGTGGCAGGAATCTCATAAAATTAGTCAAGTTGGACGCAAGTTGGTCCAGACACCACAATTATCGAAAAAAAGAAAATGGACATCTAATGAACAGGGTAACATGTCTGCTCATCACCTTTGTACTAAACCTTCGGGTACTAAAACTTCCATTTTCCCAAGGCTCACCAAAGGAATCGAAAATGGAAAAATGTTCTTATATTATTGTGTCATGTGGCATTCAGAAATATAAACTGCAGGTAGTTCAACAAGCACAAAAAGATAATGGAGGTTCAGGCTATGGTACATGAGTGCATTCAAAAGCATATTTTTCATGATGTAAATAAATACAACAGCTTTATTGGATGGTTCAGGTCTCCTCACTCCTGGAAACACAAGTATAAGACAGAAAAAACAATAAACTGTGCCTGCCATAAAACAATAAACCAATGAGTATTACAAGTTATATTGGGAATGTCAATTGCACCAAAGGTTATCTACAGAAATTTGTCAATTACTGACTACATTGCTCAGATTTCAGGAAAGCACCTGGCATATTTGAGACAAAACCTCCTCGGTCCTCAATGCTGCTTCGTTCTGTATTTGGTTCATGATCTATAGTCATCTGAATAGCTTGACCACCCCGAGAAAGAACAGCTCGTGAATCTCCCACATTAGCTACCCACAATCTTTGGCCATTTACCAGTACAGCAGTGACAGCAGTGGACCCACCTCGGCCCAAATTAGAACTATTTGAAAGTATTTTCTGGTCAGTTTTTTCATAGGCCTTTGTGATTGCCCGTCGTGTATCTACCCAAAACTCCTCCTAGTAAAATCAAACCGGGAGATGAGATGCCAACTACTCAAAAGTTCTCCACTACATTATATATTTCAAACAGCTATTGGGAATTCAGGATGCATAGAAAACTTACCTCCTCTATGATATTGGCAAACAGATGTTTCTGCAGATAAGAAGGAACCTCCTCCCCCATATGACCATCATAAATAGCAAACAAGCCAAGCTCGTGTTCTTCAATACGTACAAATTTTGCGACATGGTAATCTTCCATCGCATGATCAGCTTTCCCCTTCACTAGGCTGAAACCATACTTAATATTACCCCCGTGGCTTCTTCCTTTAGAGCTAGAAGAAGACTCTCCAACTACGCACTGAGTATTAAAGTAAAAGAAAAATTGAAAGAAGTAAATCCACTAATGTGTTAAGAATAATGAAGCTTGAATAAGAAGAGCAAGAATATAACCTAGAAAAGACGAGACATGAAATAATCAACTTCTAAGTGGAGCATATTTAACGCTTTTTTTTTTTTAATTTGGTCCCAATTAACAAAAGGATCCATCAGCCATTCACACATCATTTTGATGCAACTAACAGCACATAGTTCAATTTTACATCAGAAGTTCCATGGAATGCAAGTTAAGACAGAACCTTAGGCTATCTTCTTCTTCTTCTTTTTTCTCTTAACAAGAAACATTGGCAAAAATGTAGTCATTGCACTTAGAAATCTAGTAACTATATATCCTATGGTAAATATAACGACAGCCAACTTTACCTTAGTAGTCAATTACAATTGTTGCATTCATAGAGGAAAGTAAAAAGTACTCTAATTCATTTGCAGCATCTACTGAGTGTTGCTTATGAGTTCTGCAGAACCTCAATCACACTCAAAGGTCACTTCTTATTTTTGTCATTACTGTAAATGAACTCATAACACCACCATAAAAATTATCAAATAAACATGAACAATCAAAATTAAACAAAAGCACATTTTTACCTGTCCACCAAAACAGCCCAATTTCACCATCCTAAATAATCTGCCACAAAAGTAAACACACATCAACCAAATTTTCAAACTGATCAAAACCCATTCAAGAAACAACCATAAACTCATGAACTCACACCATAAAACTCTACAACTCAATCATTCATCACAACCCATAAACCAAAAAAAAAAAGAGGGTAAAAACATATACTTAAAGGGTATTCAAGAACTCAATCAAACTTACCAATTTTAAACTCAAACAAATAATGGGTTAATTGGGTGCTTGCATAACAAAGAACTCCCCTTTTTTTTTCCTTATGTGCTTTTGCCGAACCAACAATGACGGTGAACAGCAAAGAAGCTAAGCTTAACACTCAAAAACCCCTTTGGCTTTTTTTTTTCTCCTCTTTTTACGTTACGAAATTTTGTTAACCTTTTGCGAGTCTTGTTCTTTTCTTCTCAACCGTCTTCAGGACAAAATTCAAGCGAGGATTTTTTGGCTGTTCACAGAGAAAGTATGGAGGGGCAAAATTGGAATATTAAAAAAATAAAATGTTGACTTACTTCTCTCTCTGTTTGAACATTTCAAGGTTTTATTTTATTTTAGCTAAAGCGTTACGGTTTCATATACGACCAAAAATTGAAGATGTCTTATTTCATCTCTCTCGAAATAAGTGTAGTTTTTAGCTAAATAAAATTATTTTTAATTCAAATTTATTTATATTTTTTAATTTTGTGTCAAATTAATATTAGAAAACATATTAAAATAGATTATTTTAGGAAATTCAACATAATAATGTTAAATTGCTTCCAACTATAGCCTATATACTATCTTTATTCTATAATAAGTAAATTTTTAAGATTTTTTATATTGTTCAAAATAATTGAATTGTTCAAAGTTTAAGATGTATATTTGAATTTTTTTTATATTTGTTATTTTATTTATTTGAAGTTTTATATTTTATAAGAGAAACACTATATTACTTACAAAATTATATTTAAGGTTTTACAAAAGACAATAGTGAAAGTTATAGTTTAAATTATGTCCTCGAATGTTTTTCTTAATGTGTGTATTGCTTCAATTCGGACAATGTAGACATATAAGAAAGATATTTAAGGACATAATTTAAACTATAATCAGTATTGCTTTTTTTTTTTTTTGTGAAATTATAAATCTAACTTTATAAGTAGCGTAATTTATTTTATGCAAATATGAAATTTCAATGAATGAAATGACAAATATGGATAGAAAATTCAAACATCCATCTTGAACGGTGAATGATTCAATTATTCATAAGTTTACTTTTAATTGTCATAATTTCCTTTTTTAGAGTTAACACTAAGAACTTTGACTAACATTTTAAGATATATTTTTTTAATCATAATTATATGCAAAAAATTAAAATTTATTATATTTTTCGTATAGTTTTTTATTATCTAATTTTTTTTATTTAGAAAATCAAACGAATGTAATCTAATTTCACTTTGTAAATTAGTCAAATTGATTTTTAAAAAGTGTAACATGACAATTAAAAGTGAACATAAAAAGTATTTTAAACCATCAAAAACAGCTAATAAATCACTTAATATTATGAAATATAAGGAGTATTTTTTTAAATAATGTGAAAGAGTTAAAATGACACTTATTTTAAAACGAAAAATACATATTTTCCTATTTAAACTTTGAATATGAGTCACTTTTTAATAGGGATCTTCAAAATGAAATTTCTCCACATAAACTCGAATTAATTAATCCCAAAAACAAATTATGTGGGAAAACCAAAAATTTTAAAAAAAATCTACTATATGTACGACTTCAAATATTTTTTTTTTCTTTGAAGCATTCCTTACAAAATCCACAAAAATCTTGACAATTCTTGAGATCAAGTTATGCATTTTATAATAGATATTGAGAACACATTTTTGACCATCTACAATATTATGACTTTTAATATAGTATTTGTTTATAGTTAATGAATCATATTTGGTTAATTGAGTGTTGATTAAGGATCATAATTTGAATTATGTATAATTGCGAATTTTAGTAGCCTCACACAGAGGTAAATTAAGAATACGAAAATCACATAAATATTATTATTTTAATATTATAATTTAAATTACGTACAAATACGAATTTTAATAGCCTCACACAGAGGTAAATTAAGAATACGAATATCACATGAATATTATTATTTTAATATGTATACTAGTAAAATTTTCGATAATAACAAAAAAGTAATATCATATTTGACTAGTTATGAATAATGTGCACACAAATATACAAAAATATTTAAGTATTGTGCAAAATATTAAAAAAAAATGATTCATATTTTAAAATGGATTTTCACCTCATTTGAGGTTAATTGGTCCTTTAAAATTAAATGCAATAATTCGGATACTGCAGCTAGGAAAACAACAATTTCAACCAATATCCCAACTGCATTATTAGTGTTTATAAGGGTGCATAAATATAAAATTAAAATAAAATTTATAAGTCATCCATTTCTCAAGATATATACACATTATGTATATGTTAAATATAATAAAAATTAATAAATGTATGTAGAGTTTCAATTATCGACGTAAGTCTGCCTCTTCACGAATAGTGTTACCTATATATATATATATAGTGTCCAGCTATCACCTATTGTCATGAACCTAACATACAAATATATGGATACACTTAAACAATAAATGTGAGGCAAGCAAATATGAATCATTTTGTATATATTGTGCTTAAGCAAAGTCTATGCTTCTCACTTTTGATTCTTCTGACGTCTCATTTCTTTCTTTACGTCTCATTTCTTCTTTCTTATTGTTTCGTTTCTTATTTTTTCTATTGTAAATTCTCGTCTATGCTTCTCACTTTTGATTCTTCTGACGTCTCATTTCTTTCTTTACGTCTCATTTCTTCTTTCTTATTGTTTCGTTGCTTATTTTTGCTATTGTGAATTCTCTTTTCAGTTGATTAATAATAATAATAATAATCAATCTTAATATTAAGTCTATGCTTCTCATTTTTTATTCTTCTGACGTCTCATTCCTTCTTTCTTATTGTTTCGTTACTTATTTTTTCTATTGTAAATTCTCTTTTCAATTGATTAATAATAATAACAATAATCAATCTTATTATTGTTAAATATTTTATATAGTATTTATTTTACCTAGTGTATTATTCGAACTCTTCAAAATCAATATCACATTTACATCGAATTCTCAAAGAATTATACTTTAGAAGTCAACCCACATTCCATAAAACGGTTAATTTTATTAAACTTTGTATAATTTCTTATATGAAGTGCAACCTTTTTGCACATTTGTGTAAACTTATTTGAAGACTACTAAAAACTTGTCAATTTCCAAACATACTCTAAGGGGTTATTATGTTACAATATATTATATATCGAGTAATGGATGTTGACCTTCCATCGAATATATATACACATAATAAAAGGATCTCTCAATATTTAATACATGTAATTGGAGTAGGCATCTTTAGGATTAATTTTATCTTATTCACCATAATGAAGCCAAAAAGAAAAAGTTTATTATACGAGTCCGGAGCTTAAAGGGTATAAATTTTTTTAAAAAAATTCAAAACGGTATATAAATTTTCATTTTAACAAAAATGGCAAAGTCGCTGGTAAAGCAGCTATTTTTGCTCACCAGAAAAAACAAAATCACTGCAATAGCAGCGATTTGCTAATTTTAAATATTTTTAATTTTTTTTTCAAGAAATTGCTGCGATGGCAGCGATTTCCAATATAATTTTTTTTTAATTTTTTTTAAGAAATCGCTTCCTAGGCAGCAATTTCCAATATAATTTTTTTTTAATAAATCGCTTCCTAGGCAATGTTTATAATGTCTACATAGACACATATATACCTTTAAAATACACTATTAAATAATGTAGAGGGTTAAAAGGTCATTTTCAAAATTCAATATTGTTATAACAACTTCGATCAAAATTCGAATATATTTCAGACTTTTTTCGTAATAAAGTTCATTGAACTGTTTGAGATACGTTTCATGAACTCTCAGTCCTACATTTGGTTTGGATTTTTATTTATTTTTTGAAAAAAGAGGTTTAAATTAAATTAACATTATATTTATATAAATTTCATAAACAAATATATACCAATTAACTTTATATAGTTATTATAATGTAATTTTGTAGGTAATTTTAATCTTTTTCATAGTTCATGTTTCTTAATATATTATTTCCAAGTTTGAATTTATAGTTTTGGATAGCGTCATTACATGCTATAAACATCTAATAACTCAAATAAAGCTCAAACTAAATCTTCTTCATTTTCATCATCTCTTATAATAATACTGGTATTGTGAATTTTCTTTTATCTTTATTATTGATGAAACTATATTTTAGCATAATGTCGTGACTAATTTAATAATTTTTTTTGTTTAATTATATCTTACGTAGAATGAAAAATAATATTTTTGGTCTTTAGACCATGCATTAGTTACACTTACATATTTTGTGTTGTGGATACTTAATCATAGAGGAACTCCAAAAAAATTGAACCAAATCAAGAAATGGAGAAGTATATATAATTTTCATAAAAGTCGACATAGTTGATATGATTTAATAAATAAAGATTCAAGTCAAATCGACTTACGTGCGTACCCCTCTAATTGTAACGCCTGGACAAATGATTAGACAGAGCTTGATAATAAATTGACAAACTTTTAGTAAATAAATAGATCGGAAAGAAAGAATCTGTGCTTGATTTCAACTCAAATAACAAATTATTAAATACATAAATTATAGTATATTAGATCAAAATAACAATATGCATGTATCATAAGTTTGGACCGTGATATAATACTAAACCACCTTATTATTTATTTATTTATTTATTAAAAAGAGGGGGGAAATATTCAAATAAGAATATCCCTCCCTATTATTAATAATCTTTATCTTAAATATTTTTTTATTTCATAATTCTCATGTTAGTGGTTGACTTCTATGGTAGCTAAATAAATGCTAATCATGGATTTTATTCTTATAACTTTTCTTCATCATATCCCATCTATGAATTATTAAAAGGCAATCATTTTAGATTTATTTAAGCTTTGACTATTGAAACATTCAAAGAAAAAAAACACTGGGGTATTAATTACCTTATCTTATAAATCCACTTAAGTGATATGCTAAAACTTTATGATCATTAACCGTCCATGTACTACTTGTTTTTATCAGAGTTCTTTTATTAATTAATATTTCAACGATTGTACGGGATACACATTTAAATTATAATTTGTTTCTATTAAATACTTTTCATTCAAACTCTTAATAAACTTGTAAGTATCTTATCAAGTATCTATTAGGTAGTTAAGCTAATAGATATGTTTCAGTTAAAATTGATATGTATGATTTAAAAATATGACATATTCTATCTAACATATATATACTTCATAAGATGTGCTTAAGTGTATTAAAAACTTGTACCAAAAGTATCTAGTATGAACACTTTACCATGTGTTCCGTTTAGATGTTCAACTGAAACAAATTATAGTCCGACTTCTGATTTTGAAAGCTTTCAGTTAGTATCTGTCATCTTAGATATTGCTTGTGATGATAGAGAGCCATGCTTCAAATTTCAGATTACTTATATTTTTCAAGTAAACTCATCATTTCCACTCAACTGAAATGTTTTTTTTTCTTCTTTTTTTGGTGTTTCTGGCTAAACACTTGACTGATGCATGTTCAACAACAATAAGGACTAGCTGAAGTTGCAAATGATGTTGGATTTCTGTCCAAAACATAGAAGAGTCTCTCTTGTTCTAGTGTAACACAACTAACTATAAGAACTGCTCGTTCGAGAACCCGAATATCTTCTGATGCATTGATAAGATACACACACGCAAACACGCACACACAAGACCAAACAGGGAAAGTTAACAACTCAACTTACAGCTTTCAGCTGAATAGACACAACTGCCAAGCAGAGCAATGAAAATGTTCAAACTAGAAATCTTATAGAATAATGACAATGTTCCCATAACAAAAATATGAGATGAAGCTGCTTAAACCACATGTACATCCGTCAAACAGAGTTTGAAACTATGATATCCACAAAAATCTAATTAGTTCCAGGACTTCAGATAATCGTTATTGCCATCAAATGTAAGTAGCAGAAAAGAGAAGGAAAAAAAAAAAGGCACAAGTGTGAGCTTGACAGAGGACTGCAACCTCTTTCTAACACTTATTTGGCCTTATGAAAAACTTCTATACTATACAGCAGAGACACATATATGGTATAATAGGTAAATGGGGATGCCCGACAGATGAGGATGAAAATCCAGACGAACCACCTGATCAATTAGAGATATAGACACAAAGATGGCTGATCAGGTCAGGACTATGAGAGAAAGAGTAGATGAATGCTGTACTAAATGTGCTGAGCCAAATGTCTGTATTAGCCACTTGCTTCTCCGCCTTGTTCCTATCGTAGCTCCACATAAATGATCACCTGTAAGCAAGTTACACAAGCCAAAGGATAAGACATTTCCCGGAAATTTCAAGGTGGTTGTCTTGAGCCTAAGGCCTTAAAAATGGAAATATGCACCATATTTGTATACAGATGTGTCTGCAGTTAGTTTAAAGGAAGCACAATTCATATTTGCTTGCATTTGTTTAAATCAGACTTTTCATGTAGGACTTCTCACTGGCCTAAAATTTTATGTAATCTTTTATATTGTTGCTCATCTAGTTTTGAGTTGATTTTCTTTTCAAAAGTTAGCCATAGCTGTATCAAACATGATATGCAAGAGAAACATACCAATGCAATTTGCAATGCTTTTTCACCAGCTAACCATGATATACAGGAAATATGAAGGACATGAGAAATGTGATCTGTGAATATCTGTGACTAGTGCCATTCATGAGTAGTCATGTTTGTTTGTGCTAGATGCAACACTAATGCTTATATTCAAACTGGAATGTTCAAATTTGTCCATTTCCTCGTTTTCATCTCTTTTTGATGAATGTCTTCTTCTACTGATTATTCAAGAAACTCACGTAGCTTACCCTGTTTGAGAAAGCCGCTGCCAGTTCATTAGCTGGTGAGATTGTGGATGCCTTTGCAAGTAAGATGAACTGGTTCCAATACCATTATCATCACCAACATATTGGTCCGAATAGTTACTACTTGAGGGAGACCATGTAGGCACTACACCCCCATCCCTTTCTCTAGTACTACTGGAAGATTCTGCTGTTGAATCTTCAGAATTCCTCCTACCTACCGCAAAATTAAAATGTGGGGTAGCATTGGTTCGAGCAGTTTGCATGACGGCTTGGTCACGCGTGTCTCTCCTATGAACTTCAGCTACATTGATGTCTGTTGGAACTTCTGCCCTACTTTCCACAACTGAATTCCTAATGTCGACAGAGTTCTCTTCATCTTCAGCTCTGAACAAAGATGACGTCATGCTTGGGACCATTTGATCTTCATAGCGTCGAACTGTAACTATTACAGGGTTGTTCCTGACTGGTTCATGGTCCATTTCCATATGCATGGCCTGAGGAAATGCTATTGGGGAGTCAGCAGAGTCACCATGTCCTTCTTCCATACCATTCTCAATCGCAGCTCTTGCAGCTGCATCATTTTGCCACATTTGTGATAGGGCTTGTTCTAGTCTAACTTTTGCTGAATCAATTTCAACTATAGGAAGAGGATAATTGGAACCCAGCTCAATGCCAGCAGCTTCAAGCACAGATTCTGGTGCATTCCATGGATGGTGTATCCATTCGGTGGGCAGCCTAGCAAGTTCAGGAAGCCACCGCCGGACATATTCCCCATGAGGGTCACACTTGTATCCTACAAACTGCCAGAAAGATAACAGGTTCAAATACTAGTCAGCCTTTACCAAGAAAATTCAGATGAAGAAACAAGAACAGAAACGGAAAAAGGGATATATATAGCAAAATCTGCAGCCTCCCTTTTGTTTTACATGAAAAAACAAGAGAACAGAAGGAAGGGTTCCTTGTATTGAAAAGACTCGCATATCAATTCAATACCAAAAGAAGCTCACAACCACTGTACTAATAAGTAATATCTCAGGATATAAAAGAAGCAGAATTTGCAATTAGGCATTCACATACACATTCCATCTTAAGCTTTAGCACTTTCTGTAAGAAGATTGAAGCCCATGAGATGTTCATGCAATGTCTACTAGCAAGTCAGTACCTTGAAACTAACTTACAATCTGAAAATAACGATTACCGCAACATGGAAGGCTATAACCATTCGAAGTATATAATAGTCGTCAAGTTATTAAAAAAAATTACGGTAGTAGTCTATAATTGGTGTTCCAGCAACTCTACTATGTTAGAGAAATAGAAGAAAAGGAATTTCAACTATGAAGTTATGAAAAATTCCAATTGAAAGAAGAGATTCTCATCAAAGATTACCCTAACATACCTGTGGATTATCAATCCGATCAAGCTCACGACCATCAGGTAGGGTACCAGAGATATATTGCCAACCAAGAGCATCACTCTCAAGATCTGCATCTAACAATGTGTCCCAAAAATACTTCATCCCCCACCTCCATGGAAGCTGCAGAACCTTCACAAAGAAACTAGATACCACGACTCGGATACGATCATGAAGCCAACCAGTTGCCCATAACTCTCTCATACCAGCATCAACCAAAGGATAACCTGTTCTACCTTGTCTCCATGCCTTAAAGTAGCCTTCATCCACTACCCATGGGAAGTACCTTAGGTGACCAAGCAGGGGCCTTTCATGGCTATAAGGATGATTAAAACTCATGTATCTTGAGTACTCCCTCAGCCCAATGGACTTAAGGAACAAATTAACACTCTCTTCACCAGCTTTATTTCCTTCATTGGCCCAGAGAACTTGCTTGATGCGAACAAAATGGAATACCTTACGAACACTGACTTCCCCAAAATGTAAATGTGGAGATAGAAAGGATGTTGTTGCACTATCAGCTTTCCGACGGTTCTGCGAGTACTCAAGTAATGGTCCATTAACGAAAGTAGTAAGTGCTTTATCAGCATTACTCCAGCCAGGTGACCATGCCCGAGCAAGAAGTGCATTGCTTCCTTTCTCTGATTCATCTTCAAATACCAAGTTGTCTGAAGGGCATCTTGATGCATCACCTGAAAGTTTGCACATGAACCCATGTAAAAACTAAATTAAAATCTAAACCAGTGCTCCTACAAGTACATTAATACCATCCTAGTTATTTGTTTTAGCCCTTAGCTTATTAGTGACAGCTCAAACATCTAATGTTCAGCATCACCTTTCTACTTTTGAAGAACTTGAATACCTGCAACATTCACATTATACACCATGTAGTGATCTCCGAGCTTAGAGTGTAGCAACACGTTCATTACGGTGCAATGACATTATTTTTATCTGACAATTAATAGATCTATTACCTTGAGGTAGATCTCCTAATTTGTGTGCATCATTGATGGAACGTAACACTAAGCCAAGCACGACAACAACATACCCAGTATAATCCCACAAGCGGCGCCTCAGGAGGGTAGAATACACGCGGACATTACCCCTACATTGTGGAGGTAGAGAGGTTGTTTCTGAAAGACCCTTCATGCCCTACTAACCTTCTACCCTAAGCACCGTATGTTACAAAAATATGTACAAAAAAGAAAAGAAATTTATCCAGAAAGCCAACAAGATATGGAGAAGCTCAGATGAGAACAAACCAGATATAATCCTTTTGGGAGGAAGAAGTGGAGCTTCTGGATCATAAGGCATGCTAAGGCATTTCTCCCAAAAATCAGAAAATGTTGTGAACGGGCGACCTTCATCGTCATTAACTTCCCATGGTTCATAGAGCAAATCAGCATTAAAGGAACGCACTGACATACCTTGAGCTGTTAAGATTTCTTTTGTGCGATGATCTCTCACAAGTGAAATAGGATCTAAAGCAAAAGAAGTTAAAGGTGTTGGTCAGGATAAGGAAGTGGATGAAATTGGCTGAGCAAAACTATGCATCTTTTAAATCCTTCTACTGAAAAGAGATGCTTAAAATAAAAGCCATGCATAATCTATTAGCAATTATCCATTCAACCATGATCAGATCAAATGCCAAGTAACACCCTTTCTGCTTCTATTAATCAAATAATAAGGATATGGAATATGTTTAGTACAACAAATCCAGATTACTGTAGTTCTAATTCAGGCACTAAACAAATTAGTAGCCAGAGAATGCTACAAGCACTGAGGATTGAGCATAGCAAAAAGTATTGCACTTAAAATTCTTTAGTTATATGAGGAAGACACATGCTAATAATTTATTATATTTACCAGAAGACAACTGAATATCTTATTCTTAAAAGGACATATAGGAAGCACCAATCTCAATTAAGCCATCCCAACAATATAGTACTATTAACTTTTGAAACAACATAAAGAATAATCAAATCAAACCAAATGATTACAAAGGAAAGCCAAAAAAAGGAAGTAAAACAGTGGTACTCTATCTTTAATTTAAAGAAGAAAGAAAACCACAGAAAAATGGAAACAAGTACTAACCATACAAATGATTGAAGAAGAGCTGAGTAGCACCAGTAGATTTAACAACTTCAAGAAGAGAAGAAATACTATCAGTAGATCTCTTTGTAATAAGGGAAGTTCCAAGACTCTTCAAAGATGAATCAAGATGAGCCAAACTCTGCTTAAGCCACCATCTTGAAACTCTACCAGGATAATAATGCCCTTCTTCTTCAGGAGCATAAATAAACACAGCAATAACTGCCCCTGCTCTAACTCCAGCAGCCAAAGCAGGGTTATCTTCCACTCTCAGATCCCTTCTAAACCATACTATGCTACAACCACCACCTGACATCTTCCTTCAACAACACCAAAGACTAGTCTTTTTCTCTCTATTTTTCTCTCTTTCTATGTAAACACCATGTTATTGAGTCTTTCTTGGACAGAAGTATATTGGGGTTAATCTTATCTATACTTTGACTGTTCCCTGTAGCTTTCACTGAGGAGATAAAGATTACAAAGATGATTTTTTTAGGCAAATTCTAGTAAAGAACCTAACTTTAACAAACCCCAAATGTTATTCTTTGATGAATGATGAGATGCTATTCTTGTGAAGTTACTATAGGCATTGTCCACCCAAAAAAACAAACCCCTCTAGAGAAAGAGGGAGGAGAAAGTGAGATTGAGGGTGATTGGTTATGGTGGTGGGGTAACATGAGAACTTATGGGAGATTTGCAACCACAACTTTATGTTTTTTCAAGATTTTATTTTTATATCTTTCTTTCTTTCTTATCCTAAGAAGGAAACAAAATTCCACCAAGCCTCTATCTCTAGTGCCTTCTCAAATCCCCTCTCTCTCTCTTTGATGACAGGGTGGAAAATTCTTGTTAAATTCAACATTAGCTTTCTTAGGTATAATAAAGTCAAAAAATTAAATGTTTGATTTTCTTGAATCATTGCAAATTGAATGTGATTTGAGTACCTCATGTTCTAATCACACAATTTGACATCAAGAAATGAAATGACTACTTTTTTAAGTCTACTAAAATGTTTTACGGTCTTTCAAAAATAACGTTATTTAAGTTTATTGAATTAAAAATATTCTTTATTTGTTAGAAAAAATTGACGGTTTAATAAAGGTCTATGTTAACATATATACACATTGCCTAATGATATATCAAATTAGTTTTGCCAGCTTTTATACAGGTAAAAGGGGGCAAAGTTTGATTCACTTAACCTTTTTTTGGTAGAATCTGATTCTAGACAACAAATTTTGTTACCCCCATTATAATATATAGTGTTTGGACAATTTTATAATATTATTTTAATTTAGTTTTTCCGACCAAGTTGGGATTGTGTAAGAGAAAAATGGGAAGTTGGAAGGGGACATGAAGCATGGGTAAGAGAAGGGATAGAGTATAGAGTGGTGACTAATTTGGATTTGGTATTTTTCTAAAGGGTGTGTGGGCCTTTTTCATGAATGGAGGTATTAGATTCTCATTCATTCATCTGTGTTGCTATTTAAAGTCACTTGTAATGTAGGCACCCCACCACCCCTAACTTTACTCATATTTTCACATGCTCTTGTATGCTCCTCTTATGGTTAATTTTCAGTAAGAGGGTAGGTGAGATGAGAAGAGAGTTCCTCAGAAATCAAACTCTCGCCAACTAAATGAGATCTTTGTTGGAGTCCGATTATGATAAATTCAAGTAGCATATGGTCCATTTAGGGTGTAAGAGAGGGGGGAAGCGCTTCGTAGCGGGTGGTGGCGTAGCCACTCTTATGTTAAGGTGTCCAATTGGACACCCTTCGTCAGAAAATTATACTGTATATATAAATAAAATGATAAACAAAGTGGCCAAATAACATATTTTGGATATCTTTGACACAGCAACATGATGTAGCCTAGTGATTTTAAATGTCTTAAAAGAATGAAGACTCATGAGCTTAAAAAGTGATTGTGCGTTTGAATATAACCAATAGCAACTTTTTTTTCACTTTAGCACCTAGACACCCTTCGTGAAATTTCTTACTCCACCACCGACAGCGGAATGGTACTCCTATATAGAAGGTTACTTACCACTAGTATAATTGAAATTAAAAGGGCACATTACCTATTTAAATGTGCAAATTACAGGGCTCTAGGGGACAGGATTACATGTCACTTTCTCTTGAGCAAATTATGTTGTTACCTAATCCTATCATAAATATAATTATATGGTGCCGTTTGATTGGAAACTAGTTATTTCGAGATAAATTTTTTTGGGGTTAATTATTCTGAGATAACTTATTTTATCACTATATGATAAATGATGGGATAAGTTATCCCAAAAATGTCAATCAAACAAGATATCTAAATTTTATTTCATAACTTTTTTTATTCCAAAACTATTTATGCTTATCTCTCACACCAAATGAGCAGTATACGTAAGTACTGGGAGTTAATTCTCATTGCTGTAAAGAGAGGTGCAACAATATCAATGTTTTCTTTTGTTTACTACTCCTAAAGAATGTTAAGAATACAACTCTATACGTGTAAGTTTTCTTTTGGTTTGCGTACTAAATTATTGTGGAATTATAGTCTTTAAATTGATTTTTTCCACCTAAAAAGTGGAATAAAATAACATCAAGTTTCATAAGGACTATAATCTTTGGATATTAATTTATTACAGTTGAGAAATAGGATAAAATAATATCAAGTTTGAAGAGATAAAATAGGATATTCAAGACTAAGAACTTGTTTGGATTGGTTTAAAAAAGTAACTTTAATTATTTTAAAAATAAATAGTTATGTGTTTGGATAAAAATGTTGCAGTTGAAAAAAATTTATTGATGTGTAAGACAAATAAGTGTTGTTAAAAACTTTTTTTAATTTAAAACATCTGAAATGCCCTTAAAACTGTTAACATAATAAAAAGTTGATTAATCTAAGAAATAAAAGAAAAATTAAAATAAAATTATTTTATATTTTAGTTCAATTTCAATAACTTAATATTTAAGTTAATTTTAAATGTGCAATTTGTTTCAAATCTCAAAGTATATAGTAATTTGAACATCACACGAAAGAATTTGAGAATTGCTTAAAAGAATTAAGGGTAAAAAAGTAATCTACTTGGTCAAAGTAGAATGATTTTTAAGTTAAAAAAAAAAAGTAGGGGTCACCCTAATTTTAAATTCAAATTATTTTAGGTTGTTCTTACTCTCACAAGTTAAAACTGACTTTTAAGTCAGTTTGACCAACTTAATCCAACCAAACGGACAGTAAGTTTGAGATAAAATTTAATTATATTTTGTTTAATCAGATAAGTTCAGGGTCGAGGTTAGGAGTCTGGTCTTGGGTTGGGTCAAGGTTGGGATTCTTATAATGGATTTTTATCACGGTCAGGATTAGTATTGGATCGGGGGGTCGGGAATTAAGGTTGGACTTAGGAGTAGCTAGGGTCCCAAATTGGAATCAATATATAATTAGGTCCTAATATTGAGGTGGGGTTCGGGGTTTGATCATGGGCCGAGTCAAGGTTATGATATTAGGGTCAAGATCGATTTCACGGTCAGGATTGGGAGTATTGTTCCTAATTGGAGTCATGGTCAGATTTTGGATCTTGAATCGAGGCTGGAAGTCTAATCTCTGGTATAGGTTAAGGTTAGAAGGAGGGACCTAGGTTGGATCTCGAGTTAGGGTTGGAGTCAGGAGTAGAGTCTTTGGATGAGGTCAGGAGCCAAGTCACGAGATATTGAGGTTTTGGTTTGATTCAGGGTCGGGGATATGTCGGAGGGTCCCAATATCATGATCGTAAATTAGATTTTGAGTTAGAATTTAGAGTCGTTTTCCAAATCGTGATCATGAGTTAGGTCCTGAAAAGGGGTTGAGGGGTTCGAGTCAAGGTTTGGAGTCTTTTCCCAAATCGAGATCATGAGTCAGGTCCTGGAAAAGGGGGTGAGGGGTTCGATCATGCGTATGGGTTGGGGCGATAGTCGAGTCCTATGTTGGGATCATGTATCAAGTCGTATCCCTAATCAAGAGTTGAAATTCAAATTAAGGTTAGGAATCGGTCCCGAGTTGAGGTCGGATAGTAATGTTGGAAGAAAAATGTTTTCCATACTTCATATAAAAAGTCATTCTCATTAAATTGAAAGAAATTTAGTCAACTTGAAAAATATTTAAACCAATCAAACACGACAAAATTGAAAAATAACTTTCTTCATACAGAGTACACAATAAGTTTGAAATGACATTAATTAACACTTAAAATTATCATTATAAAATTTAGAACTTGCAAAAATGAAAATCCTTGCTCCGCCTAATAGCCTATAATATCCTAATAGCAATAAGTGATCAGAATGTGATTTGCACTAATAATGAGTCAATTCCCTAAATGGTCACCCAAGTTGAGGGAATTGCCTTAAAATATCATTTATGTTTCATTTAGAACCAAAATATCACTCAACTATCACTATTTTCCTTCAAATATACTTGACACTTCAAAAACATCACTCTCTCCTAGTTGGCATGACATGCCATTAAAATATTTTTTTAATAATAGACTAATTTAATTCATTAAACTCATTTAACTAAAATAATGATCATATCATTTTTAATTTTCTTATTAATTTTTTAAGAATAATTTTTTATACTTAAATTCTTTTATCATAATTAAACTTTTCATATTTTTATGTTATGCAGAATATGTTTTTAAAACGTACTATAATCTCATCAATTTTGAATACTTATAAACACATATATTCAAAAAAAAAAAAATATTGATTTACAAAGCACTCATGAACACTAATTTATTTTAATAAATCATAAATTGTAGGGATAATACCCAATTACTCCCCTAGCCTATACCCAAAATCCTGTGACATACCTTATCTTTGAGGAGGTCCTATTACCCCCTCCAACTTTTTTTTAAGTAATTAATTACCACTTTCGTGCCTACGTGGCAATAATAATCTGAAAGGTCGATGTGTTTGTTCAACACGCGCCGAGACCCACTTTTTTAGCTTTCGAAAAAGTAACTTTTACACTTCCCAAGTTTGAAAAGCTGGCGTTTTATGTTTTCCAAATTAATTTTACCAAAAAAAATTAAGTAACAAGGAAAGAAAGAGGGAAAGTGTTGCATGTGTGGATCGATTTCAAAGGTTAGAAATTTGATTTCCAACTAAAATTTGATTTTCGATGTTGAATTTTGATAGTTAATTTTCGATGTTGGATTTTGATAGTTAATAATGGATGGAGCTTCTTCAAAAATGAAGAACCATGAAAATGGGGTTATTTTTTCAAAAGAGGAAGAAGAACTGCTTTTGAGAGAAACAATAAAATTTATTTTTGAATTTTTTTTCAAATTGCTTTGACACGTGGCTAACTTTTATTGGTCATTGTTAGCCAAAATCTGCACTCACGCGCCCTACATGGGTGAAATCACGATTATTGCCACGTAGGCACGAAAGTGGTAATTAATTACTTAAAAAAAATATTGGAGGGGGTAATAGGACCTCATCAAAGATAAGGTGTGTCGCATGGATTTTGGGTATAGGCTAGGGGGGTAATTGGGTATTATCCTAATCAATAATATTAAAGGTCAATCAATTAATAAAAAATAATTATTTTGGTGCTTTGAGATCCATATATACTTACAATATCGTATTTAAAAAGAAAATCATAAGTGAATAATATTTATAGAAAATAAAATTTTAATCTTTATTTATCAGTATATGAATCTCATATAATATGTATATTATTGAATTATATCAGGAAATTCAATTAATTATAAGTTTATTTATTGACGTTTAATAGTATGAAAAGTTATAATATAATATAATATAAAAGAATAAAAATAAAAAATAAAATTAAAAAAAGATAGTAATAATTTTCTCTTTCTTACCAAATTTTTTTGTCAACCTTACAAATTTATCTAACTACCTCTTTTCAAATAATTTAGTGAGAAATTTTAAAATTATCAGATAATAAGTGCACACAAAGATTTTTTCATGGAATTTTATTTGGTGACAATATAGAAAGTTACTAGACTTTTTAAATTTTTTACTTATAATCTTCATAAGTTCTCATATAATTTATATATTTATTTTGTAGAGACATAAATTTGATGAATTGAACCGGTCTATTGTTTTTCAAAATGATGATTTAATGACTGTGCATATCAACTAAAATTTAAGGAGACTTTTGATGTATTTCGTATTGCTAATGGATAAAAAATATAATATTATACACTTACAATTTTTTTTAAAAAAACGATATTGTAAGTATCTATGAATTTCAAAGCACCCAAATAATTATTTTTTAAATAACTAATCGACCTTTAATATTATTCAATTTATTATACAACTTATGATTAATTGATGCTAATTAGCGTTCATGAATGATTTGTACATGAATATTTTTTCGAATGTAAGTATTTATAAGCATTCAAAATTGATAAAATTATAGTACATTTTTAAAATGTATTCTTCGTAACATAATAAAATAAAAAGTTTTATTATGATAAAAAAATTTAAGTATGAAAATTTATTCTTAATAAACTAATAAAAAAATTAAAAACTCATATGATCATTATTTTAGTTAAATGGATTCAATGAATTAAATTAGTTTATCATTAAAAAAAAATTAATGACATGTCATGCCAACTAGAAGAGAGTGATGATTTTGAAATGTCAAGTGTATTTTGAGGAAAATAGTAATAGTTAAGTGATATTTTGATTTTAAATGAAACATAAGTGATATTTTAAGACAAGTTATTTTCTCTTGGGTGATCATTTAGAAATTGACTCGACTAATAATTAAGATAGTTCTTTTTATGAGTTGACATGTACGTATGGAACTGTTTCCTAGTCCCTATTAGGCTATTACCATATATGTAAGTGCTATTAATAATTTTTCCATCTTTGAGGCAAACCAATGATGTGAGTGTGACACTCATACCAGACTTCTTCAAAAAAGAGCTAGCACTTATGCTTTGTTTACATATTTTAGTCACATTTTTATTAGCAGTAGAAAACTAAAAATAATAGGTATATGAGAAATTGCAAATTGTGATGATATATGGAATGAGAAGATAAAAAAATACACAATAAGAGTTAGATGAGAAATTGCAAATTTTATATGATGATATATGGAGTGAGAAGATAACAAATATAATATTTTAGTTTTAATCGAAAAAGATGTAAAAGTATTTTAAAACTATGTAGAATAGAAGACTTTATCTTTGTTATCTTTTGATATTATTTTTTATTCTAATCGTCAAAATATTGGACACTTGCTCCCATTCACAGTCAGATCAACTTCAGCTTCATATAGTATAATTTTTGTATCAAAATTAAGCTATATTTGTGGATTCTTAAAGTGTGTGTTATTTTCTTTTTTAGCCCCGTCCAATTTTTCGTGGCATATACTTTTGTCAATCCCCTTTTTGTTTTCCAATTTCTCCTAAAAAGCTAAAAAGGTTGCCTCTTTACGTTTTCTCAGTTTCAATTTACGTGATATTCTTTGGATATTGAGATTTAAATATATTTTACATTGACATTAATGTTTTCATATATATAAATATTTTAAATTATAAATTATTTTAACAGCTTAAAGACGTAGTGCGATGAATAACAGAATATTTCCATAGTACCCTTGTTAGTCCAAATGGATGGAAAATCTAGATTAGCCGATATATGATTATCGGGTTCAAGAAGGTAAATTATAGTAGTATTTTATGTAGTTTCCTAATCAATTTTATTTCAAAAAATATAAAAAATTATTATTAAAATTAAATTATTTGACCCTTGAAATTCAAACATACCAACAGATAATGGTGGTAAAAATGTCTTTTTTAATAGTTCAAGAGTATTTTGACCCTTTTTCGTAATTTTTAAAATATATATACCATTTGTTACCTCTCTTAATTAAGAATTTTTAAGACTTTTGATACTGTTGAATGCCTTGAATAGGACCCGTTACAGCAGAAAGGACGGGGGTCTCGCTGCCCGGTCAGCGAGTCGGGGGGTCCAGGGGGGCGACGCGCCCCCTGGCCTGGGGGTCCGGGGGGGCGGAGACGCCCCCGGCCCGACGGTATACAATGTTGTTGTATTGGGCCCTTAATTATCTGTCAATTCTGTATGTTGGGCCCAAGCCTGTTAGGGCGTACCCTAGCACTATATATAGACGCTAGGGCAAACCCTATTCTGTAATTTCTGTTCTTGCCTCTCCATAATAAAACTGCTTCTCCTCTTCCCGTGGACGTAGCCAAGTTATTGGTGAACCACGTAAATCTGTTGTCTTGTTTTTCGCGTTTATATTTTCTCGTATTATATCGAATTCCGCATAACAAATTGGTATCAGAGCCTCTCGGTTAATCGGTGTTCTTGGAGAATTCGAGATGTCTGCTTTGAACGTGAAAATCGACAAATTCACAGGGAGGAACAGTTTCAGTTTATGGCAGATCAAGATGCGGGCTTTGTTGAAACAACAAGGTTTCTGGGCGCCGTTGTCGAAAGACAAGAACGCCGTCGTTACTCCTGAGATGGCGATTCTGGAGGAAAAGGCGCACTCGACGATCATGCTGTGTCTCGCGGATGATGTCATCACGGAGGTCTCGGATGAAGAGACTGCTGCTGGTCTGTGGTTGAAGCTGGAGAGTTTGTACATGACAAAATCTTTAACCAACAAGCTGCTTCTGAAACAACGTCTATTCGGTTTACGAATGGCTGAAGGTACACAACTCAGGGAACATTTAGAGCAATTGAATACTTTGTTATTAGAATTACGTAATATCGATGTGAAGGTCGAGGATGAAGATGCTGCCCTGATTCTGTTAGTATCTCTCCCAATGTCGTTTGAGAATTTTGTTCAATCGTTCATTGTTGGGAAAGATACTGTGTCGTTGGAAGAAGTCAGATCGGCCCTTCATAGCAGGGAATTACGGCATAAGGCTAACGGCACAAGTACGGACATACAGCCTTCCGGTCTGTTCACCAGTAGCGGAAAGGGAAGGAAAAACGGCGGAAAGAAAAATAAGCCGATGTCGAAGGGTGCAAAGCCGGATGATGTTTGTAATTACTGCAAGGAGAAGGGACATTGGAAATTTGACTGTCCGAAGAAGAAGAAGCAATCGGAAAAACAATCAGTTTCTGCTGCTGTTGCTGAAGGAGACACCAATTCTGAAGAAGACATTGCCTTAGTTGCGGATGAGCACACTCATCATTCAGATGTGTGGGTTCTCGATTCTGGGGCATCCTATCATATCTGTCCTAGGAGAGAGTGGTTCACGACTTATGAGCAGGTAGACGAAGGCAGCATCTCGATGGCCAACAGCTCTGTCTGCAAGGTGGTTGGGACAGGCTCGATCAAGATAAGGACACATGATGGTAGCTTCTGCACATTGAACGAGGTCAGGCACGTTCCATTGATGACGAAAAATCTGATATCTCTCAGTCTTTTGGACAGCAAGGGATTCAGCTGGTCGGGAAAAGATGGAGTCTTGCGGGTCTGGAAGGGTTCAAATCTGATTCTGAAAGGTGTCATGCGTGGTACTTTGTATTTTCTACAAGGTTCCACGGTTACAGGTTCAGCCCATGTTGCATCGTCAGAAGTTCACAAGGAGGATATGACTAAGTTATGGCACATGAGACTTGGTCATATGGGTGAAAGAGGGATGCAAATTCTGTCAAAGGAGGATCTCCTTTCTGGTCATAAGGTTAAAAGCCTAGAGTTTTGTGAACATTGTGTCTTGGAAAACTACATCGCAACAAGTTTCCAAAGGCCATTCATAGAACAAAAGGCACACTTGATTATATCCATTCTGATTGCTGGGGTCCATGCCGTGTTGAGTCTTTGGGAGGCTGCAGATTTTTTGTGTCCATTATTGATGACTACTCAAGGATGACTTGGGTGTACATGATGAAGCATAAAAGTGAAGCTTTCCAGAAGTTCAAGGAGTGGAAAATTTTGATGGAAAATCAAACAGGGAAGAAGATCAAGAGGTTGCGAACTGATAATGGGCTGGAATTCTGCTGGTCTGAATTTGATCAATTCTGTAAGGATGAAGGGATTGCTCGACATCGTACAGTCAGAAATACACCACAGCAGAACGGTGTAGCTGAGCGGATGAATCAAACACTTCTGGAGAGAGCAAGGTGCATGCTCTCTAATGCTGGGCTAGATAGAAGATTCTGGGCAGAAGCGGTTAGTACAGCTTGCTACTTGATTAACCGCGGACCACATACAGGCATACAGTGCAAGACACCTATGGAGATGTGGTCAGGAAAAGCTGCTGATTATTCAAATCTGAAAGCTTTTGGTTGTACGGCTTACTATCACGTCAGTGAAGGTAAGTTAGAACCAAGAGCTAAAAAGGGAGTATTTGTGGGCTACGGAGATGGAGTGAAAGGTTTCAGAATCTGGTCTCCAGCAGAAAAGAGGGTTATTATGAGCAGGAACGTTGTCTTTGATGAAAGTTCTCTGCTTAGAACCATTGTGAAGCCTACAACTACGTCAGAAACTGGGGGTCTTGATAAACAGGTGGAGTTTCAAGTCATTCAGAATGAGAGCGATTTGAAAGAACCTGAAGAGGATGATCAAGAGCCACAGACAGAAACTGATATTCCAGAATCTATGCCATCAGATATCCATCGGAGTATAGCTCAAGATCGGCCAAAGAGGGTTGGAGTTCGGCCACCTACGAGGTATGGTTTTGAGGACATGGTGGGTTATGCACTGCAGGTTGCTGAAGAGGTAGATACATCTGAGCCGTCCACTTACAAAGAAGCCATTTTAAGTCCTGATTCTGAAAAATGGTTTGCTGCTATGGGAGATGAGATGGAGTCCCTACACAAGAATCAGACATGGGATCTGGTCATACAGCCTTCGGGGAGAAAGATTATTACTTGCAAATGGGTTTTCAAGAAGAAGGAAGGGATATCACCAGCAGAAGGAGTCAAGTATAAAGCCAGGGTTGTTGCCAGAGGTTTCAACCAAAGAGAGGGAGTGGACTACAATGAGATCTTCTCACCAGTGGTCAGACATACTTCCATCCGAGTGTTACTAGCGATAGTTACACATCAGAATCTGGAGCTTGAACAACTTGATGTGAAGACAGCGTTTCTACATGGAGAGTTGGAGGAAGAGATATACATGACTCAGCCGGATGGTTTCCAAGTTCTAGGGAAGGAAAATCACGTCTGCAAGTTGAAGAAGTCCTTATATGGACTTAAGCAGTCTCCAAGGCAGTGGTACAAAAGGTTTGACAGCTATATGGTGAAGTTGGGCTATACTCGGAGCTCATATGATTGTTGTGTCTACTACAATAGGCTCAAGGATGATTCATTCATCTATCTAGTGCTTTATGTAGATGATATGCTGATAGCTGCAAAGAAGAAGTATGACATTCAAAAGCTGAAGGGTTTACTTAGTGCTGAGTTTGAGATGAAGGATCTGGGAGCCGCTCGGAAAATTCTAGGGATGGAGATCATTAGAGACAGAGAGAGAAGGAAACTTTTCTTGTCACAGAGAAGCTACATTCAGAAGGTCTTGGGGAGGTTTGGCATGTCTTCATCTAAGCCTATTGATACCCCCAGTGCCTCCAATATCCATCTCACTGCCATGTTCGCTCCACAGTCTGAAGAAGAGAAGGAGTATATGTCACGAGTCCCTTATGCCAGTGCTGTAGGAAGTTTGATGTATGCTATGGTCTGTACAAGGCCAGATTTAGCACATGCAGTCAGTGTAGTGAGCAGATTCATGGGACAACCAGGAAGAGAACATTGGCAGGCTGTGTAAAGAGAATTTTCCGATACCTTAAAGGTACATCTGACGTTGGTCTCATTTATGGAGGTGATACTCAGTGCTTGGTTACTGGCTATTCTGATTCTGACTATGCTGGAGATGTTGACACAAGAAGATCAATGACTGGCTATGTGTTTACCCTTGGAGGATCTGTCGTCAGTTGGAAGGCAACTTTGCAACCTACAGTGACTTTGTCTACTACGGAAGCGGAGTACATGGCCTTGACAGAGGCTGCAAAAGAAGGGATTTGGTTGAAAGGGCTGGTTAGTGATCTTGGTCTGCATCATGATCAGGCTACGGTGTATTGTGACAGTTTGAGCGCAATTTGTCTAGCCAAGGATCAAGTCCATCATGAGAGAACCAAGCATATTGACGTGAGGTATCATTTTCTGAGAAGTGAGAAGAGAATCAAGGTGAAGAAAGTAGGAACTGCTGATAATCCTGCTGATATGTTCACAAAGCCGGTTCCACAGAGCAAGTTTCAACACTGTTTGGACTTGCTCAACATCAGAAGCTGTTAATTGCCCTGCGGGGCAATTCTGAGGAAGAGGAGGTCTGGCACTATCATAGTGCGTCTGAAGAATCTGTTCGGAGAATTCAAGTCAAGGTGGAGATTTGTTGAATGCCTTGAATAGGACCCGTTACAGCAGAAAGGACGGGGGTCTCGCTGCCCGGTCAGCGAGTCGGGGGGTCCAGGGGGGCGACGCGCCCCCTGGCCTGGGGGTCCGGGGGGGCGGAGACGCCCCCGGCCCGACGGTATACAATGTTGTTGTATTGGGCCCTTAATTATCTGTCAATTCTGTATGTTGGGCCCAAGCCTGTTAGGGCGTACCCTAGCACTATATATAGACGCTAGGGCAAACCCTATTCTGTAATTTCTGTTCTTGCCTCTCCATAATAAAACTGCTTCTCCTCTTCCCGTGGACGTAGCCAAGTTATTGGTGAACCACGTAAATCTGTTGTCTTGTTTTTCGCGTTTATATTTTCTCGTATTATATCGAATTCCGCATAACAGATACTAATAAAAAAATTAACCTTTGCATTTTCAGAATTAATGAAGTTTTGATGAATTAGTCTCTAGCTCTAATGTGTTATGATTTGTATAACACAAATTGAAGGGTCCCATATTTAGTAACCAGTCCAAATTTTCAAAACATTCATCATACTCATGGAGAAAAGTTGAAGGGAATGACAAAATTAAAGGAGGGCTACATATTTAGTGGCATACAACTGTATTTTTTTTAAACGTTTTAGAGAATCATATTCATCAAATTTAAACGTTTTAACCATACAATATGAGTAATATTTGGTTGGACATTTTTGTCTTGACATTGTCACTTGTTTGAAGTTTGATATAATTTCTCAAATTCAAACATGTTTTATTGAAGTTTTGGAATTTGACAAGGCTAAATTGTAGGATTTTTCCTTTTTTTACTGATGTTATGACATTGACAAGACGTTAAATTATAATGTCTCGATCTTCTAAATATCGATTTTAAATATTTTTTGTTCAAGTAATGATACTAGCAAGATCTGACACATCTTGAAACATTTTGACCTAAGTTTCTGACATGTATTTATCAACTTTATATGTTTTCGCTTGAGGTCAAAATATATATTTGACTGAACTTCAGACGTTTTGACTTGAAGTTCGGAGAAACAAATTTTGTCCATAACCACCAACTTCTTCTTCAAAGTTTCAAGGATCAAACACAATTTAATACTTAATTCTACCTCAAATAAATTAGATTTGAAACATAAATTTCATATATTATCATGAATAAACTCCAACCATTAATTTGCCAAACTCACACCATGCATGTAGTGTTATATACTATTGCAAATGTATAAGTTTTTATTGGTTGAAAAAAATAGAAGGAACTTTAATTTTGAAAAAGAAAAATAAAACTATTTTTCTGAAAATTGTCTACAGTGTGCTATAATAATATGTTAGGTCTTGAAATAGATATTTATTATTGCGTTCTGATCGATAAAATTCACCGAGTAACTAATTAGTTAGAGAGAGAATCATATCGGCACTTGTGGGTATAAATTATAATATCGTAATTTTGGACTTAACAGTAATCAATTTAGTACATGTTAAATGCTAATTAGTAACACATAATTTACCATTTTCCTGCTTACTGTTAAACTACAACTCATATTATTCTGTAGAATTTTGATCACAAGATTAGCTTTTTGATCCCATGCTCATTTTCATAATTAAAAACTGTGAGATAAGACAATAGGTAAATGCTCATGGGATTTTTCTTAATAAAAATGTTTGAATAATACGAGATGTATCTATGATTTGAACTTGATGTATTTTGAATTTAAAATTTAATATATGAACATACTCACTAAATTTTTCAATAAATATATTAAGGTTGGATCAAATCTTGTAGTAGTGTTTTTTATTTTTTGGAATTATTTCAATTGAATTTACTGAATTATGTTGAATGGCTTCATGCTATATGGCTCTTACCCAGGAATATAATTAACACTATTTAATAATTAGAATTATATTTATTTGTCAACACTGAATAATTATTATTTCTAAATATAATATATTTATTCAAATAATTAACAAGTAGTTAAATATTAAATAATAGAAAGATGCAAAATTTAGTTTAGTGATATCATCATCAGATATTAAAAAAAAACATTATTCACTTGCTACATGATAGATAATTTCTGACGATATTATTGATGATTGGTGATAGTTGTTAGTAATTATAGCGATCATAATAATAATAATAATAATATTGGACTTTATTAGTGTTGCAGCAACTAACGTATTAGTAGCGGTTGATAGTAATTGTTATAGAGTTGGTTGATGTTAGCTAGTAATCGATACCGATGACGAAGAATGAAGAATTTTGGTGATAGTTAGCGGTGGTATTAATTGTGAGATGGTGTTATTGTTAGTGAGATGATTGATTGTAGTTGTGAGATTGATGATTGCAATGGTGACAATGAATATAATTGTAATGATATATGAAGGTGATAAATATGTTAGCGCGCGATTACCAATAACAGTAAATATCAATGTTAGTTATCATAAGTGATTGGTGGAGGTGGTTGACGAAAATGGCCATGATTGTTACTTGTTTTTGTTAAAGATCACAATAATTAAAATTTGTCAAATTTAAATCATAATATATATCAACAAATGAACATAACACTTAAATTTTCAATTTTAAACCTCGTTAAATACAAATAAGGGAGCGTGGTATGTCCAAATTTTGCAAAAATAAGTAATTACTTAGTATTACCTCTTATGGGAACATGCATATAATCGAATCCACCAACTAAAAAGTTAACTTTGAACAAATCTTTTGTGGATCTTCTCTATATATTGTTGTGTATGTTTTTAATTTGTGGGGGGGAAAATATAAAATATTGAAAGACAAAAGGAAGTAATTTGGACCACTTTTATAATTCGATTTAGTAAAGATTGGTACAACAAGACCTTTATACAAATTTTTTAACAACGAAAAAAAGTTGTATAAATTTTAGTGGCAAACCAAAAAGAGACAAAGTGAAGATGCCTTCAAGTAAAGAGAGATGGTTCTGTGGCTGGCGGCTATATAGGCTACGTATATTGTTCGATACGTAGAAATTGATTTGAAGTTGAAATTTGCTTAGTTAAAATTTATTCTATATGAGTAATTATTAAAAAATTTAATTTATATATCATTTTATTAAATAAATATGTTATGTTGAAATATTCTAATTTATCATATTAATAAATTATATATCTCTAATTACTTTGTTTTTCTTTTACAAATAAATACATGTAATTATATATTAATTTTTTTTTGGAAATAGTTCGTTCATCATGTATTATTCATATAGCAAAAGAGTACATCGGTAATGAGAGATGGAGGGTTAGTATTCCACTTCATCAAATCAGACGTAGAAACAGATGCTCTAGCAAAGTAATGAAGTAACCTGATTCGCTGATTTCTGAACAGCTGACAAAGAAAGAAAAGATAACTCTTTTAAATACACATAATTTTATAAAGACCATCAGTACAATAAATCAACAACTATGGTAATTAATACCAGCAAAATAAAAGTATTGAGCATATTACTTAGAGATAAGTATGGACAAAGTTTTAATTAAAGCTATAATTATGTCAAGTTGTCAACTATAGGAGAAACAAGGACGTTGATTAGGGCAAAATTTTGGAAGCAAATCTTAATTAAAAATGTAAACGATGCATTATTGGAAGGGAAGACTCGAAGCTAACAATAGTATAGTTATATTTATGTAATTTATATTTATGAGTTTGAGTAATGAAAACAATCATTAATATTTTTATAAGAATAAATTGATATATTAAACTATTGTTTACATCACATTTTTTGAGATGCGATCTTTCTACAGAACTTCTAGTAATATGAAATTTTTTGTTCATCAAACTATTACTCTATATTATTTAATTATAAATTTCATATCATGTGATGTTTTAACAATAAAATTTTAGAACCCATTAGGATTAGGACAGCATATCAAGTTGCAAATCGGAACTCCTCCCCCACAAAGAAAAAGGAAATTGCATTAGCAGTGGCTAGAAAGGCGGATATATCTCAAGAAACTGACATAAATTATGATATAATTAATCGTGCATTCATGAAAAGCATAGGAATATCATTATCATGGGTGACTTGACAGTGTTAAAAAAAAAGACATGTGTCTTAGGCCTCCAAATTCAAGGAGTCTTATTTTTAACAATAATAAGTTATAAGTTATTATTTTTTAACAAATATTAAATACTATTTGTAGAAAAAATAAGTTTTTCATGAAAAATGAAGAAATTATAGAAAAAAATTGATATATTTGAAGTACTATATCTCATGAAATATAATTTAAAATAAGAATGGTTATACAATCAATTTAAAAGTAGAACAAATCAATTATATAAAGTTATCGGAAAAGGACCTAAAATACCCTCAAAGTATTGGAAATGGTACAAAATTACCCTTCATCCACCTATTGGCTCCAAAATACCCTTCCCACCCACCTATTAGCTCCAAAATATACTTGTCATCCACCTTTTGGTTCAAAATTAACCACTTATTTAACGGTTTTAAATTTAAACTATTTAAATATTTTTTTAAATGTGTGACGCTAAACTATTTGTTATAATTTAACTTATTAGTATAATTTGTAAATCAATCCACTACCCACCCATTACTAATTAAACCCCACCAAATTAATAAACCTGTCACATTATTAATGCAACAACAAAAAAGCTACTGCTAATTGAGTGTTTTTTAAAAATTTGAGGTGAAAATATCTATAGAAGTAAATTATCATACATTAAAGTTTCTAATTGAAAATTACCGATAAACTTAAAAGTCTGACTATGTTCATCTTAATTATTGTTACGTCTCAATTATGTGATGTTACTTCATAGGTAAAAAATTTTCAAAATAATATATTAAAGATTTTAAAACAAATCATAAATATTTATAAAATTATATTTTTTTAAAAGTGCATGAATTAATTCGGGATGTATTACTTCTTTACCTTTAATCATAAATTTCTAATTCTATCTTGAAAGTGAATCCTATTGAAAGTGTCCTCCTAAATAACCGGCTCAACCTAAATTTAATTGGAGCTTCGATTCGGACTCGAATAATTTTGGATGTCATTTTCAGGAATCTATAATTACATTGTGTTTTAGTAGTATTTATGGACATTTTGATATTATAATTGGATTATTAATTGGGTATGGTTTAGTTAATAATGAGTGAATACTGAGTTGATTTATAAATTATATTAATAAATTAAATTATAACCAATAGTTGAACGCCAAGTATTTTAAAAAATATTTAAAGAGTTTAATTTTAAAAAAATTAAATAAGTGGTCAATTTTGAACTCAAATGTGGATGACAAGGGTATTTTGGAGCCAATAGGTAGATAAGAAGGGCATTTTGGAGCCTATAGATGGATGGAGGGTAATTTTGTACCATTCTCAATACTTTAAGGGTATTTTAGGCCCTTTTCCGTAAAGTTATTGATGATTCAAGTTTAAGGCTCCGTTTAATATTTGTTTTAAGCCACTAATATGCTTGAGCCGCTCTTGATCATTATGATACTGATACGAGCTAGAAAATCTACCTGTGAGACCTAGGTTTAGATCCGAGTGTTTTTTCATTATTTTTATTTTAAGTTTATCTAGAGCAATATTGGTAAACCAAACAATGAAATCGCCTTTGGTTAGCTCCATTTTGTTTAAATTTTTGGGTCAATCATTGATTCTTTTATGTAATAGCTCATGTAACTATTAACTTATTTGAGTAGATATTTAGTCCAAATTGTTCAATCAGAAGTTTGATTAAAATGCTTTTAAGAAGTAATTTTTTTATTTGATACATAATATATAGTCATAGTAAAAAGAAAATAATGATTTTATCATGTATTCAAAATTAGATATAAAAAAATAAATAAATAAAATAATTTAAAACTGAATTAACAATAATTACATGAGTTGGGTTTCGTCCATTACAATCTAAATAGTGTTTTAACTCAATCTAATTATGTTCGCTCAAATTTTGCTCATTTTGCTTATTATCATCTATACGCATATGAGCGTCTAGCAATGAAATTCGAGGGTTTTAAATCGAAAAATAAGTTAAATTTAAACATGTCGAATTAAAATGGAACAATAGAGGATGAAATTTGAGGGTTTTAAATAGAAAAATAAGTTAAATTTAAACATGTCAAATTAAAATGGAACAATAGAGGATGAAATTTGAGGGTTTTAAATAGAAAAATAAGTTAAATTTAAACATGTCAAATTAAAATGGAACAATAGAGGATGAAATTCCCAAACAATCACTTTCTAAAGCTTGTAAATGAAAAATAATCACTTGTTACCTACTATTAAATTCTACAAATTTACCATGTATAATTTAAAACTTTATGATAATAATATTTTTTAAAAATACATAACCAAAAAGTGGCTATTGGTGTTATTTTTAATCAATAAATTAACGAATGATCTATTCGGCCAAAAATTATTTTAATTAAGATGAACTAAATAATAAATTGCAACTAAATTCTCTATACCCTAATCAAGTTTTTTAACTTCTTTGTTTGTTTTCTTACCATCCGCTTGATTACCAGTAAATAATTTATTTATTTGTTATGACTATATTAAATCATGAAATTTAAATATATCTTACAAATATTTGAATAAGTTCTTCAATCGAATAATTTCGAATTACATATTAACTCAATTTTTATCAGCTTGACCTGAGATAATGAGATGCTCCAAGTCAATCCATTGTGAAAATATGATTCCGTTTGAAGATTGATCAAGTTATATTTTCATTAACTAATTTTATCACGTTTTTACTCGTTGAGGGACATAAACCTAACAATATTATTGGTGGATGAGACTATGGAAGGCAACTAGCCAACAACTCCTAATTTTGGCATCTCTACGTGCACTAAAAGAAAAATACCTCTCAGCGGTAATAAATATACGTATTAACAAAGAATGTTAAAGTTTTTACCTGCATTAGCTAATTGTCATTGGCTCCAACATCACCAAAAGATTTAAATACATATATAAAAAGTATTAATTATCGCTAAAAATACACATTTAATAATAACTAAAATACTATCATCAATAATTGCCGCTAAAGATATTTTTTAATTACCGGCGACTTTCAGAGTTCTTTCTAATTTAGCTTAGCCAGTATCAGTACTTCTCAAATAGAATATTTTAGTTTAATTATATTTCTGAATACCCTAAAATATTTTTTTAAATAAATAGTTTTAACACAGTAAAAGGACAAATAATTCAGCACACTCTTGTCAATATGCCAGGGAAGGTCCACACATAGAATAAAAAAGGACAAATAAATTTTTTTTAAAAATGTTCGTAAATGCATAGTTATTTTCTTCATAAGCAGCAGTATTTAAATTGTGTTATTTATAATTCCGTTATTGTTACGTTATGAAAACATATGAGATAAAAAGATAAGCAAACAATGATTCTTGGCATGTGGGCTTGGCCCATTTCTGATTTGTCTTGCCCATCCCCAAATAACATTTATCGATCACTTTTTGCTCCACGATAATTATTTAAAAGTATGAATTTTTTAAATTTTATTATAATAGTTACTCGTTTAAAAAAGAATCACTATTTTCTTTTTTAATCCATTTTTTTTTAAAAAATAATTTCTTTGTTTTTTCAACACTAATAGTTGCCCACATGACATGTTTAAGTATTAGTGATTAGAGGCGAAATCAAAATTTTTAATATAGAGGATTTAAAATAGATAGAAATAGACATATAAAGTAGCCAAATGAGGTTTTATACATTTACTATACATGCATATAAAACTATTTAATCATGTATAAATAATATACTTTTTCCGCCGAAGAAGTTTCGCATGAACCCCCTTCGTACAAGGTGGCTCGCCCCTATTAGTACTGTAGCCAGAAATTTCACTAAGGATATCAAGAAATTGTATACGAGTACATTTTTTCTTTTGGATGAATGAGTGCACTAAATTTTTTAAAAAATAAAGTACCTGATGTGTACATAAAAAAAAAGTTGAAAAAAAAATGTAATATACATGAAAATTTTGAAAAAAGAGGAAAAAGATAAAAGAGTGCACAAGAAATTTTAAAAAATTTAACTATGTAATTTACATAAAAAGATTTTGAAAAAAAAAAAAAGAAAAAAGAGGATCTACGTAACATACATAATTTTTTTAGAAAATATGTAATATATTCGGAAAAATTTGAAAAAAGAGCCTTAAATTTGTTGCTAGCAAGATTTAGACTCACAAACGCTTAAATGTTTTGCTCTTTTAAGTAGACTGCAACACCTTGTTGTGTTAAGGGTGTCCTGAATACGTTATTTAACCACTTTGTATATTACTTGACTTGTATATACGATATAATTTTCCGTCGAAGAGCATCCAACTGGACACCCTAAAGAGTATCTAGCTACGCCCCCGGGGGTGTGAAAAACTTAACCAATCGATAGATCGAATCGAAAAAAATGTTATTAATTAAATTATTGCTATTAGGATAACGGGTGTTTAATGATTTTGATAATATAAAAAGTTATTGATCAATTGTCGATTTGATTTTGATTTTTTAATATTGGGTAAACCGATAGCCTATTAAGACGATAGTGATTTACGACTTTTACCTTTACATAAATACTCCTTCTGTCTTATATTAGTTGATTATTTTCTTTTGACGCATAAAGTACTCCCTCCGTCAAATAATAGTTGTCCACTATACTAAAAATAGATGTTCAACAATAATTATCTAATTTACAAAAATTAAGAGATAATTTACATTTTATGTCTATTTTACCCTTGATATTAAATATTACTTATCATCTAACATATTTTTCAAAGCATTAAATTTAATAAGGTCAAAAAATAATATAGTAATATTACCCTTATTATTTATTGTTTTTTAAAAGATGTGTCAATTAATAGTGGATAACTATCGTTGGATATAGTGAATACTAAGAAATCATAAATAGAATGATAGTTTTATTAATTCACCCTTTAAAGAAACTTCTTAAATTTCTTACAAACATATGTCAATACTTTAATATAGGATAAATCAATTAACTTGATACAATAAGATAGAGACAACTATAATATGGAACAATTATTTTTAGAAGGATGGATCAATTAGTATGGGTTAAAGTATTAATATAACTCACTATTTGCCTTTACCCTTTAGCATTTAATTCACACTTCACAAGTACTTTGAATTTACAATTTTACAATATAAAAAAAATTAAACCCTAAATTAAAAATTATATTTCTCTTTATGTTACAAAAATTAAATAATTTCGAAACTCAGATAAAAATTGAATGACTCGTATTTTGATGGGTCAATTTTTTTATAGTGGAACTTAGGATGCTTAATTTGGAGAAATAGAAAGAATCAAATTGTTAGGTTATGCATGTGCCAAGCCTAATAAAAATACTCTAATTTACTCCTATTAGAACATCACGGAAAAAATCATTAACAATTTTCGTATGCATTACATCAATCGCACTCACTCTCCAAGTTATTTTATTTTTATTTTTTATAGAATAATAATAATTACTTCTAGATAAAAATCCCTTCTAATGAAAGTGAGTTTATTAATCTTGGCCAGACAAGGATACATTATTTGAGCAAATAGGTTAATTAACGACTGTAAAAGTGTAGAACATACCCAATATTAAAACTAATTCGTAATAGATTGTGTATGCGTTATAGTTATTATTACGATAAAATGGTAAATATTTTTCCATTTTAAATTAAAAGTTGAACTCCTATATATGAAGTTACGTTTCTTAGGAAACATTTTACCTTTTAATATTGACATTCAAATGACTCGAGTTTACATTTTACCCTTTGAGTATTACCCTTTGAGTATTAACATTCAAATGACTCGAATTCTGATGATTTAGTTGAATTACAATGTAAAATATAAATATCAAATGAGATTAAAAAAAAAGTCAAATATTACAAATCTCCTATCAAGTAGTTAGGAAAGGGTGTTTCTTTTCTACAAAGAAAAATTGACTGTCAAAGAGATTAAATTCACACAAACCATATGAGGAAAAAAAAGTCTCAATTTACTACAAAGACTTTTTTTACACACTTGTCGATATTCCCATGGTATCTCTCTATTCATTTTTTTTAAAAAAATAATTATAAAAATAAAGTTTGTTTTTGCATTTGTGTGTGATTCGTTCAAGAATAAGATATTTAATAACTTTCGTTAATGTCAAGTACTAATTGTGGAGTCACAATATATCGAAAATAATTTATAATGGTAATTAAAATTAAGTATATTTTTCAAAATTACTTATTGGTGATAATTATATTTAAGCACTCTGTATATGTTGTTGAAGTCTATACCGACTTTAATTCTAGTGTCAATTATTAACATACATATATATTGTTATTAAAAATTATTTTTGTTTTAGTGTCGTAAACTCGTAGTTGTCAAAAGCAAAGGTAGATATTTTAGATAGTGTTAGGTTTTTTCTTTCGTTCTTAGCTTAACCTTATAGTTCCTTGTGAGTGGGGAAGAAATTAAGAAGGTTTTCAAAACCACCTAACCCTACCCTATATTTAGATTTTTTTTCAAAGTTCTTATGTCATTTAATTAAAAACCTTTTATTTATATTAAAAAAAAACATATAATTAAATGAAGCAGCCCCTGGTCATGATTGTACATGCAGTTGGTCACGAACATCTAGAAATTATTGTAATGATCATATATAAGTGGCAACATCATGAAATTAAATAAATGCTTTATTTGAGTAGTATTAATTATTGTGTTTCCAATCATCTAAATTGATGTGTTAATCATAGGCCATCAAACTCTTTTGTTGAAAAATTAACAAAGATGTGTATATCATTAAAGATTGCAAAGACAAAATTTAAAGATATGGTCAAAGACAAAACAATTGCTATAATAATTTTAAGTTAATTCGTAATAATAATCGAGTTCACATTTAAAATTATTTATAACAATTGCGTTGAAATTTGTAATAATTACAATATATAATATATGTATGAATGGAAGTCACTGTTTACGCACAATATTTTTTGATTTTTTTGAAAAAATTATAACAACTATTTGCTAATGTAATGTGTTGTTTGACAACATATTAAGGAGTTGACGTTGATAGTGTAATGTAATTTACATGTACTTTTATCAAGTAACCAATATGTTCTTGTCAATTATTGTTACACAGATATTTTACATGTAGATTACAATAATTGATAGTATAAAATTTTAAATCATCATGATCTAAGTGATATCAATAAGTATTTTTTTACGTTATTAAGTAGTGCATAAAATGCTAATCGATAAAAAAAGGAAAAAAGAAATTTGTAAAAAGTATTTGGAAGGAAGTAGCAAGTGTATTTTACTAGGATATCTTAGGTTACTATAGCTCACGTAGGAAGAATATATTAAGGGACGATATAGCTTTTCATTACAGATTCATCTGAATTCATAATTTTTAATATATTATATAAATATATTTGTAAAATTCTTTTAAATCTTAACACATAAGATTTGAATTCATAAAATGAGAACAAGAAGGAATACTTGCATTATTACAATGAGGAATACTTACATTGTAACACATCCAACAAGGATCAAAAAAGAAAATAGAAAAGAAAAAGTGTACCCTCTCAACAATCAATAACATATTTACAACAACTACGCCTCAATTCCAAAAAAATTGAGTCGTCTATATAATAATCCTCACTGTCCATATCACTCATCAACAACGTATACCAATCATACTAATATACAAAAAATAAAACTTCTAACTTTTTTTCGAGCCCAACGTAAATATCAAGAAATGTCATGCATGAAGTGTTCTTCAAAAAATAATTCTGGCCAATATGAAGAACTCCCTTGATCAGCACCATAGGTAGTTGAATTACTGCTGGAATCTCCTTGATTATTGCTAATTGAAATTTCAGCCAAAGGTGGCAAATGACTTGAAGAATGTGGAGAAGGGAGAATATTAGTAATATTTAATGGGGAACTAGGTGAATTATTTTTTTGATCAAAATTAAAATTATGACAACTAATTTCATTAATACTATTATTCAAATGTGTTTGGAAATTGAAAGGGACTTGTTGTGTATTATCTTGATTATTGTGGAGTAGTTGAGAGCAAGAGTTATTTTCATTGGAGATAAGTGTTTGATTTTCAAGATTGGATAAATTTAAAGAAGGGGTACTATTTTCTTTAACAAAATTTGTTAAATTAAATGCCCCTAAATCCCCAAGATTATTATTATTATTATTAGTAGTATTGTATTGTTGAGTGTTTGATGAGGGTGTAGGTAGTGGTGGATTATAATTATTTGAAGATTGGAATAGAAATTGTAAATACTGAATTTTAGCTAATTGGGCAGCTTCTACTTGTAATCTCACAGCATGATCTTCAAGTGGATGATGTTGAAGTAAATTTGCCAAGGCAATTATATTAGGCAAGTTTGCAAATAAATCAGTTCTTGGCCTGTGTGTCATTGGATCATATCCCATTTGAATTAGCTTCTTCTTTAAATGCGTGTTCCAAAAATTCTTAATCTCATTGTCTGTTCTTCCTGGCAAGTGTGTCGCGATCGCAGACCATCTACAATCATAATATCAAAAGATATCATCAATATGAATTTTCACAAAAACAAAAATAATTCTACATAAAATCTCTCGCAAAATTAAGGTCAACTATATAAATCATCACTGTCTATTTGTCTCTCTCTATATAAGCTTACTTTTTAGTCAATGTTATATGAAATACGATAAAAAATACGAAAAATTCTCTATATTTTTTACTGACATATAAATCTCGAACATGATTAATTATTTCGATAAGAAATAATGAACACAACATTATATATAATTCTCATGAAAATTAATGTAAGTTAAATTGAATTTACTTGTTTCCTAGGATGGAATGGAGATGAAGAATTGTTTGTTCTTCTTCTTCAGAAAATTTGCCTCTCTTGATATCTGGCCTCAAATAATTAGTCCATCTTAACCTGCAGCTCTTCCCACACCTATTAAGTCCTATATATACAGCATATAAAAACAACAAATGTTAATTTTGTTAAAAAAAATCGATATCAGATCGCAAAGAAAATTCAACATCTATTCTATATACATAATCAACAATGTATATATTCTATATATAATATAATTTTTCGATAAAGTTTGAAGCTAATTCCAGTGTATGAGATGATTAAAAAAAATAATTTTTTTTTGTTGAAATTATTATAATACCTGCAAGCTTAGGAAGGGCTCTCCAACTTCCATGACCATGTTTGTCAATATAATCAACAAGTATTTGATCTTCTTCAGGAGTCCATGGTCCTTTTTTAAGCCCATTTTCATCACAACAAGGAGATCTTCCCATTTTAATTTAATTAAATTAAATTTGTGGAAGAATGTATTTGTTTTTCTTTTGGTTTCTTCTATTTGATGCTACCAAATTAGCTATGTTTAGTATTTATACAATTGAGCAGTCTAGTTTCTTGTACTTCAATCCAATTAACAAATTTTGATTTTGACAGTTATTTTCATAAAATAATCGACTTATATATATATAAAATAAGTGGACAAGGAACCTTATAAGTTTATTTGTTTTAAACATTAATCTAAAGTTAGAAATTTACTTGGTAAAAAATCTAAATAAGGTGTAGGAGGACATGCCGACCATGGATTATATTGTTCTCCTCTCTTCTAATTTTTATGTAATTTTCTAAATTTGATCTAATATAAAATTTAAGAAAGTAAAATAATAATGATAAAATTAAATTTTATGGCTTCAAATAAAAATATGTGAAATGTATTAAAATGTCTTTTAATATTAAAACATATCAAGTAGAAAGTTGAAATTAAAGTGTTACAAAAAAAAGATCTATTTTATTTGAAACAGACTAAAAAGGAAAGTAAGACAAATAAATTGAAACCTAGACGAATGTAATAATAGTATATTTTCTTATTACGTCCGTAATTAAGTTCTGTTCGACCTATCCCTAAATGGGCTATATTTTTATATTCTTGTTTTAAATTTTTTTAAACGACTTAAACTTTCATTTTGATACATTTTCTTGGGAGGAAAAATTCTATTGTAGAATTATTTTTATATAAAAAAAAAACAAACAAAATTTAGAGTAAAATTTGGAATATATATAGAGGTTTTAAAGTATTTTTCAAATTTCAAATACAACCAAAAAAAAAATATTAACTTTCAAATAAACATGTACTTACTTGTATCCCGACTAAAATTGCTTGCTTATATGAATAATATCTATTTAAAAAAAGTTTGATTTTTTAAATATAATTTTCGAATAGATAATGGGACCAGGTTTTTTCTGCTAGTCAAAAAAAAAGACGTAGCCATGCAACGAATAAATGATAAAAAGAGATTTTACTGCGTCATTTGCTTGCATGACTTGAAATTGCTTTAGTCAAATTTATTATTATTTTCACTAACTTTTTCACCTTTGTTTTATCCCATATTTTCTTCTTCTTTTTTTAATTCAATTGAGTGAGTGCACACTCTTAAGCTTAACTTGTTAAATGAAGTTTACTTGTATAATTCACCTAACCTTTTGATTTACGAAACTTGGGGAAAATCTCTAACTTAGTCAAGGGTAATTAGTCAACTTTTATTAACTATACAATAAGAAATTTTTTTGTCAAATAACACTAAATGATAAGTCTTGATGGTTTTTATTTTCTACATCGAGCTCACTTGTGTAGCCTCCTATATCTTTTTATTTATAAAATTTTAGCCATATTTGAGCCTTATATTACGATTAGTAGCTGTTTGTAATATCAACATGCTAACAAGATGTAACATATCCCAATTCCCAAGCATCTTTATAGTTTTTCATAAGGTGATCAACACAAAATAATGTCGATAGGATTAATCTTAACATTATTAATGATAGTGCACTAGCTTGAAAAAAATTGTCGACATGCGCTGGACCCACAAGATAGTGCTACATATATTGAAAAAGGGTAGAAAATTATTTATAAAATAGGTTCAGGGGTAATAGGACCTTAGTATAATATAAGTGTGTCTCTGAGATTTTGAGCATAGGTTGAAGGGGTACTTGTGCACTTTTCCTTAATTATACTATTATCAATACATGTTATTTGAGTAATATTTTCTTGTTCCATTTTATACAACTTACTTTCTTTTTAAGTTAGTCCAAAAAAGAATGACATTTTTTTATATTTTAGTATTTAAATTTTGCTTTGAAATGCTCTGTTTATCCTTAATAAAATGATTTCTAGTAACACATATATCTATGATTAATTTTATACCATAATTTTTTTAAAATCTTCTTTCTTTTTTAAAATTTGTGAAAAGTCAAACTAACTCATATATTAAAACAATGGAAGTAATATTTTTATATCTTATCAAACTATGCTACTTATACAATGATTTTTAACCTAAGGCCTCATATTCTGTTCTTTGTCCTCTTAAACTCCTATTCACATGGTCCATCACATCTTAAAAAAGAAATAATTCGAAAACTAAAAAAAAAAAAAACAGTTACACCGTCAAAGAATGTAGTATAATAGATAAAGTTATTTTTTTCTTAATTAGAATTTTAGAATCAATATATATATAAAGAATAATTAATAGTGGGGCATTTTTTTCTCGAACTCCTATATAGATATCGAACTTTGAATAAAAAATAAACAAAAAAAAGGGAGTAAGTAATAGTTAACCATGAGATATGGTGTATAATACACGTGTATACCATTATAAACGTAAGGTAACAAATCTAGTAGGAAATTAAACTAGAGTAGAAAATGACACCAACATACTGAAAAAAAAAAACATATTTCATAGTCGTATTATATTTATTAATAAAATTAATTAATAGATTGAATATTGTAAAACATTTTTTTTTAAAAAAAAGGTGATGAAAGTGAGTTGACTATAAGGAAGAAACTAGTTAGAAGTAAAGTTGGTATATCAAACGTCCTAAATCTTCACCTAATTTCATTTTTGGAGCAAATTAATTAAAATGACTTTCACTTTTTGAATATTTGGCTTTTTGTTGTTTTCTTGTTATGCCAACCAAAAATCTTTTGTTTTTCCGACAGATTTGTATGGTTTAGTATTAAAAAAATATTTAATTGGTTTAGTATCGTATAAGCTACTCTTTTTGTTATACATAAGTCCAAGATGGCTTAATCAAAAAAAAAAAAAAAGAAGGAAAATTACTATATATATATATATATATATATATATATATATATATATATATATATATATATATATATATATAGCTAAAAAAAAATATAAAGAATAACGGTAGCTGGTTTTAGGTTCGAGCCTCTATATGAAGAAAATTATGTACCTTAATACTTTGTTTGGATCATTATTACCCATTGTTTCATAATGTATTGTATTGCACTGTACTCTATTGTACTGTATTGTATGATAGATACAATGTTTGGCTAGATTGTATTGTTTGTTATCGTTCAGTAACATTTTAATTGTTTAGTTTGATTGTATCGTACTGTATCGTAATTTATAAATTTATTTAAATATCCTTAATTATTCTAGGGTAGGAGGTTTGACTAGGTTCAAATAATTAAGGTAAAAGGTAAAAATAGTATTTTGAAATATTACGTAAAGATATAATTGGAAAAAGAAATTAAGTAACAATGGAAACACACCAAATTGATTGTTCCATAGAATAGAGGTTTCCATTGTTACGTAACAACGAAATTTAACAATACAGTACAATACATTTTAAGTAACAATCAAAACAAATATTGTAAATATAGTAACGATACAATACAATACAATAGATATTAATGATCCAAACATAATATATATAGATTGAGTAATGCGCGATTCAAATTTAGTCGAGACTTCAAGGAGTGACCATGGTTATATCAAGGACTTAATACACCACTTCTTAGGTAATAATGGACTTGAAAGCCTTCATGTGAACTAATGAGGCCTCAAACTAAAGTAATCATGGGCTCATCAAGGGCTTAATACACAAAAAGTTTTTGTTTTCACTGTTTTTGTTTTCACGAAGATTTAAAAATAACTTTAATTTGTATTCATGATCAAATGAAATTCCAGCTTTTAGATATTATTTTTCATTTTTGAAACAAAATTTATAATTTTCAAATACTCACAATTTTCATGTTCATACACTCCCTTAATTTCCAAATGAGGAGTTGTGCTTGAATGTGAATTTCAACAAATCTTTAATAATCTTATATTAGGGGCTTCTTATGTCAATGTAACATCAGTCATAATTCCTACTAGCTAAAATGGTTGCATATATATGTAATTATCAATATTATATATGTAGTGACATAGTATATATATATATATATATATATATATATATATATAATGTAATGTATAAATATGTATAAGAGATGTATATACATTCATATACATTGTTATATAATATTTATACATTGCAACATTTCATCTCCCCAACAAGTTGTTATTTTTTTCAATCTCGACTATCTCAAATCTCCTCTAAACAAATTTTAGATATGATAATCTCCTCTCAATATTTTGAGTCTTTTAATATATCATTCACATGAAATGATATGCGTTTGTAATACGCCGAATTTTAGATATGATGAACTTCGTTCAATATTTTAAATATTTTGACATATCATCCAAAATGATTTGCGTTTGTGATAGGTTGAATTTTAAAATCTAAACTTGGAAACTACTTAACAACGAATTGAATGAACATCTATCCAGTCAAATCTTTCTCTAGCTCAAATTTTAGATATAAGTTTCTTTCAATTCTTTTGATATATTATCCACCTAAACTATATTTTAAAACTTTATGATAAGATTTTTTTTTTTTAAAAGCGGCCTTTATTATAAAAAGTCTCAATTAAAGCCCAACCAAAAGGAGCCACAAAAGCAGCTTCATTAGCGTCAGTAAAGAAAGCAAATGCAAATTTACCTTTGCAAAAAGTTTTAGGAACTTAAGAAGAAGTGACGTTGCAATTTGCAAATCTTGGGTCCCATCCTTCTATTATCGAGTTTTATAGCTAAATTATTAAATAAAATATTTTTCGTTGAATTATAAATTTCTTTAGATTAAAAATATTTTGATTAAATAAGTTCATCTAGTATCAAAGATTTCATGGTAATTCAAAAATCCCAATAATTTAGGTATGAAATTATGTCATTTCAGTAATAGCTTGTGTCCACACGCAACATGGTGCACACACAGCTAACACCCATGTGTTTAAGCCATGCTCGAATACAAAGGTAAAATCAGAATTTGAGTTTTATAAATTTCAAATATTAACAAATAATTAATATTTATTACGTTTTAAACTTATGAATTATATATATTAAATAAATAAACTAGATTTGAATAAATCCATATCAGACTTCTAGCTCCGCCCCGCGTGTAGACAAGGATGCGGCCCCTCTAAGTGCCGTCTACTGGACCAGCTTTTCCTTTTGCTCAAGTCCGAGTCATATTTAATGTAAATGTAAAGTAGCTTTACTTCTTGTATTTTTATTATGCGTTTCTAGTTTATTTATATCAAATTTATATAACTAGGGTTTACTTTTTAAAAAAAGTCTGATTAAGGGGTATCAAGTAGTCAAACTTTCAAACAAGAATATTCGATGAATAGTTATTTTAACTAATGCAAGCAAATTTTCACACATTATTAATCCAGCGTAAAAATAGTCTCTTTTATTAAAAGATATTAACTAGAACACATATATAATGCGTCGCATAACAATATTGTTTGGGGCTTATATATAAACCATTGTTAACCTCAACTTATCCTTTTTAACTTTTTTGAAAATTATTTTCTTAAATTAAAGAAGGAAAAGGATAACAAGAAAAGAATAGATTTTTTTTAAAAAAATAACACTATACTTTCTATGGTTTGAGGTGTGACAGGGTCATGTTAGAATAGTTAAATATTATATAATTTTGGGCATAGTGTGTACCCCCATTGATACAGAAGTCCAAAATGTAACTGATGGTATCACATGATGAAAAGAGTTGGAACACCAAAAAGTGTTGGGGTATTACATGGCCCCCTCCATGTGCCTTCTTCATCACTCATAGCCAGCTATATTATTTTACTTAAACAAAAAAGTAGCATATGTGAAATTAAACAAGAAAAAGTTGCACTTTTTTTAATTGCTTTTACACTAATCTTGATAATCACTTTTAATTATATATTTATTTTTTGAAAAAACAACAACACTAGAAACAATTGTAGCCTATTATAAGAATTACACTTTGCCAATTGAGAATTTTGAATTCTATAAAAGATAGGCTTATTGAGTTCGAGATAAATTACTCTCTCATGTTCATATTTTATGATATTTTCAACGGCATTACCTATTAAGAAATTCACTCGAATAAGGTGATTTCACTAAATTACTCTTACAGTTCCTTGGTTATATGAAATCACACTTGTTTATATAAGGGTATATTTTAAAAAAATAAAAACAATAATTATCATCTTCATTGGAAAATCTTTTATTTTGAATTGTTTTGGACGGTATGTAATAAGCTTAAAACAGTTAAAAACACCATGAATTATGGACCGGAGGGAGTATATTTATATATTCAATGAATTTCTTAACACAAACGAAACTACTGAATTTTGAAGAATCCGTAGTTAGAACTCTAGCTTCGCCTTTGGTTTCTAACAATAATTGAAACTAAATACAATTGGGACAATAAAAGAACTTATACTAGTATATCACTTATCCCTTGTAAAAGAAATGAATTTCAGAGTGAATCAACTTATACAAGATTGAAACTGCATTTTATAGTGCTGCTGACCATATTATACAACTTCTCAAATAACAAATCAGTGTATTTCGAATACCAGATGTCTAACTCGAACAAAATAAGCCGATTACTAGAAGCAGTACTGCAACGTTCAGATATGTTGCAAGAGAAACACAACAAACAGCAGAGGAAACAGGTGAAAAAGCAGAAGGTCCAAGAGCAGCAGTATCAGGGCCAATAGGGTACATCACATCATCTGGATTTTTACTAGGATTCGAAGGAATAGTTGGCATTGAAGAAACTGGAGGCACCACACCACCAGAAGAAGGCAAGAGAGGTGCAATATCTGGAGATATCTCTGAGAATGGAGACGCCGCTGGCACCGGAGGATTTGCAAGAAACTCTGCTGGTGTTGCTGATATCAACTTCCTCTCCACATTCAGTGACACTGCTAAAGGTGTTTTTGCAATGAATATACACATAATGAGTGTTGCTACAACAAGAAAGCAAAAGGTGCTGGCCATTATCTCAGAAAACTAAAATTCAGTTTAATTCAATTCCTTTTTCTCTTGCTAATGATGAAGAAATCAATAGCACATAGGCTCTTTATCTCTCTTTTTTTGAACAATAATGAGTAAGGAGAGAAAAAGGAGAGATTGATCTAAGATGGGCTATGATTAAAGGTGAGTAAAAGGTTTGACAATTTATATGAATTTAGTGAGTGGTATTGTAAATATGTACAGGTTGGCATGTTAAGAAGTAGACAAAAATTCCCTAGGTGGTTTTAATTATTTATTATCTTAAGTACTTTATTTTAATTTTTTCATGCTTTTTTCAAAGGGTCTTTATAAGGTACTGATCTGGGATCCTCTCAAAGTTGATTTATTGGGCAGTGGGCTCTATATATGATATTGCTTTTCTATTGCCCTAGTTGCAAATCACTGTTGGAGTTCTACAGTCTCAAGGACATGAACTAGTAGAGTGTTCATTAAGTGAGACGTATGAGATAAACGCAGCTGATAGTATAAGCAAATAATCGTTGACAATATCTTTCTCAAGAGATGTATGTACACAAAAACTTAGAAATCAAAACATGAAAAGGAGAAACCAAAGATTGAATTATTGGTGGGCAAAGTTGTTGAAAGATCCCCCAAAAGGCAATCAAAATTACCTAGGGAATGATACAAACAAGAAAATCTAAAAGCACTCACTTCCACCCTGAAGTTTCATAAGAACTTTAAAGTTTAAAGATACTATCTAGTATAATTTTTTATACGATTACTTAATTATTCCAAAAAAGAACTTGGTGTTTGCCCATTAGAGCAAACTTAATACAGAAAATGACAAAATTAAGTCATAAAATTAATATGTGCCTTCCAACTTTTCTACCTTTTACGAAGTGCCTCTAGCATCTTTCAGTGTGATTACCTATTAATAATTATTAACCTTAGTTTACTGCACTGGACATTAAAAAATTCTAAAAATTGACTACAGTTTGATTTTAATATAGCTAGCTCGAAAAGCAAGTACCTAGAGATACTACAAGTCAGGACATCAAAACTTAAAAAATAAAGTGAATAAACATAAAATTTTTACAAAGCCCCTTTGGGTTGTCTTTGGGTGCAAGTCTAATAAGTTGGTGCTGGGACATGTGCACAGATAACTGCTATTCAATACACAGCTAAAAATTTACAAAGTATTTAATGTTTAATTGCCTCAAAATCAATTTTAAACCTGCGGGACTGAAGTTGAAAAATCTAGAATTTGATGTTTGGCTTGCCAAAGCCTAACTTCAGACATTCAGAGCCTTAACTTCAGACCTGAATTTCTGAAGTTAGGGCCAAATACAGTTATTTTACAGATATAAATTTTGTCCACATTGAAAAGGAAATAAACAAATCACAGGAATTACAAGTTACCCTGATGCATGACCTCCAAGTTATGAGATCATACCTTTTTTCCATTTGATCGAAGTTCATTTGCTGTAACACATTTTCTTGACTGTTGAACTTTGACAAACGCCTGGGGTTGAGGTATTCTACTATCTGCAGGTATAGATTCTACCCTGTCAGAATGGTGGTTTACACAATTGTTGACGAATTCGGTCTTCACAGGTGGTAGATTTTCAAATCAAGCTATAAATGGAAATGAGCAGTAAGGATTATCATTGTTGTAGCTGCGGATACCTTATGTCTGTTTGACTGCATGGTATATGTGTGTGCGGCATCTTTGTCAGTGTATCTAAGATAAGTATGACATGAACAAACAATACATGTTCATCAAATTAATCGAGCACTATGCCACGCTTAACGCTTGCCTCAACTGCAAAACACCCAAAAATATAATATTCTTATTCAACTGCTTATCATTTAGGAATAATAAAAAATACATTGTAAATTACGTAACTATGGTATATTTACTGAGAATAAGGGTGTATGGGCTCTTCGCTGACGTTAATTCAAATAAACTGAATCTCGAGTTTGAATGGTCAAACTAAATAGAAAGCTCAACTTCAAACTAATCCAAGATGACTTGAGATTTATTCACAAACATGTCAGTATTTTACAGCTCTACTATTACTATTTCTCTTTTATCAACACAAAGTTCAAACAAAAGATCCCAACCCAAAAATGAAAATGAAAATAAAAGATTCATCTCAGATGCAACCACTTTGAAAGTGTAACATACCTCACAATCCACCAGGGAGCCAGACCAATATCTTCTTGTTCAGCGCTTTTGCAAATTCATCCCAGGTTCATACAACCTGAAAACAAGCATCTCACTTTTGTTTCGAGACATCAAACAAATTTTATTGGAGGACAGAGGTGAGCATATCTTTTGCTTGTTCAACTAGATTAGTCACGGAATATCTGTTTGACTTTTAGCTGCATTTAGCGTCAAACAGCTCATACCTGGGAAAGTTATTACAAAGCTAAAGTAAATTTATAGCATCAAGCTTGGTGTCCAAAAGTGACAATTTAACAAAAAATGATTTCTATTCCCTTTTTTATGTGACTTTCTTAAACAACTGGCAAGTAGAAAGAAAAGACAAAAGCTACATTTCCTACCTGGTCATTTCCAAGGCCTTGTTATCCTGCTTCAATCCTAAGGGGAAACCCCCTTCATTCTCCCAGAAAACATATTTCCAGCCAGGTAATAGTTCTCTCTGAGGTCGGCCACGGCACAAATACCTGATTCATTCACGTTTTCAGCCATGACAGAACATGCTTCAAAGATCCCTTGAGTGTGAGCATCCTTTGAAGGGCGCAGGAAGAATAATTACTAGAGTTATCACTACTATAGGAGGCAGACCAGACCCCCTCATCCCCATGAACAATATCACTATACCAACCTGCCACAACATCAGTAAAAAGAAGTGAGAGTTAGCTTGCATAACACAGTGGAAACTACAACGACAGTTTCTAAATAGCTTTGAATTTGTATTGCTCTGGTCTTATAAGCCCATGAGTTCTGCCAGACCATAGCCTTCTCTCCTCATTTTCAAAATTTATATCCAAACATTTTGCAAAATTCTGTCCTAGACAATGTGAAATAGCACCTTGGATATCACGGACAGTGTTAGAATTAAATCCTGGCAAATAAAATTGATGAATGACAGATAGAAACACCAAGAATTTTCAGAGAAAACACTGTTAAGAACAGCCAAACGATGTGCATGACTGAAGAGGACGGATGCCTAAACTATAGTGTAGAGTTCCCAGCAAATTTCTTTAACTCACGCATTGTTACCTTAGTGACCAGAACAGCTTTAGAACTCTTCATTTCTGCATCCACACAATTCCAAGAACCTGAATGCAGATAACAATGCCTGATCACTACTTTATAGAAAGATAGTAACATGATCACCATTTATAGAAAGATACTAATCAGATAAGCAAAGATATCTTTTCTGCCCTAAATCAAGGCATCTGAGGAACAAACTGCTAATTCTCACAAAGCACTTCAACTGGGATGTGCTCACAAAATAATGCAACAAGATTAGAAGAAAACCATTGCTACAAGAACATGAATGAGCCGGGAAAAAAAACAATTAATAGCTTCAAAATCTATTGAAGTGGGTGGCTAAAAATAAAATTAACCTCTTCTCCAACTGCTGCAATAATCATCCGCAGACCTGTACTGCACTTTGTCTTACATATCACTCCAGCTTCGACCAGAACTCTTATGTATTTTCTTTTCTATCATCAGCCTCCTGACTAAAGCAGATCTTTCCCAGTCCTCAGAAGTAGCAAATATGTTTGATAACTGCACGAAAGCACCTGAATTCTCAGGATCAAGCTCTATAATGCGTTGAGCCACGAGCTGTCCTAGTATCTTGTTACCATGAGCTACACATCCTCTCAAAATGGATAACCACATGCTTGAATCTGCCTCAAATGGCATCTTTTCGATGAGGTTCACAGCTTCTTCGAGACATCCTGCTCTTGCATAAAGATCTACCATACAGGAGTAATGTTCAATTTCTGGATCAATGTGGTAATCGTAATTCATTGAATAAAACCACCTTTTTCCCTCTTCTAGTAAACCACAATGATCACAGGCAGATAAGACACCAATAAATGTGATATTTGTTGGCGAAACACCCACACTTCTCATTTCGTGGAATAGATTCAAAGCTTCATTTCCGTAACCATTTGTAGCATAACCCATCAACATAGAATTCCACGAAACCTCGTCGGATTTCATCATTTGGTCAAAGAGCTTCCTGGCATCACTAACAAAACCACACTTGCAGTAGAAATCAATTAAGGAGGTAGAAATTATTTGATCACCATCAAGGCCGATGATAACAACTCTTGCGAAAATCTGTTCACCAAGTTCAACTGAAGCAATGCTTGCACAGGCACTGATCACACTTGAAAAGCTAAATTTGTCCATCCTAAAATCCATCCTATTCATTCTGTAGAAAAGATCAAGTGCTTCAACTGGACAACCATTTTGATTAAGACCAATTATCATAGAGTTCCAAGATATTAAGCTCTTGTAGGGCATTGACTCAAATAATTGTCTCGCATCTTCAATTCTGTTGCAGTTAAAATATATGGTAATCATAGAATTTAGCAAGATGGTATCCTGTGTTTTGAGTTCATTAAAAACATTGGAAGCTTCATCAGGACATCCACATTTGGCATATGTGTCAATGAGCGCACTAGCAACGACAAGGTCATCCAACAGTCCAAGCTTAAAACCATAAACATGCACTTGCAAACAATTTTTAAGGGCATATGCACTAGCACAGGCATTCAATACACTAGCTAATGTAGAGGAATCTCCTATAACTCCTTCTCTGTGCATCTCTACAAAAAGCAATAATGCTTCTAACACTTCATCGCATGACACAAACCCAGAAATCATGGAGTTCCATAGTACAATACTAGGATCAGTTATCAGGTTGAATATCTTTCTAGCGTCATCCATTCGACCACATTTTGAATATGCTGAAATTAGCGCTGACAAGGAAAAGTTATCAGGATTCTGCATTCTATTCAAAATATAGTTCGCATTATCCAAATCACCACCCTTTCCATACATGTTAACTAAAGAACTTGCCAACACAGAATCAACTTCAACTTCATCGACTATAATACGAGCATGAATTTGCTTCCCCAAATCAGCACTTCTTGTGTCAGCACAAGCTCCTAATGCAGTTGCCAAAACAAATGAATCTATATGTGATGCACCACCCGTCTCTCGAAAATCCCAGTCTATGAACTCCTTAAACAAGCATAAGGCCACCCCAGGGAATCCCATTTTCGCGTACCCATGAATAAGTCCATTCCAAACTACTTCATTCTTCCGTGGCATTTCACTCAATAGTCTTCTAGCAACACCCAACTCCTCTGCTTTAACAAGACCAAGAATGACCACATTCCAAGAAAATTCATTCTTGGAAGGCATTAAACGAAACAAGTCCAAAGAGTTGTTCATCTTCCCCCATTTCATATACCCTTCAATCATGGTATTCCAAGTGAAGCAGTTTCTCTGAGACATTTCATCGAACAGTAACTGTGCATCAGCCATTTGTCCACACCTGGTGTACATTTGGAGAAGGCGATTGGCTATTGTTAGAGCAGAGTTAAGGATACCCCTTTTGAGGAAAACGAGGTGGAGTTGCTTCCCATTAGGAAGAGATTGGTTGCTGTTAACAGTATTGAGCAGTCGAGCACAAGATTGCAAGTCTAGCTCCATCTACTAGATTATGTGATCATAAATTCTAAAATGGTTAGACAAACACAGAAATCTAGCAAAAACAAATCTTCAGGTGAAAATGATAGGCAGTTGATCACACTCATACTCTGCTATGAGTTGATTACTCATTTCAACAATGTTTATTCTTCTAGTGAAGACTTGAAGGAAATTTTCTTTACAAGTGATAGTTACACCAACTTTATTGTTTGGGTTGACTATTAGCTGATCAAAGAATTCTCATATTTCACAAGATGAAGTTTGCATAAATAAGGATGTTGCCTTGCATTATGGAGGTGTGGTTATATTACGACATAAAAAAATAGAAATGAGGATATTCACGAAATGTCAAAATAACTTTGGCGGAAGAAAAGATGTAGAGAGCAAGATTGAGATGATTTGACATGTGAAAAGTTGGATATGTGCGATACCACAAAAGTGTAGAGGTAGGTTGAAAAATATTGTGGAGAAATGATTAGTCAGGATATGACACATTTTCAACTTAAGTGTGACATGATAATAGACAAGAGGTAGCGAAAGACACATACTACGGAAGAAGATTAGAAGGTAATAGTGTGTTGTCTCACTAACACGTCCATATTGCTTATGAGTAGTTTTTTTGCCTTTGATTCACGTAATTTTCTATTATTTCTTGTACTTCAAATAGCGTATTATCTTGTTATAGTTATGTCTTTTGTTATGATTTCACTATAAAAAAAAATATAAATTTCTCTTAGCATATTGTACGTGTAATTATTCTCCAAACCCGTTTTGTAGGACTATATTGGTAGGCTGTGTTATATATAGGGATTATTAGGCGTATAAGCAAGCATATGTTGATTAGTTAGTTAATATAACTATAGTTTGTTTTAATTACTATTTGCAATAAATTTTTAGCTATGATTACACGACTTAACTTTTTAATTTTATATAATTGGCATGTTTATATAATTTGAAATTTATATAACTCAAAATTTATATAATATAATTTGTATAACTATTTACGCTTTCGATATTTGTAATTGTATAAATTCGTTAGTTCAATTTATATAAAAATAACTAAATTATAAAAATATACCTATGAGTTATTCAAATCAACAAATTATATAAACGAAATAACTTAAACTATAACTACAGTCCGTAAATATGCAAACTATGACTATGGAGCATAATCAAGTTCCCCTTATCATATTACGGTTCACAAAACTTTAAGTAAGTTTACAAAATGGGCTACATTTCAAAACATTGTCATCACAACTCACAAGTGGCTACATTACTGGCCCGACCCTAACTCTGGCCCAAACCCTAGACTTCTTCTTTACCCCTGCCACAAAAACGCCTCGTAGAACAACCATTAGAGCAACTCGAGAAGTAAGAGAGAGGACTGAAAATACAATTTCTCCGGCGCCGTCCAAGGCCTGTAAAATCGGAAGTTCATCGCATTAGCAAATTCATCCCAACTTCAAAGTAATTCTAATTTCTTTTGTTTCTGTTTTCTGCCCCCGAGTATTTTTTTGAATTCAAGTGTTTGAAATGTTTTCTTAATTGTTTTCATGAAATTTATTCGCAGATGAGGTTGTTAACTCACAACATGTTATCATCCAACATCAAGGGAGTCGCAAATGGATTCCCGTTGAAGATCGAGGTTGTGAAAGTGGTAGAGAAAGAGGTTGATTTCAATATCGATTTTCTCAAGAACATGTTCCATAAGGTTGAATGGAAGGCACTGGCGGAAGCTTCTAGAACCATGGGTTACGCTGAACTGCCTGAAAATGTTGATGCTGCTATGGTAAACTCAGATGATTTTCTTCATAAGTTTCATCATGCCCTTCTCGAGCTTCATCTTGAAGAGGGTGCCTTGGTTTGTCCAGAGACTGGCCGGAAATTTCCTGTCAATAAAGGCATTCCCAATATGCTTCTTCATGAAGACGAGGTCTGATTAGTTTTTTTTTCTTTTTTTGGGTATTGATATGTTTTGGTTTGGAAATGGGGATTAGGGTTCTTGATAATAGGGTTTAAGGGGTTTGTTATGATATACCATTTTGATTGTAATGCTATTATTGGAAGACATTGTCGATATTATGGAGTAATTACCAGAACTTCTTTGTTGCACCACACCGCTATATCTGAGATTGTAGTTTTGTATGGAAATTACAACCTTCAAACTTCTGTTTTGAAGTTTATAAGTCTTGAGTTATTGTAGTTTTGTATCGAAATTACAACCTTCAGAGTTCTGTTTTGCAATTCACAAGTTTTTAGACGGACCAAATCAAGCATGAACCATGAAAGTATGAAACTAAACCATATTGGCTAATCTCTCAATAAAAATCATTAAGACGTTGACATGGAAATCATTCTTGGCCTACCTGAAAGAAGTTCAGGATTGGCAACACTGAATAATTTGTTGCAAACATTTTACATTGCTTAACAGATAAGCAATTATAAAGGCCTTGATATGATATATGAATATTTTGAGATCGCTAACATTACAACATCTCTCAAATTTCTAATATAGAACAATTTCACGATCATAATGATGCAAGACAATTCAATGTACTGGCTGCAACAAAGTTCCAACTAAACAGACCGTAAATCATTCTACATTTGCATGAAGGTTGATTAGTTCTATGACTATTGTGGTGTACAAAGTTAAATTATTTTTTTGCGACATGCATTGTGTACAATTATATCTCGCGGTTCTTTATATGGATGAGGAACGCCATTTCTTGCGAGGAGTGGTATCATAGGGGGGAAGAGGCACACCAAACACCCAATCAAGAACATTCAAATACTTGGATTTAAAGACATCCCTCTCCATAGCATAACAATGCATGATAATTGCAGTTGCCATGCTAAAGATCACAACATCGCCCCTCTTTAATTTTTCAGACTGAGGCAAATAACCAACATCAGCCATGCACGTGACGAAACTCTCAAGTGCCCGAGCAAGACAATAGAGTGAAATCTCTATCCTTCTGCTTTTCTTCTCGATTGCCAGGGCCAGACCAGTAGGGAACTGTAAAATGTATTTATGTTAGCTTTACAAAGGGAGAAGCAAAACAATTGGTTGAGAAAGATAATTAATCTGTCCTATACCGTTCCCAGTGCCACCATGGGGATGTTACACCTCTTGAACAGCCTGAAGAGAAAACATGTCCACAACCTAACAATGAAACAGCAGATGAAGCTTTGAGATGAGCAATCATTTTGAAGCAAGCGTACTTAAACTTAGAGGGGGCTTAACATCGTCAGACGAAAGGACTGAAAAACGTGCAAAATTATTCATAATAAAGACAGTAAAATGCAAAAATTTAACAAATCAAATCAGTTCTTAGTTCTTACCAGGCAGACGAACAATACATGGAGAGAAATAGACTAGACCTTGCTGTACCGAGGAGACCCTTCGCCAAAATTGTGTTAGGTCTGCAAAAATTTCCTTAGAATGTTGTAATAACTGGAGCTGAAGGAAGATGATTATACGCTTATAGAGCTTGGAAATGGAATGGGCTAAAAGCAATATGGACTATCATGAGGGAAATGTACTTCCAAATGATAAATTATTCGTAGTAACAACTATGCTAAAATAATTCTCCTATAATGCTACAGATTTTATCAACCAATGGCTGATAAACGGAAAATCCAAGAGAAAACGAAGAAGGCAAGATGATTTGTCATTGAAGAAACCAACATTCAGTACCTTTTCAAGATGCCTTGACGATGTACAATGAGTGCAGGAACTAAATAAACTGGAAGGTAAACTGGCAGAGCTCTCTTGTAGGCTTGAATTAGAAATGAAATGAAATGCGCACCACATCCTTGATTCTCATGTACTATCTGCATGAACATCCAAAGGGAAAACAGTGCTTATCAGCATGTCGAATAAACTCTTGCAATCCTTGATTACTATGAATCCAAAAAATTTCAAGATAGCAGCACCTACCTTAGGCAAACACATGAAACACAATTAAGAGTCTACTATTGAGGCCAATACAACAGGATGTTTGGTTTTGGCATAACATTTACAGGTAGCAGAAGTACACGAAAGGGCAATTGCATCATCCAGTTACATCCTCAAATGAAAAATCATGAAGCTACAGCTTCTTTTCCTTTTTGGTAGTATAAAGTGGCTACAGCACTGCAGGTATTTTTATTCATATGAAGCTAATCAGTGACTCGTGCGCCATAATTGGACCTATAAAGCAAATTGATGAACAAAACTAATCCTGTACTTAATCTATAACTCTTCATCTGCAGAATTATAGTCCACACATATCAAACCTCATATAGTTCTCCTATTCACTGGGTATTCAATATGATAATCAAATCAGAACAGTTCCTTTTGCTGTAATACAACTTAAACGCATTTCACATAGCCCCAAAATACCACATGAAAGAACGGAAAAAGTATCATAATTTCCAAACAGTGTATAATAGACAAAAGGAAGTGAACAACACATTTTCCACTAACACATAATAACATCCAGATATTGCATTTGCCTTCATTAGCTCTAAAAAAGTATTTGACTATCAAGCATGCAGGTTATTGAAAGGCAAAGGGTAAAAAAAGGAAAAAGAACTATGATATGGATAAAATTCATTAATCTACAAAGCAGTTTAATCTAAATCATAAAGTAGTGACTACATAAACTTACTAGAAATAGTCAATGGCATCAATTTACGGGCCCTTAATAAAAAGATATCGCTCAAGTTCCAAGAGCCCTCATTTTTATTTTAAAAATTTGATAATTAAACCCTAAATTTAGATTACCCAAACAACCTCAAAAGCTTAAGAATGCAGAACAATAGAAACAGAGGACACGAACAACCTCCCGGCAAACCTCCAACTTCTAGCTCTACACAGTTAACATTTTAACTCCTTTCCCCTCCACCATTTTATAAAGTAGCAACATTTGCTTTAGGAGGAACACGCCCACTAAAATAGAAAGCAGCATTCATATTTGGACTAGTATTCCTGCCAAAGAACAGGAAACTATGACATACCGAGCAGGGTACTTTCATTTGCGGATCCAGTTTGATGTCAATACCATTGGACTTGTAGTGATTCTCTATTGCTTCCAAATTCATTACAGAGTTCCCACATGCCAGGTCTTTCACACCCTGCAGGATAACCAAAGCTTTGCCACCATGTTTGTTGAGAAAGGATTTGTAAGATGGATGCAGACTATCTTGCTTCAATATATAAGCGGACCTGACATAAATTAAAAAATGCATTATGAGAGAAAAACATTACTCATAAGGGAATAGGTATCTCAGACTCAGAATATGCAAATCAGGCTTCTGAGTGAATCAGGTTTAGAATTCTGAACTCACTACATTTTTATCAAAACAATCACCAACAGGAAAGAGAATTTTTATCTTTATTGTAATACCAATGACAAACAAGCGTTTAGAGAACTACTTGTAGACAGAAGTTTTGGGTAATTTCTGCAGGAACTTGTAATCACAACTAATCCTATGAGGCACAATTTTTTATCTTTTCCATAGAAGTAACATATCTACAACGTTAGCACTTGCTGTGCATATTGTGAAGTGCTAAAAACTGACTTGTTGTGTATATATTGTATCCCTTCCTTTGAATATTACAGATTTGACCTCTTCTTTCCATTGCTAACAAAATACACCCAATCTCCCACATCATCAGCAGGAGCCAAAGTTATATGGGATGACAATGCTAGCTTGGGTAAATATAGGAATTCCACTTGGGCTAATGGAGCACGACAGCCCAAACAGGTACTTTACTCATTGTTGAGGTACACCGTACATTATCCTTGAATTGTTGTGCTTCGGGATGACACACATGCAAAGACAGTAGTATGTTCATTGAAGGCTTTGCTTTGTAAAAATCCTTTCCACATAAGAAACATGGATATGTATAAGGAAGCTAGAGCTTGGGAAATGCAATGTTGCTTTCTTCAAAGGAGATACTAAATATGTCAACTATCTCATGTTATCGCTGCAAATTGGTGCAGTAGTATGCTTAATTAATTAAACTAAACACATGGCATCAAGATTTTTATAAACAGGGTCCTACTTACATTGATAGAAGGGGAAGGAGATTAGATCTCAAGACAATCCATAAAATCCTGCGGAAACTATAATATGTTTTTCACGTTCTCCATAATGCAAGGTCATGATATAGTTCTTTCATTGTATATTGTGACATATGAATAAAGAATCTGATATTGACCTGATTGACAGATGAAAATTCTACTATTCTCGAAACATATTACCAGATTACCAAATGAGACTATCAGTTTTAACATTCATCATAATAAGACTACTGAAAATGTTGGTGTCCTATCAGCATTTTGACAGTCATGACTTCCTTAAATCTGAGACAGCCACTTCAATAAAAGAGAGACTGAGCACGCATATACAACGATTAGAACATAAAGCTTACAAAGTTGTAAACCACTGGTAATAGAGTGACCACAGTTCATGCATTTATGTAGCTGTCACTTCCATTAGAATAATCCCAAAGACAATCAATCTGATACATATCAAAACATAAGGGTGAATTTTAATCAAGAAGTCAACTTCATCCTCCAATTATTTAACTTGCCTCACTCTCCACTAAAATGGGATAAAAAATTTAGGCAATGGCCACTTAGGGAAACTTCTCTATCATGGTTGACTTGGTAAGTACCTCATTTCTTGGCCAACTTCAATACAAAGCCAAATCAATATGATTTATCAGCTTAGAGCCAAGCATGGTCAATCTCAACTTCTAAGCACCGCAACTTACATCATGTTCAGAAGAAGAAACGTTTACTTGTTCATGACATAGCAGTTTATCAACAATGCAGCACTAAAAATGCATAAAATTTACATTGATAAGAACGAAACGAGATTGTGTAGTAAAAATAATAATGTCTTATACATATAAAGCTTAAGAAATATGGCTTGTAATTAAAGGAAGGATATCATTACTCAGTATGTTTATATATGAAATTAAGTCCCACAAAAGGAGAAAAAACGATGCTTACAGGATCTGTGAAGAGGATAGACACATAAGGAAAATGTCTCCATGAGCCCAAGTTAAAGGCTTGCATATGTGCCCAAACCGCTTACTTTTTATTCCACAACGGGATGCCAACACAGCTGCACGCACAAGAATGTAAACCGCCAAGCTCGTGTGCTGTGTATTGCCAGTAAGAAGCAACGATGGCCCTGCAATTGCACCCGCTAGCAATGCTCTCCACTTAGCTGTCCTGAAATTAAAATAAGTTTCTGCTTAATCTACTGTTAAGTTAATCATCTCACCAACTCTCAAACAAATGACTTCTGATTTTCGCCCACATATACACAAACACACTCACAAACAATACAATACATAATTATATGCTTAGATAAGTAACAGATTAGTAATATCTATTTCGCATGTACATAATTATATTTAACAAACTGAAAACATCCGAATTTAATTAACACATGCATACATACCAATGTGTGTGTATGAACATAAACAGTGACATACCTTCGATGACCTCCCCAAGCGGACACAATTTCATCAACTGATACAAATGTACCAGAGAAAGTGCCAAGGAACAGACCATATCTTAGAGTTTCCTTTAGTGCCAAAACTACATCATCCCTGCTCGAGACCATTTGCCCTTTCCTAAAAAATTAAAACATACTCAAATGAGCTTAAACCAACGGGGTATAATTTAGATCCAAAAACTTTGAGGATTTAAAACAACTTTACTTCGCAGAGGACATCGATTTCCTACGTCGTAGCCGAGAGAGAACAGCAAAGATAGCGAGGCCACCTTTTAGACCAGCGCCAATAGTGAATCCTTTAACGGAAGCACTAAATATTCTCCAAAGCTTGTCGTAATCCTGAACCGGATAAGATTCGAGGCTAAGCAAAGAGCAAGATGACGAAGAGGAAGGGAGAGTCGATCGCCGGCAATGCTGGCAGTTCTGGATTAGACTTTCCTCATCGAGGGAAGAGCACATACATCGGCCACCGGCAGAGACATCAGCTCCGTCGCCGGACGGCGGCATAGCGGCGGATGGAATGGAAAGCGTTTCCGGATGAAACTCTGAGATTATCGAAGGGCAAGTGGAAGTATTACACGTATGAATGTAGAATTAGCAGTTGAAGATGACGGTTTTTAATTTTAAAAAATTTATTTTTATTGTCGTTTTAAATAAAAATAAAATACACTAGGATTATTTTTCTATAAGATTTAGTATGTTAATTAATATTTAATTTTAATTTTAATTTTTTATATTCAAATATTTTGGATAAATAAAAACGAATAGAGTTTCAACATCAGTGGCATAGTGAAAAGAAGAAAAAATTATGTGTGTTATTGGTCTTCCCTGTCTCGCCAGAGGTTAATTAAATGCGCAGTCAAATAGGTAAAATTTATGATAGGATTGGTTTATTATTTTTGTCATTGACTTGTCACCTTCAAAATGTGAGGAGAATGATATTTAAAACTTACAAGCTACTACTGCTAATGATTATGTGATATGATTGTTTCATGTATAAAAGAATATAAGCCAACTGCGTGTAGTTTTAAAAGTAAAATTGAAATTTGTTTCCAATAAAGGAACTTATCATTTTCTTAGAAACATGGGAGAGAGTGTCAACTTTTTCCTGGTATATTAACAGAAGAAATTTGAAGTGAAAACATTCAGTTGACTTATATACAATATTCTTGCAAACAATTGAATCAAAAATTAGGAAATCTTGTTCTTATGATTTATTTTTGTTATTTACTCAAATAATACAATAGTGCTTAAGAACAGACTTGGGTTTGGTTATTATTTTTTAACTTCCTAATTTACACTCACTGAAAAAAAGACTTGAATCGAAATAAGAGATACGCATGGACATTCACATATAGGCTATAGATATGTACAACTTACACAAGTTTGAACGAGCTAGATACATCCAACATGTTGGTTAAACTTGAAAAATTAGAGATCTCGATATGAAGAAATTCAGATAAGGGGATATAATGTTTTGAATTTTCAAATAATCAATTTTCATTTTTTAAGATCTCGGTATTCATTTTTCCATTGGGTTCTTGTTCATATAGCTCTTTTTATCATTTGATGAACCTTTACTTCCCAATAACATAAAGTTTTTCTTTTGGGGATAGAAGAGAGTAAAATATAGTATCGAGTCTGTGAATCTGGATCTAAGCTAAGAATTTTTCATCAAGTGTTAATAGAGAGAAATTTTAGATTTCATGTCCAACAAACTAGATCCTACCTCTTTAACATCAAGGTGATGAATAACATTGTAATACAATGCTTTTGTACCTCACTACTTAGCAACAGATGTCCTTCATTCCGCTTTGAGAACAATCTTCATGAACTCGTAGACGAAGTAGCTTATGGAGGCTGAAGGTAACACCTGAAAATTCAGAACATGAAAATTGAGATGGGAAAGTCTTGATAGTTAAAAGAGATCTGAAAAGAAGAAGATGAATTCAATCCCTAGAGATATACTTGAAATTTCGAATACTATAATCATATACATATGCAAGTCAATTTAACTGAAATATGACAATCTCTCTAGGTCTGAATGAAGTACAATTGCTGCTATTTATAGGAAGAGTGAAAAGGAAGGGAAAGGGTGAAAAGGAAGAATTTAGAGATGCCACCACCCCAGAATGTTGTGAACTCCATGCATATTGAGGAGCAGAACGGTTGGGAAGAACATTGTGTTCAGTTTCGGAGATTAAAATGAGTCCTTTTCCAATTAAAAAGTAATCTCAAACATAATGACATGGTTAAACAGGTACTGGTACCTGTAGTAAACTAGGGATTAGTCCTGCATATAGAGCTGGAACACCTCCCTGTTCAACAATCTTCGCACATGTTGCCAACGCACTCAGTTTAGATGCTCGGCCTTGCAATTGAAGATGTCTTCTAATGACCTCAAATGGATAAGTTGCGGCTTCAGCACAAGCACCAGCAATAGCACCATGAAGTAAGGTCCTCATAGGTCCCAACTCAAGCTGGTCAAAAGCATTGAGCTCTGCTCCCTGATTCTTCATATACTCTATTCTTTTTCTGCCTTCAGGTGAATGCAAATAAGCTGATTTTAATATGTCATATACACCATAGAAAACAGCCGCTGCTGGGGCCATGCTCAAAATGGAGGGTACTAGTCCCTTATAAAGAGAGAAGAATCCTTCAGTTCTGATCACATGTTGGAAAGCTCCAACCACACCACCCAAGGCTTCTCCACCCCGTGCCACTAACTTGGTCCGGATCTGAAAGGTTTTAAATTATCAGCAACACAGGAATTAACAAAGCAGAAGCCAGAGAAAATCAACTTCCCCAATCATAAGGAGGATAATCAAATCTAATATGGACATTTCTGAAAAAAGGAAAAATCAATAATAAGGACATCAGCTGATGTGAACACGTTATAAATTCATACTTACTAAAAACAAAAGATTGTTACACATTCTTACAGAAGAGGAAATGCAAAGTACTTCAACACAACTTCTTACATATTCAAATCAGAGACCTAAAAACTATGTACTAAAACCAGGGCTTTGATGCTAATGGTTGACAGAATATCATTCCATGCACTATGTTATATTAGGAGCATTTATCAAACCTGAAAGATGAGGGAAAAACTAGTTTGGTTCATATTAACAATAACAGACCTTGTCCAGTACCCATTTTGTTGCTGGTTCCCTAATGAAGCTAAAATTGCTCTATTCTTCCATCTCATTCCTTGTTTTTCTCTTGGACAAAGCTGTTGTACTAATCCTTTCTTCTTTCTTCTTTATCAGTAGCTGCTGTACTAAATTTTATACAGGGCATTTCGCTCCTTCACCCTGCCATGTATGTCATCTTCAGTTGGGGCCCTTCTATTATCTGTTTTAGAAAAAAAAAATCTAAATCCTAAACTTCTCTCGACTAAGTCAGTTTAATTCTAATCCAAAATGACACATTAAGATTCTTAGTTTTATTTTATTCTGTATTCCAAAAGTTTTCCCATCTTTTGGTACCTTATACATATTAATAAATAGCAAAAACAAAAAAGGATGTGCTTAAGGATCTTCTAGTCAGGATTCACAATGATGTGTTCTTGCTTGAGGACGAGAAGCTTAAAAGCCAGAGGAAGTTGATAAGAGTTTATTAATCATCAACCTCTTTGTCGACAGCCCAAGGCTTTCACTCAAGCACTGTCCCACCTCCCCATTCCTTTTTTTTTCAATAAGGACCAACCTCCCTGGTCCTTTCTGCCACTAGCTGGCTTTCCTTTCCCCTTGTTACACCACTATCTCCTTCCACAACTCACCAAGAAATACTAGAAAAACAAAAAAGGTTTAGAGGCAAAACCTGCTTGAAATGTTAGAACTCATCAACAGATGAATTAGAAACAGCGTAACCACCAAATGGATCATGTTTTCAATCAGCAACTGTAAAATATACGAGAAATAGGACAGTTATGGATCAAAATGGGATGGGTAGATGATTATTGACACTTGAAGATAAGGGATCCAAAACATCAACCTTCTTTCCTTCAAATCATAACTTTTTCATATAAAGAATCTCTTGTTTTTTGATTGTGGAATTTCCGATGCAAATCAAAGTCTAACAAAAAGATATCTCCTTTCTACCAGAAAAACCCATAATCAATGAATGACACAAGTCAAACTGACAAGCAGCTAGTATTTTGCAGAACTTAAACCATAAGATTATGTGACATAATACCTCTGTTTTTACTCCATATGTTAATTTTATAATTTTAGTCCTATTTTCGGATTTCACTTGTACTTGCAGCCTTCCTTATTGGATTCAGCTAGAAGGTGAGAAATTGTACTGAAGGAAGGGAAGAACCATGAGCAACATAAAGGATGTTTTCTAAAGAAGAGAAAAGAGCTCTCTTATTTTCCTTTCTCTAGCTATTTGTGGATTAGAAATGTACAAGTAAAGAAAACAATTACATAGAAAAGAAGTTCTTTTGACAGTTCTGTCAACAGCTAGATCAAAATGTAAAATTAATGCACTGACAGTTTTATGTGTTTATACACGATCTTAGATGGGCTTAGTGAAAATTAGAAATATCAAAAGGCTTAAAAAAATGCAAATTTCCATCTCATGACTTACAGTGTCCAGTGGTAAGCACATAACAGTAGCAGTCACACCAGCTGCAGCACCAGCAACAAACCGCTCGATGTTAGTAGTTTCTTCATTTCCTGATAATCTTAGGAGTTGCTTTCTGTATGTGTCAAAAGCACAAAAATTAACTGCCTTAAAAGGAGCAGTACGAAGTATATTAACCAAGTTCCCTTTCCAAAATCCTCTCAAGCCTTGAGTAACTGCAATTGTTTTGATGAGCTCCAAGAGGTGCTTCTGTTCACCACGAACTATATATTCCAGCTTTAGTCTTTCAAGTGGAGCAACAACAGTTCTGCAAAAACAAGATTTATTCAAACACAGTTGAAGCAAAAGGTAATTGTAAGCAGAACTTGAGTTCAAGATCAATGTGAAGTTAACTACTTTAGAAGGTATATAGAAGGATAAACTAAACTATCTTTTACCAATTTTTTTTTTCTGAAATTGGTAAATTGTATCTTTTTACCAATTTTACTATTTTAACTACTAACAAATGTCAAATAATCAAAAAGAAGTAAACAGGTCTATTGTGTTAGTTTATATAATTACTTGTCGACTCTGGCCATCACAATATCAGAGAGGACAAGAAACAAAGAACAAGAACAGGGAATCGGAACCATATGGAGACTTGAAAAAAGTGTCCAGAGACTCAGAAAGAATGAAGAAGTAAATTAACCAGGAACGGATGGACAAGCTCGTATTCCAAATAAAAATGATGGACCAACCCTCTCTCTCCTCAATTTGAAGCTCCCACGACGGTTTCAGAATAACAACCATTCCAAAATTTCATCTAGGTGCAAACTGTAGAGAACTCCTAAAGATGATTAAGGCAATTTGTAAGCTTCATATATTTACTTACCAAAAGGAGGGGGACAAGGGGAATACAAAATTTAACTTCTTTGTATTCAGAAACAGTATGATTAAGAATAAGTTAAAACTTGAGCATAAGGAATATCTAGAGGCTTAATCCAAATTAAAGGATTTTATTGGAAGTATTCAGATTAAAAATTGTATTAGGTCAAAACGTAATGTTCCTCTTTTCAATTTGAATGTCTTGTTTGACTTTTTAAAAAGATTTAAGAACCTCTCTCCTGCCCTCCGGCAAAAACAAAAAAAAGGAAATAACACTAAACAACAATGATTTTAAAAGGTCATAGCATTGTAGAAATATGGATGACTTGATGAGTAACAGGTCGAACTTTTTGGGTAAAAGCTTACTTCAGATTCATCTCTATGTTGGAATGGAGTATAGAAAGTGTATCAAAGAAAAACATGATGCTTTTGGTTTAAGAAGATGGACGTTGATTTGACGGAGATCTGGAAAAAACACAATATTCATCAAATGTAGAGTAACTGAAAAGTGAGACAAAGGTTCAAAACTTGAGCAAAATGGATGACCGTGCATGCCTTAAAAACATTGATTTATGACTTAACAGAAAATAGGCCTTTGATTCTGAAAAGAAGGCCAAGACAAAGGAGGGATAGCCTAGTGAAAGAGGCCCACTAACTCAATGAGGTTGGGGTTGCGAGTCACCAAGGGAACAAAATAGGGGAAGGGCCACTGTTTGCTCCTGAATTGTGGTGCTTAAGTGGTGGGGTTTACCATATCTAATAAGGAATGTAAGACCAGACACCACACCATATCCTAATGTTACATTGGACATTCTTTTACCTCAAAACAACAAGAGAAGGATAACTAGACCCATGACACTTTCATTCGTAACAGCAGCATAGTGATATGGGATTATCTAAAGTAACTATGTCCACAGTGTGACTTGTTTGACAGAGCCTCAGATTCTTTTTACTGTTATTAATCTCTCTTGATTAACCATTACAGCTTCTTACCCCAAGGTAGAAGAATATCAGGATAAATCTCCAACAAAGACTCATCCATTTCCCAGCACTTATACATTTGGAAAACAATTAACGGAAACCATCACCTTTCATGGCATTTCCTCCATATTTTATTCATATCCTAAATTGAAAATTCAGTCTTCTCTGCATTATTGTTTTTCTGTTATGAAAATCAACCCCTTTCTCCCTCATATCCATCCATATTTACAGCTTTTTTGCTATCATATATTTGAAACTTCATTGTCCATTCTTTGTTTCTTAGAATTCCATCTTTCAGATGCAAGTAAAGATATGGCGGTGTTGTAGATAGGGTCAACTGAGAAGGTCGGGAAGCTTTCACAGACAACCAAGACCAAGAGAGACAGACAACTGCCATCAATACAAATAAGCCAGTTTATACATTCTTTTTTAGCATTATAGTTATGAAAATTTTAATTTGCTTTTTCTGTTCACGCTTGGTTTTTCTATAGTTATTTATGAGGCCAGAAGATATGAATGCACAGCAACCCCGTTGCGCCATGAGGAAAACCTCCGAAGGTGCCACTTAAGAGTTACCAGCAAGAATAGACTAGAAAACGGAATCCTAAGTGGATCAAATAATGCCCTCGTGAATTTTAAATTTTTTCCTTATATTTTGTTAAGAGAACCACCATCTAGCTCCCTGATTATTGTACTTGCTTTTGAAATGTGCACAAGGAAGAAAGAAGGTAAACTTCGACGGCAAGCAGTTTTGCCTCAAAGGCAGTATGGGAAATTCCCACACAGTTTAAGTATTTACATAGGAGATCAAGTGCAAGGAAGCAATAAAAAAAGTCATCTATGTAATAATTCCTCCAGGCTATGATGAAAATCCAATCTGTTAAATAGGAGACTGACAAGTTATACTATGTTTGCAGCGTATCTTGTTTCTTATCTCCACCTCCTACAAAGCATTTGTCATTGCTCTGCCGACTAGACCCCAAACAATTATGGAGTTACTCAATATATATATATATAGATAGATATGAAGTTATGCATAATGAGACAACTCTACACAGCGAACACCAATAGTAATCAATCATCAATCAACTATGCATTGACCAAACCAATTGTGTTGGCTATATATATATATCCTCTACACCCATTCCATTATGTTCAGATTCATTTTCTTCCAACAAAACCATGTAATTAGTTTGTCTTTTTAGGTTACTTTGGAATTCTCTAAAACAACTTGAAACCTCACATTAATTCCTTCACAATTAAGTGTCTAACCTAAAGGCTCCTGGCAAACACTAGATCTAATTTCAGTAAAATGACAACTAAGCTTAGTCTTTCAATTTGTTTGAATGCCTAAACCATGAGCTAGATTATGAATGAATTCCATATCCACTGTTCAAACTATCAAGACTCCTACCTGATTAGCAATGAGGTCAAAGTGGCAAGGTAGGGGGTGTTAAAAAACTTGGGTTTCGAGATCTAATTTTCCCCAAAGCAGGATAACTCTATATATAGTTACTTCGCCCCTTCATTGTCAACAAAATTAACTACTTCTCCCCTTATATGGGTACTTGACTAGGTGTGAGTTGTGACTGTTACATTCGTTCTTTTCAATCTGTAATCTCCCTAACGTGGATTTCCTTCTATCATGTCACTCCACTCAAAAGAGGAAAAATTTCCCTCTTAAGACTAAGAAAATTATGATGACCCAAAGATAATAATACATCAATAAGCAAAAATCATAAGCTGCAGTAATTATTTTTCTTCAATCCAAAACTTGGCAGAGACATTATTCTGCGTCACAAAGAAGATAATGATATATTGAAAACTCTCTCCTCTACATGAAGTAGCTCGTTATTTCCCTTATACCTCCTATATATTACATCTCGAAATTCAATCACAACTTGCCAAATGGCACTGATAAAACAAAGATGTGTTGCTCGGACTCTTCAAAATCCCAACGAGTGCGGTCGGATTCGCCAAAAGTAGTATATTTTTGAAGAATCCAAGACGGGTGCGGCATCAAAAGTGAAGAGTCCGTGCAACTAAGAAACAAAGTGATACTAGGATATCAACTACAGATCCCCAATAACTAATTTGAAATTCTGAGTAAGTTCAAACTACTGTCAGTGTACAACAACAACAGCTCGGTGTAATCCCACGAGTGCCGTCTGGGAATATAGAGAGTCCGCGGTCCTTACCGCTACTTAAGTGCAGCAAATGGAAGTATTTACTAAAAGGATAAACAAGTAAAGAAATCAACAACATAGATACTGGACAAAAAGCACTAACCTTGTTAGTATATACCAAAAGGATAAACGACAAGTAAAGAAATCAATAACGCAGATAACTGGAGAAAAGCACTAACCTTGATACCATTGCAGCAACTGCTCCAGCCCACAAATGTTTGCTGGTGTTCATTGCACCACGTCCCCGTAACCCAATATTTCGCTTCTTCACAACCCCATTGCCGACACTAGACTCTTCCACCTTTGGACTCTCGTCTCCATTACTCAACAAACATTCACTGGGATTCCCAACAACATCAGTATTCTTCTTAAGTGACAAACTCAAACACAAGAAATTACCCCCAATACCGGCACGAACACTCTTTTTTTCTCGCCGGAAAATTGGTCCACTACGACGAGAAATGGGAGAATGTAACTCACTGGAATCATCAATTGATGATATTTTTAGAAAACTAGATGTAATTGAAGAAGGAATCAACGGTTCAATAAATAATCCACCAGAAAACAAAATTGTATCTGGATTTTCTACAAGTGTGAGACTTTCTAAGTGTTTAAACCAAATAGTATGAACTCCAGTCATTCTAAATTCTACAGTATAGTGAAGCTGAGGAGAATTTTGATGGCATTCAATGGGATAATGGAAGGGAAGATGGCAAAGTCAGCTTTGCTTGTGTCGCCGCACTGAGCAGCTTCAGCCTTGTTGATTATTTTTTGTGTGGTTTGTACACCATTATTAAACTACCCAAAAAAAATATCATTATTATTGCAACTATTAAGTGCAGGCCCTATATAATAGTAATTATATAGCTAATTGAAATGAAGAAAGTAAAAATAGAATATGGTTGTAATATATTTGAACGTTGATCGAAATTGTTGTAACAATCTCAAATTTAGGTAAGATTTATTATCTCATAAATTATTTAATAGTGTAATCATTATAAATAGTAATTTATCCGGCTGAATAACTATATATTTTTGAAATATATTAGTATTAAGTAGTACATGAATAATAGGTTCTACTCAAAATTTGAGATTGTTATAATAAGTTTGATCAAAATTTAAATATATTTTAATTTTTTTTTCAAAAGTAAAAAATATGATAAATTGTAAGTGTGGTGGTGTGCTTGTCTTGAGAGTTAGTGTTTTGATAAATTGAAAGTGTGGTAGTGTGTTTGTCTTGAAAGTTAGTGTTTTGATGGTTGACACATGTATTTGATGATAAAAAGATATGAATAATGTCATTAAGTCTAATGAAATGACTCCTAGATATCATTCATATTTAGGGGATACAAGAGAAAAGGATAGAAAAAATTAGATTTTATCACATGGCAAAATTTGATAGTAATTAGATAAGGTATGTATTATTAGTGTATATTTCATTAGTCTTGAAATATTTGTGTCTTTATTAAAAAAAAAAAATTTAAATACCAATTACTGAAAGTTAAAAAAAAAAAATCCACTCTAATCTTAATAGTAATTATTCATTTCAAGTACTCAAATAAGGAGAAATTATAGTCATCACACAAATAAGGGTAAATATCTTCTTAATTAATGTTTTCTTAGTGAGCTATTTTTAAGTATGTAAAAATATGATAAATATTTTAAGACGAAAGAAAAAATAGCGTAAAATATAATTGAAAAAATAGCATAAAATATGATTAAAAAATTATCAATATTTTGAATAGGACAATAAGGTGTTCTAGGAATTGTTGCGGAAAGCCTTTGTTTTTTGTTTTTATTTTTTCAATATAGACACGGAAATATTTTTTAAAGATCACTTTGTTATAAAAAAAAGAAACAGAAATAGAATTACAAAATTGGGAAGGAATTATCACTAATACAATTAAATTTTATATAACTAATCAATTAAAAAATATGACATGAAATTTAAATTAATCGACATTCAATACAAACTCAAACACAAGTACGTGTATTTAAGTAATTAAGGTCCAAGGGCCGATTTGTAAATTGTAATCCTCCCACCTCATTTTATTTTTCTTCTATTTTGTGCAGCAACAAGCAACAAAAATGAAATAAAAAAAATGAGACATGAAAATATCTCCCGGCTCACCGGCTTATAAATACCGCATTTCCTTCGCGCCATTACATTTCGAATGTTCATTCCCCCAGACTCGACGTTCAACTGAGAGAGAATTGCAGAAGACGATCGGATTCCTTTTTCCTGAATTTTCTTCTCCGAGACAGTCTAATTCTCAATACGAACACTGAGAGCTAAGTTCACAGAGCTAATAGCTTCGATTTTTCGATTTCTAGGGTTTAACATCCTTGCTTTGTGATCGCAAGGCCATAAAAATTAACGTCGTAGGATTCCTACTTCGTGTATGTAGGGGAATTCGATAAGTTTTTGCGTTTGATTTGAAAATGAGTAAGCTTTTAGGGTTATCAGGCATGAAAGGCCTTGATCACTTCAAATCGCTGTCAGGATCTGGTGTAGGAGCTGCGAAAACGATGTCAATACCTACGCGCATGTCTTCGGACATGGTTTCTACTGGAAGTTTTGCGAATCTGAAGCTTACAGCAGGTAGTATTTTGATGTATTAGCGTTCTAAATTTTCTGAAGAAATGGATACATTTTCTTATAAACTGTTCATGTTTTTCTATCGTCACCAGAGAAATTGGTGAAGGAGCAAGCTTCTGCTAAAACTGATCTGCATTTGGCGGTAAATTGGTTGAACTGTTCGAATTGAACGCCAATGCATGGTTTTGTGATTTTGTGTGTGTGTTTGCGGTATCTTTCTATGTCTTTCCCATTATGTGCGTGTGTTGTGTGCCATAGATTCAGCTATCAGGTGTAGGATTTTATAGAACACAAAGTCCTCTATATGTTCATATAAATGCAAGTATTAGGTTTCACGTCTAAATTTGAACTCAATAATTAGTAATTTCACTTGTTCTCTAATTACACACCGTGTAATACAGAGCTCAAAGTTAAAGAAGTTGACTGAAGAAGTTCACGTGCTGGAAGAAAAATTGAAAAATGCATACAATGAAAATGCTAAGTTGAAAGTGAAGCATAAAGAAGACGAGAAGCTATGGAAAGGACTGGAATCTAAATTTTCTTCAACAAAGACCTTGTGTGATCAGCTAACTGAAACCTTACAGCACCTAGCTGGTGTGGTTCAAGATGGTATGTAAGCGGAACTTTCCTTTGAAGAATTTCCAGATGCAGAGAAAATGGAACAATCCTTTCTAGCTTTTAATATTGTTTTTCTGATTGTGCACTTGAACTCTACAGCTGAGAAAGACAAGGCATCTTTTGAAGATAGACAATCTGCAACTTCTGTTGTTGTTGATAACTTGCAAGACGACTTGAAATCCCTCTCTTTGAGGTTGGAATCCTCCGAAGAAACTGTTAGAAATTGTAAGTTATTAAATGCTTTATTGTGCAATATGATTCATCCTCAATTAAGAAATTCTAAGTAGTCAGAAATCATATCTACTGCTGAGTAACTAGAGAATTATGCTTCTTAGATCCTAATGTTTATAGATTCTAACATGTTTTTGGGTTGTCACTAAAGGTAAAAGGGAGCTGAATGAACTTGGTATTGAGAAGGAGAAAATGAAGAACTGTTTCATGGTTGAACAGAGCAAATGTACTAGTGTAATTGAGGAGAAAGGTAAATAGCTATGATCTAAGAGCTTTTGTGCTTGCACCTTAACTTTCTAGAAATAGCAGATGTTGCGTAAAAATGGCTCTACTGTCTGCATCAGCAAGCTAATCCCCTCTTCTTATTTTTTTTAAGTTCTGTTGTCTATCAGATACCAGTGCCCTTTGGTTGATTCATTATGGACCTCGCTGAAAAAAATTTACTTAAGCAGCTCAAGTTCTATTTCACTTTTATTACATGGTCGATTTGTTGGTGAACAATCTATGACTGTCTTCTCTTAATTACATAAGAAAGCTCGTAGACTTGTCTGTAGTTATATAAATGCCCATAGATTCTCTTTTTCGAATCAAGGGCTTGTGATTCAAGTATTTTTTGAGTATATAACTGTTGAGTCCCACATTGTTTGTGGGATGGACACTTGGGCTTCCTCACCTCGTGAGCTAGCTTTTCTAGTTGAGTTGGGCCTAGATTCCATTTCAGAGCACTCAAAGTTCTTGGATTCGAGTCTCACCATCCATTATTCTTTTATAAAATTCCACATGATTAGCCCCATGAAAATAATCAGGCCCACATGTGAGGGGTCGTGTTGAAGAGATAATTAAGTCAATAAAAGTGTGCTCTCTTGGAAAGCTTAAGCTTTTAGATGAGATGGTCCCACACTTCACCAACAAGATCTGTCTTTTATGTTATGCTGCTACTGAAACTGTTTACAGTAATTGGAAACTGTTTGTTTGACAATTCAGTTGAAGTCAGCTGTCATTTGACATTTTTCTCTCTCTATCCATTGGAGTTCATACTGTGCGCTTTAATATTCTTTTAGCATAAACTTTTCAGTCTTAGTTTCTCTGTAAAAGGTGTTAGCTCCTTAGGACATTTGTCTTGTTAATTAGAAAGGGGATGTTTTCCTGTTATTCTTCATTTCTGTTTAACTAATGTTCTACTGCTGACATAGTCCTAAACATCTCTAGTTTCGTTATAATTTTACCTCTTGGTAACTTTCCCAGTTCTAATTACTTTTCTCCCTTTATTTACATGTTTCTTTCTTTTAATTTTTCATAAGATGCTATGATCAAGGAGTTTGAAGCTACTGTAGCAGTTAATGGACTTGCAGTGGAGAATTTGAAGAATAAGTTGGAAGACTTACATATTGAATCACGATTAAAAGAAGATAAACTGGAGGACTTGAGAACTGCCAAAATGAATGTGGAGAAAGAAAAGAGTGATCTTGTATCTAAAAATAACGAATTTGCTAAACAGTTAGATACATCACTTCAGGAGATAAAGAACCTTAATGAGTTTGTGAATGAAATGGTGGTGAAGCTTACTGATCTGGATAGTCAAAGTCTTGCCTTTGCGGAGAAGATTATTCAGCTTACTGCTTTATTTGACTCTGGTTTTGAAATGATGAGAGAGAGGGGGGAACTTGCTGCTCAGCATGCTCAACAAAAGTTTGGCAAGCTCCAGGATCAATATACAAGCATTACATCAGAGAAAAATGCTCTACTGTTGGCTAATAAGGACTTGAAGGATAAGGTCTCTGCACTTCAGAAAGAACAAGAACATGCAATGGTGCAGCACGCTCAAGAATCCCTTTTAGCAGAAGATAAAATTAGAAAATTGGAGTCTGAAGTAGAACTGCTTCTTTCCAAGAAGGAGAAGATGGAACTGCTGATTAGCAAGCTGCAGGAGAATATTGTCACTCTATCAGATAGTTCAAAACTATCGGAGAATGAAATGGTCAATTCTTCTCACAAGATATTCATGCCTAGTTGCAGTGTCCGAATTAACATAACATGCTCAATTTTCATATCTTGCAGCAAAATTTATCATTGAAACTCTCTGAGATGGAAACAGAGAACAAAGACCATATTGGAAAGCTTCAATCAGACATGCAGAAAAAGGAAGATGAGATTCATGTTTTACGCAAGGAAATTGACAATTACACGGAAACAGTGGATTCACTGGAGAAGCATGTTACAGAGATTAACAATAAATTGGAGGAGAAAGATCAGCTTGTTCAGGAACTTCAGGACAAGGAGAAGCAGTTGGAAGCTGACAGAGAAAAGGTTTTTACTACTACGGATACTTTTAGTTCTACAAATTCTATTATAACCAATACAATGTGTTCAAGTGACTAGTGTTTTGCACCTTGTTGCAGATTCAGGCATCTTTGCTTGCTGCTGAAAGCAAGCTCACAGAATCCAAAAAGCAGTATGATCAGATGTTAGAAAGCAAACAGCTAGAACTTTCGAGGCATTTAAAAGAATTATCCCAGAAAAATGATCAGGTTAACCTTGAAATATTATTTCTGTTGTTTTCTCTGCACTTGTTTGATCCTACCCCTACAAGTTACGATCGTATGATCTTGCTCAGGCCATCAGTGACATTCGGAGGAGGTACGACTTGGAGAAGTTGGAAAGTGTCAATCTAGAGAAGGAGAAGGTAGCTGCTAATTCTTATGGTAAAGGACATTTGAATGGAAAAATACTGTATGCCTTTCAGTTTGTTTATTAATCTTCAGGCTGAAAAAATTGTTGGGGAGATGGAAAAGAATTGTGAGTTAAAGCTGTCGGAATGCAGAGAAGAATCTAAGCAGAACTTGAAGCGTGTACAGGAAGAACATGCTAATTTGGTATGTGTTGGAAAGGATGCACAATTATCATTTACTTCTTTAGGATCATGAAATCTTCTATATTTTCTTATGAATTCCAAAATTGGCAGTCTGATAATTCTACTTATCCCTTCTTTAAAGTCATTCTTTGCACACAGTTCAGTTTTTCATTTGTGTATTTCTAGTTCGACTCCTCTCAGATATTAGTGTTTCAGTTCCATTGAAGTTCATAGTAATCTTTCATGATTCTCACGCTTATTTGATAAGGTTGTAGGGGAACTCTTGAGAACGATGATTTCATCCAAAAGTTTTGTGGTTATTTATATGAATTATTGAATTTTTTATGATTATCTGGGAAAATGAATTTATGGATCTTGCTTAGATCTTTTCAAAAGCAGCTTTTCAAGGCTTAAAATGATGTTTAAGGCTCAAAAGTAATTTTTTGAGTAGTTCGTACTGGAATCACGATGGTGAGCAGGCAACTCGAATGTGATTTTTTCACACGTTTGTTGAAGTTACCTTCTTCAATGCAACTTTTCCCAAAATTGAACTCTATTCAATTTTCTACATGACCTTTCCTCATGCTAGCCAATGTGAAATATCTACAGAATATGTTGGATATGATTAACTTGCAATCTGTTTGTATGATCATCTAACAAAGTAAAAGATCATTATACTAATCCCATTTGTTATATCTAATGGATTCTATTTTGTCCACCATATATCTGGAGGGCCGTTAAGCTAAGAAATGCTGCCTAAGAAATAAAACCATCTCTTTGCTTTACTATTTAATTCAGATAATACCAACACTTCTTGAGCTTCGAAGACAGAAGCTTGTGAATATGTTGAGAACATACTTCATTTAGCCAGTAGCTGAAGCATTTTGCTGCAGGTATGTCAGATTCAGCAAGCACACAGCAAGAAGGAAATGAGTCTTGTTGCCAGTCACAATGAAGAGCTAAAAAGTTCCCACTTTCACTATGAAAATGAATTGAGAGAGGTCAATTTTCTTAAACTTTAGTTTTTGTGTCTTGGAAAAATTATTCTACCTGTATATTGCTTAAGCAGCTGATGTGTCATATTTATTTCAGAAAACAAATTCAATGAGGAACGAACATGAAGCTCAGTTGAGAGCTCTGAGACTTGAGCTTGAGGATAATAGCAGAAGACTGCAGGAGGAGTTGTATATGCAGAAGTCTAAAGTATGTTCTAATTGATTTCTCTCCACATTGAGTTTTTGTCTTACTGTTCATGTGTCATCTCAGGAGGAAAAACAGAGGGCTCTTTTGCAGTTGCAGTGGAAAGTAATGGGAGATAATCCAGAAGAGGAAGAAGTGACTTCAAAGAAGGTTTGACTCTTTATTCATTAGATAAGACTTATGCCCGTCTTTTACCCAGTTTCTATCTGAAATCACTTCTTAGTTCAGTGGTTCCTTTGAATCCTTTCTGATTCAATAGATACTTCCTGAGGATTTAAATTTGATTATCAAAGCTTCTTGTGGTATAACTTATAAAAAAATAATTGTCAGTTATATAATCACATAGCTATACAAAGTCATTGCGGTTGATTTACTAACATATAAATCTGCTGATTGAAGTTTTAAATTTATATGCACAAATAAATTATGTATACTCCCATATTAGGTAGCCCTTTTGTTTTTATAAGGTAAGGTAAACCCATATTTGGTAATGCTTACAAGTTACTATTACAGAAATTAATATGTGTTATATGGTTGAACCTTGTATCTTCAAATTGTATCATGCTGATCACCGAGTGTAACTACAAGATTTGTTCACCTCCCAGAGATTTGTTGGGTATGACTGGCTACATGAGAACAAATGAAAAAGATGCCAAAACTTGACGTATGATATAGATTTTCACTTGTTATGTTTTTTATCTGAACTGAAATAGATGTGGAAGGATCAATTTGGTTGCTACTTGAGGGGGATTCTGAACACTTTAAATACAACAATAAACAACAACATACCCAGTGAAGAACACTTTAAAGACAACCAATCTAACTTCAACCGTCATTGCTCAAAATTTGTGAAATTTGCAGAACTACTGTTGCTCGGTGACAAAAAGAAACCCACCTGATAGTGGCAAACCACCTGTGAGAGCTGAAGCTAAGGATGTGGTAAACGTGCAAAGCAACAGATCATTCTGGTTTGCTTTCAAATTTCTAAACTAGCATGCTGGTCTTGGCTTATGTTTCAATGTTTTCGTAGGATTCACATTATCTGGTTGGAAATCAAATACCTGTATCAAATTTGTTAAGGAAAGTTGAGCAGGTGAATTCAGGAAGTCTGCCCCAACATAGTAGGAAGGTTAGTGGTTAACTGCAGTTATCACTAACTCAAACAGTTCAGCTGAATTAGCTTTCTGCAACATTAGCTTGCGAATAAGAAACACATAGTTCTGTAGAGTGAGTTAGCTGATGCCATATCATGGGGCATGCACTTTTATGGATTCATTTTGTATTAGATAATTGGTATCTAGCATCTGGATTACACTCTGATTTCATCTCCTTCAGTGGAGATTCATATCAACATATGACCTGAATTCTTCTGCATGTCTTCTCTCACTGTTCCTCACTTTGTAAATTCCAGGTGACTCATCATGAGTATGAAGTTGAAACCACAAATAGTAGAATAATCACGAAACGAAGAAAAACAAAAAGCACAGTCATGTTTGATGTATGTAAAATTTAATTCTTAACAGTATTGCTGGTTGTCATTACCTGATTCCAGTATGTCACTAGATTGCTCGCCTGCCAATGTAAATGATGAGTCTAACTTCTAAATTACTGTATTATGAAAGGATCCATCAAAACACAAGAAGAGAAGGACACCCAAGGTGAAGACTCCCAAAGAGATTATTGGGGTATGACTCATTCATTACCTCCTTTTTGTTCACTTGCCATCTTACTGGATTCCAGTATATCAAAGTTGCCACCTGTCGTTATGCGTCTATGCCAATGTTTAGATAAGTTTAGCGTTGATATTGCTGTATTATGAAAAGTTCCATCAAAGCACGATAAAAGAAAGACCAAAATCAAGACCCCTGGAGACTTTATCAGGATATGAACCATTATTTGACCCTGTTGTGTTTTCACTTTCCATTCATGGTCCTTTGTACCTTAATCTAAGAAAAGATCATGTCTCCTTAATTGGTGCCTTGAAAGCTTAACTAGCTAAAAGAGTAACATGATACAGACAAATCTCCATTCTTATCTTGTTCTAACATCAATTATTTAATTTTGAATGCAGGTTGTTATAAAAGGTCAGCCAAAACCTGCAAACATAGGTGATTTGTTCTCAGAAGGATCTCTGAATCCATATGCTGATGATCCCTATGCATTTGATTAAGAGGTACTGTTAAGCGTTCTGATTGCAGAAATCTGAGAAAGAAAACTTCATTTCTCTTCTTGTGATGCCTGTGCTGCACACTATCAATCAGTTCCCAGTGCATTCATTAATTTGTCCATCTAAAGAAATAGCTACCGAGAGTAAACACACATGTTTGAGCAAACATTTCTTTCACCTGTAAGAAGAAAGAAGAAAGTTTTATCTCGTTCTGATACCAGAAACCTTTCAGTAATAATAATGTAACTTCTTCCTGCAATCAGCCTATGCTTCATTGAATAACCTCTTCCCCACTCCCCAACCCCTTCTCGGTAAATTTACTGCTACGGATTCAACGCCCACATTTTTCAGCACATATTTCATATGACTTGATAGAAGAGTAATTATTAACTTATGTGCTTTTGCAGCTTTATCAAGAGTGTTGAGCATCACATCCTTGTTTAGTTTCTTTCTTCTATCAATGCCTTTAATTGTCAACTTTATTCCTTCTCAGGTGAAGAAAATACTACTCCAGAGTGTTTATTACAAGTGATGCTTGACCTGTAAATTCGTGCATGCTGATTCTTTGATGGTAGGCGTATATTTGTTTGTTTCATATATAGCAAGGAACTATAATTACTTTTCTCGCAAAAATGAAAGAGAGCCTATATCACTGCAGTTAGTATGTGAAGAAATTGTGGGAAAATTAGCTTTGATTAGAGGCCGATAGGAGGGGAAGTGCAGCAGTGTAAAGTCCCCAGCTGCTTAGAACTACATATATTGTTTTGTTATGTGCTTTCCAAACTGTATAAGATCAGCTTTGGTTGTAGGTTTAGGTGGATATTTCTTTAGATTAGTAAAACTAACGCACAAAGTCGCCGACCTTCTTCCCAACATATGCACACGCAGATAGTAATTCCGGGGTCTCTCTATACGTCTCAAGGGAACACTAGAATCAAATAACTAATACTCTTTAGAAAAAAACAAAAATTTATACCCTCTCCTACATTCACTTTTGTTTCTCTGTTATATTAAAAATATATTTTTACTTTTCATGTATCTTGTTTAAATAGATATACTTCAAATCACTTTCCGAAACTTAAAAAAATATATATATCAATTATTTTTTGGTGATTAGGACAAAATGCTCAACCCCTCGCTGTATAGAGGTGTAATTGGATAAAGTATAGGATGCGTCATCTTGGTGCCAGTAAGTCGTAAATGACTTTATTTGAGTTACAACTTACAATACTATTAAGAGATGGGATTTTATATACTCTACTCATCAAACTTTTTTAGTTTAAGCTATTGAGTAAATGTTATCTAAATTAATTTTTGAAAATGCATTCCCTTCATTTTATTTTATTTAGCCTCTTTATTATATTTATATTTTATATTTTTTATTAGTTTATTTTAATAAAATTAAGAAAATTTTACTACTACTTTTTTTTTCCTCATGCTATTCTTGTATTGAGTTCATACGCATTTGATGAAAAAGTAGTACCGTTTAGGCGTTTACTCATGGCCACCGACAGGGGCAATTACATGATGCATTTGCGATTGTAAAGGAAAAAAAGATTTTCCCTAATAAGCGCACATATTTCATACTCGTGCCGTCTGCGGCCGCTGAAAAGATAATTTCAATTTCAATGTAGCAGCATATAACGTGAGTCATGTGCGCTTGTAAACATACTCCCTTCATTTTCATTTAGTTGTATGAATAAGATTTTGCATAATTTTCAAAAAAAAAGTTAATAATATAATTTGTTCAATATATTTTTTTTTTATTTTTTTTATCTTTTATCTATTTAGTTGCTATTAAATTCTAGAAAAATTAATGTATTTGGATAAAAATGAAAAAAAACAATTAGTTCTTTATTTATAGTTTAAATCAATAAGCTTTTGAGAATAATTGTTTTTAGTGTACATGACAACAAAACAAGGATCAGGAATTCTCTTTTGTCTTCATACCATTTTATCATTTCTTTTAAATGGTGTGAATTGCTCATGTAATTTTTAAATATATAAATTTTATTTTTGAAAATTAAATGATTGATACTTCTAATCGTATCACATAAAGTGTAACTAATCAAAGGCAATCACCTCTTGCTTGAAGTGATAAGCGGATAATAAAGTATCTTTTACCACGGAGAAGCATAATGCCTTCTTGCAATTTTACAAATAAATATATTTATATACTATGTGTGCAAGTGAGGTTTACATACATTAAGACTTGAGCTTATGAAACGTAAAATATATCTTTGCCTTTGCCTTATGGCCTTCTCTGAGGTTTGAGTATCATCTACCTATGAAAACTTTGTACTCCAGTTAACTATACGAATCCAATCTCTGGTTTTATGACTTTTTGAATGAATTGAGGCAACCATGAATCATACAGACGGGGTTCCATCTTGATCCCACAAGGCCATGATTGAATCTCTGAATTACCTAAACGGACTAAGTAGAAGATTCATAACAAAATTTGAGCAACGTATCGGGGCATTACTAGTCACTGTCTCTGTCTGAAAAGGGAGAAGAACTGCCTGAGTAGTCTGTTGAGTCTGAAGGAAGGTATCAGCCAGCATTTGACCAAGCTGGACTTGTGCTAGTGTTGTAATGTGCACATAATCCATCCCTAAAGGTAGCCCTTTGGCATCAACAGTTCTCACATTTGGAAGATTAATACTCAGTTGAGCTTTTCTAACCTGCTCCATATAAGATCCAATAGATGATGCCAATGCCACCTAAATACACACCAACCAAATAAAATTAGCCATATGTTATCAAATTTGCCTCAATAAATGTGTGGACCACTCTTAAGTCTTAACTAACACCAATAATGACATCATAAAGAGTTGTACATAATTGAATTTGAATTCCTAAAAACCTACCCCCCCTCCCTCCCTTCACTTTTACCTATACACAATAGACTTCATACACCTCATAAGGAATAATGCATATTTTACCATGTCTTCCGCCCTTTAATATGCTAAAACGGACAAATAAAAATAAAATATGATTTTTAATATAGTAGACAAGTAAAAATGAATGTCATGAGTACGTGGCTTGCTGAAAAGGAAAGAGAGCAACCACTATATGATACCTTAAATTTTCATGTGGTACATGAATAGAGACTGACCAGCTCCATCCGTAAATTGGAAAAACAAAAGTGATAAATGGAAGTACGAGAGTCAAATCATTTATTTTCCGTGTCAATTCAACAATTAATAATTAATACGAAGTATTATATATTAGAAACTAATAAACAGTAATATATTTTTGCCAACTAGAGTATTATAATTTGAATGAGTAAAGATATTTTTTTACCTGAATGACAGGCAATGTAGGTGACTGTAGATCACGGAGCACATTTTTGAATAATCTCTTCAGTCTAAATCTGTACAATTTGGCATCTTCAAGAGTCTCTGTATCACTCTCACCTTGGTACCACAACAAAGCTTGAAGTTTTCCACCTCCTTGCAAAGCAGCTTCTGTTCTCCTTATCATATGATTATACAGAACACTGCCACGAGCCCATTCGCTTATATTTGTTCCTCCAATAGCACAAGGTACCAAACCAATCACTCCAATACTTGGATCTCTCTTCAGAACTGAATTGGCAAATGACATACCTGGCCCAACTCCACAAACTTTACCCAAATCTATGTCTTGGTGAAGTGGTTCCTGAGCTTCAACCCATGTAAGTCCTGCATTGAGTCTGAGGATGTTTGAGTTGGATTGACATTCTGGTGGAATTACACCATCCCATGTCTCATTAGCCAGGCCATTTTGGCCATGGTTAATGACACCACCTCGGCCGGACATGTTGCTTTGTCCGGCTAATATGAATATGTTTAGGACCTTTGAAGTTGAAACATCTGCTAGATCTGCTGTATTTACCCACCTGATGTGTGTTAGAAGTATTAACCAAAGAAAGGAAATCATTGTTTTCTTGAAATTGAGGCAAAACTATGACATCAAGCAAGTGATCTGCCCATAAGAAGGAATATAGAAAGGGCTAGGTGGAGTGTGAAAAGGTGAGAGGAGGTTGCTGCCTAATTGGCCCAATCTTAAAGCAAGATGTGTTGATTTCTTTATTACAACTGTATTGGGATTTTTTTCTTTTAAAACCAAAACCTACCTTTAATTATCAGCTGTTGAATAAGACTAGGAGACAAACTTTTTGGTTGTTCAAGTTTCCACATCTAAGCATATGTCAGTTCCACCTATTAATCAACTACTACTGTTTTCATGGACACTTCATATCATCATTGTCCTTAATTATCACTTTCATTTCCATATCCTAGTGTTAAAAAGTGACTCATAACATTGGTCTAGGTGTCTTTTCATTCCATTAAAATAAGGCCACAAAAGTTAAGCCAACATACACAATTACTGTAATCCACAGCAGTTGGAATTAGATGCCCCTCCAAATCCCCCAAAAAAGGGATTGCAACTTTACTAGCAATACTTATCCCAAAAATGAAAAAAGAATAACCATCTTTTACCCCATGGTGACTAACTTACCAATCCTTGAGGGAAAAGAATATATTAGATTGCAACAAGATTGCAACGAGAGGTCTTGCACAAAGCATCCCGCATTAGCAGGTCTAGAGAAGGGCCGCACCCTAGGGGTGTGATGTAGATCGTCTTTTAATGGCTACTTCCACCTATTTTAAAGTTAAAAAAGATAAAGTTTCTCCACCTATTTTTACTGGTGAATGTCTTTCTAGAATCGAAATCTATTCGAGCATTCAATTGGAAGTAAATAGAATATGAGAAATTCTAGAAAACACAGATTACTTGCCCGAGCAAACTGGAAATAGAAAAAGTAAAGCCAACGCAATCTGCTGCTGCAACATTTACACCTACAACACTAGAAAATAAAAATACAGAAGCATTGCATTATCCACGATGCAGTCTAACAAATCAGAAATATGTTCCACTGCGAAAGGAAATGATTTTCATGACAGATGACGAAGATTTGAACAGTGTTCTTCTTCCGAAGATTCCAAACAATTACTATCCACAATCAGAACACCACCTAATTAACCATAAAATCATGCAATACTTTAAAAAATCTGCAGTACATCTTCATCATATTGTTAGAATAAAACGAAAATACTGGATGCAACAATATTGAAATATTTGGTACATGAAGCCACGGTCTGAGTTCTCAAGTACTGCAGCATCTAAAGGTTGATATCAGTTACTTCTAGAATTCAACACTAGCAAACAAGTATACTTCAATGAAGAACAAAATGTGAACAGTCAACACAGAACTATTGAGTAGAGCAGCAAAATGAATCGAACAGAAGTACTAGGATCAATTCAACGCCAGCAACAGCAGCAGGGTCCAAACAGAGAGTAAAACGGTAACTTGAACCAATAATTCCGTAACGCTGCAGAGTTTGAGCCTCTTGTTCTTCAATTTCTCCTTCACTATCTCCATCTTCAATTCCACCACCTCTTTCAAATTCTCCTCATTCTGAAATTATCAAAAATCAAAAACTTCAACAACAAAAATTTCCGATCTATATATCATATAACAATCAAACTCATGTAAAACAAGAGTGAAACGAAAAGTGATGGATTACCTTGTTTTGGTTAAGGTTCTCATAATCGAGAGTAGTATTTTTCAGCGACGAGATGAGAATTGCAGATTTAGCACATTGAATTGCGACACTAGGCTTGAGAGCTTCAGCTATTTCTCTTTCACTTGTGATGTCCTCCATTTTCTCTCTGTTTTCGCGCTCGAGAAAGTGTTCTGTTTCACGTGAACATTATGATTGTAGAAAGTATTTTTTCCCTCGCAAATAGTACTCTATATACAGTGAAAATTGCATTTTGTTGCGTCTGAGAAATTTTTGAAACTCAAATTTGCGTTAGAAACTTATTTTTATAATATTCGAATAATTTTTTATATTTCTTTACTCGTTAGGAAATCATGAATGGCCGGCCATAAATTTTTGGAAAATTTCGATAATTCATATCCCGGAAGTTCCCGAATTTTTTGGACACATCTATGAAGCTGATACATTGCAAACAATACATTACTCTCGTATATTTTTATAATCAAAATTTAAGAGATCATAATATTTTAAGTTGTATATTTCTGTACTTTAAATACTCATATCCCTAATTACTCGTCCATTTTTGAATTATTGTACCTATTAAAAGAAAACAATAATTTGCATAGTAAGTTTTATCATTTTATGAAATTGATGAATTAAAAGCTTAATATTTTCAAAAGATTCTTATTTTATTCAAAATAATTAATTAAAAATATAATTAAAAAAAATTATTCTTTAAATCTGTAACTAGAAACCGCAAGAGAAAGACCAAAAACAGAATATCCTTTCTTGTGCAAAATGACACCCCATTAAACAGCCATGGCCCATGCGTTTGTGTTGGGTCAAATATTAATCTCCTAAGTTGAGTTTTCTATCGCCCTTGTTTTCCATACTTTTGTGTTGGGTCAAATATTATACACTAATCTCCGCCCTTGTTTTCAATATATTACACACTCGAGCTCTTCTCGAGTCAAAAAGGATCTAGAGGTGAGCACGATGCTTAATACCAAAATCACTTAATACCAAAATCACAGTTTAGTTGTACAAGATGCGCGTAATCCCAAAATCACAGTTTAGCTGTACAAGATTTCGGTATTTCCTATAGAATTTGCTTTTGAGTCTAGAGATGACTTACTCGTATACCCGTAACAAGCATGCTTAAAACATAAATAGAATAGAAAGTGAACAGGATTCCTTTCATAGAAAATATCTGCTTGTCATTTGACTACTGAAACACCAACAAGAGTGTTTACCCAGTTCAAAGAACTAACACACATTGAACACACTTCAAAAACTCAAAAGCTGACAAAGGTTTTACTTTCCGATTATTGAAAACACAAATACTGCACTCGTTTATTAGGGGTCGCATGTGAACACACGAATTGCGACAGACGCATAGAAGAAAGATTTCAAAAGACCGAGTCTACTTGATCAGTGAGATGCTATCTTGCTACTGATTGACTTGTTAAACCATGTCTTCCAGCTTCCAGCTCCCTTCCGGATTGGTGACTGCTTACCACCATCGGCTGTGTTCTCGCCCTGTGATGACTTCTTGAACAGCATGAAGTTCCGAACTCCAAGCGATCCAATAGTCTCCCATGGACCAAGAGCTGCAATGTGAACATAAGCACAAGTAAAATACTCCATTGGGACAAAAATCAAGAGCCTCTATAACACGGGACAACAAGCAGTTCATCTACTAATTTAGAGTGAGCACCAACGGTACATCAATCAAACACAGCGTAATCCCACAAAGCAGGGCCTGAGAAGGCAAGTGCATAGGCAGACCAGAGGGTCGAGAGGGGTTTCCCCATATACCCTCAGCTCTCAACAGTTTGACCCCAACAAACACCAAAATTTTACAATGTTGGAATATTAAAAGCATTTTAGAGCACAAAACGAACACACATTCAATCGTACCAAATGCAAATTGTTCATATGAAGTCGCAAAAATTGAGCAAAGGATCAATTTTTTTAACAAACTAATCATAAAGTTGAAGAAAGCAGCTATAGCATACCAACAACAAACTCGAGCATATGCAACTTGATAATCAAACTAATAAAATCAGGAACAAGTTCACAAAAGCAACCAAATGCAAGGAACAAAGAGCAAACTTTATGATCTAACAAATCAAGTTTGAACAATCAGCATCATCAAATCAGCAAAATTATACAAAAACTAGTTGTTTATAAAAGAAAGCAAAGCTACAGAAAAAATATACTACCTAACAAGCAGAAATCTCAATATCACAATTCAGAATATATCAACTAGATAATCAGCACGAGTTGAAAATTTTCTGATGCAAAAAACAAAGAGCGCACCAAAAATTCTCACCAACAAAACACAAACAAATCACCCATATATATATAATTTATAAAAAAGGTAAAAGCACAAAATCTATTAGATTTCTATACATGATGATATAGTGAGAATTACCTTCAGTGCCAGCACTGGGGCAATAAAGCACAAAGTTACTGAAGTCAGAACCAAGAACAGGAAGGCGGCCTTCCCTAGCATAAGCTTTCATTGCAGTATCAATAACATCAGCCACAAGCTCCTCTTCATTAACAACAAACCGGATCGGACCGGCACTTCCGAGAACCGTAATACTAATCAAAATCCGGTTACCTTTTCCGGTTTGATTCTTCTTTGGCTTGTAAAGCAACATCTTGTTTTTAATTTCAAATTTTTTTCTGATAATTTTCCAAAATTTATTTTCAATCATACAAATCAGAGCAAAAAGAAGAAAAAATCACGATTTGAGATTTCGAGAAATTGTGGGAAAAGCGAACAGCGTTTAAGGGTCAACACCGAGGCAGCGGAAGTACCAGCCTTCTTTGCAAGAGCCAAAGGAGAAAGCAGATGAAACAGAGATCCCCCTTTTTGGTGTTAAAGGGGAGATCATTAACAAGTTCTTGAGGATTTCTACCATTCACAATGGAATTCGAAAGAGAAAAAAAGAAAACAAATCTTAAGATGAAAGAAACAAAGTTTTTTTCGAGAGAAACAACGATGGATGATGAGTTTGGGCTGGCGATGAAGAATAATAGTGGTTTATATAGAATTAGGGTTAGGGTTTTTGTTTTCCTGTATATATAGATCTTTCGAAAGTTTTCTGATTTTCTCTTTCTTTCTGATTATTGCTAAATAAAGGGATTGTTTTTTCCTTTTCCGTTTCCTTCTTGGTGTAGAATTAATAAAATCAAATTTAACCGTTTAATTCGTTTAAATTTGGACGGTCGATTTATTAGCTCAACTTTTTTATAACACTAACAGATTACAGAATATTGATTGCCGTATAATTCGAATTGATTCATAAAAGAATTTTATCAAAAAAAATTATTAAAAATATTTTACTTTTTAATCTGATTTGTTATATATAATTACAATAAAAATAATAATTTTATTAGATAATAAATAGTTATAAAAAATAAATAAAACAATGAAATTTAATAAATATGATTTTAATTAAGGGTGGTTTGGTAGGAAGGAAAATATTTTTTCTAGAAAATGCTTTTTTTCTGAAAAATAAGTAGATTTTGGACTTATTTTCTCTTGGTTAGTGAGTATAAAATTTTTTCCTGATTTTTAGTGTTTGATTTATGAATGAAAACTATTTTTGAGGAACATCTTTTATTTTTACTAGAGTAGAAAATAATTTATGAAATTGAAAATATTTTTTAAAAATAATTTTTTTTGGGACGGGGTGATGGGGGGAGGCGGGGGAAGTGAAAAAAATAAAAATTTGAAATTAATTGTATATTTAAAAAGCAAGCTGGTAGGAGTGGGTAGGGGGGCTGGTCAGGGGAAGGTAGGAGTTTAAAAATAAAAAATTAAAGTTGAAAAAATTATTTAAAAATAAAATTATTTTTTTGGGGTGGGGTGGGGTCGGGGGAGGGGGACTAGAGGGGAGGGTGGTCAGGGATCGAATGAAAAATAAAATTTTGAAATTGAAAATATTTTTATTTTTAAAGAATTGATGTTTTAACCAAAAAAAAAGATATATAATTTGAAATTGAAGGAGAGAATTGAAAAATGTTTTCCTTAATTTTTGAATGAAATTCATTGAGAAAAATGAGTTGATTTGGAAAACATTTTCCAAAACTTTTGCCTCAAGAGAAAATTAGAAAATTTCAGAAAATTTTTCCTTCATACCAAACACATCCTAAATATATGCGAGTTAATTAAATTTATCTTAATTTATTATGACCCGAATAATTTTACCATCCCCTAGTATGCTTAAAATTTTTTGTTTTAAAATTTTTATGGTTCTTTCTAGAAGACTGGGATAAACTGCACCGACTCATTGTACAGGGATGAGCATCACTGAACAGTTCTAATCACATACGGCTCATTCGCATAAAGCCACAAATGTACAAAAATAAATATATTGCCAGATATACTTTATGATGTAAAAAGGATATTAGCCCTGGATATTGAAAATTATATATAGTGAAAAATTGAAATATGAAATATTGAAGTTACGTAGAACTCTTTTTGTTCTGTTTATTTATTTATTTTTATTTGATACATAATATTAAGAAATAATATTAATTAACATAGTAAATTTATTATTTTATTTTTATTAATTGATATAATTTTAAAATTAATTTATTTATTAGAGAAGTTTTACCTATTTCAATAACATCAATTCACTAAATTAATGGAGGATATAATAAATAAAAAAATATTTTTTTATATGTTAAAAATTAAGAATAAAAAATTAAAATTAAATAAATAAAAAGAATAAAGTGAGTATTTTTGAGAATCGATGAAGTTATGTCTTTTAATTTTTAAAATTTAAAACCTTTTAGGGACCCAACCTTTTAAGTAATATATACTAATTTTTTAAAGGATATATCTTGTAAATTAGATATTATATTTTCTTTAAGAAATACTTTTACTTATTTATTAAATGAGAAGCAAAAGCAATTCTTTTCTTTTTGGCTTTGGATGAGTTATTTGAACATGTAATCACTTATTTCTTTTGTTGAGATCCATAAAAATAAACTCTTTTGGTGGGTGGAAACTATAGAGAAAAAAACACACAAGTATAACGACAATACCAATGATACGAGCAAGAAACATAATATTATAGTCATAAAAAAAAAAATTATACACTCTGTTTTTTTGCTAGTAATTTTAAAGAAAACATCTTTAATGTATTACACTTTCCGTTTGTAATGGACCAATACATTTAAATATCCAATCCAATCATAGAGATCAAAACAATGTGAACTAAAAGACTCGAACTATTAAAATAATTGGTAAACAAGACAAACTTATTTAATTAATTTCACTTATTTAAAACGTAATTTAAAGATCTGGAGATCAAAGATCATGACTCTATGGTACATGAGATCATTTTGCAGAACAACATGTTACCTAGAAAGAAAAAAACATTTTTGAAAAAGATCTCTACCAATCAAAGAAAATATTATAAAATTAGTTTTAACAAGAAAGAGAATCAAAAGAGAGTATATGCTGTTTAGGTTATCAACCTACTTCCTAAAAAAAAAAAATACTTCCTGAATTACTTTCATAAAATTTATTATATGTGCTTGAAATCCATTCATATGTATAATTTCATAAACTTAGGAAAGAGACTTTTATAAATTAAAAAGGATCGAGGGACATATATTAAGCTCACAAATAAATTTTAGTCGTACATTATATAAACAAGTGAAAAATATCTGACACATATCCGACTTTGATCGAAATTGTAGTTACGATGACGAATTTTATGGAGGGCCTTTTACCCAACACTATTTAATAGTGTATTTTAAAGGTATCTATGCGCTCACGTGAACATCATAAAAATTGCATCATTTTAAATAGTAATGTGTTCACGTGCGCACACATATTCCTTTAAGATATATTTTTAAGAAATGCACGCGGGTAAAAGATCCTCTATAAAGTTTGGTATCGTAACAACAATTTCGACCAAAGTTTTGAAACCTTTTTTTCAATAAACAATAAACAAAGTTTGAAATTTCTCTATTCATTCTTTACACTCCATTGCATCACATGAAGAAAGAACGAAAATTTTCTATTAAATGTTTACACCCAACACTGATCTATCGATTGTGAAGCTATCAGATTGAATCAAGGGCAACTTTCACATATAGCAAACAAAAAATTCATATTTGTATGCTATAGCAAACTTTGCATAATTGCGCTCCATAGCAAACATAAAACTATATAATTTGCTATACATATACAATTGTATAATTCGCTGGCCTAAATTGTATAATTCGTTGGCCTATTTCGCTGCAATTGTATAATTTGTTTTGCATACAGTTGAATCGAATTGAAATGTATGTATATTGCATAATTATAAGTGTATAGCAAGAAGATATATGTTTTTCTTGCTTTATACAAAAACAGAAACACAATATATACAATTCTGTTGTATAAAGCTAGAGAAAATTGTATTTCACTACAATTGTATAATTTGCAATTGTATAATTCGTTGGCATTTTTCTCTGCAATATTTGAAGTAAAATGTTTGTAAATTGTATAATTAAGTGTATAACACGAAGATATACATTTTTGCATGTGTGTATACAATTTTCTCTCGCTTAATACAAAACAGAAACAGAATTATATACTTCTGTGTATAAAGCGAGAGATGCGAGCGAGAATGGAGAGTGACGAGCGAGATTTTTGGAAGAGAGACGCTGGCAAATTTTAGCTAATGTTTGCTATGGAGCACAATTAAATCAAACCCTAGCTATTCCATTTAATTTAGATTATTAGTTTGTTATTATATATAATTTTCCTTCAATAGTACATCTTTAGATATTTATTATCAAGAAAGGAAAAACTTGCAAACTTAGCCAAAATGACCCAACATCGGCTATTTGTGCACTTACATCTGAACTTGGGTGAAAGCCCATATTTCTTTTTTTGATGGGCCGATAGAAATAGTAGACCCAAACCCAAACTTTCGCTCCAATTCAGTTTGAGCCCTCAAATTAATTTTCTCACACTCAGCCGCTTCCCTCCTCCCTCTCTTTCTGCAAAAACACCATACTATAATCACTCTCTCAAGAGAAAAAAAATCAAATTAAAGTGTATGTTCATCTTTCTCTCTGCATATTATACCGATTATTTGCTTGTGCTACTTTGATTTTGTGATTGTGTTCTAATATTCGTGTTCGTTTAAGCAAGTAACTCTTTTTTTGTTGAAATTTTTGCTTAGTGAAGCTCAGGTTATGTTTAGTTGATTTTAGAAGCTCACAGTTTGTAATATACCTCTTGCAGAGATTATTAGTAATGGGGAAGAAAAAGCAAAAGATTGTGCTACCTCCTGATCTTCCACCGGAAGTTCCTGATGAAGCAGTCGAAGTATCAGATGAAGACGTGCTTTTTGTAAGCGAAAATCGAGAATATACTGGATTCTTGTCGAATTTGGATACGAAGTCAATTAATAAGTAAGCAATTATTGGCATGTATATGTGTTTATTCTCACTTTATGTTGTTGGAGCTAATGCACTTACATATATGTTTTTTTTTTTAAAAAATAAATTTAATTTTTAAATGAGCATTTCTCAACATGTTTTTAGGTTGTTTTTGACTTTATTTTTGTGGATTGATGCATAAATAGCGAAATTTTTTCATTTTGATTCGGTAAGTTGGATGATTTGAATGTATTAATCTGTCTCTTTTGTTTGAAAAATGTTCACTCACAAGTCTATATATCCGAAAACTAGAAAAGACACAGCTCTTTCCAAGGGGAATATACTGTTTAATTGATTTGGAGAGACTAATAATTGAAATTATATTTGATAATAGTTATTTTTGGAAAAACGGGTTTTTCGCCTTACGTCTCTTATGATCGGTTGATCAACCTGATAAAAACGTATGAGGGTTGATCAAATATCGACTTTCCTGAAGAAGAAGAAAATTCATGGAAGAACGATTTTAAATGCCTAGAGGGAAACAAAACCGATGTTAGCTCTATGTAGGAAGGGAGTTGGAAGAAAGGAGGCAGAGGAGGATTGATAACAAAGTATTCCAGCCTGCATATGGTGGACAGTTTGGCAGGAGAGAAACTTAAGACATTTTGAAGATAGAAGAAATTCCATTCAGAAGATCATGATGAATAGCTTCAGCCTTATCTATTTTTGGTATAAGCAGGTTTTAACGGGGGGAAATGGGAGATTTAGTAGATTTTCATAGGCAAAGTGTAAGAAAATAGATGTACAAATGAACCCCCATACTCCTTTTTTGTAATTGTTAATCCTCTCCCTCGGCATTTGGTGCTGAGTTTTCTATGAATACGAGTTACCTTTATCTCAAAAAATTGTAGGATACCTACCTATTGTATAACTTGTGCTTCATTTGACACTTCCACATATTAATGTACTATATGGAGTATGCTAGAGCTTTATCTAAGTGGCCAGTGTCTTTTCCCACTGTATTGCTGTTATCCTTGCCTTCATGCTCATCTCTTACTGAAAAATTCTATTCAGTGACGTGTTGGAGAGTATTTTCCAAGACACAATAGGTAAAAGGTCAAACTTCTGGCATTGAAGGGTACTATGTTGGTGCTCTCTGCCAAAATCATCTCATCATTAAAAAAGATTTACTTTATGATCCAACTGTGTATTTTACATTTCCCCCAAATAAATGGGAGGCCAATAAACTCCTCTCTCATGATCAGGATTTCCAGACTTAAGATTGTTATTTGACTTAAAACTATTGAAGTGCTACAAACATTGCTAGATCAAATAGTAGATTTTAGTTAGAATCAAATAGGTAGAAAAGGAAGTCTACCTCAAAGAATTTGCTTCCCTTTTCTACTTCGGAATCCATTTTTTGGTCGCGGAAGTGGGTTTAATCAGGGAAACAATTCTTCCACGTTACACCTGTTTGAGCTTTGGCAGGCATAATAGCTCATTTGCAATCAATCCATTCTCTCTCGTCTGAATGAGTTATTCAAACTGACACAAGATTGACAGCTGAGCATATTTTCCTGCCAGATTCTATTGTGGCCTGCAGTAATGTTTGGTTCACAATGAACTTTTTTTTTCCTTTTCGAGAATCTAGTTTTAAGTGGTCGCTAAATTACCTTTAGCTCCCACAGTTTGGCTCTCTGTTCAGAAGCTCCAGAGCTCAATTAGTTTAATGCTTATCCTAGTTTTGTAGCTTGTCAATGGGCCCATAATTCACCAATTCGAAGAAGCTTACCATATCCTGGAATTTTCTTAAGCTCTTGTAATCTTCTCACAGTATCCTGGATTATTGAATAATTCACCCTGATGCCCCTGTAATTGGGGGTCCTCTTGACGTTTTCCTTGGCGTTTGGCCCTTTTTCAGGTTAATCTATCTGACACTGCAACTTTTATTTGTTCAACAGATTGCTATGTTTCTTAAAAATTGTGAGAGTGATGTTTCCTTTTGTATTTGCTTGACTTGTATTTTTTGCTATGTTCAACATTAGAGTATGATTTAGTTAGAACATCTGTTTCTGTAAGTTTCTTATTTCCTATTACCGTCTTATGCAAGTATATTAACTTTCTAAAGTCCTATAACTGATCTTATTATTGTTATTGGAAAGGCATGTTACTCGTGTTGCCGATGTGAAAGAAGATGAGCTAGAGTCTCTGTATGAAAGGCGATTAAAGAAGAAGTCACTTGATAAAGAAACAGAAAAACAGGGACTAGAGGTTGATCCTGTGGATGCTCTTCCTGTGAAGACATTAGATGGAAAACTCTATTACAGGACAGGTACTGAAAGCTCTTGTTCAGTCATCATCACCCGGTATTTTACCTGCTGTAACCGTTAATTGAGTCTTTTCATGATATACAGTGCCAAAGGCTACACAAAAATCTGAAAACGAAGATAAAGATGAAGCTACTACTAACAACAAAGAGGCTGGTATTGATGCAAGTGTGGTGAGGCTGACTAAAGCAGAGAAGCGTGCCAAATTGAAGAAAATTAGGAAAGAGGCCAAGAAACAGGCAAAAGAGGGGACAGAAGTAGAAGATGTTGAGCAAATACCTCAAGCTGAAGTCTTGGTATGTGCATTATATATCCCAAAAGATATGCTGTAGTGCTTGAATATCTATCCTGAAGTAATTTTAAATTGTAGATTACAATGCAAAGAGTGAAAGAGGCACTTTAACTTTTGAAAAGAGTATATATGATGAGAGTTGGGTACTACATAAGTTAATGCTGGCACCCCTAGTTGCACTGTCACTATACTGTTAATCAGTGGAATTAATACCTGGTTTCGGTGCTTCATGTTTTCCTAATTTTGGTAAAGGAGGAGATCTTAAACCACTTGGATTGGGGTGATCCTTGTAAGAGGTGTTGTAGCGTGATTTGAGCTAGGCATTTCTGTGCGGACTATTCTGGAAAATAATACTCCCTCGGACCCAAAAATCAGAATGACAAACCTGTCATTAGATGTCCCAAACATACTTTCCTCTTTTTTTGTCAATACTCTTTCAATATATAGTATGTACGAAGTTTTCTGAGCTAATTTTTATATTCTTCTCCAACAAAATAACCACTGTTATTAAAAGCCATCAGCCATCAGCCATTGTTAAATAACGTAGCAATGCAAAATGAGAGACTATTGCCTTATGGAAGAAACTATGAATTTTAGATGGTGAGGTGTAAAGTGAACTTACAAGAAGCGGTTGATTTTCTGAATCGAATTTCACTGGATAAAAAAAGACAAATAATAAAAAAGAACAGGAAAAATAGGGCTTTTTTATATTAAGTGTACTTGGGACTTCTCTTATATACACTTTAGTGTCCTCTTTGCTGCTGTTATTTTCTTCTTGAGCTTGTAGCACCTTCTCTTCTACTACCTTTGTTTTTCTGCTCCTTGGGAATCACATCTTCTTTTTTGATAACTGTGGTGTCCCAGCCAGCTTCTGAATCACTTCCTTCTTCTTCTGATTTCTCTCTTCAACTCTCTTAGTTCAATTACTTAAACAAAAAATTTAAACTAAATGCCAATTATTCTCTTCTGTATTTGATGAATTGGAAAATAGCTTTGCAATTCTATTTAAAATTCAGTGGCGTTGTTGAAGTATATATTACTGACGTTTACTTCAAATTCTAGGATTTATATTGCCATTACCATAACTGTGGTAAAAAAGGACACTTACATTTGGATACAAGTATATTGATTTTTACTTCCTTGGTGTTAGGACGAAGTGAGAAATGATATGACAGCAGAAGAGGCCAATCAAAAAAAGAAGTTTAGACTAGCTGAGCTGGGAACTGCACTGCTTACTGATCCTGAATCAAACATCAAATCTCTCAAGGAGATGCTGGAGATTTCTAAAGATGGTGATCGTGACATTGCGGTACTTGCCCTTCAGTCTTTGTTGGCTGTTTTCAGAGATATCATCCCCGGGTGAGAAGTTTGCAAGAGTTCATGGTCTGCTTCTAGTTTACTTATTGTAGTTTTTTTTGTTCTTTTGTCAACTTAACGATGTACACAATTTACTCTTCTTATGTCTCTTCAATATGTGCTCCAGGTATCGCATCCGTCTGCCAACTGAAAAGGAGCAGGAGATGAAAGTATCAAAGGCTGTTAAGAAAATGCGGTTCTATGAGTCTACCCTCTTATCTGCATATAAGGTTGTAATAATTGATTGACATCTGAATTCATTTTATAGCTGCTAGTGCATATTGTTAACAGCATGCTTTTACCACTTTGTTGTGTTACATTTCTTTGTTTGAAAATTATTGTGCTACCTTTTTAGTGCACTGTGTTAACAGACTTTTGACCTTTTGCCTTGTGGATGGAAAAATACGAATTCAGACCATACTCCATAGAAATTGTACTTTGTTTGGAATAAGAAGTATGAAACACAGGAACATATATTCTTTGAGCTGTTCTTGTTTCTGGTGTTACATGGTAGCATCTTGAGGTACTTAATGCAGATAAGAGTGCTAGGGCTGTTGTAATAATTAATGTATTCCTCCAGATTTTAGGTTGAGTTATTGAATTCTCATTACATTGCAACTATTTACATATTTCTACCTGTTATTATGTATGAATAAACACCAGACAAACTATTTTTTGTCCAGGGCATTGTATGAATTATCTTAGCTGTGGGATATTAAATTCAAATTATTAAAGTGAATTCATTACCTGAGAATGAGTCAATAAGGTTGACGAGTGTAAGGGCTAGCTAGACTCCTATGTTAAGCATGTTCACATACTGAAGCAACTTCTATGAAATGAATAAAAGTAAAAGTAAGAGTTTGTCTTTGAAAGGGGGTCAATCAAATGGGTACAATCTAAGGTATTATGTATCAGGATGACTGTACGTTTTCTCAAATATTTTTCTTGATATATCTCGTATCAGGAAGGTAAGTTGCTGAGATGAAGAAAATTTGAAATAGAATGTGATTTTCCTATTTCAAAATGGTCTTAGAGACTTAACTTGCATCCTTAGAAATGTTACTCGTGTATGTCGGATAGCAGATTCAAATATAATTCAAATATATATATATATGTGTGTGTGTGTGTGTGTCGGATAATTTTGCTCATTACTCCTTTTCCTATTTGGGTATTAACAGGCGTATATACAGAAACTGCTAGCTGTTGAAAAGCAGGCTGTATACAAACGTGTGGCAGTTCGCTGCATCTGTATATTACTTGAGGCAGTTCCACACTTCAATTTCCGTGAGAATTTGTTAGGTGCTGTCATAAGAAACATAAGTTCTGAGGATGACATATCGAGGTAAATTATGCCTACTCCTCCTCTTTCGTTTCCTTCCATTTTGTATCTTTTGCCCTCCATGAATCCTTAATTGGGTTGCATTATATCCTTTTCTGGTGGTGGGAAATCTTCAGTTCTCACGACTAGTCGTATACAAACTTTCTTCATCTCGAGATGCTTTGGCATTACAGAGGATGCAAGACAAGCTTATTTGAGGATTTAAAAGGGCTTCTCATTAGTTAATCAATCCAACATCTTTGTTTACTAATGCTTTATATTCATCCAATATATTATCTAATATATTTTCCCGTTTTAGTTGATGTAATTCGATTAGGCATATATTAGGGAATAGTTGAGACTTATACTTTAGCTTTAAATTATGAAGCCGAACCTTTAATTTTGCTATATTGAATCCCTAGCCACCTTTTTGCTAATATTAACTTTAAAAGCTTTTGTTAAAGAATGACAAAAGTCCCACATCGGTGGTTAATGAGGTGGATGGACTCTTTATAAGGCTTGGGCAATCCTCCTCCCTTTGAGCTAAGCTTTTGGGGTGTGAGTTAGGCCTAAGACCTAATTTCAACATGGTATCAGAGAGGGCTCGTCTCACCCGATGTTGGGACCCCCACAAGTCAAAAATTGCCCACGCATCAGATGCTAAGCACTGGCGTGAGATGGAGTGTTAAAGAATGACAAAAGTCCCAAATCGGTGGTTAATGAGATGGGTGGACTCCTTATAAAGATTGGGCAATCCTCCTCCCTTTGAGCTAGCTTTTGGGTGTGAGTTAGGCCTAAGACCTGATTTCAACAGCTTTGATACTGGAAGAAGAAGTTTCCGTTTTAAAAAGGTGAGCTTAGTTATATTGACAAACTATATTCCCCAGACCACATGTGGGATTACACCGGATTTGTTGTTGTTTTTGCTTCTTGTCTTGTCCAAAAGTTGAATGCTAATATGTCATTTCAAGATATACTAAATTGCTTTTATTGGCGAAGCTTGAAAATCTATTGTAGAGTTCGTGCACTTTAAAGTTATTGAGATTTGTTGCATTGTTTTGTAGATTATTCCTCTCCATAGATGCATGCTGATTGTGAAACAGAATATTCAATTTTTTTTTTTTGATGATACGCTTGTGCCTCCAGGATATGCTGTTTCTGAAGTAGCAACTATGTTCTCTCAAGTTTATCTATCTACTGCTTGTTGACAGGAAACTTTGCTGTGCTACTGTTAAGTCACTTTTCACCAATGAGGGGAAGCACGGTGGTGAGGTAACGGTGGAGGCTGTTCAAATGATTGCAGACCTTGTTAAAGCTTCTGATTGTCAACTACATCCTGATTCCATTGAGGTCTGCAATTTTAATACCGACACTTTGGTTTTAGGATATTTTTTCTTAGATTGTTTATGATGACATATTGAACTTAAATATGATGTGAAATTGAAGCATATATCTTGGGTATTGGGAAAAAGGTGAATATTCCAATGTTAAATGTGGTGGCAGTGTCAAATAATTGACAGAGAAGATGGCGATAATATTGCTAGTCCACATATGAATTAATACTCTCAACAACATCTATTCAAGTACAGGGTCTACCTGGGAATTCTTGCTTAATTTTGTTGAATCTCAACCTAATAGAAATAGTTTTTGATTTAGCAGTGGGAGAATGATTGTCCTCCTAATATGATTTTGTCATGCTCAGGTGTTTATGTCTCTGACATTTGATGATGATCTTGGAAGGCGCGAAGCTCAAGATGCTAAGAATAAATTTAAAAGCAAAAATGCCAAAAGAAAGGACCTTAAGGAGCAGAAAGAATCAGCTGCCAACGAGAAAAAGAGAACACGGAAAGAGATGATGTCAAAGACACGAGAAGAGGTATTCGTTTGCCAACATGATCTGTGACTGGACTTGTTAAGTGTAAGTTCATTTGCGCATCTCATGTTTTTACAGGTCACCACAGAATTGAAGGCTGCTTCATTAGCTACCGATGTTGCTGAAAGGAGAAGGATGCAGACTGATGTATTATCAGCTATCTTTGAGACATACTTTCGTGTCCTAAAGCATGCCATAAAGCCTAGGTATGTTTTTCTTGCTGATGATTGAGTGGAGCATGTCAAGAAGTGGATTCAATTATCATGAACACTCTAGGTTTGAACTTGAACCACATCATAGAACTAGTTCCTCCGTGAGGAAAGAAAAATACTGCGCTTCCATTTTTCGGGCTACCTGTCGTTTATTGTTATTTTGGTTAAATTGTATTTTGATTTTATGAGAAATCCTGTCATACAAATGTATAGGGAAGTAGAGAATCTCACACAAAAACATGATCGTTTGTAGAAAGCTTTCTAGGTTTTAGAGAAAAAGGAAAATCCTAGGAGAAAAAACACATGATTGTCAAGTCAGTCAGTCATTTCCTCTCTCTTTGCAAAACTATAACTAGCCATCACTATAAAAGAAGAGGTATATGAATCAAATTTGCAGTTGAGATCAATTTATGAAATCGGAAGAGGATATCTGAGGAAGACGAACAGGACGGAGAATGAATACCACTTTTCATTTCCTTCCTTATTTAATTGATTTTCTCATTAAGAATTTAAAGAAGACAGATAATTTTTTGGATGATTCAGTGCCCAACTCTTTGGATTTAATAGCAACCCACTATGTTTTTTGCTTGATTCTTTCTCAGAAAATAACTTCACTGTAATTGTTTCTCAGATCAGAAGCAGGTTTCTCATCTCAGCCAGCTGGAAGTTATCCACTTCTTACTCCTTGTCTCAATGGAATCGGGAAATTTTGCCAGCTTATTGACTTAGATTTCATGTCTGATCTCATGAATTATCTGAGAAAGCTTGCCAGAAGTGGCAATAGCTCTGATGGCTCTTCCAAGGATGTTTCAGCATGTCTGACAGTATCTGAAAGGCTCCAGTGTTGCATTGTCGCTTTCAGAGTGATGAGAAACAATTTGGACGCACTGAATGTTGATCTTCAGGATTTTTTTGTCCAACTTTACAATCTGTTAATTGAGTACAGGCCTGGAAGGTAGTTCTCTATCTATCAAATTACTATGTTTCAATTATTTGGCATTGGTAATCTTAACTTTCCACCCAATTTTTTTCCCACATTGGCCTTTTGGGGAGGAGGAAAGATTTGTACATTTCAACCACCTCTCTGAGTACCAGAGTTGGATATTTATTCTATTAGTCTGAGGTTACGTCATCTAAGGCTAGAGTAACACGGTTAGCCATCTTCTTTGTAAGCAGGGATAAAGGTGAGATCTTAGCTGAAGCTTTGAAGATAATGCTTTGTGATGATCGACAACATGACATGCAGAGGGCTGCAGCTTTTATAAAACGTTTAGCTACATTCTCTTTATGCTCTGGGCCTGCAGAGTCCTTGGCTGGTAACGACATATTTTGCTAATCATCACTAGACTGCTATTTGTTTTTAATCAAGATTATATATGTTATAATTCAGGGATCTCATTTATCAAACTATTGCAGCCTTGGTGACTTTAAAGCATCTTCTTCAGAAGAACGTCAAATGCCGGAACTTATTAGAAAATGATGCTGGAGGTGGTTCTGTTTCTGGTGCCATTGCGGTATGAACCAGTCTTCTTTTTGATTTATTATATGACATTCATGGTGTAATCGGTGTTGATAGTTCAGCCCTTGTGTTCACGGACATCGCTAATTTTGTTCCCCAGCTTTGTTATATACTTTCTTTTGGGTGGGGGTGGGGGGTGGGGGGGGGGGGTGGGGGGTCAGGGCAGATAGGAACCAGAGGCATGGTAAATATAGGGCTTGGATCTGTTGACACTATGGTGGTATAGGAATTTTTTTAGAGCATTTATATCTACTATATTCAGGAGTGGGCATTGCTGATGCAATGTACTTCTCGACTTTTCATTGTGTTTTCTGAAGTCATCGTAATGTATTGAACTTCCCATCAGGGAAGCTGTGGAAATGTTCAATGACATTTGTTTTCTGTGCCACTCATAGTACCAACTATATGCTTCATACTGAAATGACCCCCTTCTCATGAAAAGAAATGCTTTCCAATTGTGCCACTCATATTCAGTAAATAGTTGAACCTCTAGAATGTGCTGATGCCAATTCTTTTCTGTTGCAGAAATATCAACCTTATGCAACTGATCCGAACCTTAGTGGTGCACTTGCTTCAGTGCTTTGGGAGCTTAACCTCTTGTCAAAGCATTACCATCCAGCTGTTTCTACAATGGCATCCAACATTTCTATGTTGGGCACTGGTGATAACCAGATTCACCTGTCCAACAAAACTCCTCAACAAGCTTATAAGGAGTTGTCACTTGAGCAGGACTCGTTCATCGTAAAAGTTGATCTTAATGCCAAGAGAAAAAAAGGAAATGCCTCACTAAAGCATATTAGTAAGGGGGCTGACCTTGATTCCACTGTTAAAGTTGATGAAAATGATGTTAAAAGGAAACTCTCTGAGCATTATTCGCTGCTGCATGACATAGCTGAAAATGAAAGACTAAGAGGGGAACTTGTTGGGACAACATTGTCTCTGAATCTATATGAACAATATAAGAAACAGAAGAAAAGAAGAACAAAGTAGACATTTGTTGTCTACGATTTTGTAGGTAGATCTATTTAAAAAGTTTAAAGCACAATGTACTATTTTTGGATAGGGAAGTGCAACTCGCGATTGTTTTGCACAAACTGGGCATAGTGCCCCTATTTTGTTGTATGGATCTGATTATTTATTTCGATGTCCAGAGATATGTCCCAGAGCCACACTTGGTTGGAGCATGTCTTGTTTCTTCCTTACCCTGCCCCCTCTCTTCAATTTTTTTTCTCTTATTAATCGCGAGATAAGAGGAGAGAAAAATGAGGGCTTATTGTCACTGACAAGTGTTTTGTGTACACTATTCATTATGGGAATGGAGAAGTTACATTGTGTATCGATGCCCAGACTCTTTACCACTTTATATTGTTTCAAAATTCTTGCATGTACCACTATCGAACTGTGGTTTTAGAAGAAAAGGAAAAAAAGAACAGGCATGTGAATGTTTTCAGATAGGTTGTAAAGAAATTGGTCGATCCTATTTGGTTACATATCTTGTTAATAAATTTCTGTTGTTCCTTTCATTAAGTTATTAATAAGTTCCTAGATAACAAGTATAAAAGTTTTTCATCGATGAGATCAGCATTTATGATAATGATGAAAATAAGGCTTAGTTATGGAGTAGAAGGGTGACTGGTGGGTTTACAAAACATATTGTTTTGATCATGCAACAACAATTTCTGAAGATTAACATATGGCTGTTCGAAACATAAATCAATTTACATATTGAAGAATCTCCATAGATCTTAACAGTGACGAACTCTTTGATTTATTTTTTCTCCCAACCGATATTCATTGTGGATCTCTGACTAAATTTGAATTACGCATTTAAAGTTGAATATCTCCGTATCAGAAGGCTCAATAACTTGACACTTTAATGGTCTAATTGGATGAACTTGAATTAAATACATGCAGTACATTAACTACCTTATGTTCGATATTATTGTCGGTCCATACATATTCCCAAAAAAAATAAATAATGAAAAAATAACTCAAAAACATTCATGTTGCAAAATTTCAATATAATAATATAGTAGCAATTTTTTATTTTTGTTTTACAAATCATTCATGATACCATAGCATTAAACTCAAAAAGTTAGCATGCGTTTATTTTTTTTTTTTGAGTAACATAACTATGTACATATCGAAAACAGTAAATATCACCTTCCTTTACAATAATTTCCTCTTTACCGTACGAAATTATAGCTCACCTTCAAATCAGAAAATATTACATGAAATATATATATATAATAATGTTTTTTTAAAAGGTACTAGGAGGCTAGCTAAATTATTAGCCACTAGGCTATACTTTTATTAATTAATCAAAAGGAGCTTAGCCTTTTCTTAAAAAGGGTAGGAGTAGTTTCATCTAATGGATGTACAAATTTGCAATTTGGACATGTTGGTGAAGATTTTGACATCATTACTAACATATGACATTTTTTGCAAACTGCAGTGACCATTTCTTGTTGATCAACATCAAATGTTAGCCATGAAGGTGAACGATTGATTAAACCTTTAGACTCATAATTGTCTTTTTTTATGAGGTAATTTGAGTTGTTGCTAACAAAATTGTCATCAATTTGGTTGGTTTTTTCTGGTGATTGACATGATGGTAATAAGTTGAGTTCAAGATCTAAACTCATATGCACTTGATGTGTTGGTTGTGGTGGTTCAGGATCACTTAGTCTTGGATCACTTGATGTCCTCTTTTGTGTTCTTGTGTTGTAGAAGTAAATATGTCCAGACTGCATTTATAAAACAATAAAAAGAATTTAAAAATTAATAGCGGATTCAGAATCTCTATTCAGATGAGTTAAAATATAGAAAGTGAATATATGAAAAACTCAAAAAGGAAATTTAACATAAGATATGTATATGAATATCTTTTTTACCTAGCTACCACACACCGTGATTTCGAGCGTACCAAATAAGACGGTATACTCTACCTTTCATAATATTTTATGTTTGAGGCATGATTGGATGGACTTATTTTATGTGACCTTTTAAGAATAAATCATTGGGATCCCAAATTCTGACTTTTTTTTAATGGTTGTTATAATTTTGATTTAAAATCTAATGGTTGAATTTATTTTAATTTTTCAAATTTTTAGCTTATACACTTTCAATAAATTCATCCAAACGTGCTCAAAAGTCTTCAACTAATTTAATAGTATTTCTTGAAAGAAAAACACATCAATAGTATGATTTTTTTTGGTCAAGACACTTAAAAGTATGATCTAACGATTAATAAAGTGAGTGAAAATTTCATAAGCTAGAAGACTTGAAATTTCATGGAAGTGATTTCTAAATTTTAGTTGGCAAAGTAATCCTATAACGAAACAAAACATTTTTTTCTGAAACACAATTGCCTCTCTTATGTCAAGAGAATTCAAAAAAATATTATTTTCAGACACGCACACGCTGACAAGAACACCGTCATTATACATATAAAAAAGAAATTAACATACCTTAATATCAAGACATCTTTGCCACTCCAAAGGCAGAGGAGTCTCAGGATTCAATTGTGTACCAAACAAAGTTGTAATTTTTTTAGCTTTAATTTGTGGCTTTATTTCATCACAAGACAATTGATCATCTTCCCATTTTCTCTTCTTACACAAATCTTCCATAACATTTCTTTGTTTTGGAATTTGACTTATTTTATGAAAAGACACCATGATGACTTACAAATTGTTTTATTTTTTGATTGTTGAGATAATTATAAAATGTTGTGGAAGATTATATAGGGGGTGGGAAGTAAGTGCAATATAGAATCTAAAAGGGCAAAAATTTAAAATGTGGAAGTAGAAAGGGTCCCATTATTTCTGTATGACGTGCTGTTCAAGTGAGAAGTAAATTGAATTAAATTGGAGTTGGGACTTTGCAATTACTATACACCTCCAACCTGCTATTTAAAGCTAAGTAGGTAGTACTAACTAACTCTTTTTTCTCTATGGTCAAATCTACACTCTTTCTCATACATGCACTAATTTATATTTATTAGCTTTTGCCATCATATATTATCATCACTTTACTTTAATGTAAACCTTGGCTAGACCACAAAATTCTTGTTTATGTCATTTTTTTTTATTATTATTATACAAAAGAAATGTAGAGTTTTCTTTGAGTTGATAAGTTTTAAGTGATTTGGAGTAGATTTTATAAATGAGTAGTTATTTGTTTGAATGAAAGTATTGAAACTATACATTAATTTTTCTGTTTCACTTCTTGAGAGTTGGTTTAATTAAATGTTGGAGATAAATTAGATTAGATTAATTCAATCTTTATTAAATTACAATTTAGCTATTATTTTCTCTATTTCATATTAATTGAATTTTAGAGGCGATGTATGTTTATTAAGAAAAATACCGAAGGACATAATTTAAACTGTAATTTCCACTATTGCCCATTGTGAAATTATAAATATAACTTTGCAAGAAGTATAATTTATCTCCTTTAATTCATATTAAGTGAATTGTTGAGACTTTTTTCATAATACAAAATAAGTAAATTACTCGAAGTTTAAGAAAATTATTGAGACTTTTTTTTCTTCATATTTATCCTTCAACGAGGTTTTTAAATATAATTGTTTGAAAATAATCAAAAGGGTAATAGTGAAAAGTAATGTGTAATTTATGGTAAAACATTTTTTTCCTTATGGGGTGTGTTAAACCCAACAATTCAATTAATATTAGACTAAATAGAGTAAAAAACTATACAAAAATACAATATATTATAATTCTCATATCAATATGGTTAAAAGAAGTTATATTAAAATGTTGGTCAAAATTCAATAATTTCAGAGCTAAATTACTTGAAGTATCATTCTCTTCCTACTTTCAAGTTTTAAATTTCGAAGCTAACTTAGATCAATTAGTTCAAAATATTAAAGTTACATTAAGTTAAATATTTAAAAGTTACACGTGAAGTATAATATATTGCAATTCTTCTCATATCACTTAACATGCGTATTAATTATTTAACTTTAGAAAAATAAAACATGACACGTATTTTGAACGGAATAAAGTAGAATGCACTCATGTCACTATCCCTATACTTGATTGTTGGTGTAGTATTAATAAGTGAGCGATGTAATATATCATGGTGTGTATAGCAAGCTGCCATTAATGCCAATTACTTTAGAATGGATGGGGAAAAGGAACTTGCAAAATGTTCATTCATGAGATATTTATCCCTTCAGTATGGGATATATAACTTTTTTAAGGAAGATCTTCCATAAAATCCTTTTATCTTTAGTCCATTCATAAAACTTTTTTTTTCTTTTATTTCTATTGGAACTTGTAATTAAGAAATTAACTATAGGTTTCGATTGGGTTATGGGCTCATTTATGCATATATTATAATGCACACAGGGGCGGATCCAGGATATTGGATAGGATTTTTTCCGGAAACACAATAATTTTTGTTCGAATTTTATATGTTATTTATATTGAGAAATGAGAATTAGTTAAGAATATAATTTTTTTTTTATAATAATAAAGAAGCTATTAATAAAAGGAGTTGTTTGTCCAATTATAATTGCATATTGGTTTATTTTATTGGGGTAGAAGATAATTGATGATCAACATCTATTAGTGTTTCGAATGAGTGAGTTGAGCTGAATTTCAAAATGTTAAAATAGGTTGAGTTAATAAATAAGTGTGTTATATATTGATCCGCTGAAACAAGTTGAATTGAAATGAGCTAAAAATCAAAACATTATAATTTAATCTGTTCAATTCTTACTTAGTTTTAAATTAAAAGTTTGTTATGTTACAATTTGTTTGAGTACTTAATAAAAAACATTCTTATATTATTTATATAAAAAAACTTATCAAATAATATTTTTTTAAAAAAAAAATTCAGACAAAGTTTCTTAGTGGTCAATTGGCATTGCATATTAGTGTAGTTTTAAAATGAGTTTAAATTATTTGAGTCAAAATGAGCCCGGTTAATAAAATATGCAGGTTATTAAGAGGTTATTTACTATATTTTGAAATCTTTTAGTAAAACTTTTGACGAAAAGTTAATAATTTCCAAATTGGTGATATAAACAACTATCCATTGAAATAAAGTTGCACCTTATCTTGCATATAATAATTGATATACTGTTACGTCTATATTTTAGCTATATAAAATTTAATAAGACCAAACAATTAAACACATATATTTTTGTTATATGATGAGATCAATCAATTAAACATTTTTAATGTAATGTAACCAAAACGACCCCAAATGATACATCTTCCACCAACACAATTAAAAGCAGATATACGTCATAGTTTTTCCTTCCAAAGGAAGCCTATAGACAAAAGATTAGCTGTAGAGTTATTGTATTTAGACACATAGGTCGTGACGTTAATATAGAGCGTTCGTAATATCTGTATTAGAGTTTGACTATTTTAGATTCGTGTCATGTAGAGCCTCATTATCAAGATTGTTTTTATAGTCATAACTCGAATTTGAGATTTTGGATTGAGAGAAGAGCAGTCTCATCCACTACATCACAGTCCTTTCGTGGTGGACAAGGGGGTTATGAAACTGTCTAGAAAATTGTAAAATGGTCCTTTTATTTTTGGAAGTAATTAATTCCAAAATAGTAATCACTTAATAATTAATTGGGCAATTTTGGTTTCCATTAAATATCTATCAAACTCTAATTGTTAAATATAACTGAAATTGTGAAATAATTTTAAACTAGATACATCAAAATGTTTTATTAAGATTTTCAGATACTACAACAAACGCACAAAAAAATAAAGGACCGAAAATAACATAAAGATACAAAATTTATACTTTCAAATGTTAGTTCCAGCTTCTATTTTAAAAAATTTCTCATTATTAAATATTGGTAAGTATTCGTTATAGACTGATAAAACGCCCATTTTTTATAATTTTAAAAGACTAAAACAATTCAAATTGATATTTAAATTTTAAACGATTATTTTGAATCTACTATAAAATAAATTAAATTTTTAAAAACTATAGTTTCATCATTTTATCTGAAATTGTCATTAAATAATAAGAGTCCGTATACAGTTGAGTTGAAGAAGGGCGTTGAAATATAGCTAGAGAAACTTTAAATAGGGGTTGGTCATTATAACTCATAACTCCTACTATTTTCCCCTTTCAGTTTTGCTTCTTCAGTATTTCAAAAATAAAAATTTCATTTTTATTTATTATTTTAAATATATTAAAAAACATTATTTCATTTTCAATACTAGTTACATATTTTCTTTTTCAAAGCATAAAATTATGTATCAATGATAATACATAATATGGTAAATACTTCTATTAATTGGTATTTTAAAAAGAATTTAAAATATAGATAAGTAAAAGAGTAAAAACTTTAAAGGCTCTTCAACGGTTCAACCATTGAAAACGCAAAATAAATATCATAAAAAGTTTATATCATAAGTTTGGTGATTTTTCTAGAGTACTATAGAATCGTTGTAAAGTCATTTCTATTTAGTTTTTTATAAATTTGTGGAATTTAATACTTTTTACGTCTCATAATAATTGTTCATTATTCTTTTCGTCCATTTTTATTTGTTATATTACATATTCGAAAGTCAATTTGACTAATTTCTAAAGTTAAATCAGATTATATTAATTTGATATTTCAAACAAAAAATTTAGATATTCAAAAAGACAAAAACTATATGAAAAGTACTAACAATTGCAATTTTTTACGTATAAATATGATGAAAAAATACATCTTAAATGTTAGTCAAAATTCTTGTAGTTTGACTCTAAAAATTGAAACTATGACAATTAAAAGTGGACGGAAAAAGTATATTATACTATTATTTTGAAGTAATTTATTTACGTTATAAAAATTACCCTTCTATTTATAATTTCTTAAAAATACGCGCAAAATTAATATTGGACAAGTATTATTAGAGAGAGAGAGTATTATTAGAACAATCGATTTCTTTACTTGTAGTTGGAAAATAGAATCTACTTGTTATGATCGATTTTAGTCATCATGCTTATTAAAAAGAGAGTATTTATTATTTTAGAAAATTAAGAAAAAAATTAGAAAAAAATTTTTAATCACACAAACATTTCTATTATATTTGTTAATTCTTTGTATAATTTGAAATAATTATACATTGTCTCACTAATCAATAATTTTATATAAGATTTCAAGTCAGATACATTTAAATACATATACTTTTGCAATTAAATACTACATAAGAAGAGAGGTAAGTGAAATAGGAGATGAGTGAGATGGAGAGAAAATGCATTCCAAATACATGTGAATCATACTACACATAATTAAATTCTAAATTAGTGAAATTTGCATTTTTTGCTCAACAAATAATAAAAAAAAATTCACTTTCATCTTTATTCTAATTAATAATAAATACTAATAAATGTAGAAAGAGATTAATAAAAAGAAATATTAATTGAGGTCAAAGAATAAATATAAACAATTTAGTTAAATTATCCCTTAAATAAAAGGCGTGCAATCAGTCATATTTTACTTACAGGAAGTCAACGTACTTTCTTTATGCATCTAAGTCCTATGATTATTGAAATTCATAAGATAAAAAAATTTATCATCCATATTTTCAACGTATTCCTTGCATTTTTTTAAAAAAAAAAACAAAAAAAAAAACTAACAATTTTCGAATCCATTGAAACTACACATAATCTATTATGTGTGTGCTTTTAATGGTTCACAACGGCCCTCAACCATTTTCCTTCGACTTAGCAACGAAGATTTATGGTGAAGTGATAAGTATACTTTCATCTTTAATTAGATATCTCAAATTTAACATCTATGAGTATATAAGTTGTCTTCATTAAGGATCGTTTTTACTCAATGTGAAATTTTCCAACATGAATCCAAATTTAATCGAATTTCAATGCGGATATCAAACTGAAAATTAAAAATTGAATTCCCCTCAACTTTGGTTGTCTATGTTTTGCATACAATATTTCGTTTTCTATATATTTACATGTTACTATAACTTAACATGATGATATAAGATGATCTTCATACATATCGTTTGCGTGATTAACCAAATTATTGGTATTCTCTCTCAAATAATACAATCTCTCCTCCATTTCGATTATCCAACACTTTTCACTTTTGACATTACTTAAGAGAAATCTTTCCATAAATATCTAATCCAATTTACCGTTTATTTTCCCATACATACACTATGTTCTCATGTGCGTGAAGAAGGGTAAGTTTGATCGAGAATCACGCATTAAATTTTTATTTTTTTGAAATTTATATATTTGTAAATTAAATATTATATGTCACAATAATGACAGTCCAAAATATTATATGAAAAACTTATGATCAAAAATAAATTTATTTGAATTTTGAAATTAGAAATATATCTCAAAAATCGAACACATGAAGTGTATATATATATTGGTATTCTATACGAATTTAGGAGGGTGAACAAATATGCACAAGCACTAAAATAAAATACCTATGGAACATCGAAAAAGTGAATAATAAAGTGCTTATTTATTAGTAGTACGTTGGATGAGTATAAGGTTTAATTAATTCCAATACATAATTTAAGAATATTGCACATCCATGAAATGAATGGAACGTAGAAAAGGAGGAAACAACAAGTGATTTGAATGTTGAGTAGGCATCTTCTAATGAGGGAACATTGAAAAAACCATGCATGGCTCATTATGGTTAGCCCATAATCTCGATTCAATGGACGTACGTACGTAACCTATTTACATTTATGCATATTCACCAACCACATTCATTGACGAAATTTACTCCTACTTCACAAAAAAAGCAAAACAAGCCCATTAGTTTTGTGAACGAATTTAAGCTCGCGTTTGACCAGAGATAAAGGAGGTATAGATGGATGAGTATGCATATTAAAAGAGATAAGATAAAAAATGAAGTAATTAATATATATTCGGGGTAAGGTCTGAGTGGCTAACGTGAAGAATAAGATGGAGAAAGTGAGATTAAGATGGTCCAGACACGTGAATATTATTAGAGTGGGTAAAAGTCTCACATTGATTGAGGAATGGATTGATGGTTTCATTTATATGGACTTAGACGATCTTTTTCTCATGAGCTAGCTTTTAGTGTTGAATTTGACCTAGGTGGCATATTTTTTATATGGTAGCAGAGCCAGGTCCATTTCCCGTTTGAACTGGGAGTCCGCACTGCAATTGAGCCTGGGCATGCAAGAGGATGTTCGAGTGGGGTAAAGTCTCATATTGATTGAGAAATTGATCAGTGATCATCTTATATGAATTTGGACAATCCCCCTCGTTAAATAATATTTAGAGTTGAGTTAAGCTCACATATGACATCACAAACCTTCAACTTAATGATAATATGACCCTTATAAATAGGAAAAAATAATTATTTTACTAATTATTCGTCAAATAAATTTAAACAAATAAAAATAAACAAAAAGAATAATAATCAAATTTAAATTTTCAAAAAGAATTACTTTTACATTAATAAGTCAAGTGACATAACCAAAAAAAAAAAAAGATACCAGAGGAAGAATAATTAAGTAAAAAAGTAAACAAAAAAGAGAAGTCAAGCAAGAAAAGGAGACATTAAATAGGGAAGTTTTAATTATGATGTGTTTCCACGGAGTCATTAAAATTTAAAATAGTTGAATTTTAATATAAATATCAGTTAAAAAATAAGATAAAAATTGTGTTTGTAGATTGTCCATTTCTTAAAAAATAAAGTAATACTAATTAATATAATTTTTATTACAATATTTACATTAATAATTTTAAAATTTGAAAAAAATGAACAATAAATGTTTTAAAAAAATATAATCTTAATATATAAAATTAAATGAGAAGGAAAAAGAGGGGGTTGTATTAAATTAAATGTAGTAGGCAGCTGCGTTACATTAAATCATATTGAATTCACTTAAATGCAAATTAAATTGAATAGAAAGAGCAAATGCATAATGCATTTAAACACCTCGCTTTCTACAAAATTAATTATCTACTTTAATTTTGCTGAGAGTACCGCCGGCCTCTTTTTAATGCTTCTCAACCTCTTCCTTCCTTCATTTACAAATTACAACTACCATCCTCTTATAACCAACTATAATTTGTACTCTTTTTTTCCGTTTATTTTCACTTGTTCATCGTAATTTTTAATATGATATTTTTTTTCAAAAATAATATAACGATGATTTTATTATTTTATCTATCTAATAGTTTACTTGTCATGTTTCGCTTCTCAAAAATTAAATTACATGAACTTTGATCAGATATGAGAATGATTGTGACTTATAATGTTCTTTGTGTATAGTTATCGAATATCTAGATTAGGAATTAAAAATATTGAATTAATCAAATTCAGTTTAACTTTGAAATTTAATCAAATTAACTGTCGTAAAGAAAAATGTGACAAATAAAAATGAACAGATTGAGTATATGCGTTTTTTGAATTTAATAAATTCAATGTTTTGGAAGATATATTAGGTTCTGAATAGTATAGTTAGTACATATTTGATAATAAGCGCTAATCTGTAATGACCCGGAAGGTCATTTTTGGAAATTTTAAATATTAGTGTAACTTGAGTTAATTAATCGATAGTTTATGGGCTAAGTGATAATTTATTTAAGACCCTATACCATTTAGACTATATTTAATTAAATATGTGGTAAACCTATCACTTTTAGTACTTAAATAATTCAAAAAAAAAAAAAATAAGGGACAAAATCTGAAATGTTAAAATAGGTGGTAGAAATTATCACTTTTAATATATATAATTAATTTAGGGAAAAAAAAAATGTGGAACAAACTAACCTAAACGTGTGACGAAAAACAAAGAAGAGGAGAAAATCTGAAACACACTCGCAGCGCCGTCGAACAAGTGCACTTGATTCAGGTAATAATTTTAAACTTTACAGTGAGGCTGCTGCTGAATATGTCTTGTAATTAATGTACAGTTATAATTTTTATGTTAACTTTAATATGTACCTTGGAATGTGAAACATGGCAAAAAGGAATATGGAATAAAGAAATAATAATTGGAAGTTGGTATATTGGTATGCAGTAATTTTGAAATTTAGAAAGAGGATCATGCCAATCATGTGATACTTATTGGGGGATATAATTGAATCAAGATGATTGAAAAATAATAGATAGGAATATAGGGTATCAATTTGAGGATTTAAAATATATTTTTTATTTTTGTCCTCGTGACTTTCTCTGTAACTTAAGGCCTCACTGTTGCTTAGAATTTTCTTATTATTATCATATTGAGATTCAAGTGTGATATATTGAGATAGGTAATTAAATATTAGATATATATATTATATTATAGAAATATCGTTAAAGTTATGATATTTGGAGAATTTGAAATTTAACCGTAAGCTTGAAATTTGGAAAACATGAGAGTCACATGTTAATTGGCATCAAGAATTACAAACTTGATTATAAATTTGGGTGAATTTTATTGTCAAGGTTAAACACATAATAATGTGGGGTGTTTGTTAGTTCCAAACCTTATTGTGAATATACATATTTGAATAGATTGCATCGATTTGGAAGCTCAACTTAAAGGGGAGGCTCAAGTCCCGTAGTGATTATTCGAGTGGCTAAGGCAAGTGGACTTCTAAACCCTTGTTAAGCGTATGAAATTCGTGTATTTTTTTTGTTGATGTTGAGAATGATTTGGAGACTTGTTGCTTATTTGTTGGTGTTGTATTCCTTGTTGTAAATTGAGCTTTGGTATCAAAATGGTTATCTCCTCATTTTCATTTGAGCATGTAATTTGCATTGTACTTGAGACATGGTTGTGGTAAGAGGATGTACAATTCGAGGGTCGTATCGCGCGCCGCGATGGATATCATATTTCGAGGGACGTATCGCGCGCCGCGAAGGTTACTATTATCGAGGGTCGTGTCGTGCGCCGCGACAGATGCATGGACAGATATGTCCCCCATGGGTCCCGGACTGAGAGACAGCGGGTGTGTATCGTTAGGGAAGACATGCATCACTATACTTGACATTGCATCTCATGGCATTACACACCTTATTATTGATGAACTTGAACATGTGTTTTGTTGATCTTGTGAGTGTTTCTCTGTGAAGCTTGTGACTGTTGAATATTGAGTTGTTATTGAGAATGTGTAAACTGATAGAGTGTGGTTATTGAGTTGTGTGTTTGGTAAACTGTAAACTATTAGACCGTAGCGTGGAGGTTTAGATATGGTGTAAGAAGTGCCCGTATTTTGTTCACTTAACTTGTGTTTAGAGGTTTGCTTGTTGGGTACCGCGTGGTTTGGTACACCCCTTGCTTCTACAAATTTTTGTAGGATACGAGCCTGGATCTTCGTGATACTTGTCATTTTTTCGTTTCCGAGGCATCTTGTGGAGGATTGTGAGGTAGCTGCTTGTCATCTCAGCGAACTTTCCTACTCCAGTTTATGACTTTGTTTTTACTTGAAAGACAACTTCATTTAGACTTCTATTTTATTTCAATTCTAATATTTACATTAGAGGCTTGTGCACGTGACAACCTGATTTTGGGGATTGGATTAATATGACTTGGTTTCATAATAGGAATTGTTGTTGGATTGTCATTTACTTCCGCACTTTGTTAGATATTTGGTTTTAGGCTGACTTGTCTTGGTGGGATAAGACGAGTGCCATCACACCCATTTTTGGGTCGTGACAAAAATGGTATCAGAGCCCCAGGTTCATAGGTCTCACGTGTCTACAAGCCGAGTCTACGTAGAGTCTCAAGGGTCAGTACGGAGACGTCTGTACTCATCTTTGAGAGGCTATAAAGATTACTAGGAAACTTCCTTTTGTTCATTGTTTCTTATCGTGCGTAGTTACCTTCGTTAGTACTGAGTTGTTGTATACTCTTTTGACAGATGACGAGTACTAGAACTAATGTTACTGGTGGTAGAGGGGAGGCACTTCCCGAGGCAGTTGTTGAGGCCCCAGCTAGGGGTAGGGGTAGATCTCGAGCTAGAGGTCGTGCTAGTAGTACGACAGTAGCCAGAGTTCGTGGACGTGGAGCAGCACCACTGAGAGGTAGTGCTAGAGAGGTCTCTACCGAACCTCAGATTGATGACAGAGAGGACCAGGTTCCTCCAGATCCCGTAGTCACACCTTTGCTTCAGGATACGCTATTGAGGGTGTTAAGTGTGCTAGAGGGCTTTTCTCAGGGTGGTGGTGCAACTACCACACCACATGACTCTCGTACTAGAGAGGGGGCTCAGACCCAAGAGCAAGCAACAAGCTCCGATTGTTCAGGATGCGGTGTGGGGCAACTACCAGTAGATCCCGCGGTTCAGAATGATATTGCACCAGCAGTTGGGGGTCAAGTTGCATCGATGGTTGTTCTGACAGAGGATGAGCAGCGTAGGTATGAGAGATTTAGAAAGATGGACCCACCTCAGTTTCAGGGGGGAAGAGCGAGGACGCTCATGAGTTTCTAACTACCTGCCGAGAGAGTTACTAGATGTGGTTGGATTAGCTGAGTCACATGGGGTTAGATATGCTACGCTCCAGCTTCGTGGACCAGCGAGAGACTGGTGGAGGACTTATTCGGGATGTTTGCCAGTTGGATCTCCTCCAGTGACTTGGGAGCAGTTTGCTAGTGCATTCCAAGATCGTTTTGTCCCATGGAGCGTGAGAGAGGAGAGTCGCTTGAGGTTTGAGAGTCTGAGACAGGATGGTTTATCGGTTACAGAGTATGAGGCACGTTTTTGCCAGTTGTCTAGGCATGCGTTGGCCATTATTCCAAATGAGACAGAGAGGATCCGCAGATTTGTGAGGGGATTGACTTTCTCTATCAGGTCAGCTGTGTTTCGGGCATCTAGGGAGGGGGCTTCTTTTCAGTCCATTGTGAGCGCCGCCAAAGAGGCAGATTGATGGAGAGAGAGGAGTTTGGGGACCCTAAAAGAGCCCGTATATCAGGACAGTTTCATGGTGCCTCATCTGGAGGTAGGGGATCACAGAGAGTGAGTGGTTCTTTTCAGCAGCGGGGACCTATTCATGCATCTATGCCGACATTTGAGGGTGGCCAGACATCTAGGGGTTCTTATAGCTCGGGTCAGAGCTCGTACGGTTCACAGCAGCGACCTACAGGGCGAGGAAATTATAGTGGGTTTTCAGGGTCCACACAACAGTTCCCAGGTCAGAGATTTTGTTTTACTTGTGGAGATCCCGATCATCTAATGCGGCAGTGTACTTCTCAAAGGGGTCGTGGTGGGCCTCGACCTAATTCTTCATTCCAGACTAGACCACCAGCACCACAGGGTAGAGGTCGTGGCAGAGTTCAGTCAGGTAGAGGTGATAGAGTTTCTAGTAGTGGTGTTGCAGCTCAGCAGAGTGGGGGTAGAGGTACCACCCAGGATGGAGGTGGACGAGGAGGCCACTGCTATGCTTTCCCCGGGAGACCTGAGGCAGAGACCTCTGATGCTGTTATTACAGGTATCATCCCAGTATGCCATCGACCTGCGTCTGTGTTGTTTGATCCAGGTTCTACATTCTCTTATGTGTCTACGTATTTTGCTGCTAAATTTGATATGATATGTGATAGTATGACTGTACCTATTCGTGTTTCTACACCCGTGGGTAAACCCTTAGTGGTGGATCGAGTGTATCGATCCTGTCTTGTTTCTTTGGCTGGGTATGACACTTGGGTAGACTTAATCATTCTGGGGATGGTGGACTTTGATGTTATCTTGGGTATGGATTGGCTTTCTCCTTATCATGCTGTCCTTGATTGTAATGCTAAGACTGTGACTTTAGCAATGCCTGGTGTTCCGAGGGTTGAGTGGAAGAGTGTTAGTGGTTCTTATCCTAAAAAGGTCATCTCTTTTATCCGTGCTCAGAGATTGGTGGAGAGGGGGTGTTTGTCTTACTTAGCTTTTATTCGGGATACTAGTGTTGAACCACCTTCCATGGACTCTGTTCCCGTGGTTCAGGAGTTTCTCGATGTATTTCCTTCTGATCTTCCAGGTGTTCCTCCCGATAGGGATATCGATTTTGCTATTGATTTGGAGCCAGGCACTAAGCCTATTTCTATACCTCCATATCGTATGGCCCCAGCAGAGTTGAAAGAATTGAAGGATCAGTTGCAAGATTTATTGAGTAAGGGTTTTATTCGCCCTAGTGTATCACCTTGGGGTGCCCCTGTATTGTTTGTGAAGAAGAAGGATGGGACTATGAGAATGTGTATTGATTACAGACAGTTGAACAAGGTAACAGTGAAGAATAAGTATCCTCTTCCGCGGATTGATGACTTATTTGATCAGTTACAGGGAGCATCATTGTTCTCTAAGATTGATTTGAGGTCTGGGTATCATCAGTTGAAGATTAGGGCATCAGATATCCCTAAGACAGCTTTTCGGACCGGTATGGGCATTATGAGTTCCTAGTGATGTCCTTCGGATTGACTAATGCCCCTGCAGCATTCATGGAGTTGATGAATGGGGTGTTTCGACCATACCTTGATTCTTTTGTGATTGTTTTCATCGATGACATCTTGGTTTACTCTAAGACTGAGGAGGACCATGTCCGACACTTGAGGATTGTACTTCAGAGGTTGAGAGAAGAGAAGTTGTATGCCAAGTTCTCAAAGTGTGAGTTCTGGCTTACTTCTGTGACATTCTTGGGACACGTGGTGTCCAAGGAGGGTATTAGAGTAGATCCGGCCAAAATTGAGGCAGTTAGAGGCTGGACGCGACCTACTTCACCTACTGAGATTAGGAGTTTTGTGGGATTGGCAGGCTATTATCGACGATTTGTTCAGAGTTTCTCTACTATTGCAGCTCCATTGACTAGATTGACTCGACAGGATGTGGGTTTTCAGTGGTCTAATGAGTGTGAGGAGAGCTTTCAAAAGCTCAAGACTTTGTTGACTTCTGCTCCTGTGTTGACTCTACCTGAGGAAGGTGTAGACTTTACTGTGTATTGTGATGCTTCAGGAGTTGGTTTGGGTGGTGTGTTGATGCAGAAGGGGAAGGTGATTGCTTATGCTTCTAGGCAGTTGAAATCCCATGAGAAGAACTACCCTACTCATGATTTGGAGTTGGCGGCTGTGGTATTTGTACTTAAGTTATGGCGTCATTATTTGTATGGAGTGCATTGTGAGATCTTTACTGATCATCGGAGTCTTCAGTATATCTTTAGCCAGAGGGATTTGAACTTGAGGCAACGAAGATGGCTTGAGTTGCTGAAGGACTATGATGTGACCATTCTGTATCATCCGGGGAAGGCCAATGTTGTGGCCGATGCTTTGAGTAGGAAGACTCATAGCATGGGGAGTCTTGCATCTCTTAGTGTTGAGGAGAGACCATTGGCTAAAGATGTGCAGATATTAGCTAACAGTCTTGTCCGCTTGCAGATTTCAGAAGAGAGTGATGGGATGATTGCTTTTATTGAGGCTCGGTCTTCTTTAGTCGAGCAAATCCGTGCACACCAATTTGATGATGAAAAATTATGTCTCATTCGAGACAAAGTATTGAGAGGGGAAGCTAAGGAGGCTGTCCTTGATTCTGATGGTGTTTTGCGGATCGGAGGCAGAATTTGTGTGCCCAGGACAGGCGATTTGATTAGATTGATTCTTGAGGAGGCCCATTGTACTCGGTATTCCATCCATCCGGGAGCGGCGAAAATGTATCATGATCTGAGTCAGCATTACTGGTGGTGTGGGATGAAGAGAGATATTTCAGACTTTGTTTCGAGGTGTCTGACTTGCCAGCAGGTCAAGTGTGAGCACCAGCGGCCCGGGGGTGTATCTCAGAGGATGCCTATTCCTACTTGGAAGTGGGAACGGATTACTATGGACTTTGTTGTGGGTTTGCCTACCACAGTGGGTGGTTATGACTCTATTTGGGTTGTTGTTGATAGGCTGACCAAGTCTGCCCACTTCATCCCGGTTCGGGTAAAGTATACAGCAGAAAAGTTAGCCGAACTATATATCAGTCAGATTGTGCGACTACATGGAGTTCCTGTTTCTATCATATCAGATCGAGGTTCACTATTTACTTCTCATTTCTGGAAGGCATTACAACATGGTCTGGGTACTCAGTTAGATATGAGTACGGCATTTCACCCTCAGACAGATGGTCAATCTGAGCGGACCATTCAGGTATTGGAAGATATGCTTCGAGCGTGTGTGATCGATTTTGGTGCTAGATGGGATCAACATTTACCCTTAGCGGAGTTTGCCTATAATAACAGTTACCACTCTAGTATCCAGATGGCCCCATTTGAGGCGTTGTATGGAAGACGGTGTAGGTCTCCGATTGGTTGGTTTGATTCGGCGGAGATGGACTCTTTGGATACAGACTTGCTTAGAGATGCTATGGAGCAAGTCCGTATGATTCAGTATAGATTATTGACAGCTCAGAGTCGACAGAAGAGTTATGCAGACCGGAGAGTTAGAGCTTTGGTGTTTATGGAGGGTGATCATGTTTGGCTCCGAGTATCACCCATGAAGGGTGTGATGAGGTTTGGAAAGAAGGGCAAGCTTAGCCCTAGGTTCATTGGACCTTTTGAGATTTTGAGCCGAGTGGGAGAAGTGGCTTATAAGTTGGCGTTGCCACCTAGTTTGTCAGCAGTTCATCCTATTTTCCATGTCTCTATGCTTCGGAAGTATATTCCGGATGAATCTCATGTGCTTTCACTTGACTCCGTGGAGTTGGGTCCAGACTTGACATTTGAGGAGGAGCCTATAGCTATTTTGGATAGGCAGGTTCGCAAACTTAGGACCAAGGAGATTGCTTCAGTGAAAGTGCAATGGAAGCACCGATCTGCGGGGGAGGCAACTTGGGAGACAGAGTCTGACATGCGTGCCAGATATCCTCAACTTTTTGAAGCATCAGGTACTTTCTTTTACTTTATGTTCGCGGACGAACATGATTTTTAGTGGTGGATAATGTAATGACCCGGAAGGTCATTTTTGGAAATTTTAAATATTAGTGTAACTTGAGTTAATTAATCGATAGTTTATGGGCTAAAGTGATAATTTATTTAAGACCCTATACCATTTAGACTATATTTAATTAAATATGTGGGTAAAACCTATCACTTTTAGTACTTAAATAATTCAAAAAAAAAAAATAAGGGACAAAATCTGAAATGTTAAAATAGGTGGTAGAAATTATCACTTTTAATATATATAATTAATTTAGGGAAAAAAAAAAATGTGGAACAAAACTAACCTAAACGTGTGACGAAAAACAAAGAAGAGGAGAAAATCTGAAACACACTCGCAGCGCCGTCGAACAAGTGCACTTGATTCAGGTAATAATTTTAAACTTTACAGTGAGGCTGCTGAATATGTCTTGTAATTAATGTACAGTTATAATTTTTATGTTAACTTTAATATGTACCTTGGAATGTGAAACATGGCAAAAAGGAATATGGAATAAAGAAATAATAATTGGAAGTTGGTATATTGGTATGCAGTAATTTTGAAATTTAGAAAGAGGATCATGCCAATCATGTGATACTTATTGGGGGATATAATTGAATCAAGATGATTGAAAAATAATAGATAGGAATATAGGGTATCAATTTGAGGATTTAAAATATATTTTTTATTTTTGTCCTCGTGACTTTCTCTGTAACTTAAGGCCTCACTGTTGCTTAGAATTTTCTTATTATTATCATATTGAGATTCAAGTGTGATATATTGAGATAGGTAATTAAATATTAGATATATTATATTATAGAAATATCGTTAAAGTTATGATATTTGGAGAATTTGAAATTTAACCGTAAGCTTGAAATTTGGAAAACATGAGAGTTCACATGTTAATTGGCATCAAGAATTACAAACTTGATTATAAATTTGGGTGAATTTTTATGTCAAGGTTAAACACATAATAATGTGGGTGTTGTTAGTTCCAAACCTTATTGTGAATATACATATTTGAATAGATTGCATCGATTTGGAAGCTCAACTTAAAGGGGAGGCTCAAGTCCCGTAGTGATTATTCGAGTGGCTAAGGCAAGTGGACTTCTAAACCCTTGTTAAGCGTATGAAATTCGTGTATTTTCTTGTGTGATGTTGAGAATGATTTGGAGACTTGTTGCTTATTTGTTGGTGTTGTATTCCTTGTTGTAAATTGAGCTTTGGTATCAAAATGGTTATCTCCTCATTTTTCATTTGAGCATGTAATTTGCATTGTACTTGAGACATGGTTGTGGTAAGAGGATGTACAATTTCGAGGGTCGTATCGCGCGCCGCGATGGATATCATATTTCGAGGGACGTATCGCGCGCCGCGAAGGTTACTATTATCGAGGGTCGTGTCGTGCGCCGCGACAGATGCATGGACAGATATGTCCCCCATGGGTCCCGGACTGAGAGACAGCGGGTGTGTATCGTTAGGGAAGACATGCATCACTATACTTGACATTGCATCTCATGGCATTACACACCTTATTATTGATGAACTTGAACATGTGTTTTGTTGATCTTGTGAGTGTTTCTCTGTGAAGCTTGTGACTGTTGAATATTGAGTTGTTATTGAGAATGTGTAAACTGATAGAGTGTGGTTATTGAGTTGTGTGTTTGGTAAACTGTAAACTATTAGACCGTAGCGTGGAGGTTTAGATATGGTGTAAGAAGTGCCCGTATTTTTGTTCACTTAACTTGTGTTTAGAGGTTTGCTTGTTGGGTACCGCGTGGTTTGGTACTCACCCCTTGCTTCTACAAATTTTTGTAGGATACGAGCCTGGATCTTCGTGATACTTGTCATTCTTTTCGTTTCCGAGGCATCTTGTGGAGGATTGTGAGGTAGCTGCTTGTCATCTCAGCGAACTTTCCTACTCCAGTTTATGACTTTGTTTTTACTTGAAAGACAACTTCATTTAGACTTCTATTTTATTTCAATTCTAATATTTACATTAGAGGCTTGTGCACGTGACAACCTGATTTTGGGGATTGGATTAATATGACTTGGTTTCATAATAGGAATTGTTGTTGGATTGTCATTTACTTCCGCACTTTGTTAGATATTTGGTTTTAGGCTGACTTGTCTTGGTGGGATAAGACGAGTGCCATCACACCCATTTTTGGGTCGTGACATAATCATATGTAAATATTTTAAGTTATCTCTTGATTTTTTTAATCGAATAGGTATACATAAATATCTATTTTTAATATAGTAGACAAGTAGACATAAAACGAAGTTATGTGGGTGGTATAAAAGTTGTGGAAAATTTCTATTAAAGAGTAATAATCTTAATCAATTTTTCATAATTTTACAATAACATGAGATCGTGTCACAATTTTTTAATTACATATTAATACATACATATAAGCACGCAATTGTGACTGGCCAGAGACTAACCTTGGAAAACACAAGCTTGATCACGGTGGGTCGATTAGAAGTTAGATTCAAAATTTAAAATTTAATTTATGAGAATTGTATACAATTAATATGAGTAATAATAAATAAGTTTATAGTTAACTGTTTAGAGATATTAACAAAAAATATTGAATTATGGTGAATCCTTGACTAACCACTCTGGACCTGCAATGAATAATATAATAATTTTATTATATCACCTTTTAAATATAATAAATTTAATTTTAAAAAAATAAAATTATCATATTTAATATAAGAATAATTAAATATAAAATGATAAATTATTTTATTATTTTTCAAGCTGAATAAATAAAAATAATCATCTAATTTTAATATAGTGAACGAATAAAAATGACAAAAAGAATATTAACCTTTTTTCAAAAATTTTAACCAATGAAAAGCTAATTATTTCCTTTGTTTCTAAATACTCCATTCGTCCTTTATTACTTCTTTACTGCACTAAAAATAATTATCCAATAATATTTATACAGTTTAGAAAATCAAAAGATAATTTATGTTTTTGTGTTTATTTTATCTTTGCTAATAAGTATCATTATTTATCGTTTAATTGATAATGTATATTCAAAGGATAATGTAGTATAATGATCCCTATTATTTATTATTTATTAATTATGTCAAATTAATAATAAATAACTATTATTGAATTGAGAGAGTACTTCTATATACTTACTAAAATTGTCTAAAATATTTGTCATTTAAAAAAATCACTAATATGACATTAATGTGGTGCAAATGTAGTATAATTATCTCTATTATTTCTTATTTTTTAATTATGTCAAATTAATAATAAATAACTATTATTGAATCGAGAGAGTACTTCTATAAATTTATTAAACGGCAAAGGGCCTAAAATACCCTCGAAGTATTGAAAATGGTACACAATTACCCTCCATCCACCTATTGGCCCCCAAATACCCTTCACATCCACCTTTGGGTCCAAATTTACCCCTTCATTAACGGACCAAAATTAAAAATACGGAAAAGGGCCTAAAATACCCTCGAAGTATTAAAAATGGTATACAATTACCCTCCATCCACCTATTGGCCCCCAAATACCCTTCATATCCACCTTTGGGTCCAAATTTACCCCTTCATGAACGGACCTAAATTAAAAATAATTAAATAATATTTTTTAATTAAGTGACACTCAATCATTGATTGTAATTTAATATTTAAAATAATTTTAAACCCACACATTTTAACTAAACCCGGCCCACTTGACCCAATTTAAAATAATAACCCATCTAATTAAAATATACTAAAACCTTATTCCTCTCATTTTCACAAGTTCCATGAAGAAGAAGAAGAAGAAGAAGACAATGGAGTCATGGAAATTGTGAAAATTGGAGGAATAAGATTTTAGGATATTTTAATTAGATGGGTTAATTTTTTAAATTGGGTCAAGTGGGGCGGGTTTAGTTAAAATGGGTGGGTTTAAAATTATTTTAAATATTAAATTACAACCAATGATTGAGTATCACGTAATTAAAAAATATTATTTAATTATTTTTAATTTTGGTCCGTTCATGAAGGGGTAAATTTGGACCCCAAAGTGGATTTGAATGGTATTTGGGGGCCAATAGGTGGATGGAGGGTAATTGTGTACCATTTTCAATACTTCGAGGGTATTTTAGGACCTTTTCCGTATTTTTAATTTTGGTCCGTTAATGAAGGGGTAAATTTGGACCCAAAGGTGGATGTGAAGGGTATTTGGGGGCCAATAGGTGGATGGAGGGTAATTGTGTACCATTTTCAATACTTCGAGGGTATTTTAGGCCCTTTTCCGTTTATTAAAATTGTCTAAAATATTTGTCATTTTAAAAAATCACGAATATGACATTAATGTGGTGCAGAGAAATAAGTACATTAAACTGATAGGAATAATTACAATAAATAAAGAGTCAAATTATCCTTTACTTAAATAAGTTTTTTTTTTTCTTTTTTTAAGAGGCGTAAAAAAACATGATAAATATTTACAAAGGAAGGAAACAATAATCTTAATTTAGGAATGATTTGTTAGTGCCATGAACAATGAAGCCTATACCATCAAATTTTAGACTAGTGATCATTATTAGTGGGAGGAAATAGGTGAACATAAGTCATTTTTAACACGTTATTATCATTCTTTTGTGATAACATATTAAAAAACAATAAATTGTTATTGATAACCAATAGTATAAAATAATAGGAGTAATAATCAACAATTTATTAAATATATTCATAAGAACCAGAAAAACATAATTTTAAAATAAGATGTTTTCTCAATTTAAAAGAATATAAAGCTTCCAAAACGGGAGTAATATATAATTGAAAGCAAAATACAAATTTATCAATATAAAATGCCTAAAAATGAAAAATTTTACTCGATCGTAATCCATGTTTAAATTACTAAAAATCTAAATAAATATCGAACATTAAATTAGAAATTTAATAAAAAATAAAAATATATAAAAAATAAAAATACGAACAACTAATGAGTGGTGAGGTAATTAGATAATTGAAAAGGCTTTATTGCAGTGTACTTTTAGCAGTGGACAAATAATTACAACCGTTTAATTGGCTTAAAATTTTGTCTATAGATCATCAGTTAGCGTAGAAAAATAACATAGATCAGATTCAGATGGTAACTTGACAATTCTTTCATCGTACGTACATTATTTAATTTATAACTTTCTCACTCTAATAAATATTTCTGCAAATGTGTAAGAAGATAAAGATCTAGTTTCAGATTATTTCTTTAAAAATGTCTAATAAGATTATATTATTATATATGAGTTAATAAGAATATCATAATAAAATATTTTATATTAATTGTAGTATTTAAAAGATGTGCGTATTGACAGTGAAACAAATAAATGCCAATAGAAAAAAATATTTAAAAATTTATGTCATGTCTTTGACCATTGGATCCATGTAAATTATGAAATTTAATGGCCAAATAAAAGGTCGAAATTGTGAAACTTATTTGAGTAGCTATTTATATTTATGAGTTCCAAATTGATTATCGCATTAATATTTTGTGGGACTATATGTCATTTATTGGAATTTTGAAAGCCGAGAAAAGCGGTCAAATGGCAATTTATGCATTTAATTCTTTTTTTTAGAGCTTTATATTATTTTATCCGTTGATTATTATTTGTCATAATTTTTATTTTTAGAATTAAATGATAAAAATTTTGATTGTAAAATGTATTTTTTCATTGTATTGATATGTAAAAACATTACAATCTGTAGTACTTTTCATATGATTTTTGAATATCTAAATTTTTTGTTAAAATATCGAATTAATATATTCTGATTTAACTTTAAAAATTAGTTAAATCAACTTTAAAAAAAAAGAGAGTAGAAAATAACAAATAAAAATAGGTGGAAGGAGTATTATATATTGCTGGGCCACATTTTGTAATGAAAAATTATCAAAAAACTCTTCTTCTAATATGAACTCACCTGCTCATGGCTGCTCCTTAAATAGTTTGATTATACAGGCGATTTTAATATTTAAATTAGGAAAAAAAAGGTTTGATAAATCTTTTAATTTTGTGATGTAGGATTATTTTATCTTTGCAGTAAAAATGATTCATGTATATTATTATTATTATTTTATGAATGACTCACATATATATATTTTTTATAGAATTTAAAAATTAATTTTAAATTTATTTTTTAATTAAAAAAATAATTCATGTAAAAGTATATTTGATATTTCTCACATGTTTTTTTTTTTTGTTAATTAAATGACTCATTTAAATTTATTACTTTTTTGTAAATTTATTATAGATGTCCTAATTTTATGTACATCTATAAAAGTTTTTTTTTTTGTTAATTAAATGACTCATTTAAATTTATTACTTTTTTGTAAATTCATTATAGATGTCCTAATTTTATGTACATCTATAAAAGTTAAGAGATTGTTTAACATTGTTGTTGAAAATGCTTATCTCGAGAAACACTTTTTAAAAATTGCTCTTCGTTAAAAAATCAATTTGTGCTTGATAAATTCAATTGGAAGTGTTTTTGATAATAACTTTTTAATTAAAAAATATTTTTGAAAGTCAAATTACGAAAAATAACAAATATCAATATACTTTAAATATAAATTTATTTTATGGAAAAGATTATTTTAAATATCTAATACAAAAAATTTAATTATATTTTTATTTTAATTAAAATGTACGTATTTGAATTTTTAATTAATACTGTACCTAGATTATATTGTTGTACCTAGATTATATTGTTGAAAATATTGAAAAGATGAATATTTCTTACCTATATAATTTGGATTCAATCTTTAACCATCATCATTTTTTATTATAATACTCTAAAAAAGTCAAACTAAAATAAAATAATACGTAATTAAGAAGAGAAAAAATTGTTATTTATTACTTTGTTTTTGGAGAGCTGAAATATTGAGTTATTACTTTTTCTCACTCTTTTTTTAATTCTATAACAATATTGTTGTTACCTTTATTTATTATCACGCATATATATAAAATATAAAAAATAATGTAGAAACAATAAAAAAAAGATATTATATAAAAGTAAAAGATAAGAATCTTGAATGAAACGTAATTAAATTTATGAAATATGTTAAATTAAGATGAAATTTCACAAAAAGTTAAAATACTTAATTAAGCTCATTAGCTATAATTTATATATTTATATGTTGTATTTAAAAAATAATTTTCTAAATGATAAATATACATTAGCACGACAAGCTAATTTTGTAATTTTAGGAATATATATGAATCAGTAAGAATTACTTTTAAAATGAATAATGCATCATCTCTAAATGACTAATCAACATTCATTGTTTATTATACTTTTAACTTATAATAAAATTTTTATATAAATTTATATTTCATATTAAAAATACAAAATTCAGATAAACTTGATATCTTCTGATTGAACTTGATAGTCACTGCTGGCTGATGGCTGCAGTTAGCTTTGATGGATAAGAAGCTCTTGAATTCATGTGTTTTAATGAACTCTTTCTCGAACATTACATCCAATGATACCAATGGCTCATTATTTATCACTTTGAAAATTTAATTAAATTTGTTTGTTTTTTATTCTTCTTTTTATTATTAATTAAAATACTTCGAGATTTTTTTTATTTAATTTTATATTTTGTATTTAGTGTTGATATTAGAGCTTTTATTAAAATTAAATTCTATATTATTTGTTATGGATATGACTGTCTCAATAAAAAAATTTCTCTTTATATATTTAGAATTCAAATTCAATATTTGACCTAAATTACAATATTATCAAAGCTATATCAAGTGTAATTCGAATCTTAACAAAATTACTTAATAGTTAAATTGATAAAAAATTCACAGGACACTCTATTCTGATTGTCTCAATTAATTAGTATTCATCTTATGTTTTACTTTGAATGAATACGCAATATTAGGTAATAGGAGTACTAGATAAAAACGTCTATTTTTCAAAATAAAATTCAGATTTATATGACTTGAAATTTCAGTTAATTTTAATATCAATCATTATATACATGTAAAAATACAGACATACATACACAATTTTTCTTTTGAAAAAAGGCATTAAATAAGTTTATTAGATTTATTGTTTTGATAAATTGATGTTTATTCTTTATCATATACGAAACTTATTAAATTTTAACTTAATTATTTGGAGCAGATTTCGATGTTGGATTGTTGAAATTTTAGTCCTATCATATTATTGTGAACCATGTAAGAGCTTGTGGGCTAGACACCACATAAGATTGACACAAATTGATACGAACAAAATTGTTAGGTCAGAAGTTTTGAAAAGTTTTATTTGAGATTTACGTCTGGTTGTCAAATAAAATTGTTCTATTCCTATTCATATTTTTATCCTTTGTTGTTACTTTTCATTGTAATTCAAGAATTTAAGTGTTTAGCGTTGTAATTTAGCGTCTAATTGTATAATATTTGAGTATTTGCATTGAGAATTTAAATTTGTTTCATTGATGCTTTCGTTGAGGATTCAGTTCAAGTTGTATATAAAACTTTTTTTAAGTCATGTATGACTAATTATTGAAACTCATAAACAGTTTTTGTCAAAAATAATAATAATAATTTAGACATACATTATTGAAATTTAAACAAAATTTTAGAGGCATTTCAATAGAAATATCTACAGTCAAAAGGCTTATTTTCAACTTCAATTCATATATGAATGTTCAATCAAAATCCTAGATAAAGAATCTTGCTATTTAAATACTGTTTAAAAACATAACATATAATTTCATTACGAACAACTAAACAATGTTAGCCGAATATCAATATTTTCTAAAAAATAGTTTGTTTGTTTTTTTAAATAAAGGAAAAACTATGTATTTAGACATACTTCACTATCATATATATACATTTTACCTCTAATTTAAAAATATTACATATAATATCACTTTTTAATAATTATATCATAATAAAAGTTAAATTAGATGCATAATCCTCTTAAATATGATTTTTTTAAAATTATCTTAAAAGTATATTTCTATAATTAATGAGACTTTAACAATTCAAATTACTTCATCTCTTTTCACTCCATCAGCGCACTCCCCACATTATTCATTGTTCACACATTACCCCCTTCTTCCTCAACCATTTCAATACATGTTTTGTTTCACACACATCTACCATCACCCCTTTCTTCCCTCGAGCATCTTTGCATATAATACATTCATAATCAATTCTCTATAATTAATATTATATAAATAGGTAAAGTAAGATTTTGTTCAGTTATTTTGAGATATTGTATAGTTACCCTGTTCTTACCATGTTAGTGTATCTAATTAGGAGCTCTAATGATTTTAAAGTTTGATTTTAGGATTTTTACATTGTTTGAATCTATTAATTTCCCATACTTTTTATGAAAAATTACAATGTCATTAATTTCGTACATCAATTTATAATTTTTATATTTTTAGATTAATGATAAGATAAATATTTTACACTCGTGATTTATTCCTAATTTCATGTGTTTTGATTGCATTCCATATTTAGATATATAAATTCAGGGACGGCTCGTTAATTTTTAAAAAAAGTAATTCGCCTCAGGCCCCAATTTTAGGGCCCCCCATTTTTTATTTAATTAGGTTAAATCAAAAAATAATTAAATCTCATTTAATAAATGCAAATGGATTTTAAAAAAATTTAAATTAAGTGGAAAGATTAAAAAGCTGAAGTGATTGACTTTTCAACAAAAAGTTGTGTACTTTTTATTAATGTACACGTTATCTTTTTTTTTTTTTTTTTTTTTTTGTATATTTTATCCTCCTCTCCTCTATTTCTTCTCACTTTCTCCTTTCTAATATTATCTCTCTCTTAGTCTCTTATTCAAAGCTTAAGAATTTATTTGCTCTTAATGATAGTTTATATTTTAAATTTGGAGAAAAAATATATTGCAGCAGCTCCATTCATTTTCGGAAATCAAATCTTCATAACTTTTGAATACGGTAATATCATTCTAATTTCTATTATTATTATTATTTTGTGTCTTATGTTTATTATATTTTTTATTTGATATTGTAAATAGTGTTTAATATGGTCAATGTCTCAAGAAATATTAAGTGGTTTGACTATATTATCTATTGAAAAAGAATTATTAGAAGAGATTAACTACACAAAAATTATTAACAACTTTGCATCTCAAAAATTTAGAAAAATAGATTTAAAATAAAATCATTTATAATTTTTTTTAAGGTCTCTAATTTGATTTTGTCCTTAGGCCACCAACGGGTTTGAGCCGCCCCTGCATATAATTATATGTATATGCTTACTACGTATTTGAGATACATGTTCTTAATATAATGTATGAAATTGATACTTGATACATCATATTAATACTAGAATATATAGAAGATACATGAAACTAAAATTAGATATATAAATAAGGGAAAATTGTATATTATAGCTAACTAATAACCTAAAATAAATGGAGTAGCTAGGGTTTGATTTAATTGTGTTCCATAGCAAACGTTAGCTAAAGTTTGTCAGGCGTCTATCTCCCAAAAATCTCGCTTGCCACTCTCCATTCTCGCTCGCCTCTCTCGCTTTATACACAGAAGTGTATAAATTCTGTTTCTGTTTTGTATAAAGCGAGAGAAAATTGTATATACACATGCAAAAATATATATCTTCGTGTTATACACTTAATTATACAATTTACAAACATTTTACTTTAAATATTGCAGAGAAAAAGACCAACGAATTATACAATTGCGAATTATACAATTGCAGTGAAATACAATTTTCTCTAGCTTTATACAACAGAAATGTATATATTGTGTTTCTGTTTTTGTATAGAGCGAGAGAAAAACATATATCTTCTTGCTGTACACTTATAATTATGCAATATACATACATTTTAATTCGATTCAACTGTATGCAAAACAAATTTTATAAAAATATTGCAGCGAAATAGGCAGCGAATTATACAATTGTGCATTATACAATCGCAGTGAAATAGGATAGCGAATTATACAATTTCAGCGAAATAGGCCAGCGAATTATATAATTTAGGCCAGCGAATTATACAATTGTATATGTATAGCGAATTATACAGTTTTATGTTTGATATGGAGCGCAATTATGCAAACTTTGCTATAACATACAAATATGAATTTTTTGTTTGCTATATGTGAAAGTTGCCCTATAAATAAATACATAAAATTAATATTAAGTTAGATAAATAGATACATGAAATTGATCCTAGATACATTTATGATACATATGAATGTACATGTATAATCATATACTATTGTTTAGTTTGTTGGATACATCATATATTAATAATAGATACATCAAATTAATGAATTTATTATTTTAAGAGTAATAAAATAAAAGTAGTCAAACTAAATGACCAATACATACATGTTTTTGTCTTTTATTAATAACATAAAAGAAAATTATTATTTCAAAGAATAGTAAAATAGAATTAATTAAACATATAATTAATTTAAACAAATAAAATACATATCTCGATTTTAAAATTCGACAGATACATGTATCTCGCGGATTCAAATTCATGTATCTCAAAAATGAAGTATGGTAGAAAAAGTAATATTTGAAACTATCGAGAATCTTAGTAATTAAGATCTAAACTAGTAAGATTTATGTAGTTTGCCCAAAAATAAAATACTTAAATTGAAACGGAAGAAATAACTCCCGAGACCCTCCAGTTTCCAACTCCCACCAAATATAACGAACCAAGTAAACAATGTTAGCTGAATATCAACATTTTTTTAAAAATATTTTTTTTTTAAAAAAAAAGATACTTGAATTGAAACAGAAGAAGTAACTCCAAATACCCTCAAGTTTCCAGCTCCCACCAAATATTAAGCTCAATGCATAAATATAAAATGTTAAATATAGGATATATTTCACGTAGACAAATATGTATACATAAACGTAGCTTGAAAATTTTAGTTGACATTCATTTCTTCTAAAGTGTGTCAAATTAAAATCAGATAAACAAATTGATACACGTTTACTCGATCACTAACAAAGTACTAACTATGAACTTCTATTACCCAGTACTGATCCCATTATGTTAAAATTCCTCTCTTTTTTTTTTAACTTACAAAAGCAACTGCAGTAATACACACATACAAACATTTGGTATAATCAATTCAACTTCTTTGCTGTGGCACTAGGACTGATCTCTTAACATATCTACCCCAAAACCAGTGCTGTTCCCACACTTGATGCATCGAATTTAAGTCGACGCCTTTGGTCTCAGGCATGAACATCACAATAAACATGGTCATAACAAAGATCCAACCAGCAAAGAACAAGAAAACACCATACTTGAAGTGACAGAGCATGGCTAAGAAAAATTGAGACAACACGAACGTGGTAGCAAAGTTCACTGCCACACTTATGCTCTGCCCCGTTGATCGAATGTTCATTGGAAATATTTCACTTGGAATAAGCCAATTTAGAGGACTCCATGACCAACCAAAACCAGCAGCATAGATGCACATCAGGGCTAGTATTAAGGCAGCATATTGTTTGCTCATGTGTTTTCTTCCGTTTTCGCCTATAGAAGCTGCAAGTGTACAAGCAATTGCTACCTTCACGAAGATCAAATGTAATTAGCATGATAATTGAATATAGATATACAAACTAATCTATTTTATTTTTCTAGTTACATGTTGTAAGTCAATTTAACTTGCATAATTGAACAAAACATGAACTCATTAACCAGTCATCACTCCAGTTTTAACTTCGATATTTGGGTGCATACAGCGAGTTGTCTCAGTTGGCTAATTAGCTAAACACGTACCTGGCAGACGAGCATTTGTACTCCGCCTTGTATGAAGAGAAATCTCCGTCCAAATCGATCAACAATACAAGTAGATACAAGGATAGCACCAACGTTTACTAGTGCAAGAATAATAGCACCAAGTAGAGCTGCGTTATTTCCTAAACCCACTGATCGAAAAAGGACAGGTGCATAGAATGCAATGATATTAATCCCACTCATTTGCTGGAAAAATGGTATGGCAATGGACATGACCAAATGAGGTCGATGCTGTTTCCTAAAGATCGTCACAAAAGGCTCTTCCTTTGAAGCTCTTGCAATTTCACAAGACCTAATAAGATCAGCTAACTCTGCTTCAATTTCAGTGTTGTTGTTGGTTCCTCGAACTTTTGCTAGAGATCGCTTTGCCTGCTCTACTTTCCCTCGCTCAACTAGGCTGCTAGGTGTGTCCGATATGGAAAGTGCACCTGTGCCAAAGGGTTTGGTCACAAAACATATATTTGAACTTTATTAGGCCTAACAAAATAAAGGTCGCGTAACAAAATGATAGGTGATTTCATTACAGTCTGCCAAAGAGGTACTTGAGGATATAGTTGAGGTGTTAGCAAATTGATCCTGACAGCTATATTATTAAAAGGAGAAAATGAGAAGTGCACCTATGGTCATTGTCACGGCTGGGACTATGGCCAGGCCGAGGGAAAGGCGCCATCCCCAGCTAAGCTTAGAGGTGGCATAGTTTATGCAATTTGCAATAAGAATGCCAACACATATGAAGAATTGGAAGCCTGTGCTGAATGCACCACGCCATTTTGACGGTGCCATTTCTGACAGGTATACGGGAGTAGCCTTCAAATATCATGAATGAAATACAAATGCAGAAAGTCAATTTGATCTATGTCCTGTAAAAGGATATACATAATTCTCACACTATTAGTATAAGATTACTAAACTCTATGTTCTGTTACCTGGTTAGTAAAGCCGACACCAAAGCCTAATAAAACGCGACCCAAAATAAGCATAAAAATATTTTGAGATGCACCATTGATGAGTGCACCAGCAAAGAAAGTGCAGCCTCCTACTACCATTATGTTTCTTCGTCCTATGGCTGTCGTGAGGCGACCAGCTGCAAGAGATGCAACCAAGCCAGCAATGTAGAGTGATGACGTGAACGCTGTTAAAAGTTCACTGTCGAATACACAATATACATTTGTTTCAGCACCATCAGATGCTGCCTTCTTCAGTATTGATGGGAAGAATTTTTCAAGGAATGGCCTCATTGTCGTCACTCCACCTAATGTACAAATTAAATTGATCAAATCTCTGTGATAATAAGTTGCAACAACATAAACTTTCCAATGGTTAGTGTTAATTTCGCGTATGCGACTAATCATAACTTTTTTATACCAGACAAAATTTAGAGATCATGTAGTTTAACTTATATACACCATCAAACAATGTAAGAAATTCTTTACATTATCACATTACTCAAAAAATATTTACATGTAAACCTCTTTAACATGTGGGACTTGTCATCGAAAAAAAAGCTAGCAAAACATTACTCGATAGATAATGAGTAATAAGACACAAAGATTTGACGTGATTCGGTCAACAGACCTCTTCTTGTATCCTACAATGTCAATAACTGGAATTTCAATCTAATATAATGGAAAACGAAAAAACAAACAACCTGAAATTCCAATATCAAATCCGAAAATGAGGCCACCTGATGCAGCAACAATGCTAGTGATGATAACTGCAGATGTTATCTTCGCATTAAAGCGGTTATCGCTATCTTGTCTATCATCAGCCATGCCACCAATTTCTATTTTACCTTCTCAATTGACAGAAGAGATCTAAAACTAAGTTTTATTTTTCTAACATTGGTCTATAATCTATATATAGGGTGTGTTTGCAAGGAAAGGAAAATGTTTTTACAGAAACAAGTATATTTTTGATTTATTTTACATGAAAAATATTTTTGAGAATTACCTTTAATTTTTACTAAAATAAAAAATAATTTGTAAAAATAAACTTGATTTTTTTTTTAGGATGGGCGATGTGTAGGGGTGGAGGTCGAGGGTAGAGATGAAAAAAATAAAATTTTAAAAGTTAAAAATATTTTTTGAAAACAAAATTAGTATTTTCTTTTGGGGGGTGGGGGGCTACTAGGGAGGGAGGGGGAGGGGGAGTCGAGGGTATGGGTGAGAAAACGAAATTCTGAAGTTTAAATTCAAAAATAAACTTAATTTTTTTTTTTGAGGGATGGGTGTGTCGAGGAATGGAGTGAAAAAATAAAATTTTGAAGTTGAAAACATTTTTTAAAAACAAACTCAACTTTTTTCAGGGAGGGGGTGTGGGGGGTTCGGGGGAGGGTCGAAGGTAGGGGTGGAAAATAAATTTTTGAAGTAGAAAATGTTTTCTAAAAATAAGTTCAATTATTTTTTGAAAGAGGTGGGGGGCTGATTGTGGGGGGGGGGGGCTAGAGGGTAAAAAAATATAAAATTGAAATTACAACTATCTTTTAAAATCAACTTTTAATATTTTTTTTTGGAGGGGTAGGGGTGTGGTGGGTTAAAAAAAAATTAAAGTTAATTTATTTTTTTTTAAAAAAAACAAACTTAAAATTATTGTTAGTTGGAAGAAAATTTTAGATTTTTCTTTTTTGTTAAGTATTGAAGGAAATCATTTTTTTTAAATTTAAAGAAAATTAGTTAATTTTAAAAAACATCTTTCAAAACATTTAATCTAACTAAACATAAGAAAATTGAAAAGATCGTACCAAACACGACCATATAGTAGTTGGAAGTTGAAGACCAATAAATAGAGTATAGAAACAAAACACGTGACACCAAAAAAATTACTCCCTCAATCCACAATTGTTTGGCAGATATAATAAAAATAAATGTTCAAGATTAATTGTCAATTTCAATAATTAAGAAATAAATTAGTTATTTTTTTCAATTCAGCCCTTAATAATTGCTCCATTTTGTTCAATTGAAAAGTTAAAGTTAAATAGATTTTTGGATATACATAACTTTACCTTACCTTATCTTACCTGACAAACAATTGTGAACGGAAAGAATAGTTACAAGTCTAGACGCTTAAAACTTTATAAATGGAAACGATTAAGGAATTTTTGGTGAGTTTTAGCTGTAAAACTTCCTCTTCCGTCAACTCAATGTTAGCTTGTACATAGTACACAGTAGAAAAAGAAGGGTAGGTAAGCAGAGCAAAGGCATAATTTTAGGAGGCATATTTATGCACATATGTTTAATTATTTGAGATTTTTCATTAGCTATAAGAATTATGGAAAGTAATCTTATTATAACTTCAGTACTTAGCAAACATGATCGAATTTTGTTTTAGTTACTTTTTGGCACGAGGGAATTAGATAATTATCTTCAACAATACTAGTACCAGTGATATCTTTTTTAGTGGCTTTCTCATTAGACTACTTGCTTCACGATAAGTCTTAATGCTTCAAGATGTTTTTGATGATCTCCTCACAAATGTAGGGATCGGGTCCTCTGCATAGTATGCTCGTCCAGGCCCTTGAGCTATACAACTGGAAAGCTGTCCGCGTAAGAGGTTGATGAGGTACTTAGTGTACCACACCAATCAGAAGGGACGAGGTTGTTTGGTCAATGTGTATTAACTCTTGATGTTTGATATATTCAACACGACAAACAACAAATTAATTCATTCATGCAAAGAGAGAGATTCAAACTTCAAAAACAGCAAGGGACCTTATAGATTTTCCAATTGCTTCCTTCCTGAACCAGCTGTTACTTTAATTGCTTGTATTTGTGCTGCTTATATTATAGGATTCGTTTCGCTTGTATTAGAAACGTTTCAAACATGGGCGAATCATTGTAAGAACTTAGTTGAGGGCAACTTAGTGTCTTGCGTGAAAGTCTATATTAATCAGTTGGGTTGTGGGCAATGCAGGCATTGCTTAGGCTTGGTTAAGTAATCGCTGTATTACTTAGTGTGAGATTAAAGGTTAATCTCGTATATGTTGTAAACTGGGTTTTACTTTGGCTTGTGAAGTTTAGTAAAAGCAGTTTGAAAAGTCCAAACAAGTCGTGATTTTACTCACTTGAGCAAGGAGATTTTCACGTAAAGTTGCGTGTTGTTATTTTTACTTTCAGTATTTATTTTTTGTTAATCGTAATTATGATAAAGGACATGGTCCTATCGTAACTAAAGCACACATACATTTCACAACAGTGGAATGAACTTGCTCCTTTAATGAAGCTTATCTTTAATTTTTGTCGTTTATTAATTGACCTTATGATTAGAGGGCACCTATTCCATCTAGACGAGTCTCTCAATCTATCACTATACCTCGAGAAGTAGAAAGAATTACAATCACCAATATTCCACTTAAAATTCACAAAATTCATCGATAAATTAGAATAGTTTTGTAGACTGGGTTGACTATTATGACAAAAATATAAATTTTGGTTTTGGGATTGTAAATGTAAAAATCATATTTATATGTTATACCTGTAGTTTGATATTTGCGCTCCATAGTAAACATCAATATATATATTTCGCTATACATATACAAAAGAAAACAGTTATATAATTTCGTTATGCATATACAAAAAAAATCAGTTGTATAATATATTTTGGAATACATATACAAAAGATCAATTGTATAATTTTTGTTTGTATAAAGCGAGAAAGAGAGAAAGACAAGAAAACTGAGTAGGTGGAAGATCGTATTTGTATAATAATAAGTGTATCAGACGAAAATATATATGCATTTGTATATGCATATACAAATTTCTATCGTTTTATACACACACAAACACAATGTACATTTGTCTTAGTATAAAGTGAGAGAGGCGAGTGGGCGAGCGAAATCTAGGAGAGTGGCGAATGATATCTAGGAGAGGGGGGAGAGGGGAACGAAAATATATGTATAAATACAATTTTCTCTCTCTTTATACAAACATAAATACATTTTATACATTTTCATTTTTGTATGAAGTGAGAGAGGCGAGTGAGCGAGACCTGGGAGAGTGGCAATCAATTTCTGGAGAGGGAAACGAAAATATATGTATATATACAATTTTCTCTCCCTTCATACAAATACAAACGGATTTTGTATATTTGTGTTTGTATAAAATGCGAAAGAGGCGAGGGAGAGAACGAGAGTAGCGAGCGAGATTCAACAGGAGAGAAGCGAAATAGCAACAGTTTGCTATGGGTTATAATTAAATCAAACTATATGTATAGTGTTGAATGCCTTGAATAGGACCCGTTACAGCAGAAAGGACGGGGGTCTCGCTGCCCGGTCAGCGAGTCGGGGGGTCCAGGGGGGCGACGCGCCCACTGGCCTGGGGGTCCGGGGGGGCGGAGACGCCCCCGGCCCGACGGTATACAATGTTGTTGTATTGGGCCCTTAATTATCTGTCAATTCTGTATGTTGGGCCCAAGCCTGTTAGGGCGTAACCTAGCACTATATATAGACGCTAGGGCAAACCCTATTCTGTAATTTCTGTTCTTGCCTCTCCATAATAAAACTGCTTCCCCTCTTCCCGTGGACGTAGCCAAGTTATTGGTGAACCACGTAAATCTGTTGTCTTGTTTTTCGCGTTTATATTTTCTCGTATTATATCGAATTTCGCATAACATATAGCATTTAATTTGAATTAATAGTGTGCTATAATTCTTTTATAAGAACACAAGTGTTAATGACTTTATCAATATGTAGAGCGGAAAATTGAAATTTTTGTCTGGATGACCCATGAAGAAGAAACGTCTCACACACATTCCGTGGTTAGGAGTGTACATGACCGGGTTAGTGCGGATTTTACAAAAAACAGATCAAATCATTTGTGTCAAATTTTTAGTTTTGTCAACCTAACCAAACTAATAAAATTCGGATTTTTTCGAATTTTCAACCTTGGGTTGATTTGTTTTTTTCAAATACCAAATCAAATCATTTGTTTTGAATTTTTTAAAAAATTTTAAATCAAGTCAAAGTAATAAACCTCAATTTTTTTTTGGATTTTTCTAGTAAAGTATTCATATAAACATATAATTAACTTGTGCTACAAATATATCTTTTAGTCCAAACAAAATACAACTATCTAAGGTGTTTTTTCAAAAATAACACAAAATATGAGATAAGTGATGACTAAAATAAAGAAAATAATAATGAAATCTTATAAAATAAATATTGCGAATTGATAAGTCAAAATGAAAATGATCATAATTTTAAAAGTATTAAATCTTGCTAAAAATAAGTCTAATAAGTATTAACAGGGGGGGCTCAACATAATCCGAGGCCTAAAGTGAAATTTTAGTTAGAGGCCTAAAAATTTTAAAAAAATTATTTGTATTTATTTATTTTTTTAAGTTTTTAGATTAAATTGTTACTTAATATCATTTTTATAAACAATTTTTCAAATACTTTTTTTAAATATATTTTTTAAGTAAGATTTTATCAATTCAACATTAAAAACATTATTTTATTGAGAAAATTATTATATGAATAAGAAATATAGTTCTATAAGTAATAAGTTGATAAATTTTAAATAAAGATAAGAGTTTAAGAATTATAGAATCTGATTCAAAAAGTTGATAACTTGATTATCATACTTAAATATAAAAATTACGAAGAAATAAAGCATATTTGTAATTTACTTTGTCCAACACTTTTCAACTATAGATTCATATATTTGACAGAATATTATTTTAACTATCAAATATTTGAAGAAATAAAGTGCATAAGGAGTTAATTTTTTTTTTTAAAATGTGAGTATTAGCAAAGAAAAAAATAATATATATGATGAATAATTAATTCTTTTTCTTGAAAAACTTGAACATGATTTTTTATTTAATTCGATCTAGTACACCTCTACCCGTGGTGCTGAACTTGGGTACCGCTTGGAAGTAAAAAGATAATGAGCAACACAAAATGCGGTACATCATATAATTACAAACTTCCAGCTAGATAAATAAACTTGCCAATGTTTACGGCCAAACCATAATTATTATTATTAGATACAAATCTGTAAAAATTGAAAAAATACATATGTAAACAAGCCATGTATCTATTTGTTTATTATTGTAAACACCAAATGTGACAAATTCTTCACCGATAAGATTTGTGTTGGAATTCTTCTGGATAGGTCAGACAGTAAAAAGACGGAAGAAATTATAAATGTCCCAGCTCCATGCCTAGCAAACCTAACAGTTTTCGGCAGGAATACCCATTAGTTCGCCCATATATGGGAGTGACGATTGGACGGGTTGGATTAAATTTAGACAGGTTAAAATGAGAAAAAATAATAAACGGGTCAAATTTTATTTCAACTCGACCCAAATTAGTTTGGGCCAAAACAAATTAGATAACAGGTTAATAGCCCATAATGGCGAAAATTGTATATAATAGCAAACTAATAACCTAAATTAAATGGAATAGCTAGGGTTTGATTTAATTGTGCTCCATAGCAAACATTAGCTAAAATTTGTCAGCGTCTCTCTCCCAAAAATCTCGCTCGCCACTCTCCATTCTCGCTCGCCTCTCTCGCTTTATACACAGAAGTGTATAATTCTGTTTCTGTTTTGTATAAAGCGAGAGAAAATTGTATATACACATGTAAAAATGTATATCTTTGTGTTATACACTTAATTATACAATTTACAAACATTTTACTTCAAATATTGCAGAGAAAAAGGCCAACGAATTATACAATTGCGAATTATACAATTGCAGTGAAATACAATTTTCTCTAGCTTTATACAACAGAAGTGTATATTGTGTTTCTGTTTTTGTATAAAGCGAGAAAAACATATATCTTCTTGCTATACACTTATAATTATTCAATATACATACATTTTAATTCGATTCAACTGTATGCAAAACAAATTATACAATTGCAGCGAAATAGGCCAGCGAATTATACAATTTAGGCCAGCGAATTATACATTGTATATGTATAGCAAATTATACAGTTTTATGTTTGCTATGGAGCGCAATTATGCAAAGTTTGCTATAACATACAAATATGAATTTTTTGTTTGCTATATGTGAAAGTTGCCCATAATAATGGGTCATAACCAAACCCGCACAACTTTTACTAAAATTTAATAGCTTTATTTGTTATTTTATAAGATTTTAATACCTAATAAAATTATTATTTTTGAAATTATAACTATATACCACGTATAAACTCAAAAATCAAAAGATATTTTAACAAGATTTCTCAAAAATCAATTAAACACATCAAGCAAACCATCAACATCAAAAAGCAGGATCGGTTTGATAAGCAATCAGCTAACAGCAACAACAGATGTACAATAGAGTATAAGCATTAAATAATAGAGCAAACCAACTAACAATACAAACATATCAAGGATTATATTGCTCCCCTTACATGGTGGTTTCTCTGATGAACAGATGGACGTGCATCCATTGATGATAACTTATGAGAGATGAAGTGCATTGTTGGCCTTGAGTTTGGAGTTTGGAGCAAACAAGAGCATGCTAGATTGATGATAAAAAACAAAACATCTTTTACTCTATCTTCAGGATATGGAAGGCGTTCGTCCAGCAAATTGCTAAGCTGTTCAGGTTCTATAGTCGATGAATTTGCTAGCACAGTAATGTATTCCGCGACATGCTTTCCTTTGATTATCTCCAATGATAATACTCCAAAGCTATACACATCACACATTTGTGTAACCTTCATTGTATATGCAAGCTCTGAATAATAATACAATTTTCAACAACAATATTAACAATTAAATGAGATAAAAAAAAAAAAAACAATGGAGTGCTTGGATATAGTTCATGAACTATTTAAAACTTACCAGGTGCGACATAACCATATGTGCCTGCAAGCACGGTGCAATTGGACGAGTCTGGATTGAGAATCTTTGCTATTCCAAAATCTGCAACACGAGCTTCATACTCAGAATCAAGCAAAACATTACTGCTACTTATGTCTCGATGAACAATGGGTGGTGAACAATCCTGGTGCATGTAAGATAAAGCAAAAGCAACACCCTTGATGATATTCACCCTCTTAAGCCAATCCAATTTCTTGGACTCAACTTCATTGCTTAAAACACTAGACAAACTCCCCCTCTCCACATACTCGTAAACCAAGAGTGAGTGTTGTGCTTTCGAACAATAGCCGTAGAGGTTCACAATGTTCCTGTGCTTAATCCCTGTCAATGCCCTTACTTCATTTATGAAGCTTTTGGGATGAGTATTCTGAAATGAAGAATGAAGTCTCTTCACAGCTATATCTCCTAATAATGGAAGGTTTACCTTGTAAACTGTTAACACCTTCAATGGAGATTCAGCTGCTCAACTACTTAGCTGATTAACTCCTTCAATGGTGATTTGTGTGCAGGTGTGTGCAGAGAGGGACGTGATCTGCAGAAGTGAATATAGGAGAAGAAAGAAGAAGATAGAAGAGAGAGCAACAGAATGCAATGTAAAGAATATGTTTTCTGTGTATTGATGGGATCCTCCTACACATGTATATATACATCACATGTTTATAACCAATTCAGTAAATCAGTTATAACTAACTTATGCTCACAACTAACTAATGAGCTGTATAGTTGTACCAACTAACTACCTTTAACTAACATCTAATTACTCAACTAATTGCTATTTATTATCTTCAATACTCCCCCTCAAGCTGTATGGTGCAAACAAGTTGTATACACCCAGCTTGGATAATAGGAAATCATGTTGAGTTCTCCCTAAACTCTTTGTTAGTATATCAGCCAGCTGCATTCTTGAAGACACATGTTCTGTTTGAATGAGCCCTTCTTGTATTTTCTCTCGAATAAAGTGGCAATCAATCTCTATATGTTTAGTTCTTTCATGATAGATAGGATTAGCAGCAATTTGGAGTGCTGCTTTACTATCACAAAACAATCTAATTGGTAACTCCAACTCCATCTTCAGCTCTTTGTACAGACCTATTAACCAAACCACTTCTGATACAGCATTAGCCATGCTTCTATATTCTGCTTCAGCAGAACTTCTTGACACAGTATTTTGTTTCTTCGACTTCCATGAAATCAATGAATCTCCCATTTTCACCACAAAACCACTAACAGATCTTCTTGTCATAGGACATGTAGCCCAATCAGCATCACAATAGACTGAAAGTTGTTTACAAACCTTTGATGTCAGCATAATTCCCAGACCTGGTGCATTTTTTAAGTACCTTATCACTCTTAATGCACCCTCCATGTGTGACTTCTTAGGTTTATGCATAAATTGGCTGAGATTCTGCACTGCATAACTAATGTCTGGCCTTGTCATGGTGAGATATAGCAACTTACCAACTAGTTTTTGATAGCCAGTTGGATCATCAAGAACTATGTCTTCATGTGTATCCTGAGCTTCATAACTCATGTCAAAATCTTGGCTAGTGAACCTTTGATTAACATCCAAAGGTGTGTTAGCTGGTTTGGTGCCTGCAAGTCCAAAATCTGAAATAAGGTCCATGGCAAACTTCCTTTGACTTACCATAATACCATCTCTGCTCCTTGCTATTTCAAGACCAAGGAAGTACCTCATCTCCCCCAGGTCCTTGATCTTGAAATGAGTGTTCAACATGAGTTTAGTGGCTTGAATCAACTGAGAAGAAGAACCAGTGATCAGAAGATCATCCACATAAACTAATATAAGGACCAAATCAGAACCAGAACATTTGGTAAACAAGGAATAATCATGGTGACTCTGAATGAAACCTGAACTTATAAGTGCCTCACTAAGCTTCAAATTCCATTGTCGAGAAGCCTGCTTCAAACCATAAAGTGATTTGTTCAATTTACAAACTTTAGACTCCCCTTGTTGTAGCAAACCAGGTGGAGGAACCATATACACTTCTTCAACTAAGTCACCCTGTAGAAAGGCATTAAAAACATCCATTTGATGTAGATACCAACCATGCATAGCAGCTAAGGAGAGTACTACCCTCACTGTTACCATTTTAACAACAGGAGAGAATGTCTCTTGATAATCCAGTCCTTCTTGCTGTGTATACCCTTTAGCTACAAGTCGAGCTTTATACCTCTCTACCTCACCTTGAGCATTAAACTTGACCTTGTAAACCCACTTACATCCAATAGCCTTCTTCCCAAGTGGCAAGGATACTAGATCCCAAGTATGATTATCATGTAGTGCCTTTAGTTCTAGCTCCATAGCTTGAATCCAATGTGAATGCTGTACAGCCTCATTGTAAGAAGTAGGTTCTGAGACAGCTGAAAAATTACACAGTGACTGAAAATATGAAGTAGAAATGGAGGAATAGGACATATATGTGGATAAAGGGTGTGCAGTAGAGTAAGTAGAGGAATGTGTAGGACTGTGTGTAGCATTATGGACAAAGTTATGTAACCATCCAGGAGGTTTAGAAGATCTAGTAGACCTTCTAAGATCAGTAAGATCATTAGTAGTAGAATTGTCAAATGGTTGGGAGATTGGACTAGGTGATGAATCAATTGTGGTAGAGGTTGTATCTGGAGAAGTAATAGATGTGTCATGTACAGGGATGGTAGGAGAATCATCAAAAACAAACATATCAGAATTTTCAAAAAAAGAAGAGTCACAGGACTCATCTTGAATATGCTGAAATGGATATTGATCTTCTCTAAATATAACATCTCTACTAATGAAGAAGGTTTTAGTAGATAAGTCATATAGTTTGTATCCCTTTTGAGTGGTAGAATAGCCCATAAGCACAGACTTGATGGATCTTGTGTCAAATTTATCACCATGAGTATGGTGATTGACAGCATAGCATAAGCAACCCATAACTCTTAGATGATGTAGAGAAGGTTCTTTGCCAAAAAATACAGCAAAAGGAGATCTTCCTGACAATGCAGTAGATGGTATTCTGTTAATCAAATAAGCTGCATTTTGAACACATAAACCCCAAAATCTGATAGGCAAATTAGCTTGAAATCTAATAGCTCTAGCAACCTCTAGAATCTGTCTGTGTCTCCTTTCTACTACTCCATTCTGTTGAGGTGTGTAAACACAAGAGCTTTGATGAACAATCCCTGCTGTTCTAAACAACTCACTGCAATGAGAATTAAAGAATTCTGTACCATTATCACTTCGAAATATTTTGATATAACCACCAAACTGCCTTTGTATTAGCTGAAGGAAGTCTTTCAATACAATGAATACATCACTTTTATACTTGAGGAGAAAAATCCAGACCATTCTACTACAATCATCTACCAAAGTAAGAAAGTATCTATTTCCATCATGAGTAGGAAATTTATATGGACCCCAAACATCAGCATGAATCAAATCAAACACATTATTAGCTCTAGTAGAACTTTGAGGAAAGGGCAGTCTAGTTTGCTTGGCCAAAGGACATATTGGACATGATGTCAATTTGGAAGAACTAGAGATGTGTGGTATTTGCATTTGCTGAAGAACCTTGTGAGGAATATGTCCTAATCTTCTATGCCACAAATCAATATTATCCAATGTACTCAAAGCAGCTGAAGGAGAAACAGAAGAAGCAACAGTTGGAGAGAAACAATGTGTGACCAATAGTACAAACCATTTTCCATGCTACCAGTCCCCTTCACCTTCCCAGTGTGAAGGTCCTGCAATATGCAATGATCAGGATAAAACACCATGCAACAATGTAGTTCTTTAGTCAGCTCAGAAACTGACAATAAGTTGTATTTGAAGTCTGGAATATATAGAACATGAGATATATCTCCTTGTGTCAATCTAGACTTCCCACTAAAAACAATTGGTATTTTTTGACCATTGGGCAAATAAACCTTATTGTACTCAGTTGAAGGCAGAAGTTGAGTATCATGAAGCAAATCTGGAGTAGAGGACATATGATTTGTTGCACCTGTGTCAACTATCCATCTATGGCTAGTTGAACTATGTATTACTGAACAATTAACAATACCTGCAGTGTTAGTTGAAGGAGAATTTTTTGAATTAGGATGGTTGAGTTGATTGCTTGTAAAAGCCATGTTAACACCAGCTCCTCCATGATTACATGATCCTGTAGAACTATATCCATGAACACACATGTCAGCAGTAATATTGGATCCTGAACAATTATGAGATCCATGTAATCCACCATAACCATGAGCATGTGTTCCAACTCCTGTATGATCATTTCCTCCAACAGACTTGTGAACTTCTCCTGCAGAATTATGATTGTGAGAAAATGACAAGTTTCCATAAGAAGGCCCTACATTACGATTATCATATTCTGGTTTAAAAACAGGTGCATTATGTTGCATATTAGCTCCATCTTTCTTCTTCCCTTTATACCAAGCTGGATACCCTATAAGCTGAAAACAATCATTTTTTACATGGCCTTTTGTGTGACAATGATCACAGAAAGCATTTGGAGACTTGTATCGAATTTTTGGTGGATGTTTAGCAGTCCAAAGAGCTGTAACATCATTTCCTTCAGCTATGGCTTTCATTCCCAGAGAGTTATGATTTACATCAGACCTCTGACTCTCTTCTTCAACAATCATGGCATATGCCTGATTAAGAGTTGGTTCAGAAGTTTTCATGAGAATTTGCCTTCTAGCCTGCGAATGTGATTCATTCAAGCCTGCAAGGAATTGAATCAGTCGTTGTTGATGTAAATGTTCAACATAATCCTTTGACTTTGAACATCCACAGCTTGGAAATATCACCATTGCATCATACTCTGCCCACAATCCTTCAACTTTGTAAAATACACTGAAACAGTATCAATCCCTTGCGCAATTGTAGCTATCTCTCGATGTAACTGAAAAATCCTCACACGATTGACCTTGTCAAATCGTTCCTTGAGATCTTCCCAGACTAATGATGCATCAGATGCATACACAATGCCACTTAACAGAGTAGAAGACACAGTGTTCATAAGCCATGAGAGAACAATTGCATTGCAAGTATCCCACTGATCATGATACTTAGTTTCAAAACTTGCCTTCTTACAGGTTCCCATTACAAAACCTAATTTCCTCTTAGCTTGTAAAGCAATTCGCATAGTTCTCCTCCATAATCCATAATTTTCTGATCCTGTCAGCTTAACAGGACAAATAACAGATCCTGGAGTGTCCGATGGATGCAAATAAAGAGGATGCGTGTAAGGGATGACAAGATCGACTGCCATTGTTGTTGATTCACTCACCTGCTCTGATACCATGTTAACACCTTCAATGGAGATTCAGCTGCTCAACTACTTAGCTGATTAACTCCTTCAATGGTGATTTGTGTGCAGGTGTGTGCAGAGAGGGACGTGATCTGCAGAAGTGAATATAGGAGAAGAAAGAAGAAGATAGAAGAGAGAGCAACAGAATGCAATGTAAAGAATATGTTTTCTGTGTATTGATGGGATCCTCCTACACATGTATATATACATCACATGTTTATAACCAATTCAGTAAATCAGTTATAACTAACTTATGCTCACAACTAACTAATGAGCTGTATAGTTGTACCAACTAACTACCTTTAACTAACATCTAATTACTCAACTAATTGCTATTTATTATCTTCAATATAAACACTTCCATGTCCTCCTTGCCCAATGCAAAATTTTGCATCAAACTCTTCTGTGGCATTTAAGATGTCCCTGTACAATGCCTTCCCATCTAACATGGATATCGAAAGCCAACCGTCACCATCCCTTCTTTCAACGTCTCTAACTTTCCTTCTATTATTACACATAAAGAGAACACCAATGAAAACACAGAGCAGTACTAGTGCTCCCATAACAGGAAGTACAGTGATGAGGATGAGTTTACGTCCCTTCGCCATTGAGTGCTTCTTCACCATAGAAGATGGACTTTCGCAAGGTTGGAATCCAGTCACATTGCCACAAAGACCTTTATTACCTTCCAATGAGGCATTGATAAAATCCTTACTGTTAGGGATTGGACCTTCCAACTCATTGTATGACAACACAACATCCTGCAAACCAGTCAAACTTTCGAATTCTTCAGGAATGTGGCCAGAAAGGCTGTTGTGGGAAAGATTTAAGCTTTCCAAGTTCTTCAAATTGGTTAACTGGGGGGGTATTTCCCCAACCAAAAGATTATGGCTCAAATCAAGTACATTAAGTTGAATTATACCCCCCATCTCCTTTGGAATTTTTTGGCCAAATTTGTTGTTGCTCAGGTTCAAGTGAATCAGGTGCTTGTAATCTCCTATAAACTTTGGGACTGACCCATTCAATCTATTGTCTGATAGATCAAGGGACTCTAACTTTGTCAGTGCCCCAAGTTCTATAGGAATATTGCCAGAAATTTGGTTGTTTTTCACGGAGAGCTTAACCAGAGAGGTTAATTTTCCAAATTCCTTTGGTATTTGCCCAACCAAATGATTTGCTGAAAGATCAAGTCCCAAAAGACCTTTGATGTTTCCAATCTCTGGTGGTATGCTACCGCTAATGTTATTTCTGGCTATCAAAAAAGTAGTCAAATTCTTGTATTTCCCCCAGTTGCTGCTGAGTTCACCATGAAAATCATTGTCGCTCAAATCAATGAACTTCAGCTCGGGATGGATGCCAAAAGCTTCAGATAAATTCCCAGTAAAGCTGTTGTTATTGAAGCGAACCCTTTTGAAACTCGAGCACTTGCTCAAGCTTCTTGGGATTGTCCCTGTAAGCTTGTTACGATTCACTGTTAAACGCTCAAGTTTCCCACCATTGCAAAGCCGCTCTGGCAAATGGCCTGAAAAGTGATTATTACTAATTGCTAAGAGAACCAAGTTATCCAAATACGCAAATTCTTTTGGAATCGAACCAGAAAGTTGGTTATCAGAAAGGTACAAAGAATTGAGCTCAGTTAAGTTACCTAGAGTAATTGGAATTGAATCACTAAGCTTATTATCGGATAAATCCAGCTCTATGAGATTATTCAAATTCCCCAACTCACTAGGAATGGGACCAGAAAGTTGGTTAGAATAAAGGTACAAAAATTCGAGCTGAGTTAAGTCAGCTAGAGTAAATGGAACTGAACCAGTAAGTTGATTTTCTTGTAGCTCCAGATCATTGAGGTTTTTCAAATTCCCCAACTCTCTTGGAATGAGACCAGAAAGTTGGTTAGAATAAAGGTACAAATTATTGAGCTCAGTTAAGTAACCCAGAGTAATTGGAATTGAACCACTAAGTTGATTATTGCATAGTTCCAGATCATTGAGGTTTTTCAAATTCCCCAACTCATTAGGAATGAGACCAGAAAGTTGGTTAGAATGAAGGTACAATTTTTTGAGCTCAGTTAAGTCACCTAAAGTAATTGGAATTGAACCAGTAAGCTTATTACGGGATAGCTCCAAATCATTGAGGTTTTTTAGATTCCCCAATTCACAAGGAATGGGACCAAAAAGTTGGTTAGAATAAAGATGAAGAGTTTTGAGCTCAGTTAAGTTACCTATGTCAATAGGAATGAAACCATTTAAATGGTTGTCACTGATGTAGAGGTTCTCGACCTTTGATAGCGAGACGATTTGAGGTGGGATTTTGCCTGAAAACTGATTAGACGACAAGTCAAGATAGACAAGATTAGTGAGGTTTCCTATTGCAGGGGGGATGATACCCGAGAGCTGGTTCATGCTAAGATCAACATATTCGAGAAACGGGAGAGATGAAAATGGAAAATCATGGAGTGTACCAATGACATTAGCATTACTAATATCCAACCTGTTTATCCGACCATTAAAGCATATAACTCCATACCAACCCCTGCATGCATCACTACTTGGTGTCCATGAAGCCAATAAGGAATTATTTTTGTTTGCTTTCCATTTGAGGAGAGCAGTTGCTTCCTCAGTAGAAGCAAAATTAACTGTGAAGAGAGTGAAAAATTGAAGCAAATAAAATATTTTGGGAACCATCTTAAATGATTTCAGTTGTTTTGTGTTTGGCTATTGATCATGAGTATTGTTTTATATATATATATATTTATTGTAGTGAAGTCTTGCTGAGTCAATGTTAATTATTAGAACGACTTGGGAAGTCAATGCGTCACTATTCGTGTAATTAAGTATATACCAATAAATTAAAAGGCTGTCTCTATTGTGACCTTAGCTTAAAGTTGTGCAATCACAAATACACATATTAGCTTTGAAACTAAAACATTGATACACATTATATCACCTCTAAAACAAATACACACATACAGATTGTCTCAATTTAATTTTTTGTGATACACAAAAGTTATTAGTTAGGAGATGAAAGCGCAAAATTTCAAGAACACAAGTGCCAATGACCCTGTTAATTGTTGCGTCATATTGCACAGAATTTGCATATTTTTTTGTTTAAGAAATTTCATAAATAACCATAGTTTAAATCATAATTATCAATATGCATAATTATAATTCATAGCATAGTAGGTAGTAGGTCACTTGAATTTATTTATCAGCTTGTAAAATACGGGTCTACCTAGAACGACTTGTAAGTCAACGAGTCACTGTTCATGTGAGTACATGCCAACGAATTAAAAGGGTATCTCAATTGTGGGCCTAAGCCTTAAATATGTTGAAATAAAAAGGGAAAATTGTATAAAATAGCAAACTAATAACATAAATTAAATGGAATAGGTAGGGTTTGATTTAATTGTGCTCCATAGCAAACATTATCTAAAATTTGCCAGCGTCTCTCTCCCAGGAATCTCGCTCACCACTCTCCATTCTCGCTCGCCTCTCTCGCTTTATACACAGAAGTGTATAATTCTGTTTCTGTTTTGTATAAAGCGAGAGAAAATTGTATATACACATGCAAAAATCTATATCTTCGTGTTATACACTTAATTATACAATTTACAAACATTTCACTTCAAAAATTGCAGAGAAAAAGGCCAACGAATTATACAATTGCGAATTATACATTGCAGTGAAATACAATTTTCTCTAGCTTTATACAACAGAAGTGTATATATTGTGTTTTTGTTTTTGTATAAAGCGAGAAAAACATATATCTTCTTGCTATACACTTATAATTATGCAATATACATACATTTTAATTCGATTCAACTATATGCAAAGCAAATTATACAATTGCAGCGAAATAGGCCAGCGAATTATACAATTTAAGCCAACAAATTATACACTTGTATATGTATAGCGAATTATACAGTTTTTATGTTTGCTATGGAGCGCAATTATGCAAAGTTTGTTATATTATACAAATATGAATTTTTTGTTTGCTATATTAATCCTACTATTTTATAATACTTCTAAAATCCCTTATTTTCCTCCTAATTCTTAAGTCAGCAGATACATTACTCCTAACACAACAACCCACGTTCCTTTTGTATTTTTGTTCCTTAAATCTCTCCCGTATTTCACTCCCATAATTTGATTAGTTACATTCTTGATTCCAATTTGAATTTAAAAGGTTTCTCTCTCTAGTTGCAATTGATTTCAAATCAACTTTTCATCTTTTCCATTCTACTGTTCTTTTTTTTAAGTTTCATCTTCTTTATCTTACATTGGTCGAATTAAATTCATCTGATATTAATAATTCTAGTGCTTATGAGAACGGCGTCGTTTCTAATTAATTTCTCTACCACTTATAACTACAATTCCTAATATTAATCTTATTTTTTTGTCAAGGTGATTTTTTTTGATTTTTTTTTTTTGTGTGGGTGTACTTGAATATTCTTCCTATGATACAGGAGTGACAGGAAAGACTGATGGTCAACCCCAGAAAAACAATATTAGTTCATCAAGTTGTAATGAGTATTAGATATAAATTTTTGATAGATGTTTGATATTTCCTTTGTTAGTTATTTCAAAAATCTGATATAATAATGACAAGGTATTGTTCTCACAAGGTCATGTATCATAAGTTTAAGTATTATTTAGATACATTAAATTCTAATTTTATTCTCGTTTTCAATAGGTGTTATGAATGTATGAAGTTATAAAGTTTTCATTGTAGAATAGGTCATAATTTGTAGAATCTTATATTATATACTATAATTAAATCGGATACATAATAATTAGTATGTAAAGTTTAATTAGTGTTATATATAAGTTTTTGATACATTTACACTTTTTCAAGAACACAAGTGCCAATGACCCTGTTAATAGTTGCGTCATATTGCACAGAATTTGCATATTTTTTGTTTAAGAAATTTCATAAATAACCATAGTTTAAATCATAATTATGAATATGCATAATTATAATTCATAGCATAGTAGGTAGTAGGTCACTTGAATATTTATTTATCAGCTTGTAAAATACGGGTCTACCTAGAACCACTTGTACGAGTCACTGTTCATGTAGGTACATGCCAACGAATTAAAAGGGTATCTTAATTGTGGGCCTATGCCTGATATAAAAAGTCATTTGAGCTAATGGACATGCAATAGGAAGAAATTACACAACTTGCCCTATAAAAGAGTATCTTTATTTTTTTAGTAATACTCACAACCGGAGTGTTCAGATAAAAATCGGTTCAAATTGGAAAATCAAATTAAATTGATAAAATAAAACAAATTTTATTCGGGCTTAGTTTGATGTTAGATTTTTGAAAATCGATAGTATTTGATTTGGTTATGAATTTATTCAGAAAAAGTCGAAGTCAAAGAAATAACTGAATCCGACCGATAAATTCTATAGATATGTTTTATTAATACATGCTTAATATATATGTTTATAAACAATTTTAAAAATCTTTATATGTTTTTATTAAAATTTCTTTATAATTTACTTATTGAAAAGCAAAAATGTCAAAGGTGAAAACATTTATCTTATTAATTTTTCATTTAAGTATTACTTTCTCTTCCTTCATAGTAAATTTTCAAGCTTTATTCACAGTAAATTCAATGATCAAAAGCTCAGAATTTCAATCATTTTAAGGGCCCGTTTGGCCATAAATATATTTGGGAAAAATTTGGCAAATAATGTTTGTCCATACAATTTGTCATTATTTGGCAAATATTTTTGGCAAATATCCCAAATTTCCAAATACTAGTTTTTTCTAGTATTTGGGCCAAATCTCATTATTTGGGATATTTTGAAAATTAAAATTTTACCCCAATCTTTTATCTTTTACAAAAACACCCTCTTTAGTTGTTGCTTGCGTTGTATTACATCATTTTTTACGTGAACACCAAAATAGTGATGAAATATTTAGTGAATATTAAATAATGATATGATTGTTGATGAAAATTATTAAAAATTGGCTTTAGGTAACAAAGTCATGTACTTTGTCTGCTTCACGATACATGGAATAATTCTTGTTGCACTCACTCTAAATTACCACATTGTTTTAGTGTCATGGACATTATTTTTTATTGTTGTAACGAACATTCAATTGACTTGTAATACAAACTTTTAGTTAGTTTTGATAGTTTTTAAAACTTGTGCGTATAAATCATATTTTTCTAAAAAGGTGAAATATATTTCCCAAATTTTATGGCCAAACAGATGGTCAAATTTCACCCAAATTTCACTCAAATAATATTTGCCAAGAATATTTGGAAATCTATGGCCAAACGCTAGCTAAATGAGTTGTCGTTCTCACTTTATTCACATTTGAATGAGTTATTTTTTATTTTTTTTGTCTATTATAATAAACGAACCAAAATCGATAAATATGTATTATATTTGGTTCGATTTGGTCTTAATAATTTTAAAAACCAATTAAATTGATTTGATTTTTGATTTTTGATTCTAACCAATCAAAACCGACCTGCAATCACCCCTACTACCATCTTATGCTTAGAGGACATAAGTTCTTTAACTCATGCAATAGGATGGTATGACATAAAAATATAAATTTTACGCCCCATGAAAGTTATTTCTTATTATGAAAATAAAAATTCTCACCCAACCAAAAAAATTCTTTAAGAACCCAAGTGCTAACAACACTGAATAATTGTATTGTTTTCGCAGACCATGTAGAGCGGAATGTTGAAATCATTGTTCGGATGGCTGTGCTGATCTTGGGGTACCGCTCGAAAGTAAAAAGATATTGAGCAACATAAAATACGGTATATCCCAGAATTACAAACTTCCAGGTATTAGAGATATAAACTTAACAGTGTGTAAACCAAACTATGATTATTATTGTTAGACACAAATCTGTGAACATTGAAAAAATATATGGTTTATTATTGTAAACACCAAATGTGACGAATTCTTCACCGATAAGATATATATGTCGAAATTCTTCAATTGGATAGGCCAGACAATAAAAAGACAGAAGAAATTATAAACGTCCCAACTCTATGCCTAGCAAACCTAACAGCTTTCGGCAGGGATAGACATTAGTTCGCCCATGATCATAATAAGAGCGACAATTGAACAGATTGAATTACATTTAGACGGATCAAAGTAATAAATGAATCGAACCTTATTTCAACCCAACCCAATTTGTTTGGGCCAAAACAGATTAGATAGCTGGACCAAATAATGAATCATAACCAAACCCGCACAAATTGTAGTAGATTTGATATCTTGGTTATTTTACAAGGTTTTACTACCTACTTCCTGTTTCTATTAATTTGTCTATATTTCCTCTTTTAGACGTCCCTATTTACTTGTCCATTTTGACAAATCAAGAAAGGACAAAAAAAAAATTCTATCATACTCTCATTTAACTTCTTAGAAATTTATAAGCTTTAATTCATTCTTTTTGAAACCATATTTAACAAGGGCAAAATTAACTTCACTATACTAATTACTGTTATCTTAATATATGTGCCTTTTCTAAAATGAACTAAAAAGGGAGAGAGTAATAAAACTATTATTTTTAGAATTATAGCAATATATAAAGTATAAAATCAAAAAAAAATTAACAAGATCTCTAGAAAATAAATTAGACTAACATAAGCAGGTCATTAACCAACCCAAACCTAAATGGGTTGCGTTGTATTGGGCGGTTTAACTATAATTTTGCCACCAGAACAAAATTGAAGCATGAAACTTGAGCAATGGCAATAGGTCCATCACACTACAACAGAGTATTTCGTAACAAGTAAAAGACCAAATTTATATCTAGTTACCTTCCCCAACTTCCTCTCCAAACAAGTCAAACTCAGCCATTTAGCAAAAAGAGATTGTTCAATATGGTAACAAGCACATACGAACAAGACTCGAATGAGAGGACACAAATTCTGTAGGGGGAACACCTAAATGAGGTAATTTAACCGCTGTCCAGGGACACAAATTCCAGACACTTGAAGATGTAATCAAAGAAGGTTATGTTCGATAAATTAAACATCTCACAGGAATCGATCGAATCTCCAAATTGATAATGTGCACACATCTCGATGAAAAAGAACCCAGATTGGTGCATAACAGAGGAGACATGGCAGTCAGCACATCATAAACACACAGCTTAAGCTCCTTCAGAAGGCACGTGCAGAGGATCCAATTAAACACATCAAGCAAACCATCAACACCAAAAAGCAGGATCAGTTTGATAAGCAATCAGCCAATAGCAACAACAGATCTACAGATATCAGCTAGAACTTCACAAGTATAAGCATGAAATCATGCACTGTATAGGTGTGTGCTATGTACTTGAACACTTTCAAGACCATAAAGCAAATAGACACTAGAACAAAGTATTAGTGATTGGGAAATTTAATATTATTTGTTCATTTTAAGATGAATAAAGAATCAAGTCTGCAAGATGTTTATGGTCAAACCACTACCCTTGGAACTCATTGAGATTAGATCTTATATCGAAATCTTTACTCAGCATAACAAATCTCACCCTGGAATCAACTTCAACTGCTACACTACATGCGGATTCCTTTCATCTTAAAGATGATCACAGCTAACACCTTCTCAGGGCAGAATATGAAGTTAAGACAAACGAAATGACTGTCAGAGCAAAGGGCATTAACCTAGTGCGACTTCAGTAATTCATGAGTTTCTTATCCTTACCGATCATGAGAATCCATAACATCTGTATAGCAAAATGTAATTTGTCACCAGCAACAAAAATACAGCAAAGCTAAAACAGCACCAACAGCTGCTGCATCTGCTTGCATTCAACCAACAAACAGTAGTATGTCACCAGCAACAAATTATAAGCAGCCAAGTTAAAACAGCATCTACAGCTGCTGCATCTCCTTGCCATTCAGCGAAGAAACAGTAGTTTGTGAACGGCAACAAAATTACAACCAACAGCAAATATAACAGCATCAACAGCTGCTGCATCGTCTTGTGATTCAGCCACATTGACTTTTCACGACCCAACTATAGAAGGCCAATAATTCCCATCATAAGTAAATTACAAACAAGGCATACCATCACAATATACCATGCAAGTATATTTTCAATCAGAAAAGCAATAAGAAACAAAAAAGGCAGAAAGAAAATCCACAGAAGCGTAATTAAAAACCAACAGTTGAAATCTTAATATCACAAAACCATTCCATAATACCAGAATGCAGATGTAACATCAAAAGAAGTTCTGGTTAAGTACAACAAAAAGAAGTTAAACCTTATAAATAAGTCTGGCCAACCAGTTCTAGCAAGCAGAATACAGATGAAAGGATCATTCACTTAGGAATGTCCTGATACGCAGCATCAACCAAAGCCAGATTACAACTGTGGCTCCTCCCTTGCTCCTCAATCCTGCAAAATAAAATAATGTTTTTTCATCAAGTTTATACTACAAAAAAAAGTATATGACAGCCACAACTTACATCAGCATCAGAACGTGGCAAGGGGCTGCGAGAACCAGCACGTCTACCCCGAGGTGATATACTCTTTGGAGTTGGAGACCGGTCCTTGTGATTACGTCCATCTGGACTAGCATCCCTAGGAGGAGTTGTTCTTCGTGGAGAAGGGCTCCTTCGAGGACTGGGGCTACGGCGAGCAGGGGAGGCACTTCTATAAAAAATGAAAAGTTAGACAGCTTATAAAAATAGTTCTCCATAGAGGATGAGAGATGAGAAGGAGAATATTAACAAGAAAAGGTCTACCTTCCATGAGACCGACTTCGGCTGCGCCTGTCCTCATCATATTTACCTCTCCCACGACCTCTGTGGTAATCAGGGCTGCGGCTTCTGCTCCGATGACGGTTATCTCTGTCTCTTCCACGGTACTGATCACGCTCATACCTTCCCCTACTTCTACTTCTACTTCTACTTCGGCTTCTCCTTCTAGAATCCTTGTCCCTATGATCACGATGCCTAAGATAAACAAACAAAAAAGGGTGAAGATCAGATTGTGGATACAACTCCTCAACCTCTCTTAGCTAAAAAGCAAAATGGCAATCATTCAACTCAAGTACCACACAAAAGGAGAAGCAATATTATGTGCATACTTCCACCTTGTTTTTGGAGAGGAATTAGTTATAGAAGAAGAATATAAACCCGTATCTATTCTAAACCAAAATATGCCCGTATCCATTCTAGACCAAAATAAGCTTATCCACAAAAGCTCAAACATTTATGCCTTGATGGGATCACCACATTCCCCACACACACAAAAAAAAGCTTAGGAGTTATAGCTTGTTCTGTACACAATCCCAAGACAGAAAACTGATATTAGTATCCAGTCGGGCAGTAGATGATGATGCTAGACGTATAAAGGCGCCTCCATCTAATCCAACTGAAACATGTTCGTGAACCTACTCAGTTGTTTTGAGATGTTGGCAATCTAAATTGCTTTAACTTATTAATAACAAATGTTTTCATCCATTCACTAATGGCAAGAAACAAGTAAAATCACAACATTATTGTTATCATAAACATTAATGGCTCAAAGTAAGATAACAATGTTACTGATTTCCCTATTTACCCCTCACTCAGTTTACCACATTGAGATGGTTGTTACACACTGCAGAGGAATTGAAAGCATGAACACCATATAACATCAGTATCAACTCAATCAATCAATTCAATCAGAGGAAAAATCTTAGCCAAAAAAAGAAGATCAAGAAATCTGCAAATTTATTAAAGGCAAGTTCAATAACAACAGCTGATGAAGAAAGAGAGTTTACTGATTTGGCCGTTAAAAATTAATTATAACTTTATTTGAATTTTAAAAGATGGGAGTCGTGTTTGACCATACTTTTTACAAAGAAAATTGAATTTGGATACACTTTCTCTAAATATGAATTAGAGCCTGTTTGGATTGGCCTATTTTAAGTGCTTTTTCAAGCCAAAATAACTTTGAAGCACGTTTGGAGTGTTTGGATAGTTTCAAAAAATGCTTACAAGCACTTGGTTTTAAGCTAAAATGGTAAAATTAGCCACTTATAAGTCAAAAGCTAATCCATACAGGCTCTAAATTTAGTTATTTTACTCATAATTTGATCATTAGTATAATACTGAATTCATGTATGCCATATTATGCTTTTTCATAGAGTATGTGCTTCAAAGAAAAATAACATCTTGTATATGGATGGACCTACTCAACATATATTTGTGTTAATTTCCCACTTCACAAGCAAGATGCAAATAGTTCCTATATTGTCTCCTTTTTTCCAGTTCTCCAGCGCAAAAAATGAAAAACTACCGCGCCACTGTTAACTTTTATAAAATAAGAATGTGAAATTCTTATCATCTGGTACATGCAAATGATTACTTAGGGTGAGAATAGAAGCAAAGGGTGTTTTAAACCAATTAAGGTGAGTATAGAAACAAGCATTTTCTTGATCAGTTACTCCTATTTAGCTGATTGAGAGGGCAACTTGAAGGGACATCTTTCTCCTAATCGTCGTAGATTTCTTTTTCTCGGCTCCAAAGTACATTGTATGATAATTAATTTTTAACTTCTACAACTTGAATGAATAGAATTTGAGAATTGGTGACATGGGCAGTTGTGAAGTTGTGTGTGATAACGTTAAAAAATCAATTTTATTACAAGATCATGTCTGAAATTCCCCATCTTCTATGACCACGCAAAGCACAAGTAAATTGATTAGTGAACAAACATAATGTATGCTTGAAGGAAGCGGTGCACTTCACTTCGTTTCACTTGTAAAAATCTGTTGATGTAGAAAGCATGTCTGATCAAATATTCACATGAATTTCCCTATAGGAAGTATCCCCAATGTTTCATGATTACAAAATCAACAAAGATAATGACCAAGATTACACTAAAACAAACAATTATATTCTAATGGAAATCTCAATGACCATGATAACGCATAATTAAATTAAGCTCTTACCTTGGTCTAGGACTGCGGCTTCTTGACCTCCCTTTTGGCCTTTGTACAGGCTCCAAAATTCTACCTTTGTCACTGATCACAAAAACAATCCTAGTCTGTCAGACATGGTTCTACTCCCACAAACAAAAGGTTATTACAAATAAGTTTATAGGATAAAGATGCACCTAAAAATACATGTTAGATTATAGGATAAAGATGCACCTAAAAAATACACGTATGAAAATCACAAGGAAATCTCCACAACTAAAGGAATACTTGCATCAGACAAGACTTACATTCTCTCAGCATTAGGGCCGTACTTCGCAAATCGAACCATGATTTCCCGACCATCTACAACTCTTCCTGTGACCAAATATCAGTGTGAAAAACAGCAACATAGGCTACCATCCAAATATTAGTGTGATCACTTACCATCAAGCTTTTCCACTGCTTTTTGAGCCTCATCCTGATACTTGTAGCGCACAAATGCAAAACCCCTAGAATCTCCAGTCCTGAAGCACAAATAAGCATCGTACCAGTCTAAGACTAGAGATATGGCTACATCTTTGTCTATTTCCACATCAAGATAACATTAAGACATCATACATACATCTCAGTTCATAAGTAATGTAAGATAATCAGAAGTAACACTTGAAAAGGAGAAATCATTTCCTTCCCACTCTATTTCTTTATATAATGGTAACGAATACCTGCATCCTTCTACCTAACAGTGCAGGTACCGGCTAAAGCTGCTCACCAAGGGGAAGGCAAGTAGGAAGAAATAAGACAACTTAAAATAATAATTTGAATTATGTATTATATTACAACAACATAACAAGTATTATCCCAAAAGTAGAGTCTAGAGAGACTAGGATGTACCCAGACCTTATCCCTACCTTTGTGTGGTAAGGAGGCTGTTTTCAAAAAGTATGCATCATATTAATGGTCATTAAATATTATATCAGGATAATATTTGAAAAGTCTGTTTGATAAAGAATATATCAAATGAATTTATACTTTCAAAAGTAGCAATACATACAAAACTCAGACTCGTCATAGTTATAAGTAAATTACATGGTGATTTCATTAGTTTCAAGATGTCGAACAATTTAGATCGTCCTGGAATAAAATGTGTCATGTAGGCATCAAATAACCAAGTTGGTGGAGAAAAAATAACACAGCAATCAAATTAACATTACAAATACAATTATGCAAACAATAAGGGTACTGAAAAAGCCGAAGAGACTTCCACTTCGTAAACACGGCCAAATATACAGTAACAATACTATAAAAGTACGCTTCTGCAAAAAAAAAGTATGAAAGATAAGAACCTTCGGTCTCTAGGGATAAAGACATCGACTACTTTTCCATACTTATCGAATAGAGGAAACAAGTCATCAGCAGTGGTACCTGTACAGGGAAACAGTGATTAACTACCAGGTTCAATAACTTTGCTAGAAAAGAAGAAAAAATTGCTAAAAATAGGGAAAGAGAATGGATAATTACGAAAAGTAACGTTGAGAACGAGCAGAGAGTAGGTGTCTTTGATGTCCGGTGGGCCTGATCTACCGAAGTGAGACATCGCCGTTCGCCGGTGTGAAGACAGATAAGGTTGATGAATGGTTAGGGTTTGAGCTATATGGATGCTTGTAGAAGGAAGCCAATGTTGTATATTTGGTATTTTATACCAAATTGCCCTCGATATATTTGCAAAGGTTCAGTTTATGCCTCCTATTTGGAGAAAATGATAACAATAGTCCCTTATGTTTTTGGATTGATTTAAATTGGTCTTTGAAATATGAACATGAGCATTTTTAGTCCTTTAACTAGTGTACCAAAGCACCTTTGTAGTCTCTGCTATGTATATTGATTTATACACAAATAAAAAATTATTATTACTAAAATATAATGATAGATATTTTTACCACATTGATTCTTGACACTTGAAATTACCATTTAATGAATTAGGTTTCTTCAAAAGAGGAAAAAGATGAATAGTGAAATTGAAATTGCATTTCTTGATTATTGATTTGTAATTTAATGGCATTAATAACTTAATAATGCATAATTGTGCCTATTAACTTAGCTGTCCACAAGTAGGTACTTAAACCTATATAAATAAATAACTAAATATAAGTCTTATTGGCACAATACATGCATAGGACATAAATTATTATGTTGAATATCACGTAGAACGTGTGTGTCTATTAGTCCAAATTTATACAAATTTAAGTCTCTATTTATGCACACCCAAAAATATTGAGAAAGGCAAATGAGATGAATTATTTGCCTTTTAACAACTGACAACAAAAAATTGATAATTGCCAAATAATCTTTAAAATGAAATAACATAATCCATAAAAATATTCTTAACTTGGCTTCAATGGATAACTATGTCCTTCAACTTTGAGTGCACAATAAACACTTAAATTTGTATACAGTTGAACAAATAGACACACTTATCCTACATGACATAATACATGTAGGAGTCAGTAGGACGCCACGTATGACACAAAATCGTAATGTATGGTGTCATGTAGGACGAATGTGTCTAATTGTTCAATGTTATACAGTTTAAGTGTACTTGTGCACACCAAAAATTAAAGATCATAGTTGTCAAAATCAAGTTAAGTGTCAAAATCAAGATCATAGTCGTCAATCGGGGTGTACATAACCGGGTTAGTTCGGATTTTTTAAATATCAAACCAAATCATTCGTGTAAAACTTTTAAATTATATACCAAACCAAAATAATGAAATTTGGATTTTTCAATCTCGGGTTGATTTGAGTTTTTCAAATACGAAACCAAACCATTATGTCAAATTTTAAATTTATAAATCAAACTAAACTAATAAACTTCAATTTTTTCCAGACTTATAGATTTTCGGTAAGTTTGCATACAAACATATAACTAAGTTGTGCTCCAAATATATCTTTAGTCAACAAAAATACAATCATCTAAGGTAATTCTTTAAAAAAATAACACAAAATTTGAGATAAGCATTAAGACTGGGCAACGGAACGGGACGTACCGGTACCGTTCCGGTACCGTTCCGGTTCGTTCCGGTTCGTCCCGTTTCGGTTACCTACGGGACGGGCCGGGATATTCTAAACCGGTACACGGAACGGGACGGAACCGTAGTTTCGTACCGGTGTACCGGTACCGGTTCATCCCGGTTCATTCCGGTTCCGTTCCGGTCCGTTCCGGTTCCGGTCCGGTTTATTTAATATATATTAATTTTTTTATAATTTATATTTTATATAATTTATATTTATATTTTTTATAAATTATATTTTAAAATTTAATTTTTTTTAAATTCCCGCCCCTGCCCGCCCCTGCCCGCGCCTGCCCGCCCCTGCCCGCGCCTGCCCGCCCCTGCCCGCCCCTGCCCATCCCCTGCCCGCCCCTGCAGCCTGCAGACTGCAGTCTGCATAAAGCAGCACTGCAGCTGCAGTGCAGGCAGCCCCCCCCCCCCCCGGCCCCCCCCGCCCCCTACCCTTTTCCCGAGAACAGCCTTAAATTTTAAACGGAAAAATTAAAACGGCTAGTTTTTTTGTTGTATAAATTAGAGTTTGTGTAAAAAATTTATAATTACAAGTAACAAGTTTACAACTTACAATATAATCTGATTATTTGAGAGAATATATATTTCCAAATTACATTCATATTTATAACTTATATCATTTGGTCATTTGGTGTATTTCGGAGGAGGAATCTTCTTCAAATTCAAGTTTCGACATCAATATTTTAATTTTCATTATAATCGTTTGTTCTTATACAAACGTTTGGTAACTTCGTTCCACTCTCTAATCTTATATTTATTTTTTGTATTTATTATTTAACTTGTAAGTTATTCTTGTTATATTATTGTTCTTGTTAAATATTTATTATTTTTTGTATTTATTATTTTATTTATTTAATATTTACAAGATACAAGTTATAAATATAACTTATAAAATAAATATTAATGAATATAAGTAATAACTTATAAAGTATAAACTTCAAAAGATTAAAATTTTAAAAACTTTATTAGATTACTTGCAAACTTAACAATAATAAAAAAAATTAATAAAATATCTTTAAAATAAACTTAAGTTAAAAATTATAGTATAAATTTAAAAACTATTAATTTATACTTAAAAAAAAAAAAATCGTAATTTAAAAAATATCGTCCCGTTAATCCCGTCCCGTTCCATCCCGGTCCGTTCCGGTTCATCCCGGTTCCGTCCCGGTATATAGTGGAACGGGACGGAACCGATGAACCATCCCGGTAATTCCGGTCCGGTTCATCCCGGTACCGGTCAAAATTCCGGTCAACGGATTCCGGTCCGGTCCGGTACCGGTTCATTCCGGTCCGGTGACCCGGTTCCGGTCCGTTGACCAGTCTTAATAAGCATTAATGACACGAAAGTATTCAATAAAAAATAATAATGAAAACATCGTACAAAATAAATATTGTAAAGTCATAACGAAAATAATCATAATTTAAAAGTACATAATGCTAATTAAGTTTAATAAGTATTAGTTACATTATTAAATATTTAAGGAAAATTAAACTTAGATTATGTATTTTTAATTGTCTAAACTAATGTAAAACCAAAGAGCAACTATTCAATATCATTGTCATTTTTAGTGTTGAATTTATTTTCTTTTTGCATTAGAACTAGTTTGATTTTGATTTAAGTTTTATTATAATCATCAACATTTATAAATTATAATCTTTATTGAATCATTCCGAATTCTAAATTTTAAACTTGAAATAATATATTAAATAATAAAAACTATGAAATAGTATAAGAAATATTTTTAAATGATATCAAAGTAAATATTTTTATTTATAAAATAAATTTTTTAAATTACATATATAATGTCGGGTTTGATTTAGTCTCGGGTTGATTTTTTTAGTTAAAACTAAACCATCCCAAATATAGTTGGGTCTTTTTTTTCAATATCAAATCAAGTCAAACCAAATCACTAATCAAATTTTTTTTCTGATTTGATTCAATTTATGATTTGGTTCAATTTTTTACACCTCTGTTTATCAAAATCAAGTGATGTCATATTATATCAAATGAAATTATTAGCCTCCTTCACATTTACTAGCCTTTCCCACACTCAATGTATATTTGTAGTAATTATTGTTTATGTATTTTAAAGAAGAATTTTCTTTAAAAAAACATATAAGAGTAATGACCATGAATAAAGTTATCTGAAGAACACCCATAGTGCTACAAAAGTTCTATTCTTATAGATTTCAGACACGATTAACTAAAAAATTGTTTATATCGATGTCATTTTCTATGTAAGAGTTTATTTATATGTTCTAGAAAAGATCACTATAACTTGAAAGCAAGATAATATAAAATCTATGTATCATTACATCAATATAATAATAAAATATGTTTTAGAGCAAAATAATAATAATTAAAAAAAAAGTTAACTTTTGAGGCGTGCGTTTTTTATGTTTGAAATTTATGCTCCAGATTTTAGAATTTACGCCCTATGAATCTACACCTTCAATTTGTGCACAGAAACGTGTTTGAATATGTCCCATCATTAGAAGTGACAAGTAAAAATGAGATCTAATTTTAGAATAATGGATAATTAAAAGTAAACAAAGAAAAGTATTTAGACATATATAATTTTGGCATAATATATAAATATGCTCATTAACCTGCCTTCAGTCGACATTTATATTTTCTAACTTTGAATGTAAAAGTAGACACATGTGTCTTATGTGACATAATACACTTAGAATGTCATGTAGACACAGAATCGCCATGTAGAACGTGCATCTTGTAGGACGAATGCGTCTATTTATTTAATTTATATAAATTTAAGTGTCTATTTATATATATCCAAAATTAAAAATCATAGTTAACCATTAAAATCAAATTAAGCATCATGTTTACTTTATTGAATGTTTACTCTACTTTTTTTGTACAAAATTATTAATAGGTGTAGTGTTTAAATAACGGGTAAAATAGTCCTTCAATATTTAAGAGATATTTTGGTAATTTTGCTTTTCAATTTAGGTTTTTTCCACTTTTACAATGGTATGATAGGATGATAATATGATTTAAAGGTCAAAATGCTCATTTAGGAATTTGACACATGATTTTGGTAGGTACCATTGAGCGAGCTCCGAGCTAGGAGCTAGCGTTGAGTATTAGGCGTATATTTATAATGCACAATCGGACATCTAAGATGAAGTTGCACGAAACTAAATCCTACACATGAATCTCAAGACGTTTTGTTATTGTCCGTCCTTAACGAGTTCCCTAAATAACCTTTAAAAGTTTTAAAAGGTTATTTATTAAAACAGAGATCTAGGTCAAGAGGACAACAACAACACTTAAATGTAACATGACTCTAAAAGAAAGCAGACATAGGAATGTTAATACCACTCTATGCTTTTTTATTGTTTATTACTTTAGGCACTTTGTCAAGGTCAAGCAGATATTGCTTTTCGCTCAGCTACCTCTGTTAAAGAATGACAAAAGTCCCACATCGGTGATTAATAAGATGGGTGGAGTCCTTATAAGGCTTGGGCAATCCTCCTTTCAAATTTCTTTGAGCTAACTTTTGGGGTGTGAGTTAGGCCTAAGACCTAATTTAACAACCTCATTACAAAGAGCTCGTAACGAGTGGGTGCTCGATCTCAAATTTTATCCCACTTCAATTATAATTGTCTAGATTATATATAAATACTTTTTGTTTATGTACTGAACAGGAGAAAATAAATAAGAAACTATTTAATTTTCGAATATGGAACAGAGACCCTGCGTGATTGACTGTTTCTTCATGAAATAATTCCACAGTACATGGCCCACGATAGTACCTTGAGTGTTGACAGTCATGGACATTTTAGAAGACTTGTGAATAATTCCAAGTCTTTCTAACTCTACCCGTATTTTACAAGTTGAGAACTAAACGCCATTGACTTGCAAAGATTGGCTATAATTCATTACAATATAAATACAAGTATAACCATGCACAACTTCATCACAAACCAAAAACAATCTTTTAATTATTAGCAAATGATGATAGTTCCCACAATTTTTAATTTCCTTCAGTGTGTTACATTCTTATATCTTTTCGTAGTTACATTTGCTACCACTGAGGAAGCAACTGCTCTTCTAAAATGGAAAGCAACTTTCCAAAACCAGAACAATTCCTTATTGGCTTCGTGGACGCTAAGTCGACCTGCTGGTACCAATAGCATTGGAGCGGCGAGTTCTAATGCATGCGAGGACTGGTATGGAGTTACATGTTCAAACGGTAGGGTAAACATGTTGAATATGACAAATGCTGGTATCAATGGCACACTGTATGATTTTCCATTTTCATCACTCCCTTTTCTTGATTATCTTGATCTTAGCATCAACAACTTCTCTGGCACTATCCCACCTGAAATAGGAAAGCTCACTAATCTTGGCTATCTTGACTTGTCCTTCAATCAGATTTCGGGCATAATCCCACCACAAATCAGCTCATTAACAAAGCTTGAGACCCTCCACATCTTTAACAGCCAATTAAATGGTTCCATTCCGGAGGAAATAGGTCACCTAAGGTCTCTGACTGAGCTAGCTTTGTATTCTAACTTTCTTAGTGGTTCAATTCCTGCTTCATTGGGGACTTTGGACAAATTGTCTTATTTGCATCTGTATGAGAACCATCTTTCTGGTTTCATTCCAGCAGAAATAGGGAAACTTGTCAATCTCCTTCAACTTTTTCTTGATTCGTGGTCATATTCCTCCAGAAATCGGAAAACTTGTCAATCTCGTTCGACTTTATCTTGATTCAAACCAATTAAGTGGTCATATTCCTGCCGAAATAGGGAAGATGAAGTCACTTCAGGAGTTAAGTATAAGCACAAACAGTTTTTCTGGTCCAATTCCCAAAGCTATAGGAGAATTAACTGAGCTCCAACTCTTGTACCTTCATTCAAACCAACTTTCTGGTTCCATTCCTAGTGAATTGGGGAACCTGAAACAACTGAATGATCAGCAGTTATCCACTAATCAACTTACCGGTCCAATTCCTACTTCTTTTGGCAATTTGAGAAACTTGCAAACTTTGTTTCTCCGTGTCAACAAACTTTCTGGTTCTATACCAAAAGAACTTGCATATTTGGACAACTTGGTTGTGATAGAAATGGATGAAAATCAGTTTTCAGGCCATTTGCCTGAGAATCTTTGCCAAGGTGGGAAACTTGAGGACTTCACAGTGAATAGTAACAAGCTGACAGGGCCAATACCAAGAAGCTTGAGCAACTGCTCCAGTTTCCAAAGGGTTCGCTTCAATAACAACAGCTTTACTGGGAATTTATCTGAAGCTTTTGGTAACTATCCGGAGCTGCAGTTCATTCATTTGAGCGACAATGATTTTCATGGCGAACTCAGCAGCAACTGGGGGAAATGCAAGAATTTGACTACTTTTTGTTTAGCCAGAAATAACATTAGCGGTAGCATACCACCAGAGATTGGAAACATCAAAGGTCTTTCGGGACTTGATCTTTCAGCAAATCATTTGGTTGGGCAGATACCGAAGGAATTTGGAAAATTAACCTCTCTGACTAAGCTCTCATTGAAAAACAACCAAATTTCTGGCAATATACCTCAGGAACTTGGGGCACTGACAAAGTTAGAGTCCCTTGATCTATCAGACAATAGATTGAATGGGTCGATCCCAACGTTTATAGGAGATTACCAACAACTGTTTCACTTGAACCTCAGTTGTAACAAGTTTGGCCAGAAAATTCCAAAGGAGATAGGGGGTATAACTCATCTTAATGTACTTGATCTGAGCCATAATCTTCTTGATGGAGAAATACCTGCTCAGTTTGATAGTTTGCGGGACTTGGCGAACTTGAATCTGTCCCACAACAGCCTTTCTGGCCACATTCCTGAAAAATTTGAAAGTTTGACTGGTTTGCAGGATGTTGTATTGTCATACAATGAGTTGGAAGGGCCAATCCCTAATAATAAAGCTTTTATGAATGCCTCATTAGAAGGTAATAAAGGTCTTTGTGGCAATGTGACTGGATTCCAACCTTGCGAAAGGCCATCTTCTATGGTGAAGAAGCACTCAATGGCGAAGGGACATAAACTCATCCTCATCACTGTACTTCCTATTCTGGGAGCATTAGTGCTGCTTTGTGCTTTCGCTGGTTCTCTCTTTATGTGTGACCAAAGAAGAAGAGTTGGAGACGTTGAAAGACGGGATTCCATTGACAAAGATGATGGTCTGCTTTCAATATCCTCATTACATGGAAGTTCATTATACTGGGATATCTTAAAAGCCACAGAGGAGTTTGATGCAACATTTTGCATTGGGAAAGGAGGGTTCGGAAGTGTTTACAAGGTAAATCTTCTATCATTGGGATATGTAGCTGTGAAGCGACTTCATTCTTCACTTGAGATTAAGCATCACAAGAGCTTCATGAATGAGGTAAGGGCATTGACAGGGATTAAGCATCGGAACATTGTGAGACTCTATGGCTTTTGTTCTAATGCACAACACTCGTTCTTGGTTTACGAGTATGTGGAGAGGGGGAGTTTGTCTAGTATTTTGAGCAACGAAGTAGAGTCCAAGAAATTGGATTGGCTTACAAGGGTGAATATCATCAAAGGTGTTGCTTATGCTTTATCTTACATGCACCATGATTGCTCACCACCAATTGTTCATCGGGACATGTCAAGCAGTAATGTTTTGCTTGACTCCGAGTTTGAAGCTTGTGTTTCAGATTTTGGCATAGCTAAGATTCTCAAGCCAGACTCATCCAATTGTACTGCACTTGCAGGCACATATGGCTATGTAGCACCAGGTAAGATGTAACTTCTTATCCTTTTTTCAGTTCATGAACTATATGTTGGGAAAACGCGGCAAACACAAAAGTATATATGGTAAAAGTAATGGAAATAAAATGGGAAAATAACGACACCAAGAATTTTACGTGGAAACCCTTCTGAATAAGGGAAAAAACCACGGGCCAAGAGGAGCAATTGATATTATTATAGTAAGGAATTTTACACTGTGTAGTCACGAATACAATACTCAAAGTGACTACTACACACTCAAAAGGAACAACACTCTTTTGGTTTCCGTCTTACTAAAATATCGCTCACACTCTATTTTTCTTCACAGACTATTTTCTTGTATAGTCTATGGAATACCTCACTTTGCTCTCAAAATGGTTTTTCTCTTTCACTTGGTGTGTTCTACAAATGAGCAAGAATGCTCTATTTATAGAAGGATAAAACCATGCCTATGTCACTAATGACATATGTAAACATAGCAAAGTCAAGAATGGTTGCAAATCTTACCAATTTGCCAACTACCAAATCTTTCAAAGTCAAGAATGGTTGCAAATCTTACCAATTTGCCAACTACCAAATCTTTTCTTTTCAACTCCAATTACTATTCCTTTTTAACAATTGCTTGTACCAATTGAATAGCTAAAGTTGACTAAAACAATGGGATGGATTCAAAAAATCTCCCCCTCCAGTCCCATTTACTGGAAGAAGGTATCTTCAACTTCTTTAGAGAGAGCTCATACCCACAAGTTCTTTGCATAACTCGAACTTGTCTTTCGGTATCATCTTGGTCAGCATATCTGCAGGATTTTCACTTGTGAATCTTTTTGACGTGAAATGATTCATTCTCCACTTTCTCACGAATCCAATGATATCTGACGTCAATGTGTTTTGTTCTTGCATGGTACATGGAGTTCTTGCTCAAGTCTATTGCACTCTGGCTGTCACAATAGACAATATACTCCATCTGAATCAAACCAAGCTCTTGAAGAAATCGCTTTAGCCATATCATCTCCTTGCCGGCTTCAGTAGCCGCAATATACTCAGCTTCAGTTGTAGATAGTGCAACACACTTCTGCAACTTTGACTGCCATGATATAGCTCCCCCTGAAAAAGTAAACAAATATCCAGTAGTGGATTTTCTGTTATCAAGGTCACTGCCATATCAGAATCTGTATAGCCTTTCAAGATTGGATTTGATGCTCCAAAACACAAGCATTCATCTGAGCTTCCTCTAAGATACCTGAGTATCCATTTCACAGCTTCCCAGTGCTCTTTTCCCGGATTTTCGAGAAATCTACTGACAACACCAACTGCGTGAGCAATATCAGGTCTAGTGCACACCATTGCATACATTAGACTTCCGACGACGGAGGAATATGGAACTTTGGCCATGTTCTCTTTTTCCTCCCTAGCTGTAGGACACATCTTCTTGCTCAACTTCATATGACCAGCAAGAGGTATACTCACAGGCTTCGCATTCTTCATATTGAAGCGCTCCAGTACGCGTTCAATGTACTTCTTCTGGGACAAATAAATCTTCCTTTCATCTCTAAGACGAGTAATTCTCATGCCCAAAATTTGTTTAGCATGACCCAAGTCATTCATAGAAAAAGACTTACACAACTCTTTCTTCAGCTCGTCAATCTTGGAAGTATTCTTGCCCACAATCAACATATCATCCACATACAACAAAAGGATGATGAAATCATTGTCAGAAAATTTTTGTACAAATACGCAATGATCTGAAGAAGTCTTCTTATAGCCTTGCTCCCCCATGACAGATTCAAACTTTTTGTACCACTGTCTGGGAGCTTGTTTTAGGCCATAGAGACTCTTTTTGAGTTTACATACAAAATTTTCTTTACCATCTACTTTGAAGCCCTCAGGTTGTTCCATATAAATCTCTTCTTCTAGGTCACCGTGAAGGAAAGCCGTCTTCACATCCATCTACTCAATCTCTAATTAAGACTAGCAGCCAAACCTAGAACTGTGCGAATCGAGGACATTTTCACAACAGAGAAAATATTTCGTCAAAGTCAATACCTTTTCTTTGACCGAATCCCTTAACAACCAATCTAGCTTTGTACCTGGGCTTCAAGTTGTGTTCTTCAAGTTTAACTTTGAACACCCACTTGTTCTTCAAAGCTCTCATGCCCTTGGGCAATTTTACCAACTCATAAGTGTGGTTCTCATGCAAAGACTTCATCTCGTCTTGCATGGCTTCAATCCATTGATTCTTGTGCTCATCTTCCATGGCCTCCTCATAACATTCAGGTTCTCCCCCATCAGTGAGTAACACATACTCATTGGGTGAATAACGGGATGAAGGAAACCGCTGTCTTGTGGACCTTCGAAGCGGAATATTTGATTCGTCCACAACTTCATGAGCAACAGGATCATCAATAACAATATCATTGTTATTATCAACATCAACATGTTGATTCGATACATGATTCTGGGCGTCACCATGATTATCAAACCCAACAACATCATGCACACTTGTGTGAGGAACTTCATCATGATGAACTATACCATCAAAACTTGAAGATTCTACCTTCTCCGCTTTGTCAATATCTTCAATTGTTTGATTCTCCATGAAAATAATATCACGACTTCTCACAAGTTTCTTTTCATTGGATCATATAGCCTGTAACCAAATTCATCTAGGCCATATCCAATGAAGATGCATTGCCTTGTCTTGGCATCTAACTTTGACCTCTCATCTTTCGGCACATGTACAAAAGCTTTGCAACCAAATACTCTCAAATGGTCATAGGAAACATCCTTTCCATACCAAACACTATTTGGTACATCACTTTGCAAAGCAACAGCAGGAGATAGATTAATAACATGTGCAGCGGTCAATAAAGCCTCACCCCAAAATGAGTTTGGCAACTTTGCTTCAGAAAGCAAACATCTAACTCTTTCCATCAAGGTCCTGTTCATCCTCTCAGCCAAACCATTAAGCTGAGGAGTCTTGGGAGGAGTCTTCTGGTGTCTAATACCTTGATACTTGCAGTATTCGTCAAATGGTCCACAATATTCACCACCATTATCAGTACGAATACATTTCAATTTCTTTCCAGTTTCTCTTTCAACTGAAGCCTGAAACTGCTTAAAGACACCTAACACTTGGTCTTTAGTCTTCAAGACATAGACCCAAAGTTTTCTCGAGCAATCATCAATGAAAGTGACAAAGTAAAGTGCACCACCCAATGTCTTTGTCTTCATTGGACCACATAAATCAGAGTGCACTAAGTCAAGCAACTCTGTCTTTCTTGAAGGAGGGTAGGACTTAAAGGAAACTCTATTTTGTTTACCAGCCAAGCAGTGCTCACATTTTTCTAATTTAGCACTTTGGAAATTTGACAATAATTTCTTCTTGGCTAGAACATTAAGTCCTTTCTCGCTAATGTGGCTAAGTCTCTTGTGCCATAATGTTGAAGAGCTATCGCTCTCAACTGCATTCACCATATCAACACAAGCAGATGCCGTAGTCCAGTATAGACCACAATGTTTTTTTACCACGAGCCACAACCAAGGAACCCTTAATGAGCTTCCATTTTCCATCACCGTTGGAACTAACATATCCTTCATCATCTAAAACACCAACAGAAATTAGGTGCAGACGAACATCAGGAGCATGTTTCACATTGTTCAAAACTAGTTTAGTTCCAATACTAGTTTCCAAACAAATTGTACCAATACCAACCACCCTAGAAACAGTCTCATTACCCATACTCAAGGTTCCAAAATCACCAGGAGTGTAGGAAGAGAAAAAATCCTTCCTTGATGTCACATGAGATGCGGCACCAGTGTCCACAACCCAGCTTGACTCATCACAAGCAATATTTATCATGTTTGCATCAAGAACGGTAACAAGATCTTCGGTGGTGATGGTGGCTAGGCAATTTTCATTGCCATCTTGTTTAGTTTCCTCTTTGTTATTGTTCTCCCTCTTCAACTTTCTGCAGAACTTCTTTGTGTGCCCTTTCATGCCACAATGATAGCACTCAATATCCTTAAGTCTGCCTTTGAAATTGCTCCTATTTTGTTCTCTATGCTGAGAACCACGAGTTTTATTTCTCCCCCTAGGGCCAGTTATCAGGACATCCGACGAAGAGGAACCTTGAGTTTTTCTTCTCATCTCTTCGTTCAAGACACTACTCTTGGCGGAATCCATAGAGATCACACCATCCGGAGCAGAATTTGACAATGACGTTCTAAATGTTTCCCAAGAATCTGGTAGGGAACCAAGTAGAAGCAAGCCTTGAATTTCTTCATCAAATTTGATGCCCATAGCAGATAATTGGTTCATTATCCCCTGAAAATTATTCAGATGGTCTGTCATCGGAGAACCATCATGATACTTCAAACTCAACATCTGCTTTATTAAGAACATTTTGTTGTTGCCAGTCTTTCGAGCATACAAACTTTCAAGATGCTCCCATAGGGTTCGAGCATGTGTTTCCCCAGAAATATAGTTCAACACATTATCGTCGACCCATTGCCTAATGAATCCACAAACCTGTCTATGCAACAGATTCCACTCTTCATCTGTCATTTTATCAGGCTTTACAGTGGTAAATACTGGTTTATAAAAATTCTTGACATAAAGCAGATCTTCCATTTTCCCCTTCCAAATGGCATAATTAACACCATTCAAAGTAACCATTCTACTTGTGTTGGCTTCCATTGTTTTCCCCAAAAAATATAGTTATCGCAAATCAAAGTAAATCTTTTCTGATGTGGAAGTTCAGACTGTGCTGCAACCACAGAGCATACTCAGATAAAACCTTGGCTTTGATACCAGTTTGTTGGGTGGTCTTGGGCCTTCTCAACCCAAAAGCTAGCTCAAAGGTTAAGGCTTTCCCTCACACTTATAAATTGACCACCAGCCCCTTCCACTTCCGATGTGGGATAACCCAACAATCTCCCCCTTCACACATCGGGCCTTGGGCTGGAGAGCGACAACCCAGTTTCTCCCGGTGGGCTGAGACTTGTTGACAACCTGGGCTCTGATACCAATGTTGGGTGGTCTTGGGCCTTCTCAACCCAAAAGCTAGCTCAAAGGTTAAGGCTTTCCCTCACACTTATAAATTGACCACCAGCCCCTTCCACTTCCGATGTGGGATAACCCAACACTATATCTGCACACTACACTCTATATTGTTTCCATCTCATTTGCAACTTTATTGTTTCAGAGCTTGCCTACACATTGAAGGTGACGGAGATGTGTGACGTCTACAGCTTTGGAGTATTAGCATTGGAGGTAATCAAAGGAAAGCATCTTGGGGAATACCTTGCTCTTCTAGCAAATCCATCAACAAGAGATGTGCAGCTAAGCGATTTGCTAGATGAACGCCTTCCACATCCTGAGGATGAAGTAAAAGAGTTTTTGGTTTTCATCGTCAAGCTAGCAATCTCGTGTTTGGTTGAAAATCCAAAATCAAGGCCAACAATGCACTTCATTTCTCATATGTTATCAATGGATCCACCCAATCATCAGATTCCATGAAAGTGAGATTCCTCGAGATGTAAGGTGCCCTTGTTTGGAAAAGATTATGCTCGGCACCAAGTGGTTGTGAAGTAGTAACAAGTTTGTTGATCAGAACTTCCATAGCAAAACATTATTAAGACTTGCTTTTTGTATTGTTGAGTTGCTTATATAGATTACTTATTTTAACCTGAAAGATTCAGAGCCTCCGTACTATAGAATATATACAACTTATAGTATACTATATACTGATGTTAATTGTTAAGTAATAAAAGCAAGTTCCATGTTCTATGAGTACTACTGATGTTAATTTAAATAGTGAAAAATCTTGAATTGTGAATGCTTCTATAATTTGAAACACTCTGTAAGTTGAGTGTCAATTGAATGGACACTCTGGTTCACCCCACTAAGCACCAAAGCATAGCTGCATTCCCTGATGTTAAGAACTTGCCACAAAAGCAGCATCACATTGATAATAGTCTAATAACAACATCTTTTTGAAGTTAATCAAACCACATTTCACTGTTAGACATTTTGCTGATCCCTATAGAAACTAATTGACAATAATAACTATATAGAAAGCTAAAGCCTTCAATTAAGATTCCAAACACGAGCACCATATTGGCAATGAAATCCTCAAGCAAGAAATCCCACTCTCGAGTTGAACAAGTAGAAACATGTGTCTAGCGTGAGAATTTGTGTACTACCTAGGATGTGTGTGTCTACTTATTCAATTTTATATTAGCTTAAGTATCTCTTCATGTCTATCTAAAGTTAGAGGATATAAATATTAGTTAAAGTTAAGTTAACGAACATAATTGTCTATTATGCTAATTTAGATGCAAAGTTAAATGTTGGACAAGGCTTCATTCTTGAACAGAGACCTCTGCAGTTCCAACTTAATCAAGCCGTTGAAATTTTCTACAATGTAACTTGTTTTCAAAATTGTTTTATTTTATGTGAACGGAACTTGCAATGGTTCCACCCCATATAGCTCATGAAGATGATACAACTCATGTTAGTCAATGCCAAAGACTTGCAAAATTTCCAAAAAAATGATAGAAAATCTCCCATTATTTCCACAAATTTAAAGCTTGGCCAATTGAAATGTTTCTATAAACATTTGTTCTTCTTTGGTATTTACTTTCATGGATAGTGAGACCATTGACTTGAAGTCGTTCTACACGTAATTCACAAGGTGAGAAATAAATGCTATTGACTCACCAAAACTTATAACACTTTGTTTGAATGGTTGTTACGTGTTGTTTCATTATGTATTTATTATATTATATTGTATCATATTGTGGATACATTGTATTGTTCTTTGCCATTACATAATGTCATGCATCAACAATGTGACTGATAACATAATAAAATAGGATTATTACGATATACTAGAAGAGACTTCATTCTTCATATGAGGTTAACCATCGCAAAAGCTTCATGAATGAGACAAGGATCAAGCATCGGAACATTGTGAAACTCTATGCCATCTGTTCAAATGCACAACACTCATTCTTGGTTTACGATTACATGGAGAAGGGGAGCTTATCTAGTATTTTGAGCAATGCAGATTGGCTTACAAGGGTGAATATCATCAAAGGTGTTGCTTATGCTTTATGTTAGTGAAAAACTTACAAGATAATAAAATTGCAAGATTATAATTGAAAATAAAATGAAGAAATTAATTTTCAGGCTGAGGCGCGGATATCTTGCTCTCTTTAAGGAGATTCAAGCTCACTGCAGCAAATGTTTTCACCGGTCTAGCAGTAGTCCTCCTTGACTTGTCCCCTCCAGGATATAACAGCCTTTACAAAGTATAACTCAACAACTCTGAACAAGAATTGAGTCCAAAGCTCCACAAAAAAGAACACCTCCCTTCAACTAATAAGAACTTTCTTTTATACTAATTCTTTCACTCTTTGTTTTCTATCTTGTGTTTTGTATGTTTCAAACCAAATGAAGACCATCACTATTTATACTACGAGAAGTTTTCCTAGCAATGATAGGAAGATAATGGAGGTAGTAAATAGTGAAGATAATGGCCTTAAGAGTTTCATATATTACAATAGGAGTTAGGTTACAAAGAGTAATAGAGGAATTAAGAATGAAATAAAGTGATGGACAACCAATGCTAATGGATGATGTAGAAGTTATCCATTTCAATGTTTATTGAGATGTTTTTATCTCACAATGAATTCAACCAATAAAGCAAAAGTAATGGCATTACATGGCTACCAAGTCAAAGATGAATAGCATGATTAAATTGGTAGTTTAAAACACAAATGCCTACCAATGATCATTCTTATAACTCCAAAATAAAGCAATTTAATATGTTAAATATTAATATTAAAATGCTAATAACCTAACACTTTATCATACATGCACCATGATTGCTCACCCCCGATTGTTCATCGAGACATATCAAGCAGTAATGTTTTGCTTGATTCCGAGTATGAAGCTCGTGTTTCAGATTTTGGCATAGCTAATATTCTCAAGCCAGACTCATTCAATTGTTCTGCACTTATGTCTATGTAACACCAGGTAAGATCTCTAACTTCTTATCCTTTTTGTAGTTCATGAACTATATCTGCACACTACACTCTATATTGTTTCTATTTCATTTGCAACTTTATAAGAGATGATCTGCTAATAACAAAGATATGAATTGACCAAAAGTAAGGCAAATTTATAAATGAGAATTAGCATAAATTTGAGACGATTTATTAACGGAAAATGGGTGAATAGACGAAAAGTGTAACAAGGGCACCATTCATCAATGGCAAGACCAAATTTGCAAAATGTTGTCTTTCAAATTTGGTTAAAACTAAAATCAACATGACTAAGAGCCTGGATCAACATATTTTATGTTTTCCAAAAGTTAAAATAGTTTTTAAGTAATTTCATAATGTTTGAATAAAATAAAATAAAAAATATTTATAAGCACTTGTTTTTAAGTACGACTAACAAAAGTAAGCCAAAAATCAATACAAACAGGTTCTAAAAACTTTCGAATGGAGTTATTTTTAAGTGATTTTAAATCAAAGTAGCTTTTTAAGCATTTTTATAGTGTTAGAGCATTAAAAAAAATGTGTTTTTTAAGCACTTGTTTTATGGACAACTTTCACATATAGCAAACACAAAACTCAAATTTGTATGTTATAGCAAAATTTGCATAATTGCGCTCCATAGCAAACATCTATATGTATAATTCGCTATACACATATAACTGAAAGCTATGCCTATTTCGCTATACAATTGGGCAGGAAATATACAATTGAATCGAATTGTATAAAACGAGAAAGAGAGAAATTATATACAATTTGAATTGTATAAAACGAGAAAGAGAGAAAGGCAAAAGACACTTGGACATGGAAATATTTATATTATATAATTATAAGTGTGTGAGACAATTATATACAATTTGAATTTGTATAAAACGAGAAAGAGAGAGGCAAAAGAGGCTTGGGCAGGAAATATACAATTGAATTGAATTGTATAAAACGAGAAAAAGAGAAATTATATACAATTTGAATTTGTATAAAACGAGAAAGAGAGAAAGACAAAAGAGACTTGGGCAGGGAAATATTTGTGTAGTATAATTATAAGTGTATAGGATGGAATATATATATATTTGCATGTGTATGTATAAATTTCTCTCGCTTTATATAAAACAGAAACACAATTTATACATTTCTATTGCATAAAGCGAGAGAGGCGAGCGACAGAGAGCAAGCAAGAATATGAGGGAGAGAGGCGTCTGACAAACAGTTTGCTATGGAACACAAATAAATCAAATGATAGCTATTGTATTTATTTCACACTATTATTTAGTCATTCTATGTAATTATTCCAAAATTTTATGGACGACAAAAACTGCTTAATTACATGATCAACTCTTATCTGATCCTTTCTACGTCATATAATTAATATGCCTTATTAGTTAAGAAATAGAGACACGAAATAATATTTTGATCCTCTATTTCAATTTAAGTGTCTTAGTTACTATTCAGACAATGAAAAAATATAACATTTTTACCTACGTTTTTTTTGAAATACTTTCTACATATTTTCTAGTGCATTATGCTTGATAAATACTATTTTTTTTTTATGTAGTTCCCTAAATAAATCTTTTTTTTAATAAAATTAAGAAATTCATGTACAAATTCATTTGGAACATCATTTAGTTCAAACCTCTTATTCTGGATTAAGATAATCTTTTTCGGAGAGAGGGGGCAATAGAATTCATGGAAATATATACGTTTTTTATATAAAGGCAAAATTATTAATCAAATGTTTTTTAAAAAAGAAAAGTAAAACAGGAAAAATATTTATCCATTGATAAAAAAATGGCCACTAGAGCAAAGTTTCAATTGGAAAAGATTTTCTCTTTTTTTATTTCGTTTTTATTTTTTAATCCAACTTTAGTTACCGACACTAGACCCCAATTAACATGATTAAATATGACTTTAATTCTTAAATAGTACTGAATAATTACTCCCCCACCTCTAAAAGGCAATTGATGTTGTGATTTTTGGAGGCACAATACATATAATGCTATCATTACTTAATATGAAGATCATATTTTATATCATACTATATAAGTTATAATAATACCTTAAAATGAAGAACCATATATATTTCACTAACCAAATTCATTAGGAGAGCTTGCAAGGTATTTAATCAGAAGATAATATGTATACACATATTAATAGTGTTTAATTGCCTTCTTTCCCTTCAACACGCTAGTTGTATTAACTTTTTTTTAAAAAAAATAAATAAATAATATAGTTTGATTTGATATGAAGTTTATAATAAATTAAGAAGATTTATCAATCGGAGGCCTAAAATAAAATTATATCAAATATATTAAATATCATTTAACTTTTTTGGCATTAAATATCTTATATAAAAAGCTAAATTAAAATATTATAAAAAAAAATTAAAATCATACCTTTATAAATTGATTTTTTTAAATAAAAAAAGTCATTATTCTTTAATCATTTAAAAAGAAATTGGAGAGTAAATAGTCTAATACCGGCGTGCAAATAAGTGAAGTGAAGAGCATAACAAACCAAACTATCAATAAGATGCTAAATATTAGAATCTTATAAATATGCAACAAGCACATGAAACTATGAAACGGAGAACATTTGTGGTGCCGTTTTTTTTAATCAATTTATAATATGCAATGAATGATTTATCATGTTGTATCTATTTCAATTTTACTGTTAAATACTTCACTATTATTTTTTACCGTTTAAGTGATAAACATTTAATAAGGATAATTTGATAAAATTATTCTTTATTGTTTATGACTATTTAATATTTATATCAAATTAATATTTTTTTCATTTGGATTTGTTTGTCATGTTGCTTTTATCAAAAGTCATTTGATTAATTTTTAAAGGTAAATTAGATTACATTAATTTGATATTTTAAATAAAAAATTAGATATTTTAGAACTATATGAAAAGTACTATAAATTACAATTTTTGCATATTAATATGATAAAAAAATTCATCTTAAAATGTTAGTCAAAGTTTTATAGTTTGATTCTAAAAATAGAAATCATGATAAATAATACCGGATAAAGGAATATTGAATTGAATAGTAATATATATTTTTTTTTAAAAAAGAAAAAAGTGAAATAAATGGGAACTAAACAACTTAGTAGGCATTTGGTGAAAGGGATATATATGGTGAGTAGGGGCCACGTGTGAGAAAATGTGGATCTTTTATTTAAGATCCATATACCAGTAACTATATAAATACAATATGCTTATTCATTAAATAAATTAAATTAAAACACGTACATATGACACGTAGTGGCATGTGATGTGGCCGGTTACTACGAAAATGATTGAAATTTCTACAATCATATTACTTTTAAATTAAATTAATTAGGTTCGATTTTTGGTTCAAATGTGAGATTTTATAGTCTTACAAATTTTGTATATTCACCGGCTTTTCTACTATTCAGTATACAATATTTTGTAAATAATATACTCCCGCCGTTTCATAGATGGCTAGAGGGAGTAAATGAATATAAACCTAAATAAATTGCAAACATTATGATATACGATATTAAATATTATTTTTATAAACTCTATTAAACAATACATTGTGATTTACATTGATATGTATAATTTAATTTGATTGATTGTCACCGCTTCACGCGGAAAATTAAAAAATAAACACGAAAAGAGGGCCCTATTGTAGATCAAAAGTGATCTTTGTGTGTCTTTAAAAAGGAAAGAAGGAGTGTGGAAAAAATTGACTCCCTACTCATCACCCTGCATTTTCGAGTCTTCACAATCATATCCTCCTCCTGCCCACACAGAGAAGAAGAAAAATGGCAAGTCTTACAGTTCCGGCAGAAGTTCCTTCAGTTGCTGAAGACTGTGAACAACTCCGATCTGCCTTCAAAGGTATTGAAGTCAACTTATAATACCATTAAATCTCTCAACAACGAATGTACAGATTCACTACTTTAATTTTTCTAGCATATTCTAAATTCTGTTTATTATCTTTTGCGATTATAGAGATCTTAATTTTTTTAGATTGATCGGTGATGTTAACTTCAAAATTGATTGAAGTTTAACTTCTGGAATGATTTGATTGTTACAGGATGGGGAACGAATGAGAAGTTGATTATATCAATTTTGGCTCATAGAAATGCGGCTCAACGCAAATTGATTCGACAGACTTATGCGGAGACTTTTGGGGAAGATCTACTTAAAGAGTTGGACAGAGAACTTACTCATGATTTTGAGGTCATTTTCATAATTACAGAATAATGTTTGAATTCTTAGTTGATTATTTGAGTTTCTGAGTTACTCTGAGTGATCAAAGGCAGATCTATGACGTGAATTATGTATACACGTTATCCGTATAGTAAAACCATGCTTATTCTGAACCCGGTGACTCTAGATCATGGATTCAACTTCAATTTTTGATCAGAGACAGATCTATGAAAAATATGTATTAGTATGTCAAAATATGAAAATGTGTACATATATAATAAAATCATACGTGTTTTGAATTCACTGACTCGAGATCCTGGATTTGCCTTTTGACTTTTTGATCGTATGTGAACTTTGATCAGAAATGATAACCAACACTTGTACTTGTGTTTTCTCTTGAATGTTTCTCGCAGAAATTGGTGGTAGTATGGACACTGGATCCTGCAGAACGTGATGCCTATTTGGCTAAGGAAGCTACTAAGAGATGGACAAAAAGCAACTTTGTTCTTGTGGAGATAGCTTGTACCAGATCTCCTAAAGAACTGGTTTTGGCAAGAGAAGCTTATCATGCTCGTAACAAGAAATCTCTCGAAGAGGACGTTGCTTATCACACTACTGGGGATCACCGCAAGGTATATCATTCAAAGCATTCTAATTGCAAGTAGTCTCATTTGTAGCTCTGTATCCAAGTCCTTAACAATAATTCATTAAGTTGTCAAATTAAATGAGGTTTGAATGGTGTCTATGAAGCATTTGCTCTGTTTTTGGAGATCTATAGACATATAATCGACGAAGTACAATTTTTTAATCTATAGTTCTTGTTATTGTAACATATTCTCAAGGCAAGAATGTCTTTGTGCCACATTGCAATGTAGGGTATATCTAATGTTCATTGAACTCCATGTTTGTTTGGATGAATAGTGACAGTGAATTAACTTTGTGGATTGATCATTTAAGTTTTCAACTTCTTACAGCTTTTGGTACCTCTTGTGAGCTCCTACCGATATGGAGGAGATGAGGTGGACTTGCGACTTGCTAAAGCAGAATCTAAAGTGCTGCATGAGAAGATCTCCGATAAGGCTTACAGTGACGATGAGGTCATTAGAATTTTAGCCACAAGGAGCAAAGCGCAACTCAATGCTACTTTGAATCATTACAAAGATGAATATGGTGAGGATATCTTAAAGGTACAGATTCATCCGTTGCTTCGTTTCTTTTAGTCATACGCCTTTCTACTGTAGGACTGGCTTTTTATTTCTGCTATATTGAGTTATTGAGTTCTTTTGTCAATGTGCAGCAATTGGAAGATGATGATGAGTTTATTGCACTATTGAGGGCCACCATAAAAGGTCTTGTCTACCCCGAGCACTATTTCGTGGAGGTTCTTCGTGATGCAATTAACAGGAGAGGAACAGAGGAAGATCATCTAACCCGAGTTATCGCTACAAGGGCTGAGGTCGATCTGAAGACTATCGCTAATGAGTACCAGAAGAGGGATAGCGTTCCTCTGGGTCGCGCCATTGCCAAAGATACAGGAGGAGATTATGAGAATATGCTGGTGGCTTTACTTGGACAAGAGGAGGAATGAGAAGCGGATTGGCTCACTTCTGTTTTATAATGACCAGAATAAATATGCCATTCTCCCATATATTTCAGAGTTGGCATGTGTTTGATGATTGAGTGTGGTCTGTTTCACATGAGCTTTTAGTCCTTTTTTTCTTGTGAGAAACTTTGAATATGAATCTTTGTGCTGTCTAAATATGTTTTCTAATGATTTGCGCCACTACAATAATCTTCAACTACGCCTAAGTTTCAAGCAAGTTGAGATCTATCAATGTCACTTCATCTAATCTAATCTTACTTCAATTTATGCATAATACAAGACAAAGCTAACTCCTTGATGTTAAATACACCAGATAAGCACGAAAATCGTAACCAGTAATAGAAAACAGGAACTTAATTAAAGATGAGTCAAAAGACTGTCACCATCCCTTACAATCTTACACATCTTAAAGTTTGAGCAAAAAAGCATCATACAAAGAAGCATCAACCAAAATTGTTGCATGACATACAACAGTCTAATATGTTACTGATCACCTTAATAGGATCATAGATAAGATACATTCCACATCCAGTTACCTAAATAGATAAGGTAATAGTAAGAGAACAACAACATTTTACTCTCACTTGGAGCATTACTTCTTCAGTAGTCGACGAGAGAAGATCTTCTTGCAGTATGGACTGGTTCGCAGTAGAAGCATGTGAGGCCGCACAGCATGAAGCAACAAAGTTCGAACCGGTCCCTGATTCAACGTAAAAGATACGAGGAATAAGAATGCAATCACTGAAACAGTCACCTGGTTTTTTAAAACAGATTTTCCCTATGTAACTACTTTGAACATGAAAATTAATGAGACTTGGTATTAAATCAGAGCTTGAAGAATCCTAAGTATATGGAAACAAGAAGTTTAAAACATGCAAGTGTCTACAGAAACATAACAAGTTCAAATGCTAACCTTAGTAACGCCAAGTGCAGACTGAATCACGTAGTTAGCAAAGGGATCTTGCAGCAATTGATCAAAATGTGGTTCTGATACTAACTCGTTAATGATTTTCGACCTGCCTTCTTCAAAACACTTCAGGAGCTTTTCAATAACATGACTGCTAAACTTTTGCCTTGAGAGGTATACATAATGCCTTTCAAACTGAGAGAGCAACATGGCAGCAACAGAGGGTATCTTTAACTCTATTATGAATTGAATAACATAATTCCTGTATCATGAGTCGAGAAAATTCCAATAAGCTCTAGTAAGGGACGGAACCGAAAGACGCCACAAAATGACTATGCAGGCAATACCTCATGTTGCAGCAAGGAAAAGATAAAAATCACAGAATATATAATTCTCTTGATGTTAAAAAGAAAATATTTATGAAATGCAGGCATAGTTCAAGAAGACAAAATAAAAAAGATTGGTGCACTTGGGGATTAAATCAGAGGCAGAAAATGTCACCATTGAACTCCCTATCTTGACCAAAAAGAGAAAAAGAAAAACTCCACTACCAGTAGAGTGAAACAATCTAAAAGTGCAGAAATGGGATTACCTCGCAATATAGGAAGGAATGTGTACAAGATAATCAAATGAATTTTAATGTTGTTCAGATGTTCCATTAAAAAGAAGTCCAAAAACAATCAAGTACTATTCGTCTCGGTAGTTATTTCCGAGTTTGTTGGAATCATATTTCCAATGGATGACAGTTAAATTTGTCAATTGAATACATACATAAAAGTTGATGTGATATACAAAACCATAAGAGGCCAACTGCTGAGCCATATTCTATAAACACTCTCACACACTTCTATGAGTCTGCTGGCATTTGATTACTGCTAATCTATATCAAGAAGCTAGTGCCTTAAATGTGGTAACATGGTTATTTAACATGATCCTGGAAGAATATAACACTTACAAGGGTGCAGATAACTTGAAAAGCAGACATTCTAAATGTTTCCAAAATTTGAACTAGTAGTACACACATTAGAACAGTAGAAAAACACTCTGTGCCATCATGTGATACTTAATCAGAATGAGTTTTTTCAGCAAGTCCCTTTTGCCTCTAAAATATCTTAGGAAGGTTATGAGCTAAAAGATCAATTAAGTAAAGAACCAAAGTAGAAGTTCTGAAGTTTACCCAAAAGGATCTTGAGCAAGCTTAAGCCCATTAGTGCAAATCTCAGCAAGCAACTTGTCACGTTGCTTTCCAGTTGAATAAGTGATGCACTTATTCAGCACGCAGCAACCATAACGATGTGTTGCAATATCAACACAATGCTTAGTCGCGACATCAAAAATAAGCTGCACAGAGATTCATTGGACAGACCAATTTTAGAATAAATAATTAAATACTTTAAAAGCAAATCAGACTATATATATCTTGAGCAGATATTGTACAGATATGGAAATGACAATTGGTTTACGTGCTCAACTAGGGTGATGTCCCCAAGATACTTCGCACTCATGTAGATATTCTGTTCCAATGAATTCCAACAACAACAAAATAGTCTGTTTCAGATACAGTACATCCCATGTGATAAGAAACTAACTTGATGTTGAAAGCAAAGGGGTACATATTTTGACTGAAAGTCTTCAGGGTTTTGAAACTATCAACCTATGAAGCAAAATACCTGAAGAATACAGGTTGTTCAAACTATCAACCTGTGAAACAAAATACCTGAAGAAAAGCACATAACATGCAGATAAACGATTGCCACTCCTTTCACCTTTCTTTATAACTAACAGTATTGATTTCTTTGTGAATTTAGTGATTATTGCTTTACAAACTTTGTCAAGCACACACAGCGGCCCGCGTCAACATGTACATGTATACCTTCTCAAATCTCAACCCCATCAAAGAAGTGTACATGATTATCACGTCTAAGGAAAACCTTAAGGCAAATACTAGTTGAGTATGATAGGAAAACTTAATCAGATTAGACAATTTAGAATAATGGAAGAACCAATTGCAACAGAATATCTAGTACACTAGAAATGTATCAAAACGAGAGTATTTTCCCTCTGCTTCTAATAATCAAGCTCTAGCCTGATGTTCTTATTTTGTTAGGATGACAAATTTTGTTTAGTTCCATCTTGAGGACTCTGCAGCTCCAGTTATACTCAAGGACTCAGTGATTTTCTAAACAAACATCTGATGCTGACATGCAATATTTTGGTGTTTGGTTGTAGCATTGGTCAACATGTGTATTTCCACTCCATGTTTAAGTGTGGAAAACAGATGAATGACTCTCTAGAACCATCAAGTCAGGATGTAAATTTAATAATACTGCTTTTCAGAAACATTTGTTAGCTAATCTACTATGTTTCAAGACATTATCTTGCCTTCAAGTTGTGCCAACAAGAAGGTGGTCTAATATTAAGCCAGAGAGAGTACTCCCAAACAAGTAACTTAGGCACATGAATATATTTTGTTTATCAGATTCTCCACCTAACAAGTCCACTTAAGTTCAATAAGAAAATGATGGCACACCTTGTTGTGATCCTTGTTTAAACAATGCAAGCAACGCTGAACCACATGATTTCCATTGACATCCATCATGAGATTAAGAATTCCAGGTTGAAGAGCCCTTATAACTAAGGAAATTTCCAGCCTGGTCTTCATTGTCTCAATTAACTTTTGCACGACACGGGTCCTGAAACAACGAAATGATTGCAACTTAGTTGAAACAAATGACAGTTCAAGAATCAATAATATGAAAAAAGATTGAGCAGAATTTTGCTGTACTTACCCATGTGTTGTCCTAGATGTTTTCACAAGCTCTCCTGGATCTTTAGTCACCATGAGCACAAAATCAATTCTCTGCTCATCATTACAGACAGACAATAGTTTCTGCACGAGATAGTTCCCAAATGGATCCTTCATTAACTCAAAGATATGATGAATGATGCCATTGAATATTATCTGAACATCTTCAGAGGTCCCTTCATCAAATATCCTCTGTAAATACCTACACCCCAGCTGATCTTTTGCTGCCAAATACACATGGTTCTGTATATTTCCATCCTTTAAGGCCAAATCATTTCTACTAGCTCCTCTTACTTGGAATTCATTCTCCCCTAAACCAACTTCACAAGATTCTCCAGAATGCAATAAGCCATTTCTCGCCGGTTGTTTCTCTTGCAACCTTTCCATTTTAATCTCACTCCTTGTTTTTTTCTTCTGACCCTTTAAACCTCTCTGCTCAGAAGCATATTTTAAGCATTCCCCTTGCATAATGAAACTGTCTTCACAACTGTAACTATCTAGGCTTCTTGAACTTGGCAATGGAGATAAAGGGTGGTTCATTATGCTAGTAGGCCTTTGCTTTGCAATGGAACAATCATATTCAGAACTTAATCCCATCAACTGAGAGCCATGTAACGAGCTAAAGAAACTCCTATCAACACCAACATCATCAAATCCACTGTGCTCTGAGTATCGAACGCCCTCGTTACTACAAGGCCTATTCATGTTACACCAGTAATCATAGTTAATTTTCTCTTTCTGATACTTACAGAGGTCTCTAGACAGAGGATTAAGATGAACAGACCCCATTGAATCACACAAATTCTCTCTCCTATGGCCTAATGCTCCTCCTCCCCCTGACCCTTGAAAATCACAAAAACCATGATGAGAATTTCCTGTTCCATTGAAGAAATGATCAACCTTATCATCAATATTCATCCCATAAAATCTCTGAGACAGACCCATATCAACAACTTTATCAAAATTTTGGTCATTAAACATGTTAGAAGACCAACCAGAACCTCCCAGGTGTAGTGGATGATGAGTATTATCGAGTACACCACCTTGATGAATATTCTGATCAAATACATTCCAAGATTCATCACCATATGAACCAAATCCACCAGACAACGAACTCGAACCCGAAGACGAAAACCCCATCATCGCTGTCGCATCACCTTGATCATGATACTGATGATTCAAATACGAAACGTCTCCCTTCAACATCCAAAGCATTTCTTCATGACCCTTCATTTTCTCCTCAATGCCCTTCTCTTTACCTCTATACATCACAAACCCAACACTCTTTTACAAGCTAATATTATAACATAAATTACACGTACAACTATTGTAAGACGTTAAACATAGATAAAATCAAGAAACCCAGAAATTAAAACACCCAAAACAATACATTCATATCTTTGATATGTTGGAGAATTTTAGGTACAAAAGATTAAGTTTGTCATTGGGAATTTAAGAAGATCTTTACTCTGTTGTTTTGGGGTTTTGGGTTTTTTTGTTGAAGCAGATAACAGATGGGTATTTGGTAATGAGTGGGAAGAAGAAGAGGACAGTGCTGGTTATGGTTGTGCTCACGCCATTAAAATGAAGAGCAAAGTTTCGCAGTATTTGTATTGTATGTACTCAGTAATCACACAGCCAGTAGAAAAAGGAAAGAGAAAGAGAGAGAGAGAAAAGGGTGGCTCTGAATCTGACAAAGCAGGTGGTTTTTTTTGGTAGGGTGTGTTTGGTGTTAAAAAAAAATATTTTGCTAAAACATACGTCTTCTATATTTGAGTATTTGATATGCTAAGTAAAAAAATTCTTTTATTTTGTATTGTAATTTAATAAAACGTTATGATGTTTGGATAGGAAAAGGGGGGTTTGGGGATTATAGAATGGGATTAGTGATCAATCTCGAGTGTTTTACCTTTTTATAGCGTTACGATATTTATAATTGTCGAGTGGTGTGTTTCGTTCGATTGATTTTTCTAGATAAAAATTGTATAATGGTTGAATTTGAGGATCCACAATTCTACATTTTGTTTTATTAAAGAGCTAATGAAGGGGCAGATTGGGGCTAAGGGAGCTCGGGGGTAGCTTTTTAGTGTTTGATACGTAAGTAAAAATATTTATAAACGGCATTAGTGATGGATTTCGATTACTCCGTCTGTTTGTAATGTTGCGACACCTGTAATTGATGAGCGGTGTGTTTTGTCCGATTGATTTCTCCACATAGAAGTTCGTGTAATTGTTCGATTTGAGGATCCACATTTCATGTTATTTTGAGAATTAAAGAGCTAATGATGAGGTGGATTGGAGTTAAGGGCACTCGGAGAGTAGCTTTCTTATGTTCGATGTATAAGTAATTTTTTTTATTTATATGTAACTTAATTAAATATTATAATTTTTGGATAGGAAAACCGGGGTGCTAGAATTACAAAATGGGATTAGTGATGAATCTCGATTACTCCGCCTGTTTGTAGTGTTGCGACACCTGTAATTAACGAGCGGTGTGTCTTGTCCGATTAATTTCTCCACATAGAAGTTCGTGTAATTGTTCGATTTGAGGATCCACATTTCATATTATTTTGAGAATTAAAGAGCTAATGATGGGGCGGATCGGGGTTAAGGGCACTCGAAGCGTAGCTTTCTTATGTTCGATGTGTAAGTAATTTTTTTTTATTTATAAGTAATTTAATAAAATATTATGATGTTTGGATTAAAAATGGGGGTTTGGGATTACAAAATGGAATTAATGATTAATTTTGATTGTTCCACCTCTTTGTAACGTTACGACAACAATAGTTGTCAAGCGGTGCATCTTGTCCGATATATTTTTCAATATAGAAGTTGTGTAATGGTTGGATTCGAGGATCCAAATTTCATTTTATCTTAAAAATTAAAAAGTTAATTAGTGAGCGAAATGGTCAAGAAATAATGTCCTTCGCACCAAACACACCTTTAGTAATTTCTTGTTCCAACTTTTTTTTCTTAATAATTATGGAAAAGATAAAAGAAACGATTTTTTTAATTGATGGCGATTGCTGAGAAATTACAGATAATATAATTTAGATTTAACTAGTTTTAGTATTTCTTAACCAAGCTTTGATTTTTCAGTTATTATACTATGTTTAGTAGCTACTCCAAAGCCTAAGCTTAATCAACTCTTTTAACCGACTTGCTATTTTTTCTCTCATCAAGTGAAAGAACAAAAAAAAATCTTTAATTATGTCTCAATAATGTATTAAGAATTTAAAATATGTAGGAGATTATTGTGGCTAGTAAATTTATTTGATCTTGAAAATTTATATCTCATAACATGTTTGACCAAGCATTTAATAGTTTCTTATTTTAGAAAATATATTTTGTAATACTTTTGGAAAAAGTGCTTTAAAAAATAGTATATTTGACTAATTAATTTGAAAAGTACTTTTTCTAATATTAGGACAATAATTTGAGCCGATCATGGTTTTAAAAAATATTTGAATCAATGTTTTTTTTTTTTTTTTTGCTTTTTCTGCTTCTAGGAAAAATAAAAATTTTACAACTATTCAAAAAATATTTATTATTATTTTTCTAAAAATGTGGTGAAACATTTTAATTCTCTAAATAAATAAATAATTGTCCAAAACTTAGTTGTTAGTACCTTTGATTCTGGATCTAATAACTAGAAATCCGTTAATAGAAGTATAGAACCTATTCTTCTGTAAATCTAATCATAACAAGATTTAAATTAAGAGTTAAAAAAAATCACCTTATTTAAGGTACATTTGTGTGCTTTTATTTGTCTACTTGATAATAAATTTAAACTTAATTGTTTAAATGTTCAAAATGTAATACATTTTTTTATGTGTTCCTCTTGAAAAGTACGAAAACAAGATATCATAATTCATAGTGTTAATACATAAAAAATAAACGAAACGAAAAATCATACTAACCCTTCTCTTGAAACTCAACATGACAATTTATTGATTTAATGTTTATTTTTATTTTAAGCGGACTAGAAATTTCATAAATAACAAATAGATACAATTTTATTAATTGTGTTTTTTGTTTAAAAAAAAGAAGTTAGTTTTGGTTTTGTGAAATGGTGTGGAGTCAATAATAACTTTAAATATCGGATAATTTTTTTAAAATATCTATATCAATAAATATATTTGGCATAAGTGATTTTGGCCCGATCTTATTTTAGGGTTATTTTCTTTTAAGTCATGAAATTCATTTGTCTCATTATTCTTTACTTTATATGCATACCTTTTAGATGCATCTATTTGATTTTTTGAACGGGAGAGAAATTTTCAAGATGTAAAATTAGATATTTACCTATGAGATGAATCTAAATAGGTAACTAATTCGATTATTAAAATTTCTTAGTTGATATATTTAGATTATAATCTAATTTTTATGTATTATATTTAGTATAATTATGTCGTTCTTATATTCTCCAAGACATGAGGTCTATTTATCCAACAATTTTATATTAGCATTTTCTTGAATATGTAGTTATTTATGTGTGCACTTTTGAATTTCATAACTTGGTGAATTAGCACACTAACTTGTTGTATATATGCCTTTGTATTTTTAATTTTTTATATGAAAAGATACTTTAAAATAAGTAATGATTTAGGTGATCATTTAGTTAAATTAATTTAAAATATTAACTAGTTGTAAGAATTTATTCTCCTATTCATATTGAAATAATAAAATTATTACCTTATATAGAAAATACAAAGATGAGATAAATTAATCTTACAAAATATTCCACCATTTCATTCTAATATAGTAGAAGATACTAAATATTAACGATTAAAAAAAAGGAAGTAAATTACTCTCCTGAAATCAAATTACACTACATAATTTGCAAGAAAAAGTCAAATTAAAGGTACAAATTAATATTATTCTAAAAAATGCCACAAAAATTAATAGAACATACCGATGATTTTGGTATAATTATATACACATATCATCATATTAATATACATTTGAAGATAGATAATATGTCAATATTATGAAAAAATTATTTAAAAAATGAAGATTGCAACTGGAGAGAAATTATATATTTACGGAAAAGAAAATATTATAATTATTTGCCACTAACCAACTTTAAGTTTCTTCGAAAACGACTAATGCTTTATTAAATATGGACAAATCTATATTACTTAAGCTGAAATGCAACTTGAGGGCAATAATGTATTCATTGAAGTATAATAGTTCGTAGAATTTTTCTAAATTAATACTCAATAAATTTATAATTTTTAAAAAATAATATTTTTCTTTGATTTTCGATTTAAGTTAGTGATTGATTTCAGTAAATAATGTATTTTTAGAAGATTTTTATATAAATATATGATTTTATTGATAATATAAATTAAGAATTGTAAAAATATTTAAATAACTTTCTAAAATATAATTTTAATGGTTTTTTTAAAAAATTTATTAAAATTTTTAAAAATTTAAATTTAGTTGAAATTATTTCTAACTTTTCTTATTACATCTAAAATTTTTGATATTGTCTTCTCGAAGTGCACCAAAAGATTATGAAGATTTTCAGCAGTGACAAGTGTTTCCTTGTTAGTGATTGGTTCATGAACATTATTTTCTTCAATGATATCTATAATTTTTTTAAGCACGGAATATTTAAAAATGTATCATTTTTATCTGTATAATCTAATAGACTATTGACATCCATTTTATTGTGATAATTTAACTGAGACTACTATCATGACGTCAAATTTATGTAAATTATTATAAGTGAGTTCATTTGAATTCCTTGAGGCTTCATCCCAGATGATATAATTAGAACTAATCTATATTGAATTTCAAAATATTTTTAAATTAATGTTTACAATTTATTGATTTATTAATACATCTACAAAATTATAAAATTTTATAATTTCAATGTTATAATATCAATTTAGAGAATTTTACTGTAATACTACTAACGGAAAAGGGCCTAAAATACCCTTGAAGTATTGAAAATGGTACACAATTACCCCCATCCACCTATTGGCCCCCAAATACCCTTCACATCCACCTTTGGGTCCAAATTTACCCCTTCACTAACGGAACAAAATTAAAAATAATTAAATAATATTTTTTAATTACGTGGCACTCAACCATTGTTGTAATTTAATTATTTAAAATAATTTTAAACCCACCCATTTTAACTAAACCCGCCCCACTTGACCCAATTTTAAAAAAAAAAACTCATTTAATTAAAATACCCTAAAACTTTATTCCTCCAATTTTCACAACTTTCATGGACTCCATTGTATTCTTCTTCTTCTTCATTAAGGATTTTATTAAAAACATATAAGGATTTTATTCATTTAAGCATAACTTTTAATAATACGATAGAATTCGAAATTAATATTTGTACATGTGAATCGTTCAACTCAATATATATAAGTTTACTCATTGCGTTTGTGATTTAATTTGAGTTTATTGGAAAAACTAAAAAGAAGCTCTCCTTATAAATGTTACTAAAATAATTATTCAATGACAAAAGCCTATTAGGTCCTAAAGCAGACAAACAAAATTATTGTAATGGCTAAAAAGATAATCTTTTTATATACATCAAGGACCATTTTGATAAGCTGATATATATAAAGGAAGAAGAAGAAGATAATGGAGTCCATGGAAGTTGTGAAAATTGGAGGAATAAGGTTTTAGGGTATTTTAATTAGATGGTTTTTTTTTTAAAATTGGGTCAAGTGGGGCGGGTTTAGTTAAAATGGGTGGGTAATGGGTGGGTTTAAAATTATTTTAAATAATTAAATTACAACCAATGGTTGAGTGCCACGTAATTAAAAAATATTATTTAATTATTTTTAATTTTGGTCCGTTAGTGAAGGGGTAAATTTGGACCCAAAGGTGGATGTGAAGGGTATTTGGGGGCCAATAAGTGGATGGGGGTAATTGTGTACCATTTTCAATACTTCAAGGGTATTTTAGGCCATTTTCCGTACTACTAATTCTCATGGAATTCAATACATTTAATTAATCCATTATGTGAATTTATAAAGAGATTGTTCTTTAACCAATTTTTTTCATATTCATTTTTTTATTAAGCAGTAACCATGATTAAGGCACCAATGCTAATTATGCATAGAACTACCAATCCAAAACACAATTAATTGATCAAAAATTATTTTTATTTGATTTCTTCATTCAAATTATTGTCTTAAAACACTTTTACATGTATTTTTTTTCTCTCTATAAAATATGTATCAAAATAATATCTGTTCCAATTAATTTCAAACGAAAAAAAAGGGAGTACTTAAAATGGAAATTTTGAGTGTTCATTAATGAAGGGGACAAAAGAACAAAAAGGACACAGCCTGATTTACTGAGACAGTTAATACTTCAGAGCCTGTCCATCAAACAAACAAAAAAATAAAGGCCTGAAATTTGTTATCCAAATATTTTCTTGAGTTTTATCATTATCATATATAAATGAGATTTTATTATGCTATAATATTAAGTTTGTAAATTTCTAGTAAAATAAAACTAATATGCAATAATAATTGACAAAAAAATTGTTGGTATATATGACTCCAAGGGTTGGGAATCCACATCGTAATGGAGTTTCTTCTTTATCACCGAATCAATAGCTCCTTTTAATTACATATTCTTAAACGTTAATTTCTTATATAATTGAAAAAAATATAAGTTTTTCGAAAATCGCTTATCCAATATCTTAACATGAAGAAAAAGATCTTCATGTGATGAGTTTGATGAAATGATCCATTCCTCTATTCAGTGTGGCGTAGCCATATACTTTATTCAGTGTACCGTAACTACATATAATCTACAATCGTTAATTGAACAATCTCCGTTAAAAATATTATATTTATACAAAATATATATATATATATATATATATATATATATATATATATAAAATTTCTTTAATAAAAATTTTGAATTCAGATGAATTAAATTAAATTACATTAATTATAATATGATAAATGACCAAACGTTCAATTTCTTGGGTACTAAGTAAAATAATCTGACAGAGTCCCCACTATCGTGCACAGCAACTACCTGTAATTTTATTTTGCGCAGTATCTCGTACGTACGTACAAAAGGCTGCGGGACGTGGCTATTTTTATTTCTTTTTTTTACTTTTAACTATTTTTCTGAACTACTTTTTTTTTCTCCAGAAAATTTGTTTTTCCAGTCCAAGTGAAATATTGATTCAATTATTATTTATTAAAATGATTTTATATGAGAAAATCAGTTTCTGATTTGCAGAAACCATAAATATAATATTGTTAAGTAGAAAAAAATATTATATTTGTCCTTTGTTGATAGTTTTTATTTCAGTAATCTCCTTGCCGTTATCTAGAAGAGGGGTTTCTTTATTTATTTCGTCGTGTTTGATATGTAAGTATAAATATTTATTAACTGTATTTTAATAAAATTTTATGTTGTTTGGATAGAAATATAGGGTTTCGGGGTGTACAAAATGAGATAAGTGATGAATTTTGATTATTTTGCCTCTTTACAGCATTGCGATATTTGTTATTATTAACTGTTAAGCGATGCATTTTATTCTACTGATTTTCCTACGTAGAAATTCATGTAATGGTTGGATTTGAGGATTCACTGTCCCACATTTCATATTATTTTGAGAATTAAAGAGCTAATGATGGGGCGGATTGGGATTAAGGGCACTCAGAGGGTAGGTTTTTAATGTTCGATATGTAAATAATTTTTTTATTTATATGTAATTTAATGAAATATTATAATGTTTGGATATGAAAATGGGGGTTCAGGGATTACAACATGGAATTAGTTATCGATCTTGATTACATTTATTGATTTTAGTGTCTTTATTTATAATTTGAATATGTTAAACTTTAGCTGAAGTTATAAATTAATTTATGTAAAACTTTTTCCAAATTATATCCAAGAAAATTATACAGATGCTTATTTACCGATGATTTGAATATAGTTGGAACCGTTCGTTTCTCCGTTAAATAAAATTGATATAGTTTAAATCTCAAAAAGTTAAAAAAGCGTAAACATTAAAATTTTGATCGGAAAAGCACAAATCATTTATTAAAATACTGAATCAAACAATAGAAATCTATACTGAGATGCTAGTAGTTGTATCATAGTTTTAGAAATATTTTTTCCTTAGTAATTATTAAATTTGTAATCGATCTTTTTAAAAATTATTTATTAATATTATTTTTCTACTTAGAAACAAATATAATTTTGGCAGGTACTGTGTGTCGGATCACGGAAAATTTCCAGTAATAGAAATAAGTCTTCGCAGTGTTTATTTCTGCTCTGCGTTAAAGCTGAAATGCTGGAAATTCAAAAGAAATAGAAATAATTGTACATCTTCAAACTTATTTTTTCAAGTTTATCAAAAAAAAATAAAAATTAACCTTTGAAATCGTAAAAGTTTGTAAATAAAAATTGTGGAATTTGAGAAAAATTTAGTGTTAAATATTTTGGTAAAATAGAGTTGTATTTAGATGTGAATACAAGTTAAAAGTATATTTTTGAATCTTATGAATGAATCAGATGAAAGGTTATATATTTCATTGAATAATATTTCATAACTCTTCAATATTCACGAAGAGATAATAAAGACATTAATATTGTATTTTATTTCTCAAAGAAATTTCGAATACTCCATAATTTTTTTATATACACAAAGAAATTACAAAGATATCAAATATTGTCTTTCTTAAAGAAATCTCAAATATTCCATACACATTTGCTTATTCATAAAGATAATATCTGGAATATCATGTGAACTCTTTGGATATTCATAAGGAGAACAAAACGTGCTCACATCGTTTTATCAAAAAAATTATATTTCTTCATATTTATTTATAATTACAACTTATTTTTAAATTACTTTAGAAATCATTACGAATAATATTACTCTATAAAAATTTAAAACTAAAGCAAAATCAAATGATATAAAAAATAATGTGTATAATTATTACTCATAATCCTTTTTCTTAAGTTAAATAATTTAAAATTATCTTGACATCGATAAACAAATCATCATTCAACCATCCACATTAGCCATTCTCAAAAATTTGCACTTCATTTTTTCATATATATAAAATCACTTGATCAAAATATTTTTTAAAAATTATAAATATTAATTTATAAAATTGTATACTACTTGAATATAATATGTACCTAATTTTAAATTTTAATAGTTTTATCTTCATAAATTAAGATAATCTTAAATCTTTTTAATCTCAATCAACTCATAAAAACCTGCACTTTGTTATTGATAAATAATTACATACAAAAAATATTTTTAAAATATTATTATTAATTTACATAATTTCATACTATTTTTAACCCACGTACATATATAATACACGTGCTGAAAAATCTATTTTTCTTAAAATATATGTCAAAGACTAACTTTTAGGACATCTAAAAATTCGAACTTTAAATTGATATGATTATATATATATATATGTCTCTATGTCAAATTATCTTCTCGAGCAAATTAACATTTTATATCTTATGGTATTCCAAAACCACTATATACCAAATGAGAAATAAGACAAAATTCTCCAATTTTTTGGTTATATAACGTGACTTGAAATTTGGCACAAAATAGCTTACGTTAACATTTTGGCATTTGATAGCTTCAATAAAAATTTTCTTTTAAATATTTGGCATTATATAGTTTTTATTTTAGTTTTTTTTGAAAAAAAATTAGATAGCTAACCGTTCTATCTTCTACTAGAAAAATCTTGTTTTTTATAGATTATCATTATTATTTTCTCTACTTTCATTAGCGATACCATGGTTGGGGAATTTGTCAACAGTCACCGATTTTTTAATTTCTATCTTGACGATCAATGAAGTAAAGCAAAAAAAGATCCGCGACAAAATTTTCCCCTCTCTTCATATTTTTATGTACTGATTGCTACAATATGTTGCTTATTAACAAATTTTAGCACGGTACATATGGGCTGATTTTTATGTTGCATAAGTTATCCTTGTATATCATAGTGTATATATAATAGAATTTATCCTTGTATATCATAGTGTATATATAATAGAATTTATCCTTGTATATCATAGTGTATATTGTATAGAATTTGTATAAATGATTATATATCAGTTATTTAAGTAGAATTTAAGAATGATATACAATATACATGTGTTGATTTTTCCTTCAAAATGTGTATACCTGTATAAATTATCTTCATAGATGTATATCAAATTGTATGAAATGATATTAATTGATAGATATTTAAGAATCAAGAAATAAGGAAAAAAAGTTTTCCCTTCTTCGTAAAAATATACACTCCCTTAATACTATTTAAAAAGGGTTACATTTACACTTCGTCATATTCTTTTTTGATATATTTGCCCTTGCCATCCAACTTTGAGCAAATATTTGCTTTTAGATAGTTAAGCATAATGTGACCACTTCTATTATTATCTTACATGGCTGGTAGAATATATTTTTATGATAATTAAAAGTTCACTTCCTGTTTAATATTTCACTTAATAAAACTCACTCGCCCAATTTGAAAACCCGTTAACCCTAATTCTATTGTTCATTGTCTCATCACTTGACCCATCAAAAACATCACAAATAACATTGATAAAAAGAGAACTAAGATTAAGAGCAAATCTACAATAGAAATTATATGGTTACAATAACTATAATGTCATAAAATAATAAAAGCATTATATTGTTTCCAACCACAAAATATTTGTTTATTCCACCAAATACCATAAGATTCGATCAAAATATTTTCCAAGTGAAGAATTTTGTCTCTACGATGTCGCTTTCAACAATTGTCTATTCGCATTTATTTTCTTCAGATTTGTCTTAAGTACAAAGATTTAATTTCTTGGATAATCCATACAAGTGTCTAACAAAACATACAGTTAACACAACTTTTTTTAAAAGACAATTTGCATAAATTTATGTTCAAAAGCCCGCTAAATTTTAGAACCGAAGTATTTATATAATGGTTAGGTTTTCTTTTTCTTTTTAACTTTAACATAAGTGTGAGTCCAAACAAGCAAAGAGATGTTACAAAATGTAAAAACCCAGAAAATATAAAGGACACAAATACTATTTAATTAATTAATTGAACTCAGATGACACATTATCACAAAAACAAAGTCCACCAGAAACAGAGATTTATGAACAACATACAACCCAATTAGCCAAAAGTTCTTAGTTCTGGTTGACATGTCAAATAAGATCCTAGGGACATAATAAATTCCAGAACACTGGTCAAATCACATCAGAACCAAACCCCAACTACAAATAATGGATAATAAAAAGGGAAACACAATTAATGATGTAAATTGAGTTAGACCTAGCAAGTTACACCAATGCAATGCTGCTCTCACCACCTGGAGGCTTGCGAACCCCGCCATAGAAGTCTCGAGATTCTACTTTCCCATCTGCAAATATATTGCTTCCACTCATTTCTCGCAACTTTGCTGAACTCAGGTGCTTCTCAGCTGATGCTGGAGGATTATCGCCCTTGAAAATGTCATTTCCTGTGAGCTCTGCAAGCTTCTTTTCAGGAATCTTCTTGGCTGTCTTGACTACTTGTTCGTCACCAGACGAATCACCCTGTTAAAAGACCAAGAAAGTAAAAAAGAAACAAAAATGAGGCTGAACATAATTTGCTGATAAATGGTGGAAGGAATCAGAAATCAGATGAGATGTTAAGCAAGACCATAAATTGATTAACAACCCATCCTCAGGATAAGCATAGTTATGCCTACATTTCTTAGAGAAAGCCTGATAACATGCACTGATACTCTCTCTAATTATAAGTTTAAAGACAAACGAGGTAATCAATAGTTTCTTTGTGGAAGTAGAACCATTCAGATAGTCCACTAACACTAAGAATAGTACTACTGGACGGGATCTAAATCCTGCAGATCTTTACTATTTCAACTTTACTGCTGAAGTATTGGGTAAAGGTGACCCTATACAGCGCAAACAGAATGTGGGATTTTGCAGTTATAGAGCGAACATAAAGAAATTGATAGATGTACATACATTTGTTGGTGCAGCTTCTCCAATGGTAATGCTTTCTCTTAATGCCAATGCACGAGCAGTGGATGGACGAGGTTGAATTTCAGGTGGAGGAGCAAAAATGTCATGTCCGACGAGCTCCTTGGTCTTTGCATCAGAAATTTGTTTCTTCAACTTCATCTCAGACTCACTTTCTAGAGTTCCACTTAGTTCCCTCTGCTTTGCCACTTCAGGGATAGTGACTGGCTTCTTTGGAGACACGGTGTCTTCATCACCAAATGAAATTTGACTTATACCAGATACAGCTTGCTGGGGACAAAAAGCACGTGTAAGATTCCGGTCGTGAGGTTATATATATAGACCATTCGTAGTCCATAGATGATTATTCGGTGAGATGTGTACATAGGCCGCGAAGGCCATTTATGATGAATTGATAAATACTTAGATAACATAAACTGGGAAGTGTACCTGATACATCCTTCTATTTGGAATGGGATTAGCACTGTCAGATTCTAAAACGCCATTTTCTCCATCAGCTACAAAAATACCGCTACCTGTCATCTCCTTTAGTTTATAACCAGAACAAGGTTTCCTGAGACAGTGCCAAACAGTTTCAGCTTAAAGAATACAACTTAAGCAACAAATAACAAGGAAATTGCAGCATTCCAATATTTCATTACTCATATGTATCAGGACACATTGAGACGCCAGGATTATACAACAGCACAACAAAGAATATAAATCATGTTTCAAATATAATACGGAAGCAGAAGAAATTATAGTCCCTGGAGGATCTCTGCAAAGGACATTTCAAAATAACATAAGCAAAAATACCTTTCGTACGACAAACTACCATGACTAACACAATCAAATATCTATCTGGTTGTCTAATAGTATATGACTTAGTGTAATAGCTGAATAACAAACTATGGAGATAGACTTAACGACAAGATGCTGGAAATGGACTTTTAGCAATCGCAACACACAGATCTGAATGCATGAACGAAATTGTTTGACAAATTGATACAACTAGTACAAAACTTCATTTAAAACTAGTTAGGATCAACTATACAAATCATTTTAAATCAATTAAACTCATTTGAGACTTGTAAGCAAATTAACAGCAGGATCAGAAAGGAACAAAAAAATAACAGAGAAAAATGCATTGTTGAAACCGTGAAGAATAAAGCCAAAAAATAAGAGGAAAACAAACAAAAAATACTCACAATCAAACAAATTCTCCGTACTATGATTGCTCATTGAAGCATTTAATATCCTCACTCCTCTCGTATGCTCAGATAAATAAACAAAATTAAAAAAATATACATACATCGAAAAAAACAAAAACTAATAAATAAAAATCGCAAAAGCTGAATCATTCACCTCTTGTTCAAACTCTCAACTTCTTCATCAGTCACTTGACCACCAAATACCACTTTTTGGATCCCATCGGACGGCTGCCATTTCACCAACAAAAAAATCAAACAAGGAGTATAAAAAAAAAAAAAAACTCTAAATTTTTTCAGAACAATCATCCTCACCTGACGAGACCGGGCAGCTGAAGCAGCAGAACCGATTGCCGGGGAATTTTCCGGCGGATTTTCCGACCAGGTGAGCAGATCTGCAGTGTTAGTGTGAGATTTTCGAACTGGAGTGCTTTTCTCCATTTTTTTTCGTGATAACCACAAATGCTACAAAATAAAAACAAAAAACTAGAACAAAATCTTATTCGAACTAGCTCTCACGTCTCTTCACCTGAGCTTGTGTGAATGGAAAGGAATAACTTAAGAGATCTAATAAGGAGTGAATTAAGAAGGTATTTTTTTAGTTGCTTTTTTGTAAGGGTGGGCTTTGTGCTTCCTTTAAATCTACTACTCTCTGCTTTTTTGCTTGCAGTGAGTGTTTGTTGGGACTTGGGAGCTACGATAGATGGAGAAGGAGAGAGAGAGAGGAAAATGGGGAAATTAGAAACGTTACTGTGTGTGAATAAAAGAGAGAGAGAGAGAGATTTATTCAGGGGTTTTAAATTTTTTTGAATTTTTACTCCGCCAGATTTGTTAATTATTTAATTAACTTTTGGGCGTGGGGAGTGGGTAGAGGGTGCGGGGTGAAACCATGTGCACAGCTTTGATAGGCACGTGTCGGCAGGTGGGTCCCGATCATTTTTTAGCTTTTTACAAGAATGCCCTCCTATTATTTTACACAACTTAAAAATTATAATTTTTATCCAATAATAGTTGTCACGGTACTATTTTTATATGTCTAATAATATTTGTTCACTTAATGAAATCATGGATAATTTTATATTTAGTTTTTGATTTCTTTTATTATTAATTATAATTATTTACCTATTACATTTTTAAGATATTATTTATTACTCGCTTTGATCTAATCGCTTGTTTACTTTTGAATTGACACATATATTAAAGAAAACAATGATTGATATAACGAATTTACCATTTAAGTCATATTAATTGAGGATATAATACGTAAAAATAAATTTGTTGATTTGTTAAATGGCCAAGTAAAAAGGGATAAAAGAAATAAAAATTGGACAAATAATTAGAGACAAAAAAATTATTTATAAAGAGTGATATAATAAAATCAACCTTCTATTTATAGTTTTTCAAAATGTGTATAAATTCAATAGAGATTAAGTATTTTTTCTCTTATCAAACCAATAACTATTGTTAGACGAAGAAAGTATATTTATCAAAATATATTTTTTTCTAAAATAAATTTTAATTTATCGCTTTTAACATATCAAGAAAAGATAATCATCTTTTCGTATTTTCCCTCAACACAAAATGCTCTTTCTTCAAATTAGTTTTACGAGGTTTAATACTAAAAGTTTTTTAATAGCAACAGTTTGGCAAAAAACATACATTAATTTTTTCATAAATATGACAAGTAAAAGAGAATGGAAGCAGCATTATTTATGTTTATTGTCTCCTTTTATTTCACTTGAATAGAAGGTTTTTGAAAAATATTTTTCTATTTTAATAATAAAATATGTGTATATTTGATTTTCTTCATATCTGTAAATTTTTTAGTGGTGAACATTATCGTTTTTTTTCGTTGGATAACTAACAGGATTTTATTAATCACCATAGCAAACATTACAAACTCATAGTTCAGCCACATCCCAGTTGATTATCTTCGATAAAAGTTCACTAAACGTTTTGTTATATTTTCTATTTATGTGTGTTATCCGTTGATAATAAAATTAAACATTGAAAACATTATAACTTTATATTTATATATATATATATATGAGATACCAGTGGGGTAATCCTTTCTTTTCTTTTTTCCTCTTATGGCTTTTTCTTCAAAATATGGCAAATTCAAGTTAGGTCTTAATTGCGCCACAATTTTTGAAATCATGTCTTAATCTTTAAGTGATAGAAATCAATTAAGATAAGATGAGGTTAAAGGTATTATAATCAGTTATGTTTAAAATATGATAACTTCATCAAATTATTTACAAATACGTTCTTAGAATTTATAGAAAATCGAATATATTAGGATAAAATTGTGTGAATTTATGCTGATATTAAGATTAATAATATTAATATTTATGTATATGTAATAAATTTATATATTAGATGAAATAAAGGAGTATTACATGTGAAGGGCATTTTGCGTCTCTACGAAGTATATTAGAATTTGTTCTTCTTTTCTTTTCTAGTGCTTTTATACATGATATATATGCTCATGTGACCTTGTTGTATGATTCATGTGACCCTAAAGTTACCAATTGTATCAATATCTATTGCACTCTAAGATTTCCAATCTAGGTGGTCCCTTTTCCAAATTCTTCTGAATTTTGTATATGTATGAAAAAAATTTGTGGGGAGGGGGGGAGGAGTATCACCTATGTGTTGATATTTATTTCAATAACCAAAATTGAGAAATTTATCTATTAAGAATCTTAAAGTAAACCCTAAGCATTTGAATGAACAAGAAAACTTATAGTTATTCGAAGATGATCGATCATATTTGATACAGATAACAGTAGTAGATATGAAGATAAAATAAAGAAAGATTACTTCAGATTTATGTGATTTTGTTATGTCTGAAGTCAGTCTTCAAACACTCAAATCCAATGGTTGAAAACCCTGCAATCTTTTAAAATTCAAAACTAACTAGAAAAATAGGACATAGTAGTAAGAAAATTCCGATGGAAGTTACACAAATTAATTTATTTTTTCGATTTTTCATCTTATATTTAATATTTACATCACAGATAATGCACTTTCTAACAAAAAAGACTATGCATTTAAAATTCAAAAGGACTCAGTCTTAAGACCTCACATTAAGAATGAAAAATTATTTACCAAACTACCACAAACACAATTATACAAATTAATTGTAAACCGGTAACTAAGGCCTTAATAGTCTAGGTAAGCATTTACTCTTGTTAGTTAGAAGATAGAAACTTCTAGCTAATTAAATCAGAATTACTTAAACCGTGTAATACGGATTAAATCAATACTTCCTTAATCTTAAATCTGTTATTTTAAAAAATTTAACATAATTCTCATTTTATGCTTAAAAATAAGGGATAATTATATGATTTGAGATATATAAAGAAAAAATAATTAAAATTTTATTTTTAATTATTATAACTTATAGATGAAAACACTATGTTAAATCTATAATCGTGTTTTTCCAAGCCCAATGGGAAAATGTCATAACGATTTCTTGAATTTCCAACAATAGTAATTAATGATATGCCTTAATAAATAAATAAAATAAAAGGATGTACATTGGTTTGGTGCTTCTGATTATACCTTACTCTGACTACAATATTTTAAATAGTTCATCATTTTAATAGGTGAAAAAATAAATAAAATAAAAGAAGCTACTTACTATAAGGTTTGCTGGATAAATAAATAAAATAAAATAACCTAAAGTCTATAAGAATGTGAAAATTGTCAGAGAATGGACCCCTACACATCATGTGGGTTATGATCTAAAATTAAAATTAAAATTAAAATTAAAATTAAAAGTTAAAAGTTAAAAGTTAAAACTCCACTCTTCTCCTCCACGTTGTCTTCTGCAACTATAAAACTTGGAAAACACACAAAACATAACGAACAAAATTCAAGATTCTTTAAAGTTTAATTTAACTTTTAAGTTTATGTACTCCTTATTATTATTGTTAATATTATCCTTAAAATGATTAACATAAAGTTTATATAACCTTGTTTTCTTTTATTAAAAGTTACTTCTTCTTACTTTTGAAAAAAATATTTATACTGATAATCGATTGGATTTAGTTAATTGTTTTACTTTTTTATTTGATATATGTTGTTTGTACATATATTATATATAAATCACTCATTACTTTTAGCGGATTTTTATATGAATCTGAATAACTATTTCTCAGAATTTAGCCAAGGTATTATATATATACATGATATTAAAAATAGGTTTACTCATATTTAGGCTCCCGACCTAAACTTTAGTTGTCCTTCTAGGTCTAAAGGGGTATTAGAGTGTACCAAAGTTTTACGAAAAATTAATCAATAATCTATTTATATAGACTTGAATCTTTTTTTTTTTTATAAATTAGCATTTAAGATCGAATTGATAAAAAAATAAATTGTAACGAATCAATTCGCGTCTATCGCTATATGGAATAATTGAGAATTAGCTAGATAGGGGAATGTAGAATATTGTCCAACTACTACACATGACATTTCACATCTTTTTTCATGAAAAAACTCAAAGCGTTCCTATTATATGGTTTGCTCATGTTTACGACAAATAAAGTAATTTATAATACAATTTCTATAAATTCATATTTTTTTCACATGTCCTCTAATTTTTGTTATTCCTACCTAGCTATAATCTATTATTATGTGTGACATACACTCGTTAAAAATAATGGAAAAAAAAAAGTAAAAAATAGTAGAAGTAGGAAAATTGTTTTTAAATAAGGAGTGGTTGAGCTTGGAATTAATGCCCTAAAGGTCAAACCAAAATTGACACGTCCAAAATTTATGGCTTTAATAGCTTCTTATTATATCTTATTAAGAGATTAAAGCCAAATTATTTGGCTAAAATTGAGACTCTGGTTGATCTAATTTTATTAAAATTATTATAAATTATGATCTGCATTTTTTGTTCTTCTGTCATCTTCTGCGATTTTGACCCCATCGATTATTACTAGATCGGCTACGAGCAACAAGGTTTCTATTTCACCAAATTTAATGGATAAAAAAATAAGGATTAATTTCACAAACCTTCCTTGAGTTTTCACCTTTTAGCACATATTTTTTATTTATTTGAATAATACACATACTTTTTTTTATTTCACGTTTAATATAACGAAATTATTTCAGAGAAAAAATTCACAAATATATCTCTTATTGTCAAGTTTCTTGTTTTCTTCTATTTTTTGCGATTAATCTTTGTTTTTTATTGGATATATGAATTTAGCGTTTTCTACAATTTTTAATGCTAATCTAATGAAACAAATGAATCTTAAAAAATAACTTAAAAGTTCTTACCTATGCGTTATTTTCTTTTAAAATGAGAATATAATATTTATTTATATAAAAAAACAATTGTTTCATTTGTACGTTTCTTCTTTCATAACAATTTTCGTGTCTTTGTTTTAGGGCTTACGTTTTGTATCTAATGATATTGAATTGCTTTTTTCTTTTCCTTATTAAAGATTTGGATTATTTGATTTTTACAAATTCAAATACAAAATACAATTTAAAGAATTTGATAGACTCCGTGAATTAAATACATCCAATTCTAGATTTTTTACTGAAAAGGTAGTTTTGTATCATAAAATAAAGAGAGAAAAACATAGAATGTATCTATATTATTGAATGCGTAACTTATAAAGTTGTGGATTTTTTGATGGTCGGTAACTGTTCTCTAATCTCATGATTAGTGCCTACTTGGCTACTCCGTTAGTTAGAGGGAGAGAGCCTTCTACAAGTTGTATTTTCTAGTCGAGATGTCTTTTCTAAAAGATTCATTGCTTACAATTTTTTTTATTGTAATCACTTCAATCACTCTTAAACCAAAAATTAAAATTAAGATCTAGAAATAGCACCGAACCATCAATAATAACATTCCTTTCTCTCACACCCGATTTAGTATATTTTAGATCGATCTCGAACAACTCAAATAAAAATAATAAATCACATGATATGCAAAAGATAACGAACTAAAAATTTAAAAAGATAATCGATTCAAAGTAAAACTAGGAGAAGACAGAATCCAAATGTAACACTAATCTACGTGCAAGTAAAATCATATGTTTATCAAATTATTAAGTTTTTCTTTTTATCTAAAGTTAATTGTAATGTAAAGATATACTCCATTATGGAGATAAATTTGCAGGACATAGATTATAAAAATTTAAAAAAAGTGATAAAAAGTCAAGATGGCAAAAGAAATGGATCCAACACAACATGTGGTTATAATGACCCACCCCCACCCCCTTCTCTTTTACCACCCTGTCACTGCAAATCAAACTTGGAACACACACAAAACGAAAAAAGAAAAAAGAACACAACGAACAAAATTCAAGATTCTTCCAGAACCAGTTTTATTTTTTCACGCTCGAAATCTATATTGAAGTCACGATTAAATTGATGTATTGTATGGCTTATTAGAATGTGATGCACCTAATAAGATTTTCTCTGTATTCAGTGTTTTAATCAAAATATTTTAATTAAGAATAAAACAGTTTCACTATCGTATAACAATTTATGTTGATCTTCCAAAACAGCTTTAAAGTAAAATACGGCCCTTCAATTTGTAATCTTGATCGTTAGTAACTTTATCCTTAAACTAATTTTAATTAACATAAAGTAGTAATTATCTTTTCACTAAGTAAACCTCGTCAAAAAGTTAAATTCTTTCTTAAAAAGCTAAATCTCCTTCAAACCCCACCTCCATTTGACGTGTCAAACCCCTATTGATCAAGGATTAAAGAAGAAAAAACATGAAAGGAAAATGAATCGATACACATTCCTACAATGAAATATTGTCACATAACCAATCGTTACTTTTTTGGAAATCGCGGAAAACCTATAACTTCTTTCATAGCCTTTATCATTTGAGTGAGTGCGTACTTTGTAAAAACTTGTTTACAAGTGTAATAACTCGTAAATTACATTATAAATATAAATCGCATTATATAAATCCTATAAAGGTTTAAAATATTAGGAGAAACTTAAACCTTTTAACTGTGTACAACTATGGTTGCTTCATATAATTTATTGGGTTTTAAATAAATTATTTATATATATTAAATAAATTTATAATATTAGTAACTCCGCCTTTGGGTGGGTGGTAAGGAAAACAAACTGTTTTGTGGTTGGTCAACAATATAATACAGCACATGGTACGAAAAAGAAATTAAATGAAAATTATCACTTGTGAAAAAGGAGTTTAAAGTAAACAGTAATATATAGTTTGGGATTAATGATTTGATTTGGTTTAGGACGAGTGCAAATCATGATAGATGGTTTAATTATCTCAAATCAGATTACTGATTTGTTTTTTGTTTTTTTAGAAAATGAAAGAGGTGTCCCACCATCACCATGGACATTGATGAATGACCAAAAATGGGAGAGTTGGTGGGAAACTAGGAATAGGGGTTGGTTACTTTATGAAACTATATGGTAAATTTTATTTTAAAGCCATTATATTACTTTGTCTTCGAGCTAAGGTAGTGTCTGGGGATTAGACATTGTTTGGTGAAATGATGATCACTCGACCTCAAATCTAACTCAATTTTTTTTTTTTTTTTTTTGGCTTTGAGAGTTTTCAAGTATGACAAAAGTATCGAATTTAGAATTTAAAATTAATGAAATATAATTTTTTCACCTGATATATTTATATATATCGACTCATGAGTTTGATTGAATTTACTATATCTAATCTAGTCTAGATTTACCGCTACCACCACGAACAAATGACATTTTGCTAGCTTTCTAGAGGGGGTTAGATAAAAGAAATAGAGGAGAGGGTGGAGGGTGGGGGTGGGATAGAATATAGGATACTTGTCGGTATTATACCATTTAGTCAACTAATTTATCAACATGATCGAAATAAAATTACTGTATATATTATGTATATTATATGTATATCTCCTATAAAGTATATACTACTTGTAAGCTTTGCATTTTACAATCTAGTTGGGATAAAGTTGCAGCATCCTCTAAGAGGACAGCCTTTGAAATAGAGACGTAAATTGTGCTGTTTAAGATTCTACTCGGGTCGCTCACTATACCTTGCTGATAAGAGGTGAAGTGTTTACCAATGGCCACTCTTACCCTGACACGTGAAAAAGCGAAAAACAATCTACTAGATAAGCCAAGTAAAGCAATTCCACATAGAAAAAACAATCAAAATGTGAGAATGCATTTCAGCAATCATGAAATTCACATAATATATACTCTTTAAGAAGAAATTATCTATGAAAGAATGCATAGCAACCCAGATATAGACATGTACAGACTGAGATAATAGTACTACTCTCTATACAGTATATATGTTATCAAACTAACCTTGAGACTTCCATTCTCAAGAACCTATTCTACAACACAAAAAAAGGGGTTATGATCAAGGTGGGAAGATGCTGTAAAGATGTTACATGTAAGCAAAAGGGAAAAATCTATCGCCCATAAACTATTGATCGACTGATATAAGTTCTGTTAAAACTTGCTCACCAGTCATGCTTGAGCTTCCATGATCACAACAATGAAGTTGGAGAAAGGAAGAAGAAGAAGAAGAGAAACAGTTGTATGCTTGCAATAACAGAATTGAGAGGAAATGAAGAAAACGTGATAAGTGGATTGAATCAACCACTTTGTATTGTGTGGAGATCATGTATTTATACAAGAAGAGAATCAAAATATCTAACAAACTCATCTAACAAACTAGTGGACTGAAATAACAGAATTAGTTAACTAACTAACTATTCTAACTAATTAATTGAAATGGTAGAACTAACTGTACAATTAATTAACTAAATCTTAACACCCCCCCTCAAGTTGGAGGTGTGGAGAACACAGACAACTTGTTAAGTGCTGCAGAATGCTTGATCCCAGTCAATGTCTTAGTTAACATGTCTGCCAGTTGGTTATCAGTACTTATGTGATGCAATGATATGAGTCCTGTCTGAAGTAAATTCCTCACGAAGTGACAATCAACTTCAATGTGTTTAGTGCGCTCATGAAACACTGGATTTCGAGCTATATGAAGGGCTGATTGACTATCACAATATACTTCTATAGGTCTGTGTAATGGCAGTGTAAGTTCAGTGAGCAATCTGCTGAGCCAAACTAGTTCTCCTGCAACTTTCCTCAAGGCTCTATACTCTGCTTCTGCTGATGATAGGGATATGATCTCCTGTTTCTTGGACTTCCAGCTAAGTGGACTATTACCCATTAATACAATATAGCCACTTACAGACCTCCTAGTATCTGGACATGCAGCCCAGTCAGAGTCACAGTAAGCTCTGATGTTGTAAGACTGATCTTTGGACATAAAAATTCCCAGTGTAGGATCTGCCTTAAGGTACCTCAGTAAATGAAATGCTGCTTGTAGATGTGGCTGTCTAGGATCTTGCATGAATTGGCTGAGATGTTGTACACTATATGAGATGTCCATCCTAGTGTTGGTTAAGAAATTCAGTTTTCCAATGAGCTTCCTGTAGAAAAATGGTTCTGTTAAAGGTGTTCCTTCCTTTGCATGAAGTTTGATTGTAGGATCAAGTGGAGATGAACAACTGCTCATATTTCCAATCTGGTAGTCCTTCAACATGTCGAGAACAAATTTTCTCTGAGAAATGATCAGTCCATCATCTTTATACAATACTTCCATTCCAAGAAAATAGTGCAACCTCCCTAGATCCTTGATTTTAAACTTGTCATGAAGAAATGCTTTGAGGTCATTGATTTCAGAAACACTTGTTCCAGTTAAAATCACATCATCTACATAGACAGCAACAAAAATAGTAGAAGTCTCAGACTTTTTATGGAACAAGGAATAGTCATTCAAAGAATGTGTGTACCCTTTTGAATATAAAGCTTCAGTCAGCTTGGCATACCACTGCCTACTTGCTTGCTTCAAGCCATATAAAGATTTATTCAATTTGCATACCAATCCTGGTTTATGTACTGCCAACCCTGGAGGAACTTCCATATACACTTCTTCATGTAAATCTCCATGTAAGAAGGCATTATTCACATCAAGTTGAAATATATCCCAGCCCTTCTTTACAGCTACTGCTAACAAAGCCCTCACAGTTGTCATTTTGATCACTGGTGAAAAGGTCTCTGTATAATCAATCCCAGCCTCTTGAGTATAACCTTTCACTACAAGTCTTGCTTTGAATCTCTCCACAGTTCCATCAGCTTTATGTTTCACTTTATATACCCATCTACATCCTATGGCCTTCTTACCACTAGGCAGGCTGACAAGATCCCAAGTATGATTTGTGTGCAATGCTTCATATTCTTGTGTCATAGCTTGTTGCCAAGCAGGATTTACAGCAGCTTCTTCATATGAGGAAGGTTCATTATCATTACTGATGTTTCTCACAAGTGTCTGACTCTCAGAAGACAAGACCTCAGAAGGTATATGTTGGTGTTTTGAGAATGCAGTGTTAAGTGAAACATGTGTATTATGTAAGTGGTTTGTCATGCTGTTAGGTAAAATATAGTCATGTAGATAAGCTGGTAATTTGTGTGATCTAGATGGTCTATTGGGAATTTGGACAGAATTGGAATCATGTTCTACATTACTGGGTGATAAACCAGTTGTAGTGTTGGGTGATGTATGAAGTGGGCTGTTACTTGCACCATCCACATTATTTTCCATGTGTTGCATAGAATGTGAAACAGTATCATCATGCAAAGTGTCTATGAAGGGCACAGAATCCAGTACTGAAGGAAAATTGGAAACATCAGACAAAACAGTAAAGGGAAAAATACTTTCTTTAAAAACTACATCCCTTGAAATGTGTATTTTTCTTGTGGCTAGACTAAGAACTTTGTAACCTTTTGTCCCAAATGGGTAGCCTATGAATATATGTGGTGTGGTTCTTGCTTGAAATTTGTCCCTATGAGGTTTTGGGAAGGTAGGATAACATAGACAACCAAAAGATCTCATGTGTGAGTAGGTTGGTTTAGTGTTATATAGTAATTCATATGGAGATTTGCCTTTTGCATGGGAGGTAGGAAGCCTGTTAATGATATAAGTAGCACACAACACACACTCACCCCAGTACTTAAGAGGTATCTTGGACTGAAAAAGAAGTGCTCTAGAGGTTTCTAACAAGTATTTATGTTTTCTTTCCACCACTCCATTTTGCTGAGGTGTGTAAGGACAAGTTCTTTCATGTATAATTCCTTTTTTATCAAGAAAACTTGATGTTTCTGTATTAACAAACTCAAGTCCATTATCAGTTCTTATGGTCTGAACATGAGTATTGAATTGATTCTCAATCATGGATAAGAAACTTTTGATGACTGCCAAAGTGTTACTCTTGCATGTCAACAATTGTGTCCATGTGCATCTACTATAGTCATCAACAATGGTGATAAAGTATCTATGTTTGTCGTGTGTTAGCATGTTATATGGTCCCCATAGATCTATATGTAACAATTGGAAAATTTTAGTAGAAACATGGACACTATGATGAAAGGGTATTCTTTCTTGTCTAGCCATAGGGCATATGTTGCAGTGGAACTGTTGTCTCACAGAAAAACTCTCAGGTATAGATTTTATTTCCTTCATTTTTCCAAAAGGTACATGTCCGAGTCTATTATGCCACAATATATCCACATCATTACAAGTATGAGTCATAAGAGAAGTATTAGGAATTGTATTATTGAGGAACAAACAGAAGATTGTGTAGTATGTTTACATGAGGAAGTAGAAAAAGGTACAGACTTAGAATTGAAAACACTTGATCTTGATAGATGATCAGAGGTGGAAACAGCAGGAGCAGCATCAGGAGAGACATGTTTCATCAGGCATTTAGAACACAAAAAATAGAGGCCATCCTTTGCTTCACCAATTACCAGAGGCCTCTTCATTGAAGGGGCCTGCAGAATGCATGAGGATCCAGAAAAATACACAAGACTTTTAGGCATGGATTTTGAAAGGCAATGAATTGAAATCAGATTATATTTGAATGAAGGTACATACAACACTTGATGCAAAATAATGTCTGGTGCAAGTATTACAGTACCAATTTTCACAACTTTTACTCTATAACCATTTGGTAAGGAAATTAACAAAGGACATGGAAGGTATGTGATGTTTGTTAGGACTGTTATATCAAATGTCATATGGTGGGAGGCTCCTGAGTCAAGTATCCAAGATTCAGTCTCATTGTGAGAACATCTGTAAGATAATTTCCCAAAAACAATTGAAGAAGTACATGCTATCATACCTGCAAAGTTCATACCACCATTGTCCATGTGTTTAGCATTATTTTTCTCAGCTTGGAATTGCTGCAACAGCTCCACAAATTGAACATATTGTTCCTTAGTTAGTTGATGAGTTGTATCTGTACGAGCTTCTCCATCATTTGCATCTCCAGAACTGCCATGAACATCAGCCATAAGTCCCTTTCCTCTATTGAATCTAGAGTTCTGATTATTATCCCTGTACTCATTTTGATTATTGTTTCTCTGTGAATTGTTACTTGTCTGTGGGTAGCCATGTAGTTTGTAACATCTATCCCTGATATGTCCAGGCCTTTTGCAATAATCACATATCACACGAGGCTTGTTATTACCATAAGAACTAGTTTGAGAGTAGTTGGTTCTGAAGTTAACATTGTTGTTCCCTGTAGAGTTGTTACTCATCCTCAGTGATCTAGAAGAACTTGCTCCTCCTGAACTATTTGCATTGAAAGCAGTAGACTCCATAACCTTTTTTCCTGAACCACTTGCATTCAATGATGTAGATTCCATGAACATTTGAGCACTAGGCTTAATTTCTCTTTGCTTCTCATCCTGAATCAACAGAGAAAATGTTTGTGCCAAAGAAGGTAATGGATTCATCATGAGGATATTTCCTCGCACTACAGTATAGACTTCATTCAACCCCATAAGGAATTGTATTAATCTCCTATCCTGCTCCACTTTGTACATACTATCCTTGGCTCCACAAGTGCAGTTACAACTGCATTGAACTTTAATATGTAATGTACTCAACTCCTCCCACAATTTCTTCATTTTAGTGTAATAGGCAGTGATATCCAAAGTTCCCTGTGACAACTCATTGATTTCACGTTGGATCTGATATAGCTTTGCACCATTAGTTTGATCATATCGATCTTCCAATTCTTTCCATAACTCGTATGAGTCAAAAACATATTCTACACTTTCTGCTATTTCTTTAGTTAAGGAATTAAGAATCCAGGAAGTAACCATGTCGTCACACCTTTCCCATTGACGAAACTGTGGTGTTCCTGCATTAGGCCTCTTACAATCACCATTGATAAAGCCCAGCTTGTTCTTAACCGACAGAACTCTTAGAACACTTCGTCTCCATGACCTGTAACCTATCCCATCAAAAGGATTTTGAACCAACGAGATACCAGGATTATCCGAAGGATGCACATACAATGGTGAACTAATATCAATGTTGTTAACACCACTGTTACCCACAGAACTCTCAGTCGAAGTTGAAATATTCTCAATCACCATAGCGAAACTAGATTAATTGATCCAGCAACAGATTTCAGCAAGGAAAATATTGGAATAGAAAACAGAAACAGAATCTAATTTTTAACCAGCAAATCGACACACTTGAGATGTATGTCAATGAACAAAAGGAAACGAGATCAGAAGGTGAAACAGACGAATTAGAATACCTCCTAGCTCTGATACCATGTTAAAACTTGCTCACCAGTCATGCTTGAGCTTCCATGATCACAACAATGAAGTTGGAGAAAGGAAGAAGAAGAAGAAGAGAAACAGTTGTATGCTTGCAATAACAGAATTGAGAGGAAATGAAGAAAACGTGATAAGTGGATTGAATCAACCACTTTGTATTGTGTGGAGATCATGTATTTATACAAGAAGAGAATCAAAATATCTAACAAACTCATCTAACAAACTAGTGGACTGAAATAACAGAATTAGTTAACTAACTAACTATTCTAACTAATTAATTGAAATGGTAGAACTAACTGTACAATTAATTAACTAAATCTTAACAAGTTCATATTAGATGAGTGATCATCCATGTAAAATAGAAGCCTTTCTTGATATAATGACTACTATAGATCCAGTTGAGAAAATGTCTGATGGTGATTGACTAATGTCTTCTCATCATCATCGTCAAAACCAAGTTCATCTTCTCCATAATCCATTTCAACAATGATTCTGTCTTCAAGGTTCTCTTGGAGTTCAGATGATTTGACTTGTGAATATGGTTGATTTGCTGGAGGAGAACTATCCAAGCCAATGATTTGCATCTCTGATTCTATCAGTGCTTCCATTTGAGCCCGCGCCTTATCTCTTGGATAGGTGCAATAGAGGAAAGAGTAAATAACACAACATAGTGCCATTGGAGTTCCAATGGAAGTGAACAACGCTTGTGCCAAAGCTTTAGCGTTTTCTCTGTCTGTGGCAATACTTTCAGTACCTTTAGGTACTGGTTTATAACCATAAACATTCTGGGCCAGTAGTCCAACAACCGGAGGAGCAAAAGATGATAATACAGATTCAAATGATCGGTCTAGAGCATATATACTGGTTCTTGACTTCTCAGGCACAATCTCTGCAAAAATTGGACTGTTGGCACTTCAGTATTATACGTAATGAAGACATTCAATACTGAAAATGCACAATGAGTACTGACTAACAAACGCTAAAAGCCGAGATATGGATAATTTTAGTCTTGTAAGAAGATCATTACTTGTTTGTGGCTGGAGCATTCCAAGATATGCAGAACCCTGTAATAAACAGGACCAGACCATGCATGAATGCTGCAGAAGGATTATCAGGCAAAGCCAGCAGAAGGATCGCTGTGAGGGGGATCGCTGATGCTGAGCTTATTTGAGCCAGAATTATCCTACCACAATTAGGTAGACGCTGGGATAACATGTCTCCCATCCTGCCTCCAAAGAGTCCGCCAATTGAACTGCCTACCACAAACAAGCAAATAAGAACACCAGTCTTCTCATGGGAAAGTCCAGTAAGCTCTAACCACATTGGCGCGAAGGACAAAGCTGACCAAGGAAAAGAACCAGTAACACCCTGTGCTACAATAATCTGGAAGGATCTAATATTTATTACCGATTTGGCTTCTTGAACGAGACCTAGCACTTCTGACTTAAAGGATTTACCAGGACCTTCATTAGTGGCTTTCAGATGGCCATCAGGGAAGTGAGGATCATTTGCAAATAAGCGAACCAAAATACCAATGATAATGCTGACGATACCAACTAGATGAAAGGCGAGCCTCCAACCAGGAATTCCCAAAAGAGTAACGGGCGCTATCATTAAGGAAAACAATCCACCAATAATCGAACCAATATTGCTAGTAAGCTGTAGCCATCCAAACGCCATACCACGTTTGTCATCATCAGTCGAGTCAGCTACAAGAGACTGAATAGCAGGTGCAACAATGGCAAGGCCTATCCCATTTAAAGCTCTCGATACTGCCACCTTATCAAGCAAACATGCCTAACTTTAGAGAAGTTGTTGTTCACAAACGACCCAAACATTCTACTTTGTACTAGATGATATTAATAACAGGACATTTTGACTTCTATCTCGACTTATACACGAGTACATTGATAGTAGTAAAAAGACACTAAGATAGTGATCCAAAAGTCTATGTCAAATATTTAGAAACACGCAAATATAGAAAACCCAATATAAAACTAGGATGGAACTCAGGAAAGAGTACAATATACTCTTTGTCCTTCCATATAGTTCTCATTTGAGAAATAGAACGAACATTATTGAATTGTGAACCAGATTATAGTCTAGTAAGGTGATAATATCACATAAGTTATTTTTTCATTGACAAATTAGTGTGATATATCCTGTCAGTGACAACTTCAACAAGGATAAATGGTAACAGCACCTGACATGAATTATAAATAGACTTCATGCTATGATTAGACTACACCACAAGCTTTCCATATTTCTTCTCTAATAATAAAGAAGTCATTAGACATCCATCGACTTGCAATAACCAGTTCCTGGTAGAAACTGCAATGGTGAAGGGCTGAGGGAAGAAATTACAAGGAAGGGTGACATTGAGACAGTGATCACATCAATTTGACTATCCCAACGGTGGTAAACAATGTTCCAATGAGATTGGCCTATTCATGATTCTAACTTAAATCAGTTTGAATTCGTAGAATGCGATTCACATATATACATTATTAATGCACAACAAATTGAGGGATGGTGGGGAGGTGCCGCGAACAACAAGAATAACATATCCAGTGTAATCCATAAAGTGAGGTCTGCGAAATGTAGACCTTACAGTTAATAGAACAAATTAAAAACCATGAAAAATCGAAATTTCCTACACAATTATCAACAAGATCAACTACACCTCAAGCTCAAACTAGCATTAGAAGAATTAAAAAAATCCCAAATTACATGGAGTTGACAACATGAATCATTTACCATACATTCCCCTAAATTAATTCGGGCACACATATGTCAAACAACAGAGATCCAAATTTCACTATAAGAAAAAACCCATAATATAAACAGAGAAATGAGAGCAATTGGTAAGCTGACCTGCGTGAAAGTGGAAGAGAAAGCTACAAGAAAAGTAGCGGCAGCCCAAAGAAAAGCACCATAAGCAATAACATGTGCCCGATTGTGTCGAACAGCAAGGTAAGCTGCAAGAGGGTAGCACAGAGACTGAACCATGGATCGGAAAAGCGTGAGTGAACCCAATCTCGTTGGATCAGCATGTAGTGCTTCACCAACTTCCTTATACACACCAGGTAACAAAGATTCGTCTGCTCTTTCCATAATTCCGGCCAAATTCACCAGCACAAGTGTCACCGTTTCTGCCTTCATTTCACTAAGATTTTGGATAAACCCCAATTGCAAAATTGATCAAAAGAATCGATTAATCGGCGGTAGCTGACAACTGCCAAGTGGGGATGAAGACAAAAAACTGCCGCTTGTGAGGAAGAAGGGGATAAAGGATTGGCTTTTCACTTGTTGACAAAATTCAGTCACCAATTTTTGGGTCATTTTCATATTAAAGTCTCAAATATGCTTTGAATTTCAAATATTAGGAAACATTAGTCCACGATACCTGGGATATTCTGTTAGAATATTAATCTGCTTTCAAGCTGAAATTTATTTGTCATATTTTTCATTTCATATAATTTTAAATAAACATAATTTTAGTTATACTTTTCTTATATCATAATTCTACGATTTAATTAGAATTTATATAATTTAATTTTAAAGTAAATAAATATATTATCAATTAAATTGAACAAGGAAAATTTCATTTTGGTTATAACGAACCTATTTTGTTTGGAGGTGAGAAATTGACAAATGTTGAGAGAGTCTCTTCAACTTGTTTGCCAAATTTATTGTCCTTGTGGAGCCTACACTAACCGACTTTCCGTTTGATCTCTTCAACATAAATTTAATATTTTAGTTGAGGAATATAAATTTATTAAATCTTAATTAATATAATAATGTTAATATAATTTATTTAAAAATTACATATATAAAATGATACACTTTTACTCAAGTATATAGCTGAAGTGTACAAATACCTAATTTGATGTTATAATGCTGAATGAAGTGTACAAATACCTAATTTGATGTTATAATGCTGAATGAAGTGTACAAATACCTAATTTGATGTTATAATTTTAGCTATGTCTTAAATTTATAAATTTTTTTCACTTTAGAGTACTAGGTCTTGTAATGTTTAAAGTTAGTTTTGCTAAACGTAATTTTAAATGATATGTCTAAAATTTTATCAACGAATACTTAATAATATTAATTTTATCTCTTTGAACCTTTAACGACAAATATTACTTTCAAATACCCTCTACAGAAGTAAAACTGAAGCAGGAATGCTTAAATCTAGCGGTAATTTCATATACAAAAATTGAGAGAGATACGCGAGATCGCGAGACAAAGGAGGAGGGAAAGAGTTATGAGTTTGGGCTATAAGTTGTCATTATTTTGGGCCGAAAGTGCATTTAGAGGTATATGGATCAAAGTTGGGCCGTTTCCAAGTGGGCCTGACAGATTACATCAAAGTGGTTGATCCATTTTTCTTCACTATTATGGGCTTATGTGAACTAGAGCCCAACGAATTGAAATTAGGAAAATTTGTATATTACAGGAAACTATTAATTCAAATTAAATGTTATAATCATAGTTCGATTTAATTGTACCCCATGGCAAATTGTTGCAATGTCGCCTCCCTCTCTTGCTTTTATACAAGCACAAAAGTATAAAATACGTTTGTGTTTGTATAAAGCGAGAGAGAATTTTATATATACATATATTTTGGTTCCCATCTCTCCCTTCGCCTGAATGTCGCTCGCCTCTCTCACTTTATACAAACTCAAATGTATATGTTGCGTTTGTATAAAGCGAGAGAAAATTGTATATACAATTGCATATATTTTCGTCCTATACACTTATGATTATACAAATACGATCTTTCCCTGCCCAGTTTTATTATGTCTTGCTCTCTTTTCTCACTTTGTACAAACACATATTATACAATGAATTCTCTTGTATAAGAATATTGAAATAAATTATACAATTGCTTCTTTTGTATATACATATAGCGAAATAGTCTTAGCAAACATAAAGTTTGCTATGAAACACAGTTATGTAAACTATATTTACAGCATAGAAATATGACTTTTGTTTTAACTATATGTAAAAGTTGCTCTTGAAATAAGTCCTATATTCGTAATCCAAACCACACTTGTTATTTTGGGCTTTGATGATGCTGAATTGTAAAATGTAACATTTCTCAGTTGCCAACTCTTTTTTCTACAATGTAGGGTAATAATATTACTTAAAAGAACTTTCCAAAAAGTAAGGAAATGAAATATTACGAGGCAAAATAGTTATAATATGCTTAATTACGATTCGTCGCTACATGTCAGAAGTTGAGTGAAATTGACAGAGGTCAACTCTTCTTTCTAAAATGTTGGATAACAATGCTTTATCCAATCAATAACATTGAGAGGTCTGTTAGTTCCCCAAATGCCTATTAACTTAACTTGACTTAGGAGCAATACATGTAAATGGATTGACCTAGAAATTAAATTTGGATATTAAAATGTGAAAAGGACATGATCTTTTAATTTACAGAACTTGGACATTTTCTGTGAAAAATGGTTATAATGAAAATGATGCATCTACGGATTCATTAATAGTTTTGGGCCTAAAAAGTGACCCGAAAAGCCCAGATGTGAAAAGACGTGAAGGTCGTTATCGTAATCAATTGCGGGAATCGTGCGGTGGTACGGACCTATGAAGTAGTGGGCCGCCAATCCCTATCCTAGGTAAAGGCCCACACTCTTGAAAAGACATAAAGAATACTGTTTTAGTTGTGGGGGTGGGGGGTGGGGGGTGCTCACTTTTTGAAAATAAAAAGTTTTTATTTTTATTTGATGTATTTGTAATGTAAATTAATTTACACAAATTAAATAGTGATGAAATTTCGTAGTAAAGAGTTTAAACTTTATAAGCTTTCATAGCTACAATTTGCCTAGTGAGGCTCAATAGCAATAATTTCATTTGTTACGTAGAATGTATAAATCGTTTGTCAATATACCAAGAGAATAAATATATATAAATTTTGTATTTATATATTGAGGATTTTTTTGTTGGGTTTATCCCACATGTGGAAGGGGCTGGTGGTCAATTTATAAGTGTGAGGGAAAACCTTAACCTTTGAGCTAGCTTTTGGGTTGAGAAGGCCCAAGACCACCCAACATTGGTATCAGAGCTCAGGTTATCAACAAGTCTCAGCCCACCGGGAGAAACTGAGTTGTCGTTCTCTCCAGCCCAAGGCCCGATGTGTGAAGGGGGAGATTGTTGGGTTTATCCCACATCGGAAGTGGAAGGGGCTGGTGGTCAATTTATAAGTATGAGGAAAAGCCTTAACCTTTAAACTAGCTTTTGGGTTGAGATGGCCCAAGACCACCCAACATTTTTCAGAACTTATACAAATCAAATATATCGATAAGATAATTATATATAAGTTAAAGTAACCGTATACGATTTTTAGATCTAACAATTTTTTTTGTATTTATACAAATGAAAACTGAATTATATAAATTTTTAATGTGGGTCACATAATTATGATTATAAACTAATGACAAGTAACTATAACTATATATTAGCTAATTAAGTATAGTAAGAGTCTTCTTTATGTATTCGTTTTAGCTCAACAAAGTTATCTAGAAGATAATTATTCCTTTAGAAAATTAAGGCTAAAGTTATATTGTTTGCAGATGTAAACATAACATTAAAGAAAAATCAATCTTTACCTTTATTAAATAGTACTCTGTAAAGGTTTTACCCGTCGAGCGGCACCACCTAGAGTTAAAAGCTAGAGAATATAGCTTGTATTTATTATTTTTTCTTAATATACACAATAATACGTAAAATATTATTTATCATACTTTTTTGTCTATTTTTATTTATATATCTATTATTGATTTAGAGTACTCTTAAAAAATAACAAAATTTTATTAAATCATTCTTAGATAAATTAAAGTTAATGCTCTAAAAATATTTTGTGAAACGACAATAAAATTAAATTAAAAATCAAGTAATAAAAATCATAAGTTTTTCGATAAATTAACTCGAATTAAAACTCACCCAAGAAAAGAAAAAGAAAAAATATGTATTTTGGATAAAAACTTACCCGCATCGAGTGTTCACACTAAGCCAATGCAAAATGCATTATCACTTAATTTAACAAACTAAAATAAACTATAAATTTAAACATATTTTATACATATACTGACTTAGTGTAACGAACGGGTGAATAAGTTTTATCGGATATTTTGGGAAAGCCCATAGTATGGATCTAATATCTATGGGCTATGACTTCCTTGAATGGCGGCTTTTATCTGCTGGGTCGTCGCTCTCAACGTAATGTAAGCATCTTATGTTAATCAACGTCATTAAACACTATGATTAGAATTTAGAGGTATTAATCTACGTCATTAATCTTGTTTTAATTCTAATTTATCATGGGTTTATTTGAGAATATTAACTAAAAAGTTAAAGACATATTATTTCTCCCACAAAAATATGAGATAGATAATCTGAATTGCAATTGTAGAATATAATTCTGCTTATAATTTGAGAATAACCTAATTGGACTCTCAAATTAAACTTCCCACACTTAGATTCTCATATGTTTACTTATCTTCAATTTAATTATCTCATTTAGGCAACACTTTACCAAAAGTTGTTATAAAATATAATATATTAACTTCAATTTAAAAAAGTTGAGATTTTTTATTAAAAAAAATGGAAAAATTTGGACTATAATACCCTGATTAATGTGTTGTTAAATATTTAAGTAACAGAATAATAAATATTGAGAAGCTTAGAAAAAAACTTTTTTTTAGATAATATGATCTAATATGTTCAAAAGTTCAAACGGTCAACAATAAGATATAATTAATGCATCAATTTGAGTTCAAATACTTGTAATAATAATAATAATAAATTTAACATGTTATTCATGCATGGCATAAACGTCAATATATATTAACAATCCTAGATGTTAGTCATTAGCTATTTTATATATTTTGGTAATGTGTTTGTATTTGTATAAAGCAGAGAAAAATGTATATATATAAACACAAATATATATATATTTTAGTTCTATACAATTATACTTATAAAAGTATAAATCTTAATTATATAAATTATAATGTATAAATGAATTTATACAAAATTGAACAATTTGTATAAAATTGATTATATGTAGTGAATTATACAAATCAAAAGCTCTATAACAAATATTAAATTTGCGTAATTATATAAATTATTACAATAACATATAAAAATTTTATGTTTGTTATATATAAAAATTACTATTTTTTATACGATACAATAGGTGTAGGTTTGAGCAGGCCGCCAAAGGAACTCGCTGAATCGCCAATTGGCCGTATTGTTATTTGTTGGTAACCTAAGTTTCTGAAAGAAACAATTCTAATACATTCACAAAATATAAAATTTTATTGTAGTTGTGATGGATAAACAAATATATTCAACAAAGTAGAAAAGCATAATTATTTTTTTTTTGTTTTTTAATGTGTATTGAACGTTGAAATGGCACGTTTAATTACTGATAAATGTTTAACTTTGAACTTATTTTTCTACCTTTTATTTCTTTTTTGGGACCAAGTAGAATTAGTGGTGGGGGTGGTGGACCTATTTAAATTAAAATTACTCAAAACTACTCGTTGTAAATACATTTATTTATTTTCACTAAATATGGAAAACGTTAAAAATTAATTAATGGTTTCGAAAGAGGGCAAAAAAATATGCACCTTTAGAATAAAATAGTTTTATTTGCAAATCCCAATAATCACTGCGCTTATGCATAACTAAAGGCATAATAAACATGTTAATTTAACCTTAATTAACGGCTAAATACTTCCATCTTGAGAATATGTATTTAAATATTTTTAAAGTTACGTGCCATGCTAAATTTCTTTTCGTTTTTACCCCTTTTAAGAGCTTTTGTCATTTTTACATTTTACTCTCTAGTCTCTTGATATTCCAAACTTTCAGATTGAAAATAAAGACTATCAAATTAATATTATATATTAACGAAAGGTACAACAAAGATAAGTTAGAAATACTAAATATTCTCAAAATTAGAATTTTTAATTATCAAACAATAAATAATTAGTTGTCCATTTTAGAAATGATACACATATTAAGATAGCAATAATTAACATGATGAAGTCATAATTTTACTCTTATTAATTATGATTTCAAAAATAATGAATCGAAACTTGAAAATTTTCTAGAAATTTAATATGAGAGTATAATATTTGAAATAAAACTTATCCTTTCTTGATTTGTGAAATAAACAAATAAACAGAGACGATTAAATAAAATGTGAACGAGTATATAAAAACTGAGAGAATACTTAACTACTACTATGTATTATGCCAAACCTAAAATATATATTCGAATTTTAAAGTGAAAGTCGAACAATAATATCTTATTAGTTCCGAATGGCCGTTAAATTAATAGCAATTTCCCAATGCTGATAAAAAGTGTTCCAGTGGGAGACAAGTGGGGTTCTTTAGAATCATATTGGGCAGCCAAAAATGCCCTCAAAATGTCCCTTTAATAATCTACATAATTACTTCTTTTATTGACATCGTTTCATATTAGTTGTCATATTTATCTTTACATATTTATAACAAAATATTATAAATAAAATTATTTTTTTATTGTTATATCTTTTTAATAAATTGAGTAAAAAATCATTGCTTATTTTAAAAATTGAACAAATAAAAGCAACATTTATTTTTAGAATAAAAACAAATAAAAGTGTAGGAATAAAGAAAAATAAGCTAAGTATTTTATTATCTCTGATAATTAATATGAAACGGAGAGAATATTGAATAAAAAGAACGAAAAAGTTCTTAGGCAGAAGAATATAAGAATACCAATCGAGTACCACACAGTCACATCACATTCATATATACACTCACTTTCCACTTAATAGAGGCAAATACTTAGACAAAAACAAACAACCAAACAAAGTCTATTTGTTTGTTTATGTTATGTATTTCAGCATATATTTGGTTGAATTAATAATATTTTAAACGAATTTTATAAGTGGGTGATCTAGGTCGAGTTGTTTTGATTGGAAATGGAATTGCACCTTTTTTATATTTAAAAAGTTACATTTAAAAAAATAGATTGAATTTAACCATATTATACAAAAATTACCTTGAATTTTAAAAATGAAAATATAGAATTTGTAGTCATTGATAATTATTGTTAATTATTATTAATAATAAACTTCATTTATTATATTAATATAATAATTATCTTCATTTTTTAATTAATTCTTACATTTTTTAAATTTATTTATTTTAATAAATTAGGATAATTTTATTATTTTCTTTTAATGTTATTCATATCATTATTAAAAAAAACTACATAATGTATTAGTAGAATTAAAATTGAAATTTTCAAAACATAATTAATAAAAAAATTTGGTAAACGGAATTCCTAAATTATTGGCTCCACTTGTGATTGGTCAAGGAACATTTATTACCAATTATATCTACTTGAACCGACCTCTTATATATCGACCCAAAAAAGAAGACTATTAAAAAGACACATTCTTATTAATATCCACCAAAATGTACAAGTGGCACATGGATCTTAAAAAAATTATTTTTCTAAAAAGTACGGTTAATTAATTAGAGGTTTCGAGTTTGAAATTCAGGTATGATTTTCTTTTTATAGGGAACGTTATCTTCGAATGATCCTTGTAGAGCGCAACTCAAACTTAGTCGCAACTTTAATGTAGACTCCAAACACCCAGTGAAAAATTAAAAAAAAAAAAAGAAAAGAAAAAATATCGTAGTAAGTTAAGAAATTTACTAAACATAGTTAAAATTTAACACACAAATGTAGAGAGTAATTGAAATTATATATATGATATAATTTTTCGATGAAAAATACGAACAGATGCTTCAATTAAAGCTTTTTTCATGCTAGTAATTTCTAAGGGGGGAGTCCTTTTAATATTTCTGAAACTTTGAAAATAAAATCTGCAAAATATATAAGAGAATTTGATAAATAGATTGTGGTCACACACATGCTAGCTACAATGAGACATCATTTTCTTTTGTTTTGGGATGGAGAAAAAGGCCCCTACCTTCATCATATAGTAGATAATAGCTAGCTAGAACTTCCTAAGTTTTAATTAGTGTTTGGAGTAGTATATTTTTTTTCTTTTAAGAAAACTTTTATGTATACTAGTAAAAATTAAAAAAATCAGTATTTTTTTTCATAGAAAATTATCACTAGAAAATGTTTATATTAGTCTTATTTTTATAGATAAGAAAATATGTTTTTGATGAAAGTAAGGTGAAAAAGTTATGATTCATAACATTGTTGATTCGTGAGGAGAAACATCTCTCTTTATATATATGCGTGTGTATAACTTTTAAAACCTTCAAGAAATCGTAAGTTTATTTGTATATTCACATTTCGATATTAAAATTTTGCTATCACATTACATTTTAGTTATCGTTTTAATATTTTCTTAATTATGATATAGTACTATCATGATTTACGAGGGACTAATATTTTGAAATCTTAATTAATTAAATTAAATCATATTATAAAATGAAAAGGAAAAAAGGTATACTTGTTAAGGGAGTAGTCAAAGTTCGTCCCTAAAAACAACTTAGGTATGTTTGGTAGGTAGAGAAATATATATTTTTCAAACTTTTTCTCGATTTGATTGGTAAAAATATTTTAGAAAAATTATTTAAATTTTTTTTTTAAAAAAAAAATGAAAAATGAGAAAAACAAATTCCTAACAAGTGACATTTTAAATTTTGTCTCCTTTCATTCATGCATCCAACACAATTAGCTCCGTTCCTTGACCATTCAACCCTTATCAATCCCAAAATCATATTCTTCGTCGGTATTATTCTTATAGTATTTTTTTTATTATATATGATTAAATATTTTTTAAAATTTATATCAATTCACTTATTTATCAAAAATTACAAAATAAGTAAATTTATTAAAAAAATATAATTTTTTTCATATAAAATAATTCACTTGATACCAAACACTCAACAACTGTTATCTTACATATATATCAATTTTACCAAAGCAGTCTAACCAAGACCATGACCTGGAGGTTTAGTTCTCTAATTTTGACTAACTTAATCACGTCATATTTAATTTTGTTTTCATCATTGCTTACGCATATAAAAATATACTGTAGAACTAGAACAACATTAAAGTAAATGAAAAACAATCATTAACGAATTAAATTGAAAATAAAGAGGCTCATTATTCACATGTACCACTAAGCTCATCATGATTAGAGGCTAATCACATAGACCTTAACATAAATAGCCGATAGCTATCGCTAGTGATGGACAAAAAAGTTTCACCAAGAGTAAGAGGATTTAAATGTGAAGAAGTAAATAAAATTTTTTTACTAAGAATTAGAGAATTTAAATATGAAGAAATAAATATACGAAAAAGTCGAAGCAGATTCAGAATTTATCATACATATAATTATATTGTATAAATAATATAATTTTATGTCTAAAGATCCCTTTAGTTGCTCCATCCTTTTAACTTTTAAGTGAAATATAACTAAAAAATTAAAATAATAGGGAAAATGCACAAGTACCTCCTCAACATATGTCCGAAATCTCGGAGACACACTTATACTATACTAAGGTCTTATTACACCTGAACTTATTTTATAAATAATTTTCTAATCCCTTTCGGCTTACGTATACTATCTTGTGGGTCCAGCGTGTGTTAACATTTTTTTTCAAGCTAGTGCCACGTAGGTCTAAAATGGATAAAAAAATAATTTATAAAATAAGTTCAGGAGGTAATAGGAATTTCGTATAGGATAAGTGTTTCTGAGATTTCGAGCTTAGGTCGAGTGAGTACCATGCATTTTTCCAATATAATATATTTAATGAATTGTAAATCAAATCTCTCCCACATAATTATGTCTAATATGTAAGAATTAGCTCGCAACAATATAATCTCTCAAACTTGTAGTTATTTGAGAACATTAATGATATTCCTATTTATTAACTAAGCCAATTTAATCGCTGAATCCAACTTATTTGAAAATTAGATTGATTTAAGCTTTTTTTCTCTCACTTAAAATTTTGTTATAACCATAATTTGGAACGAAAGTTTTGTTTTGATGATTAAATAAATTCTACCAAAAGAAACCATGAAATTTAAATTATATAAATCAGATTATATGACTTAATATTTAGTTCATCTTAATACAGTATAAAGAAACTCAAGTACATTATTAGACCAATTAATAACTTAATTGTCTATTTATTTTAATCGATCACCTAAAATACTATTTCAACTAACACATTTGACATTCTTATTCACGACTATACTTTTTAGCTTTTGGTTTATAGACGGATTAAATAAAAATTGGATCGGTATGACCCATAAGCACATTAAACGGGTCGGGTTGAACAGGAGTATGCTCGGAGTCGAAGCGTTGATAACAAACACTTGGTACGAAGGAAATTATTTTTTTATTTTCTCAAAGTTGATAACAACCGCTTGGTACGGAGGAAATTATTTTTTTATTTTCTCATATTTTACTGGTCAATTTTTTTGAAAATATTTTTTTTCTAAGAAAGTAATTTTTTTTTAAAAACAAAATATTTTTTTTCTAAAAATGTAAATTATTTTTAAAAAAGGAAAATGATTTCTTAACAGAAGCAAGATAATAAGTTATATATGTGATATTCCACGTTATTATATTCTACCACCTTGAGCACATTTCATTATAATCTTCATTCTCACTCGACGCCTATAATAATATCTATTCAAATTATATATAAATACTTTTAAATTGATATTTTTTCTATATACAAACACAAATATAATGAAGATGTGGAAGAGGGCCCTAAGCATATTCCTATGCTAAGTATAACATATAAAAAGTCTTTAAGTATTGTCATACGCGATCAAGAGGACCCCAAATATAAGAATTGAGTGGTAATTGATAAGTATATATTCCTCCCTATTTTTAGATTTTAGTTATAAATGTGAAATTGTTTTTAGCAAAAAAATAAAATAAAAAAGCTCCACTTTTAAAAATGAAATATTTTGACTTAATATAAATTTAAATTAATTGAATCTTACATGATCACACTAGATAGTCTAAGAAAAATGTATGTACATATACATTTTTTTTTTTGATTTTAAAGATGATCTTGGTTTTTCTTTAAAAAAATTTAAGAGAGTTTAACAATTTAGCAACATGTTTGAGCTATAGTTACTTACTCATGTTTATGCAAATAAGATTCTTTTTATTACACAAATTTTGACTAAACCAAACAGCCCTAAATCTCGAATTAAGCCAAACGATTTCCAATAATTTAATACTACGTATCCACCTCTACTATTCGTTAAGCTAATTAAGGATTAGTCATTAGAGTTGATTTGAGCTTATGATAATTCAATTTTGCTTTTTAAATATCCACCGTATATACAATTTTTAATTTTCAAAAAAGAAATTGTGAAAAGACCTACAACTATTTAGTTTTTTATTCTTCCCACTTTTACCTCACTGAATTTCAAGAAATAATCATGCCATTGCATGCTCAATTACCCTCCCCCCTTCCCACCCCTTATTTCCTTTTGTTTTTTTGACGAATGCTAAGTTTTTCGAAAATTGCATCAAGTAAAACTGTTTATACGAAAGAGAATATATTATTCAAAACAATTAAAATATTTAAAATAGTAAATGAAAATGGTTTAATAGAATATGATACAAATTATTTATATTAATTTAATTTTAATATTAAACTTAACTAAAAAAAAATATTTTAAAAAAATTATGCAAACGGATTCATGCAGGGACGGGTTGAAGTAAAAAAATTTGTCACGCAGAGTGAAACGAATAAAAAATTTTATGGGTTAAACTCAACCTATCTTGACCCGCCCGCCCCACCCCAGGTCGCCCAATTCCCATCCGTACCCTTACCCTTAACCCATCATTTCCTTTTCCCACCTCTACGTCCATAATGTATTTATAAACTACAAATAAATTTATTCGAGATATTGTTTTTCTTAGTTATTAAATATTAGAAAATAAATAAAACGTTATAACTATTACTATGTATTTCGCCAAGAAAACATATTAAAGGAAAACGTTCCATGATTTTTCACTCTTCATACCAAACACTACTTTAAAAAATCGCAAAAAAAAATCTAAAATAATCGGCTTCAAAAATAAATTGTAAAAAAGCAACCTCAAGGAGTATTTTTTTTTAAATTATCTTTTTATAAAATAAAACAAAGTCTTGAACCTACAAAATCAATTGTGTTTAGTGATAAAAATATATCCTACCACCCTAAAATGGGGGTTTCGAATCCTATATAATGTATTTTATTATTATGCATTTTTTTAGAAAAACCTATCTCATGTAATCGATAAAGTATCGACTCAGCCTCTTGTAACAAACAAACTCACGAGGTTGATTTTTTAGAACAATTATTTTTTCAGTAGTTGAGATAGAAATAAATTAAAATTGATGGATAAAGATATATACTATAGACTTACTAAATATTGTAATAATACATGGTGTGTGAAGCAATTAATAATCATTGCTAAAGATCAGATTATTCTGTTGGAATTGGGGCCACCATGATTTTATATACCTTTCTCACATGTCTTCTATCCTTTCAAAACTTGAAGAAAAAAAAAATTCTCATATATAATCATCTCTTCTTTCTTTTTCACCTTTAATTTTTTGCCCCTCCAATCCCCTTTTTCTTCCTTGGTAACATTCACTATCATTTCTATTTTGAAATCAAGATAAATTATTATATACTCATTTTATATTTTCTCTAATCTCCTTACTAATCATTTCGTCTGAAAATAACAATTGTACCATACTCCTTTTCCTTTTCTTTTCTTATGTACTAAAAGAACATGGCTATTCCCTTACCCTCCTAGTCACAATACTTCAATTGCACATGTGAACTAGTATTAAAGTGTTTTAATTAAGAAACGTTGGGGTTATACGATTTATTATTGAAATGAATACGCATAATTAAAGCAAATGTCATATTTTATGTTTAATTAAAACATCATTTACTTTCTCGTGTCTAAATAAAATATCATTTAAATTTAAGAGATAACCTATGCGTTATTAAGCTTTTTAAATGGGTTGAATCTAAAATAACTCAACGTGATATGATTCTATTTGTTTTAAGCTAAGTTCACACAATGATCCTATTGATTTTCAAGAATGACAAAATTGTCCCTATTGTTTTTTATACGAAAAAAAAAACATTTTATATATGTTATACAATGAAATAAAATCTTTTTTTTTAAATATAAAAAAATGAATTGAAGGTCAAGCATAGAAGTGAACTTTCTATACATTTGTAGTAGAAGTTTGACATGAGAATAAGAAACAACTAGTACACTTGCAATTAATATGAATTGTTAGATCAGCTGTGGGGACTCTCTACAGAAAAAATAATAATAAAAGTTTCAGTTAACTAAATAGCCCACGTACTAAAATAATAGAGACTTGTAACGAGAATGGTGGGTCTTAAAAAGGGGGTCTTAAAAAGGTTCTTAATAATGCTAATTAAATTTGGTACCCACTCCATATATTATTATTATTATTATTATTATTATTTATATTGTTTGCTTAATATTTAAGAGATGAATTTTCTGTAGATTGTAAGTCTGTTGGCGAAAATGTAAAAGGTCATAAATTGCACTAATTTCTCTGTTAAAGAAAAAAGTATGGATTCTGCCGACTATTCTAAGAATATATAATAATATGCATGACATATATAAGTAATTAGAATTCAAAATATATAAAATAAAAATTCAAAATTCTACTTATCTTTCTTTATATATATATATATATATATATATATATATATATAGATTCTAATTTTTCGTTATAGGTATACGAATAAATCATCTACACGTTCCTAGCTAGCTTTATCTATACATACAGATCGTGTCATTATATCTTAGCTTGTTATAATGGATAACCTATTTTTTCTCAAACATTATAATCCCTAGTTTTTAATTTAATGACAATTATTTATAATTATTATAAATACATACGAAATATGTACGTGATCATTGATTAGTGTATTAAAGTTAAACACGAAAACACTAAAAGAATATTAGGGGTTAGTAGGTTAAAGTTTTTTTCTTCTTTCAATTCCCATATGACAATGTGAAAACAAGAACTTATACATTGTAATCTAGTTAATAATATTCTTAACCTAGGAATTTACACTTTGTTTTTTTGACTTTTGCAAGTTTGTTTGGCTGTCTTTAGTTGACAAATGAAAAAGGTTCAGGTTAAACCAACCGGTAATATAATTTGTGGAAATTAAGCCTCTAATTAAGTGGTAATAATGGTTTTGACTATAAGATGAGAAAAGTTACTGGATGAATATATCATTAGATGAATTTATTAGACTAAAAGTAATTTAGGACCTTCCTTTTACTTTTTTTCTTTTTATTTCTTTATTTTTTTTGTTTGTGGGTGGAGAAGTCCGTTGAGATATTTCTGGAAACAATTAATTAGCCAATACTCATAGTATTTTTATTAATATATTATAAATATTCAAAGTGCTTTATTTTGCATAAATTTCTTAAATACTTATCTGAAACTTATCCAAACACAACGTATAGTATCATTTTTTTCTTTCAACTATGGAAAAAAATCATGAGATCTATAAAAATTGACTTGTCTAAAATGTTTCAGATGAATTATATTATCTAAACAAAAATATAAATTCTTAATGGTGAGCTAAATTATTTATGTATATCCCCATCGAAAATTTGTGTCATATAGGGTATTTTATCCATGCTCCATAAGAAAATCTTCTAAGTAACAAATAAAATGGGATAAACATTTAAAATCACTCATTTCCAAAAATATTTCTATAATTAAATCGGTAAATACTCCGCATGCCATTACTAACAAATTTGATTTTATTATATTAGATAAGAAAAATATATATCTAAGGATTTGTTCTTATTGAAGTTTAATAATTGTCAAAGATTAGAGCTCTACCTTTTAATAAGAGCGGTGCATATAAATACCAAAAAAATAAACAGAAATTAAACCAACTTAACATAATTATATGAAGAAGAAGAAAAAAAAAACAGACAAGATATATAATACTACAAAATCCAAAATTCTCATTCTACCAAATATTTAAACATCATCAAAAAGAGTACGTAGTACAAAATATCTACATGTGTATTACAACGTATATAATTAAACCAAAAATAAAAAATACAATTAATTAATAGAAAGAAGAAAAAAAACTTACCAAATTGATCTAATAAGTCATCAAAATTTATAGTCAGCAACAATATTTTTTTCTTAAACAAATAATAACAATAATAATAATTCTAATCAATCAGGACAAGTCCATGAAGAAACTGGTCCTTCACCAGTAGAACACACATTTTCCAAACCCTTATTAATCTCAGGATGAAATTCTGATGTAGAAGAATTACCTGAATTTAACTTGTTGTAATTTCCAGCATTACTATTATTCCCATCAAATGATCTCAGCCGTTGATTTTCTTGACCCCCATCATGATTATTATTATTACTATTTCTCCACAATCTTGAAAGATTATTTCCATCATTTCTTCCTTGACTACTAACATTATTATTACTATTATTCCCTCCTTGAAATCCACTGATCAGATTTGCACTCACTTGTTGCTGCTCATGACTTATTCCAAGTTCATCTAACGAAGGAACATTCATCGTATTACTGCTTCCGCCTCCTGAAGACTTCGTGTTGAAAATGGTTGATCCAGTATTGAATGACAGAATTTGATTCTGCATGTTGAACAAGTTTTGCGCTTGTTTTTGTATTCCAACATGATTTGAATTACCTAACTGGAAATTTGTTGAAGTAGAGGTAGAGCCCGAGGTACTTCCCACAATAGAGTTGTTATTTCCAGGCATTAAAGCATCAATCATGCTAGAACTCAACGAAGATGCAGGAGGAGATGATAATTGTGACATAAATGGAGATACTTGAACCTTTTGCGCTGATGGCCTTAAAGGGTATAATGGTCCAAGTGAATCCAAATGTCCCGTCCTCATCCCCGATCCAGCTGTCGAAAACAGATCAAGACGGCGAGTATAGGGTGAACCAGTGAACGGAGCCGTAGGGATTCCGGTGAATTCCTGAACCATTTGTCGAAAATTCGTCGTGTCTGTAGTTAGCACGGTGGTTGGCGCTCTCCGTGAGGCTCTTGTGCGTTTTTTCGGGTTTTTCGCTACATTGGGCTGTTGATCGGGCTGGGCCGAGCTTGAGGCCCGTACAACATTACTTGGTTCCATTGATGGTTGTTGTTGCATTGCTTGTAACGAACTTGAACCCGGAAAAGGGTTTTGATTAGGATGATGAAAGAGTTGACCACTAGCAGTAACATTTGATGATGGAGCTGATGAGATAAAATTCAAATTCTGATCAGATCTTAAAGCCCGAGATGACGATGTTGTTGATGATGATGACCAAATGAGATCGTTCGCGTTGAACGGAGGATTTGAACTTTGTGGGAACAAACTAGGAGCAGTATCAAAGAAAGTATTATTCGGGTTGTGTTGTTGATGTTGTTGATGGAGATGAGAAAGAAAAGAAGGATTACTATTATTATTATGAGATGGAATTGAACCAAAATGGGCAAGTGAATTATTATTACTACTATTATTCAAAAAAGTAGAAATAGATTCTCCACGTGAATCATCATAATCTTCATCACCACCACTTGAAGATTGCATACTCCCACTATTCCCAGAATCCATACCTTTAATTTTTCTTCAATAAAAAGACAATTAAAGAAGAAAAAGTCTAGTATTTACTAAAACCTGCAAAATAGAAAGTGATAGTTGCAAAGTTTGAATAAGATTCAAATCTTTAAAAAAAACAAAAAAAAAAACAAACCAACAAATCAATCAACATATTAAATTTAAAAAAAGTACCCATATGTTGAACTTCCTTGAGTTAGCTTAGCTCACTTTCTTGGACCACATCCAATAAAAATAAAACCAAATAGGATCATAACTTTATTTTTTTGATGAATTAGGGTTTGAAGAAATCGAAAGGGAGAAAAGAAAAGGAGAAAGGAGCGTTTAAATATAAGGATGGCTCTGAAAGAGATGCAAGGCTAGTAAAGTAAAGAGTTTTTTGGTATTTTTTTGAGTTAGAAAAGGAAAGATAGAATAGGTGGGTGGGTGGTGGGGTAGGACATTGGAGGGGAGCAAAGAAGCTGCCGGTAGGTGGCAACGGGTCAAACTCAAAGAGATAGAGATATGTACATACAAATACATAAGATAGTGAGAGATTGGTATATCAAGAGAAAAAGAATATCTTTTCTTTTTTCTTTTAGATTTTTTGTGTGTGAAAACAAGAAAAATGAATACTAGAAAAGTTTTATGGAAACATAAAAGGGAAGAGAAAAAATATATATAAACTACTATTAAAGTGAAAATGATATTAAAAAGAACAATTTAATACTTAAAGAGTAGGTAGCCAACTAAACTTGCTTAAGTTGTCTTGTGAACATCATCTAACTCCGGAATAATCAGGGTCACAGTGAGATGGATAAAATCAAAATTTTAAATTTTTAAATTTTATATATGTATCTAAAAGAAATCCAAATAAAAAGTTATAACATTTGTATTTTACATTTTGTAAATTTTAATTAGTTGAAATTTTACTATAGATAACTACTTCCTCCATCCGGAATTGTTTGTCATGATTTCTATTTTTAGGGTTAAACTATAAAAATTTTGACTAACATTTTAAGATGTAATTTTTCATGATATTAATATGCAAAAAATTGCAATTTATAGTATTTTTCAAATAGTTTTAGAATATCTAATTTTTTTTGTTTAAAATATCGAATTAATGTGATCTAATTAAATTGACTTTCAAAAAGCGCAATATGACAAACAATTCCGGACGGAGGAAGTATTACATCAACTTGCAAAACTAAAAATAAATTCAATTATTAGGGATATGTTGCAATTGTAGAAATAATTTTTTTTTTTGACAATAATAATTATAGAGTACTGAATTTAATCTTAGTTAGCGGATTTAATATGCGAGAATATAAATTAGTCGTACCGGTAAATTTTAAATAATAAAATAATTAAACAAATAAGGTAAGCGTTAGGGGGTGGTTTAAAAAATAAATACCATTTGCTACGGCGCGCCGTATAGTCACGTTGGTTCAATATATTAAGAATGTTCTTTAAAAATACGAAGGACTTGTCTTATATGAGAGTTAAAGAAAGTAATTAATTTTTGTAACATCCTTATATTCTAGTATTAAATAATTCTTGTCAAAACTACATTTAATTGTAAAGTAAATTCATTTAGATTATTCATTAAGCAATCATGTGTAACTCTCAATTTCAAATAATATGGTTGATTGGTGAAATTAATCAATACATATATTATTATTTAAGGTTCATTTTTTATATAATCTAATACTGTTCAATTTTTTGATGTTCAATTTCTTTAATTTCATTATTTTTTTTAATCAATTCTAAATTTCTTTCTTAAAATTTTTGTTTTTTATTTGCTCTTTTAGTTTTCTAGTAATTAATATATTCTTTTTGTTCCATGACTTATTATATGCACTGTCTAGCTTTTTTGCAACCTGTGAGTTCCAGTGGTTACGGAAAATCTGTTTCTGTGACTATTTTTTTAATTAAAAAAATAACATGCAAATAATGCAATCCATCCAATATTTTAAGTTAAAAGAAAATTAATAAAATTTGATTTACAGATGAAATATATTGTGTACCTCATCCTTTGACCAAGTCAGAATATGGACCATCCAGAAACTTGAAAAATTATAAAATAAATATTATTATCATTATTATTATTATTATTATTATTATTATTATTATTATACGGTGTAATAATTTAACGTAGAGAATCTTTTGGCATCGTCGTCGATAAAAATACAATTATAATTTTTTTGGCTGATGATTTTTTTTTTGGAGATAATTATTCGATAAATGACTATTTTTTTTCTCTCTCTTATACCAATTTTTTTATATTATATGGTCTAAAGTTCTTTTTTAAGAAAGTAATTTTTCATGGTCTAAAATTTTATGAGTTATAACAAAAGACATTTGATCATCCCTTCTTTGTTGAAGTTCCTACATGTGTGAAGGGATCAAAAAAATTAATGAACTCATTGGACAATTAAATATTATTTTGTCATGAATATTCACATGATCTTTGAACCTATACTTTACTAAATAAATACACTTAGATATATCTACCCTAATCATTTATAATTAAAATGTCTTTAAATAAATAGGCTTCATAGTGATTAGTTCAACCACATTCTAGTTAGCTGCAACTACATTTTAAAGGGACCAAAGGATATAAAAATAAAATAAAATTATAGCGCCCATCTCTTTAGCTACTTAATAAGTAGCAACAAGTTGATAATGTAACTGAGGAAACATGGTAAATTTCAATAAGATTCGTGTATATTTTATCATGCACGTATTCTACTTATAAAATTATAAAAAATATATTATTATTTATTTATAAAATCTTTTGCGCGATATATATATAATAAAAAGCTAAAATCAAACACAATTATGGCTGATATTTTTTCCAAATATAACTTTATGAATAATATTATATATTGTCCTTTTATCTTTAGTTCCTGTCTTCATTTATATATGAATAAAAATATTATGTTAATGATCCTTTAAAATCAGGTACTGAGTCCTTTTAAAAAAATTAAATAAGAATAGAAATTTGTATGCTTTTTTTATTTTATTTAAAGAGTAGCACACATGAGGATTATGTAGCCTAGTTGGAACTCGAAAGTGATCGATGATTATAAGAACTTATATTCATATATAAACAAAGATTATATAACTGTGTGATTTCTTTTCATCTATTCTAGTATTGATGAAAAGATATTCAATATCAATTGTTAGTGACAAATAACAAATTAATTCGAATATAATTTTTTATTTTTTTTAAAAAAGTTACAATATAGTGTCTGCGTGAAAGGCATTATTATATTCTCTTGTTATGGCTATTGGCCAAACCCTACGCTACGTATCAAATCCCAAACTAAAAAAAAGGATACGAATTGTGAATACGAATATTTAAATTTGCGGCCATTATTCTTTCGTCTTTATCCACTAAAAAAATGTTTTCTTTCTTATCATATTAGTATACACTATACACTTTGATTATTAAGACGTAAAACACACTTTAACCTTTTTTTTGTTTTACTAAAATTATAATTATTGATGGATGGCTTTTAATAATAGATAAAAACACTACTACAAATTAAACAATCGTATCTTCAACGAAATTTAAGTAATATGTTAGTTGAATTTCCAACAATTTTATATTGTATTGATGATTCTTACCGAGACGACAAAATATTACGATAAATTAGACACACGTATTTTAAACGAAACATGTATTAGTATGTTCGTTAAAATTATTTCCAACGATTTTTCATTATTTAAATTTTAATAACATTTCAAACTCTAATATTTATACGAAATCAATAGATATGGAAAAATGTTATCTTTTCAATCAATTACCAAAACTTGCAAGTTGAATTATGTTTAATTATGTAGCTTATCATTAATCAATTATAATCATAATATAAAGCCTTAATTGCGATAGAAAGAATAGAGAATATCTAAAAATTGCGGCCATTAATGTTTTGTCTTTATATATCTTTTGAAGAGTTTCTTGTCAAATTATACACCATACATATTGTTATATTATACCTAAAGTATATAAAGAAAGATTTATTCATATTCGAGATTTACTTCAAATTAAGAAAAGTATAATTTATAATCACGTGACACGTCATTCATTAAAATAATTGAACATTTAAATTAAAATACCCATATTATTTGTACAATAGGAATATTCTCTTTTCACATGAACAACTTTTTACAGAGGGCCAAATCAACCCAACTTGTCTTGTCTACAAGCCACGCTACTTAAATTAGGCCAGGCAAAAGAGTGGTTTTTGATATATATAAGAAAGTGCTTTTCGTAGATTTTTCGGGGTTAAATTTGAATTAGTCGAATTTCAATATGAATGTTTAAAGTTTCAGAAATGAAACTCGAGGACACTTACTAGTACTTCCTAAGTGTCTAAAACATGTATACATTATATTATAAATGTTACTATACTAGATAGATCTTTTTATCTTTTGTTTAACAAAATCTTAATCTACAAATGGATAATTAAGCTTAAACTTGATGTGTTTTTTTTTTACTTCTATATATACTAGTATAACAATGAATGTTCTAAAAAGAAAAGGCAAATGTTCCAAGATTTAACTATAAGACAAGATGGAACAAGGTTGGTTTATATATGGGCCTCATCTTGGGCTTATTGTGATAAGAAAGTTGAGAACTGTAATCAATATGGGCCTAAGTGGCTGGAACACGATTATTAGGTCCAGTTATGATGGGCCAGCTAAATAATAAATTTTTTAGATGGGCTGACCCAATCCAAGACTAATTACTTCATATGTTCACTTTTATTTATCACATTTGACGTTGACGTTGACACACTCGTTAAGAAAACAATGATTAACATGAACATTTTATCACACTACCCCTACATATTGATATTTAATATTAAGTTTTGCAGAATAAATCATTAAAGTTGGGGTAAAATATGGAAAAACAATATAGTCGTAAAAAATGACAAGTAAAAATAACAGAAGGAGTGTATTCAAGTTGATGTTTCAACGATAAACGGATAAACGCTTCTAGATATCTAAACCTAATCGTTCAAATCTTGATGTCTACAAATTTTGGAGTACCAACAAATTAAATTATTTTAGACAAGAACAGCTGGATTTTTTTTAAAATTATAAAATGTAGGAAAATTCGTTTTGATAGACAAAAAGGGATGGTAATGGTGGTTGTCTAAAGAGCAAGATATAGGAGTTGTTGTGATGCTTTTTGAGTTTTGTCCCATAGCTATGTCCTAAGATCGCTTTTATATCTTCTTTATTATTTATTATTGGGAATTTAGTGGGCTGAATTTTAATTGTTCCAATAATTTGTTAAATATGACTTTAACGATTAAACTATAAAATATGAACAACGATTGTATATTTGTTATATCCATTTTGAATCTCTCAAAAATAAAGTAAATTATTACCACGAACTAAATGTCTCGTTATATTTTCGTTATATTGCAATTTAAGTACCAAGTTTTCGATCTCCATCAAAAAGGGAGGGTTGGTATTCTTATTTAATCGGGTCGGGTCAACCCACTTGAAACTATTTGACATCAAATAGTCCAAAATGGCAATTTTTGATTTGGTATATAGTCATTTAAATTTAAATTTCTTACGAAATTATTCATCTCATTGTTTAGTTCAAAATAATTATAAAAAGAAAAGTAAAACAAAATTAAAATCACACGAACTGAATAGGCGATTTAGATATGGGAGGTGGGAGAATGGCGCTATGTAGTAGGGATAAAAATGAAGTGTATTAAATGGTGTGAAGACATAATCAATAGGAAATGACACTTAAATTTGTTTATTCTACTTTTATTTGAATAAATAATTTTCTAATTCTTAAGAAACTTATTTTTTTTAAGAAAAACTTCATCGAAGTTTTTTTTTCCAAACAAACGTGACAAAATTGGAGAACAATATTTTTTGCCGAACGCATCATAGATTAAAAATTAGTTAATTAGTTTGTTAGAAATCTGAGAATATTTTATAGGCTTACATATGTATTAGTAAAGAAAGTTAATTCCGAGTAATTAATTCCAAATGAAACTTCCTCTCTCGCCCCAATTATATCGTATATTTTATCTTTTGAAGAATTATTTCGACTAATATTTAAAATTTAAGTGGAGTAAATTAACTCAATATTTTAAAATTAAAATTTAGACATTAAGAAACTTCACAGAAAGAAAGTTATAATTTATCTCATATTAATACATGAAAAACTCCATTTTAAAATATAAATCAACATTTAAATAGTTTACATCTCAAAAAATAAAAAAAGTCACATAAAAAAAATTCGATTCAAGGTATAAAGTGGGAAGAAGGGATGCTATAATTAGGATTTTGAATAAATTAATTTATTTTTCGTTTTCAAAATAATAAGAATAAAATATATATCATGATACTGGATTATTTTATCGTATGACCTCCTTCCCACAATATCATTATTATACATAGTAGAACCATCAAAGACATAAATTAATGTGATGTATTTATGCTTAAAGCACCTAAATATCAAACAACTAACAACAAATTAAAGATTTGAAAGGAAAAAAATATTAATAAGTAATAAACCCAATTCTTAACGCAAAATATAGAATTAAGACCTAAAGAATAATAGAATAGGCAAATCGTGACATAAAATAACTTTTAATTTTAAAAATAAAAATCATAATTTGAAAAAGAAAGAAGATATTAGATAGATTTGTGTATATTGTCCTTTACTAGTTCAAAACTTTGACTACCTTTTTGGCAAGTACATTTTCGAATAACTTCAATTTTGTCGGCAAATGGAATTGCCTATAACTACACCATAGTGTGTTTGGTTCCAAAAACAAAATAAAATTCTAGCAACATATATCTTTTTAAAATGAAAATTAAGTAGTTTTTTTTTTTTAATATTTGAAAAATAAATAAAAAAATTATTTCAAACACGTTATCTAACAAAACATTGTATGTGAAGTGCAAGGCAGGTTCAGAATTGATATGGAATAAAATAATTGGGAATGAAGATTAGAAGCGTCGAATGAATAAAGTGTCAAGTTAAATATAAACAGAGAGAGTATAACATTTTATTTGTGACTTAAAGGGAGTAAGATAAAAGTTCAATAAGTCAATGTTACAAGATTAATGGAAAAACACATATTGATTAATTTTGTTAAAAATGAATGGGAGGCACCGACAAATTTATAATGCCATGCAGCAAAAGAAAAAAATGAAGTCTAAAGTTTTTTTAGTCAATTTTTTGGGAATTTAAATTATGGCCTCAAAGTGAACACAGTATATTACATAAAGTTTGAGTTCCACAAGTCTACTAAAACATATCAACAATATTTTTGTTTAAATAGATCAAAAATGCCCTTTAATTATGTGAAAGAAATAAAAATATTTTTCGTTTATAGTTTGACTTAAAAATGTTTTATCGTCAATATTATGTTTTAAAAAAGCCCTTAAACTATGCAAAAGGAACAAAAAGACACCCCATTGTAATTTGATTCAAAATTGCTCTTGCCATCAATATTTTGATTCAAAAATACCCTTAGTGTTATTTAATAGGTTAAAAAGCTCATTTGTCAAATAAATAATAATTATTTTCTTTTCGGCACATTTTTTTCAATTATTAAAAAAAATAGCAAATGTTTATCTTACTTTAATTCAGAAAAAAATAAAAAATAAAAATAATTTTTATTTTATCATCAATTTTTTTATTGTTATATAAATATAAATTAATGATATATATACTATGCTCTAATATATATGAAATATATTATTTAAAATATATTATTTATCGAAAGGATACATGAAATTATTTTATTTTAGTTGATAAAATGAGATTAAGAAGAAAAAACATATCTCCTACATTTTTATTTGTTAAAGTGATTTTAGAAGAAAGAAAATAAGAATAGTGTTTCTTAATAATATTTCAATTAGGAAGAAAATGTGTTTAAAAAGAAAAAATAATATGTTTATTCGGAAAAGGATATTTTGAGCGATTTTGTAACTATAGGGGCATTTCTGGACGAAAATATTTACTGCAAGGACAATTTTAAGCGTAAGTATGAACAGTAAAAACATTTTCGAGCCAAATTATAAACAAAGAAATTTTTTATTCCTTTCACAAGGACATTTTTAACTTTTTTTTTTAAATTTTCTGTTTGCTGCCAAAATTTTACTGTACAGTGCTCTAATCCAACAAATTTTGTTGACATGTTATGTTCCTTTTCATTTCAATAGATATCTTATCCATTAATTAATGACAAGTTTTAATTGGAAATTAGAATAGCCACTTATAGTAATAACTTAAAATATTGAAAGTGAACTTGTACTAAGCACATGCCAAATAATGTATTATTGCGATGTTCTCTCTTTTCTTTCTTTCATTGATTAACAATATTCTCAAATTTTAGAACATGAATTTAGTAAGGAATACTACTTTATGTTCAATGAGTAATTGTTTTAGGAAAACACTTATATTCCCTTTTAATAATCCACTATTTTAGCACAAATATACTTGTAATAAACTCACACGTAATGCCTTATTTGATTGTGTTTCTAAAATGTTTTAATATGTAAACTCTATTTCGTGTAATTTCATAAAGTGAGATTCACTGTATAAAAAATGATTATTAGCAGTAATTAACACTCTTTATATATGTCTCTAAAGCTTTTAGCGATATTGGTACTTAACTAATGCCGGTAAAGACTTTACACTCTTTATTAGTGTCAATATTTGTTGCCGCTAAAAGTTATTTTTTTTGTAGTAATCTTAGGAGGATAGTTGTACGCAAACCTTATCCAGATCCTATCTTGAAAGTAAGACTAGTTGTTTATGGTATAATATTGACTCGATGAAAAACAGATCAAAAGAGTTCCGAGAAGGAAATAACAAAAATAAAGAAGTCATCCCAAAATACCGTAGAAAGTATGACAAAGCACCCATTTTAAACATAACTATATTAAAAAAATATGACGACTGAAGTGCAATAAACGACAGATAATAATAGAAATCGAGGAATAAGAAACTACATGAGTACTACTAGAACTATTAGTGTGAAAGGATAATCAAAACCACAATCCACTACCTGCTAACCTATTACCTAATTCGTGTCTTCCATAATGTTTTATCTAAAGGTCATATCGTTCATAAGATGAAACAACGGCACGTCCTATCTAATCACCTCTCCATAGTACTTTTCTGACCTACCTCTAACTCTCCCAAAACCATCCATTAGTCAACCTATCACACCCCCGATCCGCACTGTGTATCTTTGCATCTCTTCATACATGTATGAAACACACACGTCTCGCTCCCCATCTCTTCTTAAACTGAAGCAACTTTCACCTTGTCACATATATCTTCATTTTTAATCCTATCTCTCTCCTAGTATGTTCATACATTCATTTCAGTATCATCATTTTTGCAATTTTCATCTTCTGAACGTGATATCTAGTTAGACTATAACTACCAAACTCGTTAAAGTTCAAAGAATTAGGCAAATTATATATACTTTTGGCACCCCGAGTAGCGTGTAAGCAATTAGTTTCAGTAAGATGATAGTTTTCACTAAGGTTTGGTGAATGAAACAATACATGTTTGCACGTGTGATATTCAACTTTGATATGATTGATTCCAGGGTCCTACTAGTTTGGCACCAACAGCTGACATAAATCTTAAACAAAATTGTTCCAAATAACACTTTCTTGATAAGACATTCAATCATACTTTATTAGAAAATTAGAAATGATATATCCTACCCAATAGTCTTGTCCCCTTTTGGAATTTTGTTTTTGATAAGCCTAACCCCTTTAGTTTCAAAAATTGAAAAATAAAGTTGGTTTCTTAGCTTCCACTCTTAGACCTTTGAGTAATATATATGTATATAACTATTACATCATTTCTTCTAATCTAAATAAGGTCCTATCACATTGAACACTTGATATACAAGTTTTTATTTGACTTCTCCCTCCACTTTTGATAAAGTCATCTTCCATTTGTAAAATTTGATTAATTATGGCAAAAATTGGAGAAAAATCAGTCGAAATTCAATTGGGTTGTGGTCTAGTGGCAGCGATATTTCAACGTGGAAAATGTAAGCCAATTAAACAACCAGTATCACAAATTTCCAAAAAGAAATTATCAAAACCTCAACCAAAACAAACCTCAATTACTCTGAGGAATTCGATTTCACAAGATCGAAAACACGTTAGGAGATCAATGTCTGATGATACACGAAGCTGCTCGAAGATCAACCAATCGTCTAATGCTTCGAGTAGGAAGAAAATGTCACAAGTTGTCAACTTGGTGCCTAAAACTCACAATCTTAGGAGGCAATCAACGAGTGACTTGAGCGCGAATGGAACGTTGAATCGCGCTTCAAGCATGGGGAACATTATGTTGTTAGGCCAATTAGGGAATTTGAAGCAGCAAAAGAGAATCCAACATGTTTCAACTGATAAAAAGTTTATTCTACAGAAAGGCAGAGTATTGATGGGGAACATTGTAAACAAATTGGATCCTGATGTACTCAAATCCATGGGAAATGAACATTACAAAAATGGAAGATTTGAACAAGCTATTGCTTTATATAATCAAGCAATCGCGATTAATCCGAAAAATGCTTGTTATTACAGCAACAAAAGTGCAGCTTTGTTGAGTTTAAACCGTTTGATTGAAGCAGTAATCGAATGCAGAGAGGCCATTCAGCTAGATCCTTTTTACTACAACGCCCAATATCGCCTTGCAAGACTATATCTCAGGTACTAAAATCAAATCAAAACAGATTTTTTAAAAAAAAAAATTGTAATAATATTTTGTCTCTAACAGATTAGGAGAAGCAGAGAAAGCATTGGAACATTACGAAAAATCAGGACCAAAAGTTGAAAGAAGAGACATTTCTGAGGCTCAAAATCTTAAAAGAATGATACACAGTTGCATAGAAGCTCATAGGGTAAAAGATTACGTCACATTACTTCATATGAGCGAAAATGCATTGTCATCTGGTGCAGATTCAGCTCCACAGGTTGAAACAACATTGTCCATAATTTTATCGTCAAGTTTAATTTCAGCATTACGTATTTATCAATATCTACCCTTTGTTTAGATATTTGCAATGAGAGCTGAAGCATTGATGAAATTACATAGACATGAGGAGGCATACACCATTATTCAGAAGGGACCTGATTTCAAAACATGTCTTTCTACTCGTATTATCGGATCAGCTAAAACAGCTTATTTCCTAATAATTCAAGCACAGGTTTACACATTAGTAGGCAGGTTTGATGATGGAATCAGTACAGCTCAAGAGGCTGCAAAACTCGATGTAAGCAATGAGATAATCGCGATATTAAGAAGAATTAAAGGGGTGGCATCAGCTCGGGTAAAGGGTAACGAGCTTTTTAAGGAATCGAAATACATTGAGGCTTGTTGTATGTACACAGAAGGACTAGAACAGGATCCATACAATTCTGTTCTGTTATTTAACAGAGCAACTTGTCGAATCAAGCTAGGACAATTCGAAAAAGGATTGGAGGATTGCAATGCAGCTCTTGTGTTACGTCCTTCGTATACTAAGGCTAGAGTTCGTAGAGCTGATTGTTACGTAAAGGTAAAATTTGTACTACTGTTAATCGAAGAATGTGTCAGTAATATTACACAGATTATATATTTGACCAATTCGATTTTTTTTTTGAATTTTATTGTATAGTTGGAAAGATGGGAGGCTGCAATTCAAGAATTTGAAATGATGTTACAAGAAAAACAAGGGGATGAGGAAGTTAATAAGAGAGCATTGATTGATGCAAAAATTCAATTAAAAAGGGAGAGGGAAGAGGATCAAAAACAAAGAGAGCTAAGCAATGACTCTAACTTAGTGTTAGTTATTAGCAATTAATTTTGTTTTAATATTTTGCTTGTTTATGAAGAAGCTTGATTTGATTATATCATGTTTGTGCAATGTATATAGCTTCAAGTCAGTGTACCAGTAAATTATATATTCAAGTCATCATTATTAAGAAATCATATAGTAATGCACAAGAGTAATTTGTTGGAGTCTAACTCTTGTTTGCGGGATGAGAATTTGGTTTTCGATAATTATCTCCTCGTTAACTAGTTTTAGGATTGAGTTAGGTCTAATATTCATTTTAAAACATCCATCTCAATTTATTGTCTATGTTGTTGGCACCCCATCTTATATTGTTCTTGCTCCAGATGTCCAGTTTTGGGTGTGTTCAAGTCCTATAACATTTGTGAAATAGAAATTTCGTTTCCTAATATCATATTGGATAATTCTTCCATAACGAGTTAACTTTTATCATGAAACTTTTTTCTTTTTCGGATTGTTTGAACTTTGAACTTATCTTAAACTCTGTTATTCATCTGATGTATGATATATACTCACATTAGAATCTGACTAATTCAGACTTCCATACATGAGATCCATTAAAGTAAAAAAAAAATATTCTCTATTAAAATAAAAATAGAATATTCAGAGTTAAAGACTCGAGACCTTTAATTAATGATCACGTTTCGAACACGACCCTAAGATAACATACTTTGACTAATCATGATTCATGAGTAAGTATAAAGATCGGATAATAGACTGTCTTTTTCTTTCTCCAGCATTCAGAAATTACTTTTCGTTATTTTATGTTGTCTTTTTGTGATATTTGCATGCACAAAGAAAGTTGGTATGCCCCTTTTACATGTTATATAATTTCTATTCTTTAAGCTTTTAATTAATTAAGTGATTAACTTTAAAAAGAAGCGCAATTTGAGGGGTTCATTTAGAGCTAAAGCAACACATTTGATTTATCCTTTTCAAGATTGGAAGGAACGTTTGAAAAAATATTCCATTTACTTTAAAATTAAAAAAAAAAAGAAACATTAGGAACAAAGAAAAGTTATGTTGCATTTTTAAAAACAATTTAGATACTATTTATTTATTTTAATATAGATTATGAGTGAAATTAGTTGTCAAAGAAAAAGAGATGTTGGTATTTTTCATGCTAATTGGATCTACTATGTCAATAATTTATTTTTATTTTATAAAATTAGTATTGAGAATGTTATCATGTACATAATAAATTTGTTAATCATTAAATTATGCTTTGTTTATACACATTTTTATCTAATTTATGACTTATTCATGATTAATTATCTGCACTCGATATTTATAGTGATTCAATAATTTATGAAGCATGTCTTTATATACTTCTTATCACCAAATTATAGCTAATTGACATATTTTCACCTAAATTTATAACTTAACAATAACAAATTAATATGATCTGATATAAAAAATAAGCGGTTACATAGTGAATATTATATTCCCTCCATCTACTTATACTTAGTTTGTTATATTAAAAATGGTAGTTTATTTACCTTGTTTGAAAAATTAAAAGAAAAAGTTCTCATAAATTAATTATCTTTATCATTTTTAAAAATATTAAATTTATTATATTCAAACTTTATCTTTTTATTAGGAAGTGTTGTTTGCTTTTGAAGGAAGAAAAATTTGAGCCTTTCCCAAGTTCCCATATTGGATTTGAAACGACTTCAACAATAAAACAGGCTTTACAAAAGGCCTTTTTCAAATCTCTATATACAGAGGTTACACTCGATTAGAATCAAGAATTGCTAATTAGTTATTCTCTATTTCATTTAAGTTTAGTTAATTAAAAATAATAAGTGAGAATGTATCGCTTGAAAAATAATTCGAAGCAATAGTTTAATTAGTCAATAGTGAATAGTTAAATCACAAATGACATATATATATATATCTGGATTCAAATTCTAGAGTATATTATTTGTATGACCACGTATACTTACGTGTGCATTTAATAGCACACTTAGATTAATGATTCTTGTCTCATTTCCAATGTACACTTTTGTCATTTAAGCTTGTGCAATTGTGGATCAATTTTCTTATTGGCAGTGCTTAAAAAGAGAGAGTAGGGATGTTGTGAATCAAGCTAATTATGTAAGGGTGTGTGTGTTAGAAGTGGTGAATGTGATTGGATCGAGTAAAATATTGATATGTTTTATTTGATATCTACACCCAATTAACAATTTGTAAAAAGGGAGATGGAATTTGTAAGAAGGGCTTATGCATATTGAAGAAAAATATTTGTTCCTCTTTTCTTAATTCTAGAGTCTAAGCTTGTCATCCCAATTTTTAGTTATTCGTTATTTCAACATTTTTATTGTAACTCAGTTGTTAAGTATCAATTACGATTCTGAAGTTATTAACCACATTCCAATTCTCTTGTAAATTTGACTTTGTTACGAAGGAAGGTCGCAAAATGTCCTCACCAGCACCTCAATGTGATCAATTATATTCTTTCTATACCTGTGTACTTGAGCTCGATGTTTAAATATTTAATTTTTTGAAAAATGTTATTGTGTTCAAGTAAATCATTATTAATCCCTCAATCATTTTCAATATGTATAAGTTTGCTATTCTTTAACCTAGTTTCAAGTTTAAGTCGGTCTTTTGACAATTAATGTAGTTTTAATTTTAAGTCTAACCTAGTTTCAAGTTTAAGTCGGTCTTTTGACAATTAATATAGTTTTAAATTTAAGTCGATCCTCGAGCCATTGACAATTGAAATTAGCAATTCTCAAGAAATTTTGCTAAGCTCTAGCTTGAAGGTAAAATACCTTCGCGTGCATTGTGTTTATTTAGAATCGTCGAAGGATATTATTTTGCCCTAGAAAAAGATCAATTATTTTGTCAAAGATACGACAGAATTGCAATATCTAAGACTTTGCTTATTAGTTTTTGAATTTGAAGTCAACTATTAAATTGAAGTTTTAATTTTTATGTTTTCATTAATAATAATTCAAAAGCACTCATAGTAATTTGTTTGTGTTGTCAAATCCTTGTTCTTTTATTTATTCTTCTTCTCATCCGATAAATTTAATTCTTCTCGAAAATTAACACTTCGAAGCATACTTTATGCTACTGCTCACATGTTCTTTTATATTTCACATGACGAAAAAAAAAAGTAGGCTTCATGTGAAATGCAAAATAAGTTTTGAAGTTTTACTGCCCCTTTATAATTTAGATTTAGATTGAGTACTTAAAAAGGAAAAATTACGCAACAAAGCAAATTTATTTATTTAATTATTTATCATAGCTATAGTTTGCTATAATTATCACTTTCAACTAATATTATACATTAATTACATGGACTGACTTCGAGTTTGTATAATTAGTCATGTTTCTATATGTATAATTCGCCTAAATATACAAATACATATGTATAATATAAAATTATTTAACCTATATACATATACAATTCATCTCTCTCCCACTCTCTGTCCTTTCTCTCGCTCGCCTCTCTCCTCCCTCTCCCAATCTCGCTTGCCCTATATACGAATGCATATGTATAATATACAATTATATACACATGCAATTCACCTCTCTCTCACTCTCTGCCCTCTCTCGCTCGCCTCTCTCCTCCCTTCTCTCTCGCCTCTCTCCTCCCTTCTCTCTCGCCTCTCTCCTCTCTCTCCCACTCTCGTTTGCCATATATACAAATACAAATGTATAACATACAATTATCTAACCATATACATATACAATTCACCTTTCTCCCACTCTTCCCCCCCCCCCCCCCCCCCCCTCTCTCCTCTCTCTCCCAGTCTCGCTCGCCTTTATCCTCCATATAACATGTAGCTACGAATTTTAATTATCAAATTATAGCTATGAAAAATAATTAAGCTATTTTTAAGTGGTTATACGTGAAAGTTTTCCTACTTAAAATACAAAGTATCTTATGGGAATGCTTTTTAATTTGAGTGGTAGTAAGATTGGATCCAAGATATGTGTCTGCTCTGATATCATGTTAAGACTTTGTGACTATCTCATCTAAGAGCTTACACTATTAGAGAGAACACACTTTTATTAGTTACTTATATTTTCAATAATATCGTATAAATAAATACTGTATAATGTGTATATATGATGTACAATATATCATAGATGTATATATATCTATACACACTATCATACAATATTTATACATAGCAATAATTCATCTTCTTCTCGAGCTAAAATTTTTAAAGATCTCGACCAATTCAAATCTCCTTTAAATCGTCACAAATTTTAGATATGAGCTTCTCTCGATGTATTGATTCTTTTGATATATAGTTCATTCAAAACGATTCATGTTTGTGTCAGTTTGAATTTTAAATTTGAGCTTTGATTCACTTTAATAACGGATTTAGATAGATATCTTACTCAAATCTCTTCTAGATAGTATCAAAACTAAGAAATGAACTTTTTTCAAAGTTTCAATTCTTTTTTATATATTATTTAGTTGAAATTATTTGTATTTGCGATAAGTCAAATTTTAAAATTTAACTTTGCTGTACTACTTCCAAGAGAAACAACAAGAAGCTCAAGATTACTGGAGTGACCAAAGAAGATTTTGAGTAGACATAGACATGATTAGTTAATGACCCGAATGGAAATTCTCGATAATTAGTTAATAATTGGGTTAGAACTTTGATTAAATGATCATTCTATTTATATATATATATATATATATATATATATATATATATATATATATAAAAAGTTTGGTAAGCAAACTCAACTCAACAACATATAATATAACCATGACATGCTAATTCATACAATAACATCATCTACACATCGCCACATATACCAAATTATATATATATATATATCAACTTTACATCTTTATATGAGCGTAAACAATTTCATTTACCTAAATCTCTTATCCAACAACTACTTTTGACAACTCCTAGCCATTTTCAAATATTCTTATATCAATTCTTTACTTTTTTTTTAAGGCTTCTAGTGTTATCCCAACTTTTTTTTGCAATGACATTGACAATGTTACCCTTTGGGTAACCTAGTGATTTGAGCTAGAAACTTTCATGTTGGAGTCTTAAGTTCGAAACCTCTTTCAAAAGAAAGCAAGGGGTTGCCTTCTGAGTCGAGCTCGTCGCCTGGTGCGGGTTACCTCTCCTATGTGGTTTGTGAGCTATTTCATAGGAGCGAAGATTTTACTCTGTCCACACTCTAAAAATAGCGACTGCGTGTTTTTTGGTGGATCTTTACTTTGGAAAGAAGGTGAAGTTTTGTACACTTAGTTGAGATTTGAATCAAATTTATTCAGATTTAACATATTAATCACATTAATTTTTACAAAAAAATTGGTAAATATTGTTTAATTCAATTTTAGCATTTGTTTTTGTGTAAGAAAAATGAAAATCACGGTAAATGCATTTGAGATTCTAAAATAATCTCTCTTTCTCAATGCCATAAATAGAGACTAATTAAAAATACTCCCTTAGCCTCACTTTAATTATCATTTTAGCTTTTTACTCCTCTTAAAAATAATAATTTATAATAAATATTAAAAAAAAAAAAGTTTACGAAGTTATTCTTGACTAGTTTTTGCTCTTGAATAGGGTGCATACTAATTCAATGTTGAGAGTGTAGTTAGAAATAATTGTTAACTTTAGTCTTACTATTTTTAAAGCACTAACAATTACTTTAGTACAATTTTTTGTTGAGCTAAAACGATAATTAAAATGAAACTGCCAAAAAAAGTACTAAGAGAGCATTATAGTCCTTCACTAAAATACAAACATTGGTCCATGAAATAACAAAGCACAAATAATAGAAAAATTGAAAGAAAAATTCTTTAGCAAAGTATACACAACGATTCCACACTCCCAAGAATCAAATAACAAAAGCTCGATTCTTTAAGAGTTGAGAATACCAACACAAATTCAAAGACAATTAACAAAATCCAAACACCAGAAAAATATATATAATGTTATACCAAGAAAATTATGTAAGTTTGAAAAAACAATGAGCTTGTATAGTTGATCTTGTAGGGTTGATCCGCTCTATTGCTCTTTCCTTGTGCCTATTTCGCTTCACATGTACAACCTTTGTAACTTCGTGTTATTTGGAAGACTGCAATTTCTTAACTAAACGCATAACGCGTTATATATATTTTGGATTTCATCAATTATCTTTTCCAGCTTCGACTTTTCGATAATTGATCTCTAGCACCACCCACAACCCATGTCTCCTTTGCTATATCGGCTGAAAATTTGTGAAAATCATTTCCATATCTCATAACTACTAAGTTTTCCATTTCTTCCACTGTTGATTTCGCTTTCTTTTCTTCTTCATTGTCCTCGTCCTCGTCCTCATCCTCGTCCTCGTCCTCGTCCTCTTCTTCTTTTTGTACTTGTTGTTGTTGTTGTGTTTCTTGAAGCCAGCTTTTCGGGGGAGCAGAGCGACAACGCATGAGTAAAAGTGCATTAGGTGGTGGCACACAAATAGGAACCTCATCATCGTCTTCATTATCATCATTATTATTATTATTATTATTATTATCGCGCTCTGTTTTAGTGAGCTCTGTTTTCTGATTTTCATCTTGTAAAACCATAAACCACTTGGAGAATACAGTTTTTGAACTTTCTTCTTGTTCATCATCATCATCGTCTTCGCGATCATTTAAATCTCTACCCATTCGATTCATTCCTCTTCGTTCTAAATCATCTTCGTCGTCATCCTCCTCCTCCTCATCCTCGTCATCAGAAGTAATGTCATGAGTTGTTGTTGGAAATGAACCGAAGCATCGAAACTCAAACCTTATGTTACGAAGACATGTTAAGAATTGCATTACATCTTTCTTAATTCCAATTGCTTCCATCCAATTAGCACCTTTCTTCTTTTGAGCCTTTCTGTTGTGTAACTTCTCAATTTCTTCCATCACTGATTGCCAATTCTTGCATGAACTCCCCTGTTTTGGCCTTACCTTTATTTGCCCTGCATACAAAAATCAAAGTAAAAATTCAATCTTTCATTTTTGTCTTCAAAACATAAAATTTGTACTATTGAATTCATCCCTCTAAAATCAACGTTATTCAGACTCTACAAAAATATTTATAATTAACGCAAACAACATATAATTTTCTTATAACATAGAAACTGACTTTCTGAAAAAAAATAACTATTAGTTGAGTGAATAGAATACCTGCACAAGTGACTTTTGGTGAAGTGGGCTCAGAGATGATCTCAGAATTCTTGGATTTAGCCCAAAGTAGAGGACTAGATTGGGCTTGAACACCACCAATTCTGGTGCTAATTTTCTTAAGATCATGATTGTGGTGGCGTTTGCTTGAATCTGAATGTCTTGCTGGGCTACATATTGGTTTAGGCATAAGGGTTAAATGTGCTCTAGATGGAAAACATACTAAAAGATCTGTTGAAGGAGGTCCTTTCCCTCTTCTTGTACCTTTCATTCTCTATTTTCTTTCTTTCTATTCTTCTTGAAAATGTTGTTTAAGTTATTTGAGATCTTGGGGTTTGAAGTAGTGTTGGGATTATGATATTTGGGGAACTTTTTTTCTTTCTTTCTGAATCTTGTGCTTACAAGAATGAGTTTTTAAAAGAGAACCAAGGAAGGGGGAGGCAAAAGCTCTTTCTTTTTACGCGTATAAAATTTACGTGACCTAATTTGACTTGACATATAACATATAAAAAAAAACTTTTGAAAGGTAAAATGACTATTCCAAAGTTAAATTGTTACTAAATTTGGATTCACGTTGAAAAGTTTCGTATTAAAGGTAAAACACTCTCTCACAAAATAACTCTCTATCTAAATGACTCGGCCTGGTGTTCGAATTGTACATAGGAGTCTGACTAGATTTGGATTTACTCTGAAAAGTCCTATATTAAAGGTAAATCATTCTCTAAAAAAGACAACTCTCTACTTAAATGACTCGAACCCGATATCCATTAGTTAAACGCAGTATTACTTTTTGTTGATGTGCTTCTCTTTTTTTACAATATGTTTGATGGTGCATTTTTCTAATTATCCACCTTTCTCTCTCTCTCTCTCTGTCAAATGGGGTCACAAGTGTGACCTTCCTTTCTTTCTTAGCTAGTTTCTACTTTTTCTCCAACCCCTTGCCTAACAACTAATTATTATTATTATAATAAATAAAGAAAGACCAAAATATAATTGAAGAAGAAAAAAAAAATGTATAGTTCAAAGGGGATTAATAAAGAAATGAAAAAGTTTAGATGCCCACGAGCTTTGTTTCATGATCCAATCATTCCATCAACTTGTGAGACCACGCCAGCCAGCTTAGGCAAGGGTCATGCCATAGAGCTAATTGGCCACAAATCCATCCAACCAAATATATGCATATCCCAAAGTTCATTTGCTTAGAACAATTCCATTTTTGGAAAACAAAAATATTCGTTCGTTTTAATTTATATGTCTTATTTTTTGTTCAATCTGTTTTAAAACGAATATATTTCTATTTAATATTTGATATGTCATATACATTTTCTTTTTGTTTTTCAAGATTTTGAGTAGTCAAATTTATATGTTTTTTTCGTGATGAGTCAAACTAAGACACGAAATGAAATAGAGAAAGAAAAAAGATGGGCACCAACAAGAAAATAAGAGCAATAAAGTGATCTATGAAAAGGCATGTCAAATTGATTGAGAGGAGAAGTGCAATGGATGAGCACTGAGGCATCTTACTCCTTGGCCCTCTTTGCCTAGTTATTGCAATGATAGGGGGAAAAAGGAAGAGAACTTCATAGTGACACTTTAGTTATAATTGAACCAAATTACTTCTAAAAAATTGATAGATATTACATTCATTCTGTTTTATTAAGTTTATTATTTTTTGGCTATGTTATGTCTAGTACTAGTTACATTTACAAGGCTAATAAAAGAAAGTTCCTGAAGCGTCTACACTATATAAAAAATGATCTTTAGCGATAATTAATTAATGACAATAGTTAATTGTCTTTAAATATGTATTTTTAGTGACAAGTAACACTCTTCGTATTTCTTGAGCCAGCGTTGCATATTTTAAACTAGGGGTGGCTCGACAGTGTTAAAAAAAGATATGTGCCTTAGGTCTCCAAATTTAAGGGGCCTTATTTTTAATAATAATAGGTTATAAGTTATTAATTTATAACAAATATTAAATTCTATTTGAGAAAAAAGTAATTTTTTTCATGAAAAATGAAGGAATTATAGAAGAAATTTGATATATTTGAAGTACTATATCTCATGAAAAATAATTTACAAATAAGAATGATTATATTATCAATTGAAAACTAGAAGAAATCAATTATATAAAATGATTAACAATTCAAGTTTAAGGCCCCATTTAGTTTTTATTTTAGGCCACTAATATGTTTGAGTCACTCCTGTTCTAACTCACCACAAAAAACACATTCTATATTAAATCATAACTTTTATACACTAACAACACTTAAAAGAACGATTTTATTATAAGATCGCCTGAAAAATAACTGTAACTAACCGTATATATTAGTTTGTGAGAGATCAAACGACTTGGTAAATTAGATAATTAACTTACTAGAACAAGTTTTGTTGTAGCATAGTATATTATAAGTTAAATCCTTCTTGGTAATACTTACAAACTTATTTTTTTTCACATAACAAAAGAGTTGTATCATTTTGGCAGATAATTTTTTTTTTTTTTAAATTCTTTTTGCTATTCTGAAAAGCTATGTCATTTTTTATGTTGATGAGATTTAGAAAAGAATGGGGGCCATTGGCCAAGCAAAAGAGATAGCCTAAAGTTGTGTCAAATATAATGCATAACATAAAGTTTCCAAAGTGGGAATTGGACTCAATTAGTGCATTTTATATGTGAGAACATGTAAGGTTGGCAGAAGATTTGAGTGGATGGAGAAGTTGAGTCATGAACAAGTTTTTCCTCATAGTTATTGTTGGGCAGAAAGGAGAACCCTAATATTCTTTCTTTATATATATTATTAGGGTGTGTATATCCATCTCTTAGTCAACTACTACATCCTTTTTTTTTTCTTTTTTTAAACTTCACGATAGTTTGCGGTCGCTGAATTTCTGTCACAACAACTATGCCTTCGGGTGAGCACTTTGTCGAAATCGAATAAATTTTCCACTATATAATAGCTTACAAATCACACAGGAGATGTCGACCATATTAGACAAGTCAATATATATGTGACAGACTAAACTAGGTCCTAAGTATTTAACTAGGATGTGGTGCAGTGAATGAAATTGCACCGTACACGAATTCATATTAGTCATGCTTCAATACGAAAACAGGAGGCCGGACGAATAATTAAAACAAAAATATTTTATTTAAATTCTTAAAAAATTATTAATTTTTGGATTCGAAAACTTCTCAACTTTAAACTTTTATTTTACAACTTAATGACATGTTCATGAGAACATACATATATTACCCCCCCCCCCGCCCCACCCCTCCACCCAGTTTTATTTACATCAACTCGATCACTAAATATATATTAGTAAGTATGTTATGTCTAACATAATATTATCACTCAGTTAACATAATTAAATCAATATTACATCAAAAAGTTGTATAAATTAACTTTGCCAACCATTAATCAGTACATTTACTTTTACAGGCCCATCATTGTTGGCTTCTAAAACCTCATGTTTTTATTTTTTAGTTGCCACTAAAAAAATTAATGAAATTAGCTGCTTGTATCTAGTAGGTTTTTATAAAATTTTATAAAACTAGTATAAACATATTTTACAGTAACGTTTTAGGGTATATTTTATTTTTTAAAAGCTGACGGCGTTAGATTAATATATTTTACTCACAGTAACGTTTTACTCCTAAAGCGTTACTCATTATAACGTTTTAGGAGTAAAATGCTACTCAAAAAAACGTTTTAGGAGTAAAACGTTACTTACAGTAACATATATCAACCTATTGCTATTAGTTTTTAAAAAACGAAATATACCCTAAAACGTTACTGTGAAATACGTTTATACTAGTTTTGTAAATTTTTTTAAAAATATATTATTTTGGTAAATTACTTTATATAATGGCTTAGTTTGGTCAAAAATTCGTAATTTTTTCCCCATGTTTTCTTGTTTGGCTACCTAGTTTATTCGTCGTTAATTTCTATTTATTTAGTATTGGGGGTCGAGCTTTTCAGTTATGAGATTAATTGAAATAGAGTTTTAAAAAAAAAAAAAAAATTAAATTCTGACCCAAAGACTCTCATAAAAGGATTGTAAACTCTAACTAATAAGCAAATTCTATGTTAGATTAAGAATATAATTGTTTACATCTCTATTTATATGAGAATATTAATATAATATAAGAAATCTTTGTAGATCTTTATACCCCAAAGTAATTTAAAAATAGGAACTGGCTGAGTATGATAGCAAAAGATGAATGAAAGCAATGATTCTTCATGATGCGAACCATTGGTGACAAATGATTTAAGTCTTGTGAATTATTCAATTCATCATCTTTTAACATTTATGATATGTTATTAAGGGGTTGTTTGGTTGGTGAATTAGTTATAATCAGAATCAAATCTTTAATGTTGGGTCATTGAATATATTTTTTGCGCTTCAATGGAATGTATGTGCATAATCTTCATCCTTTGATCTAATTTTTAGATTGAATTAGACTCAAGGTCTATTCAATATGGTATAAGATTATGCACGAGGTTTTCTGATTTAATCTTATCAGTTATTACCATCCACTATCAAAAAGAAATTTTTACATATTTGATCCATGAAAAAAAAATACTATAATTGTCATATAAATGATTTCAGAATTGTTATATTATTCAAATTTAAGGATGGTATAGAAATAATATTGTAATAATATGATTGTCGTATACATAATCTCATGAAAACTATATATTTATCATAGAGTTTAAGATATAAAACTAATTCCACATCTTATAATTAAATAAATTTTTATATGTCCCTTGTCCTCGTATTAACCAAACAATCAGTTAGTATTTGCAACTTATATCTTTTATAAATTTTATTTGTTTCGAGATAAAGAAAAGCCTTTTGATGATTGATGATCTTTAGCAGCCTAGTAGATGATATTTTTTTATTTCTAGCAAATCACTTGTAATTCTAAATAAATAAAAAAATGAGTGCTTTTTTTTTTGTGGTCCATTCCTTTTTAATGGAACCTATTACCGACTTATTTTTGAATTTCTCTTTTAATAGTATTTTTTTTCATGTAATTAACAAATAAAAATATATTCTCTAAAAGCTTAAGTTCTTAAATGAAATAATCACACAAATTGAATCTCTTCGTTATTTTTATCAATTTTTTTTTTATATGCTTGATCTATGAAAAAGAATCAGGTCAACACGTGAGGAGGCGTGTGTTGAGAATATTATTAACATGTAAAAGTGCATATACGCACTTCAACATTTCTAGATGCTAGTAATGTTCCAAATTTTATTAGAGAAAATCTTAATAGCTTAATGTATTGAATATCTGAATATTTATTTATTAATAATGGTTCGATTTCTCGATAATTCTCTACTCAATTTCCTTTTCCTTTTGCAATTTTTTTTTTTAAAAAATGGAGCGAAAACCATTGCACTTTCACTAGTAGATAAATCTTGTATATTTATTCAAAACCTATATTAAAGTCAAAAAATAAAATCAGAATATAAACTTCGAATTTTTATTTTACCATGTATAATTTTATCCTCAATTTTATCATATAAATATGAAGTTTATCCTAAAAAAAAGTAGTAGTAAAGAAATTGTTGATGCATTGGGGAGTTCTTCTGCTCTTATTATTTAAGGTGTAGACAATTTTTATAGTGGTATATTGGATGAATGTTTGAAAATGCTATCTCATAGATATAATTAAAGGAAAATTAAGGATCTAAATATCTATATTGAATAACTTTATATTTTTTATACATCTCCTTCGTTTGTACCATCTGCTTTAAGTGATGTTATGAAAACTAAATCGTTTAGATTAGTTCTTCTTTTCTATGAATAAACCTATTATTATTATTATCAATAAATAAAATCCTTCCATTTTCAAAGGAATAAAAAAAACAAAGTGGAAAAAGCAAAACTATTTTCAATTAGAATTTGCCAAGCAAAAAGTGGCAGCAACTACCACCTTACAAAGGACCACAAAAACCTAACAAAAATTTGATAAATTTTCTAGAAATTTTGGAGAGGCTACAAGATCAATAGAAGAGGAAAAAGATTATCATACTTGAGAAGATGTTAAAAGTTCAGAGCCTATCTATATTTTCTTTCTTGTATTATTTTCTCATTTGTAATATAATCACAGAATCTACGTAGTATATTCTGTGACGACAATAACTAGTGATATTAAAGAATGAAACCAAATATAGATAATCCGTTTAATGCATCTGAAATTTTATAATTTGAATTAAATTCAACATCAACTTATTCGAGCCTTAATCTATTTTAATATAATCCTCAATTGAGCTCAATTTATTCTTCGATTTCAATCCATTTTAAGATTCTTTAATGTATGTTCTATATTAAAGAATAAAGGTGTGAATTACGACTTATTTTTATATCTTTTAGAATTTATTTATCGATTTGTAACTTTTAAAAAAAAAAAGATATCTTGAATTGAAATTCAAAATTGTGGTTATAAAAGTTAAACAACAATATATTAAAATTGTTGAGATTAAGCCGATCAAATTTTACGGGTCTTTGACCCAATCCAACTTTCAGCCCATTGAAATCCAACCGTTTAGAACCCAAACTTAGACTCACACGCATGCTCCGATCCAAGTGTTAGCTTTTCAATTCGATTTTTAGACACCTAAGTCCGACATTACAATGTAGGAAAATAATGTCCATCAAGACTAGGAGAAAACAAAGATTGAGTAAATAATATGTTACCTAAAGTTCTAATTCAATGATCAACGTCACAACTAATTTCCCCGAGTTCTTTTTATATTATAGAAGGTTAATCAAGTGTGTTCGATACGAAGAAAATATTTTCTAGATATTAATTTATTTTCTACTGCATCATCTTTAAATATATATATACTTGCACTGTTTAATACTCGAGTGATTGGAATATGGTGCACGTTAATGCTGAAAGACCAATTAGTTACCAAAGCAAAAAATAAACTAAAAAAAGAGCATTCTAGCTAGGAACAGTTGATTGTAGTTTGTTAACAGTTCAAAGAAAACAAAACTGTCTAAGAAAATATTGCTCTTAAATTTTCCCTTAGAATGTTGGGTGTGTTGCTTTTGCTTCAAAGTAGATGCTGCCCAAACGTGTATAAGTTCAATAGCTAAGATAAACACAGAGACACACACACAACACTTGATTTATTATGTTCGAATTCAGTACACAAAAACAGAGAATTCAACCAGTTTAATGTTTGATTTTCCAAGGGGAAAAAGAGGAAATCAGATTCAATTCATGCTCTACTTAGAGTACAAAAGGAGGAACAACTTGGTGAACTGCAGCTTGGTGAATGTTGATTGTGCTACCCTGTTTAAAACTTGGATACATCAAAGTTTGAAGAGAAACTCTAAACAGACAAGACCTGACTGAAGAATACAAGCTATAACAAATATAGCACAAAACGGGATATTAGACACAGTAACATAAGTTGTTGATGTATTGGCAGGAATCAAAGATGTAAATAAGAACTCATGAATTGTCAATACGGAAAGCATTCATCAGGCTCTGCTCGTACTCTATCACAGCATTATGGTGATTTTAGTAGCCCCCGTGTCCATCTGGCTCTGACCCTTAGCCATTTGAGGAGGGTTATGGAACCTGCTATTGGAAGGTTTAGGTTCCTCGAGGTGCCTGGACATTCTGTCAAGCAAGCAAAGACGTCGTCTACCCCTGCTCCCTGCTCCGTCCTCCTCTTCTTCTTTTGGGATTTCAAATAGTTGCCATTTTAGCCTTCCACAGGCTGCTGTATATTGGAAGTTGAGTGTTCAGAACGTGCTACTCAGCCCCATATAAGTTGAAATCAGTTAGATGACTTCTGTATTGTCATGTAAAAGTTAATCAAACCGACAAGCTTAACACTCGAGGGTGTTTGGTTGGGAACAAGTTATCCCACGACAAGTTATTCTACCATGCTAAGGCATAAATGGTGGGATAAATAATCCTAGGCTGCCTAATACTTCCAACCAAACGCCGGAATCAGGATGTACATTTATCCTGGGACTATTAAACCGAATACCTCACACCAAACACTCCTCTGTAACTTCTCTCTGTACTTAGGTCATCTAGCCAGCACAAATTCCATTCAATAAACGTCTTATCAATTGTTTATCGTCATTCTCAAATGGGTCGGATATGCAAAACCTCAAATATCCATCATGGCTTTCTTTGGCACATCTCAACGATACTTGTACAAATAACATATTCCGGTCCAAATAACAACAGAAATAGATAGATAGATATTTACAAATGACAAGAAAATTCTAGATGATAACCCTATTCAGTTGAGATGAAGACCTTACAGATACAGTAGGAACTAGAAAGAGTTCATCTCCAGAATGTAACTTCGACTTTTGAGCAACCTCTCCACAGCTTCACAATACACTGCATCTTCACCAAATGCTCCTAATGCCAATCCTACATCTCCATTTTGTTCTTCCACCTCACTCCTCTCACCCCCTCCATTTGTCGGTCGGACAACCACCAATGTTGCTCCCACCATTTTCATGCCACCGGAGAGTTCCATCCTCGCTTCATGCCACATCCTCATTCGAACGGCTGGCACTGTTGTACGATTGTTACGCCACCACAAACCAACTCCATTGCCACTGCTGGCATTGTTTACCTCAGCTTCTTCGCCTTCACCTTGACTTTCTCTACATTCTCTCAATCCTTTCTTATCCATCACCACTTTCCCTTCATCATCTCTGTCCTTGATCACCAAGTTCTCCAGCTCTTTATGCTCGTTTACAACCTCCACCATCATGTAATGCCTCGCTGATGCCGCAATCAACGCGCTAATTGTCCAAACTACCCTCATTTTCAATCCTGCGCCAGCTCCTCCTCCAAACTCCGCCTCTCCACCACCTCCATCCCCGCTACGAAACCCTAAAATCACGCAACTCTTTAGGGTTTTCCCAAAATCCGCCTTCCACCTAATCGTCGTGCCTTTCTCTAACCGAAGATCACCTGAAGGAAGCTCGATTTCTAGATTCCTGATCCTCTCGAACTCCCGTAGGATCTGTGCGGGTGAGTTCTGGGATCGGGCAGGGGTTGGGAGAACCTTGCTTGGTGAAACGAGATGGTGAAGGGATTTGATAATGGATCTGAGGAAAGCAATGAGGAAGGAATCATCGTCGTCATCCGAATCGGTAGCCGAAATTACCCGGTCAACTCGTAGGAGAAGCGAATCGGCTTGAGGTACCAACGAATTGAACCGTTTGGAAACGGAGCGGCACCGGATTAGGGTTTTGATATCGGAGATTTGGTTGAACATGAGGTGAATAAGCGGGTCGGGTAACCGATCGAACCCGTCGGAGTTATCCGATTCAAACTCCATCGCCGGTGAGATAATTCTTTTCTGTTATAATTTATGAGAAATTAAGAGAAAAAGATTGTTGATATGAACGGAGAAGATTAAAAAATAAAAAAGGGGGCTCGGAAAATCGAGCTTATTGAGGGGAGCGGAAAGTTTGACCGTTGACCTGATATTAACAGTGGGACCCAATGGGATTTTTCACTTTCTTTTTCGCCTAATTGCCGGCTTTCGTCAGAATTTTGATTATGGCGCTGTAGTTTGTTCTTTGTGCTACCGGCCACGCTTTGCATTCACATTTTTTCTATCGACATTAGGTAAAAAATACATTTTCAACGTGAATAAATTATATTTATACGATGTAATAACTAGTTGTAATTATTATTGTTAATTAATTAAATATAATTATAAATTGATTTATGTTGAACAACTAGTAACCACTCCTTATTTAATCTTTTGTAGACCTAATTAATCTCGTATTGTTTCGTAGATAGTGATATTAGTTATAAAATAAGTAAATGGATTAGTGTTTTTTTATTATTATTATAATAAGGTTGGATGCAATCATACATGTTACGTTATTGATTATTATTTATTTATTTATTTTACTTATAATAAGGTTGGTGTTGTAGATAAATACAATGATTTGCTTAAATAGGCATTAATCCTTTGGCCCACTTAGGTATGATCTTTTTCTTTCTAAATCACGGGTGACGAATTTTTTTAATGATAATGATGTGTTTACCCTAATTTGTGCATTACATTTGGCTTTAATTAAAACTTCCTTTCTTTTTGTTTCATTGAAATTTTCAAAATTAACCATTTTTAGGATACAAATATGTCATAATGGAGTTAGAATTTTAATCAAAAGAATTTAAGATATGAAAAAGTAATAAATGAAGAAGTCGAAGGAAGTTCAATATTAATTTCTGTTGAAAGAAGATCAAAAATTCTCTTGATCATATCAAATTCTGTTTACAAATATCTATAACTTGTTTTAAATCACAATTTTTGTAAAAAAAATTATATTTTTCTTAATCTTTCGTATCAAATCAAATAATATCACATAATTGTTTGCAATTAGAAAGCATCCCTAAAGAAGATTTTTTTTTTCACCCTAAATAAAAAAAAGTTTGTGTTTTGAATGCAACTAAATATAGTACTTGCAAGGAAAATTCAATGTAGTTATTAAATTATTTGAAAAATCATAAAATGAAGACTAGTACTGAATTTGATCAAGTCATAAAGCACGTTCAACAGTTCTTCAGGCTTTACATGGGTGTTGATATTCTTATAGCACATTCCGAAATAAAGTAAATTTTAGAAATAACAAATACTAATTAAATTTATATTAGTACTTACTAATTATAATTTTATTATTTGTGCTTTATAGCAAACATAATTTGTTATAGGTTATTTAATTTGTACAAATTATAGTGATTCGTATAAATTGGACGTATGTGTAGATAAATGTGTTTGTATATATATATATATATATATATATTATATATATATATATATATATATATATATATTCTTCGTGTTGGATTAGAGTGTCGAGCAAAATTAGGATAAAGAAGAGAGAAATGAATTGTGTATGCATATGAATCAGATAATAGTATATATGTAATTACTATATATATGTATCAATGATGGTGTTTGTATATATATCTGCATAAAATTATAATTTGTATACAAATTAATCGAGTTAAAATATTGGTATACCATATTTCTCTCGCTTTATATACATACAAATTGTTCATTGTGTTTTATGATTTGTGTTTGTATAAAATGTGTGAGAGAGAAAAACAAAAGATAAATGGGCAAAAGAAAATTTGTATTAATGTAACTACAACTTTACAAGTGTACAGGACACAAAGATGTGTATTTTTATTTGTATATATTGTCTCTCTTGCTTTATACACACGCAAACACAATTTATACATTTGTTTTTGTATAAAAGTGAGAGAGAGAGAGAGAGAGAATTAAAAGCGGCGAACAAGATTCACGGGAGAGGCGAGAATGACAATGTATTTACTACGAAATACAATTAAATGAAACTTTAACTATAACACATATTCTGCATAAATAGTTTGCTTTAATGTACAATTTTCCTGTTCGAAATTAGGTTTTGATGTCATTAATTGTGTTCAATATTGTGCTTGCTTAATTATTTTCTCTATCTAGTTTTACTTGTTATTTTTTTATTTATAAAAATTAATTTAACTAATCTTTGGAATTAAATGAATTAGATTAATTTTATTATTTTAAACTTTAAATTAAGATGAATATTCTGAATTATAATTTTTTTCATATTAATAAGCTAATTAAAATTATATATTTATGACAAATTTATATATTTATGACTTTTGACGAGTGAAATGAGATAAATAAAAATGAATAGAGAAAACTTAGTAAATTTTGACGGTATACGGTTTGATACAATAATTTGTTCTTTCATAAATAAGATATTTCATATCAACCCAAAGTTAATATTACGGACATAACGACCCCTAATGTTTTATTTATATCAAAATTATCCGCAAGAACATGACCTGTGAATGTCACAAATGAGTACTGAAGCATAATAAGTATTTAATCACGTAGAAATACTCACTCTTATTCGTTTAACTGAAAAACTTAAAAACAAATGTACCAAATTCAAAAGAAATAAGTAAAATTGAAAGGAGAAAATATTTTTTGCTAAGTCCATGGAAAAAAAGGAATATATATTGCATCAAACCTTTAAATATACTGATCATAACATGCAATGAAATTTAATTTTTGAATTGTTAAATGCTTTTAAATTCTTTAAACATGGACTTTTTATGATTGGAAATAGCGATAGAAGTAAGAATTTCATCAAGTGAATTAAAATATTTTGTCATATTTCATTAATTTATATATTATTTTTTGGAGATCCTTTTTTTTTTTTAACTTTTGATATAAATAACTTTATTTTGATACTATAGGATAAGATTGACTGAGGTAAGTACTTTCAAATTTTTCAGAGTTGTTAAAATCTTTATCAATATTTTTTCTATTAAACAAAATAATTATAAACATCATACTCATTATTGTCACTAAATATAATATAAAGATAATTATATTATTACACGAAAATAATTACCCCAAAATCGCATTGTTTACTCTTTGTAGAGATACAAGTCGCTTAAAGAAATTTAACGACCCAAATTAAAGGTATTATTTCTGTAAAAAATATATTAAATAAAGGTGTTCAAAGTACTAGATAGGTAGGAAGTTGTTGTAGTTGGAATTTAATGTCAAGAAAATAATCAAATGTGTTTGGTAGATTGTCACAACAAATGTCTTGAGACAAAAATGAAATCATTGAGATTTGAGATTATGGTAAATTACCCATCGGAGAATTCTTTAATATGTGATTACAAAATCATAATTCTAATTTTATAATGTAGATAAAAATAATACGAATTCAGAAAGAAAATAAAAAGATGAATCAATTAAAAATGCATTTCAAATTCATTTAAAAAAATTAAGACTGCACAGAGAGTAGAGCTTCATAACAAATGAAACTTTTAACCACAACATATGTCTTAAAAGACAGTTAAATCATTGAGATTATAATATATTACCGACAGTCCCACACAAGTTCTTTTTCGATATTAGTTTTAATGTCTGCATGTATCAAAAATAATAACTAGTGATGATTAAATAACGGTAATAACTTATTTGCTATTAAATATATATTTCTAACATCAATATCATTTTTTGTGTCCCTAAAACATTATATGACATTAATTCTTATGACAATTAAGACAGTAAAAACTTTAACATTTTTTAACTATAGCGTATATCCTATCTCTATAAATGTATAATTTTAAAAAATAATATAAATATTATTGAATAATATATTTGAGAGATTAATTCAAATTTAAAAAATAAAGTGAGTTTTGTAGATTGATGGATACTGAAATGATTCTATTTAATTACAAAAAAAATCTTAATTACCACAAGTGTGTCATTTGGTGACTTGTTGTACTTTAATCAATTTAAAGTATTTGTACCTACTATATGGTATTTTTCATGATTTTGATATTGTATAATTATTTTTTTGGAAATATAAAAGTATTTTATCAACAAAAGGTTTTCTAAGCAGTACTTGCTTATATGTTTTAAAATTATTTGACGTGAGAAAACACTTGTTCCAAAATGAATCTAATTGTTCATGGTAAGGTCATAGACAAGGTAACAACAATTAAAGAAATGATGATCAACTAGACTAAAAACTCGTATGCACATGGACCTAAACACTAGAGCAAAAAATGGCTAAGTTATTGCAATATTGTGGACTAGACAAAAGAACTTTGAAATGTTGCATCAAAAGCCACATCTAGAATAGTCTAAATTTAGTTATTTGTAATCAAAAAGAGCTCAAAGACATGTGTATCCAAATTATTGACAAGTCCTACTTTTGGATCCAATTACCAATTCTAGTCAAAATCCTTCATCAATTGCTTATTGAAACACTTGAAAGGTAACTTTATAACAACCACTCCTCTCTATTATCAAAAGTAAAATCTTTTAAGCATATAAAATCTAAAAAAATTGAGCAATTTTTTCTTATTCACTACATAAGGGTTTGTAATAGTGGAACAACTGGACCTCCAAGTTTCTTATTCAATTCCAAATCCAGAATGATGTCAAAACCCTAATTGCAAAAAGATGGAAAAATCAAAATAAAAGTAGAGAAATCAATGCCAAATTTGTTAGTAGTACAATGGTAGCGTTTTGCTTTTGGAAAAATTTTGAAGTCATATACATCTCATATTTTTGTCGATTAAATAATTTTTTTTTTGATTATTTTGTCATTTCGTTTAATATTTCAGATTTATTAGAGTCTACAAATTCATTTATATGTTTATTTTGTTTGATTTTTAATATATTTGTATTTGCTTTTAGGGTTTCAGATACCGAGAAAACATCTATATGTCTACAATTTCTGAATCAACAATGTCTAAATGAACAATTTATTTGTGTATTCATTTTACTATATATCACACTAGAAGAGTTTTAAGAGATGGCATGCTCAGTGTATCAACACCAGAATCAGTCTTCTTGAAAACTTATGAAACATGAAGTCCACCTTTTTAAGTTAAAGCTCCATTGATGTAAAGTAGAATTACAAGACAATTTGAAACAGTAAGGATATGAATGGGCCAAAAGTGTGTCACATTTTGGAATTAAGTAATTTAAGATAGCACAAGAGCAAATGTTAGATACCATTAAAATTATTTTGGTCGCTAGAATAATAAAGCTTCCAATATAAGAAAATCACATACCTAACCTTATTGATATATAGTACCCACAAAATCATTTCTATCCTCAAAATTTAGCCAGAGATAATATATTATAGAATTAAGAGTGAGTTGCTATTGGGAAGACATATAATATACATAAAATTTGACTTGTGATATAAATATTTTTTGCTAACTGGTCCATGGTTAATGGGCAAAGATTAGCTCAGAATCTAACAGGCTTATCTATTTTAGAGCCCATGAATCTGTTCAGTGGGCCTATGTAAACTAAAGTAGGTGGATTCAAGAAAAAATACCAAACCCCAACCCTTTTGTGTGGTCATATTCACAATTTCCACAAATTCATAATTTAGAGCCTTAAAATAAAGACAACCAAGAAACTCAAGCCACCAACAAAATATGTGTCAAGTCGAATAAATATATGTACATATGTTTAAGTTAGTTAAGTTGAGTGTTTTTTAATTATTAGAAATTGAGGGTTTTAAATTGTATTCAGAAAATATATGTCAAATTCTAAATATCCTTTTTAAAAAGTATGGCCAAATACTACTCTAACTTCAAAAGTTTCAAATAAAGTAATTATTTTTTTATTTTCATAACTAAACGCCTATGTATTTTTACTAAATTTTCAACATTTCTGTATATCGTATAAAATGTGAATTGCATTGTATATATAATACATACACCCTATATATTTTATTGAAGAAAATCTCAAAATAATTGGACGTAATATTTTTAAAATAATTTTTTACTTAAGTTGTCTAACCATCGGAACCTACTGCATAAAACATATAAACTAACAACACACAAAATTTAAACTCTGAGAATGAAAGATCATTTTTTTCTAGGTAACTTTGATCTTCTCATTGTGGTCAAAGACATGACCAAATTTAATTTTCTTTTTTATTGGTTATATCAATTTCTTAATAAAAATAGACTAAAGAATGATTTATATTATTTTTTATGAATAGTATAAAGATGTTTTTTGTTCATATAAATAATATAAGGATGTACATTAAATTTGTATCATAGTTAGAAATTGAATTGAATCGCGAGTTGTGGGCTCTTATTCCATTTGGCAAAGTCTAAAGACAGAGTTTTAGTCTAAAGACAGAGTTTTTGGCTAAAAAGATCCTTCAATTATACTCCTAACATAAACTACATCCTTAAAGTATTATTTTTAGCAGAAAAAATCATTAAACTATACCCAAAATTAAACTACATCCTTAAAGTATCATTTTTAGCAGAAAATACCCTTTAAGTATTTGTAAGTGAACAACTTTCATCCTTTTGTTAGATATTGTCAAAAAATTAAGGTATCTTACGAAAAAATGGATAGTTAACGTGACTATCAACAAAAGTTATTCTGGAAAATTTTATTACTTTCTACAAGTTCTTTACAAATAAATCTTAGACACTGTTGCTCATGGAAACTAAAAATGATTAGAAGGTGTGAGTCAGATGATTTGCCTTTTTCGTAAAGAAAAGAAGTTGGAGATTAATTATTTTTATCTTTTTCTTAACCAATTAACTGAATAGATTTTTAGGTCAATCTAATATCAAAGGGACCAAAATACTGATTATATCTCGTATTTGAGTTTCATTCTACATTATGAGAAGCGAAAGTCTCCAACAAATGTCGCTTCTAGCATATTCAATTGAGAAGAAACATATTTAAAATAATAATATTTTTAACTAAAATTACATGAAAAATGAATGAAAAAATGGTCAAATTAAAAGATTTTGCATAATTCTTAACTCAATTACGAAAAAGTTCATGATCATATTCTTGGCATATTTTAGAATAATAATTAGGAAGGGACGACTTAATTTTTATGGGATATATCAGTTTTCTGATAAATTCAAGTAGAAGTAAGAAAATTGTTTACTTTAAAATACTTAAAAGATATTTTCTGCTAAAAATGATACTTTAAGGATGTAGTTTAAGTTTTGAAGTATAATTAAAGGATATTTTCTGCTAAAAATGACACAAGGGACTAATTTTGGATGTAAAAGTGGCTAGTGTTGAATTTAAAAAAATAGCACTTTTATTTCGATAATGTGTTGAGGATGTAGCCAAATATAATCAATGTCTTCAATTAAACTGATTCTTAAACTGATTCTTGAAGTAAAATTTAGATCAATTTACTATTTAATCAATTAACTAAGCTTTTGACTTAACAAAGTAAAATATTAATTTCCAAATTATATTAATGAAGTCGCGAACCATCTTAAATTAACCATTTGAAATGATTGTTTTTTTGTTCCATAAATTGATTTTAGAAATCAACGAAATACACATAATTAATATGGTTAAATTGAGTGTCAACATACACATGAGCCAAATACTGATTTTTCATATTTCAATTGCAATCCTGTTATATTATCAAAAACACTCGTCACTTGAGACATTTTCGAATGATTCAAACTTTTGAGATTTGTGAGAGCTAATATCTCATGTGTCTATTCAATTAATATTTTTTTAAAAAATAGAAAATCACTCAACATTCATTTACAAGCCTCAAATTCACCTAATTATGTATTTTTCTTATAGAAAGTCATTTAACTAAAAAGAAATTTTCAAAAAGTCACTCAACTTTCTTTTATAATTTCAAAGTCACTATAAAATATTTAATCTAAAGTCAATTAACTATTGATTTTTCATTTAGAAAGTCACCAAATCAATTTATATATTTTTTCAATTAAACTTTGTTGAAATACAATTTTGTTAACATGCGTCATTTGGTTTGCATCTTTTATGATGCAGATACAAGAGTTCAGGGTCATTAACAGGCGCACCGTTGATACCACTTGCAGTTCCAGAGTTGCTTTGGTGAGCCTCCTTGCTTTCAGAGGATTTTCCACATTTAATATCAGTCATATTCGTGTTAGGAAATCATGGGTTTCGTCCCAATTTCCGTCATAGTCATTAGAGGCTTCATAGATAGACAATAGTAGTTGAGGAGTCTTTTCATTTCCGTTGTTAAATGTTTAACACTTTGAGCTGCCTCTTTTGACCAGTTTAACGTTCTTTAAAATATTTTGAGCATCTATTTTGAGACACTGAGTTAAATCTTTACTTTTGAGGTTTATTTATTGTTGAGTAAGTCTTTCGCTGAGAGTTGAGTTAGGTCAAGGATTCGCTTGGAATCAACAATGATCTTCAAGTGTCAGTTACATCCACGGTATAGGTTGTGACTTATAATTATTAGATTTTTAGTTGTGCTTTTGTGTTGTAATAAGAATATTTATCTTGAAAGTAACTTTATTGGTTCCAAGTCGATTAGATTGGGAAGTCAATTTGTATTTGATATTAATTTTTGGTGATTTTGTTGTATTGGAACTTCTATAAATAATGGTCAATAGTTTTAGTGCAAAGAGAACAAAAAAAATGCTTGGAACTTCATTGCTTTTTCTGTGTATATTTTTTTATTTTTTAATAACAACTCTGAATTTCAGTTTCATTTAAAGAAGTCAAAAATAAGTTTATTGACTGGCTATTTTTACATAAATGATTAATAGAAATTTATAGAAATTCATAAAGGTATAACAAAAACTTTATTCTTCATGAATGATATGCTTGTAGACTTTTTTTTTATCATTATTTATTTCTACCTCTGTATTTTAAAAGCTTACGCACAAGGTTTTTTCAGAAGGTGATTTGATTTTAATATCATTAGCATCAATTTATTTATTCTAATCATCTTCTTCAAGATAACTAATATACTTGAAGTCAATTGAATAATGAAAAGTGTTTCCGACTTGGGCGCAACTTCAAATTAAAACCACAAAGAGAAAAAGAGTAGTTTAATATTTGTATCAAAATGAATATTATCTTTTTTCTCATATAATTTTTTTATAAAAAACATACTATATATTATATCAGGGTCAACTTAACCAGTTTAATATATAAAAAATATATACCGGTCTCTTTAACTCTTTAAAGTTGTAGAAGAATCGAAGTTCACAAATTATGGGCTGGTACTTCAGTGTGTTGTTAATTTTTATCTTCATCACCTATGTTCAGTTGTTCATAATTTTAAATCACATAACGACTTAAATATTAAAATAATCAATTAAGCATATGCTAAATATTTCTTTTGAGAAATTGGATCGATGATATCTTTTTCCTATCTAGATGCTCTTTATTTGTAGTCACGCTCTAGACATACAGTAGTTGCATGACATATACAGTAGTATCCCTATTTTTTACTTTTTTTCTTCATATTTGTAAACAATTGGAGCATGATCTACAAGTTGTTGTGTAGAAAGTTCAAGTTATAATGTTGACGTCTCTCTTTTATATAGAGTTGTCGTGCCTTTGGTAGATCTAAATGTATAGCACACATCTAATACAAAAAAAAAATAAAAAAAAAACATCAAAAAATGTTATTTAGAAATTATACATAGAATATTCATTGATTAACTTACTCCCAAGGCTTTGATCTTGAAGATATACCATTTCAAAATTTTTATTAACATTTTTCACCTTTGGGCTCCGGACTCAAATAACTTTCCCCCTTCGATCTCTTATGTCATTATCTTGAATAGCATTCTCTTGCAACACATATAATTATGAAAATTCACAAGCTAAAAATACTAAGGGTGATAGGTGAGTCGAAATTCAATTCGTCCAAAATTTATAAACAGGTTGAGTCACAAGAGATAGATCAAATAATGGATCACACTTCAATACGTCTAATTATTATTCGTCTATCAATATACACTATAACACAAATAAATCATTAGCGGTATTTAATTGTTATTGTCGCTAAACATGGATTTTTAACGGCAATTGTCACTCTTTGTATATGTTCCTAAAGTATTTAGCGATATTGGTTCTAATGACACTTAACTAATGCCGGTAAAAATGTTAATACTCTTTATTAGTGTCAATATTTAATTCCGTTTTGTTATAGTAATATCCTCTAGCCTTGCAGAATTTTTAGGTTCATTCACATCTTCGAATCATATTATTTTGTAGAAAATTTCCTGCTATATCTGCCTTATAGCTAGTTCCCATTTTACAAGATCTTAAAGAAGCCTCTGAAATTAAAGATTATGTAATTTTAAAATATGCTTTCAATTAGCTTTACAAACTAATTTAGTTCATTTAGTTGTTTCTTTATATATTTTACTTGGATCTATTTTTATGCTATTAACTAATGTGTTGATTCTTCTCTAGACAGGAACAAGATGATGAAAAATAGGAAGATCACCTATTGATAAATTGACCTGTCTATTAATCTAAATCGACACATTTAAGATATGAGTTCGTATGGATTCAACCTGTTGCGTCAAGTCATATCATGACCCAACCCATACCTAACAGATGGATCCAGACTAAATTAAAAGATAATTTATGTGTGTTTTTGACGTATATCCTAATATATGTTTTCTCACATACATGTTAAGATCCTATCATTGAATCAAAATGATAACTTATTTTGAAATTGTTAAGTCCTGCCCATATCTTGCACAACACCACGTATAATGTCCACACACATCCCATGTATATAGGCCATCGTAAATCAAGATATATTTAACTATATATATATCTAAGCTAGTGATGATACAATTATATGAAGAAAAGATGAAGCTAGGGCTAGCTATCTAAGTAGCTAATTTCCATTATTATCATCTAATAAGCCTTCTTTTATTATGCTGGAATATTACCGGCATATCTTCAATCATTCAAAATGATTTGGATACATCATATACGTCTTTCTAGAACAACTACGTACAAAATTTAAAAAATCATCTTTAAGAGCCCAATAATTATTTCATGTGAACAATTTAATAATAATAATAATAATAATAATAATCCACCCATATTGACTGGATAGCTAGTCCTATATATATTGATAATAAGAAATATTATATTATGTCCATAATGTTAGATTAGGTTAAAAGAATATTCATGTTCATATAACTTGTAAGAATCTTTATTTGTAGGTAGCGCCGAAAGATAGGACTAAAAACAAAAATTTTAAATTAACACTCTATTATTCCCAACATCTGGATCGTCTGTTTCCTCCAGCAAAGGCATGGGAATCAAATTGTACTATACAATTATTCATCCATTTTCAGTACAAATTTTCATAATTTTTCTATAATTAAATCAATAAAGCTCGACCATCGATGAGGGGACCAATTCATCTATTCGACAGGTGTACATTTATGAGGGTGAAAAAATAATTTTTTTTTATAAAAAAAAATTATTATTTTATATTTAATGGATGTGATTATTTGTTAATATTATATTTAAAAGAAAAAGGAAAGGCTGGTTAGCTAGTTAGGTGTTGCCTTAAGAAAATTCTTTATTTTTTAATTATACAAATTTGAGATCTTTGGGTTTTTTTCTTTTGTTATATTGGAGGAGATATTATGAGAAATAAAATATGCCTAAGTTGAATCGAGAACCCACTTTAATTCATAGAGGAGATCTTAATAAATAAAATATCAGATTAAAGTTGCTAATTGAGGCGGATTGAGTATATAATTGTTGGGTTCAACTAAATCACGTTTGGTTGAAAGATAGAGATATAAATAATTAAATTATTTAACGTCAGTTTATTTTATCAGTTTAAATTTGTAGATAAGATGATAATCATATGCTTAATATGGCACTCTTGCTTATCAATCTTACTTGTCTACTATACTAGGGGAAACATATTAATTTTTTATGTTTTACCGTGAACATAAATTACTTATTGCTCAAATCATTTTCTACGATTTAAAATCATACATTAATTAATATTTGGTATTATGATAAAATAATCATAATCATCATTAATTTTTAAAAGCATGTCAAATTCAAAGTAGACAAGTAAATTTAAAACAGAGAAATTATCTAAGCAAACAGAAATCCGTATTCGAGCCTCACTGCTGCTCAAGAAACAAAAGAACCTTTACACATTTGGTGACCCATAAAAAGAAAGAATCAGACCCATACTTAAAAAGATGTGTTAATAAGACAATAAAATTAAGCAATTCAAAATGCATCTTCTTTAATATAGTAAGTATTTAGATAAGACGATCATACACTTCAACATGAGACCTTACCAGATAGAAATCATGAGTAAAACCATCATACAGACTTTAACAGATAGAAATCATGAGTCCAACTCTCACGTTATCCAACAAGCAAAAAAATAATTTGAAAGAATTTCATATATTTGATCTACAAAAATAGAATCAACCCCACGGCAAAAAGTCATGTCAAAATACAAATTATGTCTTTTATAATACGATCTTAAACTTTTAAATAAGATGATATCACGTTTCAAAATATTATATAAGCAATAAGTGTGTTAAAGTTTTAGAAGTTATAAGTGGTTATACCAAAGAATATGTCCCCACACCTCTTGGTGTCCTATCAATAATTGGTGCTTATATGACTTAGTTTATTTAGAAGCACCAATGATGGGTTTGAATCTAGTGGGAAGACCATTCTTTACACGTCTAAAAAGAGAAAACAGTTTTTAGTCATGGCCTTGGAACCATATTGGATGTCCCATTTAATATCCCAATGTCTTCTTCACATCAAGCACTTTAAGTGGATTCCAACTCTTCCTCAACAAACTACTTCTATGTTTTTTGTTTTTCTCTTTTCCATGTTATTTGAAGTGGGCTTCCTTTTCATCACCTAACACCTTAGAAAAAATAGTAGTTGCCACTAAAGTTATGTTATAATGCTTTTTATTTAATTATTTTTCTTATAACAAATTGGCATATATAATAAACTTAAGGGTTTCTTGAAAGAGTTTTAAGATTAAAGTAGTAGTACTGTCGATATTAAAGAATCTTTTACACTATCAGGTAATAATAAAAGATAATTTTTAAAGCAACTTTTCTTTAAAAGTATGAAATCTATAATCTTGAATTTAGATAGATAACCTACTACAAAATGTAAATACAATTTGATAGTGTAAGAAATTCTTTATATGCTTCAACTGTTTATATATTTTTTATGTTTTATAATAAGCAATGTTTTTATCCTATTTTCATAATTTTTAGTGGTTACATGATTAAGAAAATGTCCATTTTCTTTTTCCAACTTTTATTAGTAGAAATATATATATTTAAACTGAAAACATCATTTATTATGAAACGAAGGAATCTAACGTCCAAAGTTGAACCCATTAAGAAACAAAGTATGAGATTCCTTGAGTCTTTTCAAGTGGGCTCACACAAATCTACGTGCCCAATAGTGTACAGATGTTGTTATGTTTATTATGAATGGCCTCGTTCCACCCATTAAGGGTCCAATTATATTTTATACTCTATAGTCTATATATAATTGAATTAACTAAGCTAGCAGCCTCTGCAAGATCTTGTCCTAATTCTATTTTTTTTTTAAAAACACTTCCTAGGATCATTCATTTACCTTCCAATTAAATTTAGTCTTAGCTTGCTTCTTGATTTTTGTCAGTATGAAACTGTTCCTTTACCCAATAATGTGAAATCTACATACATACTTTAATAAAAGAGAAAAATAAAAGGGGAAAAAAGACAAATCTTTTTTCTCTGTCTGACACAAGTATATATGTTGAAAAATATAAAGTAATAGGAGCATGTGACAGATGTTAAAAGGAACAACAAGTATTGTCTTATAGAGAGAGTGTATATATATTAAAACTTTGTGCTATAAAGTTTATAAACTTTTTCTATGAGAATACTACATCCTCATCTTAATTTCTGATCAATTCCCATCAATAATTGATCCATTAGTAGCTACTCTACATATAGGTTTGTAATAATTTGACAATTTTTATCTTTGATTAGACAAGGCTATATTGGATTTATTGGTTATACCTAGGTCTATAACTGCCCTATAATTCAAGAAACTTCTGATCATTTAATTCTTTTTATAATTCACAACTAACAATGTATGAAATTTGAATACTATGGCAGATTATATAAGATTTATTTTACCCCAAGGAGCTTTTTTTTCCCTGCTCTATTGCTAACTCGAACCATAATTTTAGAGTTAAAAGCTGAAAATATATTTATCACACGAACAATTTGTCTAGTCTTGACTTATTATAGTAAGAACCCGACATATGTTCTTATTATGTCTAAAATTCAAGAATGACATGCTCCGATTGCATTTACCTTATCACTCTATATATGAGTCCGAAACTCAAAGGGTAGAAAATATTAACAAAAATTTTAAAACGGTATATAAAATTTTATATAAACCAAAACGGTAAAATCGCTGCGTCGGCAGCGATTTTACCGTTTTGGTTTATATAAAATTTTATATACCGTTTTGGAATTTTTGTTAATATTTTCTACCCTTTGAGTTTCGAACTCCTCTATATATCATAAAAGAACGTCTTATCTATATATCTTGCAGAACATATCAAGATAGTCGTATTCTCTTAAATAAGATATAACATATACAATAGATCGATTGATATTAAAATGCATGGCATGCCAATTGTCAATGTGTAACATTATTTGACAAGATGTGTATGTGTTACAATTCAGAGAAAAATGTGCCTATTATGTAAAATATGTTTATCACCTCAACAATTTGTGTAGTCTTGACATATTATATTAAAAACCTGAGATATGTTCTTACTATGTCTAAAATTCAAGAATGGCATGCTCCAATTGCATTTACCTTGTCACTCCATACATCATAAAAAAATGTCTTATCTATATATTTTGCAAAACGTATCAAGATAGTCATATTCTCTTAAATAAAATATAACATTTACTATAGATCGATTGATATTAAAAAGCATGGCATGCCAATTGTCAATGTGTAACATTATTTGACAAGATGCGTATGTGTTACAATTCAGAGAAAAATGTGCCTATTATGTAAAATATGGGACATGCCCAATATTACTATAATTAGTTTATTATATTTTACATCTCATCTGTATTTTTATATCATGTGGAAGAGTTGTTATCGAACTTTGGTTTGGTGTGTTGAATAGTAAAATTAAACCAGTATTTGGATAAACATCTGAAAGATATGGTATTGCTTATGAATCTCAAGTTGTTATTTTTCTAATACCTTAAAGTACTGTTGTTTCTGACACTCTTTTTAAGTTGTCTTTACAACTAATGTATACACAGATGTCTGGCTGTTATGCAATTGGTCTTCCATTATTGAATGTATTTTTTTAAGCATGTATAGTGGAAGTAAGTATGGATCAAAAATTAAAAACAATATTGGGATCAGTATATATATATTGGAATCAAATTAATATTAAGTTCAATTTGACTGTTTAAAAATACTAAAGTTTTGTGTTGGTATTAAATGTGTGTGCATGTGCGTGTCAGTTGTGGTTTATTAATCCTCCATCTAATTTGGAACTCAAAATATCCATGCAGTTACCAAAGTTGATTACTATGTGCCTCTCAATACCACTCCATTTCTCACTTTTTACGATATGAAAGGATATGGTGTAGTGGATGAAATTATTCTTTCTTTAATCGGGATTAAGTTTACATTTCGAGTTCTTAGTATGAAAAGATTCTTGGTGAGGATTTGTTCTTCTCGAATGGAGCCTTTCATAAGCACGAATACAAATTAGTCAGGTTTCAATATGGATAACAACTAGTACTAGTAGTTTAGAAGGGTTTATTGAAACATGACTATTTCATCAAAAAAATTAAATTACCATAGTTGTTATCCATATTTTTTTTACTTAGTTATGACGTTAACATGTTTCTCACATGGTGTTTGATTCTTTTCATGGTCAAGCATGTGATAATTCTCTTTTACAATGGTGGTAGCGGAGGCTCTGTTCTCTGTTTGTTCTGATATCATATTGAAGTATATGTAAATAACTATCTCATCTAAAAATTTAAAATTTTCGAAATATAGAACTATTGTTTACTTATTTATCTCATATATTTCTTTAGCAATATTCTATTAATGCAACAAAGGGTTCTTTACTTCTTTATATGGTCAATAGAAGAATTTCCATACAGTTAACATGCAATTCATTTACATTGCCCTCCTGGATGGAGGAAGTGACATATTGATGTACTTAATATTAGACTAAGAAGTTAAATTTTGAATTATTGCTATGCGTTGACGTACGTGAAATCTAATATTTGTATTTTATTTAGTAAATTTTAATGTAAGAAAGAACTAGCATTAGTTAACATTTACAGTTGATGCTACCTTATATTTGCTAGATAATTCTCGTACGATTTCTAATATATTCAATTGAACTAATAATTAATATATATGGAACTAGGTATATCAAAATATATATGCCCATCATAATTTCAGTGAACTTTACCCAGAAAAATGTTGGTATTAGTGTAGTGTTTCATTTACGAGACAGATCCATAATATAAGATATGTGTATTTAGATTGAAAACTTAGGAATTTCAGTGTGTATTATACATATACATATTCAATAAGCTTTTTCACAAATATATATAAACTCTACAGTTTAAACCAAAAATTTTAATTAATAAAATTAGGTGAAGTCAAAATTTAAAGTTTATAGTTACATGATTTTAAATCTTTTAATTTACTAGGTTTTAAAAGTGAGTAATTTACGCCAAAATTTGTATATATTTAAGTTTCTGATTTCAAAATTTTAAGTCAAGATTTCTGTTCGTATTCTAAATAAAGTTTTTAAGAGGATGAAAAGTTACTCGACTCAGTAAAACTCGCATAGATTTGAACTTGCATGCTATACACTATCTTTTTCATTTCGAAATTTTTTAACTTTTTCATAATAGCTCTGCCTCGACTTAAAATGTTCCAATTACAACATGAAACATTTGCACAAAGAAAGGCAAAGTCTCCACGTGAAAGGGTGTTGTTGTTGTCCTATTTTTGCACCATAAATACATTTGATAAGTCCATATACAAATGCATGCGCTTTTCCAAATTCACATGCACAAATTGAATTCCACGCCAACACGTGTGAACCCAGATATACATACATTATATTATACAAAAATAAATTAGAGAGAGAAGTGCACAATAATACTTTCTTATTGAACATTTTTTATACTCAGAAAATTACAAAATTTCTCCATTTTTTTTTCCAATTACAGTTGAGTCTTCCAAGAAGAAAAAGATACAAATTAAGTTCTTTTAATTAAACCCCATCCCCTAATAAAACTTCCAGGGTTAAAAGGGTCAATTCCTTGTGTTAATTTAGCTAAAGTCTTCTGAGATTTAATACTTTTATTTCTTCTGATATTTTTGTTGTAAGGACGATTGTTTCCACTCCACCAAACGATTCAAAAAGTACATAACCTGCCATATTAAGAAAAATACCAACAATTAATATTACCAATAAATGAATAAATTTTAATCTTTTTTTAAAAAAAAATTAATAATTATTTAGTACTAAAAATATTTTATTTGTACCTCTAATGGTTCTTGCAAAGAATAAGTAGCATTAGTTTCTTTAGGTGATTTGGACACTAATATTCCAAAGCCTTGTCCTCTATCACGCAAAACCTGATAATTATTCCATAATAAAATATTAGTACAATAATTATTATTATTATTTTCCAAAAAATTACGAAAATATAATTCGTTAGTTGAAGAAAATTATAGCAAAAGAAAATACCTTGAAAGCATCTTCATCAGTTCGATCATCACCAATATAAATAGGCAAAACATCATTTGAGTTTGCATAGCCTAATGATTCCAACAAAAATTCGAGTGCATTTCCCTTGTCCCATTTAATACTAGGACGAATCTCCAAAACCTGTTATAAAACAAACAAAAAATGGATTTAATATGCATATTTTTTTTCCTTTTTTCTTTATTAAATTACGAAATAATAATAATATTTCGAAAAAAATACCTTTCTTCCTTGAGTTAATCGAAGCGTTGGGTATTCCTTAGTCACTGATTTCACTTGCTCAGCTAGTTCAGTCCATCTCTGAAATTACAAAATGAAATCGAAAATTTAATTATGACTAAATTTTTTAAAAAATAAATAAATTATAATTAAAGAGAAAAAAAAATTTGTACCTTTTCTTCAACACGACGGAAATGTACGGATAAACAAAATTTGTTGTTTTCCACTTTAGCTCCTGGTATAGATTTTGTTTTCTCCACTAAAGATTTATATACCTGAAAATGTTAAGTAAACGTTTAAATTATTTTTTTCTTTTTATAATATGACAAAAACACTAGAGAGGTTAGAAAAAAAAAAAAAAAACTAACCTCACTTATCATGGGTAAAAATTCTCTTGCAGGTTGGCAGAGTACAGTTTGATTATTTCCCTGAATAAGTAAAAAAAGTACCAAATTATTATAAAAGAAGAAAAAATTACATGAGATTAATGTAGTAAACTAGTTGAGTTAGAAAGTAATTAATTATAATTTTGCTTACTTTTCTATAATTACGCCCTTTAACAGGCGCCTTAATGTCCATTCCATGACTTCCAGCATAATATAATTCTGATAATTTCACAAAATTAAACACTTTTGCTCTGCATCTTCCACTCACTATTGCTGTTGGAAAATACTTTGATGTGTTTCTTACTGCTTCCCTCATCTAAAATTTATCATTAAAAAAAAATATAATTTAATTTTAATCGTATCGAATTATATTAACAGTAATTTTAATAGATTTTAAGTACACCAACCTCACAAGTCATGAAGGCTTTATCAGGATCATCAACAATAGGAGACAATGTACCATCATAATCCAAAAACACTACAATTTGTTTTCCTTTCGAAGAATTTATAATTTCATCGAACATATTCAGAGCTGATGGATGATGAACCTATTCAAAATAACTCGATATAGTTAATACTCCAATAAAATTTAAAAACAAAATTGATGAATCGAGAATGAATAAATTGAACTCACAATCCAGGAGTTGAGATTTTCAGTTTCTGAGGATCTTCGAGTTGGAGAAGAAGCTCTCATGGAATCAAGTAAAGCAGTGATTCTAGCTGCATCAGTCGAATCAATATTTTTGAATGATCTCTTCGCTGGAACAGCGATGAATCTTCCCGGCTGCGGTAGTGGACCGGGAACGGCAGGGGACAATGATAAGAGTGAAGAGTCGAATCCTGATCTCGGGTCAGAAATTATCACATTCTGATTAGTCATTTTTGCTATACAACTGATTGTTGAAAAACAGAGCAAATTGATTGAGTGGGAAAAAGGAAGGGGAATTGAGAGAAAATGAAGAGAGTGAGAGAGAAGTGAGACAGGGGAAGAAGAAAGGGGGAAGGAGTGAATTTATAGGTTAGAGAGAGGGCATTAAAGAGACGAAGGCACCACACTTTTTCCGCCTCTTACCTTTTGGTGCCCTTAGGCGACTCAGCTATGCGTCGGACTTATGTTCCGCTAAAATTTATTCACACTCTATATTTATTTTAATATGATAAATATTTCATATCTATATATTATATAGTGTATTATTTTTAATTTTAATTTATATAACATTGTATGATTTGATATAAAATTTAAAAAGAAAAAATATTTCTAAAATTTGTGGTATAAAATTTTCATAAATAATTTGTGTGTAAATAATTTAATTAAGCGTAAAATGATAATTTTGTAGTTAAATTTTTTTTTTCAATTATATAAAAGGTGACTTTTTTAAAAAAAAATAAAGCAAATGAAATAGGAAAACATGTTACATAAATTTGAACAAATTGAGATAGCTAGACTTGTGGGGTAATATTATGGGGTACTTATCATTTTCTTATTGTCACTAATTATTTAAGTTAAATTGAATCACATCAGTTTGATATTAGAAAATTATAAAAAAAAAAAAGATATTATAACTTGCAACTCATTTCAAGTTAATAAATATAGTAAAAGATATAAGTTAAAGTATTTATAAAAATCTATATAATTTGAATCCTGATGAGCAAAGAATGTCTTATGAATTGAAATAAAATAGTATAATTTAGAGGTGTTAATTAGTAATTTTAAGTCATATAGTACAAACCCCTACCTTTAAAAGAAACTCTTCACTACTCTTCACTTTTTTGGTAGTGGTAGGTGGTGGGGGGATGGATTAGAGGGTGTAATTATTTTGGTAAGTGATTAATTAGAGTATTTAGGTAATCTTGGTTTGGATTTAACGTACTATCCTACTAATGTGAACTGTTAATTATAGGTTAAGAAAAAAAAATATAGGTTAAGAGGAACTAATGATACTAATTAGTTCTTATAATTCAATTTAATTTTGGGAAGAATGCATCTAGCCGACTAAACGGTCTTAGTTACCTTTTCAACTAATGATATTCTTCTTTTTTTCCTAATCTTTTTGGCACCTTTTCAATTGTCAAGACTCAAGAGCCAATTGACCAAATTTAAAAAAATGAACCAAATCAAGTAATTCATTTTTTAATCTAATTTTAGTATTTTGAAAATATACAAAAAAGTATTATATGATGTAATTCTTATGCAATTAAAAAGATAAATCCAAAAATTTTAATTTCTAAAAACTAAGTGCTGAATATTTTGAAAGAAGGGTAAAGTAATTTATTTATTTATAAACTTATGATATTTTTTGCATATCGATTAATTTCATAAGTTAGATATTTTTAATTATCAATAGGTTTTAAATAACTCCGTCGATCAAATTTTAGATAAATGAGAAGAATTCATCTGGTAATATATTTAAATTTATTAAAATTTAAATCTGAAACCTTATGATGCTCAAATCACTTTATTGACGAGCCGTAAACTAGCTAACTCATTGCCTTAAGAAATTTATACTTAAATAACTCTGCAAAACGAAATACAAAGAACAGTAGTTGTGTAGCATTTTGCATGTAAAAGGCCCTTTATTTCCATTTAAGTTCTTGGTATATTACCTAATTGAAGACTTTGCACACGTAGCCATTTTATATTTCTCTTGTAGACCTTAGGCTATGGTACCCTAAATTAAATGACAGCTAATTGTGTCTCAAAATACTCATTTTTTAAATTTTTACTACCAAAAATAAAATAGAGTATAATATTAGGGAATATCATATGATCAACGTGAATTTAGTAGGAACTAGAAAAAAACTCTAAATTTTAGCAATTATTCAAGAACTTTGCTTTGTTTAAACATAATATATAATATATTTTTCCCTATTTTGGACTATGTGTTATTTGCAATTATTAATTTGTTACATCATTAGCTAATTTCAATTATTAATCATTTCAATTCATAATTAATTCATGACATGAAAACAATTTTGGTAGACTTAATTAAGAAAAGATGGACAAAAAAGTTTTTTGTCCAGCTAGCTTCACTTACTTTAATATAGTTCAAATTATTACTACATGTCAACGTTAAGACCTTTGTTTTATTAAAGTTAAATCATACTTAAGATGCTTCACAATAATGTCATCATGTAACATTCAAGTTCACACTCACACGCACAAAAATAATAATTCCTCCAATAAAAAATGTGATAGAAACGAGTAAAAAACGAGTAAAATGTATATTAATTCTAATCATTGTAATTGAAATGCTTAACTTGTGCTCATAATAAAATTTTCTAGTGTTTACATAATTGTATAAAGAGAGAAGTCGTGTTCCTTCACCCTTTAGTTTATAACAAATTATTTAAGAGGGTTGTTTGTCTTTAGCTAGGGATCAATATTAATAATAACAACAACAAATTCATTGTAATTTTACGTACGAGATTCAGGATAGTCTATACACAATCTTACCCTCCACGTAGTGAATACGATGGTTATTTTTGACGAACCTTCCGTTCAATTAAAACGTATCAAAATTATAAAAAGAAACAAAATACAGTAATAAATAAATCATGCTGAAAAAAAGGAGAAAAACAATAGCAAAATGATAAACAAGACAGAGTTAGAATATCAACTCCTGAGCAAAAGAAACGGAGTTTGAAGCCAAAAGGGTAAAAGAAATTATCAAAAATTTTAAAAGGGTATATCAATTTTTTTGACCAAAAGGGCAAAATCGTTCCTGACGAGCGATTTTCTTCTGACAAAATTGACGTGTTAATTTTTTTAAGAAAACACAAAAAACGCTACTATGACGGCGATTTCATCCAAAAAAAATTCTTTTCCTCAAATCGCTTTCATAGCAGCGATTTGTCAAAAAAAAATTAACAAATGTTGCAGGGCAGTATGTTGGACCAAAATGTTGCCTGCCTCTATTAACTTTTTTAATGAAAAAGAAATCGCTGCTATAGTAGCGATTTCAATTTCATTTTTTTTTTGAAAAACGCTGCACTCAAAGTGATATTTAAAAAATTATTTAGTTTAAAAAAATTGATATATCCTTTCAAAAATTTTGACAATTTTTTTTGCCCTTTTAAATCCGGACTCCAAATAAATGTATAGCTAAATTTGCATAAGTAGAATATTGCAAGCCAATTCACATGCTAATGAAATCAATAATGTAGAGAAGTTCAATTAATTTACTTCTAATTACTTTGCAAATCTAACACAATTTTTTTAGTGTCGTCATTTTAACTACAAGTAGAATAAGTTTTAATGTTATCAAATTCACTTTCATTATTAGCTAGCTACTAACTTTAGCTTCCCAATTATAAGGCTCCAAAGAAATATATGAGAAATTTGTTTACGCAAGTTGTTAGAAATCTGTGGGATTTCTAAAATAAGTGGAATCTTTACCAATCAAAAAATCAACCTTACTGACATTTGAAAAAAAATACATTCTCTAAATAAATACATTCCTTTTTATAAGGTAAAAAGTGCAACCTTTTCATTTTTGGAAATATACTTGGGTTTTACTCACTTTTAGCATTACTATTTATGTTTTCGTTTTACAATTATATTAGAATGTGGCATATTATATATGGATGAAAAATATCAATATATTTATCTAAAATAAATACCTAAATGAGATGGGAAATTAAAAAAGGAAGGTAGAAAAAAAAATAACGTCTGTTATAGCTTTATAATTATATCCGACTAGCTAAAACAATTATAAAGCATAAATTTTATACTATCCTCAATTCAAAATGAATAATCATTTTGGAGATGACACACCTCTTGAAAAAGATGGTTGATGGCCATATATTTACCTTTTCTTCAAAGATAGTTGAAAAATTCATTAAATGAAGATTTATTTAAAATTAATTGAAAAAATATTTATTTAATTTGAACCATAGAAAAAAGTGATAAAATTCATTTATTTTGAATTGATGAGAGTACAATTCTAGAAGCAAATTCTTACTTCAAGTGAATTCTTAACCCCATCAATTTCATACACATATTAAGATTTCTATTTTGAGTATATTTATGATTCTTAAACAATGTCATTATCAAATATCATTGTTAAAATGGTGCGGCTACTCCAAAAATCGACTAAATCGACTATTCTTAAATTAAAAAGAGTTTTGTTTTTATACATTAAATAAAAAAATAATGTCTATATTATCACGCCATACCAAGCCAAATAACAACCATCCATAATAAGACATATTAGTATTATTTTTGGATTTATGACTATTAATTAGTTGTTTGCTACGTAAATTAAATTATTTTGAGATGATAGTTTTAAATTATAATTCCTGAACTAATTTACCGCACTTAGGAGATGGAATGAAATGATCTTAAGTTGGAGGTAAACTTATTTCATCTACCAAAACACCGTTATATTCACGATCTTATTCTGAAATATCTCACCTTATCTCACGTACCAAACAACCGTATAAATCCCCAATGCCTTCCAATTTTAAGACCTAAGGTCCTTAATTAGCAAACAAGAAACCAAACAACCACATTTTAAATTAATTGAAAATTCATTAGTTGCCTTATTCATAAACTTCGACCTTATTAATTTTCATTCAAAACATTGCACCGTCAACCTTTTCCATTTTTCTTGTATGTCAAGCTTCAACCACTAAGAATTGTCCTCACTATAAAATGTAGACCATTAAAAGTACACTTTTTCTATTAATTATTTCTTCCAAATTAAAAGTTCTTTAATTAATAAAACATTAAAGCATCTAGATACCGCCTTTAATTAATTAATTAATTAACAAACATATAAACAACCTAGCCTAATAACCACCAAATGTAAACTCAAACCTTAAAACTCCCTCCTTACGTAACGCCCCTTGAAATTAAAATTAGAACTAAAACTAACAGCCCCTTAAAACCTAACCAACTGCATGAGAAAAAAACCAGCAGCTTCTTATCAAGTACATGTCTCCATGAACTCATATTTCCATTATTTTATTTCCTTTCTATTGTCATTGGGCCACAAAACAAATTTTTTTACTTTTTTCTTGTTACAAAAAAAGAAAAAGAAAAAAGAAGAATCAATAGTGTTTTTTCGTGGAAATTGTATTAATAGAATTTAAGGTGAGAATCAAAACTTTCTTTTAGCATGGCCTAGAGTGTGTGTGTGTGTGTTTGTGATATAATAAAAAAAATTATTTTCTTTTTAACTTTTAGTTGATTGAGTAACTTTTGCATAATGATCGGGAAAATTTAAAAAGCCATGAAATCAACCGACCATACCGATTTGTTAAGAGGAAATATTCAAGGAACATAAAAAGTAAAAAATTTAAAAATTAGATAAACTCCAATTTATTAAGATTTGATGATGATGAATATTTGTCAATTACTTTTATTCTCCTTAATTCTTACTATTGTGATTTTGAGAAACTTTGCTAGAGATTCTCTTTTGGACCTTTTTTTTAAAAAAATAGTCACATTTTAAAATATTATAAAGACTCGTTACGTTTACTTTTACTTGTTCATGAATTTAAAAATAATTTTTTATTTTTACTTGTCATTTTAGATTTTAGTATATCAAGAAAATAGAATTTTTTTTTCCTCAACATTAATTATTCCCTTGGCTTAGGATTTAATTTCCCAAAAGCTACTAAAATCAATTAATAGGAATAGCATGGTAAAATAGTCATGCGATCATATTCTTTTCGCGAATATATAAGTTCAAATGTAAAAAATAAAACAGAATGGAGGAAGTGCTTCCCTTAAGTTTTATGTAAAAAATAAAAAATAAATAATAGTTGGATAAATTCGATAATTAAATAGTAAAAATAATTGCTATTCTTATTTAACGATGAATTAGTCATAAAATCCTATTAATTATAAATGAGTTATTGAACAGATTAACGATAAAGTTCATAGCTAGAGTTGTAACTATTTTTGTGTAGTATTATTCTACATTTGTTGTAAATGCAATGCATGACTACAATTCTGCTTTTCTTTAATCCCAAAGTAAGCCCTTCAACCAATGAATAGACGCAAACGGAGACCATAAAGATTCTTAATTTGACATTCTCTAATGATACTTTTTCCATATGGTATATTAATTAGTATGATATAGAAAAAGTAATTTAAAAAGAGAGAATATATCATTTTTATTTTATTATTGATATAAACGACAATTGTCAAAAGAGAAAGTTAGGCAAACTAAATGTTACTACGATGTAATTATGTATGCTAGGTTCAAAGAAATGAATCTTTGATTTAATACCTTTTGAAAATAAAATGGGAATAATAACTTTTAGGTTTAGAAACCTTCCGTCCTGGTTAATTCCTCCTTTTGAGAATCCCAATATGAAGAGAGACCTAACTTCGAATTTTGACTTCAATATACTTCTTTGTGTACAAATTAATTACTACACCAACCATGGTTATGGTGCAATGTGGTCGGAACTGTTCCATTATTAATAATTAGTTCGAGATTTTAGATTCGAATTTTGATTATGGAGAAAAATTTATTGGGAGAGTCACCCTCAAATGGACCTAACAGTGCATGGTTCGGATTCAATAGGACTCCAATATAGATTCTGAAAATCGAGTGAAAAATCAAAATAAAATTACTACTATAGTAAAGGTTAACGGCCAATGAACATGTGACTAGATACCTTTTTGTGTCAATTATATGGGGTTGTAAAATCCTTTTTAATTGATTCTAGCAATCAAGTCATAACATACATGTATAGTGAAGATAGAAGAAAGTCTCAAAGAATTAAAGAATCACCTCAAATTAAAAAAAAATGGCAAGGAATCTTGGAAAATTTATTTGACAATGTTAATATATATATATATATTATATATATATATATATATATCTATATATATATATATATATATATATATATATATAATATATATATATATAGTATAAGACCTAGGATGAGAATATTTACCGGCCAAGAATTTCGTAGGCATTACCATTATTGATATTTAATTTTTTGTGCCAAAGAAAGTAAAATGATACTAATTTCTATATCTTGTATTCAAACGGATGATTAGAATTTAGATATATTTAACATTCAACAATACTACTCTCTCCGTCCATATTTATTCATCATATACTACAAATAGTTATCCACCTTACTAAATGAAAAAAAAATATTAGTAAAATTATTTCTATATTATCCTTGCAATTATTATTTTATTCTTTTTGAATGTGTTAACATTTATTTTAAATTTTCAAAGAATTTTTAAGAGGTGAACTAGTAAAACTATCTTATTATTATTATTTTTTAATTATCATGCAGAATGAAAAGTGATCAACTAATATGAGACGAAAATAATATATTAAAGACATCTAATTATTTTCAAAATTATATATATATATCCTATAAATTATTTGATAATATAAAAAAAATTACTTACAAGTAACGCCAATGCATATAACCTAAACCTCTTTTTTTTTTTTTTTTAATTACCATATTCATCAATGGCATAAAGTGTTTACACGACTTCATGGTAAAAGACGTGACTATTACGGTAACGTGCAATTAATTCTGGAAACTTTTCTTTTGAAAAATATATTAGGACTTTTCACATTAATTTGTTTAATTAATTGTTTTTTCTATTTACTAAATACAATCATGAGCATTATTTTTTTACGAGCATAATTGATTTTTATTTTATTTTTCACTCGGTGTTCGAAATTGATTAATTGTACAGGGAAGTTACCAGACAAATGAAGCACGTGTTGTCTACGTTGTGGCTTCTTCGACAAGCTAGGAATGCCATATTGTCAAACTTAGGAATTTTTTTTTTCTCTCGTTTAACTAATTAAATAACATAAAACCATCAAATTAAATAATTAAATAACAGCTTATATATATGTGGTTTTTAATCACGTTCTCAGTAAAACATACTACAACTCAAGATAATATTTCAACTAAAGAATTTCATGCAAATTAATATATACTCTAAGAAACATTCTATTTTTCATGTTTTACACTTATAATAAAAAGTGTTTAAGTTTAACACATTGTTTTTGAGTAAAATTAATGCGGTCAAATGTTACATGTAAATCTTTTTAAAATATGAGATTTAACGTCTTGAGAATAAAATATACTACAACCTACATGTAATTAACTTAATAAGTACAAAAATATTTACGTTAATAATGTATATTACTTAAACTAATTCATCATCAACATAATGAAAAATTAAAGCAAGTCTCTTTCACTTAAATATCAAAGCCAACTGTTTTAGTGAAAAGACATGCAGAATAATGCTTAACGAGTTGAAATAATTTTTTGATGTAACATCATATTTGTTACGTGTTAGGCCCGTGTGCAGAAAAACGACACAATGGCCATATACTATTCATAAATTTGCATTATTTTTTCTTTTTGAGAAAAAATAGTGTTATTTGTCAAACTCTTATTAAAATTATAATTAGGTATGTGTCCTTATCATCCACTCATTTTAGATAATACTATTTAACGTTTTTAACACTTTTTTTAATTTGATATATTCGTTTGTAATTGTCGAGAAGCTATAATTTTTTTTTATTAATTAACGTCTTTAAGATTGATTTGGATTATCAATATCAAAGCATGATAAATCTTAATAGTTTAAGAGATCTAGAATTGAATATTAATCAATCTGAAGATATGATAGGATTACAACTAATATTCTAATAAATTTTGTTGCAAAAGTTTGGTGTTACGTAGATTACATGATATAAGATATAGTTAATAAATAGTTTTTCCGTTTTATTTTGTTTGTCGTGTTACTCTAAAATGAGACTTGAGCTATCTATAAATTATGGAGTTTTTATATTTGTGATTTTATGTCTTCAAATATTTAGATATGTTTTATGAGAGATCGAAGAGACAGATTTGATCCCATTGAACATGACAATTTGTTTACAACAAATTTTAATATGTGAAAAATAAACTCCCACCAGAAACAAAATATGAAAAAATAAGAATATTTATTTAATAAATAATGTGATTACATTTATATTTCTCTCTGAATGTTCTTTGTGAATCTTCTTGAAGTATTTTAATTGTTGTAATGTGTCCGATCATATCTTGATTTCTCTATGAATATCTGAAGAATTCATGAGATATTCGAGATGTTTTTTTAAATGGAATATATTATGCTTTAAATAGGTATGGACTAGGAATGACTTGACTCGAAACTTAACAAGTAAACAATCTTTTTCAATCTTGTGATTTGAAATCAAAGATATATTAAATGTATCAAATTAATCTCTAATTTTATGGTCAAACATATTACGTAAGAAATTAAAACTAAAAAAAAATTTTAAAAAAGAAAATTATATTTTCAAAACGAACAAATAAATTGAAATGACAGAAGTACTACTATACAAACAACACTACTTAATGTATTTATTGACATTTGCTGAACTTTCGGCCATATTTGTATAAATATTCCTCACCTATACACCGACCACCAGCATTCCTAATTTGAAACTATACATTAGAGCACTTCGTTGGCAAATTATTTGTGGAACAGTACCGATCGACGAATTGCTAAGTTTTTCATTTAATTTTAGGTGGGGTAAACTCGTGAATATGATATATATAAAGAAATAATATTATCGAAATTTTATATTTAAATGATATATATTAACTAATAACTGGACCATATTACATCTCAATTTTTCAAAGATCAATGTGGAGCTACCTTAAATGTTAAGAAAAAGGTTCATAAAAATCGTACGTGAATAAATTGTTCACTTCTCTATCACATTAAAGAAGTCTCTCTTTTTCCTATTGGGTAATTAAAGTCGATTCTGCCCTTTTTCAAAAATAAAAAAAGATAAATTGCTTTTTATGGATATTACAAGAATACCCATTACTAAAATGGTTAGAATTATTTCTGCCCATCTAATTTGGAGGAATTAATTATTAGAATCTAGGTAGAATCTAACTTGATTCTCATGAGTATAAAATCTGATCTTGATCTCAATATAGGATTTATTCTTAATATTATTTTATTAAAATAAATAAATAAATTATTATCTTCAAAATTCCATAATTAATGGGGAAGAATAATTTGGTTGCTTGGCATGTAATGGGTACAGTAGAGAGAGTTCATAAGTCTCTTTAACTGAAAAAACTGCCACATTATAACTAAATAAAAAAAATAAATTGATTGTTTCAGTTAAATGCTAAATTGGGCCCACAACTAGTAGCTGAATTGGGCCCACAGGTAGTTTTAAGAAGCAAAAAACGGAGACGCTACTGGGCCCAATTTCACTTTTTGAGTTTAGTTTTGCCTGGCGATGATTCACCTGGGCCCACTAATCATGGCCCTTCGGCCCAAAATGCTCCATCCACTTGTGCCACCTCCCCCACTCACTATCCCTTTTAAGAACCTCTCCCCCCCACCCCCCTCACCCCACCCCCACCCCCACCCCACAAATTTAATCTTTTTTTTTCTTCGTTTCGAGTTGGTCTTCTAAGCGGGTAGTTCTGTGATAATATTTTAGAGAAAGTAACAATTTCACGTAATATGATATGATTTCAATATTTCTATGAGATAGTGATGTGTTTTATGTGTTCTGACTATTACAAATTTACAGTGAATAGTTGTGTGATAATATTATATAGAAAGTAGCAATTTCACGTAATAGGATATGATTTCAGTAATTCTATGAGATAGTAATGAATTTTATGATCACAAATTTATATTTCGATACTCCTCAACTATTATACTTTAGGTATTATTAAATTATATATAAATACCAACTAAAAAGGAACTAAATACTCTTTTCATTTTTTATTCTATCTTAATTTATTTAATTCATTTTCTTTTAGTTCATTTTAAAATAGATGTCTCTTTTTGTCAACTTTTTAATTTTAATGTTTGACATATCATTTTTAAATTCATAAAATTAAAAGACATTTTAATATTTTTAATACATTTTATAATTTAAAATTACAAAATTTGAAAACCTTTCTAATTTAAAATTTTATATATATAGTAAAAGTGGGGTAGCTAATGTTGTTATGTTTCCATTTTCCTTAGGGGGCATCTTTGTGTTAGTGTGTGAACCCAAAGTGGGAGGTGGGTCAGCTACACGTGGTGTGTGGCTGTAGTTCCATCTATACAACATTTTGGTACAAACTAATTGCCATTACTTGTCGAGCCCTCTTTCTATTTTGGTAAAAGAACAATAAACAATTTGCAACCTAAAGGTATAAATTATCACTATTTATTCATTCATTTGATTGAGATGTTTAATGATTATGTTATATGAATTTACTCGTATTAGATATTTATATATGATTAATGAATGTAATATATGTATTTTTAATTTATTAATTGAATATAAACACATGATATGAATAAGTATTTTTCTGTTTATATATCTGATATTAGGTACTATTAAGATTTGCAAAAGGAAAATTATAGAAAGAAAAAGAAAAAGTAATAAGTTGGGAAGAGTCTAAAAAAGTATAGATTACATTTGTTTGTTTGTGCTTAGGCAACTTTTAGCTTTATCTTTAATTAAGGTATTTTTATAGTGACTTATGTGGATATCTCTTTATTGCAAAACCATGTTCATCAAAGTGCAATTACCCAAGTTCATAGAACATAATTATTGGAGATAAATATTGTAAACTGAGAGATCATACCTATTTTTTATTTTTATTTTTACTCCACTAATAATTATCAATGATGCTAATGTCTCTTTCAAATTTTCCCTTAATGCTTAGTGCACCATGGCTTTTGGAAGGCTTCATTATGCTCTGCGCAACAATTTTTACATGACCTTTTTAAGTACATTAAAAATATCTTAAAAACCTGTACAATAATATGTTTTTTTTTTTTTTATGTATAATTAATATTGTTTATGAATTAATAACTAACACCCCATGTTACTTGTAAGTTGATCCTTTTTAAAAATGTGTACACTCGCAGCCTTATTTATATTATATGTGTTAGGATAGGAAATAAGCAGGTGTAAATGCGGAAGCTAGCAAAGCAAACCTCGAAAGACCACGAGTAAGAAGATAACGAGAAATATATCAAAAGACACAAGTATTTAACGTGGTTCGGTCAATCGACCTACGTCCACAAAGGAGATGAGCAGTCAACTATAAATATGAGAGTATAAAATATAGAGGGAAACAACCTCAACCAATTCACTCGGAATACATAGGAGGTTCACACAAGTGATAACATATCAAGCTTGTAACCCATAAATTCTCTCCCTAACCAAAACTCTCAAAGTCCTTAAGACTACATTGTGAATGCTGATTAAGTTAGAAGAAACATGTCTCTATTTATAGAGTCCTAAACATTTTCCTACTAGAAAAAAGATTAGTCAATCCAAAATCTTTTCCTAAAAGGAAAACCTATTAATGGTAAGAAATCAGGGCAAATAAAACTCAACAATATGTTAGTATTTTTTTATTTTAATATCTAATAAAGTATTATACAAATTATTATTTTGTTGTCGAATTTGTAAACGAAGATGATATATATATATATATATATATATATATATATATATATATATAATATATATATATATATATAATATATATATATATCTAACTTCATACATATATCTCTTCGAAGATAATAAGGTAAAGATTATTATCCATAACTAAAAGGAGATATATTAATATACATACTTTATGATAAATTAAAGGAAAGTCATAAATATGAAGAAGATTTTTGAAATATAAAGAAGACGCAATCAATAACAAATTTACACACCGCAATATTTGGGAGAAAGTTTATCAATGTATCAAAAAACAATATCTTTGTGTTTTCAAAAGATAAATATATACCTTTTAATCAAAACATAATAATTTAATCTCTAATTCATAACGTTAAAGTTAGAAATGAATGATTTTTATTATTCGAGTAGTCCCTACCAAATTAGCTTTTTTATCCCCCACTTTTTTTTTTTGTTCATTTTCTCTCTCTCTACCACACACACATTTACAGCCATAATTTTAGGGTGAAGGCTCATGAAATGCCAAGTCTTATAGTAACTTAATTCACAGAATTTCCAAATCTAATATAGATATGAGATACGTACCCCTAAGAATAATATGTGCTATTTATTATAGTTCCTTTACAATTTTTATTTCTTACGTTTACTTTTTTTTTTTTATAATGATTTTTTGTATTTTTTTCGAAGAATTTAATAAATAAAATACTTAAGTATTTAATATTAAGAGTCGTCCTTCTTCACCATTACTTTTTAACTTTTCTTTAGTTGCTATTTTTTTTCGGTCCATGCTCAATCAGAATAGTCAATGTGTTTGCTTCATCCTCTTTACCGAAATTAATGTTGTGGGAGTCTAGGAGAGGTTGGGAAGGAGGGACTTTGCTAAAAATAATTTATATGTGCGCGAGGAAGGTTTTCTTTTTTCCTTTCTCCTTTATCCTTTCGTAGCTTGATTAGGTTCGCTTTGTAAGAAAGAAAAGACATTCATGTAGGAGAAAATAGCGCGAGATAAAAATATTATTTTGATCTTTTTAGTATATTAAAATGGATTTAGGAAAATTGAACGAGAAAGGTAAACGAAGACGACATACAATCATAATCATTTTGTTAGGAAATTAAGGTTATTATTACTACTTATAACAATTTGACTCAACTTAGGATTTATATTGTACTCATGAAGCACCTATACTTTTTGAACTAATTTCTAGTTTTTAATACTAATATTTCACATGTTAAAGAAAAAAAAAAAGAATTATCATGTTCTTGATTTTAACTAAATCAAATTAAATATGTATAATTAGTTCGAATCTTGATATATAACTACTCTAAGATGATTCCAAAATATAGTTAGACTAAAGGTATCTAGTTCCTAATTAAATGATTAAAATAACACATGCATTATGGCCAAATTGACCAATTATATATTCTCTAATCATATACATAAAAGAATTTTTATTACATTTGATTCATTCCCTATACTCCACTACTCTCATTAATTCCCTTCTTCACAAAGATAATATTAAAAATTTCCATCAATCCCCCACCCTTCTTATTTTCTTTAATTATTTGTAAATATATTTTTTTTTTCATTAGATTTTTTTCAAGATAAACTGACAGCACTGATATTTTTAGCTTTTAGCCATCATAATAGCATGCTTCCATTTTTCAAACTACCAACAGATTTTCTTTAATTATTATTATAATAATTACTATTGTTAATCATAAGTAGCCTTTAGAATCAACGAAATTCCACTGATGCCTTTGAGTGGCTTTTCGAGCCTAATTAAATTATGATGCCAAAGTACCTAATTATGGGACTTCATTTACCCATTTAACACATACAATCACTCGATTATATATTGTAACACTTCTAATTTAAATCACTACTAAGAATAATATATTTTATTTATTTATTAATTTCTTTTTTTAAAAAAAAACGACAGAATGGGTGGGGTTTTCCTTGGATTTTTTGGATCAACACTAGTCGGTTTTTACAATATTTTTAGTACTGATTTCGTCAAATTAAAAGAAGAAAAATGGATCAACCCTATCCGTCGGTTTATACAATTTTTTTAGTAATAATTTCACCTAATTAAAAGGAAAAAAAATATTGGATCAACCCTATCCATCAATTTTACATTGTTTTTAGTAATGATTTTTGCCTAATTAAAAGGAAAAAAATACCTACAAATTGAAGTACTTCTTGAACGAGTGAATTAGGTAACAACTCAAAATATCTACTAAACTAACTTTGACCAATTGAGGAATTGAAAATAACTTCAAACATGAACGGCATTGGTTCTTTAGATTGATCTTTCGAACTAACTCATATGATTATTTCTAATTAGTTTTGCTCTCAAAATTCTCTCAATGCATGTGTCATCTACAAGAAAATAACTAATGTAATGTATAAACCAGCGTTAGAAACAATTAGGGGATAAACACAACGACAGGTTAGAAATAGAGATATGCCGAAGAAATATGGATCTAAAAGATGATATAATTAGACTTGACATACTACACTTGCAACTTAATTTCCAAGGATATAGCCATAGATGGATAGTAGGTAGCCGAGCAATATCCAGTACCTATTATCGGAACTGCATCACCCACACAATATATTAATGTTCTCTGATTTTATTATTACTTCTACTTGATTTTATTATACTTTGATTGAGCTGAACATCTATCGAAAACGACGTTTCTATCCTCACAAGATAGAAATAAGACTGCATACACATCACCCTCTCTCTATATCTCACTTGTGAAAATTATATTGATTATATTCATTATTATTAAAAGTTACTCTTAATTCAAATGCGATTATGTGACAATTCTATCGAAGAACTTATAGAGCATGACTGTGTTATTCACCAATAGCCAGCTCACCACAATGTCATCACATCGTTTGTTGATCATCAAACTTGAAACTCAACAAAATATAATGATACTTTACAAAACTTTTTTGAAAAATAAATTAAAATTTAAAATACGTGTGAACCCCACTGAAAATAAAAAGGCTGGACTTAGATTAGTAGCAAGTGATAAAAAGTGTAATAATATTATTAGAAAAAGATAATCCAAAATCATAGGTTAGTCACTCTTCCACCAACACGAAGCAAGCTGTCGGAAAGTACATTTTTTGACTGAGATATCATACCAATGAAAAGTTAATTATGAAAAAATAGAAAAAAATACTAATAACAACAAAAAAGTATGAGCTGGAAAATTAATATTCATGTCAAAACCTAGTTGGCAATCATAGTCCAATTGAACAGTTACATTATTATTATTTTCTTTACAAGAATCCGCAATCTCTATTCTTTACGCCATTATAATAATATGCAAATTACATAAAAAGTATAAATCATAATAAATAATATAAAACAATTTAATACTTCGTATAAAAAATCATCTGTTTAATTGACTCGATGAACTTTTATGAAAATGGAAGTTACATGAATATTCTATTTACCAATAATTAGAGAAGTCCTTGTTTTGGAACATGATAATAATAAAAGGATTTGATTTTATCATAATTTTGTGAAGCGTGCACGTCCCTAGATTTGTTTAAATCCCTATTGCTTCTATCACAAGATCTCACAAACCAATCAAAGTTGAAATGTGATTTGATTTGCATACAATTTGCAAATATATATCAAAAAAGTTTCACGTGCTTATATATCATAAAGATACTATATGTACAATTATTCTTATCACTTATCAGCCGTCATATAATAAATAATTAATACAGTACCACATTTCTTTAATTTAATTTATCTCCTTTATCTTAATTTGTCTTATAACATTAATTAGTTTCTAAAATTACTCGTGTTAGTGATTAAGTGTCTTCCTCTACATTATACATAATTATAATTCAAATTATCATTAAAAAATTGATCATTAAAGAAGATTATTCTTGAGAATAACGCAGCTTCACTCGGTATAATAACACTAATTATAATTAGTAATATGTTATTTAAAACAAATCAATTTTAATACTCCAAAGGTCATATGGTCCCGTACCCAAATCTATCTTAAAAGAATATAATTCCCTTCTCATTATATGAAATTTAAAAAAATGTCTTTTTCATCCCAAATAAAAAAAATTTAAAAATAATATTTTATTCCCTAAATATACCATTTTGAAAGGAACAAAAATATCTTGAAGAAAGAATTTGGTTCTTGAGAATCTATTGATTTTGTTCATTTTCCTTCTTTTTTTTGCTATTTTTTTTAAAAATTTTAATCTTTAGTGAGAGAGAGAAAAAAAAGTTGACTAATCTAATTTTATGTGCATCTTTTGTCGGTCATTAAAGATCAAATCAACTTGTAATTTTTTAAAATAAATAAATTAGCAAGTTGCAAGTAATATGTTCCTTAGAAATTCAAAGATCCGGTTTTTTTTATTGTTCTTTTTTTTTCTTCATGAATTTGAAGTATAATCCGACGCATAAAAGTTAATTATATTATAAAGAAAATCTAATAGATATCCCAGAGAATCCTACTTAAGGGACCAATCTACTTATATGTATATAGGCTTTTTTTTTTTGGGAAAATTGTATATAATAGCAAACTAATAATCTAAATTAAATGGAATAGCTAGGGTTTGATTTAATTGTGCTCCATAGCAAACATTAGCTAAAATTTGCCAGCGTCTCTCTCCCAAAAATCTCGCTCCATTCTCGCTCGCCTCTCTCGCATTATACACAGAAGTGTATAATTATGTTTCTGTTTTGTATAAAGCGAGAGAAAATTGTATATACACATGCAAAAATGTATATCTTCGTGTTATACACTTAATTATACAATTTACAAACATTTTACTTCAAATATTGCAGAGAAAAAGGCCAACGAATTATACAATTGCGAATTATACAATTGAACTGAAATACAATTTTCTCTAGCTTTATACAACAGAAGTGTATATATTGTGTTTCTGTTTTTGTATAAAGCGAGAAAAACATATATCTTCTTGCTATACACTTATTATTATGCAATATACATACATTTTAATTCGATTCAACTGTATGCAAAATAAATTATACAATTGCAGCGAAATAGGCCAGCGAATTATACAATTATATATGTATAGCAAATTATACAGTTTTATGTTTGCTATGGAACGCAGTTATGCAAAGTTTGCTATAGCATACAAATATGAATTTTTTGTTTGCTATATGTGAAAGTTACCCTTTTTTTTTTTTTTTTTTAATGGGTAAAAAGAAGAAGAGGAAAACGTATAATTAGATGAAGGATAAAAATGAGTCTTTTGGGCCTGAACTGAGGGAGAGACTGGATCGACATCTTAAATGGGCCTGGCCTTGTTTCTGAGAATTGCAAGTTTGGGTTGTAGTGTTGGAAAATGTGGTTTGGGACGAAGTCGAAGTGATTATGGTGGAAGACAAGATGTGGAAAGTAAGACTAGGATAGTTGAAGTATGAGAAAGAAAAATGAAACAATTCGGTATTGATGAACTTCGAAAATCAAATTTTGAAATTTGACATGTCATAAATTTGAATCGTTTCAAGTGATAACATATCAAAAGACTTGAAATAATGAGAGAAACTCGTATTTAAAATTTGAAACTGTTTAGAAGAGATTTGAATTGGTTAGGATCGGGAGAAAACAACAACTTTGTGAGAATGTATAAATATTGTATAAATAATGTATATGGAGGTATATACGTCTCTATTACATATCTATATACACCATATGTACATGATTATATATTATTTATACAATATTGATATATCACATATACATAACTGCCATTTTCGTTGAAATATTTTGCTGTCATCTTTACAATTAGGTACCTAAATAATACTGGATATGCATTTTAACAATTGACGTTTGAAAATTTGTTGAAAAGTAGCCGTTTTTTTAAATGTAGAAAGCACCATAATTTTAGCATGAATTTCAAATTAAACAAGTGAAAAATTCAGAATATTCCCTTGATTCTGAAAATTTATAAACTTTGTCACAATGTCATGAATTTCGTATATGATTCTATGATGAAAACAAATTTTTAGTGTCTGAAATCTTTAAATAAAGACGGCTAAATGAATCTCGTAACCTAAGACAAAATCATAGTAAAAGCCCTTAAATGTATTTTATAAAATTTATACACAAATAAAAAGTATTATTTTCTAAACAATAGATTAATCATTTAAGACACATATAATGATAACTTTTTATTTTTCACAAAAAGAACTAGAAAGAAGAGGACAAAAAATAAAATGGTGGATCATCAATGTTGAGGTCCAAATTCATATTAAAATTTTAATTTGACTATCGTAACAAAAAAAAGAAAAAAAAAAGGAAATGACGCGAGATAAAAAATATATTTTATACCATATATTATTGAAAAAAATATTAGATAGATAAATCCCGTAAAATTAATTATCTTCATAATAAAATCATTCCTAATTCAAATTTTCATGTTAATCAATTCTATCTCTCGCCGGCCTTCATCTCCATCACCATTTTCTTTCTTTATTCCTTCTCTCCACCCCAAGTTTCATCATTAGACCTAGGGCTGGGCATAAACACCGAAAAAACGAAATATCGTACCGAATCGATTTTTTTTGGTATTTCAGTTTTTCGGTTTTCGGTTCGGTATATGTTTTTTGTATTTTTCGGTATTTCCGTTCGGTTTTTGGTATGTGATTTTGTGTAATTCGGTATTTCGGTTTACCGAAATATATTATATTATAATATATATTTATATTATATTAATTATTAATATTAAATAATAAATATTATAATTTAAAATAAAAAATTAAAAAGTAAAAGACTTTTTGATATAACTATTTTTAGCCCATTAAATTGAAAATCAAACAAAAAAATTTATAAATTTTTAAAAGCCCAACTAAGCAGGCCCATTAAAAAAAAACCGAAATAACAAAAACGAATCGAAATAATAAAAATCGAACCAAAATAAAAAAACCCGAACCGAACCGAAATATTTCAATTCGGTATTCGATACACAATTTACAAAAACCGAAAACCAAAAAAAAAAACCGAAACCGAATCGAAATACCGAATGCCCACCCCTAATTAGACCTTTACAACTAAAGCCCAAACAACAACATAATAGTTTAAAATTTGTGTCTACTTAATCATTTTCAGTGTTATGTATTAGTGATAAATTTCAATTTGTTTCCTCTTCTAATTTTTGAAAGTTGAGCTAAAATTTTTTTATTATTGGAATGTGATTGATTTTTAAAATCACTTTTTGTCCTAAGCTTTTTATTAGTTACTCCCGGTAAATGTTTCAGGAGATATATTTTTTTTGAAACAAGGTCCTCAAAAATGTCATATCTGTTTTTTTAATCATTAGAGGCTTCCACACGAGTTTTCTACAAACCAAAATATAACATGGAAAACTTGTTATTCAACAATATATATTCGTGTCAACCAAGATGTATGTAGATCTATTCAATTTTTAATGAAATTGATTGAAAAAATATAAATTTCTTTACAAAAAAAATAAATTTTAATATGATATTAAGTTGCCCGAATTCGAACCCGAAACTAGTCGGATGGAGTAGATAAGCTCCTTATCAAATAACATAAATGTTAATCTTAAAATAAATAATCAAGTAAAGATTCATGATTTAGAGTTCTCTTTCATGACAGCGATTCTTCAAATGAGAAGAATGTTTATTTCTAGTTATTCGAAAAATGATATAAAAATTACCATTGAAATATTCGATAACTTTCAGCCGCTTAAATTTGATAATCTCACATTCAACAATTTTGATGATATTATATAATTTGTTGCGAATGGAAAGAGGGTATGCATTAATTGTTATTTTCTTAACGAGGAAGAAGATGAAAAATGGACCTTTTTTATCGAATTAAAATTATTAATGTATTTAACACATTATTGATGTATCCAACATATTATTGAGTTAATTTTCTATGTATCTATTATCAATATATCTAACTAAGTGTATATGTATCTAAATGAGTATACACATGTATTGGAGATTTGTGCATGTATTATTAATGTATCTGACACAAGATTAAGTTAATATTATTCGTATATGTATCTGACAAATATACATATGTATATGAATAATAGTTCGTGAATCTGAGTTTAGAAGTCCAAATTTTTGCTAAATTGCTAAAAATAGCTAAAAATAGAGAGAAGGATTTTAATTATATTCTTAGGAGTCATGATATATGTCGTTTAAAGTTGTCGCAAACGTGATTTTCTCCCTAATTATTGACTTTCAAACATATTTCTTAATTAGACACATCGTTCAATTAATGACTTACGATTATATCTTTTATTTAGACAAACTAATTGATATGAGATGCATCCATTGGAAAGAGACAAATGCATGTATTCGATGCCCAAAATACGGTAAGAAATGTAATACTGTAAATTAGTTTATATTTAAGTAATTAGATCCTAATATATTCTAGATCCAAAATATGCTAAGAAATATAATACTGCAAATTAGTTTATATATAAGTAATTAGATGCTAATGTATTCGAGACCTAAAATATGTTAAGAAATGTAATACTGCAAACTAGTTTATATCGAAGTAGTTGGATTCTAAAGTAGCGTGATTATGTAAATTACTCTAAAAATAAACAGTTCCATAATAAAAAGATAACGCAAAGATAAATTTTTAATTGTCATGTTCTTGATAACTTATTTCACGATTATATTATAATAGTGATATAATTTATAACATATATACAATAAAATAAACTATCCAAAATAATAAATTCTCAAATAACTTATTTTTAACCAAATAACCCGTTGATTTTGAGTCAAATTGTTATTAGCTCGAGAAATGTCTTCATATAGACAACTACTATTAGCCGCCTAATGCGACCTTATTCAAGAACCCAGACAACTTTATTGGGCCTATCTTGTTGTTGCCTCTATTAGAAGGGCCTAAATAGTGAGCCCAAATAAAGGAGAGACGTAAAAACGGTAGATCAAGCTAGACGAAAAAACGATGACACAGTTCTCCGGCGAATGTTCTCTGTCCTTTTCCTCGCAATAAAATCTCTCAGATTCACAAAAACAAAAGGAGGACTAGGACGAGAACGGAGAAGAGAACTCGCTAATTCTACCGCCGGAATTACAATTCTCTTAAGCGTTTGGTTTGTATAATTAGCTATTTGGCGATCCATCGTTCATCGACGACGGCATAAATCTCAAATCTACTACTATTTTGTTGAGTTTCCGTATATATTTTCATAATTTGTAGAGCATTTCCAGTTAAAGGATCGGAAAATATGGATAGTTTTGTCAGTAAAATACGAAGTTTGGATGCATATCCGAAGATCAACGAGGATTTCTACAGCAGAACACTTTCTGGAGGTGTTATTACCTTAGCTTCCTCCATCATCATGACGTTGCTTTTCATCTCCGAGCTCCGTATGTCTCTTCTTTTGTTCTCAGTATATATTGTATGAACCTATTTAATCATAGAATTGTTTTGTAGGATATTAATATATTTTCCTATTCCGAAATGGATGTATGAGTTTGTTGTTCTATTTTTTAATTATTCTATGTGATATATTGATGTTGTCAGTTTCATTTAGTCAATATGAATCTGCACATAGTGAAAGAATGACTGTTTTGGTGCTTCCGGAATGTAATCTGTAGCAAATAGCAATAGGATCGTTAGTGATGGTCTTCATTTCACCCAATTTGGAGGATGACTCTTGCCTTATTGTTTGTGTCACCAGATTAGCTTCCACACATCCTTAGTTCTTATAAGAAGTAAGAAAAGGAAAACAAAAGAAAAAGAGTTGGCCCCTGACATCCCTGACTAGTTATGCTATCATTCCAATTGTTCTGCTAAATTTGGCATCCTGAACTTCCGGTACATGGTCATCCTGCTACAATTACCTTGCGTGGTTTCACAAAGTCTTCAATGGTCTCAATGCATTTTTTTTTTCAATTTCATTTGCCAATATTGGTAGTAAATTACGTAAGAACCAAATTGCTTTTCTCTCCAGCCTTTTGATATGAATTGTCAGAAGCTTGGAAGAAGACGTTCATACTAGCACAAGTAGCAGTCTGTAGTTCCTTCTGTATCAACAACTTTGTCTACATTTGAATTAGTTTTATGAGTGATGAGATCTGATCGAAACAAAGCGATGATATGAGAACATATATCTCTCTAAGCTATTGTGTTATGTTTTCCAGTCAGGCAATTTTCAGAAGCCTCTGTATATCCTTATCTGTGATTAATGTTCTTTATGAATGCATTTTTGTGTTCCTGTGCTTTGGGATTATCAGACTGCGGCAATTGGTCATTTCTTTAAAGCTGAATAGAAATCAACTTTTATCCGATTGCATAAGAGACTACAAATAGTTTGGCTGCTGAAGTGCATTGTGTTCTACCTCCCTTTTTTTGTGTTACCTTTAGTGATATATACCGAATATATGGGTGGTATGGCACTAGATAATAGACATTTTCTATTTCTTTTGTGGGGAGGACGGAGTTCTTTTTTAGCTCAACATGATGTTGTGATGTATTGTTATCATGCTCCATATCTGTCTTTATTTTTCTCCTGGCTGTGCTGTAGGATTATATCTTCATGCTGCCACCGAGACAAAGCTTGTTGTGGATACTTCAAGAGGAGAAACACTGCGCATCAATGTAATGTTACTCCCACCTTGAGGCTGAGTGATGTAATTATTTGAGTTTTTTGAGGTTTTGAATGTCTAAATGCTCCATCGTTTATTTTTTCTCCCTCCTAGAACTTCAGTCTCTTCCACTATAGTATTGTATGGCATGGCTTAGAAAACTTGGCTTATTTTGGAGGATTGGAAGAAGCTGATCTGGATTTCTGAGGCGGTTATCGCAAAAGACTGATTGTAACATTGATTTGATCTGAAATTGCAGTTTGATATCACCTTTCCAGCAATTCCATGTTCAATTCTCAGTGTTGATGCCATGGATATCAGTGGAGAGCAACATCTTGACATTGTATGTGCAACAAACAGGTTATATTGTCCAGTTACTAAGTTCCTAGTTTTCCCCAATCCACATGATTTCATTCTTTTGAATGCTAGTTCCGCGTATAGAGTTAGATGACTTAATTTTCCTTTAGGATTATGGTTCTCATTGAGTTGTCAAGTTTAATGAGACTTGACCAGATAATCTCTATGAAGTATTGTGTGCCACTCCACATGACTGAATATCTGCTCCCTGTGCGTACCTGAGTATATGCAATGCTAGCAAAATTAGCAACTTTGCTCATAATGCTTTCCTTACTAATTAATATATATATTTTTTTTATAATGTTACCATTATCAACAAATATATCCTTTTTTATGACCAAGAAATCTGTCAGGGAGTCGACCTTTCGGGCCAACCATAGCTTTCGAACTCTGGGAGGATAGGCCTTCCGCTCTACCCTTATCCACTTAAATACTAGACTTAGTTTGCTTGGCGTAGGACTTGAACTTGTAACCTTATACAGAAGTCCCACAACCTTTGCCACTTGAGCTGACTCCAGAGCTAATCAATATCTTCTTTTCCCAATCATGTCTGTTCTTCAGTACCACAATATTCAAAGATAGAACTTGTAGGCAATGAGGAACACACCTTAGTGTGTAGCCTAATTGAGGTGAAGCGAGACCTTCTCTGAGCTTCATGGCTCAAGTATGCCTAAAATGAGCACTCAAATTCAGTGAGGGCTGTGTAATAGGATCCAAACAGGGTCTGTTGTTTTTCTCCTATTCCTCAATCACTCAGCGAAAAAAAGAAAAGAAAAGAAAAGGAAAAAGTATTCTTTTATCCACATGTTTTTTCGTGCTCTTACATCCTACCTTGTTTGACATAACAATAACATGAAAGAATTATAATCTTCTAAATTGTATATGCTTTTCTAAGCCGATGGAGTTTCTTTCAAATGATCTTTAAATGCTATCTAGTAAGTTTCTGCCACTACTGAGCTGCTCTAAGATTCTGAGGGTAAATGTGAGTTTTTCTTTGTTTATATTTTGTGTTGTTTTTCAGTATTTGATGCTTCACTGATGTGCTGGGAGGCTCTGAGTCTTTCTAAGTGTGTAATCTTCTCTTTCCTTGGAACTGTCTAAGTTCTTCCTAACGCTAATTTCTTAATTATCAAGAAACAAAAGCTTAATTGTGTAAGACAAACAGCACATTGTAAACTAGGCTGCAAGAGGGCTTGTATGCAATGAAGCTAAGCTAGGTATGGGACATGCTATTATCACAGTAGAAGCTAAGGTCATTTTGAAAACAATAACCAAAGTTGTGAAAGTAAAGATAATTGCAAGCTACTTGCACTATTTATTGGAATCCTAATGCCGATGGGTATGCTCTTTGGGTTTTTGTGTGATGTGATTATATTTTACTTGCAGAGACATGACATCATCAAGAAAAGAATTGATGTTCTCGGAAATGTTATTGAGACAAGGAAGGAGGGCATTGGTTCTCCTACGGTGAGATACAAGTTACTCTTTATTTTATGAGAAGTAGCTGATGTAAAAATTTATTAATCTTTACTTCAAATTTTATAGCTGTCAAATATCTGGATTTAAAGAAATAGTTTTGGCCGCTATTTGCATTCTGGATTTTCATGGATCAAGTAAAAATTATGATTTTTGATTTAAGAAGCATGCTCTATTTATTCCTTTCAAGCACTGAGTCTATGACTTCTTTCCAACAACAGATTGATAGGCCTCTGCAAAGGCATGGAGGAAGACTTGAGCACAACGAAACATATTGTGGTTCCTGCTATGGTGCTGAAGGGGTATGTTCCTACTTCTTGATGCTAGAAATCTCTCTTAGATTATGATTCTAAGCTGTAGTATCCTCTCAGTAAATTTAATCTCATAGTTTTGTTTACTTTCATGCATCCAATCTTTTTGTTTGTCCTTGATTATACCACAAGTATAGATAATTATCTCATTAAACTGTTTCTTATACATACCAACTGTGAATTCCTGTCAACTTTGCAGTCAGATGATCATTGTTGTAACACCTGCGAAGATGTTCGTGAAGCCTATAGAAAGAAAGGTTGGGCATTGACAAACCCAGATGAAATTGACCAGGTACGTTGAAAATTGATCATTGAAGGAGTTACATATTTTGTATGTTTTCTTCTTTTCCAAATTATTCCCTGAAGCTGAAGTCATTTTTCCTCCATGAAGTTCGACTACCATGGCTTCTTTCTCATGTGAAAATGATAGATTAAGAAATCAACAGTAGTGAAATTCCATTTCACATCTCGTATCGAAGTTATGCAACATAACATGGATGTGATAGAAGTGCTGTGAGCTCTATGGTTTCACAATCTCTAAGAAACAAATGTGACATGATAATTTTTGTACGTGTATGTTGAATGGAATGAATGTGATTGATCTAATTTTTTTCTTAACTATATGCAAAGGTCAATCGTGACCATTCGACACTGTACATTTTATACATTACCGGTTAGGATAGCATTTATTTGACATTTGAAATAAGATTATATTCATTCGATTTTGTTTAGAAGAATTATATTACTGGTAATGATATAAACCTTGTGTGGTTTTTATTCTGATTACCGAGATATCTCATGTAATTTTCATATTAGCAGATCTTCTGCAATTAGTTTTATGTAAGACAGCTAGTTTGGTTAGGGCATATCTCCAACCTTACCCTCTATTTTTTACTCTCCAAATACTAACTCCAATCTAATTCTCTATATCACTCTCTAACAAAGAATCTTTTTCTCTCTCTTCAATATTGTATTATTATTTCTATTATAAATCCTTTCTTTCTTTTTTTCCAAATCATCCCCTATATGATTTTCATGGGATATAAAATTGTATTATTTTTTCAAATTCTTTATATAATATAAATTTATATTTTATTCTAAATTTCTAAAGAACTATGAATAATTGATAAAGTTTTTACAAAAACAACCGCAATCATAACCACAACTTGTCTGGATCATACATTAATTTTTTCAAATATTGTTCAATTTGGAAACGACCTATATTAAATTATTATTGGGATTTTGAAAATTATTATGTTATGTATTGTGTTGTATTGTTATCTTGTATTTAAATTATCATGTTATGTATTGTATTTTAATTGATTTTCATTTTATCATTAAATTTGTGCATTTTCAGCGAATATTAATAATAATATCAAAAATATATTCACTTAAAATGACAAAGATTTTAAAATTTGTACATTTTCAGTGAAAATTAAAAATGTTATATTACATTTCAAAATAATTATGAATATTAGAGATTTAATTAATATCATTATATGAAAAGTAATATGTTAGTTACAAAATAATAATATAATTTTTAAAAAGTGAAATAGAGAGTATGAATAATAGTTCTCCAAATTTGGAGAGCTACTATTTAGCTCTCTATAATTGGAGAGTAGAGGATAAAATAGAGAATGCTTGGAGAGGGCATTCTCTATTTTACCCTCCAAATATAGAGAATGGAGAGTAAAATAGAGTATGGTTGGGGATTGTCTTAATGGGATGAAGTGCCTATAGGTGACATTATCTTTTAAAAATGGCTGTTTTTTTATCAGTAAAATATTACTGATCTAATCATGTAGCATATGTACATCGCTGTACAACTAATACTTAAGGCATTCACAAAGTAGTCAAAAATTTACTTGGGATACATTTCAGAAGATTCTAGTTTGATGACACTATGGGAAATATGATTACCATACATCATTTCTGAAAACGTGTTTACGGAGTTGCTGATTTTGTAAGACGCATTTTTTCGAGCAACTTTGAAATAAAAAGCTTCCAAAACCCCGAAACTACTTATTTAACAACTTGTATTTTAAACTCTAGAGTATGGCTAATTATTTCTTCCATTTCAAGAATTATTCTTTTTCAATAAACTTCATAGTTTCTATGCATAATGCACAGAACTTAAATCACGACGGAAAAGAGTTCAAAATAAGAACTTGAAATTTAGCTTTTATTGTTTTTCTTTTTTTTTATTTGGTAGAGATGCAAAGTAATAACGTAAGAACCATTTCAATAAATGTGAATGGGAAAATGTCAAACTCTGGAAGATTTAGATGCCGATTGCGAAAAGAGCAAGGAATAAAATGGTAGGGCAAAACCATCACTTCTGAGGATGAAGTGGTAAGGTTAATTCCGTTAGTATTCAAGTAGGTGAGAGGTAAGCATTTCTTTTAGGGATTTTCTTTTATCTGATCAAACCTTAGAATAGATTTATGTAATTAGTAGTACCTTTGGTTAATCAAAAGTTATCCATGTTACGGAGGTCAAGGATTCGAGCTGTGGAAACAGTCTCTTGCGTAGATGCAAGATAAGGCTGCGTACAATCGATCCTTGTGGTCTGGCCTTTCCCGGACCTCGCTCATAGCAGGAGCTTAGTGCACCGGAAAGAAGTTATTAACTTATAGAATGGTAAGAAATTGAGTGTAAGCTGAATCTTTTAAGTATTTATTTTGATAGATCAATTCTGTAGACCATTTTGTTTGAGAAATAGTTGGATGGAAGTTCCTTTTTTGTTTATAAGAAATAAAGATGGAGCAGAAACGTATCAAATGGGTTTTTGCTCTTGATGAATAGCCTGCAACTTCTGCAGGATTTGGTTTGTGGGAAATATTAGCCAAACTAGAAATGGCGTCACAAGATTTAAAAAAAGAGAGACCCTTCTTGGATGTATGCCCAGAAATTTAGTGATACCAACAAGACCTATATTAAATGTCTCTGTTGTAACAAGATACAAAATGGTAATCCGAATCTTACAGCTTGTCCAAGTTGCCCAGCTCATGCGAAGGAAGAACTGCAAAAGTTTATCAGATAGAGATTGAGTTAAAGACTCAAATGTGATAAGATGTTGATATAATTTATGTTTTAGTTTTGATTTACTTTTCCTATGGTGGATTTTGTGTTATCTACTTATTACTCCATTAAATTGAACATATTACTCCATTTAAATTGAACATCTCCTTGTATATTTTTTTTATTTTGGTCTTTTTAGAAAAATGCACTTCGCCCTTGTTCGCCTTTTTCAGCTTCACACTCCCATGAACACTAGCATAGCGTGATGACAAACTTCAAATTATGCTGCTTTTACTTCATATATTTTGACATATTCTGCATACATATTATTCAATTAATATGAAAAGTCGCATGGTATGGAGATTTAATTATTTTATGATGTACTGATCGAAATCATGGCTGATCTTTCTTCTTTCTCTTTTGAAATTCATATGAGTTAGTGTAAGAGAGAGGGTTTCCTAGAAAAGATCAAAGAGGAAGAAGGTGAAGGATGCAATATGTATGGGTTCTTGGAGGTCAATAAAGTGGCTGGAAATTTCCACTTTGCACCTGGGAAGAGTTTTCAGCAGTCAAATGTTCATGTCCATGATTTGCTCACATTTCAGAAGGATAGTTATAATGTAAGATGTTTTCACGACTTGGTTAATCTGTTCATGTTTGTTTTTTGGTGCCTTAATGTATCTTTACTAAAAACTACTTTCAACAGATTAGTCACAAGATCAATAGATTAACTTATGGAGAATACTTCCCAGGTGTTGTGAATCCTCTTGATGGGTACATCACTTTTGCTAGTCTTTACACTGTTTGCTGGTGTCTTTATATGATGGATGTACGATGACACGTGTATTTTGACTGTTCCTTTTTGTTTTCATTCCAAATTGCAGTGTGAAATGGACTCAAGAAACACCCCACGGCATGTATCAGTATTTTATCAAGGTTGGCAATTTTTCCTGTGACTGCTCTCTTACTTTTCCTTTCTTCCCTGTTTCTGCTATTTACATTAAGTTCTGTGAGTTTGTAATTTTCACTTGATTTAGTGTTTTCTGGCTTACTTGTCATAGAGTGGTCAAGGATTACTGCCTAGAGCTTTCATTTCCCTTTCTTCTGTCTCCATCTCCTTGTCACTTGTACTTGTATTTTATTTTCTTTAAAGAGAGAGAGAGAGAGAGTGAGAGAGGTAGTAGCTCTTTAAGTTACTGAGATTTAGTCCTTTTGTAAGTAGTTGGATTTCTAAGCTTAAGGACCAATTCAACCTTTATGAAACTCCTATGATCAGTATGAAGCTCATTTGCCAAGGCTATGCATTTGCCCAGTCTTGGTGGCAAAAACATGAGACCTGTTCTTGTGGGCTATAGCAAGTTCCCAGTGGACTAGTTGATGTATCCACAAGCTGGTTCATGCTCCACTTTATCCCTCAAAACTGATAATCGTGCAATCTGTCAAAAGAAGAAGGAAAGATAATCATTTCTAAAGATGCAGACTACTTCCTTTTCGCGATTCAATGTTTTCTAGTTCCGCGTAATTCAAAAACAATTACCTTTTCTAGGAAAGGAAGGTTCCTCACACTATCTAAAAGAGTTAGAAGTTAGAACAGACCCTATTTCACACGGAGACTACTTTTCCTTCTTCTCCTTGAGCCGAGGGTCTATTTGAAATAACCTCTGTACCTCCCAAGGTACGTAGGGGTAAGGTTTGCGTACACACCACCATCCCTAGAGGGCCACTTGTGGGATTGGACTGGTATGTTGTTGTACTACTTTCCCTATCTCATTTCCTCAAAAACTAAATATACCTTACGAATCCCAAATGTTTCACCTATTGTCATTGAACACTAAACATTGCAACTATTGTAATGAAAGTTTGATGAATACTGCTTTCCTCTTTTTTTCTGCAAAAGTTAATTAATGGGTTTGTAATTTAATGCATGATTTAAATATTAAACAGTACCTGAAATGGCGCAAAGGTCATGAAAAAGTACAAATTGTATTATATGATTAACAAAACTCAATTTAAAGGAGCGTACGTTGATCTGATTGCTTGTTCATATTGTATGCTAAGTTTTGTAGACTCTCACTACTACCTCAACTCTTTTGATTTGTTGGATAGTACAATTTTTACTCTCTTGTGCATTCAAAGTAGAACATATATCATATTAAGGTGTGGAGTTCTCCAAAAGTAGTGTATTTCTAAAGTACCCAACATTGGTACGGCAGTGTTTTTGAAGAGTCAGGGCAACGTTGATTATTATTTTCATAGTGGAAAGAATAAGGTCAAAAGTTATATCTATGATCTGTAACATCCTTTTCTGTTTGTGATACAAAAACATAAAAAATATCTGGTTCTACCATTTTGTAATTGTTGATGTCCATATGGTATTTTCTGTTGGATGTTTCAGTATATATACACTCTTGTTTTTGTTATTGTTTTGTGATAATGGAAATAATAATGTCAAACATGATAACCATAATATGTAACGGTGTAACCGTCTTCTTCATTTGGAAAAAATTGCATAAACCTTCATCTGGCATTCTTTAATTTTGGCATTTGCTATTGCCATGTTGACACAGCACAGTATTTGTTCTTGGAATGTTCATTCTTGTTTCTGTCATATGATAACCATTGTAACATTAGGTTAACCTAATTTTTTGTGAGTTGTCGATGGAAAGTTACTGTTATTGTCGATGGTAATATCTAGTTATTTGCTACAGGTGGTACCTACAGTATATACGGATGTCAGTGGGCATACCATCCAGTCAAATCAGGTTTTCTGATTCTTCAAGCTATCTCCTGCATTTGCTGTACTAATAGACCACAAAATCTGATACAACAGCTTATCGTTTGCAGTTCTCGGTAACCGAACATTTCAAAGGCGCAGATTTTGGTCGTTTTCAGTCTATTCCTGGTGTTTTCTTCTTCTATGACCTTTCACCAATCAAGGTTTGTCATTATTCTGTTGCTCAAATTTCTAAGTCGTTAGTTTGCCTCTGAAACCTATATATTTTTTTCATCATAACTTCTGTAAATTGTTATATTAAGGCTTTATCTCTTTAAAAGAAGGGGTTGGTTACACTATAGGAAGGAAGGAAGCATTATCGCCACTATGTTATTGCTCAGTTCTTTAACATGGATTTTTTTTTTCTTTCCTGTTTTTACCCGTTTCTTGTTGTCCTTAATTACTTATCTTATCTGGCCCTGTTTCAGGTAACATTCACCGAGCAACACGTGTCATTCTTACACTTCTTGACGAATGTCTGTGCTATAGTTGGAGGTAATTATAGTCTTCATCCTTCCCTGTTCATCTCTTATCTAATATTGATTACATCTTATAAAAAGTATTTCTTCTATTCTATTATACGTGACAATGTTTAAGTGGACACAGAGTGTAATATGTTGATTTGACTTATATTTTATTTAGTGATGGTGAAAGAATATTGAAGTGACAGTTTTAATGTTAATTTTCTAGAAACATCACATTATTAAAATTTGAATAAATTAATGAATTTGAAATCTTGGAAGTCATATAGCAACGGAGTGGCATTAAACATTTTTCTTATAATGGCAGTGCCCCGGTCAATTTGCACGCACCTTGACTATTACACTGGTAGCTGCTACCTGGGTAACTCTACCACCATGACTTAGGCAGACAGTGTTAAACATTTTCAAATGTCTCAAAATGGAAAGAATGTCATATAATTGGATTGAAGGGAGTACTGACTTGAAGAATTTGTTGAATATAGAACAATAATTCTTATTAGAAGACGATATATTTCCAATGTTTCTCTATGTTACACTATCACTTGGTGCACCTATATATTCTAATTTCTGTCTGTTATTGGTAAATGAACCTTTGGGAGGGGTTGTACAATTATTCCCAGAGATGTAGAACTCGTCATTTTCAACACGGAGTATCAATTTATATATGAAAGATTACGAAAATTCAAAAAATATTAATTCTGAACTCATGATTCTAGAAGTCTATGAGTTCAATGAGAACCTTGAAAGTTGAACCCATCAAAGTTTAATCCAGACACTGCCTCTGGTTGTTCTTTTTCTTTGGTTGTCTCCACTGAAGTTAAACCTTTGAATTTTGATAATGTTATATATCTCCATTTTGATATGTTTGATCAGCTCATGGATAATACACCACTTTGTAGCTCTACAAACCCTGATGCAACCTACTATCCATCTAGGACTTACTCCAACAATGAATCACATCATGTAGTTTGGTCATAATTGTAGTCACCTTGTCATATTGCCTATTTACAATGCTCTATACTCGGAAGAATCTCGTTTCATTTCAAGAAATAAAAGGTGTTAGCTCCTTCTGTTTAGATCAACGTAGCGCTTGCATCACACCTGTGATGTTTGATTGTGTACTTCGGTAGTGTTCTAATTTTCTGGAAATTGTATCCAGGAGTTTTCACTGTGTCAGGGATACTTGATTCATTCATATACCACGGTCAAAAGGCGATCAAGAAAAAGATGGAACTTGGTAAATTTAGCTGATCGGGTGGGAGCTCGTACTCTGTGTTGCTTACCATGACGGGATTGGTCCAAGACAAGGCAGACAAAAAGATTGGACCAGCTGTAACAAGGTTGAACTAACTTTTGCATTACTGTAGCTTTTCTTGAGAGAATATGATCGGATCTGAGTAGCTTTTTTGTATCGTGTTATTGTAGACTTGAACAACAGTTTTTCTGGAAATGATATTACAGGAGATCAAATGCAAAGAAGGGGATTATTTATGGGGCAGAATTTGTTCACTTTTTCTCATAAATTAAACATTGTACATGAAGGATTCTGAGGAAATTCGTTAGACCAGTGGAAACTTTTTCTTTTTTCTATTCTTCCCGATTACGAGGGGCAAATGAACGAGTTGGATCAAATATGGATTTTTTGAAAGTGGGTTAAACAAAAAACGTGTAAAATATCTGATTCGGTCATTGCATTAACCTATGAAAATAAGTTCATGAACAATCAATGGGTATTTTTCGTGCTTGGGATGCTTCATATAATAGGATTCTTTACTGTATCCTCATTTTATGGGAATACTTTGTTGTAGCTCCATTGGCTCTAAATATTCACTGAAATAACAAAATAGGACCACTAAATTGATTTTGATTCTCCGCTCGATCCAAGATGATTTGTTATGTCAAAAAAAGAATATATAATATCTATTTTTAAAGCCATTAGTACAACTTTAGCTTTACATAAGATCAAACAAAATTCACGTAAGAACAAAAAGATTCTATAAAATGCTAAATCCAGAGAATGCATATCCTTTTCCCTTTTGTTTTCTAATTGAAGATTAGCTCACACCACTTGGCATGTCCTTTTATTCAACTTGAATAAAAAAACAATTTATTATATATAGAGTAGAATCCACTTTTTACTTTCTTCTGTTCACACGTGATTCTATCTTGTGATTGGATGAACCAGATAATTTTATTATATATAGAGTAGAATCCACTTAAAAAAGGATAATTTTATTTTAGGTGATATTATTTGAGTTGACATAAAAAAAAATTGAAACTTCAATTATATGTCCAAACAATTTTCAAAGCTTTTATCTCAAAAATAAGTAAAAAACTATCCATGGCCATAAACTTTTAATCAATAGCATCATTTTATTTGAGAATACTATGATACTCCCTACATAAAATTGACTAGCGTGCATGCTGATGGTTTGAAACGTTTCTTTTTTATATACATGTAACTTTTTTTAAAAAAACTACTGGTTGCATTTGAAAATGTCACATCGACTTTGAAATAATATTAGAGAGCGATAGTAATAGTTTATATTAGTTTGAATAATTGCAATGAGATATAATCGTAAATGAAGGAAGATTAAATTCTATAATGACTGCTACTGTATATGACTATTAGCGCACATTAAGTTTTTTTATGATATTTTCTAACTTCAGAACATATATTATTTCAAGTTTCCTTTTCGATCATTTCAATCATGATTTTTAAGTGAACAAAATAAAACAAAATCTTGAATTACATGTATTTATTACCCTTACTATGCTGGTAAAATAGATCAAAAGAAGTGAGGCGATAAAAATATGTACTTAACTATCTGAATTTATATTAATTTCAATAATTAATTTTAAGATCGTCAAAAATTAAAGTAGCATGATTTTTTTTTTCTATGTTATTATTATACATTCCACTTGTCCTCCTTTTCTATTATATTGTTCTAGGGGATTTTTTTCTTGGCATGGTGTACAGTTTAGAATCATTTTGAGTAGAATATGAGAATATAAATTAAATGGTGGCTGAAGAGTTGAAATTCATTATCTTTAAAAGATTTGATATGTAGAATCTATATTATTGATTATATTGTGGGAATTCCATTTTCAAAAGTAGCAAGTCGGCAAGAAAACTGCAATGCCTTTTCTTTAATTCTCCATTTCCATCATTATTATATCCTTCCTCTTTTTTAAAAAATTGGTACTCCGTACGATCTGATCGCAGATAGAGACTTAATGTAACTAAGTAGATTAAGGCAGTGGATTGTGAATCCATCATGCACGGATTCAATTCCACTATTTCAAATTTATATTAAAAAAATACGAAAAGATCCGATTTGAATTGTTGAAAACAATTTTTTAATTGGGAAATTTTTCATAATGTCAATATTTTAGCATTTAAGAGAACTCATTAGCAACAATTTCAATATTTAGTAAAAATGTCATTTTAGTTTGTTATGTACTTATTATATTTTTATTATTTATTTTTATTTAAAGAATATAATTATTTAATAACAAAATGGAGAAAATTAAGGGGGGGAATATTTCAAAAAAAGGCAAGCATCCTTAATTTTCTCATCAGTTACATTTTCAAATAAAATTTAAATTTTTTTTTTCTCCAGAATTTTACCTTTTTAAATTATATTAATTCCACAATATATTCTATTTATATTTATTATAGTTTTTTATTAGTTTGTATTCATTCCAATAGGTATGCCGAATTTATCTATATAATCATTTAAGAAATATATTTGTATTTTCATATATTTTTTCCCTATATAGTTATTTTTTTCTTCAAAAATCCTGTATGTATTCATTTCAATATGTATTTTATATGTATTTCTATTTATTCTAGTTTTTATTTAGAATTTTGTATAATAATATATAAAATACAAAAAATTAGTATGATGAAAAAGTGAATGAAATATAAAATTGAAAAGAAATAATTGAATATTTGGTGTACTCATTCTTAAATAAAATACATAACTAGTTGACATACCTTTAGAATAAATACAAATTAGAAAAAAATGTCAAATTCAGTTGACATACCTTTATTAGTTTGTATTCATTCCAATATGTATGTCAAATAAAATGTAGCTATTTAAGAAATACGTTTGTATTCGTATATATTTTTCACTGTGTATTTATTTTTCTTTTCAAAATCTTGTTTCCTTTTCTAAGTCGTATTCATTCCAATATGTCTATTATTTGTATTTGTATTCAAATACAAATAAACTAATAGAAAGTTGTTCTTCTTATAAATAAAATACAAAACTAGTTGACATACATTTGGATGAATACAAATTAGAGACAAATACAAGATTCATAAACCATGCAACATGAAATTTTTAATAAACACAAATATTGATAGTATACATAGTGATTTGAATACAAATTGAGAAAGCAGACCAAATTCTAAAAAAAGAACTATAAATACAAAACAAACTAATAGAAAATTGTTCGACAACTATCCGATCTTCGTCGTCTTTTTCAAGATCCTCACGAGTAGACAAAGATTCTACATTTGCGTTCTGAATTTGAAGAAGGTTTTGAACACCAATGAGTCTTGTAAATGTTCTTACCCTCTTTCTTCCCTCATTTTAGCAGCGAATCATACATTATACACTATTTGTTAAGTAATAAATAAATTAAAGGATGAAAAATCACCAAAAATTGGTTGATTATGATGAATACCTCTAGTAAGCCTCTTGGATTCAGCCATTGGAGAGTAAATCATAACGGAAATTGAAAATTACAAACAACATTTTTTTAAGATTTAAACAAACATAAAATTAGAAAAGAAATCTGAAAATAGGATAAAGATTAGAGATACCTTAATCAAAGGGATTCTTGTTGATTCAATTTTGGATTAAAAAAACAACCAAAATATATGGCAAAAAAATATTTGCAACTTGAATGTTGGAGGAAAATCAGAAAAGATAACCACGAGAGAAAAAAAAAATTAAATGGGAGAGAGAATTAACAATTTGAAAAGATAAATATGAGAGAGAGTGATTTATTTTATCTTTTTAAAAAAAGATATATAGAATTAATTGAAAAAGAGAGATAAAATAGGAAGAAAATTGGGACATATAAATTTTTTAAAATAATAACATTTTTGACATTATTGCTAATATTTATAAAGTATGAATATTTTTACTAAATTTTTCCTTTTTAATTTTGTTGTTTTATTCTTAATAATAAAATGTAATTTTTACTAGATTATCATGTTAAAAGATTAAAAATTTTAAAATGCTTGTATTATTGTTTTACCGAAAAATTATCTTTTTCGAAAGAGAAGTTAGATTTATTTTTTGACTTTTTAGGAGTCGCCACTTAATTTTTAAGAAAAATCAAGAAAACTTATTTCCAAAAATAACTTAAACAGAAAAATTCGTTTTGAAAATATTTAAAAGGGGTTCGGAATTCTTATTAATGTCTTAGGAAGGTGTTAGGCACCTAAGACACTCCGTTAAATACGATTTTCCAACGACTAACTTATTTGACTATTTACTTTAACTTTTACAATTTTGAAGTCGGATCTTTATTAGAATTATACTTGGACAAATTTACTAGTTTTATAACCTTTATTGTTTTGAGATTTCTTTAACGCTAAACTTTTCAATCTTTAGTTCTAAGCGACTTTCAAATTCGAACATCTTTAAAGTTTCAATTTTTAGTTTTGAGTTTGATAAAACAAAAGGCGTTTGATGGGGGTTTGGAGTTTTTCTAACTCTAAAACTAACGATAAACCACACGAAAGCATATGAAACAAATAACGGGGGAAGGGAGAGAGAGAGAGAGAGATTTTTGGGTCCAAACTCGGGTTCTGTTCGCCTTGACCGAGTTTTGGACCCACCTGTTTTTGGGTTTTGACCTCATTTTGTACCTGTCCTAATCTAATATACAAGATAAAATTTTAAAAAAAAAAAGTAAAACAACAAGGGCTTATGCCCATTACAACTGAAATACAAGAAAATAAAACAAAATAAGGCAATCTTCTGATCCGACACCTTCTACTATCTTCGATCTTCATGGGATTTCGAATCTGGCATGTCCGTCTTGATGGTTTGACTCAAAATAATGAATTTTGAGCCTTTACGGCTCTTCCGAATGCGTAGTGGAAGATGGAGTCCCGAAACGGACTCAAGGATATTTCACATGCCATCAAAACAAAGGAAATGAAAATTAACACTTTAAGATAATAATAAACAGATTTACAAATGCAGCAAGGCTTCTTTAATAACCATAAGAACAGCAAAACCCACATCCTATAACTTTAGTAGTGTTTCAATTTGTACAAATCATTCCGACTTAAACAACGCCGTACAACGACACATAAACTATGTTGCCGAAACCAAGTATAGTGAAACTTTCACGCAAAATTGCTGGTAATTTCCAAAATTTGTATTTAAAGAATAGACTTAGCATGAGAAAGATAACGAATATAATAGAAATGCATCATATAATCGAATATCACTTAGCCGTTTTGCGCTTCAACATTTGAACACCCCTCATTTATCTTTAAAGAGATTCTGCCATATGAAGCGGCACACAGTCATTTGAGACAAACTCGAACTATTCATAAGAAGACAGCTTCATCAAACAAAACAGAATCTCGATCACCTTGTCATCCAAACATCTAACAAAGCTAAGCGAGAGGACCATTCAATCAACCTACTACATGACTGCGACTTTGGACAGGTAAACACAAGTGGCCACCGAGATAAAGACAGCCTTTTGAAACCAAAGATTTCCGGGAAAAGTCCACATAACCAACACGGCATACAAAACGAAACTTTCATACAAGACGCCCGACAAAAGGATAAGCAGGGCAACAAGTTTAGAGACAAAGACAATATAGAGAATAAGCAGCTAGCAATGTTAACGAACCACAAAGACAAGCTAAAACGACCATGTATATTCACATTTTCGAGTACCCAGATACGTTTGACTACAAACGAAAACAGAAGACGAGCAAGATGACGAACGACACCACATTATCGAGCTATGGGTCTTCAGAGACGCAACAAAACAAAACCAATACAATAACATAAATTACAGGGATACCGTGACGAAACAAGAAAATAGATAGCAACACAAACAAATAAATGTAACGAAAAACACCGCGATATACGACATATCTTGAATGAAAGCAAAGCCAATCAAACGTAATCTTCACTATTTCCTGCGATTCGAATTAATCAACAACATACACAAACAGAGGAGAGAAAGCTGGAAGGGGAGCGAACTGTACCTCTTCTTGGGCAGCGAACGGGACGATGGCGAGCAGACGACAACAACTTCCACCACGACGCGAATTTCAGAGCTCCAATGAGAAGCGCAGAGGCGACGGGAAGTAGGGAGACCGTGTTTTCCAAGAATTCTTCCACCCAAGTTTTCTCTCTAAGAATTTTTCAACCAAAAAAATGTCTCCAACCCCCAAAACTTCCTCTTTACTGTCTGAAGAGGGAGGGGTTTAAATAGAAAAACAATATAGGGTTTTCGCGTGGGGTAGGGAGAGAGCGTGAGGGAGACACGTGTGGGTCTGCTTTTCCGAGATTCGCGGCTACTTTCTCTTTTTCGCTGGATTGAGGGTGTCATCTGTAGGGTAGTTTGGGAGAGAAAACGTGGGGGATGAGAGACGCGACGCGAGAGAGAGGTCGCGTGAGAAAGGGGGGGTCGCGACGCGACGCGAGGTGGGGGAGCGTGGCTGCGGCTGGCTTCTGTTTCATTCTGGGAAATCGACGTGGTGGGGAAAGGGGGAAGAAAGGGGGTCGCGTGGGAGAGAGGATGAGAGCGTGAGGGAGAGACGAAGGCAGGGAGAGAGGAGAAAAGATGCGGGAGAGGGGCGAGATAGAGGGAGATATGCCGGGGCTGCTCGTCTGTTTCTGGGTTCTGGCGTGTGTGGGGATTTGAGGAGAGGGAGACGAGGAGAGCGTGGGGAGAGATGAAAAGAGAGGGAGAGAACGCCGGGGAGAGACGAGAAGAGAGGGAGAGAACGCCCGGGGGGAGACGCAGGTGTTGCTGGGAATCTTTGGAGTTTCTGTTGAGGGGGGCGCGTGAGTGAAGGGGAAGAAGGAGGTGAGGCGGGTCGGGTCGGTCCGGTTAAGTGGTTTTGGGGCAGATGGGTGCTGGGTTGGGTAAAAATTTAAAGGGTTTGGGCTGAAATGGGTTGTCCTTTTAATTGGGTTAGAGAGGTGTTGGGCTGAATTAAAATTCAGGATGGATTGGGCCTGAGATTTGGGTTGGTTTTTTTTTTAATATACACAGGATATATACCGGCTATATACACAACTATGTAAATATTATATCGTTCTATTTTCGCAAAATTATAAAACTAATTACTTAACTAATTTGGAAAATTCACGAAGCTCGATACTTAATTTATACCGACGTGGGTCAAAAATTGGGTGTCAACAATTATTTTTGAGTCTAATATTTAATTAATTAATTAGATTGACTTTAAAATGAAACTGGATGGAATGAAAAGCATTTGAGAGTTTTCGGCTGCTCATGATTCATGCCTCCACTTCTAGAATCAAGAATTACAAGAATTGAATTGTTATGGTTCCGTGATGGAATTAAAATTTTTTCACTGATAAAATTTAAAAAATAAAGAAATAGATATTATAAGGTAAAAAGGTTTAGCATTTATAATATATATGAAAATATAATTTTTATTTAATTACATATAAATAATATTATTTTTTATTAAAATAGTTCAAATAAACTTTCTGACCACACCTAGCTCCGCATGCGTGCTTCCTAATTACACTACTATTGAAAGATGAGAAACAATGTCATAACTTATACTTACTAATTTAGAACTATTAGACCTATATATGTCAGATTATAAAAATTTTGCTTATTTAAATGAGTGTAGTCCACAAAATTTCAAATGGGATTTTTGACTTTTCTACTCAACTACCTCATATGTATGTATTGAATTGGATGACTATTTGAACCAGTCAATCTGAAAATGACTATTGTTCTCTTTTTCTTTTTTCATTTGTGGAGAGAAATTGACAAATACAACTTTTGATCAAAATCCACTTTTTCTAAACGTTTCGTGACCAGTCTTTCAAGTTAAAAAAAAAATGCATTTAAGTTTGAATTTATGAAAAAATTATATTACTATGTTAGATAAGATAAAAAGTAATTGCTTTCTTTTCTTTTTACCAAGAGTTTTTTTCTCTCTCTTTTACTGACTTGAATACACGTTAATCTTAGGAGCAAAAATAAAAAATTACTCACCGCATGATCAACGTCCCTATATTATCTATATAAGGTAGGAAATTAAACACTGATCACCAACAAAATAAAATTAATTTATATAGTCAATCAGTTGCTAAGATTCGTCTCTAAACATTTCTTTTTTTGTGTGTGTGTGTGAAATAGCCTATCTCTACCTGCAACATAATAGTTACAAAAACAATCGTGATATATTAGTGTAGCATAACAAATTGTAAACGCTTTTTCTGTTTAATATCAACTAAAATTGAATTAAAAGACTTATTTATAGCTTATTCCAATTAACAATCCATCAATTATGTGAAATTAGATCTTATGCCTAACTCACACCCCAAAAGCTAGCTCAAAAGGAGAAGCATTGCCCAAACCTCATAAGGAGTTCACCAATCTCATTAACCATCGATCTTTAGCACCCCACCTCACGCCCAGTGCTTAGCACCTGGTGCGTGGGCAATTTTAATTTTGGGGCCTCAACATCGAGTGAGATGGGCTCTGCTTTGATACCATGTGAAATTAGATCTTAGGCTTAATTCACACCTCAAAAGCTAGCTGAAAGGGAGGAGGATTGCACTAGCCTTATAAGGAGTTTACCCATCTCATTAACCACCGACGTGGACTTTCGTCATTCTTTAACAAATTCAAATCTAGATTAGATTAGAAATGTTCATTAGAATTCGTCATTAGTAAATGTTTTACATTATTTTTACTTTTTCTCCAAGGGTAGGTCATTTGCACATGGAGTCTAGGTTAACTAAAAAGTGAAACCATAATTATAACTACGTCTGAAAATTGAGAAATAATTAATGCATCCCAACAACTTTGGTGTGTAGTGGATAAACCATGTGTGATTGAGATTGGAATTGATATGATTCCACCAAGTTGCTTCAACAAACTTTTACTGCTACTACTATATTCAAACAAGGAATAAATGAATGGAAAATAGATATTTAATACACTAGTTTCCCTTCTTCAATTATGAGTGTGACATTTCACAAAAAATCCATACAAAAATAAAACGAATATAGTATATAGTTGGCCACTATCGATACGATCCAAGATAAATAATATAGCGCAATATTAAAGAACGATAATTCAAAGCAAAGTACACGCATGCGTCTCGAACAACAATCGAACGAACAATTCCGGTTCGATTTGATTCAGTTATTCAACATTTAATCATACATAAAAATAAAATAAATAATTTTCATTCTAAACGTGAAAAAATAACAACAATCCATTCAAATTGAAAAAACAGTTTGAATAACTAATATTATAAAACTTTTAATCACTGAATTTACCACGAATAAAACGTCAAAATTCAATCGTGACTTTAGATCTCACAAAGTATTATCATATACACTCACGTACATGAAACCAATAATATAAATATTTTCACTTTGGATATTTTTGTTTTCATAAGTAAAATACAAATTTATTTTGATGAAAACATACCTATGATCTTTAATTTTTTTTTTAAAAAAAAATAATGTATGGATTTTGTTGGTTTGGTTATATTCATCGGTTTTTTGAATAAAAATATAGCAAAATCAAATACTATTGATTTTTTAAAAACTTAAAATCAAACAAAATTCAATCTAAATAAAATCGATTTGATTTAATTTCTCAATTTGAATCTATTTTTATCTAAACAATAAACCCACTACATTCTAAATTATCTAGACTATCCAAGATCATATCAACTAGTACATGGATTATGATGAAATTGATCAAAATATTAGAGCATGCTCCAAAATATAATCGTCAAAATCCATAACACAAAACTTATAGTAAAAAGTATTTGATTATTATATTGCAAAAAGTATTGGTGATAATTTCTTTTTACTATCTAATTTTTGAAGTGCCGTGTTCGTATTAATGGTGAAAACGACTTGTTTTTCCTCTCTATAATTAGCTAGCGGGGTCCATTTGGCTGCTCACAATTCAAAGTAATACCCAATTTATTTAAAAGATCGGACCCATATAATTCAATGAACCATCCGTATGCATTATTGTCATACGGAGAACTAGATAATCGCGGATGTAAATCATCCGTTCATCTATTTTATGTAATATATTTTGTATTTGTGTTATTTTCTTTTGTTATTTTTTATTTTTAATATTTAATTATTCTTTTAAGAGATAGATTTTCACGTGAAATTAATATGAGGCAAGTAAAATGAATAACTCATCATTTAATATTTTGTTACGTACACTACTATATATATATTCAGACGATTCCAACTCAAAATTGTTACATGAAAAAAGAATGTATTTATATTAGTGAAAATTGAATGATAATGGATTTGCATGCTAAATTAGCAATGTAGTTAGGGAGGTGATTTAATTGCTACTTCCAACAATAATAAGGACAGTTATCTACTATTTAATGACTAAAAAACACTTGTCCGATCCACAGCTGGTTAAGAGTAGCTAAAATAACGTTTTCTCTATTTTTGGCTGCGTTTGTTCACGGGATTTAATTAATTTGGCAGTAAGAAAAACACAAAATCGTGATTTTTATACCAAACTAAAAGTATGACTTTGGAAACACAAAATTTCTGAAAGATTTATTTCATTTTTTTTAAATTTATCTTATGAGTACAAGAATCGAATTGGATTACTTGAATTTTCACGATGACAGAATGGATGAAAATATGTAGACATATTATATGTACAGTTCGTTTTATATTACTTGATCGTTATTAATCTTGGTTTACCTCTTGAGAAGACACTACAATAAAAATAACTTTTAGCGGCATTAAATATTGACACTAACAAAAAGTGCTAAAGTCTTTACCGCCGACATTAGTTAAGTGTCATTAGAATCAATATCACTAAAAGTTTTAATGACACATACAAAGAGTGACAATTGCCGTTAAAAATATATATTTATTAACTAACGCTATAAATCATTTTTGTTGCAGCGAGGATCCCTTCTTACGTGTGTATGTTTGTTATGATCTCCTTGACATATGTAATGTCTTTAGAGCTGGGCTTCAAAATTTTCTTAAGGCTCCACAAAGCACATGGTAATTTGTAGTAGAAATGAATTCAAGATGAATTCCAGCAATTTGTGATAAAGAGATGATATATTTGTAGTTTCACAATGTAGCATCCACGCTGAAAAGAGTGATATATAGTTCGTGCGTTCTAAAAATCGAACATAATTTTCATCAAAGAGTGGCGGAGATAAAAGATCGAATGAAGTTATCTAAACCTCTTTCCTTGGATGATTATCACACTGTATAAAGTTTTTTTTTAGCATATAATAATTTGATATATATTAAAGTTTTTTTGATGAATATTTTGACTCTGCTAAATCGTATGCTTAGAAGATGTGTTCGTTCCGTTCGAATCACAAGCCTATAAACAAACATATGATACCAAAGTCAAGTCTGAATTCTTTCATGATATTTTAAATACTAATTCAATTTTTGAACAGATGTTTAAAATGGTTTTGGACTAAAGATCAAGCCATCTTTGGACTCAATCAGGGGCGTAACTAGTAAGGGATCTTAAGTTCATTTAAATTTCTTTCCTTATATTATTTATACACGATTAAAGGAGGGGGTTCAAAGCCTAAAGGGCAAACAAAGTTGACAAAAATTTCAAAAGAGTATATCAAAAAAATTTCTAATCAAAACGGTAAAGTCGCTACTGGCCTAGCTATTTATTTTAACGGTGTTAAAGTAAAATTGTCGCTCGAGCATCGATATTGCACAATTTTTATTTTTATTTTGAAATCACTGTCTTGACAGCGATTTTTGTTAAAAAAAATTTAAAAGTTTTTTCTTTTAACAAATCGCTGCACTGCTGCGATTTTAGTAAAGTTTTAATTTTTTATTTGTGTATTTTAAATCGCTGCATTTGCAACGATTTTAGTGATTTTTTTTTTTAATATATAAATTATGAATTGAAAATTGTTACATTTGCAGCGATTTTAGTTACTTATTATTATTATTGTGATTTTAATTATTTATTATTATTCTTTAAGTAAATCGCTGCAAAAAGTAATGATTTTAATTTATTTTAAAAAAAAATTGTGTTGTATAATCGCTGCAAATGCAGCGATTTTAGTTAGTTTTATATTTTTTTACAAATTTTTAGTTTTTTATTGTTTAAATTGAAAACTTTTGTTTAATTTTATTTTATAAAATTAGTTTTTAGTTTTATTTAATTTTATTTTATAGAATTTTAATTTTATTTAATTGTGTATTTTAAATCGCTGCATTTACAGCGATTTTAGTGAAACTTTTTTTTTTAAAAAAAAATTGAATTGTAAATATTTATAAAATAAAATAATAATAAAAAGAAGTCTCAATTTTTTTAAAAAAATCCACTAAAAAATTGTAAAAAAAATTGAAATTCGCTGCATTTGCAGCGAATTTTAAAAAATAATAATAAATTTCACTAAAAATCGTTGCAAATGCGGTGAATAAAAAGATATTATAGTTGACCAATTCGTGTGGGGACTACCTTTTTAAAATTTTTGTAATGTATGTTTATCGCAGATCGCCTACAAATGAGCGAAAATGTCTGTTTAGGTTGGGTATGTAGTGTCCAAAAAATATATGTATTGGGACCAAATTTTAGCGTTGAATCCCCTTGACTTTTAAGTGCACTTAATTTTTTTATGTTTAAATTCTCCTAATGAAAATTTAAATACACTTAATTTTTTCATATTTAAATTCTCCATATGAAAATTTGACTCCATCAGCCGATCCCTATCTCACTTGACTAATGAACACAATCGTAACTTCCAATTTACGCAATATAGTCTACGTTTCATGACATTTTTATGTTTATCAATTATCCACAATCTTCAAATACATGGACAAAATAAATTAGAGCCAGTTTACGTATAATTTCCTTTAGTTAAAATTAAAGTTCAAAAAAAGATAAAATCAACAACTTTATCACGTTATAACCGCACTTCAAGTTAATCACTAATGAAAAATAAAGATTTGTTAAAGAAAGAATAATCATTACAATTACCAATTAACAATGTTAATTTAATTGTTTACACAATTCCAGATTTGGATAACGGAAATGTTTTAACAAAGATAATTCATAAACACTGCTTAAGATAGAATTAATACTAATGAAATATTGACACTAATTTAAAGATTACAACCATGACATTACAATGCAACAAATCCAGTGGCCTAGCCAAGACAAAAAACATTAGCTTAACCAATTTGGATTTTTATAAACCTAAAATATGAAGAAAAAAAAACTACAAAGGAACTTGCCCTGCAATTGCCAAAAACTCCATTGCAGTGACTCAATGTTCCATGGACCTAGTGACCTAGAACCACCATTAACAATTATAAACAATGCAAAAATACAAAAAAAAAATACATAAGACCTCATTAAACCTAGACTTAATTTGATAATTACTACTAATTTTTTTCTTAATTATTTTCTAATTTTATAGAGAGGCCCAATCAATTTCATGAGATGGATACTTCTGCAACAAAAAATTTTCTGACATGTCCCAAGTTGGCTCTTCCTCAGTGAACTCCGGGAATATCATTTCGGTCACCGGCGATGATCCACCGGAACCGGAATGGGACCCGTCACTTTCGGATCCAACTTCTGCTGTTTTGCTCTCCTCTTCCTCCATCTTCACCACCGCCGCTTTCTCCGCCGACGACCCTTTGGTTTTCTTCTTCTTAGAGTCAATGCTCTTCCCCTGTGCCAAGCTTTGGCATATGTCCTTTAGCTTAGCATCAACAGAGGAATGCAATGGATTGTATTCACCAAAGTCGCCGCCGATTAGGTTGCCGTTGTGGCGGAGTTGAGGGAAGTTCAGTCGAGCAAAGTCACCACGAAGCATATACGCCGCCTTGTCGTAAGCCAGAGCAGCTTCTTCAGCGGTGTCAAAAGTACCAAGCCAAAGTCGGGTTCGGTTCTTAGGCAAACGGATCTCAGCGACCCACTTACCCCAGTGGCGTTGTCTAACACCTCTGTAGAGCTTCGTGGGTTTTGGTGGCGACCCAGATTGCTTCATTGGAACCGGCTTTGGAGCCAAGAAATTCATGGTGGAAGCATGATGGGCAGTCTGTAACATCATCTGCTGCTGCTGTTGTTGTTGGTTTTGAAAGTTGATTTGAGCTTGAATTTGCTGGATCTGAATTGGGGTTAACTGATTCAGCCCAATTGAACCCTGTTGCTCCATTCCATACCCAGAAAACCCAGTTGAAAAGATTTGGGAATTCATCTCTGTGGAAGTGGAACAAACCTCAGAGCTCATAGTAGATGGGTAAAAAGAAGAAGTGTAGGGATATGAAATGGGAGGAGGAGTTGGAGGAGGAAATGAAGGAAAAGATTGAAAATCTGAAGAAGGAAAAGTTGAAGAAGAAGAAGGGAAAACAGGAGGAAAAGTAGAAGGTGGAGGAGAAGGAGAAGAAGAAGCACTTTTCATAAAAGGTTCAAGAGCTTCCATTAATTCACCACCAGAAGTAACAGCTTCTGATGATAATTCAAAATCTACACATGTACTATTCCAAAAATCCATAGCTGCCATATCTAAACAACCAAAAAAAAATAAAAATTCACAACCTGTTTCTTATCAAATAAAAAGAACACAGGTAAGTGATTTCACTATAAACAGAAGAAGAAAAAAACAGAGGTCTTCAAATAACAACCTCTATTTTTCTCCTTTAAAAAACAAATCAAACTATAAGGGACAACTAATAAAGCCCTCTAATCTGATTATGCATAAAATAAAAATAAAAAGAACTATACTGAGTTATACTTTACTAGATCTCGATTCTGAAAACACCTGAGTTTGTAAAAAAAATCTTTTTCCTCTAATTAAAAGTTTGCATTTTCTCCATTTTTAAGTTCAAAAACATTAAAAACACAAACTCAAAAGTCAGAAAAACTTCTTGAAAAAACACAGATAGTTTACAGAAAGGGATCAAAGAAGCGGGATGATTACAGAAATGGGGAAGAAGAAGAAGAAGAAAAGAAAATCAAAACAAATTTTTTGAAAATATTTTTTAATTTTTAAGTGTGTGGTGTGTGCAGGTGTGAGAAAAATATTGATGAGTATATCTCTCTCAGCCTCACTCTCTTTCTTTGTTGTGGTGTTTCATTTGTTATCAATGGCCCTCTTTTTATACTACTTTCGCCCATAGTTTTACCTTGTTAATCCTCCTCGTTAATTGTGTTACTCTCATTAATTTGATTCTCTAATTCCACTTGTAATTAATTAAACTAGTTTTTGTTTTACGTTACATTTTTTTTTCACAAGCTGGAGCCAGTTGGTCAGTTCCACGTAGGAATTTTATTTTACCGGCAACTTGCGCGTCCTGTTACTTCACATCTGTCAGTTAAACATGTTTTGTGCGTTTGTTGACTGGATCAAGTGTTCACACTGACTTTTTATATCAAAAAAAAAACACTCAAAATTTTAATTCTAACAACTTTTTGAATTCAAAGTATGAGTTTTTTTTATTTACAATCAACATTTGTTTAAAAATAATAGGAAAAAAAACAATTTCATATGGAATTTCAATTAAGTCAATATTTTGTATAAGATTTCAAACAAAGAAAAGTCTTTTTTTAAATTTTTAAGAACTTGACACATAAATTTATTGTTTTACAAAAAAAGAGTTGTTTGCAAAAGTAATTAGCAAAGTGTATTTTACATTCTGCTTTATCCAAAGACAACTTTTGAAATTTAGGAAAATAAATTATATTTTAGTAATACCTTTGTTAAAGGTAATGCATTGTTTATTACTTTTAAAAAATATATCAAAAAGTAAAAAGAAATATTTATGACGTATAAGTATGATGATATAATTGTTATTGATGTTGATCAACAACCGATTTAAAATAGTAGTGCTATTTTATCTTTCTTATTCAATGGAAAAATGTAAATTCAATTTGAAGAAATATCATTTGGAATCACATGATATTTTTCTTTACTTGTTAAGAAAATCTAAGCTATATGCGTTATCAATTATTAATTTAATTTGTTTTTTTTTAATATGGTTTGATTAAGTTTTATTTTTATAATAAAAAAAAATTATTTATTTTAAGTGTAAAGAAAAAAATAATTCGCTACAAACGAAAAAGAATAAAGGTAGTTAAACTAACTTAATGAAATAAAAATTATTTACATTGTCAACTTGATAAAAATCCAATAAAAACCTAAAACATTTATGTGCTCGGAGCACAATTTTATGGATTTTGATATATACTATTTGAATATTGATTAAATTTGTTCAAGATTTTTTTCAAGCTACCTAACGAGAATGATGTATAAGTTCAACGAAAAGTATGTATGAATTTGTGAAAAACACATTTAGACATAGATATTATTAAATTTGTCAGTAAATTTCATTTAGGTATTCAAATTAAGATTTGTTTCACTTTAGGTATTTTTTTAAATATTCATTATATAGATAAATTAAACACTTAAAATATATTTTATCCTTAAATTATATATGTATGTGTCAATAAGCCATAAAATATCATACTTTTTCAATTGAAAATGATATATATACTCAAAGGAGATAACAATATTTTATAAAGTTAATTAATTATTTATTAGACATTTGATAACACACGTTGATTTACTTTTATTCAAACACATTGATTTGTTTTTAATCTGAAATTTTTAATACAAACAATTTATTCTAAATTCAAATGTTCAATGATTTATTTTATTTAAACACATTGATTTGTTTTTATCTAATCTGAAATTTTTAATACGAACTGTTTATTCCAAATTCAAATGTTTAATAAAAACAAATTATAAATCCAATTAAATTCTTTGCAAATTTAAGTTTTTGTCAATGTATTAATCTTTTTTTATAAAAGAGTTGTGGCCTCGAAGGAATAAGTACTCAAATTTTTTATTTGATTAAGTCAGAACTTGTTAGTTCTTTTTTTATTTTATTTTCATTTTTTGAACTATATAGACAGGTACAATGTCTCAACTTTGAAAATGTATTATGTGAGTACTGTTACTTTACTACTAAAATAAATGGCATTCAAATAATTTTGTCATATTCTAACTGCACAAAATCATGAGGTAGTCACATGATAATGTTGTATGGACTATACATGGAGTAGTTGAGGGAGTTGTAAGAAATATAAATTCTCCAACTATTACTTTTCATGTTATTTTTTAATTATATTGTTTGTCTTTTTCTCTTAAGACTTTATTTATGTATTAGTGACATGATTAGGTTAGTAATTTATAATATCCTTGCAACACAAAAATAATATAACAATATGCAAATGAGGTATGATGGGAGGCTCTTAATGAAAGATCAACAGAAATATGAGATTATATTTATTAGTGAAATGATTAGGGATAAAATCTATTATCTATTATCTATATAAGTGACTTAATTAATTATAATTTTAGTTAGTTAGTCATTGGCTAAGATTGTTAATCAATATTTTTTCCAGTGTTGCGGTAATGTGATAAAGACATCACCTCTAGATGAATCATGACATTTCTATAGCATTTTCCAATTTATACAAATTTAGTTAATTGATGGTCATTATTTGTGCTTATCTTAATTAAGTGTCGATTGTTGATTATTAAATAATTAACAATTCGCTTACTTTGAAATTATTGACTATTTTATTTATAGTTCGACATGGGATTGAGATCATAGTTTATCTCTTTCATTTTTAAATGTTGATTATTAAATAATTAACAATTCGCTTACTTTGAAATCATTGACTAATTTATAATTTATGATTCGACATGGGTTTGAGATCATAGTTTATCTCTTTCATTTTTAAATGTTAAAAGAAAGAGAGTTGATTTTTAGACTGTCACTTGACAAATCAATTTTCATTTTAAAAAGTAAATAGACCTTATTTTATACTACAAAAGTCGATATATTTTTATAAATATTTCTTTAAAAATAAATAGCAATTTATTTTAATCAATCATTAAATTGACCTCCTTTTTAATATATCGAAAGAAATACAGGTTGGAATACATGATGCTTAGGGTTGGCTTCTTTGTGAATACTTTTAAATTGCAATATCGTGAGAAGCACAATCCCAGTTACTACTAAATTAAAAATTGTTGACTTTGATTTTATCTTTAATATTATTAAAGTCAAAATATTTAAGAACCTACACGAATTATTATTAACGAGATATAATAAAATTATATAGGCTGTTTTTAAAAACTAAAAAAGAATGATCTGATAATATATATAAAAAAAATTAAACCCATAATCATAATTACAAACTGTTGGATCAAATTTTAATATCTTTTACCACCTTAGGTGACTAGTACTATTCACTTCTTTGCTCCTATTTAATCTAATAATGTAACAATTCATTAGATTCAAATGATAAAAAGATTATAAAACCTGCAATAGAAGACGATAAATAACAAGAAAGAGTTGTTCAGATAGTAAACATCTTCTACTTAGCTTTGAAAGTAAATTTGAGTCATCAAAAGAAAATTTTCATATTAGTACTCTCTGCTTAATTTTAAAGTTATAAATTTGAATTTTTTTTTTTAAAAAATTGAAATTCATATGAAGAATAATTCTTTTTTTTTTAATTAAAAAAAAATGAAGCTAGTAAACTGAAGATTCTAATCATATGATGGATAAGTGTAATAACAGTAAAATTCACCTGAATAGATATGGAAAAAAAAGAACTAATTAGTCTACTTTTTAGGAATAATTACATTAATTAATTTAAATATTTAGTGAGTGTGGTTGGGTTACGGCGAAGGTAGCGCCGTAAAATAAGAGTGTGGTGCTACTTGTCTCACGTGGATACTTAACAAATTAAAATTTCCATTTATTTGCGGCGCCATTCACTAGATACGATTCGCACCCATATCACATGGCTCACTCCTTGCACCAATCACTCTTTTTAACAACTTTTTTTTTTGTTAACGTGCTCGTTGATATTTATATTGAAGTCTAATTAAATTTAGATTTTTATTAAGAAATTTTATGTTGAGAATGAATATTGGTTCAAATACAAAACTTCTTAGTTAAAAATCAAAAAATATTTATCAATCCAGTAGCATTAGAAAGCCGAGTTTTGGTTTTGCAAGAAATGATCTTAGGAGGTTGATTTTTATTTTTTTAATGAAAATATAATTTAAAGAGTATAAATAAAAAAATATATAGAGAAGGGAATATCATTCTGTAATAGTTGTTAAAGAATGACAAAGCACCACATCGATGATTAATGAGATGGGTAAACTCTTTATAAGGCTTGGACAATCCTACTCTCTTTGAGTAGTTTAACAAAAAAAACCTCTAATCTAGAAAAAATTTGTCAATTTAGGTTTAACCAAAAAAATATATAAAGCAAAAACAAATAAAAAAAGGTGAGCCGCAAATCTGAGTAGGGTGTGGTTGAGCTAATTTTGAGTCAAATTATTGAATTTTCTTCTTCAATATTTACATTCTTAAAACTCGGGGCATGTCGTGTGGGTCTTCTACATATATTATATAAGTAAATTATTAATTGGTGAAATTCACCATATTTTAATTCTGAGCCGTCATACTTGTGCACGCAGCTTGTTTCCAGTATTTATTTTATTTTGAGATAGAAAAGACTTCATATAATAGAGGAACTATATGAAAAAATATTAAAATTGAAAAATGGTCAATTGATTTCACTTTTTATTGATCGAAATGGATATACAAAAATAAAGTTAAAAAAAAAAGAGAATGTTAAGTGACAAGAAAATTTAATCAGAATTTGACTTTAAATTTAAAAAGTCTATAATATCCTATTTATTTTAAAATGAATTAATCTTTTTTATTTTTAATTAAAAAATATTAAAATTAAAAGGATAAAAATACTCAACAAGATAAAATAGCAGAGTGCGAATATATATTATTTTACCACTCTGGCCAAATTTTCTTACCTAAAGATATTCTCCAAAAATTTTTTATAAACATTGTTTGTTCATGAAATTTTCTGTGCTTAAAATTTTGCTTTCAAAAAATTTTCAAATTCCAAAAAATATATAGATCAAAATGAAATTTCACTTACCTAAAGATATTCTCCAATATACTCATGTTGGATATTGGGCTATAGGGATTAACGAAAAGGAAAAATTGCCATAAAATTTAGTCATAAATCAGAATGATGTTTATTTATATCATTTTACCTTTTTAAGATATTTTTATTCTTTTTAACTTTAATATCATTTCATTAAAAAAATAGAAAACAAATCAATTATTTTAAAATAAAAAAACATTATAAAATTTTTAACCAAATTCTCCCCAAATTTCTAAATCATTTAGCATTATTCTAAAGAGAAGTACTAGTAATTTTGGATATCGGGCTAAATGGATACAAAAATAAAAACAGTAGGTGGTATCTTTTTGTGCTTACTGTTTTTCTTATTTATAACTTACTTTTTGTCCTCTTGTTTTTTTTTATTCAGTTCACAGGAGTCACGAGGGTTAAGGTTAGTAGACATACATAACATTATATTATATATATATATACACACTTCATTAACCAAAGTTAAACGAACCAAAGACAAAAGTTTAAGTTTTATATATTGTTAAATTTATATTATCGAGTGGTTCATGATTCAATTGACATCTAAAATCTTCTTGAATAGTAAGATTTAAAACATTTAGAATGAAGTATATTACTTACTACAATATGTATATATGATGTAAATTTCAAATTGATTTTTTAGGATCAAAAAATGAATATAAAATAAAGTTAAAGAGTTTTGAACGACTTGTATGAATTCGATTACGAAAGAATATTAAAGTTTTAGGGGCACATGAAGAGCCACTCAAATATTATGCTACTTATCTCTTGCTACATTCAATTTTTTATTTTATTTTATTTTTTATTATTTTTTATTTTTTTAAATATGTGACGCAATGATATATGACAACAAACTTTTGAGCAACCGTTGGCTGTTGAGCCTTTCAAATATGCACTATATCTCTTTAAAAAAATTGATATAATCCACACAAAATCAGTAGTTTATTTTGATTCTTTGAAGATAAATAGCTTCAAGAATTTTCTAATCCTTTAGACAGAATTGAAATCTTCAGTCAAAACTTCTAAATTAATTAATTGTATCAACTCATGTGACATAAATTTATTTTTAATATGTTTTAATGAATGTCATCTTGCTATAATTAAAAATAATTTTATGATAATATTTTTTTAATATTAATGATTTACTGTTACATTGATAATTTTATATCATTTCAGACTATAAATATCAAAAGTCTTCTATTATAAGTTAAAAGAACGACATACAAATTAAAATACAGATACATTATATCGGAGGGGATTTATATATCTCCTCGTACTCAAAATTAAAGTAATTTTCGCACAACAAATATACGTTATGTTAGTTTATTTGTTATTGTTTAACTTAACACACTTATTAAAACTAGTTATTGATATAGATATTTTAATAAGTTATTCTTATTAAATAATGTCTTTAAAAAAAAAAGTTACCAAGTTAAAAGAAAAATCACATCTCGAAAAATAATCTGGAGAATAAATATTTATTGCTGATGGTAAAACATGAAAAATATATATTTTCATTTTAGATTTCACGTGTATTAAGAAACTAAGTAAGTTTACTATTTTAATCTAATTTAATTTTTTTTAAAACTCAAATTTTCAATTAATGAATATGAATTAATTTATTTTGATTAATTAATTTAATAATTTACTTACATTTTCTAAGTTGCTCAAATATATATTTTCCAGCCTAATAACTCATAAGAATAAAAAAAGAACAAAATGATAATTTATGTATTAGTTTTATGAAATGACAAATATTATGAATTAATTATTTATAGAAATGAATAACATATAAAAAGAAAAAAAAAGTAAATTAAGTAAACGATGAAGATTATTAGACTAACAAGTTCAAGTATATTATAGATAAATTACGGAAAAATCTTTTGGTTATAATAATAATTTTCTATGTCATTTTACCTTTTTAAATATTTTTATCCTTTTAACTTTAATATCTTTAACTAAAAATTTAAAATTTAAACTTAAAAAAATATTTTTTAATGTTCTAGCCAAATTCTAATCAAATTTTGTACTTGATATGCTGATTTATAATTTAGTATTAATTATTAGGCCCTAATTGTGGGATGCTAGTTGGCATGCATCAATTTCACGCTAGACTTTTCTTGAAATAGTAAGTGATGAACAACTGATATAATTACAAGTAGAGTGATAATTAAGTCTTAATCCTTTAAGAAATGTCTATTACTCTCAATAAAAATATTTGTTTACCTTAATAAAATAATTTAAGAGTAACTACATAAATATTTATAACTTATTTCAACTATCAATTGTAAAAATCAGTGTTTTCTTAAAACTTAATACTCTCTCCGTTCGGTATTGTTTATTATGATTTCTATTTTTAGAGTGAAACTATATAAACTTTGACTAATATTTTGAGATGCATTTTTTTTATCATATTAATAATATGAAAAAAATTTATAATTTATAGTACTTTTCATATAGTTTTAAAATATCTAATCTTTTGATTTAAAATATCGAATTAAATGATCTAATTTAGCTTAATAAATTAGTAAAGTTAACTTTCGATAAGTGTAATATGATAAATATTTTTGAACGAAGGTGCTTAACTTAAAATGAAAAAGAATAATAATGGGAGTAGTTTTTCACAAGAGCCAAAATAAACTTTTTCAAAAATTAAATTTTTGCCAACACAAGAGTGTCAGTGAGAGCTTAGGTCAGTTAAATAGTTGTTTTTGTTTTCTTCTTAAAATCAAACTTTTCCTTCAAAATTTCCAAAAATGAAAACAATAACGCGTTTTACACGAAATTCAAAACACGGAAAAGAGAATTAAAGGGGTGACCACGTGGCATATACATCAATTTTTGTGCTGATTTGGCTTCCGTGTGAACGCTCAAATTTTTTCACCTGACTCCATTCAATGTCTCTCCTTTATTTTATTTCAACCCCAGGTAATTAATTATAACAATTTATTTTGAATATGTACATTTTTAAAAATTATATATTTCCAAATATCAGCTAAAACAAAAAAAATTATTTAGTACAGAGTAAAGGAATTTTACTTTAAAAGATTGTGATCTAAAATAAGTGATAGATATTGATGGGAATTTGAATCATTTTATTAATGTTTTTCTTTTTTGACGTATCAATTTTTAAATATATATAATAAATGTGTTATCTTTTTCTGATTGACAAAAAAATAAAGTGAATCATATGAATTGGGTGAAAGGAATATACTTTAACGTAATTTTTAAATATATAATTTTATTAAAAAATTTAATATCTGAATTCACGATTAAAATTAAATTATATCACTTTCAAAACTCTAAAACGTATGAATAAATTGAGACGAAGAAATAGACATATATATTGCTGCAAGAAAATCTTACATTAGTTAAGGGTAAATGCTTCTTTTAATATATGTAATTTTATATTCAAGATGCGAAGTGATATTAAGTATTACTCCTTTATTTTAAATTAATTGAATTGTTTAAATATATTTTATTTTTTAAATAAATTTATTTTCAAGATTACTTTTAATGTTAAGTTATTTTAACCATGAATCTGACAATAGTTAATGTCTTAATCTTCTTTACTTAAAGAGTGAAATACCTCAACAATTTAATTAATTTGAAATCGAGGGAATAATTAAAAAGTAAGAGTGCTTACTAAGCCAAAACAACTGTTATTGAACTTTGTAATTTTCTATCCACTTGTTTAGTGCTTACGGTGATATGTGTTGTCTCCTATTTTCATGCAACATGGGCTACTACTTAAGAGTATCAGTTTGTTTTCACATTTGAACTATAACTATAAAGTGTGAAGTTTTAGTTTTTGTCGAAATTTTTGTTAATTGTAAAATTTAGTTATAAATGTACAACAATTTTAAAATATTTTAAATATCTAAAGGTGAATTATAATTTCTCATAGAATTTTCTATAATAGTTTTGTATCAAATACGGATAGATAAAACATTACATTCATTTTTGTTTAATCCGTTTTCAATTCATTCATCCGATCCATCTGGCCATTTATTACTCCTAATTCAATTCAATCGGCTCATAAAAACTCTAACAATATGCTACGAGCAAAAGTTTGAAAAACTTCCTTGTGACACCCATCGTAGAGGTTGAGTTGACAATAATTGGTCACCAAAAAAGAAGGGATTTACGGGCTTCTTGAAAATATCTTTGAAGAATTACACGGCAAAATAAAAAATAAAAAAAAGTAACACTTTCTATAGAACAAAATACAAGTTCATATAATGTATTGCAGGGGTTATTGAGTTTGGATTGTGACATTTACATGACAAATTTAAGATTTTTGAGGAAATATTTAGAAAAATTTGACTAAAATAGTAAAATGATAGGTTAAAACTATAAAAGTATGGTTAATGACTCTACGCTTTAATTGTTCATTGATTAGACCTTTGATTATATGAGTATAAATTGCATCATTTCACGCCTCAAAAGCTAAGTGGCGTTTGAAATAAGTATTGACTAAATCAAAATTTGTCAAATGTGCAACAACCACCATAACACAATTAATTCAAACAAAACTTTAAATTAAAATCTGTGTTTAAAGCATGTCTGGTGAGCTGTAACTTGCAAGTGATAAGCTCTCCACAATAGTTGGGGCCAAGAGTTTTTTAAGCTAAGTAAGAAATTTTAACAAATTTATTCATCGAAATATTCATTATTTTCAAAATAAATCATATTTTAAAGAGATTTCTATTTAGGAAAAGAGTAATGCTAAATGGTTAGAAATTTGATCAGAAGTGATATTTATCTATTATAGAAAGGAATAACATACAAAAAGTGACAAAGTGAGCAATATTTAGGGTAACTTTCACATATAGCAAATAAAAAATTTATATTTGTATGCTATAGCAAAGTTTGCATAATTGCGCTCCATAGCAAACATAAAACTGTATAATTCGCTATACATATACAATTATATAATCCGCTAGCTTAAATTGTATAATTCGCTATCCTATTTCACTGCAATTATATAATGCACAATTGTATAATTCACTGCCTATTTCGCTGCAATATTTTTATAAAATTTGTTTTGCATACAATTGAATCGAATTAAAATGTATGTATATTGCATAATTATAAGTGTATAGCAAGAAGATATATGTTTTTCTCTCGCTTTATACAAAAACAGAAACACAATATATACACTTCTGTTGTATAAAATAGAGAAAATTGTATTTCACTGCAATTGTATAATTCGCAATTGTATAATTCGTTGACCTTTTTTCTCCGCAATATTGGTATAAATTTGCATCTTTATACAATTGAATTGAAGTAAAATGTTTTAAATTGTATAATTAAGTATATAACATGAAGATATATGTTTTTGCATGTGTATATACAATTTTCTCTCGCTTTATACAAAACAGAAACAGAAATTATACATTTCTGTGTATAAAACGAGAGAGGCGAGAATGAGATAGTGGCGAGCGAGACTTTTGGGAGAGAGACGCCTGGCAAATTTTGGCTAACGTTTGTTATGGAACACAATTAAATCAAACCCTAGCTACTCCATTTATTTTAGGTTATTAGTTTGCTATTATATACAATTTCCCCTAATATTTATCATGCAAATTAGTAAATTAATGTGTAAAATAATTAATTTTTAAAAATTACTGAGTTTTAACTTTTAATTCTAACTATATAAATTCATGAAGTTTAAATTTCGAATCTAACTCATAATTAACATGTTATTGACCCAATTCCTAAACTAACCTTTCATTATCTCTAAAAGATACTTTTTTTCTTTTCTTTATCTTTTTCCTATTGAGAATTTTCAAACAGAAATAAGGTATTTAAAATGTGATCATGAAATAGTACTTATTTAGGGCCTAGGTTCCACATAAAAAATAATCAAAGTAGAGTATATAATATATGCTTTTTTTGATAGATAATTCAACTGCTGTTAGATTCTTTTTTTTTTTTTAGGAATTTTTCCCTTTTCTTTTTCCTGTTTCCGTGTCCATTTCAGACTCCTTTTATCATAATGAAATTATTCTTTAATTTTTGTCCTTTCATTTTTAAGTCAATGGGTAAAAAAATTGTTATTTGTCACTTAAGAAGTGTGACATATATAGGGGGATTAATTAAATTTCAAAAGGGGTATTGATTCGTTATTACAATTTGATAAACAAACAATTATTTTTTCCACATGGAATCCCTTTATCAGTTTTGTTGATCATATCTTGGAACTAATCAAGATTCTTTTAAGTGAAATATACTAAAGTTAATATTGGAAAAATGTTATTTCTCAAAAAAAACACATAAGTATTTAAATGACAAATTGCTGTTTTATTTTATGTGACATTTGCTTTTTAATATATTAACTTTGGATGGTCTAAATTAGATTGTTGTCTTAAAACAATATTCTTCAATTTTTTTTGTATGAAAAAGACCATTTTAAATTACAAACAAGATTTACCCGTTTGGATATTTTGTAAAACAAAAAATTGTTTGATAATATATTTTGGTAAAAAAAAATTCATTCAACTTGAAGTTAAGTTAATTTGAGGGTAAATTATTCAAGTTTGAGAATGTTGAAGTACCACACCGGATAGGATGTGTTCTTCGTCACCTTCTATAGTCTTTGAGCAAATGATAATTTTCATATGATGAATTAAATTTTTGTCTTTTGAGTGAATACATATTCAAATATAACTTTAATTTTTCGATGACTTTTTCTCTATTCCACTTTTATTTATTCTTTGAAAATACATCATCAAATTTACATTCAAACACCTAAAATACTTCAATCGTTGGCAAACTTTTCGAATATCTTTATATGGATTGCGGAGTTATAAGGGTAAAAAAAATTGTCAAAAATTTCAAAAGGGCATATCAATTTTTAAAAAAAATTAAAACGGTAAAATCGCTCACGATGTAGCGACTTTGGCCGTCTGAAAAAGCAAAATCGCTGCAATAGCAGCGATTTCTTAAATTTGTTTTTTAAAAAAAAGTTAAACAAATCGCTTCACATGGAGCGATTTTCAAAATATTTTTTTTTATAAGTCGCTGCTTCTGCAGTGATTTTTAATTATTTTTTTTTAAAAAAAATCAAATCACTGTAAAGGCAGCGATTTACACTTAATTTATATTTTTTTTTGAAAATTTAATTAAATCGCTGCAAAAAAAATTAGCCGATTAAATTATGTTTTCAAAAAAAAAAAATAAAAAATTTAAGTGTAAAGCAAAAAAAGAAAAAGTTTAATATAAGTCGCTGCAAAAAATTATATTTTCTTTTAATTTTGAAAATCGCTCCACTTGGAGCGACTTATTTAATTTATTTTTTAAAAAAAAAAGGAAATTTAAGAAATCGCTGCTACAGCAGCGATTTTGCTTTTTACGATGGACAAACTCGCTACGTCGTGAGCGATTTTGCCGTTTTGGTAAAAAAATAAATTGATATGCCCTTTTAAAATTTTTAACAATTTTTTTTATCCTTTTGACTCCGAACTCTCTTTATATGTCTAATAAACATTACAAAATCACTAAAAATAAGTTAGTTTTAGTACAAACAAACTTTGAAGCTAAACAACAAAATTCATTAATAAATCGTATATAGCAACAAGTTGGTGATACATATCAATAGTTACAAACAAAATAACAACAAACCATCAGCTAAAAATCGTAGCTAATTGAATCATTTTATTGAAAATATCAAGTTTCCGACCATGTATAATTGAAACATCAAAGGACAAAAAAATTGAGTTGACTAGAAGAGCCGTAGACAAAATAAATAAGTCACCATTATTTACATTAAGATGTTGGATCATAGTCATTATCAGAATAATTTAAGCCATTAATGATTTATTAAATGTTTCAGCAATTGCTGCAAATTAAAGTATTGATTCGACCACTCAATTATTTTTGGGCAAAAATTTAAATTTCTACGTTCAAAACTTGGAAAAAGTTCAATATGTTTCTAGATAACTCGAGTAAATTCAAGGGCTCAGAAAATTCTTGAGAAAAGCTAGACAATTGGTATATACAGTAAAAGAAGTGTCATAAATATCAGACTCTATAAAATGAATGTATGTACAGTAAAAGACCGTATAAAATGAATATTCAACGATTTTACTATTTTTCAATTTTTTCTTTCGTCGATGAGACTTTAAAACGAGTAGGAGGGTTAATTTCTCTATCTTAAAATACTAAATATTATTATAGGTCTAGCTCGCTGATATAAAAAAAAGTTACTAATGCACACCATTGGTAATTTGGTATACTCAATTTCAAAAAATTAAAATGGAGTGATTCTCTTGTCATTAATTCCAAGATGCAACAATTACTTCTATTTGCAAAACAAAAAAATAATAATAAAAGTATCTTAAAATTAGATAGATATGTCCTTTACACGACAAAACACGTGAAGAACGTAACCCTAGCTGTTTTCTTTTTTCAAGTTTGGTGGATATAAGGGCAGGGCATAATCATCGGAAAATTGAAATATCGTATTAAATCGATTTTTTTTGGTATTTTGATTTTTCGATTTGATATTCGATATATGTTTTTGTATTTTTCGGTATTTCTGTTTGGTTTTCGGTATGTAATTTTGTGTTATTCGGTATTTCGATTTACCGAAATATATTATATTATAATATATATTTATATTACATTAATTATTAATGTTAAATAATAAATATTATAATTTAAAATAAAAAAGTAAAAAGTAAAAGACACTTTTTGGTGTAACTAATTTTAGCCTATTAAGCTTAAAAATCAAACAAAAAAATTTGCAAATTTTTAAAAGCCTAACTAAGTAGCCCATTAAGAAAATCAAAATAACAAAATCAAAACGAAATAATAAAAATCGAACAAAAATAATAAAAACCGAATCGAGTCATTTTGATTCGGTGTTCGGTATACATTGTACAAGAATCGAAAACCGAAAAAAACTCTGAAACCAAACCGAATGCCCACCCCTACTGGATATTTTAATTTAGTAGCGGACTCTAAATTTTCGTAAAATGATTCAAATTACAATGAAGTCAACACACTAAAAAGGCTTCAAAAAAATCTAAAAGAGGCTTCAAAAAAAATCTGAGTATGTTTCATCACTCTTAGCTCATGTATTTTGAACCTAAGTCTATAGTGGATGTATTATTATTATTTTTTCTAATTTTATTTATGTGTTCGGTACCTACTTTAATAAAATAATTTTGTATAAACCACGTGAAATTGTGAAAACAAAACATGATCAACAATATCAAAGAATATTGAGAATTGTTAGCTTCTTTTGATCTCTATTATTAGAAAACGTTATTGCAATGAAATTTCAAATTTACATCTGAAATTTTAAGATAATCTCTTGAAATTTTTTTATAATATAATTTTATTCGTTTCCCATAAGAATTAAGGTAAAGAGTTCCAAGAAGATTCTGATAATATTTGGTGGGCCATTTGTTTGTTTTGGAAAGAGCAGGCTGGGCCCAATTAAAGCCATGCTCAACAAACATCAAAGCCCACTAAAATAGCAAAACAGTAATTAAAGTTGTCAACTTAAACCTGAATTTTGGAGTTAGGTGGAGGTGATTAACATTGTGCTTTCCTCTTAATTACTAAATTTAATTAATATATAAATTAATACCATTATGGTCATTATTATCCAACACATATTTTGCAGAACAAAATAATAAAATCAAGAAAATAATAGTTTGTCTTTTACATGCACGACAAAGCACGTGATGAACCCTACTTTTTTCTTTTCTTTTTTTCAAAAAATCACATTTTAAAGATATATATAGACTCAGAAATGATTTGTACTTGTGCTAAAAATCAGCAAGTTTTAATTATATGTGTACAATTATATTAAATATATTATTATTGTATGGAGTCAGCTTATTTCACGGGAGGGATATGAATTTAAGCCGTTTAATTATATTGAAATTCGTATTCTCCTTAATGTTCATATTGAAATTAGTACATAAAAAAGATGTAGGCACTATCAATTGGTTCAACCAATTAAGCAAATAATTTCTTAATTAGATAAATATATACATGTGGAGAAGTACTAATTTTATTTTATTTTTATGTCAAACTTATATTTTCAAGGGATAATTGTATATAATAGCAAACTAATAACCTAAAATAAATGGAGTAGCTAGGGTTTGATTTAATTGTGCTCCATAGCAAACGTTTGCCAAAATTTGTCAGTCGCCTCTGTCTCAAAAATCTCGCTCGCCACTCTCCCATTCTCGCTCCAATCTCTCACTCGCTTCCTCACTTTTTATACAAATACAAATGTATAAAAACTGTTTCTATTTGTATAAAGTAGAGAAAATTATATAAATACATATATTTTGTTCCCCTTTCTCCCCTCTTACAGATCTCGCTCGCAACCCTCGCTTTTTCACTTATACAAACAGAAGCGAAATGTATAAATTGTGTTTCTGTTTGTATAAAGCGTGAAAAAATTGTACATACACATGCAAGTACATATATTTTCATCCTATACACTTATAATTATACAATAAAAATACTCCCCTGTCCAGTTTCTTTTCCCTTTCTCTCTTGTTTTATACAAATTCAAATTGTATCTAATTTCTCTCTTTCTCGTTTTATACAATTCGATTCAATTGTATATTTCCTGTCCAAGTCTCTTTTATCTTTCTCTTTCTCATTTTATATAAATTCAAATTATATATAATCGGTCTATACATTTATAATCATACAATTCGTTTTATACACTTCGTTTATACAATTCTCTGCTTAAGTGTCTTTCTCTTTCTCGTTTTATATACTTCGTTTTATACAGTTTACTTCAACTATATATGTATAGCGAATTATACAATTTCTATGTTTGCCGTGGAGCGCAATTATGCAAACTTTGCTATAGCATACAAATATAAATTTTTTATTTGCTATATGTGAAAGTTGCCTATTTTCAAAGAACACTCCTAATCCTCCCGGCCCAAGTGAATATTGGGTTTTGGACAACCAGGCTGGGCTTAATATAGAGATTTAGGGATGGGCTCTAAACATGGGGCGGATTAAGTAGCGAGACCGCGTTCACTTGAATTCCTTCGACATAATATTATAAGAGAAACTTACATGAATATATTATAATTAAATAATATTTATTATTTATAGCAAAATATTTTTTTTTTCACTTGATTATTTTTAATTCATTTATAATACAAGTTTAATACATATTACAAAAAAAAATTTATTATTCAGATATAATATAAATTTTAATGATGAATGATACATTTATCGCATATTTTAATATGCTTATAATACAATGTGATAATTTTTTAACAAACAAACATGATATATTTCAAAAAATAATTATAATTCATATATATTCCATACATAATACACTTTTAATACATATTACAGATTAACAAAGCATTGTTATAAATAGTAATAAATAAAAAGTCTCACTAAAATCAGTAATTATTTTTTAAAATGTATTAATTTATATATTTTTCCATATTATATTGTATATATAAAAGTAATTACTTATTTTGTATGTATATAGATTCTGATTCTCCCAACGCAAGGTAAAAGACTGATCCAGTAATTTAAGAGATTTTGAGGTTCCAAGTTTAAATGTTAGGTGCTATGTTTTTGTTTTTTCAATTCATTAATGAAAATTCTAAATCCACCAATTTAGGTCATGCTAATCCTTCGATTAAATAAATCATTTCGAAATGATAGACAACATACACACATATGGACAATATCTGAGTTATTTGAAGTTGAATTTAGAAATTTGGTCTAATTCATTTTTTTTTGTGGGTGGGGTGGGTGGGATATAATACCAAAATGCCACCTATATTACTTCAAGTTGAAGTTTAAATTGTTGTTGAAACTTGTGAAATTAATTTCGTCAAACCAAATAAAGTCAAGTCAAGTTGATAAACAAATGGGTAAATAATATGAGTGATACCTTGCCCTAGAGGATAAGTTTGCCGCCAAAGTAATTTGTTTTGGACTCATATCTTCCCTCTGGACTTAATTAGCTAGATTATGCCATTAATTATTTTTATTTGTCCAGTATAAAATTTTTAAAATGAAATTATCACTTAATGTCTAATGTACTCATATTTTCATATTATTAATTATAATCACTTCTGAAGCATTCAGTTTATTATATTCTAAGAGTATAATATAATAATATGTCATTCTTATTGTTCCTTAATCAAGTCGATAGTGGATAAGTAAAAATAAATAAAGAATATATTCAAAAACAATTTTTTTGAGTTAAAACAACAATTAAAATGAAACATATCGAGAATAAATGTCGAGATAGTTTACTCAACTAGTCAAAATAAATAATATCTTATCATATTGAATTGATTTAGCCAAAGAGTTTAGCGACGTTGGAAAACCACTATTTTGAAACTGGTATGTAAAATTACGGTGATCTTGAGCATATATAGGGGTAACGCAAAGTGGTAAGTATTGATACAAAAATCATTTCTTTTGTGTCCAAATTTTATTTTCCCAAGGCTAAATTATTGATGTGATTGTGAAATTTCTAGTAATGATCATTACTTGGATCATTAATTACATCCCGAATACACTAGATATTAGAAATCACATCAACTACGTGTGTACGTGTATTAATAAATAGTTTATCCAAAATCAATCTATCAAAAATGACATAAAAGGGAGATACTCGATTTGAGTAATAACACGTTTATCCATCTATCGAAAATGACAAAGAGGGAGTTACTTGATTTGAGTAGGGGCGACAAAATCAACTCAGCCCATTCAATTCGATCCAATCCATCTAGGTTCGGTTTGGTTATTGACCTAAACATTTGTTAGTTCAACTTATTTAAAAACTGAATTGATATGTAAGATAAATTGATTTTTGAGAAATTTTGCAATTGTTTTTTATTTTATATGTTATATGTAGCTATAATAAATAAAACAAATTTTTTATTAGGTACGAAAAACTTATAACATAACAAATAAAACTATTGAAACTTAAATAAAAATTAACGAATTGAGTTATGATCCTTTACCTAGCCCGTTTTGAAAACTCAATAAAAATTAGTAAAAGTTAAACTAGTCATTGGAAGTTCAAGAGAGTTACATAACCGCTAATTTGGCCTACACCAACCAACCATCTATTCAAACAAGTATAAACAAAATAGAGGGCCATCTGTTACTCCTACTATTCGTTTTGTCGGCTTGAATTTCGTTCTTTTTTAATAGAAAATATTAGTAAAAGTCTACATCAACTTTAATACATAAATCTTCCTAATCCTAAGATAAAAGTCTAGTTGTTGTCACTGCCATTGCTTTTCTCAGATATTTTATTTTAGTAATTTTTGGATTTGTTCACACTTGATGACGACTTCTGAAAAATTGTTAGTCATTGAACACAGTTCAACGATAAACTAACTTTTCAAACGTTTATTCTTGACGAGTCTCGTAGAAATATTTGTAGAATATTGAAATGCCTCCCAGCTCACCAAGTACTTCCAGTTTCATGAGTGGAGAAAATATCAAAAGGGACAAACTAATCTAGAGGGTTATAACCAGGGCACGTTTGTAGCTTGAAGCCTCAAGAAACTTGTTTCTGTTTGGAATAAAACCAAAAAACGAAATTGAACAGAACACATGGCACTGTGATAAAATTGGCCATGAACAAATACTTTTTTGACCACATAATTTCGTTCTGATATTACACTCCTATATTAATATACTACAAGGCCATCAGGCTACGCAGACATCAGCGCTGCTCTTTCACAATCGCATTAGTATACACAAACTATGTACCAAAAACCGACACAGGCAAGTGCCTTCCACTATAAAACATAATCAAGGTAGTGGTGGTAATGTTTACGGTTGAACTCCAGTAAGCTACCGTAGGTTCGGTCAGCCACTCCAATAAAGAGAGCTTCAGTATCAGGACTGAAGGATATCCCAGCAATCTCACCAAACAAATCAATCTCTTGACAGGTACCATAATCAGATTGTGTATTGAATATGTGGACAAAATCAGCTGGCTCCGCCATGGCCATGAAGCGCCCATCTGATGTGAACTTGATTGCACGGATGGCTCCCATCCTTCCTTTGAGCACTGCTATGGACTTCGACGTGTTCCTTATATCCCACAATCTGCAAGTGGTGTCTTGGTTACCAGTTGCCAAAATTCTTCCGTCCGGGTGCCAAGCTGATGAAAATGAATAATCTAGGTGACCTTTTAGGTTGCTGACAACCTGAAGCATCAGTCAAGGTCAACACATGAGCAACTAATCATCAAAAGTTTTAACACCCTTTGGTTGATAAAAGGTATATGGACGAGACCAACCTTTCCACTTTGAGCATCAGCAAGTAGACATTCTGGACTATCACCAAGGATAGCAAGCAATTTATCATCGGGGCTTACAGAGGTGTTCTACAATGAAACAGAAAACTGTTAGTAGAGAGCCAATGAGCATTACCAAAAATCATGGAACTGCAGAGTAGAGATTACATCCACTACTCACGTTAACAGACCAAGGAAATGCATATTGATTGGTGCAAATGAAGCTTTTTGCATCAAAAATCCTGACTTGCTGATCATTATTAGCAGTGATCACCCTCATTGAGCCACTGGAAAGAACCATATAAGCGCACTGGTACACAACAGTTCACATTGAATTCCAGATAAGCTACAGAGGCACAAATTTCAGGGACTTACGTCGGACTATAACTAATATCCACAGCATTAGTGATCGCATTCTCTCCATTACTTACTTTTGTAGCGAATGCAACTCCAGGTTGGTTTAAATACTGCACGATTAAAATCCTATCAGTATGCATTACTTCAGAAAAAGTACAAATCTGCTCAGAATATACATTGTCATCCTACCTTACAGATAAGCTCCCCTTGGAAACCCCCAGCAGCCATCAAACCATCTCTAACAGCCATAGTGCTGATCTGCACTCGGGGAAGTGTTTGAGACGCTGATCCAGGGTATTTCTGCACAAAGCAGAGAGTTAATTCTTGATAGTCAAAAGTCATTCAAGTATATCTAAGGGAGACAAAAAGTACTGCTAACCATAGTGGGCGTCAATGGCCTAGCAACATTAAGCACTTCTTCCCCCTTTCCAAAAAGTGAGGACCAGTGCATCACAGAGTAGTTTTGCATGAGATACACATCATGTTTTGATGTCGACCACAAGAGATTCCTCAACTGAAACAAAAATATAGAACGGGTTGTTACACTCATCACTAGTCAGCATACCAGTTCCCTATGAAGCAAACAACGTCACACGATATCAAATAAAGTAAAAACAGAACTTAAGAATGCTGTAATTTGCAGAAAAAGCTCATAATTTTTTTTTCCAAAAATGATAGACATGCAGTCTCATAAACTTCAGGTTTCAGATAGTTCTCGTTCCCCGTCTCAAACCATATTACAAGCTGTGCAAACAGTAAATTGGGAATAAATAACCTACAGAGTGTATTGCAGAATGGACCACAAAAATCAACCGCCCCCCTCTCCTTCTGCAAGGTCGGGCAATGCCTAATACAAAGTCAAGTCGTAGGTCAACATGTCGCTATTCCTAAATATTAGTGGTCAATGATGCATAAGCTAGCGAAGGAACAGCTGCTAGCTTTCTACTAGTCCACGACTGAACAATCTACCACTAATAGTTACACATCATCATCTGCAATAGAGCACGTGTCCTGGAAAGCAAATTGGGCAGCTAAAAAACAGTTCACTTTCCTACACTATTATACAGATCGAAGCAGAAAAGAAACCTGTGAAAGAGAAGTCAGAAATGTCAACCGCAATGATGACAGGAGGAAAAATGACGCAGAAAAAAATGAGAACGCCACAGACACTCCAAAGGGATGCCTCACCAAAATCTAGAACACAGAAGCTTAGACAGAAAAATGGGAGAGCAAACAACACTATGCCACCTTGGAAATTGTACATAATCAATCAAGGCAGCAAAACCCAAACAATGAACAGTACATATTTCAAAAGACGTCAACGGGATTCAATGGCGTAATAGATGGATCACAAATACAAGTGCTAGGTTCTTCGATATTCTATTCCAAAGAGTGGAATGGACCAAGGAATATAGGGAAGAGAGGATAACTCTTGGGAGCAGTAGATAAGTAAATTGAGCACCCAAGTTCCCAACACGCTTGATTAAGGGCACAACACCACATAGCAAAGAGAGAAAGTCAGCAATTAAATTCCCAAGTTTGGAAGTGTGATTGATCAAGGACAGAAGAACACACAATAAAGTCGCCGAAAATTTCAAAATGAAGTCATGAACTCTCAAATGAATGACAAACGTAATCCAACCCAACTCTCTTACTCGTATTATGCAAAAGCTCAATTGCCAGCAAATCTTCTCTTTCTAATGGAGATCGTATCAGATGACAACTACCAGAGAAGATGTACCAAAGAAGTCATATAATTATCAAAATTGTGAGTAACTGTGACACAGCAATCAGAATTCACAACCCACAAGTGGAAGTACTTAGAGATCCTAGTGCAGAATCCATCTCTAACAAACAGAGAGAAAAAAAGTGCAACCATCTCCAACAGAAGAGATGACCATAAACAAAATAATGACTACAACCATCTTCAACTTAAGAGATAAACATAAACAAGATAATGACTACAACCATCCTCAACGGAAGCGATAACCATAAACGAGATTATGACTACAACCATCTTCAACGGAAGAGATAACCATAAACAAGATAATGACTACAACCATCTTCAACAGAAGAGATGACCATCCAACTATTCAAATGATGAAGCAACACACAAACATTTTAATAAATACTTGCTGCCATTAACAAGTTAGCTCAAACTTAACAGAAGAAATACCATAAAGGCCTCTTAAATTCACAGATTATTCCCTATCATACCATATGGAAAATGCTTGCGCCAGCTGCTCACATAATAACTGCAACCTGCTTGTAAGGCTGAAAGGTAGATAAAATAACAATGCACATACAATATCTGGTTATTTATTTGAAAGAAAGCAATTCAAACAAACATCATTTACAACAAGAATTAAAACACATTAAAACACAACCACTTCACATAATGACTAGCAAAAAAATGCTCATCAACTCAATATCTTCTAGAGCAACAGCCGAGAAAGGTTTGCAATGATCAATGAGCCTTGAATAGAAAGGAATGAACCATGCAGAAGAGGCAACAGAACTAGTTAACGACCAACTGAAAATGGAGGACCACGGCAGATGAATAGAAATAAAATCAAGATTATTCTCTAGAGGGACACACAAAAGGGAATCGGAAGTTCGGAAATTTCAACCATCAGCCTCCACTGTTCTGTTTGACACTGCAAAAGTAGATCTGTCACACAAGTAGTAGAATGGAAAACAACAAACAACTTTGACTCAGAAGTCGGAACTATATTCTATGTCAGCAACAAACTACAAACTACAAATCCAGCATAAGCTAGGTTCTGTCCTCACTCCTAAGCTTCCATATCAAAACCCAGTCCTCAAAATACATTCAGCTGATTCATGATGAAATATTCAAGAGTGAAGTTCCAAAACAAGGATCTTCTACAATTACAAAGTTCCACAAGACACTTCTCTAAATGTTTGTAATCTGCACAAAAAAGGATATTGTGAACACTGCTCTCGGATCAATACATCAATCGAGGCACAGACTAAACTGCTTACTGAAAAAATGAGTTAAAAAGTAATTGCAGAATATAAGAAAGAACAATTTCTATGTAAATCTTGTTTGCTTCGTCATGTAGCCAGAATAGCATTACTAGAAGCAGCAGAAGAAATTGGCAAAAGTCAAATTCGGCAATATCTTTTGGATTTCTGAACAAAAGAAGAAAAAGAAATTAGCTGCATCAAGAAATAGTAACACTAAATTTACATCAGATGCAAATTCACCAGCTTGGAGGCCATAAGAGGCATCATCTCAAATATACTGGATCTGGTGACATTATTATTCCAGAAAGCTGTCCACAAATGAGTTGGACACACATATAGTCAATGTCTAAGTTATTCCATATCAAGCATCAAACTCACTGAATTCTTCGATGAGGATACAGACTCCATACCTCTGGAATTAATGAAAGGGTGAACCAACAGCCTAACAGTTTAAATCAAAATATCCAGAACATTAGGAGCAGAGCACCTGCAGAAGTATGGTTATTGCATGGAGAGGAGAAAAAGGTGACGGGGATCATCGACCAAAAGCTCACACAATGATTAGACTGTAAATAACCAAATCCTATTATACATTACCAGTTTCAAAAAAAATATCCTTTTGTTTAACTAACTCATAATGATGTAAAATAACAAACAACTAAAAAACCCAGTTAAAAATGAATGAGGAAAAATAACATGAAAAGCAAGAATGAGAAAGGCAGCCATGGGAGTCGTTTGCCAGGTTTAATTGAATTATGCAAAATGAGACAACAGAGACTAAATCAATCACAAAGAACTACAGGGAGGCAGACCAGTCCACAATTTTCTTGATCAAAGGTTAACATAAATCCAAACAAGAAAAGGCTAAAAATCTATATTACCTGAAAGTGCACAATAGTTGATTTGACGAGCCTTGTATTGAACTGGAAGTCGTAGAAGCTGTGTCCTTTTCCTACTTCCTTGCACTCCTTAATGGTGAGGAAATAAACTTTTAGAGTTGAGCCTAGTCCAATATACGAGAACACTCCAATACATGGGAATGGAAAAGAGTGGGAAGAAAAACCTTCTCAAGATCTTCACGAGAGCGAGACAGGCTCTCGTAGTTCTTATACTGCTTCAACCTCGTCTCGCGGTACTTGTCTCTGGTAAAATTAAGCCTTTCCCAAGGTATTCCCTGTATATCCTTGCCATTTCTAGCTTCTATAGCTGATGTATCCAGCTTTGACTTTCTCTGTAGAACCGAAGAGCAGTAAGTCAACATTGTTAAACTAAGGATGAAGATAACACCAGTAACATGTCAAAAAAATTAAATTTGCCCAGTACCACTTCACAATCGTCCTCAAAATCAGAGTCTGCAGAGATATCAGGGTCAGTACTTCGCGGCGATTCACCCCCAAAAGTGCTGTTATCAAAATCAGTAGTGTCATAGTACTCATCCACCATATACTCCAACTCCTGATTTTGAGAGAGAGCCATTATCCTAAATCAACAAAACAAATCTTAATAAGCACCCGAACAGATATTATGAATACGAATATCATGAACTAATTTGACAAGTCTTCACTTGCCAGGAAATTAAACAAAAAGATTAGCAAAAAATTGAATTACTAAACCATTTATATGAAATATTTATTAAAAACAAATCTACTAAGGAAAACATTTAAAATTTTGAATTACAAGGTGAATTTCGCAAAACAATAGAAAACTGTCAGGTTTTAGAGGAGACAAAAGCTTAACACCATCAAAACTACAGAAGATAGCGAGAATTTAGTCGAGAAAAACATCAAAACAATAGAAAGTAGCCAGTATTTAGTGGAATAAGAAGCTTAATAACATCAAAACTATAGAAAATCACCAGAATTCAGTGGAATAAACAGCTTAACAACATAAAAACTACAGAAAATAGACAGAATACAGTGGAATAAAAAGCTTAATAACATCAAAAACTCTAGAAAATAGCCAAAATATTGCGGAATAAAAAGCTTAACAACATCAAAACTAAAGTATATGAAAAGGTCATCGCAGAATAAACTCAGCATGCATTTTCACAGGTATTAGCATAGAAAAGAGGGCAATAAAACTGAAATTTCATCAACTTCTCATACAAAACCGAAACTTAAACAACATAAATCGAAAAAGAGAAAGTGTAAAACGTCGTTTTACAGTACATTCTAGAAGGAAACAGTTGACGGAAAAGGAGGTTTGAGAACCGAACCTTGAAAGTATCGGAAGTTGAGAGATTTTCACGAGAAACAAAAGGAAAAAGTAACCACCTCACGCCGGAAAAAAATCTCCGGAGTTCTTCAGATAATTAAACTGTGAAAACTAATTGAAAATTAGTGAGGAACAGTGTATAGCTTTGTTTGCTTAATGGCGAAATTTGGAGAGAGCTAAAGTTTCTATTTATAATAAAATAATAACAATAACTACACAAGAGGGCGTTAGTTTACCCACTGGTGGACCCGTAAGAGGAAACACATGAGAGAAAGAAATCCGCGGGCTATGGTTTACGGTCTACCGCACCGTTTAGCGCCGTCTGAACCGTAACGGTTTCTTTCTTCCTTTTCGTCTTTAATCTTTATCTACTTCAGTTTATTGATTTTTAATATATAGATATATTAAAATTAAATTATTGAGAAAAAATATAAAATGATATTTGAATAAGTGCGTGATTTTTTATCTTTTTTAATTAATTAATTCGTACGAATACAAATATTGATACAAAAAATAACTCTTCGAATACAATTAAAATAATATATATATATATATATCTCACATATTTAATTCAATACAATTTATACGATATATTTAAATAAATTTCTACTTATTAGCACGCTAGAAAAAACAAAGAGAGGGAAAGGAGGGAGAGAGAGAGGAAGGGTACTCCAAGGTGGAGGAGGGTGTGGGGTATGTGGGGGGGGGGGAAGGATTTGCTATAAAAATAGCATATTGTTTTTTAAAAATAATATTTAAATTACAATTATTTTTTTATAAATAAGTTGTTAATTCTAACTAGTTTCAGAATTTTTTATATATAATTTTTTTTTGGTATCGTATTACATTTTTTAAAAATTAATTAATTAATTTTTAAAATTAAAATTAAATTATATTAATTTGATATTAACATAAAAAAGTTATTAAGAAATACTATATATTGTAACAATTTTCATTTTAATATTCAATAAATATATTTAATTTTAGTAAAAATTATATCCTTTAACTATAAAAAAGACTATAATAAATAAAAAAGGACCGTAGTACCGCTTATCTAAGATGTCAAACGATTTGTAATTGGGATTGAACCGTGTTTATTTTTTAATTTAATAGTTCTTTTAATTATTTTTTATTGGAGAATTTTTGTATATTACCACCTAAAGTAGCTTAATTATGTATTAGAGTTATAGTTTATTAATAATAATTTATAGTCACGTGTTATAAGGAGAGAGTGATGATCAGTATATGGAGAGGGAGGAGAGAGACGAGCGAGAGAAGAAAAAGAGTGAAGATAGGTGATTTGTATGTATAGTAGTTAGATTATATATATATGTATATGCATCAATATATGTATTTGTATATCTGAATACAATTTGAATTTGTATACCGTTGAATTGAGTTAAAATATTTGTATTTGTATATCCAATTTCTCTCCCGCTTTATATAAACACAAATTATGCAAATATATATATAATTTGTGTTTGTATAATCTGAGAGAGATATGCAAAAGAGAATTGGACAGTGAAGATTTATATTTTTTATAATTATAAGTGTATAGAACGGAGAGATATGTATTTGTATTTGTATATCCCGTTTCTAGTTTTATGCAAATGCAAATGCAAACACAAATATATTTGTATGTTATATAAAGCGAGAGAGAAAAACAATAGAGAAAATAGACAAAAAAAATATTTGTATTTGTATACTATAAATGCAAAGGACAGAGAGATATGTATTTATATCGTATATCTCATTTCTCTGGATTTATATATATTTATACAAACATAAATTATATATTTACATTTGTAAAATGATAGGTAGATCGATAAAAGACAAGTAAGAGAGATTGGAGCAAGGAGATGAGAGATGTGACAAAAAGAAAGGAAGATAGAAAACGTAATTATAACTAGCAATAAGTTTCAAATTATAATTAATATAAACAATAGCCACATAACTAATTAACTATTATATAGTTACTTAACCACATTTTTCTCTTTATTGTTTGACATAAAAATTATTTAAATCATATTATTTATGACTCAAGAAACTTTTTAAAGCTAATCGAAACGAACTCTTAATTTATAATAGGGTGTGCGTGGGAGAGGGGTAGATTCGATTTAAAGAAAATGAAAATTTTATATTTTTTTTTTCAAAAATAATCTTTTATCTTTTATTTATTTATTTTTTTGGTTAGGAGAGGGACTGAGCTGGTTTGAGAGGTAAGAGCCTAAAAAAAATTGTTCTTTTTAAAGTATGGAAAGGGTAGAGATATATGATGGGTGTAAGAAAAAATTATAATTTGTAATTGGAGAAGCAATTCGAAAAATAATTTTCTTAATTTTTAAAGGAAATTGTGGAACTAATTTTTTGTATTTGTCTAGTGTATTCCTTTCTTAAAGTGTTCTGCTCGGTTCAATTTTTTTTTAAAAAAAGATTAATTTGAAAATATTATTTTTGAAATATACCAAAATGAGAAAATTAAAAATTATATCAAACACATCCTAAGTGAAAAATATATATAAATATAGAAAAGTACTCCATTTTAAATTGATATTTCTATTTTATTTTAATTTATTTAAAAAAATATTATTTTTCTATTTTTAATAACATTTTATCTTTATTTTTTCATTATTTTTTTTTTTAAAACTCCATTACAGGTAAAATTAGATAGAACCCATTTTAAATTGGACCCCACAAGTTTCGCCAGCTACCCTTTTGCAGCTTACACGTGTCTAAAGTTCAGTAAATTTCATTCTGCAACACCCGACATTGGCAGCTGCAGATTTCACCACGTGGCCGTTACTTAACGTTTGATATAAAACGGCGTTATCTTAACCTAACTGTAGTTGGTGGCTTCTACCGTGGTCGGCAAGAATGGGTCCTGGTGGGGTCCATGCTTTATGGGGTCCGGTGGGGTCCATGCTTTGTGGGGTCACTGTCCACGTGTAGCTTTGTTAAATTCTTCTGCCTAGTCGGGAAGCATGACTTTTGAAACCCTTATTTAATTCATTTGAGAACAAGTGCATAAGTCTTTTTTCTTTCCAAATGTAAGTCAAAAGTGTTTGATAAATTTAAATGTACATGAGAATAGATATTTAATTTTATATAAAATTGAATAAAATGTATATTTTTCATATGAAAATTTCATGTTCTATATGATATTATATATGTATTATGTATAAGGGTGGAATTGAAATTTTTAATAAAAGAGTTTAAAATTTGAAGAAATAGATCCATGAAGTATTTGAAAGGGGTTCGACATCTACTATATATACATATAAAATTATTTTAATCATATATAATAATATAATTTTCTGTTGAAGGAATGAATTACCCTTCGTGCAAGATGGCTCCGCCCTTGATCATATCATGTAAATCATAAGTGTTTATCTGTTTAATTTTATATAAATTTAAATATTTATCTACACACATTCAAAAGTTAAAATCCATAACTATCGACTAATATCAAATTAAAAGTTATTTTTATGACCTAATAAAGACTCAATTAAAAATTGTCGAATTTTATAATATAATATAATAACAAATGTGAAGTCAGCATCATAAATTTGTTTTGTTATGGAATAGTACCACTTATTCTTTTGATCAGGTGATTTCCACAGCTCCAACGTCATATGTCTCTTCTAGTTATTTTCTCCGTTTTCTTTTCTTTTAAAGTCAGTTTTTTTTTTTAAAAAAAGAAAAAGTCCGTTTAAAAAATTCTCTTTCTTTTTTGTTTAATCATCATTGATTTGATATAAATTTTTAAAAATTATAAAAGAATAAGTCATTTTTCAATGTTTTGTAAAAGTTTTTTAAAAAAATATATTTTAAAAATAATATAATTTTTAAAATAAACAAATAAATCGAGATAGAAAGAGAAGAGAGTGAGTATTAGAGGGCAAATCGTTGATTTAAGCTTTATTTGATGATAAGAGATACAAAAGATAATTATTATATTAATTGTTTTATATTAATTGATTATTTTTATTTTTGTTAAATTAAGTCTTAGGCGGTAGGCCTAATTCACACTTAAAAGTAAATCAAAGGAAGAAATTTTGCTCAAGCCTTATTAATATGAGACTTTTATCATTCTTTAACACTCTACCATCGACAATTTTAATTTTAAAGACCTCAAAATCGAGTGGGACGAATCCTGCTCGAATACCATGTAAAAATTAGCACACTAAGCTCAAGCTATGCCATGGAACGATCTAAGAAACCATTAGAGAGATGAGAAGCTTTGAAAGAGATATTTTGAGAATGGAATTGAATTATTTCATTCAACGTGAATTGTCCTATTTATACAACATCTAATGCTAACTAACTAAAATGCAGTTTATGGTCAAATTAGTGCTAGTTAGCTAACTAACAGACTTAAAAACTGACTGTAGCTACAGTAATTCTAATAACTACCTAACTAACTTCAATAACTTTGTATTGTGTTTAAGAAATCATAATAAAAAGATAAATTTTATTAATTAGCTTTAAGACGTCAGTTTTACTAACAAATATAAACACTTTAAAATAAATTAATTGCAAGAGTAATATAAAAAAAGAAGTTAAAATTAATACTTTCTCAATTTAATAGGGTGAACAACTAATATGATACAAAATTTATTAATATAATGATCGACTAATATGAAATAAATGAATAACAACAAATTATACTATAAAAAATTATATTAAAAGAATATAGTATTATTTTGTTAATAGTTTGACCTATATATAAAAAATTAAAATATACTCCGTATTAAAATTATAGAAAGAATAATCACCCTAAGCAAAACGCTAACAACTATAGTCATGTGGATGCTATTATGTTTCAAGAGAAGAAAATATTTCTATTCATTGAAATTCAAAATTTTTCACCAACAAAATATTTTCCAAAAAAAAATTATTTTTTAATAAAAAGATGATTTTGATAAAAATCTAAATAAATTAGATAATTCAGGACATATTCAAAAGATGATTTTGATAAAAAAAATCTAAATAAATTAGATAATTCAGGACATATTCGAACAATTTTCTAAAATAGATCAATCAAATCCTCTAATTATTTCTGCTAGGCCAAGATATTGACAAATACTTATGTTAATGAAAAAAGATTATGATAAAAAACACTTAATTTTTCATACTTTGTCCAATATCGACAGATCCTCTTGTCAACTTCCAATATAATTCACACATTTCGTAATGAACTATCTCACTTTCGAAATCTTATATTTTGCATCTTTGTAGTATTTTTTTCATCTAATATTCGGAGTTTATATTGAAATTCCGATTAAATTTAAATTGAGCATTGTATGATTCATTTGGAGATGACGCTTTTTCCATATCTAGAGCTCGAACCAAAATCTCTGATTAAGTATGAAATTTTCCCACCACTACACCACAACACGTATATCACCTCTACACCACAACACGTATAGATGCATCTGTGTATTTATTCCTTCCCAATTGCGTGGTTGCTTAAAAATCTAAGGAACGCATGGGGACCTAATATTAATGTTAGTGCATATATCAATAACCTAATTATTTGTCAGATTTTGAACAAATGAATTAGGTTGTATGGGTTACACCAACATTAATAAACTGTGTGAAGTCCTATAAGTGTGGTCTGCAGTGGGGAAAATGTACACAAATCATTATTTTCTGGATTGTGAAGATAAAAAGTTGGATCCTTGATTCAAGTATAGCAAATTCAGGTACAAAAAAGGAGGCAATCATCAATATAATAAGCTAGATGATTGAAAACAATAATAAATGGATTATTGAAAACAATAATAAATAATACAACTAGTACCCAACAAACCACTTATAAATATAATACAACTAGTTCAATGGCCTACATAATATCATCTGCTGACCTTCTATTCTAATACGTGTCCTTCACACCTTCCTATCTAAGGTCATGTCTTCATTAATATGAAGTTGCATCATATCATGTCTCATTACCTCTCTCCAATACTTCTTTGGCCTACCTCTGTCTCTCCTTGTACCCTCTATTACCAACCTCTCGCAACTCCCTGATGGTGTGCCTAAGAATCTCACCTTCACATGTCCAAACCATCTCAATCTCGCTTGCATCAACTTGTCCACCACAGAGGCCACTCCCACTTTCTTCCAAATATCTTTATGTCTAGTTTTATCTCTCCTAGTATGATCACACATTCATCTCAATGTTCTCATCTCCACGACATGCGACTTCTACAACGAAGTCAAGTACTTACTCGTGTGTCTGAAGTTATAAATTGCAAATCTAAACAAGCTTGATTATTCCACTTAATTTGACCCTTTTTCTTTCTGCAGCTTTTGTTTTGAAAAAAAAAATAGAAAAAGAAAGAAGAGTCTCATGAAACTTTTCAAATACAGAATTTAAGAATCTCTTGCTTGAAATTCATTCCAATGAAATTTTAAAAAAGCAAGAACTGCATATTAAACTTTGAAGTTCTCATTAAGAACAACATTCTCATTTCTAAAAAGTGAGCTTTTTGATCTCCAAACAGTAAATTCCAGATTAACACACACTCGAAGTTTAAACTACTAATTGATTTCATAGTACAAAATTTAAGAAAAAAGTCTTGAGAAATTTGTGATCTTAAATCCTCGACCCGCCTCTACTTCAACAGTCTGGCTTCAACTTTTGTTCTATATTAGGGAACTGATGAGCAGCAATGAGAAACACTATTTCCACTGGGCAAAGAAGATATGCTTTGAAGCTACAAACTTGAGTTAGAGCAGTTCAAGATAAGTCAGTAGCCTCATGTGAGCTATCTTTGGATCTATGCTTCCTTTTTTTACTCCTGCATTTACAAACCAGTATCATTTTTTGGCTGGGCCAATAAAATACCGCAAAAACCAAAAGATGGAAAAATGATAATCAAATCAGAGTTGATAGAAACGCACTTGTCATGTGAACCCGGATCAAGACATGATTTGAGTTTCCGATCCACGTGCTTCACATCTTTGGAGGTCGGAGTCAAAAGTTTACCAATCTGTTCAAATTCCAGGAGTTCAGGCAGTCAGAGAGATTTCGGGGAAGAAGTCAGCAGGAAGAGAAAGATACACCATTCCAGGCATGCAGTAATAACAAGGTTAAGTAAGTACTTGCCAAAGAATCAATGGCATTTATAGAACCAGTAAGTTCTGAAATGGCATGAGCTGGCTGATAACGTGATAGGACACTTCTTAGGTACCTGTTTAAAGAATCATTATCATGTCAATCAGAATGTTAGTGATTATTGTAGACTCTGTCGAAATGAGGAAGGGATTGGGACCTCTCAAAATCAAATATGCTATGCACTGCGTTAGCTCTATGTAAAGCTGTCAATGCCAACTGAAATAAGGAAAAAGAAACTTGATTCAGAAAATGATCTAACAAGATGTGCATGTGAGTATTATCTATAGCATATTTTAAAAGAGAAAATCACATAGAACGCAAAAACATGAGTTTGCTTCACTGTATTATCCAACAAGACCATCAGATGAATTTCTCAGATGTCAACTATTTTAGCATTCAGTGATCATTAGAAGTAGTTACTTCTTATGCGTTTCAAATTTTTTCCATAATGCAGTCTTGTCCTCTGTCAGAACAGCTATCATCTAATATTGACTCATCACATGATTTGTCCTGAGATAAATATGACTCCTATGGGCATAATGTGGCCAAAATATAGAAGAGCTCCTCTAGAATCTAACCACAACCTTGGAAATATAGCAGAGCCTATGGGAAAGCCTTCACTCCAAAAAACTCCTATCAATCATCAGACAAAATGTTTAGACTCGATTTGTCGCCAGAGATAACCGGGAGAAGCTAGAGATAGTCATAGTTAAGTGTCAGGGTTAGTTATGAGGAGCTTATGGGAATTTATAGCTAGAATTGCTTCTTCTATAATATCAAACAAGCTAAATTTGATCTACTTTAACCAACCATACTAGGAAAATTATCTGTCAATAACAGAGGATTTGTTCTGAAACAGCCTCTTCACCCCACATACGCCTGAAAGGTCAGCATACATTCTATCCTCCCCAAAACCCACTTGAGGAATTACACTGGGTATTATGTTGTTGTTAACAGAGGATCCATTCTCCGTGTCCACACTTCACATGAATTAAAAAATATGGACACAAACTAGTTCAAAGGTTTATGACTGAGTGGAACATGAACTTTTCTTTCAACAAGATGAAGCAAGCCTCAAAGATGTATTTAACTGTTAACATAATCCTCTGCAGGAGGAAGAGTCAGTAATTAGTTTTATACAGTATAAAATCATTTCAATATAGTATGTAAATGATAAAATATAACCTGCCCAGGTGGGAAAAGAAGTGGTCCATCAGAACGCATAATCTTATCTGCTTCAATCCTAGCAGTATCAAGTGAACCCTGTACATCAGAAGAAAATAAACTTAGCTGGTAGATGAATACAAAGGTCAGAGTAATATAAATTGAAATCACCAATGGAAAACAAAATTAATTCATTATCTACAGTAGATGAATTACAATTAGTAATGCATTGATGCATGTCAGAATGTTACCGACTACTTATGAGGGAAGTCTATTCCTTCTTCTTGTCGCATGTTGCATACACAGAAATGTTTTGAACAAATAAATTGAAGTATAAAAGAAAGATTAGTTGGTGGGTAGCTCAATGAGCTACATAGAGATCTACGATGTGAAATTCTAAGAATACATTGAATGATAATAATCATCATATCTCCAACATGCCACCAACTTTTATTATGTTTGAAGATTGATGATAATCTAGCAAGAAGATGCATTAACCTTGATTATCTAAGGAAGAACTACAAACAATAGAAATGGGAAGAGTGAAATCAGCATTTGTTCCATTGGATGGAGAACTGAAGATTTTCAATATCGCATATAGATGCACATGGTTTGGGTGGTTTAACTGCAAAACTACTAGTTGTTGAACAACATTGGATAAAATTCAATTGTCAGAAGCCAGAATTTACAAGGAGCAGAAATAGTGCAAGAACATTTTATTTAATAAAGAAGATTGAAGAAAAAGACAGCCCGGTGCAATAAAGCTCGCTATGTGCGAGAGCAGGGGAAGGGCTGGGTCGGACCACAAGAGTCTAATATATGCAGCCTACCCTGCAAGAGGCAATTTGCATGGAAGGAAATAAGAAATTGTTTTTATATTTTAACCTACATCTACCCCACTATTAACCAGTAACTCAACCCCCTCCCAGGAGTCAAGTGTGGCCCTTTTCTTCCATTTACTCCATTTGTAACTTGATTTCTCAACCGCAAGGTAAGCGGAGAGAACTTTTCACTTGAACACTTAACCTGTCGAAAAAAATTTAGTGACTACCTTCAGAGCCACAAGCTGGTCTTCATCTTTAGCTCCACAGAATTCCTACAATTTCAAGAGCAATAGTCAATAATTGCAATGAAGAAATCAAGTAGTACAAGGAGTGGAAATGCTACCAATTATAAGGAAGATGTCAACACAGCAATTATTACTCAAAGGGTTTAAGTGTAACAGATCAACAGAAAAAGACCTCTAAATCACTGATAAAACCTTCAAGAGCACGATATGGAGAGTAAACAATTAGATCAAATCCTAGACTCTGCAAAATAAAGGTTAGAAAAAAGTTGATTAAAGCAAAGATATTTAAAGGAAAATGTTGAATGACATGACCTTCAAATAAAATCCATGCCTGGAAAACCAGCATCTCATTGTTGAGGATTACATGATGATCCTGTCCAATACCCTTCCCAAGCTCCTCAGCTGATACATGGTTTTCCTCTGCCTTGCAAGCTGCATATATGCAGGTTAACCTACAAAAAGAGGGGGAGGGGGAGCTAGTAAGCTATGTCTCTGTCAACTATCAACTACTGTATGCATCATATATGTGGAATCCAGATGACTTTGTTTATGTTTTTAAAATGCATTTCAACTTGAATTTGGAAAAAAAAGTAACTATTGTCCAATGACCAACCAAACAATGCATAAAGATAGGGGGAAACTAGTAAGTTTTTTTAAAATAAGAAAGCACAGAGAGGATAATAAGAAGCTTACATAATGTCTTTGGGGTGATGTTCCATCACGGACCATTGTAGATAAAACCTCTTAAAATAAATGAGAGCTGTCGCCTGCAAACAAGCATGAGAACTGTTTCACCTTCTCGTTGATCCATCATAGTGGCAGATCCAATAATTAAAACTTTATACCTGAATCTTACGTGGGAACTTAAAGGCATCACAGACGTCTTGAATTTTGAACTCGTAGAAAGCCTTTAGAAGTTGTTCTTCTTCAACCTTGAGTGGTTTAGGACGCTTTTCAGCTAACATGCCAACCAAAATAGCAATCAAAAGAATGATAACAATTATGATTATCTAAAAAGATTGAAGGAAGCAAACCAGAAACTTCATAGTTTCTCTAGTTTAACTTTGGTCTGAAAAACTACAATCTTACCATTATCTTTGGCGTCATTTTGGCTTTCAGCATATGAGAACGACCCATCAATATCAACTTCCATTCGCGTTGTTCCATACTTCACAACAGAATTAGCTATCAGTATTATTCGTACATCCACAAAGACTACAAATCAGACCTATGTTCTGGGCCATAAGAGTTTCAGGTAATGCTGCCTATAAAATCAGGCAAATTGTTGAAGCGTAGAGAAAGGTAACAAAATTGTTTGAAAAGAACATAAGGCCGGCATACAGAATTTCATACACCAAACACATAAAATGGAAAAGAAATTCTACTCTATCTAACTCTGTGGGGTAAGAATCGACACGTGGAAAGAAGAGTAGGTCAAAAGTGACTCGGCAGGGACAACACCAAATGCTATCCTCAGAACGTGACCGGTAAATGTAATCCTATCAATGAAAAATCCGGAGTCGAGATAGTGGAGCCAGAGTCATATCAGCAAAGCCATCTAGTTCCGAAAGTACGGGACTGGGCACCAGGTTGTGGACCCAACAAGATAAGGTCAAAATAAGTTTAGGGGTCCAGCTGTTGTGTTGCCGAAGAGTCCGAGATCTCTACCAGCTGTTGTGGAAAGAGCCGGTTCAATTTACGTTAGTCGACGGGGAAAGAGCCCAAGATCTCCGTCAGCCATTATGTAACTGAAGTAAATGTACAATTAGTGAACTTTATGAGGGTGAGAACCATGCAAGTTGCTCTCTAAGGTTAGCTATAAAGTCTTATATCTACTCGTTGTAAACCATCGGCTTTTACGCATTTTACTAAACATTATACTCTTTCTTTGTGTTCTTAAGCTCTGAAGCTTCTATGATTTCATTGTTACGAATAATATCAATAAGATCAAGCTTACCCAATAACACCCCTAGCTACCAGCATCGGAACTCAGGTTCATTATATTTACTTAACTTACCGTTTCATGTCTATAGCACATTTGTTATTCATAAAGCAAGTTACAGAATGCAAACCATGTGTTTTGGACATCTCAATAAACGTGCTTGAACCACGTCTTAAAGATAAACACTAAGGTCAAAGAACACAATATTGCCTTCATCAAAACAAAAACTAATAAGGTGAAAAGGGTATCTCGACAAAAGAAAACATATCCACAATCCCACAGAAAATGCAAAAAGCTAATTAAACAAAAAAATATTAAGAAAATGAGCTAGAATACCTTCTCCAGTGCTTGTTTCGCTCTGTGATTAGCAACTTTATACTTATGTTTCTGTGAATACAGTATACCATTCGTAAACCCATAAATTCAAATAAAAATGGGAAGACGAAAAGAAAATGATTTTCTCCAAGATTTTTGATGAACAATTGTAACTCACAATATCTTGGGGAGTAAAAATCCACTTGGTTCTATGAGTAGATGTCACAAAATCAGCCATGTCTTCTCTCTGCCAATTCTAATTTTCGTTTGGATGCGATCTTCCTTTTAAACTATGCCATGCCCCAGCGTTTCATCTCTATAAGATCTTCAAAAATAATGTATAAACACTCCTAGATAGTGGTGTCAGAATAATTTTCAAATCGATTGAACCAATTAAATTTAACCTAGTTACTAAAATTTTAAAATAAGATCGTAGATTTCAATGTATATATATAATTGTATCAGAAAATTGAAAAAACATAATAGTAGATATACAGAAAAGCATCAGAGTAAAAGCTAAAGCAGAAAGACATTCGTCAAACAGCCAAAGCTATTCTTCTCCATATAAGCTAAGCAAAACAACATACTTGGAGGAAAACAAAAATAAATTATAATTGTAAAGCAATACCCAAATTAGTATTATTGACAAGTATTACAACCCAAAAAAAATATCTCACGCATTTCCTTGCTAATAGTACAGGAAAATAGCTGTATTTTCAGCTTCTTATGGAGTAGTATCTAGTTTTAAGACCAAATTAAACTTCCACCTCACGAAGGCGACATGAAAGTACAGACCCATAAGACAATAAATTGGATATGTGCTTAATTTTAGGAAACAAATACAGAAAAATCCAGTTGACCGGAGAACTTACCGCAGATTTTTCGCCGGTGAAACGATCGCCGGATATACCAGCAGAGGGTTAATATACCGGAAGGGCTTAAGGCTTTGTGATGGAAGAATTTAATAAGCACAGTGAAGTGCTCTGATTTATTCATGCCCGGTAAGCTATGCAAGTATAAAACATCTCGCGCAATCACGTTACTCCCTCTCCGTCATTTGATTTAGGTGAAATTTTTCGAATTATTTTTTATAATTTAGATTATTTGAAGAAATAAAATATAAATAACTGAAAACTAGATTAAAAAATTAACATAAATTAAGAAAACTTTGAATACATATGAAAAGATACCTTGCAAAAAATTTATTTGAATTTTGAGATTCTAATAGTATCTCATTAATTGAATGGAATTTGAGTTGACTCACAAAATAAAATAAAATTGTTAGAAACATATTATTGTAATATTACACTACCCTCTATTCAACTAATGTAAAGTTACACACTTCTTTTACCAAACATATTTATAATGGAGTACTTTCTAGAGTTTCTCATGTCTTACATATATTTTAAAAGAGTACAATCGAGGTATATCTCTGACTTATCATATTTATGATAAATAATATTAGTTGATTTATATTTGGTCCGCTTTTGACTATGAATTCCTTTTATGTTACCGTCATGTGACATGAATAGTGGCTAATAAAGATTTAGAATTTTCAGAGAGTTCGAAAAAAGAAAGATAACACCTAACCACCTTTAGGAGGTTTAAAATAGATATATAAACATAAAAGTTCTTCAAAATACGTTATGTATACGCTATATATTTTTATCGAAGAGGTTTAGGTGAACTCTCAACTATCTCAGGTCCGCCCTTGGCTAATGGCCACTTAATGTTAAACAACCATAATGATGCTATCATCACCTTATTTTCCTACCTAAGCCCAAGATCAAGGACCTATAACACAAATATATTTAGATAATTTTACGCACTAAAGCTTAGAGCGATGAACAAAATCAGGTAACATTTTATTGCGGGAACTTTATTTTGTCAGGCCCTAAAGTTAATACATGAATTAATTTACTTATTGACTAAGACATTATTAACACACCTAATTAAATATTAACCGTTACCTTTGAAAGGTTCTGCACTTGGCGCCATCAATCCATCCCACTAGTAACAGTCGAAACATAACCATTTCTTCTTCTTCCCAAACAAAAAAAACAGGACATATTTTTTTTTTTCGTTTAAGTTTGAAAATTAATCCAAAGCATGGGACTCCATAAAATTATTGCGATCACCATAATTATTTCCTTTCTCAGTAATACTGAATCAACTTGTCTTCCATTTTCATGTGATACATCCAATCCAGATACCATAAAATTTCAATTCTGTAATTCTTCATTGCCCGTCGATCAAAGAGTAGATGATCTCATTTTACGCCTGAATTTGGATGAGAAAATATCACAATTGGGTAACAGTGCACCAGCCATTCCGCGGCTTAATATCCCTGCTTATGAGTGGTGGTCGGAGGCGTTACATGGCCTGTCGATGGAAGGATTAGGGGTGAAATTTAATGGAAGTATTAAAGCTGCAACTCAGTTCCCTCAGATCATTCTTACTGCTTCTACCTTTGATGAACATCTCTGGTATCGCATTGCTCAGGTATAAATTGATTCTCTCTTTTTACGCTCTACTACAGTACGCTTTATTGACTCTGTGGTTGATTTTATAGGCAACGTTTAATTGGACGCACAACATTAAGTAGAGAAGGGATAGATGGTTTGTTTGTGTGCATATTTTTAAGTTTTTGAATCCCCTTGACATAATCTTTAGTTTGAGATAACAGTTGTAAAAGTATCCCTGATGTAGAGTTGATCATTTGGTCCTTTCAGTATGTACCAAATCTGTCAAATCACTCATCTTTGGATCTTCTACATCTGAATATTCGTGTTCTGTCATCTAGCTTATGTTCATCCTGTAGCATTCAGAACGAATGACTCTATGAAATCTCGTTTATACTTCCACATTTTATGGTAAACTAAGAAGATCCAACAGATAATCGTATGGCAATTACAGAAATTTGAATGAACACATGAAATAGCTAGTATTATAAGATGTTGTATTTTGTGTAGGCAATTTCGAGAGAGGCAAGAGCAGTGTACAATGCAGGTGATCTAAAGGGAATGACATTTTGGGCACCAAATGTGAATATATTAAGGGATCCAAGATGGGGAAGAGCACAAGAAACAGCTGGTGAAGACCCGATGATGGTAGGAAAATACGCAGTGGCTTATGTAAGAGGACTTCAGGGGGATAGTTTTGAAGGTGGGAAGCTCAAAGATGGGCATCTTCAAGCTTCAGCTTGCTGCAAGCACTTTGCTGCTCAAGATTTGGATTACTGGAATGGCCATCATCGTTTCACCTTCGATGCTCAAGTCAGTAACTAACCTGCTATCACATGTTAAATTACGTTTATTATTTCACTTTCACCTTTTTTTGTTACCAAAACGATGATATTGTTATCGAATACTACAATGTGTCATTCAGGTTACACCACAGGATATGGCAGATTCATTTCAACCACCATTCAAGACTTGTGTGGAGGAAGGAAAAGCTACCAGTCTAATGTGTGCCTATAGTCGTCTCAATGGGGTCTCAAACTGCGCTAACTATGATCTCCTGACCACAACTGCTCGCGGACAGTGGGGTTTCAACGGGTAAAATTTTGATGTAAATTAAGAAGCAAATGTCTGATACCAAGTTATTACTCCTTATAAGAAGTGATTTCAGCAATCTTAAAACTAACTATTTGTCTATTTGCTGAAAAGTTACATTGTATCAGATTGTGATGCAATTCGCGTTATGCGTGATTCCCATGGATACACAGCTGAAGATGCAGTTGCAGCTTCTCTAAAAGCTGGTAAGTAGTACTATATTTAGTTTCTATGCTCTCACTTTTGTATAAACTCAATGCTGTCTTTCCTGTTACTGAAAGACATCATTGACATAAAGTTCTATTTGTCTCAATTATCTGACCTTTTCCTTGTCACTTGCAATTTAGGTATGGATGTAAACTGCGGTTCATTCGTGGCAAACTACACAAGATTAGCATTGGAGAAGCAGAAATTACAAGATTCTGATATAGACAGAGCTCTTCGCAATATTTTCTCCATTAGAATGAGGTTAGGACTATTCAATGGTGATCCAAAACAGCTGGAATATGGAGACATTTCTCCTGCAGAGATTTGTAGTCAAGAACATCAAGATCTATCCCTTGAAGCAGCAAAAAATGGCATTGTCCTTCTAAAGAATTCTGCCAAACTCCTTCCACTTTCTAAGATAAAAACAACATCCCTTGCTATAATAGGTCCAAAAGCAAACAATTCCGAATTACTTTTAGGTAACTATGCAGGCATTCCCTGCAAAAAAAATTCGTTACTCCAAGGATTTCAAGGCCTTGTGAAAAACATAGGCTACCATCCAGGCTGCAATTTTGTCAACTGTACTTCTGCTGCAATAGATGAAGCAGTAGATGTTGCTAAAAAGGCTCAGTATGTTGTTTTAATAATGGGATTAGACCAGCAAGTGGAGAGGGAGAATTGGGATCGCGTAGATTTAGGACTACCTGGTCAACAAGAGATTCTTATAAACGCAGTAGCCGAGGCTGCTGTAGAACCTGTTATACTAGTGTTAGTTAGTGGAGGTCCTATTGATATTTCTTTTGCCAAGAACCACCCGAAAATCGGAGGCATCTTGTGGATTGGTTATCCTGGAGAAGGTGGAGCAGCTGCACTAACACAGATTCTTTTTGGTGAACATAATCCAGGTTAACTTAACTTCAACATCAATAATCTTTAGTACTTAATCCATTTTGACGAAAAATTTGCTTAATATGCTAATCACATTTAACCTCACAGGGGGCAGGTTACCAGTAACATGGTATCCTAAGGACTTCATAAAAGTACCAATGACAGACATGAACATGAGGTCTAATTCATCGACTGGATATCCAGGTCGAACTTACAAATTCTACAAAGGGCCAAAAGTTTATGAATTTGGCTATGGTCTTAGCTACACAAATTATACATACAACATCACGTCTGTCACCCATGACAAACTCTATTTCATTAACCAAACATCATCAGACAAGAGAAGAAAACACGGTTCACATATCCATAATATTGCAGTTTCGAAATTTGGATCAGAGGTTTGCAACAACGTGAAGATATCAGTTAAGGTTGTGGTGAGAAACAAGGGGAAAATAGGTGGTATACATCCTGTGTTGTTGTTTGTTAGGCATTCTAAAGTGAAGAATGATGAAGTTCCAAGAAAGCAGTTGATTGGATTCAAAAGTGTGCATTTAGGTGCAAGAGAAAAAAGTAAGATTAAATTTATTGTGAGCCCTTGTCAACACTTTAGCAGGGCTAATAAGCATGGTATATCAGTAATTGATGAAGGCAAATATTATCTTGTTGTGGGAGATAAGAAATATCCTGTTACTGTTTCTATATGAAACCTTTAAATCACATATAAAAATATAGTCCTTAATGATTAGATCACACTTGTGGTGTGCATTATAATCCTATAAAGAGGATTCATCACCTTATTGAGCAGAATAAATATGTTAATTTCTTGATTTTTATCGTTGTTGATTAGCTGGGTAATTGAGAGATGCGAATGTGAAATGAAAAGTTGTTTTCGTGATGAATTGACTTAACGGGTTGAGCCCAGACTGCCCAGCTCTTAAATATGTCGATTTAGATTAATAGACTGGTCAATTTATCAATTGGTGATTTTCCTATTTTTCATCCGCTTGATCAATTGATCCAATTTCTTATACTTCATGATGAGATTGGAGAGTGATTAAAGTATGGACTATTATATTTTTCGTTTTATGATTAATGGTCAAGTAAAAATGTTTTATAGTGACTTCTTTTTTCAATGTTTTATTACTGTTATTTTTATTATTTTGAAGAAAATTTTTATGTGCCACGAGTGATCAACTTTCTTTTTTTTTGTTGAGATATATAATATACTTTTAGAAATTCCCTTTTAATAAGTGTTATTAAAAACCAAACGCACAAACACAACATTCTAGGCAAAAGAGCAAAATGAAAAGTGCCAATGCCTGTTTTTGAAAATAAATTGCATGGTACTAATATAGAAAATAAAGTAATAATTATTAATATACATAGTGAAATTATAGATTTGTGTACGTGATATATACATAAAATGTTTTTTTTTGTTTAACATATTCATAAACAAGGCAATTATAAATGAAATGATTAAAGTTTGGGAATTCAGTTAATCTATAAAATTAATTTTATTTGCATATATACGATTTATTAAATTTCATATATATATATATATTAGGCGTACAAATGCTACTTCACCATGGAGATGAACCATCAATATCGAAAATAACGTTCCTTATTTCACTTTTGCTTAAACAAACTACAAATGATTATGCGATTTCAGATAAATATGTTAGTATTTTTTCTAATTTCTACGTAAAGCTTTCAATTTAGTTGCTTTATATCAAATTTCCATATGAATAGATAACCTTTTGGTTACCTTATACATGTTAACGAATTTAGAAAATAATTATACGAAAGCTTGATGAGATTATTCACTCTGAAGTCCGAACAAAACTTGAATAGTATACCTAATTAATATATAAAAGAATATTAACGATTTTCATTTGTTAGAATAAGTATAAAAAATATATAATTCATTTAGAATTTATTTAAGGGAAAATTGTATATAATAGCAAACTAATAACCTAAATTAAATGGAATAGCTGGGGTTTGATTTAATTGTGCTCCATAGCAAACATTAGCTAAAATTTGCCAGCGTCTCTCTCCCAAAAATCTCGCTCGCCACTCTCCATTCTCGCTCGCCTCTCTCGCTTTATACACAGAAGTGTATAATTCTGTTTCTGTTTTGTATAAAGCGAGAGAAAATCGTATATACACATGCAAAAATGTATATCTTCGTGTTATACACTTAATTATACAATTTACAAACATTTTACTTCAAATATTGCAGAGAAAAAGGCCAACGAATTATACAATTGCGAATTATACAATTGCAGTGAAATACAATTTTCTCTAGCTTTATACAACAAAAGTGTATATATTGTGTTTCTGTTTTTGTATAAAGCGAGAAAAACATATATCTTCTTGCTATACACTTATAATTATGCAATATATATATACATTTTAATTCGATTCAACTGTATGCAAAACAAATTATACAATTACAGCGAAATAGGTCAGCGAATTATACAATTTAGGCTAGCGAATTATACACTTGTATATGTATAGCGAATTATACACTTGTATATGTTTGCTATGGAGTGCAATTATGCAAAGTTTGTTATATTATACAAATATAAATTTTTTGTTTGATATATATGAAAATTGCCCTTTATTTAATTCTAATTTAAATTAATGATATTAATTATTTTATTTCATAAGAGTTCGATATAAACATTTTTTAGTCGACTCTCTTATTTTTTAGTTTAGGAAAAAAGAATGCATAAAATAAAAAGACAAATTTTGACAGATATAAAGAAAAAAAAAGTGAAAGTATTAGTTATACTAAAAATATGATTAACCAATTAAAAATTCAATTTCAATTTTTAAATTTAGAAAAAAATGATATTACTTTCGAAACCAAACAGTCTTTATTTGATTGGACTATTGGAAGAGTGAATCAGTTTGTGTTTCTATTGAATGGTCAGATATTTGTCATCTTAGTGAAAATTTTAAAATGAGTAATAATCCATGGCCATAAATTGCTAGACAGATGTGACTATATAAGCCATTTCAAATTGAGGTCTATTCGTTTAAAAGGAGAAATCCTCTTTCGCTTAATAAGTTTAAATACTCGTTTAAAATGAGAAATTTGATAAATTCAATAGGTATCAATTTTATGAAATTTAAATCTGCAAGTTAATAATGATAAAGATGAAGATTGAAGTTGAAGGTGGATCTAGAAAAGGATCTGTTTTAAGAGATGAAAAACAATCCGTTCAACTAGCTGATTTTGACAAACTCTGTCGCAGTGATCATACTCCTCGTATGCATGTAGACGATATCAATGATTTGATGTCAAGGGATAAAGTTGTCATCAGAAATTTGGATGATACAATATTGTTTTCTTACATGTCAATGAAATTCGGAAGGTTCAAGGATAGAGTTAGGATTTTAGGTAAGAATACTGATTTATGCATGTAGACGATATCATCAATGATTCGATGACTAGGGATAAAGTTGTCATCAGAAATTTGGATGATGCAAATGAAATTCGGAAAATTTATGGGTAGAGTTAGGATTTTAGGTAAGAATACTGATTTAAAAAAATATGGTTGATATATTGGAATCACATCATATTAGAGTTAAATTGTGAATCCTTCATAATCTTTAATCGTTAAAACTTTTGAAACTTCATCGTATATTTTATAATTTTTTAACCTAAACCTTTTGTAACTTAAGATTGTTAAGGGAATGATTTAAAACACAAGATCGCTAAGAACATTTAACCTTTTGAAACTTTCACGAATATTTCACAATCTTAAAACCTCAAAAAGCCTTAAACCTTTTCAAACTTGAGATTTCTGACAGAATGAATTAATGATTTAAAACTTAACAGATTGCTAAGAGAAATCATTTAAAACTTAAGAGAAAAGATCAAGAGAGGTTTAAAGAAAGTTTTGTATATTATTTGGTGAGTACTTTGCAATTTGTTGAATGATTTACAAATGAGAGACTTCTGTTTATACTACTTTTTAGGGACCTAAATATAAATAATATTTACTTTATAAGTCTTTATATATTTACACTTTAGTTCATATTTTAGAATTTTCTCCCGAATTTAGAATATTTTAAAGCATTTTGACAAATATCTAGTCTCTCTTGAAAATTCTCTACTAGTCTAGAAAATTTTAAGGGTTACTAAAATATTTTTAAGGTATTCTACAGTTTTCTAAGAAAAGATCTAGGGAATCTAAAGTATTCCACTAACCTCTTTATAACTTTAGGTCCCTCTTATTTCTATGCCAAATTTGAATGACAAAGTGGCGGGTCATGACACATGACTAATATATTGATATCTCATGAAACTAAGTTAGTTTATAAGAATTCAATTTGTTATTTTGTTCCAATTTTTTGATAGGTCATGATGTTTGGAATAGAATGTCGAAGCGCTTAACACTTGTATTTGCAATCTATATGTTAATGTATGTGATGTTCATTATTTCAGTTGAGCTGTCTTATATTGATTATGTACAATTTTTGAGATTTAGTGTAGCTTGCTAGCCATTTCCACTAATTTACCTTTTTGTGTTCTAGATTGCAATGAGACATACCTTTAGTAATTTTGTATGATTTAAAATTTGCATTTTAGAATATTGTATTGTCTTTCATTCTCTGTAACTACGGTGAGATCGTCGGAAGGAGATAACCAGAGCAGAACAAATATGATGATGGCAAAGTAAAATATTAATAAATGGGCACTTATAAAACGAGAACTCAAGAACTATATTTACCAACTTTCATTAACAGTATCGACTCAAGTATTACCGACTTCATTACTAGAAAATACCATTAATCCTCAGAGTCATTTCTTTAGAAGAATGCCCAAACAAATTAGCACACAAACTTCACAATTTTTGTTCACTAACCAATATAATAAATCAATTTTTTTTAAATGAACTGAATTTTTTCATTGACTAATTTTGCTACGTCTACTCTTATATATATAGTGATGTGACCTAACTCACCGTTGTTATGATCCACCCAGAAAACATAGAAAGGTGGTCACTCAATGTTTTCTACTTCAAGCCTTTACTCCCTTTACGGTTTGCAGCTTTAATAGTAGCAAAATTGACAAATTTTCTTAGTGAAAGATAAGCAAAAAGAATGGAAGTACACCAAAAACGTAATGCAACAGATGAGGTCATTATTCTCTTAACTAGAGCCCCAAATATAGAAAAATATTGAGTAAGGAGTGTTTTCCTAGCTTTACTCGATATGAATTCTGATCAATTAAATTTCATTGAATGAATTTTTTTTACAAAAAAGAAGTAGATTTAATTTCCATATTTTTTTAAGAACAAGTAGAATGTAGCAATATGATGTAGACCTTGTCATTATTCTAGATAAAATAAAAGGAGCTCCACCATATCCTAGGTTTATTTGGCAAAAAAAAAAAGATTGAGATGGCCGGAAACCAAAATAAGGATAAAATTAATTCATCTTCTTAATATAAATACTCCCTCTGTCTTTATTTACTTGTCCATTTTAACAAATTAAGAAAAAATAAATTTTATTTTTCTATTATACCCTCATTTAAACTTCTTGAAAATTTTTAAGTTTTAATTCATCTTTTTTGAAACTATATTTAATAAGGGTAAAATTGTAACTTCATTATGGTAATTATTGTTATCTTATTATGTCAGTCTTTTCTAAAGTGGACAACTAAATAGGGACAGAGGGAGAATTAAATATTTGAAAATTAATTAGATGATGATCCATCTTTCTTCTCCTCCTTTTTCAATCGATAGTAAACAATAAGTCGTAATTGTTCTACGATTATACTCCTTTCATCTACTTTAATTTGTCATATTACGTTTTTCGAAAGTTAATTTAATTAATTTCTAAAGTTAAATTAGATATCACTTTAATATTTTAAACAAAGTATTTAAATATTCAAAAACTATATGAAAGGCACTATAAATTACATTTTTTTAACATATTATAATTAAAATACACATCTTAAAATATTAGTCAAAATTATTATAGTTTGACTCTAAAAATAAAAATCATGAAAACTAAAAATGAACTGAGATAGTATTTATTGTGAAGCTTTGGCGTCATAAGACATCAAGTGAACGAGTTGAATTGAATTTGAATAAGTCAAAATAAATTGAATTAATAAATAAACATATTATTCATCCATTCAAAAGATATTTACTTTGAAATAAATTGAGTTGAACTAATATATAACTCAGATAATGACCCAACTTACTTAATATTTACTAAGTTTTATTTGTTAATTTTTCTTAAAGTAGTACCTTATAAAATTACTTTCTTCCTTTATCATGATTATATATAACATATCAAATAAAAAAAATATTTTTAAAAAAATACTTATGAGTCCATTCAAAAATATATCAACCCATTTTTTTTTTTATAAAATTGAAGTAAATTTTGATTGGCTTATTTTGTCACATTACTCCTATAATGATGTGACCTAATTCACCGTTGCTATGATCCACTCACAAAACATAGAAAGGTGGTCACCGAATGTTTTCCACTTCAAGCCTTCACTCCATTTACTATTTGCAGCTTTACTAGCAAAAATGAGCGAGTTTCTCCGAAAAAAAATAACACATTTCTTTTGAATTCGAATAGTTTGATATAAAATAAAAACTAAAATAAGGAGCACTTCCTCCTAAATGGGTCTTATATCGCATTAATTTAAATTAATTAAATTTTAATATAAATATCAAACACGATTAAAAAAATAATATTTAAAAATTAATTACTACAATAATCAATCTTTCTTCTTCTCTTTTTTTTCAACAAATGATGATGACCAACCAGTCTTAACTGTTTTAGGACGGGCTATATTAGTTGTGAAGCTCCATCGTCAAATTTAGGTAACAGACTTCAGTAATAAATATCCTCAAAGTGAAATTCACCAATCATAAATGATTGGAAAAAAAATACTATAGGTATATTCTACATATAGATTGCATTAAATAGCATCAAATCCATCATTGGCTAATTTAATTTGAGTAAATTGATATCTTTATATATTGTTACATTCAATTTTATTCATAGGCAAGATAGTACATTTACATTTACATTATATATAAGTAAACTTGTTTTTTACAGAAAAACACCAAAAAAAAAATGGAACAGCAAATAACTAATAAATTCACCGTCATGTTTATCTTCGTCATTTTAGTGCTTCTTTTTCTCCGGACTGAATCAACTAAACCTCCATTTTCATGTGACTCTTCAAACCCAAATACAAGTTCATATCCCTTCTGCAACGCTGCGTTACCAATCCCGCAAAGGGTAAACGACCTCGTTTCGCGTCTCACTGTAGATGAGAAAATCTTACAGCTCGTTAATGGAGCGCCGGAAATACCTCGACTCGGTATCTCCGCTTATGAATGGTGGTCGGAAGGGTTACACGGCATTTCTAGGCATGGAAAGGGTACGCTTTTTAATGGAACCATTAAGGCGGCAACTCAATTCCCTCAGATCATTCTTACTGCTTCTTCTTTTGATGAAAATCTCTGGTATCGTATAGCTCAGGTATGTGATTATTATCATGTTTGTTGAGAGATAAAATTTTATTATTTTTTAATTTTAGGAGTATCGCCTGAATTCATCGTAAATTGGCTAGTTTTGTATTGGTTGTCGATCTATATCAACCCTTCTCTTTTACTCCGACGCACTCTGATCGTGTTTACGCTATTCAAAATGTACTCCATTGGTTCCTTTTTAGTTGTCTATGTCCGTCTTTCATGCCTTTTCCTTTTAATTAAATATTAATATTATTAAATTGGAAATTTGACTTAAAATGTTCTTATTTAGTCGTCGATCTTAATTTAATATTTCTGTTTTTTCTTTCACCACATTAATATCGCTCTATTGGAATAAGAGTAAAGTGGAACAGAGTAATTAATTCTATGTTGATTTTTAAAATTTGCAAGTATTTTGGAATGTTATTTTTGGTAATGGACCAGACAAGGGAGTAATTATAGTTATAGATAACTTAATGATTATCTTCCAATTTGTATGACATGCATTAAAATCATATTTTCAGTTGAAAGTTGATCATAAAATTATTGGACAGAAGAGGAATGTGTTTGTTGGATAGAAAGAAGAAAATCAGTACTAGTTTGTTGAACTTGTTGCTTTCTGTAGGCAATTGGAAGAGAGGCAAGAGCAGTGTACAATGCAGGTCAGCTAAAGGGAATAACATTATGGGCACCAAATATAAACATACTCAGGGACCCAAGGTGGGGAAGAGGCCAAGAGACACCAGGGGAAGACCCTATGATGGTGGGAAAATATGGAGTGGCTTATGTAAGAGGACTTCAAGGGGATAGTTTTGAAGGTGGGAAGCTTAAAGATGGGCATCTTCAAACATCTGCTTGTTGTAAGCACTTCATTGCTCAAGATATGGATAATTGGCATAACTTCAGTCGTTACACCTTCGATGCTCAGGTAAGTCTTAACTAACTCTGTTGCTGCAGTACATTGATTTTAGCTTTTCGCATTATCTTGTTGAATTTCCATTTTTGGAATGAGAAATACTTCTTTTGGTTCCCTGTGATATATATACCACGTCCAAGAAGGTTTGCATGTTGAGAGGATGTGTTGCATATCTAGAATAACTTTAAGTATGTATCTCCACAAATATGAACTTTTAGATAAATTAGATGATTCACAAGATTGAATTAAGTTATTAAATGAGGTTGTATTCACATACTTGAAGAGTAACATCTACAAGATTGTCAGCACTATTTCTGTTCTAATTAATGGAGCTATTCAGGTCTTGAAGCAAGATTTGGCAGATTCGTATGAACCGCCCTTCAAGGATTGCGTGGAACAAGGGAAAGCCAGCAGTGTAATGTGTGCTTACAATCTTGTTAATGGGATCCCAAATTGTGCCAACTTTGATCTTTTGACAACTACTGCCCGTGGAAAATGGGGTCTCCAAGGGTAATTTCCCAACAGTAGAAGAGAATGTTGAATCATGTTTCATTTCATTCGTACGTGAAATCTAACAGCATATATATAAGACTAATAGTTGTGTGTAATATAAAGGTACATCGTATCAGATTGTGATGCAGTTGACAAAATGTATTCCGAGCAACATTATGCTAAAGAACCTGAAGATGCTGTAGCTGCTACCCTCAAAGCTGGTAACTGATTGTCTGTTTCAAACTTTCAATTGCTCTGCTGTTAAAATAGACAAAATTTTCTTAAAAAAACAATAAGTAGAAAAAACATTGTCTTGCTTGTTTGTGAAATCGAAGATTGAATGCCTCACATCAATTATGACTTGCTTAATTCTAAAGTGTGAACTGTGACACAACGCATGCTGTAACAGAAAAAAGTTGATTACTTTATAACCCATTCTCTAGCTTGCGTGTTTTGTAAAATGCAGGACCATTGACATGCCCATGACTTGGTCCATTCTGTCCTGAAGCTGGATGATCTGTGCATTTCTATTATTAGCATGCTTTCCGGTCCTCCTAATAAATTCTGTTGATTACTAAAGCATCTGCTATTATGATGTGTGAATTAAATTCAGTACTTCCTGTTGTCCAATATGAATGTAGGAAGATGAGAAGTAACATGCATGACTTTTCTTGGTAGAGATGAAATTTGTTCCAGACGGGTCCTTGATCGAATGTAGTCAACTTCTACTTGTAAGAAAAAATATTATAAAAGAGAACATTTAGTATGCATATAATGAAACAATATGTCAAACAATGTGTGACAACTAGAAATTCCTTCCAAATCTAAGAAAACTTTGTTGATGAAACTAAATGCGTCTTTGTTCTTGGCAATGTAATTTCAGGCATGGATGTGAATTGTGGTTCCCACTTGAAGAAATACACAAAATCAGCTTTAGAGAAGCAGAAAGTAAAAGAATCTGACATAGACAGAGCTCTTCACAATCTCTTCTCCGTTAGAATGAGGCTAGGGCTGTTCAACGGTGACCCAAGTAAATTGGAATATGGAGACATTTCTGCAGCAGAGGTTTGTAGTGAAGAGCACCGGGCACTAGCTGTTGAAGCAGCAAGAAGTGGCAGTGTCCTTCTAAAAAATTCCAACAGGCTCCTTCCACTTTCAAAGATGAAAACAACATCCCTTGCTGTAATAGGTCCCAAAGCAAATGATTCTGAAGTACTTCTAGGTAACTATGAAGGCTTTTCTTGCAAGAATGTTACATTATTCCAAGGGCTTCAGGGATATGTTGCAAACACAATGTACCATCCGGGCTGCGATTTCATCAACTGTACTTCTCCTGCAATAGATGAAGCGGTTAATATAGCAAATAAAGCAGACTATGTTGTTCTAGTAATGGGATTAGACCAGACTATTGAAAGAGAGAAGTTTGATAGGACAGAATTGGGGCTACCTGGTATGCAAGAGAAACTCATTACATCAATCGCCGAAGCTGCCTCAAAACCTGTTATACTGGTTTTGATGTGTGGAGGTCCAGTTGATGTAACTTTTGCAAAGGACAACCCAAAAATAGGAGGCATTTTGTGGGTTGGTTATCCTGGTGAGGGTGGAGCCGCTGCATTAGCACAGATACTTTTCGGTGAACACAATCCAGGTGAAGTTCATTTTTCAACAATCCTTGTAGTTACTCTGTTTCCTCAAATGATGTTTAATTGTTATCTATTGATGGAATACTTGCTAAACATGCAAGACTGCATTATTTTGCAGGGGGCAGATCACCAGTCACTTGGTACCCCAAGGAGTTCAACAAAGTAGCAATGAACGACATGAGGATGCGACCTGAATCATCCAGTGGATATCCAGGGCGAACTTACAGATTCTACAATGGGCCAAAAGTTTTCGAATTTGGCTATGGTCTCAGCTACACTAATTACTCTTACACATTTGCCTCTGTCAGCAAAAACCAACTGCTTTTCAAGAACCCAAAGATCAACAAGGCAACTGAAAAAGGTTCTGTTCTGAACATTGCTGTATCAGACGTTGGACCAGAAGTATGTAACAGCGCGATTATAGCAGTTAAAGTTGCAGTGAAAAACCAGGGAGAAATGGCTGGTAAGCACCCCGTGTTGTTGTTTCTGAAGCACTCTAGCTCAGTGGATGAGGTTCCAAAAAAGACATTGATAGGATTCAAGAGTGTGAATTTGGAAGCAGGGGCAAATACACAAGTTACGTTTGATGTGAAGCCTTGTGAGCACTTCACTAGGGCTAATCGAGATGGTACATTAGTTATCGATGAAGGGAAACATTTCCTTCTTGTGGGAGATCAGGAGTATCCTATTCCTGTATCTCTATGATCTCCCAGATCTAAGGTTTTTAGTTAGTATTAAGATAATAGCAAGTAAAATTTAAATATGGAAGGTTACTAGTTAAATCTGCTAATATTTGCAGAAAGAAACTAGTTCTACTCTAGGTTTATGACAAATAATAGTTTAAAATATGACAAATGAATTGATGAATAATTTGTTTTCATTTTATCAATAAATATCATGTCTTAAGTATCATCCTTTTGCATAAATTCTACTTTAATTTTGAATAGTTTAAAATATGATTAGTCCCTATCCTTTCTACTGATGAATATGATTAGTCCCACAATTAATTATGTTAGAATGCTCATGGATTGTCATTGTCCTACTCACTCGTGTAGCTTACCTCCACCAACTGCATAAAATTATTCTTTAAACTTACTCTATATATTTTTCTAAGTTTTAGGTTGCTGATTGTACATTAGATATTTGCATTTCGTAATATCATTTAAGGGGTAAAACGTTCTCTAACAAGATGATTTTAAGTTTTAATAATATCTTTATTTTGTGTAGTTGGTTAAAAGAGTATGAGATCAAGATGATCACTTTTTCCATATATCAAGGATTATTCCTGTTAAAGGGTATATATCAATGACAAAAACAATCCAACCACCATATATTAAGGATCATTTTGGTAATCTTTTCTAAAACGTAACAACCAAAACTTTTATACGCAAGAACGCATAAAATGAGCTCCATTAATTAGTATGATCTTAATATATATGGCCACAAAAAGTGTTTAAAGTTAAAAATTCTTCATACTTTAACAACGAATTAACTGAATCTCCGAATATTGTGATTAAAGTTAATTAGGAATAGAGCACGATATGTCCTTCTATTTTGCAATTTAGAGCGATATATCTATATTATATTACAAAAATAGCTTACATATATTTTTATAAATGGTTCAAATATATCCTTATTATTACACTCTTATATGCCAATAAGTTTCTTAAAACATGAGTATTTACTATTGTCTCGAATGATAATCTATATTACTTTATTACGCATGTTGATTGAATTTTTTATCTTTCGTTAAAAGATCATATTACAGATAAACTTGTTAATTACTATTTATTCTTATGATTATTTAGTTACATTTAGTAAAATAAAATTTGATACGACGAAAAAGGAAGAATAATAAGAACAAGTTGTTAGTTTTTTAGTTGAAGGTTAATTTTCGATACAACTGGAGTAGGTAAAACAAAACGGGGAAATTTTTTATTCTATTTTTTTTGTGTGGAAAAAAGGGGAAATTGAAAAGGATAAAAATAGGAGAATATATATATATATTATATATATATATATATATATATATATATATTTTTAATAAAAAATAAATGGCGTAGATTAAAATAACAAAAAAAAAAGATTTATAATATTTAATATGAGAATAAGTACGAAACTTATTAGTAAGACTCGTTGTGTTACCAGATAATTTATAGTTAATGAGAAGTTGTTATATGACTAACCAAACTAAATACGAAGTACAACCTAACAAAGCAAAAAGTATTAATACGAAAGTTTCTTCCTACTCTCGTTTTATAATAAATGATGTTTTATCTTGGTACAATTCTTCTTAAATAAAAAGTAATTTTTTATTAATTTTTCCTTAATAAGATATTAAATAATTTCTTGAAAATTTTATTCAGATAATTATTTAAAAAAATATTATTAATATTAAACACCAACCTATGCTTAACCAAGTTTCTGAAAAGTACTTATAGAAATAAACTACTTCGTTTGCTTCTGAATAGTAATAGCTTATGCAATTACTTTCTAGGCATAATACATATATTAGATTTTAAATTTGATTTTAAATTTTAATTTTAACCTTCAATTTTTATAACACTTTAACTATCTAACTTTTAAATAAATAAAACACATGAGTCCTACATGACACAATACACATAGGACACCACGTAGGACAAAAATGACCTGTTGGATGACACGTAGGATATGTGTGTCTATTTTTCAACTTTATACAAGTTTAAGTGTCTATTTACGCACACCCAAAATTGAAGGACATAAATATAATTCGAACCTAAGTTAAATGGCACATTTATATATTATGCCTACTTTCAAAGTGCTTTTACTCTTTAATTTAAACATTTAATTTAAGTATATCAATCAAATATTCTATGGAAAAGTTACTCATGAGTATCGGCTAACTCTGAGTTGATATAAAATGGATCAAAATTAAAATACCACGAAGAAATAACTTACATATGTATACTATATGAGATTTAATGACTTGTATACATAACAATTTTACTTGATTTGCAGGATATGAAAGTTAAGCTCAAAATTAATATAAAGCAAAATTATTATTTTCTATACTCGGATTAATTTGCACCAAAAAATCATCCTCATTAGATAATAAAACTTATTTCAAAATGCTCTAGGCTTTAAATAGACATATACTTTTAAAACTAAATGGATAAATTCAATATTGTATATCCAAAACTAGTAACTTTAGTAAAATATTCTTTTACTATCAAAAAAGATTAAATTTCTTTTTTTCTCTTATAAATAAGTTCACCTCTCTTTATACCACTCCTAACTCCAACTTCTATTTTCCCCCATTTTTCACTTCACAATGGAACTTCACATCTCAACTCTCATTACTACTATTCTCATATCTCTATCATTAGTTTCGATTGTTCAATCAACTCAGCCACCTTTCTCTTGCGATTCGTCGAATCCGCAAACCAAATCGTTAAAATTTTGCCAAACAGGACTTCCAATTAGTGTACGTGTACTAGACCTTGTTTCTCGACTCACACTCGATGAGAAAATATCTCAACTAGTTAACTCAGCTCCTGCAATACCCAGACTCGGTATTCCGGCGTATGAGTGGTGGTCGGAATCACTGCACGGCGTTGGTTCTGCCGGAAAAGGTATTTTCTTCAATGGGAGTATTGCCGGAGCCACCAGTTTTCCCCAAGTTATTCTCACTGCTGCTACTTTTGATGAAAATCTATGGTACCGCATTGGTCAGGTTAGTAACCAATTTAAAAATCTGTTTTGTTTAATCTTTTTTTTTAGGATAATGGACAACTAACTCTTCAATTTATGTCCCAAATTTTATGAACACACTTGTATTATACTAAAGTCATATCACCCTGAACTTATGTTATAAGTAATTTTTTACTACACAAAAAACTGAAAAAAGGTAAAAAATTACTTATAATTATAAGTGTGTTTCTGAAATTTCATAATATTTTCTTTTTTTTTACTTTTATGCCCTGTCACTTAACATATATGCATTTTTTAAAAAATTGTAAAGTAAAGTTGAGATGTAATTTACTAACTTATTCTAAATTTTATGATTTTTTTATTTTTACCATATCTAAAATATTATCTTTTTTCTTATGCAATTTATGAATGGTCAAAAGAGATTTCATTTTCTCGATAAATTAACGAGACATTAGTATGTTAAGTAACTTCGAAATATAAAGTACACATTAGGTATGTAGGTTAAAAATAGTACTCTTTCATTTTGATTGTCGGTGGATGTATTGATATTTATTGTGTCTCAAAATTCAATAATTGATAGTCCATCTTTTTATTTTATTTTATTGTATTAATGATTCATGTAACTTGTTATAATGAGTGTAGTGTAAAAAAAAATGTGAATTTTTATTGTTTATAATTTTTTAAGAATGAATTAGGTGATTGGAGTAGAGGCGAGGGGAGTATACAATGCAGGTCAAGCAATAGGTATGACATTTTGGGCACCAAATATAAATATATTTAGGGATCCAAGATGGGGAAGAGGTCAAGAGACACCAGGGGAGGACCCAATAATGACTGGCAAATATGCAATTAGGTATGTTAGAGGTGTACAAGGTGACAGTTTTAATGGTGGACAGCTTAAAAAAGGTCACCTTCAAGCTTCTGCTTGCTGCAAACATTTCACTGCTTATGATTTGGATCAATGGAAAAACTTGGATCGATTTAGCTTCAACGCCGTTGTGAGTTAATTCTTTCTTTTTTTCTCTCGATATAATCATGATGTTTGAATCAGTTTGTGACGTATGTTATTTCTATGCGTATAAAGTATTTTTATATATTCACTTAAATTGTTTAGTATCTACTTTATGTCTTCATTAACTCAGATTTATGCATATTAAGGCTGAAAGTGTTTATCTATGTTTTTCTCCGTTCAACAATAGTTGTTTACTGATAACTTGGCACATCTTTTAAGAAAATATAGATAGAAGGTTGATTTTACTGTACCACCTTTTGAATGTAATAAATACAATGTCTTAAAAGATGTAATTGAAAAATGAATATAATTGATAATAAGGGTAAATTAGGAAGTTTAAAATTATTCATAAATTTCATAAGGCATATGTCCTTTAGCTTGATCTCATTTCACATTTATACCCTCAAACTTTAAGTGTGCACAAATAAATATTTATACTTGTGTAAAGTTGAATAAGTAGACAAATTAGTCCAATGTGACACATTACACGTAGGACACAAATTATCATGAGGATGTCACATAGGACGTGTTTGTCCATTTACTTTAATTTTATACAATTTTAAGTGTTTATTTGTGCATACTCAAAGTTAAAAAAGACATAAATATAAAATGATACAAAGTTAAAGAATATATTTATGTATTATTTCATTTCATAAAGTGGACAAGTATGTAAACAAATATTGTTGGACGAATAAGTTTTTTTCTTTGAAAGAGAGTACTTCTTTTATCTTATTTTGATATTCTTTTCCTTTTTCGTCTATCCCAAAAAAACGTCACGTTACTATAATATGAAATAATTTAATTTAAAACTTTTTTTTACTTTAATGAAAATGAAACCATATATATATATCTCGTGATTGTTTTAGATTATAAATTTAAATCTTTTTCTTTAAATATCATATCAAGTCAAATAATGTTAAAAACGAGACATGGACTAATATTTTGCATTTCTATATAGCCTTTTTATTTGTATGACCAATGAGTAATCAGTATTCAACGATTCTTCGCTACTTTCGATGTTTAGAAGACTTCATTGTCTTGATATGTTATGTACTTTTCCTATCATGGAAACAACGGTCACGGGATTTAATTTTCTGAATTATTATTAGGGCAACGACCTTATCTGTCAGATCTTTTTAAAAAGAAATATATATTTTAATGCTTAAAATTTGCAGGGAATAATTCTTAAAATGTTAGTATCGAAAAAATAATGCTTTTTAATGTTTATTATGACATTGTCGGTGGGATGTCAAAATAAAAATAGAAATTGAAAATATAATTTGTCTTGCCAATATTTTGATGGACTGATTTCAAAAGACTGGATTTGTATTAATTATACCTGGCCCCTTTAATTTTTGTTTTTTCTTTTTTAAAATTAGCATATTTTATCGCTAGTCGAATATAGGTAAAAGTCTCAAAGTCAAATTGTTCATTTTCTATTTATTCTTGCACAATAAGTGGAGTGGATTAGGGACCAGAGAGGTCGTTTTAGTGTATTAGAAATAATTCTACTTTCGATAGAAAAAAGATAAAATTCATATAAATTTTATAAAAATTATACTGAATATATAATTATGAACGAAAAAGTCGTATTTGGACCAAAGACAAAAAAGGGGCGTGGCCATGTCCACTATTGAATGTAAAAGATAACACAAGTCTTTGTCTTCTTTTTAGGATTCACACTTTTTCTCAATAGATTGAGAAAATTGGAGTATTTAATCTTCAACTTTTAGTGGAAAAAATGAAGCATGAGAATGATGCTTTTTTACACTGTACTTTCATTCTTATTGTCACATTACTTCAATATTTAAGGAATCTACAAAAAAGAATAAAAAAATTATGGAAGTAATTTTGTACTAGTATAAAGTTTAGTATATTTCAGTTTCACTTTTTTCACTTTTGCAATCTGATTTTTCTTATAATTACTTAGGTAACCCCTCAAGATATGGCAGATACATTTCAGCCCCCTTTCCAAGATTGTATACAGAAAGCACAAGCCAGTGGAATTATGTGCTCTTACAACAGTGTTAATGGAATCCCAAGTTGTGCTAATTATAATCTTTTAACTAAAACAGCTCGCCAACAATGGGGTTTTCATGGGTAATTCTACTATTTAATGAACTATACTCTTATAATTAATCGATCTTTAACTTATATACACTAAGCAGTCTTTTTTTAATATATAGAAGTTAAACTCGTTTAAATATTATAGGTACATTACGTCCGATTGTGACGCAGTTCAAGTCATGCATGATAACCACAGGTATGGAAATACACCAGAAGATTCAACAGCATTTGCACTTAAAGCTGGTATGCTTAAACCTTTTGTTTTTTTACTTCTTTATTTATTGATGTGACCAAATTAAGCTATGATAATAATCAATGTCACCAAAAAAAAAAAAAAACGTTTAAGTGGAAACAATCCATGTGCTCTCTAAGCTAGATTGGGCCTACAATTATCTTAACCCAATCTATTGAATTTATTTGGGCCCAGGCCCCATGGTTTTGGTTTTGTGGGCTGAAATGGAGCAAATAAAAGTCCAAAATGAAAGCAGTAGGGGACTTCTATAATTTAAATTTGTTTGTCTTTCGTTTTCTTTTTAGTCTGTTTCAAAAGAAATATTTTTTATTCTTGTTTGGAAACTTTTAAAATTCCAACTTTTCTACATGACATGTTACCACAAGATTAAAGGACATGTTGGTAAATTTGATCAGAAGTTTAAAAGTCTACTTCGTTTTTGCAATAAGAAATATTTTTTATTCTTGTTTGGAAACTTTTAAAATTCCAACTTTTCTACATGACATGTTACCACAAGATTAAAGGACATGTTGGTAAATTTGATCAGAAGTTTAAAAGTCTACTTCGTTTTTGCAATATGAACTAACCTTGCAACTGGCAGAGCCATATGTGTGGGGTGTCGATTCACACCCCCTTTGTCAAAAAATTATACTGAGTAGCTAGGTAAAAACAATTTTTTATGTTTATCTATTACATATTGACACACCTTGTGTGTGATTTTACTTCTATATAATTTGACGTCTCTTAGTCAATATTTTGGCTCCGCCACTATACTGTAATGGACTAACCATGTTGTTTCAAATGTGATGGTAATTGAAATTTGACAGGCATGGATATAGACTGTGGGGATTACTTGAAGAAATACACAAAATCAGCAGTAATGAAGAAAAAAGTATCACAAGTTCATATAGACAGGGCTCTTCACAATCTTTTTTCCATAAGAATGAGGTTAGGATTATTCAATGGGGATCCTAGAAAACAGCTCTATGGAAACATTAGTCCTAGCCAGGTTTGTGCTCCACAACACCAACAACTAGCCCTTGAAGCTGCAAGAAATGGCATTGTCTTGCTCAAGAATACCGGCAAGTTGCTGCCTCTTTCCAAGGCGAAAACCAACTCCCTTGCTGTCATTGGTCATAATGCCAACAATGCTTATATTCTTCGTGGGAACTATGACGGTCCTCCTTGCAAATACATCGAAATTCTCAAGGCGTTGGTTGGTTATGCAAAGTCAGTTCAGTACCAACAGGGTTGCAATGCGGCTAACTGCACGTCTGCTAACATTGATCAAGCTGTCAACATTGCTAGAAATGCAGATTATGTTGTTTTAGTCATGGGGTTGGATCAAACTCAAGAGAGGGAACAATTTGATCGCGATGACTTAGTGCTCCCGGGGCAGCAAGAAAATCTTATCAATAGTGTTGCTAAAGCTGCAAAGAAGCCTGTTATATTGGTGATTCTCTCAGGAGGTCCAGTTGATATTTCTTTCGCGAAATATAACCCTAAAATAGGAAGCATTTTGTGGGCTGGCTATCCTGGTGAAGCTGGAGGAATTGCTTTAGCTGAAATCATATTTGGTGAACATAATCCTGGTAAGACTTGATCACTTCGTTACGATTTCTCCCCCTTCCTCAAACATGCTTGATTTTTGACAACGACAACGTTTTTCTTAATGTCAGGGGGTAAATTACCTGTTACTTGGTATCCTCAAGCCTTTGTCAAAATACCAATGACAGATATGAGGATGAGACCTGATCCTAAAACAGGTTACCCTGGAAGAACATATCGATTCTACAAAGGTCCCAAAGTATACGAGTTTGGATATGGTCTTAGCTACACTACTTATTCCTATGGATTCCACTCTGCCACTCCAAACACAATCCAGTTAAATCAATTATTATCTGTAAAGACAGTTGAAAATTCAGACTCAATCCGTTACACGTCTGTGGATGAAATAGGAAGTGACAACTGTGAGAAGGCGAAATTCTCAGCTCATGTTAGTGTTGAAAACTCAGGGGAAATGGATGGTAAGCATCCAGTACTACTTTTTGTGAAACAGGACAAAGCGCGAAATGGAAGTCCTATCAAACAGTTAGTTGGATTCCAAAGTGTAAGCTTGAAGGCAGGGGAAAATTCACAACTTGTGTTTGAGATCAGTCCTTGTGAACATCTTAGCAGTGCTAATGAAGATGGATTAATGATGATAGAAGAAGGATCGCGTTACCTTGTCGTTGGAGATGCAGAGCATCCTATCAACATCATGATATGAAACCAACAAAAAAAAATGGTTACAAAAAGTTATTTTTACTATTTTGAATTTCAAAAATCCTCTCTAAATACCTATAAGAGATGCAATGTTGCAGCAGCAACAGCTAAAGTATAGATATCAAGATGAATTTGAGCTATTATCTCTTTCTCTTGCTAGATATCTATTTTATTTTCTCTTCTTTTTTTTTCAAGAACTCGAAAAGTTTTATAAGAAATTCAAGTACTACTAGCATTAAGATGTTAAGGATGCTCACTAGTGTATCTCATTATAAATTATAGAACAAAGACGTTAACATAGACGGGGAGTCTTGAATATGTCACAGGTTCAAGTCGTGGAATCAGTCATTAATATCTGCTACCTTATCCACGTATCACCCCTTTCGAGTACAACACATTCCCTCAAACTGACCTTTTTATATTTTTACTAAGCTAGGTTGTTACAGAATCCATAATTAGCTATAAAATACGAAGTTTTTAAAAAGTGATTGTGCCTTAATATATGACATTGTACAAATAACGTGCAAGCCTTAAAGGGAAAAAATTTACATTGAATAAGAAATATTCTTCGATCACTTTACTTGATGGAATTTTGTAAATTTTATTTTATTTATATATAGAAAGAGGCTATATCTAATTAATTAGTCATCCAAAGGAACTAGTGCAAAATTCTTTTAAGTGGAAAAACAAGCACCAAACTTTTCCATTTATTTCATTTTATTACCACTAATATATTTTGTAGCACTTCATGAATAGGACCAAATTAAATGGTCCATTTAAGATTCATCTAACAATATATCTCTGAATTCGGTGTCTAAAGAATGAAAAATGTTAACAAAAATTATAAAACGATATACGAAATTCTTTTTTAACCAAAACGGTAAAATCGTTCACGAAGTAGCAATTTTGTCTGCCGAAAAAAACAAAGCAGCGATTTTGTAAAATTTCCCTTTTTTATAAAAAATAATAATTTTTTTAAAATAAATCACTGCAAAGGCAGCGATTTTACGTAAAAAATTTATTATTATTATTTTTTTGCTTTTTAAAAAAAGAATTAAATTAAATCGTGTCAAGGCAGCGATTTTAAATTAAATTTTTTTAATTATTTTTTAAAATCAAATATAAAAAAATAAGCATCATATCTGTGTTGTAAAAAAAATAAAAATCATATTTTTAATTCAAAATCGCTGCCTCGGCAATGATTTGATTTAATTTTTTTTTAAAAAAAGCAAAATAATCATAAAAAAAATTAAAATCAAATCGCTGCCAAGCGAGCAATTTTGAATTAAATGTTCTTTTTATTTTTTTAAATCAAATAAAAAAATAAGCATCATATCTATGTTGTAAAAAAATAAAAAATCATATTTTTAATTCAACATCGCTGCCTCGGCAGCGATTTGATTTGTTTTTTTTAAAAAAAAAAACAAAAAAAAAAATCTAACGTCGGTTTTGAATTAATTTTTTTAAAAATCAAATAAAAAAATAAGCATCTTATCTGTGTTGTAAAAAAATAAAAATCATATTTTTAATTGAAAATCGTTGCCTTGGCGGTGATTTGATTTTAATTTTTTTTTAAAAAGCAAAAAAAAAATAATAATTTTTTTACGTAAAATCGCTGCCTTTGCAGCGATTCATTAAAAAAAATAAGAAGAAAAATTAATTTTGAAAATCGCTGTCTTGGAAGCGATTTGTTTAAATTTTTTTTTTTTTTTGTTAAAAAAAGGAAATTTTACAAATCGCTGCTATAGCAGCGATTTTGCTTTTTCCGGCGAATAAAATTACTATTTCGTGAGTGATTTTGCCATTTTTATTAAAAAATAATAATTTATATACCATTTTAAAATTTTTGTTAACATTATTCGCCTATTAGGCTCCAGACTCATATATCTTTATGGTCCATTTAAGATTCACCCAACTATATATATATATCTTCCTAAACCATAAATATGTATTAAAATATTCGACTGTAAACTCAATAGTTGTCATATATTAATTTAAGTTTATTTTAAAAATTTATGAATTTTAAATTTTGGATCTTCTTTGAAGGTATAAAATTGTAGATATCTATTTCTAATTAGTGAAGTAAATTGCAAGAAAATGAAAATGAAAAAGTCAAACGCTTTTTTCTCTAGGATTCATCGTGGACTTTAATTATTTTAATTAAAAGCTAATGGTTAAGCAGAAGATTCTCAAGAATCTCAACCAGTATAATTTTTAATTAATTATTTGATAATAATGTAGCAAACTACTCATGCGTTGATCTATGACTACCAAAAATATTTTTTTTTAAAATGCAGCAAGAATTGAGTCATGCTATTTGCAAAAATAAGTATAGAAGAATCTTTTGATCCTCGACAATTATTCTTCCTACAAATTACTACTATATACTATTTATTTTTTGTTATTAGGGTAAGGTTCAAGAAACAGTTGTTACTCAATAGCCACGAAATGATCATTTTAGGGTATTTATTTTGTTGACGAATACTTTTATTATCCTGATAATAATTGTGTATATAAAAATGATATATACAACTTAGGTAACTATGTATTTTAAAGCTCAAACATAGAAATTCTGATTATTTTTAGTTATGAGTTGTAGTAGGTTATTTTGCTGCTTATAAATCCATACCACATCGATATTCAATCAATCTGATAATGTAAAAGCTATTTATTTCGTTGATTAACGTATAAAAGTTAAACTTGTTGTTTATTTAAATTCTTAAAATTAAGATCATCTTTAGATACATTTTGCATGATATATATATATATATATATATAAACACCCGTATACAAACTTCCCTTATTATCCACCAACTGTATTTAGCTACATATAATATTATGGAATTCAATGTCAATTGTATTTTTAAAAAAAATGTCAATTGTACATTAAACAAAATTTGGAAGTGGAATCTGGTTGTTTATGGGATTTTCAACAGTATAAAGAGAAATATTCTCCATGAATTAATATATATGATAAATAATTGGCACTTTCTATATGCTTTTCGTGATCGAAGTCTAAAGTGACTAAGAGTGTGTTTGGTATGAAGGAAAACATTTTATGGAAAATGTTTTCCAATTTTCCCATGTTTGGTTGGGACAAAAGTTTTGGAAAATGTTTTCCAAATCAACTCATTTTCCTCAAAATTAAGGAAAATGACTTCCCTTAAAAAATTAAGGAAAACATTTTCCATAGTTCTCCTCTTATTTCAAATTACCTTTTTTTTTTGGAAAAGCATCAATTTAAAAAAATATTTTCAATTTCAAAATTTTTATTTTTTCACATGATCCTTGACCTTCCCCCACCGCCCCCCCCCAAACCCCATCCCCCCGCCCCCACCCCCACCCCAAAATAATTTCAAAATTAATTTTATTTTTTAAAAATATTATCAACTTCAAATTTTTATTTTTTCCTCCCCCCTCCACTCCCCCTCCCCCCGCCCCCACCCCCACCCACTACCCCCACCCCCCACCCCAAAATAATAATAATTTTGATTTTAAAAATATTTTCAATGTCATAAATTATTTTTTACTTAAGTAAAAATTTTACTCAAGTAAAAAAAAAAGATGTCTCAAAAACAAATTTCATTAATAAATCAAACACTAAAAATCATTTTCGAAAAATATTTTCTACTCACCAACCAAACATTAGAAAATAAGTTCAAAATCTACTTGTTTTCCAGGAAAACATTTTCTAGGAAAACATTTTCCATGGAAAACATTTTCCTCCATACCAAACACACCCTAAGTCTTCTATATATATATAATCTTAGTACAATTATCACTCTATAAAAAATGAGTTTTCGCGGCAATGAATTAGTAAAAATATATACTTTTAGCGGCAATTAACACTCTTCGTATATGTCCTAAAGGCTTTAGCCACATTGGATATAATGACACTTAACTAATGCTAATTAAACACTATTTATTGATGTGTCTATTTATTGCCGCTAAAAGTTATTTTTGTTATAGTGTATATTGTCTTTTAGATTCTTTCCTCGTAAGGTTTATTGTTATTTATTCGAAAGTCGTTAGTAATATATCATAAGATTAAGAACACGTGTATTAATTTAATTTATAAAGTTAAGATTTAAGTAAATATAGATTCGTAATTTAATAAGTTTATAAAGGACAAAAAATTTAATTCAATAAACCAAAAAAATTAAGATCTGAGTATTGTTGCTTTAGAGTCTTGGTTCCAGATATAGCTTTGTGTCCTTGAGAACAAAGACTTGATCATCAAAAATACAAAGTAAGAGAAAGCTTAGAGTCATTTTATAAGTGAATAAAATGATTATTTATAAGCAACAAATGGAATATATGAACCAAAGTATGTCATTCAATAATAATGTTTTACTCAGAAGTGTGTTAGCGCTAAATTATCAATGTGATTTGTGAAATTTTATATATAATTATCGTTTCTAATAGGTGATTATGTTTTCTCCAATCTAGTTAAATGTCTTTCATAAAGTTATGCAACCCCGTATTTATAGTTATAGAAAGTATTCGATCCACGTAAGTTGTAAAACTATCACAAATATTATGTGATAAAATTGTACTTATGTGATTGATCAAAATATATCACATTTTAAATATTTAACGAATTTTGTTAATTCTTGAATTTAACTATGATTGTCACATCATTTGAACATGTCACATCATTTTTTTAGTTTTAAATTGGACTAGAATGCCGAGTCATCTTGACAGGTGGCATAATTTCGATCCTCAAAATGAAATGAATCTTGAATTGAGTTTAAAAAAATAGACTTGTTTAATTGTGTAGTTCAAATAAATTGTGGCATAAGTTCGATCCTCAAAATGAAATGAATCTTGAATTGAGTTTAAAAAAATAGACTTGTTTAATTGTGTAGTTCAAATAAATTATTTAATTCATATAATTGTAAATTTAATCTAAATTTTATATAAATTTGACCGAATGAAATTTATTTGCCTATACTATTATTATATTGTTACTTTTTTTTTAAAAAAAAAAGACAATTGTCTTAATTTTGTGAACGTATAAAATTCTTAATTTGAATATATTGCTTTTGATAAATAAAAGAATATGTGAGTATACACAATCTTGACGAGCACTCGCAATATAAATGAAATAGATTTGAATTAATGTCTTGACCCATTTTACTGTACTTATGTATTATATTGATGCATTAAACATTTTTCTTTTCAAGAAATAAACCAGAATTGGTGAGTTTAATTTTTTTTTTTCATGGCAAGGAATAAGTTTACTAAAACTAGAGATTATTATGATTTATCTCTAATAAATATACATTGTATCTAGGCAATTATATTCAAAAGAGAGAACTACATAATTAGGTGGTACACCATAAAACATTAAATTTTGAAATTATCAACATTGCTTAACAAGGTTAGGATAATGCACCATCCACATTTTTTTTTAAATCTTTTCATACGTCCGAAATTTAAATTTAAGGTTCAATTATAGACTTTATAGTATTATATATCTCCCAAGTCCCGACATTTAGTATGTTTGATCAAGTTTTTAAAAGTAGAGAATATTTAAAATATTTTCAAAAAGTACTTATTTTAGAAAAATTAGTTTGTTTGGTCAAATTTTTAAGGAAAAGAATAAGTATTTTTGAGTAGTCCAAGAAAGTTTTTTTTTTTTTAAAAAAATAAAACTCAAAAGCACAAGTTATGCAAATTATTATAATTTGTCTTTAAAATTAATTAGCTACATGAATTGTTATTATTCTGAAGTATCTTTTTAGAATATGTTTATGATAAAAAAGTACTTTTTGAAATAAATATTTTTGTAAGCTTAATCAAATAAGCAAATAATATTATTTCCACTATTCCTAAGTTGTCATAAGGCGAAAGAGAAAAAGGTATGTTCATAAAATATCGATCGGTGAGTTGAATATATATCTTATACTGTATATTATAGTAATTGTTTACCCTAAGACCTTATTTGATATGAATAGTAATTTGAAATAAGGATTTGAATATATAATTTGAAATATTAAAGTTAAAATGTAACTTTATATTACATGTTCAAATGCTTATTAGGATTTATAACGTGGAAGAATTTATTGCTCAAATAGAACACCAACAATAACAATTTTAACAAAGTAGTCATCGGTCGTGATTAGAATTCGTTGTAGTGAATAAATCCTTTTTATGTATACTAAGTTTAGTTTACAACATAACATGTAAGAATTACTCTAAAGTTTTATAAAGTAAGAGATTTTAAAGAAGTAGCTTAAAAAAACAAGTTCTCATATTATTTAATTTCTGTCATTTAACGTGAAATTCGTTTAAAATATTATATGTATCTCCTCTTTAGAAGCTTATTAACCTAGAAGTCAGTCAATCATGATTAACCTACCTCATCAATCCATTTTATGCTAGGGACATTATGTACGCCTTCCTTTAGGGACTTAGCTTCGTCACTAAGAGTCCGTTTGGATTGGTTTAAGAAGTAGTTTTTAAGTAAAAATAAAAGGTCAAACTTAAATGACTTTTAAGTCCAAAAAAAAAGTATGGAACGCCTACTCTTGGTTTCTAAGTTATTTTTAATCTTGTCAAACACTTCTTAACTTATTTTAAGTTGTTTCTATTGTTAAAAAATGACAAAAGTCTCACATCGGGGATTAATGAGATGGGTGGACTCCTTTATAAGTTTGGGCAATCCCCTTCCTTTGAGCTAGCTTTTGGGGCGTAAGTTAGGTCTAAGATCTAATTTCACATCTATATTTTGTTAAAAGCTTCCCGAAAGTCAAAAACTGACTTAAAAGTTGATGCAAATCAAAAACACTCTCTAAGTGTCCTTTCAAGGCACAATTATATTTTACTTATTTTATTTTATATGTTTTAATTTGATTCGGCATGATGTTTTAGATATACAAAAAGAATTAAAATTTTGTGAGCAGATTTTATATATTTATATTTATATATATATATATATATAATGCTCCTAATAATATTAGTGAATTTGGGGTCTTAGATATCTTGGGGCTTAAAGCAAGTGCTTTAGGCTTCAGCCGGCCCAGCCTATCAGCGTAATGAGGGAATACAACAATATATAATTGTCATAATTATTAAAATCGTATAATATTATTCACTTTTTTCTTTATTTAATTTAAAATTTATCTAAAATATTACGTGCATCTTATTTTAAAAATATTCCAAGTCAAAAAGCTTGTCAATTTTGTTTGCACTAAATATAATAGATTATACCTAAGACGCAAAAAAAATAATATGAACTCCAGATTATATGTATGAAAATATATAAAATTAGATCAACATACCTTATTTACAGCATTTGAACATTAAATATTTAAGTCAAATTAAATTTTCCTTATGCACAAACGATATGAAACATATTAACATATATAACGAAATATCAAAGGCAGAACCTATATTATTTCAAGCAGATCAAATCAAGCAAAGAGTGTTGAGTTTTTAAAATATTAATATACCAACTAAAATAGAATAATATTATAATAATTTTTATGTATAATATATAGTATTAATATTTTGACGAGTGACCACTGACAACTAGAAAAAAAAAATCATATATATTACATGTGCTTTCTCTTATCATATATAAAATTACTTCATCATAATTTTTATTAGGATAAAAAAATAATAACTCTTTTGGGAATATGGGGAAACATGTAAATTAGAGAAAAAAAATCATATATATTACATGTGCTTTCTCTTATCATATATAATATAAAATTACTTCATTATAATTTTTATTAGGATAAAAAACAAAATAACTCTTTTGGAAATATGGGAAATTGTCATTTACACATGTAAACTGACGTATTATTTTCTAAGCTTTTATTTATTTATTTATTATCGTATATATACTCAAACAATGTGAAGGTCTTATTATCTCCTTTCCTTTTTTTGAACTTTCTTTTTTCATATTATTTATATGAATATTCACATTTTTCTTCTAATTACACATGAACAATATAAAGGTCTTTGCATTATCATGTCATTTAGAAATTACAAATAGATGTATATAACAAAAAATTAAAATTTATATTACACTACATCAAATCAAATTCTACAAAAATCTATGAAATTTTGCACAATTAGTAACTTCATCAATATGATACTGACATTTTGGCGAATGATAAATAGGAGAGTCAAATACAATTTTTCTTATCGTACCAAATAATTCATCATGATAAATAGTCCAACAATATTATTGTGATTTTTTAAATATATATTTTGCTATTTTTTAAAAGAATTTACCTATTTTTCTTGGAAAATTATTTATTCTACTAATCTAATCAAGAACATACCAAATTAACCTATTTTCCTTGTAAAACTATTTATTCTATTAATTTAATCATGAACATATCAAATTATATTTTAAATGTTTATTTAATTTAAATTTGCTAAGAAGCTCACGAAGAAATGCTAAAAATGATTGTAGACAATAAAATCTGCGTTAAGAAAATAATAATTAAGAATGGAAAATTATCGCAACAATCGTTTTATTATTTTAAAGTGTGAGCATTACAATCTCTATGATTTTCAAGGGTTTCGAGCTTGTATCTGGTGGTCTTGATCTTGAATTCTAGTTGAGTTCAAGTGCTTCGAGCTTGATCATGAATCTGGTGGTCTTGATCTAAATCGATCTTAACTTCTAGTTGAATTCTTGATCTAAATCGATCTTAACTTCTAGTTGAATTCTTGATCTAAATTGATCTTAACTTCTAGTTGAATTCAAGGGCTTCAAGCTTGATCATGAATCCGATGGTCTTGATCTTTTGATCGTTCTTGAACTTAACTTTATCTTGATCGTTCTTGAATTTTATCTTGAATGCTTGAATTCTTAAACTTGAATACTTGAATTCTTAAACTTGTGGAGAAATTTGTGACTTTTGATCCACGAACTTTCTCTGGCTTCTTGTTGCGAAGTCTTAAACTTGTAGAAAAATCTGTGGTTTTTGATCCACAAGTTTTCTCTAGCTTCTTGTTGCGAAGTCTTAAACTTATAGAGAAATCTGTGATTTTTGATCCACGAGCTTTCTCTAGCTTCTTGTTTAGAAGTCTTAAACTTGTAGAGAAATCTGTGGCTTTTGATCCACGAGATTTCTCTAGCTTCTTGTTTAGAAGTCTTAAACTTGTAGAGAAATTTGTGGTTTTTGATCCACAAGCTTTCTCTAGCTTCTTGGGTAGAAGTGTTGGTTCTTTTTCTGAATTATGAGGACCCCTATTTATAGTTTTAAAATAGAGGAGTTGTGTTTAGAAGATGACTCCGTTCGGCCAATCAGATTTGAATGACGTGGCATATAAATTTTATGGAGTGGACTTTAATTAAATTCATATTTATTGAATTTAAATAATTAACCCAATTATATTAATGCATAAAATTTATTTGAACTAATATATTCATGAATTTAATATAATATGAATCACTTTATAAATTTATATTTAATATATTTTAAGCTGAGTACAATGATATTTTCCTAATAAAAATAAATATTTCAAATGATATTTGTTTATACTAGTGTGACAATTTCTTTTATTGGATTTTGAATTATCAGGCAAGATGTGAATTACGTGCCAGACATGTTGAAATTTTCATTATATACAGTTGTATTTATAAAAACATATCAACATATGTACATAACTTGTTTATATCAATTAAAATATTAATCTTCTATGTTAAAGTTAGAATCCCCTTTTAAGCACTTTTACAATAAAAATTAATTAACTTGAATTGTTACATCATTTAGATATTAAATATTTAATTAGTGTTTTAAGAAAATAACGCAATGACAGCATGTGATATACTTGCATATTAATTATGCCATTTAAAATAAAATTACATGTATATAAATATCTATAACAAAATAAGAAAAACACTATATTATTTGGTGGGTTCCTTAAAAAATGATTGTTTTTACATGGCATTTTTGTCAATACGGACTTTGATCTTTTGTTTAAGCAAATTAAATCATACAAAATATATGACATATCAATTTTAGTTGGGTATAAAATTAAAATAAATTAATTCATATTAACTTCATTAATATGATATTGATATTTGGTGAGCGATAAATAGAAGAGTCGGATATAATTTCTTTTTTGCATTACCAAACTATTTTATCATCATAATTTTTCCAAATTAGTCCAATGATATTATCCTAATATCCTGTAGATTTTGTCAATTCTTAAATTTTTATTTATTTTATATGACAAATCTTTTGTTCTATTGATTTAATTAAGAACATATCAAAGAATAAAAAATAAATCTTAATACATTTAATTTGTCTTACTTAAGTGATTTCGCAAAAAAAAAAAAAAAAACACTCACAATATAATGACAAAGCAAATATTTTGTATGATAATTTTAAGGCATAACACATAAATATCACCTTTAACTTTACTTCAGTGGACAATTATGTCCTTTAATTTTGAACACTTAAGCTTGTATAAAATTGAACAAGTAAACATATGTGTCCTGCGTGTAGGATGTCATGCAAGATCCTAGGGTGCCACGTAGGTTGAATGTGCCGATTTGTTCAATTTTATACAAGCTTAAGTGATTACTTGTGCACATTCAAAAATAAAAGACCATAGTTCAAGGAGCACAATATGTACAAATTTCAGTTAGTATAATTTTCAGTTTTGACCCCAAAAAATAACTATGTATTGCACTAACATTAGAATTAGACATAATACATGAACATGACCCATAACCCGATGTCAACTGGCAACTATGACCTTTAACTTTGAGTGTTCACAAGTTGACACTTAAATTTGTATAAAGTTGAACAAATAGACAACATGTCCTACGTGACATCCTATATGACAATTTATATACTACGTGATGTCTAATGTATATTATATCACATATGTATCGTGTGTCTACTTGTTCAATTTTATAAAAATTTAAGTGTCTACTTGTGGATACCCAAACTTGAAAGATATTAATGTGAAATGAGATCAAGTTAAAGATCACATTAATGTATTATATGTGAGATATATTTGATCTACTCGATCTAGTGAAACACGAAATGATTGTCATGCCTCTCCATATTTAGGGTTTGAAAAATAATAATTACGCAAGTTGTATTCGATTCACTCAATCTAGTGAAGCACCGAATGCTTGTCATGTCTCCCCATATTTAGGGCGCGAAAAAAAGGCATTATGCGAGTTATGTTTGATTTGCACAATCTAGTGAAACACTAGGTAATTGTCGTGCATCCCTATATTTAAGGCGTAACGTAGTATAATTGTGTAAGTTATGTTTGATTCAGTCGATCTAGTGAAGTATTGAGTGCTTGTTGCACCTTCCCAAATTTAGGGCGTGACAAAGTTAATCATGCGAATTTTCTTTTTTAGTCGCTCGATCTAGTGAATCACTTGGTGCTTGTTGTGTTTCCCCTTATTTAGAGTGTGATAATAAATAATTATGTGAGTTATATTTGATTTGCTCGACCTAGTGAAACACATGATGCTTATCGTACCTCTCTATATTTAGGATGTGACAAAAAAAATAATCAGGCGAGTTATATTTGATTCGCTTGACCTAGTGAAGCACCAGACGTTTAACTTGGCTGTACATATTTAGGACGTTAAAAAGATAATTATGCGAGTTATGTTTGATTCACTCGATCTAATGACACACAAAATACTTATTGTGCCTCCCTATATTTAAGACGTGATTAAGTATAATAACGTGAGTTATGTTTGATTTAGTCGATCAAGTGAAGCATCGGGTGCTCAGGGGCAGAGCCACCTTAGCACAAGGGGGTTCCCCCTTCGATGGAAAATTATACTATATATACATGGTTAAAATAATATTTTATGTATAAATAGTAGATGTCGAACTTCCTTCGGCTATTCTGTGTGTTTATTTCTACGAATTTTGAACCCCCTTATTGAAAATTCTGACTCTACTACTGCGGGTACTTGTCGCACCTCACCATATTTAGAGCCTGACAAAGTATAATCACACAAGTTTCTTTTATACGCTTGATCCAGTGAAACAATTGATGCTTGTCTTCTCTCCCCATATTTAGGGCGTGATAAAAAAAAATTACACGAGTTATATTTGATTCACTCGATCTAGTGAAGCACCAAATGTTTGCCTCCATATTTAACACATGATAAAAAATAATTATACAAGTTATATTTGATTCACTCGACCTAGTGAAGTACCGAATAGATGCCGTGCCTCTTCATATTTAGGGCACAACACTATTATACATGAACAATATGAAATAAATCTACATATTCATATCATCTATAATAAAATTACGTATAAATATCGATAACACAATAAAAGAGACCATTTATTTTGCTAAAGAGCAAATCAAATTGCAAAATAAAATAAAATAGTCTTTTCTACTATCATTAATGTATAAAATTAAAATAAACTAATATTATAAAAACTCTGTCAACATGGCATTAATATTTTGATAAGTTACAAATATGATAACTCGTATGAACCTATTCACACCTAACCTATTTTCTCTCTTGGAAAATTTCTTTAATTAATCAGTTAATAACATACTAAAAAACAAAAAAAAAAGATCTCTCTTCATTTTTCATTTTTTCTTTAATAGTCCAAAAAATTAAAAATTTAAACACGAATCTCATTTGCATAACCAACTATTAAATGTATTTAGACAGAAAATCACCCAAAACATTAAAAGAAATAACATATTTACTCTCCATTCTCCAATATTGACCATTTACACTATGTAAATAAATAAAAATTAAAGGGTATTTATGTACACCAAATCATTATTATACTTTCTTATGAAAAAGACAAAGTAGGTTTAATTTAATCAAATTAAAAAGATAAAGTGAACGCCGTCAGATTAAGTATCTGCCGGAAAAAATTAAATTAACGGTGATCGGCGTTTTCTCCGGCGGGCCACATGGGCCTTTGTATTTTTCCTATAAATAGGGCTCTCCCCACTCCATTCTTTTTCACTTTCATTTGTGTTCTCTTCTTTCTCTCTCTAGAAAAAAAACTCTGTTTATCTTTTTTATTTCTCTACAAATATACAAAGCACACAAAAACTATATAGTAAAACTGAGAGAAATTTATCATTTTAATATAAATAAAATCAAATTTTATTTATATTAATAATTTTTTTTTCTCTTTGACTCTTTCTAGATTTCGTGGTGCTGTTTAGAGGTACTTTTCCCTTCTCTTTCTCTCTCTCCACACAATTTGATTAATAAATAATAATATATAATTAATAGTAAAAGAGTAAATAAAAAATAGATCGATTAAATTTTGTTGAAAAATAGATCGAAAAAGTGACTATTTAGTGGATTAAATTGGGTTTGATCTGAAGTGAAGTGAATAGTATATGTGGAATTGAGAATTTCTGTGGTAAATTGACTAATGGTTTGTGTAAATTTTTAATTTTTTTATTGATTGTTAGATTATTGGAAACCCTAATTGGAATTGGTAAAGATTGAATCTGTTTGATGAATTTTTTGATTGGTAGGGTTCAATCTGGTATTTAATCTGGAAAGGTGTTAGGGGTGATTTAGTTGGGTGATAGTTGTTGTTAGGTGTATTATTTATGTACTGAGTGTATTTTTGTCACATTGGTTGGATTTGTTTTTGATGCATCATTAATTTTGTGGAGTTGGGTACTGTTTGTTGCATTACTTACTGTATGTTTTATTGTGGGAATTGAAAAGATAGGACTGTTTATGTGTTGTTTTGATGAGTTTGTAATGGTGGATTGATAGATGTGAAAGATTGAGGTTAGGGTTTGTAAGGGGAATATGGGTAGATCTTTTGGAGGGCTATGAGAGAATGTTGACATACAGAATTTTTATGCATTTGGATATAGTTCATGTACTAATTGGAAAAAAATCATGTGTGTGATATAGAAACGAATTACACCCAAGGGGAAGGGTGTGGCCTAGTGGTAAGTGAAGTGGGTTGGAGAACATTGAGGTCTCAGGTTTCGAATCCCAACTCAGGTGTCCCATTTGTCTTATACCTGTTGCTGGTGGGAGGTGGTTACTCTTGGAATTAGTCGAAGTGTGAAAAAAAGAGAGGAGAAATATAGGTAATAATTTGAAAAGAACTGATAATATTCGGAATTTGTGCAATCTCTGTATCCCATTTTCCTATCCTCTTAGTTCTGTAGTTTCTCCTCGTACTTGGTTGTTGAGGCTCATTTGTAATTGCATGGTGTTGCATTGGATTTGAACTTGCAGATATTTTTAGGGCTTGAGCTTGGTGATGATTTTTCAGTATCTTTTTGCCTTCTCTTTATTGTTTAATTGATTATGACACAGTTAATCTATGTGCTACTGTAACAATCATGATTCCAGTAACTCCCCAATCATAGCATGCCTAATTTGTTTTTTGGTATTCCTTTTTTTTTTCTGCTGAAAGATGAATTGCTGATTGAGAATTAATTTGACCATGCAGGCTATAACTATACGTTCCTGTTTTAAGATTCTGCAACTGTAGCTGTGACTTGTGAGTGCTGCCTGCTACTAAAGAAATTCACCGCTTCATGATTTTAGTATTCCAAACAGACGAAGATGATGTAAGCCTTATGTTGTAAATTGAATTGCAAACTTATGTGTTTGATGGATGTGACTTTTGTCCTTTAATCAAGCTTGTTGCATTCCCAAATTGCAGTCTTTCTTGCTTTTAATGTTCTTTGAGCAATAAAGAGGTTAGAATAGTTGTCAATAGCAGCGAGAATTAAATATCTGCAAGAGGTGGTGGTATAAGCTTTCTTTGTTCAGTGTATATGCAATTATATTTGAGATGGGTTCTAAAGGAAGGGCGTTGTTTGATCTTAATGAACCCCCTGCTGAGGATGAGCAGGTTAATGATGGTGTCCTCTGTTTACAGCCTCAGAGAGCAGTTCCCTCTTCTAGTACCAACACTTCTGAGTTTTTGGCATCTGCTGTTGATCCTCCGAGGATAGTAAACAATCATGCATTTTCCCATGCCTCCTCCGTTTCAGGTTTCCAGCCCTTTGTTCGGTCAAAAGGTGCAGAGGCATCTAGAGCTCCTGAAGAACATGGGAGTGCTGGGCCCTCAACTTCGGGTGGTGCTTCATTATCTAAATCAAGTCAGGAACATACAATGAAGTCTTTGCTCCAGCCAGATCTTAACTCTCTTGATATGCAAGTGGCTGAAAAGGAAGAGGGTGAATGGTCTGATGCAGAGGGTTCAACATATGCAGATAAAAATTGTGGCTTCAATGATAAGTTGAATAGTGATGTTGAGAAAGCTTCGCAGGAGAAATCAGCAGTTGAGTCGGTGAGCAACAGTGATAAAGTTGGTTCTGTTGATAATGCTTCTCATGATAACGAGAAAAGGAATGGTGAAAATTACAATATTTCTTCTTTAGAATTAGATCGTGATACAAGTGACAGGAAAAGTAATAGTAGCAGAAATTCTGAAACCAGTAGTAAAGCTGATATCGCCATGGATGGTCAGGAGGATTCTGGGCAGGTGCCAAAGCATAGAGAGATTAGAGGTGTTGAGGCAAGTCATGCATTGAAGTGTGCTAACAATTTTGGTAAGCGTCCTAAGGTTGACCAGCAGAAGGAAGCGATGCTGGGAAAGAAGCGCAGTAGGCAGACAATGTTTCTTGATTTGGAAGATGTGAAACAGGCAGGTTCTCAAAAAAGTATTGCTAGGCGACAAAATTTCCCAGCACCTGTTACAACTCGCATTGTGAAAGAGTCTCGTAATGTTCCTCCACCTTCTGAAAAGAATGGGGAAAAGCACAGTCAGGTACTTGTCAAAGATGTGAAACAAATTGATTCAACTAATGAAGGAAACTTGCCTATGGAATCTAATGATTCTAGATCTGAATCCAGTGCTGATGTGAACCTAGCACCTCTAGGTCGGCCAAGACGGTTGAATAGTGCTACTGACCTCACGTCTGAGGCTCAAACACCACCTTTGCCTAGACAGAGTTCTTGGAAACATCCCACAGATCAGAGGCAAAATAGAAATTCACAGTTATCTGGTAGGAAGCCTGCTCTGACCAGTCAAAATTCTATGGAACCAAAATTGGGAGCCAAAAAACCTCCATCCAAGAAGCAACCTATAGTAAGTAGCCCGTGTCAAGATACATCTGTAGAACGCCTTATTCGTGAGGTGACAAATGAGAAGTTTTGGCAACATCCAGGTACTTCTGAGTTCCACTTGATTATTATTCTCATCTTTCATCGTTGTGATTATTACCATTACTTTTTGTTGAATCAATGTTTGCTTCGTTAGTCTTCTGTGTTGATGTTTTTCCTTCTCTGTGCTTTTTAAGCTATGCCACATAACATATAAACTGTTTCCTGTTGATTCTTGTTTGGGGTATCTCCAGCTTTCTAATGCTCCAACATAGGTTCAATAGAGAGCATTGCTCTTACTGTGCCTAGAAAGGTATATGATGGGAGATAAGCATTTATCTTATCAAAATTTGCATTTCCCTAGAAAATTGTTAGAATGAGTGGTGCACAAGCAAATCCCTTCACTTTTTCTTGTGCTCTTTAATAATGATTGTGTCATGAGATAGTACGGTAAATATCTTTGCTCTAGGTTTTATTTGAAGAAGCAAGTATGTGTTTTTCCCACTGGACACTGGACCAAAGTGGTCATTCAAGATCTATTAACCCTTAGTATTTTTCATTTTTCAAGTATTCTGGATCATAAAACTTCTTTTTGTTTCCATTGGAAAGCTATAAACTGGTATCGTTTTACCAGCTGAACATTGTCGCGTCTCTCTTTCTTGAATGATCAGCCAGTTCCCTTATGATGGCTCAAGTGTATTCAATAACATGTTTTTTATACTACCACTTTCTTCTAGGTTGTTTTACTGGCCATATTTAGCTTCCTTCCTATGGAATGCTTGGTGAGGCAGGATTTACTGTTTTAGTTTATTAAGTGATGGTGTTTATATTACTCAGGCCCATGCATAGCAAAGGGGATCCTCCAGCTTCTTCTGGTGGGCATCTCAATCATCAGGATAGCTTGTGGGATGGAAGAATCTTTGTGTCATCTCAAAGTTGGCTATATGATTATTTGATATTTTTCATGATCTTTTTGACTAACCTGTTCATACGTATCAGGATAAAGTTCTGAGTACATCTTTGTGTTAGCTAACTTTAGTGTTTAATGATTCTTCGGTTTGCTCCTCTGAAGCACCTGTTTAGGCATGTTGAGTAGCGAGTCGCATCGTACTGCTCCTTGAGCCTCTTTTTTTTTTAATTTCTTATTTGCCTTTGTTATGTCAAAAGTGGTGTGGTGCATGAAGTTCCATCATATGGTGTATTATTAAGGGGTGAACTTCTCTTCATGTCAGATGAAGCGGAGCTTCAGTGTGTACCTGGTCAGTTTGAATCTGTGGAAGAGTATGTTAAGGTGTTTGAACCCTTGCTCTTTGAGGAATGCCGGGCACAGCTGTACAGTACTTGGGAGGAGATGGCTGACACAGGAACCCATGTGAGGGTCCATATTAAAAATATTGAACGACGAGAAAGAGGTATAATGTGGCAACTTTACTTAAATATTTATTTTGTTCTTTGACTTGGATATGAGGAACAACTTTGTTTATACCAAATACATAATTTGGGAAGCTATTCAATTCCGTCATCATTCAGTGGGGACGAAGGAGGTCGAACAGTTAATGTTGTCACTTTGAGCTGTTCTTGAGGGATTCATTTTTTCATTTTATCTCTAGGGTTTCCTAGTTTTTCAAGTATCAAGCATGACAAAATTTTACTGTATCAAGGATAACAAAAGTGTTTAGGAGCTCCACTTTATATAGCTTACTCTTAGAATGGCTTCACTCTGAGTGTAAACACGCGCACACACACACACATTAAAGAGAAAGTTTAAGAGCCGAGAAGTTTTGGTCGGCCTGGCTGAATTTCTTCCTCCCTTTCTAATCAGCACTGTGTTCCTTCTGCACAGGATGGTATGATGTAATCCTTTTTCCAGATTGTGAGTGGAAGTGGTTATTCAAAGAGGGAGATGTAGCAGTTCTCTCCACTCCACGTCCTGGATCAGGTTGGTACTATATAACATTCTGTTGGAGTGTATTTCAAATTTCCTATGTTTCTTAATATTTTCGTATCAATTAAGCAGTCCGATCACGGAGAAGTGGCACCTCAACATTTGGGGATGGTGATGAGCCTGAAATTAGTGGTCGTGTAGCTGGTACTGTGAGGCGACACATACCTATTGATACTCGAGACCCTGCCGGAGCCATCCTGCATTTCTATGTTGGAGATCCGTATGACACCAACAGGTCAGTGATTCGACTTTTTAGTTCCTTCCGTCTTCCGTTACTAGTGAGCTAAACGTCTTTGTATTTTGTTCTTTCAGCAATATTGGTAGTGATCACATACTGCGGAAACTGCAACCAAGAGGCATCTGGTTTCTGACTGTTCTGGGTTCTCTAGCTACCACCCAACGAGAATATGTAGCTTTACATGCATTTCGGCGTCTTAATCTACAGGTTATATCTTAAAGCCAGCTCTTTCCTGGAAATTCCTTTTCTGCCTGTTACCAGTTTGAATAAAGAATTATGATCTTATGTGTAGATGCAAAATGCAATTCTTCAGCCAAGTCCGGAGCACTTCCCTAAGTATGAAGAGCAGACACCTGCAATGCCTGACTGTTTTACGCCAAACTTTACTGACCACTTGCACAGGACCTTTAATGAACCACAGTTAGCAGCAATCCAATGGGCTGCAACGCATACAGCAGCTGGAACTAATGGTATGACAAAGAGGCAAGATCCATGGCCTTTTACTCTAGTTCAAGGGCCACCTGGTACAGGTAAAACACACACAGTGTGGGGAATGCTGAATGTCATCCATCTTGTTCAGTATCAGCACTATTACACAGCATTGCTCAAGAAACTTGCTCCTGAAAGCTATAAGCAGAATAACGAGAATAACTCTGATAATGTTGTTACGGGATCCATTGATGAAGTCCTGCTAAGCATGGATCAGAATCTCTTCAGAACCCTCCCAAAGCTATGTCCAAAACCTAGAATGCTTGTCTGTGCTCCTTCAAATGCTGCTACTGACGAGCTTCTTGCACGTGTTCTTGATCGTGGATTCATTGATGGTGAGATGAAAGTTTATCGACCTGATGTTGCACGAGTTGGGGTGGATTCCCAAACGCGTGCCGCCCAAGCAGTTTCTGTGGAGAGGAGAACTGAACAGCTTTTGATGAAGAGTCGTGATGAAGTTTATGGGTGGATGCACCAGTTGAGAGCTCGTGAAGCTCAGTTGTCACAGCAGATAGCTGGCCTTCAAAGAGAACTAACAGTTGCTGCAGCTGCTGGTCGTGCACAGGGATCTGTTGGAGTTGACCCTGATGTTCTTATGGCTAGGGACCAAAATCGAGATACTCTATTGCAGAACCTTGCGGCAGTGGTTGAGAATAGAGATAAAATACTGGTGGAGATGTCCCGCCTTCTGATTTTGGAGAGTAGGTTCCGTGGTGGTAACAATTTCAACATGGAGGAAGCTCGTGCTAGTCTGGAGGCTAGTTTTGCCAATGAAGCTGAAATTGTCTTCACTACTGTCTCAAGTAGTGGGAGAAAATTATTCTCTCGTCTTACCCATGGTTTTGACATGGTAGTCATTGATGAAGCAGCCCAGGCCAGTGAAGTAGGAGTCCTTCCTCCTCTTTCTCTTGGTGCAGCACGATGTGTTCTTGTTGGGGATCCGCAGCAGCTTCCTGCTACAGTTATCAGCAAAGCAGCTGGAACTTTGATGTACAGTAGAAGCCTCTTTGAGAGGTTTCAGCAAGCAGGCTGCCCAACTATGTTGTTATCAGTGCAGTACAGGATGCACCCACAAATTAGGGATTTTCCTTCTAGGTACTTTTATCAAGGTCGTCTTAGTGATAGTGAAAGTGTTGTCAATCTGCCTGACGAAGTTTACTACAAAGACTCTTTACTAAAGCCTTACATCTTTTATGACATTACACATGGTCGGGAATCACATAGAGGTGGATCCGTTTCATATCAGAATACACATGAAGCACAGTTCTGTCTTCGTTTGTATGAGCATCTTCAAAAAACTTGTAAATCTCTTGGTGTTGGGAAGGTCACTGTAGGTATAATCACTCCATACAAGCTGCAACTTAAATGCCTCCAAAGGGAGTTCGGGGATGTTTTAAATTCTGAAGAAGGAAAGGACATTTACATAAATACTGTTGATGCTTTCCAGGGTCAAGAGCGTGATGTTATTATAATGTCATGTGTGCGTGCCTCAGGTCATGGAGTTGGGTTTGTTGCAGATATACGGCGAATGAACGTTGCTCTTACTCGTGCAAGACGAGCTCTTTGGGTATGCTACTTCGGTCTCTGCTTATGTGCATAATGCTATACTCATAATCTATATGTTCAAACGGCAACATATGAGTCAATGTTAACTTTAATCTTTATTGTTCTCTTAACAGGTAATGGGTAATGCCAATTCTCTGGTGCAATCAGAAGATTGGGCTGCATTGATTGCTGATGCCAAAACCAGAAAATGTTACATGGACATGGATGCTTTGCCTAAGGACTTCTTGCTACCCAAGGCTGCTTCTCATGCTCCTCCACCGACCAATATGTCTCATAATCGAGGTTTAAGATCTGGGTTACGACATAGAATATATGATCCACACATGGAGCCCAGGTCAGGAACACCTTCAGAAGATGATGAAAAACCAAATGCATTACATGTAAGGAATGGAAGTTATAGGCCTCCTAAGCCCTCACTGGACAACTCGTTGAATGATTTTGATCAACCTGCTGATAGATCTAGAGATGCCTGGCAAAATGGTATACAGAGGAGGCAAAATACAGCTGGAATTGGGAGAAGAGACCTGTAGTTGGTGTCCATGAATATGTGCCACATATCACAGGGGCCAATCATTTTTGTTCCTGATGTTGTCTTTGCTCCTGATTAGGAGATTGGTTGATGGCACAGCTAAGCATACTGATATTATGTGCAACATGGTTTGGCATAAAGTACTCCTTGATGATGCAAGACTGGAAGGCTCTATGGAAGTAAGGAAGCTGTTTTTTTTTGTGAAGACTTTGCTCCTGGCTCGGACAGAGGTTGATAACACAGCTGGCCTAGCAGCTGATTCCGTGTTCAGAATATTGTTTGACAAAAGAATTGTTGTCAATGAAGAGAATGGTTGGGTATGTCAGAAAGGAAGAGATCCTGGTTGATTATGGTGGTACTGTTGGAAGTTTTGACCAGTAAATGGGACTTTGAGCATGGGAGCTCAGTCGTGCCTGAGGTTCTTTTGCTGACAGATTATAATGGTAAATGTTTGAAATAAATGATGTTAGTATATGCTTTGCTTCGGTTGGTATGAGAATGAAAAAGCTTATCTCAGCAAATGATCTTTTGAATATACAGCCATTCGGCTGGAAAATGGCAACCCTTTATGATTGCTTCTATGTTGATGATATATACCACCAAGACTGACCCTTGAGACTTTGCAGCATGGTGTAAGTAGTAAGTCTGGCCTTGACAAGACAACTAGTCCATGAAAGAAGCCCAGGACAGAGGGAGAACTGAACTTGGCCATGTGGAGAAATTGTTTCAGAAAGTTACCGAACTCATTGAAGGCTCTGAAGATGGAACTCTAGTCGATGGCAAGTCTGTGATTTGCAGAACCATTACGAGCTGCTGATGAACAAGTCACAGGAACACATATAGACTGACTCAGTAGAGTCCCAAATGTTGATATGGAGGGACATGGAAGATAGCAACTAGTTCTGTACATATTCATGTGGAGAACATAATTCTTTTCATTAGGTGGGTAGTCAGTCTCATACTTAGGAATATTGCAGTACTTTTTGTTATCCTTCAAAAATGAAATCTTGTTCTTCAGATCTTGTCTTCTGTTAAGTGTGTCCCTTTTCCATGTTCAATTCATTTATTGTATGTTCATCAATGAAAAATGAAAGAAGGATGGTGCGTTTTTAGTTCAATCCTCTCAACTACATAGTTCACTTGTGCAAAATTCATCAACAAATTACTACTGTGTTCATATAACATTTCTAAACTGAGACTTGTATCTGCGCGTATACAATATTTCTGCTCTAGTTCCTTTATCAATATAACCTTTGAGAACTGAACTTGTTAACATTGAACATGATATGGTAAAACTGGATATAAGACATAAAAAATGAAATTTTCAATTACCCAAGTATTTGTACTAAAACCAATATCCAATCTAAAATTCATAAATTTTAAAAATAAGATTAAAAATCCAGTATCCATAATCCAAAAATTCATATGAAATATATAAAATATTAATTGGATTTTGGGATTTGCCAAGCCCACCGCCCCACCCCTAGTCTTAACATTTAAGAGACACTTAATACGCTAAAACTTTAGGGGTTTGTGCCTAGAGGTAGCTTTGAATAATTAACGCTCTATATTTGGATGCCGATTAATCTACGACACACATTAAGTCGATCAACTAAAAATAATTGTATTTGATAGTTAAATATAAAAATATTATATATATATCATATCTTATATATATATATATATCCGAACTATTATTTTACTGAAGGATTACTCATGCCATTTTTTAAAAATAAAATACAAGTATCTTAGGTCCCATTTGGATTTGGCTTTAAAAAACGTTTTTCTTTAAGAGTAATTAATTTTACGTTTGCAGAAGATTGTGTATGTTTGAAATTGAACAAATTAGTTGACAAATCATTATGCTATTAGCTGTCTTGTGTCTTATTTTCAAACCATGATAAAGAGTTTCAATAATATGTAGGAATATTCTAGAACAATGTGCTAATCAAACAATTCATGTTCACTTCTATATTTTATTAAACTTAAGTTTGATTGATAAATATTGTATTTTAAAAAAAAATAGTTTTGCGATAGTGTGTTATATTTTTATTATGAACTTTTGCTTATTTTGTAAGATTGTATAAGAAAATTGGAACAATTTTAGTAGTTTTCACAACTTATGAGTTTTTTTTTTTTTTTAATATCTGAGCAAATAACACAACTTAATAATTCATTATACATCCCAACAAAACTTCAACTTTATCTCATATGATTTTATATCATGATTTCAAATTACGATTTCGTTCTATATAATCAAACGACCCTTAAATAAAAAATAAGACAATACATATATGGCAGAGTGATTAAATGTTAATCTCTTAGTAATTACTTCAAAAGCGTTTTTAGGTTATGGTAGTGTCATACTTTGTATGTATAAAGTATCATATTTCATTCAAATAAATATCGAATAAATTTATATATTGCATTCACCAATATATAAATTATAAGCCATGTCTTTACTCCTTAGGTGCATTTTTGGTTCAATTACACTGACCTCATTTTTGTAACTAGTTATTTAAATTCAAGTTTAGTATTTCAAAAGTGGATCACGTTAGCTAATTGTATAAGTGTGTAAATCAAACATATGTATTATGTCACAATTATTTTTACTTCATTAGTTAAAAGTGATATATTTTAAATACTCAAAAAAAATTAAATAAATTAAAATGTTATCGGGCTCACTCATTTAAAATATTAAAAATTAACAGCACTGCTTACGAAATTCAAGGATATATATATTATATATATAAAGAATATCCAAATTTGCATAATAAATCTTCCCATTTAAAAAGAAAAAATGGAAAAAGATAAAGAGAGATGAAATTGGTGAATATGAGTATGACAATTTAATATGAGATTGATCCCTCACTTTTATTATTATGTGTTTAGTATTGTTCTGATATTTGATTAAATTTAATTTTCTATCGATAAATTTTATTTTTATCGAATAAAATATTTTTTATTAAAAATAATGTTATATCAAAATTTAAATTTAAATACATCTAATTAAGAATAAAAAAAAATATCCATACAACTATCATGTGACCTTGGTAGTGGAGTGAATCCAATTGATTCCATTATCATTAGTTTCTAGTTAGTTTCATACTTATTTTTCTATAACTAACTTTAATAAGATTAACTAAATTTATTATTTTAAAGTTTAAATTTTAAATTCATCCACCTCTATATTTATGGTAGAGTGGGTGAAAGGGAATGGGGCACTATGCCCTCGTGAGAGTTGGCATGTCAATATGGGCCTGCATGTTGTAAGGTCTTGGTGACATTATTAATTTAAGAGAAAATGACCAAAATGGTCCTTAATATATAGGGTTTAAATGATTTTGATCCTTCCTATATATCGATTTATCAAAACGATCCTTGATGTATATAAAAAAAGATTATCTTTTTAGTCCTTACAATAATTTTGTTTGTCCTTGTGCTTTTAGGACCTAATAGGCTTCTGTCAATGCATAATTATTGTAGTAACATTCATAAGGAGATCTATTTTTTAGTAATTTACATGTACAACTATTGATTTCGAATTCTATCGTATTGTTAAAAGTTATGCTGAAATGGATAAAATTCTTATATTCTTATATACGATTTCAAGTTCAAAAATAGGAATTAAAAGAATCTTGGTACATTATGTTTCTCCCTTTAATAAGCTTTATATTGTTGCATGGATTCAAATTGGCAGAGGAAATAAAATGCAATCGAGTAAAGTATGATTGGACGATCAGACGATATATGGATAGAACTTATAACGGCATTTCGAAAAATAAATAATTTCTGTTGGACCTTAATTCTTTTTTTTTTTTAGGTTCATTAGGCTTCTTATTAATTGAAAATTTCGATAGAAATTTGTTATCTTTTTTTCTACCGCAACATAAAGTCCACCAAATTAGAGGAAATGTTCCCTTCTAGAGATTTTTAATTCAGAGAGTATGAACTTAAGATCTCTTATTATTCATTCTTAAATAATTCTTTTACGATTGGTAATCTAGTCAATTCAATTAATCTATTTAAAGACATAGTACTATAGATATATCAAATTCCTAATAGTTTCTTTTATATATGAAAAATTTATTTTTTGGAAAAAAGATGTGAAATGTATTTGAATTTTGACCGAAATTATTGTAACTATCCCAAACTTTGGGTAAGACCTTTTACCACTATACACTATTTAATATTATATTTTAAAGGTATATATATGCAACGTCTACATTATAAATATTGTATCATCATAAATAGTAGTAACTATTTTAGATAAACACATATGTACCTTTAAAATACACAATAATATAGTGCTAGAGGTAATAGGTCTAGCTAAAAATTTTAGAATTGTTACAGCAATTTCGATCAAAATTCAAATATATTTAGAATCTTTTTCCCTTATTTTATTTTTTCTACAAATAGTACTCATTAAAAAAAAATCCTCATTTTTCAAAAAGAAAAAACCTATTATTACTATGTTAGAAAAAATAGGGTTCCTAGAAGTCGGAAGCTTAAGGTGAATGTTTTAAAACTCTTTAGAACCGTTCCTTTAGTTAGGTGTGAACAAACTCCTATATTAGTATTGGGTACTCTTAATTAATGATGTGAGGTTTTGTAGAAACAAATATGGAAAAATGATAGAAATTCGATCTTTCTTTATTACGATTATTTCTTATTAGTTTTATAAAATTTTAAAATTCTTCATTTTTATGTATCGAATTAATGTATCAGCATATTAAATTAATGTATCTCGCGCATTAAATTAGTGTATCTCGTGGATCAAATTAGTGTATCATGTATAAAATATAATATATCTTATTTAACGATTAATATATCTCGCACATAGATTAATGTATCAATGCTTATATTATTGTATAGTTGGAGGGATTTTCTGTAATTATAAACTTTTATAAGGAACAAATAATAATTTTATCTTAAAAGTATGTGCTTTCTGTCATTTGCCAAAAAAAAGTTATGCAATAATATACACTAAATTAAGAATATTTTAAATTATTTTAGTTTAACAATTAAAAATCGAAGTTACGATTTAACGAGATAAATATGAAAGATAAAAACGTAATCACGTACGGTCAACGTAGTGACTTGTCGCTTTGCTACCTTATCCACAGTTTCAAGGACACATATACACAAATATAAAATTATTGAGCTTTGATGGCCATATATATTTATTGATATGAATATATAATTAACACATAATTAATTTTCAAACCAACTCATGAATAGTGACGGATATTATGAAATTTAACTTAGAGAAATTATTGAGCGTACGTGAACAAAATCTACATAAATAAGTATATTTTTTATCTATATATTTCAGATATTTTTAATGATATAAAAAGTTTTAAATTTTTTTTTATCAGAATTAGTCTAGGGCTATCTCAATAAATTTGAGGGTCTAAAGTCAAACATAATGATAAGAGGCCTTATTTTCTTTAGTTAATAAATATAAATTGAATAATTATAATATATTAGTGTAATCCTACAAATGAGATCTAGAGAGACAGAATATATGTAGACATTATAAAGTACGAATGCAAATAATGTAATTTTCAATGGAAATTATATAATATATAAAGTTGGAATAATAAAACATGACTCAAGTTTCTTAAAAATATGACGATATTAAAATTAGTGTAGCGATGAACTTGATAAGTTGATAAATAATATTAAAATAATATTGATTAGTTTTAATGCTTGAAATTTGAACAAGACACCAGAAATAAATTTGATTTTTTATGAACGCACAACTATCAATATCACATAATGTAGAATGTTTAAAAGTGTAAGAGACTTTGAATATTCAATAATAAAAAAATAAAAAATAGCGGAGAAGAATAAAGAAAAGTAAAATGTGATATAGCAACAATAAACATATATGGAAATAATAAAATTTAAAAAAAATAGAATATACCTAGTTAAATTAAAAGATTATTATTAAAAAAAAGCGATATACCAAAATACCATACTAGGACAAATAAGTAGTTAACTTGATGGACCGAAAAAGACTTTTGAGGGACCAGAAGTAAATTACCTTACCTGTTTGCTGGTTCAGATTTTGACCATTTTGTCCTTTGTCGTCACCAAGAGGACTATCTCCAGATTTTTCTCACATGGTGAATGCTATTCATACATATAATGGATTATTTTTCATTATATATATGTTTAGTCACTGTAAACAATGTATAATAACGTTTTTTTATCTCTGCTAAAAACTGATCTTCTTCCATTGGAGTCCGGTTCTTGACAACTGAGGAGATTTTCTTCAACTTTATCCAATTCTTCAAATTTACAGTTACCCAGGTAACAACTCCTCAATTCTCTTCTGGGTTTTTTATATTTTTGAAAATGATTTCTGGGTTTTTGTTTTCTTGAGCACCCAGTCTGTTTTGATGAGTTTTATAGCTTGTTTATTGAATTCTGTGCTGTGATCACTACAGCTATAGTAATCTTGCTTTCTAGATTTTAGAAAATCATGAGTTAGTTAGTTAGCAAGCTAAATAAGCTTATGTGGTGTGATGATTTGGACAATTGGACTTAAAATTATGTTAAAACCCCATAAAGAGGGTAACTTGTTGATGTTTGCACTGTGTACTGGAAAGTTTGTGCAATTGGAAGTTTTTAATTACAAGGTTTGGTCTTGGTTTTGGTAGAAAAAGTGAAGTGCTGTTTTTTTTTTGGGAATAAGAATCACTGAAATGAGGATGTGCACTTCGACTATTACCTCCGGACATGGCAGTTTCACCTAAAGTTGCTACTCGTGTTTGAGCGAACTGATTTAATGGATGATGATTGATGACTATCATTACATCAATTACAAGTTCCTTACTGATAGTTGAAATGAAGAAGAGCTTGATAGATTTTGAATGTTGTTTCTGATCTCTTGCAGCTAAACCATTGATCTAGGTTTATATTGTTCCTTAACAGCTTAGTGGACATTGCAATATTTCCGTGTTTACATCTACCTGTTGCACCGTCTGGGAATGCGAACAGGAAATCATGTTAGGCATTAACACATTTTTCCTCCTCAAAGCTTCTCTTAGTTTGAATCTTGACTTTTCAATCTGGTAATTTGAAGATTTTATACCAAACGTATTGCTCTGTAGAGTTTTTATCCGTCAAATATCTGGTTATGACATACCATGTGATGCTTAAATGGCTTAATGACATATTTGGCAATTGAAAAGGGAGTGCTAAACTTGTGGTGGTGGTGTCTAGTATAAAGCATTGATCAAGGAAGTGTGGGTAAAGAGAATGTTTTATTATCATTTTCTAGTTAGAACTTAGAATGTCATCAGTTTTGACTTTGGACTTCATATATCAATATCAGAAGATTTGTTTTGTTGCAAACTGCTGGTGAGTTCCACGTTGAGGTGCTAATGTACTGGTTAGAGGAACTAGAATCTTTAATGTAATATATCATAAGATATTATGATTAAGATACATAATGAGTTTTTTCATGCTTTTTAACATGGCTTACTAGTTTAAGGGCTAACATTCAAAATATTCAAATTCCGATTTTAGTTCAATGGAAGCTAACAAATGAAAACATGTTAAGGCTAGAAGTAAAAATACATGAAATACCAAGTCAAAGATGATAAATGAGGTGATACAAAGAAATTGTGGTCACTGCTAGGCGATTATGCCTTTCCCTGCATGAGTCCCACGAACCAACATCTACTATATAGTGCTCAATAGATTATCCTGGTTACACAAGTTGCAAGCAACAGGCAACAAGTTTCTTGTTAGCATTATAAAAGGAAAAACAGATACGAGGAATGTTTTGTAAATGTGATTTGAACTTCTTGTAACTAATGTCATTTCTGAGATGGTCCTAACTTCAATATTTATGTTCAGAATTTGCAATCCCACACAGTTGCTAATACACGGAGGTATTTCTTCATACTCATGTCTTGCAAAAGTTCATCACTCTAACGGGGAAATGGTTCTCTTCTCTTTTATGTCCTAGACAACAAAGGGCTGCCTGAATAAATAATTATATGGGCTTTTATTTATTTTTGTTTTTTAATCTTAAAAAGATTTGGATAAGACAATGAAAAAGTTGCAACTATTTTCTGCTACATTTATGAGGGGAGGGGTTCCTTACAATTCTTGGCTCTTGCTTGAGTTGTGTTTGTTCTGATCCGTGGTTATAGCTGTGTTCTTGTAAGGCTACACTATTACAATGAAACTTTACTTTGTAGTCATTTTCATTACAGCGTGCAGTGGTTGAATAATTTTGATTACACCAGTGAAATTCCCTGAAACTATGAGTACTAGTGTAACAAAATCCACGCCAAATGGCTTGGAGAATTCTTTGAAACCGGAAGAAGAACGGAACAAGGTATCTAAATTTAAGTTCCATTCATGGTTTTAAGCTGGATTATGCTAATAAATAGTACTTTATTTCTAGCAGATTGATGAGATGAGAAAGTTGATTGGGCCACTTTCAGGTAAGTTGGCCCTTTACTGTTCTGATGCATCCATTTCAAGATATTTAGCAGCTCAAAGCTGGAACGTAAAGAAGGCAGCTAAGATGCTTAAAGCGTCCCTGAAGTGGAGACTGGATTTCATGCCTGAAGAAATTCGCTGGGTACTGTTAATGAACACCCCCCCCCCCCTCTGTAATGTTCTTTTTTACCAACTTCGAAAGTGTCTAGATGCTTGTTTGACCCTTATTTCTTGATAAACTTTTGGAACCTGCATTTATGGGTCTTTTTCTTGTCCTTTTTTGTTTTGTGGAGGAGAGAAAATGATGCTTTTATTAATTAAAATTAACGTCTTTTGAGATTTACATCTCCTCAATTGGTAGACTTTGGCATGATCTGCTTCATAATTATTATTTATCGGTGACATTTTTTTACAGATAAATTGTCTTGTGCATTACCTCAGTCTGTATCTGCAGGATTGTAACCTTGAAACGTGATAGTAGTATCTGTACTGATCATGTTGATAATAGTATCCTCTGTTCTTTCTTGCAATTTTTTTTAGTTCTTTTTGAAAAGCATTTTCTTTGATACAGGATGATGTGGCCAGTGAAGCAGAAACAGGCAAAATTTATAGGTCAAACTATAAAGACAAGCATGGGAGGCCAGTTCTTGTCATGAGACCTCGTTGCCAGGTAGGTTTCAGTTTTGCTTTTTCTTTCTTGGGTAAAATACTTGTGTGTTACAATCGTATCGCTTATGATTTTTTTATCCAATTGGTTAATTGAGATAATAATTGCAAGGAAAATGAACATTTAAAACCATTTAAACTCAGTTATATACGCCTCAAAGCTACAACGTGTGTATCATTCTTTATGTGTTATTTATATTACCTCTATTTCATGAACTTGATTCAAATTGATCATGCTCGTATGTCAGCAACTAATAAATGTACTTCAAAAACTGCATTAATAAGTTATACTGATTAATGTTTGGCTACAAGGAACTAACACAAGCTTAATAACATTTTGAGTCTGTCCTTGCAGAACACTAAGTCTCTAGAAGGACAGATGAAGTATTTAGTATATTGCCTGGAAAATGCAGTTGTAAATCTCCCAGAAGACCGGGAACAGATGATTTGGTTGATCGACTTTCATGGATTCACTCTGTCAAATCTCTCAATCAAGGTGACAAAAGAAACAGCTCATATTTTGGAAGACTATTATCCTGAAAGACTGGGAATAGCTATTTTATATGATCCACCCAAAATATTTGAACCATTTTGGAAGGTAATTTGCCCTCAAACTTGCTTAAATTAGCAGTTGTTAATTTTGTGAATGTTACACTACAGGATTCTATTTCTTTATAATGTGTACTGAAAAACTTTTGACTATAATCATTGGCATGGACTGTGACCTCCAATGTTAATATTGAAAGTTGAAACTAAAGATCATCTTGACAATGAGAAATTTCCGTGACACCAGATAAAAGGATATCTTTTGGTATCTTAAGATTGCAGCAGTGAGGCTCATGCATGGGGTTGTCATGAGAATTGCATGACTGACGGCATGGTCAATTGGTGTTTGCAATTGGTATATACTCCTATATCACTCTTCTGTAGGCCTAGTCCTTTACTCTGGGTCTATGAGTTTGCTGGTAACTTGTTATCATGCAGACTGGGATTAGCTTTGATAGCCTAAACTGAGCCCAAGTTGTAGTGACTTCTGGCTTTCTGGGACTCCAAGACATTGTCTGCATGTCTTGCATAGTTTGTAATTACTTTTTAGAAATTCAGTTGTCGTAAGATGGCTGATGGATTTTGGTGCGAACAATGGCTTTCCCAAAGGACAGAAATGCTGAAACTTTGAATGAAGGCTAAGTGTCTGCAGTAGAAAACTTAATTCATGTATTGCGATGCATGGAATTGAGTAAGAAGAAAGAGGACAATGTTGTCAATCAGATGACCATGGACTTCTATTTTCATGAAATCTGAACACACACTGAAACAGAGAAACTATAAAAAGTTAAGTGAGGAAAGAACGGCACATGAGAACTGAATCAGGGATTTTGATGAAAGCTAGTTTTACTTGATCAAGAAAAAGTAACTGGATAAAGATAAGAGGCCTTCTGAAGAATAATAAAAGAAGGAAAGTGTGAGTTATATATTAATTACTTATCCTCCCCCAAGATTTGGTTGGGTTATTTAGCAACCATTAGAGCGAAAATATGTGCCTGCTTTAATTTTAAGCATTCAAGTTGTTGCATTACTTAAGGTTACATTTGCTTATTCCAATAGATTCCCTTTGAATTCTGTTTTCTCAAATATTAAGATGACACATCCCTTATTTGCAGCATCTTCATTTGATTACCAGGCAACCAATTATTTTGTGTTTATCTAAATGGTGCAGCTAGCAAAGCCTTTTTTGGACCCAAAGACTGCGAGCAAAGTCCATTTTATGTACTCAGATGACCCCAACAGCAAGAAAATGATGGAAGAAATGTTTGACATGAGTCTGGTGGAGTCTGCATTTGGCGGAGATGATAAGGCTGATTTTGATGTCAATAAATATGCTGAGAGGATGAGAGAAGATGATAAAAAGTTGTCTTCTTTCTGGAAGAAAAACGATAATTCTGCATCAAATGCACAACTTACTGTGACAGCTGATCCCTCTTTAGAGCCAACAAATTCTGATTCTGATTCTGAAGTCTTAGATGAGAAAGTAGAGAAACCTTCTCTTGATGTTGATGAAGAAGAATCATCAATTGAAGAAACTTTGCCTGGAAGTAACAGTACAAATGCGAATGTCAAAGCAGTGTAGCTTAAGGCAATGTCTTCAACTTTTTAGTTTTGTAAATGCTCACAAGATGGGCAATTTAACCATTTCTCCAAATGGTTCAGAACTGAAGTGTACTTAGCAGAGAACATTTTAATCAAGGTGATGTAATGAGTGATATGCTATAAAATGAATGTTGTGCCTCTTTATACTAGGTAGTTCTTTTGAATGTTTTGCATATACCAGTTCTTTTAACACAAGAAAATGTGGAGACAGTAGCTTTTGCAAAATGGCAATTCATTCACTGCCATCAAATTGCTTTTAGGAAGCTACAAGGTGCTACAAATTAGCAAAAGCCTAAGGTTCCATTCGGCGTTGTACCCATGGAGATTGAATTGTAGTGATGTGTATAGTTGATAGCAGAAGAAATGATTGAAGTAGCAGCTGAGAAAAGAAACCCCGTGTATATTCTACATTGTCTTATTTATAAGCTGTATAGATGAACAAAAACACTAGTAGGCTCATTGTCTTTAATCTGTCTACTCATACTGATCAAAACCAACATATTCTACATTACAATTCACAGTATCAACACATATAGAACAACATTTATGAAAAAAATGGCGAGTTTGTTTGGCCTATCTATGAGAAGACTACATTAAACGAAAAAACGAAAAAACAAATCACTCCCATTTGCAAGAGAAACTAGTCTTCAAGAGGCATATCAAATCTACTTCAACTGAAAGCAAACCCCTGCACAAACCATGAGATAATTAGATTCAAGAATCATAGCAGGTGGTTTCAAGGAATAGAACTTAAGAAGTAAATCGACATACCTTGTCACGTTACTCAAACATATCATCTAGCTTTTGTCTGTACTGAGCCAATTTCTGTTATTATGAAAAAGAAAGGAGTACTTGGTCATACAAAGATAATCAATTAGCTATTATCGGCGAAATGCTAAAATGCAGGACTTTAACAAATGTAAACACTATATGCTTTGCATTTTACTATGTTCCTTTTTGACTTATTTCTTGTGTACCCTATATGCCTGACTGAAGAATATCTCAGTTAATGTTGGAGAGGTGAGAACCTGAGGATTCTTACTCAGACAACTTAAATGAAATGAAACTCCAAAGTATAGAAGCAAGCACCGCTGTTTGGCCTTTGTTAGAGGTACAGCAACATAATATGCCGATTCTTAACTATATGATTACACAGCTTCATACTTGTTTAGCAAACTATATGATGTTCAACTTTGTGCCGTAACCCAACTGTTATGCCTAATAATAACCTTTGCATGTTCAAAAGCTATTTCTCTTAGTCATTCCCTTAAAAGCAAATTAACCAGTTGATCAACAGGATTCTTTCAGGCTTCACTTTCATCTAACTGTTTGTCAAACAAGAATGTGACATCTAGACAAAGATAAAACGACTTCAAACATAACTTTGAGAATTTGCATACCTTTGTATAAGCATAGACTGTTGCCTCAGTTGGGGCTGGAGGACTTCCTCTGCGAATAAACCTTCCTTCTTTGAATATGTAAAGCATGGGGATTCCAGTGGCAAGCTCCAAACTTATAACCTGATAAGAAGAGTTTCAATTCGTAATGTTTCCTAATAGGACAAGACAAAAAAAATGCAAGAGATCCCAACATGTTTGAATTTCCACCTCTTGGGATGTTAGCTTGTCAAGATACATAATGATGGACCTCAATGAGTTCCCATGGGCTGCAATCATTATATTTTTTCCACTTGCCAGTTGGGGTTCAATCTGCAACATTACAGCAAAAATGTCATTTCATAAAACCTAAAACTGGATTGATAATATGATGGATCTGAAATATGCTTCAGCTTACGTGCTCTGTGAAGTAGGCAACAGCTCTCTCTGCACACATTTCCAAACTTTCTCCGTTCGGAGGAGGAATATCATAGCTACGACGCCATTCATGAACCTGCTCACTTCCATATTTATCAGCTGTTTCCTGCTTATTAAGACCTTGTAATTCCCCATACCTACAAAATAGCAAAGTCATACATCAGAACCATCAACTGATATATAAAGCTATAGGAAAAATAACCTCGGAAGGAGAAGATGTTTTTACATTCTCTCATTTAGTTGCCAAGCAGTTACAACTGGTATACATTGCATGTTGGTATCTTCACTAAAGATCTGACTCCAAGCTCCTGCTTGTTCACTCTCTTCATGAATGATAGTTGGCACCTAAAATTGACATGAAAGTGGCAATGATAAATATTTTAGGCTACCAATATAGAAGCCTAAAACACTTCAGAGCAGAAGGATAAACCAAAATGAAAGGAGTCTACTGCAGTTTGAAAGCATGTGTAGGCAAACGCTTTAGGCTTCTAATCAAACCATATTATTTCTATCTATTATGATACAGTTACCCCCAAACACATCTTACCCTTGTGAAATGGAAGTAAGAAAAGTCCAAATGTTACAAGCTTTAACCAAGAAATTACCTTCTTGCGGCGGTGCTGAGTCATGGCAAGCATGGCAGTCATTTGAGCACGAATCAAAGCAGAAGTATAGATCATGTCGACAGGTATATTACTAATTCGTTTCCCAGCTTCAACGGCCTCTTCCACGCCCTTATTAGTCAAAGGCACATCTACACAACCAGTGAACAAGTTTTTTTCGTTCCACATAGACTCACCGTGTCTAATCAGGATCAAAGCAGCTTCACCTAAAGGGAAATAAGGAAGATGGGAATCAGATGCAGTGCTGCTGAGTAGCTTAAAACAATCATATAATTTATCCCACGAAAATCATTTATAGGAAGGGGAACAATTACTTCTTAACGTGATAATGAAAGAAATGATCACAGATTCTTCTTATCTTATGATGTGCTTATGATGATTTGAAAATAACAGTTCAAGAGATAGACTATCATACTTGTTTTCTTGTTGGAGTCACTGGTGGTGGCACTAGATGGTGCTGAAGCTTCATCGAACACCGTAGCTTGAGAAGCAGAGGCTTGAATTACACAAGTACTTGTCTTTCTAGAACAAAAACTTCCTCCTCTCAACAATCCCACATCAACCTTGAAACCCTTGGACACCGGTCTAAAGGAAACATGCCCATAATCAGGACACAATCCAGAGTTACCATTTACTCTACAAGACCGAAAAGTTCCAACCGATTGGTTAAGTGTCTTTGCAGCCATTCTGAGATCAGAGAAACCAACATTGTCAATGAAAAGTACATGCAAATCAAAAACAGCAGCATTTCAACTTGTTAAGATGGAACAAGAAAGTGCAACACAGTTACTCAGAGAAACAGAGGAACTAATTCTTGAGTTCAACACAAAATGTTACCCTCCTTCATAGGAACAATTTCTACATCAAAGATGAAAATGAATGTGCTATAAACACAAAAAATGACAAAAGGAAAAGCATTGAGCAAAATCCCATCAATCCAATAAAATTAATTAGCAATCAAGATAGATCTAATTCAAGATTAAGAACTACAAAACCTACTGACTAACGAGTAACAAGATATGACATCGATTAAACAAAGTGGGGTTAGCCCATATCAAATCATACACACATTACATCAACAGAAAAAAAGAAGAAGAAGCAGAAATCGTAAAAATCACAAATCAACCCATTAGCATCGAACATATCGAAATGAAAACAGAGCTCACATAACCAAGAAAAAGAAAACCCAGTTAAGATCAACAGCAGAAAATGCAGAATATAGAGAGAATTAATCAGAGATCATACGCTTATTTATACAGACAAACGATGCTTGCAAGTTGGCGAAGAAACCAAAGCAATAGAAAAATGGGAACGATGCTATCCAAGAAAAATCTTGTTTTTCCCCCTTTTTCTTTTTGTGCGGTTAAATGGGGGAAAACGAAAAAGGGTGTTGAGTTTATATCAAGAAAAGTTGGCGGAGAAGAAGATGGCTCATTACATGCATCAAATGGTATAAAGATTGAGTCTTTATAGGGTAAAATGTGTCTAACAAATCAAGATTAAGAGGGGAAAATGATGGGATGCTTAGTAGAAATCGTTTTCTTGAAAAAAATTTCTCCAAGAAAGTGTGTATATGGAGTTGGCAATTGGGTGTTGAGAAGAAATGAAGAATATAATATAGTGTCTCTATATGTGGGTAGGTAATGCCTCTATTCTCATTTTGACCATCTTTTTACCATTTGGACTCCTTTTTTTTTTTTTACTTTCTAAATATGTTTTCCGACTTAAACAACTGATACGAATAAATTTATTTTTTTATCTAAATTAATTTTCTACGATATTTATTATTTTTATTAGTACTAATATTAAATAAGATTATTCATTATAACTTAGACATATGCATAACTATTTTAGGGAAGATGTTAGTCATAATATTTGTCAACTAACAACCCTTTTTGGTCAAATTTATGTGAAGTCAAAGTACTTATTTATTTTAAAGTTTGAAGTATTTGGTCAGGATTTTAGAAAAAATATTTTTTTAAGATATAAAAACATCGAAATTGAAAAAGATAATTTTTTCTATAAGCATTTTTTAAAATGTTGATTGAGTATGAACAAACTGTTGCTTTAAAATTTATTATATTTTTCTAAACACAAATTAAAACACAACTCTGAAAAGTTTAATCTAACTCAAACAGGAATTATTTTGTCAAAATCGAATACTTTAAAAATTTGATCAAATATATACCGATTACCTAAATAAAAAAGGAAAAAAGGCAAACTATATTTGATTTCTTATTCCTTGAATTTTTATGAAAGTGGAATGTTGATTGGGAAGGAAAATGAGAATTTACTTTAATATTAATCGAACGTCGCTATTTTATTATTTTTTTATGTAAATAATAAACCACATTTATTTAATGTTACGGGACTATAGTGTATGTATTCATTTATTTAATCTATCACATTTAGTAGACAACCCTTGAAGGATTCTTAGGGACCTAATTTTTTCGAGTCTCAACAATACAACTGACTTTTTATTTATTTAATTTTAATACAAACATATATATTTGGCAACCCTTCAAAAATTGGCCATTAATATCACCTAACTCCTGCACGTGCCTCCCTTTAATGTCACGTGCTTATAATGTTTGTTCAAATATGAATGGCTGCTAAATTCCATTTCCACCCACCAAACATAATGCACCATCTAACGCCAACTACCTATATACTCCGTTCGTTTCGATAACTTTGATTTTTATCTTAGTAATATATGATTTAACGTCATGTATTTTTGATTCTTCAAATGTTATGACATGTGTCTTATATAGCGTGATATATATATATATATATATATATATATATGATAATTCATGTTCTATATGATATTTTATAAGTATTATATCACGTAGAGAATATATATCTACTTATTATCAATATCCACAAATTAAACTTTTAAATCGCATTTTTAACTAATCTTATATTGGATTGTTGACCCCCTATCATCCTTCCCATTACTCCGGAGTAGATATTCATATCATCATTGATCTTTTATTGGATTGTTAACCTCTTACGTATTGTTTTTTCCATTTTTTAGAGTAGATTTTCATATCGTTATTGAGCTAATAGTTATTATTTATTTATATATAATTATTATATATGGCAACTCAGATTATGGTCAAACCTAATAATAAGTTGGTGTGGCCAAAGAAAGATTCGGAACTCGGAAGAATATGCTTTTTAAAATTCAAACTAATTAGTCGACCTAATGTCTACTTCCCAAAAAGCAAAGTAAATTGGTTATACTTCATAATACTCATTATTATTTTCAATCAAATGGTGTGGATGTAAATTAAGTTAGATTTATAAAAAAAAGTAGTATTAAAGACAAGTGAATTAGGTTCCATTGAATTTTCTTTCTCTTTTGGCTAGATAAGCTAAACGAAGCAAATACCTTCTTTGTAAGTCTTGGTCTCTTAAGATTATGATACGTGTTAAAATTTTATGCCTATTGACTAATTAATTGGTTATTAGGTTAAGTGAGGGAAATTTTTTAAATAGGGACGTATTAACTAGTCAAGAACATATATATATATATTATATATATAATATATATATATATATATATATATATAATATATATATATATATATATATATATATCAATAATAGTTTTCTTAATAGGTATTTCAATTTAAAAGTAAATAAATAATTAGGGATAGAGACTTTGATCCCTCTGTCCCTAATTATTTGTTTACTTTTAAATTGAAATACCTATTAAGAAAACTATTATTGATATTATGAGTTTACCGTTTTACCTTTATTAACTATGAAGTGAATGAATTAAAAATTTAATATTTTCAAAAGGTAGAAAGTAATTAATTGAGTGTATAATAGGAAAATTTTTTTTGTCATTTCTTGATTTGTCAAAATGAACAAGTAACTAGAGAGAACTATAAAACGAAAAGTGGATAAGTAATTAGGACGGAAGAGTATTAAACAGGAAGGCATCTTTTAAGTTATGAGAAATTTACGCATTATTTTATGCAAATTAGAAGTAAAATAACTAACTCAACTTAACTTATCTACGCATTATTAATACCTATATAACAAATCCTTACATAATTAAGAATATGTGCATAACGACCCCTTAGAGGACAATCTTGTTCTATCTAAGTTGTTAATTAATTAATGTTCCATTACTTGTTTCAGCTAAATTTTCATAGCTAACTCTTTGCAGTAAATGTAAGTATGGCGATGAAATCAATAATAGTTTCATTGAATTTATTTCTGCTGACCAACTATGTTATGTATGCACAGGTAACAAAATGTCACATTTATGAGAATTCATCACTTTAACTACACATCTTAATAATGCAATTAACTTCTATCATCACACAACTAAGAATTCATGCATTTAAAGAGACATTGATTTTAAAAAAGAAAAAAAAACAAAGTCCAGTGCACTAACCTCTCATTATGCGCAAAAAGTTTGTGAACTATATTTGGTTCCTTTATTTTATTTTTTCTATAGTGTAATAATGTAAGATGTTGAAGGATGCATGCCCTTTCAAATTGGAAAAAGGTCAATTATTTGAATTAAGAAAGTTTGATAACATGACACACTCAAATGCCCTAATAAAGTTTGGACTATCAAGAAATAGACATACATATACATCATCTACATGTACTTCTGTTAGATATCGCGATTGTGTAGGTAGGCACCATGAGTTCTTTATGTTTGTGGTGGGTTGGAGGGCTTTTGTACATCATAGCACAAGTCGTGACTATTACTCATATTTTATTTGAGTTGGCGCTCTTTTCTTAACAACCCAATTTCCTCAAATCAACAAAATGTACTTGTTGCAACTACTATGGCAACAAGAATTAATCCATACAATATGTAACAACCATCCAATCGAGTCTCAAGGTAAAAGAAATTTTGCAAAGGCATAAATAAGTTATGCGTCAAGGCAAAAGAAACTAAGCCATGACACAAGTTATGTCCCAAGAGAATAAGTGCAGTGAAACAAATTAATTAGACCTAAAGGCAAAACAATTAAGTACAAGGAATAAGTTTAGTGACCTGAGTATGTCCCAAAGTAGAAGTTTAGTGGCTCAAGTTAAGTTACAAGGCAGCATAACTCCTATCACTATATCGAAAATAATCATTAGCGGTAATTAATTTTTAATTGTCGCTAAATATCTATTTAATGGCAATTAACAATTTTTTATGAGTCGCTAAAGTCTCTAGCGATATTGCTTCTAATGACATTTAGCTAATGCCGATAAAGACTTTAGCACTCTTTATTAATGTCAATAGTTATTGCCGCTAAAAGAAATGACAGAAATCACATACCATTAGTGTAAAATTACCATTTGTCCCTTATAAGTTTATAATTACAGAAATTCTTCAAACTGAGCACGAGATACATTAATCATTAAATAAGATAATTACATTTTATACATGATACATTAATCTGATGCATGAATTATATTAATCTGATGTGCGAGATACACTAATCTGACGGGCTAATACATTAATCTGATGCACGAAAATGAGAGATTTTGATATTGAACTAATAGGGGATAATGGTAATAAGAGAACTTAAATTAAGATTTATGTCATTTTTCCAAACTTATCCGGTAAATCATAAATTATCATGAAGGCATCTAAAAAGTTTTGCTTGCAAAAGTAATTGTGCCCAACAAATATGGTTCATAGTTAAGAATACTTTGGCCCAAGAATTTTCATTAAATAAGCACAAAAATTAAAGTCCACACGAAATAGGGATAGTATGCAAAAACTTGCATTTGAGCCCAAATAACTTTTCTCCATGAACCACCCAAAATTCAGTTCAATGTGCACAACTAGGGCTGGGCATAAAGTATTTGAAAACCGAATACCGAATTGAATAGAAATTTTTGGTATTTGGTTTTCGCTATGGTATACGAGAATAAAATTTTAAAATTACGATATTCGAATTAAAATTTAATATGAGACATTAGTATCATTTGGTATTTGATATTTTTTCAAACGTCCACCCTTTGCCCAACTCCTCTACTCATAACCAATATTAAGCAAAATAACAAAAGTGAGTGATGGTGCCAACTAAGAGAGATATAACGTATGTTTATAGAAGACGAGAAACACTTGAAAAATTATGCGGTGCAATGCAATGGAACCAAAATTAGTGACCTTTATAATATGCCAAAAATATAATACATGATCAATGTTTGATGATGATAGCAAGAGTCAACGACAAATGTATATATATGAAAGAATCCATTAAGTGTGTGACAGAGACGTGAAAGAGTGGCAAAAAACAGTTGTAAATAACGACTTATATGTACTTGGACAATTAACATGATATAAGAATCAAGTTCATTCATGTTTGGACTTCCGATCCATACTCTAATTGGACCTGAAATCTCACGTGACTTACGAATGGACAGTTGGTCTGCTTATATGGACTTTTTCCTAAAAAATGTATCATAATGAATTTTTGGATAATTTTTCATTTCTCATTATTAGAGTATTTATTATACAGTGAGTTTCATACAGAGACATACAAGTAGAAAACAAAAGAAGTAAAAGGAAAGGTGGGATCAGCTTAGCTAGAAACTGTTTTCTGTTCAATTTGGCTTATGTAATAAATATTTCTATATATATATATAACCATCAGAGCTAAAATTAGTTTAAAGATTGAATTTTGAGGCCAATACTAGTTCTATGGAGGTCAGTGCTGGACTAGTTGCAGGCAGTCACAACAGGGATGAAATAGTTGTTATTCGCCGTGATGGTGAATTCACTGTAAGTTTTTTTTCATTTGTGTTAAGTGTTATGAATATGGTTATGGTTCATTAATAATGTTGATTTATGGTCATCAGGCAAAGTCTATGCAGCAGCAGAGTGGTCATATTTGCAAAATTTGTGGAGATGAAGTGGGGTTCACAATAGATGGAGAGCCATTTGTAGCTTGCAATGAATGTGCTTTTCCAGTTTGTAGAACTTGTTATGATTATGAGCGTCGAGAAGGTAGCCAACTTTGTCCTCAATGCAAAACTCGTTTCAAACGCCTAAAAGGTAATGTGTCATTTTTAATTTTCTACCTCTGAAATGTTAGTTTGCTACTGTATATATTTCTAATTCTTGGAACTTTTTTTGATAGGTTGTCCTAGAGTACATGGTGATGAGGAAGAAGATAACATTGATGATGTTGAAAATGAGTTCAGTTTTCACAATGATCGCGTCAAACATGATTTCCAGAGTTATGGTTTTGATTACTTTGAGCAACACATGTCTTCTCGTGACTCGAGAGATCAACTTCCTCTGCCCAGTGTTATGCATATGCATTATCATGTAATGGTTCTTTTAGCTATGATAAGGCATTGATGAACAAAAATAAGATAACATATGTACATTGCTTTGCAGGTAGATACTGATATTGATCCAGAAAAACATGCATTAGTACCGATTGGTTCAGCAGAGTACGGTGGCAAAGGGGTACTTGCCCTGCCCTACCACTATAACACCAGAGGTAATACACTATAGTGAGACATTGAATCCAAACTCGGAATTTATAAAATCTGTAGTGATATTGATGAATTCTTGAATTTTGTTTCTGAAGTGCCACCAAGGTCTCTGGATCCTTCAAAGGACTTAGCTGTTTATGGATATGGAAGTATAGCTTGGAAGGAGAGGATGGAAAGTTGGAAACAAAAACAAGAGAAGCAGCAGATGAAGAAAGACGGAGAGGATGGCGAAGATGAATTTGATTTATCAGTGTAAGTTCTGCAGAAGCCAACATACTAACTTGTTGAATTTGTATTATGTGCATTTAGTTTCCATAATATGTGTAGCATGCATAGCTAAAGTCAACCTTCTAGTTAATTTTTTTTATGTAACTCCCAACTCAGTACTAGATTTCGATTATTATGGCAGCAGTTAACAGCTAGTACTATTTAATGTGTTAGTGAAAAAGTTGCTGCATCTTCTATGTATTTGATGTGACAGATAGATATCCAAACATTTATGGAATTGTCATATTGCTGATTTTTTGTATTACTTTTTGTGAAATCAGGTTAAATGAAGCAAGACAACCATTATCAAGGAGATTGCCAATTCCATCAAGCCGAATCAATCCGTATAGAATCATCATCATGATTCGGCTTGTTGTTCTTGGTTTTTTCTTTCATTATAGAGTCACTCATCCTGTTAACGATGCATATGGATTGTGGCTAGTCTCTGTAATATGTGAAATTTGGTTTGCTGTCTCATGGATCCTTGATCAATTCCCTAAGTGGCTTCCCATTGATAGGGAGACTTACCTCGATCGATTGTCCCTCAGGTACTGTGGTTAACCAATTTTACTCCTCTATCATGTTCACGTTCTCTTTGTTAATAGTAGCCAAGTACTTTATGTCTTTTAGATATGAAAAAGAAGGGAAGCCTTGTCAACTTTCTGCAGTGGATATATTTGTGAGTACAGTTGATCCACTTAAAGAACCTCCTCTGGTGACTGCAAACACGGTTTTGTCCATTCTAGCGGTGGACTACCCTGTCGATAAGGTGACATGCTATGTATCAGATGACGGGGCTGCTATGTTGACGTTTGAAGCATTATCAGAAACAACTGAGTTTGCCAAGAAATGGATTCCTTTCTGCAAGAAATATAATATTGAGCCTCGGGCTCCTGAGTCCTACTTTTCTCAAAATATAGACTATCTCCAAGGCAAAGTTTTGACTTCATTTATAAAAGAGCGACGAGCAATGAAGGTAGCTATCATGAGTCATGACTCCCCAAATATTTCCAGGACCTTAAGTCAAAAAATACTGTCTTTTAGCTTTTGGTTGGTGTTTCTTTTGAATAGACTTTACCTGATATTGCAGAGAGATTATGAGGAATTTAAAGTACGCATAAATGCTCTGGTTGCTAAGGTGCAAAAGGTTCCCGAGGGAGGTTGGACGATGCAGGATGGGACTCCTTGGCCCGGTAATAATGTTAGAGATCACCCTGGCATGATTCAGGTACTGAAATTTGGATGTCATTATTAATGTTGGTTATTTTGTTCATTCTAGCTGTAGTGATTTCTTCTCATGGTTATCATTTCCAGGTCTTCCTAGGCCAGAATGGGGGGCTAGATACAGATGGTAATGAATTACCTCGACTAGTATACGTGTCTAGAGAAAAAAGACCTGGATTCAACCATCACAAGAAAGCTGGTGCAATGAATGCTCTGGTTTGTAATGCATAAAATTTTTACTTTTGCTCTATAGATGCGCGATATTTCTGCTTATGAGCTTAAAATCTATTCAACAGGTCAGGGTGTCTGCTGTGCTCACTAATGCTCCTTATTTATTAAATTTGGACTGTGATCACTATATTAACAACAGCAAAGCCATTAGGGAAGCTATGTGTTTCATGATGGATCCAACGCTTGGGAAGACAGTTTGTTATGTTCAGTTCCCTCAGAGATTTGATGGCATTGATAGGAATGATCGGTATGCTAATAGGAATACGGTGTTCTTTGATGTAAGTGCAAACTTGTACAATCAATGACTGCATATCTGCTTAACATTTCTTTGTATTTGAGTGAAGAGTGTAGTTGATTTTACATGAATCAGATTAATATGAAAGGATTGGATGGTATTCAAGGACCTATATACGTTGGAACTGGATGTGTTTTCAGACGCCAGGCACTGTATGGACTCGATGCACCCAAGCAGAAGAATGCTCCATCTAGGATATGCAGTTGCTGGTTAAAGTGGTGCTGTTGTCAAAGCTGTTGCTCCGAAAAGAAAAAGAAAAATAAGAAGCCTAAATCTGAGGTCAAGCCTCTTTTGAATGACGAAGACTCCCTGGCATTAACGGTCTCTCAAGAGGTCACACAAGGTAAACCGATTCAGACATCCTTGTGCATACTATGCTAGTACCATTTAATTGAAGTTCCTCACTAGCCAGTTCAATTGTTTTATGTCAATGTGGCTTGAGCAGGTGAAAATCGATCTCTTATTTCAGACCACAAGTTAGAAACTAAATTCGGGCAATCTCCTGTTTTTATTGTATCAACACTGCTAGAAAATGGTGGGACTCTTAAAAGTGCTAGTACAGCTTCTCTACTAAAAGAGTCCATTTATGTGATAAGCTGTTGCTATGAAGATGAAACAGAATGGGGAAAAGAGGTATAAAATTCCTTGCGTTCTAATCGTGTTCAATATGTAGTGATTGTTCAATCTAACTACTTTGAAAATGCAGATTGGCTGGATATATGGTTCAGTCACTGAGGACATATTAACAGGCTTCAAAATGCACTGTCATGGCTGGAGATCCATATATTGTATGCCTAAAAGGCCCGCATTTAAAGGATCAGCACCGATCAATCTCTCAGACCGTCTTCACCAGGTCCTTCGTTGGGCACTTGGTTCTATTGAAATCTTTTTTAGCAGGCATTGCCCTCTCTGGTATGGATATGGTCGTGGTCTCAATTGGCTCGAACGTTTCTCATACATAAACGCCACCATTTATCCATTCACGTCTATTCCCCTTGTCGCTTATTGCACTCTACCTGCTGTATGCTTGCTCACAGGAAACTTCATTGCACCTAAGGTTAAAAAAAGAAAAAGAAAAAAGACTTAGCTTCCTTATATCTATCTACACATGATGAACTCAGCAAGAAAGATAACTCAATTCTGTTAAATGTTGCAGCTTGACAACATTGCTAGCCTGTGGTTTTTGTTACTTTTCATTAGCATTTTTGCAACAAGCATTCTTGAAATGAGATGGAGTGGAGTCGCGATAGATGGATGGTGGAGGAACGAACAATTTTGGGTGATCGGAGGTGTATCAGCACATCTATTCGCTGTGTTTCAAGGTTTACTAAAAGTGTTAGCTGGTGTTGAAACCAACTTCACAGTAACATCAAAATCCGGAGACGATGAAGAATATGCAGAGCTTTATGCATTCAAATGGACAACTCTGCTCATTCCACCAACCACATTGTTAGTGATTAACATCATAGGAGTTGTTGCTGGTATCTCCAATGCTATAAACAACGGATACGAGTCATGGGGACCGTTGTTTGGGAAGCTGTTTTTTGCGATCTGGGTGATTCTTCATCTCTATCCATTCTTGAAAGGGCTTGTTGGTAGAAACCATACAACTCCAACAATCATCATTGTCTGGTCAATCTTACTGGCTTCCATATTTTCACTTCTGTGGATTAGGATTGATCCATTTTTGGCGAAAACAGACGGTCCACTTCTTGAAGAGTGTGGATTGGATTGTAACTAGTTGTGATCCACTTCTTGTTGTTTTGGCTATTTGATTTCATTGAACTTTTGTACAATCCATTGAGCTATATGTCAATACAAGTACTACTCCAACAAATCATCTTTTTTTGCACAACACATAATGAAGCTATCGCTCACTATTATCAACTACTATCATTATCAGCTATCACTCGATACAACACCACCATCCTTTATTAGTCACAACCACCATGATGCCATTACTACGATAAATTGTCACCATCACAATTATCACCACCATTAACACAATAACCATCAATCACTATCGATAATAATGATCATTGTTAATCATATTATCCACCACAAAACTATTAATACCACTAGCTATTAGCCTATTACCTACACCACCACTATTAGCCAACACCATCCGTAATTGACGCCAATCGTGAATCTACACGTGCATCTGTTAACTTCGGAAAAAAATTATGTATATCTATTTTGAGAAATTGACAGAAACTAAGATATAATTAACAATGTGCCCATGAGGAATATATGAGTATTCTTGTGCAGCTGATACAAGACAGAGGAACCATTTGGATCTAGCTAGAGCATAATGTTGTTGATATAATTAGATTAATCGAGAATTTTATTGAACTTTATATTTATTAATTTTAGATTATAACAAAAAGAAAACCTATACTTAAAATAATGTTAGAAAAACAAACAACATAATTATTTCGTATATTTATACGTATATCAAAATTCAAACATTTAAATCTTAATTCATATATTAATTTTCAAATATTTTAATATAAATAAAAGCAAATAAGTCCTTACATCATTAGTGCACAGACAAGTTCCAATATATGACCATGGAAGTGTCAAGTTCTAATCAATAATAATTTGAGATTAACATATTCCTAAGATAAGATTTGTTGTTGTCACATACCAAGACAATGAATTAAGCCCTTAATTGCTAATTTACTATACGTGGAGTAGTGCTTCCATTAGGGTTTTTTGTTTTTTTTTTTCATGATGAGCACTAATTAATTAAACTGTATTTATTATCAGACAAGTGTAACATTAGTAACTGAACAAATTGGATTCCAATGTAATATACTATAGATTAGCCTTTTTGGAGGCATAATTACTTTGTCAATTAATTCCTATCCCATGTTAGTGGCAAACATATATATGATCACTATCAACCACCATCAATTTCAATTGGCAATTGCAACATTTTATTTATTATATTCATCGTTAGTTATATATATGATGCTCTTAAATTATAGTATAATCTCCTTTTACTGCTGATAGGATTGTATATAATTAATAAAGTCACTTTGCAGTATGTAGTCATCAAAGAAGTAAAAAGGTAAAGAGAAAATGACAAAAATGGCCCTTTCTATATGTTTGGAAGTAGAATTCAAAATAATCTCTTAATATATGCACTAAACTGTTTTGGACCCTATGAGTTCATCAAAAATTAATATTATTAATTAATTTCTGCTTTGATTGATTCGGTTCGATTTTATATATTATTAATTTAATTTTAAAATTTTTAAATATGGTGAATTATGATCAAATCAATAAGATTTTTTCTTGTCGATTTTTGATTTATCGACTATTGAGCAGTAATGATTTGATTTCGGATTAACTAATAAGAAAATGTTCATAAAATAAATATATAACTTCTTCAACAATTTAACACAACAGAGCAATATATACCTTACATAATGTTCATAAAATAGAAATATTAACAAGTAACATGAAAAAAATTATACAAGTGCAACACAAATTAAAGATTTATGATGAGTTGAAAACTAAAATGTAAAAGATTACAGTAACCAATAAGGTATTGATTATTGATATTTAATATTAGTGTCGGGATAAAAGAGTAAATTACCATAACCCAATACTAAAAAATAAAAACAAAACCGATAAATTTTTTATTTTTATAAAATTATTAAAAATTTGTTAACTAATAACCTAATAACAACGAATCAATACTATTTTTTTTCAGCTTAATTTATTGATCGATTTGATTTTTACTCCCCTCTACTGTTAAATATTTAAAAACTTTGAATGTTAATAACATATAAAATCTTAGTAGTTCATCAATTTATTAATTATATAAACTTTACCTTATTGACGAGGATTCGATTCTCGTGAAGGGGAAGGAGACAAATAGCGCTATCAAACAAGGTGTTTGAAGAATCTAAGAGAGGACCACTCACTAATAATAAGGTCCAGAATACCACTAATAATGCCTCACAACTGTTCATTTTTAACATATGTCTATGGACCGGGTCGACATTTTATTTATATTCTTTCCCAATCACTTCTTCAATTTTCAAAAAAAAATTGAATAAAAGTCCGTTTGGATTAGCTTAGTCGATCAAATCTATTTTTAAGTCAGTTTTTGATTTGATAAATACTCAAAATAAGTTAAAAATGACTTAAGATAAGCTATGAAGTGTTTAGCAAGATAAAAATAACTTAAAATAAATCAGAAACCAAAAGTAAGACTCCTCCTACTTTTTATTTTTTTACTTAAAAGTCAATTTAGTTTGACTTTTATTTTTGACTTAGAGCCTGTTTTGCTCAGTTTAAAAGCTGGTCAAACTGACTTAAAAGCTGGTTTTTGACTTATTTAGTTGTTTGTCAATACTCAAAATAACTTATTTTAAGTTAAAAAAAAAACTTATTTTAAGCCAAAAGTTAAAAGCTGGGATAGGGGTGTTTTTTTTTTAGCTTATAAGTTGTTTTAAGTTGACCACATTTTTATCTTTTTACTCTTAATATTTTTATACAATCTCCAAATTACTCATATAACCCTAACATTTCTTTCTTCCGTTTTTTCCCTTTTCACGTTTGACATAACAATTTCAGCACTTTTATCCAAACGCATAACTGCTTATTTTAAAAATAAGTTTCAGCACTTTTAAAAGTATTTTTTTAAAACTGTTTTTATTAAGCTCATTCAAACGGGCCCTTAAAAATTCTTTTTAAGTCAATTTAAACGGGTTCTAAATATTCATTCTTAATTATCAATCGTATCAGTAGTTTAAGTCTATTAATTTGTTTTGTAAATATTGTGTTTGATTATGTTATATCGATTTACTCTTTATTAAAACGGATTTATTTCAATTCGTAAAATCTTAAAAGTTAAACTAAATCATTTAAAGCGAAACGAAAAGATTATTGAGCGAAGAAATTAAACCAAAAAGGGAGTGGATTTTTTTCCCCAAAAAGTTGTCCATCATAAAGTAAAAAGAAGTAAGAAAAAAAAAAGTAGGGAGATGATGATTCATGAATTTAAGGAATTGCTTTCATGACGTAGTGTACTTTAATTATAAACTACTAATAATAAATTAGTGGAATTTGCTTACACAACTTTACTTTTCAACTAATTCATTTCATCATCCTTCTATGATACATTCTCAATTAATTATCATATACTATATACTTCTTCATATATATATGCTGATGAAATGATGTAGGACTTGTTTCCAACAAGACCTAGATTTCCCTTTTTCTTTTCTTTTTTTGCTTATTAAGCCTAATCTTTTATTAATCGCGAAACACCTATTTTATGAAACAAAACATTAGCAAGTTGCTATATCACGTCTATGGTTTAAAATCGAAACTATTTAATTATCAAAGTAAAATTAATTTTCACCCTAAAACGAATATATATACGTATTAGAAGACATGGTGCTGTCAATTTTAATTTAATTCCAAGTTAAAAGGACTATAGGTCAAAAAAAATAGGTTAAAGTATCAGCAAGTGTGAACTAGTGAGACTTTATTGACTTATAGTGAATCTGACATACATAATTTAATTTAATCAAAGTATTGAAGAGGCCAGTGTGTCAGCATTCACCGCACGAACACATACACTTAACCATTTTTTATTTTTTTTTACTGTGTCTTTATTTTATTTTTATTGGCTTTTGGACCTTAGTGTATATGACAGACAGGTTTGAAATTGAGCTTCTACCTTGTGATGATGATTCGAATGGTTATTCAAGGTGGTAAATCATTTATTCATAAACGTCCAGATACATGTATCTGATCAAAATTAAATACTATAATTTATTTTGAATATATTAAATTTAAATGATTTTATGTATATTTGAAATATATAAATAAATTTTATTTGCCTCTCTCACCTATCTTTTGTTTTGTTTGTCATTCTCTTATGTATATGGTATCATAGATACATGTATCTACTGTGGTTCACATATGTTTGGGATGCATGAATATCTTGCTCGTCACTTTTATATGTATATGGCATCCTGTAAACATGCGAATCACACTAGACATATACAAATACATATATTTAGTGTGATTATATATATATCTGAAATACATGATTATACGCTCGCTTCCATTCCTATTTTAGTTATTTGAACAGAAATTCTTAATTTATGATAAAAAAAAAAATGTAATTAATATATTATACGGATATATATCTAATAAACAGAGAAAATTGTCACAATTATTTACTTTTATTTTAATTTATTTATGATTATTTAAACCTTATCGAACCCCGTTCCGTGCGTTTCTTTATCCAAGAGAGTTAGCACCAATGCTTTACTTCTTAAATATTCTTCTTTCAGAAAAAAGAAAGATTAAATTGTTGGTTCTTCTATGGTTCATTAATACTTATATACTTACTTTAATTACTTTAATTATAAAAAAGAGTTTATGATATGGTCCCCTCAATTATTTACTGATTCTAATTTTTGTGATACCTTGCTCACCACAACCAGTCTTCCTTTGTCCTAGACAAAAATTCAAAAATAAGTAGACATTCCAAAAATAAATAACTTAGTAATTATTTTTCTTTCTTCTAGAAAATTATTTGTACACTAATTAAACTCCGTCATTTGTCTAACCAAGAGAGTTGGCAACACTTGCTTAAAGTCTAAAAGGTGACATGTGATCGTCGATAAAACTAAATCAGCAACTTTGAGATTGAGTATGGCTTTGTGTTGTACTCGATAAGGTTAGATCTATTTTTTTGAAATTTAAGATAACGATGCAAATAAATTTAGTTCAAAGAGTTTATTAATAGTCAATCTAAAGATCTACATTCTCTAACGCAATGTTACTTAACAATTCACAGGCCCTTAATTCCCTATTACAAATTCAATTGTTATCTCAAATCACCAACTTAGGGTTATAAACACTTTGGTTGCTTGAATAAATTTTTGGAAAAAAGAAATTGAAATTGATGATTCTTGTATTATTTTTATATACTTTTATGTTTTCAATATTAAAAGAAGACTATGATCTGGTCCCCTCAATTATTGACATATTCTAATTTTAATAATAACTTGTTCACGATCCTCTTTTTTCCTTCCACAATGTACTAGACAACTCAAATTAAAAAAACAATACAAGAAATCCGTTTTTTTTAAAAAAAAATTAGCAGAACTTATTATAAAAAAACCCACACTACTTGTTGATTGTTTATGTATCCTTCATTTACTTTTTAATTTAACTATACATAAAAGAAGAAAATATTCTAGCTCGCTTAATTATTGATGAATCTAATTTTTCTCACCCTCAATTTCAACAATCAATTATGTATAAGTAATATCTTCTTCTTTTTCTCGTAGAGATAGAGAGATTTATTTATTTTTAATAACTCACAAAACATACGATAGCAAATTTGGAAAGGAAGAATATAAATAACAAGAAATTAAATAAGAAAAAGGACCTTATGATACATTTTAATTATAATAACAAGGCTAAGAAATGACAATAATAAGGGTAATACCATTTTTATATTACCAACTGGCTTTACTTTAGTTGGGGTTCTCATTGCTGGCCTGCCCCAATCACAGGGACAACAGGTATCACACCACTCACCAGGGAATCTCATAGTAACTAAAACCACATGACCAAAATTATTTCTTATTTTTTTCTTCCAAATCACAATTTTAATATAATTCCATAAATAAATTATCTGATAGATCTTCTACTCAATAAAATACTTACTCAACTCAAAAATAATCTGGGTTCTTCAAAACAACCTGCAAATTTTTTTGAGATTTTCTACTAATAAAAACAATTGAATACATTATACTAGTAGTAGTAATTAAAAATGGCTGCATACAAATTATTAACTGAAACCTTGCAAAACTCTTTTTGTAGAGAGAGAAATATATTTATATCATCATCATCATCATTCATCATGCAGATCTTACTCTTAACAACATGTATATACATATACATATTATATAGCAGCTTTGATATGCATTTTTTTGGTGTGTGTGTGGGTAACGTACTGATTAACCACATCACGTTTGATTCATGATCCATACATGGCGTCTACTAAAAATTTCCACTACCTAAACGGCGGCGACAGTCTCGCTTGTGGCGGAAACGTCAGATCCCTTCCCGCCGGCTACGGCGGCAGCGACGGAGTTCTTCATGTAGTCCTTTCTAGATGCAACCAACGAACACTTGTCCTTCTTCTCATCTAGATTCATTTGCTGCTGTCTACACTCTAGACTGCAAAAAGCACTATCTCCTCTGCAAAATTCGACAATTCAAACGAATGATTAAAGCGGTGGTTTATGTAAATTGACTGTCGAAGAGTAGGATTATTAGGAAAATTAAAAATTAGTACCTGTACATGTAGATATCCCGGCCAGGGATTAACCGGCGTTTACAGAGGAAGCAAGCTTTCAAAAAATTAGCAGTTTCTAGAAAATCAGCAGATTTACGGCGGTTTCTGACGGAAACGGTTTTCGCTGCTGTCAATAAACGTTGTTGATCTAGCTGTTGCTGCTGGGTGTTTGCAGGTGAAAAAGGATTGTGAGGATCGAATGGATTATTGTAATTACTAAGAGAAGAATTAGGGTCAGGATTATTGAGATTGAGATCTAAAGTGAATTCCGTCATACTTGTTGTTCTCTTCATCGGTGGCCGAGTCCTCTTCCCCAGCAACATTTTTTTCTTCTTCGATTTACAGAGAGAGAGAACAGAGGAAGAAGAAGAAGAAGAGTGAGAGTGGGGAAGATGTGTTGGGAAGATAAAGAAGAGAGCTAAAGCGCAAGGAGAGAATCTCCACCCTTGATTGTGTATTATTTCATCAAATATTTTATTAAAAAAAATAATTTTTACTCTATCATTTTCTCAGATTCCATCTCGTTACTCCTCTTCGTTTTATTGGAAACAAATTATACTAAAATCAATTATATATATAATATTTATAATATTAATAAAGATTATCTCAATAAGATTTACAATAAAAAAATTAAAACTATGTTACTTTTAAATTATTCTGAAAACTATTTAGTCTAAATATACTATTTCCTTTCAAATAAATGTCATTTTAAAAATAATTATATTACTTTAAATATTCAAGACAGTATATTTTTTCAATTATAGATTTTATTTATTTAAAGAGATATTTATTAAATAATGATATATTTATTAAATTTTTAAAATGTAAATGTTTATTTGAAACAGAAGATTTTCATACAATTAACGTCACATAGTACGACTTTTTGATACACACCACTAATATAAAAGTCCATTCATTTTTATTGAATGAGAAAATGAAAAGATATGTGTACTTTAACTTTCATTATGACTCAATTAAAAAGTGTAACTGAATATTAATATATTTATATGGAGTTTTAAATTTTGTGCTAGACAAAGCTCTTTTACATAAAGTGAAATGGCCGAAATATGTAATTTTTATTTTAAAGTTTTAGTTTCACTCGATTAAAGTAAAAAAAAAATAAACAGCAAATATTCATCATTAATATATTTGGAAAAGAAATGAGAATCAGATGTGATTGGTCATACATCCTTAAAATTAAACAGAAAATCAACTGATTTTTTCTACGAAAAAGTTTTGAATATATGTTATATAGATTGAGGTTTTATGGGATTCTTTAAACGAGTTTTATTTCGGTTATAATTTTTAAAGATGATTTTATTTTAAATTCTAACTCATATTTATATAAAATAAAAATTTCATAAATTCATGAAATATTAATAAAAAGATCGAGATAAAACCTAGTACAGTAGTACTACACATTATTATGAATGAAATATTCTTATTCCTTCGTATATTTTTTTATTACTGCAATTTATCTGTCGGTTATATTTAAAATTCGTTGCAATTTGCAAACATATATATAATATACTCTTCCACCAACTATTATACAAATTAGATGTATCGTATACATATATTTTTAATACATACTAATAATCCATATTAAGATAGAAACTTTGTTTTTCATCTAAGATCAATTTTTTTTTCTTTTCAACAGAAAAATATTTTTATAAATCATGGGTTTGGACAGCACAATAATTCTTGAAATAAAATATTAAATGAACCCATCAAATATTAATTTTGATTTGACATAATATAAATGGAGAAATAGTTTTTGATTTGATTGTTACATAGTAATTCGTAGAAATTTTCCATTGTCAATTAATCATCTCATTAATACAATCCAAATGTCAATTGTACTCTGCCTTAATTATCAAACTGGTTTGTTGCAAAATTAGAAAATAATTGTATTAATTTGTAATTAAGTTACCAAAGAAAATAAATCATCACACTAATAATAATTAGATTGGGACACTTAAGCAGTTAAAATGGTCCATTAAGAAATCAAGTTATTCAATAATATTTGATTACCATATCTAATTATACTTCTTCCGTCCACTATTAATTGTGATACTTTTCATTTTTACATTCAAACTTTAAAAGTTTTGATCAACATTTTAGGATATATTTTTTCATCATATTGACATGTAAAAAATTGCAATATATAATACTTTTCATATATTTTTTGAATATCTAATTTTTTTTGTTTGAAAATCAAATTAATATAATCTAATTTAATTTTAAAAATAAGTCAAATTGACTTATGAAAAATATAAATAAAAGTGAACATAGATTAATATTTTTCGAAATCTTTGCTGTAAACATGGTTTAGATTGTGTAAATAAGAATATATAACTTAATTATCTATTTGTTAAAGTTTATAAAATTTAAATTTTGAATCTATTTCGGTAAATTATTTGGTTTAAGGAAAAAAAAAACAGCTTAGTCAGCATCCCATGAAATGGGCCCCATAAATGTGCCATTATTAGAAGGGAGAGATTCAATGGGTATTTGGTGAAACAGTCCCACTCAATGAATTCGTTTGTCCCCCTTCCCAAAATCTTAACCACACAATTTCATATTCTACTTTTTTTTTACGTTTTAAAATTATTTTTATTCGATTTGATATGAAATTTTTAAAAAAATAGTTAAGGTTATAAATTAATGATGTATCAAATATAGTGAAAAATAATACGATTTTGGTTCCATTTTATTTGAAGTACTTTGATTCAACATTGAGTTTATAAAGGAAAGGAAAATTTTTAAAATTTATTGTCTAAATGAACGATAAGAATTTGTGTGGCAATAAATTATTTTATTTAAAGTTTTTATTAAAGATAAAAATGGATATTCTAAAGTTAATTGTTATTTAATATAAAAATGTGATCAGTTTTGTTTAGCAATGACTAAAAAGAAAAATAAATCATATAAATTGACATTAGAGTAGATAGAAAGTTAAAATTTTAAAGTTACAAAAAAAGGAAAATAACATTCTTTTTTTTAAAATATGAGAAAAAGAAAAAGTAGGATAAATAAATTAAACTACTTTTTTTTACATATTTTCAGTTAATCTTTTTATTCTCCTTTTGCGTAAGAATACGTGAATATTATATCAAAAATGATCTTTAATGGTAAATACTAGCTATATAATTATCGGTAAAGACATTAAACCTAATACAATTAACTAATTTCACTATATATTTCAACATTTATACATATTTATTGCCGCTAAAATAATTTTGAAATCTGTGGATTACATCATCCTAAATTTTTACCATTAGTTTAAAGGAAAAATGAAAAAACAAAAAAAGAGTTGAAAGGGAAAAACAATATAACACTCCTAGAATATTGAAAGTATGTAATATAAAAAGAGTTGAAAGGGAAAAATAATATAACACTCCTAGAATATTGAAAGTTTGTAATATATATATATACATATACATATACATATATATATATATACATATATATATATATATACATATATATATATATATATATATATATATATATTAGGTACTGTTTGGTCCAATTGTTCACACCTTTAGCACTATCTTCATTCTTTCATCTTATTAAATCATTCATTTTTCGAGTATAATCCAAGTTTAAAAATAATAATATCATAATATTTATAATAGATAATTAAAAATAAGTATTCTAAAAAACCTAACAACAATATTTCTTAAAAAATAGAATTCAATAAGCATTTGGTCTAAATGATAAAAACTTATCCTAAAAGGAGGTGCATTTTTTTTATTTTTTTGGAACATTTAACTAAAGATGGCAAACTAAAATAATATAATTATATGATAAATTCGTGTAAAAGCATTAAAAACTCTATTTTATCTGCCTCCTCCTATCACCAAATTTTTATTTAGATTATTGGTCTGAGGTAAATCTTTGAACACTAGATTGAAGGAATACATAATAGATTTGGGAGTCTCAAAGACGGTCACAAGTTGGCCAATTGGGTAATAAAAGAATTTATGAGTTGGAATATATAAGGGTAATAATTATTACTTTAATTTATTCTTTATTTGATTCTCTTTCTTGGGAATTTTAAACAATTCCTTCTTTATTTTCATTATGAATTATAATCAAAGTCATGTTCTTATTTATTTTTTAACCTAAAACTTTTGTGTGTGTCATGTTCCTTCCAGACATATGATGAACATAAACTTATAAATAATTATGGTGCACCTTTGCCATGTCAATTAGGGTTTAAAAGTTACGAATTTTACACTATAGCTCTTTTTAATAAATATAATTTATCAATATCAATATTTTCTAAAGAGAAATTTGGACTAGAACTATTTGACGAATGTTATCGTACTTGTAATATATTTTACTCTACACCCAGCTCTAACCATTAACTATGAGAGTCTTAATACATTAAAAATAATCTTTAGCGATCATTAATTAATAATAATAGTTTAAATATTGATAAGTATATATTTTTTTAAAAATAATTAACGCTCTTTGTAAATGTCTCTAAAACCTATAGCAATATTAGATCTAGCGATAATTAACAAATGTCGGTAAAACTTTAACATGCTTAATTATTAATAATTATTCCTTCTGTCCCTTTTACTTGTCAACTTTTGACTTGACACACTTATTAAGAAAATAGTGATTGATATATTGAATTTATCATTTTACTCCTATAACTGATAGAATTTCAAATATCTTTATTTACTATATTTTTCAAATACATTAACTTAAAATTAATAATCAAATACATTAACTTAAAATTAATAAATTAACTATATAATAGGTAAAAAAATTTTTTTTTCATGATTTGTCAAAAATAATAAATAAAAAGAAAAATATCTTTTCATGATAGAACTTCTGTGTTTGTTGCTTCATTAACAATCATCTATCAATTTTTTTGTACGTGCTGATCTATTATTTATAAAGTTTAATTTGCACATCAAAGTTTTAATATTACTTCAAATATGTTTTGGTCGTCGTTGTGAGATGATTATCATTATTAGAAATAGATTTTTTTTGTGAATCATTAAAAAAATTTATACTATAAATTTTTTTGTTCGCTTCATTTTTATTGAATCAACTCATTAGATAAATGCATGACTAAACAAATATTTTTATTAAAATTTGAGAATATATGCAATGAACATATTTTCTTTTTTTACTGATTCAATTAAAATATACGAAAAATAGCTATAAAATATTTTTGAGTGGATAACTTCAATAAGAAAATAATGATTTTTTTAGTCTTATCTTACTCTCATTATTTCCCTTTTACGCATAATTTTATTTGTTTTATCATCCTTTTTTTTAATCTTTTCTTTCCATTCTAAGTTTCAACTGAAATAATAAGAAATTTGCCGCAATTAGCTTAAACAGAACACAATACAAACGGAAAGAAAATTTATTGTCGTAGTGATCATGATAAGATTATCAATTAGAGTAATTTTGTCAGAGAGTAGTTTACACTTCAACGGAAACAATATTATTTATATCGCAGTAGGAAAAAAATTTATTCACATCAAGTGTTTATATCAAGTCAATGTAATACGCAATTTAATGAAATAAAATATACGTAAATCAATTATGACTAAATAAAATAAACTATTAATTTAAACACATGACATCCGACTTTATGTACTGCGGATAAGTTTTACCGAAAAAATTTAGTTTATTGGTGCATGTTGCTCTATTATGACAATTATCTCTATGAAATAATTATCATATAACGTTATTATAGAGTCAATTTAATTAACTTTTCAAGCTAAATTTGATTAGATTAATTTATTGTTTTAAATTTAAAATTTAAGGAGTAAAGATAATATAGAAAACACCATTTTTTTCTCATATAAATAGATTTGATTTTAAAAAATTATCTTAAAATATTAATTAAAATTTATATTGTTTAATACAAATGGACTGGGAGAATATTTGATATTTAAATGTATGCAAACGTACAATTGAAGTAAAGGTATCCAATTAATTAAATATGGTACACATTACACAAACAAAAAACTATGTGTGAAAGAAAGGGAATATGCCTCTAAATTAAACAAAAAATCCCACTAATCAATAACATAAAAATAAATCATAACTGGTAAATAATCAGAAAATTTGACTAGAATTTAACTAAAAAATTAAAATATTATGAGATTTTTTTAAAAATTAATTAATTTTTTTTTCATTTTTTAGTTAAAATATTAAAAATAAAATGATAAAAATATTTAAAATAATAAAATAACATACGTAAAGAGCATTTTGGCCAAATTGATTTTTTTTAAAAAATAAAATAACCATGGTCCTTTAACATTGGTAAAAACATAAGTAATTTTCTCGAAAATATCATGTTGATGAGGTCATTAGATGGTGTATCAAAATTAGTAAACTAATTAAATATCTTAGTATTAATTAATAGTTACACATTGGAAAATGAAATAAAATGTTAGTTTGCTTCCATAACGGGGTTTTGGGAGTGTCTCTGCAGATTACAATCTTCATTTTTTGCCGTCGATGAGGAAACAATTCCCAAAATTAATATATTTAATTATTAAAAGACATGTACTTTGATATAAAAAAAACTATGTACTTCAGGTTAAAGTTACGTCATTTTTTTTTACTAATTGTACTTGGAGTAAGAAAAAAAAAGAACCAATCAAGCTGGCATCAACTTATACAAGTGGCAGGCACCAATCTATTTCTAATGTTCATTATTAAAATCATATTATTTGTTTTTCTCCATTTTAAAAAGAATAATTCTATATTTTTTAATTTATTTAAAAAAGAACGATTTTTTTCATTTTCTGGTAATATCTTAATTTTAACTTTCCACGTGACATGTTTAAGACCATATAATTAAAAAGCATTTTGGTATATTTGACAGAACTTTAATTTAGAAACACCAAATTAAAAGGTCTTTTTTTTTTCTTAAACTCCGTTCCAAGTCAAATTAGGCCATCCTTTTTTAAACGGAGGGAATAATATTTTTTCGTACATTCTTCGTACTTTGTTTATTTTTACTTGTCTATAATACTATCAGGTCAATCGATAAGTAAAAATGGATACAGAGAAGGAATATTACTCGCTTTGTTTCAGTTTATTTATCTGATTTTGAATTGATATGGAGTTTAAAAAAATAATATAATTTTTAAATCTCATATTTTAAATTAAAAATATGAAAAATGTATCAAATATTGTTTAATCTTTGTGATTTTAAAATAAAAATAAACAATTTAAAACGAAAAAATAAATAATTTATCTGAATTTTAATTTGATTAGTACAAGTAAACATTAATTAAAAAGTTAGTCAGGTGAGCCGTGTCACTGACTCGAAAGATTCTTAGTGTCACAGGGTCAGGTCAGCCTCATCTAATACTTAATTTTCTATCTTAATATTAATCTAAACTGGAATTATGTGATATAAATATTTGCTAAATGTGTCCAACATAATATGTTTCACATAGACTATGTAAAAGTATTCAAATGTTTGTCTTTATTTGACTATATTTGATTTGGTATACTTAAGTCTTAAATAAATAATAAATAAAATAATATTTTTAATATATGAACCCTAAAATCATCTAAAAAATGTTGAAAACTGAACAGTACTTAATAATAAACGTAAAATATATATGAAAATGATGATGAAACTCTTGAATTATTAAACTAAATAAGTAAAATTGGACAATCTTTTTTTAGTATAACGACAAGTAAAAGTAGACGAATGAAATATTATTTTAGATAAAAATACAACAAATTTGTGTTAAAACTTTTCCATACTCGTAATTCTGTATTTAAATTTCAAATTTATTATATTTCTGTGTGTCTTAACTTTAAAATTTTAAATTTTGATTATAGTAGAAAGTATATTGATGTATATTAAAGTTTTAGCTGCCTTTCGTTAGCGTGGCGATAAACTCCCAAGTATAAAAGCTAAAAAAATTAATTTAATTACTTAAAATTTCCATAAAGAAACTGTATGATTTATTAGTATTGTTATTATTATAATTATATATTTTCAGCATATACCAACCAACTGATCTTACTATTATTTTTTTTATTACATTATTTAATCTATTAATTTTTTTATTTCTATATAGGCATGTCAAATGTCAATCCTTCACTCCAAATGTCAAATGTTACCTACACAGAAATAAAAAGAAATCCATAAACATACTTGGAAATCAATAATGAAGGAGAAATCTCAGGCTGCCAATCAGAACTAATTTCTTATAACAATTTCATACTATTCAATAATTTTTTGATGTACTTAGCAACAACAACATCAACTATACACTATAGTACTCCTTCGGTCTGATTTTGACTTGATACACTATTTATTAAAGTAAAATAACTTTTTAAATTTCGTTATTTGAAATAAAAATATATAGATTATATCAAATTAATGTATTATAATCTTATAATCTTAAATATGCATGTGAAAAGTTAAATTTAAAGACTTGACCAAGAAAAAGATCATATATTTTGTTTAAGCGAATTGAAAAAAATTAAGATAAACAAGTTGATCAGAGGGCGGCTATATATATTTTAAAGTTTATACAAAATTAAAGATGTGATGAGGATTTGGGGCATGCAAGGCTAGTACTATTTCCATATTCAATTTGTCTACAAATAACATATCAATCTTTTTCATCTTTGTCATTATAAAAATGAGAAAGACTTCAAAAAAGACTAGTACTACTATTTATTTTTTTTCAAATTGCATAGATGAATTGATTTGATTCGAATAATCACATTGGACAATATTTTAGTTCCCAAAAAACCTAAGCACAAAATAACAAGAGAAAGAAGAAGAACATGGTGAATATGTGAAAACTAGCTCCCAAATCATCCATGACCACAAAACCAAATCTTGGAATCTTACTAGCTACGAGAGTTATTGTTGAAGAACAAAATTTGTAGCTTTCTACTCAATTATTCAAAGTTACATTGTTCTTTTCTCAAACAAGAATCTTTTTTTGTTATTGTCACGTGTCCCACGTTAGTTAAGGAAATGAAATATATATTATCTGACTCTTTACATATTGATTTTGAATAATTCTCACTTCATGAATTATTTTTTAAATCAATTTTTATTTGATTCAAACTAATCCATTCCTTATCATCGTATCTGAGTCCGCCTTATCCAAATTCTCCATTTTTTTTGTTTATCCATGTTATATATTGTCCACATGACTTCAAATGACCAATTCAAGGAGTATTAGAAGCCTATACACTATCAAAATTGTGTGAATTACACGGGGATCTTCATGTGAATTTTTCGGAAAATAAGTTTTTTTTTTTATGAATTTTCATATTAATTTCCAGAAAAATTCCCATGTAATCCACACGTTTCTTATAGTAATAGAGCGTTTAGGGTTGAAAACAAGTTATTACCTTTAGAATATGCAAATAATCTTGATTTATCTGATGTTAATCCTTCACCCATATTATACTTATAAAACAACGAATTATAGCTATTTGAATGAGCTTTAATTATCTTTAGACGATTTTCATATTATAAACTAATTTTAAAGATTGAATTAGGATAAATATCCAAGTTTTCTTACTAAACAATGACTAGATGAATCTAGTAGGGTCATTTTAGGAGTTCTCAAATTATAACATATATATATATACTCACTTTTCTAACTTTACACCTAAGCATGAAGCTCTAACAATGTCACAATTTCTAGTTTTGTCGTCAATGTCAACCACTTGTTATAATTTCTACCTTTCATTATATATTTGTATATATTGTACATAGTTCTCCTATTTGTTTGGATGTGTCCCACTCATTTTCTCTTTGCCTATTTTCTTGTGACCTTTCTAATACTTAAAGGGTTATTTTACACTTCTCATCGCATCACAAACGTACTATTTATAAATTCTATTTTTTAAAAGCAAAAATATAGAGGGTTTCATTTATTATATTTTGTCTTTCGCTTTCCACAAGGCTCATATAATTATAGTGGGGAACACTCTTTCATTTTTATTTTATGTTTTGATTGTCAAGCTTAGGCTTACCAAATTCACATATTTAATGATGAATATTAGGTGTTAAATCATCATTTGTAGAAAAATACACTCTTTGTATTGGCTAGCGACCTTAGACTCTCATCAAGATTATATTAATTTTCAGCTAATTTAATTGTGTCAACATATATACATTACATTGTATATTATAAGCTTTTATTGATACATTATATTTGGATATAACATTTTTGGTCCCTAAGTTATTGGTAGCTTCTGGTCCTTGTGATAGACATAATATAAATTTAACATAGCATATGTAACTAATTAAGTAGTGAAATGGTTAATAATTATGATAAATTTATGAATATTCACAAAACAAATGGATCAAAAGTGCTAGATAATGATAAAAATAGTACCTTAAGTATTTCAGTTTTTTCTATAAACTATCATGTTCGTGAGTTTTCTACCAGCTAATCATTAATAATTTATCGAAACACACCTCAATTATTAGGTGTACGAGTTTCCTACCTGAAATAGTACCATCGTTTAGGTAGGAAAAGAGAATAACTGATAATTGGAGACTTGATGTGTATATTAATAAATAGTTGGTGATAGTTTAGGTAAGCACTCACACACATACATGCATGATAATTCGAATTATCAGACACTTCACTGTTTAATTAAGTAAAGATTTAATGTGCTTTGTCAAATATCACATGCACGAAAAACATAACTTACCAATAATTGAGAAACAAAAATGCTATTAGCCTAAAAAAATAAAAAGATGAACAAGAATCTTTCCATTAGAATTATAATTATAAAAATATAAATGGTTAGGTTGATATAGATAGCTAGCAGCAGTGTGACAAGCCCAATCACTACATACACACATCTGAGAGCTACCTCTCATATTATTAGAGTTTGGAGCAGTCCACATATTGGGGGACCAAATTTATGTGAAGTTAGGTGTTGATATTTTAACTTTAGTCAAGAAAAATATAATAGTAATATATATCCCAAAAAAGTAGACTTTTCTTATTATGATAATTGACATTTGTCTTACTTCTCACCATTTTTTTTTTTAATGAGGATGCATGTTCATGTGGCATAAACAAATAATTTTTATTAATAGTGGTCAAATTATAATCTATGTACATTAAATAAAATAAAATGGACTTAGTTATATAGCATAATTTTTTAACATTGGGTTGTCATTACCACTTGTGGAACAAACGTCTTGTTGACATGTTTGAGTTAGTGTACGATGATGATTACGACTTTTTCAAAAATAAACTTACCCGCAATCGATTTTATACCAAATCACATTAGTTTATCATAGTTAAAGGGTATTTTTAATTAGGTGATAATATATATACTAATTTATTATAGCTATAAAGATTCAAATCATATATTCATTTGTTTGATGTAAATATTCAATGTTCAACTGATTTTTCTTGTTTCTAAATGTTTTCCTCTAAACGTTTACTCTGTAAGTTTGAATTTTTTCAGATCTTTTATACCACTTCACATTAAGAAAAGAAAAAATATTTGTTTTTACTTGGTGAGTTGAGTTGAAATGAGCTAAATACAGATAATAATTCAATATGCTCAATTTTTACTAAATTTTAATAATTTTTTAATATCTCATAAAGTTATTTCCCTCTTTATTATGACTAAATATAGTATCAAATAAGCAAAATATCTTTTGAAAAAAATATTTCGATAAGATGGATCAGTTTGAATTACATATAATTCTAATTTGTTTATGAGCTGAAATTTTGTTGAACTTAAGTAGACTAAGTTTATAAATGGATAGATCAATGACTTGTCTGACTTGGACAGATCGAACGAGTTATCATTTCATGAGTTAATTTTGTCACCTTTATTTATAACGAATAAATAATGAACAGTAGAGTAGTTGATTGTTTTACAATATATATAGAACACTCATTGATATGGGCCCTTTATGTGGCCCAAATTTCCTAAATACACTGTTAATGACAATTGGGCCTACATGGGTACAGCCAAAAAAGTGGGCCGTGTAATAATTTTGACCCACTAAACAACACATGTAATCCGACTCATACATTATCTTATCAATGATGAACAAAACATTACCCTATTTGGAAACTTTCCCAAAGTACATAATAGACAAAATATATTTCATGTATTTACATTTTTATATTAATATTTGTAGAGTAAAAAAATTGAAACATTATGAGCACCTAACATTTAAAGACAAAAAAATAAACGTATTTTTATTTTTTAAAAATAACTACTTTATGAAATTCTTTCATAAGGAGGATGTTAAATTGAGCATCGAGCAAAGTAGAAGGGTAGAGAGGCACATGTTTTGACGACCCTATCTTATCCTATCTTAATTACCACAATTTCCCTGTTCGACAAAAGTTGTATTTGTATACAATAATCGGATTGTAGCAGGTATAGTTTAGTGGTAAAAGTGTGATTCGTTCTATTATCCCTTAAATAGTTAAAGGGTCCTTCGGTTTGATTCGTATTCCGATCAAAAACAACATTTTCGGTTTGATTTGGTTTCTAATACCAATCGCTTTAATACATGACTTTCTCAATATATTAAATCGGAGATCCACATACATCATATAATTTTTCAAGAATATCCAAAACGACTTGCCTTCCAATCATTAATCTCCAATTCTGCTTATGTAAACAATAAAATATCATCTTCTATATTTCCTATTTTTAATATGAATTGCTTATTTTAGTTTGGTGAGATCAGGCTTACAACATGATTACATGACTTTATATATATTTTTGAAAGTGCAATTAATAAAATATACTTACGTAGAACGATTACGTGTGATGATGGAACAATAATCTTTTTATTAATAGTTTGGAATGACTAATTTTATTAAAATTATGGTAGTTAACAACCCATTATATTAATTAGTGAGAGTCCTAAACAATCCATTCTTACACAATAATGCGAGTATATATAACAAAGTTTATAAGGTACTAGCATGTATAAAACATAAAGTAGGGGTAGACATAAATACTAAAAATTAAATTATTTGATTCTTCAATTATATTTTCTCTAAAAATTTTTGTTCACTTTTACTTGTTACTTTTTTTCAAAAATAGATTTAAATTTTCATTTTCACTTCTTAGATATTAGGTATTCTATGTCTCTACTTTTCTATCTTGCCTGATGCTCAATTTAACATCCTCTTTGTAGAAGTGGAGCTAAGTGGGGTTCATGGGTACGGACGAACCCACTAGCTTTTTCATAGACTCTATATTTGTATTAAAATATTTAAAAAAATTATGTATATTAACTTGTGAATCCCCAAACAAATTAATTTAGAACTCCCAAACTCCTAATCTTAACTCCATCTCTGCCTCTTTGTATTGTGAAGGCGCTGCAGGAATCCGTATAGATGATGCAAGAGTCATTAGTCGGGGATTGGAATCCAGGTCGGGGTCAGGTGCTGAGTCTGAGTTGGTTCACATTGGAGGTGTGGTGGGTGGTGACGGTTGATTGAGAGTTACGGAAATATTTTTCCTATTTATGTTACGGAAGTTATTTTCTTTAAAATTAGAGGAAAATAAAGTCCAATAGAAAATACTTTTCAAAATGTTGAAGCCATCCAAATTAAATATGAGAAAATTAAAAAAACACGTCCCTTCATACCATACACACCAAAATTGTTTGATGGGCTAGAAATAATGATCTCAGAAAAAAAAATTGGGATTAACTTAATCTCATATTCAATTTGGTATATTGTTTTTTCCCAACGTCAAAAACAAGAGCAAACATATAATAACGGATTTGAAATTATAACCAAGCATCACTCGAGAAAAGAAACGTAAAAAATACACGCACACGCCCAGTGTACGGACGAACTCACTAGCTTTTTCTTAGACTCTGTATTTGTATTAAAAAATTTTAAAAAAATTATGTATATTAACTAGTGAACCCCCAAACAAATTAATTTAAAACTCCCAAACTCCTAATCTTGATTCCATCTCTGTCTCTTTTTGTATCGTGAAGGCGCTGCAGGAATCCGTATAGATGATGCAAGAGTCATTAGTCGGGGATTGGAATCCAGGTCGGGGTCAGGTGCTGAGTCTGAGTTGGTTCACATTGGAGGGGTGGTGGGTGGTGACGGTTGAAAGAGAGTTACGGGAATATTTTTCCTATTTTTGTTTTCTTTAAAATTGGAGGAAAATAAAGTCCAATAGAAAATACTTTTCAAAATGTTGAAGCCATCCAAATTAAATATGAGAAAATTAAAAAAACACGTCCCTTCATACCATACACACCAAAATTGTTTGATGGCTAAAAATAATGATCTCAGAAAAAAAATTGGGATTAACTTAATCTCATATTCAATTTGGTATATTGTTTTTTCCCAACGTCAAAAACAAGAGCAAACATATAATAACGGATTTGAAATTATAACCAAGCATCACTCGAGAAAAGAACGTAAAAAATACACGCACACGCCCAGTGTACGGACGAACTCACTAGCTTTTTCTTAGACTCTGTATTTGTATTAAAAAATTTTAAAAAAATTATGTATATTAACTAGTGAACCCCCAAACAAATTAATTTAAAACTCCCAACTCCTAATCTTGATTCCATCTCTGTCTCTTTTTGTATCGTGAAGGCGCTGCAGGAATCCGTATAGATGATGCAAGAGTCATTAGTCGGGGATTGGAATCCAGGTCGGGGTCAGGTGCTGAGTCTGAGTTGGTTCACATTGGAGGGGTGGTGGGTGGTGACGGTTGAAAGAGAGTTACGGGAATATTTTTCCTATTTTTGTTTTCTTTAAAATTGGAGGAAAATAAAGTCCAATAGAAAATACTTTTCAAAATGTTGAAGCCATCCAAATTAAATATGAGAAAATTAAAAAAACACGTCCCTTCATACCATACACACCAAAATTGTTTGATGGCTAAAAATAATGATCTCAGAAAAAAAATTGGGATTAACTTAATCTCATATTCAATTTGGTATATTGTTTTTTCCCAACGTCAAAAACAAGAGCAAACATATAATAACGGATTTGAAATTATAACCAAGCATCACTCGAGAAAAGAAACGTAAAAAATACACGCACACGCCCAGTGTACGGACGAACTCACTAGCTTTTTCTTAGACTCTGTATTTGTATTAAAAAATTTTAAAAAAATTATGTATATTAACTAGTGAACCCCCAAACAAATTAATTTAAAACTCCCAAACTCCTAATCTTGATTCCATCTCTGTCTCTTTTTGTATCGTGAAGGCGCTGCAGGAATCCGTATAGATGATGCAAGAGTCATTAGTCGGGGATTGGAATCCAGGTCGGGGTCAGGTGCTGAGTCTGAGTTGGTTCACATTGGAGGGGTGGTGGGTGGTGACGGTTGAAAGAGAGTTACGGGAATTTTTTCCTATTTTTGTTTTCTTTAAAATTGGAGGAAAATAAAGTCCAATAGAAAATACTTTTCAAAATGTTGAAGCCATCCAAATTAAATATGAGAAAATTAAAAAAACACGTCCCTTCATACCATACACACCAAAATTGTTTGATGGCTAAAAATAATGATCTCAGAAAAAAAAATTGGGATTAACTTAATCTCATATTCAATTTGGTATATTGTTTTTTCCCAACGTCAAAAACAAGAGCAAACATATAATAACGGATTTGAAATTATAACCAAGCATCACTCGAGAAAAGAAACGTAAAAAATACACGCACACGCCCAGTGTACGGACGAACTCACTAGCTTTTTCTTAGACTCTGTATTTGTATTAAAAAATTTTAAAAAAATTATGTATATTAACTAGTGAACCCCCAAACAAATTAATTTAAAACTCCCAAACTCCTAATCTTGATTCCATCTCTGTCTCTTTTTGTATCGTGAAGGCGCTGCAGGAATCCGTATAGATGATGCAAGAGTCATTAGTCGGGGATTGGAATCCAGGTCGGGGTCAGGTGCTGAGTCTGAGTTGGTTCACATTGGAGGGGTGGTGGGTGGTGACGGTTGAAAGAGAGTTACGGGAATATTTTTCCTATTTTTGTTTTCTTTAAAATTGGAGGAAAATAAAGTCCAATAGAAAATACTTTTCAAAATGTTGAAGCCATCCAAATTAAATATGAGAAAATTAAAAAAACACGTCCCTTCATACCAAACACACCAAAATTGTTTGATGGCTAAAAATAATGATCTCAGAAAAAAAAATTGAGATTAACTTAATCTCATATTCAATTTGGTATATTGTTTTTTCCCAACGTCAAAAACAAGAGCAAACATATAATAACGGATTTGAAATTATAACCAAGCATCACTCGAGAAAAGAAACGTAAAAAATACACGCACACGCCCAGTGGGACTCGAACCCACAATCCCTTGATTAGAAGTCAAGTGCCTTATCCATTAGGCCATGGGCGCTGTTATTTTTCCAAAATATTGGACAGGTAAATATATAATACTAATAAATATTATAAGAACCAAACTAATGAAACCCAAAGTTACACGAAATTTACTTCTTTATATTTTAAACCTTTTAATTAAACTTTTGGCTATGTCATTGCTGATAAGAATGAATTGACAACACTATTACAATAACCATTGCAAGAATAAATATATATTACACTTCCGTTTATACCCAAACAAAAGACATAAAAGTCACACATTCACAATGTATTTTATTGCACAACGAATCCTCATCTAAGCATGACGCATTTTCACATTCATATCAGAAAAAAGAAACGAAAAACAATTTCATACGAACAAAGAACTGCTTCTACATAAAAGCTAAACCGGAATTAGAGCTCTTCAGTAAGAAGGCGGATAGAAATTCACACCAAAATTTAAGACAACTAAGATAACCGAGAAAACAAACAAATAGAAAGTAAGTTCACTATGCAAGCTTATAATTAAGCAAATATATCAAAGCTATCGACATCTCAAACAGTAAAACAGAACCGTTATGACTATGTTACTAACATAGTCAACTATAAATGATATTCATAACCGCTTTCGACATTTGAATTAAATCATTTTTTCTTCTTGGCCTTTTGCTTAGCTTTCTCCTTCTTTTCCTTGAGTTTCTTTTTCTCCTTTTCTTTCCTTTCTTTCCTTTTTCTCTCTTCTTTTTCCTCCTTCTCTTCTTCTTCCTTTTCTTTCTTTTCTTCTTCTTTCCTTAACTTATCCTTCTTTTTCTTCTTCCTCTCCTTTAATTCTTCCTTTGTCAATTCTTTTTTCACATTGAAACACATATTTACAAACTTATAATATAAATTACATACTCTCTATTTGATAATTTGGCCTTATATACATACTTTACATGCCTCTTTGTTTTACATATATTGCAGGCCATTCCGGCTAATGTATACCATTTTGTTTTCTAACTCTTGTAGCTTATAACATCAAATGATGTACTTTTTTCCCTCAAGGAAAGTTACAACAATAAAGTTAAGACTCAGTGTCATCACAAAGACAATTTCACACTATCAATTTTCTGAGTTTTTTCATACAGAATGAACGTATCGTGTATGTATCGATAATTGATACATGGACAAATACATAGTAGTAGTGATGTATTATTTCCCAATACAAAATTTACCAAAGATGTTGGACAACATTTCTTCAGAGATGTCTTCTCCACTTATTTGTCCAAGGGCCAAAGCAGCTTCTCTAAGGTCTATTGTCCAGAAATCAAAGGGCATATCTTCCTCAATTGACGATTTCAACCTCATGAAAGCCTCCTTTGTTCGAATAAGCTGCTCACATTGTCTCTGGAAACCAGAAAAAACTGCCGTTTAGTGAAGAATTGTGTTTCTTACTAATGCCATGAAATTATAGATGGACGGACCATAAATAAGGAATGAATACCTTAAAAAAAGTCGACTTCATAGAGAACAACATAAAAAGCACAGTCCTTTTAGTGAAGAGTAGGAGACATTAGTGTAGTCGTGTAGGTCTAGAGTGATTCAAGTTTGAGGTAGTAACAAAGCTTTTCTTAGCAGTCCAATTCGGTAGGACATTTGACAATATGTTAAATGGCAAATGCCGCTATGCCTAAAGGACACACCAACACCTAATGTTGAAGATCTCAGTATGAGAAGATCTAGAACTAACACGATTTTCCTGTCTAAACAGTTCTTACCATCCTTAATGGGAGGAATAGATATCATCATTCATGCATAAAAAGAAACGAGGAGAAAGATATGCAAATAAGAAAGATCATCTGTAATGACAGATGAATTCAGATAGAAAGTTGAGGAAAATTAAGTTGCAAGCAGTTTGATACCATCGCAAGGATTCAACTGAAATAACAGACAATATTTGTAACCTTGTTTTTAAGAAAGATACAGATAAGATGCAAAAAAAGAGGATTTTTCAATTGCTAACTCTCATTTTACCACTCATTTATCCTCTCGTTCCCTTTTTTCTTTTTAGGTAAAAAGCTAGACACTAGAGTATTACTTAAGGAGATAATGAGAACAATTTGTTCATAGTAAGTCTGAAGATTACTTTCACTTCCGCTGATTCCACTCCTGACAGAAGGTTCAAAAATCATATGCCGATTTTCATCAGAGTTAACTAGCATGAAATCAGCATTCTCCTCATTCCTTTACCTTAGAATAAGCCATTTTCTTTTACTTTTTTACCAGCACAAGTCTATGTAACAATGTAAAAACATGGTTCTACATTACGGACTCTGAGAGAGAAAAAGATGGCAGCAAGCTAACCTGGTTGACTGTCCATCTGCGACCACTGACAGGGATCTTATTGAGACCCATAATTTCTATTATTGCTGCCTCAAGATCTTGAATCCCTTGACCGCTGACAGCACATGTTGGAATGTGCTTGTTGAAGGAGAAGCCACATGTATTAACCCATTCATAAGAGTCGGATGGAGCACAGTCTATTTTGTTGATTACCAGAATCAATGGAGAGCTACATCCTGACGCAGTCTGAAACTACAGAAATAAACTTAATGTCAAATGTTTTCTCCTAATACGAGAAAAGAATAGCAGAGCTGCAGAAACAAAAATCAACTGCAGCTGTCTAACAATAATTGAAAACAAAAGCTAAGTAATTATGGTGACTTTCTTCTACAAGTTCAATGATAAAGGAGAATGAGTAAATTTTTTCATGAAGAAAGATGGAATTCTCTAGACACAAATCACAAACTTCTTACTTCAAAAAAGCAAATCTTAAATCAATCAGAACAAGTTTTGCAACATAGATTCCGTCAATAGCCTTGGTCTTTCTTACATACATGGGTCCAAGTTGAATACAAATACGTGGAAAGGTGTCTCATTTGCCTAGGCCCTTATTTCAGGTGTGGGGACAGAGTGGAAACTTGTATGTTATTAAGAACTAGCATATAAAGTACAAAGGCCATTCAATATGAGCACTTAACTGTTCTTTTGGTCTTTTCTTTAGATATCAGCTTCAGATGAAGCTAGAAACCCTGATTTTATTCAGCTCTTCTATCTCCCTTCATCTTTGGCAAAGCTCCCTAATAATTTGAAAAGATAGTGAAATCTTCCTTAGTCTCCTCCTCTCAATTCCATTTCTTTTTTAATTTGTTATTCAACAATGTAAGATACTTTTTTATTAAGTTCAGAATAAGACACCTTGCATCTTTCTTATTCCTTGAAGACATCGCATTATAGTACACACTTCTTGCTTAAATTTGAACATAACAGAATACCTCCAGATCATCATGTTTCAGTATTTCTTATAATAGATTGAAACTTCAAAGTGCAATATCCACTTAAAGCTACTCAAACACTGAACTGGGGAACTATCTTTAACTGTACCTACTCCCATTCTCCATGGGCCCTCTTTAGGTGACTCTTAAGTTTAAGAAGGCACTAGTAGTCTCCAGCTTACTGATGATAACTTTGGCTCTTCATTGGTTGCATAATATAGAGCACACTAACTTCCAGCAGATGCAAAAAATATCCATACTAGACTTACTTTGACAAACTCAAATTAATGGAAACCAATAATAACAAGACAAAATAAAGCAAGTATATCTTTCTTAAACTTAACGGATAAAAGATTATAAAAGTTCAGATTAGGGAAGAAACAGACCATTTCATATTCAAAGTTAATGACAACGTGAATGGAATAGCTTATAAACCTGATTCCTTTGGATTCTCTCAAGGAGCTTTGTATCCTCCGGTGTCCACCCCTCTGCTGCACTTATGGTCATTATTACGACATCAGCATTTCTGGCAACAGCTTCAGATCTTTCCACACCTGTGAATGATTTGCTAGGAAAATCAAATAAAATAGAAACTTAACAGCTAGTTCATCTCTTATTTCACTGATGGAAAAAAGGAGACTAGAAACAATATCATTAATTAGAGTTCAAGAAATACAATGCTGAGGTAACATAACAAGGAACCATCATCGGGTGGTGACTACGTTCACCAAGAACTCCAACCGGAGATTAAACAAAAGAATGTTTATGCAAGGTTAATGATAGCTCTGAAAGTGCATACACATTAAACATATGTAATTTTTTGGAGACACAATCATGAGCAAACTCTAAAAATGAAGTAATGTTTCTGATCCAAATATAAGCTAAATGCCACGAGTTAGATGAGAAAACAAATGTAGAAATGACAGAAATACACTTAATTGCATAAGAAGTATTGAGCCATCAGACTCTGTATCAGAGCTGATGAATTGTCTTTCAAGGGTAAATAGCATTTGGTTCATTCCTTCTCAATGAAAAAGGAATTTATTATATAATAATAGTAATAATCCGTTTCATTAAATATTTTATCTGTTCAATGACCAAAATTTCAACAGCAGGCTCCAGTCAATATTCGAAATGATATAAACTTGGCAAATAAAAAGGTCTTACCAATTTTTTCCACAATATCATCAGTCTCCCTGATTCCTGCAGTATCAAGAAGTGTAACAGGAACACCACGAACAGAAACACTGGCTTCCACAACATCCCGTGTCGTACCAGCAATATTTGTAACTATTGCTCTATCAGTCTGCACGCTAATAGAAGGCACGTGATTAGAAATGAATGCCAGCAAGATAATAGCACGGGAAGCAGACACTTTAGACTAAAGAAATTCTAAACAATGGGAGTGTGCTTAATATGACTTCATATTTTGAGGAAAATATTTGTCATGAAACACTTTCTATTTATGGTCTTGTTATAAGTAGTAGGAGGAGTTTGAGTAGAGATTGACAATCATGTTTATATGGTCATAGAAGCAAGTGGAACGCAATAAGAGTTGCAATACTGAAAATATCATGCACAGTTAAGGACACAAGTTATTTTATATTATGCGACAATTTAAAGTAGACAATTAAAAATTAGTGGATTGAAATGGTTCATTATTTTTTTTTCCTGTCCTACAATTGCAGGTTTGGGAAAAGTTCCAAATTGTGGCTTGTAGCTAAATTCATGTTGATAACTTGAGTCAAGCATAACCTATTGCTGGCTAGTATACAATTTAGATTCTGAAACTAACAATTCAAATCCATATATACTTTCCATACCAGAAGGAACAATTTGGTCTTTAGCAATAAGCAAAGTGATGAAGTGTTCTTCAATGGATCCCTGGAATGTCTCAACTAGAGCTAAAGGTGCAAGTCACATCCTATGCAAATTATAAGAACTGGGAGCTAGGCATTGCATGGAACTTCTTCGTATATGTTTCCAATTACAGGTGAGTTTCTATTTACTGGTCCACATTTTGTTTCAGATTTAGTTACTGAGTTAAAAGTTTATGCCACTGTCAAGAGAAGTAGTGATAACTATTTAAAAAAACAATAATTACAAGAATCAATGAGATGGTAAATAATGGGTATATTGGTGGAACATACTTTGCTCCATGCGTTAAGAAGGCTTGATTTCCCAACATTTGGTCGACCAATAATTGCAATCTGCAAGATGATCATTGAAAATTATGTTGTCTTAATTATTAGTTCAAAGCAGGGAAACATAAAAAAAAATCCATTTTTGGACAGCCAGCTAAACAGCTAGATGTGCTTTAAGTTACTCTCAAATTCAATGACAAATTAAGACATGCGTCCTTTGTTCCTTTCTCCTCCTTGCTTTGTTATTTAGTTCTCAGGAAAAAAGTCCACTAGGCTTTTATAAGAACTTGGTCAGTCTTAGTGCAATATAAAACCTGTAGTCCTGACTGCAGAAGCTTGTCATAGTTGGCAGTTTCCAGCGCATTATCCAGATCATGCAGCATCCCATATATTTTGTCCATAATAAGATTCAGATCAAGGGGTGGCATCTCGTCATCGAAGTCAAGACGAGCCTCAATTTCAGTTAGCAACTCCATACACTGAGTTCTTAGTGATTTGACCAAAGAAGAAAACCCACCCTGACAAAAGGAACACATCATTCAGCATCATTCCCCAGCACTAGGATAAAAGGCAAACAAAATAAAACTTAGTGCTGAATCTGTGCCCTTGTTAATGTATCAAAGGGTCAACAGTTCTTTTCTTTTTCAGAAAGGTCAACAGTTCTTGTAATTAAAAAGTGATTTTATACAGCTGAACACCTCTATTCCTGCCAATGCAGCATCTGCAGCAGCCACTGACTTTGCTGATATTAACTTTTCGACATTCTCAGCTTGAGAAAGATCCAAACGACCATTTAAGAAGGCGCGCAGAGTGAATTCACCTAATAAAAGTAAAACATTAAAAGAGGTGAGCTGGAGAAGAAAGATTCTCACCTATTCTATGGCTGCACAGAAAAAGGAGACAGTTGCTGTGCATTTGCCTAGTAACTAAAGCTTTGACAAGCCAATGCAACGGACTATAGAATGATGTAGTGATGTACAGACAAATGAATCTTCACAACAGTTTTCGAACTATAGAGACCAATTCTCACCAAAACCGTAACTGCTGCAGGTTATAGACATCAAAACAGTCAATTAAAGAATACAAGGATGAAGCTAACCTGGTTCCGCAAGCTTTGCTCCAGCCTCCAGACACGCCCTCAAAACACGTTGAAGACACACTTCACTTCCATGACACTGAAGCTCTATCACATCTTCTCTAGTGTATGACTTTGGAGCCAGCATAGGAACCACCAGAACCTAAGCAAGAAAAGAAAAAGGAATTTAGAGAGAGAGAGATAGAAGAAGAAGAAGAAGAAGAAGAATAAAACTATTGAAAGTTTGAAACTATTAACAATGACTTCCAACATATTCATTATTTTAGCGTCTCTTTATTTCTTTAAGGTAAAGGCAGAAGCCACTAGAAATGCCCTGAAACAGACTCTCGTTTCCATTCTACAGACACTTCACCTCACCTTATCTATGGGGTTATAATAGAATTAAATGAAGAATCAATTCCCCACAGGTATGAACTTAATAAGAGCAGATAAAAGTACTAGATATAATAAGAAGACGTCGCAAAGACTTAATTTAGATATGAAGCAACAACAGCACCAAACTCTTAAAATCTTCAATGTAGTGTAATTTACATGTCAAATCTAAAGAATAAATGCACCAACCAGAAGGGAAAATCTAGAGTTTCAAATTATACCTCATCAATAACATTCCCATGAGAGTCGGAAACAAAACCATACTCTACAACATGGCTACTAGGTCTCCACTCTGAAGAACTCCTTTTCTTCTTTTTCACCTTGGGATGAAATACAACACCAACTATAGGCACTGCTGAAGGACCAGATAACCGAATAATCCCAACTGCAGCTGCTGGACCACCCAAAGAAGTGACAATAGCAGCAATGGTGCTAGTATTAACGGCTGGGTCAAGAGCGCTCACTGTACCAGACCCCAATAACCTCTCGTCTTGTTTCAGCACCAGAGTACTCTCTGCAATAAAAATAAATAAAAAAAAAATTGAAACTTAAGCATTCAAATCAATTTTTTCAGCACCAGAGTAAAATCTATACAATAAAAGAAAAATTGAAACTTAAGCATTAAAACCCAATTCTTTTACAACCACATTATTCTCTTCTATAAAAAGATCAAAATATTATCAGTAAAAAACAATTCTTTCAGCTCCATAGTATTCTCTGCAACAGAAAGATTGAAATTTCAGCACCAAAACCCAATTTTTTTTCAGTACCAGAGTACTCTCTGCAATAAAAAGATTGGATCTTTAAAAGTCAAAAACAATTCTTTCAGCACCATAGTATTCTTTGCAACAGAAAAATTGAAACTTCAGCATTAAAACCCAATTCTTGTAGAACCACATCATTCTCTGCAATTAAAAGATTGAATCTTTATCAACAAAAATCAAATTTTTCAATACCACAGCATTTTCTGCAATAACAAGATTAGCATTAAATTCAATTATTTCAGCACAGGAGTAGTATATGCAATAAAAAGATTGAATCTTTATCACTAAAAAACAATTCTTTCAACACTAGATAACTATATTCAATGAATAGATTGAAACATTAGCATTATAAAATGGGTATGCAGGAAGATGAAAGGAGTTACCTTTAGAAATAGCATGAGGCTTAGCAGTAGGTTGAGAAGAAGAAGAAGAAGAAAGAGGGAAGAGAGAAGAGAGTGTTGTGTGAATTGGGATTGACAATTTTGGGCAGATAGACAAGGCTATGGATGTGGGTGGTGAACGTAAGTGGGTGAAGAGATGGCGGAGTGCAGGTAGCAAAGCCATTTTTGGGGGCTTTGATAAACCCCCTTCTGCTTTTTCTTTCTTGATGATAAACCTTTCATTATCAGTCACATGTTTTGCACGTGACCAAGAGAAAAAAAAACTAAATAAAGGTGAAGGGTATTTTCGTATGAAAAAGCTTATTTTTAAAAATTATGCGATAAATATAAGTTTGAATAATCAATCTTATCATAACTATCACCTGGCATAACTAATTTCAACATAAATTGTATTCAAACCAAATAATCCCCAAGTAGACAAAATTTTGTTTTGTTCAACAGTATTGTTGATCGGGTGTAACTTTAATATGATTCTCATTCATAAAAGAGTCAAGATGTATCACTGATTGTCCTTCAGAATGACTCAATTGGTCAGAGGATGTTTGTCCACACGAATGACCCAAAATCAATCACTCCTCAATGCCCTTCTGAGTTGAGCATGTTGTTGTTGATCAATTAAAATGCCTTAATTTAAAACCTCTCACTCTTTCTTATTAAACCCCAATGTCTCTTTACAAGACAGTCAATACGTATATAAAAACACAAGTTATTTATTCCTACTTCCTAGTTCAATTTTTGATCAATTGAAATGAATTGAGCTAATAAATGAGCAGGTCAATAACCCAACCAAACTCAGGTGAGTTGACAAAATATATTTTCATAGGCTAATGCACCTCTCAATTTTACAAAAGGATTCATACAAGATAATTGATTCATTGATACACACATGTACCTCTTTATAACTTTTTTTTTTTGGTGAATGGCATACTTGAATCACATACATAAATTCCTGGTAAGTTCAACATTGCTTAATTTTCAGCAAAAACTTCAATGAGAAGAAAGTTTTGAACTATACAATCCAAAAGATAGCTAACAAATCTTTGGTTTATTCAACCAACAACCAAACATCAGCATTACAACCACAATTGGCTTATTCACTCTACATTTAACAAGTATATGCAAGTTGATTTTTCTACTTCTCTCGGCTAGATACTGCGTGGACATCCAAGCATAGCTGCATTTACAAGTTACAACTTCAGACTACTTCTGCAGGGGACTTTGCGGAACAGGTCAGGACAGCATCTCCTACAGTGAGAAAGATCTTGTCCTCGCCAATTTGATTCACAAAATCAGATGCATGCAGCTTGTCAATCACTACTCTTCCAGGATTCGACAGAACTAACTGTTCACACACAAATTTTAGTTCAGATACTATGTTAGGGGGCTAATTAGATTATCAGGTTTATAAAAATTACCTGAACTTCTCTCTTATGTAGGCTTCTGTGCAACTCTTCAAAGGCATGGATACCGCTAGTGTCAATGTCAGTCACAGCTGGAAAAAGGAAATACGAGATGAGTGTCATTTGCTTCTATGGTTATCATATTTGGTTGGGATTTTTAAAGACAAAGGTAAGCATTTTCTCCACTTACGCGACATGTCAACTATCAAGAACTGAATTTTAGGTTGGTTAACTGATTCTAGTTGCTCGTCTTCATCAGTTAGCCATCTCAATATCCTGGAAAACAAGTTCATTCTCATGAATCAGACACTCTTTTCGCCACTATGAAGCCAGAATTAGTGCATGTTTTCAGTTGACAATTGAATATCATATAAATTCCGATTACACATAGAAGAAATAATGTCTTACCTCTCTCTCATGTAGTTAGAATTTGAAAAGTAGATAGCAGAATCAACTCTCACTATTAGAACACCGGGAACTTGTGTTGCCTCGGGATATTGTTGAATGTTCCTATATACATTTGTCCTAGGGATCTTGCCAAGAAGAGCTGTTCGTGGCCTTGTGACTTGGAGGAGAATCTTAGCAAATGATATTGAGACCTATATAATTATAAAAACAACGAGATGCAATCATTGAACTGTCGCGGCTTTCCCTGATGAATTTGTTAAGCATTGCTGAGAGAAATACTTACAGCAATTATAAGACCAATCTCAACAGAGGCAAAAACCACACCAAAAAATGCTCCCATGCAAGCAACAAAATCAAATTTGTCGATCTTCCAAATCAAAATCGTTGCTTCATAGTCTACCAATCCAATGACAGCAGAGATAATGATGGCAGAGAGGATTGCATTCGGAGTGTACTCAAAAAGAGGGGTTATGAACAACAATGTCAGGACCACAACAATAGACATGACAATGTTGGAAACTGCAGTTTGGCAGCCAGCCATGTAATTTACTGCTGAACGAGAGAAGGAACCTGCAAGAGCGAATTGACCAACTAGTTACAGTATGCCATGAGAAACGAAGTACTCGTAGTATTTGTTTGCCTTAATAATTATAAACCATGAGATAATGATGAAAACACAATAACAGATGAATCAACATTTCTACCTGTTGTCACATAGCATGATGTCATGGAGCCGACGACATTCATTGTCCCAAGTGCCACCATTTCTTTGTTTCCATCCAACTGATAGTCCTTCTTTGCAGCAAATGATCTTCCAATTGCAACAGCTTCCTATGAACGAGAAGATAGAAGTATCGCAATTGAGTAAAGAAGCTAAATTTTTTTACCTGTTTCAACATTTAATTAACCAATTTTCTTACCGTCAATGCAATCATTCCAGCTACAATACCAATCCTAAGCCCTTTTAGGAGATAATCACCGGTGAAATATATCTCCTTGACCGAAGGAGGATTGATTCCTTTCTCAATGTGTCTCACCTGGTAAGGTCATTACAGAATTGCATGAAATATTATTTCATCATGCTCAACGCTGAATGACTACACAAAGAAATAATGCCACGAAGCCACTAAAGTAAGCACTTACAATCTCGACTCCTTGTTTTTCAGCATGGGTTATGTAGACCAAGAAGGTGGAAAGAATGACAGAGATCAGAGGAGCAATTGCAGGTACCCAAAAGAGCTTTTTGTTCTTCTTTCCCTGATTTTCAGAGTCATTTAAGAATCAACAAGAAGCTACCAAGTACTTCAGGTTCAGTGATAGACAAAAAGTTAGAAGTCTTACAGCGTACTTCACGAACAAAAGTAAAGTTAAAAAGATTGCTCCAATGAGAATGGTTGGCCAGTTCCACTGCAAGTTTGTTGATTATACAAAAAGGTGTTATTATTATCATTTCTGAAAGATAAAACCTCTAACAAAGGAGGCCTAAAAGGACAAGATAACTTACTCCATGCTGGGCTGAACGGCATACAGATTTCATCACCGAAATGATATCAGTTTCCTTAGTAAACTTCTTGATGCCCAGAAAACCTTTAAGTTGCTGGAGGGCAATTGTAATGGCTGCACCGCCCATGAAACCAACAATAGCAGCATGTGATAGGAAGTCTATTAAAAATCCCAATCTGAAAAGGAAGCAAAGCAAATAGTTAAACCAAGCTGTCTGTTAGCATGTCAAATGATATGAAGAAAATCGAAATATAAGGTGTATACTACAAGCTCTTAAGCTTAGAAATTCTTATATACCTTAGGATTCCAAGAGTAGCTTGGGTAATGCCAGCAAAAAAGGTAGCTGTAAATGCAAGCCTCCGGTATTCAATTGGATTTGTCGTTGGATCGATTTCACTGCTGAGGAGAGACCCTAGCAATAGCGATACAACAGCAACAGGTCCTATCGCTATATCTCTCGAGCTACCCATGAAGGAATAAACCAAAGGTGGAACAAAGCTGGAGTCTGGCAAATGTAAAGAAAAAACATGTATGAGAAAGGCTCTTTTAATACTATACTAAAATGTACTAACTAGGAAACCGGACACTTACATAACCCATACTGAGGAGCTAAGTTTGCGAGTTTTGCATATCCAATGTCCTATTAAACCAGTTACAATATGGTCAAACTCATCAAAAATAAAAATCCAAAACTTCTTCAATTGATTTACACAAGTCATATGCGCATGTTCTATACCTGAGGAATGCAGAGACTTGCAATAGTCAGACCAGCAATAACATCACCTCTGAATTTGGAAACGTTATAGCTTTTACCCCATTCTAGTATGGGAAATACAGCCTGTAAACCAAGGATAAACTTCCGAGACCTTGGCTGATCCTTAAAGGGACGTAGAGGATCATCTGAAAATAATGTTTCCTTTACAGTAGTCTTAAACTCATCAAATAGGTTCTGTTTCGGTGGGAGCCCAACCTTGTGCATATATGGTGGTTGTTGGTGCTCCGAGGATGATAAACTTCGGTAGTCCATTTCTTTTGCGTCTATTGAAGATAGACCCATCTTAGATTAGAATGGACTTATTCACCTGTAAGACAGCAGTAATATAATTTCTAATACATCAGTATTACGAGAACAACACAAGCTTGTCTTTGAACCAAATCAACAAAATACATTCGTAAGTTCACTACAAGCTTATTATTGAGCCAAATCAACAAATGCATTTGACGCCGCATAAAGGCTGGATGATCAAATTAATTGGCTTCTATTCAACTACTAAACAAATACTCCAATCTGAGCATTACTCAGATCTACACTCTCTAAAACTTGAGAGCAACTAATAAGAGAAACATGCATGACACCAGGGGAAAAAATCAAGGCCCTTAAGAAGGATCACTGACTATATACTGTTAGCATGATGGCCATATCATCTATATTAAGATATTCTCGATATGGTAAATTATGTGAGAGATATTCTAGATACTACACTTTAGTGTAGAATATTTTTTATGATTTACATTAAGTGTAGAATATTTTACTTCCTTTCATCTCTTATTTCTCTTGTGTATTTGGATGACTCATTCTTCAGTTCTTCTCATGTTTTCTCTGTTCCAAACTACATGCATACAGGAACTTCAGGATAGCTATATTACTATAGAAAATCTTCTTGCACTATAGTACACATCTAAACTATGTCAGGGTCCTAAACTTTAACACCCTTAAACTATACGAGGATCCTATTAGTCCCGAACGATTTTGTTAGTGACACAACTATTTTCTACAATTACATTGCAAGTTATTAATAACATGATGAATTTCTTAGCTTAAATTGTTGAATCCATCCCATTGTTTTTGTCAACTTTAGCTATTCAATTGGTACAAGCAATTGTTAAAAAGGAATAGTAATTGGAGTTGAAAAGAAAAGATTTGGTAGTTGGCAAATTGGTAAGATTTGCAACCATTCTTGACTTTGAAAGATTTGGTAGTTGGCAAATTGGTAAGATTTGCAACCATTCTTGACTTTGCTATATTTGCATATGTCATTAGTGACATAGGCATGGTTTTATCCTTCTATAAATAGAGCATTCTTGCTCATTTGTAGAACACACCAAGTTAGAGTGAAAAACCATTTTGAGAGCAAAGTGAGGTATTCCATAGACTATACAAAAATAGTCTGTGAAGAAAAATAGAGTGTGAGCGATATTTAGTAAGACGGAAACCAAAAGAGTGTTGTTCTTTTTGAGTGTGTAGTAGTCACTTTGAGTGTTGTATTCGTGACTACACAGTGTAAAATTCCTTACTATAGTAATATCAGTTGCTCCTCTTGTTCCGTGGTTTTTTCCCTTATTCAGAAGGGTTTCCACGTAAAATTCTTGGTGTCGTTATTTTCCCATTTTATTTCATTACTTTTACCATATATACTTTTGTGTTTGTCCGCGTTTTCCCAACAAACTGGTATCAGAGCCAAGGTTTTATCTGAGTATGCTCTGTGGTTGCAGCACAGTCTGAACTTCCACATCAGAAAAGATTTACTTTGATTTGCGATAACTATATTTTTTGGGGAAAACAATGGAAGCCAACACAAGTAGAATGGTTACTTTGAATGGTGTTAATTATGCCATTTGGAAGGGGAAAATGGAAGATCTGCTTTATGTCAAGAATTTTATAAACCAGTATTTACCACTGTAAAGCCTGATAAAATGACAGATGAAGAGTGGAATCTGTTGCATAGACAGGTTTGTGGATTCATTAGGCAATGGGTCGACGATAATGTGTTGAACCATATTTCTGGGGAAACACATGCTCGAACCCTATGGGAGCATCTTGAAAGTTTGTATGCTCGAAAGACTGGCAACAACAAAATGTTCTTAATAAAGCAGATGTTGAGTTTGAAGTATCATGATGGTTCTCCAATGACAGACCATCTGAATAATTTTCAGGGGATTATGAACCAATTATCTGCTATGGGCATCAAATTTGATGAAGAAATTCAAGGCTTGCTTCTACTTGGTTCCCTACCAGATTCTTGGGAAACATTTAGAACGTCATTGTCAAATTCTGCTCCGGATGGTGTGATCTCTATGGATTCCGCCAAGAGTAGTGTCTTGAACGAAGAGATGAGAAGAAAAACTCAAGGTTCCTCTTCGTCGGATGTCCTGATAACTGGCCCCAGGGGGAGAAATAAAACTCGTGGTTCTCAGCATAGAGAACAAAATAGGAGCAAATCCAAAGGCAGACTTAAGGATATTGAGTGCTATCATTGTGGCATGAAAGGGCACACAAAGAAGTTCTGCAGAAAGTTGAAGAGGGAGAACAATAACAAAGAGGAAACTAAACAAGATGGCAATGAAAATTGCCTAGCCACCGTCACCACCGAAGATCTTGTTACCGTTCTTGATGCAAACATGATAAATATTGCTTGTGATGAGTCAAGCTGGGTTGTGGACACTGGTGCCGCATCTCATGTGACATCAAGGAAGGATTTTTTCTCTTCCTACACTCCTGGTGATTTTGGAACCTTGAGTATGGGTAATGAGACTGTTTCTAGTGTGGTTGGTATTGGTACAATTTGTTTGGAAACTAGTATTGGAACTAAACTAGTTTTGAACAATGTGAAACATGCTCCTGATGTTCGTCTGCACCTAATTTCTGTTGGTGTTTTAGATGATGAAGGATATGTTAGTACCAACGGTGATGGAAAATGGAAGCTCATTAAGGGTTCCTTGGTTGTGGCTCGTGGTAACAAACATCGTGGTCTATACTGGACTACGGCCTCTGCTTGTGTTGATATGGTGAATGCAGTTGAGAGCGATAGCTCTTCAACATTATGGCACAAGAGACTTAGCCACATTAGCGAGAAAGGACTTAATGTTCTAGCCAAGAAGAAATTATTGTCAAATTTCCAAAGTGCTAAATTAGAAAAATGTGAGCACTGCTTGGCTGGTAAACAAAATAGAGTTTCCTTTAAGTCCTACTCTCCTTCAAGAAAGACAGAGTTGCTTGAGTTAGTGCACTCTGATTTATGTGGTCCAATGAAGACAAAGACATTGGGTGGTGCACTTTACTTTGTCACTTTCATTGATGATTGCTCGAGAAAACTTTGGGTCTATGTCTTGAAGACTAAAGACCAAGTGTTAGGTGTCTTTAAGCAGTTTCAGGCTTCAGTTGAAAGAGAAACTGGAAAGAAATTGAAATGTATTCGTACTGATAATGGTGGTGAATATTGTGGACCATTTGACGAATACTGCAAGCATCAAGGTATTAGACACCAGAAGACTCCTCCCAAGACTCCTCAGCTTAATGGTTTGGCTGAGAGGATGAACAGGACCTTGATGGAAAGAGTTAGATGTTTGCTTTCTGAAGCAAAGTTGCCAAACTCATTTTGGGGTGAGGCTTTATTGACCGCTGCACATGTTATTAATCTATCTCCTGCTGTTGCTTTGCAAAGTGATGTACCAAATAGTGTTTGGTATGGAAAGGATGTTTCCTATGACCATTTGAGAGTATTTGGTTGCAAAGCTTTTGTACATGTGCCGAAAGATGAGAGGTCAAAGTTAGATGCCAAGACAAGGCAATGCATCTTCATTGGATATGGCCTAGATGAATTTGGTTACAGGCTATATGATCCAATTGAAAAGAAACTTGTGAGAAGCCGTGATATTATTTTCATGGAGAATCAAACAATTGAAGATATTGACAAAGAGGAGAAGGTAGAATCTTCAAGTTTTGATGGTATAGTTCATCATGATGAAGTTCCTCACACAAGTGTGCATGATGTTGTTGGGTTTGATAATCATGGTGACGCCCAGAATCATGTATCGGATCAACATGCTGATGTTGATAATAACAATGATATTGTTATTGATGATCCTGTTGCTCATGAAGTTGTGGACGAATCAAATATTCCGCTTCGGAGGTCCACAAGACAGCGGTTTCCTTCCTCCCGTTATTCACCCAATGAGTATGTGTTACTCACTGACGGGGGAGAACCTGAATGTTATGAGGAGGCCATGGAAGATGAGCACAAGAATCAATGGATTGAAGCCATGCAAGACGAGATGAAGTCTTTGCATGAGAACCACACTTATAAGTTGGTAAAATTGCCCAAGGGCATGAGAGCTTTGAAGAACAAGTGGGTGTTCAAACTTAAAGCTGAAGAACACAACTTGAAGCCCAGGTACAAAGCTAGATTGGTTGTTAAGGGATTCAGTCAAAGGAAAGGTATTGACTTTGACGAAATATTTTCTCCTGTTGTGAAAATGTCCTCAATTCGCACAGTTCTAGGTTTGGCTGCTAGTCTTAATTTAGAGATTGAGCAGATGGATGTGAAGACTGCTTTCCTTCACGGTGACCTAGAAGAAGAGATTTATATGGAACAACCTGAGGGCTTCAAAGTAGATGGTAAAGAAAATTTTGTATGCAAACTCAAAAAGAGTCTCTATGGCCTAAAACAAGCTCCCAGACAGTGGTACAAAAAGTTTGAATCTGTCATGGGGGAGCAAGGCTATAAGAAGACTTCTTCAGATCATTGCGTATTTGTACAAAAATTTTCTGACAATGATTTCATCATCCTTTTGTTGTATGTGGATGATATGTTGATTGTGGGCAAGAATACTTCCAAGATTGACGATCTGAAGAAAGAGTTGTGTAAGTTTTTTTCTATGAAAGACTTGGGTAATGCCAAACAAATTTTGGGCATGAGAATTACTCGTCTTAGAGATGAAAGGAAGATTTATTTGTCCCAGAAGAAGTACATTGAACGCGTACTGGAGCGCTTCAATATGAATAATGCGAAGCCTGTGAGTACACCTCTTGCTGGTCATATGAAGTTGAGCAAGAAGATGTGTCCTACAGCTAGGGAGGAAAAAGAGAACATGGCCAAAGTTCCATATTCCTCCGTCGTCGGAAGTCTGATGTATGCAATGGTGTGCACTAGACCTGATATTGCTCACGCAGTTGGTGTTGTCAGTAGATTTCTCGAAAATCCGGGAAAAGATCATTGGGAAGCTGTGAAATGGATACTCAGGTATCTTAGAGGAAGCTCAGATGAATGCTTGTGTTTTGGAGCATCAAATCCAATCTTGAAAGGCTATACAGATTCTGATATGGCAGGTGACCTTGATAACAGAAAATCCACTACTGGATATTTGTTTACTTTTTCAGGGGGAGCTATATCATGGCAGTCAAAGTTGCAGAAGTGTGTTGCACTATCTACAACTGAAGCTGAGTATATTGCGGCTACTGAAGCCGGCAAGGAGATGATATGGCTAAAGCGATTTCTTCAAGAGCTTGGTTTGAATCAGATGGAGTATATTGTCTATTGTGACAGCCAGAGTGCAATAGACTTGAGCAAGAACTCCATGTACCATGCAAGAACAAAACACATTGACGTCAGATATCATTGGATTCGTGAGAAAGTGGAGAATGAATCATTTCACGTCAAAAAGATTCACACAAGTGAAAATCCTGCAGATATGCTGACCAAGATGATACCGAAAGACAAGTTCGAGTTATGCAAAGAACTTGTGGGTATGAGCTCTCTCTAAAGAAGTTGAAGATACCTTCTTCCAGTAAATGGGACTGGAGGGGGAGATTTGTTGAATCCATCCCATTGTTTTTGTCAACTTTAGCTATTCAATTGGTACAAGCAATTGTTAAAAAGGAATAGTAATTGGAGTTGAAAAGAAAAGATTTGGTAGTTGGCAAATTGGTAAGATTTGCAACCATTCTTGACTTTGAAAGATTTGGTAGTTGGCAAATTGGTAAGATTTGCAACCATTCTTGACTTGCTATATTTGCATATGTCATTAGTGACATAGGCATGGTTTTATCCTTCTATAAATAGAGCATTCTTGCTCATTTGTAGAACACACCAAGTTAGAGTGAAAAACCATTTTGAGAGCAAAGTGAGGTATTCCATAGACTATACAAAAATAGTCTGTGAAGAAAAATAGAGTGTGAGCGATATTTAGTAAGACGGAAACCAAAAGAGTGTTGTTCTTTTTGAGTGTGTAGTAGTCACTTTGAGTGTTGTATTCGTGACTACACAGTGTAAAATTCCTTACTATAGTAATATCAGTTGCTCCTCTTGTTCCGTGGTTTTTTCCCTTATTCAGAAGGGTTTCCACGTAAAATTCTTGGTGTCGTTATTTTCCCATTTTATTTCATTACTTTTACCATATATACTTTTGTGTTTGTCCGCGTTTTCCCAACATAAATTACTCCTTTTTTTCATCTCTACACTCCATCCCAACCACATTTCTCCTTTGCTTAATGAAGGGGAAAAAAATGCTCAACTCCAAAACAAGGATATAATAAAATAAAATCACTAAAGTTCACTCGTAACAAAAAATAGGATTGTGATAAAAATATAATCCTAAAACCCAATTTAGTGCAATTAAATTAATAAAACTCAAGTTCTTTTCAATTCAATACTCCATTTCTTTTATACCATTGATAGTGAAATGACACACAAGTACATATGCTAAAAAATAAGATAAGGTCCCCCACTTTTTTTTTTTGTCACACTCCATGTACAACCAAATATACCTACTACTAAACTAATTAAACAAACAAGAAAATGAAGAAAATGTAAAATTAAGGTTCTAATTAAATTAATAACATTATTAAAACAATAAAATGTGCACAACCTCTCTACTCTACCGACGAGGTAGGGGTAAGATATATGCCTACAATTTAATCGTAGCTAAAAAGTAAAATACACAAGAATTAAAACGATTTAACATTTAATATATATAAATAATTTTAATCAAATATAAGCAGTAAAGTTTTAAAATTCGAACGAACCCCTCCAGATCCCTAGACCCCACCAAATGGTAAAAGATATGAAGAAAAGGACAGATATATAAAGAGAGGAACACTAAAGATAAGTAAGTAACTACCTTAGCCATTTTATTCACACTTTTGATGGTCCTGGTACTTCTTCTGGGCATCAAATAATAATTCCAAGAAAACAGAAAAAAAAAGGTACACTTTTGAAAAAAAAATAAAATAAAATGAAATTGACCTTTGAGATCAAGAATCCTAATAAAGTAACAATCTCAAATCATGTCTAGGTTCAATGTATGAAAATATTCAATCTTTTGTTTGGTTAATTAACAACAAGAAGATGAATGCATGTGTAGGGGGAAAAGGGCTTTTGAGTGTTGTAAACAAGAATAATTTTTTCTTTTTTAGGGTAATGAAATGAGAAAATGAATTTGTTGTTTGATGACAAATATAAGGAGGAAGTAGTAATAAAGAGTATGTTGCAACAACTATATTTGTTGGAGGTTAGTGGTATTAATTTCCCTAAAGTGTAGGTCCTGAATCTTTACACTTTTACTGTCCATATTCATTAGCTTCACAAAATTGACCAAATTCCCATATTTTAATCACAAGTTTATTGGATTTTGACCTTTGAGCACACTAACTTCCAAGGCCCAAAACAATGGAGACAAAAAACTATTACTCTCTCCGTTCCATTTTTATGTGACATACTTTGGCTTGACACGATATTTAAAAAAAAGAAGTTTTTTTTTAAAAAAAAATTGTAGTCTGAAACAATGATTAGACATTTATGTGGTTGAGAATGATTTCATTAAGTAAAAAAGAGAAATTTTGAAGTTAAAATTATTTCTAATTATTGTAATATTAGATATACTCTAATTTACATGAATATTACGAATCTTATCAAATTTTGATGCATCCGGATATGCCTAGATACATGTATCTTGGATACATGATGTTAAATTGAGGTGTACTTTGTGCAAGATACATTATATTCAAGTGAAATCGCGTATATATTGAGATACATGCAAATCTTATTATCCTTGCTCACCACTCTCTCATGTATATGGGATACATATGAATCTCACTAGGCCTCCCTCCCTAATCTCGTTCACCTCTCTCTTTATTTTTGTGTATATGGTTGCAAAAATAAATGTATCTATCTGTAAGATACGTAGGAAACTCTTAATTAGAGGTAACATACGCAGAAAACTCTTAATTAGTGGTAAGATACGTCATATTTTAAAAGTACAAGTAATAATAATATATATGGTAGTGAAATATGCTTAATTATATAGTTTTTTCCAGAACATATTGCTTATTCCATCCAATTTTATGTGACACATTTTGACTTGACATGATATTTATGATTTTTTTTAAAAAAAAATTGTGGCCTAAACAATTCTTAGAAATCCGTGTGGTTGAAAATCATTTCGTTAGGAATAAAAATGGAATTTTAAGTTAAAATATTTCTAATTATAGTTAGTCGACACTCTTTTTAAAATGGACTAAATAAAAAAATGCAACATAAAATGGGACAGAGAAAAATATTTAGATATACACCACTACCAATACTATGAGTAGTAATTATATCTATACTTTCGAGTAATTACATATATTACTGCTATTTAAGAATTTAATATCATATATTAAAAAAGATACATTCAAATACACATATCTCTAAATAATAGCCTAAATTAGTTAAACCATCCAAAATTCACGCTTTAATATCAACCTCCTATACCACGTCCTCCACCATCATTTTTTTTTTTGTATGATACACATTAATACATATCTTGATAAAAAAAAATTATAATAACAATTAAACATACAATTACAGGTAAGGCTCGTTGTCATTCTTTCGTTTTTTAACTTTCATATTTGTTGCTTATCTAATTTATGGAAATAAAAATTTACGCGCATTATAATTTATCCAAATTTTTAGCTTATTTTAATCTAGTCCAAATACTATACAAGTTATTTATGAATTTAATCTATTTTAACTTTAATCTATTTCAACTCTCTCAATTTCAGTCTGACATACCCATTTGATACTCCTAGAAACAACTTCTTTCCAACTTTGATTAAGGGACAATAAGATTTATATTTTGGGGATTGAACTATATTCTAATTTGTTCCATCTTATCATGTTTTTTTTTCTTTCTATATATTTTTTATTTAACGAAAGTATGATCGATGTTATATAAATTATTAGTATGTGGGGCATGTCTAACTTGAGTTGATATGGGAAGATGTCCTAAAAATATAATTTAACATCAATAAATATCAGGTAACATCAACATTATAGTAGCAGAATATTGTTATATAATTTTTTTAAAAATAATGAAACTTAAATAGCAGGATAAAAAACTGATTTTCCCCCATAAAATGTTGGATTCAAAAAGGTGTGTGACAACGTGGAATTTCTTCATTTTTGTTAGAAAATATTGTTCTAAATATCTTTATTTATTTATTTTTCTTAAAAAAATGAACTTTAAGTTTAATTTGTCCACAAATCATGAGTCATGGAGAAAGTGTAATTTCAGAATGGGCTAAAATTTGGCCCATTAAAGTGCTAAATGCACACAGTATTGATCGGAAAGAACACTTGTAATAAGTAGAGCCATAAACTAAAGTATAATTTACCTAAATTCCATAATATAAGACTTTAAATTGTATTTTATTTCTATTCTTTTTTATTTTACAATTTTTTTAAAAAAATTCAATTATTTGGATACATAAATTTCATTCTGATACATTATATATGATACACTATAAACTTGTCTGTTGCACTTAATAAAACATATTAATGTAAAACTGATTTTTTCCCCATAAATCACGCATAACTGATTTTCTTTCCATAAATCACACATAACTGATTTTCTTTTCCCACAAATCAGCAAAATTAATTGATATCAATCCATTCCAAATCTGTAACAACTTCACAAAATTCAAAAATCAAATTTCATCTTCTCTATGAATTGAATTTCTTGAATATGAACAAATTCACCATTGTAGATAATTGGACAAAATGATTCACGATTTCGAATCGTCAATCTAAAATCATCAAGTATAAGAAATCGTTGAGAAATATGAAAATCAATGTAGCAGACATAACTGATTGGACAAATAATTTTTTTTGTGAATCTCAAATTTCGCCTTCATCAATTTTTTCCCCAGTTGTTAAGTTATCTTTTTTCTTTTAAAAAAATAGCTTTTCCATCTATTTTTTTTTATGCATATGAATCATGCTCCTTTTTTTTTTTAGTATGGTACCTTGTATATTTGATTCTGATGACGAAAAGTTTCATGGAAATAGATCTAATCAATGAAATGATTTGTTAATCATGAAGAATTTGAGATCGAAGTAGTCAAAAAAGAGGATGCATACTCGAGCTTGAAATATACTATTGAGAAATATTGCTCAAAAAAGAAGGAAAAATTTGATATGTCATAAACAATCTTCACTATCAAAAGATGCAGATCTACAATGTATCTCGTTTATTTTGATTCTTAAGTTAGTCTTTGTTAGTGTTATTAATGATTCGATACATCACTATTACAACACTTCGTTTATGCAATGTATCATCTCCTAATCTTTCGGCCTAATCTACCCAAGGTAAATGAGTTTTGATCTATTTCTGTGATCTTTCGATTGTTCAAGCTTCCATTAATTTGTTGTTGATTCAATTGCATGATATATTATGAAAAATTAGTGTTATCATATTGCAATGTATCATCATTCAATTTATTTTTTTGATATATAAAATTCTAAGATTGTTTTTTCAGTAGTTACTACTTATGTAAGTAATGATGGATACATTAGTAGTAAACGACAGACATGTACTGTAATTTTGTAGCTATTGATTATGATGTGGTCATTATTGTCTATTTGAATGTGAATTATATAAAAAAAAAATCGTCTTAAAAGATTGTATATGATCAAACTACAATAATATAACAATTCATTCAGCAATATGAACTTTTTACTTGATACATTCATAAGAATTATTCAAAAATTACAAAACAAAATCAGAATCGAGTTGTAACCATCAAATTTACGTATATGACACATAATTTAGACTACAAAGTATCTTCACTATTTGTTTGATACATAGTTATAAAAAAATGTATTTGATATCCATTTAAGGTATATAAGTTTAATATCATGTTTAACTCTTTTAAAATATGATACAATGTTTTATTGATTACATTTCAACATATAATTTAGACTTTATATGCAATATTAATTATTTTAGAATATGATACACCATTATGTTTGTGAATATGGTACCACTTACTATGTTCCAGATACATTTTTAATATAATGTATCATTTTGTAGTTGATAATAATGCATCTGACATAATAAGGTTGTGAAAAAGGGTGTAAATAAGCTTAAATAAAGTGTATCTATAATAAAAATTATCAATTGAATACATGGATGAATCAATAACTAATTACAACTAAATAGTGTCCAATATATTAGCATGTATAAATCAACAACTAACTACAACTAAGTTATAAAGCACATTAATGAATCAACAAGTAACTACAACTAAGTTATAAAGTACATGAATGAATCAACAATCAAGTTATCAACTACATTACATTGTTAGGTGTCAAATATATCAGCAACTAACTATAATTACTAAGAAAAAGAAATTTTGTATGTGTATGCATGAATAAATCTTGTACTTAATTTTATGACATTTTTGTATCAAAATATATAAGTCAAATATATAAGACAATTCAAACTGTAAATAACAACTAAATATATTGAAAGTTAAAGTCAAAATAAATAAGTTTTTCTTAGAGAAACACTCTAAAACTTGAGTAGAAAAAATAATCCAAAACAATAAAAACAAACACTCTAAATTTAGATTTAATGTATCTTAATAATCATAACACTCTAAATAGGTGTCTAACAAGTGGTAGATAATCTATATTCAACATTAATCATAACCCCTTGAGATGGTGTTGTGAATTGACTCTTAGGGGTCGTTTGGTAGAGTGTATAAGAATAATGCAAAATATGGTGTATTAGTAATGCTTGCATTAGTAGTACTTGCATTATTAATACTTGCATTAGTTATGCAAGCATTATTTCTTGTACATTGTTTGGTTTGATGTATAAGAAATAATAGATCTTGCATAATTTCTATTTGAAAATATATGTTTACAAAAATACCCTTCACACTTTTTTTATTTTTACACTTTCTTGCATGTCGCAACAAAGTCATTTGTTAAAGCATCATCAACTCCTCCTCCTCCTCTTCTTCTTCTTCTTTCTTTTTTTTTTCCAAAAAAAATATTAAATAGTTGTAATATTTGGGTCAAAATACTTTTGTGAAAAGTTGGAAAATAATTGTAAATATAATGCATTGCATAATATTTTTAGAAAAAAAATTATTTTTAAAAAATACCCTCCACAAATATGGTGGAAAGGATATTAAAAAAGTTTTTAAGGGCAATTGTGTCTTTTATAATGTTAATGCATGCATTAGAATCCATTGCATTACTAATGCATAGAAATAGATGGTATTAGTAATACACTCTTTAATACACAATAGAGTGTATTACTAATACAAGTATTAGTAATGCATAGATTAATAAAGTGTACCAAACAAGGTACTACTAATACATCAAGCTAATACATGCATTATTTTCTCTAATACACTCTACCAAACGACTCCACTTTTGTGGATCCTCATTTTCACTAATATATTCTGTCTTTGACCTTTTCAGTACCGAACTTTTATAATAGGATTGCACATTGTGTACGAAGGTAATCTGATAAAAAATCATTGGGTAGAATAAAGAATCCGAATTTCTTTTAAAATACAGAAGATACATTATAACTCAAAATAAAATCATACTGATATTTACAGGTTGTATCACTTGTTTATGCTTATCAGTACCCAATTTTTTTTATCTGATAATTATTAAAACTAGATATAATGTATCTTACACATAAACTAGTACAAATTCTGATTGATACACTATTTAACATGATGTTAATGTAACGTATACACACTGAATAATATAAATTTTGCCCGATATACCATTAAATATTATTTTTGTATTAATAACATGACATCTTATGACTGATACACAACTAAAGATATTATAATAGTAGATAACTTCATATAATTATAACATCTACTCAAATAATGAACAAGATTAGAATTTACTGTCCACAAATAGTTTGAGCATTACTTGGAACAATCTCAATAATTACTAGCTATATCACAAGCATAATATATACTATATATGTCTTTTAATCGACAATGTTAGTGGGATGATACGTATAATATGCAATTCAAATTGATCACGTAAATTTTCTTTTCGAATTTGGAAAGGATTATATTCTACGTTGTACAATGATATGAAAAATTCAATTATTATGACTTTTAGTGGATGCCCCAATAGATGACGGTATCTAATACTCAAACATTATAATTGACCATTCGAATTACATGATATAAAATTTTAATTTTTGAATTGAAGAAATTGCAATCAAAATCCGATCTATGATAAGCTCGAATTGGGTTATTAGATTCTCGATTTCGACTTTTTGAATCTATAAGGCAGGACATAACAATTAACAGAATCAATTTACCTAATGGTTAAGTCCTTAAAATAGATAACTTTGTACGATAAACAAAGAATAAATTCAGTTTGTCATCCATGTTATATACGTAACAGGTAACTTTATATTGAATTCAATACTATAATGAATAGGGCCCTAGGATACTAATTTATTGGACCTTTGAAAATCGAACTTATTAGTATTATATACATACAATACGAATAAGAGTTTTTTTTTTTTTGGATAGTACTAAATTTGATATTCGATCCGAAATCCATAAATTTTAAAAATAAAATTTATAATCTAATTTGGATAGTTTGTTTTGTTCTATTTCCCCCCAACATATTTAGGCATGAGAATTTTCCTCTTATGTTACTGCGGTTAGGTTTATGCCCTACATATATACTCTTTCTTTGAAGAAATAAAAAAGACTCAATTATTCTAAACTAACTGAAATATTTCCCTAAAAATACAAAAATAAAATAAAATGTTTAGGCAATTTTTTTTCATTTTGAATTCAATCTAAAAATAGAGAAGTGACAACAGAGATAAAACATGTTACTCTTAATTAGGACGGAAATTTAGAATAACAAAGGCCTAAACCAGTGCAGTATTACATTTTGGCTTATTTTCTAATTAAAAAAAAATAATGCGAAAGGGTCTGATATATCCTTCAATTTTGTCATTTGGAGCGGATATACCCCTCATTAGGAAAGTGATTCATATATGCCCTTGCCGTTATACAAACGGCTTACATATACCCTTGTCGTTACAAAATGACTCACATATACCCTTCATTTAACGGAAGTTAAAAAAATTAGTTTTAAATTTATATTTATCACTTTTAATTTTCTTAAAAAATTATTTAGGGGTATATATGATTCTTCTATCAAAGTTCAAGGTATATTTTAATTTTTTTAATACATAAATTATTTTTTGACTTCTTTTATTATAATTATTTGAGTTTCTTATGCTTATTTTATTTTTTCCTTTCATTCCTTTGTTTAAAGAAAAAAATTTAAACTATTTTTTTTTGTCTATATTGTAATTTGATTTTTGTATTAGAAGAAAAAAATTTGGTCATCTACAATAAGTTTTACAAGAAAATTAGTGAAACATAAATAGATTTGATTATCAATAATAATTCTAAATTAGTCATTGAAACAAAAAAAAGTCAAAAAAATATGTTTGACGAGGGTTAAATTTACTCATATAGGATTATATATTGTAGAAAAAAATAATAAAAAGTTAGATTAAAATTATCTTTTTTTTTTCATTTCCGTTAGAGGAAAAGAGTATATATGAGCCATTTATTTATATGTAGGGGTATATATGAGTCACTTTTATAACAAGGGGTATATCAGCTCCAAGTAACAAAATTGAGGGATATATCAGACCATTTTTTCTAAATAGCATAGACATTTGATTTTTCGATTTGATTCTTCATTTTTGAAATATTGAACAAAACTAATTCAATTCAATAAAGTAAAAATGCATTATCTTGATTACAATTTTAGTTTCAATGTTTCTAGATAATATCCAGCTCAAACACAATTATTATCCACATGATTAAAAAAATATTTTCAATAAAAATTTGAAACATTTAGAAGAAAACAATCCAAATCCCATGGAAAAGAAAGGGTTTTGTGATGCGACAATATAATGCCAGAGAGTAGTGCATTACATATGTTAGGTGATTATATATGCTGCATTTTGACTATACATATGATTGGACTTGGTTATCTCAACATCACTATTGTTCACAAGCCTAACCATATATAGTCTTAATAGAATTTTTAGGTTGTATATACTTTACCACTAAAATAATAGGTATATTATTAGTTAGCTAGTGGTTGTAATTATTTTTGTGCCACTACATCGAAAATAATTTTTAGCAAGCAGTGACAATTAATTTTTTGTTGTCTTAAATATATATTAAGTGTATATGTCCCTAAAGCCTTTAGCGATAGTGGTTCTAATGACACTTAATTGATGTCAATAAAGATTTTAACACTATTTATTAATGACAATATTTATTACCGCTAAAAATTATTTTTATTGTAGTGTGTACGACCAAATATGTATAGTGTGTACGACCAATTATGTATCTTAAAAATGAAAGAATTGAAAATACTTTTAAATTTGACGTAAATTATTTGTTTCATTCTCAAACTATTGACAGCCTAATAACATCCTCCACTTAACTAACTGAACTTAAATACACCTCTGATCTCGCCTCATGAGTGAAGTACACACTACATCAAAAACTATTTTTAGCGATGATTAATTAACGCCAATAGCTTAATTGCCATTAAATGTATATCTTTAGCGCTAGTTAGCATTCTGTGTATATGTCCTTAAAACCTTTAGCGACGCTGAATCTTATGACACTTAACAAATGCCGGTAAAGACTTTAGCAGTCTTTATTAATGCGTCTATTTATTGCCGCTAAAAATTGTTTTTGTTGTAGTGACACCCCTAAATTCTTGCCAAATTTAAGGATGCTTTCAATACTTCAGTCGACTTTTTATTTAGAACCTCACACTCTTACAAGAATTTGAAACCACTAGTTATGCCATGTGACAGATGTGAATCGTATTTAAGTTTAGTTAGTCAAGTAAATGAATATTTTTAAAGCTATTAATTATTTAAGAATAAAACAAATAATTCACGTCTAGTTAATGAGTGTTTCCAGTACTTTTATCGGAATATCACATTATCACTACACAACATGGACCACAAAATGTAAGGGGGGTGCACATGGAAGTAGGCAGAAGCAATATTATGGGTGGTTAAGTAGCCACCATAGAGAGAATCTAATGTATATATCTATAGCTTTATAAGAGCACTATGTAAAGTGATCAATCCATTTCTAAGAAATTGAAAAGCACAGGCACAGAAAATGCAGACAAAATGACCAAAAATGAAAAAACTTACATATATATGGTGTACTTCTATCATGACAATAATTGAATGGGGGGGACCAAATAACCAATATAACAGTAACAATATCATACGTAACTTAAATTAAAGTATATTCACTTATATATATGTGTTAGATATACATTTCAGAATTCACTTTATTTGTTTCATCATCCAAGTTCATTACAACGATAGCCTCATTTGGAGAAACAATTCATTCATTCAAAAGAAGATTGTCTTGCACCACATGCATGGATAATAATATGTGGACGGTTGGAATTGAAATTTGCTTGGGTAGGGGTCATTTCGTTAGGAACAACATTAATCTCGAGATAAAGTTATTCCATTATATATACGAAGGACAACTTATTTCATCTATAGGGTATAAATATTGAGTCAAGACCCAACTCGAATTTGGTTGGATCAAAATGAGATAGGTAACCAGTAATTTAACAGGTCAAGACCTAACTCAACCTAATTTTTACCAGGCTTAATTATTTTATTTGTTCTTTTAAACTATTTTAGTACCTAATAAAATTATTTGTTTCTTTATTATGGCTATATACAACATATCAAATTGAAAAAAGGAAGAAGTTTTTTTAAAAAATATTTTGACAAGATTTGTTATGAGCCGATACGATTATATATCAATCCAATTTTTAATGGGTTGAAATGAATTGGCTAATGAATTAGCGGGTCAATAACCAACCTAAACTTAACTGGGTTAAAAAAATTGAGTTTGATTTTATCACCCCTAATGCAAAGTTAAGTTTGTTTTTTCTCTCCTCTCTCCAAAACAAGTATGATATATACGTATCGAAGGCTAATTTCAAAAAGTTGATGTTTTAGGCGATGAGAGAGGAATTTGTTGGGATATAAAATATCTTTCGCTTAAGATTGTGTATTTGAGTCGTCAAAAAACAAAAGATGATAGCCCTTCATAAAAATTGTAAAAAGAAAATGAAGGTGTTTGGCCAAAATAATTAGGAAAAAAAAGATATTTTTGAATAGAAGCACAAAAATCTTTTTTTTTTCAAAACTTTAAAAAGTAAATTTTTCCACATTGGTAAAACTGTTTTTTAAAACCTTGGCCAAACATATATTGATGATGATCTAACATTGTTACTTATTTTTCAACTTGATTAACAAACTCAGTTGTTACTTTTTGTAACTACTTATAACAAAAATAAAAGAACTTGTCGATATATGCTAATTTGAAAGGTTATAATTTTTTTTGAAAGGTTGTCAAAATAGGCTATTAATTAATTTCAAGGGTAAAATTTGTTATTTTTCCATAAGTGAGCTTGCCAATCTTCTTTTAATTTGGTTATCAAAAATAAAAATAACTTGTACAATTCATGCTATACTTTTAGCAAAAAGTAGGTAACATTTATTTTCGTGTGAACATTTTCTAAAATTCATTTTTCTAATCATGAATATTGAGGAGCTTTAATTAGGTTTTGCAAGATATAGAGAAGTTGAGTTAATAGAGATTTCCAAAAATAAAATTAATGTTCTTTAAAAGCATACTATTCCACAAAATAAATAAATAAATTTAGTGGCTGAACAGAAATTTCATGGAAGTATCCAGTTGCTAAAGTGAGCATATACTTTTTAAAAAGTGAAAAAATAGAACTATTAGTGAGATTTTAAGTTTGTATGTCTTTGCTTTTTCAAGACGTCTGGAACATTTAAATTACATCATATTACTACATTAAAAATGTGCAAAATATGTCATTATTATTTTACTTATATATACAATATAATTTTTCAACAAACATGTGCAAAATATATTATTATCATTTTACTTATATATACAATATAATTTTTGATATCTGATTAGACACATGACATGAGTGTATCTTCGCCCATTGCCACATATAACTAGGGTTTTGCAAAGTTTGGAACAAACACTAGTTTAATATGTGGGACAGAAAGGTCAGCCATAACTCAAGTTATGCATGTTATTGTCAAGCTAGAATATTCTTGGACCTGCCCCATAAATATTGTGTGGAATAAATATATGTTGTTTGTTAAATTATTAATTGTAACTGTAGATATTATATACAGTAACAGAATCAGAGGATGGAGGCCCATTTAGAGTCTCACGTTCATAGAAACGGCGTGGTTATACTTCAGAAAATTATATTTAATCATCTTGAAAGGATATATATAATTTTTTAAATATAGAATTTAACATATATATATATATATATATATATATATATATATATATAATAAAACATGATTTTTCAACGAAGGTGTTTAATCAGATATCGTAGGGTGGCTGCAGGCTAGCTATGCCACTGCCCTCAATTATTTGTTTAGTTGCAAAGTGTGGGATAACTTATCTAAAACTTGATAATTATGTAATTATGACTGAGATAAGGTATCTTTATCTGAGGGTGAAATATTAATTCAAAGATAATTTATTCTAGAATCACTATAATAAAAATGATCACTAACGACATTTAATTTTTAATTGTCGCTAACTATGTATTTTTAGCGGTAATTGTCACTCTTTGTATGTGTCCCTAAACTCTTTATTAGTGTCAATATTTAATGCTGCTAAAAGTTGTTTTTGTTGTAGTGAATAAAAATGTAAAAGAAGAAAAGTGCACCCTTGAACCATCTTCTTTAAACAAACAACCAATTGTTAGAGAGTAAACAGACAACTGATTTTTGGAAATTATGTCTGCATATTATTTGATTAGGATAAACCAAACAATCAATAAAAAATAATTTTTTTATAACTTATCACAACATAAACTAATAATATAACTTGTCTTAAAACCAAGTGACTCATTTCTATTTTAATTTGTTATCTTACTTTTTCTTTTAATCGATTTTATTATAAGAGCATCTTTTTTTTTTCGTCAATGCTTTTATTACAATTTTTTACTTGACATGTTAGCGTTTGGGGTGTTATCTAGAAAGACTAAAGTACTGGTGGCTCAACATGTTAAGGAATTGTCCTAAAGCAAAATAAAATAAAATGCAAGCTCCACAAATTGAATAATGGATTAGAACAAAGAAAGTACGTAGACTCAATAGGGCTATCAAGTGTTCCTTGAAGTCCATAAAAGAATTACTAATGGAAGACGGTATACGAAGTTGATATTTTCTTGTTTTGTTTTGTACATTTAATATACATATTGGAGTCGAACTATTCATATTCGTGTCAATAGAGCCTTATTTAGAAGAAGCGATTCCTAAGTACTAAAAATCTTTTCAATGCTCAAACTTAAAGTCTCTAATTAAAGAAAGAACAACCTCATCTGTTACACCACATTCATTGTCAGTGGTCAAAATTGACTTATCAATAGTTGACTTTAGGAGAAAAGTTTGACTTGATATTACGTGAAAAAGCTTTTGAGCATCAAATTCATAAATTAAAAGAGAAAAAATAGCCTATACCCATTATTTTTATAGATAGATAGACCACCTTGAGAATCTTTCTGCAATTCATGTGGGACATGTATATTGTCTAAAATAACTAGCATACATAGTGACATAATAATGAATTATGAATTCAGTATTCCAAAGTAATGGGTGCCCAACTATAGCAAAAGTGGGGCTTTGGACATGTGATATAAATTATGATATAAAATTTGATTGATATGAAACTAAAATTGAAGTTTTATTTGAATATATAAAATAATTTTATTAACTTATATTGTTTTTTATAAATATGAAAATTCATGAGTTGTAAAAATTATTAGAATTTTTCCATTAGTTCTTGTACTATTTTATCGAATAAGCAAATTACTTCTTAAATAAAGTTTCAAAATATTTTAAGACGCCGCATTAGTGAAAGAGAAACTCACATATTTCATGCATGTTCCATTATAAATATATGTTTGCTATTACAAACTTTCAAATAACATAATTTTATAAAAGATTCACTTGTCACTTGTCAATTGTCAACATACATTGGTAGTAACCATAGCTAGTTATTCTATAATATAATCTTTTCAAATGGTACAAAAGTTTAAATATAATCTATTGATGTTAAATATAAATCTTTTCTAGAAAAATTTAAAATAATTCTTTATGGGTCAAGTTTTACCTTTAAATAAAAAAAAAACAATATTTATTTTTATCTAAAGAAAATTTTAATTCTATATTTTGGTAACCCATTCCTGCGAGGAAAAACGGTTTGGACTTCTATAATTTGAGATTTTAGTTTCCCACAAATAATATATGTAGTTTAGGAAGGGTCTATCTCAACAATTTTCATTTTTTTATTTTATTTTAGGGGTATCATATGTAGGCTAATTGAGCAAATATATAAAAATATTATGTTTTTCAGTTTATATATATATATATATATATATATATATATATATGTTGTTATATTGTTATATATTTTTCAACACTTAAGTTTTATAATTATTAGCTTTTGCATGATGCTAATGTTATCTCAATCCACGAGAAACTTCAATTATTGGACAATAAAAAGACTACTGATTATTCATGGTTCAATTTAGATTAATTTCCTCTAAAATGGAAATTACCCAGTTAATTGATTTTCAAATTAGTGTTGAAATCAAATTAAATCAATTTAAATTTTTTTTTATAGTTTTGACTTTTGTCAAAATTGTTTTTGGTTAATTTAATTGTTTTGTCAATTTTTAATAATAAATAAATACTACAAATTAGTTTATAAAATAAAGTCAAACAGTTGGATTATCAAAATAAATACTACAAATTAATTTAGAAAATAAAGTCAAAGAGTTGGACTACTCTAATGTAACGGCAAACGAATATATCACGAATAAGAGTGCAAGCAATTATTATGATTGTAAAATGGTGTTTATATAGTTGGCTTGATTCAATTTTGTTAGTTTTTTTTTTATAATTAAAATCAAATTAATTATAAGTTAAAACCAAAATTAAATCAGACTAAAAAACTATTGATTTTTTTTCTTCTTATGCGCCGAACCCAACTTTTAACTAGTAGGTGCTCCATCTCTTTTGAAAAAAAAAAATTGTTTTAAAAATAATATATTGTGATTTGAAATAATTCATAGAAATTTGAATTATTTTAAAATAAAATAAAAATGTTTTTTTTTATATATATATATATATATATATTATTATTATTATTATTATTATTATTATTATTATCTTTTAATTACTTGTGTTATTTTTATTTTTAGTTGTTCAAAAGAAAACTCTCGTTTCTTTATGACAATTCCTAAATTTTACCTTTTTTATGCCAAAGTTAAAATCACGAGATTTAAAAATATTTTGATATTAATTAGTGTTTTTTTATCCTATTTTATATAATTTATTTTTCTTTTTAGTCGATTAAATGAAAAATGACATATTTTTATATTAAGTAACAATTTGATTTTATGCAATGATTTACAACCACACAAATATCTATCTCCTATTTTAGACCACAAATTTTAAAAATTTTATTTCTTGAACTCTGTATCGAGTCAAACTAACTCATATAAAATGAGATGATGAGTAACAATATAATTGGTTTAAGACAACTAAGATACAAATCTTCTTTATTTCTTAAATTTTAAATCAAACATTAGTGAGAGAGTCAACAAGAACGAGTTGACCATCACACCCTCCACCTCCTGTTTTAAGATTGCAATTCGAATCACCAACATGTTGAGAGAGTCAACAAGAAGGGGTCGACCATCACACCTTACACCTCCCATTTTACGATTGGGGTTCGAGTCACTAAGGTAGTGAGAGAGTCAACAAGAAGAAGTTAAACATCACATCCTCCACCTCCCATTTTAAGATTGCGAGTTCGAGTAAAAAAATAATAATAAAGTTCCTAAGGAGTGATAAAAAAAAAAAGTATAGGGGGAGTAGTATTTATACCTCATCTGGATTATGAGAAAAGAGAAGTTGAGCTCCAGTTAACACACAAACAAACAAAAAAATAACAGAATGGGTACACTAGCCAATGAGAGTTTCAGCATTGAGCTACAGCAGCTTGATGCAGCAGCTACTGATACTGCAAGGAATCAGAGAACTCAATGGCTCCTTACTTCTCCTAATCCACCAAGTTTTTTCCATCAACTCATTAATTCTGTTAAAAAAAATGTTGACAAAACCACAAAACAACCAACAAATGGTGTCTTCTTTTCATTCTTGAAAGGATTATTTCCAATCCTTAGCTGGGGAAGAAATTATAAATGTACAATGTTTAAGCATGACATAATGGCTGGCTTAACTCTTGCTAGTCTCTGCATACCACAGGTAATAAAAAAAATAAGGATTGTTTTCTATTAGTCGTGTAAAGGTCTGAAAACATGTTCAAACCTTTACACGAGTAATATAGGTTCCTAACTGTAATTGGAATGTTATATCTTTATGCAGAGTATTGGATATGCTAATCTTGCGAAACTTGATCCTCAATATGGCTTATGTAAGTTGAAAAAAAATACGTTCATTTATCTGATTCTTTTAGATATAGTTTATGATTTTTTTCTTATTGTTGTAGACGCTAGTGTTGTTCCACCACTGATATATGCTGTGATGGGAAGTTCGCGAGAGATTGCTATTGGCCCTGTTGCTGTCGTGTCACTTCTTATTTCTTCACTGATTTCCAAGATTATAGACCCTTCTGTCGATCCTATCGCTTACAGAAATCTTGTTTTCACTGCCACATTCTTCACTGGTGCATTTCAGGCTGTTTTTGGACTATTCAGGTAAGTCTATACTCTGTTTTTTTTTGCGACTCTGCATTTCCTGGAAAATTGCTGTTAATTTTTCGCGATTATCAGGTTGGGATTTCTAGTGGATTTTTTATCACATCCTGCTATAGTTGGATTCATGGGAGGTGCAGCCATTGTTATAGGTCTTCAACAATTAAAGGGTTTGCTAGGAATCAACCATTTTACTACCAAGACGGATGTGGTCTCTGTATTGGAAGCTGTTTATAAATCACTTCATAATCAGCCAGTAAGCTGTTTATAACTCGGTCGAGTGACTATCTGAGAAATCAACTCTGGCTTTATCTGGTTTTTTTTTTCATTCTTACGAATTTTTCCTTTGCATTTGTAGTGGTTTCCATTGAATTTTGTACTTGGCGTTTCTTTCCTCTTCTTCATCCTAATGACAAGGTTCATTGTAAGTATAATCTTTTTTTTGTTTCTCTTTATCATATGGTGTAATTGTTTTATTAATCTCTTGGAAAAAATTACAGGGGAAAAGGAACAAGAAACTGTTCTGGCTACCAGCAATGGCTCCTCTTTTATCAGTTGTACTATCTACTTTGATAGTTTATCTAACAAAAGCCGATCAACACGGAGTCAATATTGTAAAACACTTCAAAGGCGGTATCAATCCAAGTTCAGTTCATCAATTACAGTTCAACAGTCCACACATTGGAGAAATTGCGAAAATTGGACTTGTTTGTGCTATCGTCGCTCTCACTGTCTGTCTCTCTACCCTTTGTCCTATCAATTTCATGTAAAAAACAAAGATCCTTATTCCAACATCTTGTTATTTCTCAGGAGGCGATTGCTGTTGGTCGATCTTTCGCTTCAATCAGAGGCTATCATCTTGATGGTAACAAAGAAATGGTAGCAATTGGATGTATGAACCTAGTGGGATCTTTAACTTCTTGCTACACAACAACTGGTAAACTTTCAAACTAAAGTAAACTTTTTTAAATTTTTAGATGTGATGGTCATATACTTCAATATGTTATGCGAATCGTTGTAGGTTCATTTTCGAGAACAGCAGTGAACTACAGTGCAGGATGTGAAACTGTTGTGTCAAACATAGTTATGGCAGTAACAGTTCTGATATCATTAGAGTTGTTGACAAAGCTATTATACTATACTCCATTGGCAATACTAGCATCAATTATCATATCAGCTTTACCAGGATTAATTGACATTACTGAAGCATTTCACATTTGGAAAGTTGACAAGACAGATTTCATCATTTGCATTGCTGCTTTCTTGGGAGTACTCTTTGGCTCTGTCGAAATCGGTCTTATAATAGCGGTAACTATATCGTCCCTATTTTATACATCTATATACAAAAATTGTGAACTTAGCTACTGAATTCACGTGAAAATATATCTGAACTTCAAGATTGTCCCCGGCCTTTGATGTTAACTACTAAGTACTAGAGATCTCGAATTCAATTCCAGAGGGTAGGAAATCAAAAAAGAAAATCTATACCTAAGTACAATTTGTTGGCTAATTATATGAATCTTATATAAAAGACAAAAAAATTGGGAATTTAATGTTGATGTGAAATATCAAATAATTAAAAGACATAGGTAGTCCTTTTTAAGAGCTTGTTTGGCTTAGCTTAAAAGCTGGTCAAACTTGACTTAAAAGCTCGTTTTTGACTTATTTAACTGTTTAGCAATACTCAAAATAATTTATTTTAAGTTAAAAAAAAACTTATTTTAAGCAAAAAGTTAAAAGTTGGGGTAGGGGTGTTTTTTTTTTTTTTAGCTTATAAGCTGTTTTAAATTGACCACATTTTTATCTTTTTGCCCTTAATATTTTTATACAATCTCCAAATTACCCATATAACCCTAACATCTCTTTCTTCCATTTTTCCTATTTCACGTTTGGCGTAACAACTTCACCACTTTTATCCAAACGCATAACTGTTTATTTTAAAAATAAGTTTCAGCACTTTCAAAAGTATTTTTTTAAAGCTACTTTTATTAAGCCCATCCAAACGGGCCGTAAGTCATTTGTGGGTTCCATTTGTTGGATTCTTTTACTAGTACTATAAACATTAATGCATGGACAGTAGGTTATGATGCTTTTTCTTTGGTTCCAAAAATAATTGACTCATTTCCACTCTTTGACCATCTGTCATGTTCTTTTTTCAACTTTTAGTAACCATTTGTTCACAAAACAACAACTTGTTTATGCTTTATGGATAAGGTACAGTACTATTCATCTGATTCCACATATAAATATCTCAAATTTAACCAATTATAATAATAATAGTGTTCAGATCAATTTTCATGCACAAAACAAATCAGTGTACGTATTTTACTAATATTTGTTACTTAATTTTCATCACTTTATTGACCGCGACTAATAATTAATTGCAGGTTGGAATTTCATTTGGTAAAATAATACTTGGTACCATTAGACCAAGTGTAGAACTACAAGGTAGACTACCTGGAACAGACACTTTTTGTGACATAACTCAATTTCCAGTGGCTACTGAAACTCAAGGAGTTTTGATTATTAGAGTGAACAATGCTTCACTATGCTTTGCAAATGCTAATTTCATAAGAGGAAGGTACATTTTTTAAATTTACATAAGAGGAAAATATGAAATTTATTAAATAATTGTTTATAATTTCCTTTTCTTTTTTTTTTAATTTTTCCAATTAGGATATTGAGCATAGTGACAAATAGAAGTGAAGAGCAGTCCAAGGGAAAACTTCGTATCTTAGTGCTAGATATGTCAAGTAAGGTTCTTTAATATCTGTTTGGACAACTACAAAAATAATCAAAAATATATTAGAAAAGTCGCGTTAAATTCTAGAAATCGCGATACTATAAATAGGCCAAAATTTTACATTGATAAATTGTTTTTTCAGGTGTAATGAGCATTGATACATCAGGAATTGTTGCATTGGAGGAGTTGAACAGAGAATTGGTATCACAAGGCATACAAGTTAGTTTCTCTCTAATAATGTGACCAAAATGTTCAACATAATTTAATCCATCTAAAATGAATCTCATAATTTTTTATTTATAGTTTTAATCAGAATGAGATGATTTATAGTCATACAGTGTTGGGTTATCCCACATCGGAAGTGGAAGGGGCTGGTGGTCAATTTATAAGTGTGAGGGAAAGCCTCAACCTTTGAGCTAGCTTTTGGGTTGAGAAGGCCCAAGACCACCCAACATTGGTATCAGAGCCCAGGTTGTCAACAAGTCTCAGCCCACCGGGAGAAACTGGGTTGTCGCTCTCCAGCCAGGCCCAATGCCCGATGGTGGGAAGGGGATTGTTGGGTTATCCCATCGGAAGTGGAAGGGGCTGGTGGTCAATTTATAAGTGTGAGGGAAAGCCTCAACCTTTGAGCTAGCTTTTGGGTTGAGAAGGCCCAAGACCACCCAACATTGGTATCATATTTGTTGAATCCATCCCATTGTTTTTGTCAACTTTAGCTATTCAATTGGTACAAGCAATTGTTAAAAAGGAATAGTAATTGGAGTTGAAAAGAAAAGATTTGGTAGTTGGCAAATTGGTAAGATTTGCAACCATTCTTGACTTTGAAAGATTTGGTAGTTGGCAAATTGGTAAGATTTGCAACCATTCTTGACTTTGCTATATTTGCATATGTCATTAGTGACATAGGCATGGTTTTATCCTTCTATAAATAGAGCATTCTTGCTCATTTGTAGAACACACCAAGTTAGAGTGAAAAACCATTTTGAGAGCAAAGTGAGGTATTCCATAGACTATACAAAAATAGTTGTGAAGAAAAATAGAGTGTGAGCGATATTTAGTAAGACGGAAACCAAAAGAGTGTTGTTCCTTTTGAGTGTGTAGTAGTCACTTTGAGTGTTGTATTCGTGACTACACAGTGTAAAATTCCTTACTATAGTAATATCAGTTGCTCCTCTTTTCCGTGGTTTTTTCCCTTATTCAGAAGGGTTTCCACGTAAAATTCTTGGTGTCGTTATTTTCCTATTTTATTTCATTACTTTTACCATATATACTTTTGTGTTTTTGTCCGCGTTTTCCCAACAAACTGGTATCAGAGCCAAGGTTTTATCTGAGTATGCTCTGTGGTTGCAGCACAGTCTGAACTTCCACATCAGAAAAGATTTACTTTGATTTGCGATAACTATATTTTTGGGGAAAACAATGGAAGCCAACACAAGTAGAATGGTTACTTTGAATGGTGTTAATTATGCCATTTGGAAGGGGAAAATGGAAGATCTGCTTTATGTCAAGAATTTTTATAAACCAGTATTTACCACTGTAAAGCCTGATAAATGACAGATGAAGAGTGGAATCTGTTGCATAGACAGGTTTGTGGATTCATTAGGCAATGGGTCGACGATAATGTGTTGAACCATATTTCTGGGGAAACACATGCTCGAACCCTATGGGAGCATCTTGAAAGTTTGTATGCTCGAAAGACTGGCAACAACAAAATGTTCTTAATAAAGCAGATGTTGTTTGAAGTATCATGATGGTTCTCCAATGACAGACCATCTGAATAATTTTCAGGGGATTATGAACCAATTATCTGCTATGGGCATCAAATTTGATGAAGAAATTCAAGGCTTGCTTCTACTTGGTTCCCTACCAGATTCTTGGGAAACATTTAGAACGTCATTGTCAAATTCTGCTCCGGATGGTGTGATCTCTATGGATTCCGCCAAGAGTAGTGTCTTGAACGAAGAGATGAGAAGAAAAACTCAAGGTTTCCTCTTCGTCGGATGTCCTGATAACTGGCCCCAGGGGGAGAAATAAAACTCGTGGTTCTCAGCATAGAGAACAAAAGGAGCAAATCCAAAGGCAGACTTAAGGATATTGAGTGCTATCATTGTGGCATGAAAGGGCACACAAAGAAGTTCTGCAAGAAGTTGAAGAGGGAGAACAAAAACAAAGAGGAAACTAAAGATGGCAATGAAAATTGCCTAGCCACCGTCACCACCGAAGATCTTGTTACCGTTCTTGATGCAAACATGATAAATATTGCTTGTGATGAGTCAAGCTGGGTTGTGGACACTGGTGCCGCATCTCATGTGACATCAAGGAAGGATTTTTTCTCTTCCACACTCCTGGTGATTTTGGAACCTTGAGTATGGGTAATGAGACTGTTTCTAGGGTGGTTGGTATTGGTACAATTTGTTTGGAAACTAGTATTGGAACTAACTAGTTTTGAACAATGTGAAACATGCTCCTGATGTTCGTCTGCACCTAATTTCTGTTGGTGTCTTAGATGATGAAGGATATGTTAGTACCAACGGTGATGGAAAATGGAAGCTCATTAAGGGTTCCTTGGTTGTGGCTCGTGGTAACAAACGTCGTCGTGTCTCTACTGGACTACGGCCTCTGCTTGTGTTGATATGGTGAATGCAGTTGAGAGCAATAGCTCTTCAATATTATGGCACAAGAGGCTTAGCCACATTAGCGAGAAAGGACTTAATGTTCTAGCCAAGAAGAAATTATTGTCAAATTTCCAAAGTGCTAAATTAGAAAAATGTGAGCACTCTTGGCTGGTAAACAAAATAGAGTTTCCTTTAAGTCCTACCCTCCTTCGAGAAAGACAGAGTTGCTTGAGTTAGTGCACTCTGATTTATGTGGTCCAATGAAGACAAAGACATTGGGTGGTGCACTTTACTTTGTCACTTTCATTGATGATTGCTCGAGAAAACTCTGGGTCTATGTCATGAAGACTAAAGACCAAGTGTTAGGTGTCTTTAAGCAGTTTCAGGCTTCAGTTGAAAGAGAAACTGGAAAGAAACTGAAATGTATTCGTACTGATAATGGTGGTGAATATGTGGACCTTTGACGAATACTGCAAGCATCAAGGTATTAGACACCAGAAGACTCCTCCCAGACTCCTCAGCTTAATGGTTGGCTGAGAGGATGAATAGGACCTTGATGGAAAGAGTTAGATGTTTGCTTTCTGAAGCAAAAGTTGCCGAACTCATTTGGGGTGAGGTGGGGGGGGGCTTTATTGACCGGCACATGTATTAATCTATCTCCTGCTGTTGCTTTGTAAAGTGATGTACCAAATAGTGTTTGGTATGGAAAGGATGTTTCCTATGACCATTTGAGAGTATTTGGTTGCAAAGCTTTTGTACATGTGCCGAAAGATGAGAGGTCAAAGTTAGATGCCAAGACAAGGCAATGCATCTCATTGGATATGGCCTAGATGAATTTGGTTACAGGCTATATGATCCAATTGAAAAGAAACTTGTGAGAAGCCGTGATATTATTTTCATGGAGAATCAAACAATTGAAGATATTGACAAAGCGGAGAAGGTAGAATCTTCAAGTTTTGATGGTATAGTTCATCATGATGAAGTCCTCACACAAGTGTGCATGATGTTGTTGGGTTTGATAATCATGGTGACGCCCAAAATCATGTATCGAATCAACATGTGATGTTGATAATAACAATGATATTGTTATTGATGATCCTGTTGCTCATGAAGTTGTGGACGAATCAAATATTCCGCTTCGAAGGTCCACAAGACAGCGGTTTCCTTCATCCCGTTATTCACCCAATGAGTATGTGTTACTCACTGACGGGGGAGAACCTGAATGTTATGAGGAGGCCATGGAAGATGAGCACAAGAATCAATGGATTGAAGCCATGCAAGACGAGATGAAGTCTTTGCATGAGAACACACTTATGAGTGGTAAAATTGCCCAAGGGCATGAGAGCTTTGAAGAACAAGTGGGTGTTCAAACTTAAAGCTGAAGAACACAACTTGAAGCCCAGGTACAAAATTAGATTGGTTGTTAAGGGATTCAGTCAAAGGAAAGGTATTGACTTTGACGAAATATTTTCTCCTGTTGTGAAAATGGTCCTCAATTCGCACAGTTCTAGGTTGGCTGCTAGTCTTAATTTAGAGATTGAGCAGATGGATGTGAAGACTGCTTTCCTTCACGGTGACCTAGAAGAAGAGATTTATATGGAACACCTGAGGGCTTCAAAGTAGATGGTAAAGAAAATTTGTATGCAAACTCAAAAAGAGTCTCTATGGCCTAAAACAAGCTCCCAGACAGTGGTACAAAAAGTTTGAATCTGTCATGGGGGAGCAAGGCTATAAGAAGACTTCTTCAGATCATTGCGTATTTGTACAAAAATTTTCTGACAATGATTTCATCATCCTTTTGTTGTATGTGGATGATATGTTGATTGTGGGCAAGAATACTTCCAAGATTGACGATCTAAGAAAGAGAGTGTGTAAGTCTTTTTCTATGAAAGACTTGGGTAATGCCAAACAAATTTTGGGCATGAGAATTACTCGTCTTAGAGATGAAAGGAAGATTTATTTTGTCCCAGAAGAAGTACATTGAACGCGTACTGGAGCGCTTCAATATGAATAATGCGAAGCTGTGTGAGTACACCCTTGCTGGTCATATGAAGTTGAGCAAGAAGATGTGTCCTACAGCTAGGGAGGAAAAAGAGAACATGGGCAAAGTTCCATATTCCTCCGTCGTCGGAAGTCTGATGTATGCAATGGTGTGCACTAGACCTGATATTGCTCACGCTTGGTGTTGTCAGTAGATTTCTCGAAAATCCGGGAAAAGATCATTGGGAAGCTGTGAAATGGATACTCAGGTATCTTAGAGGAAGCTCAGATGAATGCTTGTGTTTTGGAGCATCAAATCCAATCTTGAAAGGCTATACAGATTCTGATATGGCAGGTGACCTTGATAACAGAAAATCCACTACTGGATATTTGTTACTTTTTCAGGGGGAGCTATATCATGCAGTCAAAGTTGCAGAAGTGTGTTGCACTATCTACAACTGAAGCGAGTATATTGCGGCTACTGAAGCCGGCAAGGAGATGATATGGCTAAAGCGATTTCTTCAAGAGCTTGATTTGAATCAGATGGAGTATATTGTCTATTGTGACAGCCAGAGTGCAATAGACTTGAGCAAGAACTCCATGTACCATGCAAGAACAAAACACATTGACGTCAGATATCATTGGATTCGTGAGAAAGTGGAGAATGAATCATTTCACGTCAAAAAGATTCACACAAGTGAAAATCCTGCAGATATATGAGAAAGATGATACCGAAAGACCTTCGAGTTATGCAAAGAACTTGTGGGTATGAGCTCTCTCTAAAGAAGTTGAGATACCTTCTTCCAGTAAATGGGACTGAGGGGGAGATTTGTTGAATCCATCCCATTGTTTTTGTCAACTTTAGCTATTCAATTGGTACAAGCAATTGTAAAAGGAATAGTAATTGGAGTTGAAAAGAAAAGATTTGGTAGTTGGCAAATTGGTAAGATTTGCAACCATTCTTGACTTTGAAAGATTGGTAGTTGGCAAATTGGTAAGATTTGCAAATTCTTGACTTTGCTATATTTGCATATGTCATTAGTGACATAGGCATGGTTTTATCCTTCTATAAATAGAGCATTCTTGCTCATTTGTAGAACACACCAAGTTAGAGTGAAAAACCATTTTGAGAGCAAAGTGAGGTATTCCATAGACTATACAAAATAGTCTGTGAAGAAAAATAGAGTGTGAGCGATATTTAGTAAGACGGAAACCAAAAGAGTGTTGTTCCTTTTGAGTGTGTAGTAGTCACTTTGAGTGTGTATTCGTGACTACACAGTGTAAAATTCCTTACTATAGTAATATCAGTGCTCCTCTTGGTTCCGTGGTTTTTCCCTTATTCAGAAGGGTTTCCACGTAAAATTCTGGTGTCGTTATTTTCCCATTTTATTTCATTACTTTTACCATATATACTTTTGTGTTTGTCCGCGTTTTCCCAACATACAGATACCTATGACTTGTTATAGATCATGAGTCACATAAATTATAATTCGTTATATTGTACTCAATTTTTTTTATTTTTGCAGTTAGCTATAGCAAATCCAAGGTGGGAAGTAATGAACAAGTTGAAGGTAGCAAAATTTGTAGATGAACTTGGAAATAGGTGGATTTTCCTCAGTGTTGGAGATGCTGTAGATGCCTGTTTGAATGCCAAAATGAGTGATCTTAGCACTATCAATTGTTGAAATGTTTATGATATATAATCATGGTAGTTCTATAAATACAATTGAGAGAAAATTGATGCATGTATCATCAATCAAAATCGAGTTACATATGTAATGAGAGTATCATTTTATGAAAAGAGTCTTTTTTTACCTTGAATCTCTTCCTCAGTATACTTTGCCAATGCCATATTATATTTCATTAGTTACATCTTCAATAATTAACTAATTAGAAGTTGAGGTTGTGATAATCATAAAAAGAGAAAACTACTGGATTATTTCTTTATATATTACCAAGTTTACATATGGACTATCTTAGTAGATATAAAGAAGAAGAATTTTTAGGAATAACAAAGATAGTTATCATATATTAGCGCACTGTAGTTATAGATTTGTTATTTGCATAACTATATTTTGTTTGTTATGGAATCTTTGATTCGTATAAATCGCGAAATATGTTCCATTTGTATGCAAAATTAATATTAAATTGTTTTGTATGTTAGGAATGAGGATTTGAAATGAAAGTTCGTGAAATAACTTGAAAAATAACAAAAAATAAAGATGTGAAGAGACACGGTCGAAGCAAGCTCGTCCAGTGTGCTTCTTTCACGACATGCTATAGTCCTGAGTGTCTTCCAGTGATTTTCTCAAAGCCTAGTAAACGAGCGACGAGGGCGATATGAAGGAATGTTTCTATGTATTTAAGTATTTAAGCACTTGAAAGTTCTTTTCTCCCACCAATATGAGAAAATCAATTTTTCTTCCCTTCATTTCTCATTAATTTTCAACATTAATACTCAACATATATCTTGAAAAAAAAAACCTCAACATATATAATACTAAGAAAATATCATGAAATAAATGCTCTTATAAAAATGGTAGAATCTTATTTGTTAAATATAAGTAGAAATCAATTAGCAATTCAATTATAAATTTGGTAAATATGTCATATTGAACTCTTCTGTTTGAGAGGTATTTAAGAATAAATCATGTAATTGGGGTATCTTTCTATTCAGAGTGATAAGACAATAATTATGAACTCTCGAAAATGAGTCAAATATAATTAACAGTGAGTCTCTATTGATAATTATAGGCTAGTTTTATCTTCCTATCAGCGTATAACGACAATTTGTAAATAAATTTAAGGTGCATCAAATTGGACGTATTCGACAAGATCTGCTCTATTTATGTTTTATTCTTTAAATAAACAATAGGTACTCATATGAAAACATTTTCAACATAATAAATGACATTTAACTTCTTATTAAATCGGGTAATTAATCATGTCTCATGCACATAATGGTGAAACATGTCTCGTAACGGTGAGAACATCTGTTGGAATTCTGACCTTCAAATTAGCTTAAGAAACAAATACATTTTATATGTTCCTTTGCAGATTATAGCAATTATGTTTTGTAAATCAAATAAAATAATAACATAATATTTTATCGCGGAAACCCCTACTCATAAAGGTAAAAATCACGACCTACACCTATGTAGAATTTAACTTCACTTTATTAAACTCCAAGTCTCAACACAAGATTACAAACCTATGTAATCTTAGAAATTATAAACTCTAATTGTTAGAGAAATTATGAACTATAATTCCAAGCTAAGAAATTATAAACTCTAATTCATAGCTACCCAAGACAAAAACCCCCAGGTTTAATTAAGTCTTCTATCGTCTGTCAAGTTTCTCTAACTTGTTAAACGAATCCTACACACACACTCGATTGTAATCAATACTCTTAATTACAATCTTATAACTTTTTCATCACAAATTGGCAACACTCCCAAGTAACTCTTAAAACTCTCTCAAACCTCTTGATCGTGTTTTGATCTTCTCTCTATGTAAGTGGACAATTTTTCTCAAGCGAAACTATCGTCCTATTTATAGATTTGGACTTGAATCTGAAACATATTTCAACTAGAAATCATACTTCATGTAGGAATCCTCTTTTGTGTGGAACTCCTAGTTCAACTCGAACTTGTCTTCGCTGCATCTTCAACTCCTTGCCTGAATCAACTTTGTCTTTGCCTCTACAAATCCTTGTTGAACTCAACTTGGACTTCGTTTCTACCCTTACTATTTGTTGAACTCGACTTTAACAAAACTTTGTTGAACTCGAAATCCTTCACGTAGAAATCTTCATTGAATGAATGCGACTTGTATTGTGAAAAACTTTCTACACAATTTCCTTAACTAAATAAGAAAATTTCCTTAATTGATCATGCTTCCTACTTCATTCAAGATTTGAAACCACATTCACGTCATTGTACTTCCTTCTTTGCTTCGGCTTTTTAACTTGTCTGGTTTTTCTATTTGATTAAGAAAACTATCTTGCCTACGAACTCCTTTTCAAAGGAAACTTTTTATACTAGTTGCCTGTCGAATAATTTCTAATTCGCATGGTTGACGTTCTCTTATTCAAGTCGAATTCGATCTGTAAGAAACACGTCGAGCAACCTGTATCTTTCATCTGTTCTCTATTTTTCAATTATCAAATCTTTCTCGTCCTAACAAATTTCTCCTTTTTGATAATGCAAATTTTATTTGCTTGCGTTGAATATGTAAGTACACACATAACTCATATACATGTTGTAGGCCTTGTTAAACTCAGATCATGTTTACTAAACTTGTTTCATGATGCAATCTTTGTCACTCTTCAAAATATACATATTCATGTGTATCTATCAATATCTCAAATAATGATTTAGATTCGAATAATTTTTTAAGTACCATATCAAGTAAAATACTTTTCATGCATGATATTTCAAAGTGTGTTTAGACATTTAGTAACATATTTCCTTTTTAAGATCATCTATAAACCATGCAGGGACAGAGTCAGAATATACTAAGCGGATTCATCCGAATCCTTCCGCGAAAAATATTTACTATTTATGCATAGTTAAAATTATATTTTAGATATATATAATAGAAAATATTCACTATTTATGTGTGTTTAAAGTTATTTTTGAAATTAACAATCTCTATGCATGTTTTCTCTCTAAATAAATATATTGTATATTTGCGGAAAGACCAACTTCCCTTTACATCTAAAATTATATTTGGGCCTAGGTTAAGTCTCTTTCTAGTTTCAGTCTTAATATAGTTTGCTTTCGAGTTATATTTCAACTATATCGGTAATTGTGTATATATAAATTTTTTGAGGCATTTAATTCGTTTTTTGAAAAATTATTTGTACACTTGTCTTACTCTCACTTTACATCAGGTTCTCAAATGCCTTTAATGATTTTTAAAAATTAAATGGCGACTTAATTTTAAAAAAAGAAAGCAAATAAAAATAGGCTAAAATTGTGAAATTCTTTTTACTTAGTTTGAAATCGATCCTAATAAGTAACAAGATGTTCTTTGATAAAACTACTTGATGAGAATTGAGAAGGGCATAAATCGATACTCAAGAATTATTGCCATTAGTGTTAAATGCAATTTTCTTTACTCATGACATATTAGTTAATTATTAATTAATTTAACCATAATTTTTCAAGATTATACCCAATTTGAAGTAAAGAAAAAATATAAATAATAGTAAGGATAATACGAGAGCTTATAGTACATGAGTCTATATTATTGACGTCATTTTTTTCATAAATTATAAAACAATGTGATAAATTAAAATCCAAGGGAATATAAACACGTAGCTTTCGATGTTTGATTTTGATATATTGCATTTTCTCCCTTATTTAAAAATATTATGCTGAGTTGTCTTTTAAAAATTCTTTGCCTATTTTGAGATATATCAATAAAGTTTTTAGATTTAGTATTTGAATTATAATTCTTTTTGTTTGACTTGTTTTTTGTTTATATATTGCAAGTCTTCCAAAAATATTTAAGAAGTTGACCGTTAACAATAAGAAGGCTCAAATCATTTATGTTAATTAAAATTAGATAATTTTTTTTAACTTTCTAATTTAATTTTTATAAGGGTGTTTTAGTGGATTAATTGTAATTTCATAGATTTCATAGCTTATAAATAGACACATTTGCTCCTTATTTTTTCATCAATTCTTATTTCTCAAGACTAAGCTAAGGTTGCTTCATTTTCTCTATTCTTTCTTTTTTCATATATGGTCTAGAAATTTGTTTTCTTCCTTTTATTTTCTCATTTATGTTTTTGTAAGAGCCATAAAAAAAGGGAGAGATTTTCTTTCTTGTACTTATACAAGCCATGCTTTAACTTTTAATTTTAATTTTTTTTATTCGGTTCATCTTGATGCGGATAATTAAAATCTTCTTCTCTTATTTTTTCTTTATATAGACTTTTGTTTGAATTTACGTGTAGTGTTTGATTTCGCGTAATTAAACAATGTCTGAAATTATAACTCTTTATACGGATGATTAAATTTTTTTCTTTACATAGATTTTTGTTCGAATTTACGTGTAGTATTAGATCTTGCATAATTGAACGGTGTCTGAATTTATAACTCTTTATTTTGTGTGAAGATATTTTTTATTTTATTTTTTAATGATTCGTCAAAATTTTATGATTACAACATTACTTTCACTTTTCTTTTCTTTTTAATTTTTTTTGCTTAATACAAGTTATATTGCGATTGCTAAAACTCTATGTGAATAAATTCTATAATTTTAATTCAGTATTTTAACAAATTAAGTATTTGAGAAGAAAATAACATTATGACTTAATTATTGCATACGTGTGTAAATCTCTAGATCTTGATTTTACTTTTTTTAATTTTATCTTTTATACCATAGATCTATTAAAATTTGAGATATATATTATTAAGTGTCAAAATTATTGGGATTCTAGTATTTCTTAAAATTAATCACACTTCTAAAGAAAAAAACTAATAAAACTAGGGTGATTCTCTTGATATTTTTAATACATTTTTACTTATTTATTTAAGATTATAAATAAAATTTCTTCTATAATGTATTAAAAATCGTAGATCAATTTTATTTGGATTAATTTATTATAGTAAATCATTATATATTTATAATCATTAATATTGAGATTGTTTTATTTATAACTAAAAAACACGATAAATTGTAGCAAGGAAGAATAAAAACTAATCATTAATTAATTTCATAGATCGATTTTCACCTATAAATGTTTTCTCTGTCTTTCTAAATCTCTTACCATTTATAATTTAAATCCTTAAACAATTATCGTATGAATAATCAAGTCTTTTTTAATTTTGTTGTATAGGAAGAATGTCGTTGAACGAGGATACATTTTCAGAGAGCTCAACACACAGCGATGTGCTTACTTATGAGGAAGCCAATTCTTATCCTTACCAAGACCTACTTTTGTATGGACCATTACCAATTTCTCATGATCAAACCAATCTGGTAACTAAACTACTTTAATTTATCATTAATCAATTTAAATTTATAATTTTTTTCAAATCTTCTTTAAATTTGTCTAATTATTATAATTAAGCTAACATTTTCTCATTTTTAATAAATTAATAGGCACAGGTGAATCATCTGCATGGTGGTATACCAACATTTGCTTCTGGAACAGCTTTTCCTACTGGAGTATATATCTAATCTCTAAATTATTTTTAATTTTTTTATTTATAAATTATCATAATATGATTTTTTTTAATTATTTTAATATAAATTAATAGGCACAGGTGAATCATCTGCATGGTGGTATACCAACATTTGCTAATGGAACAGCTTTTCCTAATGAAGTATATATCTAAATCTCTAAATTATTTTTAATTTTTTTATTTATAACTTATCATAATATGATTTTTTTTTAATTATTTTAATATAAATTAATAGGCACAGGTGAATCATCTGCATGGTGGCATACCAACATTTGCTAATGAAACAGCTTTTCCAACTGGAGTATATATCTAAATCTCTAAATTTTATTTTATTTTCTTAAATTTTATTTTACAAGAAATTTTAATTATTATAATATGATTTTTTTAAATTATTTTAATATAAATTAATAGGCACAGGTGAATCATCTGCATGGTGGTATACCAACATTTGCTAATGGAACAGCTTTTCCTACTGGAGTATACATCTAAATCTCTAAATTATTTTTTATTTTTTTAAATTTTATTTTACCAGAAATTTTAATTATCATAATATGATTTTTTTTAAAAAAATTTAATATATAAAATAATAGGTGCAGGTCAACCATCCACGTGGTAGCATGCCAATGTATCCTGTTGAGTCATTTCCTCAGGTATATATATATATATTTATATATATATGTCGTTTCTTAATTATTTAATTTTTTTTATTTCGCTTGTAAATATATAAAAATTTTATTTTGTTAATTTAAATTTTCTTATTTTGATAGGCACAGGTTAATGACCCACGTGGAGGCTTGCAGATGACTCCAGTTAGACCTATTTCCCTTATGCAATAAATTTTTTACTAATTAAATTATAATACATATTAGTGACATGCTATATGTTTTTTTATGAATAAAATACAGAATGAGGTTGCACCGGCTTATGTTGACAGGTAATTAATATTTTCTTTAAAAATTAATATATATATATATATATATATATATATATATATATATATATATATATATATATATACACATAAAGAAGTGTTTATTTATCTATTTTTCAAATATTAAGTATATTTAATTTTGAATTAGATAATTCTTTTTATTTTTATAAATAAATCTTGCATGACTTTGAATCATAGCCCAATTGCCAATGCGTTGTACAATCCAAGGTTTAGTTCGATTGGTTTGCCATTGGATCCTATTTTGCGAATGTTCGTGCTTAATCCTAACTTCTTTGGTAAGTTATTTTTTAACTAATTATTTTATTTTATTTTCAATCATTTTTTTTAATATTTATATTATTTGCACCTTTTTATTTTGTAGGTAAGAAGCGTTACTGATCGCAAACATTTGAATGGCTAGCAAGAAGGGATCATTTGTGAAATGTTGTCCTTCTATTTTTATTTTGAAATTTTGTTTATTAATAATAAGCAAACTTTATGGCTGTGTATTGGTCATAGTTCTCGAATTCCAATGGAAATTATGTTTCCATATTCGAGAATATTTCATTGTTTTCTGTTGGAATTATTATTAATAATAATGCATTATATATATATTGCTGGTGAAAGCCGCGATATATATGCAACAATTTATATCCATCGTGTTGAGTTATCCCACATCGGAAGTGGAAGGGGCTGGTGGTCAATTTATAAGTGTGAGGGAAAGCCTCAACCTTTGAGCTAGCTTTTGGGTTGAGAAGGCCCAAGACCACCCAACATTGGTATCAGAGCCCAGGTTGTCAACAAGTCTCAGCCCACCGGGAGAAACTGGGTTGTCGCTCTCCAGCCCAAGGCCCGATGTGTGAAAGGGGAGATTGTTGAGTTATCCCACATCGAAAGTGGAAGGGGCTGGTGGTCAATTTATAAGTGTGAGGGAAAGCCTCAACCTTTGAGCTAGCTTTTGGGTTGAGAAGGCCCTAGACCACCCAACACATCGCTTCGCTGGGTATTGAATATATTATTATGCTGCCTTTGTTTCTTATTTGTGAATTTGTGGTTATTATTGTTGGTAATATGTTTTTCAAATAACTCCTATATTGTTATTCTTTATTGTTACGTTATATCTTGTAATTTATATAATCTGTAAGTTTTTGTCATTCTCTTCGTTTCTTTTTATACGAATCTTTGTTATTTTCACTTTCATTAAAAAAAATATTGAGTAACTAACTTTAATCTATCTTTAATTAATGTTTTTTTAAGTCAACTTTATAATAAATGATGAATATGTTATATTTCAAAAATTAAAATGCGTTTGAATGACAATTTAAATTTTTAAGATAATTTTTGGAGCCAATTTTTTTCACCAATTGATCCTAAAATTTTAAAAATTGAATTTCCTTACCTCAATTTTCCTATATATTTTGTGTAAAAATATTTTAATTTGTTTGTTGATATTTCTTTTTCAAAATAAGATTTTTTAAAAGGAAAAATCCTTTTGGCCATAAAATAAAATTTTTCATTTTTTAAAAATATTTACCCTTTTAGCTTTAATGCCTTCTAAGAATATATTTAGCTGAAAAGTAAAACAAAGGACATATTTAAATTATTTCGGATAATACATGAATAAATATGATCCTTTTCCCTAATATATGTCATCTCTTCTCAAACTAGAAATATATATTTTTACTTTTTAATCACAAAGTTAAGAAGTACTGAAGTACTAGACATCATCAAAGTAAAATAAATATATTCCATCAAAGCACCATCTTTACCAAAAGTATTTTATTTGAAGCATAATTGATGTTGGAAAATCTTGACAAGTTTAAAACGCTATGTATGTATTTTACCTTGATTTAATGTTGAGTGATGTTTATATAGATACTAGTACAGACACAAAATTTATAAAGGGAAAATTATTGTGAATATTGATAGGGCAACAATTAGTAAAAAATGTTGGCAATATATAAACATATATTGTTTATACGAGTCCAGAGCCTAAAGGGTACAAAATATTAACAAAAATTCTAAAACGGTATATAAAATTTTAGGGATAATGCCCAAGTACCCCCTCAACCTATGCCCGAAATCTCAGAGACACACTTATAATATACTAAGGTCCTATTACCATTTGAACTTATTTTATTAATAATTTTTTACCCCTTTTTAGCTTACGTGGCACTATCTTGTGGGCCCAACGATGGTTGACTTTTTTTTTCGAACTAGTGCCACGTAGGCTAAAAAGGGGTAGAAAATTACATATAAAATAAATTCAGGAGGGTAATAGGACCTTAGTATAGCATAAGTGTGTCTCTGGGATTTCGGACATAGGTTGAGGGGGTACTTGTGTATTTCCCCAAAATTTTATATTAACCAAAACGATAAAATCGCTGCACCAACAGCGACTTACCCCACCGAAAAAAGCATAATCGCTGCCTCCACAGCGATTTTACAAAATCTGATTTACTGTATTTCAGCTTGATTTAATGTGGAGTATTAATGTTTATATAGATCTATAAACATAACCAACGATATCCATATATATGATGAAAGTTTTATTACTACAAGTAGTAGTAATATATCGTGCTCATATACAAATATGAGCGCATACTTATTCACACTCACACTTAGAGAGTTATCGAAAATTTAAATCAGTGCGACGAAAACTTAGGGGCATGGGACATAAAATTCTTCGATCTTGCTTATTGCATTGCGTGGTCACAAAAGATAGTATCACTTGAATTGTGACATATAAGGCCATGACAAGATGTTATTATCATTTATAACTTGCTCTTTTTCAACATTCATATTGGATTTGCTTCCTTTAATATCTGGAGGAACCATTGTTGACGAAAACACATTATTCCTGCCAAGAAAATAAATTTAATTTTCTTTTCATAAGTTTAAATAGGAGTGCTTATCTAACCATGAACTCGTCAAATCAAAAATATATATGTTTAGATTGAAGTCGAATTAATTTTAATTAGTCGAGCATCAATAGTAATATTTAGAATTTGAAATTAAAGAGTTATTAGACCAAAATGTACCTTTCAGAAGTGGTACCATAGTCGAAAATTTGTGGTTGATTAAAAGCATCGTCATAAGATAATAAATCCTCTTGGTTGCTCTCTTCTTCACTTGCCTTCACTTTTGAACTTAAATTCATCTTCATGAAATAATACAAAATATATCATTATAGTATCGTGCTTGGTTAAATATCTTATTACGAAATGACGTACTGATCGAAGTGTCAAGTCAATATGAATCAAGTAAAAAAGGAACGGGGAAAGTAATTACCTTTCTCTTAATGACAGAAACTAAGAGGGTCTCAAGTTGTTTCTCACATGCTTCCAGCTCTTCCATTGATGTCATCTTCCCAGGTTCAGGCTCGTACATACTGCATTAATAATTAAAGTACAATAATGTATTTTCCTCCAAAATGTATATTATATCAACGTGTCAGGATCAAAATAAGTAGGTGTCATGCGGAATCTAGTAAAACAAATCTCGAAATATTATGAGTAAAAAGATAGATGAGAAATATACGAAAAGACATAGATTTAATGTGGTTCGATCAATCGAGTTACGTCCACAAAAGAGATTGACAATTCATTATATGAATATGAGAGTACAGAATATAAAATGGACTAATCTCAATCAATTCACTCGAAATACACGAGAGATAATTAGTAATAACATGTCACTTGTGTCTAACAAACTATAATCCTAAACGAAAACTATTAAAACCCTTAAAATTACGTTATGAATGTTAATTTTGACCTCTTTTTATAGACAACTAAACATTCCCTACCAGAAAACAAAGTCAATCCTAAAATTTTTTCCTAAAAGAAACACTACGTACACTTTGGAGGCATATTAGCTAGGGAAAGAAAATAGCATTAAACTAATTGAGAAAAAGAATGTTGGGAAATATTAGAAAAATCATAACTCAACATCAAAAAAGCCACAAACCCATTTACTCCTTCCGTCTCCATTTATTTGTTCATTTTATGAATGATAGATGTATTAAGATAGCATAATCAACATAGTAAAGTTATAATTTTAGACTTATTAATTAGAGTTTCAAAAAAAAAAAGAATTAAAACTCAAAAAATTTTAAGAAATTTTAAATGAGGGTATAATAGAAAAATAAAATTATCCTTTCTTTAATTTGGCAAGATGGACAAATAAATAGGAACAACTAAAATAGAAAATAAGGACAAATAAATACGGACGGGGAATGATGAGTGCTATGTAAAAAGATGATATTCAAATGAGATCATTTCTCTTGATATCTTTTCGAAAAAGACATTGTGTACTGTGTTTGTTAAGAAGAAAGATTTTTTGAAAAGTATTTTTCAATATTTGGTTGGAAAATTTGAAAAATATTTTTCAAATCAATTCATTTTTCACACAATTTAAAGATAATGGCTTCCTTGAAAAATTAAGAAAAACAATTTTTAAAACTCTTATTTAACTTTAAATTACAATTTCTTTTTTTTTTAAAATCAATATTTTTGTTGGAAAATAAATCTAAAGCTTATTTTTAAAAAAATATTTTTAATTTTTTATTTTTCACCCCTGTTAGCCACTACCAACCCCACCCCCCACCCCTCCAAAAAAAATTATAGTTTATTTTAAAAAATATTTCTAATTTCAAAATTTTATTTTTTCACCCTACTACAACTGTACAACTGACCCCCTCCTCCCCACCCCAATCATCCCCTACCAGCCCTAGCCCCTAAAGAAAGAAGAATTTTAATTTTATTTTTAAAAGATATTTTCAACTTCAATTTCTTTTTAACCCCACTCTCACCCCTACCCCCACCCCTTGCCATCCCCCTACCACCCCACCTCCCAAAAAAATATAATATGTTTAAAAAATATTTAAATTTTAAATTTTTTATTTTTTCACCCTGCAACCCTTGATTCCCCTCCCCCACCCCCATGCAAAAAGAATATTAAAATTTATTTTTTAAAAATATTTGAACCTTCAATTTTTTTTTAACTCCACCCTCACCACTACTCTCCCCTCCAAAGAAAATTATTTAAAGTTTGTTTCTTAGAAAAAACTTCAATTTCAAAGTTTTTCTTTTTTCACACCCAACCATTAGGCCCCTACTAGCTGTTACTGTTATTCTCGTAAAAAAATTAAGTTTGTTTCTAAAAAATATTTTAATTTTTAAATAAAATTTTAACTTTCTAGTAAAAATAAAAGATATTCTTTTAAAAATAAAAAATTTAAAATATATTTTCTATTCACCAAACAAACATAAAAAAGTTAAATAAAAAATTTATTTGTTTTCCCAAAAATCATTTTCTAAGAAAATATTTTCCTTAATATCAAATGCACCCTTAATATCTCATTCACACTTATAAAAAAGAAAATCACAAAACACATATATTTTGACACATCTTCATGAAAGATAAATAGAACAATACTAATTAACATTGGCATGAAATTTACTAAGTGCAACACCAACAAAAGATAAATAGATGAACCTTAATTTTTCCTCAGCTACACGAATTTGTTGTAGCAAAGCACTAATTTCCTGCCTGAGTTCCTGAGAAAATTAAAGATGAATTTACAAATACTATATCATCTTTTAGCGTTGTCGCAAAACATGTATTTTAAGCAGCAATTAACACTTTTGTAAATGTCTTTAATGTCTATAGTAACATTGGATCCAATTGCAATTAACTAATGTCAGTAAAGATTTTAACACTTTTTTTTTTGGGAAGTGAACTGAACACCCTCATATAACAAAGAAGCTAACCAACTTATAGTTGTTTTAAATGTGTAAAAGTGAAAGCAATTTTATATCCTAATTCATATATATATACCTGTTGAATTTGGCTAGTGGTAGAGGCAGCAGCTGGATTGGTTCCATGCATCATCCTTCACATAAATTTTACAATGGAAGTGTGAGTAATGTGTATTATTTTAATTTATATTAAGAAGCTTGGGATTTAAAAAGACAATTCTAACCCCAGAAGATTCTGACTCCTTATCACTTGCTGCTTCAAGACAAAGTTTTCATATACTAATTAGCTTACCCTTCGACAAAGGAAAGGAAGATAAATACAGAAATAAAATGGAAGCTATTCGGGTCGAAGATTAGGGTAGAAAGGATACAGATAATTGAGTACGTAGGAAGTTCAATGTCATATTTTTTTATACTTAAAGGAAATTTTCTTAAAACAAAAAATTTATCGAAAATAATTTTTATATCCACAAATATGGACAAAATATGTACATATTCTACTCTGTTCCAACTTTAATTATTATATTACTTTGAATATGTTAGTTTTATTCAATGTGTAGAAAACCTAACAGGGAGAATCAATATATATATATAAATCTGAATTCAAAACCGCTGATGTGGCATGCCTCTAAGGGCTAGAAAAGTATTCATCTTTTTTTTTATATATATTTTTACACTACATAACATTTTGTCCTTTTTCATTCATAATTTCCTTTCAATTCTTCTTCTTTTTATTTCAAGCTCTTTTTGCAAGAAGTCTTTTTCTTTCTTTTTTTCCTTTTTTTAAATTATTTTATTTTAGCATTGTCAGTATTGTTCATATTTTATCATCTTAGTATGTAATTTTCATGCCTGATTTTTTTATTTTATCTTATTTTCATCTTAATATATTAAATAAATTAAATAAATGCCCTCTATTAATCATTTTCGTTTAAATTCTTACATTAATTCCTTTATTATTTTGTATATGTACGTTACAATATACCCAACTAGATAACGATACGTAAAACTCATTTTATGTGTTGCAAATATTCAATTATGTTCCTAAATTTCATCTATTAATTTAGTTATTATTATAATTTACATGTATGAATGTCATATTTAATCTATCCATATTTAGGATATTCTCTACCATTATTATTAATCTCTTCCCCTAATTTTTTTTCACTTTTCTGTATTACTTATATTTCTATAAGGAAATGTAGAAATGATCAATGCAGTAGTTATGAAATTTAAAGGTAAGTTTCGTTGTAATTTAATAAATACAAAAATGTGAAAACTCATTATTTTTAATGGCATTTACCATATGAGTTATTATGTATTGTAGTTATATCATATTTGCACATATAAATATAAGAAACATTGCAAATGATTGAGAAGCTTAGTCAATGTTGGGTGCTGATGATATTTTACTGTTTATTTAAAGGTGAGATTATCTATTTTCTTTTATATAAATTGATGATAAGAATATTTATCTTTTTCTATTTATGCATTTTTCAGAAAAAATTTATCAAAAGACACGAGTGTTTATGAATTGTTAACCTTGAATTATGATATTGTATTTTTGAGGAGTGTTGCTTGGAGGCTCAAATTTATTTTCTTTTATATATATTGATGGTAAGAATATCTATCTTCTTTTATTTATTCAATTTTCAAAAGGAATTTATTAAAAAATATGAGTTTTTATGAAATTTGAGCCCTGAATTATGATTTTATAATTTGCAGGAGAAAATCTTATATGAAGTCTCAACCTAAAAAGGTTGTTAAAAAATTCACACATATCAAAAGAAGTGAGAATATCTATTTTCTTTTCTATATACATTTTTCAAAAGTAATATATTAAAATGTGAACTATAAACTATAATTTTATATTTTGTTGGAAGAAGTGTTATTTAGAGTCTCAACCTAAGAGACACATTTGAAAATCAATAACAAAACGAGGTTACTTAAAATTCACACATACCAAAAGAAGTGAAAATATTTTTCTTTATATACATTTTTGTAAAAATAGCATATTAAAAGACATAATCATCTATAAAATGTGAACTGTAAGTATAATATTATATTTTTTGTATGAACAAATTTAAATTCAAGTTCAAGAAATTGTTTTAGAAGCCAATAAACAAAAAAAAATGTTGCTCAAAAATTCATACAGAAAAAGAGATTGATTTATATTATGAATTGTTAATTCTTTATCCTTGTAGTTGCTAGAGAAAAGGAAAGTAAAACGAGAACAAGACACCAAAGAGAGTTTGCTTCACTACATTTTTTTAATATAAATTTCTTAAGACACAATAATTATGACCATAAATCAGAAAACTTTATAGGCAATTGTCCACTTTTATTGTACAATTTTTTTAAAAAAATTGTTATTTTAAAAAATGAAAAATAATTTATGAAAATTGGGATTGTGTAATGCAAATTACTTTGACTTTTTGCCAATGATTTGGATTGAAAATCTTTTTTTATTATTTCTCAAAATTTTAAAAATTATGAGTTAAATTTTAAACTTTCATAGTCAAATTGAGTTTTGCATAGTTGAAATTCAAAATAAATAAATAAAAATAATGATTAAATACCTCCTTTTAGTTACTTATGATTGGCTGGACACGACATATATAAATTTGTAGAGGAATGAAAAAATATAGATTGTTTAAATTATTTTTACCATACGATATATATTGATTATTTTTTAATAAAAGTTATTATTCATTGTTTTTCTATTTTTTTTTAATTTTAAGTCGTGAAAATTTAAAATGGTAGAATCATAAAATGAAGGTCAAATGATCAATTGGGTTTTCACAGTTCAAAACTATTTCTTTCTTATGTTTCTACGTTTTTTTATTTTCAAATTTAAATAACTAATTTAAATAGGTTGTTGCATTTATATTGAAATGTTTTTCATCAATGCTTCCATATAAATGAAAGGAAAAATTATGTATAGATAAACATGTATATAACTTCTTGAATCAAATTTTCTTTTACTTACAAAAATAAGGAGCAAAAGTTTAGCGATATAAAAAATAATATTAGAAGATAAAAACTCTTACTTAAGATTATAAAAGATATAAAACTTAAACACTAATAATATATTCATTAAAACTTGAAATCTGATTTAATCGTTAAGATGTCACTATAGAAAATATATAAAATATTTTAAGTACTCAACTATTCTATAAAATTAGTTAGTGAATTTAACGAGTTATTATAACCGCGCGAAGCGCGTCTGAATTCACTAGTTAATGTATACAAGTCAAGTCTCTATGCTTTAAAAACAGCGTTTTTCTAAAAAATAAATAGAAGGAAAAAAAGAGTTATCTATATGAAAAGTTCTTTATGATAATTCTAAATATATTCAATTATATAGTATATTTTCTTCCAATAAATATCACACGTGACATAGCATAAAAATAAAAGTAATTTTCTGGAAATATTTAGCGCATGAATATTAAGATAGACTTGGGGGTGTTTGGTAGGATTTAAAATGATTTTTTTATGGAAAATATTTATTTAAAAAATAAATAGATTTTAAATTTATTTTCTCATGTTTAGTTGGTGACTAGAAAATATCTTTCAAAAATTATTTATAGTATTTAATTTATGAATGAAAAATGTTTATAAGAAATATTCTTTATTTTTACTAGAGTAGAAAGTAATTTTTGAAATAAAAAATATTTTTTAGAAATAAAATTAATTAATTTGAGGGGTGGGGGGGAGGGAGTATGGAGATGATAATATTTTTAAAAAATAAATTTTTTTTTTTTTTGGGTAGGAGGTGTGGGGAGGGGGAGGGGAGCTGCTTGGGGGGTTTGGTATGAGGACTGGTAGGGGATGGGATGGGATTGGGCTATGATGGATACAGTGAAATCAGTTCTTATTCCGCACTCCCTCTCACCGTAATGAAACATATATAAATCATAAATTTTTCAGAGCTGACCGACACGTCAGGCGTACAGAGATCGTCAAAGAAGTGTCTCAATACCCCAATGGGGCGGGGGGCTGGTAGGGATGGTATATGGACCGGCGGGAAAGGGGGTAGGAGTGAAAAAAAAAATTTGAAGTTGAAAATATTTAAAAAAAAAACAAACTTAGTTTGGGAAGTGGGAAAAGGGGGCTGGTAGGTGAGGGGGGAGTCAAGGGTAGGGATTTTTTTTTTTTTTTTGGGGGGGGGGGGTTCAAAGGGGTCAAGGGTAGGGATTTTTTTTTTTGGGTAGGAGGTGTGGGGAGGGGGAGGGGAGCTGCTTGGGGGGTTTGGTATGAGGACTGGTAGGGGATGGGATGGGATTGGGCTATGATGGATACAGTGAAATCAGTTCTTATTCCGCACTCCCTCTCACCGTAATGAAACATATATAAATCATAAATTTTTCAGAGCTGACCGACACGTCAGGCGTACAGAGATCGTCAAAGAAGTGTCTCAATACCCCAATGGGGCGGGGGGCTGGTAGGGATGGTATATGGACCGGCGGGAAAGGGGGTAGGAGTGAAAAAAAAAATTTGAAGTTGAAAATATTTAAAAAAAAAAACAAACTTAGTTTGGGAAGTGGGAAAAGGGGGCTGGTAGGTGAGGGGGGAGTCAAGGGTAGGGATTTTTTTTTTTTTTTGGGGGGGGGGGGTTCAAAGGGGTCAAGGGTAGGGATTTTTTTTTTTGGGAGGGAGGTCGAGGGTATGGATGGAAAAATAAAATTTTGAAATTGAATTTTTAGTTTTTTTTTTGATGTTTTTTCAAAAAAAAGTAATTGCAATTTGAAGTTGAATGAAAGTTTCGAAAAATGTTTTTCTTAATTTTGAAAGGAAAGTCATTTTTCTTAATTTTGAGAAAAATGAATTAATTTTAAAAATATTTTTCTAAACTTTTATCCCAATTAATTATGAAAAAATTAAAAAATATTTTCAAAAAATATTTCATACCAAACACACCCTTGATCCTTTTATTTTTCTAAGACTTTGATCATCTTTGAAGTAGATTTGCATTATTTGTTAAGGTGCTGTTTATTTAATTACTAAACGTAACATCAATATCAATATCAAATTACTGAAAACAAAAATGATATATTCAAAATTAAAAAAACAAAAATTTAATCATCAATATGTCAAAACATTCTTATCTTACCTCTCTATCAAGGAGAGCACTGCAATATGATCCCCCCAAAAAAGAAAAGGGTATAAGAAAAAGTAGGAATTAGTTAACACATGGAGATAATAAAAAAGTGAAATGAACAATAAGATGATAGGTATCTCGATAAATTTATAATTTATTTATATAAAATAGCGTAAAAACTACTAAATTATTAGGGATGAAATCAACTACTTATATTATTTATATAGATTAGTGTAAAAGTTATTAAATTTAAATGAACTTATTACTAGTGGCGGATCTAGGAATTTAAGGTTGTGGGTGCTCTAAAGTGAAAAATATAAAAAATATGTGTTAACATGAGATTTGAACCTTGGTACAACAATACTAAATAAGTCTGAAATACCCATCCACGAGTCATTGGGCCAACTAAATCATTTATTCATTGGATGCTCTATATTAATTTTATACAAATACCTATCAATTTTTACATATATATATATATATATATATATATTTCGTAATGAAGTTAATGGGTGCTCGAGCACCCGGCGGACACCATGAGGGTCCGCCTCGGTTTATTACTTAATTAACAGTGAACTGTAACGTAGTATATATCTTATTGAGACATGCAAACAGAAATCGAAAAAGGAACAACTTTTTTATTATAGGATAACTAAAATTAGCAATTTATTAATCTCATATATATATATATATATGAGGCCATAAATAGTGAACTATGTATACGTTTGTAGACATGCACTGGTAAATATGTTTTATGTTGACACTTAGAAAGCAGGGGCTTGACTGCCACGTAATCATATTCAGAAATGGATTTTTAATTTTCAAATTCCCTGCTAGACAAAAATATTAGTAGAGTAACATTTAAAAACACAAACAACAAAAATTAATAGGATAAGAGGAATTAATCTTTTAGATATATATATATATATATATGATTGCGTACGTACCTTCCTCTTTCGCGTTCAGAGAGGTTCATAAAATGAGAAAGCACATCTTCGATTCTGTTTAATTAGATAATAATTAGCATAGATATAAGTGAGTAATTAATATTAAATTATAAAAAAAAAAGAATGATATTTAATCTGGAGTTCTTTTAAAAAAATTGGGGGTAGTAAAAGAGATGACAAAATGGAAATCGAATTTCCACTGCTACTAAAATATTCTTACACTGTGTTTGGATCATTGTTATCCAAACTATGTTTGGATCATTGTAATATATTGTATTATATTTTATCGTTACTATAACTACAATGTTTGTTTTGCTTGTTACTTAAAATATATTGTACTGTATTGCTGAATTTCGTTGTTATGTAACAATGGAAATCCTATTTTATGGAACAACCTATTTAGTGTGTTTTCATTGTTACTTAATTTCTTTTTCCAATTATATCTTTACATAATATTTCAAAATACTATTTTACTTTTTACCTTAAATATGTAAATCTAATCAAACCTCCTACCCTGAAATAATTAAGGATATTTAAGTAAAATTTATAAATTACAATACAGTACGATACAATCAAATTAAACAATTAAAATATTACTAAACAACAAAATACAATCTAACCAAATATTGTGTCTATCATACAATACAATACAATAGAGTACAATACATAACAATACATTATGAAACAATGAGTAACAATGATCCAAACAAAGTGTTAAAAGATATTTAACTCAAATTTTACTAAAATAGACATTTAACTCAAATTTTTCTTTAATTACGGACTTTTTACCGGACTAAAAAAAGAAAATTCATGATATTTATTTTTTAGATAAATAAAACAGCGAATAAGAAGTGATTAATAATTAGTTTCGAGTTAAATCCACGTAAAAACTCTTAATTAAAGAGAACATAGAAATTCTCATTTTCACACACAAGAAATATTGCTAATAATTCAATTGTATAGGACAACTAAAATTATCAATATATTAATCTCACATATATATATATATATATATATATATATTATATATATATATATATATATATATATATATATATATAACCGTATAATATGAGGCCATAAATAGTGAACTACGTGTATGTTTGTAGACATATACAATTCTTTTTGTTCCTTTTTTCTTTTTCAATATTTTCACTTAGTCAATTTAATGGTTTGTTTATCTAGCATGAAACTTAAAGACAAAACACGCAACTATTAATTATTACTATTTCAATAAAAAAAATTAAAAAGTACTAAAACTACGTAGCACTTTTGTTTTGAAAAAAGAAAAAAGAAAAACGTGAATCGATCATGAAACAATATAATGACGATCCACGGAATAATAATTTGAGAAATTACGTAGCACCTTTGTTTTGGAGAGAAAGACGTAAGTCGACCCGTAGGAGAGAACATGAGTAGAGCAACATCAGTGTCACACAACACACTAAGTTCATAGGCTTTCTTAATTAGCCCTTTTCTACGCTTTGAGTATGTCACCCCTCTGTTTGTCTTGTTCTCTATTCTCTTTATCTCTATTTTTGCTCTTCCCATCATTCCATACAATGTTCTTCAAAAATTTCCATGCATACAAAGGGAAAAAAAGAAAAAAAAAACTTAGCTAAATTAACGATGGACAAACACATAATTTAATAGTTGATGCTGAATTTTGATAGTGCTAACCTTTGATGAGAAATAGTGTATAAGTTGAAATGGGTAAAAAGGAATTGAAAAATGAAACAAAAAGAACTTATAAAGAATTGTGAATTATTTTGTATTTTGTATTTTGGAATACGACAATGAACCAAAATGAATTAGGTTCGTTGGGTTCTCTATGTCCGGCCACAGCGATAACAAATCCGTGGGTAAACATTTATTTATACTATTCATTACATTATTTTTCACTATCTCCGTCTTACGTAATTTTGTATATTGTATTTGTCTACTTATTCAACTATAGATTTATACTTGTGCAAATTTAAATTTAAAGTACACCCAAATGTTAACTTATGTGTAAAGGGTGTCTTTGATAACTCATTAATTCTAACTAGTGCCGGTAAAATGAGCTCATATTTTGGTGACCCGTTCATATTTGAATGGTTGGGTGAGTGATTTGTCACATGAATAAATGTGTTAATACTCATATTCAACTCATAAAAATATGGGTTTAGATTAACCAAATGGATTAAGCTTTTAACTTTTATTCACTCAAAATTCATGATATCACTAAAAAAATTGTAACTTCTCTTCCTTTTTATGTTCTTCTATAGAGCAAATTATTTTTCTCTTTAATTGAAAAGGTGAAGTCTTTGGGGCCTATAGAAAAATATATTTTAAATGTACATTTCTTTTGTTAATTATAATTATAATTTTATATTTGTTTAAATAATAGTGTAAAATAAGCAAATCATGTATTAGTATTGCCATTGCTAAAGTCTTAAAGTGCATTAAGCATGTTTTAGTTCTAAAATGTAAATATTCATTTACTTCAAAATTATAAATATTTTCCCCTTGTTATTACATAAATTTATTTTATATTGGAAAGTTAGTTTTTTTTTTTTTTGACTTTTATGATTCAATACAACTAAATGAAGTATTTTCAACAAATTTCATCTAAAAAATGAATAAAATATTTTCTCCATGTTGAATTTTTAAGTAGAGCATTATTTACTAATGAAAATATGGATAAATATGGATAAACTAGTATTTTCCCCAATCTATTTTTACTCATATCAAATATGGCCTGATCTGGTTGAATTATTATCCATTTTATGTTAACGTATTTTCAGTCCACCCAGATTTCATCCAATCCGCCCATTGATCACCACTAATTCTAACTTAATAAACCAAGAATAATATTTAACGATAATTAATTAATGATAATAACTTAATTATCACTAAATTCGTATTTAAACGTAGTTAACAATCACTATAAATGTCCCTAAAATTTATAATGGCATTAAATCCAATGAAAATTAACTACTGATATAAGTTTTAACACTTTTTATTAATATATACCATTTAATATTATTAAAAATTATTTTTACTAAAATAACTTTTCACATAACATATTTAAAATTATAAAATTTAAAAATATTTTATCATATTCTATATATCTTTAATGTTAGACCCCTATTTGCCAGAATATGGTTGCAAGTGGACCACGTAGGGTCTAATTTACCTCACTGGCCACATATGCAGCCGTTATATACATTGAGTGAGGTGATATATACGAATCAATTGGATAACATTAAAACTAGTTTTTTTGAAAATAAAATAATTTTATTGTGTAAATTAGTTGAAAGATATACTATATAAATACAGTTAACTAAACCAGCCTATTTAATTATATATAAATTATTGAATGGCATGAAATAAAATGTTAATAACCAACAGAAAAAGGTTTAGAAACTTTTAACATCATACATTTAAATTCATAAACATGATATTCATGAATATTTTAAATAAAAATTTTAACTCGGCTATTATTGATTAATCTTAGAGCTATCACTTGCCAATGTTCGATTGGAAGGCAACATTTATCACTAAAAATGTGGATATATTTTGATGGAACATAATTCTTGATTTATTATTTATTTTAAGAGAAAATTAAATTAGAATAAATAAATAAATAAAATAAAACCCGTTTTCGAGGGCATAAAAATACAAAAGTTGCTACCAGCAGGAGGACCATACGTGACCAAACTGTTTTATGTTTTCATTTATTTAATTTGCTTAATTGCGTGGCTTGTACACATCTTTATTCAATTTTTTTACTAACACTCCTTAAAAATAATGATTAATTAATATATAATTTTAGCTGTTGAAAAATAATTAAAGAATAAATAATTAATATTAAGAATAAAATAAATTTATTTTTTGTAATATATTAATATTAATATGTAATAATGAAAATTATTTTTAAGACAGTGAACGAGTAAAAATTTATGGTAAATAAATAAAGAGGTGACAAAGCATCATATCTCCATTTCCAACGACGACTGAGCAAACTTTGGTCTTTGGCATGACTTCACAGCTGTAGCCTTTCGTCTTTTCGCAACAGACAATAAAGGCTGTTTTAATTACATTAAGCAACCACACCCTTAACTTATACTCCTATCGTTCAATATTATTTGTCATTATTTTTATTTTTAGAGTTAAATTATAAAAATTTTGATTAATATTTTAAGATATATTTTTCATTATATTAATATGAAAAAGTTGTAAATAGCAATTTTGATATAATTTTAAAATATTTGATTTTTTTGTTTAAAATATCGAATTAATTTGATCTGATTTATCTTTAAAAATTAATCAAATTGACTTTCGATAAGCGCAACATGACAAATATTTCTGAACGGAAAGAGTACTAAATATCATTGATATTTTTAATTATATTAAGCTACCACACCCTTAACTTATACTAAATATCATTTCATATCAATCTAATATAGTTGATAGTGAATTGCATAATGGTGAGGCTCACCAGAGGCTTGATCCAAACATAATACTTGCTTGGTTATCTTAAAAAATAAAATTGTTCCCTTAGCTATTAGTTATATAAATTTTTAGAATGATAGTAAGTATTTAATTCTAAAAACAGAGTTAAAGTTGTGAGTATGACTTTTAAAAAGACATGTTACATGAAGAAGGTGTTGAGAAGGGTATTATTGTGTAATGTCAATATATTGGCTATGACAAGGACTATGAGAGGGCTTGGATGACCCAAGTCAAAGTCATGATCAAACATGACACATGTTGGCAAATGGCAGATTCAATTAAAAAAATAAAGTTATGCACTTATTATTATCAACTATAACTTTTAATCTTAGTATGACATACTAAGTATTTGTTAGTAACTAATGGTATCACAATCAAGATCATGAGTTTGATTTTCAAAAATAACATGTTGCATGAGACAGGTCTTGAGAGGGGTAAGGGCTTTTTGGGTAACGACAATATCTTGTCTATGGCAACATTATAATAAGAGTTTGATTCAAACAATAGATTCCTTCTTAGGGCGAGAGCTAACTTTGACATCGTACATCATACTACATATAAATATGAGATTAGATAAGCTTCTTAGTAAATTGGGAAACCTTGACATTATAAATACACCAAAATATAGGACTAGACGATAAACTTCTTTAGAGTGGGGATCAATTTTAAAGCTATGAATTCAAAAAAATTAGAGTTTTTAAATATGATTTAAAAATTGATGATATGTTAAATTACTTAAAATATTATAGGTTGGATACGAAATAATTTTGTATTGGACTGTTTTGTAGCCCGTCCACATAACTCACTTTTGAAGTGACATACTAAATTTTAGAGCCTAATGGGTCGGCCTAATCCAATCTGTTACTGGGTAAGGTTTGGATAGATTTTTCAAACCCTAAAACTAGGGCTTATAAGTTCGGTCCATATAAGCTCTTGGCCCTTGAGGCTTGACCGGAATCGGGCTGGGGTCAGCCCATGGGTAAAAACTTTTTACTTAAGGGTAACTACGATAATCTTATTAGTATATAATCTAATTACACGTTATGATGTAATATTATGAATTTTATCAAATTTTGGTACCTCCATATATCTCGAAATATATAGACTCAAAATTAGGTTAATAAATTTTAGATACACTCTATCAAAGTACATTCACATTTATCTAGGATGCATAGACAAATCTCGCGTCCTCGCCTCCCTCCAATCTTGTTTGTCAGTCTTTTATATAATCGCATATTTGGTATGCGAGGTACATGCTAATTACACTAAACTTTTTGATAGTGTTATTAAAACATGAGTAACTTTCACATATAACAAACATAAAAATCATATTTGTATGTTATAGCTACTCCATAGCCACATAAATGTGTATATTTCTCCATACACATACAAAGAAACAGTTGTATAATTCGCTATACATATACAAAAGAAAGCAGTTGTATAAAAAAGATCAATTGTATGGTTTATGTATGCATAAAACGAGAAAGAGATAATGACAAAAGAACATTGGACAGGAAATATTTGTATTGTATAATTATAATTGTATAGGACGAAAATGTATGTACTTGCATGTGTATATACAATTTTCTCTTGCTTTATACAAATAGAAACACAATTTATACATTTTATTTCTGTTTGTATAAGCGAGAGAGGCGATGATGGCAAGCAAGATCTAGTAGAGTAGCGTTTTTTATATGGAAAAGGAGAAGAGGGGGGAACGAAAATTTATGTATATATACACAATTTTCTCTCGCTTTATACATACACAAACACATTTTATACGTTTGTGTTGGTATAAAAGCGAGAGGGAGCGAGTGAGAGAAGCAGAGAGAGAGGAAGAGTGGCAAGCGAGAGTTTGAGGGAGAGAGGCGACTGACAAATAGTTTGCGACATGGCGTAATTAAATCAAAGTGTGGTTATAACATTTAATTTGGTTTATTAGTTTGCCATTATATACATTTTTTCCTTAAAACAATATCATTGTTTGTCATATATTTGATTTGAAAATCTTCTCATTCTTTGATGATATAGAATTATAAAAATGAAATAATAAAATGAAAGAAGGGCTAACCCGCCCCAGACCTCGGCCCCTCTAGGGTTGGGTTGAGTTGAGCATTTTCAGGCCCTTCCGAATGAAGGGCATGCCTGCCTTAGCCCTTCAAATTCTCTGGCCAGCGAGGTTTGGGCCGATCCTTTTTGACAGTTTTACTGAATTTTCAGGGCAATCATGCTTCATTTTTAAGACGTAATACATCACTTTACGTGATACACACTCGAATACATGACCATTCATGATGTATCAGAATATTAGTGATGTATCTGAAATAGAGATGCGATGTATCGGGATATTGAACGATGTATGCGAAACTGAAACGCAACGTATTGAGCCGATTCAGGATGTATTCAGATTCCCTTAAATTTAAGATTTTTTGCAATTTGAAAAAGAGAAAATAAAATATAATTAACTCTTATCACTATGAAACTTATGTAAAATTTCCCTATTTTTAATTAGCGTTAGGAAACACTACAAAAAAAGGGGGGAGGGGGGGGGGCAAGTTGAGTCGGTCGTGACAACAGCCCATTTTTAGCTTATTTAACCTCAAGTAATTTTTTGGGTCAATTTTAGCCCAACTCATCTAATTATAACTCTCAATTATTTTGACTTAGTCCTGTTATAGTTTATCTTACTCATTTGATATCCTAGATATTTAGAACTCAATAATTTTAATCATACTCTCTCTATATAAACATTATTAGAATCCAATAAATAAAAAGAATTATGACTCAAAACCAATATTCTAACAATTTTGGTTCTTTTATTATCATTGATTTATTAGAACTGGTTTTAATTAAGTTATATTGTAAAAAAAAAATAAAAAAAAAATATACATACTCAATATATAACAAAGTGATTCGCAAAACAGACGCAAGGATTATATACATGAAATTAACGTAAGAAAATTGTCCATCAAAATAATGGCCAACACACACACACACATATATATATATATATATTCTTTTTATACAGTATAATGTACATTTTAATCTATATTTTGATTGCAAATGTAATTATTTTTAGCTGGCCGACCAATACGTTACTTTAGAATTACAAGGTGAAGATTTTAAACTATTAATCGAATGTATAAAAATATAATCAAACAAACTGAAGTTTTTCGATTTTACTTTCTTTATGTTATGGTGTCTACAATACATATAATTTGATCAAAGTCATTATGATAGAGTAATTATATAACCTTGTCAAGTTATTATACTTTATGCTTCTGTTCTTGCAAATTGTTCTTAGCATATAATTGCTTTTATATTCGTCCAAATAAACACTAATTAAGCTGTTTTGTAAAAGAGAAAATGGCATAAATGTACCAATGAAAATAAAATTAGCAGAACATGACATTTTGTTATTATTAGCAAACCCAACCTAGTTTAGTTTGACAAAAAAATGTCAATTTGTAACCTACAAAAAAAAAAAAAACAATCCTAAATAATTGTTGAATACTGAAATGTGAATCATTCACTTATACAAATATTTTCGTCACTGTTGTAAATTTGCCAAAAAAATTAAATCCAATTTTTAATAATTCATGCAAGTAGAGATGTGAATGATAAAGGTGTTCTCAAAGGCAATTGATTGTGTGACATCATACTCTCTTGGAAGCTTAAACGGTTAATATTGAAGGTGTTTGAAGATGATTTGAGGTAAATTTGAGCTGATTTTATATATATATATATATATATATATATATATATATATATATATAGATATATATATATATATATATATATATATATATATATATATATATTTCTATATCAATGTGTATCATCTTTATATGCTTGTATCTCATGTATATAGTGTATATTCATATGTGTTATATAGATTATATACAACGTGAATAGAGCTGTCAACATGAGCTCGCCCACTCCATCCGAGTTAATTCATACATGCTTCAATATTTTACGGGTCAGGCCGGGGTAGTCCATTTTTGGTGTGGGACAGAAAACGGTCAGCTCAACCCACAAGTATATGGGCTACAGGCTTGCCGGGCCAGTCAACTTTTTGAAAAATTATATATAATTTTTAATTAATAAATTAAATTATAAATTATAATTTTAAAACATTATTATAATTATCAACAAAAGAATATTACACGATGTAAATGTTACTACTTGTTAATCAAATCCACAAATAAAATTATCTTTATAATATTTATTAAGTTTTTTTTTCAAGTAAAAGTATAAATATCTAAATAGAAATATTAACCTAATTGTTTTGAGTTTGGACTCTCTTTAATTTTGAATTTTAATATTATATTATATTTTTTAATTATTTTTTACTGGCCCGCGGGCCGGCCCTACCGATATTTCTCAAGCCCCACAAATCAGCAAGCTTATTCAGGCCGAGCTTATATGGGCTCCGAAATCGTAGCCCCACCCTATAAAATCCTTGGTTAGGCCAGGCCGGCCCAACAGACCTATCCCATATTGACTACTCTAAACGTGAATATTGCAATAACATTCTTTGTTTTTAGTGTAAGCTAGTTCAAAACTGATTTTTTCAAATGCAAAAATATTATTTTTGCCAAAAGTCAATAATATTATGTATAACTATCAATTTTCTAACGATATATATATGAACCGTATGCTTTTTAAAACATGAACAAATGAATCTCGACTAACTTTTTTGCGAGATAAATTTCTTAAAAACGAATTATACAACATAGTTGATAGATACGCACGAGAAAAATTGAATGGAATAGCTTGTTTATCAATCAATAGTTCATCAATGATAGTTTGTTGTTTTTCTTAAAATATAGAGGTTTTCTTAAATATAGAGATAATTATTTTATTGAAAAAATTACGGATATATATTCTTACACTATAAATATACACGTATATACATTGATTTTGTATATGTATATTTGATATAAAGTATCACTACTTATATATTTTGTACCATAGCAAAAAGTTGTTATGTTTTTTAAAATGATATTTTGCTCATCCACAATTGAAAATTAATTTTTAATTATTATCCAAAGAAATAAGAATATTAGAGCATAAACTATTAGTAAAATGAAGGTCATTAAAGATTTATACATTAAAGGTGCCTATGCATCAAATAAAAGAGTCAAATCTAAAAATTATATGTATTAAGTGTGATAAATATTGCAAACTAGAGAAAAATCAAGAATTATGTGTAGCTTTAGTTATCATAAATAATGTAGACTAAAGTCAAATCTAAGAATTCTATAAATATTGATATAATAAATATAATTGACCAGAGGCATATATAGAAATTATATGAATTTAGATATGATAAATATAGTTGACTAGAGGCATATATAGAATTTTAATGATCAAATCCATCAGATATCATAAAATAAAGTCATAATTTTTTGAAAAAGAACTATTTTTCTAATACACTCATATGATTAATATAGATATTTAGTTGGAGAAATTAGATAATTAGATATACTTCATTATCATCTATACTTTTGAAATATCACGTTCATATTATTAATTAAGATTTTTCTATTATATATTGAGAAATATACACTTAAATATGTATTTTTACTATCAGATACACTAAAATAGAAAGTGAGACGAGCGAGATTGGGAGAGGCAAACAATATTTTTTTATATATCACATATACATGAATCACTATATATACACTCTATATACATATATCTGGTGTGATTCACATGTATATGAGATATCACATACATATGAGAGTGGCGAGCGGGATTTGTTATTTATTTCGAATACATATAAATCCACTTGGATACAGTGTATCTAACAAAATTGACCTCATGTTTCCCCAAATATATGTATATGGACGCACAAAAATATGATAAAATATATAATATTATAAATTAGAGTATATCTAAGTAATTAATTTATAAATTTAACTGAGTTTCTCTATTTAGTTTCACACAACGGTTATGTTATTACTAAAATTTAGTTTGACTTTATATATTCTTTTATTAAATTCATTTAGTAAGTAAATCTTTAAAATTCAATCCACGTGGAAAGTTAAATTTAATTTCGAGCATTATAAATAAGATCCATATGACAACTTATTGTTATACTCTGTTGTAAGTTCTTCTGATTATTCGTTTGTGAAGTCATTGCTCTTTAATTTTCTCTGTTGTTTTTGATTCAACGATGTAAGTTTGTTTCATTTTTATTTTTAAAATTTAATTTTGAGTATTATAAATCTACAATCGATTTTCAATCCAAATACCTTTTTCATCGGTCGCCATTCAAATATTAAAAAATGATTGCACATTCTCTTTTACAAATCATGACCAATATTAATAATTTTAATTATTTTTCTCTGCGTGATTACTTAGGTCTCAAAGCAATGATAATTCAGAAAACAGTTCAAACTTTGCTATCACGCTGAATAGGTATTAATTATTTAATTTTTTATATAAGTAAGTATGATTACTTGACCAGATTTTGTTTTAGTGAAATAATTCTTGCAGAAAATTGTGTTTCTAATGTTTTAAATTTATTGGAGATTTTATTTGTGTTTACTTATACAAAAAAAGTTGTGCAAATACATTTTTGCGATGTATTAACTTTTTTATTTATTTTACATATATCTAGGACTGGATTTTAAAAATTTATCCTATCTAAAAGTGTAAGAGATATTAAATACATTATTTTTACTTTAGATTTTTTTAAACGTACTTTTAAAGTCTAAATCGTGAATGTTATCAAGTGCTATATTCATAAATTTTTTAATTTATTAATGGACTATTTTCATTTTTTTTTCTATTTATATTTTTTGAAAAAATTATCCGTCACACTATTTTGTGAACATAACATCTCAATTTATTTTTATTTTACATATATATATTTTAGAAGCGTGCGTTACGAAGTTATTGACCTTGAAGCATCTCCGGAGGTATGTTTCTTTGATGAGCTTTTTTTTTTTAATTTTACTATTTTTTTATTTATTTATTATGTTAATTTATGTCTTTTTTAAAATTTTATTACTCATTTTTTGTATAGGAAAATAGTGCTAATCCCATAGAGCATTTTGTTCCTCTAAAACAGGAAATTTCGCAATTGAATGATTTGATGGTTTTTTATTAATATTTTCTTATTATTGTAATTATTATTATTATATTTCCTTATTTGAATTGTTTAAAAATTATTAGTATTTCTTTTACTATGAAATATTACTTGAAGCCTATTTTGCAAGAGTATATCTTATTCCTAATTTATTGTTAATAATTTAATTTGTCAAATTCATTTTCTAAGAAAAAATAATTTTATTCACTATATGAATAATTTTATTCACTATATAAAACAGTTTAGAATAATAAAATAATATGTAATTTTCAATTTTAATGAAATTATTATAGAAAGAAGCTGCTGAGCAAGAAATTAAAAGGAGGAAGAAAGAAGTCCCACAGGCGACCAGGTAACCTTTTTTTTTTTTTTTATAAAACGAGAATATTTCTAGAAATTTTATATTGGTTTATTTTTTATATATATATATATATATATATATATATATTATATATATATATATATATATATATATATATATAATATAATACGACTAATTATGTGACAACTTCTTAAAATACAATGAATTACAAATAAAAATAAAATCATGAGTTTATTTTGTACGATATAAAAATATAATAAGTGTTAGTGAAAATATTAATAATAATTGTTGATTTGAATGTAGCCCTCCTAGCAATGGATTGTATGATTCAAGCTATGCTGACAAAGGTTTGCCACTGGATCCTCACTTGCGTATGCTTAAGCTGAATCCAAGCTTTCGTAAGTTATTTTTTTCTTAATAATTTTAAAATTATAAAATTATAAGTTAAATAAAATGAAATAGTTTTGTACGTATATTAATTGATTTTTTTAAAATTGTTCCAGTTAAAATTGACAAGAAGCCTCAAGTTGGATACAAGGGCAAAAAGGTGATTGACTCAAGCAATTGAAGAATATCATGCTGAAGTTGGAGCAATTATATCATAAATAAAAAAATCATATTTTCCCTTTAAAGTCTTTTCAATTTCATAAGTAAGTGTTGAACTTCATTATTCAAGTTTAGCTTTTGTTGTTTGATGAATTTGATGTTGATTTCAAGTGATCAATTTCCTTGGTAAAACTCTTTTAAGTTTGAATAAAAACATCATGTTTCTTGTTTCAACATCCTTTATTATGATTTACTTTATTATAATTACAAATGTTTCCTTCATTTTAACTCATTTAACTTGTTGTAGCTATTAATTTTTTAGTTATTGTTTTTTTTTTTTTAATTTTGATTGAATATAGAGATCAAGTAAACATGACTTTTTAATCTTATAGTCTTAATCTAAATATACATAAGAAATAGGGAGGGGGGAGGATTCTGGCGGAGGTGGTGTGGGGTTGATAAAAATTGGATATGGGAAGGTGATGAAAAATAAAAAACCGAAATAAGAAAGAAGACGACCATGTGGACAGGGCGTCTCAACATAATTCGAAACCTAAAATTTAAATAAATTTCATTTGTATTTATTTATTTTTCTAAATTTTTTAGATGTAAATTATTATCTAATATCTTTTTTATAAATAATTTTTTCAAATACTTTTTAAATTATTATTTTGAAGCAAGATTTTATCAATTTAAAATTGAAAATATCATTTTATCATATGAATCGATAATATAGTTCTATAAATAATAAGTTGATAAATTTTAAATAAAAATAAGAGATGGAATCATAAAATTTAATTCAAAAAGTTAAAACTTGATATATCCTACTTAAATATGAAAAGTTACAAAGAAATAAATGAATATTTATAATTTTCGGGTTGATTCTCTTGCAATATTGTTAAGTTAAGGAATTGCATACCTTGTATAGTGAGGGATACCAAGTTTGGAGCATCAATGTAACATATCTTGCAATATTGTATAATCTTCAAGACCTTGAGGGAATCCGACTTGATCTTTACAACTTTTATTTCTGAACAATTCTCAACGATCGATGAAAGAGACGATCAAGGGATAGCTATTAAGTAGAGTGTGAAGCATGTTTTCGTCTAATCTTACATTAGATAGAGGAATTTTTCTTAAAGAATGGCAATTCCACAACCCCACTCACAGGCATAAGAGTACAATCGAGCAGAACCAATTCTCTTAATAATTTTGCAGACAAGATTGTTAAAATAAGCGCCAGATATGATGTAGAGTGAAGTACAAGTTGTTTTACACCATTCTCAAGTGTAATGAAAAGTCACTTATAGAGGGAAAAGTTGGGAAGAATAAGAAAAAAATCCTTTGTTAATTCAAATTTATGATAGGAATTTTACCAGTATATGTGAGGTCCCGCCACTATTCTAGCCAGATTTCACGTTCAAATGGGGGAGGAGGAGCTAGAGTCTTGAAGAGGTTTGCAAGAAGGTTCTAGAACCTTCTAGTTTTGTGGAGAAGACTAGAGAATTCCCTAGAATTCTCTAGAACACTTTAGATCTTTGTGGAAGACTTTAGCATATTCTAGACAATGTAGAATTCTCTAGAATATGGACTAAAGTGTAGTTAGTAGAAGGACTTGTATAGTAAATTTTATTTACACTAAGGCCCTTAGGATGTAGTATAAATAGGAGGGCCATTTCATTTGTAAATCATCCAACAAAACCAACCAAAGTTGTAAGCAAAGTTCTCAAATTAATATAAGTCCTCTCTTCCGAAGTCTTTCTTAGTCTTTCTTCATATTCTCTTAGCGTTCCAAGTTAAAGGCTTACTTGAGCTTACGAGATCGTGAAAGAATCGTGAGTAAGTTGTCAAGTGCCCACGGAGTCTTAGCAAATACTCTAAGTCCGTGACATCTCTCTCCATGATTGTGTCCACGGCTTCCCAAAAAAGAGTGAATTCTAAGTTGGAAGAGTGCTTGCAACCATGTTTTGGAGAGAATACTCATCTTGAATGCTTCTTTATAATTAATCAAACAGAGTATTTTTTGAATGAGACATTTCGACTATAAACCCTAATGTTAATGGAAATTTATACAATTATGTTTTGCAAGGACGGCACTAAAAGAAAAGAGACCTATCGTCCCTCTATTATAATTTATAGGAAACCTATTTCTGAATTAAAGTGTATTTGATTAGTTACTTTTATCTTCCCTAAATAAATGGTTCAATGTATTTTTAGATGAACAAAAATAGGGAGAAATATATTTCTTTTTGCTCTAAATCATATGACTTTCTTCTTAATCCTTCCCCTCCCACGTTTGTGGCTGCTTAAGATTTACGTATGATGTCTCAATTTTTATGTAAAGTGTGATTCAATTCTCTGAAATTTCTCAAACCATTACAAAAATTTTATCTTTTTATTTTATATCCGAATAAAATCAACTAAATGTATAGTTTAATATATCTAAATTTGTCTGATTAATTTTCAAAAAATGATGTCAACTTAAGTAGCATAGAAAATAAATTTTTACAATAATAAGTTTACTCTTTAGTCATGATTTACTCCTAGCATTTCATATTTAGACTATACGTGTATATATTGATACTAGATACATTTATTTTGAATATATCATAAAAATTTGATATTTTATATATTAAATTAATACTAAACACATATCTATAATAAATACGTAAAATTAATGCTAAATACTTTTGTGACACATATAAATACACTTACGCGTCCATTATCATTACCTTCTTGTTCACATAGAATAACAGATTAGTACGTGTTCATGATACATCGAAATATATATTTGTGTTCTAATATTTTTTCATTTTTATGTATCTAAGACTTAGAAGTTGGTATATATTTTATCGTATAACTCTATATTTTTATGGATAAGATTTGTTATTACTTTCACCGACCATTATTGACTTCGATGGCTGAATTCACATTGCCACTTTCACCGTTTGAGGAATAAAGTGACCATTCAAACGTTGTGGAATTATAATTAATAATATCATTTAATTTATATATAATTCATTAATAGTTTCTCATAATATTAAATCAAGTAAATATTGTAAGCTAATGTAGATTGATATACACATGTAAGCTTACATATATCACCATTAAGGTTACAACGAAATCGAAAATGATATTTTAAAGTAAAAGTGCAACTAGAATTATAGGAAGTGTTCAATTCCCTTCTAATTGACTTTGTACTGTACAAATTTAAATTAATTGCGTTTGATATATAATTAAAAGTTTATATATCAATCTATTCAAGCTCTATATTATCAATAATTATAATGATAATATATTTAGTATAATAATCTCATCAACTGGCGGATCCAAAATTACTTTTAAAGATTGATATATAATTTTTCAAATTATAAAAAAAAAAATAGAATTCAAAAAAAAATCACGATAAAACGAATTATATATCATTACATAGGTGTCAAAGTAGAAGTGGATTTGTCTCGTAAACCGATAGACTTAAACCTTCATCAATTCAATCAAACACTCATGAAATTCAATCTCCTCTTATTACACAATGATGATATATACTTTTAACAGAAAAAGAACAAATCTATCTCAAACTATCATAAATGGTATGCGAATATCTTTCGTCATACTTTTGGGATATATTGGTGCCCCTGTTGTCTAAAAATTAAAACATATATATCTATACACTAACGGACATACACGCGTCATTATCTTATCCACCAACCCAACATCAGATCGACGGATGAGACTGTTCCTATTTAGTATTCCTTTGGAGTGACTCTAGTTTTTCGACGACGGGGATATCACTCAAAAATATGACGAAGAATATATGCATATCATATACGATAGTTTGAGAAAATATTTATCCTTTTTCCTACTTTTAATTCACAAATCAAAATTCTTTATACAGTACAATAAAAATACACATAAAGGATCAAGTATACATTATAATAAAGAAAAAAAACTATACTAATAATCAAGTACTACTACATAATATTACAAGCATTTGGATTTTCATCACTAAACATAAGTGAATATTGTTCTTCAACAGGATTTAAGTGAGCAACAGATGGATCTGTAGTTGCCCTTACAAAATTAGGAGGTGCTTTTTTGTCATAAACACCAGCAGCATAAGGATGTGCCACCATACTATAAGGCACATATGGCCAAATTTCACATTTTTTACCAGTCGATTTTGCTGCCTTCAACACTTTTTTTGGCTCCACAAATCCTGTTACTGTTGCTTTTTGTTGCTTTAAGTCCACATCCACTGATTTTGCACCTATTCAAAAATTGAACCACAAGTTGGCTCGACGTTATTCTAACTCAGAATCAAATCACATAAATTAAAACGAAAAAAAATTCTTTGACGTAAAAGATACAATGTAAATGGTCCATAAATAGTAGACGTGTTATAACATGTAAAGTTGCCATGATAGGAAAAAAAAGAAGAGGAAAAACACTATTGTGATTTTACTTTTAAATAACTTATATTTAAAAAAATATACCAGTAATCTCAATTTATGCTAAAAATATTCGAGACATACTTATACTATATTAAGGTTCTATTATACCCTGAACTTATTTTATAAATAATTTTCTATTCCTTTTTGACTTACGTGACACTATCTTGTGGGCTCAACTCGTATTGATTTTTTTCAAGCTAGTACCACATAGGTCGAAAAGGGGTAGAAAATTATTTATAAAATAAATTCAGGAGTAATAAAATTTTAATATAATATAAATGTGTCTCTGAGATTTCGAACATAGATTGAGATTCACTTATGCATTTTCCCCAACTTACATGAAGAAATTTATTTTTTTGATTGATACAAAAAGATACGTAACGATATATATAACTTAAAATTGTAAAAATAAATATACCTTTTACTTTAGAGAGAGCATTTTTAACTTTACGAGCACAACCTTCACAGTCCATTCTAATCTTGATGGATACAGTTGCGATTTGTTTCTTTTTCTTGCTCTTCTTAACGTGGCTAAGTACTTCAGATAAGTATTCCAGTGTACCTGAAACCCCCATTTTTTGCTTTTGATATAAACAAGAAATTAACTTTAAATAATATGTAACGCTGAGCAAGGATGAGAAATTAAAATTGTGTTTTTTTGGTGGGGATTATATTTGCTAGAAAGAGGACGATATTATATATAGTATAGTAGTTAATCAGGTGAATGTATTATAAAAGAGACAACAAGAAGAAAATATTTAATAGTGACTAGTGACAAGACCAAAAGAGCGTTTAATTCTGTTAAAAAAAAAAATAATGTTGGATGAATGATTTTGAAACTTGTATTTATAGAAGAAAATATGGAAAAAGAATTGTAATACCTATCTATAATTAAAAAAAAAAAAAAAAAAAAAAAAAGAGTATGACAATGTATGTCAAATTTTTACGCAATCAAGTCATGTTTACATACTATAATAAGTGATATATTTTAATTTTATAATCATAAAATTTACATTATTGAACATTTAATTATATAAAAAAATTATTTAAACTGTATAATAGGAGTACATATACATTATTGGTAACAATTATTTGTGAGTGGGGATCACCTAGAACCTGGAAGAAGCTTCTCTTGAGGATATTCTTTGCTTGAAATTGTTTATACACCACAAAACTACGGTGGTATCTTAATCACTAATCAATCTCGTCTATTTTCATATTTTTATTTGTTTACTTTTAAATTTTGTACGTTTAAAAAGATTATTCTTTTATTTTTGCAAAAAAAACCTAATGTTCCCATTATATTGCAATTTTGTTATTTTTAATCGATACTATATATTTGATAACTCAATCAAAATATATATTAAAAGTTTGATTAAATTTGAATTATATTAATACGCATGCAAAATCAATTCGGAGTTTGTGATCCCAACAAGATGAAGTAGAGATCTTTGCACATATCATCGTACAAAGAAAATATATATTTTCATGTTATTTTGTCTCAATAAAGAGAAACTATCACTTGGGTTACACGAAAGGTGAAATTATAAGGTAAAGTTTTGGGTGATTCATGTTTATAGAAAGGGACATTTCCAAAGATTATTCCACACTATATTATATCAAATAAATAATAGGGAAATTGGCCAAAAAAAGGAGTAATTAATTTTATTTTATAATTTGTCATGGATTTTGATAGCTGCCACGTTGGAAGAAATCATAATAACACGTGGCAACAAGGGAAATCTAAGGGTAGATATTTGTACACGTGTAGTGAAGAAATAAACAGGTAGTTAAAGCAGTTTGTCATGTATTGAATTTGTTTTAATTGAGATAGAATTGGGCGGTGATACTGTGGAAAAATAGATTTGTTTACATTAGATAACGCCACAAATTTTTGTTTTTGTGTGTGTGTGGGTGGGGGGGGGGAAGAAAATTAACTAATTATAACCAACAAATTGGTTATAAAAACATAGGGGTGGGGTGGGGGGTGGGGGTAATTTGTTTAAATTATCCATACTTTTTAAGTTATACGGGGAGTTTGAGCAACATTAAATATTATTTAGATCGTTTAAAGTCCATTTAATAACTATTACTTTCTTCCGTTTTGAATAAGTGAGAGTTGAGTGTAATAAAAATTAATTCTAGGTATTACTTACGAGAAACTATTTTCTGTCTCAATTTATATGACTTACTTTTTTTAAAGTCAGTTTCAAAAAGAATGACATATTTTTGTATTAACTTTAAAATGTTTATTTTATTTTTAATGAGATGATTTATAGCCATAAAAAATTCTATCATTCATTTGAGATCACAAGTTTTAAAAATTTTTATTTCTTTCTTAAAATTCATAACGAGTTAACTATCTCGTACAAAATGAGATAGACGGAGGGAGTAATATATATGTAATTCATTCAAAGTAGTTGTACACAAATGTTACATGAGTCTGAAACTCAAACGGTAAAAAATATTAACAAAAATTTCAAAAGGGTATATAAAATTTTATATAAACCAAAACGGTAAAATCGCTCCGTACGCAGCGATTTACTTCAACTGAAAAAGTAAAATCGCTGCTGGGGCAGCGATTTTGCCAAAAAGTTTTTTATCTTCTTACAAATCGCTGCCAGGGCAGCGATTTATAAAAATTTATTTTTTTAAAAAAAAAAAAAACATAAATCGCTGCCTAGGCAGCGATTTACAAAAAGAAAAAAATTTTTATATAAATCGCTACAGTAGCAGCGATTTATAAAAAAATATTTTTTATATAAATCGCTGCTACTGTAGCAGCGATTTACTTAAAATTCTTTTTTTTTTGTAAATCGCTGCCTAGGCAGCGATTTATGTTTTTTAAAAAAAAAAAAAAAATTTGTAAATCGCTGCTACAGTAGCAGCGATTTATATCAATTTTTTTAATAAATCGCTACTGTAGCAGCGATTTATTTAAAAAAAATTTTTTTATTAAATCGCTGCAATAAGCAATTTTTTAAACTAAAAAAAAAATTAAAAATTTTAAAACAGCGATTTTATATATAAAAAAAATTATAATTAATAGGTGTGATTAGGGATGTACTTGAATTCAATTAAATAATTTTTCTCCTTTAATTTTTTATTTAAAAAAATTAATTATTTAAATTCAAATATTATTTAAATTTAAATTCAATATAATATCTTTTTTTAGAAAGAAAATATATTTATTACTTTACTTATTTTTAGTTTTTTTAAAATAATGTATATTTTCTTATAAGTTATATACATAAATTTTAAAAAATATTATAATTTTTTTTTATATATAAAATCGCTGTTTTAAAATTTTTAATTTTTTTTTAGTTTAAAAAATTGCTTATCGCAGCGATTTAATAAAAAAAAAAATTAAATAAATCGCTGCTACAGTAGCGATTTATTAAAAAAATTGATATAAATCGCTGCTACTGTAGCAGCGATTTACAAAAAAAAAAATTTGTAAATCGATGCTACAGTTGCAGCGATTTATATAAAAAATATTTTTTTTATAAATCGCTGCTACTGTAGCAGCGATTTATATAAAAAAATATTTTTTTTTTGTAAATCGCTGCCTGATTTATGTTTTTTTTTTTAAAAAAAAAAATTTATAAATCGCTGCCCCTGGCAGCGATTTGTAAGAAGATAAAAAACTTTTTGGCAAAATCGCTGCCCCAGCAGCGATTTTACTTTTTCAGTTGAAGTAAATCGCTGCGTGCGGAGCGATTTTACCGTTTTGGTTTATATAAAATTTTATATACCCTTTTGGAATTTTTATTAATATTTTCTACCGTTTGAGTTTCAGACTCAATGTTACATATTTTCCATAGTTTAAGGAACTTAATAAGAACAAACTGACAGTCCACTTCTATAGTTAGTAACGTATAGGCAATTTGTTGTTGTGCTTGACCAAAGACTAGAAAAAATGGTGTATTCTTCAAAGATAACGAAAAATGGCACCGCCCAAGAGATCCTTAGTATAAGGAATAGATAACGTATGTTTTCAATCTTTATAATCTTTCGAGGCAAAAGCGTTGTACGTGCGAATAAAAAAAAAAGTAATGTATAATTAGGGAGGGGGTTGGTTGGAGGAATAAATTAAGTGGATTTTTCAATTTAAAATTTGGGTTTAAATTTATGTTGTGTTTAGTGGAAGGTATAAGTTAAAATAAAGATAAATTTATACTATAATTATGAGATAATTTATTCTATATTGTGGTGGAATTATTGTTTATTATGGGATTCAAATTTTTATGTTATAATCATGGTGTGATTATTTATCATGGTTATCATTCCATGATTATATTTTTGGTTATAATTTCGAGATATATCGAGATTTTTAACCAAACTATATCTTAAGTGTACATTATTCAAGAGTCGGGTCTCGGCTCCAAGTCGAGTCTTTACTCTAGCCTAGGAACCTTTTTTTGACTTCAAACTGAAATTTGATTCTCGACCTGTATCCTTATTCGATATCTGACTCTCGGCTCAAATTCGAAACCTGAAATATGACTCCGGACTTCAACCCCAATTCAAGACTTGAAATATCGACCCTAACACAAAATTCGACTCTCAATTATGTACCCGACTTGAGACTCGAGATCCGATCTTCGACTCATTCCATTGACCTCAACTCGATACATGTCTCTCTATCCTAACGCTGAATTGAGACTCAATTCTCAACCCTGACTCAAAACTTGATTTCCGTCCCTAATATAAAACTCATCTCTCTACCCCCAACCCCCTAAGTCTTGAGTCTTAACCATAACCCTAACTTGAGATTCGACATCAACTTTGTAACCAACTTTCAATTTTAACTCGACTTTTAACCTCGACTCAAGATCTGATATCCGACCAAACCCGGGACTCGACTCCTGATCCAGAATCTCTCAAAAACTTAATGATATATTTTATTTTTTTTAGATTGTTTTAGCCCAATATAAAAACAGATAATATTGCTAATTTTTTTATTATTTTTTTTTGTCTTCTGTTCATTTGCTTCTCCTTTAAAAATCGGAGGACCAATGAAAACGGGAAAGGTGTAAGAGAAAAGCAAAAACTATGGCGTTGAGCCGCAATGGGTAGGTAATTGCAATTCCAATCTCTTATTAACATGTACTCCTAATTAATTAATCATAATACTGATTAAAGGATGACTTGTGTCACCTAATTATTCCCCATTGTCCCCTTCAATTTAACAATATTTGATTTGATTTGGAGTTTAAAAAGCTATGTTCACCTTTTTATTGCATTATTATTGCGTTAGAAATCATTATTAAAATGATTAATCTCATATATACTCAAGGATATTCAATAATTGTGACATATTAGCTATAGAATATTGTACGTAAATTCATCTTTTTTCATTGGTATCAGTCAAGTCTTATCAGGAGTTCACTAATCTCATCAAAAAAATTTATCATTCTTCAACAATTATCATCATACCAAATAAATAATTTCATGGTATGAAAAAAATATATATAAATTGAATTTTTGAGGTAATCAATTCTGGGTGTTCTAAAATGAAAGATACATTCCATGACGTTATTCTAAGGTCATTTTCATAATTCATAGCGTATAAAAGGAGAACCCCAGGTTAGATGACACCTAAAGGGTACGTCTCCATGTATCATTAAGAATGGCATTGTCTAAAGTTAGGCTATTCATTACTTAATTGCTCATTTGTCATTATCAACCTCCAATTATCTACTTTAGTCCTTAGCCATATCGACGTATTCATTTGCGTGATTTATATCCACGTATAAAAGGATTATAAATAAAAAAAAATCTAGAGTTTGAAACTGAAGTTACTGGCTTCGATCAAATCCATACTTTGTTCTCCGGCTCTGATGAACCCTACTAATATACCTATTACATAGTGAAATGAGGCGTAAACATGTAAAATGACTACACTAAGCCATTTATTTGAAGGAGAATAGAAATGTAGCCCACCTAATAATCTTCACTCCACTATGTATTAATTAGGAGTAAATTTCCACCCCACCATGTATTACTCAAGGAACAAACTTCTATTCTATCAAAGGCCAATCATTCTTCTCTTTCAAACTCTTCAAAGGCCAAAAGTGATCACCCCTACCCCTACAACAAGCCAGTAGTATAACACTTGGACATGAAAGTATCCACATGAAAAAGTTGATCATTGTTCTAACATATCCATCATGATTCTCCATACATGTGGAACCTCTTTAATCCACATGTATACAAGAACTGCCCTTGACGTAACAAACGGGAGGGGATAGGCAGTAGTATCAGCATTACTAATATATCATATTCAATACTATTCTTATACAATCTACATCAATCAGCTACTTCTGTAGTCAATGAGCCAGTTAGGGTCGATTATATGAATCATATTTCTTCCATAGGCTAAATATAGAGCAGAGCAAAACAGCTGCCCGAGCATGTCTAGTTAATAGTGAGCATGATCAACAATAGACAAGAATTTTCTCTAAAAACTGTAGCAGAAAATAAATGGGTATCAGCTTGTCTTATTTTTGTACAATGACTAGGCTTTTGAGTTCTGAGTTGCCTTTGTGTCTTTGGCAGAAAGATGCAGCACTTAAATTGACAAGTGTAAGGTCCAAAATACTGTATATGATACATTTCACATCATATTTCAGTTCAACGGATTTGAAACCACCCCAGTCAATGATCTTCAAAGTTCTCCCTCTTCCCGTAACTTTGTGAAAGATATGTATTCCTAAAAAAAACTAATCATTGGTGTCGGGAATGATAGTGTACTACTACTCAAATTGATTAGGCCTAAAAACGAACCCCGCTAGTAAATTATTGCAAGTCAAATCACAACTGTGTCCCATCATGGCTCAATCATGACACTGAATGACATAAAAAGAGCTATAGATATGAGGATAGAAACAAAACCAATGAAATTAATTGACTAGACTACATGATTTCTGAGAGAAGAATCTGATTGAAGAAATGAGAATTTACATATACGTACATAATTACAAATGCTATATCAGATAAGACAACCATACAACCAATAAAAATATAAGAGAACTCATAGTGTAATGCCGTGAAACTGAAAGGAGTGATGCTGCAGATGGTTTAGGGGTAGCTTTACCAGCAATAGCGGGTGCAACTGCATGTCCACCCGGGTTCCTTTGTTGCTCAGTTGTTGGCAGCGGATTTGATGTCAAACCACTCGGAGGTGGTGTTGGTGATACCTTTGCTGTCCCGTCTATGTCTTGACCTGAAGATGTAAAAGATGAATTCGTGAATTAAGCACACAAAATTATATAACAGAATTCTACATGCTACTGCAGAAGAAGTATCAATTGGGTTATTGCATGAATTTTTGAAATTCTCCATGCTTTTAAGACTCTGTAGGAAAACCATTACCATGAGGCAGGCACTAGCCATGATAGTTATTATGCTAATTACTACAAGTTTACTATGGTTTTCATAATTATCATTGTTAATATGCCAATTGTAACTCAGTAGACAATTAATTGAGGGGCCGAATTTAGTGAAACATTTATATGTGCCAAACTTCACAAAAGTAGGTTTTACTAAGATTAACCGGACGATACAAGTAAAAAAATGAGCAATGGTGTTGTCTGCATGAATTCCCTCAACGAACAACATAAGAATTACCAACTTCAGGACCGTATAAATAACCCAGGTGATTCAATCTAAAACTCTAAACTGGAACATCAATGAAATTACCCCCTATCAAATCCAATTATCTCCCATATATCTCAAAACTCGTTTTTCGTCTTTCCCTGTTAATCCAGCAAAAAACAAAACACTAGTTCAATTTAAACTAAATATGCACAATGAGCTTACACTTGGAGCGAGACCAACCCAACTTCATGTTTTCCCAATCAAACACCAATCGATATCCCTCCATAAAGTTCTCTGCACAGCATAATTCAAATGAAATTGCATGGAACATCCAACAGTCAACATGCATATATGTGCACCTTACATGACTTTAAAATTACATATGAACTTACGTCCAATAATACCAATCATTCCTTCAATAGGTAGGAGACCCACACAATAAAAGTTATCACCCTGCACAAAATACCTCCAATAAGAAACCATCACTATAAGTCTGCAAAACAAAGTCCATGAGAGGGCACAGTGAACTTGGGATCATACACTGGAAAACTTATGGAGAAAACCATACTTGCTTTGTCATAAAGGAATTGAAAAGATCTTGTTTAAGCGTGCAAAAGGCAACAGGGTAATATGTTTATTCACAGCAGTAAAACAACATGCTACAACTTTGATTACTAATGAATGGGACCAAACAAACTGACTTTGTAGCCAGTAGCCACTATGACAAAACTAATAAATATATTTTCTATTGTTGGCAAAACTAATACTCTCTCTGTTTCAATTTGCTTGTCTTAGTTTGACTTGGCATGGAGTTTATGTAAAGATGACTATTGAATCTTGTGGTCTTAAACTAAAGATATGTATACTGTATCAAAATTCACTTCATTCTGTTGGCCTTAAACACGCAAGGTAGGATGTTAAAGTTACTCATTACTGAGTTGCCAAATTAGGAAAGAGGCATTCTTCTTGGAACACACTAAAAAGGAAAGCAAGACAAACAAATTGATACAAGGGGGGGGGGGAGTAGAATTTTTAGAGAACTAACTCCATAGGAGAGATGATGAGAACTAACAAGCTGGGATGGACACAGAAGAAATTTTTGGAAGGATTGCAGTTCTACAGTAAACCTATCACAGAAGCCACATACAAAATCTTATAGAGCTAGTTTACACTATCAAAAATTTCCCAAGTACCAGCAGAAATGTTCTTAAGCTTTAGGTGTCATGGCACCAATTAGCCCCATATCCTATCTGTTCAAAATCACTCATAGCAAACTTTGGATCCTTTCTTGCAGTGACTCTCGTTCACCTTAAGTGATATGCTTCAAGCATCACTACCAAAAGTTTCTTGGTGAAGAGCTGGATTCAATTTCACAAGAACTTAGATTTTAGAGAAATTCCAAATCCAAAATAACAGTAACAATGAAATCTAACAACTATTAAAAGCTCTAAAGCCAGTTAGCTACCAGACACAAAATGCAAAGTAGGGAGTACTTTTTTTCCTGAAAAAGAAAAATAGCAAGTACTTAAATTGACAGAAAAGGTAGAGATAGTATTAATTCCAGATAAAGACCTGAGTCAGTTTCTGCATTTTGGGTGCACTAACTTCGTCTTCTTATAAATGCAAGTGAGTTTGCATGCATAAGCATCGCATGTTACCAGCTCATTCAAAGAAGAAAATCTTATAGCTAAATCTTCTATGCCTTAACAAAAAAGATTAATTTGCAGGATGATGGCAAAGCAAAGAGATTCAAATACTGACCTGACTACTGGAGATGGTAAACATGGGGTTCTGAATTACAAAGCTCTGATTAGCAGCTAACAAAAGTTTCATGCTAATGTTCGGTAAACCTTGTGAACTGCATAAAAAAAGCATATGGAGAATAATCTACAAGTAGATAAAACAAAAAAACAGCATTTTCACGAGAGCAGACTTTACCTAGCCTCATAGCAGCAAGGAAAATCTTCTATAGTTAACCTCGTAGCGTTCATTTGCTCTTCAAACTAGAAGAGAAAAGAATAGGAAATAGCTCAGGTACAGCAAAAAACTGCATGTGCATTCTAAAACTAAGCAGAAGAGTAACTTGTGAAATTAAGAGAGGGAAAAGGGGAATAGCAGGACAAGAGAAAAATGATATTTGTACCTCAGTTACTACTTTTGTAAAGATTTCAGAAGGAAGAAAAGTGAAGGAAGACCCACTATCAACTAAGGCTTGAAATCCACTTTGCTTTGGACAGGTACCCCCAACACAATAATGTTGAACTTCAACAACATAGGTATTGCTGGTAAAAATTACGAGTAGGAACATAAGATAAATGTGCAAATGAAGTTGTTTAAATTGCCTATCAAACTAAACATAGCACAAAAGAATAGAGGAGATACATACTAAGTTCCATCCAAAGATACAAATGAACTTCGTCTTTGATTTTCAGGCCCTTTATCACCAAAGAAAATTGTGCCAGAATTGCTCTTTCCAAAACACAATGAGAATGAGCGTGGAACAAATCCAGACTTCGCCAGCAAACTTGGAACAGAAATTTCTCCTGGCCCTAATCCCATCACCCCATCTGGAGCAGCTCCACTCAAATAATTGCCACTTTGTTTGCTACCACAGCTGCAATAAGTTATTACATAAAAGAAAACCACATTCATCAACCAACTGGTAAATACTGTAACTTGACAACTAGCAGCTAGGCGACAATCATATTGCCAAAAATAAACAGTCACAACTAAGACAGCTATAAAAGGTGTCAAGGTTCAAGGGTCAAATCTTCTCATTGGAGAATCCTTTGCTACATTCAGCTAAGGCACCTACAAACTCGCTCATAATGGAACTCATAAAGAAGGTCTATCAAGTCTTCTTTGTCACAAAGCCATTGAGCTGATCCTACTTACAATAATACAGAACTGGAAAAAGAAAAGAGCATACCCTATAACAATAGGAGCTAGCACAGAACCTTGATGTTCATGTCCACCAACTGAAGTCAAATGCAATTGGTCCTCGAAAAGGAACCCCGAAGTTGATGTATTTTCAGAATAGTAATTAACAGTATAAGGGCAGTGTTCCTTTGGACTCCGGCAGTTAGGACCCAGTTCACATAATTGATGGCTGCAAGATAGATGTTTGCTACTGCTTGATCGTGCTGGGCTATACTCATTCAGATCTTTATCCTGCATAATAGATGCCCCAAATACAAGGGAGCACCTGCCAATCAATCATTGGAGAATTAACAGCTAAAACTGTTCCCATGATGAGATACACAGTCACTTTCAAATGCTTCACTGATAAGAGATTAATTAGCTCAACTGAATAATGAGTTTTATTATCTATAAAAGAAAAGTAAAAATGGTTTTTCTATCCGTTCAGTAAGAGATGAACCAGCCAAAATGTACATGCCCAAATCAGTCTAAGAATTTGAAGTATTTGAAGTAGGAAAAAACTAATTCTCTACACCTTGAATCCTACATATCTTAAAATAAAAATGATTTACTTAAACAGAAAATGACTTCACAGAGGAAGCTGCGAGATGCAACAAAATCTAAAAGCATTAAACCTTTTACTAGTTGGCATATCTTTAAATGAAAATCAATGCCTTTCATAAAGAAAATGTTGAGGTTCCAAGATAATACATCAGGGTATAGCAGTAACTTGAAGAGTTAAGACCACAGAAACTTGGACTTTGAGGTTGCACAAAGCATCAAGTGCACAAGTAGCTATAACTTGGACAGAGAAATTGCAGAGCACAATTGATGCTGTAAGAGTTTATATATCTTCCTTTAGAGTAACTACATCAAATTAAATTAAGCATGCTAAAATATTTTAGTGGTCCCAGCTGTCCCATGATAAGTGAAGTGACATCCCCCTTACTTTAAGTTGATAGTAGTTTCAAAACCACGCTTATGTTTTGAAATAAAAGAAAGGTCAAATATTACCAGTAAGAATAGAAAGTCAAATGCAACAATTAGCATGAGCAACCTACCAACATTGAGTAGTAGCTTGAAGACAATGGAGCACATTGTACACAATTGCAAGGGAGCCAGAGCAGATCACTTCCAGCATCCAAGGCGACAAGAAATGATGTGTTTGGTGTCCCTATGTCAATCCACACATAATGCAGCCTGAATAATAGTAATCCAGAACAATCAAGACACTTTTTTAGAACTTGAGAAAAAAAGAATTCCTTTACTCGGCAAAGATCTCAACAAAATCTTTGATGCAATATTCAATCCTATCACTATTTGAACTGTCAAAGGTTTTGGACTTTCAGTTGAGCTTCCCTTCCTTGCAAAGCAAACATAGTCAAGCAATGGAAAGAGAAAGAAAAAGACCTTCCTTTGCCCACAAACAAACCATCATTAGCAAAATCCCCCCTTCCAACCTCTCCTACAACATCCATTTCGTCATGGAAAGATGAAATAAACTCTCCAATACTTCCACCCCTCCCCTCTAGGGGTGACAAGGGAACATAATCGCCCACCATCACATGAATCTAAAATCCCCGAGCTTCATAGTAAGGGCCTAAGGGGCATGTTCGAAAAGGTGACCTGTCAAGAAAGGTGGAACTGCCGTGTTCATATACTAATATAGTTTAAGAGCTTAGCATTCTTATTCTTATGTTTCAACATAACTATTTCTTGTTCCCAGCATATAAGGGCTTTGGATTTTTTTAATTTTCTATAAGAAGAGACAACTACTAAAATAGAAGGGGAAAGGAGATCTGTTCAAGATTTCTAAAGACGAATAACTATAAAGCTTGACACTTGTCAAGAAAATGATCAACTTGTATCATTCCAATATTTCAACCATGGACAATCGAGAAGAGTATTTATTCAAGGAGGCAACAACACCAAAATTTTAACTTCCAAAAACAATTCAACTCAATTGCTCAGTTGGGGAAAAAGATGGATAGATTATAACTTCCAAAAACAATTCAACTCATAGCTCAGTTGGGGAAAAAGTTTGATGATTTTAGTAGCTCATTTCTTTCACATATCTAAGAGGGAGTACCCAAAGCCCCACCGGAGGACAGCAACTATGAGGTCACTTATCTTATGCTTTTTCAACTAAACCTAGTATATCATAAGCAAAAATAATTGAATCCTTATGCAACAGTAAATTCAAAAGAACAAAAAAAATTCAAAATCCACTCCAGCATTGACGCATTATAAGCTTCAATTTTTAACAAATCTCTTAAACTGATAGTATTACTAACCAACTCAACTCATTTCCATAGAAATGAGTTTCACTTCCTTCAGATGGAAACAAAAGCTGCTTCTGCGAACCAAGCTTCAGTCTCTGTCGTTTCCAATCATTACTAAGTAGCAACCTCATATGCTCCACACTCTCGCGCTTCGGCCACGTCATACTCTTCCCTTTAGATGCCCAAAACGACACCGCTTCATCTGAGAACCCGTGAATCAACCTCGACGAAAATGTATAACCGGCGGTGAGCTCAACGGAAAGCATCAACACCGCCGTCGTCAGTAGTACAACTGCCGTAAGAGAAATCGCCATTGAAGCAAAGCCCTAGAAGGTAGAGATTTTTGTTAGGTGTGAAGAGAAATAGAGAATCGGAGTTTTGTTGAAGTAGTGTAACAAAAACTGGGGAGTGTTCACTGTTCATTGACGAGAAAAGTCATATCGCAATTCCAGATTTTACTTTTTTCTTTTCTTTTCTTTTTCTGACAAGCACCACTCTTTGGTGAAAAACAAAACAAAAAGAAAAAGACAAATACCACTCTTTAAATTTTATTACACTTGAAAAAATATATATTTTATTACACTTCAAAAAAAATATATATATACTCCCTCTGTTTAAAAAAAAATGACTTTATTTTCTTCTTAATATGTTTCAGAAAGAATGACACTTTAACGTTTTAGAAAGAATGACACTTTAACTTTTCACGTCACATGTTTAACACCACAATATTAAAGGGCAATTTGATACATTTCACATAACTTTAATTTAGAACCACAAGATTAAAAAGTCTTGTTTCTTTTCTTAACGGAGAGAGTATCTTAAAATATTAATCATAGTTTGAAGGAAAAACGATAAATATATCCCTGAATTATTATAAATGGTATGCAGAATATATCCTCCGTTGAGATATTGATGTCCTTACCATCCAAAAAAATTAGAGCATATATATCTTTCACGAAGACTAAATAGGGACATGTGGCACAATCTTATCTGTCGATTCAATATTTAATAAATGTTAATCGGTGGATAAGATCATGATACGTGTATGTCTGTTAGTATAAAGGATATATATGCTCTATTTTTTAAAAACAGGGACACCAATATCCTCAAAAGTATGACGGAGGATATCTACATATCATTTAAAATAGTTCGGGAGCATATTAGTTCTTTTTCCTTAGTTTAAATAGATATGAACTCATTATTCATTTCTAAATTAGAATTAGAAATCTCTAATAACAAAATATATTTATTTTACCATATGTCATGGTAATATTTGGGTGTGTTTGGTTAGGAAAGAAATTTATGTATATTTAAAAAAAATATATTTGATTTGTATTTGATAACAAGCATAAAATGAATTTCAAATTTTGAGATTGATGGTTTTAATAAACAACAATTTATTGTATATTTAGATGTTTAATTAAAATATGCAATAATTTAAGTATTAAACGATATGTAATTTAAGGGGCTATAGTATATTGACCACCTTAAATTGATTACATTGTTGGACAATCAAATGATCTATTGCAACTAAAGGAGATTGTTTTTTTATATATAGATTTTAAATTCGAATCTTAGATACAACAATGATCATAATAAGGAGATTACTTCTCGAATATGTAATTTTAATTTTAATTTATTCGATTCTAATACGAATATCAAAAAATTGTACGAGAGGAAATATTATATTGTTGGTTTTAGGTAGGTGCACTTTTGGCATTATATACACATATTTAATCATTTATTCTCAAGACTTTATAATGGACCTTTTCACTTAGTGACTTTTATTGATGGCATAATAAAGGTTAGGTGACAGAGATTCTAACATGCCCATCAAGAATCCTATGAACAAATAATAATGATTAATATGCATGTAATGTTATTTTATTTTTAAAAATTTTAACTTTGGTCAAAAAGTGCATGGGGCCTGTAATTCCGTAATATTTATGATTTTAGTTAGTGTTGTTTACAGAAATTTCAGTCCGAACTCCGAATTTTTTGTTCAAAATTATAGTCAATGGCTCAGTTCATTTTATATATTATTAATTTAATTTACTTTTACTGATTATCAATGTATTAGTAATCAAGTTGATAAAATATTTATTGTTGATTTTTTGTTTGTGATTTATCAATTCAATTTTGATTTAATCGATAAAAATATTTCTTCAAAAATCTTTTTTTCATTTTCTTTTCCCTTACTGTGAAAAAAGAAAAGAAAAATGAACTACGTGGTGTATTTGATAAGAAAGAAAACATTTTTTACGAAAATCAAGTGGATTTCTTACTTATTTTCTGGTATTTGATGAGTATATAAAGAAATAATATGTCAAGAATATTTATATGTTATTGGGAAAATGCAGAAGTATCCCCTCAATCTATACTCGAAATCCCAGAGACACACTTATACTATAATAAGGTCATGTTACCCCATGAACTTACTTTATAAGTAATTTTCTACCCATGTTCGACCTACGTGGCGCTAGCTTGAAAGAAAAGTCAACCAGTGTTGGGCCCACAAGATATTGCCACGTAGGCTAAAAAGGGGTAGAAAATAATTAATAAAATAAGTCCATGAGGTAATTGGACCTTCGTACAGTATAAGTGTGTCTCTGAGATTTTAGGCATACGTTAAGGGGGGACTTGTGCATTATCCCTATGTTATTTTATAAAATACTATAGAAGAGCTTTGAGTGGAGTAAAGTGTGGGGAGTGGGAGGTGACGGGGTGGGATGGTCAAAAGGAGGGAGTTGGGCGACATGAGTGGATATGGAGAAGACAATAAACTTGAAATTTACTATGCAACAACTTGTTTTCCTTGTTTTAATAAGAGAAATTATTTTTCTCATTTATAATGAATTTATTTTCCTAAGAAAATATTTTCTAAATATACTAACTAGCCAAAATATAAGAAATTTAAAAAACATGTTGATCCCTACCAACTATACAATGAATTATGAACATTTTAATCATGGGGACAAAAGATTGAAAAGAAAATACAGAAAGGAGGAGAGAATATTTATTCGTATAGTACAACATTACGAAAAAAATGATTTTATTGGGTATTAGTTAAATTTAAAAACCGATATTTCAATTAAAAAAGTCTATAGAATCACCGATCCAATAAAACAAGTCTGATAATTATAATACTATTTTTATTATTATTTTCGGTTGAATCGTTTGCTCATACCCCTGCTAAACAAAGGTTCAAATTTTGATCATGAAAACATAATCATTCAAACTTGCTTAAGTCTGACTTTAGTCTATTTCAATCTAACTCATTTCAAACTAATTCAACTTAACTTCATCTCATTTCAGCTCAATTTTTTTCGGCTAGGGATGGACGTTCGGTTCTTCGATTTGATTTAATCAAATTTCGGTTCGGTTCTTTGGTATTCGGTTTTGAAAAAGTGTAAACTATATTTATACCAAACTAAGATTGATTTGATTCGATTTTTTCTACTTCGGTTCAATTTAGTTTGGTTATTTTAAATCAATTTTTCGGTGTGAATAAAAATAAAGTGAAAATATGATAAAGTGTTAAGAGTTTCGTATGCTTAATAAAAATAAAGAGAAGGTAAATATGCGATTATTTTTTATTTCTCCCATACCTGAATGAATAAAGAAGAGAGCAAATATAAAGACTCACAGTGTACGAGAAGGTACATAAACAGAAGCTAACAAGTGTTTGCTATTTGCTACAATGAACAAAAGCTAACAAGCGTCTGCTACAACAACAGTTCCAGACTTAATTGTCATTATAATGTTATATCAGTAAAACAAATTTTGATCGTAAAGAGCGAGCTGAAGTAAAAAGTTTAAATGGGTCCTGTAAATATTTTAAGTAAAAAATGTATAAGTATTATTAATTAAGCAATATAATTAAATACTTTTAAATCTATTTAATAAAATTTCGATTCTTCGGTGCACCATAGTTTCGGGACTCTTGCACCGAACGCCGAAGAATCGAAGAACCAAAATAATTCGTTTCGGTTTTGATATTTATGTCCACACCTAATTTCAGTTTATGAAAATTCGGCCCATAAAAAATCTTGTTAAAATATTTTGGAATAATTACTTAATCATTCAAATATACACGGCATATTTATTCACACTATATTTATCAAATATAGCTAGAGTTTTTAAAATTCACTTTGTATGCAACCAACATATTCTAAAATTCGTTTTGTATTAGGGAAACAACATTTTCTAAAAATGTTTTATATAAGTGATACAACAATTTGCTATACACCAATGACATAACATTTTATTCCGATGAGAGTTGTTCAAAATTGAACTGAATTTGATAATTTGGTTAATGGTTTAAACAGTTCGGGTCTCGGTTTACTATAAATTTCTTATCGTCTTATCGGTACGGGTTTTTATTTGTCCATATTTCTAATTGGGTGCCCCGATAACCTGACAAGAAGTTTAGCCTTTAGGTTTTACACTTTAGTCTTCAAACTCTTTAAGTACTTTATAGTTGACACTCATATTTCACAATTATATTTCAAAGTTGCGACATCACTCATCGAATCATTGTTACTGTTCCCACGTTGATGAGTTATATTGAATATTATTCTCTAAGTGTCTAAATTGAGGTTTAAATGGTTGATTTCCTTACTCTAAGTCTTTATTTTTATCTTCTCATCACAATGAGTGAGTAAATCATGCTTTTTTGGAGAATTTGGAATTCAAAATTATGATTCTAATCGATGTACAAACACTTATCTGAAATCATGAATTAATATCGCATGTCCAAACACAAACTTAATTGGGTTGAGACATAATCTAAAGAATACACCACAATTGTTCTTAAATGTGTTGTCTTTCATTATGGAAAAGTGGTGCATGTTAGGAAGTAAATGCATAACATAAATTTATGAAATATGTCAATGTGGGACTGATGAATAGGAAGGGAGCATATTGTGGACAATCCTTTGTGATAGGTAGATTCTTGATAAGTTTTGATTGATATTTCGGAGGAATGGTAATCTATTGAAGAACTGGTATAAGGTGGGGAATCAAAACTTACAACTGTAAAACCTTTTACATAAATTGCCAAAACTTTTTTTCTATTGGCTACTTGACTGCACTATGCATTTTTTAAATGATAGTGAGGTGCATGGTTTAAGGAGGAAAAGGGGACCTAGAGCAATTGTGTTGGAATCCCTCTTTATTTGTGATGCACGGTAAATTTTTCAGCTTCCATAGATTTGTGGATGTGGATTTTGACTTGGCCAATCTATACAATAGTTGTGCTACCTAGAACTAAATATTTTGGAGTTACGTAATTAAAGAAGCGTTTTATTTTTGCACCTGATTCGTAGGATAGAGAACACAAAGACACCAAGAGAAGTTGCATTTCACTTTATATAGTCTATGAACTGACTCTTACATTTGAAAATTTGGGAGGAGAACGATAAGGTGGTGTTCAACGTTGAAGGAATATTGGGAAGATCCGAACCACACTTTGTTGCCTTTAATGTTGCCTTACGAGTGTAGTCTCTAGCATTTTCCATTAACTTGAATATAGAGGTAGAACTAGGGCCATAAGCAATTACAGAGCTGGAAGATGCAGAAGAGCGACAAGGTGAGGAAGTAATCATTGAGTAACTAGATCGCCATTTTTTAATACCAGTTAATGAGATAAGCTTAAGATTGTATGTTTGGGTTAAAAAGAATGTACCTTTTTTATTAAGAGTTGGCAGGATACCGTAGTTAACTGTTGTGGAGCAGTGAACTACATTCTATTAGGTCCTTTTGGCCATATGTTGTATTTCTTTGTTTGCAATTACTGAAGTTCGGTTTTTGCAAATAATGGGTTGGCTTGTTGGTATTTGAAACTTTGATAAATTATTGAAAAACTTGTAAAAGAGTTTTTTCAAGTGAAATGTCTTGCACTAACTCATAGTTTTTATTCCAAATGAAATTTATGTCCAAATAACTTACACTTTTAGATCCTCTTTTCCAATTTCAAAGTCAGGTACTCTTCTTGATTTTAACCAACTATGGTCCAAATGCTTATTAAATAGTTTTAACACCGGCTTAGTGTGCAATATGTGAATATATTTTGATTTATAAATAAAATACCATTAAGGAAGTCTTGTCCTTTAGAAATATGCATTTATTTGTTTTCTGTCAGGTATAGTTGAAATTTCTACAGTGAGAACTTTACTCATCTTTGCTAAAGGAAAAAAAGTAAAAGATCTGCATAGAATATTTTGTCTCTCTCTAGACTTGAGCAACATTCAGATCTCATTTTTATCTGGTTTCTATATATCTATCTGACTATCAGGTTTGTCAAAATGGTTTTCAATTGGTGTCGAAAATGTCAAACTATCTTGTGCTTGATAATCTCCCTATTGATAAATGGAAGGTACCAGCATTAAGGGATGATCTTAAGAGGAGGAACTTAATGACAAAAGGTTTGAAGGATGATCTTGTTAATCAATTGAATAATGCTATCCACAGAGAAAAAGGAGAACCCGAGGTAGAAGCGAGTACTGAAATAAATCCCGATGTTCTTGAATGTAATAATAAAAGTATGGGGCATCCCCAAAACAAAGTTATTAAGGGTTCTGTTCGTGATATTGATCTTGCCAATGCCACCAAAGTCTTGGATGAGGTTGGAACTAGGGGTACTGATGACGCTTCTGGAGTAAGAGAACATTCAAAGGCTTCTATTTGTAGCACTAGTGTTATAAATGAGATTGTGTCTACTGATCAAATTGTTGAAGTCAAAATTGATAAGAAATATGAGTTTATCGGTTCTTCTCTGAATAATGATGTTGTTGATGAGGCATCTGGAGTTATTTATGCTGCTATTCAGAGCAGTGGCACTGTACATGATATTGAGGATATGAGAATTTCATCTTTTGAGGGAGTGCTTGAGGATAACCTTAGGAAGCAAGAGAATGATGTCGAGGTAACCTCAGTAACATCTAGAGTGTGTTTGGTACGAAGGAAAACATTTTCTGAAAAATGTTTTCCAATTTTCTCATGTTTGGTTGGGGCAAAAGTTTTGGAAAATGTTTTCCAAATCAACTCATTTTCCTCAAAATTAAGGAAAATGACTTCCCTTCAAATATTAAGGAAAACATTTTCCAAATCTCTCCTCCATTTTCAAATTACATTTTTTTTTGAAAAACATCAATTTTTTAAAAATAAAAATATTTTCAGTTTCAAAATTTTATTTTTAAAACCCGATCCCTGACCACCCTCCCCCCCAACCCCCATCCCCCAACCCCACCCTCTCCACAAAAAATTAATTTTGCTTTTTAATAATTTTTTCAACTTCAAATTTTATTTTTAAACTCCTACCTCCCCCCTACCCACCCCCATCAGCCCCCACCCCCAACCCCAACCCCTCAAAAAATTAATTTTGCTTTTTAAAAATACTATCAACTTTACTTTTTTATTTTTTCACTCATATCCCCCTCCCCTGCCTCCCCACCCCAACCACCCCACCCAAAAAAATTGTTTTAAAAAATATTTTCAATTTCATAAATTATTTTCTACTCTAGTAAAAATAAAAGATGTTCCACAAAAATATTTTTCATTCATAAATCAAACACTAAAAATCATTTCCGAAAAATATTTTCTACTCACCAACCAAACATGAGAAAATAAGTCCAAAATCTACTTATTTTCCAAGAAAACATTTTCTAGGAAAACATTTTCCATGGAAAACATTTTCCTTCATACCAAACACACCCCTAAAGATGCCTTGGGAAACAATAGCATTATGTTAGAAATGATGGTCTGAAACTCTCAGGCATGGATGCTGAGTATGACAAGTCCAACCCAGACACTCGGGTATATGAGGTCAACCCTGATTTAGGGTCCCTAGTAAAATCTGAGGCATTTTCTACTGATACTTTGTCCATTAATGAACATAATGATTTAAATGATAATTTGAATGTTGATAATGTTAAATTAGTAACTGAAGTTGTTAGGCAGGAGATGGAGTCATTCAGCAATGACCTGTCAGATGTTGGTAGCATTTATCCATTGGATGATCAGATGCCACATGAGATGCAGGGTCATGTTGGAGAAATTGTTGATGACAAATCTTCGAAGGTGAAATTTAGCATGAAAAAGGCCAATGCGGATCGGGTTTTTGTTGCTGTTACCAAGGTAGAGTATGGTTTAGAAAGTAAAGCATTGAATAATAGTGAGAAAAAAAAATGTTCAGATTGAAAAAGCTAGCACTTTAGGTGATGTTATAGACCCTAGTTTGTCACCCAAGAAAGTTGAAGTATCTGTTGAAGATAAACATTGTATTTCTGCTTCCAGTGATGATAGAAAAGGTATGGAAACACTCCCTTCTAATAATGAAAATGACTGATCTCTTCCTTCCTAAGGTTGGTTCTTCCAAATCTTATGTGTGATGTGTCTGTGCATGCAATTTTGTGCAAGATATCTGAGGTAGTGGATGATCATAATATGGAAAAGATAAATTTGAATCAATCTTCAGCTGATGATTCCATTGAGGAGGATGTAGTAGAGAAAAAACTTGTGGCTTTTGATCATATTTCTAAGGAGAATGATAAGACTGAAGAGTCTATTATGGGAATGACAGAAGAGCCCAAAGTTGTAGGAAATGGCTCTTCTGATGCAACGCAGCAGGACAATCCTTCTGAGAAGGTTGAGTCTCCTCAATAAACTAAAGATAGGTCTCCTGAATTGTCGGAGAAGAGAACGTTTCAAGGTACTCATGTCTTCTTAATTCTTTCTCTTTCCTCCCTTTTCCTGAAAAAAATTATCTTTTTCACCTTCCCTGCACATGTTTATTGATTGCATTTTCGTTATTACTGCTACTATTCTATTAGGGATTTGGTGCTTCTATATATTATTATTATTATTATTAATATTTTGTAGAGTTGTTGCTTTTGTACTCCTTTGATTGATTTGATGAAGCTCTAAATAGTAAATTTGTGTACTTTTTAGATGTTATCAGAAGTGGATTTTAAGTATGTTGTTTATTACTTTGTTCAGTTATGAATGTTAAATCTTCTGATTGACCCACATGTTTTATGGTGTTATCAGTTATGATCTAAAATTTGAAAGTTAAAGCTCACGACTGGCTTGCAAGCTAAAGTTGGGCCTATTAGCGTGTTAGTGTATTAAAATTTCTAACACCCAATGATAGATACTGGATTCGTCTTGCGATGTTGGATATGAATACATTCACTCTGAACAACTTAGCGATAATGAGAATTAACAAAAATGATCTATTTTTTTCTTGTTCTATAATTTGGTTTCATAAGATATTTGACTTGGGGGTGAATTTTTTGTTGATGATGTAGGATATGGGAGTAAAGAGCTTGCAAAAAGGCAGTGCAGATGGAACACTTTTTAGAATTTTAGTACTGCTGAGCCAGAGAGTTCAAGTATTGCTTTATCAGAGAACTTGGTTCAGACCATCCATGTCAAGCCTATCTTTGGCAGGACTGACTCTACAGTTAGTAAGGATGCACCCAAGGAGAGCCTGGGTGAGTTTTGTTTTCTTGGTAAATTGCAGGAGTTTCAGATGCAAGAATAGCGGCATAAGAATAATTTGTTTCTATGTTCTGGTACTATTCTAGCACCAAAGTTTTCCAAAACAACCACTAATTGGTTCCTTTGTTCTGGTAATATTTCAGTACCAAAGTCTCTAAAGCAGCCTCTAATTCTCTCAAAATTGAGAACTTCTTGCGGCCCTTTACGCTGAAAGTTGTGCAAGAGCTCCTTGCAAGAACTGGTGAAGTCAGCAGTTTCTGCGTGGACCAGATAAAGACCCATTGCTAAGTCACGGTAGAATCTTCAATCTTGCTCTAACCTGCGTTATTTGATGATCCTCTTAGACCATATGGTCATCGAGTTTCTCTATTTAAAATTATACTATCTACAAGGAAGCTATAAGCCTAGTTGGTCGGCTACTCTTAGGAAAGGACAGGGTTGGGAAATATGTCATGGGGGTGGGCATGATTTGAAACCTTGATGCTGTGCCACTTGGCCTAAGTCCCTCTGATCAATTTGTCATAACGTAGCATGTTAATGTGCATCATTGGCCTTCTGAGGTGCATAGCTAAATGGCAATGGCCTTTGCATGCCTTGGCTTCTTGGCATGCTGTCGAATTTGTTAGAAAAATGTCTTACTTTGCTTCCTTAGTGGCTCTGGTTACTAAATTGATAAATATTTTCTCTCAACATTATTCTTCGGTAGAGGAAGCCATAGAGAACCGAAATGTTGTTTACAACCTCCAATGGCCACCAAAAGGAGGTCGTCTCCTGGTTGCAGATTTTGTTGATCCCCAACAGGTGCAAACCAAGATAGACGGACGGGAGCCTGCTACTCCAGCGGCAAATCGCAGTCCTGCAGCGCATCCAACTTCATTCTCTGTTCAAGCACCACCTGTGTTGGCAGCAGGGTTGCAAACAACAGGTTAAGTCAGAACATCCACTCAAGCGCTAGCCATTACCTGTTCCTTCTACTGTGTCATCAATAAAAGAGAGGTTGGCTCCACCTGCTTGGCAGCAGGGTCGCCAATAACAGGTTGAGTCAGAACATCCACTCACCCCGCCAGCAACCACCTGCTCCTCCTAGTGCCCCACCAATAAAAGAGAGGTTGGCTCCACCTATTGCTGACAAAAATAACCCCCCTGTTATTACTTAGGATGACATCTTAAGAATGATCAAAATCGGTCCCCGTATTTATTATTTGTCGCTGACTGATGAAGAAGTTGCTAAAAAGCTTGCCAGTAGAGGAGGTGATGAGAACTATAGCTTTTAAGTGAACAAGGGACTTGTTAGATAGATGGAATAAAAAGAAGTGTTGCTATGTTATGCTGATAACTGCTAGTTTGTCCTCACAGAGAAGTTGCAGTCTTGAGGCTCACTAAGACCTTGCTTTCTTTTCTATTTCCATTGTTAATGGTTACTGCAAGGTTGAAGTCTCTACTGTATTTTGCTTTGGGTTGAAAAAACATAACAAAAAATGTGCAGAGTATGCCTTCTTTCTTCATTTGGATACATAGTTGAATTCCGCCGAAACTGTAAATGCCATTTATCTCCACACGTTTTCTTTACTGTAAAATTTTAAGAAATCGAAAGGATGCAGATGAAGGAAGCATATGCTTTTTTTTTTGAGTTTCAGGTTTCACTAAAAAATTAGCTAATGATATCTCCCCTTTGTGAAATATTATATACTTCAAGAACTACCCTCAATATTAGATATTTCCCCGTGTGACCAAACTTTATAAGGAGCTTTTGTTTTTCTCCATCTTTTCTTCTCTAAATATTTATTCCACGCAAGGTTCAAACAAGTGCACATATTTCATACTCCTAGTAGCAATCCATGCACATTCATTAACCTGCTTGGCTTATGATTTATAAGCCATAAGATAGGATTTTTAACTTAAAATTTATTTTGGCTTTAAAATAAGTGTTTATAAATACTTTTTAATTTTATCCGAACACTTCAAAACTGCTTAAAAATTATTTTAGCTTAAAAACACTTAAATTAAGTTAATCCAAATGGACACTTATATTAAATCATAGTTAACTCAAAGGCTAAAGAATAAAAATAGAGAAGAGACGAAGCTAAAATATATTTTAAACTAATAAATAATAGTTGTACAAGTGAAAGTAGTCATAACACAATATTTTAAGGCCTTAAGCTCGATTGGTTATACTTACAGTAATTTTAGGGCAACTTTCACACATAGCAAACATAAATTTAATATTTGTATGCTATAGTAAAATTTGCATAATTGCACTCCATAGCAAATATATAAATGTATAATTCCCTATACATATACAATTGAAACGAATTGTATAAAATGAGAAAGAGAAAGAGATTTGAGCAGAGAATTGTATAAGACAAAGTATATAAAACGACTTGTATAATTATAAGTGTATAGAACGATTATATGCAATTTGAATTTGTATAAAATGAGAAAGAGAGAAATTATATACAATTTGAATTTATAAAACGTGAAAGAGAGCAGAACAAAAGAAACTGGGCGGGGGAGTATTTTTATTGTATAATTATAAGTGTATAAGAAGAAAATATATGTATTAGCATGTGTATATATAATTTTCTCTCGCTTTATACAAACAGAAACACAATTTATACATTTCGTTTCTGTTTGTATAAGCGAGAGAGGCGAGCGAGATCTGGGAGAGGGAGGAGAGGGGAACAAAAATATATGTATTTATACAATTTCCTCTCGCTTTATACAAATAGAAACAGATTTTATACACTTGTGTTTGTTAAAATCGAGCGAGCGAGAGTTTAAGGGAGAGAGACGACTGACAAACAATTTGCTACAGGACACAATTAAATCAAAAGGTGATTATAGCAATTAATTTGATTTATTAGTTTGTCATTATATACAATTTTCCCATAATTTTATACTCATTATTATCGAATTATCAATTAATTTTTTATTTTTAAAAAACAAATTCTTGACAAACATAATTAAAGACACGATTGCCAAACGTTTAGCCTTGAAATAGTGAAATAGTTTTCAAAATAGCTAGATTATAAAAATTATAAACATCGGTAATTATAAACTCGTATTGTGTGGATAGATTTATAAAAGAATGACATTAATGCACTTCCCCTCAAATTGAGAGACTATAAGGCCACGACCCGAAAGACCCGATTCGTCCATTGGCAGTAGCAGCAACAGACAGAGGTTAACAAATCTTATCTACTTTCTCTCTCGCTTTAAGCATTCGATAAATTTCACAGCTTCTCCGTAAATTAAAACCCTAGAAATTCTCTTCATCTCAAGCCATTAGCATTTTACAAATCCGATTTTCTTCCGAAAGAACAGTTTTTCTTGGTGTCATTTTTATATAAATTATATACGTGTATTGATATAAATATATATATAATTAACAGATCAATATAATTTAGGATTACTGTATTGTTTTGCTTAGATTTGTATTAATTTGTTTCTGTTTCTAACAATTGTGTGCTTTTGTTTCTGGGATTAGGGTTTCTCTCGTTTCTGTTCTGGAACTAGGGTTTTCACCATCTTTTTGGTTGAAAGTTTTGGTGTTCAAGTGACTATTTGCACTGGTAAGTACCCTTTTCATTAATTGTCTGAATTTTTTATATTTTCACTTTCTTGAATAGAAAATGTTGAAACGTTGGGGCGGCGGCTGGGTAGGAGCTAAGATTTTTTTTTTTTTTTAGTTTAAAGTTTTGCAATTGGGTTAAAATTAGAAGTAAGAAAGAGATGGGGATTGGGGATTAATATATTTGAGTTTTAAAGTTAAAGATACTTTTTTCTTGCAATTTTTTTATTTGGAAGACTGAGATCTAGCTACTTTATATTGGACTTGTGATTGGCATTATGGTTTCTTTATGGATTATTTTGTTCATAGCTCTAGTAAGTTCCACCAAATAGTCGTCTTCTTAATATGCCTATACCTTATGTTGGATTTACATTTTTTGAGTGCATTTGTTCAGTGAATACCAATGCTTTGAGCCTTTGACTGATTAAACCTTATATTGCCTTATCTTTCTTCTTAGTCCTATATATTTGGCTACCACTTATATAGGCGTGGAAAGCACTTAGCACTCTCTGCATGAGAGAAGCTTGTGCTATTATTTAAATATGAGGATCTTAGCCGAATATAATATTGAAAAATGTTGCAGCAAGGGTGTTGAGCACCATGAGGTCTCAGGTTCCAATCACAGTAGGGATAAGACACTAGGTAATTTCTTCCCATATGTTCTAGCCTTGGTGGATAGAGTTACCTAGAAGTGGTGGTAGGTTATCCTGTGGAATATCCAGACACCATAATTATCCAAAAAAATTTATTGAAAAATGTCGATAGCTAACATAAAAGATGAAACAACATACAACAAACATAGACAATGATTAAAAAAGAAGCACCAATTAACATATCACAGAAACGACATACCCGGTATAATCACAAAAAGTTACTAGCTTCGATATTTTTTGCGAGGTTCAGTATGTCCAATAGTATAAATATTTGCGAGGAGCCTTTTCCCATAAAAAACAACTTCTTTGCATGTAATCGGTATTATCTATGCATATGAAGTTTAGATTTCATCTTGCAGGGTGGTCTTTATTTTGTGTTGGAATCGAAAGATAAATATGGGGATGAAGATTGTGTTTGATTGGGCATCATCATATGAGTGGTTTATAGTAAGGTCTAGAAGTATTAGGAAGGCATAGGATAGATATAACCAACAATATCTGATAGAAATTTTTACTATATAGAGGTGCAAGACCAAATCTCTGAAGGTTGTTAAATTTATTATGGGTTTAAATCTACCTGAGATGATGTTGAGAATTTGATGATTTAGTTGGCGTGTGTGCATCTTACCATCCCCACACCCCACTTGTGGGATTATACTTGATATGTCGTTATAGTTGGCGTGTGGACATTAATTTTGATAATATTTGAAGTTAAGTTTGCTTCAATTTCATATGTGACCTGAGCTTCAAGCAAAGAAGGCCGTAACCTCGGGCCGTCGCAAAGTCAACGTTCTTACCGTGAACTAGGCAAGCACCTAGATGCTACTTCTTAAGCCTTAGCCCGAAATTCTTACTTCATTCATCAGAGTTCCAAGCCTGTAAGCACAACTGCATATTTCCGAGCTCGAGGTTGCGCCCACTCCGCACGCCGTTCTGGTTTCGAAACTATAGAACACCCTTTCCTTCCTGATATCCAAAGGAGAGCGGAGCTTCAACACCGGATGTCCTTCTATTTTATCGGGATGAACTGCCTTGTTATCAAAAATGGAGTTGGGTAAAGCAAACTTTCTCCTTGGAGGAGCACGGGTTTAGTCAAGTAGAACCGGGTTGCCTGCTTGATTCTCTGATCGAAAACAAATAGTGGGGTCATGCTGGTACGATAAGAAAGGGTATTGGGAAATTGAAATGATGTTTGGACATGCATTTCAATTGGAAAAATGGTGAAATCTTATGAGGGAAATATTATTTTCTTACTTGGTAAGTTGTTAGAACCAGACACTTCAAGTTGAAGTGAAAAATTGACTATGTTTTAATTAGCCCTAAAGCTATTTTCTAACTGAGAATTCTAAATTGTGACTGAACAAGTACTCTAAAGGATTGGTACATGTATGAAAGAGTACACTAAACTTTTCTTGAGTGTATTGTAGCAGCCATTGTGATTATGAAATGTGAGCTTTATGAAAAGAACTGTTAAGGGATTAGGACATGTACGAAAGAATGCACCAGCATTGTTCTTTAATTTTTTGAGGAAACCATTTTGAAAGAGCAAGTGCATGGTAGAGAGGAACACATAGATCAGATAGGACTGACTAAAAGGAAAGAGTATTTCACTGACAATCCTTTATGAATAGACATATTCTTGATAAGTAGTGGTTGATGTTTGGGAATGATAGAAATCCATAGAAGAACTGGTATGAAGAGGGTAACATTAAATTATGACTGGAAAATCTTTTAGAGAAATTGCTAAATAGCCAAATCTTTGTTTCTGTTGGCTGCCTCATGCATTTTAACCGGTAACCTGGTGGTCACATAGAATGAGGTGCATGGTTTCTGGAGAAAAAAAAAGGCTGATGTAGGGCTGTTAGATTGGCTGGAATCTTTCTTCATTTGTGATGCATGTAAATAGTTGCAGCATCCAGTCAATTTGTGGATACGGACTTGGACAATCTAGAGGACATGTTGAGAGTGAAGATATTTGTGCTCTTAGCAGCTTCGTATTCCGAAGTCTATGTAAGTGAAAAGTCTTTTTTTACCTTCGGTTAGTAGGAAAGAGAATGCATAGATGCCGAGGAGTTGCATTTTTCACTTCGTATTTAACATGTGAAGCATTTTTTACATTTGAAAATTTGAGAGACGGAAACGATAATGATGATGTGGTGGTTCATGTGCAAGGAATATGAAGAAATTGGAACCACTTTCTGTTGCGTTATAAGAGCTGTCTTACAGCTAAGGGCCCTAGTGTTTGATGTTTTGACGTCATGTAGGTGTTATCTAGAACAGGGGCAGTGCTAGCACCTGAAGCAATTACATAGATAGAAGGTACAGGAAACTTCCAAAGTGAGGAAGTAAGCATTAAGACGGGTTGTCTTATGGATACTAGGAGTTACCTGAATTGACAAGATGTTAGTAATAAGAAAATTCTTAGTGTTCCATATGTATTTTTGTGTTACAAGGAGTATATACCTTTTCTTATTAAGATTGGCAATTGCCGAGCCGTGAACTATATTAGTTTTTTTCTTGGTCATCAGTATTTGAGATCTTGGCAAAATTTTATTAAAGAACTTGTTGAAGAGTATTTCAAGTTATTAATGATGGCTTTTACTCACCAATCTTTCATTTATAGTCCTGTATTCAAGGAGAAATTCATATCCAAATACAACTTTAACTTCCAAATACTCTTTTCCAACTTCAACTGAATATTGCTCAAACTCCTATTATATATTTTAGCACTGGCTTGGTGTGCAATGTCTGAGTACATTTTGTTTTTTAAGAAAAAAGAGAAAAAGAGAACACAATAAAGAAAGTCTTGTCCACTACAAATATGGATTTTTTTTGAAACCCGTCATGTATAGTTGAAATTTCCATAGAGGTGAGTCTACTAATCTCTGCTAATGTTGAAAAAAAGAAAGAGGAAAAGATCTGCATATAAGTATTTTGTCTTTTCTTGATTTTGAGATTCATTCAGGTCTCTTTTTTCAAGTTTTATATGTCCATGTGACTTTCAGGTTTGTCTAAGTGATTTTTTTTCACTTGGCTGCTAAGATGTCGGACTACCCTGTGCTTGATAATCGTCCAATTAATAAATGGAAAGTAGCAGAATTAAGGGATGAGCTTAAGAGGAGGAACTTAGCGACAAAAGGTTTGAAGGATGATCTGGTTAGGCGATTAAATGAAGCTATCTGCATAGAAATGGAAGCTGCTGCAGTTAAAGAGAGTAAGGATGATGATCGTGACATTGATCCTGCCAGTGGTCTTGAAGATACTGAACCCGAGCCTGATCCTGTTAAATTGGTTGGTGATGCTCTGGAGCATCCCCCAATTGAAGTTACTCATGGTTCTGAACATATTACTGATACTACATGTGGTCTTGAAGAAGCTCAACCAAATAGTAATCCTGATATATTGGTTGATAACGTTCAGAAGTACCAAGATGAATTTAACAGTATTGACAGTGATGTTGCTAGGGCTACCACCAAGAATTGTCTTGTTGGAATAGACCAGAACAAAGTCTTGGATGAGGTTGCAACTGGAGGTAATGATGATGTTCTGAAGCATCACCAAAATGAAGTTAACGAAATTGATGGTGATGCCAGTGCTAGCACCAAGAATGCTCTTGTTGAAATAGACCAGAATAAAGTCTTGGATGAGGTTGCAATTGGAGATACTGCTGCTGGAGAATCAGAACATTTGGAGGCACCGGTTGGTAGCACTAGTGTTATAAATGAGATTGCATCTAATAAGGAACACAAGGTTATTGATTCTTCTCAGGATGATTATGTTGCTGATGGGGTATCTGAAGTCCGGGATGGTTCTATTCCAGTCAGTAGCACTAGACAGGATGTTGAGGATATGAAAATTTCATCTTATGAGGGAGTGCTTGAGGACAACCTTAGGGGACAAGAAAATGATGTGGAGGTAACCCCAGTAACATCGGAGGAAGCCTTGAAAAACCACAGCATTAAGTTGGATAATGAGGGTCTGAAACTCTCAGACATGGATGCTGAGCCAGATATGTCCAATCCAGCCACTCAGGTATATGAGGTCAACCCTAATTTAGGGTCTCAAGTAAAATCTGACTCATTTTCTACTGATACTTTGCCCATTAATGAAAATAAAGATTTAAATGATAATTTGAATGCTGATAATGTCAAATTAGAAACTGAAGTTGTTAGGCAAGAGATGGAGCTGCAGTCATCCAGCAAAGACCTATCAGGTGTTGGTAGCTCTCATCCATTGGATGGTCAGATGCCACATGAGATGCAGGGTCTTGTTGGAGAAACTGATGATGACAAATCTTCAGATGTGAAATTTAGCATGAAAAATGACAATGCAGATCAGGTTTCTGTTGACGTTTCCAAGGTAGAGCATGATTTCGAGAGTAAGACTCCAAATAATAGTGAGCAACCCGATATACAGTTTGAAAAAGCTAGAATTTTAGGTGATGTTGAAGAGCCTAGTTTGTCACCCATGAAAATTGAGGCATCTGCGGAAGATACACATGATCTTGCTGTTTCTGGTGATGATAGAAAAGGTAAGGAAGCACCTCCTTCCACTAAAAATGACTGTTCCTTCTTTCCTAAGACCGGTTCTTCCAGATCTTATGTGTTGTTTCTTTGCTTGCAGATTTTAGCAAGATAGCCGATGTAGTGGATGGTGAGAATATGGAAAAGATTAACTTGGATCAGTCTTCTGCTGATGATTCCATGGAGGAGGATGTAGTAGAGACAAAACATGTGGATTTTGATCATATTTCTAAGAAAGAGAATGACAAGACTGATGAGTTTATTACGGGAATGACAGAAGAGCCCAAAGTTCGACCAAGTGGTTCTTCTGATGCAATGCAGCTAGACATTCCTTCTGAGAAGGTTGCGTCTCCTCAAGAAACTAAAGATAAGTCTGTTGCTTTTTCAGAGAAGAGAAAGTTTCAAGGTACTCATGTCTTTTCTTTAATTATCTCTCTTTCCCTCCTTTTTTTGCAGTAAATTCTCCCCTCCTGTTCTACACATGTTTATTGATCACTTCTTTTTTACTTTTACAATTTTATTATTAGGATTTGTTGCTTCCTTATCAGAAAATAATATTAGATTTAGCTGTTCATTGCTTATGTATTCTTGAAATGATTTCATGAAGCTTTAAATGGTGAAACTTTTGTATATTTTATATGGTGAAGTCCAGATTGTTTTTTTTTGAACATCGGTAAAGTTGGTGAAGTCCAGATTGTTAGTATGTTTATTAGTTCTGTTTTTCTTGTGAACGCTCAAACATTTGATTGGACCGCGTGTTTTACTAGAATATTGCCACAAAAAATTACCTATTTTTTCATTGTTAAAGTTGAAGCTCACAACTGGAAAGCAGCTAAGGTTGTCATTACTAGAGTGTGTGTCTGTATAATGAAATTCTGATACCAATGGCAGGTATTAGAATCTTCTTGCAATGTGGGATATGAAGCCCTCTCTATTTACATCAACTTTGGATAATTATAGTGATAATGCGAATAAGAATACGACTTATTCTTTTCTTATTCTATAATTTGGTTTCTTAAGATTTTTGACTTCTTTTGGATTCTTTGTAGATGAAGCAGGAGGTGGGAGTAAAGAGCCTGCAAAAAGGCAGCGTAGATGGAACACTGAGAAGACTGCTGAACCCCAAAATTCTAGTATTGCTTTAACAAAGAAGGTTGTTCAGCCCACTCCTATCAAACCCATCCTTGGCAGGACTAACTCTACAGTTGGTGGGGATTCACCCAAGGAGCGCTTTGGTGAGTATTTTTTTTCTTGGTAATGCATGAGTTTCAAATGCAACAGTAGCAGCACAACTATAATTACTTCTAATGTTCTGTTAATATTCCAGTACCAAAGTCTTCAAAAACAGCCACTACTTCTCTCAAAATTGAGAATTTCTTGCGGCCTTTTACGCTGAAAGCTGTGCAAGAGCTCCTTGCAAGGACTGGTGAAGTCTGCAGTTTCTGGATGGACCAGATAAAGACCCATTGCTATGTCACGGTACAATCTTGCTCTGATCTCCTACTGCATTTCATGCTCATCGAGTTTCTCCATCTTAAATTATACTTGCAAGGAAGCATCAGTAGCGTAACTTGGCTGGCTACTCTTAGGAAAGGGCAGGGTTGGGGGACAGTTGTCATTGGGATGGGCATTATTTGAAACCTTGATGCTGCATCAGTTGGCCTAAGTCCCTCTGGTCAATTTGTCATAACATACCTTGTTATTTTGCATCATTGCCTTACAGAGATGCATACCATAATATTTATGTGTTGTATGATTTGGCTTCTTGGCAATCCTCTCTTGAACTTATTAGAAAAGTCTATATTGTGTTTCCTTCCGTAATGGTTCAGCGTAATTAATTGGTACATGTTCTCTTAACAGTATTCTTCGGTAGAGGAAGCCACAGAGACCAGAAACGCGGTGTACAATCTCCAATGGCCACCAAATGGTGGTCGTCTCCTGGTTGCAGATTTTGTTGATCCTCAACAGGTGCAAACCAAGATAGAGGGTCGGGAACCTGCTTCTCCACCGAAAGTTACCAGTCCTGCTGTGCCTGCTTCATCCTTTGTTCAAACACCACCTGCTCAGCAGCAGGGTCGCAAACAACAAGCTGAGTTGGAACATTCACTCACACGCCAGCCACCTCCTACTCCTCCTAGTGCTCCTCCAACAAAAGAGATGCTGCCTTCACCTGTTGCTGATAAAAATGATCCCCCTATTGTTACTTTGGATGACCTCTTCAGAAAGACCAAAGCCACTCCCCGTATCTATTATTTACCGCTGACAGATGAAGAAGTTGCTAAAAAGCTTGCCATTAGGGGAAATGCTAAGCCTTGAGATATTAGGTAAATAAAGGGGCATGTTAGATGGATCTGTAGAGTGGTGTTCTAGTGTAATGCTGAAAACTGCAAGTTTGCCCACATGAAGAAGTTGCAGTCTAATTTGTAGGCGAGTAGTGAGTTTCTTGAGGCTCGTTGAGACTTTCCTTTCTTTTCTATTTTTGGTTTGTTACTGTTTGCAGACTTTGGTTGCTACTAGGTGCAAGTCTTAACTGTATTTTGCTTTGGTTTGAAGATACTTCTGAATGTGCAGATTATAAAGAATCTGTGTTAGTCTGACTTCTTTCTTTATCCAGATTTTTGGAGAAGTATTTGAATATTAATCATCTGAGTTATGAGATATATTATGTAAGTGGTATCAATGTGCTGAAGCTGTAACTGCCATTTACTATCTGTTTTGTTTTCTACTGATTAACCCCTTGGAGCAGACACATTTACTATCTCTTTTTCTTTGTATCTGTTTTGAGCTAAATTTGCTTGTGTTCTAACTTTTAAGAGATAGGTTTTTCGAGATTACTTTCTCTAATGTGTCTGCTCCATCTCATTTTATTAAAGATTACAATCATCATGAACAGGTGTATTTGGTGGTCTATATAACAGATGATCAGACATTTTAAAACAACCATAATAGCATTTGTATTTTTGCAACACCCATCTGATGAATAACCCATTCTAGTGGAAATCTTGTTTTTAATTTGCCATTTCCCGATTATAGTATGTTTAAAGTACCATCAAAGCTAATTTGTCAACATTCATGACCCTAAGAAAGTTATTTGAATTCATTATATGTTTAACCAAATTATGTAAATTTGTCAAAGGTTATTATATGTATATTCATCAATATGGGTTAGGTCCCATATTAATTCATAATTTGACAGGGTTTGAGCTATGATTTTTGAAGTTTATTTAAGAATGGACCTTTATGACCAACAAGATCATTCTCTTGTATGCTGTCTCTGATATATTTGTATAAATGACAATGATTTTAGATTGAAGTCATATAATCAAATTTTCAATTGAAGTTACACTATCAGAGAAAATTTGAATTTCTTCTTTCATTTTATTTTCATGCATCTTTCTTTATATCCATAGATCGGTTTCGCGCAGATAAATCTTTGCCGGAGAAGATTGGTTCCCCTTGAGGTATGCCCTTCCGGTGGGTTGTTCCTTTATCTGTCTTTTTTGTTTGGTGCCCCCGCTGCATCAGTAGAATCAATCTCAACTTGTTCTTCTTAGCCTAACCGTCAATTCGTGGAAGTAAATTATCCAAAAATTCTCCTTTCTAGACCTGACATCATGTCATCACTTTTTCAGATACAAGAAAGTTGGACAAGTGATTAGACCAACTATCTCACACTCTCTCTCAAGCTCAGCCAAAGGAGCACATCTAGTTAAAGACTCTCATTCTTATTTTATATATAGGAGAGAGGCTTTCTCATACCCTGATATCACTTTGTGGTAACTTAGAACAGAAGAAAGCCTCTTTAGGATGGCTCTGTCCTAACTAAACCAAGTCACTACTTATCATAGAAGACTCAAGTACACTTCCCTGTACTTCTCCTAAGTGACATCTGACTTGCAATTAGAGTGTTCTTTTAAACGTTGAGAGAAAGGGACCCACACATCTGACTTGCAATTAGAGTGTTCTTTTAAACGTTGAGAGAAAGGTACCCACAGACAAACCATCAAAGATAGATTTAGCTTTGAATCGATCAATTGCCCCAACCCCTTCATCGAATGAGATTAAGCGCGCCTTTCAAAGACTCTGGTAAAAAATGTCTTCTTTTAACGAACCCTTATACACTTCTATTATTAAGATTTGTTTTATTTGAGAGTTTGAGACTTGATTAGCAATCATTAACACCTACCATGTAATAATATACAAATTTTAAAATTGAAACAAAAATTATAAGAATATTTTTTAAAAAATAATGAACTAGCCCGACATAACTAAGGTTCATTAAAACGCCTTTAAATTTCAAAACCCATTTAAATTAGGAGGAATGTATGTATCCGCCCGGCCCATATGGACTTTGAACCTCAAAAGATAAAAATATATTTTCATCAACAAATAGCGGCCCATGAAGAAACCCTAATCTCATATAATAACTAGTAATACAATTGCAGCCTCCCTCTTCCCTGTTTTTCCCCTTCCCCCTTTCCCCTTAGTTTCACAGATCTTTGTGTAATCAAGAATGGTGACTACCGGGAAGAAATCGAAGAGGACTCATGAGAGCATCAACAACAGATTGGCTCTCGTAATGAAGAGTGGAAAGTACACTCTTGGTTACAAGACTGTTCTCAAGACTCTCAGGACCTCAAAAGGTTGCTTTTTTTTTCTTCTTCTTTTCAATTGCCCTTTTTGTTACATTTTTTTCTGGCGTTTTTGGGTTTAATGTATGATGGGTTTTGCAGGGAAGTTGATATTGATATCAAACAACTGCCCACCTTTGAGGAAATCTGAGATTGAGTATTATGCTATGCTTGCTAAAGTTGGTGTTCACCATTTCAATGGAAGTAAGTCCATTTTCAATGATTTTTGTTAATTGTAATCCAGTTCTAGCATTTGGATTGATTTGTATTGGCATTGATTTTGTACATGTTAGTTGATGAAAGTTCATTAGATTCCACTGTATTTGATATGCTATACATCTGTTCAAATAGTCATGCCAGCCTCCCCAGACCCTATTTCTGGGACTATATAGTGCCCATACGTAAGTGAAGGTACTGATACAGTCTGAGATCTGCTCATGTATTTGTGTTCAATATCATGGACCAGTGGAAGTGCTGAACCCCTTTTTTTCTTATACATGAATTTTAAGTTGTGAATGATTGTAGCAGATAATACCGGTTAATGACTAGTCACTGAGATTTCATCTTCGTGAGTTCGTCAAGATCATAAGCTTTTCATTTCATTTTAACTTAATTCTTTCAGTTGAAATAGTAATTTTAGCATGTCCTTGCATTTCATTATGCACATTTGAAATTTAAGTCATTTCCCTAAGTTTATCTGCAACATAAGACTGCTAGGTTTTATTTGTTAATATATATTAAACATCATTTCTACTATAAGTCATTCCCAACATATCTGTTTTTGAGTATATATTGCATATTAGTGTCGTTTCTCTAGTTTATGGATGTTTGTGTTATGCTAAGGCCCTTTTTGTGCTGTATTCTTTCATTTTCTTTTGGAGGGTTACAATATAACTTCTGTCGGTATATTGAGGTCCTGTTTGTTCTGTTGGAAATTTTTTCGAGGAACCTTCTTTATGACTTTTGTCTTCGACTAGAACGAGTATTTTCACAACTATCTAATGTATGTGTTCTTTTTTCCCTTGCTATTTTGTGTGCAGATAATGTTGATCTTGGTACAGCATGTGGAAAGTTCCACCGTGTGTCATGCCTGAGCATCATTGACCCAGGTAAAGTGTATTTGAGATTATTCATTGTAGTTTTGTAAAATCTTATAATGGGTAAGCACACAGTTTGACTGACTTGTGGAAATGGTGATGTTTCAGGTGATTCCGACATTATCAAGTCTCTGCCTGGAGATCAGTAAGAGTTGATGATCTAGTAGTCATTCCCTTTAAACAATTTAGAAAATGTTTTGCGGGGCTGCTCTAAACCATTTTACTGATGTTGAGAGAATCTGTAGTATCTTTTTGTTCTTTGTGTTTTGGAGTTATACTGAGATTCTAGAGTATTTTGGTATTATCTAGTTTTGGTTGGTTTTGTCATTTCTCCATATGTTTGTTGAGGCCAAATACATTATGATTTATTCATAGATCAATTTTCCTTGATAATTTTGCTTATCTGAATGAGTTCACTAGCTGATATACAATTTTGTTGAGCCAAGTCTCTCCCCCCACAAAGGTACGGGTAAAGTATTAGTGCACACCTCTCACCTTCTCTGTACTCCACTTGTGAGATTATATTGGTATGTTGTTGAATGAGTTATCGTCTTGTTAACTGCATCTGTCTAGCTTGCAACTATTTGAAGCTCATATTCAATAATGTTTGTACTATGAGCTTATGGTTATATTTGTATACATGTCTTATGTTGCTAGTTTCCATTAGTACGATAACCCCACCCCCACCTGTTATGTGCCAATCATGTTCATCACTGATTACTTCCCTAACCGTGCTTCATCTTCTCCTTCGTTTTTAACAATCCATGAACAAGAAAGCTGATTCAATAAAGCCATAATATATCAATATTGTGTGTCTGAGAGGGCTTGCCCTGTAGGATATCATTGTGATCATAGACCCTGACCCTGTTCTCTAGTGCCCAAAATGATGTATTTGCAGCGTCTGCCATGTTTCATAGACTATGTTATCAAGTTCTGGAGATGTAGAAGTATCTGCCATGGAATTTCCAAATCGAATTTGTGTCATATGTTGGTAGTATTCAAGTCCTGTTTGCTGATAAATGTATAATGTGTTTAAAAGTGAAAATGATATTAGTATATCTTTTCACTGTCCATTAGACTCAGGATCGTCTCACTCAACCCAACTGTGAAGCCCGGTTTCATATTTGCGTGAGACGATCCAAGTCTAATGGAACAGTTTACAGGATGGTCTCTCACAGATTTCCACTGGGCTTTCATTTTGTCGAAAGAGTGTTGTTGTTGGTTTAAGTAATGATCACTCAAATAACATTTAAGTGAGTCAATAATTTTTTCATTAATTAACTTAATCTACTTTGGCATTTTCAAATGTAATTCATAGTAATGTTATTTCATGTCATTTATGACTGTTAATAACCGGTGCCAAATTTCCATATTCCAAGTTTAGTGCCAGATAACCCGTTAGGTTAGGTCTCTGACTAGATAATTGCAATATAAATATTACTTCCTCCAGAATTAGAGTAATATTAGTATATCTTTTCTATAGTTAATCCCGTGAATTAGTTATTTACGTAACTCATCCAATTAGTTAATTAGCTATTATCACTTTAATTAGTTTGTATTTTGGTTGAAACATTACAACACCTAGCTAGCAGCTCATGGACTTTTTTGATTGCTTATGATTACTTTAGTCATAAAGAGCCTTTTTTTTTAAAAAATAAATAAATTAAGAACCCCCAAAAAGAAAAGAAAAAATGTGGACTAATGCTAAAATGTGTTAGCGATTAAAATTAAAAGGTCGTTTGGTGTAAGGTATAAGAAAATTGTGATTAATTCAGGATAGCTAACCTCATAATAATTAATCTTGAGATAATTTATTTCCAACTAAACAATCCGTAGTAGCTTTATTTGGCTTATATTGAAGGTGATCATCTTTGTTGCAATCTCGTCATAGATTATTAGATTATTAACTTGAAAAAAATCAATTAATTAAATAATCCTCTTTTCCAAGTTTAGTGCCAGATAATCCGTTCAAGTCTCTGACTAGAATATTTTATGTATTACCTCCTCCAAAATTGGAGTAATACAATCAATCTTTTTTTTTTTTATAATAATCTATCTTTTATAATGACATTTCATTATGAAAATTAGTCTATAACAGTCTAAAAAGAGAATAAACAGAAGTGAAACTATCACAAAACATAGCTGCAACGAACTAATATGATAGTTGAAATATAAGAAACATCATAATAATGAAAAAATAAAAAGATAAAGAAATTACAACTACGATAACACACCTCTATCTTATGTAAGTCTCCCACAACCTCCTATCTAAATTCATGTTATCAATAACCTGAAACTCTATTATCATTTGCTATCTAATACCTCCATCAGAATTTCAATACATACATAAATATTTTTTGAACCTAATCTTAATGGGACCATTTTGTCATTTTCTCACCCATGGAACTTGCATTTTATATTTTTTTAAAAAATTAATACCCTAATGATTGTTTGCTTATGATATAAATTAATTATAAAGAACTTTTCTGAAGAGACAAAAAACGGAAAATTAAAGAAAAGCTGTCGAGTTCAGCTGAAATGTGTGTTGGAATTAATTAAAAGAATGATAAAAGGGGTTCTTTTCTTTTGTGAATAATTTATATTGAAACTAATATAATAGTATATTGGGATTAAATAGTAACAAAATTATTTAGTACTTTTTTTATTGATAGATAATTGGTTCATCATAAACAATGATTTATAAGAATATAACACATGATCGATTTGGATTTGAAAAAAAAAATATTTTCAATTTAAATCTCAACCTTTTTACAAGACGAGTTTTGGGAAAGAAGGAATACCTCATTTGTTGGTTTATGAGATTAACAGTTTCGAAATTAATATCCTATGTAAATTGTGATATAAAAATAAGGAAAATTGCATGTAATAATAAATTATTAATTTAAATTAAATGCTATAATCATATTTTGAATTAATTGTATTTCGTAGCAAATTGTTATCATTCGCCTCTCCCACCGAAATTTTCGTTCGCCAGTCTCTTCCTTACCTCTCTCACTTTATACATATACAAATGTATAAATTGTGTTTTTATTTGTATAAAACGAGAGAAAATTGTATGTACACATGCAAATACATATATCTCCATCCTATACAACTTTTGTCTTTCTCGCTTTAGACAAACACAGAGTATACAAAATACAATTATAATTTATGAAGCGAGAGAGAGAGAGAGATTTGATAAACAAACGTTTTATTTCGATTCAATTATTTACAAATTTAAATTTTATTCAGATATTCAAACATATAAAATTGAATTGAGGCTGCCAATGATTTATTACTAATTATTAACTAATAGATCTATAGGGTGTAATATAATATGTTAAACATATATAGGGATTAATTTTTCCTTATACAAACGAGATACTGACAATAATTTGAACAAATGACTTGCCAGCGAAATTATAAAATCTCAAGAGAAGTCAATGAGTTATACAATTTGATGTTCCATAAAAAAACATAAAATTTACTATAAAACGCAATTATACAAACTATAAGTAAACATACAAATATATTTTTTATATTTGCTACATATAAAAGTTGCTCTTAAAAATAATATCTCTAAGTATAACTTGATCAAACTATAATCAAACAAAAAGTAAAAATAAATTTACATTTTATATCAAAATTTATTATCTCTTACTTAGCGGATAGTTACGGCACTGTTTTGGAACAATCTTTGTTGAGTGAGTTGGGAAATAAATTAAAAAATTATAAAATAATAATTGCACATTTTTTGAATACTGAAAATAAAATTACTTCAAAATAAAATAAAATTATCCTATCTGGCATAAATACATATAAAGGTGATCAATGACAAAAATATCATATATCGACAATCTATATAGTTTTTAACTTTTTCTTCTTCTCAACATATATATTATTACTTTTCAAATCATATTTTTCGAAAATTTAAATTAAAAGAATATTTTCATATGATGTTACACGTATTCTGAGAATTAAATGAACAATATTCAATATTTTCCATTTGCCATCTAATGTGTGCACGAACAAAACCTTTCAGACCATCAGATATTCAGTACCTCTTTGCAGTTCTTTTTTTGGTATCAATTGTGAGTATAACATGCACGTACTTTCAAGTATTGTTTTTTTCGAATAAATTTAAATTAATCGAAACTCAAAAAAGCAAAGGCGTGTAATCAGATGATAGTAGAAGTAGTTGGGGTCCTACAATAAGGCCAAGAAGGTGTTTGTACACGTGCCAACCACGTGTAAACCTACATGGCTAGGTGTACACTGACATGCCACCTAAATCAACCCATTCTGCCAAATATATAAAACCATATATTATTATTAATGCTTATTTGGCCATGGATGAAAAATATATATTCCTTCGGTTTCAAGAAAATGATATAGTTTGATTTGGAATGAAGTTTAAGAAAAGAAAAAAAATTAATTTTGTGGTTCTAAATTAAAGTTATGTCAAATCTACCAATTATGTCCTTTCATATTGTGGTCTTAAACATGTCACGTGGAAAATTAAAGTTAAAGTGTTACCAAAAAAATTCTTTTTTAAACAAACTAAAAAGGAAATAGGGTCATTCTTTTTGAAACGGAGGAAGTATATACTTCTAACTCCGTTTAAAAAAGAATGATCTCATTTGATTTAAATGAATTTTTTTTTTATAAAAAAAAACTTTTAATTTTGTAATTCTAAATTAGAGATATATCTAATGTATAAAAATGTCCTTAATATGTCATGCAAAAAGTTGAAGGTAAAGTATTATAAACAAAATTAAATCATTCTTTTAAACAGACTATAAAGGTAATTGAGTCATTCTTAAAACAGATTTTTTTTTTATGTTTCAATTGATCTGCTTTTCTTTTTAATCTGTTTAAAAATAATTTTTTTCTTTTTTCTTTTTTTATTTAACTTTTCAAAATTTCTTTTTTCTATATAATGTGTTTAAAATTATAAAATTAATAAACATTTTAGTATATTTGATATATATTTAATTTTAAATTATAACATTCAATTTTTTTAAACTTTATACCTGATTAAAATAAATCAAACAAATTAAAAATTAAAATACTCTTTTTCTTTTAAATTTCATATTTTTTACGTCCAAACGTCCACTAAAATTCCTCTTTTTCCTTTAATTTGCTTAGAACAAAACTACCCCAAATCCCATGTCTTCATTCTTCTTACTTTTTAAAAAATATAATAATAATAACAATTTTTAAAAAAATAGTCCTAAAGTAGTACTACTCCCATGCTAGAAACTACACTATCATCAATCATTGACATCTCATTATAAAAGTTAAAAATTAGCAGTTCCAAGATATTTTCCAAACTTTTATTAAATTATCTACTAAGGTTGTTTTGCTAGAACTCCCCTTATTTTTCTATTTTATTATTATTAGACTATAAAGTGAATACAAGTGTACATTTTTAATTTCAGATACTCCTTTTTTTATATTATGTAGGGAAATAAGATTTAAGGTTAGTGATATCATTATATTTCCAAATGTCTATTAATAAAATCTTTGACTTATAACTAAATTCTTTTTTCTAATTAAAAATATCAAATACATAAACTTATTTTATTAGTAGTAAACTTACTTTAATTTCAATTGTCAAGTAAATAACCTGATAATTTTAGTCATCCTTATCTGTTAAATGAGTAGGATGGTAAGTAAATATTATCACATTAATTTAGCTTACATTAAACTAAACTTTTTTTTTTCAAGCTTTGTATTTTTTTTTTCTTAAATTGGTATATTTAGACCCTTTAAATAGTAAGTTTTGTTATTTACCTTGAGTAAATTATGGTATTAGGTGCTAAATTTTAGTTTTGTATTATTATTTTTTTAAAAAAAATTAAATCTCTTAAAATGAATAACCCAATCCCCGCAGATTGTATGAGCAAAGTATTAGCTGTCACTGCCAAATTAAAATCTCTGTTTTTCCTTTCTTCAATATATTCTTTCTCTTTACCCCCACCCCCCTACCCCTACCCCACCTACCTATATATACCCCACTCTTGTTCACATGTTTTCTCCATTCCCTCATGCCATGCAAAAGCACTCACAAATGGAGAAATCAAAATCAAAATCTATTGTTGAAGGTGTAGAATTGATTTTCGATTCGAAATTGGGAACGTATGGGTGGTTCAGCTGCAGCGGCGGCGGCGGAGAAGGCGTTTTTGGATTGAGGAGAGAGAAGAAGAAAGTGAAATTGGAGAGGGAATATCCGCCGCCGATCCCAGGGCTTGCGAAGACGGAGAATGTTTCGTCTTCGCAAATGCCCTGGGTGATGAAGAGGTATCATACCTCTGATGGGCGATTGATTATCAAAGAGGAGAAAGTGAAGCGGTTTGAGTATTTCGAGACTCGCCGTACTGAAGGAAGGTTGATGCTGAATCTCATTCCGTTAAACGACGACGTTGGTGATTCAGACGATGATAACGATGCTGCTGCTGATGGAGGCGATGTGGTTGAAAAGGATGAGATTGATCGGACGGCGCCGGAGGAGGGTGAATCGGCATTGGTGAATGGTGGTGGTGCGGTGATCGGCGGCGGCGGAAGCGGAGGAGTGAAGTGTTCGAGTTTGTGTACGTTTGGTGTGGCGGCGCCGGCGATAAGGCCGGTTCATACATAACCAAAACTTTTCTTTTATGAGAAATCGATGGGATTTTCCATATATTTGAGGCTTTTTTTAGGTTTTAAATTATTGTTATTTATTTAGAGGAAAAATTTTGTTGGCATTTTATTGAATTTTAAATTATTTTTTGAATGTCAATTTTTTTTTGGTTTAATTTTAATGATTTACTTTATGCTGCATTTCTTATGTTTTTATATTATACGTGCGTATTTTGTGTGCTTTTTTTTTTTGACAAAAAAAAATAAATATTGTTTAGCTTGTTGAAAATTAGTTTTATTCCTTTTAAGGATTTTATTGTTCTCAGCTTAGGATGTTTGGTAAATGTGATATATTGAATTTAATATTATTTTTGAGTTAAGGTATTAGCTAATCTATGAATATTGATGAAGGTATGAAATAATCAAATGATTATTTTTGTTTATTCCATCATGCGTGCTATCTCATAAAAAAAAAAAAAAAAAAATTTGATGTGATAACTTCATTATTAATCTTTAATTCCAGAGTTTATATTTGTTACCCAACAATTAAACATTTTTATTTCAGAATTCAGAAAAAGACTTATTTACGCTAACATCAACCTAATCTTATCGAGTATTGGACTATTTATCATATAATTTGAATTTAAGATTCAAACAATTAAATTTAATCGTGAATTTAAAAATATAATAGGCTTGTTTGGATTTTGAAAATTAAACTTCGTTCAAAAGTCAAATGCTATAGTTTATCTATGTGATATTATTCTAATTTTGAGAGTCAAACAACTTAAGTTTGACTATAAATTTGGACACAAACTATTCAAGCTATTTAAAATCAAATTTATAAAATTATAATTAAAGATATATTTATTTAAATTTCAAAATTTAAAAAATACATTAGTAAATCACAAAACTGTAACCAAATACACTCATTATCTACGCTAACATCAACCTAATCTTATCGAGTAATGGACTATTTATCATATAGTTTATATTTTAAGAGTCAAATAATTAAATTTGATAGTTAATTTAAAAATAAAATAGGCTTGTTTGGATTTCAAAAATTAAAGTTCGTTCAAAAGTTAAACACTACAGTTTATATATGTGATATTGTTCGGATTTCAAAAGTCAAACAATTTAAGTTTGACTATAAATTTGGACACAAACAATTCAAGCTATTTAAAATCAAATTTATAAAATTATAATCAAAGATAAATTTATTTAAATTTCGAAATTTAAAAAATACATTAGTATAGCAACAAAAAGTGCGTGAAATAATCAAAAACTGTAATTGATTCCTTTCTTCCTTCCTTCTTTTATTTGATTTTTTACGTGATATCGAATATCTATATAGATGTCTAAATTTAAATTTACGTTACAAAATTTTATATTAAAAGATAAAACGCTCCTCGCCGAATTTAAGCTTATCCTTCCAGTTCCTTCTCATGCATGGCTGTGTCATACCTGTAATTGTTTTCCCCCATCTAATTATGTGAATCTCCTTGAATTATTTAAAATGTGAATTTATAAATGACTGGAGTCCTACTTAAATATCTATTTCTTTTCTAAAATTACTCCTGATCTAGGTTTATTTTTTAAATTTAAAATTAGTGTATGGCTACTACAGTAATTATTCGTATTAGTTTTAAAATTCAATGAATATAATTACTCTGCTATATAATTACGTATATTATATACAATTATTTCAATTCAAAATTTCATTTGCTACTTAACTTAAACAGGTCATTAATTCACCACTTTTATTTCACAGTTGTAAGGATCAAAGAAGGTATGTGACAGATAATAGAAGGCTAATTACATCTAATCAAAGATAAGTATTAGTAATTGTTATGTTGAAGCAAATTAATCGGATAAACTTTCTAGCTATATATAGACTTACAAAGAGTAATTATGAGAGTTATCAAAATTGATCTATAACATAACATCCATCAAATGAATCCCAATTTATTTATATTTACTTATAATGTACGTGAATAGAAGTTAAACGTAATTTGAATATAGTAAATGGTTTTGATATAACAATACAAATTTAAATTAATCGCAGTATTAACGCGATTACTCAAACTCGTTACAACTTACAAACCATGGCATGCAGCCTATAACGAAACCAGAAATATTAATTATTTTGATAAAAAATTTCGTAAGTAAATTTAAATTAATATTTTATATTTAAATGAGTGTAATTAAGGTAAGTCATGATAGATTATTTATAAATGGGGCAGCATTTATCCAATCAAATTTAAACTAATCATATTTTACGAACTGATTCTATCGTATTTTTAATGTTTGATGGCTCTTGCAATTGATTTATTTATTCATCAATTTTAAAATAAATATATGAACATTAGAAACTCTTATTGGTTGTGAGACACCATTGGTCTCCATTCTCAATCGTGACTCAAAAAGATACAATTAACCATTGACGTATGAGGAAACTAAATTAGTTGCTTTTCGTAATCGCTTCGTATATTCAGGAGCGGCTCAAGTATATTAGTGACTCAAAACAAAAATTAAATAGAACCTTAAAATTTAAATTGTTAATAACTTTTATATAATTGATTACTTCTAGTTTTCAATTGATAATATAACCATTCTTATTTTAAATTATTTTTCATGAGATATAGTACTCCAAATATATCAAATTTCTTCTAATAATTTCTTCATTTTCATGAAAAGTTTATTTTTTCTACAAATAATACTCAATATTTGTTAAAAAATAATAATTTATAACCTATTATTATTAAAAATGAGGCTCCTTAAATTTGAAGGCCTAATGCACATATCTTTTTTTAACACTGTCGAGCCACCCTTGCATATATTAATCGATTCACTTTAATTTTTATATAGTATAAATGTAATTTTATTGATAAATTTATCAATCATAAATTAATAAAATATTTATTATAACATGTGATTTAAATTTTTAAAATTAATAAACTAACTAAAACTCCTAATATTTTTTTGTCAAAATTTTCATATCCTAGATTTGATCACATTGATAGAAATGGATCAAAGTCAAAGATCTATTTATCCCCTTTTCATCAATTTGATGTTTTTTCCTAGATCATTGCTTACATAAGATTGTAGATATGAGATATTTCATCTTATCCATAAACTAGTTATCCTAAAATAATTTCTTATTCATTTATTATTCCTTTGTTATTTCCCTTTTTGATTGGAAAAAAAACATTAAATTAAATAAGAAGAAAAAACAAGAAACAAGTGGGTCTGTCTATTTTCAGAAGCATTCACATAAATATTCTCCAAATTAAATAAACTCAACCTGCTGGCTGTATAAATCCAACACTTGCACGTAACATTTTTTTCAAAAATAGTAGTAAATATAGTTTGAAATATTACTATCTTTTTTTTTTACACTACCTTACTTATCGTTTTTATTATAAATAAATGATTCAAAATAGTAATTGCTATACACATACTCGAATATTATTATTGTTAAGATTAACTCTCTTCTTATTTACTGTAGAAAGATTAATATTTTAAATAATTAAAAAAATTTAATAAGCGTATAATAAAAAAATGTAACGAGTAAAGTGATCCCGAAGTGAATTTTTAATCAAACTAAGTCATTATATAAAACAATTTACCAAAGTAATACATTTTTCTAAAATTTTACAAAACTAGTATAAACGTATTTCACGGTAACGTTTTAGGGTATATTTTATTTTTTAAAAACTAACAGCATTAGGTTGATATACGTTAATGTAAGTAACGTTTTACTTTTAAAACGTTATTTTCAGTAACGTTTTACTCCTAAAACGTTACTGTGAGTAACATATATCGATCTGACGCCATCAACTTTTAAAAAATAAAATATATCCTAAAACGTTACTGTGAAATACGTTTATACTAATTTTATAAAATTTAGAAAAACATATTATTTTGGTGAATGACTTTATATAATTGATTAGTTTGGTTAAAACCCCATAATTTTGTTGTTGCTTGACAGCTCAATATGTATGATAAATAAATGCAAAATTTTGTTTTAAATAAGAAACCTGACTTCAAGTAGTAGTAATAAGTCTGGGGAATCCAATCAGGTTTTCTTGTTATTTACAAATTGAAGGTGATGGTAGCATGATGTTTTAAAAAGATAAAAATTATTCGTACTCGATATTTATAATATACAGAATGAAAATATGTATTATGTATACATGTGAATTTTCGATAAACATTTTTATTGCTATGCTATTGGATAGTTAAATGTAAAATGTAGAATCTCTTAATAATACGAAAACTTTTGAGGAAAATCATGTGAATTTTAATCTTAAAAAAAGTCATTATAAGTTATAACACAATGTTGGGATACCTTAAAGGATAAATTAAGACAGACTTTAATTTGGATAAAGAAATTATCTGCACAATATATAGCTTCCACCTGCCAGTTAGTAACCAACTTCTGCATTTAACCCAAACGAAAATATACATATACTTAATGTAAACATTATCTAATTATATAAATATTTTTATGATTTATTTATACATAATTTTAATTAATCTTATATTGTCTCTCTAATTATTAATTTCATACTAAATTTCAAGATGGATACACCTAGATGTATTTATTTTTCTATGAGATACACTCTAACAGATACGTAGAGAGTGAGGCGAGCGAGATAGGAAAAAGGCAAGCTAGAAAACATGTGTATTCCAAACTACATATAAATCAAGCTAGATACATTCTAAAATACATATACATGGAGAGAGGCGGATGAGGGAGTTAGATATACGTGAATCCATTTGGATACAATATTTTTTAAATAAATCACACTTAATTTTAATTTCACCTCTTGTATCCAAAAATCATGTATTTGGACGTGGCTGATACATGTATATGGAGATCGAAATCTAGCACAAACTATAATTTTGAAGAAAAGTCACATAATTAGACCCTAAACTAGAGGAACTTATATTGTTTACCCTAACTTGATTGCATGATTTAACTTTCTTTATCTGGGTTGATTTTTTATATATATCTTCAGAAATTGAATTTATGACTAACGGAGCATAAATTCTTTAAGAGCATAAAACATAATTTATCGGCATATATTATGTATTGTGTTTTGATTATCACACTACTTGTGTACCCTTTTTTTTTTTTTATGCACTTAAGCGGATGTCTTTATTCGAAACTAACTTCTCTATCTTTACAAAATAATATTAAAATATATGTACGCTCTACTAATCTTCCATAACCTATAACCTACTACAAAGTAAAATTTTACTGAATATATTATTATTTTTAAGTAAAGAATATCTCCTAACTTATGAATAGATAATTTGAGACAAAAGGATTAAATTACCTTGTTTGTTGGAAGGAGATATTAATTTTTTTTAAACACAAGTCCCAAGGAAGTTGGTGTTTGCAGAGTGAGTTTTGAATTCTCTGTGAGTATATTTATGCTCTACAGCTACTCTTTAGATTCTCATTTCTGATTAATTTGTAGTCAGAATCTATCATTGGCCTTCTCTTTTTTTGGCATCCAAAATACACTCTCTAGATTTCCCTAGTGCCCTGCTCCTTTTTCATGTGATTTAAAGGTTACGAGTGAAATTATAACGAAAATAATTATTATATTTATGTTAAAATAAATATTCTTTTTATCACATAAAATACTATGTACATTGAACTGCCTCACTGACTAGATTCTGTAAGGATATTTATTTTTAGGTTCCAAAAGACATACTATGTAATTTGATTAACAATCGTTATGTCTTAATTGAAACTTTTCTCATGCATAACATTTTGTTTATGAATCTCGAGAATGGATGGTTGATCGTTACCCAGGAGAGTTAATGCAAAACTTTACAAAAAGAACAGAACTCAAAGGCCTACATGGGCTCAATGGGCTTTATTTCATGCAATGGCCCAAACCCTTTCACACATTTCAGCAAATAGACTTCAGATATATATACCTTCTTTTGATATCGTCGTTTAACTCGTTTTCATTTTGATCATTCTCATCCTAATAACTCATAAAAAATTTAATCTAGTTCACTATAGCCCGAAAAATAGCAGGTCGTTGGAAAGTTCTATTTCCGGGACATTTTTGCCCAAAATTAATTCAGTTTTTTCTTTTAGAAATATTTTTCTTTATTTTTTGCGAGTGTGATTGAAATTGGTTGATAATTCTGAATGAGGTTGTATACAATTTTTTAGGAAATTGGACGTGATTTGGATTTGGACTGCTTTGGAGTCAAAACCCAAAGATATATATATATATATATATATATATATATATATATATATATATATATATAGATATATATATATATATATATATATATAGATATATATATATATATATATATATATATATATATATATATATATATATATATAAATGTAAAATGATACACATACATTTATGAATATATATCCATACACATGATATACAAGAATGATAAACACACAAATATAAATGAATATACGTAGAATATATATAGATATACACATATTGACTTTGTTTTTTGTTTTTTTTTAGGTAAGTGACTAGTAAAATATAACTGTACAACAATATTCTGAAGTTTCACGCATAGAACTTATTACAAGATAATTACTATATTTTTTTGTTACAAGATCAAAAAATGGTTATTTGTTAAAGAACTTACTTTCGATCAATTCATCCAAGTCGATTAATTCGAGCTCGTACACCATAAGGTATAATAGTGCTATGAACCCTTTTAAAAATTAAAATAATAATAAAAAAAGATTTGTCTTTTATATATATATATTACTCTTTTATATTTAATATATATGTGAAAGTTGTTTATGACAGAATTATTCTTATGCCGTCTTTTATTATATTTAAAAAGTCCACTTAATGTAAGTATCTAACTTGTATTTCGTCTACGTACATACAAAAAAAGAGTGAAGAATTATCTATCAAAATTGGGAGAATATTTCCACTCAATTATTCTGTATCATTACGTGTTAATCTCTTTAATTATGCTGTTTAGAGTACCTTTTAATCACTTTAATACAACTCAAAATTAGGTTTCTAATGACAGCTTATTACTTTAATTACTAGTCAATCATTCTTGGTGATACCTCTCACCATTGGACAGTTTGGCAAGTGTAATTTGTCACAAATAATAAATCCAACAAGTGGAGAAATAAAAGTCATAAAGTTGAATTTTCTTATAAAAAAAAGTCTGACGCTAGATTTTATAAAAGGGATTATTACGTACAAATAGTCGATCAAATTCAATATTTACTCTTTCTAGACAATTATAACTCAAGTAAAATATATTAAAAATTAAAAAATTGCAATGAAAAAGTCATATTGAAAATATGTACCGTAGCAACTATAAATAATATAATAATTATTGCTAGAGAGATAATATATATTACTAAAATTAATCGAATACTAAGATATATAAGAGGAGAGTAATTATAACAATATACACCGGCAAGAAAATTAGACAACACTCAAATACTTGTTAATCTTTCTATCTTAATCTCTAATCACTATATTTTTCTATTTAGGATCATATTCTTGATAAATTGTCGATATCATGTTATGTCCAATAATATTTCTTTGCTTACATCTACCTCTTCTTATACACTCATATCTATCACATAGCTAATTTCTCACACCTCCTCTCTAGGTATTTTTGCATTTAATTTCCTTTTTCTATGCTCGAATCGCCCATTTGAATTTCACCTCCTTATCTTGTTCACCACAGAGGTCACTCTCACCCTATCTCTGATATCTTCATTTCTTATTCTAGTATGCAGATAAATTCACCGTCTTGTAGATACGCAACGACTTCTTGACTAACCAACAATCCGACCCATATAATATAGTGGGTAATTTAACAACCACTTTATAATACTTATCTTTAAAGTATGATGAATATGATACATTTTTATCACCGAAAATATATATCAAATGCAAATTTTTATTTCATCTATCCACTCTAATACGTAATATCTTTATCGATCTTCCTATTTTCTTAAAAGTCATTTTGTATTAAATGCCACTTCCATATTATTTATCATGTGAGTTGGTCACTAAACTTGCCATTCAAATAATTTATGTCTTGACGAGGCTTGATGCCCGTTCTTTATTTTACATTAATAAACTTCATTAAAATAAAGAACAAATAGCCTAGGAATCAATGCCTTCTCCAATATTTATATAAAAAAACTAGCCAATCATATGCTTGAAATGAAAGTCATACAAATAAAATATTAAGAGAATCGGGAACTTATCAAAGCATATATATAAAAAATAAAAAAGGATTTTTTACATATAGCCATTTAAAATTAGATTAATTATTCTTCATAGCTATAGTTTGATAATTATAATTCGTAGCTACATGTTATTAGGAAAAGAGAGGAGAGAGCGACTGGAAGAGAGAGAAGAGAGGAGAGAGGCGAGCTAGAGGGAAAAAAGAGCGGGAGAGAGATGAATTGTATAAGTATGGATTAGATAATTGTATATTATACATATATATTTGTATATTCTGACGAATTATACAAATATAAATATAGCTAATTATAAAAAATAAAAGTCAGCCCATGTAATTAATATAAAGTGTTAATCGCGAATAGTAAATATAATAAATTAAAGCTATAACAAATAACTAAATAAAATAAATTTATTTAATCACGTAATTTTACAAAATTAAATAACAAATGAATGTATAATTTGCATGGTAGGGAATCAGTGCAACATGCATAATAATAATACTAATAATAATAACAATAATAATAATACAATATTTTTTCACTATAGTGAATTGGTCTAATGTCACCATCACACAGCAACCTGGTGCATTAATCAATCAAAAACAAATATATATATATATATATATATATATTTTGCCAGATTTGAGGGGTCATCTGATAAAGTTGAACTTAAAGTATATAATACACACAATTCTTTATAATATAATATAATCAATATATATATATATATATATATATATATATTATATATATATATAAAAATTAAATTTTACTTTTGCGTCATTAGGCAGAAATTAACCATAGAATTCAAATATTTACGGCTACATAATTAAAGGCTGCTGGCAAAAGTGGGACAAAGTTGGAGCTTGAAGATACTAGCCACTACCAACTATTGATATTTTTTTTTTTACGGATTTCAGATTTTTTAATATGATATACTTAAGATTTTAAGATAAAAGGATATTTTAATGTATGTACTATATTTTTAATTAGAAGATATTTATTTATTGATATTTTATATTAAATAAATAAATAAAAACGAAGAGAATACTATTTATAATTATAAAACTTTTCGTTGAATAAATTGGGAAGCTGTCAAATGCGGTCAGAATAAATTTTCTAGTACCAACCTTATGTCAACATCATTTTTCATTTGAATATTCTTGGTTAATTTGTTTTACTTGTAGGTTGTGTTCGTACTAAGAAAAATATAATTATGATTTTTTTCTTTTGAGAAATGTTTTCTTGATAAAACTAAATGTTTTTTTTATTTATTTTTTATATTTGATATTTAAAATTTAAATAAAAAAATATAATTTTAAATATATTTATTTATAATCAAGATGAATATTAAAGAAAGTAGGGTTAGGGGTGGATTGAAAATAAAGTGTATTAAAGCGGGAATATGATACAATTAATGTATGGTTACTTTCTCCGATTAAAAAAAAAGACCTAGTTTGATTTAGAACGAAATTTAAGAAAATAAAAAAGATTTTTTTAATCTTGTGGTTCTAAATTAAAGTTATGTCAAATGTACCGAAATGTCCTTTAATCTTGTGGACTTAAACATGTCACGTGGAAAGTTAAAGTTAAAGTGTTATTAAAAAAGAAAAGAGGTCATTCTTTTTTAAACAAACTAAAAAGGAAATAGAGACATTCTTTTTAAGACGGAGGAATATTGTCTTTAAAAAAATTTAAATTTTCTTATTTTAAGTAGGAAAATTATTTTTCCTATTTTTTAAATTTTTTTTTTTTTTAAAGTTTGATCAATTGAATATGAAAAAATTGAACTTTTAATACTTTCTTATAGTATTGCTAAACTAATCTTTAGATTTCATTGGTTTATTATATAGATAATGTTTAATCATCTTCCCATATTTTCAAAGAATTAATCAAAGAATTTAATCAACTTTTTAAGCGTTAGAGCAATACTTGTGTTAGGTTGTTTGCGTCTAAATTAATTTTATATGATATTTATCATTTTTTTATTAGCATTAAATATTAGATAAATCTGTTAAATAACGCTAAAATAAATTATCAATATTTTTTTATTTCTGCTAAAATTATTTAAATCCTCATAACTCCCGACTAGCTTAATTAACGACTAAATCACACTCGTAGCTACAAATTGACTTCTCAATTTTAGTCAATTTATGAACCGATGAATTGTTTTCAAAAACTTGATTGGAATATTACATGTGATTTCTGAGGATTTTCAGTTATCCATATCTGTGTGTTCTTACTTAATTTATGTACTAAAGTTTATCAAATTTCCCTACTCAATTTTTTTCCTTTTTCATCACCCCTTATTTAGATGATTGTCACTCATTGTATTAGATTGAATTGTTACTTAAATTTTGTTATATCACTTCATTGTTAGATAACGACGAAAAGTTTCGAGGTAACAACACTTATTATCCTTTATCAAGGGGTGATATTGCCAAATCTAAAACATAAAGGATGTGAATGTAATTAACCTATTTTCTGAACGCGTCGGTTTGTATTGAATTTTACTGAATTACCAAAAATGGAAGAAGAACAAGTAAGAAGCATCGCTTTACAAATCATTACATTTTTCTTCCTGTAAAGATTCACGTTAAACTTTCCTATTTGATCTCCTCTTCTTCTTCTTCTTCTTCTTCTTTTTTCTACTTTTCTTTCAACATCAAGCAATTTATAGCACCCAAGAAACAAACAAGTTTCTCACTCTTTAAGCTGACCCATAGTTTTTTTGATTGATTCATCTTCTCTGATTCTTTTATTTTCTCATATTTCCATTTCTTGAAGCTTTTTCTAAAAAACCCACAAAAAATGATTCATTTCTGAAATCAATCACTCTGTTTTCTTGGTTATTTGGGTATTGAGGGATTTGAATTTTTTTACTTTCTTTCCAAAGTTGCAATTTTTTCAGTGTATTGTTATTCGGGGTTTTTCTTGATTTGGGTTGGAAAAAAAGGGGTGAATCAAAAAGTTGGTTTTTGAGATTTTCTTGGATTTGGGTGTTGTGGGTATTGGTTAAAATTGAGTCTTTTGTTCATTTAAGTTTTTGATCTATTGGGGTATTCTTGGAAGTTTGTGGTTGTTGTTTGGTGGATTGATGAGAGTTTGAAGTGGATTGGTGATTGTGAGAGATTGTTTGAATGGCTTTAAAAGAGTTGATTGAGATCAAGTTCAGGCTTGCTGATGGCAGTGATATTGGACCCAACAAGTATACACCTGCCACCACAGTGGGTTCTCTTAAAGAAAAGATAATTGCACAGTGGCCCAAAGGTTTTCATTTTCTCTTAACTTTTACTGATTATATGAATTCAGGGCAGTTAGGTTCATATTAAAGATACTTGTTTTTTTAGCGTTTTTATCCAGCTCATCTTTGGGTGCATAATTTGTTTGCTTGTTGGATATTTTGGTGTTTGGATTTAGAACTTAGTGCTTCTGTTTTCAGAATCAACATATTTTGTTCTGATGAGAATCGTTCTTGTATTAGTCTTGTATTTTCGTATTCTTAGATTTCTGTTTCTATTGGTTGATTATTATTATTGTATTTTCTTGTTGTTGTCCTGCTTATTGCTGTTGTTGTCGTCGTCTTTTTCATCTGTTTTGAGCTGAGGGTCTATCGAAACAGGGCTCTCTATCTTTTCAAGGCAGGGGTAAGGTTTGTATACAGCGTACACACTACCCTCCTCAGATTCTACTTGTTGGGTTGCACTAGGTAGGTTGTTGTTGACAATCATTCTTGTACTTTCTTGTTGCTGTTCTCTCTTGGACCAAGGGGGAGGGGGTATGCTTGGATGAATATATAAAAGGAATCTATCTCTGTAATTGAAATGGAACAGTTAATTGTTGTGTTGACTGTAGTTTCTGCCTCGTGAAAATACACATAAAGCTCGTCTTTTCAATTATAAGGATATATTTATTTTCATCTTTTTTATGTCATGATGCAAGATTGTAAACAAGGCATATATATACATGGTATGGCATCATAGATTTCCATTTGGCTTACCATTACAATAATTTTGATGCATTTTGCTATGCGAATGAATAAAGCTTTGCATTTGATTACTCTTACTTATATAATCTATGCGACTATTATTAGTGTTGAGTGCGTCTCCTGATTGGTTTTAGATATCCATGTTTGATGTGCCATGTTTTGTGAATATTTGTCTTAACCTGTTAAATTCACTTGTAGTTAGTGCTATAAGATTATGGTGTGTGCCTAATTGCTTGATATTTGTAACTTTCTGTTTATTCGTAAGAATGTGCAAGTACAATGGAATGATAGAAAGGAAATCTTAAGTTATTCGCAATATTGGTAAATTAAGCTTAGATTGTTTTATAATACATTAGAACTCTTACTTGTGGACTTCACCACCTCTTTTGCAAGAGTAGTTAGCTTCATTTTAGCAAATCTAACCCTTCGATCATCTGACAAGTCATACAAGTCAAAATATTCCTCCATAGCTGATAGCCAATCTGCAAATATTGTTGGATTGAGCTTTCCATTAAAAACTGGTAACTCCATTTTGACCTTCTTTCCCCCTGTTGTACCTGGATTTTCACAGAGGGTTCTCTTTAGGGAAGTTCTACTCAGTGGTGGTTGAGGCGTCTGCAGAGGCCCTTTCGCCACAGCTCCTCTTTTTTCAGTTGGTTGGTCAAGCTGTTGAACATCTTCTCCGGTCTCTAGTCCTTCATGCGAAACAACTCGGACTGATTCTTTTTTTCCTTTTGCTGGTAAATTAGTTGGCAGCTGTGAGTTCTGCAACTCAAGAGCTCTGACACGAGTTTTTATATTCTGAACCTCTACAATTAATTTCAGTAGCAACTCATCCCTTTGAATATCGGTTAGCTTCCTGCAACTAGGCATTTCCAAATGAGTTGACATGATACTGATGACCTGACGAATTAACCAAAAATGAAGAGATGGATGAGGAGAAGAAGAGAGAGAGATTACAAATATTTTTGAAACATCTTTGGTACAATGTTTTGCTACAATCTGAGGATAAAGATGCATTTTATGAGGACAGTTACTTGGGGACCAAGCAAGGATGAAAGTTGTTTGTAGACTTGCTTCCTCATGATTCCATAGACTTGCTGCCAAAGTTTTGACTATTGAAGCATATAAAATACAAATACTTCATAATATTGAAGCATCTAAAGATACTATAAAACTCTAAAATACGAATTTCTGTGTCTCACTGGTGAACCTTTGAGCATATATGCACCAGATTAAGCTGAGGCAGATCCCTCTAACAACGTATATGTGAATGCAATTGCTCAGAAAATGAACTTAAACAACTTTAATGAACTTAAACAACTTTAAGGTCTAAATATTTCCCATGAGAACATGAGCTTTTGAATTTGAATCTCTTTGGTCTTCTCCGGATCTTTTTTATTTTACATTACCGTTGGCCAGTAACTTCAAATTGATGAATAGGGATATCCTCCCATAATCCCTCATATCGCTTTGAAGCCAATTAAAAAGTGTTGTATATTTGTAGACTAATGACAAGGCTCTGATAACGGTAAAGTAAATTAGGATGTTATCATTTGTTCATCTGACTGTCATATGCTTAATTTTGAAGACCATCTCAGTAAGCTACAACAGGAGCACGTAAGTAGTTCTAGGTGTCTTCTCCTTCTCCACGTGTTTGGTTTTAAAGGAAATTTGAATCGGAAATCACAAATGTGCTTCTCTTAGTTTATCTATTCTTAGTCAGTTATAATTGTCTTGCTGACGATCTTTTTCATGGCAGATAAAGATTCTGGGCCAAAGACAATAAATGATGTGAAGCTTATTAATGCTGGAATGATACTTGAGAACAATAGAACACTTGGTGAATCAAGACTTCCAGTTGCTGAAGTTGCAGGAGGTGTCATCACTATGCATGTTGTTGTACGCCCACCTATGAATGAAAAAGCCCGTGGTGAGTTCACAATTTGTCGTAATTATAGAAACTCAGATCATGATTAATGTGTATCAGATAGATGCTTCAATGTATCTTGTTGTCGTTTTTGTAGTACATGACAATCATAGGACAGCCTTCCGTCAGAAATCACTGGTAGCTCGAATAGGATATTTTTGCATAACCAAGTGTCAATCAGTAGAACTGATGAGATTACCTTCTCCTGTTTTCAATTTCCTTGATGTATGTTGTTGTAGATTCTTGTTGATACAAAAATACAAATTGTTTGGTCCACTGGTACTTTTGGTACTCTATGCATATTTTGCTTGTGTCAAAACTCATCATCACCTTGTCAACCTCCTCTGAGGCCTAAAGAATTGGGGTGGAGGAAGTAATTTTTAGGTTGTAAGAAAAAAAAATAGTTTGTCAAGTGTCGGATAATAGCTCCAATTCAATTTCGCAGCTATGATGCACTTTATCCGAGGGTCTTCATTTCTGTTTATGGTTGTTAATTGTGCTGTTCAATAAGAGTTCAAACTTCAGTGAAGCCTGAGAGATTTATATGTTGATGTATGTTAAAGATATTTATGAAGCTTGTGTCTTTGGGAAATTTTTATGAGCTTCTGCATTTCCGTCCTTGATCTATTCATTTGATTCTTCTTTTTAGTTCTATCTTTACTGAAGCCTTCTGCTGAATGAAGATTCAATGCATTTGTTACAGGTAAACTCCAGGACGATTCCCTGAACAAAGGCGGATGTGCATGCACAATCTTGTAATCCATCTTACCATATAACAGAATTATTCCAGTTTAGTAATATTCCGTAGCTCATGGATTGTTCAGTAGCGGATCTTTGGATGCATCCAAGAAGTATGAAATGGCAAAATTTGAAGTTCAATTATCATTCAAGCTCTCTTTGCTTTACCTTCAGATTTCAGCTTGACAAACTTGCTTAGAAGGCTAAAAGGGATTTCGTGCACTGCTGTGTAGGAACTTCTGTAGGAAGTACGAAAGAACAAAAAGAACAAAAGAATTGTTCAAGATTATAGTTGGTTTGATTTCTTTAAATTTGCAATCATATAACTACTATGAAGAACTTACTAGTTCAGGCATGTGTACTTTGTTGTTGTTGCACTATTTCTTTTGTCATTGATGATCCAATGTCTATGGCATCAAACTCAACATAACAATTTATATTGTTTATGTTATTTCCCAAACAATTTATATAGTTTATGTTATTTCCCAAGTTACTCGAGCTGAGTCTACGAAAAACAACCTCTCTACCACGTAAGGGTAAGGTCTCCATCCACATTTCCCTCCCATACTCCATTTGTGATATTACACTGGGTATGTTGTTGATGTATGTTATTTCTGAAGTAGGATATGGTACTACTTCCATCTCCAGCAATATGATGCATGTCAAATTCCAGCTTCCATTACATCTTAAAGCTGTGCCACAGGGAGGCACCCAAAATGAAAACTTAAAAAGGGCAGAGCTATCGAGTATACAACAAATTTTTTATGCCTCTTGCGTGGCTTAAAGTAGGAGAAGCAGAGCTAATTACAGGATAATCTAATTTCTATACATAATATTACAGCCAAATACAGGTATAAAATGGAAAAATGAGGCTATAATATATGGGATATCTAGATCTACACATAACTTAAATGGGTTACAAAATCTGACAGCCACAGTTTAGCATTTACAAGGAGCAAGGCAGCTTGCACGGTTCGTTCCTCCATATTTGGAACTTATCTTGGCATGCTTGTCCATAAAAGTGAACCAACTTTTAGAGCTGACAGGCAAGACAAGGTGTGGAAGACTTGCATGTTGACACTCTTTGCGAAACGAGCAAATTAAGAAATGGATTGAAAGAGTGCCTATGAAGGACTGTCTACGATGGAGGATGAGGAGCGATTTAGTTGAATGAGCTTTGTCCTAGATGCTCTGACATTCTTGAGTGTCATCTTCAGTTTTTGCCTTTCACCTTCAACCTCAGCAAACTGGAGGCTTAACTGAGAGTACCGATCATGCATTTCCCTCAGTTCATTCTCCTTAGCTACTTGCTTTTCTTTGATTTCCAACATTTCCTTGATCAACTCATTGATGTCTCTGAAGCTTTTGAAGATTGCTTCGTCGTCACTATGTTGTTTCAGAAACGAACTGAAGCATAAATAAATTACTTGTCACTTCTATAGTATTTTATCCTCACAATAAATATCATCACATTGAACCCCAAGAAAACAACACATTTTCACTGTCAAAACAGCAAAGCGCTTCTAGATAGTTACTTCTCCAGTAAGCTTCCTAGAGAAAGACTGAAAACTACTGATATGACAATAGCCATGGATACTGCTCGTTGCCACAAAAGCAGACTAAAAGAAAATATTTGTCTTTTAATGTCTTCATAGATAGACTGACCTAGGAAATGCTTCAACGTATTCCTTCTAGAACATGATTTACAGATTCTATATATGCAGTTCAGTATATGAATTATGTGAACTTCATTTGTAATTCCTAGTATAATTGAGAAGCTAGGCAAGAAGTGTTCAGAAAGCCAGTTTGATGCATCACCTGTCAATCTACATGTAAAATACTATTATTTCCATAAATATTTTCCAGAATAAAGCAATATGTCCGAAGAAAACATAATCGATGTTAGCATAGATTTACAGCAACAGATCAAACATGGAGAGTAATATCAATTGTTAGCACTGGAAGACTCAACTTAGCAACATGAGAAATTAAGCAGGGCTGGCGAATGTTCTTGAGAATGTTGATTAAGCAGCGTGATAAATGAAAAGATTTACTATAATTAACTAAAAGAAATGGAAGAATGAAGTATCTGCCAGGGCCAATTAAACAGAAGGCAAAGATTGAAAAAGTAATTGCATCATCTTACCTCTGGAACATACTCGATTTATTTTTTGCCTTTAATGCTTCAGCAAGCTCAATTTCCAGGGCAAGTACCCTCTCCAATGCATTACCAGTGGTAGCTGTATCCTTGAACGTTGGGAACATGCTTCGGAGCTCTTCATTTGCCTTGCAGATTAAGAACCATGATAAATAGTGATCAGCGCACAATGACATATTCAACTATAATATATACGAGCCATCTCAGTATACCTTGTGTAATTGGACCAGTTCGCTCTGAAAAATTTCAAAGCCTTGATCAGAATAATGGTCCTCAGGGATGAGAGAGTTTTCACGTTTCATCCTTTCCAACTGCAAGACAAGCAAAAGAAAAAATTTGATATGGCACCGCCATATATCTCACTTGAAATCTGATTGTTGACTCAAAGTTGGATCGACAAATACCTCCTCATGTAGATGTTCCATGCTAGACCTAAAATTCCTGCTTGCAAACTGTTCACTGCTGAAATCTATATTCCTTCCATTGCTGGGTGGTGAGTAACCTTCTTGAGGTGCATCGCCAGTTGTTGCATGAACACCTACTGATGCAGCATCCTATAAATGATTGAAAAAGAAGAAAAAACTATGTACTTCAAAAACCAAAGGACTCCATGAAGTAAAAAACAAAAGCAATCTGCACAATCAGAGACATAGATTAACCATATTTACTTCATCATATCAGTTAATTAGGAAAGTGTAGGGGTATATTTACTATTTATTTTATGTTACTACATTACATCATACGAGTTCTGTAGCCTTCAACTGTGTAGCCCAAAAAATGAATATTTAAATAAGGTCTTCAAGAAAACATTCTACATCACTACCACATTAGTAGTTCTTGTCAGAGAGGTTACCGGACTGAGTAGAAGTTTCACTGGCGAGCTTGATTCTTCACTTCTATCATCCATATATAAGGTTGTTTCCTTCACATTCCAAGCATCAGATGAATCCTCTCGAGGTGTGGCATCAGGAGAAGGATTTACATTTGTTTCATTAGGCGCAAGTTCAACTTTGCTCATCTGGCCATTTTCTCTCTTAGATACAACAGAAGATGTGAGATTCATCAGCTCTTCTCTAGTCGAAGTAAGTTCAGCTGCAATCCTGGAGTATTCTCTGGCTCGTTCTTGCAAAGTTATTTCGAGTTTTTCCTTCTCTTCCTTGCAACACTCTAGACTTAGCAGAGCACATTCCAATTCTGCCTTTATTCTGTCATGGTCTTTCACTATTTCACGCTTATCAGAAAGCAGAGACTGTAACTCAGATTCCAAAGACAAGATTTTGAGAGCTAGGTCTTCATTTTTCCTCAAGTGCAAAGCTTCAGATCTCTTCCTGCTTTCGATTTCATCTAATGCATCCTGTAACTTCAGAAGCATATCTTCTCCATGCTTTTTGGAGATAGAAACTTGTTGCTTCAACTCTTGGAATTTTGATTCATATTGCTCTTTTATAAAGACTATTCGTAAGGATTCTTGCATAGCTACTGGTGGTCCTTCAGATTCTCTTTTCTCGCGAACCTGGAGACATTCTGCATCAGCCTTATCCTTGAGCTCCTTCAAATGGATGGATAAGTTTTTGAACTCTTCCGTCTTCAAGGCTTGCTCAGAGAGTTTGTGAGTAAGTTCATTACACTTGTGGGTGAGTTTATCACATTGAGACTGCAAGGTGACCATTTCATCTTTGTTGTTCTCCTGTAAGATCGTGCGGGGGTGCAGTTCATCTAATTTGCCTCGGAGCACAATCACCATGATCTCCAGTTCCTCCTTGGAAAGTGACAAGTAATTAAGTTCTTCTTCAGCATTTGCCAGCTCGTTCTTCAACTTCTCCACTTCAAGAGCATGGTGATTATTATTTTCAAGGAGAGAATCCTCCAATATTGTCATCTCCTTCTTGTATTCCTCAAGTTTCACTGTGTTAACACACTTGGCATCTGAAAGAACATTATTTTGAGCAATAGAAGTTTCTAAGTCAGATCTAACAGAAGAAAGAGATTGTAGCAATTCCTTGTTTTCTTTAATTGAACAAGCCTCATTTGCAAGGCATTGATTCAAGTTGGCCTGTAAATCATGACATCTCTTCTGAAGCTCGGCAGTGGACCCATCGGATGATTTAACCTGCCGCACAAATTCCAGATTAAGTGTTTCACAGTGGCTCATGGCTACTGTGAACTTAATATCAGAAGCTATGGCATACTCTTGTATTTCTAGCATGTACCTTCTAAGATCAGAAATATAGGAAACCTCTAGCTGAAGTTTTTCCATTTGCTTACTACGCTGCTGCAAAAGATTGTCATGTCTAGATTTCTCCATTCCCAACTCTGATGCCAACTGCCTGAAATGCACCAGATCAGCATTTTGCTTTTCCAAATCCAGTAACTTCTCATTCTTCTCGTTCAATTGAGAAGTAAGATCTCGCACTGAGCTCTCTAAACCAGAAACACAGGACAAATCATTCTGAAGCTTAGCCACATGCTCATCACGCTGCAGCACAAGTTGGTCAAGTCTACATTTCTCCACTTCAAAATCTGCTGCCAGCTGCCTAAAACTTACCAGTTCAGCGTGTTGCTTTTCCAAGTCCAGCAACCTGTCATGCTTCTCATTCAATTGAGAAGTAAGATCTCTGACTGAGCACTCTAAACCAGAAACACGGGACAACTCTTCCTGAAGCTTTGACACATGCTCATCACGCTGCTGCAAGAGCTGATCAACTCTAGATTTCTCCACTCCTAATTCTGATGCCAGCTGCCTGAAATGCACCAGCTCAGACAGCTCAGCATTTTGCTTTTCCAAATCCAGTAACCTGTCATTCTTCTCGTTCAGTTGAGAAGTAAGCCCTTGCACTGAGTCCTCTAAACCAGAAAGACAGGACATCTCTTCTTGAAGCTTAGTGATATGTTCACCGCGCTGCTGCAAAAGCTGATCAAGTCTAGATTTTTCCACTTCTAAATCTGATGCCAGTTGCCTGAAATGCACCATTTCAGCATTTTGCTTTTCCAAATCCAGTAACCTGTCATGCTTCTCATTCAATTGAGAAGTGAGATCTCTTACAGACCCCTCTAGACCAGACACACAGGATAACTCCTCCTGAAGCTGTGCTGCATGCTCATCATGCTGCTGCAAAAGATGACTAAGTCTAGATTTCTCAATCTCTAATTCTGATGCCAGCTGCCTGAAATGCACCAGCTCAGCAATTTGCTTTTCCAAATCCAGTAACCTGTCATCCTTCTGATTCAACTGCAAAGTAAGATTTTGCACTGAACCCTCTAGTTTATCCTTAAGACCTCTCTCAAGTTGCAATTCATCTTGCAACTTGTCTCTCAGATGACTAACTTCTGACGTAAGCTTGGCAAATTCCTCAGACTTGTCATGTAGAGAGGTCATGAGATCCTCCTTCTCTTGTACTAGCTCAGAAATGGTTAAGTCATTCTGATCAAGCTCATTAGCTATAGAGTCCAAACCAAAGATCTCTCGAGAAATATGCCCATTCTTCGAGACTAAATTTTGTAGCTCGACTTCAAAGGCAGCAAGATCATCCAGAAGCTCCCTGTTCTGTTGTGCATATTTTTCTTCAACTTCAGAGTTAAGGTGAAGTTTATTGGTCACAGATTCAAGTTCAACCTGAAGTTTCTCCACGAGGGCAGTTGACACATCAAATTTAGCTACCATACTCTGTATATCTTTTTTATACTTTTGTTTCATGCAAATTATTTCTGATCTACTAGCTTTCAAAGACACCTCAGCAACTGATTTTTCACTTTCTAGATTTTGCTTCTCCTGCATAAGGTGAAGGATCTTGCTAGACAAACTATACTGCACCTCTTCCAGTTGTATGGTGAGACCTCTTATATCCCTGAGATCCATCTCATGGGAAGAGGAATTGCATAGAAGAGATAGTTCCTTCTCATAAGAAACCAACATACCAGCAGATAGTTCCTTCTCATAAGAAACCAACATACCAGCCAACTTACCCTGAACAAAGTTAATATCTTCATGAAGATTTTCATTTGAGGAAGCCAAGTCCTCTGAATTGGCTCTGACAGTTAGCAAATCATCCTTCAGATGTGAAATCTCATCTTGAAGTCTACTGTTGTTCAACAATTCCTGCTTCAATGAAGTGGAGAGTGCTACATTTTCTCCCACGCAAGCTTCATATCTATTCTGAGTTTCTGTATGTTGCACCATGATTGCTTCCAATTCCATGACCTTCTCAGTGAGGAGACAGTTCGCCTTTGAAAGACTCGCGAGTTCAGCTTCCAAAGATTGATTCTGCAGAACAAGATCGCTGCATCGGAGGATGCAACTAGCTTTCTCCTCATGCAAAATGTGAACATCTTCCAAAGCAGCCTGCAATCTTATAGCCATCTGCTCCTTGTTGAGATTTGACGCCTCCAAGTGCTGAGCAAGTTCATACATATCTCTTTTCATCATTCCAGCATTAGCATTAGCTTCAAGCACAGTTTCAAGTAACACTCTGGAGAATATATCCAAGTGCAAGTTAACTGAATGCATTTCACCAAGTTCTTCTTCAACCTTCCTGTAAAGCTCCTCCTGCAAGCAGAGTAGTGATCTTTTCAAGTCATCAGTAAGGACATCTCCACCGAGTGTTAGTTTCCTTGCAATCACATGTTGATCCTTAGACTGCAACTGCTCGGTATTATCATACTCTTCTAAATTCTGAACAACATCTGCATACCCAAGGAATTGTGATTGTGAAGGTTCTGGGATTGCTTGCTTGATGAGGTTCTCATTAGTCTCAAACATGGATACAACCTGTGAGGAAAGAAGCTCCAAATCCTTTTGCAGCTTATCTACTGCAATAGAATAATTCAGGCGGGCTCTTTTCAGAGCTGCTTCTGAAGTAGCAGCTCTTCTCTCAAGCTCCTTATTAAGTGCATCCAAATCACGTCTCTCATCAGCAAGCTGTAACACACGTTGACTCATATCTTGTTGCAGTAATTCCATTTCAGCTTTGCTACTCGATAAGGTATAAAGGCAAGTTGAATGTTCATTCCTTAGATTCTGCAACTCTGCCAGCATTTGCTTCTGATTTTCCTCGAGCTCTTGGACAAGAGCTTCATAGTAACACTCCATCTGATCCATTTTTCTCAACAGATTTTCCCTTTCAACCTTTGCCTCATCCACTTCTCTTACCAGATCAAAAATTTTGGCTTTCATTGCATCAATAGCAACAGTGGAATCAGTTCCTTGAGAAACCAGTGGAGGTATGCCAATATGATGAAGCAAATTTTCTGGTGTACAAAGATCCAATTCCAACCCAAGCCCTGGCAACGGCAATTCGGTATTGGGTAAATCTGTTGGTTTAGTCTCCTTTACATCCACTGATGTTACTTTATTTAGCAATGACATCTCATCTCTTGCTCCTAGTTTGACCTCCTGTACAATTTGAAGCAATGCCTCCAATTCCGAATGAAGAAACCTGTATTCTCTTTCATAGAACCCAAGACAAACTTTATTTTGAAGTTCTTTGATTCTATCTTCAACCACTGAAATTCCTTTCATCCATCTAAGCTGTGGATCTTGAACTAAGCGGCCAGAATCAGCACCACAACCTTCATCACCATGATTTTGACAGCTAGATTTCAAAGTTCTTAGTCTTTCAATACAATCTTTGAAATTTGAACATTCTGATTGAAGGACAGACACCTCTTTTGCCAACTCTTCACTAGAGGATATCTCAGCAGTAAGTAGCTGAGAAAATTTTTCTGTTTCAGAGCCCAATTCATTAGCTTGACTTTGCAGAGTGCTTACCTCCAGCTTCAGCTCAAAAATTGATGATTCTGCCATTTCCAGGCTTGCTCTAAGTCTATTATTCTCCTCATAAGAAATTGCCAATTCATTATCCATTGAGCAGTCTGACGCCCATCCATGAACTGAACTACTACTCTGGGCCATTGCTTGACTGTCAGATTTATTACCTTTCTCTGACTGCATGCCTTGACTATCAGTTTCATGTGCACTCGATGAATCATGCTTTTCGGCGTATAGACTCTCTGAAGTATTGGATGAGCCATCAAATCCAGCTGTCAAGTCGGCATATTCATTTAGTTCCACTTCCTCCTCAACAGAAGAGAGTTCTTTAGCCTCTGGTCTGAATCTGACCCTTGAACTAACCTACATCAGAACAAATGGAACCAGAATCAGCAAATGAGAAAGAAGCAAATCAAGAAATTTGTATTGAACGAAGACAAAGAAAAAAGATCTAATTTTTCACTGTCATGAATGACCAGTAAAATTATTTTTTTTTAAAAAACATTTGTCCAAATCACCAAATTGGCATGGTCAAGTAACAGGCTAAATAAAGCTGGTACTTGCGATCCACGAGTTTGGCAACTGTACAGAAATTCATGATAATGATCAAAAGCAAGGAAACAATAAGATCATATAGGAAGTCACAGAAGCTTATTTGACCAAGAGCAATGTGTAGGAACTAACAGTTAGGTGGTTCACAAACCATCACAACATTTATACTTCCGTTTGGAAGATCAAAAATCTCAATCACATCTTCATGCTTGGCTGCTGATAACTACCTACTCTAGAACTAGAATTGAGACTCTAGATAACCAAATGAAATACAAAGGGATCATCCATCATCAACTGTGTAATCAAGAAGAGTTTACTGGTGCTAACAGTAATCAGACCTTATCAATGTGATCATGGCCAGTCTCTCCTGAAAATAGGACTTTCCCAGTAACAGGATCATCATTTTTGTTCTCTCCTGACTGCAAACCTCTCTCCCTATGTTCCCTTTGCTGCTCAAATTCTCTGCAAGCAAATGCACCTTCTGTTACTTGCTCATAAGAAAAATCATGTGGCTTTAAATGTTAAGATGAGCTACCTGAATCCTGTTTTAGATGTTAGCAACTGAACTGTGACCTGGAGCAAATAACATGCAATTAAACAACAAATTAAACAAAAGAGAAAAATAAATAACAGAACACATATAAATGAATAACAATAAATTCAGAACTAATGTGTAAAGAGAAAAGCAATCATCAAATAGATTTGTGAGGGGCAAGGATTGGCTGGTAGATCAGAGACCCTACATTCATGCTGATATAATATTATCCTAAAATAATGATGTTTATGTTGCAGGCTAATGAGTAATGAGTGTCAAACTGATGAAGATTAAGTTCGACTAGCTTGACATAGCAGATGATGGAGTTCTCTTAGTTATGTTACTGGTTCAGCAAGAAAGAAGAAGTAAAAGTTACTGATCCATAGATCCCTATCAAGTTCCATGAGCATCCAAACTGCTCATGTAAAAAGGTATACATCAATCCCAAAGCAGAAATATACCTTTAACAGAAACTCAATATATAGTTCCAAGCAGGTGTTTAGGTAGAGTAAGCTAACAAATTAAGGGTGATTATTAATTTCAGGTAGTAAACATGCCAATTTAGAATACTTCTTTATATCAACCAAAAACAATTTGTTATACAACATCATTATGACTTCAAAAACAAATCTAGACATATGCTGAAGGTGATCAAGTAGAAGTGCCAGAAGGAGCAATATTTGCCTCACATGTAATATGGTTCCTGCATTGCATCCTTGAAGAGGTAAAGCAACAGCAGAAGGCTTCGATGCTTCAGCATAATCAGCAAGATTAATTGTTGCCTCACCCAGGATACTAGACCGTGAAGAACCCTGAGAGCAGTATCAGATTCAGAGAGAAAACTGTTAACAGCATCGAGGAGGAAAATTAATTCACTCAGTACCAAGAGACAGGTTTAAGTTTTTAAAATCTGCATTCATCAGAGTTCAGCTGTCAGGAGAGTCAACCAGGAATTCAAGTATAAGCTATCTAGAAACTTTTTCTTCCATTTTTGGTGATAAGGTAAAGCAATATAGAAGCTAAACAGAAAGAAAATATACCATGGAAACCACAAGTTTGTATAGCTTCTCATCAAATTGTTTGGTTTTGACATCTTGAAGAAGCCTTGTCGTTTCATAAATTGGATCAGCCCATTTGCATGTTCCATTTCTTACATTGGCTTTGGTTGTCTTGGCAATTGTTTTTCCAGAGTCAGCAGGACTAAAAGATATGAATAACTTGTCCCATCCAGTTTGTGGTATCTGTAACACCAAAAGGCAGCTTTAGTCAATGCTTGTTCTATGGTAATATATACTGGACGTTGGCTTCTGGTTTTAGTGTAATCCATTACCAAAAGTACAAGACAGCACAGTGAACTTTGCATCAGTTATATGGTATTAGAAAAACATACGTATTAAATAGTGAACACTTTTTTCTAGCAAATGTTTTGGTCCATCGAATAGGTAACTAATACTAGTTACTGAAAAGATAATGATAGGAAGGATTTTGAAGTTTCTGCATCAGCAGTAGATAAGTCCAAAGTTATACATAGAGTAGCATACAAGAGCAATCAGGTTATTATTGCTATAATCCTAAGAAATTGGTAAACTCAAGGAGTTGCAGTATGTGCCTCTATCTTGATAAAAGTATCTTTAGGCATTATTGAAATTTGATTTTATCTTGTCTTCAGCAAGCATTTAGCAGCCAGGAGTAAAAGCAAACTGCTTCCATCTACTGAAACAGTCATCACATTCTATAATAAGGTACATCTGTCCACTAGTATTACTAAATTAAAATAAAAAGAGTTCAATCTTACATGAGTAGCATTAAATTGAAGCCGAAAGACCACTTTCACTTTATTCTTCTCAAGCTTCCACTTAGTGATCCTTGACATTGTTGCATATCCAGTTTAGCATCAGCTACAAACCATCGTTTCCCCAAATCCAAATTTCAGTTCACCTGAACAATTTGCCACAGAATGTAGAAATATCAGAAGAGAAAGCATAACCAATACTCATTTACAGAAAGAAGATGAATGAATTATTCATGAACCAATTAGACCTTGAACTGGCTTATGAACATACGATATACATGATCCTCCAGATTATAAAACAAAATATTACCAACTAGCTTCTATCCATTATCGTTAAGCATATTTCTACTGGAATAGAGAAGACATAGCATTTGAAGGACTCCACATAAAAACTCATTTTAAAACCAAGCTACCTACTTAAAGCCACAATGACATTCATCCTACATAAGGTAAGGCAAAGTTAAACAAAGTCAAAAGCATGTAAACATTTCCAGTTATTGCATAGTGCAGGCATGATATACAGGGAGATTAAATTTAGCATGGAAGAAGCTAGAGGTAAAATTAGGCTGGGGAAGAAGCTAGAGGAAGAATTGAGGCCGGGAAGAAGCTACTCTGAAACCTGTAAGCTGATTAAGCTGTTAGAGAACTTATTGCAACAACAACCCAATGTAATCTCAACAAGTGAGGTCTGGGAGGGTAGAGTGTATGCAATACGAGATAGATAGGTTGTTTTTGATAGACCATCAACTTAAACAGAGCAGTTTGAGAACCCATTGTGATCATCTAAGTTATAACAGGTCCACAGGACACTGAACTTCAATGAGACACAAACATTGATCCAAACAGGCAGTCAATTAAAAACTAAACAAGTCTTAAGCTCATAACAATTCCAAAAAAGATCAGATCTTGAAATTTGCAGCTGAAACTAAGTACAACAATCTCAAAAATTGAGCTAAAAACCAGAAATACCTCTTCCAGTTTTGCAGAATGACTTAAAGATCCAGAAGCTTCTTCTGATCCAGACCCCTGAATTCTCCACCAAGTATCTCAAAACCTCAAACGACGCAAACTTAAATACCCAACTTTAAACCCCACAAAATGCAAACAAGATATTCCTGGACCCAAGAAGAACAAAGAAAACCTTAAAAAATTTCCCAAAGTGAAAAAAGATGAGATCTTTTTCAACAAGAAAGCAAGAATGAGAAATGGGAATCTACCATCTCAAAAGTCCAACAAAACAAAGCTAGAATAGATAAAAATGAAAACAGTGAAGTACTAGTACACAACTGTTTCTCTCACTACAGAAACAAACACTTCACAGTTACAGCAGAGAAATCACACGTCAGCTTCATAAAACAGTAGATTTCATTATTCAAAAGCTCAAACATCACACTCAAGAAAAATAAAAAACACCCATTTCATAAAAATGGAATCTTGAAAAAACAGTGTTAATAGAATTTTCTATTACCTAATTGTAAGATCTGAGGGAACTTAGAAAACAAGGAAAAACCTTGAGAATCTTTAGAAAGAAGAGAAAGGGGAGACAGAAAAGACAATGGCTTTAGCGTAAAATAGCAGTAAAATATGGGGATTTAAAGTTTTTGAGTTTTCACCATTGAAATGAGCAGAGAAAGAGAAATGGAGGGGCTGAAATTTGAAATATAATGAAAATGAGGGGGTTTAACATTAAAGAAAGAGATATCCCGCCAAAGTATGTAATTTTCAGTAATTAATTTTGTATTTAGTTAACTAAACAAGTATTTAGGATTATAGGGTACTAAATTAAAGTGTACCGAAAGTACTAAATTACCCTTAGTCAACACCATCACTCAAGCACTTTTTTTTCTTTATTTATTTATTTTTGTAGACAGAGAAAAAAAAAAAAAAAAAAACTTCGACAACATATAGTTTTTTTCAGGATTTGTTCACTTTCCATTTTTATGATATAGAAAATAATAGTCAATAAATATATATTTTTTCTATTTTAATATTTAAACATACAGAAAATATATTGTGATACATAATAATTTTTATTTTATATATTTAATTAGTGAATGTAATTATTTTTCAGTGACTAGTTAAATGTGTAATTTCTCCTTAAAAGAATATCTAAAATTGACAAGAATATAGTATTAACTTGAAATAAGTGGAAATTTATATAGTTAAATTTTCTTAACCTAGTTTAGATAATTTGTCATGAATGTTTTCCATAAAAACTGATTAAAATTAAGGATAAGATATTGAGAATAACTTTCAAGTTTTAGTAAATGCACAAACGTGTAATTTGTAAAGGTTTTACAAGTCGTATTTTTATTTCCAAATTCAAATATAATTAATGTGATTTATTTATTCTAGTTGTTATTTATAGAAATTATTGAATGTTTTGATGTATTTGTTAGTTTCATCTACATTCCCTCATAAAGGAACAATTTAATTTCATGATCTTTAAGAGCTGCTATCACGAGCTGAGTCAAGATTTCGTAAGGGATTCATTCCTTTTTTTTATTTCATTCGACAAAAAATTATATTATATATACAATAATATTATATTATATATATATATATATATATATATATAAAAATTCAAATTATACTATATATATACAAAGTGAAAATTATTTTTTAATTATATGTAATAAATATCGAATTTACTTAATTTCTCTATATATTTACCTTTTTATATTTTAAACTAAAATTCTTGATTCTATTGTTATTATTTATTATGGATCATATTCATTTAATTCTAGCACAATAACATAATATCTCAATTTTTCTTAGTCTTTTCATAAGTTAATATTTTTATATTTTAACACTTCTTGGTAAAAAAAAATCAATTTTATTATATTATATTATATCATTTAAAAAACTCACATAATATTCTAATGTATTGTCCTACAAAAAGTAGGTGTGATAATATGTGACAAATTAAACACATAGGTCAAACATTAATAAATTGATATGTCTTTGATGACTCTCTGAGAGGTTGCTTACAATATTTAGTTCCAGATACAGACAGATTTACTGCATAATCTCTTTCTTAATTAATCTTCCAAAAAAATAAAAAAAGAATTAATTGATCTTCTAAGAAAATTGTAGACACTAGGAAATAATTATATTAATTATTCAACTAACTTTACACTCAAAGGTGGATCTAATTGATTTAATTGCTCTCAATTTGATTTTTGTATAAAATCATTTTTAATATGATTTTTTTCACAATTTTTAGTTGATGAAAAATGTCGTTCTAAGCCTCTCGAAAAGGAACTTAGCGTATTGATTTAGGAAAATAATAAGGGTAACATCATTTTGTTTGTGTATGATTTTCATAGTATAAAATATTCCTGTGTATAAATATAAAGATCGATTTTAGACTAACTAGTAATTTAACTATAACTGAGTCATATTATAAGGATATTGTTGTTAGTACTATAATTTACTCAAAAATAAGAATAATAAATTATTGCAATAATACTTAGCTTGTTACTAGTACCTTGGTAAATGTCAATCATTTGTTGATAATTTGGTAGTATATATAATCATAAATTAATCCCTTTAATTAAATACTCGATGAAGAAAACAAAGCAACGAACTCAATAATCATTTTTCTAACTACCAATTGTTGGAATTATATTCTTTTTTTCCAAGTGAGTACACTTTAATTTTAATTTTGATGGTGACAAATTGTTTGATTTTTTTCTTCTCATTTTGTTTCCCAAAGTGAAAATATCGTACAAAAATTTCAACGACTATTCCACCTCACATATATATATAACTACAAACTCCAAAGCTTGCCATTTTTATAATATACATGAAAAAAAAATTAAATAAATTCACAATAGTTGTTACTCTCTCAGTTTTAAAAAGAATATCTCTATTTTTTTAATTTGTTTAAAAAATAATGATTCTTTTCCTTTTTTTGCAACACTTTAATTTTAACTTTTCACGTGGCATATTTAGGATCACAAGATTAAAGGACATTTTGATACATTTGACATAACTTTAATTTAGAACCACAAGATTAAAAAGTCTTATTTCTTTTCTTAGACTCCGTTTCAAGTCAAACTAGGTCAATCTTTTTGAGACGAAGGGAATATAGGTTTTTAGAATTAATAATTTTAATTCAAATTTTATATTAATATTAAAAAATATTTAATATGTATGAATAATTTGTCAGACAGAACCCAATAAATAAAAAATTTATGATCCAAAAATCATAAATTAAAAAATTATGACTATGTCTCTATGTAAAAAAAAGGTCTAGTTAATTAATTCATTTGGATATCAATTCATTTGCTTTAAGAAACACCAAAAATGGAAGAGAGAAAAATGTTCTATAATTTCAAAGACAATTGAAATATTGAATGATTGAAATTCATTTATTTTTATTTTTTCGGTATTAATTTAAAATACTTCTTACAATGAATAAAATAACAATTTTATTATATTATTCTTTAAATATAATAAATTTAGTAAGAATTAAATAATAACTTATTACTTAATTTTCTAAATTAAACAAGCAAAATTATATGAAGAATATACATAGAAGTTTGATTAATTCAAAATTATAGGAGTTATAAAGTAGTAGTACTTACATGAGTCCGGAGCCTAAAGGGTAAAAAATGTTAACAAAAATTCCAAAACGGTATATGAAATTTCTTTTTAACCAAAAGGGCAAAATCGCTCGCGAAGTAGCGATTTTGTCCATTGGAAAAAGCAAAATCGCTGCTATAGCAGCGATTTTGTTAAATTTGATTTTTTTTAAAAAAATAAAATTAAAACAAAATCGCTCTGAGGGAGCGATTTTCAATTTTCAAAATTTTTTTTTATAACCTTTTTAAGTAAGTCGCTGCTTATGCAGCGACATTACCTTTATTTTTTTATTTTTTTTGCTTCTTTTATTTAAAAAAGTTTAAATCAATTATTTATTTATTTTTTAAATCAAATAGCTGCCAAAGCAATGATTTTTAATTAATTTTTTTAAAAAAAAAATAAATAAATAAATCGCTGCCAAGGCAGCGATTTTAAATCAATTTTTTTTAGTGATTTAATTTTTAAAAATTAAATAAGAAATAATTAAAAATCACAGCAATTTAATTTTTAAAAAAATATTTTTTTCATTTAAACTTTTTTAAATAAAAGAAGCAAAAAATAAAATAAAATTAAGGTAATGTCGCTGCATAAGCAGCGACTTACTTAAAAAGGTTATAAAAAAAAAATTTGAAAATTGAAAATCGCTCCCTCGGGAGAGATTTTGTTTTAAGTTTATTTTTTTAAAAAAAAATCAAATTTAACAAAATCGCTGCTATAGCAACGATTTTGCTTTTTCCAATGGACAAAATCGCTACTTCGCGAGCGATTTTGCCCTTTTGGTTAAAAAGAAATTTCATATACCGTTTTAGAATTTTTGTTAACATTTTTTACCCTTTAGGTTTCGGACTCGTACTTACATCCTCCTACCCATATTAATTATTTCACTTTTCTATTTACTCGCCCTTTAAAAAATTATAAATTTTACCCCTTTTAATTTCTTTTAATCCAATTGTATTTTCCTTTTTTTTTTTTGGTTTATTTGAGAGGCGTTCTTTAATTTTAAACTACTAAAGTCTACTTAGATTATTTATGATATTATAGATAATATTTGTCAGTTTTAGTTCTTCTGGTGTGTAGCATACAATTGGAATTTCACATAATCGAAAAAAGTCACAAGAGCATAATTAGTAGTTTAAATAAAATCGATGGTACGAGAAAAAAAACATAAATATATTAAAATATAATATATAGATGTATGTAACGTATTTAATTAATTAAACCACACCCACTCCACCAAACACGACTTCATTAATTATTATTCTAAGCAAACTAATGTCGACAAATCATTACTCCATTTAAACAGTTTTGAAAGTTTTAGCTTAAGTGTACTACACTTAAGCTAAGTGACCCACGTTGGTTGAAGGCATGATTTCTAGTTTCTTTTTTACTATATGGTTTTTTAGATTAATTAAAATTAATTTTATGAATCAAATAGTAGTGTCAAACTCAATTGTGTTGCCTATGATTGTATTATGATGATACATGATTCACACGTTTGATATACATTTTATGTATCGAGAAGAGGAGAACTAAAAATTATTTTTACTTGTATGGACATATTATTAAAAATGATCATCTAACAATACTTGTTCAGTATGAAAAATTAAGAAATAATTTATCATTTTTATTTATTCTACTCTTACTATTAAATATTATTCTGTATATAATATATTTTTCAAAATATTAAATTCAATATATTTAAAGGATATTATAATAATATTATCTTTTTATTTATAATTTTTTAACGATGTACAATGATTTATTTATGTGACTTTAGGGTTTCACGCAATATTTTCATTTTTTTTTGTTGTTGTTGAGTAAATAGAGGAGTTGAGGACTAATAAATGAGACAAATTTGGGAAGTGAGAAAGTCTTAAACCTACATTATGGAGCCTACCAATTTAAATTCCATTTCTCTATGTGATTGAAGTTTTAAATATTAAATATTATATAGTCATAAATATAAAGAATATCAATTAATGTAGTGAAATCAATTATATTCTCTTGTTGATCAGTTAGTCACATTTTTACTTATTGAAAGTTAACTGAATTTATAACCTTGCTAACTAAATTATATTAAATTAATTTATTTTTTATAATAAAAAAGTTAATATATTACTCAAAGTTTAAATAATTTAATTCATGAGAATCATGACATAACAATTAACATGAAACAACGAAAGTAGCAAACTCATCATACTTGTAGCTAATTAGATATATACATATGTTTATAACACCTTTGTTCTAATAGCAAAATTAGAAATTTTGTTAAGAATATTTAAATATCCAATATATATATTTGTTTTAAACTTGTACACTATACTTTTTAAATGAAAGTGTTGTAAAATATATTGTGGGCCCCACGCAATGGATAAGTTTATAAGAACATGTCGTGGGCCCCACACTATAGGATGAGTTTGAATATATTGTAGATTAGTGTCTTGTGGGTCCCACAGAATTGATTAGTGTCCCGTGGGCCCCACACAAAGGGATGAATTTCATGGCTATATATATAGCCCTTTTACACATGAATTGGAATATAGATAGACGTTTTATTTTGTGAAATATACTACTCCCTAAATTTTCCTTCTTTAAGTATATTAATTGTTAGTAAGTTCTTTTATAACACGTTATCAGCACGAGTCTCTGCCAGTTCAAGTAAAGACTTTTAAAGCTTCGGAGGTATAAATTTCCTTTTCTTAACAATGTCTAATCTCTCTAAACTTGAATTTCTTGCTCTAGATATATCGGGAAAAAGCTATCTATCATGGGTACTCGATGCAGAAATTCATCTTGATGCGATGGGTCTAGCAGACACCATCCAAGAAAATAATGAAGCATCGAATCAAAACCGTGCCAAGGCAATGATATTTCTCCGTCATCACCTTGATGAAGGTTTGAAAATGGAATATCTCACTGTTAAGGATCCTCTGGTATTGTGGAACAATTTAAAAGAAAGATATGACCACCTGAAGTTGGTCGTCCTTCCACAGGCACGTTATGACTGGATCCACTTGAGACTTCAAGATTTTAAATCTATCAGTGAATATAACTCTTCCATGTTTAAAATTATCTCACAATTAAAATTATGTGGAGAAAATATCACTGACCATGATATGTTGGAGAAAACATTTTCCACTTTTCCTGCCTCAAGTATGCTTCTGCAGCAGCAATACCGGGAAATGGGATTTAAAAAATATTCCGAATTAATTTCACATCTTCTTGTTGCTGAACAACATAATGACTTACTAATGAAAAACCATGAAAGTCGACCTACGGTTCTACGCCATTTCCTGAAGTAAATACGGCAAATTTTCACCAATCTAGGCGTGAAAAGGGTCGTGGCCCCAGTCGTGGCCGTGGTCGTGGTCGAGGAAGAAATTGCAATCATGGTGATCGTCTTGCACTAAACAATAATCTTCAACACAAGCAGTGTAAAAAGAAGAATGAAAAACATGATGAAGTGCAGAAGAAAAATTCAGACAACAAATGTTATCGATGTGGAGGAAAAGGACATTGGTCACGTACCTGTCGTACGCCAAGGCACCTAGTTGAGCTATATCAAGCTTCCCTGAAGGAGGTGAAAAATAACGCTGAAGCCAACTTTATCACGGAAGATACTGTTGAACCCATGCATCTGGATGTAGCGGATTTCTTTGAGAATCCCGAAGGAAAGATAGATCACCTGATAGGTGATGGATCTGTGATAATGTAAATATGTTTCATTTTCGTCGTTTGTATGAACTAGTATGAATATGTTTTCCTAGACTTGTAAATAACTAAAAATGTTGTGTAATGTTTTTGTTTAGTAATATTTATTTCGTTTATAGCTTTTATCTTGAAGAATATATGGATACCTCAATGATCAATCATGAAGATATTTGTGTAATTGATAGTGGAACAACGCACGCCATATTCAAAGATGAGAAATACTTCTCCTACTTGCTTAGAAGAAAAGCGAATGTTACTACAATTTCTGGTAATTCAAACTTAATAGAAGGCTCCGGAAGAGCTACTATATTTCTGCCTAAGGGGACAAAACTCGTCATAGAAGATGCTTTGTTCTCTTCTAAATCCCCAAGAAACCTGTTAAGTTTTAAAGATATTCGCCGAAATGGATATCATGTTGAGACAATAAGTGAAATGAATGTTGAATACCTTGGTATTACCAAGATTGTCTCAGACCAGAAATATGTGTTGGAGAAATTATCAACTTTATCTTCTGGCCTATATTATGCAAAAATAAGTACGATTGAAGCACACTCTGTCGTAAACCAGAAGTTTACTGACTTAAAGACTTTTGTGCTTTGGCATGACCGAATAGGTCATCCTGGATCAATAATGATGAGACGAATCATTGAAAACTCAAATGGACATCCATTAAAGAACCTGAAGATTCTTACAAATGATAAGTTTTCATGTGCTGCTTGTTGCCAAGGCAAATTGATTACTAGGCCATCACCAATGAAGGTTAACATTGAATCCCCTCAATTTTTAGAACGAATACATGGGGATATTTGTGGACCTATTCACCCATCTAGTGGGTCATTTAGATATTTTATGGTCCTAATAGACGCATCTTCAAGATGGTCTCATGTGTGCCTCTTATCATCTCGCAACCTGGCGTTTGCAAAATTATTGGCACAAATAATACGATTAAGAGCGCAATTTCCAGATTATCCCATTAAGACAATTCGCCTCGACAATGCTGGCGAATTCACATCCCAAGTTTTTGATGCTTATTGCATATCGGTAGGGATAAAAGTTGAACATCCTGTAGCTCATGTTCATACTCAAAATGGCCTTGCTGAGTCATTTATTAAGCGCTTACAATTGATAGCAAGACCTCTACTTATGAAAAGTGAGTTGCCTACTACTGTTTGGGGTCATGCCATCTTACACGCAGCATCACTTGTTCGTCTCAGACCGACTCATTATAATAAATACTCCCCATCACAATTAGTGTTTGGCCATGAACCAAATATTGCTCATCTTCGAATTTTTGGATGTGCTGTATATGTGCCTGTAGCACCACCTCAGCGCACCAAGATGGGCCCTCAAAGAAGGTTAGGCATATATGTTGGGTTTGATTCACCCTCAATAATTCGCTACCTTGAACCATTGACGGGAGATTTATTCACTGCAAGATTTGCAGATTGTCGATTTGATGAAACAAATTTTCCGCAATTAGGGGGAGAGAAAAAGAAACTTAAAAGTGAAATTGCATGGAAAGTTTCATCATTATCTCATTTTGATCCACGCTCCCCTGTGTGTGAACAAGAGATCCAGAAGATCATCCATTTGCAAAACATAGCAAATCAAATGCCAGACGCATTTACTGATTCGAAAAGGATAACAAAGTCACATATTCCTGCAGTAAATGTGCCTATCCGAATCAACGTCCCAAAAGGACCATCTACAAGTGTCATAGCTTCTGAATCACAAATACGCCTGAAGCGTGGTAGACCATTGGGTTCAAAAGATAAAAATCCTAGAAAAAGAAGTATAAAAAATGACACTACAAAAGAATCTCACGAAGAAATTCAAGATCTGATTAATCCTGATATTCCTGAAGAGATCAGTGAACCCGAGACTCAAGTAAATGAAGAACTCTCAATAAGTTCTACAGGTGATGAGATAAGTTTAGATCGATCAAAAATCATAGTGGATAATGTTTTCGCATATGATGTTGCACTTAACATTATGAAAGGAAATGAGGATCTTGAACCTCTATCTGTCGAAGAATGTCGACAAAGATGTGATTGGCCAAAATGGCAAGAAGCAATTCAATCAGAATTAAATTCACTTGCTAAGCGTGAGGTTTTTGGACCAGTAGTCCAAACGCCTAGTGATGTTAAATCAATTGGCTATAAATGGGTCTTTGTACGAAAAAGAAATGAGAGAAATGAGATTGTAAGATACAAGGCACGCCTTGTTGCACAAGGATTCTCTCAACGACCTGGTGTCGACTATGAAGAAACATATTCACCTGTTATGGATGCAATAACTTTTCGATACCTCATCGGCTTAGCTGTACATGAAAATCTTGAAATTCATCTAATGGATGTGGTTACAGCTTATCTTTACGGTTCACTAGATAATGAAATTTATATGAAAGTTCCGGAAGGACTTAAAATGCCTGAAGCATATAAACCTCGGGAAATGTATTCAATCAGATTACAAAAGTCATTATATGGCTTAAAACAATCAGGGCGCATGTGGTATAATCGCCTTAGTGAGTACTTGATAAAACAAGGTTACATAAATGATGTCATTTGTCCTTGTATATTTATTAAGAAAACAACATTGGGATTTGTTATTCTTGCTGTTTATGTTGATGACATTAATCTCATTGGAACTCCAGAAGAGGTTCAAAAGGCAATTGATTATCTAAAGAAAGAATTTGAAATGAAAGACCTTGGAAAGACAAAAATTTGTCTTGGACTACAAATAGAATATTTAGTAGACGGGGTCTTCATCCATCAATCTGCCTATACTGAGAAAATCTTGAAACGATTTTACATGGACAAAGCACATCCATTAAGTACTCCAATGGTTGTCCGATCACTTGAAGTGAGTAAGGATCCATTCCGACCTCAAGAAGAAAATGAGGAACCTCTTGGTCCAGAAGTACCTTATCTCAGTGCAATTGGGGCACTTATGTATCTTGCTAATGCTACGAGACCCGACATAGCATTTTCTGTTAATTTATTAGCAAGATATAGTTCTTCCCCTACACGAAGACATTGGAATGGAGTTAAACATATATTGCGATATCTAAGGGGAACTAGTGATATGGGTCTGTTTTATTCTAACAAAGATAGTGCAGATCTTGTTGGTCATGCAGATGCAGGTTATTTATCTGACCCACATAAAGCTCGATCACAAACAGGCTATCTGTTCACATACGGAGGTACTGCTATATCATGGCGATCTACGAAGCAGTCTATTGTCGCTACTTCTTCAAATCATGCTGAGATAATAGCCATTCATGAAGCAAGTAGAGAATGTGTATGGTTAAGATCAGTAATACATTTTATCAAAGAAAGATGTGGTTTGAAGTGTGACGTCAAGATACCCACCATACTCTTTGAAGACAATGCTGCATGCATAGCTCAATTAAGAGGAGGCTTTATAAAAGGAGATAGAACGAAACACATTTCACCAAAATTGTTCTTCACACATGATCTCCAGAAGAATGGTGATATTGATGTGCGACAAATTCGTTCAAGTGATAATCCAGCAGATCTATTTACCAAATCTTTACCAGCCTCAACTCTTGAGAAGATGGTTCACAAAATTGGAATGCGAAAACTTAACCATCTGAATCGTGGTTTTTATCAGGGGGAGTAAAATACGCGCTGTACTCTTTTTTCCTTAGTCTAGGTTTTGTCCCACTGGGTTTTCCTAGAAAGGTTTTTAATGAGGCAGCAAGTAATGCGTATTATGTATGTCTATATACTTACATAGACATACAAGGGGGAGTGTTGTAAAATATATTGTGGGCCCCACGCAATGGATAAGTTTATAAGAACATGTCGTGGGCCCCACACTATAGGATGAGTTTGAATATATTGTAGATTAGTGTCTTGTGGGTCCCACAGAATTGATTAGTGTCCCGTGGGCCCCACACAAAGGGATGAATTTCATGGCTATATATATAGCCCTTTTACACATGAATTGGAATATAGATAGACGTTTTATTTTGTGAAATATACTACTCCCTAAATTTTCCTTCTTTAAGTATATTAATTGTTAGTAAGTTCTTTTATAACAGAAAGATGATATTTGAATGACTACCACCTTTGAGTCAATATAACTACATGTCACTACTTGGTCCCATTTCATTATATAATATTATGGAATGGTACCTTAAAAAAAGGATGGATGAGTTGTGGTCACCTCTATTCCATATATAGTTGAGTGGAAAACAATGTGTATAACTTTGCACATGGAGAAGAAGTGATAAGACCATTCTCCAGATCTCGGGTAAAGTATTCATCATCACCTTGAACTTGAAGTTTTTTATTTGGTGTATATTTAAATTATATTTTGTTTTAATTATCCTCTCAAACTTGTTTATTTCACTATCGCGTATACCTTTTTATCTTTTGCTCCTAGTGTGACTATACACGCGCGTCAGCTGGCAAAAATAGTGATAATGTGAATTTTCACCTGGATAAATAATAGCCACCTGGATAAATTAAAATGGCAAAAAATAAATATCATATTCCAACTCCTTTCCCGGTGGCCGTCAATCTCCACCACCAACCACCGTATCTCCTCTTCTCATCTCTCTTTCCGATGCAAAATTAACTCTTCACTGTAACATCCTATCCGCTGCAAAACAACACGATTTCTTCCAGCTCACATAACACTCCATCTCCTCTCACCTTGCTCAATCAGTTGAATCGGAATCCTTATCCATTTTCAACAATGAGAAACAACACTGCTACCCGAAGAACTGGCCCTTGGGCTTCCATAATGATGACGACGACGGCGGCGATGTCGTCTGCGACCGATCAATATTAAAACAAATAGAGATTTTACATTTTTTTAACTGTTGTAGCTTTATGACGTGACAAAAAATCACTCCCTCACTCGTCTAGTAGAGTGTGATTTCAATTTCTACACCAGGTGAACAGAAAAGATGCACGTGTTGAATGAATAAACAAGTTCGAGAGGATAAATCAAACAAAATAAAATTTAAGTATAGACCGAATAAAAAACTTCAAGTTTAAAAGGATAATGGATACTTTTAGCCGAGATTTTATTCATATAGTGAGTGAGTGAGTGACTCATGCTACAATTATAACTTTATACTACATTTTTCTTTCTCATGTGACTCAACAATCACGTGAACCCCAACTAGCCTTTTAGTGTGAGGATCCATTACAACACCTATTTTATGTGCATGCCCTTTACTTCAAGGGGAAATCCCTCTAAATTATAAAGGACCACATCACTTTTCTTTTAGTTTGGGCCTGAGGAATTGGGATCAATAACGTTTTAGTTTTAGCTTAGTGCATTTATCAATACATTTAAATGTGTTGTGAATAGTTTATCAAACATAGGGTCATATATTAACAAATTTTTACGCTAATTTTGAAAAAAAAAGAAAAAAGAAAGACAGTTTATCTAGTACAATGCTATGAATCAATATATATTAATGTATACAATTTACAAACACATACCAAACAAAATTGAATTTGCTTCACATCACAAGAGGGACTCAACATACAATACAATAATACAATATACATATTGTCATACTTTATCATGCATGTTTGATTGTCTTGTTTTTTTATAACACATACCAAAAAAATAAAAATTCACATCACAAGGGGACTCAACATATAATAACGGTTGTTATATATTCTTTATCGCGCATGTTTGATTCTCTTGTTTTCTTCATTCATTTTCACTTGAAAATAGTTCAGACGTGTGGATTAAGAAGCACATAGGAAAAGTCTATTGATCTTAACAAGGACTTGGAGATCAAGTAGTTTTTGATAAGTAGCCAAACGAGAAGTATTTGTCAACTAGCCAGGTTCTTCATTTGGGCCTAATTAAACTGTTGATTATGGATCAAGTTTTCTAAAGGCTTAGTTGATAAGGCCCATGAGGAAATAATGATGGGTCAAAGAGTGTCACGAGAGAGCTTTTAAAGTTGGGCAACTTTCACGTATAGCAAACAAAAAATTCATATTTGTATAATATAGCAAACTTTGCATAATTGCGCTCCATAGCAAACATAAAAACAGTATAATTCGCTATACATATACAAGTGTATAATTCGCAGGCCTAAATTGTATAATTGACTGGCCAAAATTGTATAATTCGCTGTACCATTTCGCTGCAATTGTATAATTAGCTTTGCATACAGTTGAATCGAATTAAAATGTATGTATATTGCATAATTATAAGTGTATAACAAGAAGATATATGTTTTTCTCGCTTTATACAAAAACAGAAACACAATAAATACACTTCTGTTGTATAAAGCTAGAAAAAATTGTATTTCACTGCAATTGTATAATTCACAATTGTATAATTCTTTGGCCTTTTTCTCTGCAATATTTGAAGTAAAATGTTTGTAAATTATATAATTAAGTGTATAACACGAAGATATACATTTTTGCATGTGTATATACAATTTTCTCTCGCTTTATACAAAACAGAAACATAAATTATACACTTTTGTGTATAAAGCGAGAGAGGCTAGAATGGGAGAGTGGCGAGCGAGACTTCTAGGAGAGAGACGCCTGGCAAATTTTTGCCAATGTTTGCTATGGAGCACAATTAAATTAAACCCTAGCTATTTTATTTAATTTAGGTTATTAGTTTGCTATTATATGCAATTTTCCCTTTAAAGTTTGATTGAGTATATTGACGATCTTTAAATTAAGGGCAACTTTCACATATAGCAAACAAAAAATTCATATTTGTATAATATAGCAAACTTTGCATAATTGCGCTCCATAGCAAACATAAAAACTGTATAATTCGCTATACATATACAAGTGTATAATTCGCAGACCTAAATTGTATAATTCGCTGGCCTAAATTGTATAATTCGCTGGACTATTTCGCTGCAATTGTATAATTAGCTTTGCATACAGTTGAATCGAATTAAAATGTATGTATATTGCATAATTATAAGTGTATAGCAAGAAGATATATGTTTTTCTCGCTTTATACAAAAACAGAAACACAATATATACACTTCTGTCGTATAAAGCTAGAAAAAATTGTATTTCACTGCAATTGTATAATTTACAATTGTATAATTCTTTGGCCTTTTTCTCTGCAATATTTGAAGTAAAATGTTTGTAAATTATATAATTAAGTGTATAACACGAAGATATACATTTTTGCATGTGTATATACAATTTTCTCTCGCTTTATACAAAACAGAAACAGAAATTATACACTTTTGTGTATAAAACGAGAGAGGCGAGAATGGGAGAGTGGCGAGCGAGACTTCTGGGAGAGAGACGCCTGGCAAATTTTTGCCAATGTTTGCTATGGAGAACAATTAAATCAAACCCCAGCTATTCTATTTAATTTAGGTTATTAGTTTGTTATTATATACAATTTTCCCTTTTATTAATCATAATATTCATTAGAACATATAAATTAAGATTCTTTTTTTTACCTATTGAATTTTTAGTATGAAATGAAAATGTGCTTAATTAATAGTACTACCTAATTGTCATTCCATCACAATATGACCAAAAATAAATTTAATCTCACCTCAAATTCTTAAATTGACTATACATAATACATGACGTGAAACAAGCTTTGGATTTTAATGACGGCACAAGCTGACTACTTGATACTCTTTTATTCTTCTACTCATTTTTTTGGATTCACGCTATTTATAAGTTGGTAATTCATTCGAAAGAAATTCTTAATCAAAGTTTTTTTTTTTATTTAAGACTTAAAATAGAGACCTCTAACAAAGATAAATTTGTTATTAAAATTTGATAATTCTAACCTCTTTCTTTTTCTATACAAGAGGTGAAATAGAGACCTCTACCAAAGATAGTTTTATTATTAACATTTGATAATTGTAACCTTTTTATTGACTAATAACTAAAATGCGATATAACATTAAGAATTTGACCACATTAGTTACTTCCAAAGTTCAAATAAAAAGACTTATTTCTTTTTCTTTTCTCATTATTTGTTTAGATATCAAAATAAGAACAGAAGAAATATACTCCTCTATTCAATAATAATTGTCTAGTGTACTAAAAATTATACAAGGAGTAATACTTATTGAGTTTACCATAGTTATTAAATACTACTATTTATTATGTAACACATTTTCCAAATCATTATAATTAATAAAGTCAAAGGACACATAGTAATATTAGCCCTATTATTTATTGTTTTTTAGGATAGAGTATCAAAATATGAAATTTATATACAATTAACTTGAGGAAAGGCTCAAAATAATCCTCCACCTTTAGATTAAGGCTCAAAGTGATTCTTGAGTTTTCATATGAAGCAATAATAGTCGCTCATGTTTCCAATGTTGGTGCACTTATGGTTCTATCCTAAAATTTTGCCTATTTTTAACATTAATTTTGTCCAAAATTTTATACAAGAAATGTCCAATCGTTTTTTTATATATTTAATAGAAATAATAATTCTATCTGAGAGAAGGTGATAAGAAAAACATGTTGTTATGTTCACTAGAAATATTCTAAACTAAAAACATGTTAACATATGACTGTGCAGGAAAAGAAAAAATTATACTATTGCGCGTGAAATTATCGTAATGAACTTCTCGACTTTACCTTCAATATGTTTTTTACTAAACAAAACAAAGTGTTTTTCTTCTCACATTCTTTGATATGGAGTTGTTATTTCTACTAAATATATAAAATGACGATTGAACATTCCATACATATGTTATGGACAAATCAATGCAAAAAAATAGGTATAATTTTGAAGGAGGACCAAAAGTGCATCAATATTGCAAACATGAGGGACTATTAGTGCTTCATGTGAAAACTCAAAAATCACTTTGAATCTTAACCCAAAGTAAAGGAACTATTTTGATCCTTTCCTCCGATTAACTTCTTAAACATATTTCTATCATATTGGTTGAATTTGGATCCATATATAATTCAAAAGACATGATAAATAAAATAAAACATAAATAAATAAATACATGAGTTTTGGTTACTGGCCGCAACCGTGAGGATTCATCGGAGCGGTAGTGTTAGGATGAACTCTCTTGAATATTAGTTTAATTGGAGAAAAGCAACCACCACCTGAAGAAGACGACGAAGATAAATATTTCAGCTTCTTATTATCCGCAACTTCTTTATTATCGTTGTCCATTTTATTCGTCACCTTTTCCTTGAATTGTTTCCTTGTGACATAAGCTTCCGCAATACAAGTACTAGCACTCGCCATTATAGTAAAATTGAAGAAGAGTAGTATGGTTAATTAGAGAATATATGAATCGAATAATTATAAAGGTGTATTTATAGATTGATATTGTTCATTTATTTCATAGGCTTGGGGAATACGTAAAGAGTGACCCAATTTTTGGAGTCTAGGAAAGCGACAGGTGAATATATAAATGATACTCGTTTATTTCATATTAATTGAATTTGTGAGATTAAAAAATGTTTTTAATAACATAATTTTCACTATTGCATTGCCCTTCGTAAAATTATAAATTTAATTTTATATTTATCTTCTAAAAATTATAAAATATCAAATATCTGAACTTTGAACAATAAAAAAGAAATTCGGAATAGAGGGAGTAAGTAAAATTTGACTTGTCTTGCGCTCATTTTGTTTTACTTTTTGTTCAGAATTATGCCGTCAACAATGACGTCTCGACGTATTTCCAAAATTAGGAGCTCTTTTTTTTTTCGAGTCAATATTATTTATTATTGCATTCGTCATATTTTATATGTCATTTCTTTTCTTAAATAGTTAGTCCATAATATTTGATATTTTATAAAATTAATGCATAAATTATTATATTGTTTCTTTTTTATCTTTATAAGTTGTTAGCCTTGAAAATATATATTTGACCAACTTAGTAAAAATAAGTAAATGATTTATGTTCAGTGATTAAATTAATTCATCGAGATAAATTATAATACATATTCGTAGAATGAAAACTTGAGTTCCAAAAAAATTAAATAAAGGTAAAAATATAAAGTTACATCATCTCTTAATGCAAATATAAAGTAAAAAAATAACATATAAAATGAAGCGAAGATAATATCATTATGCATACACATAATACAAGATAGAATTTATTTAATTCCTTGAGATTAGTGTAAATTGGATATTGAATTAAAAACAAAAGTTCCCACAAGTAAACAGAAAGATCAGCAAATTTGGAATGTATTATTTAACTAGTAATGGTTCAATAAAATTCAACTATTTTAATATGAAATTAAAGTAGTGATTTCATTTTTGGTTGTATTTTCTAAGGAAGTGATCTCATTTTCGTTTGTTTGCAAGTCTTACTTAAGAAAGTCATACATTTAATTTTTTAAAAAAAAGTATAGAAAAAGAAAGTTCACAAGAAAAATATTCTGCTTTAGTGGTTGAGCATTTCCTTAATTAATTAATTAATTAAAGAGTTTTTAGGTAACACTCACTCTATTATCTATCCTTCTCTTTTTAGGTATCAAGAGAGTTCATTGCACAAGAAATTATTTACTCCATCAGTTTCATTTTATATGTCATTTCTTCTTATAAATAGCTGAATCATAATATTTATTATTTTATTTATGGATAAATTACCATATTTTATCTATTATACTCTTAACAGAGTATTAATTAATTAATCTTAAAAATGTATTCATCATTTATTATAAAGTTAACTCAAGAAAATGTTAAACAAAACTAAGAAAGGTAAAGTTACATCGTTTTTTAATACAAGTGCTAAGTTTAAAGGTGACATATAAAATGGGATGAAATAACTCCGTCCGATATTATTTGTCATGTTTCTATTTTTAGAGTCAAACAATAAAAACTTTGACTAATAATTTAAAATATATTTTTTTTATCATATTAATATGCAAAATTTTTATAATTTATAGTACTTTTTATATAGTTTTAGAATATCTATTTTTTTGGTTTAAAATATCGAATTGATATGATCTGATTTACCTTTGAAAATTAGTCAAATTGACTTTCGATAAGCGTAACATGACAAATAATTTCGAACGGAGGGAGTAACTTTTAATAGGTCAAGATTAATGGATTTACTTCCTATAGTAATGAGTTTACTTTGGTTAATTTCCTTTCTTGGTCAGGATAGGTTAAAGATATTATTTGTCATATATAATTTTCAAATTGACAGAGAATTATAAAATTTAAACATAGTGTAAGTAATAAGCTCATCAATATATATACTGCTGAAATTTCTGAAAATTCTGATAATATGTGTTATTTAATTAATCAAATCCCATATACACGAGAGAGAAAAAAAAGTAAAAGAAAATAATAAATTTTGTGTCCCGTAAATGAACAAAAATCAAATCATTAATTAATTAAGTGAATATTGTTCCTGACGAGATAACAATTTGTTTTAATTTCTCCAATCAATATGAGACTCTCTATAACGTGTCTAGCTAGACGCTAGAATATTCACAATTTTATAGCAGAATCCGAGGAGGGAGCTGTGACGGGATGTACTTTCTTGAACATCTTAGTAAACCAATCACCAGAAGAAGAAGAAGAAGAAGAGGACGATGATTTTTTCGATTGATTACAATTTTCATGTATTATAGCTTCATTCTTTTTGAGATTCTTCGTCTTTTCCTCGTTGAGCTTTTTCATGACATAAGCCTCAACAAGACCACTAGCTATCGACATTTTTTCAAAGAATTTTTGAAACTAACAATTAATATTTCAGATTTTAGCAAGAAACTTAAAATGTATAGTAGATGATAATATTGGTTCATGAAAACTTATTATGGTATTTATACACACAAAAGGGAATGAACTAAGAAATTTCGTGGTATTGAATTGTTAATTATTAGATTTGGCTATTTTTGTTGAATGAGTATTTGATAGATACAACTTATATTCTTTGTTTGACAAACTTCGAGCCAAAGTTATAAAACTAATTGACTATTTAAATAGTTTTCTTAAGGCCAAAGATAATAGGAATTATTTCTCCATATTTTCTTGGAAAGTCTTTGATTGTATGTAGAGACCGTGTCTCTTGTCAAAGTTTAGCAAATTAAGGAATTTATTCTCAAACCTTAGGCACCAAGTTCAAATTTTTTGGAAAGTAGGTGGGGTAGGGATGGAATTGGATTTTTATTGATAAAGTTCAAAATATATAAAATAGACACAAGAAGAAGTTAAATGTTCGATTGGTATCAAATTTATAAATCATATATAAACAATATTATTTTCGTTAAGAAAAGTCCAAATGAATCTCTCGTACCTTATAAATTATCTGTGTAGGAATTAACATTATTCTTTTAACTTGACCTCTTGACTACAAGCTAAGGTTCTATTTGTGATCGATGCTATCTTAAGAAATCAATATACATCAAATTACTCAATAATAACAACGTCATTTAGTTTTAATATTTATTAATTACTATAATAAAATAATAATTATAAAAAGAAATACTATGATAAAATATTGAGTTCAAGAAAACTTCTGTTAAAATGAGGTGGAGTACGTAGAAAATAATTGTGAAAAATATATTCCAAATATTGTTTTGGCCAAAAATACTAGCGATGAGAGTCTCATTATTGTGGATTAATTAATTAATATAACGATATTGTTGAAGTTTATCTTATAAAAAATAATGATGAAGTTGGGCTTAATTAAGGAATGTTTTTAAGTTTTGAAATACACAAAATAAGCACATGGGACAACACAGAATATATTCTTTCTTGAAAAAATCAAATACGTAAACACTTTAAAAGAATTGAATTAAAGGTTTTTTTTTTCAGTTTAGTAAGATGAATAACTAATATTTGATAATCATTTTTAGTAAGATAATCAATTAATATGAAAAATACAAAATATAAAGTAAATACTAAATTATTTAAGCATATAATTTTATCATCATATCAGTGTACGTAGCTCATTGAACCCAAAATTCCAATTAATACATAATTAAAGCAATAAATATTTTGTTCCAAAAAATGTTCTCTCCGTACCAAACACACCCTTAATTAATGGAGTTAAAAGAATATGAAAGAAAATAATACTAGGGATATTTTTATAGATAATTGACTAGGAGAGTTTATATCATAGGCTTGGCCCTTGGGCAATACGTAAAGAGTTCCCACTCTATTAATGAAATGTTTTCTTGGGTCTTGTTTGGTAGTGTTCAATTATTGAGGTGAGTTTGAGGAACTATTAAAAATATTTATGATAATTCATTAGATAATATATTATTCAAAAACTATAATACAATATTTTAATTAAACTACTAGTAACACAATTTACTAGTAGTTATTACAAATTCTCAGATTACAGCTAGTTACGAAAACTCATCGATACAACAAATAAATAATAATAACATCAGTAACTAAAGATTTTTTTAATATAATCTCGCTATAGATTCTATGAACAATCTCTATATATTTGCTTGAATAAATAGAATTATAATTAAATTCATAAGATCTTGTGTTTCCCAAAATTAAATTTACCTTCGTGTGATTTTAGTTTGTTTTTTATTTTCTAATCTATGAATTGTAAATCAATTGAGTAAATCGGATAAATGAAAATTGAAATGGTGGGAGAGAATTTTTTTAATTTATTTTAGTTTTGTGTCACCTGTGACTTCGCCTTCATATGATTTTAGTTCGTTTTTTAATTCTCTAATTTATTAATTGAAAAATCATTTGACTTTGCCTTCGTGTGATATCAGTTTGTTTTTTATTCTCTAATTTATTAATCGAAAATAAATTGACCAAGTTGAATAAATGAAAATTGCAATATTGGGAGAGAATTTTTTTTAATTTATTTTAGTTGTGTGTCACCTTTGAATACGGGGCTGCAAAAAGTGATGGAAGAGGCGTTTTTTCTTAAAAAAATAATAATCTTAGATTAATTTTTAGTGGTTATGTATCATTCTTTTATGAAAGGTATTGATCAAATTAATGGGAGTAAAAGTCCAAACACTTTATTTTTTTACTAGTTAGTAGTTAATCAAGAATAACTCAAATAATACATATTAAGTTGATATGAGCTAAAGGTTTCTAATTAATGGAACAAGGTTATTAAAATATGTGAAGATGAAAAACGAAATCAAATTTGAGGGTATACTTATATTTTTGGCCTTTTAAATTTGACTATTCTAAACTGTGGTCTATGATTTGACTTTTTTTTGAAAGGGCAAAAGTAGGCACAAACACCTTTTCCATTCTTTTAAAGAATTTTTAGGCTATTAACATAGCTCGTGGAGTAATGGTGAGAGTGCTTTACCTTTAATTAGAGGTCTCGGGTTCAAGCTTTGGATATGAAGAAAATTTTGTTGGGAGCGCTACCTCCAAATGGGCCCTACAATACACGATCCGGACTTAATTGAAGCTCCAATGTAGGCTTCGAATATCGGGCGAGAAACCAAAAAAAAAGAGTTTTTAGGCTGTCAAAGAGTTGTGTTAAAAAATTCTTTGATGACTTTTTGAGAGTCCCGAGCCTAAAGGGTATAAAATATTAATAAAAATTCCAAAACGGTACATAAAAATTGCTGTTGTTCCAGCGATTTTACCGTTTTGGTTAATATAAAATTTTATGTACCGTTTTGAAATATTTGTTAATATTTTATACCCTTTAGGCTTCGAACTCGACTTTTTGACATGTTATAGAACTTAATTTTATATTTGCAACTGTTGGAATAATTCAAAATCTTAATAGTTATTCGCATTTGTTTGAATAATTCAGAGACTTAATAGTTATTTCTCAATTTTTCAATAAAAATAAGGTCGATAAAAACGTATAGATGCTCTATTTTGTGGTGAGAATCAAACTCAATAAATTTTATATTCAATTATTTATGAACAATTTCATTATTGCTAAAATTTCTGATATATTGCTCATGAAATTTTAAAAAATAAAATAAACCAAAAATTACAATATACGTCGCCATGTTTCCTAATTTTATGGCAGAATATACAATAATTTGAAGTGTAATTTGACTGAAAATAATCAAATTACTAATTAAGTGAAATATTATCCATAATGCGAGATAACAATTTGTTTTCTCTATCAATACGAGACTCTCTAGACGTTAAGAATGTTCACGATTTTGTAGCAGAATTCGAGGAGGGAGTTGTAACGGGATGTACTTTTTTGAACATCTTAGTGAACCAACCACCAGAAGAAGAAGAAGAAAAAAAGAAGACGACTTTTTCGAGTGATCATTACAAATAATTTCATGTATTGTAGCTTCTTCCTTCTCCAATATCTTCATCTTCTCCTTGTAAAGCATTTTTATGGCATAAGTCTCAACAAGATAACTACTAACTGACATGCTTGATATATAAAAATTATGTGAAGCAACAATTAATATTTCAGATTTTATTAGCAAAATACAAGTAAGAAACTTAAAATGGAGATATTGTGATATTTGGTTCCTCAATATTATTTATAGGCACAAATGGGAATGAGCAATGAAATTTCGTGGTATTAATATATTCATTTGGTTTGGATGTTTTTGTTGATTTTTTTTTTATGTAATGTTTGACTACCTTAGTGCCTAAGTAAATTGACTAATTAGTTTTCTTGTAGCCAACACAATGAATAGGAATTATTATTATTTGTCCATATTTTCGTTGAACTCTTCTATTTAATTTGAGCCATACATCGTATCAGTAGATAATATTGGACAATGACTGTACATTGCCTAGCATATTGTGACATACCTATAATTAAGGCTCATTTCCGTTTTCTTTCTTGAGTCGTCTTCATCTCTAAAATAGTGGAGTACTTTCTAAATACGTGTCCACTGATTCAATCTAAATATTTATGATAATATTGGCTCATGGCAAGTGTGGTAACCGTAACATGTAGACTAACGATTTAGTGTTTGCAAGATTAGAGGCTATATAATTTAGTGATTTGAGGACTTCAAAATTTACGTTCTAAGTTCAAATTTTAGATTTTGTTTTTCGAGTCCTTATATACAATTTGTATGGATACCAATTAATTCCTTGTATATTTATTATACGAAAATTTTAATTTAATCAATGATCATTTTATTTTGTAATTTTAATTCTGATACGTTTACATAATGATGATAAGTAATGAATATTTAGCTACCCTACTATAATTTTCGTGGTTCATGGTTGTAAGTTGTAGCCTTTTCTAGTGAAATGATGGACCAACTAAAATGTGTTAATACAGAAGAATTTCAGTATTTTCCTCAACATTAATTTGAACAAATACACTTCTTTATTTTCTCTTTCATATGTTTAGATCTTAAAATAAAATTGATAAAAATATGAAGAAATATACTCTTATCATTTTAGTTTATTTGTTTTTTAATAAAGTAAAAGAAAATTTTAATTGTAATTTTGAATTAAAAATGTGTAAATATATCAAATATTATTTAATCTTGTTATTTTAACCACATCATGTTCGGGACCCATGTTCGAGGTAGGGGCATCTGTGTACTCATCAGCTTAGAAAAAAGTGATATTTATATAAATGTTTATATATAAATAATAATTATATAATTAATTAATCATGCACCCTGAAACACGTAAGTTAAATATTCAATCAGTAGATAATATTGGATATTGACAGTACATAGGCTGCCCATAACAAAGCTTTCGAACTCTCTCCGGCTACGCTCTATCCCCTTAACTCGATCGCTACTCTTTCGTTTGAAAATAAAATAGAAGAAGTGACTGATCAATCCACTCCTAATAACATTTAGGCACAATCTTCAATTCTTTTGGAATTATCATCGACACCTATCAGTGTCCTAAAGGACATTGCATACCTTTATGTCTTTCTGATCAACAACTCATCTTGGATTCATAGTTCTCTTAGAGGAGTATAATAGCAGAACTGATAACCCCATAATATATAGGAGGCTCACTCATCTTATACGAAATTTCAAGCGAAGGCTACAGACAGGAACAAAGAAGATATATTTGTCTGCTATATTGTAGTACACATTAAAATCACCAATGAATAACTTACGGAAGATGAAAAAAAATGAGAAAAAGAACCTTTGAGTACCAATAGTTTCACTTCCTGTTCCCTTGAAATTTTTGATTATTTATTTGGGGAAAAAGTTACAACACCCTGTTCATTATACCAAGAAAGGAAAATGTTGATAAATGTAAAAAGAAAAATAAAGAAAAGAATCAGTTCTGGTTGATCTATAATAGCTACAAGCACACACATTGATTACTTAGGCATTTATGATTCTAATTCACACAAAGAAACAATTCCAACAACAGATTTTGCAGCTGGGCTACATAACTTTGTTTTACCAAAACGTAAAAACTACGTAAAGCTTAACAAAGGACTGAAGAGGTGAAGACTAATATCTAAGGATCAACTTACCGATTCCCAAAAGTAAAATCTAATGAGCAACTTTGTAGTCCAAAATGTGAAACTTATCTAAACATTCCTTTTTTCCTATTCCAAGAAACAGAGGGAACATATAAATATTGGTTCAAGTTGCACCTGCTTTTTGATACAACAGAAAATTTTGAAATAAGAGAAGAGCGCGAAGGACTTAAACAAATGACCCGAGAGCGCCAAAAGATCACATTAGATAGGCAACCAATACTGAAGAGAGAGGCATACTAAAGAATTGTTAGTACTGGTTTGTCATTTTTATCATTAATCAACCGCACCTCAACATAGTTGGGGTTGGACATTTATGAATCCTCTGTATCTATTCTGCAATTAAAATGAAGATGAAAATTAGACATAAACTACAGACCTCGAACATGCTACTCTTGTCTGAGATGTTGAAATGTGTTTTGCAACTGCAGGTGCTGCCTTTAGTGAGCACATTTTGGGAGTAATTTTGTTTGGAGATTGCCGAAGATCGTCAAGATTGTGAAATCGAAGACTAAAATTTCCTGGCTAACAGCGAAAAAGAAACAATGAAAATTCTTGCAAAATAGTTAGGTTATTTAGGCATATCATCGAACACCTTTGATTCACCATTAGAGAACAAACACGCATTGAAGTATCTATTTGTACATATGCATGTGAAGATTGGATAAAAATACAGGAAAATTTGCTCAGAAACAAAGACAAACAGAGAAATTAGTTGGAGAAACACTTACCACAACAGAGAGCTCAGACCTGAGACAAATGAGTCACAAAATGTATGAAGTTTGAAAGAAATCCAGTGCTAGAGACTTGGATATTGGGGAGACGAAGAGAAGAAGCAGAATAAGAGATAAACATTGAGCTGATGTGAAGCAAAACCACGCGTCAATTTTGTGTTAAACAAGTGTAGACGTTAATCGGACATTTTAAAAGTAAAAAACAGAAATACCCTTAGATAGTCCGACGAAACCACCACTTATTAAGAATGATAATGTTCAAAAAGTTACTAATTAGCAAGGATTTGTTTCTTCTCTGATAATTGAGTAGGTGGTTCTTTGTCCTTATTTGCTTCAATTATATCAGCTGATCTCGTTGTTGACAAGAAGCTAGGTTGATTAATTTAAGATAGAAGTTATGCCCACGTCATGTCTGTAATGTCAACCTTGTGTTGTTTCTCAGTGAATCTATCAGAGGGTATGTAAGCATGTGTGTTCTTGACAGGACCAATCATTAAGCCTGTGTACCCAGACATTGCTCCATGTACCACGCTATGAGCAAGAAGAGTGCAATACACATTGTCAGATGCATTACTTGGAATAGCTTGAATCATGAATGTCGGATCTATATATTTAAGATAGATCACCATCTTCTTTTCTTTCTAAAAAAGCTCCTTTATCCTTTTCGATATCCATAAACCAACATCAACTTGCTCATCATCTTGTCCGGCACCTTCAGCTACGACTATAACCATGTGTCCATTCTCTTTCAAGCCTTGTTCGATATACACTAACACTCCACCATGTCCTTCAAGATAGAAACGGGATTCTGGAATCAAACAACAATCAACATCTCGACTAGCAAGACTAGCATACATTGCTATAAACCCACTATCCCGTCCCATTAACTTCACAACCCCAATTCCATTCTCAAAACTCATAGCTTCAACATGAGCACCACTAATCGCACGTTGAGCTTCCTCAACTGCGGAATCAAAACCCAAAGACTTGTCAATAACTGGTATCTCGTTATCTATTGTCTTGGGGATTCCAACTACTGCAACATTCAGACCACGCCTTGTAATTTCCTCAAATATCAACGATGCTCCTTTCAGCGTTCCATCTCCTGTGATTATATAAACTAGATTAATTCCTCCATCCTTAATGCTATCAACTATTTTATACATAATATGACCCCCTCGAGATGACCCAAAATTTGTTCCACCACGTTTATGGATGTCATTCACAACCTTGGGTGTCAAAGGAATCGTCTTTTTGGAATAGAAACCTCGATATCCTCCATCTATCCCCATGACTCTTGTTACACCATACATAGAGTACAAACCATATACTATTTCACTGATAATTGTATTGAGACCAGGACATAAACTTCCACATGTTACAATTACATGCATCTGGCTTAAAATAAACGTTTTGGCTAGGACCAACTCGACGAAAATGTATCCCTCTTGGACTATTCTTGTCGACAACAATATTTTGAGCAACTGTATCATCTTCATAGACAAAATAGTGATTAACGACTGAATAGGAAGGATTGTTCTTCAATGGATTAGGATAGGTAGAAAGATTAGGAAAGTAATCAGATAAATGAGGAACGTCTTCAAAAACTAACCATCATTACCCATCAAGAATTTCTTGTTCAAATTCCGCACTTCAAAACAATCATCCAATAATCCCATAATTCAACTCAAATTCAATTACAAGGAAAATACTTTATTTATAAACTCAACAGTTCTTCAATCTCACTAATAGAAAATATAAGACAAGACACCTATTTATATTACTAATAAACCAAATTAATGTAGGATTAGAAAACCTATTACAATATGAAATAGGACAAATAAAGTACCATATAATAAATCCTAAGCAAATTAGGATTTAATTTATGGTAAGTTACCTAATGTTTTTTATGCACGGTAAAAAGGCATATAAGTACATATTTTCCATGTTTTTGTGTCGATTTACAATTTTATCATAAGCCCCAATTCTTTATTTTTATCTCCAAATATACCGAGTTTTTATATTTGGAGAAAATCAACTCCAACCCAAATTTCTATTTTTTCACTCCAAAAAAGAGTTCTCTTATCTCCTTAATATTATATTTTTATTTTTATTTCTACTTCATAAAGTAAATCATTAATTCCTTTTTCAAATAATCATCACATATGATTCATATTCTTTTCTAATTTACTTTCCTTTTTTTTTTATTTTTAACTATTGCATCATCTATTCTCATACTAATTAAAAAGTGTAGCATAAAATAAAAATAACTTGTTTGATTTGTAAATTTTGTGCATTTTTCGTAGTTAAAAACAATTATAACTATATTCTGATCCACTGATTTAATGACGGACGAATGCACCTTAACTCCATCTTTCCGCGCACGTTCGTCGTTGATATCATTAGTTTTTGGTTGAAGATAGTTATGATGATTATCATCAAGCTTTTAGGAGTAGAATTAACAAATAATTGTCATTTAGGGCAGAATGGATTGCAAGCTCTTGAGAATTTACATGTTTACTAATTGTCATTAATGCTTAAGGTTGGATTCATTAATATCTTCAGCAAGTGAACGTGTTTAAGACCTCATTTTTTTCTATTAAGATTAAGAGATTTGAATCTGAATACACATGATTTGCATAAGATCTAAGTATCAAGATCACTCAGATTCATACCTACAAACCAAACACACTTAATGAGTTGAATTTGAATGATTAAGATTCAAACCTCCATTACAATGAGACCCAAATTTTATACATAGCCAGCTATGTGAGCATATGATCTTTTCTTAGCCAAATGACATCTCACTTTAGATATTTTGCTCTTTCCCTTAAAATATGTTTTAATTAATTAATTATTCCATTAATGCTTTTGTTTTTCAAATAGTGAGATAGTATTTGTTTCCGTTAAGATGAAAAATTTAGTTATTACATTAAATAGAGATTGAGCCAGTTTTCCATTTTGGCAGACGCATGTAAGCCATCAGTACACGAATAAATCAGAAAGGGTAGAAATACCAATCCAAATACTAAAGTTGAGGCCAAAAAACCCAAAAATTAGAAGTTTGCAAAACACAGGATTTCATTAACCTAATTATGAGAAAAAGTGAGCCTAGTCAATAGGGAAACAAAAAAAAGTTTCACGTGAAACCAAACAACTATAACATTTGGTATATATGTCACAAGGACAAGATAACAAGAACAATTAGTTTTTAGTCACATAAACAAACTCAAGATTTTCACCAACAATAAATCAAAAACTAAATACAAAGTTAACACTTGTGCAATTTAGTCACGGAAAGCTCTTTCCTGGCAAATGATCACAAAATTGGTTGAGGATCTTGGGCAACTAACCAATTTCTCGGAGAATCGAAGTGAATATCAAGTACACTTCATTGAATAGATCCTACAAACTCTTCTTCTTGATATAATTACGAACTTCTAAAATTATTGCATTCTTTAGTAAAAATTTTGAACAGAACGTCATCATCCCATTCAAGATGCTCCATCACACACATATTGGAAGAATTGATAACGTTGCCATTCTTAAGGTTGGGAAACTCTATGCTTGAAAGGTAATGAATATCATGTTTTTGGGCAAGTATCCTAACTTAAATGTGCATCGCTCAAGACCCATCTGGAGAGAGAATAGAATCAAATTACAATCATAATGCACAAATGTTACAAAACAATGATTTTATTGTATGAGGGAATGAAGGGAGCACTTGAATATGTTTTCTTTATATAATTTGAATTTTCTTCTTAGTATGATGTTGTTATTGTGACTTGTTCCCTTCTTTAAATGTAAAACTGCTTTTAAAAAAATCATGTGTACGACATTGTTTACATCTGTTTTGTAACACTGTTCATACTGGAAAGCGACCTAAAAAGAATGTGCAAATAAAAGAGCAAAAGTAGCATGAAGCACTTACAAAAGTAGTTTCAGTATTTATGTTGAGTGTCTCCATGAGGCGAGGCGAGGCGAGGCTACCAATGGGATAGCTACTCCATAGATATAAAAAGTTGTGATAAGCAAATCCAAAGTTAGACATTTGCATTTCAATACTGGAAGCGACATCTTTACAAATTGCATCACTACATGATGTGGTAATCTCAATGAAACTAGTAAACGATCGAGAAGTCAAGAACAATAAAAAGGAAGAAAAATCCTATCTAGATTGATAAAGTTAAGCCAAATCTGACCATCTAATAATGTAGCTAGATAGTAGAAGAAGTACCCGACTTTAGAAAGTTGACTGAACGATTGCAAAAAGTCAAGAGAGTTGTATTAACACTAGAAGTCTTTGTATAATGTGTAAAATTCTCGAAATTGTGGTATATTCGAAAGTGGATGTTGTCTCTTTATGTTATCTATATACCAAAAAGAAAATAAGGTCTTCATGACAAAATAAACCACAGTGAACCAATTCCCTATCGTTAACTCGGTTGCATTGCTCAACTTTTGAAGATTATCTTCAACGGTCTTCTTATAACTTGATGCTCTTCCAAACGCAACGTGGCACTAGCATTAAAGGTACCTTAAGCAATCCAAGCACAACTTATTCGGAAAGTAAGCTTAGCACTAACCATAAAGGATATATTTACTAGCCTACACCCGAGATCATACATATCTTCGGAAAACTCCAAATTTTAAATATGCGAGGCAAAAATATTCAAAGACAGATCATCAGAGTCATCATCATAAGACTTCGAACTTAAGCCTCTTTAAATTTGATGAATTGATTTCCAAATGATAAAATTCGGAGAATTCGAGGATTTTCAAAGCAGGACAACCTGAGAGTATGTTTACAATTATGTCATTCAACCGTAGGGTCCTTAAATACTTTCAATCTATGACAATTTCCTTATCAAGTGTACAACACGTGAGATTCAATGTTATCAAGGATGAACACTTATAGATAGTGTCAGGCAAGTCACTGGAGTTATTCTCAAATGAATCTTACAGAGATTCGGAACAATAATTTATTTTTATTTTCACCTTTATAGTAGGAACCAATCGGCTGATTATGAAATCTACTATGTTATCAACAAATCCAATTTGTTGCTTGTATTTGGACAGGTGGGTGAAATGCAAATGGAAGTTTTTAATTTTGGAACAAGTAGAATGATTTAATACATAATCGACAAAGGATATAAAGTTTTTCCTTTGCGATTTATCTTTTACTAAGAGAAAAAGAAGTTTTCACAATTTGCGATTTAATACATAATCGACAAAGGATATAAAGTTATTCAATTGAAGTATTTATGGCCTTCAATTGATAGCTTCTTTTTCTCTTGTAAAGATAAATCGCAAAGGAAAAACTTCATATCCTTTGTCGATTACGTATTAGATCATTCTACTTGTTCAAAAATTAAAAACTTCCATTTGAATTTCACTCACCTATCCAAATACGAGCAACGAGTCGGTTTTGTTGATGACATTGTAGATTTCACAATTAGCCTATGGGTTCCTACTAATGAGGTGAAAAATAAAAGTAAATTATTATTCCCGATCTCCCGATGGCTTGGTACTGTTGTTGAAAAGAATGTTGAAAATATTATACTGTTGTCAGATTCATATGAGAATGACTCTATTGACTTGCCTGACACTATCTACAAGTGTTCTTCCTTGATAACATTAGATCTCACTTGTTGTATACTTGACAAGGAAGTCGTCATAGAGTGGAAGTCTTTAAAGACCCTACGGTTGAATGACATAACCTTAGATGATGACGGAATTGTAAACATACTCTCCGGATGTCCTGCTTTGGAAATCCTTGAATTTCTTGAATTCTCCGGATTCCGTCATATGGAAAGTTCGAAAATCATTTGTCGTACTATAACTCTGATGATCTCTCTTTGGATATTTTTACCCCACATGTTCAACATTTGGAGATCTCTGGATATATGTATGATCTCAAGTGTAGGCTAGTAAATGTATCATCTCTAGTCAGTGCGAAACTTACTTTCCAAATGAACTGGACTTGGTTTGATCAAGGTCCTGATGATCATCAAGTTATAAAGACACTCATCGAAGATTATCTTCAAAAGTTGAGGAATGCAACTGAGTTAACTTTTGGGACTTGCTTCATCGATATATGTTGACCTTATTTGCTTTTTAATATGTAGATATCAAAAAGAGAAAACACTGAGAGTATAACACAATTTGACAACTTTTAAACTTTTTACAAAAACTATTGATATGAATACAAAACTCTCCCGACTTTTTGCATTCTTTCTGTCAACTTTCGAAAGTCGGTACTTCTTCTACCATTTAGCTACATTGTAAGATGGTCAAATTTTTCATAACATTATTTGTCTACACAAGATTTTCTTCCTTTCATTTGATCTTGGTTTCTTGATCGTTCACTTCATTCGGATGACCACCTCAGGTACTAATGCAGCTTGATAAGATGTTGCTTTTAAAATTGAAATGCAAGTGTCTAACTCTGGATTGACATAGACTATTATTTCTATAGAATAGATATCTTGTTACGAGCCTCGCCTCACCTCATGTGGTGACACTTAATATAACCATGGCAACTACTTTTGTAACTTCCTACAACTTTTGCTCTCTTATTTGCACATTCATATTAGGAAGTTCTAACATCCCTCCCCTTCCCTATATTGAACGTTGTTCTAAAAGGGATACAATCATGCATATATATCTTTGATTATCACGAAAGAGACGTTTGTCACTAGAAAACTTCATATTAAACAATTGTTGACAAACTTAAGAGTTATTACTTAAGGTTTGGTCTACTTATCCCAATAGTCATCCTAAAAGGAACAAATTTTTTTAATCATTTTCCCAGAACCATTGAAGATTGGTCGATGCAAAAACTATTCTATACCAGACACTTGTCCTATAAAATCATTCTTTGTAACTTTTGTGCATTATGATTTTCATTTGACTATATTCTCTTTCAAGTTGGATCTTGAGCAATGCACATTTAAGTTGCGATATTTGGCCAAAGAATATCATTTCTTATCAAGCTTAGAGTTTCCCAACCTCAAGAATGTTAAGGTTGTCAATGCTTTCAAGATCTGTTTGAAGAAGCATCTTATTTGGGTTTATGATAATCTTTTCAAACTCTCGGAAAATCTACTTAAGAATACAAAAGTTTTGGAGAAGTTCTTAATTATATCAAAGAGAAAAAATGTAGTATTTGTGCTTCTCGATATTCATCTCGATTGGCTAAGAAATTGGTATGTTGCCCAAGATCCTCAACCAATTATGTGATCATTTGCGAGGAGGGAACTTTTCATGTCTAGGTTACAAGTCGTTATCTGTTTTGGTGCACCCATAAATGTTACTTTATATTTAGTTTTTGATTTACTATTGGTGAAAATCTTGAATTTGTCTATGTTACTAATAAGTGTTTGTTCTAGTAATCTTGTCCTTGTGACATACCAAATGTTATGGTTGTTTCGTTTCTCATGAAACTTTTCTTTGACGCATTTTGGATGTGGATATGTTTCAAAATTTTCAACTAGATTGTTTCTTTAGATTGATTACCCACACTTTTTCACACAACTAGGGTTATGAGATGTTGTGTTTTGCAAACTTTGTCGATGACATCAAGGTACTTTTATGGGGAGGTAATACCTTTTAGGCATTTTCTAGGATGGAAGAGGTTTAAAGTGTTTGTTTGTCAGAAAGATTTTGTAGCCAATTATGATTGATGCTAGCAATGCGGTCAAATGCTAATTTTTAACTTAAGGTCATATTATAAAGTGTTGGTTATGATACATATGTTTCAAGCCTGTTGTTAGTCATTGTCATTAGCAACCGTATCATCGTGTTCATATTCCATGAATATTTCATCAATGGTATAAAATTATGCAACAATGCACAAGTTATGGCAATGATTCTTCTTCTTTTAAACCGAGGGTCTATCGAAAATAACTTTTCTCCTCCACAAAGATAGGAGTAAGATCCTACCCTCACGTATATTGTTGTTATTGCTATCTGATATTAAGGATATTGTTACTACGTTATCTGCATCACCTAATCCAGTTTCATACTCCGAGCTTCATTGTCCATTTTTTGAACCATAAGTTTTTCATGGCTCATCCATGTCCTCCGAAGCTATCCCTTACTGCAGGTTTATGCTTGGAATGCAAATAATTTTGGAAAAGTAATTGGTGTCAAATCGGTAATGGTACTAATTATCAAGTTGTAACCTATTTTCAATGCTACGATCCTTCGGCTTATCTCACTCATCAGGCACGGATTCCATTGACTGAAAACTGTTTCCCAACACAGGCGCAACTCATCTATTGCACCTGATTTATCAAGCTTTGCTCATGTTGAGGAATACAAAAACCCGAATCAACTAGGTGTTTGTAATGGACAAGGTTTGCCAATCCAAACACTGGTAATGCCTCTTTGTCAAATCTCTCCTTTGTCTATGTTCAAATATTTCCTTGTGACAATAACTTTTTCTTTAAATTCCATCTGCTTATTGTCAGTCAGAGTAGTATTGCTCTTTACACCGTGACAATCAAGCCATATATCCGATTATCCTTCGCTTTCACAGCCACAAAAGTCACATCCTCTTATTAGCATCTTCGATTGGGTCATTCGCCTCAGAAGCTCTTAGAGTGTTGTGAAAAGCGCGCTTCAACGCGAGGCCTACCAATGCGCTTCTTTCTCCTGAGGCGATGCGATCTGAAAAAGGCGCTCGCTTCAGATAAAGAAGCGAGAAGCGACAGTGTGGGAAAAGCGCAATAAAGCGCGCTTTTTATAAAAAAGCGACAATTAGGTTTTTTAAAAAAAATAGTTTTTTTTTTAAATTTCTGAAATAGATACGACTTAATTTTCTTTCACGACTTTACTCTTCTTTCGCTGCTTCTCTTCTTCACGACCGCGACTGCTCTCACTTCACCAGCTTCATCTGATCGGTGAGTTTCTTTTCTCTTCGATATGCTTCTCCTGTTGCTCTTTTTAATTTTCCTTTTCTCCTCTTTGGGTAATGCAAACATGACTCTTCTCTGCTGTATTTTTTTTATTTTTTGCTTTATATGTTATGACTTATGAGTATTATTGACTATCTATTTTCATTAAATCTAAGACTATATTACCTCTATTCTGTTATTAATATATTTTTATTTTTATACTAAATGTCACCTTTTTAAAAAAAAGCGTGTGATTTTGCTTCACGCTTCTATGAAGCAAGCCCTCGTCGCTTTTTTCCGCTTCTCGCTTCCCAAAACACTGGCTCTTAGCCAAATGTTGTCTAGACATCAGCTTTCTAGTTCTAGTTTTAGATTACAAAAAATTTGCAAGTCCATAATAGAAGTACTAAAGTTTTGCAACTCAGTTCCCCCTTTTCTGTCATCTCAAGGTCATCATTCTTCTAAAGTCTTCTAGTACCGAGCAAGTTAGAGTTAGCTCTATGAATCCTTCGTTTTATTTTCTAAATAAACAACCGAAATGGTAGCAAAAGAACAGAACCAGTCTGTGATAATCCTTCATATGAAATTAACACCAACTTATGAACTCTTTTGTCAAAATTAAAGCAAACTTCTATTATTTTCCATCTGCTTGGCTCCTCCGAGAACCATAGTTTGTCTCACTATTGCCACAGTCGTGTTCCTCACACACATCAGGAAAAATTCCAATATATAGATTAACAGAATGAAATATGAAATCAATTCGACCCCTATTTGCAATATTTTGAATTTTCCTCCCTCAACTATAACACAACCTATGCTACAAATTCCACTAAGCATAGAAAATCCTAGTACGAACCTTTCCTAAAAATATATCGGTTAAATAAAAGAATCAAGATGGATGATGGAAATTCAGAAAACCCATTCAAAAGTGTAATGCTTAGGTAGAGATTGAAATTTAAACTTCCAACGCCTAATGATCAGAGACCCCACTCACGACTCCTCACTAGAATCATGAGTCTTTAAATCGAAGCAACCTTGTAAGACAACTAACATATGCCAGATGAATGGAGATCTCAAAGGATCAAACAGATAAATATACTCGAACATTCTCATTGTGATGTGGCCAAACAAACAACAAATATGAAGACATTTCTGAAGACTTAGCAAATAATCACTAACAACACATGCATGCTTTAACAGGTAGATCAACTAACTCACTATTTTAAGCTCCAGGAATTTGATGTAAATACAACACGCCTAGATGCAATAGAAGGTTTAATGTCAATATAAAAGATTGTCACAAAATTTGATACCTTAAAATAAGTAGGATAGGAAGCAACCAATTTTTTTGCTCCGAGTTCAATGGCCTAAGAAATAGCAGCATTGTACTAAAGTTGTTCAGAATGTTGAGAATGTTGTGCATCCGAGTCGGGTTCATTAAATAAATCTCCAAAACCATCCAAGAGCAGCTGAGGACCTTATTTAAACATGTTTCCAGCAGTTAAGGTTACTTCATTGTAAGGAAGTAAAAGAATCTCTGAACCTTCAAGTTGTAACGGGGCTTCATCTTCCGATAGCGTTGTATATGAATCTGTTCCAAGATTCGAATCCATAGTGAGTACCTATTAAAAATCATGTTAATCAGAGTCATTAGCTGAGATCAGATAATTAATTAAGTCGTTTGGCTAAAATTAACCACATTTCTGTTACTATTTTGACCAAAAGAAAGAACAAGAACTATTTCCCAGAAAACCAACAAATTGCAGCGAGCATAATGATTTTTTAAGTTCATCTAAGACCTTAGCAATGATAAGTTACAATTATCAAGTCTGAACAGAGGTCATGTAAATTAGTGATAGTTCTTATGTATCTGAGAATGGAAATAGCCGATAATTTGTGTGAAGATTTACCAAATATGGCATCATTTGACAATTTCCCTGTTATGATCGTGTGATCGTGTGGTCGGTAAAGAACAGTTCAACTTCTTTGTGCACCGAAGAGAAGTTGGGGTTGAGCCGATCTAACTGGCCATTCTCAATGTAGTAACTCTTATTTGACTTCAAGAAATTCTTCCATGTTCCAATATGCTTATTTAATAGTGTTGCTTGAATTTTTGTCCCCTAGTATTGATTTAAGCGAGATATCACCTCTTCGTCAACTAATATTAGCGTTCGGGAAGTGCCTTCATGCCTTGAATTATTCTTGTAAGGTATTAATGAAACCTACTCACATCACCCATTCGACGGAGCATTTTGGTATCTTGTTAATCGGTATACTCTGTTTAGATAGTTCAGTTTCAGTCGCCATGTGTTCTACATCTGGATGCTTAGAGGTAGAGATGCGAAGTGAATACAATGTTAATATCAGGGGTTATAGAAAACATAAAGTAGAGGATAGCAATTTTATATTAGTTGTTTTTTAAATTTAGTGGCAGATATGAAACAGTTTACAGATGAAAAGTGGGAAAAGTTAGAAATCCACAAATAACAGTCCCTGCACATGTTATTTTTCCGGCAACAGTTTCAGGTGGGATTTGTTCTAGAATGATCAATTTAGCCATCAATTTCTGTTTGTTTATTTTTTTTTGAGTAAAAGTGAATAATCAATATAAATTCAGAATGTCAAAACTTAAAACAAACTAAGCTAAACAGAAATGATTTATGGTGGATTTCGATGTGCAAGATTTGCATCAGTTCAACTATCAAATCACAGGGTATCATAACTTTGTTGGGGGAGTGTATCTTAAAGGACTGTAAATTGTACATAAAAATGGGCATTTCAAAGTTAGTTTGGAACTTACAGCTCGTTAATGGTGGCGAGAAAATTCAACAAAAGCAGTGGCAAGCAACTTCACCAAAACCTATTCCGAATTCCAATTCAGTTTATGCAGAAGCTGGAGATTGCGTTCATTCTGTGATTGGTTTTTGAAGAGAGCGCTGTTTCTAGTTAGGGTTTTTTTTAGGACAAAAGTAGCTTTTTACTTTAGAGCTGTTCCTCGTTTATATATTGGTCCAACAAATATAAAAAAAGATCTTATTAGTATTATATTTATTTTAATGAGTCAAAAATGCCACATGATCTATTCAAAATTAGAAAAAAAGAAAAACTCTTTTTTCTCTATTGGAGTAATAACTTTATTTCCACATTTGTTGGGAGACAATTATAATGTCTTACAATTTAGATAGGTTTTTTTGTATTTCAGTGTAGTGTTATGCTTCTTTCTAGTTAACTATGAAATTTGTACGGAATAATGATTCTTTCGTATGTGTTTAAGTATTTGTGTGCTTGAATTCATATGATAAAAACAATTATGACCGGATTGAATTTTAACGACCGGAATAATACTCTACAAAAGGACAAATCCGATCACTAAAAATGAACGAGAGGGGTGTTGTTCGGATTGTAAGCACTCCTCACTTTCAATCCGAAGATTGCGAGTTTGAGTCACTAAGGAAACAAAATGGGTGAAAGCTCCTCACTATAAATGGAATATAATTTAGTCAATCGCTGCTTTAGTTTTGTTGTTAGTGGAAAATGTTGTATTCTGGTCATATTATGACAAGATCTCATTTCTTGAATCTCTCTACAGACTACATGTGTTCATCCTTGAATATCTCTACAGACTGCTTTAGGTATTTTACAAACACAAGGCAATGGATACAAGTTATATACAAATCTGATATATATAAATGTTGGATTATTGGCTTTGTCCAGTTAAGCAATTTTATTGAGATTACACAAGTGTAGGATTCTCTCACAAATTAGCAAACTATTTTTTACATGGGACTATATATTTATAAATGTATAATGTTCAAAAAGTTACTAATTAGAGCAAGGATTTAATTTGTTTCTCCATCTGATAATTCAGTAGGTGGTTCTTCGTTCTTGTTTGCTTCATTTATATCGACTCTGGTTGTCAAGAAGCGAAGTTGATTTGTTTCTTCATCTGATAATTGAATAGGTGGTTCTTCGTCCTTGTTTGCTTCAATTATATCAGTTGATCTCGTTGTTGACAAGAAGCTAGGTTGATTAGTTGAAGATAGAAGTTGTGCCCACATCATGTCTGTAATGTCAACCTTGTTTTGTTTCTCAGTGATTCTATCAAATGGTATGTAAGCATGTGTGTTGTTGACAGGACCAACCGTAAAGCCCGTGTACCCAGCCATTGCTCCATGTACCGCGCTTTGAGCAAGATGAGTGCAATACATATTATCAGATGCATTACTTGCAATAGCCCGAATCATGTATGTTGGATCTATATACTTAAGATTGATCATCATCTTATTTTCTTTCGAAAAATGCTCCTTTATCCTTTTCGATATCCATAAACCAACATCAACTTGCTCATCATCTTGTCCAACACCTTCAGCTACGACGATAACCATGTGTCCATTCACTTTCAGCCTTTGTTCGATATACTCAAACAGTCCACCGCGTCCTTCAAGATAGAAACAAGATTCTGGAATCAAACAACAATCAACATCTCGACTAGCAAGACTAGCATACATTGCTATGAACCCACTATCCCGTCCCATTAACTTCACAACCCCAATTCCATTCTCAAAACTCGTAGCTTCAACATGAGCAGCACTAATAGCACGTTGAGCTTCCTCAACCGCAGAATCAAAACCAAAAGACTTGTCAATAACTGGTATATCGTTATCTATTGTTTTGGGGATTCCAACAACTACAACATTCAGACCACGCCTTGTAATTTCCTCAAATATCAACGATGCTCCTTTAAGCGTTCCATCTCCTCCAATTATATAAACCTGATTAATTCCTCGATCCTGAATGCTATCTACTATCTTCTTAGTAACATGACCTCCTCGAGATGACCCAAGAATCGTTCCACCACGTTTATGGATATCATTCACAACGTTAGGTGTCAATGGAATCGTGTTTTTGGAATAGAAACCTCGATATCCTCCATCTATCCCCATGACTCTTGTTACACCATACATAGAGTACAAGCCACATACTATTTCCCTGATAACTGTATTGAGACCAGGGCATAAACCTCCACATGTTACAATACATGCATTAACATCATCCGCCTTAAAATAAACGTTTTGGGAAGGACCAGCTCGACGAAAATGTATCCCTCTTGGACTGTTCTTGCGGACAACAATATTTTGAGCAACTGTATCATCTTCATCGACAAAATAGTGATTGACGACTGAATAGGAAGGATTTTTCTTCAATGGATTAGGATAGGTAGAAAGATTAGGAATGTAATCAGACAAATGAGGAACGTCTTCAAAAACATAACCATTGTCACCCATCACGATTTTCTTGTTCAAATTATGCAAAGCAAAACTATCAACCAATGATCCCATGGAAAATTTTTTGTTTATAAACTCAGAAACTCTAATTTACTATAAGAAACTAGGTAACAAAGCATGCCTATTTATAATACTAATAAACCAAATTAAAGTAGGATTAGAAAACGTATTCCAATATGGAATAGCACTAACAAAATTACCAAATAATAAATCCTACATAACCTAGAATTGCTAGTGTAATTTTGAATTATTATTTTCAACATCCATTATGGTAAGTTGCCTAATTTTTTTTTGCACACGGTAAAATGGCATATAAGTGCATATTTTCCATGTGATCTAAAAGTTTTGTTGAAAAAAAATAATCTCATCTATCTTAATAATTGTAGGAATTCAATTCGTCAAAATTATACGTATATAATTTTCTTTTAGAACTCCTTGATATAAGAGAATCATTGCATTCATACACAAATATATTTTCTTGTATTTTATTAAATATAGGGAAAGATTCTGAAAAATACTTAACTTTGGTGAAATTATTGTTACGATATTAAATTTTATGGATGATCTTTTACCCCTGAATTATTTAATAATGTATTTTAAAGATATATATATATATATGTGTCCATGTTACTACTTATAATTATGCAATAGTATTTTTTTATGTCCATGTCAACACATATATATTTTTAGAATACACTATTATATAGTGCAGGGTAAAAAGTCCTTTCAAAAGTTTAATATCACAACAATAATTTAAGTCAAAATTTGAATATACTTTAGACATTATTTCGTTAAATATCGTTCATAATTTTTTTATTGCGCTACTATGTAGTTAGCATCACTATCACAGGCATCAAATGTGTTTTTTTTATCAACCATTTATTAGAATAGAAACAAATAAGTCTATTTAGAATGTACCCTATCTCATGTAAACAGACAATGATATACGTCAAAACCAACAATTTTTTTTAGTGAGTAGAAAAAAAGATCTTTTTTCCAACTTCTTTTGATAATATTTAGTGAGTTCAAATATTTTCACTAGAAAAACAATGATATTTCCTCCATTTCAAAATAAGTAAATTGTTAGGTTATTTTACACTCTTTAAATATAAATTAGACATTACTTTTCATTTTTGTCTATATTGATTATACTATCAAATTATCTTTAGAATAATTCAAAGGAATTAGAGTTTCTTGAATCATCACATAGAAAAATCAAATGAAGGATAAAAATGGAGAAATATTTTAAAATCAATCTTGAAAATTAAATCGATATGAAATATAAAAAATATCTAAACAATTCAATTTTTTTGAAGCGAGGGAGTAACTCCCTAATGTAAAAAAAAACACGTTCCTTAAATGACTTTAATTTCCATGTTGATTATCTCCCTCTAATCCCAACACCCCACCGGCCACCCCAACCTCCACCCCTACCCCTAGCACCTCCAAAACTAGCTCAATTTTTATTTTTATCGATTTTTTTAATATTTAATATTCATATTAGAGCTTGATTATATATATATTAACCTCGTATATTGCAAGACCTATTTTGGAGGCAGCGAAATGTTCTTGAGTAAACTATTACTTGCCAAAATAATAATACTAATAATGAGAAGAAAATCACTTATTATTTTTTTTAAAAAAAGATGAAGATATATTGGTAAAATTAAAAAAAAAGAAAGACAAAATAGTATATAGAAAAAGGAAAAATCATAAGGAAAACTAATTAAGATGTTATTTATATGATGTATATCAAGTGGTTATAATAAGATTGCCCTAGCTAGGCATAATAATGACAGAAAATACAAGTAGTAATAATCAGAGTCACTTGGACCCTCTTGAAAATGTAGAGAAACATCAAACATAGACAATTAAAAGATTCCCCATTACATAATTATATGTCAACTTCCCATGGTCATCATTTTTCCACATTCATTCATATCTTTTGAAGAAGAATATGGATGATACTAGTTCTAACTTCTAACAAAATGAAAGGCTAATTAATACTCCCTCCGTCTCATTTTCATAGTGATTTTAACTCTTTTCACATTCATTAAAAAAATATTAATATTTTCACATAAAAAATTTAAAAAGTTTTTCAATGTTATGATGAGAATATGTTTTACAGTGTGTGTTTTTTAGTAGAAATGACTTATATTTATAATAGTTGAGTAAAATCATCCATTTTTTCGATCTATGGTTTTTTATCCGGTGTTTGAAGCCCTCGCTGGACAGCCGATTTAATCCGAATCGCAAACTGCATAGCCTGTTTAAGCATAGTGATTCTCCCAACAAGATTTTCTTCATATTCAAAACTTAAATCTGAAATTTCTGATTAAAGGTAAAATAATTTCACCTTCACAAATTTCTTATTAGAAGCCTATTTGACTAGACAGGTCTCCTTTACCGGGGGGTTCCCAAAGCCATTGCCTTTCAAGTAGAGCGTCTTTTCAAGTCAGTCTTGTCCCGCCTGCTCGTTAGCAAGTGCCTCAGAAAAATAAAAAAAACTAGGAATAGCTAATTCTAGATCAATATAAAAAAAAAAAGCAGGTTCTAGGGCAAGTGAATTTGAAAGCAGTCTCTTTTAAAGAGAGTTAGAAAAGCCAATCCAGTTGTTTCCAATCGTAGGCGGGTGAGAAAATGAATTTGCCTCTTTCATTTAGTGTTCATTGTCGAATCGGACTATGATATTATTTTATTTTATGTTGTTTATGCTTTTTGTCAATCAAAATAATAAAAGTCTTATGAGTAAGTTTGAAAACTTTTAACACTACTATGGTCAACATTTTCTCCACTTTAAAGTTTAAATAGGGAAATTTAAATGATTGTTATTGCATTTGCCTTCTCTCTCCACATGCTACCATTAAAGTTTTCAAAGACATTTGAGGAGAAATTTTGGGCCGGGCTTTCACTTATTAAAGTTAACAAAGTAATAATGTGATGGGGTTCAAATTTTGGTTTGATTGCAATTCCTTTTTTTCTCTTCATTTTCACTATGGTTTTCAATTTCTGAAATGACACAGTAAAAATACATTAATCATTGAAGAAAAGTACAATGCCAAAGATATCGAAAACATGATTTCAAAATCTTAAATGTAAAAATACATGAAAAAAATTATATATATCAATCATTAGATTCTAAAGTTTTGGTAGTGTAACACCTATAAAACTATATAATTGAATTTATAGACACAATTTAAGAATATATGAATTTGAAATTACCTAAATATGTGGTTTGTAAATTGTGACTTGCATTATCACATTTACTTCAATTATGTAATAATTGGTGGAGATCTCGAATTCTTATGTAACAGTTAGACCCCCAACTTATCATTTTTGGTCATAGTTTGGTGTTTGATATTGTTTTTTTAGGTTAGACAGACTTTGTTGATATGACACTACTTATGATTGTTTTCTTGGTCAGGTTTACCCACCCCATTCTCGTTGCGAAGATATCATGTGATGTTATCTCAGTTGAGTCACTTTTAATTTATTATTCCCGTCATGTGATACTTTTCAATTTTCTCAAGTCTCAAATCTAATATTTACCTGAATAATCCCCATATTTTTTGGATAGTAATAGAACTGAAAAGAATAATTATTTATCTTTTTCTCGGTGGAAAAATATAGAATCATTCTTATATATTCTATATAATTAACTGGTTAAATACTTTGCTAGAAAAATCTATTTGAAATAAAAATTGATTAATGAATGAAAAAAGTGTAAAAGAATTTGAATGACAAAGTTGTCCCAAATTGTGCTACCAAAGAAGAATTATTATATTTAAAGTTTTCAAAAAATGACTCTTGTGAAATTTTGAAATTTCAGATGATTATTTCTTTTAAAGAATATTTCTTATATAGTGACGTTAATTCAAATGTTATCTGATCATCGTAGTATATGTAGATTGACTATTAATAACTATCAATAGCAATGGGTTAATAGAAGACATCCTAAATACACTTTATACAATAATTTCAAAGTAAAAAACATAGCTAAGGAATTTTATTTTATTATTTAGTATAAAGATAAAATTGCAAAAAGAGGTCCATTCCATTGCCTTGTGGTCATTGACCTTAACCAACTCCAATTTCAAAAAGAGAAACTTAGAAAAAAGCCATGATGTTGATTATGTTTCACTAGTCATAAATCACGAAAAAATCATCCAAAAGACAAAAAGACAAATCAAAATGCCAAAACCAAGATAAACAAAAAAAAATCAAATAGCATAAATACAATAATGTCCCTATACAAAATAAAAGAATTGTGGGACTAATACAATAATATGTTGTCTTCTATTTGGGCCAAAAATGAAAAAAAATTAATAACAAAAATTTTCCCGTTCCGTAATTGTTCTCAAAACGGAATATTGACTAGGTTTGGACTATCAAATTTAATTCAGAATAGGAAAAATTACATAAATTGGTACATTTTAATAAATAATTACTAATTTTAGCAATATTTTTTATTTATTATCATTTATAGCAATATTATGTTAAACATGCAATATGAATTAAAAATGAATTTTGTATGCAATATATATGAATTATAATTATTTTTTTAAATATATTATGTTTGTTTGATAAAAAATTGACACATTTTATTATAATTGTATTAAAATGTATGATAAATGTATTATCCATCATTAAAACTTGTATTATATGTGAATAATAAATTGTTCTTTATAATATGTATTGAACTTGTATTATAAATGAATTAAAACTGATTAAGTGAAAAAAAATATATTATTGCTATAAATGGTAAATATTTTTTAATTATAATATATTTATGTAAGTTTCCCGAAATAAAAACAACTACTCAAGGACGTGGAACAGTAGATCAGACTATTTTTTTCTTAATCATAAATTTAAATTTGAGTTTTAAATATGAAAAAAAAAATTTACATCATAAAAATTTAAATTAATCAAATTTTAATATAAATATGGAACCCGATCGAAAATAAAAAAGAAAACAAAAGAAACTATGGACCTACAAATATTAGGGGTCCTTTTTTAAGCTCACACTGTCCTGTCACTTTCCCATGATTTCATTTTTGGATATTTGATGTAAATTCCCCACAAACCAAATATCTTTCTTTTTCTCAACAAATTAATAAAGGTCACTTTCCAACTAAGTAGCAACATTTTTATATTTGGGGAAATATATATATTTTTTTTCATGTTGGGGCTAAGGTACACAAGAGTTAATTTAATTGCTAAAGATAATCTTTGTTGTATTTAAAAAAAATTGTAATTAGACCACTTAAAATTATTTAAAATTAACTACTAATACCCACACGTGCAACCTTACTTTAATTTCATTTTTTTGGGTCAAAATTAGTCTAACTTTAGTGTTTAAAAAATTTCTGAATTTGCACTTTTTCAGCAACCCACTTTGTATACAAAACAAAAGAGGTAATTTACAAGAAATTGTGCATTAAGGATTATATGTAGCATGCATTAAAAGAGGAAGTTTGTTTTCAAGTTATAGATAATGATGTCAAAGCAAAATAATAATAAAAAAATGGATTCAAAAGGAAAAGTTCTTTATAATGCTCATGTTAACATGTAAACAATTTCCAATATTTATAAATCACAACTACCATAAATTTAAATATAATTTCACGAGTAAAATCTGAATCTAAAGAGATTATTATGTATAAATTTTATTACTTTCTGATAAAAGTAGAAAGCGTGAACAAAATCATGTTACTGGTGATAACTTTGGTGAATCACTCTTATGAGATGATTTAAGATGTGTTCTGTTTATTTTCTATTGATTTTTAATTCATTTTAAAAATAATTTTGAATAAATATAATTTGAAAGTAAAAAAATCACTTTAAATAATTATGTTTTCAGTTTGTTTAGGATAATTATTTCTTAATTTTAATGTATATATCATATTTGACTTAATCAAATATCAAATATATATGACTTGAAAAATAATTATCCATAGATACACTTTAATTTAGCCGTAAGTTCCTTTGAAAAAAATACACACAAAAATCAATCAAATAAAGAAATAAATAAGAAAAATATGAATCCATCAAAAAAAAAATAATTCTGTGATTGTAGAAAAATATGTAAGTCTTTTATAATTACAACACAATTTTATACCCATGTTTAAGATTATAAAGTCTTAAAATTTGCTTTTAGATTTAGTGTCCTAATAAATTATACTCTATATATTAATATAAATCCCTTTTATAAAAATACACACGCAAAAAAATATGAATCCTAAAATGTGATTGGAGAAAAATATGCAAAAGTCTTATAAAATTACGACACAAATTTATAACCATGTTTAAGATTATGAAGTCTTAAAGTTTGTTTTTAAATTTTGTATCATGTTAAATTATACTTTATATAGATTAAAAACGAAGAAGATTAAATTATTTTATTTTTTAAAAGAAACAAAGGTTATAAAAGAAAAAAAAACTTAAACACTAAAGATAAGTTTATGCATTCTTTACTAACACATGCTAGTGGGTATTAAGGAGAATGTTGATTACATATGTAATTTCTTATGATAAATTTCATATATATATTTAATTATAATTTACTTTAGATGATCAACTCAATACATGCTAAAATACTTTTTAGCTATTAGATATTTTTAATTCATATTTTATATTTTGTGCTCGACCTATTCTATAGATAATTCATCATATTTTTAAGTTCGCTCATTTAATTATACACATTAATATTGATTGAAATATAAATATATTTATTTTATTAATATCAATTATTATTTTTTTCATCAAGATCTATCAGAAGCAATATCCTTAACTCAAAATGATTGATATAAATAGTTGTATATTTTATTGATTATCTTTAATGTCACATGTAAATTGAATTATTATTATTATTATTATTATTATTATTTTGTTTTGGTTAAGGGTGGTTGATATTAATGTATTTTGCCATATATATATAAGAAAAGCAAGAAGATATAAATTACTTTTTAATAAAATTTGAAAAAAGTGTCAAAAGTTGACAGGAGTCAAAGATAGCGCGAAGCCGTTTTAGAGTTTTAAGGTTACGGGCAGACGGGCAAAGCACCGTTCGGGCAGCTTAACACGCCCAAAAAGAGAAGATAATAATTTCTCTCACTTACTTTTTTTTTTCTCTCTCTCTGCGCACACACAACTCAGTAGAGAGAGAAAGAGAAGCAGTACAAAAATGTGAAAAGTTGCAGCAGATAAAAGAAAAAGAAAAAGAAAAGGGGTTCATCAGAAGAAGGAGAAGAGTTAAAACTGAACTGAGAAATACAAAAAAGGGTTGTTCTGTGAAGAGTAAAAGGGGTAGCAAAATCTTGGAAAATAAGTGTAAAAATTTGATCTTTTTTTGTTGGGTTATGAGATGAGATCGATTCTTGGGTTTTGAGCTTTGTGGGGGTGTTTATCTTGGTTCATGGTAATGAGGGGTAGGGTTTTCTTGAATTTTTGGGTAAATGCTGGGTTTTTTGAGTTTGCTTTACTTGGATCTACGAGATTGTTTAGTCAGCTCGCTGCTTGATTTGTAAAAAAAAAACAGTATTTTGATGGTGAAGGTGATGGAGAAGGATACTGTGGTGGTGTCACTGGTGGTATGGCTAATCTTGGTTGTACATCATCTTAAGCTCATTTATGCTAATATGGAAGGTTTGTGGGCCCATCATCCTCATTTAGTTAATTTTAGGTCTATATTTGATGTTCTATTTTGTGAGATGAGTTTCAAATGTCGAAACTTTTCGTACTAGAAATAAAATATATGCTGAAAGTGAAATGGGTATGTGCAAAATTGGATTTTGAATTTGACTAATGTGTGAGTTGTTGAATTTTCCCAAAAGGGTAAGCAAGATGTACAATGAGCTCCCTGCACTGTTACAGTGACAAGCAGTTTAGTTTTAATATCAGTTAAATGTGAAAGTTTTTAGTTATCATTGCCATTCAACCTTAGGTGCGTTATGTTTCCTATACAAGCTTGAGTAATTTGATGTGATTTAATTTGGTTGTTGCCAAAATCTTGATAAACTGTTTTGTTCAGTCAATAGATTAAATTTTTATGCGCATTTAGGGGGTTGAAAATTGTCTATGTTTTCCTAAATGAATACACGAACAGGTGATGCATTGCACAGTCTTCGCGTCAATTTACAAGATCCTAACAATGTGCTACAGAGCTGGGACCCAACCCTTGTTAATCCTTGCACATGGTTTCATGTTACCTGCAACAATGACAACAGTGTTATAAGAGTGTAAGAATCTGTTTTCTGGTCTACCTCCGTTTGAATGGATTTGCAATTCCACTCTCTTGTGGTGGTGAGCAATCTAATTGCAGTTTGTGCTCCCATAACACTTGTTATATGATCAACCTTTACAGTGATTTAGGAAATGCAGCTTTATCTGGTTTGTTAGTCCCACAGCTTGGCCTGTTGAAGAATTTGCAGTACTTGTAAGTCTCACTTCATGAACTATGTTTGGAATTATTTTACAAATTTAGAGTTGGAAAACTGGCACTGAGTGTATTGGTTTTTCCAGCTGTTGAAGATTTTCATATTACCTCTAGAATTTGCTGCATGAAAATAATGTAGGTGGCTTGCATATTAACTTTTGCATAAAAACAAAGCTTTTGTAAGTGGCAAAAGCGAGCAGAGAACACTTTCTCCTCTCCATCTCTTGTTTCACTTGATGTTGTGGTCGATGGCATAGTTGTTGATGTGTTCCCTGAACAATACAAATTTGAATGTATACTTCATAACAAAAGATTTAAATATTTGTTTCACATTACATACTAGTAAATTAACTCAGATACTTGGATGAGACTAGCAGTGAATTAACTTATGTGGCAAAGTAGTGTCTGTAATTGCTTGTGATAACATTGTAGTTGAACTTAAATTTCTGTCATACACTCCCCTATTTAAAGATAAGCAGAGTAATCTTAACTTTTTTATGAACTCTTAAACAGAGTATTATTCTAAATATCATTACTAATGCCAGTACCCTAAGCACTCTTAATTTGGAATGACAAACTTCAACTCATATCAAATCCTTTATTCCCTCTTTCCTTGTTCCAGGTAGAGTCTAATCACGATTTAGGATGATGGAATAGGATAAAACAAACAAGAGAAACAAGTCCATTGTAAAAGTAAAGCAAAATCTAGACTTAAAAAGAGGAAATATGGCATGAGGGTAGGTTGATATCTTGGAGGAGAAGATCTGAAGTTTTCTGGTCATATAACAGATGCTATTCTGGTATTCACCAAGAGTTTGAATCATGATTCAATTAAGCATAGATTTTGTACAAGTGTTGAGCTTAGTTTGGAGTTTAATATACCGTTCACTTAAATTCTGTCTCAAACTAGCTTTCATAGTTCTTATTGTAACCCATGCTCTTTTGAAGCTGCAACTGTATGGAAGTTCACAGAGACAGTATGTGCATGTGCACCTGGTGAAGCAGGGCATTACATGATGTATAACCATGCATCAGACAATGTTATAATGATGGGTATAATTATTACCTAGTGACTGCTTCATCCTGCTCAGCAACACATTAATATATTCCTATGGATGCCTAGATTTGCTTGAGGCTTGTGTAGTACGCGTGCTAAGTATTTTCCAAGTGTATGCAAGTGACAATCACATCAAGAATGAAACAATATAAAAAGAACATCAAGAGTATAACATTATCTTTGTCAAAAAAAAAAAAAAGAACATCAAGAGTGCTGATGGAATTTAACAATCACCGGGCATACACACTGTTTAGATGAAGTTCAAAATTAACATAATGACAGACGTTAAATTTTTATTGATGAGTTATATAGATTGTATAAAATGTTTGACGAGCTGATTCTATGCAGCACATGGGATGACAGGTTTTTATATAGAAAAGTGCTTGTAACCAAATATAAGAAAATACCTCCATGAAATAGATATTGGTAACTAGTTATAATTGTTATCTTGGAACTCCTAGACCTTTCTCATTTGTTGACTTTTAACTGTCGCTTGATGCCAGTTTTTGATGGATGTGAGGATTCTGCTTCATTATCTTGGTTGTCCCATTATCCTAGGGATGTCATTGGTATGATATGTGGAATTGACTCATTCTCTGGTTTTCTTGTCACAGGGAGCTTTACAGTAATAATATAAGTGGTGTAATACCGAGTGATCTTGGGAATTTGACTAATCTGGTCAGCTTGGATCTCTACTTGAACAACTTCGTCGGTCCCATCCCAGATTCCTTGGGCAAGCTGTCGAAATTGAGATTCCTGTATGTATTTTTGTTCTATATTAGATTTATGTGGATATTGTGATGCCAAATGTGTATTTTATCAACCACGATGGACCTACTCTTACTGGCATTTTGAGAAAGGAAAGGAAGCCTGAATTCTTTTCTAGGTTTCACATAAGATGACCTCTATTAGTATTATGTTTCACACTAAGTTTTGATGGTAGAAGGTATTTGAGGACTTCATGGGTCTGATATCATTCATAAATCCGATCTTACACAAGTCTTTTAATTTTCTCCCTTTGTTCTAATCTTTACATAAAGGAAAAGAATAGAAGCCTATGCTTTGTCTGATATTTGGGCCTGATATTGTAAAATTAATCAGAGTTTAGTAATTGGTGTTTAATTTTTCTCCTTTGTTGGGATCCTTTTCTAGAAGAGAGAAGAAGTTTAGAATCCCATGCTTCATCTTGCATTTTTCACTGCTGAAGTTTCTCTTGCTTAATGCTCCACAAACTTCTTTCTTTTGGCTTGACTGTCTAAGAAGTGTACCAAATTGTTCTATCATGCAGACTCAGCATGAAACCTCATTAACTGCATCTTGGTTCTTACTATAGAACTATACGTTGACTGACATGATTTAGTCCAAAAGGTGTTTCAAGTCTGTTTATCGGGGTGGGGGGTGGGGGGGTGGGTGGGATGTTTTGAGGCTCTTTATCGTGGTTCTGAACTAACGCCTTCATTTCCAGCTGAAGTGCCGGTTCTGGCTCGAAGTTGAATATGTTTTACATCCACATATTAATAATTTATTAAGATATTCTCCTTGTCAAAAAATAAATAAATTAAGATGATTCAATTAGTAGCCTTTTCTTCTGTTTTATTCTCCATTATTTACTTGTACCAAAAATGAAGCTCATTCCTGCACATCTTTGTGTTTTCTTGCAAGGATAGTCGGCTCAACAATAATAGCTTGACTGGCAACATCCCAATGTCACTGACTAATATCTCATCACTACAAGTGTTGTAAGTACACTGATTATTTTGTGACTTGACTTAGATAATTCTTTCTGTCTTCCATATCTTTTCATTCATTTCCTTTTCCTTCTAATGCATATACAGATTTACTTATGCTCAATTCTTGTCTAACCTGTGTGTAGGGATCTGTCAAACAACCGTCTCTCAGGTGCTGTTCCAGATAATGGTTCATTTTCTCTATTCACGCCTATCAGGTATATTTCATTTAAGGTGGTGCACCATCTAACTGGCTGGTGGTTTTAGCATGCTGCTATTTGCTAATATATTTTTCTTGTTTACAGTTTTGCGAATAATTTAGATCTTTGTGGGCCTGTAACTGGACGCCCTTGCCCTGGATCTCCTCCATTCTCCCCTCCACCTCCATTTGTTCCACCACCACCAATTTCTGCTCCAGGTGGTTCTCTAAATTGGTGTGGATAAACTGTTTTCCTTTTTTTTTTTTTTTTTTGCTTTTCTGCAATTGGTGATTTTAGTTTGTCCATCCAACGTAAGTGAGAATTTGTGCTATAGAAGCTGAAGTACTGACAAGAAAGAGGGCAGAAGAGGAAAACCCATCTTAACTAGTCAGGCATTTTGGTTAAGTAGTTCTGATGGGAAACTGGTATGCACGAGACTGCATTTAGTCTCTAAGCATTCTGGTCTTTATACAAATTTAATTCAGCATTGTGGACATCTTTTCTTTGGTCCCCTTGTAAACTATTATCTGTGGTATTTGAAGTCAAGTATGTCTGAATGAAATTAATCATATTTATGCCAGAACTTGTGAAGATTTTCTTTTCGTTGTAAAAACTGTCCTGGAAATTAGATCTGAATGATAGATACAAATTTGTGTACTTTTTTCTTTTTGAAGTGATTTAAATAATGAAGGGCCAAAATTATGTGTTAAATATAGTCTGGATCATATGAAGGAAATTAATCAAATTTATGGGAACTTCAGGTGGAAATGGTGCAACTGGAGCAATTGCTGGTGGTGTAGCTGCTGGTGCTGCTCTACTATTTGCTGCTCCTGCCATTGCATTTGCCTGGTGGCGCCGTAGAAAGCCACAAGAATATTTCTTTGACGTACCAGGTTAGCAGTATTCAAATACCCAACCATAAGTCCATAACTCCTACTTACTCTCTCACGTGTTTATGGTTTCTCTTGCATGTTTTATTTTTTGGCTCCATAATTAGCGTCTTTGCTTAAACTTATTGCAGCCGAAGAAGATCCTGAAGTTCACTTAGGTCAACTGAAAAGGTTCTCCCTCCGAGAGCTACAAGTTGCAACTGACAGTTTTAGCAATAAAAATATTCTGGGTCGAGGTGGATTTGGTAAGGTATACAAAGGACGCTTAGCAGATGGATCATTGGTGGCTGTTAAGCGGCTAAAGGAGGAGCGTACTCCTGGAGGGGAGTTGCAATTTCAAACAGAAGTTGAGATGATTAGCATGGCAGTGCATAGGAATCTTCTACGATTGCGTGGTTTCTGTATGACACCAACTGAAAGACTGCTTGTCTACCCCTACATGGCGAATGGAAGTGTTGCATCATGCCTGAGAGGTGATGCCTTCTGAAATCTATCACTCCATAAATGTTCTCACCTTTAATTTGGAGGGTATTATTGCATAATGCAAGAATGTCTTTCTCTGGCTAATGTTCTATCTGGCATAACTTACTCTTTATAACAGAACATATTCTTGGAAGTTATTTTCCTGTAACTTTGTAAAAGGTAGAAGTATAATTTGTTTTGTATTCTCTTGACAAAATAATTTATTTTATCAGAACGACCGCCTTCTGAACCACCACTTGATTGGCCAACGCGAAAACGTATTGCTTTGGGGTCTGCCAGGGGATTATCGTATTTGCATGATCATTGTGACCCTAAGATTATCCATCGTGATGTGAAGGCTGCAAATATATTGCTAGATGAAGAATTTGAGGCTGTTGTTGGAGACTTTGGTTTGGCTAAACTTATGGACTACAAGGATACACATGTTACAACTGCTGTGCGTGGTACAATCGGGCATATAGCTCCAGAATACCTGTCCACAGGGAAGTCTTCAGAAAAGACTGATGTTTTTGGGTATGGGATCATGCTTCTGGAACTAATCACCGGCCAACGTGCTTTTGATCTTGCTCGGCTCGCAAATGATGACGATGTCATGTTGCTTGACTGGGTATGTTGTCATACCTGCTTTACATGTGAACATGACACGAGTACCATAATGTGTTAATTTTTTAATCTGTACATCACAACACTAGCTGACTAATAAGTGTTTGTGCCTTTAGCAGGAATCTTTAAGTCTATGACTAAACTTGTTGAGGTTGTTGTTTCAGGTGAAAGGACTCCTCAAAGAGAAGAAACTGGAAATGCTGGTTGACCCTGATCTTCAGAACAAATATGTGGAGGCTGAGGTGGAGCAACTGATCCAGGTAGCATTGCTTTGTACACAAAGCAACCCAATGGATCGGCCTAAGATGTCGGAAGTGGTGAGAATGCTTGAAGGTGATGGTTTGGCTGAAAGATGGGATGAGTGGCAGAAGGTAGAAGTTCTCCGGCAGGAAGTGGAACTTGCACCACATCCTGGTTCTGATTGGCTTGTTGACTCGACAGAGAATTTACATGCAGTTGAATTATCGGGTCCAAGGTGACCGACCTCGTACTGCCCCAAGTAAAGAAAATCAAATCATTAGGAACTCTTTATTTTTGTTGACCTTGTGAAAGTTTTTCTTTGTGAAATTTAATGAAAATCTCCAGTTGTAAGCCCATGAAGTGTGTCTGTTACATTGTGCATACAAATTTGTAGTGACAGGAAATTCCAAATCCATGCCCTGACAAGTTGCACATAGGCTTAGTAGTTAAGTGCTTTAAAATTGTCCAACACAGTTAAACTACTGTCAAGCAGACTCTTGTTTACAGTGACATTGAAACTGCTATCAATTTGACAAGGTTATTTACAAGATTTTGGATTTTAAAATCAAAGCATAGTGCTTCACATTCTCTTATGGTTATTATCATACCCTCCTGCTACAAGATAATGGCAGATATTTCAGCAATTAGGCCACTTGCAGAGTTTGTTTTGTCACTCTATGCACAAGTTTTGGGCTCTTTCTGACGATTCAGATTAGAGCAGACGCTCTGATATGAGTACAAGATCTGCTTATACTTTTGAACTTCTCTGTCATTATTTTTTACTCCAAAGAAAATTTCTTACATGCAAATTCATGAACTGCATACTCATTAACATACAACGTTCCATTGAATGTACTACAGACCAAAGGGATATAAGAATAAACAAGAGAATCTCAAAACTCACAATCAACAAAAACCAGAGCCTGCAGAAGGGTAGAGAAATACACTTCACTTATCATGACTAGACCTGATATTATCTTTGAACGACTGTGAACGAGAACTGGGATTAGAGCCATTTGTTGCATTAAACAGGTTGGGATATGAATAATATGTCTCATCGTCCATGGAAGGCAATCTCTGTGGTTGGTGAAGACCCTGACCAGGATGATGAATATGGGAGATGGGAGAATCAACACCTACTGTTGAATCATCATATGAAGGAATATTCGACACCTGATGTTCCAATGGACTGCCATGAAGTGGGCTGGGGATACCATCGGAGTTTGATGATTGGTGTTGGAGGTCTAAGTTAGGCTTTTCTAGGATGTGAGATTCTTGTTTCTCAGCATAAAAGGGGTTTTCACTGGGACTTACAGGCACCTCTTCACTCCTTTTCCTGGTAAGCTCGCTGATTCTAACCTGAGCAAGGCTAGCTGCTGAGCGTGCAGCAGCTGCTGCACGTTCGGCTGAATCAGCAGCTGCTTGGGCAGCAGCCAATACATCTTGCAAATCCACATCAGTCTCAACTTTGGTCTTTGTAGCAGAGGGAGGCTGAGTACTTTGGATTGTGGGACTTTCTGTAGAGGGGAGTGGAGATGATTTTGGCGGGGGAACCATGAATGGCAAAAACTGTTTCTCTTCTTCCGGTGCAGATAAACTATCAGCTGATCCAAAATCTTTTGAAACTACCTTCTCTTGCAAAAGTTCATCTCGCTCCACATCTTGTTTGTGAGATTTGAGCTCACCGTCTTCAGAAGGCTTGCCTACCTCCTCATCGGAGTCAGATAGTGCAGATGCTGGGAAAGGAAGCATTTCAGGGGCTGAAACTCCACCAGTGGTAGGTCGTAGTGGCTGCTTAGGGACTTCTGGAAAATCTAAGTCAAAATCAGCCTCAGATTCCGTTTGTTTATCGAAGACTTGATCTGATGCAGAGTGCTGCACCTCATCAAACCTTTCTTTGGGAAGTGGCACCTTAGCTCCACTGACAAATTGTGTGGGCCCATTCTGCAAAGCAAAGGAAAGAAATCATGATGATTGAAAAGAGGACAAAATCAAAGCCAGTACAGACTGAAATATACCAGCAAGTCCTCATGTGACTTTAACAGCTCAGTTTCAGAAGCACTTGGATCCCAATCTAGCTGATGCTCCTCCGCAATTTCCTTTAGCAGCTTCATTTTCACATCAGGAGCAGGAGCTCGAATAGACAGCAACTCTATCAACTGTCAGAGATAAGAAAAAAGAAAGAGTAAAATCAGAAACAAGAAACAAGAAACAAGAAACAGTTTCTCTTTCTGGTTTAGTTATGGCATAAAGGAGAACGAAGGTCACCTGGCGATTGACTCCGCATTCTGGCATGAGCTCTGTAGCAGCAGTAATGAATTCCTTCCCATATTTACCAGCAAACATCATCTGAACCTGCAGCAGTTCCGGAAGATCTGCACATCTTGGTGCAGCAAAACAAACACTTGAAATAGCTTCTTTCAGATCTAGAGGGCATTCCCTGGACATTATAGAGTTTGGGGGTTCAGCTCTTTCCAAATATTCAAGTAAGAAAAATTATCAACAAAATTCAACTGGAAGTCTAGAATATAAAGAATTGGAAAGAAAACCTCCACATTGCTGGACAGTCAAGTTCAAGAGTATCAGTTTGCTTTAAAACAAATATCGAAGATGAAGCGCTTTGGGTCCATCTTGGAACTAGAGATCCACATATATGGTCTCGTGTAGATGTTCAAATTATTTCAAGGTTTCACACTCTCATAACACAAGCAAGAATGTATTGTTCATTCTATGCCCAAGATACTTCACGGTCATATAAGCAGAAAGTTAAACGTAGTTAATCTTTGTTTGGCTTAAATTGACTTTATGCAAAAGGATCAAACATGCTGCTGCTCGGATTTAGATACATGCACATACATCCATTTAATCGACCTACAACCTAGACATTTAAAAGTTGGTAACTTCTTTTCAGAATACATGAAATTAAGAAAATTAAAGGATTGTGATTCATTAATTGAACTAGAGCCGCTCCATGAAAAAGTATTCATATCTAGTGCAGATAATTCTCACAAAACAACAGCTAAGGTCTAGGGTGGAGTATAGTAGATCTGAAAGTTTGGTATTGAAGGAGATATGGAACTAAATGTTAAAACAGCAGCATAGTCAGCAAAAGCCAGGCGCAAGCAAGGAAGACAGAGTGGAACATTTGGTACCCCTATACTACTTTTATTATGGAAAAAAATGCCAAAGACCCCCCCCCCCCCTCTTTTGACTTGTAGCTTTTTAATCAGTGATCACCTAAACTATCATTCGTATTAAAGTATTAAATACCCGTGGATAGCGTACACCTACGACGTTTAGATCCCTCAATCATGTATACACGCACGTGACACAGTGAAAATATGACAAATGTGGATGTCCACGTTAATAAATAATGCCCCCACCCTCTCTAATATATACCCTTTTTCAAAAGCTTTTTATATAATTCCCCAATTCACACAAATCAACCCTAATTACCCGATATTCTCTTTCACACAAATACTTTCTAAATAATCAAATACTAAGAAGTTTAACAGTCAGAGATGAGGGTAGATTTTGAACATTTCTGGCTCTTCTATTTGAACGTTTTCTCCACAAAAGTACAGTCCATTTGGGTGACGCTTTTTATTTGAGTGGATTTTTCTCCGACCTTGCCTGAAATTCTTATCAAGTAAGTGATTATCCATTCTTAAAATGTATTTTTGTTTGTTTTTCCTCGAATAGCCTTGGTCAGTTACAATCCAGTAACGTCCGGAGTAGTCATATGACAATGAAATTCTCACAAACGGAGGACACCCACATGCAGAAACAAGCATCCTATTATAATTCATGGATTCATTAATTGCAACTTTAGAAAGACGGAGGAGAGATAAATTATAGGCAAAGAAAGAAAATGATGGCAAAGATAGGAATTTCAGAAAATTGAAAGTGATGGAGAAGAAGGGTATAGGGAGAATAAATAGGAAGAGAATTAAGAGAGATGCTGTGCAAAAAAGGAAAAAAATAAAGAAACAAGAATTTTTAATGTTTCTCACCATTGAAGTAATATGATGCGGCAAAAAATTTACTCCCTCACGCGCCTAGCTGAGCTTGTTGTCAGTTTCTATGCCAGGTGGACGTTGTAGGTGTATATGACGGTTGAAAAAATAAGTTCCGGGGGTATTTCATATGAGTGATAGTTAACGTATTCACTGAATAAAAAGCTACAAGGTCGGGGGGTCTCTAGCATTTCTGCCTTTTTATTATTATTAAACTGGTGTATGCGACGGTTAGAAAAACAAGTTCTGGGGACATTTCATATGAGTGATAGTTTAGGTGTTCACTAATAAAAAGCTACAAGACCGGGAGGTCTCTAGCCTTTCTGCTTTTTTATAATTATTAAACCTCATTCAGCTGACTATACTAGTCTATATCAGGTGTAACCCAGTTTATTGACTTATTGCAGCTAGAGTAAAGTTAAATGGATCTATTGTTTTAGAGCATATGCGACGGTTAGAAAAACAAGTTCCGAGGATATTTCATATGAGTGACAGTTTAGGTATTCACTAAATAAAAAGCTACAAGATCGGGAGGTCTCTAGCATTTCTGCCTTTTATAATCATTAAACCTCATTCAGCTGACTATCCTAGTCTATATCAGGTGTAACCCAGTTTATTGACTTATTGCAGCTAGAGTAAAGTTAAATGGAGCTATTGTTGTAGAGCACAATACAGCTATAAAGATACACATGACCAGCATAACTACACAAGATGACAATATACTTTACTTATGAAGATGGAAGAAGAAAAATAAGCTAAAAGGCAATACTACAAGTAGGCCAACCTTACAGATGGGATTTACATCTGCTAACGGTGTCAAGAAAATCATATAACCACGAAAACCAAAGATGCTGTTCTTTAGGCACTTCGCCAAGATATCATAGGTGATCATCTAATGCATCATAAAGGAACCCTTTTATATTCTTTGCCATTCGCCCCATACATTCTTTATCCTAAGAGCAACTAAAAGCATATTCAGTTGCTCATCTATAAACTGAAGAACCATGTTACAATACTGTAAATATTCACACCATATAGAATATCAAGAACATTAACACAACAGACATAACTCATTACCTTTGTGCTTCAATAATTGGAAGACGAACCGATATAAGCTCACAGAATAGCTCAACAATCTCCTGCGCTGCCATCATTTTCTCTTCTCTTATAATATGCTCTACCTAAATAAGCAAACATGAGTCAAGCTCACTATTCTGTAAAACCATCTATCAAAATACATAATAACCTTTCAGTATTCAAATGGGAAGAACACACAGCCTAGCACAAATTATATCAGCATAAATCGATGAATTTAAGCAAAATAAGATTCAGCCTATACCCGAATTCGAGCAGTAGCTTCCTGACCAGTCTCTAGAAGCTTAGCTATTTCTTTCCTCATCTGCTTCAGCTGAAACTCCCTACGATTCCTCAGTAGTTTGATCCGAGGAATTGTCAATTTCAACATGGTTTTACTGCAAATTGACAGACACCATCAGCAAATTTCCATATAAAAAAGACATGATTTTTCCCTCAAATTTTCTCAAAAAAATTGAAAAACTCAAAACCCCATGATTTCAACAATATAAAATTTCAAATCTGCATCATAAGAACCCTCAACTAAAAAAGACCCTAATCATAAAATCTGACAAGAACCTTTAAAATATGATGGGAAACTGAGGATTACCATTTGGCAGCTTTGAAACCTTTGCTGAAGAAAGAATCCATTATAGACTTGATTCAGATCTTCAATATCCGTATACCCTTTAAAATTGTTGCAACAAAACCTTATGAATTATCACTTACCTAAAACCACAAAAGTATTTCAGATTAAAGCAAAGAATACCTTTTTTATTTTTCAAAAAAAGAAAAGAAAAAGAGATCAAAGATCAAAACTGATGAAGAAGTAGTAAATAAAATATTTGTTTCTGATGAAAGCACAGAAAAGTGAACCTGCGCCGCTATGCATATAAAGCCAAATGGAACGCGGACAAAGCTTTCAATGTCGATGACAACAAGCAGTTTCCTTAAGCTCTAAGCATTATTGGATTTCAACTTTCAACGAGTATTATTTTTTTGGGATTAAAATTAGGTATATCTTCTCAATTTAACAACTGTTAAAAAAAAAGAGAAGAGAAACACAACTCTAGAAGATGATGAATTTGGGTCGGGTTTGGCCCAATTGTTGATGATGATAGAAAGAAGATTTTTTTCTTTGTGATTTTTCTATAAAATAAAACTAAAAACTATTTATTACTATTTTTTATATTTCAATTTATTCGTTGGACGTAGATTTAGGCTTGTTAGTGCATGTCGTAACAATATTCATAATTTTGTAGTTTTGTTTGTGTGTGATATATTGTGTTTTCGATTCTCACACTATTTTGTTATTGTTATTATTTGTTTCTCTCGTTTAAATGTTCGAGGTAGTGGTATGATTTGTGTACACTCTATGAACTTGGATTGGGTTTGGGTCAATTTCTGATGATGGAAGAAGATCCTTTTATTAGTATAATAAATTATAATTTTTATAGATAAAAAATTGAGAAAATTTCGCATATAACCCACAAGAATAAACTTAATTAGGCTCCTTAGCTATAGTTTACATATTTACAAATTGTAGATACACTCTGACCCGCCCTACACCTCACTTAGTGATATTTCACTATATATGTTGTTTTTGTATGTTCAATTTATGTGGCATAATAAAAATTTTAAAATTCAAACTTTTAAATTTCAATCGTGAATCTGAACTTATGTTTTTTAAAATAATTTTTTTTACTTAGAAACTACGTAAAAACTATTATAAATTACAAGAATTAACAACTTAAAAGACGTAAAGAAATTCAGATTAGAGAAAAACTTGAGCTACAAGCTGCCAACTAGTACTACTACTTGAGAAAGTTAGGAGTGAAGGGGAACTAGTCTGATTAGATCTGCTTTCTTTTTCTAAGAAGGTTAAGTCTCAATGTAAAATTAGCTGCAAAATTTAATACATTTACGAGCTAACTTGTGTGCATCTCGATGAGTAAAATACCAATGCATATCATTGGCCAATTTTTATCTTTCTGGATGCTATTTTCTTATTACAGAATTGATATACCTGCAGTACAAATGATAGTAAAACTGATATGTTGAGAGCAGCAGCTTGTGGGGGAGTGGAATAAGGCTGGATAAGCAAGAAACTTATACAAGGTCTCAAATATGGTAAACAATTTATTTTCAAGCAATCCATTCAAAGTGAAATAAGACGAAACCTACTAGATTTATCAAACTACATCAGGTTAGAATGATTAACACAAGGAGTTTGGCTCTACTTCAGCCGCAACCATAGGTGTTGAACAAGAACAACAAGGTTGCATTTATCCCGATGCTATGAGCTCAAATCGTTCCTATGCCAAGACCATATGCAAGCGCATGAGGATATATGAATTGTGCCTTATATTGAGCAACATAAAAAATCTGGCCAAACTGTGCATGTCTGGGCGATCAACATACTTGAGCAGTTACAATCATTATTAAATTTGGTCCAACGAGTTCCAATTTCAGTCCATCTTGGTACCTACACATCTCCAGAAAGGATCTTGGTCTTCACTTGGAACCTCCCATGGCTTTCAATACCGTCTCTTCAATATGAGCCTTGGTGTGAACGCCCCTAGCTGGATCCCTATAAGAGATTAACATGACTTAATGAACTTAGCTGACGCTTCCTAACCTAAACGGATAAGAAACTGGGAAATATATTTTAGGATCAGAAGAGTATTACAAGTTAATACTTTGTCCTGAGATAATGAAATATGATTACATAAGCAAGAAAGACACGTCTTATTTTCAAACTGCATGCTGCTTAGTAGAAAACAAAAAGAAGCATAGGGACTTCTGCATCCCGACGTCATTTGCATTTATCACGTAATAGAAGAAGTGCATTATTTACGCACTGATTTTTATATCACAACTATGCATAGCACAACTGACATCCTTTTCTCACAATACTTCTTTCAAGTAGCATGTTTCATCAGATGAGTTGTGAAAGTTCACGATAGGCTGGAAGTTTGGAGACAAGTCCTAGAATCTAAAGGCTTCAGGTTTAGCAGGACTAAAACAAATTACTTGGAGTGCAAGTTTAGTGATATAGCGCATAAGGTAGAGGTGGAAGTGTAGATCAATGCACAAGTCATACCCAAGAGAGGAAGTTTCAAGTAGCTTGGGTCAACAATCCAAGGAGATGGGGAGATTGACGAAATTCGCACATATTGGAGCGGATGATAAGAAAATGCCGTCAAGGCTTAAAGATAAGTTCTACAAAGTGGTGGTTAGACCAACATTTTTGCATGCAGAAAAGTATTTGTCAGTCAAGAACACAAACGTTCAGTAGATGAAGGTAGTGGATATGAGAATGCTCAAATGGATGTGTGAACATACTAAGAGATATGATTAAAAACGAAATTATATGGGTCAAAGTCGCAATGGCCTTTGTGGTGGACAAAATGAGGAAGTCAAACTGAGATCGTATGGGCATGCAAAGAGGAGGGGCACGGATGTGCCAATAAGGAGGTGTGAGAGAGTGGACATAATAGGGAGTTAGGATAGGTAGAGATAGGCCAAAAAAGAACCAGCAGAGGTGATAAGATATAAGTAGTGTTATCAAAGGCGAAAAACGCAAAAAAACTCTAAGGTCCATGGGGCTTTAAGCGCAAACCCCGAATAAAGTGTGGGCTTTAATTAAAAAAGGCGCAAAAGGAGAAAAGAATACAAATAATATATATGTTTAGTCCAAGACTAATACTAATAAACATGAATGACAAATATATGACCAAAGAAATTGAAAAAAAGTTTATGGTTAAGTGAAATATCAATTATTTAGTTTCACTTCTTCATAAAGACTCATTGTCAAGGAAAAGCTTGCCACCTTTATGACGACACTAAAGCGCACATAAAGCGAGGGGAAGCGCGCAACACGTTTTGAGCCTCGCTTCAGGGCTTAAGCGTGCTTAAAGCGCGCCTTTGATAACACCGGATAGAACATGACACAACTTTAGCTTACTAAGTACATGACTCTAGATAGGAAGATATGGAGGTCGAGTATTAGAATAGAAGGCTAGTAAGTACCCGAGTGTTATCGCACTTTGTGTGGGAATGCTCAGGGGCTACTTAGCCGTAGCATAGTATCTGGTTCTTCAATATATATTACTATTTGTTGCTTCATTCACTTTGTCATCTCGCTATTTTGTTGTCATATTTTCTTGATACCCTCTTCAGGAACTTCTCTTTTGAGTCTAGCAGATACAACCTCTCAACCTCACAAAGGATAGGGCTAAGGTCTGCCTATATGCTAACCTCTCTAGACCCCAATTGTAGAATTACACTGAATTTTTTTTTGTTGCTGTTGTAGCATCTTTCATCACAAATGAATCTTATGGGATTCCTTAGCATCTCTAGTTTTATCTGACCATGCTAGAAAGAAAGGTGTAAAACAACCTTTTAACAACAACATGCCACAATTATCTATACAGAATCAACAATCAGCAATCCCAACCAAAATTAAAATTAAAAAAAAAAAAAAGATAAAAAGAAAATCTTGTTTGAAGGTTATGGGTTCGGGATTTGAAACAACCTCTTGCAGAAATGTCGGATAAGGTTGTGGACAATAGACCCCTATGGTTTGGCCCTTTGCCCAACCCCACATGTAGTAGCTATGTTGCCAGGACTCTTCAGAAATGCTAACGGGTGCGACAATTTCGCAAAAAGTAGTGTATTTTCGGAGAATCCGAGACAGGTGCGGCATCAAAAGTGGAGAGTCCGCGAAACTAAGCATAGTAGGAGCTTAGTGCACCAAATTGTCCTTTTTATGCTTCACATAATTTGAAAAGCAACAATACGATATATCAACAGCAAAAAGTACAATGACATTCATACTATCGTGCCTTTTCAAAAGCAACACAAGGATCTTCACTTAATGGGTGAAATTTCCCGACTCGATTCATACTATCAGGCATTTTCAAAAGCAACACATCAAACTCATAAAAATATCCGTTTTCAACTGAGTCCCAAGCTATGCGTCATTGGTCCTTGGTGATTTTTCTCGAGTCCCGAATATAAATGAAAAAAAAAAAGGAGGCTAGAAAGGAAGAGGAAGTAAAGATCCTTTTGAGTAAACCCAGATTGAAACACACCTTAATGAATTCTACTAGTTCAGGCTTTTTGTCAATATGGGTAGATGGTAGTCTACCTTACTTACCAATGGCTTCAACAAAGAATACGTTTTCGTTTCGGATTGCACTATCAGATAATGGCAATACAGCATCAAGTCAAACAGTGACATAGTCCCTAATTTTAAAAAGGAACCAAGAAAATAAAATTACAGCAATAACAAAAACAGAATAAGAATACTAGATAACAGCCATAAAGAAATTGTTTACCTCAACAAGTGGAAACTGATATAATCTATTTCATCCGACACTTCTCATGTATGCTTCATATGCAATGGGTATTCTATCCTTGTAAGGCAGCAAAATTACTTCCATAAACTTTGATGGCGTCATGCTAACAGCAGTGAATAAACCCACACCTTTTTTGAGATGTTTTTCATTTAAAATTTTCAGGACCCTATATCTTGGAATCACTCTCTTCTCTAAACTATGCGTAAACAGGCGAGAATGAGATGCTAAATACTCTGACGTGTAGCCAACTTCATTCATGAGAAAAGTCAACTGTATACAGATTCTTACCTCTGAGGAACTCAAACAGGAAGGATAATTTCTGGTCATGGTTCTTATATGTTCATCAGACCAACCAAAACTTTTATAAACATCAATCTTCTTTGCCAAAGTTGACTGACGGAAAGAAACAATGGCAGCAATTCCATTGAAGAATGTGCGTGATTCACGAGGGATTCCAAGGTCTTTCTCCACTCTATGAATAACATCCTTGAGACATTCAAGATTCCGCGTTATACGCTTTGGGTTCTGCAATATAAACTTCCTAATTTTCTCATCTGAAAGCCCAACATCATGTAACAACAACACATTAGGTGCTATTGTCTTGGTAACATGACATCTAAGTAACCAAGAACTCTTTTTTATGATCTTAACAACATTTTCATCACTACCCAATAAATTTCTAAGATAATCAAGGGAAGGTCTAATAAAAGTATCCAAACCTTTGCTGAAAAACAAATCATTCTCAATTATAAACTTATATAAGTCAGTCCCAGAAAGGCCAATTTCTTGTAAAATCTCGAGTTTTGGTTTAAGGGTTTTGTCTACATTAGAGAATAGTACTTTAGGGGATTTGGAGACAATGTTCTTGATTTGGGTATTATCAAAATCATTTTTTTGAAAGAAATCGACTACAAATTGTGGGTTTTTTGAGGGTTTCAAACGGATTACCTTGCTGCTTGTTGTAACTGCTTCTTCTTTTGAAAACCCAAGAGAATCAACAAGAAGGTCCACCAAGTAATGAGATGGTGCAGCACTGGTGGAGCAGTGAAGGACAAATCTGAAGTTGTCGATGGAGAAAAGGACTGGATTCTTGACACCATTAGCATGAATCCCGGTACGAGTTATTCGAGTTAGCATTGTTAACAATGGAGACTGGACAGTTAGGAAGAAATTGAACAAACTCCACTCAAGTACTGCAGTCCACTGTCTATTTCGAAAAATTTTAATACTCTCGAAATACTCTTGATCAAAGAAAGAAAATTTCAATTCGGCGATAAAGATAAATGTGGCGCATTTTCGCGGTATTGTTCCTGTATTATTTGTCATAATTTCTATTTTCTGAGTTAAACTACAAAAATTTTAACTTACATTTTAAGATGCATTTTTATCATATTAATATGCAAAAAAAATTAATTTATAGTACTTTTTATATAGTTTTAAAATATTTATTTTTTTTGTTTAATATATCAAATTAATGTGATCTATTTTAAATTTGAAAATTAATCAAATTGACTTTCGATAAGCGCAACATAACAAACAATTCCGAATGAAGAGAGTATGTGAGAGGCACACGTATTGCAGTTGTGGGGCTCTCTTTCTTAATTTGACACATAATATACGATTTTTGACAAACATTAAATTAACTTTCAAAGAGCGTAACATAACAAATAAAAGTGGATAAAATAAGTAATTTTATCCTGCTTTGCCACATGATTATTTACCATTTTAAAAACATATTTCTATTTAACTAATTAAATTCAAAAATACTTTGACCTGCCATATGAAATGGCAAGAAGTTGTAGTTTCAATCTCTGATAGTAACAAGAACTCTTAATTAAAAGTAGAAGTGTTGAACACATTTCTAAACTTGAACAAATTTAGGGGGCGTTACCACTCATTTTTCAAGATTGTAATTATTTGAGCTCGATTAGTCAAAAAGAAAATCATCAATAATTTGAAAATGAAATTAAAAATTTGTATCGAATTTAAAATTTTTTCCAATAATTTGCTCAGTAATCAAATAAAGAAATAGTAATGATTTTATTATATTTTTTTTATCATAACAAGAATTCATATTTTGAGAAATGATAAAAATAAAGTAATGAATTATCTCTAAATTTTCTAACGAATAAACATGAATACCAATTCATTTGTTTAAGTTTACCCATTTATGAGTTCACTTAAATATGATCTTTCATAATTTATAGTCAGTGCTATTCATAATTATGAGATGTATTTGATTGAGCATATGGTTAAAAAATAGAAGATTTGAAATCCAATTTTATAGAAGGGGCAAATCATTTTGATATTTCAAAACTACAAAAGTAATATGAAAAAGAAAGAATGGAAGTCTTTTTTCAAGCTAAAAAACAAGCTCAAAATAAATAATAAAATGTTAAACAAATAAATTTACTCTTTTTAGAAAAATAATAAATTACATGACTCTCTTTCAACTTAGAAGGTTATACAATGTCTACAACTTTCACAATTACCAAGTATTAAAGATATTAGATGTAACTTCAACCATTAGGTTATACATGAGAATTCATCCAAAACAAATCCTAAAGCCATCTCATTGTATTGAGTGCAGTATTATTCTAGCATTTCCGATGTAAATCCAGATTTAGTTAGAACCAATGTAGGTACCCGACACAGGATGAGAAGCCAAAAAGGAACTTAAGAATCTGTGTCCCTCTATTACCTACCTAGCTGTTGCCAAGTCTTGTAATGCAAAAGAATTGTGCAACTCCATCTTCAACAAGGAGTAATGCAGACTCAGTTGCTAAAATAAACCTCTTTACATGCTGCAACTAGTTGTTGAATCTGCAGTCTATGTAGAGTCCATAAACAAGCATTCTGCCCAGAAGAAAAGTTAGAAAACACGGAGAGCAAACAATAACCAGAAGATTCAATGAGTCGTATATAGTGAGAACAAGACTGCTCAATTCATGCTTAGTCCGGAAATTCAAAGGATCAAATGCATATAAGCAGAATGGACAGAGAAAATGAAATTATGACGCTGCAGGGGAACTAATAGCTGTGACTTCAATAGAAAACAGGAAAGGCCTGAAGAAACAAAATTCATTTGACTGAAAGATCACGAGTATGAACCATAAAGATGAAAATCGCACCTCATTTGACTGATCATCGTGACTCTAACGTCTCACACATGTCACATATGACTCATATAGATTAGGTATCTCATCCTTGTAAGGAAGCACAAATTTTGAACGAAACACAGGTTCAGATATATACATAGCTCGAGAAAAAGATACTTTCTGTACCAGCTTCTTCTCCTCTAAAACTTTCAGTACTTGATTTCTAGGAATCACTCTCTTGTCCAGACTAAGCATTAGAAGCGCAGGATTACTAATCAAGTATTCTGGTTTGCATCCGATTACCCTCGTGAAAACGTCCAATGCTCGCAGAATTCTAGCTTCTGACATAGCTAAACAGAGGGGTTGCTTTCTGAACACAGTCATTATATCCTGATCACACCATCCACAACTCCTGAAAACTCCCATTTTGTTTTCCACTGTTGACTTACCTAGTGCGATAACTGCAAGAACTCCGTACATGAACATTCCAGATGTGGGAGAAATCTGTAAATCCTTTTCAGCTTTGTGTAATATCTTCTCCAGCCACTCGAATTTTTGTTGAAGTATACGTGGTTTCTGAAGTATAAGTTTCTCGATCTGGGCATTTGAAAAGCCAGATTTTTGCAACAACAATATTTTGGGTTCAAATATTTTTGGACCATTGACAGCAAGTAAATAAGGTGACCTCTTTATAAGTTTAACCAAAGTTTCCTCATTACTAACTAGTTTCCTAAGAAAATCCAAATTAGACCTCAAATGAGAACCTACTGCACTATACAAAGCTTTTCCGTCTGCTAGGAAGAGATCAACTAGGTCAGATCCAGATACCCTCACTTCTCGCAGACACTGAAACTTGGGTTTAAGGGTTCTGTTTACATCAGAAAAAAGCAGTCTCGGTGTAATAGAAACTAATTTCTTGATCTCTGTCCGTTCTAAACCCATCTCTTGGAAGAATTTGATTACCAAATCAGGATTCTTAGGTACTTTCACGCTGTTCAACTTGGCAGCTACAACATTTGCTTCATATCTGGAGAATCCCAGTGATTTGATGAGGTAGTTCGACAAGAGAGGGTTCTGAGTGTGAACGGACGCATTTGTTGAGTAGCAAAACTGAGACCATGATCCACTAATGAAAAACAGCTGCCAAATGCCAATGTACCAAAACTTAAAATATTTAAGAAGCAGAGTTTCATTAGACAACATTGCACAAACATTGATAAATGACAATGACAATCATATAATACAAACAAGCTGTTTTAGACCATGAAACAAGGGGTAATGTATTGGAACATCACTTTTTACTTGGAGAGAACAAACATGTATCTCCTTGAACCATATATACGGGAGATCAAACTTCACAACAAGAAAGGTTTCATGAGCAATAAATAATACAGAATTTTATACCAATCAAAAAATAAAAATATATGTATAGTTTATTCAAAGGGAAACTGAAACCATTGGGGAAAAAAATTCTGAACACAAAATTGATGAAACATTTAAAATGAAGACGTAAATGTACAAATTGCATTACAAAGTGATGAAGCATAAGGGATACATGGTAGTTCAAGAACAACAATGGCTTACTCACGAAATTAACTTGTGCAAGCTTTTGGAGTCAATTACACTAAAGTCCTCTCTAGATAAATATTCAAGGGACCTCCCGTTAAAAAATTACAAGAACCCCAACATGAATTACAGTGTTAAACAACAAAGTATCATATTAATTACAAACATTTAACCTCCCTTTCTTTTACTTTTAAACTCTTATGTTTACTGAAATAAGAAGCATTTTAAGTCAACGTGTTACAAGGAGTATCTAAATAGCAGGCAAATATTACTAAAAAAACAAATCATTTGAAGTTGTGACATTACAATGAGTATATGAAATATTATTCCACAACAGAGAACTCAAAGTCAATTTCAGATAATTTGACTTGCGATTCTCTTAAATATTCTTATTTTACATTTGTAGTCTGTCTAAGAATTTCTAGTGCTATTCTTCTTATATAAAAAAAAAAGTAATTCAGTAACTATAAATTCTTAGACATGCACACTAAATGTTTAAAATAGTTCTAGATAATAAAAAAAGCAATAGAAGACACAAAACAAGAAAGAAAACAAAAAAAGTGGGACAGTGGAAGGCACTGGCAGGCTCACTATCCGTGGAGTTCAAACGGTGCACAACTAGCCCCCGAGGGTTTCTCGCTTATGGAAAAAGTAAAGTTTAAAATTCTCATACTTTCAACAGTGTTACTCATCAACTTATTGTTGGTAAGGTTTCTACTAATATATTCAATTAGAGGACTTCTTCTGATCTAGAGGAAAGTAGTATAACTAACCAAACGTAGTTTGCTTTGAATGGTTTACTTGAAGTCTGGCAGGCACGAAATGTCAACAAGAAGCTGAAGACAAAGTATGTAAATTCATTACTCTATGCATCATTTGGTAAGTGTGGATTGAAAGGATAGAAGATATATTTTAGGGGGAAAATGTATATTTTTCGTCAAGTATACATGCATCAGAATATATTATGTTGGTACAAAATGATTTTTGTAACTAACTGGACAGAGTTTATGGACTTGTTAGACTCCTTTATTATGTAGATTTACACAGTCCTACTTTTTGTACTCTTTACCTCCTTGACACTCTGATATTTATAAAATTACAATACCATTTTTTCTTTTAAAAAGAAGTAATAGCAACGGCCAAGTTATGAAAGCATTTAAACAAACTATACACCACTGAAACTCTATGCGTAGAAGTAGCCAAGAAAGCTAAGTATTCCAATATATTACAACAATTCAGACAAAGCAATAAAGGGTCCTAGGTTGCACAACAAAGACTCCAGCTTTAGAACAGTTGCACATTTTAATTTGATAATGACCAAGCGGTGAACCAGGAAGGTTGTGTTATCCTTACGAATTAAGAACGAAAAGGTGAATTCTAACGCTATGTGAAGGAAGTCGCAAACACAACATTTAATGACTCTTATTCATTCATATTATCATATAGTACAGAAAGGCAAGGTAAATCCTGTAAAAATCTGATTGTCAACCATATAGCTTCTTTTCTTGTTCACCTCCCTTACACCCAATATTTTCAGCACTCTTTTGGCTCAAAACGTAAAGTGAGTTTGATTCTTTGGTATCATATGATAGAAACATTTCAGTATTTTATTCCTTAAAAACTTAGAATTCCCAAAGGTCAATAGGCGCATAGTTCCAAACTCTGTGGAAATCCCTCTACCCAACTCAACTAAAATACCAGACTTTGACCAATGCCATAGTGCAGGGGCACATTCATTTCACTCTAGATTTAACCACATTTTCTATCACCACTAAATACTTGTCAAAGAAAATCTAACTTAGGCATCACATCATAATATAAAGATAACACCTTTCACAAGTCAAATCTTGATATCAGGGTTACCGTACTGAGAATAGCAGCTTATACTGAGTTAGATTATTTTGGTATCATATGATGAAAACTGAGAATTCCCAACGGTCAATAGACACGTAGTTCCAAACTCCGGTTTAGAAAAATAGACCTATCCCTCTACCCTTCTCGACTTAAATACCAGACTTTGACCACTGCCAATGGGGCACATTTGAGGGCATCTCACTCTAGCTTTAACCACATTTACTATCACAAATAAATACTTCTCTAAGAAAATCTAATTTAAACATCACATTAGAATCTAAAGATTACACCTTTCACAAGTCAAATCTTGATTTCAGGGTTACTGTACTCGGAATAGCAACAAAATTTACATATAAATGAAATTTATTAATACCAAAATAGGAAATTTTCAAAGATTTCAAAGTGAGGTTACCTTGGTAGAAATTGCTTCATCGTCTTTAGAAAATCCAACTGAACCAAAGAGAAAGTTTTCAGATAAATGAGGCCCGGAAACAGCTACTGGTAACAGAGAAGGTAAGGCACAGCTGCTCGTATGTCGAAACCTAGAGATTAGAGAAAGCATGGTTTTCAGAAGAAGAACCGAAGCTTGAAACTGAAAAGGGTTCAAACAGGCAAAATGTTAAAAGCACCATTGCCTACTTTTATTTTGCCATATATGGAAAAGGGGCAAATATATGTTTTTAATTATCTAATTTTGGATCGGAAAAGGATCTGAAATATTCAATAACTATTAAAAATGGGTTTTCAATTAGTTTATATTATTCAAAGCTGATTAATAGAAAATTATCACATCATTAATGAATTTATTATAAGATAATTGTATAGAATAATAAACTAATAATATAAAATAAATATAGTAGCTATCATTTGATTTATTTGTATTCCGTAACAAATTATTTGTCAGTCCCTCTCTCCCTCATATTCTCGCTTGCCACCCTCCCTTTCTCGCTCACTTCCTTCGTTCGCCTTTCTCGCTTTACACAATAGAATTGTACAAATTATATTTTTAATTCTATAAAACGAGAGAAAATTGAATATACACATGCAAATACATATATCTCCGTCTTCTACACTTATAATTATACAATAAAAGTATTTCCTTGTCAAAAAGTCTCTTTTGTCTTTCTCTGTTTCTCGTTCTATACAAATTCAAATTGTTTATAATTTCTCTCTTTCTCATTTTATACAATTCGATTCAATTGTATATTCCCTGCCCAAGTCTCTTTTGCCATTCTCCCTTTCTTGTTTTATACGAATTCAAATTGTATATAATCGTCCTATACACTTACAATTATACGACTCTTTTTATATACTCCGTTTTATACACTTTTTATACAATTCTCAGCCCAGAGCTATTTCTTTTTCTCCTCTTGTACACTTCTATTTATACAATTCGTTTGAATTGTATATGTATAACGAATTATACATACATATGTTTGTTATGGAGTACAGTTGTGCAAACATTGTTATATTATACAAATATAATTTTTATGTTTGCTATATGTGAAAATTGTTCATTATTAATTGGATTTAAATTGAGATCGTTAAAATAAAAGGCATTATAGGACCTAAAGGTAGACAACAAGGATGTTTTAGGACTAATTGATGAATGGAGGTAATTTTATAGCAATTCTAATAGTTCAAGGATATTTTAGACCCTTTTCCAAATTTGAAATCAATATATGTCACGCATAACTTGTATGTCATTATTTCAACTTTATATAAGTTGAATATACCTTCACGTATGATGTGAATTGCTAGTAGTTAGGGAAACTTCGATAGAGTAATTTTGATATTTGATTTTTGAAATTATTATATCATTATCACATAAATTTAATTTGGTATGATCGATATTTTTTTTATGTTCCATTTCAGTATTTTGGGGTATGGTAAATCTTTTATTCAACTTCATATTCGTTTAATAAAGTACTATAACTTTGACAATTCAAAAAAAGTCTCAATTGTATCATACTATCACATTACACGTATAAAAAAATTTATTCAAAAAAAAATAAAAAATACAAACAACTCTTTTTGTTAATCAATTACATTTGGATCCAAATAGAGTAGTCAATTTCATTGTTGTATACTCTTTATATTATAAAAATACTAACAAATATGCAACTTCGTCTATCGGATCAAAGCTGAACTGCCTGACTTGTATGATTTGCACATCAACAGAATAGGAAAATAGAAGCTTTTCAATTTTCTTACTACTTTTGGCTGACATGCAAGAAGCTTACAAATTCTGTTGGTTATCCAATATTGTTAGTTTCAGCTGGGAAAAATGGATTTCCTTTGACATTATTATTGGTTCAGCTTTTGCTGCTATCCACTATTTGGTGAGGTGATAAGTGGAAATAGAAATAAAAAGGTCATCTTTTGTGATACACAATGGAAATAGAAATGAAGAAAAGAAAGGCAAAAAGCCACACCACCTACCATATAGTCCACCCTTCTCGGACCGTACAGGTGAGATCATACTGGAAATGTTGTTGGGTCATTCTCCACTCTATGCAACAAATCCTTAATCCTTGATCAGAACTTCAGAGTTCATGTGTTTTGAGGTGCTCCAGCTGTGGGAGTTGGGTTGTTTTTCTCCAGATATCCCCCGCGGTTGCCTTGTGGTTGAGGCTTACTAAACATGAATGGCTCATCTCCAAGGCCTTCAGGTTGCACAGCCCTCTCAGTACTCAGCATTGCAAGAGTTCCTGGTTTCTTCTACTTGTTCAGATTTGGTCCAAAACCATCCTGACTTGTTACATACATCACCCAAGTCAAGGACAATTGGATTTTACAGCTCAAGGACAGTAAAAATAGAATACAATTCATACTAAAACATTAGATAAATATGGCAAATATCAAGTGCACATTCAGAGGGCAAAAAAATCTATCAACATTTCGTGTTGCAATTTGACGCTTCTATAGAAGCAAAGATGTTGATAAAAGGGAATCCAAATGGAAATGAGAAGCTAATTCATTTCCACAGACTGTCTACTTGGAACCTGGATGGGAAAAAATAATGCTTTACAATCTCACCAAATGGCAGAAACTATGAGCATTATGTTAATTAAAAGCCTGGAGAGTGTATTCTGTGCCACCAAACATGAATGCACATCTATGACCGACTAATTGTCGAAGAGTTTATACAACAAATTCTACATCCTATAACTCCATTCACAGTGGGCATATCTTTCACAAAACACCAAATCATTGGAATTTTGTTTACATCACAGAGTAATTGTAGAATAGATGGAGTGCCAAATTATTTCGAGTAAAAAGTATGAAAGGAAAGAGACTCTTCAACTTCACATCAAGGACAAGAAAATACAAAAGCTCATGTGGCAATAAATGGATTGATTAGCAAACAGTTCGTAATCAGAACAGGAAGAATTTCCAAATGGGAAGCAAATAAATACTTGACTATTTCTCAAACCTCCGATGATATGTTTCCTTTACAAGAACAGAAATGACACCCCGGCTGTAATTTTCAGAATACAAACTGAAAAAAAAGAAACACAAATATATATCGGCCTACAAAATATGATTTCAAAAAGGTTTAACTAAAACGGCTAGGGAGCCACAGTTTTCTTAAGTAATTCATACAAATCAGGTATCTGATCCTTGTAGGGCAGCACATAATAATCAATGAACTTTGTCTCTGATAAGCTCACAACAGTATAAAGAGCCAACTTTCTCCTCTCAAGCTTATTTTCATCCAAAATTTTCAAGACTTGCATCCGAGGTAGCACCCTTTTTTCCAGACTATAGATCAAAACTGACGGCTGAGAAGCCAAGTAAGCAGGTTCAGAACCAAGCTCATTGATGTAAAGATTCAATGCTTTCTGAATTTTGATCTCTGACTGAGCAATACAATAAGGGAACTTACCAAACATCTCAAGTATCTCATTATCAGACCATCCAAAACTCTTGAAAATTTTAATCTTCCTATCCACGGTACACTGCTTTTGCGAGGCTAATGTATGAAATCCATAAGGAAACATAGGAGAGTCAAGCGGAACTCGAAAATCATTCTCCACCCTATGCAACAAACCCTTAATCCAGTCAGGCTTTTGTGCAAAATACCTAGGATTTCTAAGCAGGAGTGTTTTCATTCCCTCATCAGGAACACCACAATTTTTCAACAACAATATATTAGTCTCCATAACATTATGAGCACCAAAAGTAAGCAACCAAGGAGCTCTCTTTAACGCCTTAACTACATTTTCATCACTACCCAAAGTTCTCCTAAGACAATCAATGGTAGGTCTCAAATGAGTATCTAAACCTCTTTCAACAATTTTTGAATCTTTAGCAATTACATCCACCAGGTCCGACCCGGATAACCCGATATCCATAAGGCACTGGAATTTGGGTTTTAGGGTTTTGGAAACATCAGATAATAGCATTTTGGGTGCTAAAGAAACCATTTTTTTCATCTGGGTGTCGTCTAAACCGATTTGTTTCAAGAAATTGATGACTAAATGAGGATTCTTTAAGTTTTTCAATGAAGTTACCTTGGAGGATGTAGAGGCAGCTTCTTCATCGGAGAATCCGAGAGAATCAACAAGGTATTTCACCAAGAAATGGGTCGGGGCAGGTGTAGAGGTTGATGAGTAGAGATATTGAGATGTGAAACGGAAGTCTCTAAAGCCATTGCAATGATTTATGAGACAGTGAGTTGATACAACTACAGCTTTGCCTCTGAATCTGATGAGCATTTCCCTTACAAGACCTCTCTGCACTAATGGGGATTAGGGTTTATAGTCCCTCTTCCTTTGCTTGATGGATTGCAAGGAAAATTCACTGTATATTTTCAAAATTGATCAAATTTCAGCTTGCCTTTAGAAACCACCATTTCAGATTAGTGTTTCCATAATCGGTATCATAATTTTGAATTATCCCAATACTCGAAAAAATATGATTTGATTTTCAATTATTTTTAAGATATACAACTTAATTCATATATTGAAGTGAATAAATTGTTCCTACTATACGAAGCTGTTTTTGTTTTAATTTTATTTCCTTTTTTTTACTGTGTAATATTTTTTTTAGACTTTTACCAACTCTTTGCCGGATGGGATTCTACATCATAGCTTTTATTGCTTTCTGTCTCATTTTATGTGGTATTTTTATTTTTTGAGAGTCAAACAATTTAATTTTAATCGAATATTTACATATAAAATCTTTAATTATTTTGAAATGAAATTTATATATTTGTAAACTACGTAAAGAGTACTATAAGTCACAGCAATTGATAATTCAAAATGTTAAAAGAATTTATAAAAAAACTTACGGTCAAAAATCAATTTATTTAAAGCTTGAAATGCGAAAAATGCCACATAAAATAAGACGGAGGAAATAGTATTTTTGCCAAAGTAGGAAAATATCTGTATGTGTATACATGAAATTTAAAAAATAAATACATTTGATAATTGAGATCTCAATTATTAAGATCAAAATCTTCCCAAGAGAAAGAACTGACAGTTGAACAACAATTTGAGTAAAATGGCAATAGACACTGCATCATGAATTATTTTGCTTTTTTTTTTCCCAAGTATTTTCTTGAGATTCTGATAATTAAAAGTAAACGAAAAGAGTATAATAAATTTGTACGACTTCCTTATTATTATAATTTCTTTCAAGTGACTTGAACTTCTCTTTAATGCCTTAACTATATTTTCATCACTACCTAAACTTCTCCCAAGGCAATCAATGGTAGGTCTCAAATGAGAATCTACGCCTCTATGACCAATTTGTGGATCTTTAGCAATTACATTACATAGTTTGATTTGATTTTAAATCATAGTTTTTTAAAATAAATAATAGAACACTCAATAAAAAAAAATTATATCCATCATTCTAAACATTATAAAAAGAAGGGAAAATACACAAGTACCCCCTCAACCTATGCCCTAAATCCCAGAGACACACTTATACTATACTAAGGTCCTATTACTCCCCCTGAACTTATTTTATACGTAATTTTCTACCCCTTTTTAGCCTACGTGGCACTAGTTCGAAAAAAAAAGTCAACCATCGTTGGGCCCACAAGATAGTGCCACATAAGCTAAAAAGGGGTAAAAAATTATTAATAAAATAAGTTAAGGGGGGTAATAGGACCTTAATATAGTATAAGTGTGTCTCTGAGATTTCGGGCATAGGTTGAGGGGGTACTTGGGCATTATCCCTAAAAAGAACACACGTTTACTGTTTAAAAAAATTGTTTGTACCACGTGAAAGAATTTTACTATTTTCATTTCATTTCAGTTTTAGTTCTCTTTTTAGACCGTTCCAGAAAGAATGTCTCTTTTTGCTTTTTACGAAGCTCTTTATCACTCTACCATGTGAACCTTAATATCCATGTGTATATATGAGTCTGAGAAAAATAAATGCACTTAATAATAGAGATCTCAATGATAAAAGATTAATATTTCATCAGTGCAAATGAACAGACAGTTAAACAACAATGTTGAGTTGAGTAAAAACTGGAATTATGTAAACTATTATAGCCATAAGATGTCTGGACAAACTGCAATGAAACTGATAAAACTTGCAAGAAAATTTCCAGGCTGAAAGACTCAGATACAATTTTCAGCATCTAATAAAACAAATGTTCACCAAAGTACTACTAATTTTTCATTATTTTCTTGTGTGAGATACACATAGGGAATTTGAGCCTTGTAAGGCAGCGCAAACTGCTCAACAAAACTGACTCACTTAACTGAAGAACTTGATAACGATAATGTTCTCTTGAACTCAATCTTATAACCCGAAAAGGGAAGCAGAAACCAACATATCTGGTTTTTAATCCCAATTCCTTTCAGAAGAAAATCTACCTTCCTCTCGATTGTAGCCTCTGATAAGAGTTAAACAACAAGGCACATTTCAAACATGGTATCCTAGTTAGTTAACTCCTGAAAACTGAACACTTCTTCTCTAAAAGAAGCTCACTGGTCTAAACAAAGGCATAGATGACTTCCCGTCTTTGTGGCTTCTCATTTTTTCAGAACTAAAGGTATGCTATTGAGTTATCCTAATGTGTACATACTGAAAGCAACAAGACATAAAGAGAGAAATGATCTTTGGCAACACTGGAAAACATGCAAGTAGGTTACTAAAAAGCAAAACAAGTTTGAAATGAAAACAATACTTCAACGTAGTGCCAAAAATAAACAAAATGTACTACGGAGCCACGATTTTGTTGAGCTGTTCATACAAATCAGGTATCTGATCCTTGTAGGGTAGCACAAAGTAATCCATAAACTTTGTCTCTGTTATGGTCAGAGCATAATAGAAACCCAACTTTCTCCTCTCAACCTTCTTTTCGTCCAAAATTTTCAAGACTTGCATCCGAGGTACCACCCTTTTTTCCAAACTAAAGACCAAAATTGAAGGATGAGAAGCCAAGTAAGCAGGTTCACAACCAAGCCTATTCATGTAAAAACTCAATGCTTTCTGAATTTTATCCTCAGATAGAGCAATACAATACGGTAACTTCCTGAACATCATGAGTACATAATCATTAGACCATCCAAAACTCTTGAAAATTTCAATCTTGTTTTCATACTTGGACTTCTTTTGCGCGGCTAATGTATGAAATCCATAAGGAAACATAGGAGAGTGAAGCGGAATTCGAAAATCTTTCTCCAACCTATGCAACAAATCCTTAACCCACTCAGGCTTTTGTGTAAGATAATGAGGACATATAAGCACAAGTTTTCTTATTTTGACATCAGAAACACCAGAGTTTCTCAATAACACTACATTATTCTTCATAATTTGATGAGCATTAAAAGATATCAACCAAGAACTTCTCTTTATAGCCTTAACTACATCTTCATCACTACCCATAATTTTCCTAAGGAAATCAATGGTAGGTCTCAAATGAGTAACTAAACCTTTTTCAACAATTGTTGTATCTTTAGTGGTTAACTTCGCCAGGTCCGACCCGGATAGCCCGAGATCCATAAGGCACTGGAATTTGGGTTTTAGGGTTTTGTTAACATCATGGTATAGCAATTTGGGTGCCATAAAAACCAGTTTTTTCACCTGGTTGTTGTGGAAACCAGTTTGTTTCAAGAAATTGATGACTAAATCAGGATTATCTAAGTGTTTCCGTGAAGTTACCTTGGAAGATGCCAACGATGCTTCTTGTTTAGAGAATCCGAGAGAATCAACCAGGTATTTCACCAATGCTGAGGTTGCGCTTGTTGAGTAGAGACATTGAGATTTGATACTATTCAAGGAAAGGAAGTCTGTAAAACCGTGAAATCTGGCGGCAGCCGCAGCGGCGGCGGCGCCGCCTCTGAATCGGAGGAACATATCGTTGAGCTCCACTTAGCAAGCGTAAAAAAACACTTCTCTTAGGGAGAAATGTTGCTTAAATGTTAAAACCCCTTATTGAATTATTATATTTTTGCAGTTTCATATTTGAATTTTTAAAAAATAGGTTAAATTACATTTTAGTTTTTTTTTATTGGTATGGTTCAACTAGATAAAAATTTATTAGTAGCGTATTAGTTTTTAAAAATTTTAATTAATGAAATATGAAAATCAATTGACATTTTTAATTTAACAAATATTTTGTTTTCGTGTGTACAATAAAAAAAAAATATAAAAGATAAATTTTATGTGGTCTTGTTTATGATACCCAAGCTAAAAGTATACATGTTAAAATCTATTAGACAAATATTGTCACTTTAGAAAAGTTTGAATATAGTTCTCACTCAAACTAATACATCTTTCGCAACATCATCAATAACGACGATACTTCAATTCCAAATAAATTCGAAATTTGTATTGTAAAAATTTATGAAAAAATTAACTAGTTTTATGTTGATGATAACAATATAACTCGTAAACTAACACGATCCTCCTTTGTTAATTGCACAAAATTTTGGAAATAAACATAGACCAACTTCTCATTGTTCACAGAGGTTCTTCCTCCCAGACTCCTACCATTAGAACTTCCTTTACCCTCCCTCCATCCAAACAACATACCTACTGTAATTCCATATGTGAGATACAGGAGAGAATGATGTGTACGTAGAAAGATTATTTGCGATAATACCATTAGCTCAAGTGAACATATGAAAATTTTTGACAGTAGCTAAGAAGTCATGCTGAAAGCAACAAATAATATGAAATTGAAATGAAGGAAACAACAAGTAAAATAATAGTAATAACGAACGGAACGAGACAACACTCGACTACCTTGTACCCTAATCCCCACCCCTCCCACCCCCACGAAAATTGGAACTCCCCTGACACAGTTCCCTATATTAGGGTGAAGATATCTCTCCTTCAAAGAGGTAGCAAGAATTAGATTTCCCCTAGGGTATGGTGTACTAGAACAATACAATTTATTTACGTACCAAACACAAGACAATAATTAAAAAACCATATATTGTCCTCGAAACATTTTCCATGGAAAACAATTACCTTCATACTGAAACACACCCTTTTGTGTCTCTTTTCCTGTGGCTTCTGCTACCTAACTGAAATTCTGAGAAATATCAAAAGCATGTACTTAACTACAAGACTAAATGTAGGTCAGGATTTAGAGACAAAATTGCCAGCCATTGCAATTTGGCCAACTTGAGAGCTATTGACATTAAAGTTCATCCATCTTAGAGAGTTAAAACTAGTAAAATTATGCATCACCGGCTCTGCTTCAGCTTGTTTGACAGAATGCTGTGTGTTTGCTACCTGCAATCTGTATGAATGCATGCTTGAGATGACTACCAATTGCAGATCAAGTCCTCTCATCAAGCAGCAATGAGTCATCTGCAAAGCTGTTGCCATCACCGCCCTTCTCTGATTGAATGCCACAACGGTTGTCATTCTCGCATGCCTCATCCAGCACAACATAGGAAGTTGCTATTGAGCCAAAATACTGCACAAGAAATTCAAAGATTAAGATGGTATTAGGGCATAGTTTCTGGGAACCATTCGTTAAAGAAAGCACTCTTAGAATCAGACTCTTCCTAGAAATCCAAACAATATCACCAAAACTATTTGTCAAAATGGTGTTGTTCCTCACATTTTCTGTATAGACCATGAAATTACAAGAATGGTCTTTTTCCTAAAAGTAATAATAGTAAAGGAGGAGTATCTGAACCTGCTCCATCAGCAAGGAGCAAGGGACACACGTTTTATGTAGTGATGTCGGCATTGAACTTATTTGTATCTATTTAGTAATTTGAATACACCTGGACTGATTCAACTGGTACCTGTTATATTCTACCACAAATCATTATATGCACCGAATAACTTTGTCTACCGACCCAGGCGTGTGTCCTAGTGGTTAATGAAGTGGGTAAGAGAACCATGAGATCTCAAGTTCAAATATATTAACACGACAAAATAAATAAACTACTTCACCTCCCCTCCAAAAAAGATATCCATAATAAATGCAGAGAAAGAGAGGGGTTAGCCACAAGGGAGGAGGGGGATGGGGTACTAAAAGTTGATAAACATCTTCATTCTCTTGTGTGACTCCTTGGAAAGAAAAGAAGAAATTAGTCACATAACAAAGCATGAATAATCCACAACACAACCCTCAGGCACTAGTGATAATCACGACAAAATATCACTGTGCGACTGGTGGAAGATTCCAAACATCTGAATTCTAATATGTGACTAAAATAAGATAAATAAACAGGGGGGTTAGCTGAACCCTAAAGCTTTCAAAGTAGAAGCAACATTGCAGCTAGAGTGTGAACAGGTAACAAACATCATCAAAGATCCATTCTTACTGTTTTGGTGCTCCTAGCTCCCTAATTTGAAGATGGAAGCCTAGTACATCGAGTTCATACTTGGCAAATAATTCTTACCCATACTCTATTAATCAAACATATGCAACTTAGTCAAATTAGTTGCATCATACAGGTTTAACTAGCTATAGACAATTTCTCATTTTTAGAAAAAGAAAGGTTCATTGGACAGCAGATAATTCCCAAACTGATTATTGTGATCGGTATAAAGCCCAAACAAATTCTTCTTCTCCTTCCTTTTTGGGCAACTAAAAGCTTGATAGATGCCTACTATGATATATTACCTAGAGGACACAAAGGAACGAAAATTCCTTTTTCACCTTTTTGAGAGGTAGGAGGATGGCAAGGAAACAATGCAAAAAAAAAAACACAATGTCTTAGTCAAGTAATCTCAGCAAGGAGATTTTATCGTCACCAAACAATCAGCAAATGAAAATTCAGGGGATGGGTTTCCAGGAAGCATTACATTGTCAAGAACTCAAAATGAATTTTTCTGAACATTATCCAACAAGCTCTGTGTTAAGTGTAACTGTTGAAATTTCACCCTTGAGTAGAACTAGGGGTTTGATAATGAAATGGGCCTGACTATATGGAATGGTATGATACAGCTAAGGCAGACTAGTTTGGGATCTAGGCATTGATGGATAGATATAAATAGCCTAAAGGCTGATAAGATAAAATAACAACCTAATCAACCACAATCTGCTGTATATAAGCACAGATCACGAGTTCGAATTGTTGCCGGTGAACCAAATCTTCTGTTTAAATGGAGAATGACAAAGGAACGAATTTTTGAGGATAGAAGCAGAAACAGATTTCTTGCTTTCTGATTCTCAAGAGCCTCTACTGGACTTTCTTCCCTTTAGTTCAAAGCTATACATATCATTTTCGCATTATAATCTCACTATGGTAGAAATTGCAAAAGACTAGATCGGAAAAATGAAATGGAGTATTAAACCTTTGGCGAGCAAGAATATCACTTTTTGTCTTTTCCATGCTGCTGAATTTTGTTGTATAGTTCACACAGATCAGGCAGCTTATGGGCAAGCACATAAGCCTGGTAAAACTTCTGTTCTGATGGCAACAGAACAGTATACAGATTGTAATCTTCATCGCATAGTTTCTTCTCAACTAAACTTCTCATGAATTCCAACCGGGGCAAAACTCTCTTTTTCATACTGAACATAAGCAGTGTTGGGTGAGAAGCCAAGTAGGCAGGTTTCAAACCAAGTTGCACCATGTAGAAGTCTAGCGCAGCTCGCAATTTCTCCTTTGACAGTCTCAAACAATATGGCAAAAGCTGAACCAATTTGATTATCTCCCATTTAGACCAACCATAATCCCTTAAAACATCAAGTTTTGTGTCTACAGTCGACTCTTTCATCGAAATAAACACATCAACTCCATGGATAAACAATCCCGATGCTCGAGAAATATGAAATTCATTTTCAAGTCTGTGAACTTTTTCCTCTACAACCTCAGGACTTGCCAAAAGAGTATATGGGTTTTGAAGTATGAATTTTTTTATATCATCATCAGTAAACCCAATGCTCTGAAAGAACAACATATTGATTTTCACTCTTTCACATGCTTTAACAGAGAGTAAACATGTTCTTTTCTTGATAGCTTTCACTACATACTCATCACTACCCAAAATTTTTCTAAGATAACTAATGCAAAATTCCAAATCAGAAACTTTAAGGCTTTTCAAAATAGACACACTCCCAGTAATGACCTTGACCAAATCAGATCCAGTTAAACCAATACCTTGAAGAATGTCAAGTTTGGGCTTAAGGGTTTTGTCAACATCACACACAAGCAACTTGGGAACTGCAGAAACAATACTACCGATATGGGTTTTGTCCAAACCACTTTTTTCGAGGAAATTTAACACAGATTGAGGATTTGCAGTGGATTTCGAACGAGTTACCTTAGTGCTGGTTGAAATGGCTTCTCCTCTAGAAAATCCAAGCGAGTTCACAAGATAGTTCACCAAGAAACGTGTTTGGTCACATGCAGTTTTATCTGCAATGGTTGAATATTGAAACAAGAATTTGGAGCTGTAGATGAAGAAAAACTGACCTACGGCGGCGCCATGGCAGTGCGGTCGGAGTAAGCGAGCCGCCATAGTTTCCAGTTATCATCGATCTGAAAAGAAATGGACCAAATTGGCCTAAGAATAAAAATTATGAAGGACTTATAAATAAATATTAATTAATTATAATTTGTTTAGGACAGACATCAAAAATGAAATTTGTTTGTTTTACTTTGATTCAAACAAATTTAAGAAAATAAAAAATATTTTCGGATTTTATGATTTTTCTATAAAAAAATGTATTTAATGTATCAAAATATTTTTTAAGTTTATGGTCTTAAATACACTAAACAGGATGACGAGCGTAAAGAGTTACTATTAAATATAAAAATGATATTTTAGAAATATTTCTTCAATTTATTTTTATTTGTCGTAATTTAACTTGATATATTTATTAAAAATAATTATTGATATATGCATTTACTAAATTATTTCTATTAAATAATATTTAGTATTAGATCTTACAAAATAATTTTAAAAAACAATATTTAGTCATGAAAGTAAAATATAAAAAATTATAATTATATTTTTTAATATATTATTTTTTATATTAAAAGTGACAAGTAAAATAACTTTTTATCGTGAATGAGAAATGAAAAGAGAATGCATTTTGAATATCAAAAAGACACCTTCTAAGATTAACATAATTTATTTTGCAAATTTCAAGGTGGTTTTAAGTGTCTAAAAAAGAATACTTAGTTTACTTTTATTTGTCAAAAATTAAATTATTATATTAATTTTATTTTTTAAAAATAATATATGTATTTAAAAACTACAATAGAAGTACTATATTAAAATTTTTGGAACATCAATATAATGAAAAAAATCATCACAAAATATTAGTTAATATTTTTATTTAACCAAAAAAGGAAAATGATAATTAAAAATAGAAAGAGAAGGGAGTATAAAAGACAGTATAGTGTGGTTAAGGTCAAATCATATTTTTAAAAGCAAAGTTCTTTTATCATTTTCCCTAATAAGTTCAAAAAATAACAAAAATGAAGTTGATTCATATCCTTGTTCTTCTATGCTTCATTCTCCTCTGTGCTACATCCTCTGGTATGTACCTTTTAATCTCCACATCACTTTATAATTATCGTGATACAGTATTAAATTTCTTTTTATTGATTTAAAAATCATAAAATTACACTAAATACGTTATTATTGTCCAGGAATGAAACAACAACAGTCGATAATAATTGTAATTTAGATCTCAATTTCAAATAAATTGTGGCAATTAAAAAATTTAAGTTGAATTTTCAAGATTTTGGCTTTAAATTACTTGCAAAAGATTAAAAAATAACTCTAATTTATTTTTTAAATTTTTTTAGAATGAATCATGATTAATTTTTATTTTTTTTTGTTAATATGTGTGTGAACAGGGAGAAATTTGGAGAGGAAATGCACTGATACATTGGTATATGTGCCAATAAAAATGGAGAATTGTGAGATAGGGAAATGTATGGTCACTTGTGGAAAGACTTATGAAGGCACTGTTTTTGGAGAGTGCCCAAATCCTGATACTTGCTTTTGTGGTATTTATAGATGTATTCTTGTTTAATTTGTATTAATAAAATAAAAAAATTCTCAATCAAAATAAGAAATTAATCTCAATTTGACATGTTCTTTGACTCCTCTCTTATTATGTTTAAATATTTTGAAGTCCGTAGTAAAACGACTATAAAGTAATTGACAAGGATTTTGTTAGAGTGGTGAGTATCTTTCATTATTAATTGAAGAGATCTGAGTTTCCTGATACGAAATATTTTTTGTTAGGAAGTGTTATATCCTCAATTAATGGCGATGACAGAATTTTCATTGAGATTTTCAAAAAACACAAATATGCACGATAATAGTATCTACGCCGATTAGATATAAGTCACTAGGTAAAATTTAATTCTACGTTAACAAGAACAATAAAACATAGAAAATATCAGCAACAAACTGAAATATCCGAAAGACTCAAACTCACGAAGCCGAGAAGATTTGGCGGAATCTTCAAAGCACTTTACCACTGAATCAAGTCTTTAACCTATTTTAAGGAGGTTCATTATTAAATACATATACACATAAATTGATAAATCAATTCTATATATACAATATAATTTTTCGAAAAATAATCAACTCTGAGTTCCATATAGCTCCGCCCCTTCCTATTGTGAGACCTCCCCGATAACCCAAAAAGAAAAACTAAAAAGTAAAACATGTATTTAAGTTGCAAAATCATTTAGAAACTTAAACAAAATCTACAATTAATCATGATAAAGTTGATGAAGTTCGTCTTATTACCTTAAACAATATCGATAGATAATGATCAAGTATTTTTCAAGACATTATATTTAGGTCATTATAAAATTTGCTTTAATTAATTGTTAAATCTCAATAACTCTTCCTTATGCAAAAATTAAAAAAAAATAAAAAGTCAAGATTTGCTGTTCTAATTGTCTTTGAATGATAATAAAGGACAATTAATATTCAGTTGTTAATTCTTACTAATATATTATTATTGTGGTTGTTGGGGAGATTATGTTAATCTCTATGCATATATAGAGAGAGTAGAATATGAAAATGATGATGTGGCACGGCTAATATTAGTATTTAGATGGTATTTACCTATTTTATCTGATTTTTGAGCTTTTATCTCTTTTTTTTAAAAAAAATATATATATATATTCATGATAAGAAAACATATTAAACCCCTCCAAATTTAAACAGGCACATTCTAATTTCACTAAATTACTTTAACCTTGCATTTATTTCTTTTGTACGTTTCTTTTGACCTTTTGTCTTTCTTTGATAACAAATTTAATAGGATTAAAAGAAATCACAATTATTTATGCATTTATATGAATTATTCTAACTTCTTTCATCACTTTACCCTACAATAAATTAAGGTTGTTTATGGTTATAGTTAAAAAATTAAATTCAACCAAATCAGTTAGGAAAATCAATATTTGATTTGGTTAGGTTTAATTTAGTTTTAAATTTTGAAAATCGATAGCATTTGATTGGTTTGGTTTTGATTTTATTAAATGTTAGTAAAAAAACTTACAAGATAATAAAATTGCAAGATTACAATTGAAAATAAAATGAAGAAAGTAATCTCTTCAGGCTGAGGCGCGGATATCTCGCTCTCTTTAAGGAGATTCAAGCTCACTGCAGCAAATGTTTTCACCGGTCCAGCAGTAGTCCTCTTTGACTTGTCCCCTCCAGGATACAACAGCCTTCACAAAGTATAACTCAACAACTCTGGACAAGAGTTGAGTTCAAAGCTCCACAAAAAAGAACACCTCCTTTCAACTTATAAGAACTCTCTTTTAGACCAACTCTTTCACTCTTTGTTTTCTCTTATGAATTGTGTGTCTCTAAAACCAAATGAAAACTACCACTATTTATACTACAAGAAGTCTTCCTAGCAATGAATAGGAAGATAATGGAGGTAGTAAATAGTGAAGATAATGGCCTTAGGAGTTACATAGGTTACAATGGGAGTTACATAGGTTACATAAGTTACAATGTGAGTTACATATGTTACATGTGTTACAAAGAGAGTTACATATGTTACATAGGTTACAAAGGGAGTAATGGAGGAATTAAGAATGAAATACATTGATGGATAACCAATGCTAATGGATGATGTAGAAGTCATTCATACCAATGTTCATTCTTATAACTCCAAAATAAAGCAATTTAATATTGTTATATATTAATATTAAAATGCTAATAACCTAACATTAAATAAAAACCTCAAAAATAACCAAACCAAATCGACAAATTAGATATAGAAATTTTATAATTATTTATATACTATTCGTAAATAAAATATAAATATTTTGTTAATTTTTAATTAACTAAAATTTGTAACTTTATCGTTTTCTGAAGCTCAACACTTTAGTATAACTATAACAATCTTAAATCCAAATCTATCAAAATTCATTTTAGTCTTTCCCAACTAGCTAACTGATAAGTCAGTATTGTTTAATTAAATCGACAATTGTTTTTTTGTGAATTACTCATGTACAAGTACTAAGTGTTCGTGTCTATCGAGATAAGTATGTCTTAGAAAAAAATATTACTTTCAAACTGAATAAATCAGAAAAATTGAACCAAATCGAATCAAACCGACAATAACCAAACTGTTGATTATTTTTTCATTTGATTTTATTTAGTTTTAAAAATTTTAAAAATCAATTAGATTAATTTGATTTTAATTTTAGTCAATAACCAATCCAAATCCAACTGTGAACACCTTTACTATACATGAATGAATAAATAGTGTTTGCTAACAAAATGTGCATGCTTTCTCTAAGAACACACAACTATATGTGCTCTATAATGTTTGCATAAGAAATAGTACATGCATCTGCATATAAAGATGCATAATATGGAGTGAATGTATGTGTTTTGATGTGTTTTTTTTGGCTTAAGTCATATACGGCCACCTAAAGTTGTCCGCATTATTCACTTAGACATCTCAACTAAGATTAGTATCTATTAGACACTTTAATATTAATAAATATATATCTATTGAACACAAAATCAAAACCAACTTTAAAAATAATGTGCGTGTAGTTCACACGTTGTGCCTTAAAAAAGACACAAATAAAACTATGACATGTGGCACATGGGTCCGATTTAATCATAAAAATGAATTTTCAAATTTAAGAAATAAAAAAACAATTTCAACCATTAAACCTTTGGTGTTTCTTCTTGGTTCTCACCACTGTCACTCCGTTCTCACCTCTTCCAGCAAGATCCATTTTTTTCTTATTATAAACTATGGGATTAAGCATGATATAAATAGTGGAACATTATAACGTATGTGTAGTTTAGCGAAGTGACGTTTATGGAAAATAAATTAATGTTAGTGAACGACGGCGTAGAGAATCCAGAGTACTCAAGTTATTTCTGTAGAATTTTCTCTAATATCACTTTAATAAATTTAATGGATTTAATGGGTTTATATTTTAATTTGAGTGGTGATATTTACTTATAATGACCAGATTTAGAAAACAGAAGGAAGTCGGCTAACTTTTTAAACTCCAATGTCGAAATCTTCTTTCTTCTTACAAAGTTAATCCATAGATTCAGATTTTTCTTGATATAAAGAATGAAAAAATAACCTAGAAGTTTGAGACAAAAAAATGGAGAAAAAAAAATAGAAGCAGAGTTGACTCAAAAAGAAAATGGAGAAGAAGACTATAATTACTTTCTTTTGCTGATTAAGAAATTATTTTTAAACTAAAAAAAATAATCATTATTTCCAAGTGTCAATAAAAGAAAAAATGTCCAAGTTTTTAATAAGAAAAAATAATTAAAAAAAATTATTTGGATCTATTCACGCGCTTAACATACGTGAGATCCACATTTATTGCCACATTCACGTTTTGTGTTTAATAGGTTAACTTTTTGTATATTTTAGGTGTCTAATAGATAATAGCCTTAGTTAAAGTGTCTAAGTGAATAATGCGGACAATTTCAGGTGGTTGTAGATAAGGGTGGCAACGGAACCGGTAGGTACCGGTTCCCGGTCCGGTCCGTCCCGGTCCGGTCCGGTACCGGTTCGGTACCGGTTAGTGCCTGTTACGCTTATATTTTTCCGGTTCCGGTGCAGGAACCGGGACGGAAACTATAGAATTCCGTTTTTTACCGGTTCCGGTCCGTACCGGTCCGGTCCGGTCCGGTCCGGTCCGGTTTAATTTTATTTTTTTTTAAAATAAAGCCGTTACTAGCCGTTGGGTAACGGCTAGTGGGCCCCCCCAACGGCTAGTTGAAGAAAAATTCATCCAATAAAGCCCTTACCCCACCCCTAACTTTTGAAATACCCTAAAGTTTTAAAAATTACACTTTAACCCATCTTTTTACTTATAAATACCCCTAAATTTCATTCTTTTAAATCACAATATCATCTATTCATCTTCTACTCTCTCAACTCTCTACTCTCTATCTCTAATCTCTAATTCGATAATATATAATATCTTAAATTTCGGTGTTGCCTTACTTGGTCTTTGGAAATTAGATTTGGAGCTTCAAAATCAATTTTCAACTTTCCACGTTCGGCTATCGGCGGGCATAAACGTCTACTTTTTTTAAGTAGACGTTCGGTACATTCGTTCTAACTTTTATTTTACGTTTCAATTATATTTAAATAATTATTTATTTATTTGTGATTTATTGTTTGCACAATTGCATAACATTTTTCTTATTATATTTATTCTCACGTTTAATTTTCTAATATGGATTTTGGAAAAAATATTGTTCAAAAAGGAAGGGGAAAAAAAGTGCATTAGAGCGTGTAAGAAATGTTTGTAACTTTACATCCTCCGATAATGCAAAAAACCGGTAGTTCTTCTAAATCTAAAACTAAAAAATCTAGTATATTAAGAATAAATACGGATGATTATACACATGTTGATGATACGGTATTTAATATTGATAGTAATTCAGGATTAGATCCTTATCATCAACATTTACAACGTCGCTTTGGTAATTTTGATGAGGATTTGCCTAGTGATAATGATAATGATAATGATAATGATATTGATAATTATACTGATACGCCTATTTTTGATGATGATGATGATGATGAAACTCAGCCACCTACGGCTACTACTCCTAGTCCCGCTCCCTTTCGTTGTCCTGCCCCAGTTCCCCCAATACATCCTAGGCCTAAGGTAGAACGTGTTAAAAAATCGGTTGTTTGGCAATTTATGACACAAAATGAAGATAAAACACAAGCTATTTGTAATAAATGTAAACATATATTAAATCATAAAACTGTGGGAAAATCTGGCGGGACGGGACATTTGAGTAGTCATTTAATGTCTTGTTGTAAAAATGAATTTTTGCATGCTAAAGCGGTAGCGGAAGCTAAAAAAAACGGTACCCCCCTTCCTGAAAATGTAGGAGTAGGCGGCTCTAAAATGGTACAAACACAATTAAATCCGTCTAATGTTTCTGGCACTAGTTTACTACCTTCATATAGTAGAGAAAAAGATCTTGAAGAACTAGCTAAAATGATATGTGTTATGGGTTTGCCATTTAGTTTTGCTGAAAATCCCGGTTTTATACATTATATTCAAATTGTATATAATCCAAATTTTAAAGGTTTTGGTAGAAATACAATAAAAAAGGCTGTATTTGATTATCATGCACAACATTTTCAATATCTTCGTTGTTTATTTTATTATAATACTTGTAAAATAGCTATTACTTCTGATATGGGTCGTAGTGTAAATGGTAACGATTATTTAACTGTCACTGCACATTGGATTGATGAAAATTTGTATATGCAAAAAAGAATTTTAGGTTACAAATGTTGTCAAATGCAAAAAACCGGTAGTTATATTGCTCAAACTATTTTAGATATTTTACAAAGTTATGGAATATGTGATAAAATAAGTAGTATAACATTAGATAATGCTTCAAGTAATAATTCTGCTGTTCAATATTTAAAAACTACACTTTGTCCTTTTTATGGTGATAATTATCATATTAGATGTACTGCACATATATATAATTTGATGGTTAGAGATGGTGTAAATATGTATGATAACGGATGTACGAAAGTTGAAAATGCATGTCATTTTATATTTAAATGTCAAGTTAAGTCTCGGCGTAAAGATTTTCAAAATCGCTGTTTTGAAAATAATCTTCCACCTAGAAAAATTCCAAAAACAGTGTCTACTAGATGGAATACTTTATATGAAATGCTTGTAGTCGCTTATGAATATCGAATACCCTTACAAATGGTTTGGAATGCTCATAATTCTGATATGACATATAGACTAGATGATAATGATTGGCGTGATATAAATGAACTTATAGATTTCCTTAGAGTTTTTTACTTAACTACAAAAAGAATTTCTGTACTTTATAGTCCATCAATTTGTACTGTTTTGCCTGATATTTGTATGATTTCTTCTAAGTTATATAAATTTAAAAATAAACCAAGATTTCAACAACCGTTGAAAAAATGATTATAAAATTTAAAAAATATTATATTCCTCTTCCTCAGATTTATTTAACTGCATCTTTGTTACACCCTATGTATAAAGATTTCGGTTCATCAAGAATGGTTGAAAAAATATATTTTAACTTAGATCTTAATGATGAATTAGAAGAAATTCCTAGCTGTCAACAAGTTAAAGATAGCATAAAAATTGAAGCAAGAAAATTGTATGATTCATATAATGCTAAGAAAAATTTATCAAGTGAAAATGAACGTGAAAGCTCTAGGGTTAGATTTGATGAAAATAATATTGATAATTATTTAGAGGATTATCTTGAACTTTCTCACGATAATAGAAATGATTTTGATGCATATATTAATCAAATGACAGAAAGTACTGAAGATGTTCTCAAATGGTGGAGAGATCGCACAAAAGGATTTCCAAAACTAATACCGATGGTTCGAGATATATTAGCAATGCAAGCGTCGTCGGTAGCTTCGGAAGGCGTCTTTAGTGCAGCAAGGTTTCAACTCGGAGAACATAGGCATTCACTAGCAGCCGACAGCTTGGAGATATCGGTATTATTTCGAGATTGGATTAATGCCGAGAGAAGAAATTTGGGTCGTGAACCACTACCGACCAAATTTCAAGATGACGTTGATGAAGTAATGCAGGATTATAGTGACGACGGGATTGAAGCAATGGAAGATCTTTCTATTCAACCTATTCCCGAACATGTTACTAAAGAAATGTTGAATGATTTACGAAGAGATTTATATGGTGGCACCACTATTAATTCAAACTAATATTTTTGTAAATGTAATTGTAATATCAAGTATATATTAATAAAAATATAGGCTATTCGCCTTAATTTGTTTTTTAATATTGTTGTATTAAATTTAATTTTTGATATAGTCAATTTTAAATTTTATAACTTTAAAGTTTAAATTCAAAAATTTCAAAATTTAAGAGTTTGAAATTTAAATTTTATAACTTTAAAATTTGAATTTTAAATTTTCAAACTTTAAAAGTTTGAATTTAAAGTTTGAAAATTTAAATTTGAAACTTTAATTTTGAAAATTTTAAATTAAAACTTTAAAGTTATAACTTATAAGTTATAACTTTAAAGTTATACAAAGTTTGAAATTTAAATTTAACTTTAAAATTTAAATTTAAAATTTTCAAACTTGTTTGAATTTAAAGTTTGAAAATTTAAATTTTATAACTTTAAAAGTTTGAAATTTAAATTATAATAAAAATTAGATTCAATTAATTTTTTTTTTTTTTTTAAATTCGGTTCGTCCCGGATACCGGTCCGGTCCGGTCCGGTCTAGTACCGGTTTAATTCCGGACCGGGACGGAACAATAGGTAATTTACCGGTTTCCCGGACCGGTCCGGTTCCGGTTCCGGAACTAAACCGGTACACGTAGTACCGGTTCCGTACCGGTTCCGGTAATTACCGGTCCGGTTTTGCCGGTTCCGGTACCACTGCCACCCTTAGTTGTAGATGACTTAAGCCTTTTTTTTTTGTTTTGTTTTTAACCATTTGTTAGATTATTTTTGCTACTAAATTATTATACTCTCTATTCCAAATTATTTGTCCAATTTTAAATTGACATACTTATTAAAAGAACAATTATTAAGATAGTAAATTCATTATTTTATCCCTATTTATTACGAAGTTAATGAATTAAAAATTTAATTGGGGATATAATAGGTAAAAAAATTATTCTTTCTTAATTTGTCAAAATGGATAAATAACTAAAAACAACTAAAAAAATGAAAAATAAACAAATAATTAGGGACCAAGGAAGGAATAAAAGTCTCATATATGATAAACCCCAACACAAAAATAGGAATTAAAATATAACACTATAAATTCTAATTAAATTAGGACAAAACCCAACTAAATAAATTCTACCGACTAAGTAAAAAATACCCTTAAACTATTCGAAAATGTTTCAATATACCTTCATCCATCTAGTGGTCTACAAATATCCCTTAATTCACCTTTTTGACCTATTTTCACCCTAAAAACTTAACAATTTTTTTAAAATGTGCTATTATTTCTATGACTTATTACGTGGCATTTTCTTATTGGATAAAATAGAATCCTCAATTAACCAATTTTTCCAACCCGCCCCGATCCATACCGCCACCTCCATGACCCAAATTCCATTAAACACAATTACACAAGGAATCCCAAATTTAATATTCTCACCTTCTTCATCTTGTTGAAGAATTTCGAAAAATCATTTCTCCCTTGTTTTTTTCTATCTTGTTGACCTTTATATGAATAATTATTATCCCTCTTAATAGCAATATATTACTCCAAATTACAATATCATTGACGATTAAATTATACATTAATTACATGAGTTTACTCCGACTTTGTATAATTAGGCATATTTCTATATGTATAATTCGCTAAAATATACAAATATATATGTATAATACACAATTATCTAATCGATAGGCATATAAAATTCACCTTTCTCTAACTCTCTGCCATCTCTCGCTCGCATCTCTCTTTCCTTTCCCATTCTCGCTAGCCTTCATCCTCTCTCTCCCAATATTGCTTGCCATATATATAAATATATATGTATAATATATAATTATCTAACCGATATACATATACAATTCACCTCTCTCTCACTCTCTATCATCTGTCGCTCGCATCTCTCCCAACTTCGCTCGTCTCTCTCCTTCCTCTCCCGATCTCGCTTTTGCCATATATACAAAGACATATATATTGTATACATTTATGTAACCAATATACATATATAATATATCTCTCTCACATTTTTTGTTCCTCTCTCTCTCTCACCTCTCTTCCAATCTTACTCGCCTCTCTCCAACCTATAACATTCTTAAAAACTAGTTCCAAAAAAAAAAAGACGAAGAGGGCGTGTAGTAAATTTGGGTCACTTGTGTTTAATTGGATTTAGGTCATAGCAATGTAGTATTGGTCGGGCAGGTTGGAAAAGAATTACTGAGTTGGGGATTTATTTCATCCAATAGGTAGACGCCATGTAATAAGGAGTATTAATAATAATAATTTTAAAAAAATCTGCTAAGTTTTATGGGTGAAAATAGGCTAAAAAAGTGGATTGAAGAATATTTTTAGCCCAATTAATGAATGGATGGTACTCCATCCGTTCGGTATTGTTTGTCAAAATTTCTATTTTTAGAATTAAACTATAAAAATTTTGATTAACATTTTAAGATGCATTTTTTCATCATATTTATATGCAAAAAAATTATAGTTTATAGTAATTTTCATATAATTTTTGAATATCAATTTTTTTTATTTAACATATCGAATTAATGTGATCTAATTTATCTTTAAAAATTAGTCTTTTAATAAGTGCAACATGACGGAGAATATATTTAAACTTTTTTAAATAGTCTAAAAATACTTTTAACCCCGTAACCCCTTTTTTCGTGAATGCTAATGAAACTTTTTATGCCTAATATATTAAATTATTAATTGCAATAACTTTCACAATTAAGTTTTTTTCTTAGAAAAAAAAAAAGGAAACTTACATAAATATACTATAATAAAAAAATATTTACCATTTATAGCAATCATATTTTTTTTTTCACTTGACCACTTGTAATTCATTTATAATACAAGTTTAATACACATTACAAATATAAATTTATTATTCATAATATAAATTTTAATGATGGATAATACATTTATCACACATTTTAATACACTTATAATACAATATGACAATTTTTTACCAAACAAACATAATATATTTCAAAAACAATTATAATTCAAGTATACTGCATACATAATTCACTTTTAATACATATTACATATTTATCACAATATTGCTGTAAATGGTAATAAATAAAAAATATCGCTAAAATCAGTAATTATTTCTAAAAATGTATTAATTCATGTAATTTTTTCAAAAAAAAAATGGTCTATTAAAGAGGCATCAGCCCAAGTTTATTTAATTTTATTTACTCCAATTAACAACCGTATTTTTTATTCTTAATGGAGCATAAAAAAAAAATATACTAACTACTCTCTTTGTCTTATTTTATATGTCATCTCTGTTTATAAATAATTGATCTATAGTATTTATCATTTCATAAAATCAATATATAAATTAATATATCGTTCTTTTTTTTACCCTTATCAGTTATTAGCATGGTATGTTACATATATTTGACTGATTTAGAAAAGTTAAGTGAATGATTCATGTTTATTGGTTAAATTAATTATTCAAAATAAATTAATTCATATTCATTAATTGAAAACTTGTGTTTCAAATTTTTTTTTATGAAGATAGATTGGTAAAGTTACATTATTTTTAATAGGGATAATGCTCAAGTACCCCCTCAACCTATGCCCGAAATCTCAGAGACACACTTATACTATACTAAGGTCCTATTACCCCCCTGAACTTATTTTATTAATAATTTTTTACCCCTTTTTAGCTTATGTGGCACTATCTTGTGGGCCCAACGATGGTTGACTTTTTTTTTCGAACTAGTGCCACGTAGGCTAAAAAGGGGTAGAAAATTACATATAAAATAAGTTCAGGGGGGTAATAGGACCTTAGTATAGTATAAGTGTGTCTCTGGGATTTCGAGCATAGGTTGAGGGGGTACTTGGGTATTTTTCCTTTTTAATACAAACACAAAATAAAAATGACACATAAAATAAGACGAAAAATTACTATTTAACGCGAAAAGAAGAAGGTTACGACAAATTTCCACTTCCAATTTGTTCATCCAATTATTGCATATTGTAATTACAATATCGTGTTCTTTTGCTATCCAACTATTTAAGGAAGTAATGATACTTCCTCCGTTCTATTTTATATCGTATTATTTTTGTTTTAGTAAGTAAAAAAAGAATGTTGCATTTTTTTTATATGATAATTATTTAAAGGTACAATTTCTCTTTTACCTTTATTGGCCTCTCTTAATCTTAAATATAGTACTCTATACTTCCTCCGTCTGGAATTGTTTGTCATGTTGTGTTTATCGAAAGTTAATTTGACTAATTTTTAAAGGTAAATTAGATCACATTAATTCGATATTTTAATAAAAAAAATAGATATTCTAAAACTATATGAAAAGTACTATAAATTACAATATTTTACATATTAATATGATGAAAAATACATCTTAAACTATTAGTCAAAGTTTTTATAGTTTGACTCTAAAAATATAAACCATGACAAACAATACCGGACGGAGAGAATATATTTATGAGGAGAGAAAAAAGTGAGTCTACTTTTTAAAGGGCAATTTAATAAACATTTCAAAGTCTTCATTATTTCGTAAACTCTGTATTCGATCAAATCTTGTCACATAAAATGGAACGGAAAAAATATTATTTTTAATTAATGTAATTAAATTCACTTTTTCATTCAAACCTAATTTGAACAATTGAATACTCTCATTTTTAAAAACATAATTTAAATTTAAGTGAATTTTAGGTTTAGTAAAACAATTTTTTTTATATATATACTATAGCTTGTATAATTGTATTTCATAGCAAACTTTATGTTTGCTTTGGAGCATCAGATTTGTATAAATCGCTGACAATCTTTTATTTGTATAAATGGCTAGCAGTCTCTCATTTGTATAAATCGTTGTCAGCCTCTTAATTCAGTTGATATATGTAACTACTATGTATATGTATCAATATTTGTGTTATACATGTTTGCATTAAATTTGAATTTATATACAATTGAATTGTAATAAAATATGTATATCAAATCTCTTTCTCTCTTTTGTTTTATACAACATAAATTATACGTTGTAATTTGTATAATTTGTGTTTGAATAAAGCAAGAAAATGCATAAGAGATCTGATACGGGAAAATCTGTATCTGTATAATTATAAATGTATAAGACGAACATATGTATTTGTATATACAGTTTCTCTCGTTTTATACAAACACAATTTACATTTGTGTTTGTATAAAGTGAGAGAGGCGCGCGAGAGAGAGAGAGTGGCGAGAGAGATTCGATGGGGAGAGAGGTGAATGACAATTGTTTGATACGACTTACTATTAAATGAAACTGTGGTTATAACATTTAATTTGAATCAATAATTTAGTTTTTTATATAATTTTTCTTTAAATTATACTCCCTTCGTCTAATAATAGTTGTCCATTATATTATTTTGAGATGTCGAACAATACTTCTCCATTTTATGAAATTAATGAATAATTTTACTTTTAATTTTTAATCTACTCTTAACATTAATTATAATCATTTTCCTATTATTCTTTTCAAGACATTATAATTATTATATACGAAGGTGATACAAAAAAATTATCCTCCTATTTAGTTTTTTTAAAAAAAGGATACGAAATTAACCGTAGACAAATACTATTGGATAAAGAGAGTAGCACTTTCCACTATGATTTTTTTTTATATCATAAATATAATTTTGTAAATAATGTAATTTATTTTCTACAGAATATCAAACTTCATTCAAAGAAAAACTAATATGAAAGATTTTTCAAACATTCAAAACGTGTTTAGCATTGCTGTTAAAAATAATTTATTTTTAAAAAACTATTTAGAAAAGTACTTTTAAATAAAAGCAATTTGTGTTTTGACAATTTTAAGGTTGGACAAATTTGTGCTCTCCTCCTGTTTAATCCAATTAAAAAGCACTTTTACTAATTTGATAAGTACTTGAATTTTTAATTAAAAATATTTTTTTAATCCAAATAAGTGTTTCTAAATTTGGTTAATATGGAATTAACCATAAACCCTTGAAGGTCTTGCCCAGTTTTGGGTTTCTGCAAGGATGCTTGTCAAAGCTCGAGCTGTTTTATTCAACTTTGTGGGTAATGGGTTTCTCTTTCGATACTCAACGGCTGTGGCAACTGTGCCGACCTATTTCACAGAGAAGTACTTCATCAACTCACTCGGATTCTCCAAACAAGAAGCTATTTCTGCATCCGCAAAGGTAACCCGCACTAATTCCTCCAAGAATCCAGCTTTATGCGTCAATTTCTTGAAACAAACAGGTTTTAACGACACCCAAATCAAAATCTTGGTTTTCAAGTTCCCAGACTTGCTATTCTATGATGTTGAAAAAACCCTTAAACCCAAATTACATTGTCTTTCTGAAATAGGGTTATCTGGTCCCGAGTTAGTCAAAGTCCTTTTCAGGGATTGGGCTTTTTTTCAGAGAGGATTAAATAACAGTATAAAACCCCTTTTAAGTTCACTTAAGAAGGTATTGGATAGTGATGAAAATGTGGTTAGGGTTATAAAGAGATGTTCTTGGTTGATTAGTTACTATAAAGGTGGAACTATGGAAGCCAATCTGAATTTGTTGAGATCTTTTGGCTGTTCAAATGATAAGATCAAGCATATTGTGCTTAGAAATCCCAGCATTCTTAAACATAGTACTAAGAAGCTTGAGGAATTGTTGCATAGGGTGGAAAAGGAAGTTGGTGTTTCTCCCGACTCAGCAGTGTTTCTCCACATCGTTAGTGTGCTTGCTAACTTGAGTCAAGAGAAAGTAGACACTAAAGTTGGAGTCTTCAAGAGTTTTGGGTGGTCTGACACCAATATTCTCACCATGTTGCAAAAGCTACCTTACTGTGTAGCCCTATCAGAGGCACGAATTCAGACTGCATTGACATTTTTGATGAAGGAAGTCCGTTTCAAGTCTATTTACATAGCTTCTCGCCCTTCGCTTTTAACGTACAGTTTGGAGAAGAGACTAATGCCCAGGTATGAAATCTGGAAATTTGTCAATGAAAAGAATCTCATAAAGAGTAGGCAGGAGTTTTACACAGTTATGACATGGCCTGAATCAAAGTTTTTGGACAAGTATGTGCTGCCGGTCAAAGCTGAACTGCCCAACTTGTATAATTTGTACCTCAAGAGGATAGAAAAATAGATACTATTTAATCTTATTATTTCTTTTGATGGACGTCAGGGTAATCTTTGTTATCAGCAAGGCAAAGTGAATTTATTTGATCAGATTACCTTTCAAATCTACATTACTGTTAGTTCACTTGTTGCTAGTTAATAGTTATCCGCTTTTTGGTGCTAGTGGTAAGTAGAAAAAGAAAGAAGACGGCTATATTTTTTAAGTTCAGTTGGTGCTTTTGGCAAGTACAAATGACACAGTTGTTTTCTCTTTTCCTGTTGTATGCCTCTTAAAGGATTCAGCAGTGACATCTCAATAGAGAGAATAAAGTCAACTGCTTTTGTAGTTTCTTCCTTGTTTATGTGCTATAGTTGCTAGTTGCTACCAGTTTACCTCTTGCTCATTTGACCGTAGCTAGGATGCTATATGGAAAAAATATTGACTTCAAGAAGTGAAATGTTGTCCTGGTTTTGTTAAGATTATATATGAGAAACTATACTAATCAGAGCTGAAAGAACCCTTGAGTAGTTGGTCCATGTTCATTTGTTACATTTAGAGTTACTTATCAGAGCTTGCACACTGTAAGTAATTTTTTTATAATCATGTAGCCGTCCAGTTAATATTCCTTTTGGTGCTACACTTTTCTGCCTTGAATGATATTTGTCCATCATTATAAATTTCTTTCAAAAATGTATTGTGGTGCAAGTTCTCCAATAGCTATTAGTTCATCATAAGCTTAAAATCGTACTGAATTTACCAGTACTCGCGAGCAGTATACTTATTTAGAATATCAAGTGAATATGTGTCTACATTTTCCACATCTAGATTCATTATATTTGAATTTAATGAAAATCATATCGAGTATCCGATAGGAAACTTCAGTATATTCTGTGATTAGTTACCTACCATATTGTGTACATAGTCAATGACTCCGAGCAACTCTAGGACATTGTTGATCAAGTCAATGAGAAGCCTTTCTATTCTCACAATATTGAATTTAGCTTCACTTGATCACAAGATAGCTCTTTTGTTGAATTTTACAATGTACTGTTCGTTACTTGGCGGAATTACTGTTTCATCTTACCATTTGTTGTTCTTGGTTCAGATTTCATCTTACCATTTGGTGTGAGATGAATGAAAGTGTTTACAATCAACCATCATCTTTTCCCCAATTCCTAAGTGAATTGTTATTCAAACTTGAAGTTTGTGCTCTTGTTTTGCTTCAAAGTGCAAGGCGGTGAATTGCCTCATCTGTTATACATGTAAGCTAAATTTAGATGCTCATTGCCCTATGGTGTAGTCAGTATGGAACATGTAGGTTGTATTGCTCTATGGTGTCGAGTCCAGTTTGCGTTCATCTCAACTATTGCAACGTCCAATCAAACATGTTTGTAGTTGAAGTTGTTATGCCCAGCCAATTTGATAAATCAAATCTCAACTGTTTGATCAAAGAACAATCTGCAAAAATAAAATAAAATAGAGGGTGTGTCTGTAGCCTCCATGTGCAGCTAACCAAAGAACAAATCTATGTCTACATTTGTACATACAAGAATGTTTACCCTTCATCTGATGTGAGCACCAATAAGTCTATTATAACTACTCCATTTGTTATAGAATAGTTCTCATTCATTCGTGATTGAAAATGATAACTAAATGCAGAAATTGTTAAAAGAAGTTCGAAAATCTATATATGAAACCACGTGTTATATTTATTAGATGAGAACAAGTTAAAAGACACGTTGTGAGTCTTAAAAACACCCTCTATTTTGACTAACTAAACTTATATATACTTGTAATTTAAGCACCCTGTACTTTGACTAGCTAAACTTAGATATACTCCTGATTTAGCACACGACATAATAACCTCATATTCTTGTAAAAACATTCTTAATAAACAATCAAAGACAAAAAGGTTTTAATCTTTTTTAACTTTTTTTTTTTTGGAAAAAGGGTCTGATATATCCTTCAACTTTGTCATTTGGTGCTGATATACCCCTTGTTATAAAAGTCGCTCATATATACCACTACTTATAAACAGATGGCTCGCATATACCCTTTTTCTCTAACGAAGATGAAAAAAAATATAATTTTAATCTAACTTTTTATTATTTTTTCTAAAAAATATAATTCCATATGAGTAAATTTAATCCTTATCAAACATAATTTTTTGGCTTTTTTTGTTTCAATAACTAATTTAGAATTATTATTTTGATAATCAAATTTATTTATGTTTCACTAATATTTTTGTAAAACTTATTGTAGATGATCAAATTTTTTTCCTCGAATACAAAAATCAAATTACAATATAGACAAAAGAAATAGTTTAAATTTTTTTTCTTTAAACTAAGGAATGAAAGAAAAAAATAAAATATGAATAAAAAACTCAAATAATTATAATAAAAGAAGTCAAAAAATAATTTATGTATGAAAAATATTAAAATATACCTTGAACTTCGATAGAAAAATCATATATATTCCTAAATAATTTTTTAAAAATTAAAATTAATAAATATAAATTTAAAATTAATTTTATAACTTTCGTTAAATAAATGGTATATGTGAGCGGTATATCAGACTTTTTCCCTTTTTTTTTTTACAGAGTAAAGTTTACTTAACTTCCCTTCTTGGTACACTCTACACTCTTCAAATTACAAAAGAAATGCTTATCAGAGGCAAAGCCATAGCTGTATTTACTCACAGCTCCATATTTCATTGCAATGGCTTTGGAGACCTCTTTTCCTCCTTCAATTTCAGATTTCAGTATCTCTACTCATCAACCGCAGCTCCTGCCCCAACCCATTTCTTGGTTAAATACCTTGTTGATTCTCTCGGATTCTCCAATGAAGAAGCTGCCTCTACATCCTCCAAGGTAACTTCACGTAAAAACTTAAAGAATCCTGATTTAGTCATCAATTTCTTGAAACAAACTGGTTTCGACAACACCCAGATGAAGATAATGGTTTCTAGGGTTCCCAAATTACTATTCCGTGATGTTTCCAAAACCCTAAAACCCAAATTTCAGTGCCTTATGGATCTGGGATTATCCGGGTCGGGCCTGGTGGATGTAATTGCTAAAGATTCACAAATTGTCGATAGAGGTTTAGATACTCATTTGAGACCTACCATTGATCTCCTGAGGAGGATTTTGGGTAGTAATGAAAATGTAGTTAAGGCGTTAAGGAGATTTCCTTGGCTGCTTTCTTTTCGTGCTCATCGTATTATTGAGACTAATATATTGTTGTTGAAAAACTATGGTGTTCCTGATGAGAGAATTAAAAAACTCATGCTTAGAAATCCAAGTTATTTTGCTCAAAATCCTGAGAGGATTAAAAGTTTGTTGCATAGGATGGAGAACGATTTTCGAGTTCCACGGGATTCCTCTAGTTTTCTTTATGGATGTCAAGTGTTAAACTCGTTAAACAAGTCTAAGTTGGAAAAGAAATTTGGAATCTTTAGGAGTTTTGGATGGTCTGATGATGATATACTCAAGATGTTCAGGAAGCTACCATTTTGTGTTGGCCTCTCGGAAGTTAGAATTCATAAAGCACTGAATCTTTTCATGAAGGAACTTGGTATTGGAACTGCTTACTTGGTTTCTCATCCTGCAATATTGGTCTTCAGTATGGAAAAAAGGGTGGTACCTCGGATGCAAGTATTGGATATTTTGGACGAAAAGAAGGTTGAGAGGAGAAAGTTGGATCTCTATTATGCTCTGAGCTTAAATGAGACAAGGTTCATAGATTATTTTGTGCAGCCCTACAAGGATCAGATGCCTGATTTGTATGAACAGCTCAAGAAAATTGTGGCTCCTTTATAGATTTTGTTTATTTTTGACACCAAAAGTTGCGGAGATCTTTCTCAGTTTTCAGTTCTAGTTCATTAAATTATTGCTTTTCTGTTTTCAGAATGTATTCTGAAAACACAGTCAGTGTTGACGAGAAGTCTGAACTGCTGTAGGCTATATGCAAAAATCAATCTTGCAATTTGAAGCTGATTGGATTCGACAGATCTTGTTGATAACTAATTCCGTTTGGCAGTTACCGTTACCATCAGGTTTGTTCCATAAGACAGTGAGTCAAATACTTGTTCTGCTACAACATTGGTTTATCTGATGTAAGGTTTTGATGTTCTTCTATTCTCTCTGAGTTTGATCCTATAAAATTTTGCACCGAGTTGTTTGCTAGTCTATCCATTTATAAGGACTTGATGGTTAGTTAGTTCGTTAGGTCCTTCCTTTTACTAATGATTAACATCTAAAGAAAATTTTCTTGTAAAGCTTTAGTCTTTGTCATATAAAGAATGTGAAGTTGAACATTCTTTTTCCTTTCATACTTTCTAGTCCTTGAAATGATAGATTTAACTCTTATTTAGTCTTGGAAGCTAATTAGTTGGGAAGTTTAATGAGTTGGGAGAATCACAACCTCTATAGTTTGAGGTATCTGTCTGTAATGGAGATCAAAATCAGGGAAGCAATAGTGTTTTTTTCTCATGACAATGGTGTTTAAGCAAGCTGAAGATGTGTCCAAAACAACCTCAGTACCTGCTTAGGTAGGGGTAACGTCTGCGTATTATACTAGGTATGCTGTTGTTGGTATTTAGGCAAGCTTGCCATAACTTCTAACTGTTTATATATATATATATATATATATATATATATATATATATATATATATATTAATAATAATAATAATAATAATAATAATATAATAATAATAATAATAATAGCTAATTTAGACAAAAAAATTCATTGCTGGTAGAGTTGGAATTAGGATTAGAAATTTATGAATAATATCTATCTGTTTTAAATTTTCGGATCTTAAGTAATAATCAGTACGTATCAAATGAGTTTCTTACCATTAGTCAATCACACTTTGTCCAAAAAAATTTCTAGCCTTTACTGCACAATTTACATTTTAAATAGGTTGATTTTTACTTTTTTTTCTTCAGCAATCGATCTTATTTTTAGTACTGCGTAAGTTGTTTAAGAATACACTTACATAACTCTTGAAATATTAAAAGCTAAAATGAAAATATAAATTTATGTTCCACGAAAAAATTATTTGATGACCCGTTTTTCTACTTTGAAACAAGTTTGGAATAATGGTGTAAATTGTAAACCCGTTTTTCTACTTCAGTCTATTGCTTATGTGTTATTTTCTTTGTTCTTTTTTATTTGTTGTCTTTGTTAAAAATAGATAGTTTTTAATATTTATCATTTCACAAAATTATAATGATGATATTGTTCCTATTTTACCCTTTGAAAGTTATTAGCCTTGAAGCTATACATTTGCCCATATATAGAAAAATTAAATAATTAGTCTATTTTCATTGGTCAAATTAGTTAATTAAAGTAAATTACTCCTTCATTTGAAAACTTGACTTCAAGAGAACACTGAATAAGAGTACAATAGTAAATTCACCTAACTTCTTAAGAGACGAGCAATCTAAAATGATGACATATAAATAGAAACGGAGAGAGTATGTACAAAGTACTAAAAAAGAAAACATTCTAATTATTTCTTATAGTGATAATTAAAATTTTTTATCTATCATGTTCCATGCATATTGGATATCTTATGATGGTTGGTATTGAATATTACGTTATAGATACTTCATTAACACATATTTATACTTAGAAAGAAAAAAAAAACTTGTCTCTCTGCATACATTTCTTGTTTTACATTACTACTTTAAGCTACATCTTTTTATAATATTATGAGCTTAATTTTGTCAAATTAATTTACTCAACTCGACTTGTTTGGCATTTTTTCTCTCTCTTGTAATATAATCTCAAAGAGATTCAAAATTGAAAAATTGTACTTGGTATAGATTTATTCTTGCAGGTGCAGTAAATTAATAAGACACGAAACATGGGAGGAGGGAAAATATACATTAATTAAAGGCATGCATGAAAAAGAAAATTTATAAATGCTCAAACTTCATTTATTCCAAAGTTCAGACCTTCACGTTTTACCAGACCCTTTCTTCAATGATCTTCTATTTGTGTCTTTTGCCTTATACTAACTTTGACGAAACATAAATATTGTGAATATAAATACGAGTAGTTAAATTAGGTTTTAGACTTAATTCACATCCTAAAAGATAGATCTAAGGGAGAAAGACTGTCCAAACCTTATAAGGAGTCCATTCATTGCTTAACATATGGTGCATGAGCAATTTTGATATTGGAGACCCCAATATCGGGTGAGACGGATCCAAATCTGATATCATGTTAAATTAGGTTTTAGGTCTAACTCACACCCCAAAAACCAGCTCAAACAGAGAAGGATTGCCCAGACCTTATAAGGAATTCACCTATCTCATTAACCATTGATAAAGTTTGAATACTGGCATTTTCTAGTCCTAGAATAATTAATATACATTCAAATTTAAAATAAGAATAAAAATCACAATTAGCTGATCCATAAATTGAAAAAAAAACCCAGCTAGTTCTACATAGTTTAATTATAAGCCGTATTTTTTATTTTGAAATCGTAGACTATGACGAATTAATAAATAATATGTTTCAAAACCTTAAATTCTTTTCTAAATAAAGCTTGTGTACGTTTTGATCAAAACCTGCCTAGAACGAGCTATAGTCAAGTGAAGTTGGTGAACTTTTCTTGTTTTGTTTCTAGTAGTAGTAGTTGATAATACAATTAGATAATAAAAATGTATTTTCTCTAATAGCTTGAGCTTTTAGATTAAATTCGATGAGACGATTACTCTAATTAACATGGTATCAGAGCAAATAAAGATCCTGAGATTATATCTCACTGTTACCTATATCAAAAGAAATATCCACATATTTGACCAATAAAAAAAGAATCAGATCCGCACTTATAACTTAAAATTCATTCTTCTTTAGATATCCATTTTATCCTTTTTCTTGCTACTATAACTTTTTCATACTTTAGGTCTTTTTTTTTTTTTAAATAAAATTTATTTGTACACCTAGAGGGATTAAACCTGTGAATTTTTAAAATAAAATAGGCGTGTATCATGTGAAGTTCATCAGGTGTACAATATCCTACATTTATTAAAATCACCCCACTTTCATTTCTAATTTCATTATATTTTCCCTTATATATATAGATAGTCCACAAGTTTGGTTTAATATTTTCCTTCACACATCCATCTTCCAACTATTTTTTACTTAATATTTTCTTTTTTATAAAATAAATTATTTGAACCAAATTTTCAAGATTTCTTAAAAAAATATGGTGAATACATTTGGAATTTTGAGTGTTTCATTAGTTACTCTTGTTTTAATGTTGTTGGTTGACTCTAGCCAAAGCCTACGTCCATATCATTGTAAGTGCCAACCTATGCTTTATCCTATCTTATTTTCAAATATAATAAAAAACAAGGAGAGATAGGAGGAAAAAAAATATATGCGTGTGTATAATATATATATACATATATATATCTATATTTTTTTCTATAAGTATACTAGTTTGAGCCGAAAATAATACTAGGTATGAGCTTTCTTGTGAAGAGTTTCACATCGATGATTAATTTAAGGGATGAGTGGTCTCTTTAATATGACTTGAATAATTCTGTCTTCATAAGCTAACTTTAGAGGTTAAGTTAAATCCATTTTTTTTCTTTATATGTTATTAATGCTCGATATTGGGCCCTCATTTAAATTGTTCAGGTACCATATGCTTTTTGTAGGATTGAATTAGCGATCCAAGAATCAAATCTTATCAACAAAGTAAAAATTTCTCGATAGTCAATCTACTAAACTATTAAGTTTCCCCGATAAGCATATATCCAATCATCCATTTTTTGTAAAATAAACTATATAATAGAAGTGTATATCTCAATTTAGTTTTTTTTTTTTTAAAAAAAAATTAGCATAGAGATAATTGCTAGTACTTACACAAAAACATTAATGTTGCAATTGATGCCTTTTGCTATGTGCGTAAATAAATGTTGTCTCTTTATATAAATTTCAGTTTCCTATCATGGCAAAGGAACATACAAGGACAATCAAAACCATGTCCACCTTAAGGTAATTTATTACTTCTCCTCCCGTTCGTTTCAAAATAAGTGATGTTTTTAATTTGTCAGTCATTTATGAAACAATTTTGACAAATTGAATTGCAGGAAGAAAAAAAAGGAGATCATGATGTGTTAGGAATGGAGATGTATCCAACAGGATCAAGTTTACCAGATTGTTCTCATGCTTGTGGACCTTGTTTCCCTTGTAAGAGAGTAATGGTGAGCTTTGCATGCTCCATTGCTGAATCTTGTCCCATTGTCTACAGGTGTATGTGTAGAGGCAAATATTACCATGTCCCTTCCAATTGATCTTATCTCTCGTACGATCAGATCAGAGTCGCCATTCAAAATTCCAAGTTTTATTTAATTTCAACCACTAGTCATGATAATGTATGTTTATTAATTATGGAGTACTAGCTAGCTAGTCTTATGCAATGTTGCATTTGGATTATTGTGCCTCATTTGATTTCCTTCAAGATTTTGGTAGTGTTGTTGTAAATAGGAGGAATTGTATGAGTTTTGTAGGCTTAGTTGTTAAGTGAAGTAATTTAGAATGTTCTTTGTTTAATTTCTTTCTAAGTTTTTTTTTACTTCATTTACTTGCATAAGATAGAATACTACTATTTGAGTTTCGTTTTGTATGGTTCTGGAGCATAATTAGCTCTCTAGTACAACTATCTTGTTACGATATCATTCCAGTCACTAACCTGTCTTTAATATCTCCTACCATACCATTAAAGTAACGACTTCGGGCATGGCTAACTCCCATAGTGTGACGAGCAATACCCAAAACAAATTCACCGCAAAACAAATAAGCTATTTCACTTTGTATATGAAATAAAATAATCTCAAAAATATTTAATATCTATAATTAAATTTAAAATAAAATAATCTCACTTACATTCAATTTGACAACTTTAAACTATGCTTATATGTTTTCCCTTATTCCAAACAGCCCTTCAATTATTCAAAATGGTTTTTCTTTTTTTGATAAAAAAAAACATTTGATTAATTAATAAGAATGATCAGCCAAAATTAATTATTGTTTAATTAAATAAAAAATGTTTCTAATACATGACAGTTGGGGATCCGTGGCGCAATGGTAGCGCGTCTGACTCCAGATCAGAAGGTTGCGTGTTCGATTCACGTCGGGTTCAATCTCCCGATCCCAGTCGGTTCCTCCTTTTTTTTTTTACTTAATTTTAAATTAATCTATCATTTGTTTTTGTAATTTTTAGTTTTTATTTGATTTTACTTAATTAATTTTTTTTATCGTTTTCATTAAAGTTATTTTGTCTGCTACCTACTTACACAGTAACAAAGAGCATATTGCCGGCGACGAAAGCTGACAAAACGGCTGCCGGAAACTGGCGTTTGTTAATTTATTCAAATTAAAATTAGATATAAAAAATGAATATTTTTAGTACTAATATATATTTATGCCACCAAATTCTCCATATACAGAAATTCTTCTCAACTACCTTTCGAGCAGGTAACAATTTTTTTTACTGAGTTTTTTTTTTCGGCTAACAATTTGGGAATATTAAGATTTTGGGTATTCAATTTTTATAAATTTAGAGCTTTTTTGTTATGAGAGATTAAGTATAGCTAATTATAGGATTAATTTTGGGATGAGTTTATTCATGTTTGGTTAGTGATAAAATTTTGCCCTTTTCATTTAGCATTTGAATTTTTTTGTAGGATTGATTTTGAAGAAACATATCAAAGTATTGTTAAATCTCAATTCTTTGATCTAAGCCTCAAGTCTGTGGGTGAGTTAGAATTTTCAATGAGGGGTTTACGTAATATGGAGGAGTAAACACATGATTGGTTATATGGCAGGTTCTCGGGTTTAATCATGTAGAAATAAAGTTTGTTTCCGCTAAAGGGGGATTCAGATGAACCCTTGGTCCTACCTGGTTCCGCCCTTGGAGTTGGTGTACTTGATGTTCGATGTGTAGCATGTTTGTTTCATTGTCCAGTCATATTAGCAGATCAATCATAATTGAATTTGTCAATGAAATAGTATCTCTTTCTTTACCATTAAATTAGAATATTGTTATGTAACTCTAGGGTTAAATTATATTGGAAAATTACCTGTTATAGGATTATTTTGGTGACTGCTGATTGATTATATGACAAGTTCTTAAGTTTTTATCTTATCTAATTGAATGACTAAATGAATTATTTTTGTCAAGTTTCGGAATGGATGCAGTTGATGATGCTAATCAGTTACAAGAAACACCGAAAAATGAAGTTATGTCCTTCTTTGAGTCAGCTCCATTACTAGAGGATGCTGCTGAAATTGAGAAAAGCTTGAAGGAATTCGTTGATCGCAATACTTCATCATCAGGCAATTGTTATTTCTTTAGTTATCAACATCTCATAGATTTTAACCTCTTAATTCTATGTTCTTCGAATATAGACGCCAATTGACTTTATTTTGTATCCGTGTTCAGTGAATGGAAAAACAAACAGAGTAGTGTGTATTACTTCAGGTGGTACAACTGTTCCTTTGGAAAAGCAATGTGTTCGTTATATCGACAACTTTAGCTCCGGTCATAGAGGGGCTGCATCCACAGAGTATATCCCGAATACTATGCTTTGACGCTTTGCACACTCTTGAACTCACTTACATTTGATGTTCAAAATGAAAATGTAATTGCAGATACTTTCTGAAGGCTGGTTATTCTGTAGTCTTTCTCTACCGAAGGTTTGTTCTTCAAGTGCCAAGTTAATTTATTCGATTATTGTTATTTTGATTTTAGACTAGTAACACCATGAAATATGCAGAGGGTCATGCCAACCATTTTGTAGTACTCTGCCTGATGATCCGCTGCTAGAGTGCTTTAGTGTTGCTGATGATTCAAGTATTGAAGGTCTATAGTTCTTATATTTTTACACTCAATATTGATGCATGTACTACGATTCTATTAACCAATCATTCTAGACGACCTTAGTAAGTGCTACTTGTACACTATATTAGTTATGGTAATTTCTAATGATGTTCCATCTTAACATCTACATTTCTACGATACTGATCTTGTGAAGATCTTAAACTTTAAACGCCTATGTTACACATATCCTTCAATTAACACCAATGACGTGTATTCACCAAAATGACACCAATGTCAGTGACACCTATACCACCAAGATCTTTGAACTCCAAATCTCTCAGTAGTTTCGTTGATTATCACCATATTATCTACAAATAGCATGTACCGTGAGATTATCTATTATTAGTAGCTCATTCATACGTAGGTAAGCAAGAATGTGATCAATTCAAAATCCCAATGTAAATCAACGGAATGGGAATGGGTAAGCACATATTGTCAAAGCTTGACCTTGGGTTTTTTTTCAGGCCGCGTTTTTAGTTTTTATCTTAGTTTTATACTCTCTAAAGGCTTATCCATATTACTAACTTGGGAAAGATCTTTGTTGTTCTGAGTATTTTGTATCGCAATGGATTTGTTGAGCAATTCACGCTTTTCCAATCTAATGAGCATTTTTGTGTTGCACTATTTTTTAGTGGATGCATTGCATGCTGAAATGGTGAAGAGAGCCATTACCGAAAGTCGCACTGTATGGTTAATACTGATTTTTAATTTTCGTCTTATTTTTGTGTGTTCTTACAGTTATTCTTATTAGTCTTTAACAGTAAAAATTTACTATTTGCAGGCAGTTGCTGAGGGCATCCTGTTGAAACTTCCATTTACAACAATTTTCGAGTATTTGCAGGTTTAAGTTAAATAGATTAGTGAAATCTGTTTTACTGTTAAATCAATGTCGTATGAGCATTTTAGTTCGCTTTGTGGAGGCTGGTAGCACTTCGATTAATGTTTATTTGGTCACTGGCAGATTCTACAGCTAATTTCTATGTCTTTGAGGGACTTCGGGCCTAGTGCTATTTTTTTTCTGGCAGCTGCAGTTTCTGATTTTTATGTTCCGTGGGAAAACATGGTAATCGTTTATGTTCTTCAATTTATCTCTCTTTTTTTCTTATTGCTTTGTGAATTATACTTTTCCTTCTTTTCTGTCTTCGAGTGCCCTCGATCATTATGTTGCAACTGATAGTTATATAACATGTCATCTTAATCAACTTACAAAAAAAAGTTGTATCTACCGTTTTCTCTAAATCTGGTCTATTTGTTTTGTGTTACCTCTTCTTCACAGGCTTTACATAAAATCCAGTCGGCATCTGGTCCTCTGGATATACGACTCGCCCAAGTACCAAAGATGCTTTCCGTGCTTAGGAATGAATGGGCGCCAATGGCCTTCCACATATCGTTTAAGGTTGGTGAATCATCTTGTATTGTTTGGTAAAGCTACAAAATTTATACTGTCTTCGAGAAAAAAGTTCTCTACTTGTAAAGAAGTGGTGACTTGAATTTCTATGTCAAAGCTTCATTTGCTAGGAAGTATAAACAACAAACGTACCCAGTATAATCTCACTAGTGAAGTTGGGGTAATAGTTTCATTACTGAATTCCAATATCTATTATTTGACAGCTAGAAACAGACATAGATATCCTTTTAGCAAAGGCTAATATGGCCCTCAAAAAATACAAGATGCATATGGTGATAGCTAACGAACTATCAACCCGTAAAGAGGAAGTAATAGTTGTCACTGAGCTGGAAAAAGTCACAGTTCGTAGGGACAACACTCGGGCAGGGGCTGAAGTCGAGTCTCCGTTGGTTGAGCTTGTTGTGGATAGACACTCAACATATATCAAGAAGTTCGATGCATAACAAATATGGGTGGATCACTAAAATATGGAGGTACAACCTTACATTTCAGTAAGCAAAAGTAGTAAAAACTGAGAGAGTGTTTCTTCAGCTTGTTTCATTATTTGTTGGCAATCTGTGTTTGTTTTTCCCTTTTTAGTTGAATGTCTAACCAATGCTTTATTTCTGTCTGATTCGACATTAGAAGTATATGTAAGCAGCGTAAACCTGAATTCCTTAAGAAAATTATTCTCCTTAAATCTCCGAGATAATGAAATGTATCTGTTGAGGGAATAGAACAATTTTAAAAAATTAAATCCAAAAACAAAATCAAGTAAAAATTGAGTTAATTTGATATTTGAATTGATTTGTAATCAAATTGTTACACTCTATGTTCCATTTTGTCTGATACTTTTTATTTTAAATTTATCCCTAAAAGAATATTATCATTTTATTATTCAAAATTACTTTAGCTCTACAATTCTCCATATACCATTGACTAAACTCTATGTAGAAAATTTTTTATACAACAAAGTTATATTATATTTGACCGTTTTTCAATATTGTTGACATGAGTATCCAAAATCATAATGTTTGTTTTAGTTTGACTTATTTTTAAATATAAATAATAAGTAAAAGAAACAAGGATACCAATTATCAAAAGTATTGAAAATTTATTTTGAAAAATATTATAAATAGCAATCTAATCCGCATTACCTCTCCAAATTTATAGATAATTCAATCAAATCACATAAGTTATTCATATAATTCTGATTAAATCTTTTGCATAATTCTATGAATTTTAAAGCTTGCATAACAAAAAAAAAAAATTTAACAACTTCATACAATATGAATTTTTTTTACGTCATCTCCCAATCCATCTAATGGAGGAAGGAAACAACCAAATTATAAGTCAGATAAAATAGAAAAAAATTACGGAATTTTGATTTTAATGTATTTTTTTATTGTAAAATGAAAGAAATGTACGAATTTGTGTGTTATCACAATTTTTAATAATTCTGTGCATTTTTTTAAAAATATTTTGATGCTCGCGGTTTTATTTTATGGTTCATCATATACTGAGCTATTTTACTTGATTTTATGCTTAACTATGTCTCAGTTCAATTGTTTCTCCTAAAAGGAAAACAATTTTTTTTTAAAAAGAGCTAGGCTTCTAAAATTCTTAACTAGTTATGCTTGAGTTTGCCTGCTATTTTTACCATTATGGATTCAACTAAGCGTTAGAATATTTAAAGGACAAATTACAGAAATCACAATTTTTTAAGGTAAAATTATAATCTATTTTTTAAACATTTATAATTATAAAAATTCCTCAAAATATATACATTAATCTAATGCGCGAGATACACTAATTTGATGCGCGAGATACACTAATTTGATGCGCGAGATACATTTTATACATGATACACTAATCTTATGCGTGAGAAACACTAATCTGATGCGCAAAGTACATTTTATACATGATACACTAATTTGCGAGATACATTAGTTTGATTCGCGAGATACATTAATGTGATACGCGATAATGAGGGATTTTGAAAATTTATAAAGCTTTTAGGGGAGAATGATAATAAGTAAACTAAAAGGTGAAATTTCCGTAATTAAACCTATTTTAAATGTATTCAGTCAATTCCATTTGTCAATATGTCAATACAGTAGTAATTTATTAGGACAAAATCAAACCTAATCTGTCCAACTCAATTAAATTTGAACGGGTTATTGCTCCGCTCCTTATGAGTTTAATCAATTTCAACCTATTATTAGTTGGGTTTGATATATAATCTGAATTGGTTTAATTTGATATGTTATGTATAACAATATTAAAAGATAACTTTTACACATAGTCAGTCAAAAATATCTTAATTATATTTTATACCTATAGTTTGCTAATTACGAATTGTAGCTACATGTTTGAGAGAGGAGAGAGGCGAGCAACAAAGGACAGATAGTTAGAAGAATTGTATATGTATATATGTCCAATTGTATAAGTATATTTGGCACATAATTGTATTATATAAATGATATTGCTACAAGAAAAACAACTTTTAGCGGCAAGAAATAGACTTATTAATAAAGAGTGCTAAAGTCTTTACCGACATCAGTTAAGTGCCATTAGGTCCAATGTCGCTAAAGGCTTTAGGAAGGACATATACATAGAGTGTTAATTCCCGCTAAAAATACATATTTAACGGCAATTGAACTATTGTCATTAATTTATTGCCGCTAAAAAATATTTTTTATGTAGTGTATACATATGACCTTGTATATAAGTAACTGATATACATATGTATTTGTATATCTGGCGAGTGAGATTGGGAGAGGGAGAAGAGAGGCGTGCGAGAAATGACAGAGAGTAGAGAGAGACGAAATGTATATGTACATTAGTCAAAAAATTGTATATATATGTAAATAATATACATATGAATTGAGTTGGATTGGATCTTGGCCTGTCATCTGACTTATAACCTAATTCATTTTGATCCACTTCGTTTTTTACCAAAACAAACTTGAATTGAGTTAGATTTTAAACTATTTGTTATCCTAACCCATTATAACTTCCTAAATTTAACTCAACCTACCCAATTATCACCTCTACGATTTACCTATCTAGTAAATTTCTTGTCTCTCTGGGGTTTCGATATGAATTGATGAAAACTTGACAAAATATATTCAAAGTAGTGGACTTTAGTGCCTTTTGTGTCATTAAAGTTGTCTAAATTCTATTTAGCTTTATTTGAGTAGTGAATTCCATTGAAAAAAAAGGACATATATAATTGTGGTCAACCTATATTTATATTTGTATTACCATGTTTATCATTTTCAAATGATCATGAAATGGAAAAAATTGTCCTATAATTAAATTGAAAGGAGCATTAACTTAAACAATTTTTTGAACATAAACAAAACAACAATTCATATTAGGAGACAATTTAGTTTCTAACGTTTCTCTACGTTACACTGAATATCACCTATATATTTTCTACATATAATAGTTCTTGTCGTTATTGAAAAATGAATATCCGAAGGAGGGGTGGTATAATTGGGAGAAAATTTTAAAAATAGTAACGATAATAGATATAATAGGACTTTAGAGCTATAATTTATGTAATTGTGCTTTATAGCAATAGCTTTGTTTGCTGTGGAGATTGGATACTGTGGTTTGTATTTTTCGCTTGCCCCTTGCAAATATATAAATGGGGTAAGTATATACAAATAGAGGCTGCAATTTATATATGAAAGGATATATTTCACTTGCCCGTTTGTATATTTTGCTTGTGAATATACAAACGTGGTAACCAGTAAGTATATATAAATGATGTATTTATTCATTTAAGAATTTTTCTGAACTCCGTTTTTTTTACTTTAATTGTCAATATACAAACATGAAAATTTATCATGAAATTTTTATAAATCATATATCAATAGCTAGGGTAAATGTATACGAATTCTAAATTTATATGATCAAAAACCTTTCTGAACTATACAAATTCAAGATTTATACCATTAGGGACGACCAAACTATACAAATCCTTAATTTATGCGACTAAAAAATTGAATAGCAATTCACAAAACTATATCCACAATTAAATAATCAACATTATAGCTATATATTACACATCATTCTTTAGATGGTTACCATTTTTTTTTTGGAGATATGTATGAATAATGAAGTAAAAGATGAGTAACTAGATTAAACAAATTGTAAATTGATTTTTTTTTAATTTTAAAAACAGGTTAATAATATAAAATGGATTCGCAAGTTATTGAAAAATGAGTAATTAGATTAAATAGATTGTAAATTACGAATTTTTTTAAATGTTGGGACTCAAATCCAAATTAAGGCCACTACTATTCTAGTACTTTAGAGAAGTTTCACAAACATTCACTAAATTGAACAAAAATAAATGTAGACAAGTCCACCGATGGAAAAAATTTAATAAATTGATAAATTAAGATGTCATAAAAGACACGTGTCTCAAAATTCTTACTCCTAAACATACTAAGCATCACTTTTTTCCCCTATAAATATTTCTTCACTTTACATTTACAACAAAAATAAAATAAAATAAAAATGAAGAATTTTCCTACTGTTGCTGTCCTACTCTTCTTAGTGCTTCTTCTCTCAACAAATGGTAAGCTAATTAGTACTTTTCTTTTTAATTTAATATTTATAAAAGGTGTTAACTCGCTCTAAAAGAATTTAGTTAGTGATTATTAGATTATTATTGTTAATTATTTAACGACCTTTTAAAGACACTATAAAGATTTTTTTGATGTAGTGATAATAATTAAAAAAAAAAAAGAAGATATTATTGATGTAGTTTATAATTATGGCAGTGAACTCTTTGTTAGAGAAGTCTAGATCATTAAAATGAGTTATCTGTTTTGTATATTCTAATGTTCAAAATTTATTTAGCTAAAAAAAAAAAAAAAGGGAATGATTATGGAAGTTTTTGAATTTTTGTAGAGTACGCATGATGGTATTTGGTGTTTAAATTTCATTTGAATGCCATGTTACATATAGAAAGATTAAAAAATTATATAATATGATAAATGAATTGGGGGAATTGTTGATAGTGATACGTGGTTATAACAAAGTTAATATATATTCCCTTCAATAAAAAAGAAATAATCATATTTTTGTCTTATTATAAAAAAGAATTGACTCTTTTTTAAATATCTTAATGATTTACGTGGTATTTTTATGATCACGTTTTAGTATATTTAACATAATTTTAATTTAAAATTATAAAAAAAATTTAATTAAAAAAAGTTATGTACATTCATAATATAAATAATTTTGTTTAGTTAGTAATTTTTGTGGATGATTTCAGAAGAAATAGGAGGTGGAATTAGAAAGACGGAGGCAAGACTATGTCAATATCACAGCGAAACGTTCCATGGGGTGTGTGTGACTGGTAACAATTGCAACCGACACTGTCAGAAAGAAAACTTTGAGGGTGGCCGCTGCCACGGCATTCGCCATTATCGTTGCGTCTGCTATAGAACTTGTTAATTCCTTTTTATTATTTCGAATGCGTTCATAAATAATAATAAATATTACTTGTAATGTAATGTTATGATGTTCAATTTTCTTTTTCAACTACTATTAATATAAATAAGTGATTTGAACCCTTAGTTCAACACTACTTTAATGACATTCTACTCTATTTTTGGTCAAGTAAAGCAACAACGCCACAATTGTAATGAAGTCATATAACATAGTGACCAAAGTTCATATATGACCAGACCATATTCATGTGTCACACTTGGTGGTTAAGTATATACAATTATACATGACTTCGGAGTTCAAAAAGTGAAAAATATTTCAAAAATGTTGAAATGGTATATGAATTCTTTTAGCCTCACATAAATCTTCAAAAACATCCAACAAAATTATTTCATTGCTATATAGCCTATATACAACATCCAAATAAATCTTCAAAAACATCCAACAAAATTATTTCATTGCTATATAGCCTATATACAACATCCAAATATATATACACAAATTTCAAATATGTATTTCAAATACTAGTAAATAGCTAAATCCGCCTAAGCAAGCAAAACTATGATAACGTACATTCCCATTTACAGCTCGAGCATTACCAACAACATCAAACATAATCTAGTTAAGCTCATCGATCCCAGTTGTGTCTGATGAACAGATCATTTAGGTAGGTTCACGAGGACGCGCTGCCCAGAGTGAACTCAGAGCACGAAGACGTTGAACATACTCCCCAAAAGCAAGTAAGCCCCTAGCTGCTTGGTGTGTTGTCAAAATAATAGACATTTGTTGTAGTGTTTGCTGTCGAAGGTGATCTGCCTGTTTTCAAATCAAACCAACAACATTACATTATCACTCAAGAATACTGTATCATTGATATCTGGTGTACGTGTGTTAGACTTTTCTGTAACAATCATATTCGATACAAAAATTTCAGTACAATGACCAAGTTTTCTTTAGAACTCGATTTTCGTGTTATGTTATGTATAATACATAACATCATTTCGATATAATAGAGGTTTGACAGTGTTTCAAACCTTAGCAGATTTTTAGTTGTAATTGAAGGACCATTGTATACTAGTTGAACGTACGCATCAGTTTCTTTCAGGATTACACTCTCTATACTCGATTTTAGACGATATTGAATGACCATTGAACTCGTTGAGATACAGAACGACAGTGAAAGTGAGACAAACCTGGTTAACAAAGCTCTCCAATGCTTCTAAATTTTCCATAGAAGAAACCATTTGGGAAGTGTAATTTCCAGCTCCCGTGTTCATATTTAGGATGCTCTGAGCCAGAGTCTGCTGAAGTTTATCCATTCCCTGTGTGAGAGCATCTTCAGCTTGCTGGCAACAGTGTCGCAGATTACACACTTTAATGATTTGCTGATCAGCCAAGGGCTCGAGTTGTGGCATCACCACCTGTGTAAAGTTGATATACAATTATAACTCTCGATCATTAATGTTCTGGTTTACCATTTGGTGACAAATGAAGTAATATGAAATATACGGTGTCAAATGACCTAGTTAAGGAAATTTATGCATGAAAAAACGCTACGAGAAACTCAAAAGCAAATGAAGGTAAAATAGTTCAAAAAAAAGCGGTAAAGTGCACCAGGGACTACATTTATGAGTTCTGATGGCTTGAATCCTCCAATCCAGAGGAAAAAGCGCTCGACGGAAGTTCTCCACATCCCAGACATTAAGTAAAACACGTCAGCTTTGGCGGCATCAGCTTTCATGCGAAAGAGATTGAAATAGTGGCTTAAGACATTTTCTACTAGCAACTGAAGCTCCATATCGCTTACAGGAGACTGCAATATACTCCGCAATTCTGCGTTCTTTTTTTGTTGCTCTTCCACCCAGTGGCTGTATTCTATCTCGAATGCAGCTATTCCTGCTTAGGCAGCATTACTTAATTATGAACAAAATCTCCGTATACACTTTAGTAGCATCAAACAGTGAAAGTAAATGGGCTAATATTCTACTCTAATAGCAGCTAATGAAATGCCAATGATTTAGAGCACACATGGACGCGCTCGTCTTGTTAGTAAAAGGACAATATGACACAGCCTAATGAAACATTATAAGTAGTCTATACTTTCATGTAATACAAAGTGAGTGTCTCCTTTAAAAGGATGGCTAAAGTATACTTTGATTTTAATGTAGAAATATCAATAGCCTTACGTTTTAATGTAATCACCAATCCAGCTTGTCGACTAGTTTCAACGTCAAATTGGTACATCATTCAACACAGATCAATAGTTAAGCTAGTAATGATGCAAAGATAAAATGCAAAGGAAACTATCGAGTGACAACTCCTCTATCCATATACCTGGATTAATTGTTCCTAATAGTCCCATATTGCTATTTGAACCTAACATGTATAATCCCTGCAATAAGCCGTTTCATGATGTCAAAGACCGTGATGGAATGTAAAATCGGAGCACAGATACATATACTAGTTAGTAAGAAACGCGCAAGAAATGATTCCTCTGACCTGCTGTCTAGCTCTCTCGAGCTCCAATTCGAGTTGTGCCAGCTTCAAACGGCTGGTTTCCAGCTGCTGTACATAGGCCTGTGAAAAGGGTGAAGAAAGAAATCAAGAGGAATTTTATGACTAATAGAATTTCTTAACATGTGCAAGGAAAATTATAAAAAAAAAACTTCATTTACCTTTTTCCGCATACGGCTTTTACGAGCAGCTTCACGATTTTGCGCTAAACGTCTTTGTACCTGTCATTCATTTGATATGAAAAGGTATAGTATTACATCAGAGGTTAATCTTTCTACTTATGTAGCTTGTGATAGGATACATAAACTGAAAAGGAGAGAGTCGGGGCACCGACCTTGTCTGAAGAACTCCTCGGTCCTTGATTATCTCCAGAGCCAGAGGGCATATGTTGTTCACCTGACGTATACCCCGACTACAATAAGCACAGGTAGATATTAGCCTGACAACTCGACTACTAACTTGAATTTTATTAGTTAGAACAAGGAAATATGTTGGTTTACCTTATCATCTGGCCTATCGTTTGGGTGTGAGACCATACATGCATCAGCACTAGGCATAATGTCACCTCTAAACGCGTCTTCCCACACACTCATCTGGTGAAATGGTTCATATATGCCCATCCTTCTTGTGGGGGCAAATTGAGTTGTTGGAGAAGTCATGTTCATGGCCTGTAAATCAGAATTTCTGCCTGAAATGAATTTAATTTCCATCCAGTATGTACTAAAGAAAAATGATATTGCATAACAAGATGGTAAAGGAATAGAACGGAACACTAAAGGTTTGTTTATCCATTCATCAAAGCAAGATCTTTTGATATTGCAGACTAATTAACAAAGTTCTGTGGGCTACTTTTAAGTGTTCATGACATGTAAAGCATATGGCTTTTAAACAACATATACACCTTTTCTTTAAGGGAATATACGATAGGTAATCAATCGAAAGAGAAACAGTGAAATCAACAGAACTGATAAAATGATAAATTATATGAATACTTGGGAACATTCTTCTTTACATACAAACTCAAACACACAACAGCAACATGACGATTTACTTGGACTTTCGCCTTTTGAACTCTCAACTCTTACAGAATTTCCAACTATTGCATAATACCAAACAGTAAATGTATCGAAAATGATCCTTTTTAAACTTTAGCTAAGTAAAAATTATGATAGACTGACTACAACAACACTAGGTGATTTCTTTTCATCTGTTCTACCCTTGATGGACAAAGTTACTTGTACATACATGTTACAATGGGAAGTGACACGTATCCCATGGAATTAGCCAAGGTGCGCCCCAGCCAGCCTGGACACTACTGGTCTTACTGAACACCACAGTTCATCAAGAGAACTAAAATTTGTGGTAAACTATTTTATTACACATCCATATTCCAAGGCAAAAATGAAAATTGTGATCTACCTACAAATGGAATTACATAGTGGATTGATTATCAATGTTCTTGACTAAATCTTTAACAATTACACATGTAATCAAGTGAACACAATGAATATTTTTCAAGTAAAACAAGAAATTGAGGAAGAACAGAACAATAGGAATTTATATTTCATTAAGAGACTAACCTGTTCATTAGTATAGTGAAGATACTCTTCTTGCAAATTAGAAGCAATTACTGACCTTCTTAGGTATTTAAAGAAACCTTTAAACTAAAAGAGTAAAGAGAATTAAAAAATAATCTCCATAGCTATAAAGAAGGATAAAGGCAGAGAAGCAAAATGACAAAAGAAATACAACTAAGTACTCAAAGAAGTTGACTGCTTGCTGTCAACTGTTATTGATGCCTGTATATTATGATATGACAAAATGTACACACAAATAACATAGAAAAAAACATTACACACTCACATACTTATATATATATATATACTCATATGGTTATGAATCAAGATCTTTTTGTAGTCCTAATACATCACAACACCTTAAACTTATGAGCGGTCTGGTTTAAATCTTTGAAAAATATATTATTCGCATAAAAATATGTTATTTTATTTAATTATACACATCTGTTTTAATTGAAATATGTTTAAGATTTTACGACTTGCAAAAACTAATGTATATAATTAAAGGAAGTATCATTTTTTAAATGGTTTAATTTATTTATCCGTTAACACACAGCAAAAATAATCCAAATTTGAATAGACAGTATCTAATAGGAATACTTTATCATGTTTTCATGTGCATAATTCAAACAAGTCATAATTTAAATATCTAAATAAAATTTCTTGACAAATTTATGAAATTATCGATATATTAAGCTTTTATTGTATAGTATGCAGAGCTTTTGGGAATGCCAAACAACTTGATACGAATATTCTGCACCACCTATGTGGCTATGACCATGGCAAACACTTATTCTTTTTATTATTCGATATTTAAAATTTATCGAAGTAATATTTTCAAAGCTCGAATTCAAGAACATTTAGCGGTATCCTTAGTGAAAGCAACACTTATTTTATATGGGCCATCCCCATGAGTCATTTGGGTTAATGCCATGTTCTTTTTATCTTTAAGTGATTTTTAATGTGAGAAAAAGAGAAATGACATTTGGCTTATTAACAATGTATCCTCCTAGCTTTTTTTCAAAGGAGAGTACACTATTTAGGCAATTCGTGGCATGGCACTATATATTTTATGTATAGATTAATAAAGTATAGAAGCATCTGCAAAACTATCTTTGTTCGAGAAGAGTTAATTAAGGCTTCGTAACAAAATTATATTATATAAGTACAAGTTAACTTTTATCTATAATGAAGTGTAGAATATGCTAAATATAATACTCATATGGAGTTCCATATAGATTCCTAGAATTTTAACTACTATTAACTTTGATAGGGATACAAATGTTTTTTTAAAACTTTATTTAACAAGTTAAATCTAGGTTTGGTGTAGATTGACACATGTTCTGTGGATATCAACTTTATGTGACAAATTTTATGTGTTTATTTCACTTAATTACTTTTAATATAGTATTAATAAAGTTGCTACTTGCTAGGTAATTGGCCAGCATGTTCATCAAGTGTATCATACCTAACCAAAAATGGTGTGCATATCTAATAAAATACCTAAAGAAAATCTCTTTTTTTTAACCCAGGATAACTCGCAGTCATTGTATAGCCTCTGTTACAGTCTGTTTTTGGGTGAACACTTTGTTCTAACTGGATAAATTCTCCACTGTGTAATAGCTTGTAATCGACACAAGGAATGTGAACCGCATTAGAAAAGCCATGTGTGATAGGCTCGACTCAAACACTTCATCAAAAATGATTATTAGCGGCAATTAATTCTTAATTGTCGCTATATATGTAATTTTAGCGATAAGTTAAGCCTTTAGCAACATTGATTGTAATGACACTTAACTAATGCAGATAAAGATTTTAACACTTTTTTTAAATGTCAATATTTATTACCGCTAAAAAAAGTGAAAAGAGGAAACTCAATACGGAGTCATTCGTATAAATAACCACCTTTCAAATCAACTGAGTCGTTCCATAAAGAAAATCATATTGATGGGATAAAAGATTAAAGATTTGTTGTGCAACATTATAATAAAGGTGTAACTAACTTTGTTACCTTTAACTAAAAGAAGAAAAAGTAAAAGAGAAAAAAAAAAGTAATTAATCGAATATCTTTCGGCTTAATAACATGTCAAGCGTTACTAATTAAAATGTTGTATCTCTGACATTCTGTTAATATAAGATTACTATAATATAATACAAAAAAAGTTTGACAATCTATATATTCAGGATAATTACTATATAGTCTATATTAATGTGAGATTAATGTTATTGGATTAGGGAGCTAACGTGTTAACTTTTCTTTTAATAATAAATCCCACTTGTTAACTAAAGTTATCAACTGCTGCATTGACAGGGATAAGGAGACAAAAGCAAAGGCAATTTGAAAAGGCAAAATAAGGTGGACTTGACAACATAAAATCACCATAAAATGTCTTTAATTTAGTTTTTTTTAAAAAAAAAAAAAAAAGAGAAGAAAACTAAAATTACTTTTAATTTAGTTTTGCTTTACAATGTTTTACTCGAGTCGAATATTTCTAAGAAATCATCTCTTTATTTTCATGAGATATGAATAATATCTGCATAAGTAATATTCTCTTCAGATTTATGAATATTTAGTCTAAAGTCGATTTTTAATTATTATAATTAGAAAAAAGAAGGGGTCACATTCCAATGTTCGTTCCAACATGTTGATTACCTGTCTCCTCTATTCTTTAGTCCATAATTGCTTTTGATCTTGATTTGAATTCTATATTAGTGCTTCATTAATTAAAAATGCACTAATCACAATGTTTTCCTTTCATTAGCAAAAAGGTGAAAAAATATAAAGAAGAAAATAATGAAATTCCCTGTTGATTTATTTGGCTCCCAAAATTATTGATCAAACTTGATAAGTGCCTAGCTAGGGTGGAACAATTAAATTACGATTTTCTTTTACTTCTATTTGATATTTATATTACATCAAATGAATTATAATGTAAGCATGTGCCAGGGATATATATGTTGGGATTTACAAATTGTAGTTTTTTTTGTTATAATAGCGATTGATCTGACACTCATAATATGTAACGACTCATGTTTTATTATATTCAATGTAAATTCGATATAATTATATTTGTGTTTGCATTGTACAGAGTCAAAAAGTTAAGATTATGTACGTCCTTGAACGAATAATTGTGAAAACGATAATCGATCCCCTTTGGAAAAAGGATAAATAGAATCTTGTACAGTTTAATCTACAAAGGCCACTACCTAGCTAGCAAGCTCCAATGGAACAGTTCAATTTTATTTGTTTTCTTCCGAAAAAAAATATGTTTGTCGATGAAAAAACACATTTTCTCATCTTGTAACAACTTATTCGAACAGTCTATTTTACTTGTTATGTTTTTTTTTTTATATATATTTTTAAGAAAATTATAACTATGTTTTTTGTTTATTTTACTTGTCTATTTTAAAATTTACTCGTGTCCTAAAATGATGAATATGAATATTTTACTAGAGTACTCATATTAATAGATTTTTCTATGTTTCCTAAAGAGTTACTTAACGATAAAGAATAAAATTTTGAATAAAAAAATATCATAATTTGCTAAACCTTCTTAAATAAGAAGCATAATTGAGCGGTAGAGACATCAAAACGGGCTTAGCCCCCACTCGTTAATGGGACAGGGTTGCGAGAGGATTTTTCGAGTTCATTTAAAGCTATGGCTTATAAGTCCGGCTCATATAAGTCATGGACCTTTGAAGCTTGATCGGGGCTGCGTCGGGGTCGATCCATGGGCCAACACTTTTTATTCAATAATAACTTACAATAATCTCACTTGTATATAATCTAATTACTAAAATACATGTTATGTTGTAATATTATGAATATTACCATATTTTGATACATTCAGAGCTGTGAAAAAAGGTTGGCCCAACCCCTTTTACAATTGAGCGAAAAATTTAAATTTGAAGTATCTAAGTATTTATCGTGATTTTTAAATTTATATATATAATAATTCCATAAATTACAAGTTAACATTTGCCTCTTTAACAAGGTTCTCTTATTATTATTATTATTATTTTTTCGATTTATAAAATGTTTTTAAATGTCCAAATGAAATGAAGTGAATGTAATGCCTTCTTCTAATTAATTAACCAAAGTGTGGGTTAGAATATTCTTGATGACTTGATTTTTTTTATGGAACTACACTAATGCCACTTGAAAACTATATAGTAAAAAGGGTTTCAATTATATGTGTACTAACATTATTGATCCATCTTTATTGGAACTTTTCCTCCTCTTTGGATCTCTTTTTCTTTTTTTTTTCTTTGTTTTTTCCCTTCACTTTTCTTTGTATCTTTGTCATTTTCCTTCTCCTCTAAGGCACTAACTATTCGAATTATTGGCAGACGTCTTCATTACCAACTTTACTTCTATCAATTGGCTTTGCACTTCTTGCATGAGCCTTTCATCCACTCATGTGACTAATATTCGAAATTTAAATCTAATGAATTTGAATTTAAATTTTTATTATAATTTAGATTTCGAAAATTTGTTATTTATCATTATTTAGAAAAGTTATTATATATAAATATGGAAAAATGTACAAGTACCCCCTCAACCTATGCCCGAAATTTTAAAGACACACTTTTACTATACTAAGGTCCTATTATCATCCTTAACTTATTTTATAAGTAATTTTCTACCCCTTTTCGACCTACATGACACTAATTTGAAAAAAAAATTCAACCAGCATTTGGCCCATTAGATAGTGCCACGTAGGCTGAAAAGGGATAGAAAATTATTAATAAAATAAGTTCAAAGGGGTAATAGGACCTTATAAGTGTGTCTTTGAGATTTCGAGCATAGGTTGAGGAGATACTTGTGCATTATCCCTATAAATATAAATAAAGTTTGAGAAAAATTAGTATCCTCTTTGTCCCAATTTATATGTCACGTTTTATTTTTCAAGAGTCAAATATTTTAAAATGAAATTTATACATTTGTAAACAACGTAAAGAGTATTATAAAACGCAATAATTGAAAATTCAAAATATTTAAAAGATATATGAAAAAATTACGATAAAAAATAACTTGTTTGAATCTCGAAATATGAAATGTGTCACATAAATTGAGATATGAGTATAAAGTTCAGAGGAATTCATAGCGTGCTTGTACACTAAAAGAGTGTTTATCTAAATTGATCAAATTAACTTATAGATAGTCTTTGATTTATTTATGCGTTTGAAAAACATTTAAAATGTTTTAAAAGCAAGATCGACCTAATTTATGGTTTTACACCTTAGATGCAATATTTTTAGTTTGACCAAGACTTTTATAATTTTATTCCTTCTGGAACACTAAATACTTATTGTTAGCTTTATATAACGTGGTTTCTATCCAAATTCGTGATTATTTACTTATGAAATCAATTTCAATATTTAAAAACAAATTTTTAGCACATAAATGTTTATCAACTATATTTAATTAACTAATCTAATCAAGTCTTACTCCACCCTCCCCAAAAGGAAAAAGAAAAAAATAAATAAAAAATAAAGAAGAGTTCAAAATTAAAGTATATCCAAGTATTATGGAGAAGTATTTGTAATATCAGAGTGAAATTTTCTTGTTTCTTACTTGTGTTAATAAATTAAATGACACAATTTCTTTCTAAATCATTAAAATTATAAAATTATAGTTGATAAAAACATAACTTGCTTAATTATATTCGCTCTTATTGATTCGCTTATTTATTCTCTACGCCTATTTCAGTTCAACCAATTTCAATCCATCAAAAACGGATTCGATAACTAATAATATAGCGCCCAAGTAACTTTTGGGTACACCAATTTTCCATCTATTTATTTAGTTCATTTTGTAAATTCGTCCAAATTCTATTCAATCAGTCCATTCAACACAATTTTTAGAATAGAAATGTGAAATGAAACTTTAATTTAGGAAAATGACAAGTTTGATATGGACTTAAGAGACACCATGATTGGTGGTGTAGACCAAAATGTAACTACAAATAGTTTATTTTGTCCCTTGATCACAATATTAATGGTGACTCTTCCTATACGAGAAGGTCACGTAATAATTAAGTGTGGATCCATTATTATAACTACCTTTTATAGCCAATTTTTAGTTATCCAAACTTTTAGAAAGATTATACATGAATGATGAAAGCATAATATATATATATATATAATATATATATATATATATTATATATATATATATGATCAGTGATGGATGTTAGATCATATATATAACATATGTAAACTTGTTAGAAATTTAGGGCATAATTATTATAGTTATTGTCGTATGGTAGGCTGAATATGATTCAAATAATTAAAATGGTAATGTAGTGTGTTTTAAGATTTTAAAATACAAACCGAGTTAATAAAATTGAGTAGTACTGGTTGAGAATATAATTAAGTGAAAGTTTGGTCTCTTTAATAATTTAAGTTTTTAGACGAGATGATTATATATATTTCAATATGATATATATCACAGTACAAACAGAAGTTATACGTTTAAATCTCACCACCAACCATTATAAAAATAAAAGTAATTAAATTAACAAATTTACGTGTTTGTCCCAAGAAAAAAATATAAATAAATAAATAAATATATATATATATACAAATTATGTTTTTTGGTTTCATGATGCAAGGATCCAATTACCTAAGTTTTAAATAATTACACAAAAATAATATGAGAAACCAACCTACTTATTTAGAAGTGATATTGCTACTCAATATTATACGTCAAGATATGACATATATATTCTTTTTATAGGTATCGAAATTATAAGTTTTTAACTTTTGGACTCTTTTAGCTTTTAAAAAATTGATTTTTACATGATCGCTCAACAAATAGTTACTATCTCAAAAAGTCACATCTTTTGTTGAAAGAAAATTGAAATCAAGAAAAAAAGAACAACTTTTTGAAATAATCTCATTATTATTTAACTGACTATCTGAGAAATCAACTCTGTAATTGTATTGTCAAAAGGTGCTTTGATGTAAAGTTCTTTGCATCAGATTAGCAACAACATGTATCAAAAGAAAAGAGAAAGATAACAAAGATAAGTGTTAAAAAGGAGAAAAGAAGAAATGCCAAAAATTGTCATGTCTGAATATATATAAAACACACTATGCTTACTATAATTGAATAATGCAATAACTAATATATATATATATATCAAAATTACTTTTTTGGGGGTGCATGATCTCCACTCAAAGAGTTGGCCAATTATGTGATGATAATAGATGAAAACTGACTGTTGAGTGAAATATCTGACTATATGTATAATATATAGTAACAACAAGTTGACCATGTAACAATATAAATAATATAATGTAGCGAAACATTAAAGGAAATTATTAGGAAAAATCAATAGTATAATTAAAGTCAGATAATATATGGTGAAAAGTTTTCGAAATAAACAAAAGTTAATTAATTTGAGTTGGCTTCACATTCCATCAAGATTTAGTGGTTCCCTAGATGTTTGAATATACATAGCTAGTCTATTTTTCTTTTCTTTTTTTTTTTTAGAAATTTTGCATATCTGAAAGACCTTATTTTTTTTTCGAAACTCTTTTATACCTATTTCATTATTTGGATTTTTGATGTATTTAAGTTGAAAGTTTTTCAAAAATAAAAAGGTTTATTTACATTTTATCTTCTCCAGGCTGAGATTTTATTAGGTATGTATATGTTATTTTAAACCTATTCCAAATGTAAGCTAAGAGATATTTTTGTTATTTTATCCTCTTTATGGTGGGGTAGTTTCCCTTATCTCACCTCCCGGCTACTCTCATCTTGACACGAATAAAATCAATTTCGCCTAAAGATAACATAAGGAAGTAAGAGCAAATACTTGAACTTTTTTTCTTTTTGCTTTTCTATATATATATATATATATATATATATATATATATAATATATATATATATTATATATATAATATATATATATATATATATATATATCAAAAAGCTACCAATCTTTTTGGTAAAAAGATAACTACTCTACTTCATATATTATATGTATATGTATGTATATATATTATATGTATATTAGGGTAGGTTAGAGTGATTTTCTTTGACTAGCTTTTTCCAAATAATAAGTTAGGTATACGTGAAATATGAAGAAACTAATTAAGGTTTGGTCTACGTTACGTTGTTGTGAACCCCACTTATAAGTTTCCACTTGATTTCTTCTTGTTGTTATTAATGAAATTAAAGTACAAATATGTAAGTATCATAGTGGGCATTCCTTAAATTTTATTAAATTAATAATAAGTGAATAATCTATGAATCTTAATTAAAATAAATATAATATTTAATTTAAAGTTACTTAATTCGATCAAATTAGTGGCAGATCCATACACACCTCCCAACCACCATATTTTTAGACGTTGCATTTGTTATTGATACAAAAAAAAATTCAGAATATGCAATTTTTTAGTTGTAATAAGATTGTAATATTTTAGTCGTAAGAAAAGTCTATTACTTTGTTATGCGACTATTTAAAGCTCTGCAATTGATAATTTTATGAGAATAAATTTCATCAACCAAAAACACTCAGACCTAATATTTATATCTCAATCAATAGATATGCATGATATACAGTGGCGGATTTTTTTTTCTTTTTTTTTCTTTTTTCATAAATCAGAAGGTCAGTGACGGATTCAAAATTTTCATTCAATGATTTAAAAAATAAAAGTATAAACGTGTAAATAAGTTTTTAGAAATGGGACACTTGAATTATTTTTTTTGGATTTAAAAATCACACTTTTTGCACATTTTAAAATAAAAAACAAGGCTAAAAAAAGTTTGAAAAACAGAACTGATTTTTTCAATAAAATAAACTGAAACTAAAAAAAAAGTTTAATAAATGTTATCGCAGAGCTTCAAACTAAAGGCATGCAACTTAATATTTAGGGGACTTGCCACTAAGCCATCTATCCCTAATGATATATGTTTGCAAATATATATTTTTTTTCTAAAAATAAATATTATTTTAGCACATTTCACACTCATGAAAGAAAAAAAAGTATAATTTGCTAAACTATTCCTATTTATTAGATGTTTCTTGAAATTTAATTATCACTATAAAAAAAGCAGTTCTTTAATACTCTCTCCGTCCGGAATTGTTTGTCATGGTTTCTATTTTTAGAGTCAAAATAGAAAAACTTTGACTAACATTTTAAGATGTATTTTTTCATCATATTAATATGCAAAAAATTGTAATTTATAGTATTTTTCATGTAGTTTTAGAATATCTAATTTTTTTGTTTAAAATATCGAATTAATGTGATCTAATTTACCTTTAAAAATTAGTTAATTGACTTTCGATAAGCGCAACATGACAAACAATTCCGGACGGAGGGAGTAGGAAGGTATAGTTGAAAATAATTACTCTATTTTTATCTTGAATTTCTGAAGTGATACTTATTTTTGGACAATTTTCTTCACTAAAGTAACACTTATTTTGAAACGGATGGAGTTGGTTCTTAGCATTTATGCATGGTTAATTAACATGCATTCTCACCTTATCAAATTAGTTCACGTAATTTTATACGATTTAATGTAAATATCAAAGCGGAAAAGTATTTATCTTTTTGTGCATATATTAATCTTTTTGTTGCTTGCATGTTTTTAGAATAAATACTAACAATGGGATCAGAGCCTCCAATTTTGACACTTTTATTTCAAATATTGATATTTCTTTTGCGTATGTTTCTCATTCGTTAATTAGATAGTTAAGTTAACTAGATAATGGTATTTCCTTTAATTTTACACATTCACCTTAATAAGCCGTAAAACTTCAAACATTTTCAACTTAGAATTTTTATTTTCGTTCTTAAATTAAAGAATTATTAAGAATGTGATGTTAATTACATATGATTTTGTTACGTCAAATAATATTTTTTAAAATCTTAATTCAATCTACTTCATTTTCTTTTCTTTTTTTCACAAAAAAGGACTAGATTTCTGAGTTATAAATTCTACTTATGTTTTCAATGGAAATTTTGAAAAGCTAAACTTTAATTTTGTTTTAGTTTTTTTATTTGATTCCATGTTTATTAGTAGTGATTCTTTTCCACTTTGTTATTTTGGCTACATTTGACACATAATAATGGTGATAGATATTAACCCCTTTGTTTGAAAATTAGAAAAAGGAATAAATTTTAAAACGCCAACACAAATATGGGGACAATCTCAAATAATGTAGTTAAATTGTCCATGTTATGAACTAAAAAGAGTAAAAGTTTGAATTTTGAGCTTTGAATTCTGGATTCTCCCCTAAAAAGTTTTTATAATCTTATTTGATTGGCTTAAATATTTTTCAAATGGACTTATTTCCTTCAATTATAAAATTGACTTTCCTTAAGTAAAGTAACAAAAATAATTTTGAAAACTCTTTTTCAACCCCATCACCTGACCTAGGTCATTTCCTGACCCCTGATTCGTGACTTGACTATCAAATACTAATAATAATAAAAAGAATGATTTATTTGGCAAATCATATACCGATCTAGGTCTCCATTGTGATCTTGACCCGATCACGATCTCAACTCGACTATCGGTCGACCTCATCTCGACAACAAGGAAATGACTGTGACCTCGACATCAACCCAGACTTGACACCAACACACAAATCTAACTTTGAGTTCAAGGCCATATATACTCTCGACCACGATCAAGGGTCAACTCTCAACCTAGACCTGAACCCCGACTCTCAATTTCCGACCATGATCTAGGACCCAACTACTCACCCCGACTAGACCCTAACCGAACCTAGACCCTGACACGGGACTGAATCCTAGCCCCAAACCTTGACCAAAGACCTAACTCCCACTCAGAACTCGAGACCTTATTCCCTATCCTAACCATGACTCAAGACTTGACTCCTAACCAAACTTAGGATCGGACTTGAGTAGGGTCAATTTTTTAGTCAAGTATAAGGTCGGGTCTTGAGTGGCATTGGGGTCGAGAGTTGGATATCGGGTCTAGTTTTGGGTCCTTCGTAGGGATTAGGTTGACACAAAAATTGAATCCTGGGTTAGGATTGAAAGTCGAGTCTCGAGTGAGATTTGGAGTTTGGTCCTTGAAGTTGGGTCCCAGAATGGGGTTAATTAGGGTTAGGTCTCAAGTCGGCATCAGGTCGTGGTTGTAAGGGGGTTGGTTGGTGGGTCATAGGTTAGGGTTAGGCCAAGGTGATCAAGTTCCGAATCGGGTCGATGTCATAATTATATTTCAGATTGTATCAAAATATTCCTAAAACAATTATTTCTTTCTTACTAACAAAATACAAAAAATAAATAATAACTTGCTTATTTTCCGAGCCAAACATACCCAAATAAAGTATATGATTCCATAGGGATGGGGTCCCTCAAAACTAAAATGGATGGATTTTAAGGGAGTCCGAAACTCAAAGGGTACAAATTTTTTACAAAAATTCCAAAACGGTATATAAAATTTTATATTAACCAAAACGGTAAAATCGCTGCAGGAGCAGCGATTTACAAAGTAAAATCGCTGCTCCGGCAGCGATTTAGCAAAAACTTTTTTTTTTTTAATAAAAAAATGAAATCGCTGCCCAAGCAGCGATTTCAAAATTTTTTTATTTTTTTTTAAATAAATCGCTGCCGGGGCAGCGATTTATAAAAAAAAAAAAAAAATTTATTAAATCGCTGCCCAAGCAGCGATTTATTAAAAAAAAAATATATTACATAAATCGCTGCCCCGGCAGCGATTTATTTATAAAAAAAATTCCAGCAACTTATTTTTAAAAAAAAAAAAAATTTTATTAAAACGCTGCTAGGGGCACGATTTATTTAAAGAAAAAAAATTCCTTATTAAATCGTTGCACGAAGCTTTTTTTAAAAAAAAATATTAAAATTTTTTTAATACAGCGATTTTATATTAAAAAAATTATAATATTTTTTAAAAAAAAAATTAAATATATAACTTATAAGATTTATTAAAACGCTTCTAGGGGCACGAAATATTTAAAGAAAAAAAATTTCCTTATTAAATCGCTGCACGAAGCTTTTTTTAAAAAAAAATATTAAAATTTTTTAATACACAGCGATTTTTATTAAAAAAATTATAATATTTTTTAAATCACAAAAATTTAATACCGTTTTGATTAATATAAAATTAAAAAAAATTATTAAATCGCAAAAATGTTAATACAGCGATTTTATATATTAAAAAAATTATAATATTTTTTAAAATTTAAATATATAACTTATAAGTTATATATTTAAATTTTAAAAAATATTATAATTTTTTTAATATAAATCGCTGTATTAAAAAATTTTAATATTTTTTTTTAAAAAAAAGCTTCGTGCAGCGATTTAATAAGGAAATTTATTTTTTTTTAAAATAAATTGCTGGAAATTTTTTTTATAAATAAATCGCTGCCCGGGGCAGCGATTTATGTAATTTTTTTTATTTTTTTTAATAAATCGCTGCTTGGGCAGCGATTTAATAAAAAAAAAAATTATAAATCGCTGCCCCGGCAGCGATTTATTTAAAAAAAAAATTTTTTTTTTAAATCGCTGCTTGGGCAGCGATTTCATTTTTTTATTAAAAAATTTTTTTTTTGCTAAATCGCTGCCGGAGCAGCGATTTTACTTTGTAAATCGCTGCTCCTGCAGCGATTTTACCGTTTTGGTTAATATAAAATTTTATATACCGTTTTGGAATTTTTGTAAAAAATTTGTACCCTTTGAGTTTCGGACTCGATTTTAAGGTGCCATTTACAATGCTAATTAATTATTCCTTCTTTTTTTTTGAAAATTTTGAAGACCCCCCCCCCCCCCCATTGGAAACCTTGATCATACACTTGTCAATCCTATTAATTAGAATATCAGTACCATGCATATATCTTTTTTTAAAAAAAAAAAATGCAGCAAAGTGTTCTTAAAAGATAGGAGCATAGAGGATTAATTAAGTGGTTGTCATTTCCAGCTGATCAAATATTTTTAATTAACATTTTGAAAGCTAAGTGATATCAGGATGAAGGCAATGAGGGACCTAGTGAAACTTTTTAGCACTTATTAAACACTAAACTTTTATGAAGATGGGGATATACTGCTTTAAATGTTGTGATTTCATATATATATATATATATATATATATATATATATATATATATATATATATATATATTATATATATATATATATATATATATATATAATATATATATATATATTCTAGATCTTCAAAGTTAGTTCTAATTAATAATATTCAAATACCTCTTTAGAAATTATTTTAGTACAAGGGCACTCATGGTGTGTGTATATATAATATATATATTGACAGACGAATTTTGTAGCTAATTCTATTTAGCGACGAATTAACAGTAAACTATTAAAAGAAACTTACGTAAATATACGATAATAAAAAATATTTACCATTTGTAGCAATAATTATTTTTTTTCACTTGATCACTTTCAGTTCATTTATAATACAAGTTTAATACATATTACAAAAAACAATTTATTATTCACATATAATACAAATTTTAATGATGAATAATACATTTATTACACATTTTAATACACTTATAATACAATGTGACATTCTTTTATCAAATAAAGATGATATATTTCAAAAAAAATAATTATAATTCATATATATTGCATACATAATTCACTTTTAATACATATTACAGATTTAACAAAGCATTGCTATAAATGGTAATAAACAAAAAGTATCGCTAATATCAGTAATTATTTTTTAAAATGTATTAACTTATGTAATTTTTCCTATTAAGGGAAACTTACATAAATATACTATAATAAAATAATATTTACCATTTATAGCGGTAATATTTTTTTTTCACTTGACCACTTTTAATTCATTTATATACAAGTTTAGTACATATTACAAAGAACAATTCATTATACACATATAATATAAGTTTTAATGATGGATAATACATTTATCACACATTTTAATACACTTATAATACAACGTGACTATTTTTTTTACCAAACAAACATAATTTATTTGAAAAACCATTATAATTCAAATATATTGCATACATAATTCACTTTTAATACATATTACAGATTTATCACAAATTGCTATAAATGGTAATAAACAAAAAGTATCGCTAAATCAGTAATTATTTTTTAAAATGTATTAATTTATGTAATTTTTCCTAAATATATCCTTTAACTTGACTTCAAATTACATTTATGTCCTTCAACTTTGGGTGTGCACAAGTAGACACTTAAACTTGTATAAATTTGAACAAATAGACACATATGCCCTACATGGCATCCTACATGTCATTTATTGTCATACGCGTATTTTGTCATGTAAGACTCATGTATTGACTTGTTCAACTTTAAGTGTTTAGTTGTGCATTTCAAAGTTGGGGGACATATATGAACGTAAAATGAAGTCAACTTAAAAGACACTTTTATGTATTATGCCTATGTATAATGTTGGTATAATTAGTATAAAGTATAAACTCTGTATATATTTTGTAAGCTAGATAGTTCGGGCTATATTTTTCCAAAATTAAATGTCAAATCTTTTGGGCTCGGGCTAAGCTACTTTGAAAATGCGACTAACACTATGTAATATACTCTCTTTATATATATAATATATATATATATATATATATATATATATATATATATATATATATATATGGATACTATTAATACCAGTATCATTTGTATATCAAAATTATAGAGCTACAACAGAGTGAATAGATCAAGATACTTGAAATACAATATTGTTGGGCTCATGTTGGTTCAATATGTAGCGGAATACAATATTGTTGGGCTCATAATAACAGTGAAATATAATGTTGGGGTACTAACTAAGTGTATCCGCGCGTATACAATTATCTCTGTATTGAAATACACTATATTTGTGGGTAAAATATAGTGTATTTTGTGCACTTAATAAGTATATTCACGCATATATAAAAGGGAAAATTGTATATAATAACAAACTAATAACCTAAAATAAATGGAGTTGCTAGGGTTTGATTTAATTGTGCTCCATAGCAAACTTTTGCAAAAAATTGTCAGGCGCCTCTCTCCCAAATATCTCTCTCGCCAATCTCCTCCAATCTCTCGCTCACTTCCTCACTTTTTATACAAACACAAGTGTATAAAAACTGTTTCTAATTGTATAAAGCAGAGAAAATTGTATAAATACATATAATTTTGTTCCCCTCTCTCCCCTCTTCCAGATCTCGCTCGCCACTCTCCCAGATCTCGCTCGCCACCCTCGCATTTCTCACTTATACAAACAGAAGCGAAATGTATAAATTGCGTTTCTGTTTGTATAAAGCGTGAGAAAATTATATATACACATGCAAGTACATATATATTCGTCATATACACTTATAATTATATAATAAAAATACTCCCATGCCCAGTTTCTTTTGTCTTTCTCTCTTTCTCGTTTTATACAATTTTCAAATTGTATCTAATTTCTCTCTTTCTCGTTTTATACAATTCGATTCAATTGTATATTCCTTGTCAAGTCTCTTTTGTCTTTCTCTCTTTCTCATTTTATACAAATTCGAATTGTATATAATCGTTTTATACACTTATAATAATAAAATTCGTTTTATACACTTCGTTTTTATACAGTTCTCTTCCCAAGTGTCTTTCTTTTTCTTGTTTTATACACTTCGCTTTATACAATTTGCTTCAACTGTATATGTATAGCGAATTATACAGTTTCTATGTTTGCTATTGAGCGCAATTATGCAAACTTTACTATAGCATACAAATATAAACTTTTTATTTGCTATATGTAAAAGTTGCCCTAATAAGTATATTCACGGATATATACAAAATGTTTTAGACTAAGAAACTGGATCATGACAGATTGGAAAAGGAAATTTAAGGATCATTCAAAACGCAGCCCAAAAGTTTTCTAATTGGGCTTCATCGGCCCAACAGTCCTTAAACTTCTACTCCCTCTGTTTCAAAAAGAATATCTCTATTTCCTTTTTAGTTTGTTTAAAAAAGAATGTCCCTTTTCCTTTTTTGACAACACTTTAACTTTAACTTTCCACGTGGCATGTTTAAAACCACAAGATTAGATGGCATATTGGTACATTTGACATAACTTTAATTTAGAACCACAAGATTAAAAAGTCTTGTTTATTTTCTTAAACTCCGTTCCAAGTCAAACTAGGTCATTCTTTTTTAAACGGAGGGAACATTTTTTAGCATTCCCTATTCTGGTTTAGGGTTTGTTTTGGTATAAAATTTAACAAATTCTGTGGAAAAAATTATGTTAAGTAGAAACAATTTCTTAGACCATTTTCTAGTGTTAGTATTAGGTGACTATAGTGGATGAGATATATATAGCTAATGATGATTTAGGTTTTAATAATAATTTAGGAAGGAGCAAGATTGAACAGTTGTGTGGGAATCTATCTTTGTGTAGTGTTGATCTAGGTAATTCTTAAACATATTTCGATTACGTTTAACTATTCAACATCCGAAATTGATTGGTTTGACTAATCTAGATTAATATTGCGTAAATCGTTAAAAAGTTCTTTTAAGAATTTCTCCATTCGAAAAGTTTAAACTCAAAACCTCTAATTCAAATAGATGAATTCCGTTCATTCACCACCCCACAACTCTCACACACTTTTGAATAAGTTTCAATTTTCTATGGGCCTTTATTTGTTCTTTGTTGGGCTTCAATGAGAGACAAGTTATAACAAGTTTAGTGTGTAAAGATGTTAATGTAGAAATTATTTCTGCTTATAAATGTCAATATCAATGAAAAAGAAGATATACATAATATAAGTATTAATATTAGTATTCTCATTTATACATATATTTATTCTGGAAACAAAAGAAACAACAATCAAACAATATATTAATAAAATCAAGTATGATGTCAAGAGTAAATGCGGTGTATATGTTATAGCCTTATTTTTTATTTGAACTCAATAACTTTGATAAAAAAAAAAAACTTCAAATCATGTATACATATTACAGATTTCACAAAAAGTACAAATAATAAATTTCAATTTATGCAAGGACTATGGTAGAATATTGAACTCAAGCCTATAATGGGTGTGTTCAGTATGAAAGAAAAATATTTGCTCTAACAAATTAGTGTGTGAATGTCTATTTTGTTGTTTATCATGTATATCTTTAGGCTAAAGTTTTGTGCTTCACTTTGATCAATTTCCCATGTGTTTGGGTAAAGAAATTTATGCTTTTGTTAGAGGATTACATTGGCTAGTTGAAGTAGAATCCTGAAAAGAGTAAAAGCAAATTGCATCTTTAAAAGTTTTATTGTAAAGTTTATAAAGAATATATTCTTGAGGCATCTTTTTATGTACTCATTCTTTAAGCTGCAAAATTTGACTGCTTAAGTTGCTAGGATTTAGTCTCTTAGGTTATAGTAATTAATTGTCTTATATCCTAAAATTACTCATTGTGATTTTTACTCCCTGGAGAAAATATGATATAAACTAGCATTGATCATCAATTTACAGATTTCCATAGTTTATGACCTAATAATTTAATTATATTTAAGTTTGTAAGATTACAAATTTTACTAGATTTCGGTGTGTCAAGATACCTTTAGATACATGTATTTTGAGATACATGAATCAAAATTAGGTGTAATATATTTAGGCCTCATTTGTTTGTACTTAATGGAGGTATGAATCTTAATCATTCAGATTCAGCCCATTAAATACGTTTGGTTTTTAGGTCTGAATTTTCTATATTCAGATTCAACCCATTAAGTTCATTTGTTTTATTTTTTTTAAAAAAAACTCTTAATGGATCTGAAGAGGTCTAAACGAATCACATCTAACAATATTCAGACTCATATGATAAGTTTTCAAATAATAAATCATTGCTTCTCTGTTTTGTGCGTGCCTTTTTATATCATAACTAAAACCTTTCTTTCTCTCTTTTCTCAACCAAACACCATTTTTCCTCTTAAACTGGTAAGTTTCCAAAAACCCTTTCAAATACTTTTTTTTATATTAACAATTTTCTTGTATTGACGTGTGTCAAGGATAATGGTTGCAATAATAATTTTTGGTATGATGTTGTTTATCAAGCTTTTTGAATGAAAAAATAGTACTCCAAATCATAATTATTAAAATTTTTAAAACTTTTTTATTTGATCAAAAGTGATATATTTTGTTGAAATTAAAATTTTATAATATTTTATTAATATAATGTTACAATTTCACTTGCACAATCAGATATTGAAAACAAACAACATTAATGTGCTAGTGTTCAAATTTAGAGACCACATCTTAATATTCAGATGTGTATGTATTCATATCAAAACACCCAGATCTTAATGCAAATCTTAATATTCAGATGTGTATTCAGATTCAGACCTCTTAATTTTAACGAAAACAAATGAGGCTTTAGAGACACTGTATCGAAGTAGATTCGTTTCGCTTGTATCTCTCTATTTCACTCGCTATTCTCTTATGTATATAGGATTCAAACCAAATACATGTATACTGTGTGATTCACTTGTATATTAGATACATAACTATTTCACTTCCCTCTCTCCCTATTTTAGTGTATTGATTAGTAAAAATATAGGTATATATGTAGGTGTATCTTCCTCAAAATTAGTGATAAGATACAAATTTATTTAAAAAATATAAATAAAATTAATATATATATATAGGCTTCAAAGGGAAAATGGAAACTGATTGGCCAACCAACTATTGGATCCAAATGCCTCCAATTTGGGAAACAAAATACTTGAGCCCAAAGTTTTTGTTCATTTTTTTCATCATACTTTTTCTAAAGGGAATGAGAGAATTCTTGTTTCACAACAATTAAACGACTTTGAGTTTGTGAGGTATACTATATTGTTGGTAGCGACTGTGGATTTTCCTTGTCATGAAAAAAAATATATACTATATTAGATCGAATTGTTAGATCAAAGTTCAAACAACTAATACGTATTAATACGTTTACTTAAAATGACAAAATTAATATCGACGTAAATTAATCGGTCATAACAAGTTAATTTACCTCAATTTTTTGATTGAAGACTCACACTATCAGAAACACAAGAATTGTTTTCATCGAGAAACAGTGAAAATTGTTTTTCTATTAATTTTCCTTGAAAAATATATTTCAATGAAATAATGAAAATTTATAATTTTTTAATATAAAAACATTGAATGACAAAAATTTCATATCAATAATTAATGAGATGGATGGACTCGTTATAAAGCTTAGACAATCCTCCTCCATGTGAGCCACCATTCTAACAAAATAATCTTTGCAATGTATGATGGATTTTGTTAGAAATTTTCTCAGAATACATATTAATTTTTCTAAAGTCAATCTATCTTCATTTTTAAGCTCACCTTATTTTAATAGTAGTTGTTTATATTATAGCAAGAACTTTTATATGTCTCATCATTTCCATGATCTTTCTTCCTTGACTGAATCATACATATAACTTATGGTATAGTATAATAATTTATTAACATATTCTTAGTCAAAATAAAAATACTAGGTATTTCTTCTCTTTTGTATAGTCTTGGGGCCTTTTTGGTTATGACTTATAAGTCGAAAGTCATAAGTTAGGATTTTTAACTTGTGATTTTGACTTATTTTTATTATTTTGACTTTAAAATAAGTGTTTATAAGCACTTTTAAACTTTATCGAAACACTTTAAAAATTATTTTAGCTTAAAAACACATAAAATAAGTCAATCTAAACGGACACTTAGTATATAGAGTTATCTGATACTCATCATTAACGATAAATAACATGTATTTCATAAAACTTATCGAAAAATATACTGACTCGATCACTATAATTATAAATTAAAATTTGAAAATGGAAATAGTATCTTAGTGGGTACACAAATCTCCATATTTTTTCAACCAACCCATAGAAAAAGATCCATGCCAAGAAATATGATTAAATTAGAAAAACCACAATTGAAATTTCTAACAACTTTCTACAATTGGGATACAACTTGTATTATAAGATACCTCAAGGACCAATATGTAACTATTCCAAAAATATTAAGGGTAGAGAAGTGGGACCCACGCATTTCACCAATGGGTAGTAGGAACGAAGCATTAGATGCTGCTCCTTATTTTCCTCCGTTTAATCTGAACTTTGCGTAATACTCTCTTACCAATTTACCATTTTCTCTCTCTCATATTTTCTCAGGTAACAATTTTCTCACTAAAGCTTACATTTTCCCGGAAAATGCCGGAATTTTCTATTTTGTCGCCGGAATTTTCAATTTCCTTTTTACACTTTTGCTTATAACATTAACTTTTTTGTTTTTGAAGTAATAGTAGTTTTCTTCATCCTTCTTCGTAGATCTTCAAGTTTAGAATTCTGTGACTTGTCATTTTTTAGAAAAAAAAAAAACTGATCGGTATGATAAGTTAAATTTTGTTTTTTTTGGCTATATATTACTGTATTGGTTTTTTCAATTATGAAAATTATGGATTGATAATTTTTCCAGATGAGTCGATGTTAACTGTCATGTCGATATGATTTGTTGTTGGTGTGAAGGTGTGGAGTGGAAAACTAATTGACCGTACAAATGGAGATTATGCTTAACAACACTGTGCTAACGTGCGCTTCCACGCTTTCACCCTCCGCTCAGGTTAGTACTTCAGTTAAAAATTGCCAGTTTTTTAACCTGGAAAAACTTATATCCTGTGTTTTATATTTTTTTAAAAAAAAAACTATACTATTGTTTTACCATGAGTGGAAATTCAACTCAAAATCACTAGTTGTGGTTAAATAAATTATTAGTGTATATAAAATATTGAAACACGTATGTCGGTATCGAGGTTTTTCAGTGAGAAAATTTTTAAATATAAAATAGTAAACCTAAGAAAGAAGTCTCTTTTTTGTTTTTTTTTCAGAAATCCAGTGCTTTTCTTTTCTCTCTATTTTTTTTTGGATTAACGGCTTAGTAAAAATGAGACTGCGGAAACTTAATTTTCCATATGTAATTTTCAGAATTTAAGGCCCTTTCCGTCAAAGGCGGAGTCAAAATTTAGAGTATGAGATTTTTAATTCGATAGTAATTGTCAATTAATTTTATTAAGACTATCAAAATTAATATACATATATATTTAATTAATTTTTTATTATAAATATAAAATCTACAGAAAAGTTAGTGATTCTAGCTCTGCGTTCAGCCATAAAAACTGTGAATTTAAAAAAGAAAAATATCATGGGAATTGAAAATGATATTTGAGTATTGGAATTACGGTTGGATGCGAATACAAATTAGTACTTTTTTTTTTTAAATGAGTAATTTGAAGTAAAAATTATGAAAACTTCAGTTTGAAGTTTTTAAAATATCTATCCACCGCCAAGCTGACGCAAAAACTCGAGAAGATAATATCTAAAAATAGGATTGCGTAGCATTAACTTCCTCACTACTTTTTCAACGTGTGCAGTTACTAACGTGCGCCTAAACGGTACGGGTTTATTCTCGTGTTCGGAACTGAAACGGAATGTTAATTTGGCTTATATATGTCATTTTGGGTTCCGAGGGTTAGTTAATGAATGCGGGGCCCACTAAATATACTGCCAATTATGTTAATTTCTGCAAAATAGATACTGCAACTTCTGCCTCTTACAGTGGGACCTATTTTTATTTTTTTTAATTACAAATTTGGTATTTTTGAGGAAATAATTAAATTCTGTTAATATTAAAAAAGATGTTAGAGTAAAATATTGAATTGTAAAAACATGTTTTTTTAGGTTGACTCAGTCTTATGAGAATATTTTATATGGGAATATTCTATCAAGAGATGATTAATATTATATTATGTTTACTTATTAGGTTGGCCTCACACAGTTAACATAGCTATAAATACATGTACTTCAAATAGTAGGGGATGGTCCAAGTTTTGGGCTCACACTTTTTAGCTGTGAACTTGGGCTTAAAATTGTCCCATCTGTCCAGGTCCAATTTACAATAAGCCCAAGTATGCAATATGGGCTCATTTCAGTTTGAGTAGTTGAGTTCGATTCCCTTTGGGCTTCACCTTTGTTAGGGAGCGTTTTACTTCATAAGGTGAGAGTCGAGACTTTCTGGCGTGAATCGCTCAATAAGAATATCTGACACTAGCTAGGAAAACATTGATGCACTTGGGCTTGTGTAATGAGTTTGTATAGTATGAGTGATGAATATCTATGGGCTTGAACAAACTACTTTACTAAAGGGTAGAGAAAAGGAATAACGAAACCCTTAGCCAATAAGGTGAAAAATCAAGTATAGTTCATGAATATTTCATTATATTCCTAGAATATTCATTAATAGTGATGTCTTTAAATAATTCCAGGATGGTGTGCCACTGTTGGCAATTGAGACCAAAGTCAAGGGAGATGAGAACACAAATGATGAGCAAACCAAAGTAGTTGATGCTGATGAAGAAGGTGGAGATGGAGACGACAACGATGAGAATGGAAATGAAGGCTTTGAGGAGGGTGAAGAAGAGTATTCTGATGAAGGGGTTCATGGAAACAAAAGCAAAGGAAATGCCAAGAAAAGCAATGGAGAAGGTGAGGAGAATGGAGATGCAGAAGATGAAGAGGATGGTGGTGAAGAAGGTCATGATGATGACGGTGACGACGACGATGATGATGGCGACGATGATAATGATGATGATGAAGAAGCTGAAGAAGGAGAGGGTGAAGAAGAAGTCGTAGAGGACGATCCAGAAGATGATGATGAAGAGGATGAAGAAGAAGAAGCTATCCAACCTCCAAAGAAGAGGAAGAAGTGAACAAACTGAAGTTAGTTTAACTTGACAAGGAGAATCATCCATTATGCTTTTTAATTACCTTGCATTTGAAGTTATCAACAACTTTGGAGCTTTTATTTGAGCAAACAAGATTCTCCCTTCAATTTTTAACATGTCTCGTTAACAAGTAAATTATCACCAATAGTTTCTACTTGCACACAAGATCAAGAAAATCTACAAAATCATTGATATAATACTCAGTTCTGAATATCATCATTTGATTGATGGATAAATCAATCAATAGTTTCTGAGTATCATCATTTCAAATTATGTTGTTGAAAGGTATTCGATTCTTCATTTCAAATTAAAATAGGTCCACCTTTTGATTAAAGCTAGACAAGAACCAACACTTTTGATGTTTGACAAGTATCTTATTCTATTTGGATGTGAGATGTTCAATACTCATGCAGTAACTTTAATAAAATACAATGATGAAAGCCTTTTGAACTATACATTTGAACTAAAAGGCCACATGTATTTAGTGTATCTTACCATGACTTGAGGATCTCGAGCTAACAGTCATAGAAGATCGATTTTGTAACCAGAGTAGGGGGGAGGGGGGAGTGGTGAAAGCATATTTGTCTTCAAACCATGGGTGTGGTTGCTTCAGTGCAACAACGTCACGCTTTCTATAAAGCTGGTGCTAGTAAAATAAAGATCCTACAGTTCCCATACACGAAGCTAAAACCACCTTCACACTATTTACAATTCATGAATGTTGAACTTAAAAGTCAAATTTTACAAGCTATTTTCCTCCAAGAGACTGGTGAAGCTCAGAAACATCGCTCTGTCCTTGGATGTCTATGAAGCACAAGAAGCAAAAAAAAGAAAAAAAGGGAAGTTATGTTATAATTAAATCTGAAGAGTCAAAAGAAGAAGATCAAACAGGTGAAAAACAAAATGCTTTAGAGATGCCAACATGATGATCACTTATGATTTCCAGCACTTCTTATTTGCCTAATACCCATGATCAGTTCTAAACTTCCTACGGTTTCAAACAAAAAGGCCATCATCAAGAGGTTTAGTATCGAGCAGTTATACATCACCCATACAAACACATTCAATGCCACATCATGAACGTATATTTACAGCTAAGCGTGAAGAAAGAACCCAGACACTACGAAAGACCAGAAGATTGAGTATGCAAGCATGCGAACTCAGCAAATAAGCCTGGATTTGCTAGTATTGTCTATATGTATTATCAAAATTACTCAAAATAACAAGACAATTCAGATATTAGTCAGAATCGAACACTAGGAACGGAATTATATTAACCCCAAAATTATAGAAATTTGAAAGAATCACACTATCAGGGTTATTAATAAGCATGTTACCTTCATGAGCTCTGGCACTATATACAATGAAGTAGCCATCCAGGAAGTGGCTTATTTCTTTGTTGCATCAATGAACATGGCTCGGGTCCAATGTTCAACATCTTCTGTATGTGATGGAGGAGGAGGAAAAGGAGGGTGCTCAATAAGATCCCAGTCTTCAATTAAATTTTCATTTCTTCCTACATTGGATACTTCAGTGGCATACATTAAATTGCCACCAGAACTTGGAAGAGACTTTTCAAATGTATTTCTCTGCAAAGTCATTAATGTAATTAGCTTTGTTGTTAACTACTTTCAAAATTTATTTATACTAGAAAAGCAAAAAAAGTATCGATGCAACAATAAAACTAATAAGAAAACAACCCAGTTCATAAAGAATTTCATATTGTTATGCCCCAGTTATCAGTCACTAAAACAAATCCACTAGTAAACTACGCTGAAACGTCCTGAAAACCACAGCAACAATTCCAAAATTTTTTGAAGAAATTGGAGCTGCAGGATTGGTGGATTATCTATACTTTGCAGGCAATTTACACGGGAGATGCGTACAGCCATTTTTAGATAGCGATATACAGTTCTTAGAATGAGAAGATTACTTGTCAATAAGAGGAAATATTTGATAAATTAGTTTAAAGCTAACTTTCTAAAAAGGGAACGGATTAATATTTTTTTTAAAAAAAAAATTAAAATCTATACTTTGCCGTTCTTACTATAACGTATGCTTCCCTTAAAAAAACTTTTAATCAAGTTCTGAAAATTATAAGAGAACTTAATTAGCACAAAGATTGCTCAATTGAAGTCGGAGGAAGAAATTATTTTTGCATACATAGCTAGCTCAATTGTTACGAAGTATGTAGTTATGTGAGATCCTACTTATCATAGAAGTTCATTGTCATTGAGTTCATCTTTCCCTAGCATAAGGTCTTTTTTTTCAATAAACTACTGCATACAGCAAGAATGCAAAGGAAAAGATTTGTAGACGTCGATAAAAGAAGATTTGTCGTCATCAAGAGTGCATGATGCATTTCACTGCTAATGAATAGTAGACAATCATATAATGCTCAATAGAAACAAACATTATATACAGAAAAGCTCATGTCTTTTGTAGTTATGAAACCAATACTAAGACCTATTCATCTATACCAAAAATAGCGGAGCATGTGCACCCAAAATACTAGTACCAATGTTTTTAATTCCAATACTATGTTATGTTGAACTGAATCCAAAGATAGAAACTATACCAATACTGGCACATGTCCACTCTCCATCAAAGTGCTAGATGATCCGTCTGAATCTACATTCCAAACAGATTTGTTCAGTGGTTGGACTTGCTTGGATGCCCTACAAATTATAGCATTGAATGACTGAATACAGGCCACTGCTGAATAAATCAGAAGTTCCAATGATATGAGAAGAAAATTTCTTTCACTGAATAATATGAGAACAGATCTAGAACTATGATACATAAATGCGAGAAATATGTACCTTGAACCAGACATCTTCAAAGAAAAAACAGACCGAACTTCCTTTGAAGAAGAAAGTGTAGCCAACAATCTTGCAAATGTTTCGAAGGTAGAGGCTTCAGCAGGAACTTCTAAACATAATGTGTTGTAACAATATGCAGTAATGCAAGCTACACTTTTCTTGAGAAGTGCTATGCCTTTCTGCAGATCCTTGTGCGTTTCTATTGAGTGCAGGGAAGCAGAAGCATAGTTGAAACTACTACTACTGGAAGAATCCAACCGAGGTTTTCTATCAGATTCCATCGAGGTAACTCCAAAGTTACTTGAGGTTCCAGAATTACTGCTACTTCTGTCGTACCATGAAGCTTCCCCACCTGAAGAGCAAAAGTTTTGGCGCGGAATAAAAAGGGGGTACTCGCCGCTGCATTGCACGAGTAACATCAGTAACAAAGTCCTCTCTAAATGGGGAAGGAACAATGAATTTATACATTACAATTAAAGAAATACCTTCTAGACGACGGACGGGCATCCCAGTAAGAATCTCGTTGCCATATTCGAGAACATGAACCCTTGTGTAATAAACAGACACATGAGAGTTTAAAAAAACTTGTTCCGGATTCAAGATAAAACAAACAGGTTATCCTTTGACCATTATGAGCCATGGATTGCCAAAAAGGCAGGTGCATTCACTACGGTCTGAAAGGCATTAGAAAATTGTTTTGCTATACCTCTAGCATTAAATAAAATTGCAACAGTTCTTGAAGTAAAGATTTTTGCACTTATTCAGCTCTAATAGTCCCATTAATGTAAGGCATTTGAGACTCAACTACAAAAAGATCTACAGAAGGTTGTCTGAGCATACCGCAAATCCTGAATTATGAAGTGCAGGAGCACAGACGCAACGAACAACGAGGTTCAAAAGTTGCACCATATATCTGCTTTCAATCGTCGAAAATAAAATCATTAGAATATGTTACCAACCAGCCAAAATTGATATTCTACAAATAGATAGTAAATACATTGGATGATTATCTCAATCAACTCAACATGTGGATAATAAATAGGCAGTGCTTCATTTCAATGGCAGTAGTACGAGCCCGTTTGGATTACTTAAACAAAGTAGCTTTTAAGTCAAAAAGTAAAAAACAAACATAAATAAATAAAAAGTAGAGGGAGACCTTATTTTGGTTTTTGACTTATTTTAAGTTAAATTCAACCTTATCAAACACTTTCTCATTATTTTAAGACGTTTTTGACTTATTTTAAGTTTATTTTTATATTTGCCAAAACTGCCTGAAGTCAAAGCTGACTTAAAAGTAGGTTTGACCAACTTTTTAAGCCAATCCAAACACTCTTTACATAACTCCATTTGCAACCGTAAATGATATTTCCTCCATTTCAATTTATATGGCATAGTTTGACTTGACATGGAGTAAAAGAAAAAAAGATAAGATTTTTGGAATTAGTGATCTTAAACATGCCATGAGATTCGTGTGGCTATAACAGCATGCTATTAAAGGGTAAAACCAGAAGTTTAAAGTTACATTTCCAAATATATAAGGTATCATTCTTTATGGAACGGACAAATAAGGAAATAGTGTCCCATTAAAATGGAGCAGAGGAAATATAAGATTCCAAAATACACCAGATAAACGACATCCCAAGAAAATGTAAAACAACAACATACCGAGCGTAATCCCACTAGTGGGATCTGGGCATCCCTAAGAAATGTATGCAGATGCATTTCAGCTCATGCTATCGAAATGACTGGATTCATCCTGCGCACCTTAATCAGCAAATAGCACTCTTGGCTTATCTACAACTAACTATTCATTTACTTGCAGCACCAAAAAATGAAGAACTGAATTCAATCCCACCACACATAATAACAAGACCTTGGAGCATAAGAGGATACACGGTCAGTATGTCATCTTCTAGTGATCATATCATAATGATAGTATTTTCCAATTTCTTTTTGATTTTGAGTTCTTGGAAAAGCCTTCTTCAATTCTTGTATAGCATAAGGCAACTTAAACCTTAACCAACGAATCCCCACATCCAGAAAAAAACCTAACAACTATCCTGTAAGGCTTTGATAAACCCTTCCTATATTTACAGACATGATCAGGCTAAACAACCCTCACCTCCAAGTACATGAATTAACACGTGAGAAATTCACAAAATAGCAAGAAGAATGTCAAAACCTGACATTTTGAAAAGAAAGAAATAGGAGCCTGACAGTAGCACCCAAATCATAACTGCTACCGGTATAGGGATTATCACTATTCTGGCCTACTTGAATGCAAAAAAAAAAAGAAAGAGTGGCCAATGATCTACTTTAATAGAAATCCATGGCACTCTAAAATCAAATAGTCCACAACTACTGGTCAGTAATGTAAACATTGTTCAAATAAAACAATGCATGATAAAAATTGAAACATTCAGATGAGATTATGACAATTAACAGAGGAAACTCATTGTCACCGTATATGCAGAGCCATTATATGTCAGAAATTTAATAATTATGCAGCTGGAAAAGTGACTTATGTGTTAGTCAAGCATAAGAAATTACCCTAAAGAAGCACTCAGCTCGTCAGATGGAACTGAATGAGGATCAAGTCCTTTTGGCAACCTTGCATTACAGATGCTATCATATTGGCCACTAGATCCATCTTTTTTGTCTCCATCAATTGTTACCTGCAACACAAGATTTGTATAGAACCATAAATGAGCCCCAAGTAGATAGTCAACACAAAAAGAAAGTTTAAAGTCAAAAAACCTCTTTTTGGGCTATCATAAATACCTAACGGCAACATTACTAAGCATACACAGTCCAAGTCTTCTTCCTGAGTGATACCAAAGTTACACCCATACAATAAACAAGATGACCCGATAGCATATGAAAAACTCTCAACTCTAATTTCTATTTTTCCTAAAACAATCACAACTTCTATATGAGGCGGATGTAAATTTAAAACAGAATGGTGGAATTTGTAAGGGCCAAACAAACACTCTGTACAACATTTATGGAAGACCAACAAGGTAAGATTCATAATCTCAACAATAGTCAGTGTCAGATACTATGTTTCAAGAAATGAAGGACCCACATGATCAAAACATGCAACCTTGGAGCTGAAATAATCCTTTATTTTTATATAACCAACAGGAAAGCAGGGGGGTTTGATAGGTGCAATCCCCCCTTTGAAGCCTATTACCGTTATCTTCCCATATTTTTACTTCAAGTTAAAGAATATCACGAGTTTGCTGATTGAAGAAAAAGGAGATGGGTGTCTCACCAATTCAAAGGTAGTAAAGCACATATATAATAAGGATAGCCTCTCGAAATGAGTACCATACTAATACTCATCCATTCACTGTAGTCTTTTATAGGGTTAAGAAATGTAAATCATTCCATTTTCTGTAATTTGGATTAAATAGTGCATGCCAATGGTACCAGCATATATAATTGCTCAAGACTTACACGACGTTGAGGGAATAACTTGCAAATCTGTTTTACAACCACAGACTGTTTATGAAGAAGCTCAGAGGTAATTGCCATCTGCAGTTTCAATAAAATAGAATTAGTAACATGGAAAATTTCGGATTGGAGAGTTTCAAAGAAGAAGAATTCCTCACATGTCCAAGATTCTGAGTGCAGATAAGATTAGGATAAAACTTCTCAAGTTGCTCCGCACGATTTTTTTCCAGCTACGATTTGATTCAGTCATCAGTGGCTATTTCATCAAACTATCCACAACAAAATGTAATAAACAAAAGAAAGATTCAATTATACCATCCTTGTAGCTGATCCTAGCAACTCATACTGCACTTTCAGGTCATGAGACATCTTCTCAATTTTCGCCTTTCCTGTAAATATATGTGTTAGTCTGCCAGAGGTTAAGATATGAATTAAAATCAAATTGAACAGCTGCAATTAGTTGGCAGGACCAAGGACCTTGTGAAACTTGCTCTTTTTGCTGTCGGAGTTTTTCCCTTAATCTTGCCAATTTTTCATTCCGAGGCACCCTCCAACTAAGTTGATCGTCGGCCTTGCCCTGAATATGATCAAAATGTCGAAATCAAAACAATGAGGAAGTACAAAATGTCGAAATCCAAATAATGAGGAAGTACATGAACAGAAATTTCAGCTACAGGTATACCTGGAGCAAAGATTTCAACAACAAATCATTCCTATTCGGGTCTCATTCCAAAAGAAAAAAGAAGAATATTAGTCCTCTAGAACTTCTCTTTTTGAGAATGGTAAATATACCGCGGGTCCTCTAAAACCAGGCTCTTTATTTATATTTACATGGATGTACAAATCTAAAACTATGAAAAGAAAAGCTCTAAGAATATCGGACGTCACGGAACTACACTCCTGTGAGACACCTCTGTTTGACTAACATACAACTTTTGATCTTCCTTATACCTTCATTTCAAAGTTGGAACCAAGTGAATGAAACAACAACAATTCATTAAGTCCAACAGGTAGTTATTGCTCATATGATTTTTTATCTTCCCTACACCTTCATGACTGTTGGGCGTCCAATTTTTTAATAAATAATCCCTACAGATGACATGGATCCGAAGAGATTATCGGTCTTTTTAGACAACTTCCAACTTCCCTTAAGAGTAGTTCTATATACATCTCATCCTTTTTTTCACCTATAATCATCATATTGATGCATTACGGGACGGTACACATGGTCTATGTAAAACATGGTTAAACTATCTAAAGCTATCTTATCTGATCTTATCCTCCGTGTGTATTGCTTGCACCTCCTTCTATTGAATATGCCCGTATCTGATCTTATCCAATCTTCTGTGACTATATTCAGCTTAACATTTGCATTTATACGACATTCACATTATGGATATGCTGAGTCTTTACTGCCCCACATTCACTCCCAGATAAATTGATGGTCTTACAACCATTCTACAAAACCTTTGTTTTATTTTGATTAGCATCTTCCTGTTGTATAGCACTCTTATGAGTCATGAAAATTCCTCCATTTGAACAATTCAACATTAATCTTATGTATTATATCTTCAACTACGATTTCATTCTCCTGGATATAACAAACAATATTGATCAAGCATTCCATTGTCATTTGGAAACTCTTTCAGAAACAATTACAGATAATTGCATCTTCTTGTAGGAAGTAATAAAAACACAAGTGATATAAACTGAAAGCATAACAAGAAAGAACTTTTCTCAGGGAAAACCTTAGCCAAGAGTATTTCACTTAATTGCCCACATAATGCTTCTCTCCTCCCCTTCAGTGATTTCAACACAGTGCTGTACTCATTCAATCTGCCAAAAACATATCATCGCCACAATTAGAATCTTGCAACCCCCACCCATCAAACTTCCATTACGAGGAACTTAACATTTAAGCTAAATTTTGTGAATCACCTGTAATTGACGCAAAGAGTACAAACGGAAGGTAGATTTGAATTCTCACAAATACCACAACAGCTCGTTTTTCTCGTCATCTCCACTGTTCCAAACCCTAGAACAACTACCTACACATAATAAACCAAATTCAACAATTCCATACGAAAATTTCGAGCTCAATCGCAGGTATTGTGCCAAACAGATATAATTGAAGATAAAATTAAGGAAAAACTCACCAGGAATTTGGGGAAATCAACTCCATCAAAAAATAAAAATAGCAAAAATAATAGTACGCCCTGTGAAGGGGATATTAATAGACGATTTTTTCCCGATATATAATAACGTTAACGAGGCCCTTTGATAAGTATTCGTCGCCGGAGCTCCGGTGAGATATATATTGTAATTAAAAATTGAAACGGTAGACTTCGTAATAACTTTGAGGGCAAGTTTGAAACGAATTGACTCGATACTTGTAACGTGATACTCATTTAATTTCGCTCAATATTTGCTATTATCTCCTCCGAAAAAGTTTGAAATCTAATTTGAATGGTAAGATCTGAGAAAAAATAATTTATGTTTAATGAGTTATAATCACAATAAAACTAATAACAAGTTTGAGTATATAATTAATATGTTATTTTACCTATATTGTTGTTTTCAATAGAATAATATTGGTTTTAAAATGATAATAAATTTATGTGCACATCCAAAAAAAAAAAATTAAAAATTATGGATATAAATTATATATATAATTTGGTTATTTTGGTTTTTTGATTTTTATTTTTTTAAATCCAAAATCAAAATTAAAAAATCAAGCAAAATAAATTATAAATCCAAAACCAAATCAAAAACTCAAAAGTTAATCCAAATTTAAATTGGATATTTTCAATTTAATCCAAATAGTACACAATTACGTACCCCTACTTTTCATTATCTAGTATACCTTAACATAAATAAATTTTAATATGTACCTAATATTAATATATAGACAAATTTAATTTATTTTTGTTGTGAAAAGTATTTTCCTCTTCTAACATCGTTTTCCGGCAAACTTGGTAACACCACCCCTGCCACGGAGGAACAACTCTGTCGCCGTCATCAGCACTTATCTTTCTTCTTCCGATCATAGGTACAGTTTATCTTCATTGATGTGAATTAGGTGGTATAGACTCTAAACTGTAATTAAGGCTCCCTTTTTATATGTTTTTCCCCGCCGCCGGTGTACGGAGCCCGCTCCAACATGACCCTGGGCTTGAACCACCACAACCCATGTTGGTTCCTTTTTATTTGTTGTTCTGTTAGTTCATTCTATTCGACGAATTAAAAGTACAAACTTTATCTCATTCCCTTAATTCACACTCCTGTAGAAAACAGTGCTACTCTCTCTGTATGGGGAAAAGACAGCGACGATCTGTTCTAAAAAAGGTAACAACTTTCCTCTCCCTATCTAGTTGATTTGTCTCACAGCAGTTTGTGAGTTTCACTCTGTTGTTGTTATTTAAGAATCGATTGTCAATTGTTTTTTTTTTCTCAGGGAGTCTGTATTGCAGAAGATCATATTAGTCAGTTACCTGATGAAATTCTGGTATATATACTGTCTTCTCTTACTGTTTAAGAAGCATCTTACACAAGTATCCTCTCAAGGCGTTGGCGAAGTTTGTGGACATGTATTGATAGGCTTGATTTTGATGCTACAGAACCCTTGGATGAAGTAGCCTCGAAATACAAGCTACGGAAGAAGTATCTGAGATGGGTCAACTCTACTTTACAAATGTGTAAAGAGCAAACACTCAGCCAATTTCGGATTTGTTTTGATTTAGACAAATACGCCCAGTATGATATTGATAAATGGCTTGAATTTGCCTTTTCTAGGAAAGTTCAAAGACTAGAATTAACTTACGTATAGAGGAAGACTATCCTCGTGATTTTAATAACTGTTATGCTTTTCCGGCACGGCTCCTTGGTCTTGGTGATTCTGCTCACTCATCTTCATCTAAACCTCATTCTGATAAACTCCAAATACACCCACTTGTCCAGCAGAATTTCAAGTCTCTAAAAATGTTGCTATTGAAATCCGTAAATGTGACGGGACAAGTTCTCGAGTTCTTTCTACACAATTGTCCATTTATTAAAACTATGGTTGTTCATGAATCAGGAACATTGGTAAATTTAGAAGTCGTTGGTCCGTCCCTCAACCTGAGGCACTTGGAGATATGGTCCTGTCGTAATGTAGAATCACTTAAAATTTGTGATACAAACCTTGTAACATTAGGGACTTCATCGGGAAGGGTATTAATGCTTAAGAATGTTCCGACACTGGTTAATGTACACATTTTGTGTGTGCCATACACTCATTTATTGAATGACATATCCTCTCATCTTTCTTGCGTTCTCTCTCAGCTGGAGGTCCTTACACTAGATGCTTATTTTTCATCGGTAAGTGAACAGAACTTGAGTCTATCTACGCTTGTTTTACTAGCTTAGCACCTAACTGGTACCTTCTATGTAGTTTGAACTTCCGCAGGAAGAATTGGAGCATTACAATTTTCCTATACTTGCGAAGCTTAAGAAATTTGTTTTCATCACATTCAGATGTACATTGAGATGGAAAGGCCAGAGCCTCTTAGGCTGCACATCTATAATAAGGGCTGCCCCACAGTTGAAGGAATTTGAAATACAAGTAAGTATCATGTTTTGAGTTCTTTTTCCTATTTGGCTGGTACGGAAGTTTGATTTATTCGTTTTTAGCGATTCTGGTTCATGGAGTTTTTGATGCTGATTCTTGAGTATCTTAGTTATTTAAGCAGTTGAGCTTGAGTTGAAACAATTGTCATAAGCTAATCTTGAAAACATGGTACTTTTGCATTGTTTTTAACTCGCTTGACTGTGACGATATATAATTTCCCAACTTCTAAGTAAGTGTCGTTATTCAATAAACTGTACATAACAGTATCAACAATGGACTTTGAATTATTATCTATAAAAATCGCTCCTCTAGTTTCTTGTATACTTCTATTGAATTACTGTGTACCTCAACAACTTGTATGGTGTGGTATAGTGAATTTCAGTTGCCAAATGACTATTACGCTCTCAATAAACCCACTTTCTTGTAATAATTATGCTGATTAATGTCAGACGGACAGAAACCAAGGTCTAAGAGAGTTTAGAGGTATGTTGTTGCCGGGCTGGGTAGGCTGGCAAAGGAGGAATGCACTGGAGCAGAGGTTTCAGAGATGAGGGATTACACAATGTTGTTAGAATCAAGAGATGCTACTTATTGTATGAGTGTTCGAAGGTGGAATCCCAAAACCCAACCAAATGACTCTAGGCTCAGAGATTTAGAATCGATCATATTTGTGGGGAATGGAGTTGGTACTGTAGAGGAGGCTTAGGGCAGAATTCTTTGCATGGTAGATGATGTTCTCTCTATTCTCTTTATTTTCTTATTTGTTTTCAAAATCAAGGATTACTTTAGGGGAAAGGCATAATCCCCTGGACTTGTTACGACTTTTCAGTTACACTTTTTGCAATGGTCTTATGACCACCTGAACCACTTTGGAGTGGAACAACTACCACGCTAAGCTCTGACATGGCATTATCAGTGTTTGCACCTCCATGTAGTGTGTGAGAGAACATACAAACTGAAAAATATAACCTCTTGACACCATGTGTCCAAAAATAGAATTTTTCTTCTTTTTTCTTAGGCCCTCTAAAAATTATTTCAATTATTTTTCTCTTTTCTTATTATATTTTTTGTTGTTTTGAGTTGTGTTCTACTTATTTACTTACGCCAGGTGACATCAAGTCTGTTAACAGAGAAAAGAAAGTGTAAGAAGGGCATAAGATGGCCGCTTCCTCATCTCAAAGTGGTCAAATTGTGGGGGATTTATAGCGGCGTATTAAATCTTGAACTGGTTAGGTACTTTTTGGAAAATGTTGTTGCACTAGAGAAAGTCATCATCGATCCTACGGAGCCAATTTTCTGTCCACACCCTTTAAGTCCTGAGGATATCAAAGAGTTGCAAAAATCTAGAAATCGTGCTAAACTCCAACTTGAACGTTAAGTGCCTCAAGCTATTGAGTTGGTCATACTGTAATTCTGTTTATATGTATCTAGAGGGCAGATTTTGTTTATTATTATGATGCTATCTTCTCTACTTCTTCATTTAACCGTACATATTTATATTTTTATAATTGATAGAAATAGAGCATTGCGTCATTTTTTGCCTATTGATTCAAATTATTTCATTACCTAAAATATAAGAGAGAACAGTAGAGGCATAACATGATTCTCCAACACAAACATTGAACTGCCTACCAAAGGAAACAATTTTATAGCATCAAATTTGAACACAAGTAGGGAACTGAGGAACTTTCGTATATAGCTACTCAAAAAAGCAATGAATCATTCAAAAATTAATGAATCTGAAAGTAGAAGATGAATACAGTTACCAAATGTAATTGAGAGAATAACAAACTCTCTTTCCCCGATCACTCCTTTCATCGAACTGTTCTAAAGCAGTTTAAAGTCTGCTTTGTGAGCGATTTTCTTCATGCTTGACTTCGTGTTTTCATCTTTGCACTTAATTTAGACGCTACCACGGTAGGAAACTTGTTTCAAAATCAGCATGTTTTCTGCTGTTTCAGCGATTAACTTCTTCTTGCTTCTAATCCATTTTTTTTATTTCTTCCATCTCTTTTAGTATTTTTTTCTTTGCCATTGGAGGATCCCTTTCCCTTTTCCTTTCCCTTTGAAGAAGCAGAAGCGGCAAGTTGGGATAACTCAGCACATCTGTTTACTTTTGAAACAGATTTCCTCTTAACTTTTCCGGCACGAGGCATGAAGACTCAAAATGGAAAGAAACAATGACTTGATGAGATTCAACACTGGTGTATCAACGTTATGGATTCACAGGGGAGAAAACTGTTTAACTTTGATTCATGAAAAAATAAATGATGTATCTATCTGTACACAATTTTGACACTATTGTGACGTCCCGCCACAATTATAGCCAAAAATTGAAGTCCGAATGGGGAGGAGGAGCTAGAGTCTTGAAGAGGTTTGCAGGAAGGCTCTAGAACCTTCCAGTTTTGTCGAGAAGACTAGAGAATTCTCTAGAATTCTCTAGAACACTTTAGAGCTTTGTAGAAGACTTAAGAATATTCTAGACAATGTGGAATTCTCTAGAATATGGACTAAAGTGTAGTTAGTAGAAGGACTTGTATAGTAAATTTTATTTACTCTTAGGCCCTTAGAATGTAGTTTAAATAGGAGGGCCATTCATTTGTAAATCATCCAACAATCCAACCAAGTAAAGTAGTAATACAAGGTTCCTCTTTCTAAAGTTCTCTTTGCCCTTTCTAAGTCTTTCTTCATATTCTCTTAGCGTTCCGAGTTAAAGGCTTACTTGAGCTTACGAGATCGTGAAAGAATCGTGAGTAAGTTGTCAAGTGCCGCACGGAGTCTTAGCAAATACTCTAAGTCCGTTACAAAGTGGTATCAGAGCAGGTTGATCATAAGAGAATGGTCAACGAAGGAGACGTAAACGGCGTCAGCACCAGCAACGTCCGCATGGATGGAGGTAAGAAGAACCAAAAGGTGAAGAAGAATCAGAAGGGTAACGAAGAGATGCTGCCCGAGATCGCACCGAGTGAGGCGCTAACATCTCATCCACCCTCGACTGTCGGGGCTAGTGACGAAGAAGTAGGCGAGGATGCCGTCGATGTTACTGCCGGAGAAGACTGGGTCGCAAGGGTAGAAGTGGCTAGACGAGCCGTGGAGATATTAGGCCGGCACTTGAACGCGAGTGGCAGCAAATTCAAGACCCTTGAAGACTTCACCCTCTAGGAGAACGACAACATCCGGCACGAGTTGGAGGCACGCCAGCGGGCCGAGTTTGAGATGAAAGAGGCCATTACATCCTTGGAGTGTTGGCTTATGGACGCGCTCAGCATGATTGAGTCATTGAAGACCGAAGTGAAAGAACTCAAGGAAGACAGGGAGGTTGGAGGATCAACATCACTTGACCGGGAAAGGGAGGCCAGAGTCGAGGCTCCCAAGCCACCTATGTTCAAAGGCGTCCGCGACGCGCAAGAGGTGGAGAATTTCCTATGGCACTTGGAGAACTACTTCAAGTGTAGTCGGGTGCGAAGTGATGAGAGCAAGATCAACACGGCTGTGTTGTATCTTTCGGAGATGGCCATGCTATGGTGGAGGCGTAAAGAGTCTGACATCAAGAGGGGGGCGTGCACCATGAACACGTGGTAGCAATTCCGCGAAGAGTTCAAGAAGGCGTTCTTCCCCAACAACGTCATCTATGAGGCAAAGCGCAAGTTTAAGGAGTTAAAGCAAAAAGGAAGCATACGCGCGTATATGCGGGAGTTCACCACCCTCACGCTTCAGATTCCTAACCTCACGGATGAAGATATGTTGTTCCACTTCATGGATGGGCTGCAAAGTTGGGCCAGGACGGAGTTGGAGCAGCGACAGGTCAGGACTATTGATCAAGCCATCACACAGGCCGAAGCTTTGACAGACTTCAGGCAGGAGAAGTCTTACAGTGCCGAGGAGGACGACAAAGGAGGTAGTCATGATAATGGTGGGGGAGATTGTAGCGAAGGCGAGGAGCAACGGCCACAACCCAAGAGGCGAGGCGAGGAGCAACGGCCTCACAGGCATGATACCTATAGGTCCAATGGCAAGAAGTCCGGAGATCATGGCAACACGGTGAAGAAACAGGTTGCCAAGGGAGATAGTTGCTACATATGCGGTGGGCCGCATGTTTATGCAAAATGCCCTGAACTGAATAACCTTGGTGCTATCCTACGAGAGCGGAAGGAGAAGGAAGCACAAGAGGAAGATGAACTCGAGGAGACTAAGCAGTTAGGCTTGATAAGTCTATGCGGAGCTGTCACCAAGCAACCACCGAAGCCGCCGAGGCAAGAGAAGCCAAGGCAAGAGAAGCCGAGGCATGAATAGCAGAAGCATGTGGAACAGGGGCCTGCGAAGTCTAAGGCATGCGCTCAATACGTCGACATCACGATCAATGGAAGACGTGCTCGTGCATTGGTCGAAACAGGTGCAGAGGTCAATCTCATGGCCAAGACGACAACAACGAGGTTGGGGTTGCGTTACAGTCCAAGCAACGCCCAAATCAGGACGGTCAATGCACCACCGACTCCCGTAGATGGAGTTGCGCACGGAGTGAGCATCACGATAGGCGATTGGCAAGGTAAAACCAAATTCACCGTCGCTCCCTTAGATATTTTTGATATAATTCTTGGGTAGGAGTTCTTCCCGCAGTGCCATGCGGTGATCGATCCTTACCTCCAACAACTGATGGTCATAGAGAAAGGAGGAACATGTATGGTTCCCATGGTGAAGGCACAGAAGACGGAGGGACAAGTCCGGCTGACGGCCATGAAGCTCGAGAGGGTCGACTAGGGAAAGAAGATGACATCTGCAGCTACCATTGCAAGTTTGGGAGAAGACAATGGTGCTGAGAAGGCCTTGCCACCGCGCACGAAGAAGGTTCCAAGAAGGAACGCTGCCGTGATAAACGAGAAGCCACCGAGGCACTTGCCTCCTATGAAGGAGGAAGTTCGAAAGAGCGGGTCGAGAGAGATCAGGCAACCGATGAGGAAGCTGCTCGAAGAGATTGATCGAGTGTGTGGATTGATGATCGCACGACAAAACTCGGACACCGATACAGCCGCAATGCAACGCGGTCGTCGCATCAATAGGTGGGGGAGAGTGTGACGTCCCGCCACAATTATAGCCAAAAATTGAAGTCCGAATGGGGGAGGAGGAGCTAGAGTCTTGAAGAGGTTTGCAGGAAGGCTCTAGAACCTTCCAGTTTTGTGGAGAAGACTAGAGAATTCCCTAGAATTCTCTAGAACACTTTAGAGCTTTGTAGAAGACTTAAGCATATTCTAGACAATGTGGAATTCTCTAGAATATGGACTAAAGTGTAGTTAGTAGAAGGACTTGTATAGTAAATTTTATTTACTCTTAGGCCCTTAGGATGTAGTTTAAATAGGAGGGTCATTCATTTGTAAATCATCCAACAATCCAACCAAGTAAAGTAGTAATACAAGGTTCCTTCTTCTAAAGTTCTCTTTGCCCTTTCTAAGTCTTTCTTCATATTCTCTTAGCGTTCCGAGTTAAAGGCTTACTTGAGCTTACGAGATCGTGAAAGAATCGTGAGTAAGTTGTCAAGTGCCGCACGGAGTCTTAGCAAATACTCTAAGTCCGTAACACTATGCTATTTATATAGTCTCTACTCATAACCTTCTACTCTATTTAATCTAACTCAACCATAGTTAACTTTAACTAATATTGTAACAAACTCACTAACTAACTAACTTCTCCAGTTTCACTATCCATACTAACTAACACTGCAATATGGATGGTACTCTATGCGATAAAAGTTGTATATAATATTAAAAAAATATCTGATCAGTATAGTTTCTTTAGGCTTAAATTTGCTTCTATAACTTAAACATTTCAAGTATATGATACATATTTCAATATAGATTATTTAAATATAGGTTGGAGAGCTTTCCTCACAATTTCATTCCGATATGATAAATACAAGCTCTTAGTCATAGAAAATGATATGCGTTCAAAATTGCGCAAACATTACTATGATTATGGCAGGGACAAAATGATTCATTACGATAGAGTAGAAGAAAAATGATGCTATATACACAAAAAAAAAAAATGGAGACGCACTACAATACTTTCTTTTCAAAAGTTGGAGACAATTAAAGAAGTATCAAAATAAAAACTATCAATCTAAAGAACTCAATAAGGTTGAGATCTTAGGAAGATCTCAACAAAATTAAGACCAGTTTGACTACTTTGCTTGGTTAACACGAGTTTTTTTTACATTTACGGATCACTTCATTACCTAGCAAGCCCCGTCTCTAAAGCAAGGGAGAACTCCACAAGGTCGATATCAAAATGAGGGATATTCCAAAAAAGATAGAAGAAGAAATGTTTTTGATTTGATATACTTGAATATTTTACCATGAAAAAGTTCAAAAATCATGTGCACGGGCCACTACCATCTAGTACAAATTTATTTTTATATTTTTTACGAACTAACTAAACAAAATCTAAAATGAATTTGCAATGCCCAATCGCTTAATTAATTTTAGATAACTCCCTCCTCTTGTAAACATTAGAATACAAAATTTAAAAGAAAAGTGTGTAATAAAGAGGAAACAAATACAAATCTACGGATGGATCACTTATTATTATTCGAAGTAAATACTTTACAAAAAAGAAGAAGAGATCATTATATCATGTACTTAACATGCATTTTGTTTCATTTATAAAACCTTATAAATAGCAAAGAAATTAAACTAGCAAGTCTTTGACATTTTTAATTGCAAACGTGACCTGTTATACAAATTCCGTAGAAGATTTCACTATGGTATTGACATAGTTTTACCACTATTTTTCGAATTCCAGCCTCTATTTTTCGAATTCCAACTCATATTTCTTCTGCATACATAAAATTATTATATAATATTACACATCAAAATTATAATAAAATTTAAAATAATAGTAGCATTAAATACCATACCATTTTGTTGAGAGAGAAAACACTAGGGAGAGAAGGACGACATATGTAGGAAAATGCTCCATTTTTTAAATTTATTTTGGTTATGAAAAGTGAAGGAGTATATATATATATGTGTGTGTATATATATATATATATTATATATATAATATATATATATATATATATAGGCATAATATATTGAATCCTAAATTTGGTTTTAATTTTTAACTTTGACCTCAAATTTTCATAATGCACAAATAGACACTTTAACTATCCTATCTTTCAATAAATAAACACGCGATTTTGGAGCCTAAGTGTGTGAAATGCAAAAGCTCCCACGTGTATTAGTGAGTCAATCAGTGGTTGTCAACTAATTAAACATTTTACACGACTTTTTTTTAAAAAAATATTTTACACGTCATTTTGAAACTAAAAAAAATTATAAAAGAGATTCATTAAGGATAGAATTGTCATTTCAACATTTTTTTTAACTGTTGTGGGCCTCGAAAATTACATCTCACTTGCACAGAATGTGTGCATTTCACGCATTTTGCCACGTAGAAATCGCGTGTTTATTTATTGAAAGATAAGATAGTTAAAGTGCCTATTTGTATGAAAATTTGAGGTCAAAATTAAAATTTAAAATTAAATATAGAATTCGATATATCTATTATGCCATATATATATATATATATATATATATATATTATATATATATATATTATATATAATATATATATATATATAAAACATGAATAGTTTTTTAACCTTACCGTCTAAGATCTTATCTACATATTTCTTGAACAGTTTACTTTTTCTTTACAACTTTGTTACTTGGTGGTGGTTGTGTGTTGTGAAAGTTCTCTAGAATTACAATAGTTTTTGTTGGCTTTATTTGAATATGACTATAATATCAAATCAAATATATATTGCTATATTGGTGTATATAAATATAAATTATAACGAATAAATAAATATACAAGCTGAAATATAAATATCTTGCTTGTTGTTTTAAAGGAAATTTAAATCTAGTGTTGCATAATATATACTGATCTAGCAATATAATTCTTAATTTGTATGTTTTAGAATATAAAAGTAAAATAACATCGTTTGTCAAACAACTTCAGATTAATTGAAGGGTTCAAAACTCCAATAATAATAATAATACATTCCTTCAATATATAATTACTCTATCTGCATAGAGAATTATTAGTCAAAGATTTGCATTTGCTCGATCTTATTTCTCTCTTTCATTATATAAACCTTAAAATAAAAACAAAATAATACTTTTCATTTTTCTTCACTCTTTATTTTCTTATACGCAAAACAAAACAAAATTAGAACTATTTATAAGTGAAGAATTCTTTCTTAAAATGAATTAGAAGAATGTGAGCAATAATGTGGTTTGTGAATAATAACTGACCAACAAATTACATGAGTTATAAGGTGTAACGTAGTAAAACATGATTTAGTGGTTGAATAAGTTACACAAGAACTAATTAAACACATTCGTATCAATTTATATCCACTAAAATAATGCATTTCGATATTAAAGTGTTATGCTCTAACACTATTTTTTTCCCTCACTATTTCGATCACGTGAACTAATTTAATAAAAATATTTTAAAAATATAATTTTATCATCCCTCATTTTCTTTATTATAATTAATTTCAAAAGAAAATCTGATATTCATAACTTTAATTAATTTTAAAATCTAAAAGTTGAAAAAGATTAATACTCAAATTACAATTTCTTTTATAGTAAGATTATGCTTTTATAAATGATTGATGAAAATATTCCAAAATATTGAACCCATTTATACCCTACATTTTTTTTTTGTATAAATACAATTACAATAAAAATTAAGTTAATTGGGAATTTTAATTTTTTTATATTTAACAAATAAATCTACTTATATTTATTTAAGTTGTTAACACAAGGGGTCAAAGAGGTGGAAGTTGAAGAAATGGGGAGAGAGGTATCTGAGAGCTGTGTGGAGAGTTTACTGACTGAGATCGTCTCTTCTTACTGCAATGGATTCTACGCCGACAAACCTGAGCTCGCCGCCCGCCGGATCGAAGCAATCGGTTTTCAGGTCGGCCACCAACTTTCCGAGAGGTAACGCCGGCAAAACACTTGAATTTGATTGGTACAGAACATATTATAGTGCTAATTTGGTGTATTTACTCTCTCTGATTTTTGGGGATAAAGTTCATAGATTGACGTATCATAGATATGGACACCTTCAAGTATCTAAATTTTGTATTTGTTAAGTATTTATTTCGAATGTTTTCAGATTCACGAGATTATACAGTTCCAAATTGTCCTCCTGGTGTTGTCTGAGTTTTTGACATTTTCCGGTTCAGTACATTTATGAAGTTCCAAAATGCTTAGCGTTAGGCAACTGAACTCTTAGTGTCACTGAGTTTATGTCTCAATTACTTGATCTACAACTTATATATTGTTCGAAAGAACTCAAAATGTTCCTGTTGCTAGCTTGACTCGATGTTAAAATGAAATTACTCTTTATGGCTCTGATTCTGTGGAGGAAGCAAACCATAATCCTTAGGGTTTTGCTTGTAGTTCAAACCCTGCTCCTTGTGTCGAGGACATTCTAGATTGGAGAGTCCAATCCGATCCGAGTCGCTACCCCATTTATTCCCAGGCAAAGAAATGTTAGCAATGATACTTCTTAACTGTCATTTTCCAAATTCTCTCCCTCCCATTCCAATGTGTTTAGTAACTATTATTATTATCTTCATGATCCCAGTAATATGACGCCACCATTGCTTGCCATACGATTAGCTAATGAGTACTCCAAAGATGATGAAGAGATGTTAGTTCAACTTGATTAATTCTACAGATGAGATTGATTGTAGCCTTGGGGAAAAAGCCCATCTCAATGTGGTTCAGTGTGTGTAATAGCCAATTTGGTAACAGATAACAAGTTGAAGTATATATCCACCTGTACCATCATTTACACGAGTAATGGTCTAAAGGGAAGTCTACGAAACTTGTAGTTTACAGGATTAATTGTGTGGGTTCAAAAAGATTTTTTTTATTTTTTATGGATGGCTTAGGTAAGATGCTAGACAGTGCCTAACTTGATAATAGAGTCTTACCCTAACCTTCAAGGTTGCTTGGTTAATAGAATAACCTTACTAGTTACTCAAATAGGCCCCACGCACACACACAAAAAAGATTCCTTCCCATTCATATAAAGCTTCACCAAGATGAAGTGTACTATGTGCTCTTCATAAATGTCACCCAGCATACTCAATTAGTTGACGTTATTTTATAGATATGTCATTAGCCATGGTGAGGAAAACACTTTCTCATAAAGGTTCATAGGCAAGGCAGTCACTCTCAAATTTACCTAACCTCATGACATACTTCCTAAGTTCAGTAGTGAGTCGACTGCTCAAAGACCTGTTTCTAAGTGTTCACATCTTGTCACATCCACTGCTAGTGTAATTTTTTCAATTGAGACTGTATTGTGTCTTTACCTTGTTGTAAAGGACCCTTATCTCTCAAGCATTTCTAGTTTACGCTTCCCAAAGAGGTAAACCCATACAATTCTGATTTTGTGGATTTATCATTCGAGCTTCCGAGGATCTTCGAGATGAGCTTTATTTTAGGGACATTCAGTATGTTGTTGACTTCATTCATGGCTTTTAAACCTAACTTGCCTTACTATAGGAAATCCTACAAAGCGAACTGAGCTGAACAATCTAGGAGTTATTTAACAATTGATTTTGCTTACCATAGCTGCAGTCTTTTGTGCTGTTCAGTTACTTCTTGCTCCTAGGATTGACACGTGCAAAATGTGCCTTAATATGATGACTAATAAATGCAGATTTTTCATCCCCAGACATGAGGATATATTCTAACATTGACTTGTGTGGTGGTTATCATCAGTTCCTAGTCTGCCTAAGACCTAAGTAATAAATGATTTGCATGGATAGTCCTGCCTGTTGGTAGTCTAAAGCTTTGTTATTCGGACTCTTCAAAAATATCGACGGGTGCGTGTCGGATACTCCAAAAACATTGTATAATCTGACACGGGTGTGGCAACATTTTTGGAAAGTCCGAGCAACAATGGTCTAAAGCCCTTAGTACCTTCATGCATGTTACTTCTATCCGTTAACCTTATCTTTGTCAAAATAAATAAATAATCATTCTTATGGAAGCAAAATTTATGTTAATTGCTTTCTGATTAGTGTGTTGAGCAAGCTTTTACACAAACTGTAAGGCCCACTTGAACAGGTTTGCCTAGGTAATCCCTTCGTTGTGAATGTGATGAGTTGTGAAGAATGAGGTGAGCCCAAAACTATCTCTCAACTTTGTAGTTTTCATTGGTTGGCCTTCTATCGTTGGTTCATTAAGAATTTTCGTACCTTCATGGCTTCTACCGCTGATCATTGAAGGAGATGTCTTCAATGATCTGTTAAGGTGGCCAGAACTTTCTTTGGTATCAAGGACTAGTTTCAGCTGAACTGGTCCTTGTGCACTTTAGCTTCAATATTGATGGTGTCTAGGCCATCTTGATTGAACCTCTACTGATCCACTGGTAGCCCGTCCAACCAACAAGCACAGGTTGTCAAGGTATCTCTTATAGGAGGGATTAAAATTAATGATGATGTAAGCATACATAACTTTGTAGGCTGAAACTCTAGGTTCTATCATTTCTTTTTTTGTTATTTCTTTTGCTTTTTATTGAGTTTACAAACTTCTGTGGCTTGTCATCAAGTTGCAACCCAGAGACTGTTCTTGTTCTGTGTTCTAGTTTGAAGTGTAATGTAGTCTCTAGATTGTGTTGAACCGTATTTTAATATCATCTGCAGTGAGTCCTGACTTTTAGTTGAGAATTTTTATCACTTCTATCTTGATCTCGGTATGATATACATGCTCAATATTTTATTACTAAGTTGGACCATGTCTTACCTTTCATGTTTTACTTTCTGTACTATTTCTATATTTTCTTTTTTTACTAGGTATACCATGGATAGGCCCCGGTTCACTGATCATCTGGAGGCTATCAAATTCATATGCAAGGACTTCTGGTCTGAGGTCTTCAAGAAGCAAATTGATAACCTGAAGACAAATCACAGAGTAAGTTTGAGAATTTGTGCCATTGCTGCTTAAGCATGAGTGATCTCTAACTCCTGTTCATGTAGGGCACCTTTGTGTTGCAAGACAATCGTTTTCGTTGGCTGTCGCGAATGTCAGTTGATCCTTCTATAGAAACTCTTGGTTCTATTCAAGATCCTTCAGCGATGGCTGAAAACAAAGCTGCACAAGCCATAGGAATGCATCTCTATTTCCCATGTGGAATCATAAGGGGAGCACTTTCAAACCTTGGAATTCCTTGTGCAGTTTCTGCAGATATATCTAATCTTCCTGCTTGTAAGTCTTTTCATTTTGAGTTCTTTTATTCTGCTAATTCTCTTAACTGAGGAGTAAACTAAGAGCTTCATTCATTTGTATAATATCCATGCCTATTTGAAAAGTGGGTGGGCAAGAAATCTCTTATCTGATCGGTAATTCTGCCTAGAAGCACACATTTTGAGCACAAAGAGTACTTAAGTTCAAGGCACTTTTAGGTCATACTTATGTTATTAATTAGATAAAGATATCTCAAAGACCATTTTCACATCATTGCCCTGGCCATTTGGGAAGAAGCCTCAACTAGAAACTGTGGATAGTGATAGATTAAACTTACGAGGTAGATCTAGATTTCCTGTTTGCTAGGTACTTCTCTGTTTCAATATATGATCACCGGGTAACTGAAATGTCTGACTTTTGTGTAGTTGTGCATACTTTTTCTTGTTCGAATTACTTGTCTACTATATAATATAGACTCCTTTTTCTTTTTTATAAATCAATGAATTTCACACCAAGCTGGTGACTATGGTAGAGGTACTATTGTTATTTCAAAAATCCATCTATCTATCTATTTATTAAAAGGAAATATTTTCTGTTACAATAAAAATGCAAATGACGAAGAAAATCCCTGTCTTTAACCATTCCAATCGTACGGAGGATTTGCTCATAATGACTTGCTTTGTCGGGATTTTGATGTTTACAGGTTCATTTGTGATACGAATAAAAGCATGATGGGCTTTTGCAAGAGGAGTGAATTATCCAAATGAGCCATTTCTGTGCTTAGTATCTTCAACTCTCTCACATGAATGTCCTATATTATGTTATGACGCCAGACTCTAAAAGAAAGGATTTTTCAGAGAAATGTTGGTTCACATATGAAACAAACATTGTATAGGTATTCCGAGTACAAGCTTTCTTCTTCATGATACAATTTATCTTCTGGTTTTATGATCCATTTCTATATGCTGAGTATGTTCAATATCTCCCATGAATGTACAAATTAAAACGATGGATGTGTTTTATTGTCATATGAGACAAACATTGAATAGGTCTTCTAAGCACATATGTATACGTACTTTAAGATCTGAAGTATACATGGCCTCCCAACCTAATTAATGGATTCATAAGTTGAGCAAAAAGGTGGACAAAATCACCTGATACTGATGCTGGTTCATCACCATGGCTATCAAAAGAAAGGTACCTTTTCACGTTGATTGCTGACTAGCAATGAGCTTCATAATAAATAATACATTCGTGTATAACAATCATACTAAAAATGCTGAGCATCATGCTTCTCTGTAGGAGAATGACCATCAACTAACTATCATCCCACAATAAAAATAAGAAGCCCTATCATACACAATTCCAAATGTTCTATACAACCAGCGACTGCAAACGACACTTTTGGCAACATCCCAATGCTCCTGATCGTAGGGATATATTGCGTATGGATGATTTATAGCACGAGCATGAATGTGGACACTGACAGCAAAGCTCGTACCTTCTTACGATCAAGCAAATGCTTACATGAAGTTATCTACGATCAACTTATTCAACTCCTCCATTTTCTTAATTATTTTAGGGTTCATCAAGTCTCTGGCTTCTTTTATAAGAGTGCCTTCTTTACTCTGATTATATGCATCCAGCACTGTCCTTATCCAGTTGTATAGCTGCTCCGGAGTCCTGTAAGGATTGGGCATTTATTAGTCACAGTTAAAAAGTAAAACTACGTTAAAGAAACCGAAAATGAGAGAATAATATAACCTCTTATGGAAAGTAGTACTTAAGACATTATATTTATGTATGAAATACTGTCAAAGTATAAGATTTGATACATACGTGTATAAATTATCTACATCTTCCCCTTCAAGTTCTTCTCCAGGTGTGAAGGCATCTTTCAAAGCGCTCATTCGCTCCTCAGGATCCTTAATCGTGAGAAGATATTTCAGAATTCTGATTTCTTTTGGCATGAGCCTCTGAAGATTTCCTCTTGTTGTCTTATACAAGTGATAAAGAACATCCTTTACCTGAAAAATGAAGAAGGTAAATAAGACTTCACAAGCCAAACCATTTCCCTATTAGAAAAAAAGGAATAAATTATTTGACACGAGGGGGTGAGTAGAGCTAAACACTGTGCTGAGTCAATATACTTTTACAGAACTGTAATGCAAAAGTTTATCATCAAAACACTAGGGTTGAAACATGAAATCATGTAACTTAGATAAGAATGGCCAAATGACTGTTATCTTTTTAGCGCTAGCTATGTCTATCTGTACTGAAATTCTAAAACATAAACCACCACCTCTAAGGTGGAGACCTGCTATGCTACCTGTAAAATTCCAATAGCAACTTCAACATTTAAGCGTACCAATTTCCAACAATAGGTTCTCTTCAAATGCTAGATGGAAAAAGCAAAGGTCACTAGGGCAAAGCAACTTGATGGATGAACGCACAGAAGCTACCAACTACACACCATTTTTATGGGCATACGCACTTCCCTCAACATGGAGGATAACAATCACTATTCCAATAGACCAATTCCAGCTTAATACAGACTGTCAAAATCAGCCTGATGCCACAGTGGCTAACTACAGAGACCAATGCACTTGAAACTTCATTTTCAGAAGGCATCCCAATGATTAGGAAGTTAGAAAAATTTACAACTTAGCTCAATCTTTTGGAACCTTGTCATAGCTTCAATCGCAATGAAGATGTGCAACATAGCAAAACATTTTTTACTGTGAAGTCTTGCTACCAGACTATACTCAGTCACACAACCAACAAAAAGTTCTAATTTTTGAAAACAAAAGCACCAGACATAGTGGCCTATTTCTCTTGGTCATTACTAAAAAGCCTATAATACTTGACTGGCTCATGAAACCTTCAAAGGAGGGGTATTGTTCTATGTAATAGATGTCAAATATGCAGGAGGAGGCAGAACCATAAACCATTGTTCATTCATTGCAAAGTTACGGCCCTACTCAGGAGAAATGGGTTATGCCAAGTAACACTGCAGAACTGGTACATTGTTGGAACAACGGCAGAAAAAAGGAACAAGAAAACAAGGATGAAGAAAAGGCACTAGCTTAGTCTCAGGCTTCAAATATTGTGCCATCATATATCATTTTTACCTAAACCCTAAACCCTAGTTCAAAAAATAAAATAAAAAAAAAAACATGGTGGTGCGAGACTATCCTAGAATTCATATGGTGGATATGGAGGGAAAGAAACAATAGACGTTTCGAAGAAAAGGCAAGCAAATCCAGCAGTTCAAGTTCAATTGTATAATTTTGTTCTCTTCTTGATGTGAGGAGTTCGTTAATGATGCAGTATTATTTTTTTAAATATTTTTTTGATTATATGGTGCAGTATTAATTCTTAGCCTCTAAGAATCCCTATAAGATTAGAAAGGGCTTTTTTGGGTTTTTTTTAGCTCAACCTGTAAATAGGCAAGCACTCCCTTAGTATTGTTTTTGCTTTTTATAATACAATGACCTCCTCTTAATAAAAAAATAAGTTTATGCTAGAATAAAGAAAATACTGGAAGAAGTGAGATGTAGATGAGTATCTGAAAAAAGAATGATCTTGCCTCATCTTTTGCCATGTCCGATTCCTTGGCTGCTGACCATGCTTTTGTAATCATGAGCATCAGTGCTGAATCAAGTTGATTTTTTTGGGCCATATCATCTATTTTCTTACAAGCTGCATCCACGGTAGGAGAATTGATTATATCTTGGAATTTCAACTCTGCAGCATTCAACGCTTCCATACTTTCAGTTGCAGTATCATAAGCCTCCACAGCTACCAAACACATATTCCCTAGTTTTGCCACAGCTAATTATTAAGAAAAAGCAAAATCTTGTCAGTGCAACCAATCAACAGCAGAAACATAGTTATGAAAAGCGAGGAACTGATTTTTGTAGAGCTCATGGTTTCCAATTCCTGAATTTACAGTAAGAGGGTTACATTCCCAGAGTCAGAGATTCTCCAAAGCTTCTTCTATCTCATTGAACAAAATATTAAATTGTAGCATACTAGCATTTGCTTTATATGGCAAGAGAAGAAATTTTTCAGTTGATACCTTTTGACTTCTTTCCCTTAGACCTTAAGAGTGACTTCACATATTGTGAGCTTTGGGGGAGAGTATATGTGTTCATATATGGGAAGCAACATTTCTAGAATGTATATATCGCGAAAAGGAAATAGCGTCTTAGTGCAGATTACAGTGCAAATGTTCATCAGAAGTATGACACCAAAAGAAGAAGAATATTAAAGGAAGAAGGCATGTTTACCATTTTGTTCCGCTGGATCATCATAATAGGATTCTGCCACAGTGTGAAGATGAGCAAAAAACTCTTTTGTAAAATCTTTACGACGCCTGGCAACAATATCACTAACATCCGATGGTGACCTTCTGATTGCCTCAAGAAGTTCGTTATGCCTCTGAACATCATCATCAACCTGGAAAAGAAACGTCCAAGTTGAATTTCAACTAAAACAGACCAAGCTCACATGAAAGCTGAAAATTTAAACACAAGAAATTAAGAAACTTTGCAAGAAATCTACTAATATAATCCTCCATCCATTGATCATCTCATCCCAATAGAGCACTGCAACTAGCAACAACTAAACATAAATAACTGATAAATTTTAGAATTTATGAACCAACCGAGGCCTTGCTGAAATTTTCTTAAAGAGGAACCTCAACTAAATGCAACGAAATAAGGTTTGATCTTATTCAAGGAGATCGGAAACTATTCCAAAATGAGTTCGACATAATTGAGCCTCTTCGGAAATTGAAAGCAAACACAGTTACTAATTCATGATTTCGTATATACAGAATGACAACTTCAATGCTCGTTATGGAAGTTAGTTACCTCTCTTAGCTTTCTTTGAAGCTTGAGAAACTTGTGCTTCATTCCAGGATCACTTTCACTGTCTGCTCGGTCCTGACATCGCTTGTAGAAATGGGGCCGAATATTGTTCCATTCCTTACTAAATGCTAGCAATCTTCTCCATTCAGTAGGTTTGGGTTTGTCAACCAAGAAGACCTCAATTAACTTGTCGCATACTCGGATCATTTTATTCTCATCCAACCCTTCAGAAGCATCTTTCCTGTCCTCTCCATTTTCCACGTCAGTTTCCTGAGTAGTAGCAGAATCAGATAATTTAGTAGCGGACACTTCCTCGTTAATTGCTCCATCTGACACAGAAGTTGTATCACCAATTACAGCAGCAAAAGATGACTGTCGCAACCTCACTCCGTTTATAGATAAGAGAGAACCTAACATTTTGAGAGACAACATTATCATCCAAACGATTTCACAGAACCAATAGACAAATTATTCTGCTCCCCTTATCCATTTTTATATTGAGCTTTGACTAATCCTAGATTTTAAGATGTTAACTTAACTAAGGTAATATTAAACTAATGATACTGGATCCAAAAGGGAAGTATTAACTCAGACAAAACTTTTCTCAACTTCAAATAATCCTGTCTTCCAACTTCACCACAAATTTTCGCCAAAAACATACTAAATTAAGAGTTCCAAAGATCACTTCGACAGAAAATACATCACAGCTAAGTTCAATTTTATATTATTTTCTTCTCTGTTAAGCATGTTTAAGTTTAAATTTTGAACTTAACAATCTTGAACGCATACTAAGTTCCAAAAGATTACTTTGACAGAAATACATTACAACTAGGTTCAATTTCTAAATTTTCTTTTATAAAGATATCTAAATTCAAATTTTGAACATATTCAAATAGTAAAATGATTTGTATCAGAAATATAATATTTTCATAATACTATCAACGGAATAGAGTGTAATATGAAGAGAGATTGAGATAAGTGTAACTAGCTATAGCTGAAACGAATTGACAAATTATTCAAGTTTCAGGAGCATGAATAAGTGACTTATAGTAGACCGGGAGAGTTTACATACCTCCGGAATTAGCTCCGGCGAGGTGCGGCTGGCGCTGTTGAATTGGACTTCGGATACGAGATAGCGGCGGAAGAAGAGAGAAGTTTCTAGAAGCAGAGCTGGACGGCCGTACAGAAACGGCATAGCATGTTGTTAAAGAAGCTGCTAGCACCATTATTTGATGCTATAAAAAAGTTCTTTTAGATTATTTTTTTTGAGGGTTTATAAGTGAAGAAGAAAGCAGATGAACTCACCACTCACTCCCAGTTTGTTACAACAAAATACCAGGCAGATGGAAGGAAAACGGGTGGGGTCGGCTCCACCTGTGCTTTTCTGGTTTATTGGGAAAAGTATGGACCTTCGAAGATGGTCGAGTTCTTGAGTTTGGATTAAGTTAGTTGGATCGGATTTGGATTAAAATAGATAATTAAGTAATTTTAATTGAAATCAGGTTAATTTGGAATTTTTGTCAATATAGGAACACAAATAATGAAATTAATAACGGTGTGGATAAGAATAACTTTATTTTAATGATAAGAGAATAATAAACTATTAAATCAAAATTGAGAGATATTTTTTATCTTTGTCTCCACTATTATATTATGCGAATTCTACGTCATTCCATCAAATCTCCTATTGAAGTTTTTGTGCTTACTTTGGGTTGATCTTTAGTCCTAGACTCGTTGTTATACTCTTGGTAATTTTAATATACTTGCGCACCTATTATATTATGAAAATTCTACATCATTCTATCAAAATCTCCTATTGATGTTCATTTTGCTTACTTTTTCGTTTCAACAATAAAAGTGATTACATTAAATTTAACTTACGTGCACCTCGATTTTGATCTCCAAAGTTTGCACTAACCGCGCAAAGAAACTTCAATGGGACTAAAGATACCTTCAAGGTTTGGACTAAAAGTGCTACGTTGCATATACTTCAAGAACATTTTACGATTAGTGTGATATTTTAGGAGTGAGTTTAAACCAACCTGTAAACTTAAAAAGGGTAGTTTATGATTCAATTTTGAACTTAGAGACGCGCTGTTAAATGTATTCAGTACACCATACTAACACAGCCATAAATTTATTCAAGAAAATGCCATCTCCCAAAACTGAAGTAACTTGGATATCAAACCCTTGTTCTCAGGTCTGTCTCCAAAGTCATTAAAAAAAATTGCATTTTACTAGACAGTATCATACACAACACAAGGAGGCAGTTGATCTCACATGAGGATGAGAGATGCATGAAACCAGGCGAGCAGCGGAGAATGAAGAACTATAGACGTATATTTCTGTTTCTCCATAATCAGTAGCAGCATACTCCTTGCATGAAAGACAATACCACCCTTTCATAACTAGGGTTGTTGACTTCATATACTAGATTTCACTTTGCAAATGGAAGTACAAGAATCTTCTAAAAAGTTCAACACTATCACGATGTTTTCTCAAGAATGATGCACCAATTTGATTTATCATAGAATCTATCAACAAGAATGGCATTGTCTAGACCAGACACCAACCTGTCGAAAAAAAGGAACATTTTGGTTAGTGCAGCTCATTGTTACAAATTGGTAGAACTTCTAATTTGGTGAAACTGTGTAACAAAGAGGTACCACCTCATCTTGCCCACTCCTCACGCCAACTACTCGAAAGCCTCCCACCCCCAAACAGAAAATGTGGGAAAGGTATGAAAGAAACAACTAAAGAAAAAATTAGAGACGCACAAGTACAAGCCCTCCAATAATGGGAAACAAAAACTAAACTTTACTTGTCAAGAGAAACTTATCAGCTGGAAGCAGAGGCTCTTTTGTTTGGTTTTATTCATACATCTATATGCAGGCACTTTAGTGTATGGGGATAAACAGTAAAGTTGTCATTATTACTTCCGAATAAGGTTGACGGTGACTCCTGCATTGCCAACAATGTGATTATCAAAACTCTAAAGCTCATTGGTCTTTTGAGATCAATACAATTCCAAAGACTCACATGTGAACTCCTGAATATTGATATGTTCTTAGACATTCAAACTCTATACCATATTATCACGAGAGGATTGATTGTACACTAAATTTAAGTGTTTAACTGTCTTAGCCAAAGAAGACACAACGGAAAACCTATAAGAAGTATAAAGAAAATATGGTTGTCTATGTTGATTGGAAAAATTACTAACCATGACATGCATTTGTTAACATATAGCGACTTGACAGAATGATATCAGTCAAAACAAAACAAGAGTATAGAGATTTCCTTTACTTTTTTAAATTAGAAAAGAAATTACCTCTCAAGTTCACCTTCACTAAAAACATGGTAATATCTATTGTATACCACAGAGCCCTTCTTATCATCTTTCTTTGCCAAACCACTAGCCAAGGCAACAGCTGAAGCCCCACTAACTTCAGCTCGATGATAAGGTAAGTGCCAGGGAACGAAAAATTCCTGCTGCTCTAAATAACCTTTTCCAGATCCAGTAGGCAAAGAATGACCTTCATCCAGAGATGTTGGGTGCATAACTTCAGCTGATTTTACTTTAGAAGAGTTTGCATGTAGACCTTTCAACTGCTCCCCTGCACTATTTTCCTCTGCTTCTGGGATGCTTTCAAGGATACGAGGAGATGAAGGGTTGCGAATACGAGGACTCCCTGGTCCTATCCATTCCTCTACATACCTTTGGTTAAGTGGAGTCCACTTTTCAATCAATGAACTGTCTTCTTGCTCCCTAGCCCAGACAGTAATTAAAACACACCCGCCCTTTTTAACAACACGGACAAGCTCCTCTACCGCTTTCCTCCTCCTACTTTCAGTACTAAGGTGATGCAACACAGCTATAGAAATTGCTGCATCACCATAACCAGTCCTATATGGTAGGTTCACAGCATCTGCAACCAAAACTTCCTGCTCTTTATCTGCACATATATTAATAAGAGCCGCACTAATGTCACAGCCAATGAAGAAACAATCAGGATTTAATCCTAAGTATTTCCCATTTCCACAACCAGCGTCGAAGATGAGAGAACCGGGAGATAATGAGCTTAAGAAAGCTGACACTTTAGGCCACTTCGCAAACCGAGTGGAACTAAAATGGGGAGCAATGGCATCATAAACACCATGGACATACTTCTTTTCAATTTCTGGGGTTGATTGAACGTTTGAAGAACATTTTGCTTTCACTGACACAGGACGTAGAACAGGAGCCTCTCCCACAGATTCCAGTGTATGCAAACTAGAAGCAGTATCAATTCCAACTTCGTTCATCGTACTAAAACTTCTTGTACTGAAAATATAACCAACTATAACAGTAGATTTAGTATATATTCCTTCAAAAGAAAATAACCTTGCCGTTCCAACACCAAAGAGCATCAACTACATGAATGGCATTTGACAAGAATCTGCTCAAACAACAAGCAAAAGCGATAGCAACTCAGATTCACAACAAATTTCTCAACCAAGCAATCTTCCAATAGAAAAACAAAATATTTCGTCACTCCACTAAAGCTCTTTTCTTTTCTTCCTATTCTATTCAACCATACAAAACATTCTAATCCATTACATAATAACATTACCTCAAAAAGTCCTATTGGATACACAAATTAGGATTAGCATTTTAACTTAATGACGCATTTTGGGTTGCAATAATACGAATTAAAAACGGTATTCTCTAACAAATTGACTTTCAAATTGGGAAAAAAAAACTTTTAGTACATTAGAATGATCTGATAAGAGTATTGTAACTTAACAATACCCAATACTATGATGTATATTTCATTTTTTGTAATGACGGTGGTGTTTGAGCTAGCTTGAGCAAACACAACAAATCCAACAAACAGCCTAACTACAGTCCACAAGCACAGTGCCAATTAAACCCACATATGAATTTTAGCTGGGATTCGAACCTGAGATCTCCGGGCTAATTTTACATCAAATACCTCAAAAGTAGGAATTCAACATACAAAAACAATAATAACACAATTCACATATCCCTATTTATTGGAATTAGAGTGGGAAAAAAAGGAACTTACAGATCGATTATCGTCGGAGAAAGATGGGAAGAGGAGCAAGCAGTGGTTGCAGTTCAATTTATTGGCAACTTTGGGGTATAGTCTCAACTGGAGAGTGCTATTTTAAACATTGTATCTTAATCTAATAGTAGTAGCAATGAAAACCCTAATTCATGATTTTACCCAATGAAATTTGAATAATATTTGTTTTGTTTACATGAAAAAAAAAAAGTTAAAAATAATATATCATCCAATGATTATATAACTTCATTTTCTTTGGGGTCAATTTGTTAGGTGAGGTTTGAAAATTTGTCTCATTCTTTCTTATAAATGTTTGAAAAGTTTTTTTTAAAAAAAACATTATTTCCCTCGTGAGAAACTTAAGGAAAAAATCATCACAATTAAAGCATATATATATATAATATAATTTCTTTTTGTAATTTGTAATAGGTTTAAATATGTATGAGTATTTCTTAGATTATAATCGATATTTTAGAGACACATCTTAACTAAATCTATTACCCTTGAAATTATTTGTTTTGTAATTTTATATATTTTTTTCTTACGTGGCATACTCCGTGATTCTACGTAATTGAGACGCGTGGGAGATATTTAGATGTCACGTAAATAAAAAAGGGGCACAAAATTACCAAAAAAATAAATTTATGGAGATAGTAAAACCTAAACCTTAGTTTAGTTAAAATACGTTTATGAGATTTCGGCATAGTCTACGAAGAAATACTTAGTGCATTTTCAAGTATCTCAAGTCTTTATGACATAGCGTGTAAGCATGTTTGCAAGCTAAACTTTACTTAAACGCAACAGCATCATACCTAAATTAATTAAAATACACAACTTTAACAAGACAGATGTGTAAAAGTTTTTGACATAATCTACCATATATACCAAACAGAAATAGTTCTAGGTTGTCTCTAACCAACCTCAAATACCTAAATGATGGGTTACCTCCAACATTTTATTCGGTGTACTATATAAAAATTCTTTACACTGTCGATATATAGATAAGTCAGAATACAAGAAAGTGTGTCCTTTTTCTTCTATTTTCTTTATGCATGGAATGTAAAGACACATTATAAATAACTCACATGATAATAGATAATATAAAATCAATTGGGAACCAGCAAATATAACATATGTCTAATCTATTACTTCTGCTATTTTATGAGGCAATTTCACCAAATCCTCAGATAACAGTGACAAGAGCCAAGTTGAGTTGAGACCAAAGAAACAAGAATTTAACTTATACATAATAGCATGTTGAAATTTTTTTTGATATAGGCTATAGCATACACAAAGTTGACGGTAACTCTGAGAATGGAGGTAGAATCCAAAACTAGTTATTCAGTCCCCAGTCATAAGGTAGGTAAACCACCTTCAGCTGACCATTGGCAAGCAACTCGAGCATAGCTTGAGATACCGATGAATCCAAGTAATTTGCAGCATGTTTCAATACTTCAACCTCGTTATTCCCAAAATCAACACTAAACCTGAGAATTGACAAAAGAAATAGCAATTCTTAGTATGGTGTTATTGAAACTCTATGTTATGCAAGTATAACAATCAGATATCCAGATCATTGCATAGGGTTGTTACTAGAACGGGAGGGAGGACACACACCTGAGGATTACACAAATGAATTAAGAACTTACCATCTCAAGATTTTACTAACGTATGCAACCTTGGTACTAAGATCAACAATTAGTCCTCCATCTCTTAAGAAATCACTGGCAGACTCCACCAACTCTTTATCTATATTTCCAGGTGAATAACATCGAAGAGCAGGCCCAGATCGCATACCATTAACCAGAGCAAAATGAACAAGAGGCTCTGAATAAGGAAGAGCTACCTGAAAGAGCGAGGTGGATTATGGGGGATTAGACAGATAATGGATCAAGAAACATTACATAATATAAATGAAGGGTCTCAAAATACAACCATGGGCCAACACAACAACTAATCACTGCAGCTCCAATTCTATAACCAGATTGTGCTGTCAACATTTTGCACCAAAATTCATGGAATCAAAAACTTGTACTATTATATATCAAGTCAAATCTATAACCAGTCCACTGATAAAGCTGCTTCATGGAAACACACAAGAACAGAAACAACTGATACTGATGCAAGATTACTCTCAAGCAACAGTATATGCAGACAGGCAACAGCCCTCTCAAGATGTAGACAATAAGCATTAGTTGCACTATATTCCTTCCAGGGAAGGGAATGGTTACAACTTTAAAGTGGCAGCAGAAAAACTCCTATTATTTCTCCATGCGAGAAAAGCTAAAAATATATAACTCGGGGTTTCAACTGGAACAAAATGTTAGCCACTTAAAGTACTTCATCTACAAAAAACTTAACCAAAGAAAACCACAACAAATTATGATAGTTTTTCCTATCTTCAAGGATCACATGTATTAATTGTTCCTCCAGATGTGAACCTTGCCATTTGTGCTAGTATAGCCCATAATGAATGTCCGGTTTCCAAATTCTCCATATTTAGGAATCAAAGATATAACTGTGACCATGTAAACAGAGTCTTACCTTAAGGCGCTTGTCTTTGACTCCAAATGGTTTGATTAGATTGTATGGTGGTCTCTGATTGCTCCTTAAGATTCCATTGTGGATAGCTGATAGTGAATATGTGCACCCACCAATGACATATTTGAACTCTCCAAACAATTTTCTCCTCTCCATTGGTCCAGAGGGATGTCCCCATACCAATATTGCATGAATGGCCATCATGTTGTAGAGATTAATAAAAAAAGCAAGCTTCTCCTCCCTGGGCATGTCTTTCAAGTTCACTCTTTGAAGCTCCTCGGTTATTCTCAAGTACCTAGAAGAGCAACATTCAGTCGATACCAAGAAATACAAGTTCTACAAGCATGGTACAGTGTACCCAAGTATGAACACACATTGGATATCATCCTGTGATCCTGTTAGCTTATGGAACCCAAGAAACCAACCTTGCAAATTCCTCGCTGCCGTGGATGCTTCTATAATCAACATGTCTTCCATCTTCAGATGCATAAGCTTCAAAAATTGCATGAGACAAAAATCTCAATCTAGATGAAATTTCTATTATGGGTTTGGGCTTCACTTCTGTTAAACCCCTCGGTATGTTCTGACACTGAGATACAAAGGGATCATCGTCAAGGAAACGATACAGACTGTTATCATCTTCAAACACATTTTCACTGTAAAAAACAAGGAACAGGCACACATATCAGACGGATTAGACACTGAGACAAAAGCACATATACACTGTAGAGATGGATGAAAAGAAAAAACAGATACTTACTCTAGTACATGTTGAAGGAAAAGATTGATTGCAAGCTTCCTACCAAATTCAACAGCCTAAAGGACAAAATCAATAAGAAGTGTTATGATCCACAGCACGAAAAATGTTTCTAAAAGCGAAAAGATCATATAAGAAACAAGGCGGATGGGAATTTTAGGCAAGAAGCAAGAAGTGTTGCATGCTTTCGACATGAAGCACAATATTTACCATAAATACACATATTACCTAACAAATATGCATTTCAGATTTAAAGCATACGATTGCAATTGAAATACCAAGTACAACATCCAGAATACAAGAATGACAATATTAGTTCAACAACTTAATATATATTATTATATGTAATTTCTACGAGGCCAAGGAAAGATAAATTCAATCACATAATAGATCTTTTAAATCTCAGAAAAAGACTATAAAAATTAATTGATGCATTGCCTCCAAGGCCTAGCTCGAGTGGCAAAAGGTGGAGGATTTGTGGCTTAGGTCACAGGTTCAAGCCCCACACCATGCCAAGCGAAGCCCAGTATTTAAGTGGAAAAGGGTAGAGGGGAAGGTCCATTATCAACCGAGTTTAGAAGGCTATGATTGGTCCAAAGGGCGAGTCACGGGAGATTTCTCGGTGATAAAAAAAAATTAAAATTAATGCATTCAGTATGGTATTTAATAAATTTAGTAATTATGAATCTGTAATAAGAAAGTAGAAGAGGAATGCAACAGAGACGTCCAAGATCAAAAGTAGCAGAAAAAGAGAACCCAAAACTGGAATAAGAAGGAAATATTCGTTGTTAGAAGAAGAAAAATGCAAAGAGAGAAGTGTATCAAAGGAATAGAGAAACTGAATTAGTAGAAAGAGAGGCATAACAAGTTCGAGAATAAGAAGACAATAGTGATATAGAGAAGGCTGAAAAACAGTAGAGAGTAGAGAGAAAAGTATTGAGACTTAAGATTATTACACATTCTCTCTCTTTCTTTTTCATATTTTAAGGTCATATAATTAGCATCAATGTTTTGCACCTCATTCTATGAACATACACTTGCTTCACCCATGAAGGGATAACTCCTCGTGTAGCATCTCCCAATCGCTTTAACTGGTGAAGAGATGATTTTTGATAATACAGCACACAGATATGGTGTGGACTAACTATATGGATTCTTCTTGCTTTCTAGTTCCATATCTTCAAAGATTATGGAAGAGAAATTAACTAGATGGATTTCTTCATCTCTTGTGATTCCATTTTTTTCGTCTACCTATTGGCACCAGTGCATAAATATTTGCTGAGTTCACTCCCCATCAAAATTTCTTTCAAATTTTGATTTCAACAGTAAAATCTCCAGTGTTCTATCAGGAAAATGTGAACATGATGCTCTTAGGCCACATACATATTTCGAGTAAACATAATGAAAGGAGACTTTCAGGTTTTAAAGAGAAAATAATCACATCAAAATGTGTGTGTAAAGTAAATGTACAGTTTTGCAAGGATTAACAATATATCTAACCAATTTATATTTTAGTTTTCAGTCCAATAATTGAGATCATGGAATGAACTTGTTCTATTTAACAATACTAAAATACAATTCCAAGAACAGTTAATGTATGAAAATTATTTTTGCATGTAGAAATAAATATGTAACAATAAGACACAACAAAAGAAATGACTTTTAGTCAGGAAAGAGATATTTGAGTACATAACATGAATATCCTACAGGAGTATTATCTACATAACTATTGAGTATTAACCTGGTGACATCAGACATATATATAATGATTTCAAGAGGAAGTTTCACTCTGCTGTTTATGAAGAAATATAAGTAATAGTTACAAACAACAAGACATGGAATATTAAGTATCAAAGCAAAGCCTAATAGACATGGATTAACGACCATAACTCACATGTTGCGAAATTTTGCTATGGTTACCATAAGTTGAGGTCAACAAGCAACATTAGAAGATCCCCTAGGTTTGATTAGTCTGTTCTAGAGGAATCTTGAGCTTTACAAGAATAAAATTTTAGAGTACCGCATCTGTAGATATTATTAGTAGCTGACAGTAATAGAAACAAATATATTGACCATTTTTATGATCACTTATTTTAATCCAGTTAGCATAAGCTAATTCTTTATGCAATTTGAAAACTGACCTCTTCCCTTTCCAAGTACTGATCTTCTGACAGGAAGTCCACAGCTTCTGATCCCAGGAAACAGTTGGTGAATCTGCGCAGCTTATAAAACCGATCTTTCAAAGCAATAGACTGTTTCATTTTTTTAACAATAACAGCTAGCTCATCGATAGACCCACTACTAGACAAATCATCTTCACCAGAAAGAGGTGGTAGAGCAGCTTCAAATGATGGTGCTTCATCAACTACATACTCAATCTTCTCTGAGAGCTTTCCAGACTCATCCAAGCTCTTTAGCTCACTCCATCCCCCTATTAGAACTTCATTAAAGAAGACTCTAGGAACAACAGAATCACCAGCAATTTTCTCCAGCTCCATCTTTCTACTAGGATACACATCAATGTTGATCTCAACATATCTGAGTCTTTTCCGGCGTAGAAAAAGTCTTGCCTCTTTACTTTCGTGGCATCCCAACCTTGTATACAATATAATCCTTCCCTTCATGGCTATTGGTAAAACTGCTTCTGGTGAGACCTCTGTCTCCACAAGTCTGTTTCTGGTATCATCACGTAAAATCCCAATTAAGCTAAGGGGATTCCATCCAGTCCGTTCGGCAGTTTTCTGAGACACGGCTTGCGTTTCATATTCTTGTGATGCAACAGCACTCTTCCCAAAGCATTTACTCTTATCTTCTTCAGCTGTAACATCTTGTCCGTCATCACTTTTACCAGAAAGGCGGCGCAGAACAGTACTCATCGCAACTGTACTCTTCGATCTAACAAAGTTTGTAAGAGCCACTGCCTTCTCAGGCCAAACATATCCCTGAGCCTCTGAGTCACGATGTACAGAACGAGCTGATAAACTCCTATTAACACCCATCCCAGGTTCTTCTGTTCCATCAAATACAGGTTCTGCTTCCTCCTCATAAACAACTTCGTTGAGATTCTTGTCAGTTTTGCGGGGACTTTTCAAGTCCACTTTGGCACAATCAGTCTTCTTTCCAATCAAACCAGACATCTCTGCTTCGGAGCGTTGCTGTCCACTTTTTAACAATTCTAGTTCCCCTAGGATGAGAACTTGATCTAAGTTGGGTTTATCAATCTCATTTTTATTAGCAAGTAAAGAACTTGATGTGCTTTCACCTAAAGAATTCTCCTTCCCCGGTTCATTAATTGTATCAACTTGACTTTTCTCAGCACCAGAATGTAAAATAGAATTATCAACAGAAATTTTCTTTTCTTGTTCATCCATACAATCATTCACTGTATTCGCCTCCTCCGGAACATCTGGTATACTCCCTAAATTTCTCTGGCTAAAAACTTTTTTTTTTACAGATTCATTGTTAAGAATAGGTTCATTTGCTTCCTTTTCAGCAGCAGGATGATTGACAGAACCTTCCATAATAGCATCTTCTTTTTCCATGACGTGAGTCTACTATCATGGGAACACTCAACAGCCACGGTGAGTTTCTTAATTTGGCAGCTGCCAAAAACTACCAAATACAAAAAAAAAAGTTATAAGTTCCAAGAAATCTATGAACAAAGCAAGAGGCGTCTCTCATCCGCGAGCAACAAGTTTAAACAAACATCTACTTTTTATTCTACTTCCAATCACAACACAACTATATGAAACTTGTAATTCCTACACTGGACCAACAACATACCTAATGGAATCCCACGTGTGGTCTATGGAGGGTAGAATGTACGCAACCTTGCCCCTACCATACGCAGGTAGAGAGGCTGTCTCCTATAAACCCTACGCTCAGAACCATAACAACACATTAATCTCAGTACGAAAAACTTATTTCCTCCACGTTTCTTTTTACATTTCACGCAACTCGACTAATTCCGCGAGATATTCCCTCCACTATTATTAGCTTACTGTTTTCACTTTTTTCAAGTACACTGTACTAAACAATTCTACGCTACCCTCAATCAAAAAAAAAAAATCTTCAATCCTCCATTAATCAACATTAAAAACATCAATTAATCTAAAATCTTCTAACATAACGAATTAATCAAAACCTCCCAAAAAAAAAACAGAAAAAATAAATAAATAACTACAACAAGAGGATCAATCACCTACAAAATTTAAACTAAATTTAGACCAAACATAAACTAAACATTCTAAAAAAAAATCAGGAATTCAAAATTCAATTTTGAGTGAAGAAGATGCAAAAAAAGGTTTAATAAAAAAAACACATGCAAGTAATAGGGAAAACGTAAGAAGAAGAAAAAAAACTTACAGATCTGAGAGGCGATAAAATAGGGAAACAGAGAGAAAAATGGAGAATATAAGGGGAGAAATTAGGGGTTAATAAATGAGAAATGTAAGAAAAATTAAGGACTGGGAAATGAAACCGTCGTCGTTACTATTAGTACCAAAAGGAAAATATGAGTAACAAGCGGGAACTTGTTTTTTGGGTGATTCATAAGGAATTTTATTTTATTTTTCGTAGGAAACCTTTTACTTTAGGAGGAAAATAAGTGATTTTTTTTATTTATTTTTTTAAATGAAAAATATTTATGTATAATCTAAGCGGATATTATGGAAATTGAAGATGAGAGGTGGGTGTAGGGTGGTGGCGATGGAGGTTATAGCGATGGGTGAAAACAAGATGTGTTGGATAGTTGGAGTATAGGCAAAGGTGGATTTATGAGGCGAGAGAGTGTTCAACTGAATTTCGGAAAAAGTATATTGCATATTTAAAATAATCTTTTTTTTTTGTTATAAATAGAGAGAGATTTTGAATACTTTGAAAATAAAATTAGAGATTGGTTCAGTGGTTTATGGGTTCGAAGAGGTTTCGTACTGAATATGAATGTGGTGAAATTTGTTTATGCTACGCTACATTCATTTTTAAGGAACTTGTTTTTGATTGGAAAACTCTATTGAGTTGACCTTTTCTAATAACCTGAGAATTCGAAACTTGAGATGTTAGAAGGTGCAAAATCAATGAGCGTAGGAGCTGCTATAATTGTTTCTACGAGAGAGAGACTCAAACCGAGTTTGAAGATCCTAGTTAAGTCATACGATTAATAAAAAAAATTGAAAAGTTGCAGGGATGACAAAAAGAGGGTGCTTTCTAATATTGCTCTGGAAAAAAAAAAGAGATTGTTTCGCCCAAGTAGAATGAAAATTAGGAAATTGAAGAAAACAAATACTTTGGTTGCAATATTGTTTCAGAGCAGCTCGTAGATATGGAAGACATGAGAATTGATGAATTTTTACTTCTTTTCTTTAGTTTAAAATGTATTTGTGCTTTAGTTTGTCAAATACTAAATGAAAAAAATATGATATTTTGTGTAGTGTGATTATCATACTGAATAGCAAATTACAATAACGAAATTTTGGAGATCAAACAATAAACAAAGTACTAAAAATTATAAAGTAAAATAGTGCGCTTAAATTGTTTAATAAGTTGTCTGAATGAATTTTTCCGAGATTTTTGTCAAGTCTGAGTAGCAATTCGATACAATTAATGAAAATGTAATGAGTCCCTTAAGTGTAGATCAAAGTCATTGATTGAGAATCTTCGTACTTAAATTGCATTTGTTTTTTATAAGTGTATATTCACCCCACCCGGCTTACAATAGATATAGGCAAAAGAAAAAGTAAATTCTAGGAATAGCAAATTAAAAATCATATTACCACTCTGTAGTTACAATTTTGCTATTTTCGCTCTATAGCAAACTTAGTTTGCTATAGAGAATCTGATTTTGTACAAATTGCAGGCATTTAATTTGTATAAATTGTGTCTATGAAAATTGCATTTGTATATACCTTTGTTATATGTCTAGAGTGACGTGCAAGCACATGAGAGAGCGCAGAAAGATGCAAGCGAGAGAGGTGAATTGTATATGGATATTGGTAAGATAATTGTATATATGTAACTATTATGTACATGTATCAATGATCGTGTTTGTACATCTGTATAAAATTTGAATTCATATACAATTAAATCGAGCTAAATCATTTATATTTATATATAAAATCTCTCTCGCTTTATATAAACACAAATTGTACATCGTATTTGTATAACTTGTACTTGTATAAAGCCAGAAAGAGAATGATAAAAAGAGAATTGATCAGAGAAAGATTTGTATTGGTGTAATTATAGATGTATTGGATGGGGAGATATGTATTTGTATTTTTATATACAACATGTCTCGCTTTATACAAACACAATTTATACATTTGTGTTTTTATGAAAGTGAAAAAAGAGAGAAAGAGTTGAAAGTAGCGAGAATGACAACATATTTGCTACGAAACAGTATTAAATGAAATTATAGCTATAAAATTTATTTTGAATTAATAATTTGTTATAATACACAATTTTTTTTTTAAAAAAAAATACTTCATTGTAGTTTTTTTTCCAATAACAAAAAAATAATTAAATGTGACTTGCATGTAGCAATGAGCAACAATAATGCAAAAAATAAAGGAAAATTGTTGAGAAAAATTAGAAAGAGAATAAAGTAAGAATTTAATTTTTTTTTAAATGAAGATATATATTATAAAAATGATTGATTGTTTTTTTTATTATTGGGTCCCTTGAAATTTATATCTGACATGCATAGCTTGGTTGTATTTCACGTATTTGCCGGGTGGAATTTAAGTGTCTTTATTTAAGTTTAAGAAAAATAATATATCTACTCGTGCACTGACGAAGTTAAAGATCAAAATTATAATTTAAAATAAATTAAGGGTTCAATTTATGTATTATACTTAATATATATATATATATATATATATATATATATATATATATATATATGTTGTATGTATAATTAGGTTAACATTCGATGGGATAATTTAAAATTTGTTAAGATTATGTAAATGGTGTTAAATAAAGACAAAGTCAATCTCTCAATTTTGGATTGTGAAAGCTTAAGTCTTAATTTATGGAAAGATATGACATGAATATTACAAAATTTTATATTGAGAAGTAGGTTGCTAGGTTACCTAATTGTTTTTTATATTGCATAAAAATGAAAAAAAGTTCAAGTAGAATTACTAAAATATTCTTCTATAATATAATTTATTTTTATATTTAATACTAATAATAACCAAGTAAACTAAAAGCTATTAATCAATAGTGTCAACAAGAATTTATTTTTTCTCCCACTGCTTATTAATCGTTTTGATTACCTCATGTTCACCTCGGAAACCAGTCAAAAGGCTATGCTTATAACTTATATGATAAAATGTAAGGGATAATGCATGAGTACATGTTTAATCTATGCTCGAAATAATAGAGACATATTTATACTATATAAGGTTCTATTACTCTCTGAACTTATTCTATTAATAATTTTTTATCCCTTTTCGGCCTGCGTGGTACTATGTTGTGGTCCAACGATGGATGATTTTTTTCTTCAAGTTAGTGTCACGTAGGCTAAAAAGAGGTAAAAATTACTTATAAAATAAGTTGAGGGAGGTAATAAAACTTTAGTATGTCACGTAGGCTAAAAAGAGGTAGAAAATTACTTATAAAATAAGTTCAGGAAGGTAATAAAACTTTAGTATAGTATAAATGTGTCTCTGAAATTTCGGACATAGATTGAGGGGGTACTTGTACATTTTTTCTAAAATGTATGTATTTCTTTTTTGGTTAGGATTGAAATTGGTTAGGACGTCATGTGAACATATAATTATAAATTAGTACGGTTATAAAGAAGATGATAAATAAAATTATACTAAAAAAGACATAATATTATTAAATGGTAGGATAAATTGACCTGCATACATATTAAAAACTAATAAAAAAAATGAAAATAATAAAGTAAAAATCTCTTCATAAACAAAATCTCTAAACGATTAAATTATGGATTCTATTATGTTCATAGTGTGAGAAGAATGGTCTTCTAATTATAGAATTACATATGTTTCCTCTAATGAAAGAAAGTTCAAGCATTTATGATAATACTTTAACTTTTCTTTTAAGAAAAAATAAATTTTAAATAAGATAAGAAAATTAGGAACAAACTCCAACATTTTTTACACGATAAAATAAAGAATCTAAATATATATATGCTTTGTGCAAAATTATTAGGTCAATTAAATAATATTTTATGGCAAATTTTCATTAGACGTAGAAACGATTCAGAAAATTATCTTTGTGGTGAAAAAAAATTCATAAACTTCACACATACACAACCTGACCAGTTCCACCTCCCACACTCCCATAATTTATTTATTTATTATTTCGCGTAAGCTAACTATTAAAGGCTTCTTTGTAAACAATCTCGATTTGTCAAATAATATCAATTTGAAATTTTCAATTCTAAACTCACTATCGTTGATTCAATCTATAGTTTTTAACTTACCCATAGTTTACATAATAAAGTATGCACCTTGGTTTAAGATTAAGACTAGATAATCAATCCATTAATTATGAGATTAAAATTAAATTGTGAATTAGAAATAAGGTTCACCTCACAAATCATACAATTACAACAAAATTAGAAGTATATGCGTTCGATTACCTCAATAATATAATGTTGGGATACTTATTATATGAAGTTTGGCCGACTAATTTATAAAATATGTATAAAATAATGAAAGATGTTAACCCTATTTGTTAATCTATACATATTCAATATAGATATACACATTGTTATTTTTTATTTTAGATATATTTTCATACTAAATGTACACAGTATATACATTTTATACATATTTTGATGTTGGAGTTCTAAAGAATCCACGGACCAGGCCCATTTCAGCCCAAGATTCCAGTCCAAGCAAGCCGGGTAATGCAGCCCACCATTTAATATTTTGTATGTAGAAATTAAAAAATGAAAATGGTATATTATAGTAAACTATTAATTCAAAATAAATGTTATAGCTACAGTATTATTTGATTCTAATTCGTAGCAAACACTTTATCATTCAAAAAATTTCGCTCGCCATTTTCCCTCGCTTCTCTCAATACAAACACAAATACATATTTATCCGTCCTATACACTTATAATTATACAAATACAAATCGTCTTATGTCCCAGTTTTTTTCTACCTTTCTTTCGTTCTCGCTTTATATAAACACAAATTATACAAAATACAATGTATAACTTTTGTTTGTATAAAGAGAGAGAGAAAGAGAGACTTAATATACAAATACAATTATTTTAACTTGATTCAATTGTGCATGAATTCAAATTATACGCAGATATACAAACATAAAGAATATATAAATATACAAACACAATTTTCATAGAAACAAGCTCCCGATTTATACAAATACCACGATTTATACAAATCAGATGCCTGTGATTTTATACAAATCCGATGTTACATGCAACTATATATAAATTTGATGCTCCATATATAGCAAACTATGTTTAATATGAATCGCAATTAGCAAAACTGTAGCTATAAAGCGCTAATATGATTTTTATATGTTTGCTATTCCTAAAATTTACTCTTTAAAAAAATCTTAGAATTATAATATAAAAACTCAAGTGTTAATACATACTTAAAACCTAAATCCTACTAATGATCTAAACAAACTCATAATTTAACCATGATTAAAATGTAATTTCGAAAATAATCTTCAGATGGATTATTTTGAACTTTTGACCGAGTTAATACCTCATATGGTCAATCAACTATACACTCTTCTCTCAGAAAGTCACTCAACTTTCAATTTTCACTCAAAAGTCACTCAACTATGCACTTCTTTCTCAGAAAGTCACTCAACTTTGAATTTTAACTCAAAAGTCACTTAACTATCCACTATTTCCTCAAAAAGTCACTCAACTTTGAATTTTAACTCAAAAGTTGCTTAACTATCCACTCTTTTCTCAAAAAGTCACTCAACTTTGAATTTTAACTCAAAAGTCACTTAACTATCCACTCTTTTCTCAAAAAGTCACTCAACTTTGAATTTTAACTCAAAAGTCACTTAACTATCCACTCTTTTCTCAAAAAGTCACTCAATCGGGTTAGCAGTGAAAGAAAGAGCCCGGCATTCATTTCTGAATGAATATTCATAGCTGAGTCTACTAAAAGAGGGACTCGCCTTGTCGTGGTGATTAGAGGACACCTTTGATCGTTCAGCCCTCTTCACGAACTTGTACAATCGATGCCACAAAGATAGCCAACTCTATTATCAAAGAAATAAGGAAAGGGGCGACAATTTGGCACCAGATATCCGGAGGTGTGGAAAGAGCAGCTGTGAGAAGCGGAAAAACCATCAAAAAACGACGATAGTTTAAATTAATTTTTAATTAAAAATTATTGATATTAATTATTTATATAACAAATCAAAAATTTTAAAAAATAAATTAAACCATTTAGTGATCCACCCACCTAACCCGACCCATTAAAAAATATAATGACCCATTTTATTTTATCTTTAATCCTAAATTAATCCCTCTCTTTAAACCTTGAATTAGGATTAAAGACAAAATAAAATGGGTCATTATATTTTTTAATGGGTCAGGTTAGGTGGGTGGATCACTAAATGGTTTAATTTATTTTTTAAAATTTTTGGTTTGTTATATAAATAATTAATATCAATAATTTTTAATTAAAAATTAATTTAATAGATTGAGTGACTTTTTTAGAAAAGAGTAGATAGTTGAGTGACTTTTGAGTTAAAATTCAAAGTTGAGTGACTTTATGAGAAATAAGTGCATAGTCGAGTGACTTTTAAGTGAAAAATGAAAATTGAGTGACTTTCTGAGAGAAGAGTGCATAGTTGAGTGACCATCTGAGGTATTAACTCACTTTTGACCTCATTTGCTCGTTGAACAGAACTACAAAATTAATAAATTTTGCCTCCTGATGTTGATGAAGTTTAATCTGCTTATGAAACGCAGAGGTCAAAAATCTTCACCAATTTCCAAGATGGTGCATGTAATTTTCTGGCAATTGACTAAATTGAACATTATTTAATCCAATTTAACTTTTATAGCATACACTGATATAGAAATATTAAATTAAATACTAGTATTTTAGTACATTTAATATATTTTTAATTTAAAATCATAAATTTTAATTTTTTCTTCCTTTTTTAAATGTTATAATAAATTAAAATATATTAATAAATTAAAATGAAAAAAAAAAAGCATCTTTATTAATATATATATTTACGCGAGAATCATTAGAATAGAATAGTAAAAAAAAATTGACGAGCCTTGGACCTTATAGTTACAAATCGAGAGCAACAAAACATTGAATTTGAATGCATGCATGCATGCAGACTCTGTACGTCATATATATATATATATATATATATTAATTTTATATTTTTTTTATTTCATAACTCATAGATCTTAAGATATTTTTTTCTTCGTAATCTAAAAAATATAATCATCACAAGGGCGGAGCTTTTCAGATTTTAAATTTTCTTATTAAAAAGTCGAGCTCCACCACTAATCACAATATTAAAAAAAAAAAAGTAATAATCAGTTCTAAATTGAAAAATGTTTTTAAAAAATCTTCTTTAATTGTAAAAATAATATAAAAATATAATTAAATTTCCTAAGGTTCAAAAATTAAATCAAATGATATATACGTATTTTGTTGCAATAAGTTGCGGTCTCACGAGAACCTTCTTTGAAAAATCCCCAAAAGGCAAACTTTGAAAAGTAACACGTTATACCAAATATATATAGATAGATAATTAATTAATTAGTTGGTGCCTGGTGGTATGATTGGAGAAAAATTTATAATTTTCCAATTCTTATAAGATTAATATTTCACGTAAAAGTCTAGTGTGGCTAGCAAGCAATCTACTTTATCTTTATAAAAAATAATAAAGAGTGAGATGAAAGGTTTTTATAATAACATGCCAAATCTCATTTGAAGTTTATTTAAATAGTAAATTGACAATGAATTTAGTAGGCGTTTGGTTATGAAATTCCTTACGAGCAAATAGTTATTTTTAAAAAGAATTTTTTATCATATAATTTATAAAATTTTAATTCTAAATTCTTCTCGAAAGATGTATATGAGTTTATTTTATTGTTAACAGATAAGCTAATAAGAGGTCTGAATTTGAGCCACAAAAATGAGACAATTTGATCGAATACGTTTACTCCTTTAATGAGTGTTATACTTATTAAGTTTCCAAGTTAATAAGAGTTCATAATTAATATCAGACATCAAATAACAAAATATTATTCAATGTCAAGAAGTCATGGAATGAAAAATCCAAAAAGGACTATTTCACCAACAATGTGAATTACGTATACGTCTAGGAGGTATCTAAACATCCTAAATATGTCTAGGAAAAAATATATATCATGATATAATAAAAGAAAGTTTATGAGAAATTTAAAGTGTCTAAAATCATGCATGCATCTTGCCACCTTCACCCTAACATAATTTTGATTGTGTCGGAGTCAGAATTTTTATAGACTGAATTCAAAAATAAAAAAATTATAATATAACGACACAAAAAAATTAAGAAAATTCAATATTAAATTTATGTATATATTTTTAAAAATAAACACACAGTAAGCATTCACTTTTTTTTTTTAATTTGTCAAATCTTATTATGGTTGTCGACACACTCATATAATTGTGATTTGCTAGTTGCATAAATAATTGCATTGAATAAATTCCTCTGTAATAATTAGGGAGTGTATCGCTCGATTCGGTTTGATTTTATATATTATCAGTTTGGTTTATTGATTTTCTATTTTTAAATATGCTAACTCGATAACAAATTAATAAGATATTCTTTATCGATTTTTGAATTTTTAATTTTTGATAGTTATCGGTTTAATTTTCGGTTTACCCAATAAAAAAATATCCATAGAATATTATATAACTTCTTACTTATCTAAATATAGTACGAAGGTTATAATTACATGTCATCGCCAAAACATAGTATGAATTTTTTTATGTTAATAAATTAATCAAATTACGGACCTTTAACAACTTGCAAATGCTACAACCTACAATTACAAACTAAAACTAAAATCAAATAATCCAATAAGACTAAAACTAAAATCAAAAGCTACAATTGCGAACGCCTACGTTAGTTCTTTGGTTTTTTGGAAACAATAAAAACAGTAAATCGGCCTAGTGTGAAGTGGATAGAGTACTATAGTTTGATATAGTTATAGTGTCTAGTTATATATTAAATTATAAATATTTAATTATTAGGGAGGGTAAAATAGCAAATTATTACCATCTTATTGGGTTATCAGTTTACCCGGTAACCCAATAGTAAAACCCAATACCAAACCAATAACCCAATAACTTCTTTTTAAAAATCCAATAACCCAATACGTGACACTATCTTGTGGGCCTAACACCAATTGACTTTTTTGTCAAGCTAGTGCCACGTAGGCCGAAAAGGGGTAGAAAATTACTTATAAAATAAGTTCAGGGGATAATAGGACCTTAGTATAGTATAAGTGTGTCTCTGGGATTTCGGGCATAGGTTGAGGGGGTACTTGTGCATTTTTCATATTTGTATACTATAGCAAAATTTGCATAATTGCGCTACATCGCAAACATAAATATGTAATTCACTATACATATACAAAGAAACCAATTGTATAATTCGCTATACCAATTGTATAATTCGCTATACAAACAGAAACACATTTTATACACTTTGTATCTGTATAAAAGTGAGATAGAGCGAGAGGGGGAGAATAGCGAGTGAGAGTTTGAGGGAGAGAGGTGTCAGACAAATAGTTTGCTACAGTATATAATTAAATTAAATTAAAACATAGTTATAGCATTTAATTAGATTTATTAGTTTGTCATTATATATAATTTTTCCTAAATAAATTATAGAAGAAAAATATGTTTTCTTTTCATAAAAAAATAAAACATTTATAGTAATATTTTATTTTTTCTTTTTAAAAAATAATATTCAAATAAAATTAAGAAAATTAGGATATAATTTTGTGAACTTTTCTCTTCGTAGTAACCATAATCAACAAGTCATTAAATGTTAATTAGTCTTCGTATTACAGGCTCTTTTGAAAGTGTTATTCTCAATAATATTTTCTTCATACATAAGACTCTAATCCAAAATTTTAATACAAAAAGCAAAGTTAAAATCAAAATATTTCAAACTTGAGATCTTTAAAGAAAAAATCTCAAACGCAAATTAATAGGCCACCCTAGTGGCTCTATGAACAAATTCATAAACTCCCAATTTATTTATTTATTTTAATGTAGCTTTGGCGTGAAAAAGAACTAATTGTCTTTATCCAAAGAATGTCGTGAAAAATAAGTTATACTAATAATGTACGTTTTCTAAACGTTTATAAGTGATCAAATTTTGAAATATTAGTGTTTAACTTGAAATAAAAATAGTGAAATCGTGCTCTACTGAATTTGAACATAAATTTTGCGGGTGATTTTTTTTGCTTGTATCAGTAATACAATTAGTATACACTTATATGCTTTTTGTGAATGCATTTGTTAATTATATTCTAATTTCTGTTACTTTCTCAAAATAAATACACATATATAAATAATTTTTTTGAAATTAACGAGTGTATCTATTAAAAAAAAGAAAGTAGAAGCAAAACATGATTAGTGAATGGAGGCTTTAATTAAACAATAGCTGTAATTAGGTGGCTAACAAGAACCTTCTTTGTTAACTCCAAAATAATTTCAATTAAATACAGTTTAGTGAATGGAGACTTCAATTAAAAATAATAAAACAAGGAAAATTTTGAAAAAGTCAAATGCTCGAATGATGATTAATAATCCATAATATGATTATTTACTAGTGATTAATATATTGGAGAAAAACTACCCAATTTTTCATTTAATATTAATATTTCACTGAAAAGTCAAGAATGGCTAATAAGCAAGAATGATTATTTCGTTATACAACAATGTTCATCTAACAAAATCTTATGAGAGAAGACGTGAAAATATTAATTAAAGGCAAATAAGAATTCAATTCCTTAAAAGTTCATGATCAATTTTTTTTTATATATATATATATATATATATATAATATATATATATATATATTATATATATATATATATATATATATATATTCTTTTTTAATCTTAGTATTTTTTTTATTTTGAATACTATAAACATCTCAAGCAGATGCGGAGCTAGCTTATTGCTACGGGATTCATCTGAATCCTCTTTGACGGGAAATTATATTATTTATATATAATTAAAATACTTTTTAGGTATATATAATAGATTTTGAACCCCCTTTAGCTAGTTGGTATGTCTATTTTTTTTCAAATTTTGAACTCTCTTATTGTAAATATTGACTTCTTCCACTGATCTCAAAATGAAGCATAAATAAAATACATTTTTTAATAAAAAAAAATTATATCTTAGATACTTATAAAATATTAAAGTAAAAATAATCAAAATAACTCTTCTTCATTAGTATCTTTTATATGCTTAAAAAATATAATATATTATTTAAGACGTAAAAGTAATCTTATCCAACAGCATGCCATACAAACTCTAGGGATCTTAATTTAATTAATTTATATATATATATATATATATATATGTGTTAAAAGAATTCAGAAAAAAACACCTTGGGTAAAAAATGATTGAAAGGCCTGAAAGAAAACGTTTTTTTTTGGGGGGGGGGGGGGGGGGGGGATATCCGTTGGTACCAGATTCAAGTTGATATGACAAAGGAAGCTTATGAGAAACATTAATTAACCTATCAAAACCATGCATGCACCTTGTAATATGTTATGACAAAGGATATAAATAAATAAACACAAATAATAGGCTTAATATATAATCAATTCATTAAATCTCGTTTCACTCGAATATTTCAACTCATATAATCAGAGTCCGGAGTCTAAAGGGTACAAAATATTTAAAAATTTTCAAAATGATATATAAAATTTTATATTAACCAAAACGGAAAAATCGCTGCACCAACAACGACTTATCCCACCGGAAAAAGCAAAATTGCTGCAGAAGCAGCGATTTGCAAAATCTGATTTTCTTTTTTTAAAAAAATGAAATCGCTGCCTTTTTTTTTTTAAAAAAAATAAGGAAACAAAAACAAAAACAAAAACAAAATTAAAAAAAAAATAAAGAAATCGCTGCTGGGGCAGCGATTTCATTTAAAAAAAAATTAAGGAAATCGCTGCAGGGGCAGCGATTTAAATTTTTCTTTTTTTGAAATCGCTGCCCCGCAACGATTTCCTTCATTTTTTTAAAATTTTTTTATGAAATCGCTGCTGGGGCAACGATTTCCTTAATATTTTTTTAAATCGCTGCTGGGACAGCGATTTCCTTATTATTTTTTTAAAAAAAAATAAAATAAAATTGCTGCCTAGGCAGCGATTTTGTAAAAAATAAATAAATTATAAATCGCTGCTTAAGCAGCGATTTCATTTTTTTTTAAAAAAAATAATCAAATTTTGCAAAATCGATGCAGAGGCAGCGATTTTGCTTTTTCCGGTGGGGTAAGTCGTTGTTGGTGCAGCGATTTTACCGTTTAGGATACAAAATTTTATATACCGTTTTGAAATTTTTGTTAATATTTTGTACCCTTTTAGACTTCGAACTCCATATAATCAACTATTCATATAAGATATTTTTTATTCGAAAAATTATTTATATGTGTATTCTTATTCATGTATAGATAAATAAGTTAGTCATATAAAATATGTCATTTTTATTTAATTATACACATTACCTCAATTAATTATAAAATTTTAGATATTTTTTATTTAAGATTAATACATATAATTAAAGAATCTGATATACTTTATATAATTAATTTAGCTGTGTAATAGATGATTCTAGTCTTCAAAAAAATTATTCGGTCAATACTGATGTGTGATTTTTCTCATTGCTTTCTTTTATGTGATTTTTCTCATTGCTTTCTTTTTCTTCTTTATGAAAATTTCTCTGCTCCTTACCAAACTTTGATTAGGGGTTGACTCATGACTGAATAGTTTACTGGGTTCTTTGGGTGGACATTTGGAATTTTAATTTGTCTTTTAAGGCGAAGCGGTTTAATGGTGTCGTCGGGATAATTTTAAAATTATATTTTATATATATTATTTTGAACACTTGTTAACACATAATGAAAGATGTTGAAATTAGGTCTTAGACCTAATTCACACTTCAAGAGTCGGGATAATTTTTAAAATTATATTTTATATATAATATTTTAAACACTTGTTAACATATAATTAAAGATGTTGAAATTAGGTCTTAGACCTAACTCACACCCTAAGAGTCGAGATAATTTTTAAAATTATATTTTATTATAAGACCTAATTTCACAAGATTTTGAGTTATTTTCAAATTTTGTTTTTTATGGCCAAACACAAAATTTTAAAGAAAAGTAAGAAAAGAAATTCAGAAAAAAATGAAAAATTCTCATGACAAAATCGATCTTATATATTCTTTTTGACCATTTTTTATTTATTAATATTATTCACATAAATTTTAATATTCCAACGATCTCTATAAAGAAAGAAAGAAAAGTAGAGCCCTAATTTTTCTTTAGAATAAAATAGTCAACCAAATTGATTAGCCTTGGACTTAGCTAGTGACAAAGCGAAAGCAACAAAACATTGAATTAATTAGTTGTAACTCTTCTATTTGGTACCAGAGCAGGACCGTCTCACCCGATGTTGGAGTCCCTAAAATTAAAGTTGTCCACGAACCAGATGCTAAGCATTGGATGTGAGGTGGAGTGTTAAAGAAAGACAAAAGTTCCACATCAATGATTAATGAGATGGATGGACTCCTTATAAGGCTTGGACAATCCTCCTCCCTTTAAGCTAAATTTTAGGATGTGAGTTAGACCTAAAACTTAATTTCAACCGTATGAATGATCTCGTTTTATTTATGTTTATGAATGAAAATGTGAGTTGATGAAAATTTTGTTTAGTGGGAGATAAAGAAATGGGATGTAATATGGTTAGTTTTGGGGTCAACTATCAAAATGATCTCTTTTTAACATACATTAAGGACTATTTTAATATGGTAATATATATGAAGGATTATTATTATTAAATCCTTATGCATCAAGGATCATTTTGATTATTTTTTTGATAAAATAAAATAATAAATTTAACTATTTTATTTTTTAAAAATAACAAAATCAACATTCTAGGATAGGTTGTGGAATAATTATAGTTAAAAATAACGGTATATTAGAAAATAAGAGATAGTATATCTATTAATATCTTAATTTGAACAAATAAAAATAAATATATGATTTTAGTATAGAGGACAAATAAGAGTGAACGAAGAGTATATACTTGGTACTCCTTAATTTTTCCACCCCAAAATAAATATCATTTTAAACACATTTTCCATCCTTTACGAAATATGAAGTTTAATTTACTAAATTATTTCGATTTATAAAATATGAATTAAAATGAACACTATTTTTTAAAAAAGATATTCCGTTACGGGGATTTAACAAAAAAGAAAAAGAAAAGAGCACTATCAAAAAGTAAGATTTTTTTTTTATATAGTTGAAAATTATAACTATTTTTGCTTTGAAATAAAAAGCAAACACTTATTTGAAATAATATTTTATTCAAATATAGCAATATAATATAATCATATAATTTATATATTCTTTTATAAATATCGTTAATGACGTTAATAAGTTTAAATACAATAATATTAACCCATTTGCTAAATACTTCTAAAATGACACTAATAATTTCCTTTTACTAAATTAATTAATATTTCTTTATTTATATATCGGACATATCTAACTAGCTAGTGACAAATTAAAAGCAATAGAGTATTATTAAATTTTAGAGAGTGCATGCATATCCACTCGGGGGGTAGGCACATGTATGTCGATAGTCTAATTGGACACTTTTTGTTTAAAAAAAATATTGTATATATAATTAAATAATATATGATATGACGAAATATTATATTTTTAAATATTCTTAACGTAATAAGTTGTTATAGCCTAGTAATTTAAAGTGTTTTGATTGAGTATTTATTTATACACCATCTTTAATGAGTCAGCATATATATATTCAAATAGCATTTGTTATTTAAATTTTAAATCTCTTCGTAAAATTTCTAACTCCGTTGCTTTATCCACTAACACTATGCATCGTACTATTAGGTCTCTATCAGAATCATGTGCATATGCAATTATACATTTTGCCACTTGCCAGCAATCAAATTTTGAGTTTTGTCAAAAAAAAAACAATGTCTTATAAGCTTGTAATAATTGAAAATCCAATTTTTGTAAATAAAATTAATACTCTCTCGTATAAATGTTCTTTTTAATTCTCCAAATTTTATTTTAGTATAATCTGATAATTTCACTAATATTTTTTTCTTTCACTTTTTCTTTTAACTTTTTTTTTATTCAATGATATAATATATAGGGAAGTTTTTTTAATTTTTTTTTAAAAATCAAATATAAATTAAATAAAAAACAATAAAACAAATATTAATAAAAAAATAATTTCAACATTACTAATTTCTGTATTACTATTCGTAACAAACTGTCACCGAAAAGTCAAGTGTGGCTGACAAGCTCTCTACTTGACATTTTGGACTAATATATAAGTTTTATCCCCGTACCAACTGTAGGTCCTAATTAATTACTTATAAGAAATAGTAGGTTAAAAAGAAGCTTACGAGAAACTTAATTAATTGTATAAAAATTACGGATGCGGCTTCTTTATAACATGTTTTTCATTAAGGATATTATAATGGACAACTTTCACATATAGCATATAAATTTTTTATATTTATATGTTATAATAAAGTTTGTATATTGCGCTCCGCAGCAAATATAGAAATTGTATAATTCGCTATATATATACAGTTGAAGCAAATTGTATAAAACGAAGTGTATAAAACAAGAAAGAGAAATACATTTAGGCAGAGAACTGTATAAAAACGAAGTATATAAAACGAATTGTATTATTATAAGTGTATAGAACGATTATATACAATTTGAATTTGTATAAAATGAGAAAAAGAAAAAAGACAAAAGAGACTTGACAAGGAATATATAATTGAATTGAATTGTATAAAACGAGAAAGAGAGAAATTAGATACAATTCGAAAATTGTATAAAACGATAAAGAGAGAAAGACAAAAGAAACTAGCCAGGAGAGCATTTTTATTATAATTATAAGTGTATAGGACAAAAATATATGTACTTGTATGTGTATATACAATTTTCTCACGCTTTATACAAACGATAACGCAATTAATACATTTCGCTTTTGTTTGTATAAGTGAGAAAGGCGAGCGTGACGACCGAAATTTAGGAGAGTGGCGAGCGAGATCTAAAAGAGGGAAGAGAGGGGAACAAAAATATATGTATTTATATAATTTTTTCTGCTTTATACAATTAGAAACAAATTTTATACACTTGTGTTTGTATAAAAAGTGAGGAAGCGAGCGAGAGATTGGAGGAGAGTGGTGAGCGAGATATTTGGGAGAGTGACGCCTGTCAATTTTTTGCAAACATTTGTCATGGAGCACAATTAAATCAAACCCTAGCTACTCTATTTATTTTAGATGTTAATTTGCTATTATATACAATTTTTTCTATTATAACTAATATATGCATCAATAAGATAATTCCATACGTACTATAATTCCATGTCATATTAGATCATAATTAATGTGAATAAGTACAAAATATGGTGGATACAACTTCATTTCCTAAGCCTTGTTCAAAATAATACAACTACTGGTGGATTATATTTTATATTAGAATTGGTTAAGTAGGATTTAAAAGAAAAAAATTAAATAATAGTACTATGAAACTTTATATCATAATTATTTTATTTAATTCATCAAAGTTTATTTTGAGGCTCCACTTCCTTTCTCTATTATATTAGTGACATGTTATATTATTCTGAAGAATATTGTCAGCATTTTCTTCAAATTTTTATATATATAAAAAAAAATTCAAAGGATCGTCAAATGACACGTCTCAAGCTTATTTATTTTCATTTTTCGATTTATTAAATTTTTTGACGCTGATCCATTTATATAGGTTGTTAAAATTTTGGACTTGTTATTGACGATGAGACAAGTCTTTTTCCTCATATATATATATATATATATATATATATATATATATATATATATATATATGTAGGGTATTTTTATTTAAGAACCACTAAAACCAATTTAAGAAAATGAATTGTTGATTTATAAATACAGTAAAAATAATAATCTTAGAACTTCATCTATTTTATGACAATGCCATTTTTTTTTTATTTACAAAAAAAAAAATAGTAGAAAAGTTTGTGTTAAAATGTGTTGCTAATCACAAATTAAAATAACAAATGGTAATTGGTAGACGGCACGTAATGTTTGAAATTCTGATAAACTAAGTAGATTCTTTGTACACGTGATGACAATTTTTACTACTTATTTTAATTAATATTACATATTAGTTGCAGAAAAGATATAAAAAATATAAAGTTTTTATATGCACGTGTAATATACACTTCTCTAATCTCTAAAAAAGTGGGAGTAAGAAAAGTTGTCAATATATAGTTTTTTAAAGATACTAAAATTTATATTAAAAAAATGTATCACCATCACTAATTTAATTAATTAACAACTCTATCAATTTTTTCTTTGGATTTAATAGCCACCGTTGCTCCTAATTTCATGCAATAATAATGTAAAAGATATAATTACAAGTATTTATCTCTTCTATGCTAATTATCAATATTTGTTACCTTTAAAAAATAATTAATACTAAGGATAAATGAGAAGACAGATATTCAATTATATCCTAATTTTTTTTATAATAAAAACTATTAAAATAATCTATCTTTAATAAGGACAATAATCGAAACAAGTAATTTCAATCTTTATAAAAAGAAAATAAATTTTTAATTTTTTACACGTATTTTTTTTTTCATTTTCCTTTTTGTTTGAATATTTTTACGATAAATAATTTGGACCACCTCCGTACAACTACTAAGTTATCGACAAACATGTTAAAATTTCAAACAATGATATCAAATAATTTTAAAAAAATTAAATAAACGTGTTTCAAAATGGGAAAACATTATTGGAGTTTCGATCCATATAAATTTAAAAAAATGTAATATACTCTCTTTCACGGCATTCACTCAGTTTCATAAAAAATGATCTGAGTTAACTTGACACAAAATTTAAGAATATAAAGAAGATTTTTGTATCATGTAGTCTTAAATTAAAGTTAAATTAAATGTACAAAATTATCCTTTGATTTTGTGACTTAAACATATCACATGTAAAATTATCTAAAAGAAAATTATTCTTTTTTAAACGAACGGAATGGTGTAATACATTACTAAAATATGTTTTCTAAAACCACTAAACGCCATTATACAATTTCTCACTCTATAAACTATAAATAGAGCTCTGTTTTCTCTTCTTTCAACCAAATTCAAATTTTCAAATTCAAAAAATGTCTGCGTTTACTAAATTCTTCTCATATTTCACTCAAAATATCAATATTTTCTACTCTTCATGGCTTCCTCAAGCATTAAGATTCCTAATTCTACTGTTATTTGTTTCGATCAGTGTATTCGTACAAAAACTAGAAAAACACAATTGCAGGAAAATTATAAACAAAAAGAGCACTAAATTCGTTTACAAAAAGCGAAAACTACTTGGATTTGTTGCTACTGAATCGCTTGATTGTACGATTTGTTTATCAGATTTCGAGCACAGAGATAAAGGAAGGAAAATTGTGAAGTGTAGTCATATTTTCCATGAAAATTGTTTAGATAAGTGGTTGATGCAGGGGAAGGGACAAGCCACGTGTCCGCTTTGCCGGAGCGTGATTATACCGGAAAATATGGCGGACGTTCACCGGAAAGTTAAAAATGAAGGACTGAGGTTTGCTATGTTTGAAGAGGAACTTGCTCTGATATTACTCTCTGGTTTAACTAGTGGATGTTCTAATTAATTGTTTTAAAAACTTTGGTATATATATATATTTTAATTTAATATTATAGGAAAAATATTCGTTTGTAGTACTCAAAAGTAGTATATCTTATTTCTGAGTTTATGTTATATATATATTGTTAATGTAAATAATTTTGTACAGTATCAGATTATCGAAAAGGTATGATATTTGTTTACTTGAAAATGAAATATGTTATATAAATATTTAGCCTAACAATATATATTATTTAGATAATTTTTTTATTTATGTTATTATTTAATACTTCATCTATTTTAAAAAGAGTGATCCGATTTCGTTTGACACGAAATTTCTAAGGAATAAAGAAAATTTTGAATTTTATAGTGCTAAATAAAAATTATATTAAATATACAAAATTAGCTTTTAATCTTGTGCCTATCATGTAGAAAGTTGAAATTAAAATGTTACCAATAAAGAAAAGAAGTCATTCTTTTTTTTAAACAGATCAAAAAGAAAATGATATCATTCTTTTTGAAACAGAGAAAGTACTCATGTACTAAAAATCACTGACATCCTAATCAGCGGAAGAATTTTAAGAAATGACCTTCTATCAATGGTGGAGTCAGGTTCAAATTCAAAATATTCTAATTTAAATAGACATTCATTTTCACTATATCAAAAACATAACTTTTTTTTAAAAAAATATCGAAATTGGAATATATATTTCAAATATAAAAATTTAACATATATATATATATAGGATACTTAATTTTTTAATAGGAGTAGTATAACTCCTGCCCTGCCTCCAATGACCAAGTCAACAATTCAGTGAACACCTATCAAAATTTTGGAAGAGGCAGAGAAACTTCAGTGACAAATTAGTAAGAAAATGAAAGCAAGAATGAGAAAAATCAAACATTAATATTGACCATATAAACTGAAGATCAATGGCCCAATACAATTAAGGTTATTTCATTACAACTGTTGGAACCTGTATAGACAGACAGCTAGCTCTTATCACATAAAGGCAAGAAATTGTACATATGATATGACTTAGGGAAAACGATCTGATATACCCTTTAATTTTATTGCGCCATGGCGCTGATATATCTCTTGTTATATAAGTGACTTATATATGTCCTTACCGTTACATAAACGGTTTACATATACCCCTGCCGTTACAAAATGGCTCACATATATCCTTTATTTAACGGAAGTTAAAAAATTAGTTTTAAATTTATATTTGTTACTTTTAATTTTTTTTAAAAAAATTATTTAGGGGTATATATGATTCTTCTATCAAAGTTCAAGGGATATTTTAATTTTTCACACATAAATTATTTTTTGACTTCTTTTACTATAATTATTTGAGTTTTTTATTCTTGTTTTATTTTTTTCTTTCATTTCTTAGTTTAAAGAAAGAAAATTTAAAATATTTTTTTTGTGTGTATAGTAATTTAATTTTGTATTCGAAGAAAAAATTTGGTCATCTACAATTAGTTTTACAAGAATATTAGTGAAACATAAATAAATTTGATTATCAAAATTATAATTATAAATTAGTCATTGAAACAAAAAAAAGTCAAGAAAAATATGTTTGACGAGAATTAAATTTACTCATATGGGATTATATTTTTTAGAAAAAAAATAAAAATATAGATTAATATTATTTTTTTTCATTTCCGTTAGAGGAAAAAGGTATATGTGAGTCATTTGTTTACAAGTAGGGGTATATATGAGTCACTTTTATAACGAGAGGTATATCAGCTCTAAATACCAAAGTTGAGGGGTATATCAGACCCTTTTTACTATGACTTAAGATGTAGTTTGATTCAATATATTAATAATAACATGTATTTTTTTTTTAAAAAAGTTACTCGTTAATAAAATATCATCTATAAATATAATAGAAAAAATTTGAAAGGACAATTATGTCTTTAATCATTCTAATAATATATACATTAAAAATTCTTTATATTACTAATATCATAGTTTTTATGTATTCGTTATGCACGCCTTAAAATCAAATCGAGTTCACATAATTCTTTAAAAAATATATCGGACAAAATATTAATAATATATAAAATTAATGCGTGCATTATTATTAAATTTCCATAACACTAGCTAGTCTGGCAGAAAAGGACACAGTTTCAAAGTTTCCCTCAGTCCACAGGTTTCATTGATTAGAATTCTTTGGTTTATTATCATCGCAACAATTATTATAGAGTATAGTCCTATAAAGTAGAGTCTAGGCTAGTGTTTGGCCATAGATTTTCAAATATTCTTGGCAAATATTATTTGAGTGAAAATTTGGGTAAAATTTCACCATGTGTTTGACCATAAAATTTGGGAAATATATTTCACCTTTTTAGAAAAATATGATTTATACCACAAGTTTTAAAAAACTATCAAAACTAACTAAAAGTTTGTACTACAAGTCAATTGAATGTTCGTTACAACAATAACAAATAATGTTCATGACACTAAAGCAATGTGGTAATTTGGAGTGAGTGCAACAAGAATTATTCCATACATCGTGAAGTAGACAAAGTACATGACTTTGTTACCTAAAGCCAATTTTTAATAATTTTCATCAACAATCATATCATTATTTAATATTCACTAAATATTTTATCACTATTTTGGTGTTCACGTAAAAAATGATGTAATACAACGCAAGCAACAACTAGAGAGGGTGTTTTTGTAAAAGATAAAAGATTGGGGTAAAATTTTAATTTTTAAAATATCCCAAATAATGAGATTTGGCCCAAATACTAGAAAAAACTAGTATTTGGAAATTTGGGATATTTGCCAAAAATATTTGCCAAATAATGACAAATTATATGGACAAACATTATTTGCCAAATTTTTTTCCCAAATATTATTTGAAAAATTTATGGCCAAACGGGCCCTAGAAATACAAAGTATACACAAGTCTTGCTCATTTTCAGACGCGGATCTATACAATCGAACGGAAGAGTTTGTAAATTTGTTAATTTTCAAAAAATTATATGTATATATATAGATTTATTTTGAAAAATTGATAGAAATTAAAATATAGTTATAGTTAATTTTGATAAAGAATTATGAATGTTAATGACATTAAAAAGACCATTATGTCACATTCTAAAGAGACTCATCTTTTATTTTGAAACGAAAATGTCATTCTCCTTGAAACTTTCTATGATTAGATTGCAAGTAGATTTCTGTTCAGTTTATCTGATAGTTTAACTTGTCGATGTAACTAATAACTTTTCGTTCTTGTTATGTTACCCGAATGACATACCAATTGCTATAGTTTGTATTCCTTTATTAGATCTACAACTTTTATGTATGTCTTCATAATGTATTGTATTGTAAATTATATTGTTTTTTATCGTTATATAATGTCATACTTCAATAATTTAAATGATAAATTTTTTAAAAAAGTAGAAGGTGGAATACGAGATAAAACTACTATGAAAATATATATACTACAAAGGATGAAATGAGATAATCAATATATACATATAAATGAGGACCATAGACAAGGTGATGTGACACCTCTCTATAGCCTCTATCTGAATTTGATTTTTTTTCTCTTTTTTTTAAAAAAATAAATTAATTATTATATCATAAAAAGGATTACTAAAATTTATTATAAATAAATATTTTATTAATGGAGGATCATTTATAACAAAAACTCCTCATCTTTTTTTATTTATTTATCTCACTTATAAATTATATTAAAAGGAGAAATATAATTTATTTATTTTTTGACCTTTTTAAATTTAAATTAATTATTTTATTATAAAAATATATTACTTTATTTATTTAAATAAATATTTTATTAATGTAGAAATATTCATCAAAAAACACTCTATATTTTTTTTCTATTTGTTTCTCTCACTTCTAATCATGAAATCATAATAATTTATTTTTATATTTTAAGTATTTTTATTTTTTAATTTATTCATTAGGAGTTACTAATCATGACTTGCCCCTCTTTAATTTTTACTTTTAATAATATTCATAACTTTCATAATTTTTATGTCCATAACCTCCAAATTAAATTTGTAAATTTATGATGTCTTATGATATTCATTTATTTTGCCTATAAATCATCAATCAATATATTAATATAAATGAGGACCACAGACAAGGTGATATGACACCTTTCTATGCCTTCATTTGCTTTTAGTTATTTTCTTTCTTTCTTTTTTTTTTTGTTTTTTCTTAAATAAATTAATTATTATATCATAAAAAGGATTACTAAAACTTATTATAAATAAATATTTTGTTAATGTGGGATCATTTATAACAAAAACTCCTCATTATTTTTATTTATTTATCTTACTTATAATAAAAGAAGAAATATAATTTATTTATTTTTAACCATTTTAAATTTAAATTAATTATTTTATTATAATATTACTTTATTTATACAAATAAATATTTTATTAATGTAGAAATTATCAAAAAACTCTCTATATTTTTTTCTATTTGTTTCTCTCACTTCTAATCATGAAATCATAATAATTTTTTTTTACATTTTAAGTTTTTTTATTTTTTATTTTTAATTTATTCACTATGAGTTACTAATCATGACTTGCTCCTCTTTAATTTATAATTTTAATAATATCCATAACTTTCATAATATTTATATCCATAACCTCCAAATTAAATTTATAAGTTATGATGTCTTATGGTATTCCTTTATTCCACCTATAAACCATCAATCATATATCAATATAAATGAGGACCACAGACAAGGTGATGTGACACTTTTCTATGACCTGTATTTGCATTTTATTTTTTTCTCTATTTTTTTAAAAAATTAATTAATTATTATATCATAAAAAGGATTACTAAAATTTATTATAATAAATATTTTGTTAATGGGGGATCATTTATAACAAAACTCCTCATTATTTTTATTTATTTATCTTACTTATAATAAAAGAAGAAATATAATTTATTTATTTTGACTTTTTCAAATTTAAATTAATTATTTTATTATAAAAATATATTACTTTATTTATAAAAATAAATATTTTATTAATGTAGAAACATTTATATAAAAACTATCTATATTTTTTTTCTATTTGTTCCTCTTACTCCTAATCATGCAATCATAATAATTTTTTTTACATTTTAAGAATTTTTATTTTTTATTTTTAATTTATTCACTATGAGTACTAATCATGACTTGCTCCTCTTTAATTTATAATTTTAATAATATCCATAACTTTCATAATATTTATATCCATAACCTCCAAATTAAATTTATAAGTTATGATGTCTTATGGTATTCCTTTATTCCACCTATAAACCATCAATCAATATATCAATATAAATGAGGACCACAGACAAGGTGATGTGACACTTTTCTATGACCTGTATTTGCATTTTATTTTTTTCTCTATTTTTTTAAAAAATTAATTAATTATTATATCATAAAAAGGATTACTAAAATTTATTATAAATAAATATTTTGTTAATGGGGGATCATTTATAACAAAACTCCTCATTATTTTTATTTATTTATCTTACTTATAATAAAAGAAGAAATATAATTTATTTATTTTGACTTTTTCAATTTAAATTAATTATTTTATTATAAAAAATATTACTTTATTTATAAAAATAAATATTTTATTAATGTAGAAACATTTATATAAAAACTATCTATATTTTTTTTCTATTTGTTCCTCTTACTCCTAATCATGCAATCATAATAATTTTTTTTACATTTTAAGAATTTTTATTTTTATTTTTTAATTTATTCACTAGGAGTTACTAATCATGATTTTCTTCTCTTTAATTTCTACTTTTAATCATATTCGTAACTCTCATAATTTTTATATCCATAACCTCCAAATTAAATTTATAAGTTTATGATGTCTTATGGTATTCCTTTATTTGCCTATAAATTCATATTAGTTTCATGAAGATTCACATTAACAATTATCCATTTTTCTTTTCATCATATAGGTATGGTTTGTGACAAAAAAGAAGTAAATGAAGGTAAGAAATATTTCATTTGTAAATTTTTATTTTTTATTTTCTCTATTTTTGTCTATGTAAATTAGTATTTGGTTTGTGAATGAAACTAACATGTAACAAAAAAACAAGCATGAAGTTAATAAATATAACATTCTCAAGTCCTTATTTTTCCATTTACTTTATTTTGTCTATATAAATTCATATTTATTTTCATGAAGATTCACATACAAAGTTATAATTTCTCTTCTTCATCATACTTTTTTGTGAATTAACTAACATGTAACAAAAAAAAGTATATGAAGGTAAGATATATTTCATTCTAAAGTCTTTCTTTTTATTTTTATATACTTAGACATGCTTTCTTAATTATTTTTTTATGTTTGTATTATAATTTATCAAGTAAGTATGACTAAAAAATCTCTGTAATTCTTAACAATGTGTTGTCCGTATGCAATTTCTCTATCTAATAGTTAGTTTTCCAGATTTAATATTGTTTGATTATAATATTTGTTAGATTTCAAAAAATAACTATCACTTAGTATTGTTAGTACTACTGAAAAGATAATATACAAATATTTTAAGTATAGTTTATTTTCGTTCTTTCTTTTGATATAATTATTTTTAATTGGTGTATGATTTTTTTAATTCAGTTGGTTGCATATAATGAAGAGTTTGACATATGGATCAATAAATGATGACGAATCTCTTTGCATTGGAAAATGGTAGAAGGAAAAAAAACATAATTAGAGATTATTTTTTCTCTTTGAATAATATTAGCAACTTAGTTACTTTTACTAGAGTATTTTAAATTTTGATTTATATAAATAATTTAGTTAAATGTATTATATTGTCAACGCTAATCATTGATCCTTTAGTATCTACTTTCTTTTTGTTATGAAAAATAATAATATAATTAGTTCATTTTAACAACAACAACAAAATTTATGATGATTAGTTTCTTTTATTATAATTATGAAAAGTAATTGAAAAATAAAATATTATTTTCATGATGTCATGTTTTGTGTATGTAACAATCTGTCACCGTTCTTTTTGCTTCGAATAATTTTTATGTAGTCACCAATTATTATATTTTTTCTGTTCATTTTTTGTATTTTCACCCCTTATTTTTTTTTATTTATTTTATAAATAAAATCAATACATAATTAGTAATACATTTATTGTCTAATAAAATTATACATTTGAATTATTTATAACTCATGTCTCTTCATCTTACTTGTAACGTTTGATATTAAATATTATTGATAACTTTTATATGTTTTATTTTTTGTAAGTCTTATAAATATTTAATTAATGTTTAAAAAAGTATAATAAGTAAATGTAATACTAAAACTAAAAAAAATCAATTTTTTTTTGACGAAATCAGATTTTGAACTGAACATTAGTACTGCTACAAAAGATAGAACATTAACTCCTAAAAAAGATATAGAAAATTAAAACATATAAAATATTTTCAACCTAATACAATATATTGTTATTTCAATTATCTCTTATTCCATTTGCTTCATCACGGTGAATATTTTGTTCTAATATATATATATATATATATATAATATATATATATATATATATATATATATATATATATATATATATATATATATATATATATACACGAAATAAATAAAGGAAAAATTACTTATATACACAACATCATTTATTATTTTTCTATTTTTCCCTACTATTTTAAAATATTTCAAAACTCCCTATTTTTCATCCTAAATCCAAATGTGCAGATACTCTACTACTCTCCACGGCAATCACATCTCCACTCCTATATTCACTCCTTCAGTCTCTCCTATTTTCACTCCCATAATCTAATCAATTATCTTTTTCATTCTAATTTAAATTTCAAAAGGTTTCTCTCTCTAGTTAATCAATTTCAAATATTTTCAAAATAGTAGTTCATCATCTTTTATTTTTGTTGTTTTTAATTTTCTTTTTTTCATAAATAGTTATATATCATGGAATAATCTGTTAAGCATACACAAATTCAAATTTATACTAAATGTATATGATACATAACGATTAGCACATGAAACATTTATCCATCAAAGTTATGTATTTTTTCAGCTTTTTTTTATATTGTATCAATGTAAAGTGGATACATTAATAATCTAGACTCTTGTTTCTTCACCTCAACAATGTATTATGACTTACAATTTTTTTCTCAATTCATCGATTTATAATTCAGCAGCAATGGACTGACTGAATAATGATAGTGTGTTATAATTTATCAATTAATGTATTGTTTAAAAACCAAACAATCATGTATCTATCTAAAATCAAATAGTAATGTATCAATATCTTGACCAACAACACTTTTATCACTTTTGTATTGTTCATACCTCACCAAACTTTTTCAGATTTTAAAATGTCTTGACAAGATCGACGAGCTCATGTTGTATTAGTACAATTTGTCGACAGATTTAATTTAAAATCTGAGAGTTTTTGAAAAGAATGAGAAGAAGAATTTTAAACTTTGAATAATGCTAGTATGTTACAATTTTTAAATTGATGTATCTATCGATCTTAAACTGAACACATTATGAGCAATCTTTACTACTTTAATGTATCATGTGGGATTACGATACTTATTTTAAAAATACTATATATCATAAATAATGTATCCATCTTGAGATCACAAATTAAAAAATCAGACTATAGAACACAATACATGCAATTTCATATATTTCATTTTCAGATATTTTTACCTCAAACTTAAAGTTACAAATAGTAACGTATCATGCACAATTTTATGGACATGATACATAACTACATAAAAATTGATACATTTAAATTTAGCCAGTTACTATATCAATGTTGTGGTCTTCTATTTTGCAGAAGAAGAGAGATTTCGTATTTGAAATTTAGTTCAAGTGTATAGTCAATGTTGATAGAGGAGAAAAGGGTCATAAAGGCAGCAGTGACGCGAAGAGAAAAATGAGAGTTATTGTCGATCATGCACTAATAAACTCGGATGATGGAACAACTTGCAAACAAAAAAGACAATCAGCAAACATTCAAAAGCCTTCATGCTTCATCCACAATCAACATAAAGCACATTAACACATAGTTATACATTTTTTTTATCATATTAATGCATCTACCTGACATTTGTAATACATAGCACTACAGTGATTCACAATATCTCAAAGAATGATATACATTAGATAATCATTCGTAATAATGATTACTACAACTACTTGATACATCTAAATTATTACATTGGTTGTATGTATCATATTCGCAGCACTAGCTTGATACACGTTATAGAAATTAGTGTTACTCTCACATAGAGATACAAAATTTATCTGATACATGGTAATTCTTACTCTTTTGAAGTATGTATCACGTACAGTTCATTATGTTTATTTATACTGCTATTTCATGCTTAACTATACACATTCTCTCAAAATGATTTATAGTGTACCACCAAAAAATCTGTACAAATACTAGATACAAAATTAATTTTACACTATTGACAATTTACAACTAATATATCATGAATATCTTATCAATATCATATAATCATCAAAAGCAAAAAACAACTATCAACATAATACATCTGGTAATAATAATAGTAATGTATCATACTAGATTAGGTATAGAGACTAAAAAAAGTCACGTACCTTTTTTTATCAGATCGCTTTATCAAAGTTATGTGTCTCTCTATCAGTATTCTCTGTTGTATTAATAGATAAAGGATACATTGCAAATCAAGGGTCGTCTTTTTCTCCATCAAATAAAGTTTTACACCTTCAATTATTTTTAGTTTTCCACGTGTATCTAATTTGTAAAATTCACCTATGCTCATTGATCTCCAAGTTGACGGAAATGACGACTTTGAGATTGAAAATTTCATCACTTTTGTAACCTTCATAACTCATCTTGCTTACAAATTTTTTGATTCTCTCAACAAAATCGATATAGATTCATATCGTATCAGCCAATATTGTCGAATAATTTGAATTTTTCACGAATTGGATTGCAATGACGGCTTGATGGAAATGATAAGAAGTTGAATTTTGAAAGACATGAATCTGTTACGGATTGGGATGGATTGATAATAATGACTTATGCTTGAATCATGGGATCTAGGATCAATTTTAGATTAATTTTCCTAATAAAGTGCAACAGCCAACTGTTTTCCTTAAAAGGTGCAAGCGTTAGCTGTTACAATGTATCACATCTAATGTATCTGCATGAAACTTATGTATCCGGATGACTTCTATTTTAAGGGATTTTTGTAAAATAGAAAAAAGTAGGGATAAAATGTAATTTAGATATTATAATATGGGATTTATGTAAATTATACATAAATAAATATATTTTATATGTTTAAAAAAAGTCTATGATATCGCAGACGATGAGAAATATTAATATTATCTAATATATTCGATACTAACCTAAATATTACATGTTTCATATTGTTATCTTATAAATATTTTATATAGTCGCGCGAAGCGTGAATAATTTCACTAGTTAAATAATAAGTAAAGATAAAATGAGATTAACACGCGATGACACCAAGTGGATATTACATAAAATGAGACCTTCTAAATTGTTACCTAAGGTTTAAATTTAAACGATACCATACAATACAATACGATTTATATAACAAAGCGTGATTTTTGAACTTGGATCCGTTTTTGTAGAGTCCCACTTTAATAGATCCGTTCATTCAAATTCTCCTTTTCTTTTACCAACAAAGTATGCATTCATTTGAAAATTAATGTTTTTCTTTAAAATTAAAGACACTAAAGCTTAAACATTATTGATTTTCTGAAGCTGGAGATACCTTCAGCTTAAATATCTTTAATTTCAAATAATTAATTTCTAGGTGACGAAAACCTCAGACTTAAACAATTTTCATAGTTTCAATAAAAGAAAAACCTAACGTACTCTGGATTCATCACATGAGAAAACGACTATATAAAAGTTAAACTTTTGTTTAGTAACAAAAACCCTCATAAGCTTAAGTAAATCCTAAATTTTGAATTAAATTAAATTCTTCTATTGAAATTTATGTTCAGCAAATCTATGAAGGAGGAGAATTACTCATTCAACTGCAGATAATTACAAAAACTTGCAAATTTTAGTTCAATCCCCATAAACTAATGCAGATTTTATAAAAAAGGCCAACCAAACTAAAAATATAAAAATTGCAAAAGAATTAGCATAAGACAAAAACAATTTTCCCCCTCCCCTATGAAGCTCGCAATCTTCAAATTGAAAGTGAGGGATAAATACACAACTTGTATTCTCTCTAAAAGGTAGACTTTATCTCAGGACTTCCATTTGTAACTTCAGTTTTGCATATAAAAATTACCTAAAAAATTTCTCATCTTTTGTTAACTACGTATTATCTCCTTCTGTTTCTCCCAAAATACATAAATTCGAACTCGACTACAGTTATTGCGATGGTGAAAGCCGCTCGCAAATCACCGAATGGGTTAATTTTGCTTGCTACTAGAAAAGTGGAACATCTTCTACTATGGTCTACTGATTTAATCAATTCACCTTTTCCATTGACTCAATCATTCTGTGAATGTTCGTCATTGATAACATTAGCAATAGTTTTGGGTCGTTTTGACTTTGACAACACAGTCATAGCATGGAAGTCTCTATAGAGCCTAAAATTGGGGAATTTTTTGATAGATGAGTACAAGTGGATTAGTTGCAGAAACTTGTGGCTTTTTTGTGTTTCACGAATTACTTTTCTTGTGGCATACCAAATGTTATGATGATGGTACATTTGTATTAACATTTGTTGCAACTCTTGTATTTCTCGACCTGATAAGATGAGCAGTAATCCACATATATTTTTAATATGATGTAGCATCGAAGTCTATGATTGTGTAATGGTGTTCTCATTATGTTACCCTCCTCTGTTCTCTTTCTTCATTCTCTTTCTTCTTCTTCGTAACCAAATTTCCCACGTACTGTTATTTTCATCGATTCACTTTTGATTAGTCAACGAAAATCTGAACTTGATATTACTAGTTTGAATTTTTTTTTGAGACGTGTCATTTTAATGAGTTATTTTCTATTAAAGCATCTATTGTAAATAGTTTTTTGTGATTCTATTTGTCAATAATAATTTTTCCCAAACTCTAATTCATATTATTAAAGCATTGTTGAGGAAGACGATGAGGTAAATTTGTGTTAATGATATTTGATCTGCCATTAATTAAGTATCATACATTTGAGGCAATTGTAACCCAATTTGAGGAAGATTATGAGGTAAATTTGTGTTAATGATATTTGATCTGCCATTAATTAAGTATAATACATTTGAGGCAATTGTAACCCAATTTGAGGAAGATGATGAGGTAAATAATTAATAAAAAAGAGATTGAAACGTGGCACTTTTCAATTGATTTTTGACAGCAAAAGTGGACCTTCACACGCGTCATGTGCGTGTTCACAAACATGGCAAGAAAATAAATCAAAATGGTCCTTTTACAAAGATATTCAATACTTTTGTGGGGTAATAGGATGTCTGCAAAGTTAATGTGTCTTTTTAAAAATTCGAAACAACTTCAATGGTGCTTTTATGTCTTTTCTCTAAGTATAAAACGGAAGTACTCCATGGCAACATAAGTTATGTGACATATCTATTGAATTTCTTTAACGGTAATCAGTAGACGTCTTTATACAATAAACTGTGGGTAACATACAAGAAATAAAGTCAAATACAAAAATTGGCACAACAAAACAATTTGCTTCAAATCTATGAGCTAAACCAGTTCATTTCCTGCAAAGGAGCTCAAAGCATTGGATGAGTTATCTGAGCCTCAAGCAAAACTTATTCGGATTAGATCATCATCTCCGTGTGATTTTACGCAAGTCTCAACTCATTTATACCGCACCCAAAGAAGAGCCTGATATCCACTTTTTTCTATTATCTTAAAGTAGCGAACCTAATCATCTAAACACTTAAGCAACAATCGACACAGAAGAATCCGTGTTTTCAGATACATGTATGGCAGAAATGACAAAAAAAAAATACCCGACATTCTAAAGTTGACAAAAAAAACACAAGTTTCTGCAACTAATCCAGTTGAGTTTGTGAAATTTGTATAAAGGTTAATTCTCAACTGTCCAAGGAAAAGTAGTCTGAGATAAAAACAAACCTCTGTAATTGTTAGCTCCTTTAACATTATGGAATGTTCGAAGGTAACAGTAGGAGAGGGACCTAAAAGAATTGATGATAGTCACTACAACTGTCTTCCTCAGGATCAAAATGTAGACCATAATCATCGCTGATATCTTTGATGCACATAATGTTGAAAGTAAGCATTGCAGTAACCACAGCAGACACATCTAGGAGAATGTTAGGTAATGGAGCCTGATTAATATATATGTAGATGTTTACGCGGTTTAACCTTTGCAGACACAGCAGACACATCTAGGCTTTACTATTTATTCTCCATGTATTCTCTGTAACTAAAAATACTCTGATTTATTAATATAAATATACCCACTGCCGTGGAAGTTCACTCACGGAGTGTTACCACGAATTGTTTTCTCTCTCTCTCCAGATCTCTCATCTCTTTCTTCTTGATAATCTTATGTTCTTGAAACTTCAAGTGTGTGTGAATTAGATCCTAACAGAGAATACAGTTGAGATCATAAAAAGACCTCCCGAAATTTCCAAATGCTGAATATGCGGGGCAAAAATTTCCACACAACGAAGACTTCCGTTATTAATCAACCATTGACCATTCAGCTTCAGTGTCTTTAACTTTGAAGACGTTAATTCCAAGCGAAGAGGACCATTAAGCACAACTAAATCAAAAAAATTCCATATATTTTCCAGTACTGGACATCCTGACAATATTTTTCCAATTTTGTACTCATCTATCAAAAAATTCCCCAATTTTAGGCTCTTTAGAGACTTCCATGCTATGACTGTGTTATCAAAGTTAAAACGACCCAAAACTATTGCTGATGTTATCAATGACGAACATTCACAGAATGATTGAGTCAATGGGAAAGGTGAAGTGATTAAATCAGTAGACCATAGTAGAAGATGTTCCACTTTTCTAGTAGCAGCAAAATTAAACCCATTCAGTGATTTGCCAGCGGCTTTCAACATCGCAAAAACTGTAGTTGAGTTCGAATTTATGTATTTTGGGAGAAACAGAAGGAGATAATACGTAGTTAACAAAAGATGAGAAATTTTTTAGGTAACTTTTATAAGCAAAACTGAAGTTACGAATGGAAGTACAGAGATAAAGCCACCTTTTAGAGAGAATACAAGTTGTGTATGCATCCTTTGTCGCCGAACTGGAAAGAATTTTGATCAGAAGTTCATCCGGCAACGAACTGATACGGTCCTCTAGGGTTTCTCCAACTCCTGTCATTGAAATTGAATCTAGTTTCGACCTCAAGCAAATTTGAAAAGGAGGCATAATATACCTGACTCGATTTTAATTCATATTTATGTCTTTTAATTTTGAGATAATTAAAATATTAAATATATAAAAAATTAAATAAATAAATACATATTTTACACAATATCTAACAATTTAAATTCAATATGTATTATGTCATATCTATATAATATTCATATAGTAATGTATACTAATATAAGTTTGTAGAAAAAAATCCAGTATAACGATCCGATCCGATCCGATCGATGCTAAACTAGTACCTGAAAGACCAGATGGGAAAAGTTTCGGTAAACCCGATTTCAATAGGACCTACTTTTGTATTAGCAAAATTGGTTGGGATAATGATTAAATTGGTTTGATTGTATCTGGTCCATTGTTAGCCTTCTGATCTCATCGCAAGAGCACATGCCCGTAATCTACAGGTATCTGATCAATCATTGATTATGGAGAACCTAATGAGTCACTATGCATTAATGACTAGTGCCTTCTATCATAGATCTGCTACCGTCTGTCTGCACTCTATTTTATGTTTAGCACGCCTCTTTCTTAGAATTGTCGAGTTTCCATTTACTAGTAGTGCCTTCTGAATTGTTGAGTTTTCAAAGAAACTGAATGAACCTGCTGGTATTTCATTTTTCTCCTTCTCCGTGCAATTCATCTCATATTCATCCTCTGAATTTCAATAACAAATCCAGGTGCATCGATACACTTTCCGGAATGAGAACCAATTCGTACACTTCAACTTCAGTGAAGATCCATACAACGAGTTTGACTACTGGATAAACAAGATGGGAGTTGATGGCCTCTTCACAGGCAGCCTTCACCACTATCAGGAATGGACCAATCCATTTGCATCTGGAGAAAAAGAAGCAATTAGGCTTCTGAATAAGATTCAATTGATGCTTTCCAAGTTCAAGTACACCTGAGTTAAATTCTATTCAACATTGTCTGTGCCAAGGCAATGCTATTTATTGGTCTCTATATATCATTGGCTTTCCAATTTATATTTGCCAAAAGAAAAAACAGGTTTCAATATATTGTGATTCAAATAACTACCCGGTGTTTGACTGTTGGCTTAGCTCCCAATTTTCTAGTTTCTGCAAGCAGGTAAATAAATCCCTTTCTTGCTTCTTGCTACTTTTATACCCAACAAGTATTCCAGCTTCCCCAAGTCTTTGGTAAGAAACTTGGTGTGTAAAAACTTCTTCAGAGAAGAAAATCATCTCCTGTAATAACAGTATCATCAACATAGACAACTAAAAGAATAATACTCATAGTTGATTGTCGGTAGAATACTGAATGATCACACTAGCTCTTTTCAATCCAAATTCTTGAAAAACATTAGTAAATTTTTCAAACTTTGCAAGAGGACTCTGCTTTAGACCATATAAAGATTTCCTCATATGACCAACTTTCTCATAGAGCAATAAAACTAGTTGTTCCATATATACCTCTTCATGGAGATCATCATGAAGAAACATATTCTTGATATCCAACTTATGTAAAAGGCTAATGCCAAGAAGAATCAAATGAAATAAATAAGCGGACAGAGGTGAGCTTGGCTACAGGGGAGAAAGTGTCGGAATAATTCACCTCATAAGTCTGAGCAAATCTTTTAGCCACAAGTCTGGCTTTAAGTCTCGCGGGAAAACCATAAGGATTAATTTTGACTGCAAGATCCACTTGCATCCTACTGCTTTCTTTCCTTTGGGTAAATTAAGCCACTAAATCCGAAGTGTGATTTTTGTCTAAAGCATATATCTCTTCGAGCATTGCATCGTGCCATCCAAAATGACTCTAGGCTTCTTTTTACTGTTTTAGGGATAGTGACAGAGTCTACAGAGTCAATCAAACAACTAGATGAAGGAGATAAGTGATGTAAGAAACAAAATTAGTTGTGAAATATATGGATTTACACTGATGTGTACCTTTTTGAAGAGCATCATGGAAGTCCAGGTTTTTCGAAGGATCGAGTGAAGAAGGATCTGAGAATGGAGGAGTTGATGTAGGGTATATATATCTTTAATCTCTCGCCTTCTTAAGTAAACTTGAACAATTGGTGTCGTATTGGTGCAGATTGAACGGCGTCTGAAGGCACGATAGTCAATTGATGCTCAATAAAAGAATTAGAACATAGATGAACAATGTTAGATGATTGTTCGGTCACAACACGAGTAACATGACAGGCTAAGCACTCATCTTTTTCCCCCTGAATTGTGAAAACAGGAGGTGTATAAAAGAGTCATGAAGTTTCTGAAAATACCACATCAAGTGGTACTAAATATTTACCAAGTTCAGTAGAATAACACAATAAGCTTCAAATTAGCCTCCAACAAAAAATATCAAGTAACAGTTTCGCTCAACGCTGGACTCATACACAATTTCCAAAATGGAGTATAATTAGCATTAAGCAGAGAAGTCTCAAAACTGACTAAAGAGGGTCCCTAGATTTTGTTTGGAGAGTTTACTTCTCGAAATAAAATGGTACTATAATTAGGGAACCAGCACAGACCGATTGGAAATGCTAAGCTAATGTTGCAAAAGAAAGCCAAACCAAGATTGGTCCACTCATATGTCTTCACGTGCGCTTCGAACTAGATTGTCTCCGACAATCTAAGTTGCTCGGACTCGGGTGCGGGTATCCGAGACGGATGCCAATCCGAGAGTTGTTACTCTTAGCTTGGTCTACCTATTCCAAGAATCATCCTAAGAGGAACAACTTCTGTAATCATTTTCCCAGAACCATTGAAGATTGGTCGATTTAGAAATTGTTCTATACCAGACACTTGTCCTATGAAATCACATTTTTTGTAAGTTTTGTGTATTATGATTTTCATTTGACTATATTCTCTTTCCAGTTGGATCTTGAGCAATGCCCATTTGAATTGGGATATTTGGCCAAAGAACATGATATTCATTTCCTGTCAAGCTTCGAGTTTCCCAACCTTAAGAATGTCAAGGTTGTCAATGCTTCCATGATCTGCTTGAAGGAGCATCTTGAATGGGATAATGATGATCTTTTCAAACTTTCAGAATTTCTACTAAAGAATACAAAAGTTTTGGAGAAGTTCGTAATTATATCAAGGAGAAAAAATTGTAGTATCTGTTCAATGGACTGTGCTTCTCGATATTCATCTCGATTGGCTAAGAAATTGGTATGTTGCCCAAGATCCTCAACCAGTTCTATGATCATTTGCGAGGATTATGGTTCGGGTGAACCCCGACTTAGCTGTGGGTCCGCCCTGCTAGTGAGGAGTCATGAGTGGGGGCTCTAATGTCTGTTGGATTTGGTATTGGCATGATTTACTATAGAGTAACACATTTCAATCACTGAATGTCAGGAATTAGGCATTATCATAGTGGCTGTATGATGGATCTTCTTTTGCTGTCATTTCTAATTCTCTATGTAGAAAATAGACCAGAGGATTTATAAAGCCGACTCTAACTTGCTCGGTATTAGAAAACTTTAGAGAAATGATGACCTTGAGATGACAGAAAAGGGGGAAATGAGTTGCAAAATGAATTACTTTCATTATGGACTTGCCAAGTTGGCAAGCCGTACATAAATTTAGTAACAATATATTGTTAAAATCAGAAGCATTGTCATAGCTTGTGCAATAACAACAAGAAAAATTGTAAAAGTGAGGTCTCGGTGAGGATAGGATGTTACCCCTACCTTTGTGGGGGAGAAAAGTTTGTTTTCAACAGACCCTCATCTCAAAAGAAGAAGAATCATGTTCATAACTTGTGCAATATTACATAATTTTATATACCAATATGAACATGATGATACGGTTGCTAATGACAACGACTAACAACCGGCTCAAAGTAATGATGTTGTTTCGTCTTCTCGATCATCTTATTAGAAAATTCATGTTCAACGTGATGAATGAAATTTTTCGTACTATATTGGAGGACTATGTTAAGGAGTAGTTTCATGATTGCATGAGCAGTTTATCTTTGATATAATAAGCTATTGTTCCACAAATATTTTGCAACCTCTAGTAAGCTATTTAAGCCCAACTCAACTCTACCTAATATATTAAGATTTTAGGTGAATCAAACAGCTGTATCATAACCCTCTTATGATACAACCTTAAGTAAAAAAAAAAAAAACATTTGACTGCATTGCAAGTCTCAATCATAGTTGGCTACAGAATCTTTGTGATAAACTAACTGTAGAAACACCTTCTGAAAATAATACCTTGATGTCTTTGACAGAGTTTGCAAAACACAGCATTTCATATGAGAAAAAGTATGGCTAGTCAATCTAAGGAAACAACCTGCTAGAGATTCTGAAACATATACACAACATCTAAAATGCGACAAAGAAAAGTTTCACGAGAAACCAAACAACCATAACATTGGTATGTCACAAGGACATGATAACAAGAACAAACAGTCATTAGTTACATAGACAAATTCAAGATTTTCACCAACAGTAAATCAAAAACTAAATATAAAGTAACATTTATGGTACTGAAACAGAAAACAACTTGCAATCTAGTCACAGAAAGCTCCCTCTTTGCAAATGATCATAGAACTGGTAGAGGATCTTGGGCAACATACCAATTTCGTAGCCAATCGAGATGAATATTGAAAAGCACAGTCCATTGAACATATACTACAATTTTTTCTCCTTGATATTATTATGAATTTCTCCAAAACCTTTGTATTCTTTAGTAGAAATTCTGAAAGCTTGAAAAGATCATCATTATCCCATTCAAGATGCTCCTTCAAGCAGATCTTGGAAGCATTGACAACCTTGACATTCTTAAGGTTGGGAAACTTGAAGCTTGACACGAAATGAATATCATGTTCTTTGGCCAAATATCCCAATTCAAATGGGCATTGCTCAAGATCCAACTGGAAAGAGATTATAGTCAAATGAAAATCATAATACACGAAACTTACAAAAAATGTGATTTCATAGGACAAGTGTCTGGTATAGAACAATTTCTAAATCGACCAATCTGTTTGGAATTAAACACACAACACACACAAATAATCTAGAGAAAAGAGAAACGGAACACAAACGGGACACACAAGAATTTAACGTGGTTCGGTTTCCCTACTCCACGACTGTAACAGGAGGATTTTATTTCACTTGTGCTGCCTAAGAATTACAAATACAAGGATCATATTTATAGGAAAACCAAATGGTTAACCTAGGGTTTCAGTAATGGGTCGGGCCGGCTCACAAGCCTCCACAAAGCCCAACAATCTCCCACTTGGAGGCTTGAAGAATTTCAACTGTCATCCACTTAGAACACTTGTATGTCTAGTAATCTTTTTCCAACTCTCTCCTGCTACAGCGGCCTTCTCATCAGTCAACTGAAAGGCCCGTTGAAGCTCCCCGAAGCTTCAACACATCAGTCACGGCTGAAACTGCCCTTGACTCGTCCTCGGTCCCTACCGGCTCCCACTTGAGACACGAACTGCCGGATCCTAGAACTCCCTGAGAACAAACACTCTCCATACTCAGCAAGATATTTTCTGGAGACGTATCAACAGCTGGAATACTGGTTCTCTTGACCCACTGTCTTCTAGGAGCCTTGGCTGAAGCACGGCCGGTGCTCCCACTGCCACAAACGCCTCTGACTGGTCTTCCTGAACCTTTCCTTGCTCGTTCATCCTGAATCTGACCTGTGGCTCTGGGTTTATTTCTTGCAAAGACAACCTTCTTCTGCCCACGAGATTCTGTGAACCGGACTTTGTTTTTCTTCTGAACTGGGACGGTCACTCCCTCAGATGGTAATCCAACAATATACAACGATCCTCTTTTTGTTCCACGAGCCATGACAAGATTGCCCCTCACGACCTTCCACTGCCCATTTCCGAACTTCACATGATGTCCCTGTTCATCCAACTGCCTAACAGAAATCAAACTTTTCGTCAAGCTTGGAACAACTCTGACATCCTTCAAGGTCCAGAAACCGACTGGCGTCTTCAGCACCATGTCACCCATGCCCGTAACATCAAGAGCTCTATCGTCTGCAAGCCTTACCTTTCAAAGTCTCCAATAACCAGATTCTGCAATGCTTCACTGCTGTGGGTAGCGTGAAAAGAAGCACCAGAATCCATGACCCAGGAATCCATATTGCTCTCCGCGCAACAGATAAACAAATCCTCGTTGGCGCTGTCTTCTGCAATGTTGACTTGTTTGTCTTTCTGGCATTGATTCCTGAAATGCCCCACCTCCTTGCAGTTCCAACATGTTACACCTGAGCCATCCCGAGCCTTCGACTGACTCCTTCTTCGGTTCCTGCTCCCACTACCTCTGTTATTTCCTCTGTCTCTGACGACGTTTAGCATATCACCTGATGATTCTCCAGAACTCCTTCTTCTGACATCCTCGCCAAGAACGAGATCACGAATCTTCTCAAAGGTGAATCTATTAGGTCCCACTGAACTGGCAACTGTTGTAACCGTTCCGGACCAACTGTCAGGCAATGATGATAACAGTAGTAAAGCTTGAACTTCATCATCGAACTTAATGCCAACTGACAAAAGTCTGGCTAAGATCGAATTCAATGAGTTGATGTGCTCGGTAACTGAACTGCCTTCCTTCATCTTTGTGTTCACCAACTCTCTAATCAGAAAAATTTTGTTTGCTGCAGATGGCTTCTCGTACATGTTAGACAAGGCTTCCAAGATGCCTTCGCTGTCTTCTCCTTAAGAATGTTGAACGCAACATTCTTGGTCAACGAGAGTCGGATAACTGACATAGCTTTCCGATCCAAAACTGCCCCTCTGCATCAGACAATTTTCCTTGCTTGTCACCCAACACTACGTCCAAATCTTTCTGAACCAGCAAATCTTCAATCTGCATCTTCCACCAACTGAAATCTGTACCATCGAACTTCTCAATTCGGAACTTCCCATCTTCTGCCATCTCAAAGGACTAAATGAGATACTCGGTACAACTAATTTCAGATCTTGGTAATTTCGTCAGAAATATTGCACCACAAAAAAAACGGCACCTTCGGCAATTCCCTTAACGGCGTCTACAGACAGCGGGCGGCGATTTGGACGATGCTCACGATCTGGACGCTCGCGGCTGGATCTGAGGCTCCTCGACGCGGCGGCCAACGGAACGGCGCGACGGACAGCACACGGACGACGGCTGTTCGCACCCTGCGCGGTTCTCCTAGCCGGCTGCTGCTTGAGGTTACCCACACGGTAACGGCGGCTACTCCTCCTGCACACAGTTCTTCACACAAGAACCCTAGGTGACAATTTCTCACAGTTTGTGTTACAATGTTGTTGAAACCTCGCTCTGATACCAATTGTTGGGAATTAAACACACAACACACACAAATAATCTAGAGAAAAAAGAGAACGGAACACAAACGGGACACACAAGAATTTAACGTGGTTCGGTTTCCCTACTCCACGACTGTAACATGAGGATTTTATTTCACTTGTGCTGCCTAAGAATTACAAATACAAGGATCATATTTATAGGAAAACCAAATGGTTAACCTAGGGTTTCAGTAATGGGTCGGGCCGGCTCACAAGCCTCCACAAAGCCCAACAATAGCAATTGTTGGGAATTAAACACACAACACACACAAATAATCTAGAGAAAAGAGAAACGGAATACAAACGGGACACACAAGAATTTAACGTGGTTCGGTTTCCCTACTCCACGACTGTAACAGGAGGATTTTATTTCACTTGTGCTGCCTAAGAATTACAAATACAAGGATCATATTTATAGGAAAACCAAATGGTTAACCTAGGGTTTCAGTAATGGGTCGGGCCGGCTCACAAGCCTCCACAAAGCCCAACACAATCTTCAATGGTTCTGGGAAAATGATTACAGAAGTTGTTCCTCTTAGGATGAATCTTGGAATAGGTAGACCAAGCTAAGAGTAACAACTCTTAAGTTTGTCAACAATTTTTTTAACATGAAGTTTTCTGGTGACATACATCTCTTGTATATAATCAAAGATATATTTGCATGATTGCATCCATTTTGGAACACCATTCAATGTAGGAAAGAGGGAGGGATGTTAAAACTTCCTACGATGGATGTGCAAATAAAAGAGCAAAGTTGCAGAAAGTTACAGAAGTAGTTTCCATGGTTATGTTGAGTGTCTCCACATGAGGCGAGGCTCGCAACATGATAGCTGCTCCATAGAAATAAGGCTCTGTGATATACCAATCCAGAGTTAGACACTTGCATTTCAATTCTGGAAGTGACATCCTATCAAACTGCATCAGTACCTGAGGTGGTAATCCCAATGAAGCTAGTGAAAGATCGAGAAACCAAAACAAAATAAAAGAAAGAAAAATCCTACGTACACAGATAATGTTATGGAAAACATGACAATCTAGAAATGTAGCCAAATGGTAGAAGAAGTACCCAAACTTTAGAAAGTTGACAGAAAGATTGCAAAAAGTCAGGAGAGTTCTGTATTTGTAAAAAGTTTAAAAGTTCTCAAATTGTGTTATATTCTTAGTGTTCTCTCTTTTTGATATCTATATACTAAAAAGCAAATAAGGTCAACATACCTCGATGAAGCAAGTCCCAAAAGTTAAATCAGTTGCATTCCTCAACTTTTGAAGATAATCTTTGATGAGTGTCTTTATAACTTGATGCTCATCAGGACCTTGATCAAACCAAGTCCAGTTCATTTGGAAAGTAAGCTTCGCACTGACCAAAGATGATACATTTACTAGCCTACACCTAAGATCATACATATATCCAGAGATCTCCAAATGTTGAACATGTGGGGCAAAAATATCCAAATAGAGCTCATCAGAGTTATCGTACGACAAATGATTTTTGAACTTAAGCCTCTTTAAATTTGAAGAACTAATTTCCATATGACGGAATCCGGAGAATTCAAGAAATTCAAGGATTTCCAAAGCAGGACAACCTGAGAGTATGTTTACAATTCTGTCATTATCTAATGTTATGTCATTCAACCGTAGGGTCTTTAAAGACTTCCACTCTATGAGGACTTCCTTGTCAAGTATACAACAAGTGAGATCTAATGTTATCAAGGAAGAACATTTGTAGATAGTGTCAGGCAAGTCAATAGAGTCATTCTCATATGAATCTGACAACAGTATAATATTTTCAACATTCTTTTCAACAACAGTACCAAGCCATCGGGAGATTGGGAACAATAATTTATTTTTATTTTTCACCTCATTAGTAGGAACCCATCGGCTAATTGTGAAATCTACAATGTCATCAACAAAACCGACTCGTTGCTCGTATTTGGATAGGTGGGTGAAATTCAAATGGAAGTTTTTAATTTTTGTACAAGTAGAATGATCTAATACGTAATCGACAAAGGATATGAAGTTTTTCCTTTGCGATTTATCTTTACAAGAGAAAAAGAAGCTATCAATTGAAGGCCATAAATGCTCCCACCTTTTTGAGAGAACAGATGTTGTGAAGGCATCTTTTGTTGGCAAAAGTGAGAGAATTAGAATAAGAAGAGAATCGGGCAACTTACTGATTTGACTCTGATCTTCAACTCTTTTCATTTTCTTATTTGTCTCTTCAACTTTGTATGTTTGCTGAGCAGACCCCTCAGGCATTTTAGAAAAGGGAAGGGAACTTCTCACCCCGAGGGAGGCGGGAAGTTACCGCTTCTAAAATGGAAGCTTCTCCTTTACTTTTTTAGAGCGTATCGCTATTTGAAATAAAAAAAAGGTTTATGGATGAAGTAATCGGAATGACAAGTGGTTACGGTTGCGGATAGCGGAGAAAGTCGGGAACCTCGGAACAACCAGAACAGGAACAGTGGACCTATCCTCGTTTACGTACCCCACTGGAAATAGCCTAACGCCCTGCCTACTCGTCTTATAACTGGCTTATTTGTACCCAACAGCTCGGCCTAGTCTTGGGCTGATCTCAGACTTCAATCAACCCCTTCGTACTTCGATCCAATCAATCGATCGATCAAGAGGCTAATCTCTTTTGTTTCGGCCGGTAGCTAAAAGAAAGTCCTCGCTTTCTCTTGAACAAGGGAAGGGCCTTTTGCAAAGCCGTAGATCTATCTTTTGGGTGCAGAAAGGTTTGCTAGGGTTTGAATGATTTTCCTATTTCTATGCAAGACGCATTTCCCTTTATGTTTGTTGGGTTATCCTATGACAGGTATCTTTCAAGTGGATGGAATTAAGAGCTTAATGGGATTTACTTAGACATGTTTACATATAATACATAGCACAATCATAGAGAAAGATATTTAGGATTTTTTTAAATTTTATTTCCTTAGATAGATTTACTTGATTTTTATTCCTAAGATAGATTTACTTGTATACCTTCAAATAGTTGTTGTTATTGGAACAATATATTAAGGGAAATTGAACCAATGTCTCTGTATTTTACATGGAATCAAAACTTTATATCTTCTTTGTCGGAGTTAGGACAAAAAGCTCCGGGATTTGGTCACGTACGTGAATGAAATTTTTGTACCTAAAATTTAGTTTTCTACTACCAACTTAAGGAGGACCGTCTTCCCCCGATCTACAAAACCCTAAAAGTTGGTGGTCAGAGTAGAAGGTTATGAGTCTTACACACCGGCGGAGTTGTAGACTATGTTGTGCGAACTCTTCATTTTTGCAGGCGAACTTGTCTCGACGCGACACTGGTATGGCTGCAGGGTGTGTGTCGGATTCGGACACTTTGACTAGAATCTAGAAAAAAATTGGGAAAATCAGTTTCCGGCGATCTTTAGAGAGGAGGCGGAGCATACAAAGCTTGAAACGTATAGGAAAGAAAGGGGAGTTTTTTAAAGTACAAGTATATATATTTTTTTCTTTATCTTTTTGATAAGTCTTTTATCTTTTCTTGAAAAAGAAAACTAGAGACGAAGGTTTCTCAAGATAAATGTGTCCTTTTTTATTTATAAAATAAATTTTACTTTAAATGTTTTCTCTCTTCTTTAACAACTATACTCCTTTTATTTTGTATGCAATTATACCAAAATATGCAATTCATTATTATATATATTTCATAAATATTTTCACTTATTTGATTATACTAGATATATTGTTATTGTTGTCTATATATAATATTACACCTTATATTATACATACTAGGTATACCAATTAGTCGTATCTCCGCACTCGTATCCATACTCGGTTCGCACCCTGAATCTTAAAATTTAAATATTGTCCAATCCGACTCTCGGATTGGCATCCGTCTCGGATACCCGCACCCGAGTCCGAGCAACTTAGGTTGTCGGAGACAATCTAGTTCGAAGCGCACGTGAAGACATATGAGTGGACCAATATTGGTTTGGCTTTCTTTTGCAACATTAGCTTGGCATTTCCGATCGGTCTGTGCTGGTTCCCTGATTATAGTACCATTTATTTCGAGAAGAAAACTCTCCAAACAAAATCTAGGGACCCTCTTTAGTCAGTTTTGAGACTTCTCTGCTTAATGCTAATTATACTCCATTTTGGAAATTGTGTATGAGTCCAGCGTTGAGCGAAACTGTTACTTGATATTTTTTGTTGGAGGCTAATTTGAAGCTTATTGTGTTATTCTACTGAACTTGGTAAATATTTAGTATCACTTGATGTGGTATTTTCAGAAACCTCACGACTCTTTTATACACCTCCTGTTTTCACAAGTCAGGGGGAGAAAGATGAGTGCTTAGCCTATCAGGTTACTCGTGTTGTGACCGAACAATCATCTAACATTGTCCATCTATGTTCTAATTCTTTTATTGAGCATCAATTGACTATCGTGCCTTCAGACGCCGTTCAATCTGCACCAATACGACACCAATTGTTCAAGTTTACTCAAGAAGGCGAGAGATTAAAGATATATATACCCTTACATCAATTCCTTCATTCTCAGATCCTTCTTCACTCGATCCTTCGAAAAACCTGGACTTCCATGATGCTCTTCAAAAAGGTACACATCAGTGTAAATCCACATATTTCGCAACTAATTTTGTTTCTTACGTCACTTATCTCCTTCATCTAGTTGTTTGATTGACTCTGTAGACTCTGCCACTATCCCTAAAACAGTAAAAAGAAGCCTAGAGTCATTTTGGATGGCACGATGCAATGCGAAGAGATATATGCTTTAGACAAACATCACACTTCGGATTTAGTGGCTTAATTTACCCAAAGGAAAGAAAGCAGTAGGATGCAAGTGGGTCTTGCAGTCAAAATTAATCCTTATGGTTTTTTCGCAAGACTTAAAGCCAGACTTGTGGCTAAAAGATTTGCTCAGACTTATGAGGTGAATTATTCCGAAACTTTTCTCCCCTGTAGCCAAGCTCACCTCTGTCCGCTTATTTATTTCATTTGATTCTTCTTTGCATTGGCCTTTTACATAAGTTGAATATCAAGAATATGTTTCTTCATGATGATTTCCATGAAGAGGTATATATGGAACAACTAGGTTTATTGCTCTATGAGAAAGTTTGTCATATGAGGAAATCTTTATATGGTCTAAAGCAGAGTCCTCTTGCAAAGTTTGAAAAATTTACTAATGTTTTTCAAGAATTTGGACTGAAAAGAGCTAGTGTGATCATTCAGTATTCTACAGACAAGCAACTATCAGTATTATTCTTTTAGTTGTCTATGTTGATGATACTGTTTTTACAAGAGATGATTTTCTTCTCTGAAGAAGTTTTTACACGCCAAGTTTCTTACGAAAGACTTGGGGAAGCTGGAATACTTCTTGGGTATAAAAGTAGCAAGAAGCAAGAAAGGGATTTACCTGCTTGCAGAAACTAGAAAATTAGGAGCTAAGCCAACAGTCAAACACCGGGCAGTTATTTGAAAAAAGCTCTTGGATTGTACATCATGGAATGTACTGTATGTAAAATAGTTGAATGAAATCACTTGCTAAAACTGAATTTAAAGAGCTGAATGAATAACTCTGTACAAGATAGCTTGAAGTAAAGTCAAATGGCTATCCATAAACTCTTGTTTTATGTAGATTGAGATCTTACCATCCAGCTTGTTGTTGAATCTTTGTATTTAACGATAAGGTCATAAAGACGAGACGAATTGGGACCAAACCTTTCTATCTTCTTCTCTCTGTTTTTGTTCCCGCCTTTCAAGGATATGTTTCATTATCTGTTTGATTTGTCTAGAATCTTTATTTTTAGGACCACTCTCTGCTCCTACTTATGTGATACCCCCGGATATCCCACAATTGAAACAACTCCTCCTACAGGATGGATTGTGCAACATTCCTACACAAGAGTTACAAAGCTGATTGTGCAGAAACTTTTTTATGCACCTGCACTTACGTGTACGTCAAAATGTCTCAAGTGCGAGCTCTGGATCCAGCTTAGTTTAGGCTGGAACGAACGTGCATAATGCATGCTTGCAGTATTCTTCAAGGCCAACGTCTATTACTGGGTCATGGCTGAGCAATGCAGGTGTGTGGTAGGAAAATTCCCCACAAACTGATGCTGGAAATTAGGTCTTAAAAACTAAAGACACTTAAGCTGCAAGAACATTGGAAAGTAGGTCTTCAATTTTCTTGTATTCTTTTTCGAATTATTTGCTCCGTACCTTCAGCATTTAGAAATTAGAAATTTCCGGAGATCTGTAAGTGTATGCTCTTAAACGTGTCTGCCGCTGTTACAACTAAGCTTTCTTTCAACATTCTGTGTATCAAAGACATTCTTTATATTACTATTATTTTCATTGGGATTATTGCACCAGGTTCTATGCATGTTACATATTACAATATGACCAACTCAATATCCGTAGGTACTTCACCTTCAAGATAGAGCTTAGCAAGATTTCTTGCAGTTTGCGCCTCCTTAACGAGCACAGGGTCAAAAGTAAAGTGAGTGGGCAATGGGGTCGTGGGATCAAAGATGATTTTCACGAGGGCAATAGCATTTTCCAAGAAGAATCTAACAAGTTCAACATGAGCTGCACCGCTATAAAACCCCCACAACTTCACCACTTTGAGGTGATGCAGTCCACATTTTATGGCAGTCTTCCTACAGTCTCTAACAGTCTGGACAGAACATCCCAATATCAACTGCCACAGACACATACAACAAACAAACATAAGATTATTGTGCACAAAAAAATTGGATATTCAGAAAAAGGGTCTTATTGTTGAAATGGTTGAGATACAACACAGTAGACCAGAACAATTATGGGTTGTGTTGTTAAATGCAAAGCATGGCAGGTTTGAGTTTTGGAATTTTTTTTCCCTCATTATTTTGCATAAAAACCAACTAGTTTTATTCTTTTTAACAGTACTGACCTCCGGAGGTCGGAAATTACCGACTCAATTTGAGGTCGGTATTCACTATTTTTTTGGTGGTGTTTCATACTTCAAGCTTCATAGTCTACTACTGAACCATGAGTTTTTCATGGCTCGTCCATGTCCTCCCTAGATATTCCTTACTGTAGGCGATACACCTGCGACTAATATTCTCAGTGTTAGTTTCATGGTGATATATAAACAAAACCCTGTCAAATGAAAAACAACTCTCTAAGAGGCCATGGTAGATCGTACAGGGGTCGAGGTGGCCACAATCAGTATCACCACAACAACTATGGTAATAACAACTCAACCATGGAACAACCTTGGAATGTAAATAATGACACGAATAGATCTATTATTTGTACGTCAGAATACACTGCTTGATAATCACACACTAAAATAACTCCATTTATTTCATAAAAATAAGTAACAGACAATTTTTTTTAAAAAAGTCACAGAAAATAATTGGTAAGTGAAGGATCTATGAAGAAGCAGGGACGGAGAAGAGTTTGGATTGATTGATGAAATAACTTACAAATAGATTGTCATCAATTACGGTAACCAGAGGAAATATTGAAAAGGGAGATTCATCGGATAATGTTGAAGCATCCAATATAAATAATAAATGATACATTTAGTTAAAGATGTGAATTAGAGTTGTTGAGCTGACATTAGTTTGTTAGAAGCAGTTACCAACTACATGATGTATAAATAGGGCCCTTAGTGCAGAATGAAAACAGATTATCTTCTTCAATCAATGCAATTTTTACATTTCTTTTCTCTCTAATCTGAATTGTTAACATGGTATCAGAGCAGGTGCTTTGCACCAAAAACTTCTGAAATTTTTTCCGCAAAATAGCTAGATCCAGATCAGAATCATGATCGAGGAAAGTGGGAATGTTCAGCCACAGGCAACAACAATGATCGATCACAATCATGTTCTATATTTGCAGGCTTCGGATACTCCAGGATCGATTCTAGTTCCGACTCAGTTATCTGGAGCTGAAAATTATGGATTGTGGAGCAGATCGATGAGGATTGCTCTGCTCGGAATAGGAAAACTCGGTTTCGTGAATGGAGCCTGCAAAAGGGAAACACAACGGAATGATTTGAAGGTTTTATGGGATAAATGTGATGCCATTGTGCATTCATGGATCATGAACTCTGTTTCGAAGCACTTGCTGAACGGAATAGTATATGGATCCAATGCACATGCTGTGTGGGAAGACCTCAAGGAGAGATTCAACAAGGTGAATCGTATGAGAATTTTTCAGCTACACAAGGAAATTGCTACTATGTCTCAAGGTACGGATTCTTTTTCTATATATCACTCTAAGTTGAAGGAGTTATGGGATGAGTATGTTATGATTGTACCAGTGCCAAGCTGTGGATGTGATAAATCGAAGGATTATGTAGAACACCTTCAGGAACAGAGATTGTTGCAATTTTTATCTGGTTTAAACGATTCATATGATCATACTAGGAGGCAGATCTTACTGAAAACTGTTGCTCCTTCAGTAAATCAGGCATATGCAATGATCATTGAGGTAGAAAGTGACAAATCTATTGGTGTGAACTCTGTGAAACAACTTGATCCTTTGGCAATAAATTTTGGCCGTGGAAGAGGTCATGCATATCAAGGATTTACTGGTAGAGGACAACCATATCAAGGTGCGATTGGAAGAGGACAACCTTAAAAAGGTAAAAAATATTTTTTCTTTTTTCTGATTGATTGCCTTTTTCTTGACGACAAGTTTTCGTTTTCAATCTTAATGTAGGAGTGGAAAGCCACTTGACGGTAAGGAAAGGAGATTTACTGGTAGAGGACAACCATATCAAGGTGCGATTGGAAGAGGACAACCTTACAAAGGTAAAAAACCTTTTCTAGTGTGTGATTGGTGCCAAAAGACAGGACACACTTAGGAACATTGCTGGAAAATAATTGGATATTCAAAAGATGGACAAGATAAAAAGAAAATTCATACTGCTGTAAATAATGTGACTGGTGAGAATGCTTATAAACAGCCAGGAAGCATGGAAGAGAAGGCAATTACTGAGCATGGAAGAACAGGAGTTATGTTTAATGATGAGCAGTATAAACAAATCCTTGGCCTGCTAAGCAAGGATGCCAACACCAGTTCTACTCAACAGGCTCAACAATGCCATGATCACCAGGGGAACATGACAGGTATGACTGCATGTTTTATGTCACAAATAGCAGTAGGTGAATGTCTTGTTGATTCAGGAGAAACACACCATGTTACAACAGACATAAAAAGGTTAGAAGAAATCATCCAAACAGTAGGTAAAGCAGAAGATAAAGTACAGCTTTCCACAGGGCATAAGGAAAATATTACACATATTGGCAACTCAAAATTGTTTGATGATAAAGTTGTGAAAGATGTGTTACATGTTCCAGACTTTAAATTCAATTTATTGTCGGTAGCTAAACTAACTAAGGAGCTTCATTGTGCTGTTACTTTCCTTCCTAATCTATGTGTGTTTCAGGATATCTCCAGTGGCAAGGTCAAGGGGATTGTGTTAGGATCGAATTCACACACACTTGAAGTTTCAAGAAGAAGGAGATGAGAGATCTAGAGAGAGAGATCACAATTCGTGGTAACACCCCGTGAGTGAACTTCCACGGCGATGGGTATATTTATATTAATAAAATCAGAGTATTTTTAGTGACAGAGAATAAATGGAGAATAAATAGTAAACCGCGTAAACAGTTACATATATATTAATCAGGCTTCACAACCTAACAGATTGATAGAATGAAAGATGGTCTATACATTCTTAATGATGCTATTAAGAGTTGGAGTCATACTAGTAATAAAAGCATACATATTACTACAACAGCAAAGAGGAAGGATGAAGTTGATCTATGACATAGAATGTTAGGGCACACTTCATCAACTACCATGAAGAAGATAGATTTTCTGTCTAATGCAGATGCTAGTTTTTTACAAACTAAGTGTTGTATTTGTCCATTAGCCAAGCAGGTTAGACTAATGTTTCCACATAGTATATCAAGGTCTGATGCTACATTTTCTCTTGTACACAATGATTTGTGGGGACCTTATGCGACATCAACCTTTGATAACAAAAAATACTTTCTAACTATTGTGGATGATTATAGTAGATATACATGGCTGTATTTGTCGCAACTCAAATCTGAAGTAATTGTTGTCTAGAAAGTTTTCTTAGCTATGGTTAAAAATCAGTTTAGTAAACTGGTTAAAGTGGTTCGGACAGACAATGGCACAGAGTTTTTCAACTCTCAATGTCACAACTTGTTCCAAGAACTTGTCATCATTCATCAAAGTAGTTGTGTGCATACACCACAACAAAATGGTGTGGTTGAAAGGAAACATAGACATATTCTCGATACAGCCAGAGCCTTAAGATTTCAGGCACATCTTCCTATAAAATATTGGGGATTTTGTGTTAAGGCTGCTGTGTATATCATCAACAGATTGCCTTCAACTGTTCTGGGAGGCAAAATTCCATGTGAAGTGTTTTTTGATAAAAATATGTCCATCCAACACCTTCGAGTTATAGGCTGTCTATGTTATGCTACTAATGTTTCCAAGGGAGATAAGTTTAGTGAAAGGTCTAGAGCTGCAGTCTTAATGGGTTTTTCTGAAACAAAAAAGGGATCCATATTATTTGACATTATTTTAAAGCAGTTTTTTGTGAGTAGGGATATATTTTTTCGAGAGGATGTTTTTCCATTTCGGGATGTTCACAAATCCTTATTTCATGGAGGAGCCTATCCATTTGAGGACCTGCAATTACAGGTGGTTCCTGAAGTACATTTTCCTTTGACACAAGTAGTTGATTCCCCTTTGGTTGATTCACTTGGGGTCAGTGGTGATGGCTTTGCTGCTCTTGATGATGCACCTGCAGGTAGGGATGAAACTGAAGGTGCACATGCAGGAAATTCACAAGATGCAAGTAATTCAACTGAAAGTGCTGGTAATTCAACTGAAAGTGCTGATGCAATTCCGGATGGAGGAAATTTAATTCAACTGAAAGTGCTGATTCAATTCCGGTTGACATTGAAAGATATTCAGATTCTAATAACACTTCGACATCTAAGGAACTAACCAGAAGGTCTACAAGAACTGTAAAACAATCCATCTGGATGCAAGATTATGTTTCAACCAAGCCCAAAAGTTCTGCAACTTATCCTCTATCGAGTTACTTATCCTTTGATGCTGTTTCAACATCTTATAAGAGCTTTCTTGCAAAATTTTCTACACTAGTGGAACCTAGTACCTTCAAGGAAGCTGTTCAAGATCCCAGGTGGATAGATGCAATGCAGAAAGAAATCCAAGCCCTGGAAGCAAATAATACTTGGGAAGTTGTACCCCTTCCTGATGGTAAGCATGCTGTGGGGTCAAAATGGGTTTACAAAATCAAGTACCTGGCTGATGGAAGTGTTGAACGATTTAAAGCTAGGCTTGTAGCTAAGGGTTATTGCCAAAGAGAAGGTTTGGATTATCATGATACTTTTTCCCTGTTGCAAAAATGGTTACTGTAAGATACATAATTGCTTTGGCTGCTTCAAAAGGATGGCACATGTTTCAAATGGATGTCTATAATGCTTTTTTACAAGGAGATCTTGATGAGGAAGTGTATATGCAATTACCACAAGGTTTTGATAAACAGGGGAAGCACAAAAATGAAGTTTGCAAACTTAAAAAATCTCTTTATGGACTCAGACAAGCTTCGAGGCAATGAAATCTTAAACTTGCTAAGGCACTCATATCATCTGGTTTTGTCCAGAGTAACCATGATTTTTCTTTATTCACTATGAAAAAGGGGTCCGACATAGTGCTTATATTGGTATATGTAGATGACTTGCTAATTACTGGCAGTAGTATGGCTTTAATTGATGAAGAAAAGGCCATAATGCATCAGAAGTTTAAAGTTAAGGACTTAGGCTCCTTAAAATACTTTCTGGGAATTGAAGTACTCAGATCTAGTAGAGGTGTGCTGTTGAACCAAAGAAAATACATATTAGAGCTCATATCGGAGATGGGACTAGGAGGTGCCAGACTAGCTCTCACTCCTATTGAAGTGAATCAGAAATTGACGACCTATGAGTATGATGTTGCAGTGGGGGTTACAACTGATGAGTTATTTGCAGACGTGACTGCATACCAAAGACTTATTGGAAATTTGTTGTATGTGACAATCACTAGACCATATGTTAGCTTTGTTGTGCAGACTTTGAGTCTGTTTATGCAACAACCAAAAATATCATATTGGGATGCTGCTGTAAGGGTGGTCAGATATTTAAAATTTGCTCCTGGTCAAGGAATCCTCCTAAAGGGGAATTCAGCCCAAACTATCACATGCTCGTGTGATTCAGACTGTGTATCCTGTCCTAATACCAGAAAATCAGTGACTGGCTTTGTCATCAAGTTTGGTGATTCATTGATTTCGTGGAAGTCAAAAAATCAAGCCACAATTTCCAGAAGTTCCGCTGAAGCCGAGTACCGGAGTATGGCAGCAGCAGTGACAGAAATAACTTGGCTACTAGGCTTGTTTAAGGAGCTTGGAACTGAGATTAAGCAGCCAGTATGCAGTTTTACTGATAGCAAATCTGCTATGCAGATTGCTAAAAATCCCATATTTCATGAACGCACGAAGCACATCGAGATAGATTGTCATTTCATTCGTGACAAGATCAAAGAAGGAACAGTGGAAGCTGTTTATGTTGGCACAAAAGAACAAGAAGCTGACCTTCTTACCAAGGGCCTTAGTCGATCTCAACATGTTTATTTGTTAGGCAAGCTGGGAGTATTTGATCTCTTCGCATCCTCCAGCTTGAGGGGGAGTGTTGAAGCATCCAATATAACTAATAAGTGATACATTTAGTTAAAGATGTGAATTAGAGTTGTTGAGCTGGCATTAGTTTGTTAGAAGCAGTTACCAACTACATGATGTATAAATAGGGTCCTTAGTGCAGAATGAAAACAGATCATCTTCTTCAATCAATGCAATTTACATTTCTTTTCTCTCTGATCTGAATTGTTAACAGATAACCCTAATGAAATGTTTTTCCTTGTAAATATAGTCATCATTGTTTTTATATATCCGAATATTTGTGTGCTTCAATTCATACGGAAAAACAATTACTATTTTAGAGAAAAAAACAGCTTAAAGTGCCTTAGAAGTTTCCAATTACAAAATTAGGACAAGTGGACCTCCTTTATTTTTTTTAAAAATATTAATAGAAAGAGTAAACGAAGAGCATGTTTCTTGGTTGTCTGGACCAACTACTGAAATTGTCTAGACAACTACTGAAGTTGTCGACAACTACGACAGTTGTTGAACTAAAGTGTAAAAGTTAAAAGTTTGAGACTATTGAGAAAAATATCTAATTTATACTATTTGTCATTTCTACATAATTTTTAAAACTTGAAGTACTCCTACCTAATTGAACAACTAGTTTATCTCTTTTAATAGACCTTCCCGTCTAACTATAGATTTGCATATCACAGAGTTTTATTTCCATGGAGCAGCTATTCTGATGGAAACACTCAACATAAATATGGAAACTATGATAACTCCCTGAAACTTTTGCTCTTTTATTTGCACATTCATTTTGGAAAGTTTTAACATTGTTGCCCCTTCCCACAAGGAACAGTTTATCAAAAGGGATGCAAACAATAGGGTACGCTGGATTTTTTTAAAGCAGTGTCGATAAATGAATAAAACACTACAACATCATAATAATAATTAAAAAAAGCAAAACTGAAATTGCATGATTGAAACATATTCAAGTATTCCCTCCATTCCTTTTTACTAGTCCAATGTTCAAAAATAAATTTGTTTATTTTAACAAATAAACGGATTTTTTTTTTCAATTTTTAACCCCTATTATTTAATTATTTCCCAAAATTTATAGGAATACATCAGTAGTAATCTAAGTTAGATAATCCACATTAATATATGCAACTGTATAACTTTATAAATGATTTATGATTTTTCAAAAGGAGTACATAATTTACTAGACTAGTAAAAGGAAAGAGAGAATACATTATCACAATATGACTATTTTAATTTGGATGTGATCTCAATAGCCTAATTAAAAATGTTAATTAATACTTTTTCCTTTATATAAGGTATCAAACAATAATTCGAAAACTCAAAATTAATTTTATTGCCAAGAAATGAGATGTAAGAATAAAATAGCAAAAAAAAATTTAAACTTTAAACAACATATAATATGTCAATCCCAAATAGTGCAAATTGCAGAGAATGTAATTTCTTGTACCAGACACTTGTACTGTAAATCATTGTTTTGTAACTTTTGTACATTATGATTTTCATTCGACTGCATTCTCTCTCAAGCTGGATTTTGATTAATGCATATTTTGAGTTAAGATATTTGGCCAAAGAATATGATGTTCATTTCTTGTCACACGTCAGGTTTCCCAACCTCAAGAATGTTAAGATTGTCAATTCTTCCAATATGCGTTAGAAGGAGCATCTTGAATGGGATTATGATGAACTTTTCAAATTTCCAAAGTTTCTACTAAAGAATGCAATCATTTTGGAGTCGTTTCTAATTATATCAACGAGAGAAACGTGCAAGAGTTTTTCAATGAACTGTGTTGCTCAATATCTTATTCAATTGATTCACAAATTGATAGGTTACCCAAAATCCTCAACCAGTTGTGCGATCACTTTGAAGGGTAAAGTTTTACCTGAAAAAATCGTAGGTATTTTGTTTCCGTGTACCTGAAATGTTATCTTTGCCCTTATGACATCCCAAATTTTATGCTTGCTTGGTTTCTGATGAAACATTTCTATATGTTGTACTTGTGTTTATGAATTTGTAGCTAGGGTTGTTCCCCCAAATCAACAAGCCACACTTTTCGTCTGATTATTAGGCTCATCAAATTCAGTGTTTTCTAAACTTTGTCGATAACAACAAGGTGTTATTACTGGGAGGTGGTACCTTATAGACATTTTCAGGGAAGAAAGAGGTTCGTACTGTTTGTTTATCTCAAAGAGGTGGTATCCTCTACCTGCATTCTATTATAAATTCGTCCCAGGTAGGACCTATTTGGGGGTAGTGCGCGCTACTGTTGTTCATCTTGTATTCCAAACATACTTAGAACAAAACTTTGAATATCTTTGTAAGACAACAAAGTTTAAGAACATTTTCACAACTAGAAAATTAAAACTAGTAGAGAAACTAGAATCAGAAACAGATTTAAAAAAAATATACGAAATATTTTTCTTAAAGAAGAATTGTTGTTAATATGTATCTAAAGAATCTTACTGATTCCAACAAACTTTGCAGAAACACGAAGTTACCAAGTTTAATGAACCAGTGAAGAACAGAAGAATAGAAGAACTGAAATTAATTCACAAATCTAAAATTTGTAAAACACGTACCAGAATCTGCAAATTTTTAATAGGAAAAAGATCAAGTCCACTGAATTCACAGTGTCCCCTTAAGGAAATCATTCTCCTCTAGTATCCGAGGCTTGATTTGGAATATGACCTCCAGGGTAAAATGATCTCAACCACCAGAGTATAGATACCAAAAACTCTGGTGTCAGCGAACCACTCAACTGCAGTAAAGTACACTTAGATTACTAGATTTAGTAGTTGAAGAAGAAGTCCATAAAAAATTTTAAAATGAGAAGAAATCCCTCAATTTATAGAAAACAAAGGATAGTGCGAAAAGATTCTTATTGTGCCTTACCGAAAAGGTCACAAATCTTTGGAAAAGTCACAATCTTTCAGAAAGGTCGTCACCTTTCATAAAAGTCACAACTTTCCATAAAAGTCACAACTTTCCATAAAAATCGCAACTTTTCATAAAAGTCGCAACTTTTCATAAAAGTCACAACTTTTCATAAAAGTCGCAACATTTCATAAATGTCACAACTCTTCATAAAAGTCGCAACTCTTCATTTTTCATTCACACCTTTTTAAAATCCGAACAATTTCTTTAAAAGAAGAATAAATGATAACCCCTTTGCATGTAGATGCATGATTCTTATTGTGTCGATCGTTGTTTTAGCACATCATTATCAGTTTTTGGTACTTTACTCATTCATGTCTAGATTCATGTCTATTTTAGGAAAGAACATCAAGTAAATCTATTTAAGGAAACAAAATTAGAAACATTCCTAAATAGCTCTACCTATGTACATTATATATATAGTCTTCATTGTGAAACAAGAGTAAAACCCAAAAGGAAAACTTGTGTTGGATAGAAAAGGAAAAACCATTCAAACCCTGGAAAGCCTTTCTGCACCCAAAAGATGGATCTTTGGCCTCCATTCTCAAAGAAAAGTGATAGAATGTGATAGAATCATTAATTTATTTTGATGATAGACAAAACGAGCAAACAACAATAGCAAATGTATGCAGCGAAAGAAGTCAAGACTAGAGTTCATGATCAAGTAAAATAGAGTTATTGTCAAAGCCAAAATAATATATTAAAGGTACAAGTCAACGCAAATTAAAGAAAACCTTAAATATATTATATAAGGAAGGACGTTGTATGTAACAAGGATTCAAACTTAAAAAGGAATCCTTGCTTAAATATAACTCTCTTACCTTATTAGCAAGGAGTGTACAAGGCAACAAATTCTATAAGAAGCAAACGAGGCAGAGAAGATTTCACACGACTTCACGCAGAATACAAAGGCAGAATTACGAATCAAACTGAGGTCTTCAAGATTGATAGGATCGCCACGCCTAAGACATTCTTGAGTAAGAAGGTTTTATCGTGTAGGACTATTTGTCTTGTTTTTGTTCTTAATTGTAGTTTACAGATTGATTGTGCAAAGGGTGGGTTTGGCTCTTTGTAGGGTTGAGTGTTAGTGAGAATTGTAACAAAAGGTGGGTTTGGCCTTTTGGAGAGATCGATTGGAGTTAATCGAGAGAGTAGTAGAGATAAGACTTTTGATTATTAAGTTGTAATCACAAATCTTATAATTGAATTAATAAAACAGGGTTTTTCCTTCCTTGAGTGAGGAAGGTTTTTAATTCAATAAGTGTTTGTGTCTCTATTCTGTCTTTACTTAAAAGCAACTTACGCGAACCTGGTTCGCATTCTGGGGTAAGGTTTCTTCAATTGGTATCAGAGCAGGTCTTTTCGTTAAAAGATTCACACACTTGAAAAGACTCAATGGCAGCACCACCTACCCCACAAGAGGGAGCTTCACAAACACGACCACCACTGTTCAATGGCAAATATTATGGATGGTGGAAAAATCGTATGATGGACCATCTTATTGGCGAAAACCCTGATCTATGGGGAGTAATTCTAGATGGCCCAACCATACCTATGAAAACAGCAACTGATGGAATCACCAAAATCCCAAAGGAAAGAAAGGAATGGAATGTTGAAGACAAGCTGGCAATTCAAAACAATGCAAAAGCCAAGAAAATTCTGATATGTGGTATAGGACCAGACGAATACAATCGAATTTCGTCATGTCAAGATGCCAAAGCCATATGGGAAACACTGCAGACAGCTCATGAGGGAACAACGCAAGTCAAGAAGTCCAAAATTGATAACTTGAATAGACAATATGAGCTGTTCAGGATGGCAGAAGGAGAGACCATTCAAGATATGCACACCAGGTTCACCTCCATCATCAATGAAATGTACTCTTTAGGAGAGATAGTGCCCAATGGAAAAGCAGTAAGGAAACTCTTGAGTGTCCTTCCTGAAACTTGGGAAAGCAAAGTCGAGGCTATCACTGAAGCCCGAGATCTAGACTCACTGGAATGGATGAGTTAATTGGTAATCTCATCACTTATGAACTTAAGAAAAACAAGAAAAGGAAATTGGAGAAAAAGAAAGGAAAGGAACCTGGTTCTAAAAGCTACTGCATCAGATGATTTTGAAGATGAAAACATTGCCCTCATAACTAAAAGATTCACCAGAATGCTAAAGAGAGGACAAAGTTTTCAAAAGAAAGCCTTTCAAAAACCATCTGAAAACAACAAAGACCAGGTTTGCCATAAATGTGGAAGTCCAGACCACTTCATCAAATTCTGTCCACTCTGGGCTGTAGAACAGAAAAAGGTAAACTTTGAGAAAGGGAAAGACATCAAAAAGGATAAGTTTGTCCCCTCAAACAGAAGAATGACAACTCAAGAGGCAGACATGTCAATGAAGAGGGCTTTTGCAGCAATGGGGAATTCATCTGATGAAGAGTCTGAAGGTGATGAGATAGAAAACCAGTCTCTTCTTGCACTAGAACAAGAAGATGATTATGACTTTCTCGCTCTTGTAGCAGTGGAAACCAAGGAAGAAAGGGAAACTTGCAGATCACAAGAAACCATACTTGCACTTATGGCTGGATCAGATTCAGAAGAAGAAAAGGAAGAAGAAGACATAATGAAAAGGTTAGTCTTCATAACTTACAAGACAATCTAGGTGCATACTCAAAAGAGAGCTAGAATCCTTACTCTACACTCTCATTGATGCATATAAAACCATAGACTCAAAAAGGAACTGATTATGGAAGACTATGCATCACTAAGAGAAGAAAACAAGAGTCTTGAAAAACAGAATCTTCATCTTTTGTCCAAGAATACCAAACTAAGTAAAAATCTAGAACTGGTAATTAAAAGGAATGAAGCACTCTCCAAAGAGCTTCTTGTGACTAAGACTGAAGCAGAAAATGGAATGAAATGGACCAGGTCCTCCATACTGCTTGATAACATTCACAAGAATCGCACATTTGAGAAACATGGGATAGGTTTTGACAGAATCAGCTCTCAAGTAAAAAACCCCAACATAGACTGTTTATGCATGCACTGTGGACTGGTAGGACATAAAAGTCATGATTGTCAAAAGAAACAGACTGCTCATAACAAAAACTTGAAATCCTTGAGAAACCTCATCATGATAACCCAATGAGCAGAAACAAATCCCTATAGACAAGTTTCTTCCTAGATGGGCCAGAAGAAATCTCATTCACCCTTTTCCTAAGCTTAAATCAAAGTGGATTTGGGTTCCAAAATCTAAAATCCAACTATAAATTGCAGGGATCAGTGAAGAGGAAGCAGCAACAATGGTACTTGGATAGTGCATGCTCAAGACACATGACTGGAGATAAAAGAAGCTTCCTCTCACTCAAGAACATTAAAGGAGGAAACGTTGCTTTTGGTAATGGTAAAAGTGGAGAAATTCAAGGAATTGGAAAGGTTGGAACAATGGATACTCATGCAATTGAGAACGTATATTATGTAAATGGTCTACAACATAATCTTTTGAGCGTATCTCAAATATGTGATAAAGGAAACAATGTTCTCTTTACAGAAAAAGAATGCAGAGTAACAAACTCAGTGACTGGAAACCTGGTTCTACTAGGAAGAGACATAAGAATGTGTACAAAGTCAAGACTGTTGACTCCAAGGAAGATAATCTCAAATGTCTAAGTGCAGTCTCAGACTGCTCCATGCTATGGCACAAAAGAATGGGACACATTAGCATGACAACTATAAACAAGCTCATATCTAAAGACCTGGTTAGGGGACTGCCAACCAAAAGTTTCAAGGACAACCAAGTATGTGGAACCTGCATTCAAGGAAAACAGTTAGGACATCCTTCAAACCAAAGTTGACAGTAAGTACTGTTAAGCCACTTGAACTGCTTCACATGGATTTGTGTGGACCAATGCGTATACAAAGCAGGGGTGGAAAAAGATATGTGTTTGTAATAGTTGACGACTATTCAAGATTCACTTGGACATTGTTTCTTGCAACAAAGGATGAGACATTCACTATGTTTGAAGTGTTTGCAAAGCTGGTTCAGAAGAAATTCAACAAAGAAATAATCAGTATCAGATCTGATCATGGACTGGAGTTTGAGAACTCACAATTCCTACAATTTTGTGCTACAAATGGGATTGAGCATAACTTCTCAGCACCTAGAACACCACAACAAAATGGTGTTTTTGAGAGGAAAAATAGAACACTGGAAGATATTGCAAGAACAATGTTAATCTCAAGCAAACTTCCAAAATTCTATTGGGCTGAAGCAGTAAATACAGGATGTTATTTAATAATAGATGTATGATCAGATCAGTGTTAAATAAAACACCATATGAGCTACTAAAAGGAAGAAAACCAAATCTAGCACATCTTAGGGCCTTTGGATGTGTATGCTTTATACACAACAATGACAAAGACAATTTGGGAAAATTTGATGCCAAGAGTGATGAAGGAATCTTTCTAGGCTACTCATCACAAAGCAAGGCCTACAAGGTACTGAATAAAAGAACAAACCGAGTAGAAGAAAGTGTCCATGTTGTATTTAATGAACATACTAGTGAAGTTGAAGGAAATTCAGAGGATGAACAAATTGAAGAAACCTTACCCCAGAATGCGAACCAGGTTCGCGTAAGTTGCTTTTAAGTAAAGACAGAATAGAGACACAAACACTTATTGAATTAAAAACCTTCCTCACTCAAGGAAGGAAAAACCCTGTTTTATTAATTCAATTATAAGATTTGTGATTACAACTTAATAATCAAAAGTCTTATCTCTACTACTCTCTCGATTAACTCCAATCGATCTCTCCAAAAGGCCAAACCCACCTTTTGTTACAATTCTCACTAACACTCAACCCTACAAAGAGCCAAACCCACCCTTTGCACAATCAATCTGTAAACTACAATTAAGAACAAAAACAAGACAAATAGTCCTACACGATAAAACCTTCTTACTCAAGAATGTCTTAGGCGTGGCGATCCTATCAATCTTGAAGACCTCAGTTTGATTCGTAATTCTGCCTTTGTATTCTGCGTGAAGTCGTGTGAAATCTTCTCTGCCTCGTTTGCTTCTTATAGAATTTGTTGCCTTGTACACTCCTTGCTAATAAGGTAAGAGAGTTATATTTAAGCAAGGATTCCTTTTTAAGTTTGAATCCTTGTTACATACAACGTCCTTCTTATATAATATATTAAGGTTTTCTTTATTTGCGTTGACTTGTACCTTTAATATATTATTTTGGCTTTGACAAAACTCTATTTTACTTGATCATGAACTCTAGTCTTGACTTCTTTCGCTGCATACATTTGCTATTGTTGTTTGCTCGTTTTGTCTATCATCAAAATAAATTAATGATATATTTAAGGTTTTCTTTAATTTGCGTTGACTTGTACCTTTAATATATACTGGTTGCATATGCTGCTCACATGGAGTTCAAACTCTACCAAATGGATGTCAAAAGTGCCTTTTTAAATGGTTACCTACAAGAAGAAGTGTATGTAAAGCAACCTCCAGGCTTCGAAAACACCGCATATCCTGATCATGTATATAAACTGGACAAAGCACTCTATGGGTTGAAACAAGCACCAAGAGCATGGTATGATCGATTATCCACTTTCCTTCTCACACATGGATATACAAGAGGAAAAATTGACAATACACTGTTTCTCCGAAAACAAGGTAAAGATCTGTTCATAGTCCAGGTATATGTAGATGATATTATATTTGGGGAACCAATGACTCATTAGGAGTAGAATTTGCTCAACTAATGAATAGTGAGTTTGAGATGAGTATGATGGGAGAATTGAATTTCTTCTTAGGACTCCAAATCAAGCAAACTCCAGTAGGAACATCAATCCATCAGCAAAAGTACATCAAGGAGTTACTAAAGAAGTATGATATGCATGAAGCTAAGACAAATGATACCCCCATTGGGACCACAACCAAGCTTGATAAAGATGAATCAGGTTCACCAGTGAATGACACTAGATATAGAGGTATGATTGGATCACTTCTATCTCTTACTGCCAGCAGACCTGATATAGTGTTTAGTGTTGGTCTATGTGCAAGATTTCAGTCGTGTCCAAAGGAATCACATCTAAAAGCAGTCAAAAGAATCTCAGATATTTGAGAAGTACAATAAACCTGGTTCTCTGGTATCCAACTGGTGATTCTTTCGATCTAAAGGGATTTGCTGACGCCGACTATGCAGGACACATGGTTGATAGAAAAAGCACTTCTGGGATGGCACACTTCTTAGGACCATGTCTAATATCCTGGGCAACAAGAAAACAAAATTCAGTAGCTCTATCTACTGCAGAGGCTGAGTACGTTGCAGCTGCTTCATGTTGTGCCCAACTTCTTTGGATAAAAAAACAGCTTAAAGACTTTGTGTAGAAACAGGTTGTATTCCTATTCTATGCGATAACACAAGTGCTATAAACATGGCCAAAAACCCAGTTCAACACAAGCGCACCAAGCACATAGATGTTAGACATCACTTTCTTCGTGATAATGCTGAAAAAGGAAACATAATTATGGAGTTCTGCAAAACTGAGAATCAAGTTGCTGATATCTTCACCAAGGCACTAGGAAGAGAGTCATTTCAGAAAAATAGACTTGAGTTAGGGCTCATCTTCTTAGAATGAACCATGCACAACCAAGTTCTAATGAGGTATAAACCAGGTTCCGTCAAGATGGTTCTACATAATCTTAAAAAAAAAAAAAAAAAAAAAAAAAGGGGAGTTTACAATTAAAAAAAAAAAAAAATGATTAAAAAAAAAAAAAAAAAAATGATTAAAAAAAAAAAAAAAAAATGAAAAAAAAAAAAATTTAATTAGATTAGTATTGGGAGAAATCATTCTTATCTTCTCTCTCCCATGCCCCCTGACAAGCAGGTGCAACCGCCACGGTGCACGTCCCCTCGTTCTCAATCCCCCATCATTACCCAAATCCCTTGATTACCACACTAAATCCACTCCCCATAAATCACTCTCTCTAAACTACCAACCACCCTTCTCTCATCCTCACTATTCAGAAAACCAAGAAACCCCAATTCCTTCAATCACCATGACTAATCCACTAGTAGCCTACTCCGATGACGACAGCTCGTCTAATAGTGCATCGTCTCAGGGGGAAGAACACCACGCTGTTGATGGTATGACCAATCTTGGGGACGAAACTCACCTCTCACCCACATCTTCATCCCCACAACAACCTCCATTACCACCACAACAACTACATCACCACCACCAACACTCCATCACCACCACCAACAGTTCCATCATCACCTCCAACAGTCATATCTCCATCACAAAGTAACTCCCTTACCATCACCAGTTAAAGGAGCATCCTCACCATCGCTACAGACTCCCCCCATCACCACCCATCATCGAATCTTCTTCTTCACCAGTCCAAGAAACTCCAGCATCACCGGTTCATGAAACACCAGTTTCCCCAAACCCACCATCTCCCCCAAACACCGTTCCAACCATCCCTCCTACCTCCCCATCTCCTCCAACCAGCCCTCAAAACCCTCCGCCCTCTCACATTCACGATGATATTCTTCTGAGTTCTCTTCACCCTACAAAACCACGACGGCCAAGAAAGCACATTGCCGTCAAACAGGTTCGCCCTCACCGGCCAATCACAAGGAGTGCGCATGTGGTCAAGCCAGCTGCTGCTACAACGTCTGGGGTGAAGCGTCGCCGTGTGGGTAAGTCTCCTGTTCCTTCATCAGTCTCCCCAATGGATCTTGCTTCTGATACTGATACCATGTCTGAGGGGGAAAACACTCTGCAACCCCTCAATCCAAAACCAAATCTGCGAAAAGAACTACAGACAAGTTTTTAAAAGTAGGACGAAAAAAGTATTTCCAAACAAAATCAGTGCTTAGGGGTAGAACTTTTCATCCTGATACACTGTCAATGGATTTAGTCAAGCAGGTCTGTGAACTCCTCAGGTTTCAAGGGTGGGAGGAGTTATTTTTAGAACCTAGTCTGATTTATGAGAAGGAAGTTGTCGAATTTTATACGAACTTAGTGATTTTAGAAGGAGATGTAGTGTCATCTAGTGTCAAGGGTGTTGATATTGTGTTCGACGCGACGAAGCTTGGGGAAATGTTGCATATACCATCTGTAGGTATGAATGAGTACAATTGGAGTTACACTGAGTATTCAAGTCTGCCAGCTCGGTTCTCTCAGGGTAGAGTACATTCTAGGGCTCAAACCGTTTTGAAGGGAATAATGCGACCCTTGCATAAACTGCTTTTTGAGATAGTCCACAAGGTCGTACTGCCTCGAGGTCATCAACGTCACATTGCCTCCATACGAGACATGGGACTTGTGAGTGCACTTGAGTGCAAAGAGCGCGTTGACTGGCCAACATTGATCATCAAGCATCTTGCTCGAATTGTCGATCCTAAGTTAGGCTCTCACCAGTTGGCTTTTGGTAACCTATTGACTAGGGTGTTGATGCTTTTGAAGTACCCTTGGGAGAGGGCAGGATCCTAACTCGTGCTGACATGTTCACGCACACTATCCTTGCTGATTGTGGTATTCCTCCAGAGTCGGAGCAGGTTGCAACTGCGTCTCCACGAACAGCTGGTCCTGTTTCTCAGTTGCTTAGGGAGCTTAAGGTCGCTGAAGAAAAGAATGCTTCTCTTGAATCAGACAATCAGAAGTTACGCGCTGAGCTGGATTCCTCAAATGCTGAGATACATAGGTTGAAAGATCAGTTGGTGCAGCAGCAACTTGCGAATAATGCCAGAGTAGACAGAGTCTTGGATATGCTGGCATCTGCCTCAACTAAGCCTAGTCAATCTTCACAGTGATAAAGCATGTTGTCTGAACCTAGTTCTCTTGAGCTGGTTCTACTCTGTATTGTTGCTCCTTATTTTGTTGCCAGAACAATTTACAGTGCTCACCTGGCTGGGCGTATTTTGCTGCTATGGATATTGATTAGTGTTGGTTCGATGATGTTTATGTCTTTTTGATTCGTCAAAAGGGGGAAGAGTTATTTGCGAGTTATTTGCGCATGCATCACACGTTATATGTTTGTCTTCATCAAAAAGGGGGAATATGATAGAATGTGATAGAATCATTAATTTATTTTGATGATAGACAAAACGAGACAAACAACAATAGCAAATGTATGCAGCGAAAGAAGTCAAGACTAGAGTTCATGATCAAGTAAAATAGAGTTATTGTCAAAGCCAAAATAATATATTAAAGGTACAAGTCAACGCAAATTAAAGAAAACCTTAAATATATTATATAAGGAAGGACGTTGTATGTAACAAGGATTCAAACTTAAAAAGGAATCCTTGCTTAAATAAACTCTCTTACCTTATTAGCAAGGAGTGTACAAGGCAACAAATTCTATAAGAAGCAAACGGGCAGAGAAGATTTCACACGACTTCACGCAGAATACAAAGGCAGAATTACGAATCAAACTGAGGTCTTCAAGATTGATAGGATCGCCACGCCTAAGACATTCTTGAGTAAGAAGGTTTTATCGTGTAGGACTATTTGTCTTGTTTTTGTTCTTAATTGTAGTTTACAGATTGATTGTGCAAAGGGTGGGTTTGGCTCTTTGTAGGGTTGAGTGTTAGTGAGAATTGTAACAAAAGGTGGGTTTGGCCTTTTGGAGAGATCGATTGGAGTTAATCGAGAGAGTAGTAGAGATAAGACTTTTGATTATTAAGTTGTAATCACAAATCTTATAATTGAATTAATAAAACAGGGTTTTCCTTCCTTGAGTGAGAAGGTTTTTAATTCAATAAGTTGTTGTGTCTCTATTCTGTCTTTACTTAAAAGCAACTTACGCGAACCTGGTTCGCATTCTGGGGTAAGGTTTCTTCAAAAAGAAGAAGCAAAAGAGTTAAAAATGATAGTATCAGTGAGTTACCGGACGCTCTTATTATACAGATTCTCTCCCTTTTGCCAACGAAAGATGCGTTCACAACTTCTATTCTCTCCAAAAGGTGGCAATATCTATGGCGTTCAGTTTATAACTTCTTTATCCAGTGTGAAGATAAATCACAAACGGAAAACTTTATATCTTTTGTGAATTATGCATTAGATAAGTCTACATGTTCCAAAATTGAAAATTTTCATCTGGATTTCACTCACTTGTCCAAATATGAGTCACAACTCAAATTTGTTGATGATGAATTATTGTTCCCAATCTCCCGATGGCTTTCTACTGCTGTCAAAAAAAATGTTGAAAATGTTGTATTGCTATCAGATTCATATGACTATGAATCCATTGACTTGCCTGACTCTATCTACAAGTGCCCCACCTTGATAACATTGGATCTCACGCGTTGTACATTTAATGACGAATTCTCCATAGATTGGAAATTTTTAAAGACCTTGAAGTTGAATGACCTTAAGTTACAGGATGACATAATCGTAAAAATACTCTCAGGTTGTCCTGCTTTGGAAAACCTCGAAATTTCTGAATTCTACGGATTGAGTCATTTGGAAATCAATTCTTCAAATTTAAAGAGGCTTAAGTTCGAAGATTATTCTTCATACTATGATAAATCTGATCATCCCTCTTTGGATATTATTGCCCCGAATATTCAACATTTGGAGATCTCTGAAGATATGTATGATCTCAAATGTAGGCTAATAAATGTATCATCGGTGGTAAGTGCTAAGCTAAATTTCCAAATGAGTTGCACATCAATTGCTAAAGGTGCTTCTACTGCCACATGCCCTGGTGAACATCAAGTTATAAGGAAACTCGTCCAAGATTATCTTCATAAGTTGAGCAATACAACCGAGTTAACGATTGGGACTTGGTACACCGAGGTATGTTTTGTCGTAAAGACTTTATTTTCTTTAGGTATATAAATATCATGAAGAGATAGCATTTAGAATATAACACAACTTAAGAACTTCTACACATTATCAAGGACTACTAGCGCTAATACAAAACTTTTGCGAATTTATTTGTCAACTTTCTAAAGTGGTACTTCATTTACTGTTCACCTAGATTGTAAGTTGGTCAAATTTCCCATAAAATTTACATCGTATTTTTCTTCCTTTTTTATCGTTCTTGTTTTCTAGATCCTTCACTAATTTCTTTGGAATAACCATATCAGGTACTAATGCAATTTGAAGAGATGTCGCTTCCAGAATTGAAATGCAAATGTCTAACTCTAAATTTGCGTATCACAAAATTTTATTTCTATGGAGCAGTTATTCTGTTGAAAGTCTCACTTCATTTGGAGTCACTCAACATAACTATGACAACTACATTGGTATCTTTTTGGAACTTTTTGCTCTTCTATTTACAAATTCATTTTTTAAGAAATTTTAATATTGTACTCCCCACCCCACCTCTACCCTATTTTTTTTCTCACATCAAACGGTGTTGACATTTAAAGAAATGGACAAATGAACAAATCACTTTATCAACATCAAAATAAGAAAAGAAAAAATAAATAAATTATATGAATAAATTATGTTCAAGCACTCCTTTTGTTCCATTTTACTAGACCAATGTTCAAATATATTTTTTTCCTTTTATTTATTTATTTTAACAAATTAATAGAGATTTTTTATTCATTTAATTATTTCCTTAAATTTATAAGAATACTAGTAATATAAGGTAGATTTCAAATCTAAATTAATATGTGCAATCGAGTTAAATAAGTACTTAATAAATATTCTTTCAAAATGAGTACAAAGTTTATATTAGAATATTGAAAGGTAAAAAAAAAAGAATACATTATCGCAATTCACCAATAACCTAATCAAAGATGTTATTAAATAATTTTTTATTTATATAAGGCATCAGACAATAACTCGAAAACTCATAAGTTGTTTGTTTCCAAGAAAGAATATGAAAGAATAAAATTACAAAAAAAAAATAAAAATATAAACACCTTATAATAATGTCAATTCCCAATTAGTGCAAATTGCAGAGAATGTACTTTATTGCAGCAGAGACTTGTACTATATGAAATCATTGTTTTGTAACTTTTGTGAATTGTGATTTTTCATTTGACTATATCCTTTCTATACAGATGGATCATAGGCGATGTGCATTTGAGTAAGGATATTTGGCCAAAGAACATGATATTTATTTCCTGTCAAGCTTCGGGTTTCCCAACCTCAAGAATGTCAAGGTTTTCAGTTCTTCAAAGATGTGTTTGAAAGGTAATATTGAATGGGATAATGATGACCTTCTCAAACTTTCAGAATTTATACTAATGAAAGCAACGGTTTTGGAGAAGTTCACAATTATATCAAAGAGGAAAACTTGTAAGATTTGTTCAATGAAGTGTGCTTCTCGATATTCACTTCGATTGGCTGAGAAATTGGCAGGTTGCTCAAGATCGTCAACCACATCTGTGATTATTTGCCAGGAAGGAGCTTCCCGTGACTAGATTGCGCAAATGCTACTTTGTATTTAGTTTAGGTTTACTACTCCTGGTGAAAATCTTGAATTTGTCTATGTAACGAATAATTGTTATTGGTACCTGTATCTATTGTCCTAGTGACATATATACCAAATATTATGGTTGTTTGGTTTCTCATGAAACTTTTCTTAGTTGCATTTTAGACGTTTCTGTTGTGCCCGTTTTCAGAATTTCTTATGAAATGTTGTGTTTTGATAACTTTGTCGATGATATAAAGGTATTACGACCACACTACTTGAAAAATGCATTGATGAAATAATTAATAATTAACTAAAACATATTTTTAAGGAAAAGGGTGAAATATTCGAGGAGAGATGTCCGTCATTAAATCAGTGGACCAAATGACAACAATAACTATTTTTCACTATAAAGAAATAAAGAATGCACAAAAATTAAAATAATTCAAACAATTCATGGTTATATTATTATGATACACTATGAAACTACTTGATAGCTTAATGCAATAGTAAAAGGAATATGAGAAGTACACTTGAAAGAATATGAATTACATATAATACTTATTTGAAGAAAAAAAAAAGAAATGATTTACTCTATGAAACAAAAATAAAAATATAATATTAAGGAGAGAAGGAAATTCTTTCTCGTGGTGAAAAATAGAAAATTGGATTGAAATTGATTTTCTACAAACATAGAAGCTCTGTGTATTTGGAGATAGAATAGAAAATTGAGGCCTACGATAATATTGTAAATGTACACAAAGAATCTTAGCAAATTGGTTACGCTTAGAAGAAAGATACAAAATATAGATGTAAGACTAAAATAGCAAAAATGTTAATTAATACTTTTTCCTTTATTTAAGGCATCAAACAATAACTCGAAAACTCAAATTAATATTATTACCAAGTAATAAGATGTAAGACAAAAATAGCAAAAACTGTAAAATGTAAACAACAGATAATATGTCGTTCCCCAAAAGTGCAAATTGCAGAGAATGTAATTTCTTGTACCAAACACTTGCGTATACTGTAAATCATTGTTGTGTAACTTTTGAACATTATGGTTTTCATTTGACTGTATTCTCTCTCTAGTCTGATCTTGATAAATGTGCATTTGAGTTCAGATATTTGGCAAAAGAACATGATATTCATTTCTTGTCAAGCGTCAGGTTTTCCAACCACAAGAATGTTAAGATTGTCAGTTATTCCAATATGCGTTTGAAGAAGGATCTTGACTGGGATTACGATGAACTTTTCAAACTTTCAAAGTTTCTACTAAAGAATGAGATCATTTTGGAGTCGTTTCTAATTATATCAACGAGAGAAACGTGCAAGAGTTGTTCAATGAACTGTGTTGCTCAATATCTTATTCGATTGTTTCACAAATTGGTAGGTTGCCCAAAATCCTCAACCAGTTGTACGATCACTTTGAAGGGTAAAGTATTCCCTAACAAAATCGCAGGTATTTTGTTTCCGCGTACCTGAAATGTTATCTTTGCCCTTATGACATCCCAAATTTTATGATTGCTTGGTTTGTGATGAAACATTTCTATATGTTGTCCTTGTGTTTCTGAATTCGTAGCTAGGCTTGTTTCCGTACTGACCGTACATCAACAAGCCACACTTTTCCTCCAATTATTAGAATCATGAAATAATGTGTTTTCTAAACTTTGTCGATAAAAACAAGGTATTATTACTGGGAGGTACCTTATAGACATTTTCAGGGAAGAAAGAGGTTTCTACTTTGTTTATCTAAAAGAGGTGGTATCCGCTACCTGCATTAGAACCCGACTATTATGGATTTGTGCTAGGTAGGGCCCATTCGGGGTAGCTCTACGATATATCTAGGATTTCGAGATGATGGGTGCACTATTAAGAAAAATGTGGATCAAAGATATAAATTTAATCAATTCGACATTTAGGTTTTTATCACTTAAATCGACTGACTGGACCCATTGATCGTATGTTATATCATCCAATACTACTAGTTTTAATATACACATTTGGTTAATTATATAAAAAAAATTGAGTGCTAAAAAAGTCAGGAATTTCCAACACGACAAACTTGTAAATTTTGAAAATATTAAAGCTTATATAAATTATACCAATAACCACTTACAAGGTGTTATCCAATTTTAGAAATAAAATTAAACAAGATAGATATACGATTCAAATTTCCAACGATTATTGCATTATATGATACTGCGGGTGTGAGTTCATACATCTATATTTAAATATTTTAAAAAAATATTACACTACTATATATAATTTCGAAAGGGAAGCATGGGTTTCATGTGAACCTAGTGACCTCCTCCTGTATATGCCCCTGACGCTAATACCAAAGATTTTTCCATACATAGGGTTTAGAATTGAAACTTCTAGTTAAGCTAGGAACATTCTCATCCACTCTATTACATCCGTTAGTGGTAACTCATTGCCTATTTGAGCATCAGCTTATTAAACTACTGCTGAAAGTTTTGATTTTGTGTATGGCTAATAAGAACAAAAAGTTTGAATGAAATATTACAAAGCCAAATTACATATTGATCATTTAATTTATCAAATTCCACATACATGAGAGGAAAAAAGTAAAAAGGAATTTTGATTTTGGATTAGATTCTACTCCAATAATTAACTCACTGAGTGAGGATTGTTCAAGACGAAAAACAATCGGTTTCTTCAGCTAATATATGACAAGGGAGAAATGATGAGATGTTGATAATAATCATACAAAATTGATTTTTTACTTGAGCATAGTGATTCGGGAGTCCAGTGTGGAAGGACTCTCGCTCAATGGATCAAAGGCACGCCGGAGAGGCGAAAGAGAAATTTTTGAGCGTGAACAATGGCTTTTCTGCACCGCCAGCAGCCATACTTGTCTTGTCATGAGAAAATACAAGTCGTTGCTATACACACGAAAAATTAATAAAGTAAATGGTGCCTTATGTATCGGTCGTCAAGAAAAAAAGGTTCTTGTTAGCTACATTTTCTTGCCGGACTGTTCATTAGCCTACCATTCTATGACATATACTGGCCCCATTACAATTATCTTTCTTAAAGCGACATCGGGTGCGAGTTTTGGTGTGATATTTTTTCAGCGACTAATGAGCACTAAGGAACAAGACGATGTTTGCATCATTATAAATTTATAACTAATCCCTACATTGGTGTTTCTTCTGCATGCTCGTTTCTGGAGAGCGCTGGCCATTCACAATCAAGAGTTATTTCCTTAAGTTGCATGTATTTAAAATTCTCCTCATCCGATGCAGCTTGAGAATCAATGGAATTGGATGTCTTATTTTCAAAGTCTTGTGGTTAAAAAGATCTATTTTTTGCTATCTCGTTATTTGCAGGTGAATTTTGAATTACAATGGAATTGGAGAGCTTATTTTCCAAGTCTAGTGGTACAAAAAATCTATTTTCTTTAATCTTGTTATTTGCAGGTTAACTTTAAATTATACTTCTCCGGAGTGCTGGATAATGTGGTGTTCTACTCGGAGCATATGCAAGAGATGAGAGTTGCGAGATCAATTTACTTGATTGAGTATGATCTAGCTCAAACCAGAAATGATGTTGCTTAAAATAGTTATTCTTAATTATTGTCTAAACATATCTTTTGGCAGTGGTACACAATGTTTTGTGTACCACTGTCAGAAGATGTATTTAGACCAATAATTAAGGGCAACTATTTTTAGTATTTCTGGTTTGAGCTAGATCATACTCAATCTAGTAAATTAATCTCGCAACTCTCATCTCTTGCAAATGCTCCGAGTAGAAAACCACATTATCGAGCACTCCGGAGAAGTATAATTCAAAGTTCACCTGCAAATAACAAGATAAAAGAAGATAGATAATTTGAATCACGAGCCTTGGAAAATAAGTCATCTAGTTCCACTGTAATCCAAAGCTCACCTGCAAATAACTAGATAGCATAAAATAGATCTTTTGAACCGCAAGACTTGGAAAACAAGTCATCCAATTCCATTGATTCTCAAGATGCATTGGATGGGAAATTTTTTTAATATACATGAAACTTAAAGAAATAGCTCTTAATTGTGAACGACCAGCGCTCTCTAGAAATAGGCATGCAGAAGAAAACACCAATGCACAACTTGTTCATTCTGATCTGATCTTCCGTGATTGTTTCATAATGGTCATGTTTTACATGAACAAATGTGTTCATTCAATTTAAAGCCCTAACGAAATCCAAAGAGGAAAGGTGTGTTGGATAGAAAAGGAAAATTCATCAAAACCAAAAGGTGTGTTAGATAGAAATGGAAAAATCATCAAAACCAAAAGGTGTATTTAATAGAAAAGGAAAAATCATTAAAACCAAAAGGTTTGTTTAATAGAAAAGGAAAATTCATTAAAACCAAAAGGTGTGTTGGATAGAAAAGGAAAATTTATTAAAATAAAAGGTGTGTTTGATAGAAAAGGAAAAATCATTAAAATCAAAAGGTCTGTTGGATAGAAAAGGAAAATTTATTAAAATAAAAAGGTGTGTTGGATATAAAAGGAAAAATCATTAAAACCAAAAGGTTTGTCTAATAGAAAAGGAAAATTCATTAAAATCAAAAGGTGTGTTGGATAGAAAAGGAAAAATCATCAAAACCTTAGCAAGCCTTTCTGCAGCCAAAAGAGTATATATAATTGAACACTAATAATACAGATACAATTAAAACCCTAGCCCCAAAAATATGGATCTATAGTCACTATTCCCAAATCCCAAAGAAACAAAGAAGCAAAATGAGAAGAGTTGATTGAATCAGTAAGTTATCGGACACTCTTATTATTAAGATTCTCTCCCTTTTTCCGACGAAAGATGCCTTCACAACCTCTATTCTTCAAAAAGATGGCTGTAGAGAATAGCAGAAGAAAAAAGGCATAATCAAGGGACCTTTTGCTTGTCAATTTTGGAACTATAAGAAGCAACAAGGCAAAATCGGAAATATAGACAGAACTTTTTAATATTAGAGCAGCAAAGGAGAGGTAGTACATTGTCTGTGAAGGAAATGAATGTGATTAATAAGTTCATATCCTTCACAAACAATGTACAACCTCTCCTTTGCTGCTCTAATATTACAAAGTTCTGTCTATATTTTCGATTTTTCCTATTTGCTTGTTAATGCCACATGCCCTGATGAACATCAAGTTATAAGGAAACTCGTCCAAGATTATCTTCATAAGTTGAGCAATACAACCGAGTTAACGATTGGGACTTGGTACACCAAGGTATGTTTTGTCGTAAAGACTTTATTTTCTTTAGGTATATAAATATCATGAAGAGATAGCATTTAGAATATAACACAACTTAAGAACTTCTACACATTATCAAGGACTACTAGCGCTAATACAAAACTATTCTAACCTTTTGTAAAATTTTTTGTCAAATTTCTAAAGTCGGGTACTTCATTCACTGTTCACTTACATTGTCAGTTGGTCAGATTTTCCATAAAATTTACATCGGATTTTTCTTCCTTTTTTATCGTTCTTGTTTTCTAAATCGTTCACTTATTTCTTTGGAATAACCATATCAGGTACTAATTGAAATGCAAATGTCTAACTCCAGATTTGCGTATCACAAAATTTTATTTCTATGGTGCAACTATCCTGTTAAAAGCCTCACCTCATCTAGAGTCACTCGACATAACTATGACAACTACTTTGGTATCTTTTTGGAACTTTTGCTCTTCTATTAATTCATTTGTTAAGAAATTGTACTCCCCACAACACCCCTACCCGATTTTTTTTTCTCACATCAAACAGTGTTTGACATTTAAAGAAATGGACAAATGAACAAATCACTTTAACAAAATCAAAATAAGAAAAGAAAAAAAAAATAAATTATATGAATAAATTATATTCAAGCACTCCTTTTGTTCCATTTTACTAGTCCAATGTTCAAATATATTTTTTCCTTTTATTTATTTATTTTAACAAATTAATAGAGATTTTTTATTAATTTAATTATTTCCTTAAATTTATAAGAATACTAGTAATGTAAGGTAGATTTCAAATCTAAATTAATATATGCAATCGAGTTAAATAAGTACTTAATAAATATTCTTTCAAAATGAGTACACAGTTTATACTAGAATATTGAAAGGAAAAAAGAAAGAATACACTATCCCAACTCAACATTAACCTAATGAAAGATGTTATTAAATAATTTTTTTTATTTATGTAAGGCATAAGACAATAATTCGAAAACTCATAATACTGCTTGTTGCCAAGAAAGAATATGAAAGAACAAAATTACAAAAAAACATACAATATAAATAACTTATAATAATATCAATTCTCAATTAGTGCAAATTGCACAGAATGTAATTTTTTGTAGAAGAAACTTTTACTATATGAAATCATTGTTTGGCTATATCCTCTCTCTCTCTCCAGATGGATCTTAGGCGATGTGCATTTGAGTTGGGATATTTGGCCAAAGAACATGATATTCATTTCCTATCAAGTTTCGAGTTTCCCTACCTCGAGAATGTTAAGGTTTTCAGCTCTTCGAAGATGTGTTTGAAAGGGAATATTGAATGAGATAATGATGACCTTCTCAAACTTTCAGAATTTATACTAAAGAAAGCCACAGCTTTTGAGAAGTTCATAATTATATAAAAAAAAAACTTGTAAGATTTGTTCAATGAAGTGTGCTTCTCGATATTCACTTCGATTGGTTGAGAAATTGGTAGGTTGCTCCAGATCGTCAACCAGTTCTGTGATCATTTGGCAGAAAGGAGCTATCCGTGACTAGATTGTACAAATGTTACTTCGTATTTAGTTTTTGATTTACTGCTGGTGCTAAAAATCTTGAATTTGTCTTTGTAACAAATAAGTACTATTTGTTCCTGTTATCTTGTCGTTGTGACATATATACCAAATTTTATGGATGTTTGGTTTCTCATGAAACATTTCTTAGTCACATTTTAGATGTTATCTGTTGTGTACATTTTTCAAAATTCTTATGACTACGTTAGCATCAAAGTTAAAATGACCCAAAACTAATGATATTACGAACATCCACAGAAAGACTGAGCCAATCTGCATTTGCCTGTCATTAATTCAGTGGACAATTATAATTACTTTTCACTATGAAAAACGCACAAAATTTAAAATAAGTCGAACAATTTATATCTATTTTATTATGATACTTTATAAAACTACCTGATAGCTTAATGCACTAGTACTAAAAAAGGGAATGTGAGAAGTACATCTGAAAAATATGAATTATATATGAGAATTATTTGAAAAGGGAAGAAATGATTCTCTTTGAAACAAAAATATAATATAATATTAAAGGAGAGAAGAAAACTTTTTTTTGGAGTGAAAAATAGAAAATTAGATTAAAGTTGATTTTCTAAAAATATAGAAACTCTCTCTAATTGGAGATAAAAATAGAAATTCGGGCCTACTATAATATTGTAAATGTACATAAAGACACGTGGCAAATTGGTTATACTTCAAAATAAGATACCAGATATAGACACAAGATAGATTAGATTTTTTTTTCAACAAAACTCGTGAGGTGACGACAAGGAAAATATTTACTTATTAAGAAATATCAGTTATCTTGTTGTAATGAGTAGTTGATGCATCAATAAAATTTTAATTTTATTATTTCTGTTGTTCATCTTGTATTCTAAATATACTTAGAAACATTTTCACAACTAGAAAATTAAAACAGAATCTGGAAAATTTTTAATAGGAAAAAGATCAAGTCCACTGAACTCACAGTGTCCCCTTAAGGAAATTATTCCCCTCTAGAATCCGAGATTTGATTTGGAATATGACCTCCCAGGGTAAAATGATCTCAATCGCCAAAGTATTGATACCAAAAACTCCGGTGTCACCGAACCACTCAACAGTAGTAAAGTACACTTAGAATACTAGATTTAGTAGTTGAAGAAGAAGTCCATGAATTCTATATTAAAATGAGAGGAAATCCCTCAATTTATAAAAAACAAATGTTAGTGGAAAAGGTTCTTATTATGCCTTACCGGAATAGTCACAAACTTTTGAAAAAGTCACAATCTTTCAGAAGGTCGTCTTCTTTCATAAAAGTTACAACTTTCCATAAAAGTCAATTTTTCATAAAAATCGCAACTTTTTATAAAAGTCACAACTTTTCATAAAAGTCACAACATTTCATAAAAATCGCAATTTTCATAAAAGTCACAACTTTCCATAAAAGTCATAACTTTTCATAAAAATCGCAACTTTTCATAAAAGTCACAAATTTTCATAAAAATCACAACTTTTCATAAAAAACACAACTTTCCATAAAAGTCACAACTTTTCATAAAAATCGCAACTTTTCATAAAAGTCACAACTTTTCATAAAAATCGCAACATTTTATAAGAGTCACAACTCTTCATAAAAGTCGCAACTCTTCATTTTCCATTCACACCTTTTTTAAAACCCAACAATTTCTTCAAAAGAAGAATAAATGATACCCCTTTTGTATGTAGATGCATGGTTCTTATCGTGTCGATCGTTGTTTAAGCACATCATTATCAGTTTTTGGTACTTTACTCATTCATGTCTAGATTCATGTCTATTTTAGGAAATAACATCAATTAAATCTATTTAAGGAAACAACATTAGAAACATTCCTAAATAGCTCTACCTATGTACATTATATATATAGTCTTCATTGTGAAACAAGAGTAAAACCCAAACGGAAAACTTGTGTTGGATAGAAAAGGAAAAACCATTCAAACCCTGTAAAGCCTTTTTGCATTCAGAAGATGGATCTTTGGCCTCCATTCTCAAAGAAAAGAAGAAGCAAAAGAGTTAAAAATGATAGTATCAGTGAGTTACCGGACGCTCTTATTCTACAGATTCTCTCCCTTTTGCCAACGAAAGATGCTTTCACAACTTCTATTCTCTCCAAAAGGTGGCAATATCTATGGCGTTCAGTTTATAGCTTCTTTATCCAGTGTGAAGATAAATTACAAACGGAAAACTTTATATCTTTTGTGAATTATGCATTAGATAAGTCTACTTGTTCCAAAATTGAAAATTTTAATCTCGATTTCACTCACTTGTCCAAATATGAGTCACAACTCAAATTTGTTGATGATGAATTATTGTTCCCAATCTCCCGATGGCTTTCTACTGCTGTCAAAAAAAATGTTGAAAATGTTGTATTGCTATCAGATTCATATGACTATGAATCCATTGACTTGCCTGACACTATCTACAAGTGCTCCACCTTGATAACATTGGATCTCACGCGTTGTACATTTAATGACGAATTCTCCATAGATTGGAAATTTTTAAAGACCTTGAAGTTGAATGACCTTAAGTTACAGGATGACATAATCGTAAAAATACTCTCAGGTTGTCCTGCTTTGGAAAACCTCGAAATTTCTGAATTCTACGGATTGAGTCATTTGGAAATCAATTCTTCAAATTTAAAGAGGCTTAAGTTCGAAGATTATTCTTCATACTATGATGAATCTGATCATCCCTCTTTGGATATTATTGCCCCGAATATTCAACATTTGGAGATCTCTGAAGATATGTATGATCTCAAATGTAGGCTAATAAATGTATCATCAGTGGTAAGTGCTAAGCTAAATTTCCAATTGAGTTGCACATCGATTGCTAAAGGTGCTTCTACTGCCACATGCCCTGATGAACATCAAATTATAAGGAAACTCGTCCAAGATTATCTTCATAAGTTGAGCAATACAACCGATTTAACGATTGGGACTTGGTTCACCGAGGTATGTTTTGTCGTAAAGACTTTATTTTCTTTAGGTATATAAATAAGAGATAGCATTTAGAATATAACACAACTTAAGAACATCTACACATTATCAAGGACTACTAGCGCTAATACAAAACTTTTGCAAATTTTTTTGTCAACTTTCTAAAGTCGGGTACTTCATTTACAGTTCACCTACATTGTAAGTTGGTCAGATTTTCCATAAAATTTACATCGGATTTTTCTTCCTTTTTTATCGTTCTTGTTTTCTAGATCCTTCACTAATTTCTTTGGAATAACCATATCAGGTACTAATGCAGTTTGAAGAGATGTCGCTTCCAGAATTGAAATGCAAATGTCTAACTTTAAATTTGCGTATCACAAAATTTTATTTCTATGGAGCAACTATCCTGTTAAAAGCCTCACCTCATGTGGAGTCACTCAACATAACTATGACAACAACTTTGGTATCTTTTTGGAACTTTTGCTCTTCTATTTACAAATTCATTTTTTAAGAAATTTTAATATTGTACTCCCCACCCCACCTCTACCTTATTTTTTTTCTCACATCAAACAGAGTTTGACATTTAAAGAAATGGACAAATGAACAAACCACTATAACAACATCAAAATAAGAAAAGAAAAATAAATAAATTATATGAATAAATTATATTCAGGCACTCCTTTTGTTCCATTTTACTAGTCCAATGTTTAAATATATTTTTTTCCTTTTATTTATTTATTTTAACAAATTAATAGAAATTTTTTATTCATTTAATTATTTCCTTAAATTTATAAGAATACTAGTAATCTAAGGTAGATTTCAAATCTAAATTAATATGTGCAATCGAGTTAAATAAGTAAATGAGTACAAAACTTATACTAGAATATTGAAAGGAAAAAAGAAAGAATACATTATCGCAATTCAACAATAACCTAATCAAAGATGTTATTAAATAATTTTTTATTTATATAAGGCATCAACAATAACTCGAAAACTCATAAGTTGTTTGTTTCCAAGAAAGAATATGAAAGAATAAAATTACAAAAAAAATAAAATATAAACAACTTATAATAATGTCAATTTGTAACTTTTGTGAATTGTGATTTTTCATTTGACTATATCCTCTCTATCCAGATGGATCATAGGCGATGTGCATTTGAGTTAGGATATTTGGCTAAAGAACATGATATTTATTTCCTGTCAAGCTTCGGGTTTCCCAACCTCAAGAATGTTAAGGTTTTCAGTTCTTCAAAAATGTGTTTGAAAGGGAATATTGAATGGGATAATGATGACCTTCTCAAACTATTAGAATTTATACTAATGAATGCAACGGTTTTGGAGAAGTTCACAATTATATCAAAGAGGAAAACTTGTAAGATTTGTTCAATGAAGTGTGCTTCTCGGTATTCACTTCGATTGGCTGAGAAATTGGCAGGTTGCTCAAGATCGTCAACCACATCTGTGATTATTTGCCAGGAAGGAGCTTCCCATGACTAGATTGCGGAAATGCTACTTTGTATTTAGTTTAGGCTTACTACTCCTGGTCAAAATCTTGAATTTGTCTATGTAACTAATAATTGCTATTGGTTCCTGTATCTATTGTCCTAGTGACTTATATACCAAATGTTATGGTTATTTGGTTTCTCATGAAACTTTTCCTAGTTGCATTTTAGACGTTTCTGTTGTGCCCGTTTTCAGAATTTCTTATGAAATGTTGTGTTTTGATAACTTTGTCGATGATATAAAGGTATTACGACCACACTACTTGAAAAATGCATTGATGAAATAATTAATAATTAACTAAAACATATTTTTAAGGAAAAGGGTGAAATATTCGAGGAGAGATGTCCGTCATTAAATCAGTGGACCAAATGACAACAATAACTATTTTTCACTATAAAGAAATAAAGAATGCACAAAAATTAAAATAAATTATATGAATAAATTCTATTCAGGCACTCCTTTTGTTCCATTTTACTAGTCCAATGTTTAGATATATTTTTTTCCTTTTATTTATTTATTTTAACAAATTAATAGAGATTTTTTATTCATTTAATTATTTCCTTAAATTTATAAGAATACTAGTAATCTAAGGTAGATTACAAATCTAAATTAATATGTGCAATCGAGTTAAATAAGTACTTAATAAATATTCTTTCAAAATGAGCACAAAGTTTATATTAGAATATTGAAAGGTAAAAAAGAAAGAATACATTATCGCAATTCAACAATAACCAAATCAAAGATGTTATTAAATAATTTTTTATTTATATAAGGCATCAAACAATAACTCGAAAACTCATAAGTTGTCTGTTTCCAAGAAAGAATATGACAGAATAAAATTACAAAAAAAAATAAATTATAAACAACTTATAATAATGTCAATTCCCAATTAGTGCAAATTGCAGAGAATGTACTTTATTGGAGAAGAGACTTGTACTATATGAAATCATTGTTTTGTAACTTTTGTGAATTGTGATTTTTCATTTGATTATATCCTCTCTATACAGATGGATCATAGCCGATGTGCATTTGAGTTAGGATATTTGGCCAAAGAACATGATATGTATTTCCTGTCAAGCTTCGGGTTTCCTAACCTCAAGAATGTTAAGGTTTTCAGTTCTTCAAAGATTTGTTTGAAAGGGAATATTGAATGGGATAATGATGACCTTCTCAAACTTTCAGAATTTATACTAATGAACGCAACGGTTTTGGAGAAGTTCACAATTATATCAAAGAGGAAAACTTGTAAGATTTGTTTAATGAAGTGTGCTTCTCGGTATTCACTTCGATTGGCTGAGAAATTGGCAGGTTGCTCAAGATTGTCAACCACATCTGTGATTATTTGCCAGGAAGGAGCTTCCCGTGACTAGATTGCACAAATGTTACTTCGTATTTAGTTTTTGATTTACTGCTGGTGGTAAAAATCTTGAATTTGTCTTTGTAACGTACAAGTACTATTTGTTCCTGTTATCTTGTCGTTGTGACATATATACCAAATTTTATGGTTGTTTGGTTTCTCATGAAACATTTCTTAGTCTCATTTTAGATGTTATCTGTTGTGCACATTTTTCAAATTTCTTATGACTACGTTCGCATCAATGTTAAAACGACCCAAAACTAATGATATTAACGATGAACATCCACAGAAAGACTAAGTCAATCTGCATTTGCTTGTCATTAATTCATTGGATAATTATAATTATTTTTTCACTATAAAGAACGCACAAAATTTAAAATAAGTCAAACAATTTATTTCTATTTTATTATGATACTTTACAAAACTACCTGATAGCTTAATGCAATAGTACTAAAAAATGGAATGTGAGAAGTACATCTGAAAAAATATGAATTATATACGAGAATTATTTGAAAAGGGAAGAAATGATTTACTCTATGAAACAAAAATAAAATATAATATCAAAGAGAGAAGAAGATTTTCTTTTGGCGGTGAAAAAAATAGAAAATTAGATTGAAGTTGATTTTCTAAAAATATAGAAACTCTCTATATTTGGAGATAAAAATAGAAAATTGGGGCCTACGATAATATTGTAAATGTACACAAACTCGTGAGGTGACGACAATGAAAATGTTTACTTATTAAGAAATATCAGTTATCTTGTTGTAATGAGTAGTTGATGCATCAATAAAATTTTAATTATATTATGTCTTTAAAAGAAGAATAAATGATACCCCTTTTGTATGTAGATGCATGGTTCTTATCGTGTCGATCGTTGTTTTAGCACATCATTATCAGTTTTTGGTACTTTACTCGCTCATGTCTAGATTCATGTCTATTTTAGAAAAGAACATCAAGTAAATCTATTTAAGGAAACAAAATTAGATAGTATTAGTGAGTTATCGAACGCTCTTATTCTATAGATTTTTTTCCTTTTGCCAACGAAAGATGCTTTCACAACTTCTATTCTCAAAAATTCAGAATTTATACTAATGAATGCAACGGTTTTGCAGAAGTTTACAATTATATCAAAGAGGAAAGCTTGTAAGATTTGTTCAATGAAGTGTGTTTCTCGGTATTCACTTCGATTGGCTGAGAAAAATTGGCAGGTTGATCAAGATCGTCAACCACATCTCTGATCATTTGCCAAGAAGGAGCTTCCCATGACTAGATTGCACAAATGCTACTTTTAGGTTTACTACTGATGATGATAATCTTGAATTTGTCTATGTAACTAATAATTACTATTGGTTCATGTATCTATTGTCCTTGTGACATATATGTTGCCAATCTGTGTTAAGAAAATCAGAAATTACTGGTTGTAATAAATCATTCAGAAACACGAAGTAACTGAGATTTTTAGAACCAGTAAATAAGATGAACAGAAATTTATTTGTAAAAAATAATTTAATCTGTAAAACTTACCAGAATCTGGAATACTCTTTTTAAAAATTCAGGAAGAAAATCAAGTCCACTGAATTCATAGTGTCCCCTTAAGGAAATTATTCCCCTCTAGTATCCGAGGTTTGATTTAGAATATAACCTCCCAGGGTAAAATGATCTTAATCAGTAGAGTATAGATACCAAAAACTCTACTGTCAGCGAATCAATCCACAGCAGGAAAGTAGACGAAGAAATATGTGTTTTTAAGAAGAAGGAAGATCAGAAAATTCGTTGGGAAATATTCTGAAGACTGAATGGTATTTATAGGCAAGAATAATATATTCTGAAAGGTTGCTACCCTTTCAGAATTGACACGACCATTAATGAAAGGTTGCAAACTTTCAAATGGTATTGACTGTTCCTGAAAGTTGCAACCTTTCATAACAGTCATGGCGGGAAATTTTGAATATAACGGAATTTAAAACGGGTCACTCGCGCGGATCCGAGTCGGGTCGAGTTAACTAAAAAGTTGAAAACATTTCGGTTAAATTCTGTTATCAACTAATTTATTGAAAATAATTTTTGGCCATTTAAATTAATTAATAAATAATTAAAATAAATTTTGTCCAGAAAATTATCTCTCGATCATTTGCCGAAGCCGAAGCGAAAGCGAGCGAGCAACGACGACGGCGCGAGGGGGTCCCTCTTTCCAACCCTTTTAACAATTAATAAGAGTGTTTATTTATTTAAACTCTCCTATTTTCATTTCCATTACCGATGAGGGACTATTGCCTTTTTCAATAAAGCATTAGAGGACTTTTCAAGTTCCCAACCTTTCAAGTTCTAAACTTTTCAAATTTCTCTCCTTCCCTCTATTTTCCATCAATTCTTGCTACATACACAACAATATATACTAATAATATTTTTCAAGCAGTAAAACAAAGTCGTTATGGCTATGTTACTAACATAGACAACCATGAATGGTATTCATTGACAGGAGTGACCGCTTTCTAGTCGTAGTTAGTACCGCCCCTGTTCACTTCAGCATGCAAGGAACACTATAAAAAATGCACAAAATTTAGAATAATTCAAACAATTTATATTTATATTATTATGATACATTATTAAACTACAATTTTTAATGAGCATGAGAATAGCTCATAGCTTGATGCAATAGTTAAAATGGAATATGAGAAGTACATTTGAAAAGAATATGAACTATATATGATAATTATTTGGAGAAAATAAAAAAAAAGTGATTACCCTATGAAACAAAAGTAAAATATAATATTAAAGGAGAGAAAAGAATTCTTTTTGCAAGTGAAAAATAGAAAACTGGATTGAAGTTGATTTTCTACAAATGTAGAAACTCTTTATATGTGGAGATAAAAATAGAGAAATGGGGCCTACGATAAAATTGTAAATGTACACAATTTTACTTATATGTCGTTTACAGTGCATAAAAAATATTAGATAACTTATCATACTGTGAATCCTAATTTGTTTAGTATTTGTTACTATATTTGGTAATTTATTTGTTTTATTTCCTATTAGAATAGGTTGTGTAATCCTACTTTAATTTGGTTAGGTGTTTTATCACCTAATTTCTTATAGTGAGATTTATGGAAATTTTAAAAGTTTATAGAAACTTTTGACTTTATAAAGAAAATATTTTCCAAGAGTCATGGGGATAGATGGAGGATATCGACGTTTTTATTCAAAGAACACAATTACATTGCCACCTAAGGTTGTGAATGATATTGAAGAGGCCATGTTACTAAGAAAATAGTAGACAGTATTTATCAGGAAATTAATCAGGTTTATATATTTGGAGGAGATGGATTACATCAAGTCAATATATGTATTTCATGTGTTTGAATTAATAGTTCATTTTACTTCATTAAATAACGTAATAATGAAAATTACGTTAGCTTGGTGTAAACATCCGTTGCGCGTAAAAAATTTCCTTTATGAAGTACTATTTATTGTAAGATATAGCAATATCATGATATACCTGCATTATGTATTAAAAGTGATTATGATCTATAGAAAAACAAGTATGTAGTTAAAGTATAAGCCTCCATTTGTTTAAAAGAATTAATCCAGGTTATTAAAGTACGATAAACAACTGAAACTGTAACGAAAACATTTTTTTAGTGGCAATAAATATAGGCATTAATAAAGAGTGTTAAAGTCTTTACAAGCATTAAATAAGTGTTATTAAAACCAATGTCGCTAAAGGTTTTAGAGACAGATAAAAAGCGCTAATTGCCGCTAATAATCATTATTAATGTAGTGTAGACTCAAATACCATTTATTTTTAAATAAAAGTTCCTTGCACATCCTTTGTTACGTGTGTGAGTTAATTTCTCAGTTAGTCACTTAATTCAATATTATTAACTCAAAAAATAATATTATTATTATGGAAAGAAATTGAAATTGAAATTAGTAAGAAATGTGATTTTTTATTATAATAATAATAATAATAATAATAATAATAATAATAATAATAATAATATGAAAATTAGTTTGAGATTTTACTTTTTCAATTGCATCAAAAAGTTGATGACTTGATTGGTTGGTTCTTGATCTTATCCTTTCTTTTTCAGTGGGAAAACTGAAGAGATGATTGAAATGATGATTCATGAAAATTGATGTGGTATCTTAAGATTCCTAAATATTGACAAAACATATACATACAAAACTAATGAAAAGCTTTTTGATTTAACAAATCAGTAATTCGACTTAATTTGACTTGATTTTATTTCAAGTTCATAACACATAATATTTATTGGGACATATAAATTCATGTTAAATTTGTGGAAGAATAGGACTATGCATTAATAATGAACGATCAGACAATATAGCTCGATGGAAAATAATAGAGAGAAACCTAGTTTAAGATTAGGACAGAGAATTTTAACGTTATTTAGGAAAAAAATTACACACAATAGAATTCTATATTTTAGCAAAAACTTAACAATATTGTTCATGTTTTTTCATATCATCACATTAAAAAGACCTACAAATGTAACTATATATAATAATAATCTTAATATAGTGACATTTTTATAACTATGTTAAAATACACTGATATTCCATTTTCTGATACAATATTATAAAACCCAAGCATCTTTTAGTTTTGCTAAATTGTCATTTCCATATATATGGCACCTAGCTATGTGAAATAATATGACATTATCTTATCTTTGAGAGTCATTCTAGCTAAGTTTGGACCACTTAAGGACTATGATATATATACTTTATTTGTATCGTTACGATATACATTTCGAAACGTATCATAAAAAATATATCACTTTCTTAATTACATGAAATATTTTATTTAGTTTATTATAATGACAATAAGGAGTTATTACTAATATGGTTTAATATATATTTTATTTGTAAGAAAAACAAAAAACTCCTAAATTTATCAACTCAAAATTAATTAATTTGAACTTGAAGAAATCGATCCGATCAAATTTATTCACACTCAACTAAAATCATAATTTTTTAAATATAAAAATTAAAATTAAAATTTTCATATCTTATCTAAACGATTATAACACCTTTATCTTCTAATCCCACTTACATTTGGACGTATGTTATTAACATTTACTTTGTGTCTTCTTTTGGGTTAACATATAGTTGTGACTTGTGACTTGAATATTGGTGCAATAAAAAGGAACAACTATGTCAGATTAGATCATATTGTTATTATATTATTGTATGATCTAAAACTTATAAAAATATATTCATATAATACTAAGATTGAAGTGATGAGTCTGAGAATATCTGAGTTGTGAATTAATTAATTCAATATATTGGAAAATTAGGTGTGGTTTTGTACTATTCCAAGAAAGTAAAGACAAACTCCAAGAGTTAAAATTACATGTCTGTCTGCTGACATATTTCTTCTTAAAGCAGGTAGGGCACCTGCCATGCTAACTTCTTTTTATTTAATTCTTTTCCACCTTCAATTTATTGTGCATTTAATATTATTATGTACATATCATATTTTGTGAAATTAGTGTGTGATGACATTATTGACCCTAAGCAGAAATAGCAATATATACATGCATGATTTTATGGGTGAAGGTTCGATGGTGTCAGTGGCGAATTCAGAATTTTTCAGATATAAGTGTATCAAGTAAAATGTATTGATGTGCGAATTAATCCTTCATCCTCAAGGTCAAAAGCTTAATATTTAACCATGTGGATCATTTAGACTTCTCGTATTACGCGTGTCAAAATATATATATAGATAGGTAGATAGATATATATAGAGAGAGACATATGCAATGTCTAATTTTACGAAGAGATATTTGTGCAGGTGCCCTATTTTTTGGCTCTAAATTTTGTAGCTGGTGTCAGTAGGGTTGTGTATCGGTCGATTCGGTTCGATTTTAAAGTTTATCGGGTTGGCTTATTGGTTATTGGTTTGTAGAGTTGCTAAACCGTTATAGAACCATTAAGATATTGAGTTATCGGTTATTGATTTATTGGTTTTTTGATCGTTATCGGTTCGGTTATCGGCTTAACCATTAAGAATTGACACAAAAGAAAAAATATTGAAAATCACTTAGAAACAAGGTGACAACATCTTGCTCAAAAGCAAACACTTTTACATCGTAGAATAATCAAGTATTTGAGACAACCAAAAATAAAAGTAGAAGATTAAACTCTAAGTCGAGGACTTTATATACAAAATGATATAAATATAATTATTTAATTTACTATCGGGCTATTGCTTAACCCGTTAAGCAAAAACTTTAAACCGTTGTCTAGCTAGATATCGTTGTTCGGAAAATTACACAATACATAGGTCAAATCTTATTTAATTATTAATATATATAATATTTTGAACACTCTTAAAATCAATAGAGACATGTAATGCAGTGGTAAAGACATGCTCAAAATTAATGTTACTATCAGAAATTTTAAACACTCTACATGAAATTTCTAACTAAGTATCGCTGACCTGAATTATAATTTTTATTTAACCTAATATGGTAAATGTTTCTAAAGAAGGCTTTATCTATGATAGTATATAAAAATAAGGGATAATGCCCAAGTACCCCTCAACCTACGCCCGAAATTTCAGAGACACACTTATACTATATTAAGGTCCTATTACCCCCTGAACTTATTTTATTAATAATTTTTTACCCCTTTTTGGCCTACGTGGCACTATCTTGTAGGCCCAACGATGGATGACTTTTTTTTTAAACTAGTGCCACGTAGGCAAAAAAGGGGTAGAAATTACTTATAAAATAAGTTCAGGGGGTAATAGGACCTTAGTATAGTATAAATGTGTCTCTGATATTTCGGGTATAAATTGAAGGGGTACTTGGATATTTTCCCTAAAAATAATTATACAATTAGGTCATATTTCAGATAATAAATACTTTATGAGTATGATAATATTACTGATTTAACCATTTTTGCACTTTCCGGTAAATTATATTTACTTGTAAAAATCGTTTTTAAGTAAACAAGGGTGATTTAGTCAAAGGGAACATTAATTTAAATTAGGTGATATTGATGTGTAACCAAGACATGTGGCCACTAGTCAACTCCCTTAGTACTCAGCATATGATAATGTATTAATCCTTGGTAATAAAATACTACTTTCTTCATTTTAGATTTTGAGATTTCTTAAATAAAATGAACGATTATTCTGAATTATCAATTATTATGATAGATAATATTTTTTATGTAGTTTTTAATAAATTTTATTTCACTAACATGAATTGTCGTGTAATAATAAGATTATTCTACCTGAATTAAAAGTATCGAATTGAAGCTTTGTGTATAAAGAAATCTTATTGGGAGTGCCATTCCAAATAAGTCATGTAATGTGCAATTCAAATTTAATTAGTTGTTATTCTAATACGGACACCAAACATTGAGTGATTCAAATTTAATTAGATAGTATTCTAATACGTACGAACATTTTATATCGAGTAAAAAAATCAAATAAATAAAATAAAATTTATTTCAAAACAATTCACTATGTTTTAAACTATATGAATCTCGAAACCCTAACATTCACATATATTTGTATATGTTAGAAGTATGATTGCTCATTTAAATTTAAAGGTTAAGCCGTTAGAGAGAGATGCACATTTTTATTAGTTAATTTCATTCTCAACACGTTATCTCACGTGCGGCTTTAATTTTTTTTTCATGAACCAAGCACATGAAATTTTTGTTTGATATAAATAGTGATGATCTATTTTTTTCATAAATCAAACTCATAAAAAAAATTAAACTATTCAATTACAGAATATATATCTGCTCAATCTGATACAATATTAAAATATATGACCTTCTTATCTAATAGATTAAACTATTCGAGAAAGCACACTTTTACAAAGTCTATAGAAGGATTACTACAAGCATATTGTATGTGTCAAATATTGTGTGTTTTAACATAAAAAGGGCCAAAGCTTAGGTTCATTAAAGAACCTCACCAAACCATTCAGCAAAAACATTAAAGAGAGCAAGCTACTCATCTTCCTATTTATTAGTTGCAATAAATAACAAGTCCAAAAAATATAATATAATTAAGCATTTGTAAGAAAAGAAAGGAATTATTAATATGGAAGAGAAAAAAGAGAGTAGATCATCATTTTATGATGAAGTTATCACCAAGAATCCATTTTTTTACTTACAAGAGTGCATTAAAGCTATTCTAAAATGCCTTGGTTTTGAATCATCAAAACTTGTTCATCAAGCATCCTCTTCATCCTCGTCGTCCTCATCATCATCGTCTTCTTCTTCGAGTATGTTAGGTACTAATAATAAAAAAGAAGAAGAAGAGAGTGAAAAACAAGAACAAGAGTGTGTCTTGTTCCATGAAGATGGTAATAAGCAAGGTTCAGATTCAACAAATGACAATTACCAAAATGACCCTCCAGTTGAAACTAATGATGAAGATCCAACTCAATCAGAGACACTTGTAAGTTCATTTACTAGTACTTTTCACCTTTTATTGGATCGAAAACAGTTTTTCTACTTTTAAAAAAATACGAACAAATACATACCATTCTTTACAAATTACACTAAGCTTATTGTTATTATCACTAATTTATATTAAATTGTTTTCTTTAAATTGATATCTTCATGGAGAAACTTAACGAAAAAATAATCTCATATGATTACTTATTGCAAATAAAACTCAAGATGATTTGATATCTACGTAATGAATAATTTCCTAACGAAAGATGTATAGTAACTTAATCCACTACGTACACTTCTGTGTATATAATGTTACATTACTGTTAGACGATATATTTTATTATGAAATTTAAAAGAAAAATTAATTTTTATTTTTAAGGTACAAAATGATTTTTACAATTGTATTTGGTTATGAATATAAACTGTATATGTTTTTAATTTTGTGTGTGATTTACAGCGAAAATATAATTTTTGTAAATTCTTTAGTAATTGAATTCCAAATTTCATGAAAAAAATGTTTTTGAAAGTTTAACCCAGAAAAAAAAATCATGATCAAACACTTTTAAAATAAAATTTAGAAAAGGTCATAATTTCTATTATTTTTTAAAAAAAAAGAAAAAAGAAATTGAAATTTTCCAGAATATATGTCGGTTGTTGAATCGTATTTTGATGAAAATAATAGCTGCTTCTCTCTCTCTCTCTTTGAGGTTCAAGAAATATGTAATTTTTTACAGAAAAAGAATATTTTAAAAAAAAGATAGAACATGCAGTTTCTACATTTATTTTTTTCATTTTATTAGAATTATTTCCAATTATTAAATATTTATTTTAGCAAAAATATGAGTTATAGGGACATGCAAAACACAAAGTCTTACACATATTTCTTTTTTTAGAAAAAGAATAATGGATCAAAACCCTCCTAGTTTATTTTTATTTTTATTTTTGTATGTTTCATATTTGAATTATGTCTTATTTAATGTGACCTCATAGACTATAACTTTCAGATCAACCCTTACAAACTATCACATTTTTATTTGTTTCATATTTAAATCATGTCTTATTCATTTTTTTCAAACTATAACATTTTTTATTTTTGCATTTAAAATTTTGTCACCTATCAAAGTTAGGGGTTTTTAACATTTGTTATGCTTCAAATATTATTATTCGAATTTTGAGAGTCAAATCTATTTATTAATTCGTATTCACAAATTAAAGATATTATGATTTGTTTTATTTTTGTTGTGTACGCAGATATTAGCAACAGATAGGAGGGGAAGACCACCATCAAGACCTAAAGTTGGTAGTGGACCTCCTCCTCAGAACAATTAATTAATTAGTTAGACTATATATCAAACACTTTAATTTAGTCGACGATTATTTTGATCAGTAAATTATTTAGAATTTCGAAAGATGATCAGAATTGTTTATTTTCAAGCCACGGCACCAGATAGACCTATATAGTCGTAGTAATCGGCCCAAAATATGTCTGCTCTTTCATATGGTCGATATTTATAGTCTAGTCGTATTGCTCTTTTATCTTGGTTTGATTTCGATGTTAAATTGTATTAGGTCCTTTAATTATTTGTTTATATACATGTATTGTAAGATATAAGGAATTTTATTTTCATATTTGTAAGGTTAAGTATTAGTAAATAATTAAATCTACAAGTTGAGTATTTGTCGAATTTGATTTCCAATTCTCTATTGATTTAAGTGGATGCAATCTTCTTCTAATGCTCTTCTAAATGTGATCGAACTCAGTAACTTTATTTCATTAGGTTCAAATGATTTTCAATTAGGGAACGGTATTATCTTCGATACAGAGTATTATATGAGACCATTTTGAACTTTTAAATCATGACAATAAATCTGAGGAGGGTAAAATATACATAAACCATAATCTAATCACCTATGACAAGGTAAAAGAAAAAGTTGTTAAGACTCACAACCGAATAATATCTATATTAATAAATAATTTGAGATAAAATATGTTTATACTCCAATTACTTATGAGAAGGTAAAAAAAATAATTTTTGTTAGGCTCTCAACTGAATAATATTTGATAGTAAATAATTTGAGATAATTATTTTGAAACTAAAAAAAAAAGAATATGAATTATATTAGATGAGATTATTATTGAAAAAGCATGAATATTTGGTAAGAGTAGTCATTCATATGACTAGCAACAATGACTGCAGGGTCCCTAAAAAGATTAAAAATCTTCAAAAACATTAATACAATATGGTCCATCCACATTTATTTTGTCAGACATAAAATAGTGGCATTTTTGTTTTATTTGACTCTTCTTTCAGTTGACTGCTGAGTAGACTATATAATATATCAGATCATGTGTTGAACACTGTAAATGCATGGGCGGAATTACCTTCCGAACCTCTTTGGCAAAAAATTATATTATTTATATATGGTTAAAAAAAGTTTATATGTATATATAGTAGATATTAAATCCTCTTTGATTATCTATTTTTACAAATTTTAAATCTTCTTATTGAAAATTTTGACTCCGCCTTTATATAAATACTTTATTATTCTTCCAAATTTTAGAGTGGAAACTAGAAAATAGTCATTTTCTGGTATTGCAATAAAAAATAGTTATTGTTGTGAAGCTTGCAATAATTTTATAAGTGAAATTTCATAACAGTAATTAATGTACAAAGATATAATCCAAAAGTGGCTAGTGAACATTATATCTACGTAACAAGTGTTGATTCGATTAAAGTTATTATTTTCTGTTCAAATTCTATATAAATATATAAAAATTAAGTGCAGAGATCACACTTTTAATTTAAGACCTACAATGTTTAAATCTTGAATACGTCAAAAGGGGTAGAGCTAGAGCCTACAGGTGTATAAGGGGTTGTTGGTATGTACCAAAAATTGATGAAAAATACAAGAAAAGAGAGGAACTTGAAAAGTTGAGAACTTGAAGATTTGGGAACTTGAAAAGTCCTCTTATACTTATAATGAAAAGGCATATGTCCCTCATCGGTGGTGGAAAGAAAAATAGTAGAGTTTAAATATCAAAACACTCCTATTAATTGTTAGAAGGGTTAGAAAGAGGGACACCCTCGCGCTGTCGTTGTTGCTCGTCTCGGCTACACTACGGCAAATAATTGATCCAGAGATTATTTTTTTGGACAAATTTTTATTTAATTATTTATTTAATTAATTAATTAAATGGACAAAATGTTTTCAATTAATTATTTAATAACAAAAACGTTTTCAGTTATTTAGTTGAAATTAACACAAATGTTTCAATTTTTTAGTTGACTAACCCGACCGAACTCGAATCGGCGCGCGACCCGTTTAATTTAAAAATTTTCCCGCTTTATTTAAATTTCCCGCCATTTTTGGAAATGACTGTTCTGAAAGGTTGCAACTTTCAGGAACAGTCAGTACCATTTGAAAGGTTGCAAACTTTCATTAATGGTCGTGTGGTTTCTGAAAGGATTGCAACCTTTCGGAACATGTTCCTCTTGCCTATAAATATCATTTACTCTTCAAAATTTTCCTAACGAATTTTTCTGATCTCTTCTTCTTCTTCTGCACAACAAATTACTTCGTGTGTTTTACTATTCTCGACTAGTTCGCTGACACCAGAGCTTTTGGTATCTATATCTGGTGATTAAAATCATTTAATCCTGGGAGGTCATATTTCAAATCAAACCTCGAATACTAGAGAGGGATAATTTCCTTAAGGGGACACTGTGAATTTAGTGGATTTGATCTTTTTCTGTTCAAATTTTTTCAGATTCTGATACGTTACAGGTTTTAAGTTTTTTCTGAATTAATTTCTGTTCATCTCTTGTATTGATTTTGTAAACTATGGTTACTTCTTGTTTCTGCAAAGTTTTATCAGAATTAGTAATTCTGATTTTCAAACACAGACCGGCAATAGGGGGTCATTTGAATCCTCTTTTACAGGAAAATCAAAATGCATATACACAAATATTGAGATTTCCTTTATGTATATATGATAGATAATGAACTCCTTTACTGAAAACATTGTCTTCGTCACTATCTGCCATAGTTTGTTTTTTTTGTGTGTGTGGTGTTATAACCAATGTTAATAATTCATTAAAGTTGTTGTAGCTATGTTAATGAAAGTACGGAAATAATAAATTTCAACTAATTTAAAGATCAAGTATGTTAAAATTAATATTGCATGATCAATGAGGAAAATATCTTTTAATTTTTTTGCCATTGCATTTTCAACAAATAATATTTTTAAAAAAAGTATTCAAAACCGTTGAAGATATGATATCTTATATATCCTCAAAGAGACAGCTTATCTAATGTGTTTGTATAACGAAAACTTTGTAAAATAGAAGCAATAACAAGAGACTCATCATCATCATTAATATCATCATTCATCTCAATCTTCATGCAATTATTTTCAACCACTTCCAACTCCGGCGTTGGCAGTGGTGGTGGTGGTAGTGATAGTGGTTGAGGTGGTGGTGATGGTGGTGGCGGAGAATTATTATAAGGTGAAGGAAAAGACGAAAAAGGGTATACGAAATTAGTACGTGCATTTTCGATACCACAAAAATTAATAGAAGAAATATCATAAGCTAGAGCAGCTTCTTCAGCAGTATCGAATGTACCAAGCCAATGCCTTTGTTTTGTATTTGGATTTCTAATCTCAGCAGCATATCTACCCCATGGCCTTCTTCTTACACCATGATATTTTGTTGAATGTCTTGAACTTCTTCTAACTAAATTTCTAACATGCAATTTAGGAGTATTAGTAATATTTTCCATTTTTTTTTTCCTTTTTAATTAATTAATGAGGGTTGAGGTGGAAAGAATGAGATGGGGTTTATATAAGTGATGAAATGAATTAAGATTAATGTTTGTTTATTGACAAAGATAAGACAGCACTGATTAGCACTAAGTAAGTTAATTAGTAAATTAGTGAGTTAAAATGAGTGTTTTTTTGTGTCTTATTTGTGGTTTGGTCAAGTGGAGCAAGTGGGAAGCATTCCCCATATGTTAATATTTTAAAAGGTGTTGTATTTTGTTTGTGTTAACTTTTTCCCTATTTTTTCTCAATTTTGACATGATTAGAGCAAGCATAATGCGGAATTTCTGAGCTTTCATAATATTTATATGCTAATTATTTTGATTAAATTTGGTCTCTTTGTCTCTACTTATTCCCTTAATCACATGCTCATTGGCTAGAGCTTTATTTGTTTGGAACAATGATTGCACCTTGATTTTAAACCAGATCGACTATATTCATAATTCAATAAACTACATTTTAACAACTTCCATGCACAAGCTAAACTCAAGTAATTTAATATTAAGGTACAATCATCTATCACCTAGAAAACTAATAATGTAAGCTCAAATAAAGTGCTAAGCTAATATAACCGTCAAGTAATCATTTGTACATTTCTCAAATTTTGAAAGAGCGAAGGATCATCCCATATACGATTTGAGTTTCTAAAAAATATTATATTTTTGTGTTTCCACATTTGTATTTCTTAGAGCATAACTTGTTGAACATCTAATTGAATCCCTTTAAACACATATAAAGTAACAAATTTACGAGTCTTTATGCTACAACAAAAGGGATCGATCTGTTCATAGTTGAAACATTTCAAGAATCAAGAGAGGAGAATGAATCAGCTGACCTATTATTTAACAATCATTACAAGTAGAACCGGAGCGAGAGCGCTGTAACCCTAGCGGTTGCAAAATTGGTAGTACCTAAAATGGTAAAAAGTAATGAATACATATTTGGCAAAGGCAAACTACAATCCGAATAAATGAGCCAAGATAAATCAAATCATATGAAGACGGAAAATATAGTCCCGATCTGTACATTTATGATGGAAGGCATGTACAGGAAATATTCAGCGAGTGAAAAAACAAACGATTTGTTGCAGCAGCAGCTGTCTAGGTGAGCTTTCGCCATATTGAATGTTTTGCCGCTGATAAGGACTTCACCCTGGGGAAAACAAAACCTGTTTTTGGAGGATTTCCATCTACCAGAGAATTTTCGTAGATTTCTTTGCATTCTTGAACAACCTATATCATAAAGAAATCCCCATCAAGAAAGCAATAAAGAAAAACCAAGTTATCTTCTCAAAGGCGATGAACATGGGGACGCTGTAAATGCATGAGGTTCAAGAGCAATATCACTGCTCTTGTAATAAATGTCGACAAGGAATAGACAAATACTTTCGAGAAGTCTGCAAACACGGGTTTTGGGCATTAAGAACAGCCACAACTGACAAGTTTCTGCTTCATACATAATGGATATATTTATAGCTAAAACGGATATTAATCAAAAGTATGGTGAAACAAGAAAAAAATAAATGATGTATCCCCAAAGCAATGATACATAATCACAACTTACTAAAATAACATGATAACTTCATTTACTGCATTGGCAGGGATTTAATGTAGAAAAGAAATGCTAATGAGTATCAACATCTTATTTTTGATAAGTTGATGAGTAGACTTTCTCAAATAGTTCAATTCTGTAATAAAATTTTGAACATGTGTGCCACTTAGATAACACATATATACCTCTTTTGCGTCTTTTCGTGGTATGCCTTCCCGCAGACTCACAATCTTTTCAACTACTTCTGGCTGCAGTTGAGAGTAACAATGCTCAATAACAGGGATCGTTAGGAGACAAACTAAAAACAATAAATAATGATTTTAACCAGCAGCTTCGGGGGGGATCTTAGTAGCTCAGTTGGTTGGCTTCCTGAACTCCCACCTTGTTGGTGAGGGCTCGATTCCCCACAATGTAATCCCCTCTTCATTTCCCTTTCCCCTATCCCCAAATTTCTTTTTTTTTAAAATAGCTGCTACCACACTAAAAACTGAGATGTAGATTCATATTGATTCTTATGTTTTTGCAATATCTCTGCATGGATGAGAAGAGTCCAAAAAACTTACCGGACAGTCTGGTTGCTGTTCTAAAATATTTGTGTAAACCAGTGTGAAAGTATCAGGGCTCTCAGATGAAGCAAGTTCTCTCAAGTCACTGAGTATCCTTACTCTGCTCTCCACTTTCTGCAGTGGATTGAAAATTTGAGATAAGTTATATAGGTACACATCATGTACTCCTTGTCACATTGACATACAATGTCCGCCATAAAAAGATAACTTGGTAGTTACCAAAGTTAAGACAGCATATATATAAACACAGACACACATACTGCATGTTTGTTTGATTTGAAGCACCAGTAATGCAGATATATAAATTTCAATTGGAAAAGTAGGATAAACTTATTCTTTTCTATAACTGAGAAATCCCCAAGGGCCAGATGGCGCGTGGTTCAAAACTCTGAGCATAATGAGCCTGTCATCTATCATTTTCCACTTAAATACTAGGCAATTCTATTATGATTCGAACTAGTGACGTGCAGCTAATCCACAAGCATGTATGGTGGTCTCTTTTCTTTTTTTATAGGTCATCACATGCCTGTGCTCTTATCATCAGATCAAAGCTCTGGGCAGTAGAATCTTTTAAATTATGTCAGGATCTCACTAGAATAGCTTGAGATTGAATTCATATCATAATGATATATTAGATGTAACCTTATTTTTCAGTTGACAAGAAAATCATTAATTAGATGTAATACATCTAAAGACTAAAGGGGAGACAACCAAAACACATCCATTGTTGGATCGCAAAGAAACTATCCACACAAAACCCTCATTAACTAGTCCAACAATTAAAAAGACAGCTAGTGGCATGTATTTACTGGATTCAGTAAAGTATACTCCTTTATTTCTTCCTAGTACCATGACTACATAAAATTTCCAATCTCTTAAATTGTCATGCTAGTTGCTTACTTATTTTGACTCTCCTTTTGCTGTTAATTTCTGTTTTTTCTTAACATGTCATAGAGTTTGGTGCTTTATATCTAGGCAACCAATATAAATACATAATACTTCTCGGATCCAATTTCAGAAGTATAATGTTCTCTATCCTTAAGGCTATAGTTTTAACACAGCACTTCTTGAAATCAATTTCAGAAGTATAATATTCACTCTATCCTTAAGGCTAGTACGAGAGATGATCCCTTGCATTTTTTGGTGTGTCTGGACAGAAAGAAACAATAGATGTTTTTTAAGGCACTTCTTCCCCAAGCTACATTCTTAAGGCAAGAGTTTTAACAACTCTTTGTACCTGGAGCAATTTCTCCCCTGTCAATTCCCCTGAAGCTTTTGTGAACTTTGTTAGCTCCTTAACTTTAGATTAGCCTATAGTATAGAGCTAACAATGTATTTAACTTTTCTGTGCCCTGTAATTTTATGCATCTTCTTGATGCCTTCTAGGAAATCCATCATCTTATCAAAAAAAAAAAAGAATATCATTCTATCCTTCAAGTTCTATAGAAGATATATTATAAAATATATATGACCTTTTCGTCTCTAAAATGTTGTAACCAAGTTTTCCTTATTTACAATTACATGTTTGGCACATGATATTGTCATATAAAGTTGAAGTTTGATCTCCAAATACCTCGATATGATGGTAAAACATAACTGAGGGATTAAAATCTAGTGGAAACTTACATGAAATAAAGTCCTCATACAATATAAAGTATTTCACAATTATTTTCTTATACTCTAACATTTCAGACCTTAGTTATAGCTTAGTTTGTGTATCTGAGCAAACATCTTCTTTTCTGCAATTTGGTCTGCATCTTCTTGATGCCTTTTAATGAAATTCTCCTTACTCTGTGAAGCCTGATATAACTTTGAGACACAACAAAGCTCTTGGAGCCTGTGTTGGATTGGCTTATTTTAAGTGCTTTCAAGTTCAAATAACTTTTAAGCACTTCACAAATAACTTTTGTCATTATTTTAAGCTAAGTATTCTCTCGTTTGCAAAATACAAGTCTAGTGTTTTTCATTCTCTCGTTTGCAAAATACAAGTCTTGAACGAATTGCCACCATTTTAGCCCAAAAACAAAAAAAAAATAGCCTTAAATTGGCACTGACAATGGCAAATTAAAATAAATAAACCTTTGAAAAAAGTTTAAATTAAAAAAGGCAGTGTTCTTGCACCGAAATTGGAGTTTAAGTTCTAGATTAAGCCAAAATAATGATAGAAGAGACTGGGGTATAGTAATTTGTGACTCTTTTGTAATTTGAAGACATTAAACTCATAAACTAGAACATGAAATTCACATAAAGGATTTGGCAAGCTCTCTAAAGACAGAAAGGCAATACTTATCCATATCTGAAAATGCAGAAGTAAATGGGATAAGATAAGAACTAAAAAATGCACACATTTGCTGAGGTGCATACCTATTTGCCACACTCACCAACAAATTAAGTGCAATATGTGCATGAGTTTTAAAATTCCCCAAAACTTAAAATATATCTCAGGTAATAAATAGTAAGAGCTCAATAAGAAAGTTGTTGGGCTTACAGATACGCTAATGTACTCCCGAAAGAAATCCATGAGAACCTCTTCATCAAGCCTCATCCTCTCAATCGTTTCTTCTTTAATATAGTTTTTCTACCATGAGGAGACATAAAATAGTCGGTGAAATTGTGTTACAACCCAAAAATAAAACCTGTATCAAATAAATGAACCGTCAGGAACTTTTCAAATAAACCTGGGTAAGTAGATGATCCACATATACAACAACAGACTCCTCCAGGCAAGCCTCAACAAAACGCCTAAATGATCTTTCTTCAATGTACCTTTAAAAATTGTGAAACACACATGAGTTAAGGATATGTGTCTCTCATACTAGGATATCTCTCAATTAAAAACTGTTGCAGCCGCTGCATATGAACATAAAAATATTTTAATAGCTTAAATGAATAGGAGAAAAAAGAATTCCATGGGAGGAGCACAGCAACATGATCATGCCATTCAAAGCTATTATAAGAGTTAAGCACAGAAGAAAACTCACATCTTCACATCAGTGAAGTAGTCTCCAAACGTTGCAACTAGGAACTCGGTAACCTGTCCTTCCAGCCAATCTGAGATATAGAACATAGAATATTCAAGTGAAGGCTAGAGTTTAAAATTATAACAATTGACAACCTAAATCACTTGCATAATATCTGACTTGGATTAATTCATTGACAGAATGCTACACATTTTTTTGATAGGCACAAAGATAATAGAAGGCTTTTATTTGGTACAGTACGTAATGGTTAGACTCCTTCTATGTGGCTAGAAATATCTTGCTTCTAGCGTCCATTGCTAGGTTGCAGAACAGTTTATAACGGTTGCAGATCTTGTTCCTACCATTAATTGCTAGGCAAATTCCATAAGTTAAATTCAAATTGGTTACATCCATCTATTCTAGCTATCCCTTTATCCAACCTCCACATTCCAGTTTGACGAATTAAAATTAATTGTTCGTTGAACCAACAAAGTGTATTAGTCAAAAAGTGTTACTTTAAGCCCATTGATGTATATTCCTAGGTTGTAAAAGGGGGACAAACCGGGAGTTGAATAAAATGCATAGCTGCTAGTGATTGTATGAGGGAGTTGGAAAAGGAACCATGATATTTTCTGTCTTTAGAATAGTAGAGGAGTAGTTTGGACTTGACATGACTTTGGGTAATCAAACACAAATACCTAAGGCTCCTCATCACAAAACTGAACATTCACTTTGTGATAAATGAGAATGGAAGAGAGATAATCATGAGAATTGGGACGGGAGGAGATTTTCTTATTCCTCTAAAGACAGGCAACTAATGTACCACCAAGTATATGAATACAGCTGATGAGGTTTCTACATTGTAAGAGAGATAGGCGTCCTTTCGCTTCTAACATATTAGTTGTCTGATCGAAAATTGTCATGCAACCAAGGATGAAAATTGTTGTAACATGTTTACAAAATAATTTATTTTAATACTTCATCCCTTCTACTATCATATTGCCATAAAATCTCATCAAAGTACAACAAGAAGCAAGGGTGTACTGCAGGTCAAAAATAAGTAGGACCAACACGCTATGAGTTAGGGATGACTTTGTTTAAGAGAAGTCTCTAAAATCCTTTCAATAACTTTAGATTGTGACATCCTACAATAACTGCCCGAGCCTCTAGAAGATTTGGAATTAACAAGATGATGGGCAGAGTAACTGGCAGCCACATTCTATGAAAGAAGAAGAAAAAAGATTCTATAATGGGCTTTCTTTGGTTATCAAAGAAATGAAGGACATTTTAAGCCAAGTCACACAACTAATGACTCCACACAGAATTATGAAATTAAATTTCACTAGTAGTATCTTAATGTTTTATCTTTCCATCACAACGACCAACTTTTCTTATTTGTTTTTCAAATACCAATTCAAATTACGCAAGTAATATTTATATTATCTTAATTTTGATGTGATATGTCTTCAAAATTATTATCCTTAAGAGTAATTTTCAGTTCTATGTTACTATTTAACACTTCTCTTACTCTAATGTTCAAAAATGGAAGTTCAAAATAATTATCCTACGAGTAATCTTCCCTTAGTTTAAAATTGGAAGTACGAACTTCTTTTAGAATAACTGTTGAAACTGTATATTTTGTCATGTGAAACCATGTCTCGGTTTTTGTCTTGCAAAGTAATTAGAAAAATGGTTTGTTATGAGGAACAAATGAAACAATTGTGTTATTTATAACCTTGTGTCATAAATAAACCAGACCTTTCTCTTTTTAAGTAAGAACAGTCAGCATTTATATTTTTAGACACTAGAAGGATAGATGGAGACTTATTTTGGAGATGAAGCCATGAAGGGAGAAATGATCAACTCATGCTTTCTTCTCTTCATCTTTGAGCAGATACTTCAATATATGAGTAATCATGACGACAACATTATCAAAACTATAAAAGAAGCAAATACATGTATACAATCAAAATAATCCAACTGGGACAACAATACAAAATGCTCAAGAAAATACAAGCAACTAGAGACACTGTATGACGTAAAATGATTAGAATCTCTTTGTGAACATAGCAAAAAGACAGAGTAGATCCAACAGTTTACACTGAAATATAGTAACAAATCTGAGATAAATGCTTTCAACAGATATAGAGAAAGCTCCTAGCAAAAGAAAGTATCTGAGGAACATCTCACCTTTCTGATACAATTTAACGAGCAATTCCTCTACTCCTGGATCTTCAAAGATAACACTGACAGTTTGATGAACAGCTTCCTGCAATAAGTGAGAGCAGGTCAGATACGAGATATTTGTAAATGGAAGTCGAGAGTCTAATCCGTGAACTTTAACGCTCCCCATTCTTGCCAGCGCAAGTGTCAAGTCCACTACTCTGCCCCTTCTCAAATATGTCTGTTCAGACAAGACTTGAGACCTCTAAGCAACAAACACTGACAATTACAGGTCATTTGCACTAATGCCCCTACCATAAGTTCAGTTCGTTTCAAGACCTACAGGTTATGCCGTAAAAGGCATGACTTAGTTCCTACAAAACTTAAGCCGATAGAGGCACAAATTCAGTTTCAGAACCCACAAGCTATGTCGTAAGAGGCATGACTTAATTCCAACAAAACGTATGACAGACAAGCAATAGTTCTCTATCTTATGCCAAGCGAATTAGATACTTCACAATTATGCCGAAAAGGCAAAAGTTCTCTAAACTTACGACGAGTTAATTAGATACTACAAAACTTAGGCCAGATAAGGCCAAAGTTCTCTAAACTTATGACAAGCGAATTAGATACTACACAACCTGCGCCAGATAAGGCAAAAGTTCTCTAAACTTACGCCTAGCAAAAGTAGACCATCTATAATCGTATTTTTACCCACAAATTTTCATAAAATCAGCAGTAGGGGCAAAAATAAAGATCATACCAAAGAAGGGGCAATCTGAGCAAAAACTTTGACAATCACCTTTGATGGTTGTCCAATTTGGGCTTACCCAAAAAGGGCTTTTGGATTAGGCAGTTGGATACTTTGGTAATTATTTTTAAATGCAGTGTGCGCCTGAGCGGCAGTGTGGGTCTGGTTTTATTTGTAGGTTTTGAGAGGCTAAGTCTTTATTGTCCACCAATCCATCAATTATGCCCAAATCCAAAGCTAAGCAGAACAAAAACAAGCCCTCATATCCTAACAATAAAAAAACAAAAAAGCAAGCCTTCCATATCCATAAGCTCTGGTCCATTTCATTCCAACACTAGCAAATTAACTTGTCTTTTAAGGAGAATTAAGCGTTCCATAACGCTTAAAGTTCTTTAAATCTCACACTTGTCCCTTGTTCCCATACTAGCATGGAAGTCCCAAAACAGACAACAAGGACACCTAGAACACCTGTCAAACACCCTATCTAATATAACTAAAAGAAAATTATCAAGACACAACCTGATATAAATATAATAAACTAAGCCTTAATTTTAACTCTTTGGTATTTCCAATATGATATCATTTCCTTCTATTTTCTTGAAATGGAAAGGATGATAGAGATTTTGGATGAGTTATACAATTTTCATAGGCTACTTCAATTTTCTAATGCTTTGCACCTCAAAGGGTGCCTCAACGAATACATGGTCTTTAATATCGTTTCGGGAAAGAGACATGTCATGGATTTTACGATCCTTGACTTGAGACCTTCAGCCTTAAGCAATATTGAACTAATGCACCTATATCTAACTATAGGTTTTAAACTGGCTGAGTCAACAAATAACCCGCCAAAAAACTACTTGTGCTGAAATGGCCTAGAAAACAAGCCATAACCCAATCCGCCCAATTTTTACTAAGTTTTCGTTGCTTTATTTTATCATTTATAATTTTAGAACCTAATAAAACTATTTATTTTCTTTGTTATGGCTATATTTTTTGATGACCTTCAACCTTAAGCAATATTTTCTTTGTTATGGCTATATAACACATAAAATAAAAAAATGTCTTAATAATATTTTGATAAGATTTCTCATGGGTAAATTTGGACTACATATAAGCTCATTTTTATGGGTTGTAATAGTCGGGTCAATAACCCACCCTAATTTAGGGGGTTAAATGGGTCATGTTTCAAAGGCTAATTTTCCCATCTCTACATTTGGCTTATATCTAGTTTCCAGTAGGCCATCCCTTAAACTCCTCAATAAAATTGAGTGGGGAATTAACTCTAGAGATTGTCGCAAAAGAAAAAAAAAAAGAATCAATCCTCAAAATGAGATAGGTTGCCCACTTAATTACAATATTATAGTCACATGCATCCATAAAATGAAGCCTTCAATATACCTTTGCAACCTCTAGAAACCCTTTGCAAGTGTCCTCAAAATTAACCTGAGAAGCAATCAAAGAACTTAATATAAGAGATGTGAACTTGAGTGCCAGAAATGCAAGTTTTAGCACAAACAACTTAGGACTTGAAAAATAATCACATTGACAAGAGCAAGATGAGTGCCAGAAATGCAACTTCCAGACCAAATAACTAAGAAGTAACAAATAATCACATTGATAAGAAGAGTTGAATGCAGAACTCTCTAACCGTATCAGACATCCATATTTCTTTGACAAAGCATTTCTGAAAACCATATATTCAAACAAATCATAGTCTACAACATCAAAGATAGAACTACTTGCTGGTCTACATCAGGCATTAGCTGGTCTATGTACTAGATTAGATCATCTTAATCGTAAAATATGATAGTATCGAGCCATGAAGGTTGTACCACTGCTGCCGTGCAGAATCTCCACTCTCATCGACAATGAAGGGGAATAGAAGGAGTTGCTTGAATGGGGAGGCTTGTGAGAAGGAATATTTGATTGAAACACACACATGCCCACACATTCACACAGAGGTATAGAAACGTCATAGATGCTCATATTTCTGCACCCAACTTCTGATTCTTCTATGTTACATTGCCTCATGAAGTCATGATTTCCTCACATGAAGCGGGCTATTCTGATTGTAGGTCCTTTCTGGATTAGTAACCTACATCATTACATTTGTTATAGAAGAGCAATGTGACCCGTTCATCCATTTTTCTTTGGCAAGAGCTTGTGGCAGAGGTTATCCGACTGTTTGATAAATTTTATGTGCTTCCACTTCATTTCTTGAGTCTTTAACAGGAAAAAATTGGGCTTTTATTGCAGAAAAAGGGTGGCGTTTTTTCTCTGGAAACATACATAATTGGTCGTCATATTAAGTTTTTGGTTACAGCCCAATGTCAATACTTCTACGGTAAGTTTCTTTCAGGACATGTTTTGAATATTGCTCTCCATCTTTCTACATGGTATCCTTTTTATTGATAATTAATTTTTATGATCAGCAAGTATTTACCAACACTCAGTGAGATCGGATGGTTCATTTTTATCAGAATCAGAAGTAACATTTTCCTATAGTTATGGACACCAGTCCTCCTGTACACCCTTACTACCTTATAAATGAGACTCTATATACACCTATCAAAAGAACACGACTCTGTTCTCCTAACCAAGAAGTAAAAAGTAAAATATAATAACACCAGCAAGATGCACAAGACCACAGCAATATTTTAACAATAATAAGAACTAAAGACATTCACATACGAACCACCTAAGTCTATTATCTTTTTAAAAAAAAATCGACATGAAAGAATAATATCCTATCAGATTAGTCCTAGATGTAAGCTAATGGTCAAGATGATTGAAGACAAAAGGGCAGTAAGCACAGAAGATTTACGCAGCAGTCAAGGAGGAGGGAAAAAACTAATAAGGACCTGCTCAGCATAGTTCTGTGGGAGAGCTTCAAGAGTACTAGAACTTAGCTCCATCGCGAGATCATAACAGCGAAGATTGTTGTTAATCTGCCAGGTGTCCATCTCTTAGCATAGTGGTAAGCACAGGGTAATTTAAAGATCTTTCTACTTCACAATAAACAGTTCAGATTTCCAAATTTTACAAACCATTGCACATAGGGATTCCAGACCAATTTCAGAAGCAGGTTCCTCCAATCTCTTCCTCTCAGCTGCTTGAAAATCAATCATTACCTGGAAAGCAACATTATCAAGTAATCATTAGAGAGAAATAAGAATAAGTCCCTTCAGTTTCTGGACAAGATTTTTGACGTCTGATCAAGCAGGTTATCTTAAAAACACACACATAAAAGAGGGGGAAACCAATAATCATCAAAACAAAAGATTCATTCCCTCCTTCTCTCCCCTCATCAAAGGATAGAACGGCAACTTAAACTGAAAAAAAAAAATTCTTCTTGAGCAAGAATATAAAAGATGAAGCATTTCAGGATAACTACTTCTCTCAACAAAATTCAAATAATACTTCAGTCCTCATGAAATATTTTCTATAAAAACTAAAAGTGCTTGAGAATCTCTTGTACAAATTTGTTGAAAAAAACTACTTCAGAAAAAATGCTGACAGAACCATGCACCATCAGGCCCTACTTCAAAGGAAAATTTTAGCAAAAAATTCCAGAAATTTGAGCTTCTTTTTTTTTTTTGCTTAACACATACATGATTATGATGCAATAGAATGCAAAGCATTGAAGATTTTCCCTTGTAGATGTATATAATGAATTAGCCAGCTAAATTCATTGTATATAAGTACAAATACAAGACAATAGATCTTTGAATCTTGAAATACCAGAAAAATTACTCCAGCTACTAAAACTAGAGCACTAATGGAAGGATCTCTAATAAATAGATTAATTTCAAATAGAACAAGTCCTCCCACTCTCTGATAATAGAGTGCAAGACAATAGAACTTAGAAGCTTGAAATACCAGAAGAATTGCTCCAGTTGCTAAAACCTAATAGAAAGAATTCTAATAAATAGAACAAGTCCTCCCACACTGATAAAAAGGCAACCTCGAGTAAAATATTCTCAGTTAAGTATATAGGCAAGATAGTGATGTCTCGAGAAGAAAAGGAGTTAAGAGAGAGAGAGAGAGAGAGAGATAAGACAGACTGAAGCAGAATGATCCAGTAATGGTGAAGAAGACATTTTCATTCTTAAAATTAACATAATATCTGTCCTAATATAAATTGAAAGCAACAAACTTACCTGAATGAGAGCCAAAGCAATCCTGTATAACATGACATCAGTGCTATTTTCTCGCACAATTTGCACCTGCTCCCCCAGAATCCTAAATAAGTCAACGGCAGCAGGTGTATATAGTTTCCCATCATCAGTCTTTTTAGGTGGCTGTACTTTGTCTGCCTCTAGGATATTCAAGTACCATTTCTATATTAGGAAATGACATGAAAGAGTCAGCATTATCTATGTCTTAAAATAATATGAAAGCAATAAAGATAATGAATCGAGTTTAAACCTTTGTTGTAGCTTGCATTCTCTCAACATACGCATTCATGAGAGGATCCATTGCACCACTCTCTGAGCAAACTTGAGCTAAAGAATCATCAACTCCAAGCTCAATTAGACTTTCTTGGTAGTCAACCACCCAACCTGTTACCTAATTCACGGATTCAAAAACACCTCAATTCTGAATCACAGCAACATCTCTTGCAAAGGAGAGAACCCATTTGCTCACCCATAAAAAAAGATTATTGGAAGATGAATATCTTCATGCTGAAATGATGATGGGAAGTAGTTATAGCTAATTATGCATGAGCCAGGAAACTGAACTTCGCTTTTGCAGAATTATGTAGCTCATGGACACAGCAGCCCAGTTACCAAAAGAATCAGAAAGGGGGATAGGAAACCAAAGTGAAACCCTTATACTTGACTGTCTTTTTCTTGATAGAAATTTATTACTGGTTGAAAGAACCAAAACTGAGCCATGAGCCTATTAGGTGGACAGTTAACATGGATAAGGAACTTCAGACTACTGCCCCATGGGCCACAATTGGATGCTATAGCACTACCCATGAAAATTTACAAGAATGGAAGCACAATCCAGTAACATTGAGATAAATTACAAGCAAGGATAAGAAGGTAAAAAATTGAACCCCCTAATTTGTATAAAGTCAAAATAAAGAAGCCCACAAGTAGTAAAAGAAACAATCATATTTGACCAAATTTTGACTCGAAGCTATGAGCCTATGACCACAACATAGGGATTGATGTCAAATATTCATTAGATACGGAATAACTGGTTGAAATGCTTTTTTAACGACTTCCCTATTCTACGGTGATTAAAATTCAATATTTGCCAGCTTTTAATTTAACAACAAATTCTACTGCCAGCATAATCCTTAACTTATCCAAAAGAAAAGAAAAGAAAATGCCGATATGATTAAAGTTGTATTAACTTTAAAACCTATATACTCATCATATTATTAGCTTGGTCGCTCAGCTTTCTCAACCACTGAACAAATCATGCCAAACTTTGACCTCAAAGTGATGAGCTTATGACCACAACATAGGAATTAATACCAAATATTCTTCAGATTAGAGAAACTGATAGATGCTTTTTTGTGACTTCCATATTCAATATTTTATAAGATCTCTATATTCTCTAACTTTTAATCAAACAAACAACAGAATCTCATGCCAAAATAATCCAACAGAAAGAAAATGCCAACATGATTAATATTGCATTACCTTTAAAATCTCTATATTTGTCATATTACTAGCTTGATCACTCATCTTTCTCAGCCACTGAACAAATCTCTCTGTATAAAGATTTACCATGAGCTGGAAAACTTCATATCTGAGACAATATAAAGAATAAGTTAGAATGGACATTTGCATGTGGAAAAGAAACAGAAGTAGATCATGTGTTAAGAGATATTAGGATACAGACTCCTCTTGAGTTATTTTTTCCCTTTTTTGATGCCTCTGAGTTGAAAGTGTTGCATGATAAAGACCAAAATTCAGGCCTATTTAGCACAAGCAGTAGCTTACAGCTAAAAAAAGCTTTTGAAGAAAATTGTACCGACAAGATGCATGTGAAACTTCTCTTATCAACAAAAATATTAAGAACATCACATCATGTTGATCGACTATATAACATTGAGTAATGCAGAAAATTATACTTTAGCAGTCATAGAAAGCAATTAATAGCAATGAGAAGCATTTCAAATTGTGACTAATGTTAGAGATGAGAGTTTTTTTTTTGAACAGGTTAACTTTGTATATTACTACAACAGTAATATAACGGATACAACAGGGCCAAAAATTGACTTCATTTCTTATCCCCGGGACTCCTGATTAAAGAAGAGTTATTTTGCCAAGTAATCTCCAAAATTGAGAAGAAACTTCCAACATAGTCTCTGATGAATACAACAGACCCAAATTTGAGATAGTGGGAATGTCCTGAGGACAATCTTAAGAGTATGAGTAGTGTAGGAGATTATTCTTTAATCTAGTTGTTCCCGACAAATGGAAAAGAAAATGACATTACATATGTGTAAAGACATAGGACGAACCTTGGAGGAAAACAAGGAGCCACATAGTCATATATCTCACCAAGCTCTTCTCCTATCTGAAATTGATGAGATTGCATGTCAAAACCAAAATAAGAAAGAATAACTGCAATTATTATGAGAATAAACTCATATCACAGCAAAGTTTAATTTTCCTCTACGTTGTCATTCATCTATGGCAGGAGGATGTATCTCTCACCTTGATTTCTTCCTCCTACTGTTTACAGATGTTCTTTCTTTATCAAGCAAAGAAACTAATGGGGATCAATTCCAAGAACGCCTTATCTAATCATCTTCTCAACAAATTTATGTGTTGATATAATATGTTAAAACCCATCATGACATGTCTTACAGAGAAAAGCATCTTGATTTTTTTCAAACCAAAAGGCTTTAAAAAGAAAAGCATGACATGCACCCCCATGGAAAGGGTTCTAATTGTTTACTATTCAGATAAGAACTCAATTCTCGCAACATATGTTTTATTTGTATCATCACATCCACCTTGTCTTTGATTGTTTGCTATATCACTATTTAAGGAGTGTAGTCAATTGTGCGTCTTCTCCCAGAGTTCCATTTCTCCTTAGTTTTCTTCTCATTGCTGTATACCTTGTAAATCCTTTAAGGTGTTCCGGACCATTTCCTATAACTGATTGGGTGAGACAACAGCCTTTCAATTCAAGCAGTTCTTTCGCATGATCAATGATGGCAGTTGAACTCAAAAAAGACAAGATAACAAAGGTGTGCCAAATTGGGGAGAAATGATAGTCTAAGACCTACAGGTGCCAAATGTGTCAAATCACTCAATGTCTGCTCCATCAGAAAGCTAGTTGAGTAGTTAACAAGATATTAGTTAGGAAAGTGTGATATCAGCAACTAAAATGGGGCACGTGCTCTGGAAAGCTTGGTATTTTGTCAGAAAGATGAAGAAAAATGGGGACAATTTGTGTCAACATGTATGACTATACATGAAAGGCAACGAGGTCCTTGATAAGCATCAAGAGTTTTGATAGAAAGACTTCATAAAAGATGAACATATGTTTTCTTTAACCATATCAAAGTCTACTTTAGAACCATTATCTTTCAATTTGTCGATTATAAAAAACTGTCTTTGGAGAAGTAAACAGTTTTAACTTCTAAATGCAGGCAAGTTGAAGACGACCACATGTAAAAGCAGATATTCTAACCACTCTAGCTTCCTCTATAGCTGTTTTAAGGTCTTGCTCATCGAGCAATTTGTCAAAACGTGCTTCAACGGACTTCCTTATACTTTCATAACATTTGTCCTTGTAGCCTTTTCCCTGAGCCTTCAACTTCTGCTGTGTGAGATTTTTAGAAGAAGTTGTTTTTCTGCAAGCCAATACATTAATCAGAATACAAATTGATGACTTTTACATGTCTGATGCACGCACGAAGTTAAACAAAGCACAAATCAGGCAAGATAAAGCACCTACTTGGCATTTCTTCGAGGATTTGCGACTGAAGCCATAGCACCACCTCCCTCAGCCTCAGCTGCTTCTTCTGCGAGTTGTTGATCTAGGATTTCTTGCATTTCAACAACCCTGAATAAGGGTGAATAAATTATCAGTCTAGATCGTGGATACATGAAACATGTATTGATGAGCATGAAGGTACTATACACTGTATATGTGCAATATACATCAAGATTAATGGCATATTAGGGGCAGCTCCGACACAGTACAAGTACGTTAATTAGAAATGGAAACAAATGTCTTATTAATCAACTCAGCATTGACCATGAAAGTTTCCATTTAAGCTAACATACCTTATAGCACGGACGAGTGTTTGTGGGCTGCAAATTATGCCAAACAAAACAAATATCATAATCAGAATTCAAAAAATAAATAAATGAAATTTAAGAGATTCAGCACAAACTAGAAGATGCCAATTAACACGTGAAGAATAAGTTACTCATTTTTCCTATAAGGTACATGAAGAAATTAGTTCACTAAAAGTTATAAATGACATACACAAATCATAATTTTTCAATAAAGATAGATGGAAAGCAAACTAGATCTGTTAAAGTGGTTATAGAGCAAAGATTCAGAGTACAGAACCAAGAATAAAAATATGAAGGAGAAAATGAGAAGCTTAAAGTGATACTGTAGCTTTTGAGCTAACTGATTGTATGTGACAAACATGTAGGATCTAGGTAACACTGCAAACATATTACATGGTGTTGTCTAGCCTAGATTCCTCGTTGCACTATTAATCTTGCAGCACTTTGTCTCCTACAGATTAAGATATGAGTGAAACAACTACAATATTTCATATATATTATCATTTGTTCATTCATTAGATCATTCATCCATCTATGCATTCTTTGTAATCGTGAATTATGTACTTAGTAATCATGAATCACAAATATTAACTTCCACGAACAAGATTATCGTAATGCAGGCAGCGTGATTGGAAAGCTTGATAAATGATTCTTTAAACAATAAAGAATACCTATCCTTAGCCAGTTTGGAGAAATTTGCAATATGGGCCCACAGTGTCTTCTCAAACGTCTCCCATGTTCTATCCACATCTTCAAAATATTCTCTGACAAATTTCAGAAGTTCCAAATCAAGATGGTCAGATTCCAATGCCAACAAGTAAGAGGTTTTCTAACAATCAGTAGATTAAAAGCATTTTTATATGTTTTACTATAATAATTAGCAATTCACTGCACACACAGTTTAAGTAGCATATAATTGTTCGGATGTCACTGCAATGTTCTTCCTTTATCTGTTTTTTGATATGGTATGTTGTTGGTACATTCCGTCATCATCAAAATTTACTACATCAGCTATTGAGAAATTGAAACTAGCATGTCTAAGTTGACAGTCACTACTTTTCTCCATAAAGAGAGCTGCAAGCCCTCGACTGCAGCAATTCTGAGTGTGTTTATCCAAATTCCAACATGAATGGTTCAATTAGATTTTCTTGCACTGGATAGATATATCAAGAACAAAAAGCAGCACAGGGAAAATGTGAACAGTCGAACAAACTTAAAATTTATGGGATCAGAAAAGAGGTCCTTATTCTATGATTCATACCTAAACGAACATGCAGTTAAGTAAAAAGAAGATACTGACCTTAGTCTACCAACCTCTTCTTTATGAGACCCTGCAGCAGCTAGCGCGAACCTTCGCTTTCCATCAAGAGCAGTTAACCTCTGTAACCAATTCAAATTGGATGCACCGGACTATCAGCGCAGGACTAGGGAGAGAGTTGATGATTAAGAAAGTGATAAATCTGAGAAGAACCTACTTCATAGGTGTTAATTAGTTCCTTATCATCTCTAAGAGAATCCCGTGCTTCAGACGCCTCTACCGAAATTGACATCATCCCCTCCACATCCTACCAGAGACAAAGCGATTATATATGGATTGAGAATCAGTGAAGCATCATAGAGTACCAAGCTTTTGGACTAAACTAAGTAAGCTTTTGGACATGAAAATGTGACATTTGAAAAGTACTATTTGAAGTTAAGTTGAAAAAGTGTATTAGGAGATTGAAGCTGTGTTTGGACATGTAGTTGACTTGAAAAAAATTGAAATTTTTGTGAGTGGAAAAGATTCACTTTAAACTTGTCAAAATCACTTTTTCAAACTTGAAATTCATTTTCAAAAAATCAGTTCAACCATCAATGTATAACCAAACGTTACTTTGGAGAAAAACGAAAAGAAAAAAGTTCCACAAACAAACGGCTACTAAGTCACTGTTACAAAAATAGGCACAACGCCCTATGAAATAAATAATGTTAGGTGCACAAGCAGAGTTTATAATAGCAGAAGTACTAGCAACCTATATGACATTGTGCAGTTGACTGTGCAGCGACAGTGTAGCGTAATTTGATAGAAGATATCAGCTTGAAGGAAAAGGTCATATAAAAATTTCACTTACCTGCTTTACCTAAAAGCTAGGAACAAAAAGCTACGAGCAAGACATACCTTCAGAGTAGTGTTCAAGTTATTCCTGGTGTTACTGAGAATTTTTATCTGGTCATGATTTTCGATTAAAGTTTGGCACTCTTGACAAAGCCTGGTTCAAGAAGAAAGAACTAAGCTCAAGCTCAATAAATAATGACATATGTAACTACAAAAGTGAATCATTATTATACTTTTCAATAGAAAGGAAGTTTTCTCGGAGCTGATTTATAGTCTTCTGAGATAAAGAAAGTGATTGCAGACCACCTTGAGCTTGCTCAACCTGTATTCCAGAAAATTATGCAGCAGCTAGAGTTTAGTATCTGGATACAGATAATGTTTCTCATATCAAACATTTCTCTCCATGTAAGAAAAAATTACAAGGTGGAAATTAGAGCTTCAAAAGCTTTCCAAGTAAAAATACAGCAAAAAACAGAAGAAATTGCAATAGCATTATCAAAATATCAGAATGTGTCGTTTAAACATTAAGTCGAAGCATCCACATACCTGTTCAGCGACCATTGTACTAAGTTGTGCATCATTTGCCTGATCCAACATGAAACAGTACCAGATCATAAGTAATTGTAGTGCAGTTCAAATTAAGTTCAGACCACTAAGTTGAAACTATGAAGAAACAAGAAGCCTCTCTACAACAAAGCCACAAATAAACATGACCATGTGCAACAACATCAGCCAAAATTGGACCTTCATGTTATTACAATGTGTGATAAACTATGTGAGGCTAAGAAAGCCAGTTAAGATCCATCAACAACTCGTTTATAATCACGAGAAAAAATCCTATTGCTTTTAGCAGGTAATTAAATCACTTTAACAGATTACCGCAATATATCAAAAGCTGAAATTTATTTCATCGTATTTATGACATTTTCTACATTACTTTTAGAATTTCAATAAAGAAGCAACTGAAATTCAGGAACAACGACTTAGTAACCAAACCTAAACGTTCAAAGCAACACATTTATGTGGCAACCAAAAAAGAAAAAAAAATTGACAAGTCATCTGATACCAGATGCATAAGGTAGCTCTTAAAGAATTTCCTGATCACAATACATTTTTTCCTCAACTTAAACTTGAATTTAAGAAACAATCTCCAAAATTCGTATTGCTCAATCACTATCGACTTCAAAAAGACAGTCAACAACTCATAACAGTTCCTCTACACAATTTAACTACAAATGACAATAAATTTCCCTAGACTGAACAAATAAAAACTTCACAACATACTCAAAATTTCACCGTAAAACAAACAAAAGGAAAAAATAAGCAGTGGATCTATATGAAACCTGTTGACGAGCAATGTAATCGGCTTTGATCGAGGAAATAGACTGTAAAAGCTCAGGTAAAGGCAATAGCTTAGCGACCTCACGAACGGAGGCTTCCTTCGCCTCAACGCCGAGATCATCAGCCATCATTTTCGCAACTATTTACAAATCTCACAGCTTAATTCACTGAGAAAATTTTGTATGTTTGAATTGAAATTGAAGATGGAGTATATAGGGATCTCGAAGGAAAAGACCTTCGAAGGGTTGATTCAAAGAGTGTGAACAATCCAGCTCAATTTTTCAATGGAGAAGGAAGAGTTTCTGCAAATCGGGTCGGGTTCCATTGTAATGGGTTTCACATTTTGGATTATTCAAAGATGTTGCAATTACGTTTGGTAAAAGGTAAAATATGCATGAGTTTCGAAACATTTAATTTATTTTTTTTAGGGCTAACCCTTCGGTGTGATTCATTAAATTTGGCATTAATTTTTACTTAGGCATTTAAATTTAGACACTTGAGGTAACGTGTTGATACGTCATTTTGACATTTTTTACATTCAACATAAATTTGATGGTGAGCGTATTTCACTCGTGAATGATGTGTAAAGTGTCAAATTAAATGAGGATACTTGTCATTTTTTTCAAAATGATTCTTAAATAATAAACTATCAATTATTTTTCTAAAAGATGGTCAATAGATCGATGACACAAGGCATTTCTTCCCAAATAATAACAAAAACGGATTAAATCACCTTTAAAAATCTTTAGGAGAAGGATATCTCACCCCACTCATCATCTTTCTCACTGCACACACCCCTTAATCTTTTACCACATGCCGAAAGATATTTCTATCTCTTTTACTTAAATATTGTTCAATCCTTCTAAAGATAAAAGAAAATTCAACATATTTTATTGCTTAAAAAATTAATCTAAGATCCAATGAACTTTTAAAAATACAAATGTGTACATGTTCATAACACATTATTAAGTTTCTTTTAAGGAAATTATTTCATTTTTTAGTGACTTTTTATTCATCCTCAAAATTTTCAAATTTTTTTCAAATTTCAATTTTTTTTCCTCAAATTAAATTGAGGAAGAGGGCATCATCCTGGGGAAATCTCGGGGAAAGCTCTAACGTTTGAAATCACATTCCTCGTTTATGGCATCATCGAATATATTTCACCATAGAAGAAGTTCAAGCTTGAGCAAAATGGTGATTGAAAAATTAGGGAAGAAAAAAAAATAAAAAATAAAAAATGGCTAAAAAAGAGTTTGAATCGCGGTTAATGAGTACGTCACACTCACTATGTCATATCAACAAAAAGTGTTAAAATGACACATCAGGCTTCACATGAGGTGTTTAAAATGAATAAAACCTAGTTCATGTCTCTAAGTGAAAGTTGATGTCAACTTTAGGAAGCCACTAATGGGTCAGCCCATTTTTTTATAAAATGTTTTTTAAAGAAATAAATTGCTTTTAGTTATTATTTTTTTGTGTTTAGTATATAATGGAAAAAAAATATTATTTTAAAAATATTTGTATATAATAATAAATACTTTCTCCACCTTAATTTATGTGAGTTAGTTTAATTTAAAGGAGTTAAAAGAAACTTTTAATCAAAAATAAGTCATAAATGTTGATGTGACTATAACTCTTTTCACTTAAAATAAAATAGGATTTTAAAGTTAAATTGTTATTAAATATAAAAATGTGACAATTGTTTAAAAACAGACTAGAAAGTAAATCATATAAATTGAGACAAATAAAGCACTAAAAAAGTGGGTGAAAGTAGAGGGGGGCTATAGCAGAGTAAATAGCTAAAAGCATTTTTAACTATACCTCAAATTCAAACTACATTATTGTATCATTACATTTAACAAAAAAACATCATTTAACTATCTAAAAAAATTGTAAGTTACATCATTTCGTTAACTTTCTGTCAATAATTAACCACTTAAACTATAAGCACATGATTTCCCCATAAATGCAACAATTTTGCCCACTTTTTTTTTTCTAAACAGAACCTCTTTTATCATTGTATCAACGAAATACATAGTTTAAACATATCTTTTGCATCTTGAATGATTTAACTTGTAAAAAACTTCTCCCAAGAGATTCTCTTCAACAAAAAGATATAGTATATCTAGCTAATCTATCCGCTATTTTATTCACAGATCTAGAAATATATATAAATTCTACATGATTGAACATTCTTGAAAGGTTCAAAATGTCTTCACACAACAGTACTATCTCCCATGAAGTCGCTGCTCGTTTCTGAATCATATCGACAATATTTTTAGCATCTGATAAAATCTCCACTCTCCTCCGTCCCTTACTGATAACATATTCAGCAGAATTTTGTCCACTCACTAATCTTCTCAATAAGTAATTATATTAAAGGGTATTCCATGGCTAGCATTATTGTAGGAATATTAATTAAGGCCTAAAGATTTATAACTTAGGGCTTGTTTAGCTTCATTTTGTCCTTTTATTTTTAAATTATATTTTACTGAGATTGTTATTACGTCTGTTAGTTTTTTTATTAAGAAACTTATTAATCCAATGCTACTCAGAGTTTGCTTATTTTCTCATTTTCTAATTGGAATAACCTTCAACAACTTTCACCAGATTTCCTATACTTTTAACTATTTAAATGAGAACTTCAAACATAAAAAATCAGATGTTAACAATGCACATTTGTCTTTGGACATAATCAAAAAAATTTATTTGATAATTAAGTAGAAGGATTTGAACTCTTAGGGTATGTTTTGATTGGCTAATACTTTTTTAAAAATTTTTCATATTTAATTGGCTAAATTTTTTTAAAAAATATTTATCTAAGAAACAAGTTTTTAAAATATGAGAATAAATGACTTCTCGAATAGACGTAAGAAAAAAAAAGCTACACAAATGACATTTCAAATTCATTCACAAATCCTTCTGGCAAAAGAAATTGTTTACTCTATGTTAAGAAGACGGTGAGGGGACAAAATCTCTTTTCAATTGGTGATGGTTGCTAGATTTTTGATGGAAAACTAAGGAGGGATGTAACTCGTAACTTCAAAATAGTTCATAAATATTTTTTGTTTACAATTAATAATATAAGGATAAAATTTAAGTTAGAGATATAGTTAAAAGAATGTATTTGGTTATTTACTCAGATTTGCTTTTGTTACATACCTCACAACTTTTTAAGCTACTTCATTTTCTTGACCCTTGCAATGAATAAAATTCTCTTTTTGGGAATTGCAAATCATATTCTAACTATAGTTGGAATGATGAAAGATACATAAAGCCCTTTACAAGAGACTATATTGCAATTAGCCCATGACAAGCAATTGATTGCATTTTCATATGCCAACCAAAGGCATGTTCATTAATACATAGCTGCCAGAGCATATATCTGTGAATATATCTATATAAAGTGATTATTTTGACAACAAATATCATAATTTTCTAACTAAGGCTCTAGAATATTAGCATAGTCATTGGGATATTAATATTCTTAAAATATCTAAATGTTTGAGGGTAACAGATAATGTTAATAGATTTTTCTTGTAAACATTCTAGAAAATTAGATATTTTTTTTATCCAAAATACATTTTTCCTTCAGAACTTAGTTGAATCTCTGAAATTTAATTAATGATCTTGGGCAGCAGAAGATCCATCATATTGTACTTTTTTCTACTATTCTCTAAATTATTAGTGGTCTAAGATAGTCTCTTAAATTATATATTTATTGAATTTAGTTTTTAACTATTAAAAATCTTATTATGTTTGATCATTAGTTATACATTTATCGATTTTAGCCCTTTGAGTATTTTGAAAAAATATCAGAGGTCTTTATCTATTTTTTATATGTAAATTACTTAGTTTTATATTAATTGAATTCATGCTTCCATGAAATTAAATATTTAACCTATTTCAATTTTTTCTTCAAATATTGTTGTGAAAAGAACTCTAACCTCAACTATTCAAAATAAAATCAATGAGGAAAGAATATATAAATTCTAATTTTATTCAATGTAGGATAAAATAAAGCATATCATTGTTGTTAATGACTTGAATATGTCATATTTCTTCCTTAAGCAGTTAACGGTTCATAATCAACTTGATTTTTTAATTTATTTTTATAAGAAATTAGATTTTATTATTCAAATTTCTCTACATGAAATAAAATGAACAGAGTAACAAAATCAATCTATTTCAAAATATAAAAAATTTACCTATTTTTTAACGTTAATAAATATTAACTTGATAAATTTATGATACATGGACAATTGGACATAACGTGAGGCAATGCATGAATACATTATAAAGAATCACTTGGTGCAATAACTTTATTTAAAAGATAAAAAGAACAAATCTTTAATCGTATTTATTGCCATCGTAACAAAACAAAATCTTATATATCCTTATTACCATTAGTCCATTACCCCTATTTTTATTTACCCCCATCTCTCAATTAAAAAAAATACTAATAAGTTAAATAATATAAAATTAAATAACAAAAGAATACACGATCAAATAACAACGATAAACTAACATGTAATATAAGTAAATAACGGAAATATGGAGACTCAAGTACTAACTTAAAACAAGATTTATATTATTATTATCATGATTAAATGTAGCTCCAATAAGCTATATAAAATATGAATTTTATTACATACAAAAAAAAAAGAGCAAAGACATATATATATCCAAGCTATATATATCATAGTAATGAATTAATAAAATCAATAAGCAAATACATTTTTTCTTTCTCCCCTCATTAGAGTATGTTCCAAAAATTAAAAATAAATTACAGTTAAATGTGAGGTATATTTAAATTCAACATTGAGGCATATCAGGAGGAGGAGGAAGCAATTTTTCTTCTGAGCCTTTTCCATCTTTCACAATAAATGCCATTTCCATTCCCCAACTTACGTGACGTTCTAAATGACAATGCATAAACCATACTCCTGTTACATAAAAAAAAATACATATTATTAAATAAGAGTTCAAATTATATATATATTGATAACATTATTTAATTTAATACAGTAAATATTATATAATTATTTTACTTGATCATATTGTAATAAGTTATTTACCATGTTTTGAGGGTTTACAATAATACATGCATGATATATTTATATCTAATAGTATAAAATAAAGCTGAGTTTAACCTCTAAAAATAACAATTTAATGTATAAAAAAAATTGTGATTTAGTTGTAAAACAAATTTTACATTGACAAAAATGTCTTTGTTTTGACTAGACCAACATGCTAAAGCACAAACAAAGTGCCTACTTATTAAAATTAGCTCATGAAAATATGACGATTTGTTTAATTTGTACGAGTTCAACGCATTTATTATTACCTTAGTCTATTTTATTTACCAATGAGAAACCTTATCATTGTTTTGTTTGGTAATTAAAAAACATACATACTAAAGAACAAATCAATTAAAAACTAAAACTTGGTAAAAGTTAAACCGATTTGGGTTATGACTCGTTATGAAGCCGTTTTAATCCAACTATCTCAACTCACATAAGTAACTTCTGTACGAGTTAATAATCTGTTCATTTATTAACTCGTATCATATTAACTAGTCAAATCTCGTCCAGCACACTTACTTTGACACCTTTTAAGTATAGTAACATATATATATATAACAATGTATACAAAGAATATATATGATCAATTAAAAAATATACCTGGATTATCAGCTTTGAACCTAATGGCAGCCCATCCATTTCTAACAACAGCAATAGTATTCTGAAGAGGTGGATCAACAAGATTATAATTCAAAGGGTCTTTATCTTTGTCAAAATTTCCAAATCCAGATCCAACAACATAAAAACTATATCCATGTAAATGAATTGGATGATCAACTCCACCTAATAAACTAGTTCCTTGTAACACAATCTCTACATTCGTTCCATATTCAAGAACATGAACCTCCGTTCTACGATCAGGACGTTGTAATTCCACGGGTAGAGAATCACCCGTAAAATTAAAATTTAAGGGCGGAAAACTAGGAAATTCATCTCGATAAACCCCTTGAATATTTTTATAATAAGCTTCTAATATATCGATACGAGGTAATACAAAGCTTATATTATTCACGCTAGCCGCGAATCGATCCCCGTTAGGTCCACTACACGATTCATCCTCGCAAGGTAAGGTATTTACGGAAAATGTGAACAATAAATTGGTTGTAACGTTTAATGGTACGTTAATAGGGTGTCTTTTATCGGCTAGGCTTTTTAATAACCTAGTGAAATTAAACGATGCGTTCGTATCGTCGAAATTCGGGAGATCGGGGAGGATGGGTGGTGATGAAGCGGTGTAATTTTCACGATACTGAATGATGGCGGTGGTGGTTATGTTGTTAAAATCAACTCCGACTACGCTATTATAGGCCTTCGCGCCCATATAATAGTGGTTAGGGTTTTGATTGGCTTCCAGTAAAACATCAATAGTTTCACCAGGGGAAATTGTGATGTAATTTGACTTGAACGGTTTGACGTACGCACCGTCGGTTCCTACGACGGTGAGTTGGTGATTTGCAACGGAGAAAAACATGAGATTATTCATTACGGCGTTAACGATTCTGAGCAAATATGTCTTGTTTTTCTCCACCGTTAGTTTGAATGTGTCTGTTGAAAAAAAAAAGGAGAAAAAATTAGTTAGGTTCATAAATGATTTTTCAACATAATTTGCATCATCAAAACTATATATTACGTGAGAAAAATGAAAAATAAAATCATATATAATCCATTGACTAGTTTGAATTTTACAATAAAGTACATATGCTTGAATATTATTATGACTTTTCTCATTTCTCCTTTTGAAAATTATGCTAACGCGGTTAAGCTTTGAAAAGTAACACCCCTCCTATGTCTACGTTACGAGATTTATAACTGATATAAAATTTAAGAAAGTAAAAAAAAAATTAAAATTTCTAGAGTAAGTAGTGGTTATAAATCATTTTAGAGACAAATCTAGTCTTCTAGTTATAGATTCACGTAAACTCAGTAGCTTTTGCTCAAACTTCATATTTTTATAAAGGAGTAATTCACTAAATGTAACTGTTAAATTCGAAAAGCACAACATGACAATTGAAAGTGGCCGAAGGAAATATAACCTATAGATTAGTACAAAAATTAGTGTAATTAAAATTAATTAATAGTATTTGTTTTACCATTTGTTGAGCAAGGATATAAATCTCCTGGTTGACCATTTATAAGAAATGCATCAGATTTATTTGCATCTCCTCCACTTGTAAGAAACTCATTCACAACTGCTTGTACATCACTTTTCCACCATTCCCCTACAATTTAATAATAATTTTAAAAATTTCGATACCAATCAAACAAATTAAAACGGAACGAGTATATTAATAATACATACCTAATATGATGGGAATTTCAGCATTAGGTCTAGGAAAAGGATAATTAGTTTTATTTGCTGGACGTATAATAAGTGCACCATTAACAGTAGCTCTTGACCAATCACTATGAGCATGCCACCATAAAGTTCCTTCTTCATCTGAAAGATTAATCCTTTGACTAAAATTTGTTCCTGGTCGAATTGGACATTGAGTTATAAATTCAGGACCATCTGACCATGGATATCGCGGTTGTTTCACTCCGTGCCTGAAATTTTTATTTTTTTAGTATACTCGATCGTATTGTATAATGAAATCAAGGAAAAAAGGATAAATATATCCTCAAACTATCGTAGATGGTATGTAAATATCATTCGTCGTACTTTTAGGACATTGATGCCCCTGAAGTGAGAGGCGTATCCAGAATTTTGACGTGATGGGTGCACTATTATGAAAAGGTGAATCTAAGATATAAATTTGATCAGTTTAACATTTAGGTTCTTATCATTAAAATAATTGATATTTTAAAATTATAGGTCCAAAATTATTTTTACCTATTCAAACCACTTAGATGGGTATATCCTAATTTTAGAAAGAAAAATAAAATGAGATAAATAAAAGATTCAAATTTATAACCTCGCTTAGAGAGGTGCACCCCATTATAATCACGCAGTATGATACTTCAACTATGGGTTCATATATCTATATATAAATATTTTTTAAAAAATACAACACTATTATGTATAATTTCAGGAGGTAAGCATGGGTTCACGCGAACCCAGTGACCCCCTCCTGGATACACCTCTGCTTGCCGTCCAAAAATTAGAGCATATACGCTCTTCACTCTAAAAAAAGATTAAATAAGGACATATGGTGCAATCTTATCCTTAATCCGATATATAATAAATGTCGAGTCAGTGGATAAGACTATGATACATGTGTGCCCGTTAGTGTAAAAGGTATATATGCTCTACTTTTTGAACAAGAGGAACATTAATGTCTCAAAGGTATGACGGAGGATATCTGAATAACATTTACGATAATTCGAAGATATATTTATCCTTTTTTTTATGATAAATTATAAAAATGACATGAGATGGTCATACAGTTCGATATTTACCAGTGGATTGTTATATTTTGTGTTCCATCATTTTGGACATTGACAACGAGGGTATCTCCAGTATTGGCATATATAACTGGACCTGGAAATTGGCCATTCACAGTTAAAATGTTCTTTGAGCTGCAAAGTTTTGAGTATGGTGCTTCTTTAATCTGCATGAACATATACTCAAAATTAAATTATTGGTATGAAAAATTAAAAATATGTTAATTTATTATTCTTTACCAAAACTATATGTTATATTAAAGATAGAGAGGCTACTTACGACAAATCGATGACGATGAACAAAGGCATGGGCAGGTAAAAGACCAAGTAAAAAAAGAATTACTAAAATTTGTTGAATAAAAATCTTCACTTTCAATCTCATGATTTTTCTTTTTGTGCAAACAAATACTATATACTAATAATATGATATGAAAATGTGTAAAGGGTGTTAATGTATTTATAGAGACCATGAAGTTATCAAATGAGAAAAAGATGACAATATTGTCGTAGCAAACTTCAAAACAACTATCATTACCATTAATTAGCGTACAAAAATAGTTAAGTTGTTTTTCATTATAATGTGTATGGTTTTTTACTTTTCAAAAAAATTGATTTTTTTTTTTATTATTATAAAGTCAATTTTGTAAATAAAGTCAACCCACTCCCCTATTCATTCATATAATAAAGTATATAATATTACTCCCATTATATTAGATGGTCAAATGGTTTAAGCCCGCAATATTATAGTTCCACCTATAATTTAAATATCCTATTAAGTAATGGGAAAAGATTTTAAATTAAGAATGTATATAACTTAATCTCAGATTATTGATTTTTTGGATTGTTACAAAAGTTACACTAAAATTATTATACTTGGTTAAGTTAAACTATAAATCCTTCCTTCATATAGGAGTAATTTCAAGAATGGCCATCTAACTTTTGTCTTATTCTATCAAAGTTGATTACTTAGCTATCTTTTAGGATTAAGAAAATGATCACTTAACTAACTTTATAATGATTTGAGTATCACAAAAGTCACTAAATAATATTACCTATACTAGATGTCAGGTGCATGTGCTAGCGCAGGCCCAATGTATGTTAATTTTTTTCTTTCAACTTATGTGATACTAGATATCAGGTGCCTCTGCTCGCGTAGGCCCAACGTATGTTAATTCTTTTTCTTCCAACTTATGTGACACAAATGAAATTTGAAAAAATTAACTATATTTTTATATGTATTTTTCTAAAAAATATTTTAAATTATTAATTTATGTACTTTTTGTGTCATTTTCCAATAATATATGTTACTACATCTATTTTATTTTATGTGATACAAGTGATTTTAGGAAAATCAACGGAATTTATTATATAATTCTCACATATTTTTAGTTATCATTTTACCGTGATTCATATTACTTTTTAGTTCCTACGTTATTTTCAAACAATATATGCAACTTTTTTCATTAATGATGGTAATTTGGAGTGAGTGCAACAAGCATCATTTCATTCATCGTGAAGTAGACAAAACACATGATTTTTTATCCTTAGTCGATTGTTCATCAGTTTCATCAATAACCATATCGTTATTTAACATTCACTGAATATTTCATCACTATTTTGGTGTTAACATAAAAAATTATGTAACAAATTAGAAATTAAAACGAATAATTAAAGTCTTCAAATCATTATATATCTTTTTATAATGTTCAAATCTTTAAAATTCCACATATATGCACAAATTAATAGAAAGAAGCCTAACAATTTCTTTAAAAAAAATATATATGAAAGCTTATTTTAATAATAACACATATATATTTCATTTTTAATATATGAATCCCTCATTTTTTATTTATATGAACTTACTTTTTGATTTTATTTCAAAAAGAAAATAACTTATGTGTTTTAATTTTTATATATAGCATATTTAAGACCACAAAATTAAAAAATATTTCAGTACACAATTTAATATGCATATAAATTTTAGGGTTAATGCACATGTACCCTCTCAATTTCTGTCCGAAATCTCAGAGACACACTTATACTATACTAATGTCCTATTACCCCCCTAAACTTATTTTATTTATAATTTTCAACCACTTTTCGGCCTACGTGGCACTATCTTGTAGGTTCAACGCTGGTTGACTCTCTTTTTTCAAGCTAGTGTCACGTAAGCCGAAAAAGAATAGAAAATTACTTATAAAATAAGTTCAGTGGGGTAATAGGACCTTAGTATAGTATAAGTGTGTTTCTGAGATTTCGGGCATAGGTTGAAGGGGTACTTGTGCATTTTCCCTAAATTTTAATTTTAATTTTGATTGATTCCACCTAATACTGTATTTGATATATAATTATTAAGAGCTAAGCGTAATCATTATTTATTTACTTTCATATAATAAATAAATATCAAAATAACTCATAAAAAATGAAGAAATAACAAAAATGAGGTAATGCTATTAATAATAACTATGTTTCTAGAATTATTTAATTTTCTTGTTATCGTTCCAGGTAGATTTTTGCTTGCATGAAATTACATTTTTACCCTTGATCATCACTCACTTCATAAATAGAAAGATGTTTCTAGAATTATTATTTTTTATATATTTTTGTTAGAAAGAAATTACATTTTTATTCTTAGTTGTCTTTAATACAAATATATCATCCTATTCATTTTTAATCGTAAAGTTACTTTTTAACATCTTTTTCTTTAATTTCAATATAATATATATTATTAATTTTATCACACTTATTTATTTTCAAATATATTAATTAGAGCCAAAATAAAGATGAAAATAAATAATTCATGATAAATTTTTATATAAAAAGTAGGCATTTTTGATAAGTATAATCAATAGAAAAAAATATTAAGCATTAAATTAAATTAAAGTAGTAGTAAAATAGAGTAATAATAAAATAAATATCCCAATAAATGACAAAAAAAAAAAAAAGTAATAACAAAATAAGTTAATGGTAGTAATAATAACTTAAAAGATCTTTCTAGAACTATTTAAATTTTTTTTTATCATTCTTCATAGATTTTTGTTAGCGTGAAATTACATTTTTGCCCACTTCATAAATAGAAAGATGTTTCAAGAATTATTAATTATGTTTTTTAATATATTTTTATTAGCCTGAAATTACATTTTTGCCATGATCATTATTCACTTCCTATATAGAAAAATGTTTTCAGAATTATTAATTATATTTCTTAATAGATTTTTGTTAGCGTGAAATTAAATTTTTACCCTTAATAGTCCTCTCACTTCACTCTTCTATATAATAAAAAAATATCTTCCTCGTAGAATATTTGTATACTTACAGTTTACAACTTTTGAAAATATCATTAGCTACCCATTGTTTAGATCTGAAATTGTTAAACAAAAAAATAAAAAAATTACAGTTTTGAAAATTCAATAATTTCATCATAAGTCATAAATCATGAAACGCGTATATGAAAAAGGTTGAAATTCTATCCTTCCAAATGTTTCATTAGTCAAATATTATTTTTTTTAATCAGAGGGTTAATTTATACTAAAACTAATCTATTAAATCGCTAAAAGTCGATTCTAGAATTAGGTAAATTTCAATTGTGAAATGTTTTATGTAGTTCTTTCAATATAATTTTCTTCTGCTTTGACTTTTCTCTTGAAATTAATAACTAAATTGTTTCTGGCTGCATAATTTATTAACTCGTTTCCTTTTTACACCTAATTTGACTGGAAAATATTGCATCCTCAGAAGAATAAGAACAAATATGATTTCAGTTGATCTTTTCCCTTTGATCATAAATAATATAAAGAAAATAAATTTTGAGTAACTATGCCTCCCCAAACAAAGACGATTCAATTATGAAATTTTTAATCAAGGATGAAAAAAATACGTATTACTCCATTACAATTTTTATTAATTTAATTAATAATTCAATTTTATGTTGAGAAGAGTGAAAAAGTCGTATATGAGTCGCCAATAAAAGGGAAAAAAGTTTGAAATATCTGAATTTTGATTGAAATTACTGTAACAATATTGAAGTTTGGAAAGTGCATTTTACCCCAACATTGTATATATGTGTCCACGTGGATATCATAAATATTGAATCATGCAGGCACATATATACCTTTAAAACAATATTTAAATAAAGTTGTGGTAAAAGATCATCTACAAAGTTTGGCTATCGTAATAGCAATTTTAACCAAAATTAGAGTATCTTTCAAATCCTTTTCCCTTGATTGGTCTCCTTATATGATATTGAGAGATTCTCGATCCCCTTATAATCTAACTTTGGAGATTAAGTTAAATTCAAAATTTTATTTCTTTACATGATATCAAAGCAACACTCGTCTTATTCGATATTAAACATTCAAATAAAAATCGTCATGCTCTGATTTTTTAGCTTTATACATTAAATAGCCATGATATTAAAGAATTAAAAAATAAGATCTATATGTACATAATTTTTTATCTGACGCATGGAAGTAATAATAATGTGATCTCTCACATTTTTTGGTAAATGTAATTGGTTCAATAATATATGCCACGTAGGAATTACATAATGGTCGAATAGGGAAAAGTCGATGAAAAATGTCAATTGGGTAGTAGTAGTACCGTGCAAGGGAAGAATATTAAATATTACTCAATATTACTTCCTCAGTTCGAAATTATTTATCATATTACGCTTATCAAAATCAATTTAATTAATTTTTAAAGATAAAATAGATCAAGTTAATTCGATATTTTAAATAAAAAACTTTGATATTTTAAAACTATATGAAAAGTTCTATAAATTACAACTTTACATATTAATATGATTTAAAAATACATCTTAAAATGTTAGTCAAATTTTTTATAATTTAACTCTAAAAATAAAAATCATAACAAATAATATCGAATGGAGAGAGTATATTTTTTGTTTGAAGAAAAAAAGAACACCAACTTTCTTATTTTGGACCTTTAGAAAAGTGAGACAATTAAGGTTATAATCCTCTATTTCCTTTATAAGGAAAAACAAATCCCTCTAAATATATTAAGACAATAATATTCACAAATTATTGACTTGTTGTGATTGAATAAATATGATCTCTTCGTTTTTAATTAAAGGTTTTAAATGTAATTGTTCCTGAAAGAGAGAAACTGTGATTCTTTATCTATAATACAAATTTAAATTAATCGAGTCATTAAAGTGAATATTAAACACAAACTTTAAAGGGAAAATACCCAAGTATCCCCTCAAACCTATGCCCGAAATTCCAGAGACACACTTATACTATACTAAGGTCCTATTACCCCCCTGAACTTATTTTATATGTACTTTTCTACCCCTTTTTAGCCTACGTGGCACTAGTTCGAAAAAAAAAGTCAATCATCGTTGGGCCCACAAGATAGTTCCACGTAAGCTAAAAAGGGGTAAAAAATTATTAATAAAATAAGTTCAGGAGGGTAATAGGACCTTATTATAGTATAAGTGTGTCTCTGAGATTTCGGGCATAGGTTGAGGGGGTATTTGGGCATTATCCCAACTTTAAAAAAGTCCTATACTATCTAATGTCAGTGTTTTTTTTTCTCTGAATGAGTTAGTGTTCTTGACATTCCTTTTAATTATAGCAAGTATATATATATATAGTATATTATTGCATATCTAATGTTTGTCATATATAACGTTTAGGATCATCATTTTCTCCTAACATTAATGATTTGTTCTTTTCACCCCATAAATTTTCCATTCTGAAAAAGCTCAAATATGTCATCGAACTTTTAGAAAAGACTTATTTGTGTCATCAGTTAAAAGTTTGACTAATTTATATCATTACTGTTAAAGAAAAAACTCATTCATGCCATTATTTTTTAACAATGATTTTGAAAAATCATTTGTCATCAATTTTTTAAATAAAAAATAATAATTCAATTTTCATTCAGAATTTTATATTTTTTATTAAAAAAATTTGATGACATGGCCGAATTACAATTGGTCACATATCAAAAATGGTTTTGTAAAATCATTATTAAAAAATAATGGCATGAATGAATATTTTCTTGAACGGTAATGGCATAGATGAACCAAACTTTTAACGGATGACATAAATGAGTATTTTCTCAAAATTCGATCATATATTTGAGTCTTTTTTCTTTTTTAAAAATGGGACTCCAAAATATATAGGGCCCCAAGCGTTGGCTTTAATGACCTACGGGTTAAGACGACCCTATTAGTAAATAGTGTTGAACCTTACTAAGCCACAAAAAAATAATAGCGATCAAATTAAGCCACTAATCTAAAAAATGACTAAAATAGGCTTAGTGAAAGAAAAAATTCTACTTTATTCAATATTTCAAACGTTTTTTGTTAGTCCATAACGGGTATATTTTAATATATAATGAAATTATTTCTTACACTTAATAAAATGTAAGTTTTTCTTACACTTTATAAAGTGGGTTTTTTCTTACACTTTATAAAGTGGAAGAAAATTTTATATTTTACAAAGAGGAATATTTTTCAAGTTTTGCTCTCTTTATGATGATTTTGTAGTGTTTATCATACAATTATATTGATTTGACATATCATAAAAAATAAAAAATTAATAACCGATATCATATATTTCTTTCATCAATTTATAAAAGAATAGGGTATAAATAGTATTATTATGATTATAGTCGAAAAATACCTACTTCATTTTTATCACAAGGACAAGCAAATTTTGGAGATGATTATCTGTAATGATGAATCGTTGATCGACTTTTTGAGGGTTCTAAATAATTACATAGATCAAATCAAGTTAACAATACTTGAAATCTATGTTAGAAAGGAGCCTAAGACTAGCCAACAATGTTCTTCTCTATCGGTTGATGTTCACCCCCAATTAGAAAATCATAATAACGTTGATGAATTTCTGATAACTCAACCTACTAATTTTCTAACATGAATCATTATCAAAATATTCTTATCAATCGATATGATTTTGCTTTGAACGAAACTATCAAAGAAAGTTACTGGTAATGCTCAATAATTATATTTCGATTATTATTTGTTCATTTTATCGATTATTTATTAATTTATATTATTATTATATACTTTTAGCGGTTTATTTCAGCAAGATAGGAATATTGCTCCAAGTTATAGACTAGATATTTATTTTGGTTAGTCCTCACAGTTTAAAATGCCGAAAAATGTTGGGACATTCTCAAATTTTCATGTCTCGCCTATTTTTTATGCAAAGGATTATTCGTATGTCCAACACTTGAATTTTTATTTAAGTAAGTTAATTGCATGTGATATATATTTATATATATTTTTTTACATATATGGAGAAATATCTCAATTGTACAACTTACAAAATTAAATCATTATAAGGAGAGCAAAACCTGAAAAATAATTCTCTTTGTAAAATGTAAGTTTTTCTTCCACTTTATAAAGTGTAAGAAAACTTACATTTTATAAAGTGTAAGAAATAGTTCCACTATATATTAAAATATACCCGTTATGGACTAACGAAAAACGTTTAGAATATTGGATAAAGTGAATTTTTTCTTTCACTAAGCCTATTTTAGTTACTTCATAAAGTAATGGTTTATTTTGATCACTTTTATTTTTTGTGTGACTTATTTAGATTCTCAACTCATTAATAAACACCTGATTTAAAAAGAGAAAAAATATGTATGAATCCTACAAGTATTTGAACTAACATTACATATTTTCTCTATTATGTGTTATAGGCAGTGGAGAAAATATTACCACATTCTTATTACCAACATTTAAACAACAAGTGCAAAACTGCTTATCAAGTATTTATGTTTTGAAAGCATAGATTGATGATGTATGTATGTAGCATTGTAAATACATGTTATTTTATTTTATTTTTTTATATATTTAAACTTTGATCGAAATTGTTATAACATATCAAATTTTGAAGAGAATCTTTTACCCCCCTACACTATTTAATAATGTATTTTAAAGGTATATATGTGTCCACGTGGACATAATTTTTTTTGTACAATTATAAACAGTAATGTCTCCACGTGGACACACATATACCTTTAAAATACTCTATTAAATAGCTCTGGATAAAATGTCTTCCAGAAAGATTAGTATCGTAACATCAATTTCGGCTAGAGTTAAAATATTTTCCGAACCTTTTTCCCTTTTTATAGTGTGTTGGTGAATTTAATAAGAAGAGATTGTGATTCAATACTCTCTCAATGTATAGTATCAGAACTTTGTTCAAAAGCCCAAACCATTTTTGAATCCATATTAGTCCTATTTCAAGGAGAAAAACATCTTTAATAAAGACCTCTTGCATAGTTGTATAATATAATTGTCTCCACTAGGGCTGTATAAAATCGAACCGAAAATCGAATTAAATTGTAAATTGAGTCAAATCGAAAAAAAAAATTGACTGATGATTTGGTTTAACTTGGTTTGGTGTTAGGAAAAAAACCCGATAATATTTGGGTTGGTTTGGTTTCACGTAAAAAAAAACCAAATCGAGATCAAACCAACCCGATATTATATATATACTTTTAAAATTTTATTTTATACGTAAAAATACTTACTTTGATATAGTTTTTAAATATCTCTTATATTTTTTTTCATAGTTTTTATCTTTTAATATATTTATTTCATGTTTGAAAGTTAGAATTCTTAATAATCTAATAAAGATTATAGTCCATACATGTTGGTAACTATAAGAAAGTTTAAATGAAAATCAATTTAGTACTAATGCAAAAGAAAATCAATAATATTGAATATTTATTTTTTAGTTTTATATAAATTTAGACAAATAAAATACATGATCTAGTTTTACTTCTTTTAATATTTAGTCATGTAACTAATACTTACTAAACTTATTTTAGCATGATTTAGTACTTTAAATAATAATCAATTTTATTATGACTTATTAATTGCAATATTTTTTTACGCAATTTTATTATTATTTTTTGTTGAATATTTTGGTGTCATTAATCATATCATACTTTTTGTTATTTTCTTGAGAAATAACTTGGATAGTTGCATTTTGGTAGGACTAAAAAAATATTTGAAGTATAAGTAAATTATATGTTTGTATCAAAACTTTATCGGAAAAACCCGAAAATCCGAAAAAACCCGAAGATGAAAAATCCAAGTTTTACTGGTTTGATTTGGTTTATAAATTTAAAAATTCGACACAAATGGTCTGGTTTGATATTTGAAAAATTCGAACCAACCCGATCATGTACACTCCTAGTCTCCACAACATTAAATCTATACCTTTGGACATTATTTGCAAGAAGATTATCATGATTAAGGGGTTGAGTAGGTCTAAAATGAGTCCTCAATTATATTCTTATCGATTTTAGTTATATAAGTATTTAAAATTTATCAAATTTGATCTTTTTAATATACATTACAAATTTTAGTTCTTTACGTATTTAAAAACTTATTAGGTTTAATCCTTTAATATATATATATATATTATATATATATATATTATATATATATATATATATATATATTTATCATTTTTTTGTTCTTTCAATATTCAAAAACTAATCAATTCTGTTCTATGTTCCTTTTTGGGATAATGCCCAAGTACCCCTTCAACCTATGCCCGAAATCTCAGAGACACACTTATACTATACTAAGGTCCTATTACCCCCCTGAACTTGTTTTATTAATAATTTTTTACCCCTTTTCGACCTACGTGACACTATCTTGTGGGCCCAACGAAGGTTGACTTTTTATTTCAAACTAGTGCCACGTAGGCTAAAAAGGGCTAGAAAATTACTTATAAAATAAGTTCAGGGGGGTAATAGGACCTTAGTATAGTATAAGTGTGTCTCTGGGATTTCGGGCATAGGTTGAAGGGGTACTTGTGCATTATCCCTTCCTTTTTTAATATAGATTTGCTTAGATTTATATTTACGGAATTCTTACCTCGTGAAATAAAAATTTTAACTCATCTTTTTATAGTCTTTTCTCTTACTTTTTAAAAAATTACTCTTATAAAAAGAACCCTAACACCAACGATTTAAAACTGTCAAATTTTCTATATTTAAAGGACTAAAATCAGTAAATGAAATAAAATTTTTAACTCATCTTTTTTTACGATTGTTTCTCTTACTTTTTAAAAAATTACTCTTATAGAAAGAACCCTAACACCAACGATTTAAATCTGACAATTTTTCTATATTTAATGGACTAAAATCGGTAAATGTATATTATAGGATCAAACTTAATAAGTTTTTGCATACTTAAAGAACCAAAATCGGTTAGTATATTTATTTAAGGGGCCAAACCTGATAAGTTTTATGACTACTTAAAGGATTAAAGTCGGTAAGTGTATAGTTAAGAGACCATTTTAGACCTACTTCTACAGAAAATTGACTATTTATGACATTTTCTTCCAAATAAATAAGAAGGATGTTATTCGTAAATGGAAATAAAATCTAGGGTGGAAATTGATAAAAGATGTATCTTCAGTGATATAATTTATAACTAGTATACGTATCCAATGTGTTGCACGAATATTTTAAAATATTACCATATTTTAAAATTAAAATAATTATTAACATATGCATTTAGTAATGTGTAGCTTAAAAATAATGATACAAATAATTAACTTAATTATTCAAACAGTATTATTATACAATTTAATTTTTATAATATTAAAATATTATTTTATTTAATTAGGTATTTACACATATCACTTTTTTCTTCTATCTAATACATATAATTATTTAATTAGGTGTATTTAAAATTTATTCTAAGACTTATGTAATAACCATTGTGATATTTTTATAAGTTTATAAATTTGGTTTTTTTATTTTTTTACTCTTTTATCCTATTTATAATTGTTTAAATGATTAAGAATGATAAAAATCCTAAAGTATTTATAAATTATATTTAAAAAAAACAAAATATTTATTAATTTAACATAATAGTACTCAAGGACAAAGATGTATAAATATTTGAACTGTTTTATGACATTAAAATAATTAAAAATAAATACAGCGCATATAATAATAGTTATATATTATATATATAGAAATAGATTTTACAAATGCCCTAATACTTAAACCGACCCGATTCGAAACATATAAATTAAAATTGAAGCGGCAAAATAAGAATTGTTAAACCCTAAACCCTAGTTACTCTGCTAAAGCTTTATCACCTCCACACTTCTCCTTTCACCTGTAGCATCTTTGAAGAACTCAAAAGATACAAAATTTGATTTTAAAAGAGGCTAATTAAGTTTCAATTCATATACATATTCAGAAAAAAATGTCATTTGATGGGAGTTTTCGTGTGGATTATGAGCTGCAGAGGTTCCTTACTCGGTGCCCTGAACTTGCTTCGTTATCCCAATTCGATTACTTGTTAAACAAGGTGCTGAAAATCTTATACATTTGACTGTTTTGTGTTAACTATCTTTTTTGAGTATGAAAGTTTCAATTTTTATTGTTGATAGGGTGATAAAGTTACAGAGGAAGAAGTGGTGAATGCTGTGGGAGAAATTGTGATACATCCTAAATATACAATCCCTTTAATTGGATGTTTTCGCCCGCTAGCTCGGAGAATTGTGGACAGAGCTGTTTCGTTGCTTAGTTTGGTACCAAATTTGAGGTGCAACAATGATGAGGGTGAGGACTTGATGGAGGTAGACCAAGAAGATGATCGTGGAGAAGTTGAAGATTTAGATATTGAAGAAACTATTCATATAATTGATGTTTATGCTAAAAGAGGGAAGGGATTGAAACTTCATGAGCTAGCTTGTCTTGCTTTTTGTAGAGCTTATGATTTGGTTCGTTCATTATTGAGGTAAAACATTTTCTTATGTTTGATTCTGGAATCAAATGAACATTGTTATTTCTTGTAAAGAATGTATCATACGGAATGTGGATGCGCTAAACCATAAGTCAGTAATCCACATCCTTGTGTGCTGACTTATCATGTACGGAGTATTTTTTATTTAGCTTTTCTGCGGTAATCAAGGACAATATTGCATACCTATGAATTGCTTATGCATTTCTGTATCAATTGTTACAGTAACAGCTAACAGGCGTTCCTTGGCACAGGTCTGTCTTGGGTTATTTTGAGTTTGCTCCCCCTCCATTTGAAAGGATTAGACAGAGAAAATCAGTTATCGAAGCAGTTGTTCTGGTATTTTCTTTCTTAATATTGAACTTTTGCTCCATAATTTTCTATGTAATTCTCATTCTGAATTTGTCTTCCTCCTGTCTCGTCCTTAAGAGGTAATTTGTGATGCATTCCTCTCCATTGTTTTCTCCTTCCTCCAATGCAACGGTTTGGTTGTGCTATATATCTACAAGATTGTAGATGTTAGATTGGTCCTGAGTTTTGAGGATATTGGTGAATTCTAGCTTGGAACAATGACCAAAATTTGAGGATATTGTTCTTTCTTGATTTTACACAATTTTAATATGAAGCCAATTTTGAATTGATATAGGAGTGTGGCGTGACCTTGGGTATGAGTAATATTTGTTGTATCCAAGTATTGGCGTGACCTGGAGTTTGTTTCTTTTAATAGTCATTTTGCTTCAAATTTGGTTATCGTTGAATGTTTTTTGCTACCCTTGCTGATAATGAGATATGTGTGGCAATACATGCCAATAACTTACCTATGGTCTATAGAGTAAGCACTTGAGATTCTGTATATCTAGAGTCTAGTCTAGGGATGGATGCTGGTGGTCTATTGAGATTGTTTCCACATTTTTCTGAGTTAGGGAGTTAAATTAAGTACCTAATTATTATTCTGAACTCGTTTTCTTGTGCAAGTCTATGACAATAAGTTTCTGTTAGTCCTAACAATGTGGTAATGAGTTCTCCATTCCATTCAAAATTTCCTTATTTTTCTGCGGTTTTCTTCTCTCTATTTTTTGGTAAAAGTATTATTTCAACCCAATTTAGCATAGCAAATTTTATATGTTGCCTAACTATTCTTTTATTAGGATGGGGGTGGTTTGCTGAATGCAATACGAGTTTCATATCGTCTCCTTCTAGCAGAGCCTGAAGTTTTTTCTACAATGTGGGACTGGTCTTGCCTTTTGGACAATATAAGTCAGTTTCATGATTTCTATTTGGGTAAAAATGAAGAACCAAATAGAAGTGCGCATGACATAATATGGTGTGGGATAAGAATACTGTCAATGCTTTTGAAGTTAAATGATCGAGCTACAGCAAGCTTCAATCTCTGTTCTCAAGAAGCTTATTCTTGTTTACTGCGGTAAGTTTTGTTTTCTTGTTCATTGAGTTAACGTTACATTCTTTAAAGAGACAAGTGTAACAACTGCTTTATTTAAGTCACAGAAAATCCCTAGTTTGAAAAGGCTATTGGAATCAAAGCTAGATATTTGATATTCGATGCTCTGCTAATTTCTTGGTTTATGCTCTAATTCGTGATATGAATAATATTTTGACTTCAGAGCGTATGTTTTACTTTTTACTTGATTCGTGCTATGCTTCCATGCTGAGATTTTAATTATGATATGGAGCATTTCATCCTTTTATTGAATTTTGGATCTGAATGTTCACATACATTTCTCATGTTTGAATTGGTGTTTCAAAATCCACAGCTGGGAAGAATATTGTCAGGATGTAGCATTGGAGAAAGCAGCCTGGTATCTAGAGTCCTCGCGAGAAAATAATTTTGACTTGAATGGCGGAAGCATGGGATTCAACCAATGTCGTTCATTACAATCTTCACCTTTTGATTCTTTAGTTCCATCCTTGGAGAATGGACTGTTAAAGTCGGGGGACAAGAAGATGACATGGTAAGAGCAGTCCTAAAAATAGCAATCTCTGTGATAATTTGCTTGTTGATGCGTTTAAAAATCGGCATTTGCATTGGTGATTCAGCAATTGGGGGTAGTTGGGAAGTGGGTTGTTTCAAAGCGCGGTCTTTGAGATCCTTTATGTCGTCACTTTCTGGATTTCTTCTCCATTCTGCTGCTTTGTTACCTTAATAGCGTTTAATGTTGATTTTAAAAAACATGCAGGGAATGTGGGAAACCTTTCATCTTGACTTCTGCTATGCAGAAGGGTTATGAGATGGTGTTTCTTGCTTTTAGTCAGAGGTGGCCAGTTCTTCTATATGGCCCTGCTGGTGCTGGAAAAACTGCATTGATTTCGAAGTTAGCCGAACTTCATGGGGGTCGGGGTATGTTGTTTTTGCTCCCTGTGAAAATCAATCATCAATAACATATGTATATCTTTTATATGTTTTTTTTTTTGTTGCTTGATTGTTGGCTGTGGATGTTTGGTTGAGCTTGTAAAGTTAGTATATCTCGCTTCCAAGACCAGAGGGATGTAAAAAGTCAAAAAGACATAAACTAGTTATTAATATTTAAAAAGGCTAAAGTACCTGTTATTGTTTGTTTAAGACATTGACATCTATGGAAAATGTCTAGTGTGCTCTTTTCCATCATTTTATGTGGTTAATTTGAGTCTACCTAAAGTATTTTGAAAAATGCCAGCGTCCATTTGAATAATTAAGTTTATTGTTCCTTTATTGAATTATTCGGATCTCAGTCTTGTAAATGCATTTACCTTTTTACCTTTTACAACTACACACATTTTTTCTAAATTAGTTTGATTATCCTGTCTCAATAGGACGTTCAGTCAATGATTCATGTGAAGATGTGCTTTTAAGCCTTTTACCACTGCTTTATCCACGCTACTTCCAGATTTTGCCACACATCCTACTGGCAACCACCAGTCCACGACCACCTTAATCGTCTTTATTTGCGCACCACTGTAGCCACCCCCACCCCCATCACGATGACCATTCAATCCACATTATCAACCAACCAGACACCATCATACTAGCACCACCACCCCCAACACATCCACCACCAACCAGTTCCACCTTCACCAATCCATTCCCATCACTGGCCACCCGCACCAATTAACTCTATGAAAGAATTTAAGCATCTGATTCTAAACCATAAGGTGATATGTCAGAGTAGCCCAAGATTTTAAAACTCCTTCGAATACCCTTTGCACAATTGATGAGAAACAAGTGCAGCATTCTCTAACGGCCTTCCGTGTGTATAACATGGTTCTGGGACTTGCACTTGGATTTGATGTTTCCTCACCTTCTTTTTCCGGTATTTTTTGAAGAGAGGTCAATATGATTGAAACTAGAGTAAAGGGAGGCAAATTAGGCCTCATTAGCCTACTACTGGGCCTCGAGAAAAATAGGAAGAGCAGTTCCATGGTTTGGGTTGAGAGGAAGAAACCAAAATAATAGAACACGAAGAGATATTGATAGATAGATAGATCTCCTGCAACTCACAACCAACATTGCTATCAACTTTTAAGAGTGTGCTTCATCACAGAAACATTTTTTAATATGTAAGTCAAGATTTTCTTGAATATTTTCTGGATTTGGTATTTAACTGTCATATTATTTGAACTTTTTAGTTAACTAAATGATGGATCATAAAAAACAAGCAGTTTTAGTTTCTAGTGTTCAGATTTGGAGTTCACCCATTTGGACAAAATGTGGGTGAAGTCGAAAAGAGTGAGTATTTGATTGAAGTTAGAAAATAGCATTTGAAATACTCTTTCGAGGCAGTATTTCAAGTTTTTAAGTTGAAATGATGGACAAAGTTGAAAACAAAAATTGATTTGCAAATAATATTACATTATATGCCACTTTTATAGCCCTGATTCAGTGATTCCTAAGAAAGTGGGAGCATCTGATTTGAAAGATTTCAGACCAATTAGCCTAATTAGGAGCTTCTACGAAATCATCTCAAAGATCCTAGCAGAAAGACTCAAGAGGGTTATGCCAAAGTCAGTAGATGATCAACAAATGACCTTCATAAAGGATAGACAAATATGGATGCCATTCTGGTGGCTAATGAATGTAGATGTGAGAACCATATCCAAAGTCCCTGGAATTCTTTGCAAGTTAGACATAGAAAAAGCTTATGATCACTTGAACTCGGAATATTTGTGGAGCAGACTCAGGAGGATGGGGTTTGACAACACTTGGATAAAATGGATGAGGTTTTGTCTGACCACATTGAAGTTCTCTGTTTTGATCAATAGCTCAACATGTGGCTTTTTTTCCTCTGAGAGAGGATTGAGACAAGGCGACACCCGTTCTCCTTTTCTTTTCATCCTAGCTATGGGAGGTCTAAGTGATATGCTGAAGATTGTTTAGATTAATAACAAAATTAGGGGCTTCAAAGTGAGTGAGGGGGATTCACTCGGAGTGTCTATCTCCCATCTACAATATGTTGATGACACGTTAGTTATTTGTGATGCAGAAAGTGAACAACTGAAACACTTGAGGGTTATTTTCATTTTGAAGCAATATCTAGACTCCATATCAATTGGGAAAAGAGCTTTATTTATCCGGTGAATGAAGTACCACAGATCAGCCTCCTGGCAAACATTTTAGGTGGCAAGATAGGGGAACTTTCCACCACCTATCTTGGCATGCCTTTGGGAGCTAAGAGTAAATGTTTGAGCATCTAAAACTATGTGGTAGAAAAATGTGAACGGAAGTTGGTTAACTGGAAAAGTTAATACTTATCCTCGGGTGGTAGAGTCACACTTATCAACAGTGTTCTTGATGCCATGCCAACCTATATGATTGTCCCTTTTCCCTATGCCCGGGAAGATCATTCAGAGGCTGGACACAGGTGTACACAATCTGAAGAAATTTTCTTTGGCAAGGTAATGGGGAAGGGGTTAAGAAATTCCACTTGGTTAATTGGTTAAGTTGGATGCTGTTATTTCCAACAAAAAAGAGGGAGGTCTGGGAATTAAGAATTTGAAAGCCCACAATAAGAGCCTTCTGCGAAAATGGCTCTGGAGACTAGCAACAGATGATCAAAGCTTATGGAAGGACATTACCTTTGCAAGATATGGAAAGGAAGGATCATGGACTTCTAAGGAGGTTAATACTCCTTATGGTCTGGGTCTATGGAGAACTATTAGAAATCAGTGGCCAAGAATTTGGAGCAACTCGGTGATTAAAGTGGGAAATGGGAGGAAAACCTTGTTCTGGAATGATATATAGATGGGACAAACACCTTTGAGACAACAGTTCCCAGACATTAACATTCTCAATCAGAAGAAAATGGCTACAATTTTAGAAATCAGAAATGAACAAGGATGCAACCTGATTTTTAGAAGGTTCCTCAATGACGGGGAAGTGGAGAGAATGACTCAGTTCTATAATACCTTGGAACAAGCCAAGAACCTCACTTGTGAGGAAGACAAATTAACATGGAAGCTGGAGGAAGATGGCAAGTTCAAGGTGAAATCAGCCTACAAATTACTAGACATTTCAACCGAAACCAAGGAGTTGTGGCCTTGGAAGATGATCTGGAAAGGGAAGATACCACATAATGTGGCTTACTTCACATGGCTTGTTGCAAGACAATCTGCTCTGACTCAAAATAACTTAATAAAAGAGGAAAGGACTTAAGCTCCAGATGTTTTTTTTGTGAATCTGAGACAGACAATAAGCCATCTTTTTTCGCATTATAAAGTGACTGAGAAACTATGGAAGTATTTCATTAACCGGAGAGGTATCATATGGACCATGCCTAGAAATACTGCAGAAATCCTTGCATGTTGGAATAGAGATGGAAACCAGTCAGGACACAAGGAGAGATGAAATATTGTCCCTGCCTGCATCTGGTGGACAATGTGGAATGAGAGAAATCAGAGATGTTTTGAGAACAAGACCATCCCTTTCCGAAGCATCAAAATGAATTTCTTAGTGACCTTTTACTTTTGGTGTATCCAGTCTATTCCCAAGGATCCGGGGGACATCACCCTATTCTTAGATAGTTTATGAGCGAGATAGGTGTTTAGATTCTTTTTGGTAAACCCTCTATACTTTTGATGTAATTACTACATGAGTTCACTATTGGTGCACTTCTATGTTTATAATACCAGTTAACTTTCTCAAAAAAATAATAATATTACATTATATGCAAATGTCATCTGTTTTCATAATATATATTGAGATTCAAACATCTTAATCTTTAAAAAAATCTAACGTGGCCTTAATGTTTCTAAATGTGGTTTAAGCTTCTGCTCATGAAGTTAAAATTAGTAAAACTGTACTGAAGTGGCATCTGATAGGGTAGCTAATTTGCTTCTCATACATTCATAAATACCTCAATCCAAGTGAAGTCCCAAGTCTTCAATAACCAGCAGGGTAAGAACCTTAACATTTTCGAAATTTCCCTTCCCCAGATTCAGTAACACATGCCCCATGTATTTTCTTCAATTTGTCCTTCATTTTCTCTTCTATGTTTATCGAACTTTTTGTTGGACTATTGGTCCACTGTTGATATGGCACAATTTGAGGAACACAGTTGTTTTCACATTCTTGAACATATATATTGCAAAAGACTCGTTATGTCTTTCACAATCTGAACGTGGTACCATCACTCGATATAAGTTTCAGTTGACATTTCAGATTTGGAATTCATTTATCCTGTAATAAAATTTTTAAAATTTTAAGTTGGATAGCCATTTGATTTCAAAGTTCGAATTTGTACTTGTACAACATGTGAGTATGATTATCTAGCCATGTATTTCAATAAACGGCTAACAACGCTTTTGCTAATGGTGCTTTGAAAAAGCCCTTGGTCCGTTCTGTCTGTGCCTGCTGTTTTCTTGTTGATAATTTTTCAAAAATACAGTTCTATTCCTTCACATGGATGAACAAGTTGATGGCAAGATGTTAGTTGGAACTTACGTCTGTACGGAGCAACCTGGTGAATTCAGATGGCAGCCTGGTTCACTTACCCAGGTTTCTTACTCGTTTGAGATATTCATAGGTACTTCGTTATTCCTACCTTGTCATGGAGTGATTATTATTATGATGTGCAGGCTGTTTCCAATGGGTTCTGGGTTGTCTTTGAGGATGTCGATAAAGCGCCTCCTGATGTTCAATGCATCTTATTGCCTCTGTTAGAAGGCGCAACTTCATTCTTCACTGGGCATGGAGAGGTATTTTGCAATGTTATATTTGCCTGTTTTTGAAGATTTATTGTTATCATGCTTTATCCTTTGTTGCTTGACTGCATGCTGTTCTGTCTGAATTTTCTAATTAGATTGATACGTTTATGGTTGTAATATCTTTACTCAATCTGACTTTACAATCTGTTAAAAGCATATTATGAAAGTAAGTGGTGGCCTACTGCTTTTTTTGTGCAGTTTTGTATAGCTCTTCAACTAGCTTCTTGGAAACATCTATTTTATTCAAGTTAATTAGTTGTTTGATTTTTTTGTAAATTTCAACCATTTATATGGAGTGCTATTGCGCATCTCTTAATAACATTTTTCTTATGCTTATTAATGCACATCTAAATCAATTTGATAGTGATTTTGAGTGACCATGTTGATGATTGAAAAGTCAATAATTTTCTGTAGTCTTTTCATCTGAATATTAGTGAAATTCTTTTTCCTTTTAAGTTACCATTGAATGGACAACTTGTAATTTTCTAACTTGTGGTAACTATATCTTTCCTGTAAGGAATATATTCAGTAGTGTTTTACCCATCATTATGCATATTGCATTTCTTGACAAATCCATGTTTAGAGACTCTGTGCGCATTTCTTTCTTCTGTATCCTGGCTGTTAAGTTGGTAATTAGATGATATTGCTGTTTGCCACTGCAACTTATTGTTTCCAAAGCTAGTCCCTTTGTTGGCTTTCATGTGCTGATTGTTCCTTGCATCCTAGCATATATCACAAGTTGATTGGTGAAATGCTATATTGCTTCTCGTGCATATTACTCTGATGATGAAAGAATACCAATACGTGTGAACCACTGCAGGGAATCCGGGTCCATGAAGGTTTTCGGTTATTTTCCACTATGACAAGCACTAAGCTAGATATATCTATGGAAGGTCGGTATCATGACTCATAAATTCTGGTTTTCTTATCCACTCTGTATGTACCTAACAATTTTTTTTAACATTCTGCTTATATGTGTCTGATATTTTCCTACTTGCTAGTATTTGGAATCTGTTGTTAGTGCCCCCCACCCTATTTGTAAATATCAGCACACGCTCATGGTTTCGATGCTTGGTGAGAATTAGATTCTGTTTTGTAGTTTTTCTGATACTTGGTAGGTGAACTTCTTTTGCTGCTTGCGAGTCTCTCAATCTGGTCGACTTTCTTCCTACATGTTGGCACTTTGATAAAATTTAAGTAGAAGTGGATTTGGGTCTTCGAAGTTCTCAAAGTACTTTCCAAGATACCTTCACTACTGTGTTAGTCACTTGTGTCTTTGGACGGTCTGGTCTTCTCCAACAATTGTGAGTACCAGTTGTTGGCAGCATTGTCAAACTTTGAGGGAGGCAAGCTCCAAATTAGAACTGACAAGATTATGGTGTATGGCAACTACGAGCTTGTCCTTAGAATGTTTCAATTTTTTTTTGTAGCTTCTGTTAAAGGTGAGATGTCTCTAATGACCCTTTGCCATGGTACTGACACTATTTTTTTGCTGTTTATGTTACTGATTTCGATAGGACTTCACTTTATTGGAAAATGTAGATCTTGTTATCGATTTTACCCTTCTCATTGTTTTGGGTTACTTTCCCTTGTTAGCTGAAAGTAGCATTATTCTTTAATAGGTAAGAGTTCTGTTAGTGCGCTTTGGCGGAGAGTGATGATTGCACCTTCAAGTCATCAGGACTTGCTGAAGATTGTGAACAAGTGGTATCCAGAATTGGAGTCTCTGGCAGCAGAACTTATTGGTATGATATGTCTATTTGTTCTTGATAGGTTGTCTACCTCTACATAATCTATTTAAATCCGTGGTTGCATCTTGCAGGAACATTTGATAGAGTTAATGAGCTAGTAGGATGTCATTTTGGAAATGGTGCCTTTCTAGGTTCTCATGGAAGGTTTTCACTAAGGTAAGCTCTGTCCTAACCCTCATCTGAATCTGTAGAATATTGTCGGCTTTAACCATGCGTATGAATTGCAGAGATCTTCTCAAATGGTGCAAGAGAATTGCAGGTTTAGGTTTTCATTTTGGCGGGGATGGTCTTTCAGTTTATGCACGTGAAAACATATATAAGGAGGTCTAACATGATAACTATTGCTCATTTCATTTTTCTTTGCTAAATATTTCAGTTATGCTAAAAAGGTTGATGATTTGACTTTGTAGGCTGTAGACATCTTTGCTGCCTTTTCAACAGCTGAAAAACGGTTGGCTATAGTGAAAGAGATAGCTAAAATGTGGTCAGTAGGATCCGCGGAGAATTTATATCCCATTAATAGGCCTGTTGTTCAGGTATTTGGTATTTTGTAATGTGATATTTTCATTGCTGTATCAGCTTCGTTTTCTTATTTGCAATGCTCTGCAGGAACTGGCGTCTGAGCTACGTATAGGGAGGGTTGTCCTTAAGCGCAGCCACAGGGTTGTGAGTGAAAAGTTTTTGAACTATTTTGTTCGTTTTTTTTTGATAAAGCTTGATATTTTCTTTTGCGCCTTTCTGAAATTATTTATGATTGTTATAGACCTGGGAAGAGAAGAAACGGTTCGTTGAGATTCGTAATTTAATCCACGTTCTTGAGAGAATAGCTTGCTCTGTTAAGTATAATGAGCCAGTTCTTTTGGTGGGTGAAACTGGTACAGGGAAAACCACTCTTGTACAGAGTCTTGCATCGAGACTTGGTCAAAAACTTACAGTCCTGGTATGTTAGATAAAGATCTATGAGCAGTAAGATTTAAATTTGCATTTATTTGACAGCTTCACTGAACGACATATTATTTTGCAGAATTTGAGTCAGCAAAGTGATATAGCTGACTTGTTGGGTGGATTCAAACCGATTGATGCTCAGTTCATCTGTATACCCCTTTATAAGGAGTTTGAGAACCTATTTACTACTACATTTTCTTCCAAGGTAATTTTCGAGATTTTACTTTTCTGAATGTTTTTCTCATCCTGCTTAAACAATATTACAATCTATTGTTTCAGGAGAATGGAGATTTTCTTGTACGTTTAAGAAAGTTTGTTTCTGAAAGGAATTGGAAGATGTTATTAGGTGGATTTCAGAAAGGTGTCCGAAAGATAATTGAAATAGGAAGATCTGGGTCCGGTACAAAACGGAAGAGACCTTTAGGTGATGAACTGATAAAGGCTTGGGAAACCTTTTCCCTGAAACTAGATAAAGCACGTATGCAGATTGGTGCTACTGGTGGAATGATATTTTCTTTTGTTGAAGGAGCTTTTATTTCTGCACTTAAGAATGGTGAATGGATACTGCTTGATGAGGTGAACTTGGCTCCTCCGGAGACCTTGCAGCGAGTTATCGGTGTACTTGAAGAAGAGACTGGATCTCTTTGTTTGACTGAAAGGGGTGATGTTGATTATGTAAATAGACACCCGAACTTCCGCATATTTGCCTGCATGAATCCTGCAACTGATGCGGGGAAGAGAGACTTGCCCGTATCGTTAAGGAGTAGATTTACAGAATATTTTGTTGATGATTTGTTGGATGATGAAGACCTTTCTTTGTTTATTAGTCAGTTTATTGATGAGGATCATTCAAATAGAGAACTAGTTAGTAAAATTGTGCAGTTCTATAAAGCAGCCAAGAAGCAATCTGATGATAAATTACAGGATGGTGCTAACCAGAAGCCCCAATATAGTTTAAGGTCTCTTTACCGTGCACTAGAATACACAAAAAAAGCAAAGAGAACTTTTGGTCTTGCAAAAGCCCTTTATGATGGTTTTTGTATGTTTTTTCTGATTGCATTAGATGAGCCTAGTGGTAAATTAATGAACCAATTGATTACTACATATTTGTTAGAGGGCAAAATTCCTCCACAGATTTCCTTTGATGCTTACTTGTTAGATAGAGGAAACTCAGGGTCTGATGATTTGACAGAGCGCTATGTTTTGACCAAAAGCGTCAAGGAGCATATTAGAAACTTGGCGCGTGCCATATTTGTTGGAAGGTACCCAGTTCTGCTTCAGGGGCCAACATCTAGTGGAAAGACGAGCCTTGTCCAGTATCTTGCTGCGATAACCGGTCATGAGTTTGTGAGGATCAATAACCATGAACACACTGATCTACAGGAGTACCTGGGTTCCTATGTCACTGATGCGAATGGGAAGCTTGTCTTTCATGAGGGTGCACTTGTTAAGGCGGTTCGAAACGGTCATTGGATAGTTCTAGATGAGCTGAACCTTGCCCCATCGGATGTGTTAGAAGCTTTGAACAGGTTGCTAGATGATAACAGAGAGCTTTTTGTCCCTGAGTTGTGTGAAACTGTTCGGGCACACCCAAACTTCATGCTGTTTGCCACTCAAAATCCACCTACCTTATATGGTGGACGCAAAATTCTCTCACGAGCATTTCGCAACCGTTTCGTGGAGATCCACGTCGATGAAATTCCAGAAGATGAGTTGAGCACAATATTGACTAATAGGTGTGAAATTCCAGAAAGCTATTCTAGGAAAATGATTGCTGTCATGAAGGAACTGCAATTGCATAGGCAGAGTACTAAAATTTTTGCTGGAAAACATGGTTTCATTACTCCACGCGATCTGTTTCGTTGGGCTAATCGTTTCAGGGAATTTGGGAAGTCCTACGAAGACCTAGCTCGTGATGGTTATTATTTGATGGCTGAGAGACTGCGAGATAATGACGAGAAAAAAGTTGTCCAGGCAGTTTTGGAACAGCAGTTGCGGGTTAGACTTGCTGAAGATGATATGTACAAGCAGGTTTATCTCTTTTTCCTCATAACATACGTTGCATAGTACATAGTTATAAGTTTTTCTCTTATGGTTGTTATTGATGCTGGGAGATTCTCTGATTTTATGGAGTTACCACTTTTACCTCCCTTGGCTTTTCAAAAGATATTGGAGGGAATCTCATAATGAAATTATTGTTTTGCTTGATACCGACATTAAATTATGAAAGAGCATGTCTCAGCACACCCTTGTTGAGCATTGATTCAGTCCCAGAAGGGAATTACATCTTTTTTTAATTTTATCAAGTAAATAAGATTTTATGGACAATAAAGAAAAAGAGAAGAAGAATAAAATAACAAGAAAAGAGAACGTCACAGGATCATATGGTTTTCTACAAATGAACAAAATCCTTCTCTATTCCATCAAAGGCTCTCCTATTTCTTTCTATTTAGGGAAAGGGGGGGGGGGGGCTTTTCTTCCTGAATTGCTAGCAATGCTCGATATGAAATTATTTGGGTGACTGAGAGGGGGCGAGTGAGCAGATAAGGCTGCTAGTTAGACAATCTATGGTGGGGGTATAAATTGTATTCAATTAGATGGAAATTGGTGTGGGGTCATTGCTGGGTCATCATCTGGTGATTAAATTTTATTTTCAGAAGCAGCTGACTACTTTTGAAGGGCAGAAATTGTAGTTAGAGGAGCTATTGCATTACAGGCACACGGGTCTTCTTATTTTAGTTGACATTTGATAACTTTATGTTCTCATGTTTTTAATCAATTACTTAGACCCTGATCAAAGGGACCTTTCCTGAAGTTGTCATGTAGTTGAATTATCGGATCTGATTTCTTTATCAGATTGATGTCATATTCTTTTCATTGTGAGTTCCTTATCAGATTGATGTCATATTCTTTTCATTGTGTTGTGTCACTTTTTTCAAATCAAAGCTATGTCATGATGACCTATGTCATGATGACCTTTCAGTTTTTCTTTTTGTGGATAAACTAATTATTTAGTGAAGTTCATCAGTTAATCGTCCACTGGTTATGTAGTCTGTAAGGGGGAAACGTTCTTTGGGATTTGAGGTTTAGGAGGAATCTACAAGACCGGGTGGTTGGAGAATTTCAAAATTTGACTGGATTGCTTCACCAACTAAAAGTTCTTAACTGAAATCTTATTATTGGAATTTGTTGCAATTAAACACCCTTGCCGAGCTGCTAGCTTCTCATTGTTGTTCACCCCTTCTTCCGGTATAACCTGATACTACATATTGATTTCAACCTGATACTGTCTGGAACAAAACTAGCACCTTGATTCGGATAGGATAATTTTCGTGTGTCAGATTTGCTTTCATCTCTCTTATGTACTTAATTGATATTTCTTTTTTCTGATTAGTGTTAAATGCAAGATTTTTATATGGTACGATAAAGACCCTACTAGTTCACTTGGTTCTGTTACTTCTGTATATGCTCATGGTAGTATGTAAATACTTAGTGCTACCAAATTGCTTGAATAAACTGAGTTATGATTTTTGGGTGCAGGAAGGAGGAGGTAGAGATAAGATCTTGGAGGTTATCAAGCATTCAGGAGTTGCAGGACAGCTGAACAAGTATGTGTTGTAAAGTAAATAATCTTTAACTCGTACGGTGTGAGGGATAAGAAGATAGCCCTGGGATAAAATCGTGGTGTCTTGTTTGGTTGCCAAGTTTGGGATAACTTGTCCCACAATTTATACCATAGTGATGGAATAAGTTATCCCATATACATGGTGGGATAAGTTATCCCACATTATCCAAGGATATTAATCATAGGATAGTTGATCCTAAGATAACTTGTTCCCAACTAAACGACCCCTAAGTTCTTTTTTGGCTGGGGTTAACTTCATTTTTTTAATTTTTTTTTGCAGGATTGTTTGGACCAGAAGTATGTGGAGGTTATACTTTCTTGTTGAGCGTTGTTACAAGCTGCGTGAACCTGTTCTCCTTGTTGGTGAAACGGGGGGAGGGAAAACTACTGTTTGCCAGCTGCTTAGTATCATTTTGGGTTCAAAATTGCACATTTTGAATTGCCATCAATATACCGAAACATCTGATTTTCTTGGGGTTAGCTTACTTTGCCCTGTTTCTTTGTTTTTTCTTTTGATTGCAATACTTGTGTTTGTTGGTCATGGTAGATTCTATCATCCGATTTACTGTCATTGTTTATGTATTTCATGTCTTCTTTCTTTCTATATATATCATATGAAAATGGTTGTTTATTGATATCCTGACCAGGGTTTCTATCCTGTACGAGAAAGATCGAAAATTTCTACAGATTTCAAGCACCTTTGCGAGAAATTGATGCATTCCAAGGCTATTGTGAACTATCCTGGAGATACTGTAATGTTTATTTTCATTCCATATTCTGTTTGAGCAGATGTTCTTTTCTTTATTAATTAGACACTGATGTTTCTTGTCACATATATGCTCCGCAGGTGATTTCTTCAGATATCAATCATGCTTCTTCCACTCTTCATAAGCTGTCTGTTATCTTAAGTAGCTACAGGCAGAGTCTAGTTTGTCATCCTGATGTAACTAGTCAGGATGTCGACTACATTGGACAACTGAATTTGGACTTGGTTCAACTGTGCCAGAAATGGCAGACCATTTTTATGTGGCAAGATGGACCTCTTGTTGAAGCAATGAAGAACGGAGAGTTATTTCTTGTGGATGAAATCTCTTTAGCTGATGACAGTGTACTTGAAAGACTAAACAGTGTATTGGAGCCAGAAAGGAAACTGGTGGGTAACTTATATGGTTTAAAGTGATAGTACACAGATCATTTACATTTTAATTCACCTTCCATCTCAAATAAGAATGCCAAAATGAAGTCTTTACTTCATTGGTTGAAATTAGTTCATACTGTATTTGTATCACAAATCTTGCATCATCTGTGAATCTCCTAGGAGGGTCTGGTGCTGTTGTTTTGATGCAATTTTTTCTACCCCATGCTGTTTATGTATGTCTAGATTTTTACATTTTTACGGGAGCTTGCTTATGCTTCTTGTTTGTTTGGGCAATTTTTCTACCCCATGCTGTTTATGTATGTCTAGATTTTTACATTTTTACGAGAGCTTGCTTATGCTTCTTGTTTGTTTGGGCGCGGTGTTCGCAGGTTGACTCTCCTGCTTCCTCATTACATGCCACCTTTTCTTATCTATCTTGTTAAAAACTTGGCTAAATTTCTTTTGATTGTCCGTTGTTTTCCCTTACATTGGTAATTATTCATTTATTCGATATGTGGTATTTCTGCAGTCTTTGGCTGAGAAAGGAGGGTGTGATCTCCAGAAAATAACTGCTCATCCCAACTTTTTCCTACTCGCAACAATGAATCCTGGTGGTGATTTCGGCAAAAAAGAATTGTCTCCTGCCCTTCGCAATAGGTTCACGGAGATATGGGTGCCACCTATTACTGAGTTTGATGAGCTTAATAGTATTGCTCTTGAGAGGTTTGTAAATGCTAAAGTTTTTATTTTCCATCAATTCCTAAAGATGGCTTGCTTCCCATGAGCGGCTCGGTTCATAAATGGTCTTGTTTGATTTGACAAGCTTCGTTTTGCAGTATTTCAAACACAAGCTTTAGTGTGCTGGTAGATCTTATGATGAAATTTTGGGAGGTATGCAGCTTCCTTGTATTATATAACCTTAGTTTGTCATAAAGGCTTGCATGCATGCACAGCTAGTTCCACTTTTATCCACGCGTTGGGCGGGCTTATAGCACTCGAAATATCTAGAGCTATACGTTGGTTGTGGTCGTAGTAGCTTTGATGATTCTCTGTCACTGCCTTTATTTAAGTTTAGCTTGATTTCTGTTATGGGTGATACTCACTTGACTATGCTTGAAAAGAAAATCTAGTGACAGATACTGTATGTCCTCCTTATCCTTTTTTAACACCTTTAAATCTTCATGGTATTATGTTTGACATACTTTTTCTTTAATTCAGTGGTTCAACAATTTACAAACAGGAAGGGCACTTACCGTGAGAGATCTTCTATCCTGGGTATCCTTTATTAATGTGACTGAGAGAATTCTTCAACCAGAATCTGCGTTCCTTCACGGGGCGTTTCTTGTTCTGCTCGACGGTCTAAGTTTGGGTTTGTGAACTTTCCAAATATTTTACTACTAAAGCTTTCTGTTTTTATTGGTTTAACAGTATTTGAATGTAGGTTTTTCATATAGGGTCATGATATCAACCATCTAATACTTCTCATCTGTTGATGCACTCGTATCTTCTCCACTGCTTTTTTATTTACCTTGCATATGCATGATTGGGGTTTCATACCATTCTTATATACATGGCTTCTGCACAAGTTTACCTTATTATTATCTTATTACCATTCTTATATACATGGCTTCTGCACAAGTTTACCTTATTATTATCTTATTGCTCAATTATATCAGCTATACTACTAATTCAATTTCTAGGAATCTTTTCTTTGTATCTTGAGAAAAATGGCTATTCTTGTATAGGTTTCCATGAGATTTTACGACTTACTTCATATGTTCCTGCTGGTCAACAATGTCTTTTTCTGCACTGGGGATTTTGTTTCTCTTTTTTTTCTTCATTCTGTTAATACTTATTTTACTCAGGTACAAATATTTCAAGGACAGATGCTGCAGGGTTGCGAGAGAAATGCCTTTCATTTCTTTTAGATGGACTAAAGGTCTCATCTTATACTTCTTCACATAATAAATCATTTCTTTTTTGATCAATCTGTTTGAAAGATTTTACGGATTTAAACGCAAAAAAATGTAGATACAGTAAAACATTATTTTTCAATCTTGAGTTGTTGCTTTTCAAATTTCTGTCATCTCTAGAAAGGTTAAATGGAATAGGTCCGTCTAGACGTGCTCTGCTCTCACAGAAGAGTTAGCTGGGCTCCACATTTTCAATAGAAATGCTAGGTATAAGCTATTTTGTCGCAAGTCACAGAGAAGTAGAGGGGAACATATATTATCATATTCCTGTAATTTTCCAACATTTGCTGTCTCTTGGGAAATGAAATACTACTACTTGATCATCCTGGTCTTCACATGCTTGTTTGAGGTACTTGTACTGTTTCTTGTAACATTTCTATCGTAACAAGTATCACCATTCGCCATTGTAGGAGCTCAATCTTAGTTTTGATCGCTCTAATATTTCCATGCTGGTGCCTTATGGTTGGGCCGATCTGGGAAGATCTGCTGTTGTAGAGTGCAGTGATACAATGCAATGTGATAATCGCTTTGGGATTCCTCCTTTCTATATTGAGAAAGGTATGATGTACTGGGTATGATCTAAAAATTTATCATGAGAAATTTGGCTGCTGATAATGCTTATTTGCTTAGCAGATTTGATAACCATATAGGAAAATATTGTGAAAAGAAATTACTGCTTTACTGCTTTTAAGTCATTTGGGTGGAAGTAGAACCTTGCTGTTGCTGAAGAGTTAATAATGTTGTTCATACTGTTCGTCAGATGAACAGTTGGGGCTTGTCGATTCCCTTTGTAGGGGTAAAATGAGTAATCTTTTAAGTGTTGGGGTAGACCCCGTATATAAGCCATACTCCAAAAGCAGAGAAACTTTGCCAAATTTGGTTCTTTATGAAAGAAACCCAATTATCTTGAACTTGTTGATCCTGAATCAAATACATGTATTTGTGTTTTCAGCATTGGAAGATTTCTTTTATTATTGACAATGAGTTTCAACAATTTTAATGCATGTAATTCATAGTTGACTTCATCTTAAAAAGTGCATCTAAGTCCACATTTAGTAGTCTGGTGGTAACTTCTTTTTCCGGTCATAGTGTACATTAATACCCGTTATACTCTTAGGGATCCCCATCCTGAACACGTTAAACATTTTGCCTTTGGAAGATCAAAGCAGGTTGCCACATGGGTCACTGTCCTACCAGAGGACAGTATCTTCCTTTGAAATTGTCATATTTCCTGGAATAGCTACTTTGTTGACTAAACAAGTTGACTTGCTAACCAGATATGGCTGTATTAGTGTCTGAATTGTTCAGCTGTCAGAACTTACGGATGTAAAGCAAACAAGTTTTTCTTAAGTTGAGGTAAATTTTGAGCTTCATAAAGAGTAGAGACGGTAAATTTCTAAGCACTGATAGCAATATTGAACAACAGACTCTAAATTCCAGAGATAAATTTATTTGTATTCTCTATGATTGTAACTTATTATAGCCACTTGCACTTGCTTCTTCTGTGATCCACCGCTTTATTGGTTTCAAAGTCTTGGCCAGAATTAGTCTGAAGACACTTTAATTATATTCTGGACAGTCTGAAAAAAATGGGCTGTAGTAGTGATTTAGATATCAAGAGATGCCAATTCTTGACTATCTTTTGTTCCTGCAAAGTTTTCCCATTCAAATAAGTGGTAAAACTTCATACCTCATTATTTGTTTATTTATTTACGGACTGTCTTTGCATGTTTCCGGGTTAACAGTTAAAGGTGGAGCCAAATACTTGTGTTGCTCTCTTTTTTACAATGTTGTGCTTAAATCTTCTTAGGTGGGAATTGTTTTGCTGGTGAGAAATTTGATTTTCTAGCACCAACGACCCGCAGGAATGCATTGAGAGTGCTCCGTGCCATGCAGCTTGCTAAACCTGGTAGACTTCATTTTATAAGGGAATTGTTGTTCCCTTTTGTTTTATGTATAAATACACACATGTCATATTTGCTGAAAATTGCTCAAAGAATTCCGCTGGCCTATGAAGCTGCCTGACTTTGTAATTTCACTCTCTGTAGTTCTGTTGGAAGGGAGTCCCGGCGTTGGAAAAACAAGTCTAATTGTAGCGCTTGGCAAATTTTCTGGGCACACAGTAGTACGGATAAATTTATCAGAGCAGGTCAATAAATCTATTCGGGTTCCCACCTCAGTTTTTTAGTATTTTTTATAGATGTTGAAATATCTCTGTAATTATATATTCTTACTGGTGTGGACATTGACATACATAGACGGACATCATGGACTTGTTTGGGTCTGATTTACCCGTGGAGGGTGATGAAGGGATGCAATTTGCATGGTCTGATGGTATTCTTTTACAGGTGTGGTTATGTTCCTTCAGTAGAATGGCTTGTTTCAGTAAATCAAAATAATTTGCATTAATTTGCTGTATTTCCAGGCTTTAAAGCAGGGATCATGGGTGCTTTTGGATGAACTCAATCTTGCTTCACAGTCTGTCTTGGAGGTTGAAATCTACGCTTTTACCTTCATACGTGTTCTATTTCTTTGCAGCAGTTATCTTATTCTCTTGATTCCCTCACTTAGTTAACCAGTTTTTTATTTTTACCATGAAAATAGGGGTTAAATGCTATTTTGGACCATCGGGCTGAGGTTTTCATTCCAGAGTTAGGTCGTACTTTCAAGTGCCCACCTTCTTTCAGAGTTTTTGCTTGTCAGAATCCTTCAAATCAAGGTGGGGGACGGAAAGGTCTTCCAAAGTCCTTCCTCAACAGATTTATGAAGGTCTGCCTTGCCACTGTTTACAATTGATTGCTGTACATGAGTGAATGAAAGAGTTACTAGGACTTATCTCATGCTTGTTGGTTTCAGGTTTATGTCGATGAGCTAGTTGAGGATGACTATCTTGCTATTTCTAGTTCGCTGTATCCAACAATTTCACGTTCTCTTCTCTCTAATCTGGTTTTATTTAATAAGAGATTACATGAAGAAATAATGTTGCTTCACAAATTTGCTCAAGAAGGATCCCCTTGGGAGTTCAATCTCCGAGATGTAATTCGTTCCTGTGAAATCATAAAAGGTCTGTTCTTTTGTTCTTGACAGCCTATTCTCATATCAGTCTTACTGGATTGACCTCAAATACTTGAATTTCGCTTTTCAGATGCCCCAAGTATATCAGAATCTGATTGCTTTCTGAATCCTGTTTATGTTCAAAGAATGCGGACAGCTGTTGATAGAGTGGAGGTCTTAAAGCTTTATGAACAGGTATTCAAAATGAAGCCCAGCATAAATCCTCATCCGCGGGTTCATCTGAATACCAAGTATTTGATTGTTGGGAATGTATCTATCGAACGAAATCCTTACCTGTCACCTGGAGTGTCCAACAGCGACCTTAAAATTTTGCCTGGCTTCCGGAATAGCTTGGAAGCTGTAGCACAATGTGTTAAAAAACAGTGGCTATGCATATTAGTTGGACCTGCATCCTCTGGTAAAACTTCATTGATACGATTGCTTGCTCAGCTGACAGGAAATGTACTTAATGAGTTGAATCTTTCTTCTGCAACTGATATTTCTGAGCTCCTTGGAAGCTTTGAGCAACACAATGCTGTTCGAAAATACCGTCTTGCCATCACTTGGATTGAATCCTTTATAAATGAATATTGTGGTCTGCAGCTTGAATCTTCATGCAAGGAATTTATGATGAGAAAAGAGCTGTTTATTCTGTGGCTGTCCTTCTTATCAAGCATCAAGCACGACCCTCCAACAAGTTCTTGCTCTTCGTATGTTGATACTTGGAGGACAAAGTACTTTGAGTCTGCCTCTACGTTGGTTAACATTATTGAACATCTAAAGTTGGTGGTTGAGGAAACATCATTGCCTTTGTCTTGGTCTATGAAGGATTTGGATTCAACTCTTGCAATGATCAAGAAATTTGAAGAAGGTCACTCAAAAAGGACACATTCCTCGAAGTTTGAGTGGGTAACTGGCATGCTTGTAAAGGCCATAGAAAATGGAGAGTGGATAGTATTGGATAATGCAAATCTCTGTAACCCAACGGTCTGTATGCTCTCTCTTCCATGCATGGTCTTTTAACTTTTCATTATTTTTGTTGCAATCTCTATAGTGTGTAAAATGTTTATCTTAAGGTGCTGTGTCTTGTTTACAATGGTTATTTGGTGCCTCTTGATTTGTGCAGGTTCTTGACAGGATAAATTCTTTAGTTGAACAATCTGGATCCATCACCATAAATGAATGTGGAACAGTTGAAGGAAAGCCTGTAATTCTTCATCCTCACCCTAAGTTTCGGATGTTTCTAACAGTTAACCCTCTAAATGGTGAAGTTTCACGTGCAATGAGAAATAGAGGGGTTGAAATTTTTATGATGGAGCCTGATTGGTTGTTTGATGACAAATGCACTGAAATTGAAATCGAGCTCGAGAATGCAAAGAGATACATCATTCTTTCTGGGGTACCTTCTGGTAAGTTAGTTGATTTGATGGCCAATGCCCACATGACTGCAAAGGTTGAAGGTGCACTGCTCAAAATTAGGATCACACTTCTTGAACTTGCACGCTGGGTGCAGTTGTTTCAGCAACTTCTTACAAACGGTAACCAGCTTTCATGGAGCTTGCAAACGAGTTGGCAGCATACATATATTTCTTTATTTGGTGTTGATGGAGGCAAGAGTCTTGTTGATCAAGTGGGGGTTCCTATTTCTCTAATACCAAAGTTTCAGGACTTCAACTCCTCTCAAGCTGGCTTGTTATCTTTGCCAGGGGGATGGCCAGCACCCCTGAAATTGAGGGACTATCTTATATATTCTAAAGAAACTTGTATAAGGCAAAATTGCATGTACCTAGAGTTCCTGGGAGCTCAGACTGCCTGTTATTCAACTTCTGCTGCATTACGTAATGCACTAGCTCCTACTTCTGTCGTTAGCTCACTCGTGATGGATACACGGCTCTTGCATGCCCTGATGTTTCCTAAAAATTCAAGCTGTCAAGCTGATGTTTGTGGCGGGGCAAAAGAACTTAACTTGGATTTAGCCCGGGAAATGTTGTTGTATGCTGCGAATTGGGTATTTGAACAGGCTACTGAAAGTGATTACAAGCTTTATCTTCTTTGGTTTTCCCATGTTGGTTCTCTGTTACAACAATATTCTTCATTCTTTAGTTTTTATTCCTCTATTCTGGCAAAGGAATTGGAACATCCAATATGGAATCAGATTTTTAGTTGTCGTCATGAGATTGTGTCTCATTATTTGGTTAATTTGGATACTTGTCCAATACCTTTGCTTTCAGTAGAAGTGGTTGATTTAGCGCCAGCTGACAATGTATTGAAATCCTGCAGTGTTCTTGTGAACGCCATTAAGAGTGTTAGATTACTGAGACGTAGCCATCTGCAGTGGAGCTCTGAGATAGGTTACAAATACAGTAGTGAAACACAGTTCTTTAAACCTGTTTTGAGATCTCTTCAAGAGTTGGAAAAGAACATACTTGAAATGTTTGTCCAGTCACCTTCTTTTGATGTGCTGTTCCAGTTGTACAGTAATCTCCTAGAACATCACACTTTACTATGGACAGGCATCGTCACTTCTCAAAATGAGTGCTTGCTAATTTCTTGGAGATCTTTGATGAAGGAAGTTTCAAGACTGTCGGATTTTTTCCCAAAAGAAGTAGAGACGTTTCAGGTAAGTTGTCTTGGTTTAACTCGTCACTTTTGTCTGTCTTTGCTATGCCTTATTCTTAATTGTTTTGTTTCTTTGTTCTCCTTCTGTTTTATGACAATGAGTTTTCATTCTGTTTCAACTTCTACTTATGTAGAGAGATGTGGAGAATTTGGACAAGTTCTCAAAAAAATGGCCTTCACAGTTGCAAAAGTCCTTGTTGTGGGTCCATGGCGGGCATCCCTATCTGCCTCCTTCTGCTGAACTATATGAGAAATTGTGTCAGCTACAAAACTTTTGTGAACGACTTTGGCCGGGGAAGAGAAAAATCAGGGAGCTAGGTAGCTTTTCTTTGATCTTTTGGCTACCATTTTTTCCTAATTTCCAGTTCTCGGTCTGACTCAAATACTTTTGTAGCAACGGATGATGTAATAACTGAAGCTGCTCTATATTCTAATCCAGAACTACGGCTCCTTGCCATGCAAGGTACACATCTTATCATTTGGTATTGTTGCTATCTCGTGTGATCTGATCACATTTCATTGCGTTACATTTGGTGCTGTGTACAAGGGCAAGAAGTGGGTTCCGCTATTTTATTTAATTGTTCTTGTCAAACTTTCTAGTCTTATTTTCTTTTGGTAATACATTCATGAAGTAACAAGATAAGGATCTACTGGTTGTTTGGATGGTTGTTTAGTTATGTTTAGTTGTGGCTCATAGTGGTTAATTATTTGGTTTGATTTAAAGTTAGCAGAAAGGTAGTTTTGGTTTTAAATTGTATTTTTTTTTGGATTCTGCTGTGTATTTGTAGCTTTGATTTATTTTGTTGTAAACCTACAATAAATAAATTAACTATATGAATGTTTCTTTCTCTCTGTTTAGTTAGGCTTTTAAATGACACACTTATGAACATGGTATCAGGTGGACAAATTCTTGGAATCAGTGTAGAGTTAGCTAAAGATAGGGCACAATGGTAGAAAATCCATATAGGTGATATCTTCTAGGTTCAAATATCGTTGCTACCTGTTACAAAAGAATTTTCACATGCTTGTCCCAAGAAAATTAATTCAAGCCTACCGCATGTGAGCGGCTCTGTTGCATGATAAATGTAGAGTTAGTTTAAGATAGGGTAGCTAAAGGTAGGGTACAATGGTAGAAAATCCATATAGGTGATATCTTCTATGTTCAAAAATCGTTGCTACCTGTCACAAAAGAATTTTCACATGCTTGTCGTAAGAAAAATGTTTCAAGCCCACATGTGTGCGGGTGTGTTGCGTGATAAATAATGCAACCGTCTCTTCTGAAATAGATGGTGTGTGTCATCAAAGTGGTGTTAGTCTATTGTTCTAAGCTTTCCTAGCAATTTAGATCACAATATACAATACTTTTCGTGATAGGATTCTTTACTTTTTTGGATTTTATCTGACTGAATATGATTCTTGGTAAGGTGTCTCTATGTCATCTTTTGTCATGGCAAAAGTTGATGAAAATGGTATCAGACCTGTTGAGCAGTTGGAGGAGATGTACCAGGTTTGCTTGTTACCTTCTCCTATCTTTTTCATTGTGTGGATTATTTAGAATTATGGTAAGTGTATTCATTTCTTATGCAGATGCTTTCCAGAAGGTTTGATTTTGAAAAAGAGAAGTTGGAAGAGAATATCAGGAGCATTAATCAAGCCCCAAGAACATCCATTTTACCTGCTTGTTGTGTCTTCTTACCTGACATGTTTTGTCAAAGGTCTAGCTTTGATTGTTGGCTAGAGACTTTACCCATAGCTGATGATGCCAGTTTTTTCCTCGATACAAGACTACTTCAGAATCTTTCGACATTTGCTTTAACTGTTGAGGAGGAACAATGCCAGAATCTTTCGCCAATTGCTTTAACTGATGAGGAGGAACAATGCCAGAACGTTTCGCCAAATGCTTTAACTGATGGGGAGAAACAACGCCAAGTAAGATTTTCTTTTCTTAACTATATCAAGTACTTTTGTTGGGGTCTATGGGGAACAACCTCTTTGCTACACACAAGGGGCAAGGTATGTGTGCATCCTACCCTCCCCAGAACTCACTTTTGGGATTACACTGGGTATGTTTTTGTGGGTGTTGTATATCATGTACGATTTTTCATCGTGATGCGTTAAATAGTCTAAGATAACATTCATGTGGTGCACCCAATAATACGGTATTGTCTTGTCCAATCAAACAGGCCTTGGCTGGCCTTATTAAGTCAGCAATGGATTTTTCTTTGAACTTCTCATCAAGGTCTCCAACTGACTTTTCACCTCACCAAAAAATTTTGTGGACCCTAGATGCTTGGAGATCTATCGATAGAGGTCAGTAAAATCTTTGTAAATTGGTCATTACATCATTATAATATCTACATCATTTTTTTTCTCTGTTCAAACAGTGAGTGAACAGATATCCAGTTTTGTTCTTGAAATGTGGTATATATGGCATTCATCTTTGTGGACGCCAACTGTTGCTGAGGTAAACCTTATGATGCATATATACAGCAAATTGTTTTACATCTTCCAGTATAATATCTGTATTTATGTTGTTACGGTCCTGCAGAACCTCTCATGGCATAAATATGACGATATCCTTCCTGATGAGCTGTTTAAGCCTTCAAAAATGGCAGCAATTCAGAAAATCCTGTAAGTTCCTTCTTCGTTTGATGTGTATAGCTGTAGGGGCGACAATTCGGCTAGGGTGGGTCTTCTTTCGGTAGCAATTTCCAACTAGTGATGAATGTTTGTATACATGCAAGATACATATATGTAGGGGGAGAAATAGAGAGGGTTGAGAAAAGATATATGTGCATTTATATGTTTATAGGAAGAGGATGGGGTGGTGATGATCGTATTGCTGTTCAGTTTCCAGTGTGCTATTTTGGCTAAGCTTCATGCATCTTGGATCTTGCATTTCTATTTCTGTGCCCCACAGTTTCTCATGGTACCACAAACACAAAACTGCCGAATTCTAGATTTTTTTTTTTAACAGAAAAGAAATTTTATTGATGAAACCAGCACTAAGTTGGTGTTATAGCTTACATCCAAATAAGCCGAAACCAAAAGATAATTTCCTTCTATGTGTGCAGGAAGCTAATAAAATTTATGGAGGTTCAATACCATATACTAGATTAAACCATTAAATGATCTGTAGTAGGCAGTCAGCTTTTATTTTAAGAACAGTATCTTTTTGCCTTAAAATGCCTTCTGTTCCTTCCATGAAGTCCACCAAGTTGCGGTGGATAGTATACCAGGTATTCTTCATCTTCTTACCTAGGCCCTTCCTGTTCCTGCAGCAGATAAACTCGAGTTTAGTCTAGGCATGATAATCCCAGAATGTTGAAAACTAGACAACATAGTGATTTGCATTTTATCCAGTACCTGTGCTGGTGGGAGCTAACAAGTAACCTGTGAGCCGGGGTGTGGCGAGCTGGTCCAGACATCATGATTATCAAAACATATTGGTGGCCGATACTTACATTTCCCTCTCCATATAAGTAGCATTATTGCTCTTTGTAGGTTGTCTTGCGTTAGGCATGCTTCCTTTACAATGCATCTTCACGAAAACATGCCTCTTTATAGGAAGCTCTTGATCTTCAAATCCTTTTCCAAGGTCGTGATGGAATTTGCTTATGGCCTTGTTGCATGGTATAATAATGAAGTCACTCGCCTTTAGAAAAGTTCATCTGCACCTCCTCCATCTCCCAGTTATTAAGGTGTCATCTGGAATATATGTTCCACCTGTGCCTTCTCATGAAGTACTCGCCTTCCAGAAAAGTTGATCCACACTTCCATCTCCCGGTCATTAAGATGTCATCTGGAACATATGTTCCACCTGTCCCTTCTCTTCTGTCTCCCACAGTGAAGTTTGATTCTTGTGCCATGTTGAACACAAATGGGAATTGCATCTTTGATGGTAAGTTGTGTATCCTGTTGTCATGCTGAGAAGATGTTTCCTTCCATTGCCAATCTTTTTATACAGAAGTAGCCACAGTGATTGGGATCTGTTCCTGAATATCCCACTTCATTAGGTCCATGGCCCAACCTTGCATGGCACTCATTCATTAAACCAAATTTCTCTTTCATCACTAAGCATCGTCGAACATTTTCTTCCTGGTTAAACCTCCCTAACCATTTTATTTAAAGACTTGTTTTGTACTTGTAAATTTTTGTCACCCATTCCTCAAACATTTAATGAACTCATATACCTTATTTGGTCTGTTTCTGCATATAAGTGTAAGGTACTTAAGCTGCTTCGGTTGCCACATCCTTAATCCATCTCCCTGAACAGAAAATTTGAGCATCTTACTTAGGCCCTCATGACTAGAATCTAAGTTGCCTGGACTCTTCAGTTTCGGTGCTGCACCGTATTGACACGCTGTGTTTATGGGTGTGGGATCCTTACCAGATCTAGTTGATCAATTTTGGGTACTTTGACCCGAATGATAGAGAAATTAGAGCCAGATACAATGATTGGTGGAATCCAAACAAAAGCTACACTCCTCAAAAAAAAAAAAAAAAAAAGAAGAAGCCACACTGAAATCATAATATAGGCTTATATTCTTTTTACCGGTAAAAGATATTTACAGGTCGGCATGACTGTTGAATGTGCAATCAACTCATGCAGTCTATCACGACCGCTATGTTATTTGCAATAGCCATGTTACACTAAAGAAACAGTCAAGAGATGCATATGTACTTAATAATGATTACAGAGTCAAACTTTGCTATAAAAAATTCGTGCATTCCTTTCTTTCCAAATAGTCCACCATAGTTTAGGCTTATTTTTATAATACTATTTTTTGGTACTTGTATTATTTTTAGCTGTATCTCCGTGCTCGTATACAAACCCTGAATTTTCAATTAGATCATGAAGGATTCGTCCTCTAGATTTGCACCTGTATCGGACACCCGTGTCTTAGAACTCTCCTTGTTGCAAAGAAACCTTCAGCTGAGCCTTTTTTAAGCACTGATATCTTAACTGTGCTATCAGAAACAAACTCCCTACCTTCTCAAGGTAGGGGTAAGGTCTGCCTACACTCTATCCTCCCCAGACCCCACCCGTGGAATTACACTAGGTTTTTTGTTGATCTCAACTGCGCTATTCTGATGATTTACCAGTTTAGTTGTTCTGTCGGAGAACCCGATTCTTGGAGCAATTTGATAAAGAAATCTCATTTTACATATTAACATGATTGTCCTAGGTGAAGTTAGTGATACATTATTTAATCAGATCTTATACATTTTGAAGATTGTTTGCAATTTAAGTTCTTCTTCGTTTTCATTTTCTATGTTGATGTTTGACTAGCCACGGAGTTTAAGAAATAAAGAAAGAGTTTTAGACACAACCCACTGTACACTTAGAGCTTGCGGTCTTAAACAGGCTAAAAACATCTTTTTCAAGGATAGAATGAGAATTCAAATTCTAAATTTTTTGGATATAGAGAGGTGTCATTCTTTTTGGAACAAACTAAAAGGAAAGGGAGTACATAGCGAGTACCTTTTGTTTGAAAGACTCCGTTATTTTTTTTCCGAAGTTTTGAATATTTTTTCTAATAAACTTTTCCTCAAGCACAGATTTGGTACATTTGCCATCAGAGATTACCCGGTGCATAGTCTCAAAATGAGAGCTGCATCCCATTATCTTTGGCAAGGTTCTCTGGAAGTAGACACAAAAACTTTTCTATTATCGACTGCGCGGTCCCTCTTCCAGAAGGTATGGCCTCCTTTAGTTTTGACGTGTTCACTTTCCAAATTAGTGCTGAATTGATATTTTATGATCTATATTCTCTGCTGCATGTGCTTTCAGATGATTTTTGCACACAGAAAGTCTTTTGAAGCTGAGAAGTTTGATAAAATTAAAGCTTTGTTTCGATCTGCTACGCAGGAGATCATCACGGTAATTATTCTCCTTATGGCCCTTTTGAATGTATTCTGTAGGCAGTATAGCTTTATAATATGTTCTTTGCCCCATTTCAACATTTTCTTCCATAGCTGCTATTCTATGACAGAGAAACTAAACATCATTTATCTTATTTAAAATAGCGTCCTTGTAACCCATTATGGGATGTTGGTTTCCAATTGGACTTCTCAAATTGGGGACATTTTACTATTTTTATTTGAATCTTAAGTTTGTTTATAACCACTTTTCTTTTGTGTGTCATAGCAAGACCAAATTGAGATCATGCTTTCCCTTCTTGCATCATCAAATCACAAGATCATCTCATCAGATGAGATGAAACCTTTTGTTGAGCCTTTGCTTCAAGGATTGTATCTCCCATGCTCGCCTGAGGGTGAGTGCATTAGAATTGTCTTTTCCGAGAGTTCCACACTTGTTGGTCATGTCTTTTTTTGGGGGGTCTAAACTATTTGTTTTATTTTGTTATTTTTTCCTGTTTCTCTTGCAGCCTTTACAAATAGGATAGGAAGTGTGTGGTTGCTCATTGGGGCCTTCCGCTACCAGCTTTTGATTTGCTGCACTGATCTGGATCCAACTGCAAAATACTACTTAAAGTACTCTACAGTCGTGGAAAAGATATCTTCTTTTCAGCTCGAAGCTCAGGTAAGGGATATGATAAGAATTGGTTACTTGAACAGAAAACAAGAAAATAAGGCAGAAGAGAAAGTACAAAGATAGAAGACACGAAATGAAATATAGGTGAAATTTGAGAATATAATCCCCAAATTTCGAAATCAAATGCCAAGAAACCTAATTAAACATAGAACTAATTATATTTCTAGTAGAATCATTCAAATCTTAGATCAGCGGTGTCTGGGCTCCTAATTCGAAGAAATTAGAGATATTAACCAGTATAATACCAATTACCTCTTTGATGTACAAGTAAGAACTAAGAACCAAAGATATGAGGGATGGGTTAATCAAACTTCTTGGGCTAAATTAATATGTCAAAGTGGGGAATGGAAACAAAACAAAGTTTTGGAAGTATGGATGGGTTAATCAGACCTCTCTCAAGGATCTTTTCCCAGATCTGTTCCTCATTTGTGAGAACCCTGAAGATAGTGTGTGTTATTGCTGGACAGAGGAGGGAATTTTGGAAGGATGGTTGGGCTCATTCTTGGGCTTTTCTTCCACGATAAGCATCTTCTTGGAAGTAACGCGGGATGCTATCTTGAGATCAATCCTTATGTCTCTGTTCTGGAGTTGAAGCTGTCAACCTTTAGGCGATGTGTATGGAAAATTAAGATGTCTTGATGTCAATAATTTTCTATGTGCTAGAGTTTTCACAAGATGAACTTGGAGAGTTGAACAATTGAACTGGAAGAACTATAAATGTAGATGCTTACATATTTGAATTTGCCTGTCTTATCGCCTTCAACACTCCCCCCCCTCCCCCCCTCCCCCACTCACAACACACACACAAAAAAAAAAGGATACTCTTGGCTACAATGTTCACACTGTTCCAAAATCCTAGTTTGCATGTATAGATAATGTAGTTGTGTCTGGCATATGTATTTCGTACGTTCTTTTATGGAAACAAATCAAGTCTTACCCATGCTAATCTCATCTGTGAATACTGTTTCCAAAACCACCTTTTGCTGGGTTGGACTATGTGACGTAATCATTGTTAGGCTAATCATTCCTCTTTTGTTTTTCGAAATGGTAAATGTAGATGATAAATATTTTTTGTAAACAGGAATGCAAGTTTATTTTGATCCCTCATTATATGGATTAGTTACATTATAAAGTTAGTGTCCCAGTTGTATGCTTTAATTCACTGTCTTTATTCTATTGTTTCCACACTTCAGGTACGCAGTGACTGTGTCCGTTTGGCTGGATCTTTTCAGTTGAGGGAACAAGAAAGAGATAGATCTACGTTGCTGGAAGATCTCCATGCTGAGCGGAAGAAACTGGAAAGAAAGGTCAGGAACTTAATTAATTCAGTTTGCTCTTATCCTTGGTGGTGGATTTTTGATCTGCGCTCTGTAGTAGTTGTAGGTTGCACTAAAACCATATTTACAAGGGTACCCTATAATCTACTGTCCTGCTTCTATAATGAATCTAAAACATAAAAAATTGTGACACAGTCATATGAGTACAACTGGTTACACCAAAAACACAGTCAAAATACAATTCAATTTGACTTGCTCCATACTCTATTTCTGGACTCTCATAGCATATAAGATTCCTCTCCTTCCAGATTGTCCACCAAATACTTGCTGGGACCATTCTCTATCTGTTCCTCTTCTTGGCCTGCACTCGTACTTCTTCCCAGCTGAACATTCTGTAGAGTGATCACTTGAACAATCTAAAATTTGTCTGCCTCTGGTCCCAGCTTTAGGAAATGGATCCTGTGGCCTGTTTCAGCATTAATAGCTGCTCCTGAGGTTCTAAACAATCCTCATTATTTATTCTTCAACCAATGCAGGACACTCTAACTGAGTTTTACATTTATTCTTGATCTGCTGGTTGTTTGGTATTATATTTATATGTCAAGTAGTTCTAATCAATTCTTATAATTTTTTGGAAACATGATTTTATGTGGTCTAGATTTATTTATGCCTGACAAATTTAGTGTGCCTCCTATTAGATTGTTTTCCGCGCTGAACCTGAGAAATTCAAGAGAATGAAGGCAGAATGCGATGACTTCCTTGGGACTGTTGATAAAATTGTTACTACTACGGTTGGTTGGACCCAGAATTTTAAAAGCGTAAGTGTTGAAGAGATATCTGGCAAAGTGCGCAACTGGCAGGTAATGAATCAAGTAGATAACTGTCTATTCTCTATTTGTTTTGGAATTCCAACATAAATGTTTTCACTGAAAAAATCTAGTTTACCTCTAATAAATTTCAAACGATTGGATGAAGCTGTGTTGGAATGTCAATTTATTGTACAATGTCATACACTTAATTCATATTGCAGGAAACGGCTACAAAAGCCATAAAGCAGTTATCAAATGAATATTCTTCATACATGGATGTAATTCAGCCAGTCCAGACGGCTATATATGAAATAAAATTGGGATTGTCTCTGGCTTTTTCTGGTGCCTTGAGTGAAATGTATCTGGAGGAACTAGGGAAGTTTGATATGGATTCTGTTCTGGTATTGTCTTTCATTCTTTTATTTATTTTTGGTAAGTGTCTTTTCAATTCTTTTCCGATATACATATTGACTCTCTCTGCAATTGTGGACAGGACGCAATTTATGCCTTCGTGAGATTCCCAAGAGGGTGTGCATCAAAATCTGTTTCGTTTAATGCTGTCAATAACGGCACTGAGCTTTGGCGTTATGATATTGAATTTCCAACAAGCATCTCAGCCCTGGAAATAAATTTGCTGGATAATCTTTTAAATTGTAAGCGGAGAGTCAGTACTGATAGCAAGGTATGTGACTGTCTTTTGTTCTTAGGATTGCATTTATATCTTCAAGTGTATCCTAATAATAGGGAAAATATTGTAATGTCTTCCTCCTTCGGCTTCTCATGCTTTGCTCATTGTGTTACTCTTCAAATTTTGACAGGTGTCATCCTTGCAACTGAGAATTGCAATGTATCAGAATGTTCTGGTTCGCGTGCTGCATTCTGTTGTTGATGCCCACTTCATGGATACACCGTCCTTTAAGGTGAGGATGATTGTTGCTGTTGTCGGATGTATGTGCTTTGTATTATTCATCCCAATATCATATGGACATAATCTGATATTCTGTTTCAGCTAACGGATAGGATATTTGATGAGTTAGCAAGCAACTGGATGCAAATGAAACTACAAGTCAGAACAACAGAAGAGAATAAAGCTCAACAATTTAGGTTTAAACCGCGTGCATTCAAGATAGATAATATCCTTGAGATTGACATATCAGCTCTTGGTAATTCAGCTTCAGATGAAAGTTTCTTAGAATGGAAGGAGTTCCACTCTAGACAAGAATCTTCTGAGAAAGTAAGCATACACTGTTGGTTTCTTTCTTTTGTGCATCCAGTGATGGAGCTTTGCTTTGCTGTATTTCTTTCCATTTGATTATCAGTCTAAATGTATTTCACTCATGTAGCAGTACTCTGACGAAGAACCAGAAGCAATCATGGACGATTGGAACTATATAGAAGGCTCCAGTTTGAATAACATGATCCACGTACACAATGAGTTATTTGGCTCGACTGATATATATCAATCTGTAAGTATGCAATGCTAGTTGTATGGAGGTTCTTAGGATGTGTTAGAGAGGGAAGCTTTAAGCAAAACAGATAATTAGTTTGCTAAGGAGGTAGAATTCATTTGGTGCATTTTTTATGTTGAGGTGGAATCGTTTCATTATCTGGGACATGTTAGGTCTTGATTCTATGATGAGGGATCTCTCTTCAGGCGTGAAGGTGCAACTTTACATGACTTCTGATTTATCATCACTCCTACATATTAGTCTTAATATCAATCATAGATGCATGAGCTGTATTTAAGATGAGAACCGTCACATCAATTTCATATAATTGTTTCCCACTTGCCTTGTGGTATGTTATATGGTAGTTGGAGGTATGTGTTTAACGATGGGGTAGTCGGTAAGTGTATTCTGCTTGTATGACTGAACATTTTACATTGTTCTTATCTCTCTCAATGTGATGAATTAGTTTATACATCCAAGATGACACTATTTGCCTGCTCACATTTCTGTGTTGCATTGTGTGAGAGCTATCAAACTCTCAGATATAAAGCTGGTTGGTACATTGCTGATTAGTGTGCAATGGTACTGAATTCACTTTTATTGTTAGGCGTGGAACTAATGCTCGTGCAGGGAGTTCTGAAACATTCTGTAACGTTTTTCCTATTTGAAAAAAGAATTAGCTTGTTTCTGTCAGTACTCCAAAACATTTCGAATGTGTGTTCTCTTCTTATGGACCTGAATTATTATGATGAAGTTAAAATGAAGACCTACTCATTTCTGTTTTTCTTAATTCAGCCTAGATCACTATGTGCTAATTATAGTCTCTGAACTTCCTTACGGGGTATGGCATAAATTATTTATATATTTTCGTTTGCATCTGAATCTCCTTTAGGCACATGTAGGGTGTGCCGTTCTATAGGGATGTAAAAGTGCTTTAGTAATGGACACCCTTGGAATTGCATACACTTGTCTTTGTAATATGTTGTTCTTTTTGTTTTTGTTTCTCTGTATCCATGATATACTGGGAAATTATTTTTATCACACAATGTATGTTCTCTCAATAACTATCTTTCTATTTATCTTTGTGTTTAAATACTGATCATGGTGTTTGAATTCAGCCTGGATGTTTAAATGTATCTGATGCAAGCAGATTGTCTTCCTTTACTGATTCTTACTTGCTGGGAGCAAAAATGATTAGAGGTAAAAACTTGGGAATCAGTTTTTGTGTATGCTTTGATAGTCTTATTATGGGAAAATTGGCTCTAAGCTCTCTGGCATCATTATGCTTGCAGATCTAGAAGGTTTACCATCTTCCTCTTTGGACGCGAAAATTGCACCTGAACACTTGCTTCATCTATGTTTAGAGCATGAATCAAAGTTCTGTTCATCAAATAAGTCTACCTTAGGATACAACTTTTACAAGGTTTTTGTTGTTAATATCGTATTTCCTTTTAATTTTCTTGCTTCTTTCCCCTCCTTTTGGTTCACCTTATTCACTTCAAAAAATTCTTCTCAATGATGTATTAGGAACCAAATTTCTCTATGTTGGCTAAAATGGTGGATCCATTAGTATCTCTTAAACAGCGAATTACACTACTTTTGGAAGAACGGAATGAATATGCTCTTCAGAGAATCTTGGATATAATTGACATGATCTTGGCTATGCCTCTTAGCACCCCATTGGCTAAGGTATGTATTGTATTTTTGCTTTGGAGAATTGTTTTTCATAATAGGGTGGAGAAAAAAGTTGATACATTCATCGTTCTGGTTACTTGTATGCTCAATGATATCTTTTAAGTTGTTGGTCAAATTCTCATTGTTTCTTTCTTTCCTTTCTTTGAAGGCGCTCTCCAGCTTAGAGTTTCTGCTTAGCAGAGTTCGGATGTTACAAGAAACTGTAGCGAAATTTCCATTATCTGGTAAATTACCATACTTTTTTTGATAAACATCTGATAATGCTATATCATACATTTGTTTTAACCCTCTCTGTCATCTTTTCTTCATTTCTAAAAATTCTGTTTCCATAGATTTTTTAGACCCCATATTTGCTCTGGTGTGCTCATGGTATAAGTTGGAATTTGAATCCTGTCCTGCTCTGCTTAATGAAGTTGAAGATCAGTTTGAGAAGAATGCAGAGAAGGTAACTTCTATTTCAGTTTTTTGCTTGATTTTTACTCAACACGCCTCCATGCATGTTGTCTTGGGTCTCTCTCTTTCTGCAAGATTTCACAGCACTTCAATTGCTGGTAAACCAAAAGCTTGTTGTCACAGCTATGCAGAAAAAGTCATAGTAATGATGTGAGCTGTGAGTCCTGAGAAAATTATGTTATGCAGATCCAATGAAAAAGATGTATCTTGTGCCAATCAGAAGTCTGGTGAATTTCACAATGTTTTGTTTTTAACTCAGGTCTACCAAACTATCAATGCATATAACAAAAAAACACGTCACTTCTACAGTATGATGCCATTCAAACATTAGTATGCGCTTCTGATGAAAATAAATTCATGTGATAATTTGATAAACTGGTAGAATTTGCATGGACTTATAGGTAACGGTATTGAAAGGTTGTGGCACTCCTGAATGTGAATTCTACCATAAGGATTAATATAGAGTGAAGTAACCAATATTATTTTCTTGGATGGGTGATGTAACAGTCAATCAATGAAGTAAGAACCCTGATGATATAGTCATATGACAAGTTATCAATGAAATTCTTTAGGACTTGTTTCAATCTCTATTGACTATTATCTGCTAGCTTTTGTCAATGAATGTGACAGAAGTGGCAACCAGTAGATTAGTTTTTTGCACTGATGTTACTTGTGATCTGCATTGTTTTTTAACTAGCAGTTGGAACTTAGATGCATGAGCTGTATCTTGATTTGAATTTCTTTTGTCTGTGTAGTGTCGTCGTTAATCAGAATGACAACTTCTTGTTAATTTATTTTGGCGGTTTAAACATATTTGAGTTTTATATAACCATTAGCTCGAAGCATGTCACAGTGCTTATAAGCAAATGTAGTTTTACTCATCTGTAGTAGACCTCTGGGTGGGCTAATGGTCTTTTATTTTCACATCTACTTTTCTTCCAGTTGCAGAGCCTTCTGGATTCTATCAAATTACCCAGTTTGTAGTTTATATTGTCAGATTACTTTTTCCTTGGATCATCTGTTAACTTTATCCTCAAACTGCAGTTGTGGTTGCCACTATATTCAGTTCTTCGACGTGAGCAGTGTGATGATACTGATGAATACAACCTAACTACAATTAGAAGGCATGTACACTCTTGGTTTTCTCTCAAAATTTAATACATTTTCATCGCTAATGCTTGCTTATCAATCATTCAGCCTGAAGGAGTTCATTGAGATGTCCAGCATCGGTGAGTTTAAGAAGCGCCTTCAGCTCCTGGTCGCTTTTCATGGGCATATTAGTATGGGTTTAAGGAATGGAACCTATTCAAGGTAGAGGAAAAGATCCCTTTTATGCATGTAAATGTGCTTAGATTCTGTAATTTCAAGCAAATATATGGCACAATGAAACATGTTCATCATGCACGAACTGTGTACTGAAATGTATATAAACCATTCAAAATGCTGATTTGAGAAAAACTGTGCAGCCTTTGTCTGGAGGGAAGTGTTAAAATCCTCTACAACAGCTTTGGCTTCTATGCACAATTCTTGCCAATGTGAGTTCTCTACCGTGCCATTAAGAAAAGTTGATAATACACTTCAAGCTCTTTTCCATCATGTCTATTTGAAGTGATATTTCTTATTTTTTCTAAATTTTCTTTTCTCTGTCTTTTTTCTTGGGCAAGGATTCTGGAGCACATTGGAACTAATAGAAGGAAAATTGAGGTAGAGGTAAATGAGCTTGTTAAGCTATGCAGATGGGAACGTTTCGAAGATTACTTAAGTATAGAAAGTTCCAGGAGAACTAGGCAGAAGCTCAGAAAGATCATGCAGAAATACACTGTGAGTCATGCTATTTTTATTGACTTGTCTTAAAGTTAATTTTTCATCTATCATCTGTTGCTGCACAACTGGGACTGGAATAAGTGGAACTTATGTTAGGTGTGTCCTTCTAGCTTGAGTCTATGTAGCTTTGCCTGATGATTTCCTCCGTGATTTCTCTACATGTACATTCAACTAATCATCCATCACGCTGAGTTTGTACTTTGTCATCTTGTTCTTTAAAATTTACTTTTTGTAGATTATGATGTCAGTGTACTGCTACGGTTTGATTCTACCAAACTTAACTTTCTAATTATTTCTTACTTTTCTTGGTATATATTTGTTATTTTTATTTTGAGCGTGTGAATGTGGCATAAAATGTCAATTAAGACTATCTCAACATTATAAATCTATACCTGTGTTGCACTCTTTGCCAATTGAAATAGTTTATCTTATGTAAATATTTGTTCTAGCTCTTCTCATGCATTTTGATTTACTTATGTAGGACCTGCTGCAACAACCTGTTATGCTTTTAATCAACCAAGAAGCAAAACGAAGTGGGATAAATCCCCAAAGTACAGATGAACCTAGTCTCTTGGATTCTTTTGATAGGAGCAGAGCTCTTCTAAATATTGTCCTAGATCAGAAGCAGTCAAAAATGGACAGGTGATCTTGTCTCCTGCTTGCTATCTTTTAATTAGTTCGCTTGAATTCTTATCAACTTGCTGCTTTTCAACCACAGCCCTTCATGGTTTTCCGATTGGTGGAAGAAAGTAGAGAATGCTGTACATGGTTTGCACCTCGATGTATCAACAGATACGGATCTTTCTAGGCTCGTAGAAGGTTTGTTTTCCTCGTTCCTATGACTGTGTTCAGGCAACATATAATTCTACATTTCCTATTGTTGAAGATTCTGAAAGTTGCATATTTCAAAATCAATCAGGGGTTGCAAATGTCATCAAAGATGGTCAGGGCTTCAAGTCTTCATGCCTGTTATATCTGGATGAGTGGAAGCAACTCAGGCAAACAATCGAGGAAGTATGTGGTACTGCTGTAGACTGTCTTGATGTTTGGGTGGATGCAAGCAAGAAAATGGGAAAGAGAAGGGTATTCTTTGATTTTCTAAAGCTCTTGGATAGCTGTGGTCTATCAAAGCACAGAGCCTTGTTTATGGAGGTACATATAAGTTAGTCCATGGTCTTCCCATAATATGTTCTTTACCTTATTTCCCATCATATCTTCATCCAAGTGTTCATTTCGTCTGAATCTTCTTGTTTATTGTAATTTTTCATTTCCAGCGTCTGATAACTTCTTGGTCTTTTTCTCATGTCCTTTTCATTGTTTACAGGAGCAATGGAGAGTCAATATATTAATGTGCTGGTTCCTCCAGCCGTCTTATGATATTCAACATCTACTCCTAACACAAGGTCCACTGGCCTCTAAAGATTCTGAAGTTAGTCACGGGCAGCTCCAATGTTCACTAGATGAGAGTTTGGAAACCAAATGGAAAACGGCTAACCTGTACTATTTTAAGAGCATCAACTCGGTGCATGTTTTGCAGCAAATTTGCCTAAATTTCCATAAGGATTTTACTCTTGAGCAGGTAACATATGTTAACTGATGTTACTAAAATTAGATTATCATGTCAATTCTACCTCATCATGGCTGATTTAATTTAATTCTTGCTGGCTAAGTAGCTCGGACTCTTCATTTTCGGTGCCGCACCTGTATCGACACAAAATGGGTGTAGGTGTGGTATCCATACCCGAACTGGTCAATCAGTCATGGGTAGTTTGAGCAAAGTCGATGTAGATATTCCGGACAGATTCAATGAAAATTGTAATCAAATCAAGAGCTAAGATGAAATTGAAGAAAATGGAATACCTTGTATATAGAATTTTACTGCACTTCGTTTCCTTTATTCTCCTCAAGTTGTCCACATAATATCTCATAATTTAGGTTATATAACTCCAATTTTAGATATTTGAATTACTTCTAGCTGAATTATTAGTATCCATACCTTGATCCGTATTACCGAATCTTAAACTTTAGATCATGTATGATCCGACCTTAGACTGCACCTATCAAACACTCGCACCAGAGTTCGAGCAACATAGCTTTCTTGTCAAAACAATAAACAAACATAGGAGGGTTGTGACAGGTGGATGGCCAACATAACATTCAGAATAATCTAATAATCCTTACAGCTGAAGCACCTAAATAGAGTAATGGATAGGGAGTATCCGTAAAAGCCGAGCAAACCCCATTTACTGAGTCAATTATGTCTTATATTAGTTTTACTTGCTCGTTCGATTATCTATTTGCTTTGAGTTGTTTTTATTTTTGCATTTGTACCTCTTTTCTTGGTTATAATTTCACTTTCTTGTAATGCAGGTTAACAAGTCTGGATCTTACATTGACCACCTCACTAGCATTCAACAAGAGCAACGGGAGGTCGCATATGCTTTTTCTCAGCGACTCAAATGTTTGAAAGAATTATTGTTGCCTTTGGCTAGCTTATCTTCTGGTAATATCCCTTTCACAAATGCGACATGTGATCAATCATTTGCCAAAAATCAGTATTGCATATACAAGTGTCTTTGGCAACAAAAGGTACGTTAACTTCTTTGTCTGATTTCAAATTCCCCCTCTCTTTCTGCTTGTTTCAATGGGTAATTGGAAGTTCAATTCATATTTTGCAGCAACTTTTTGATAACTTGTATGGCATGTTGTATGAAGAGCACTTGTTTGTGCAAACTATCGAAGGTTTCCATTTGAATACTTGTCCAAGTGTTAAAGATAGTGCAATGCAGATTCGCCTTTTCATTAAGAAATATTTGCCCATCGTTCAGGAATCTAAGGTTTACATACTCTTCTAGTTGTCACTTTTTTTCGAACATATTTTTGTACGTTCTAGTTCTTCCTAAACTCAGGCATGCTATTAAAATTCAGTCGCACTTACTAGTTATGGGAATTATGGCAGGATTTGTTGGACAGTTATCTTATTGGCATTCATGGAGTTGGAAGAAAGGAAGAAACTCCATTACATCCTATTGCCATCACGAAGGACATGAAGCAGTTGGTATATAAGAATTTTGATTTAGTCAACGACTTTAAGGTTGCGTTCCGTGCTTTCCACGGACAAGATGGAGTTGGAGAACCCGTTAAGGATATCGTGCGTGGAAACTCCGTTAAGGATATCCTGCTTGGAAACTTTGAGGAGATATTTGACAAGGTCTCCCACTGCTCTATGCTTTACTGACAGTAACTTTTAAGTAGTTGGAGAACTTTAAACTGATTTTGCTGCAAGTCATCAAATGAACTTGACGTGTTAAATTGTGATATTTTGATTAAAGTTTGCGTATATTATTGTTAATAAAATGCATTCCAATAATCAGTACTTTTAAACATTTCAGTGCAACTTCATGCATAATCAATTTAGATCAAGAAGCACATCTGAAGAAAGGGCCCAAGATTTCATCCACTATACAGGCGATACCACTGCACTTCAAGCTGAATTTGACAACTCCTTGGTGAAAACATATAGAGTTATCATAGAAACTTTGAAAGGTCTTGTGACATTGAAGAATGGTCGTGCTCCTTCTGATGGTGTGAATATCAATGCTTTGAAAATTCTCCTCGAATCAGCAACAAGGCATCTACAATCAGATCTTAGCGATCAATTAGTGAATACTATTCATCTTGGAGTAAGTAATATATGATTCATTAACCTTTATCATTTTAAAAAAAGTGACCTTATTCATTATATCTGTCAGGTACAAATACCAGCTTTGAATTCTGATTTTCTTTCATTTTTATACAGGGAGAGTTATTGAACCGTTACAGCGCCGGAAATGCGAATTCCTATTCAGATGTCAGAGGACATGTAGAAAATCTGTATTCACTGTTGGATGTGATCATTGCCTTCGGCGATGGTCTTCTGCATGATTTTCTTATCATGCATAGAATGGTAAGTTTTGCTTGACTGCCCTATCCTACTTCTGGTTATGTGTGATGTGTGGTTAAGGTCAATATATTATATGCTTCTTCCAATCAATTTTCCTCCCTTTACCTCCCTCCTAAATAAGTTTATGTATTCATTCTAGAATGTTGTTATTGCCTTAAGTGATGGCTCTTGTCATCTTAGTTGCACGGGCTATTCACTTTTGATGCCGCAGCCATATTGGATTCTTCAAAAATACACTACTTTTGGCGAATCTGACATGCACCTGTTGGCATTTTCGAAGAGTCCAAGCAAGATAGCTTGTCATGCATCGGATTTTGTATGGGCTGCTTCTTCCGATCAATTTCCTCCTTCGCCCCCCCCCCCCCCCCCCCCCCCACCCCCCCCCCACCACACACACAAAACCTTCCTTTTACTAGGGTAAATATTTCACCCCACACCCAACATATCAAAGTAGAAAAAATAGTCTGGAAGCCTGGTCGAATTTCAATTTCCTTGGTAAATTGCCCAGTTCACATAGGACCCTAGTTATTCTATCAGTGTTTACGTTAGATAAGATGTAGTCAAAAACAGGTATTCATTAAACTGCTGCAACCTGAGTGTATGAACTTCTCTTCTTGCTCTAAGAAATACTTGTGAGTAGTGGGACTGACTAACAATAAGAAAAACAGTAAACTTGAACTAGAAATAGTTCCCTAGATGATAAAAGAGACAAGAAGGTATGAATGGGGAGTTCCTCTGTTCTTATATAAGTGAAAAGCAAAAAGGACATTTGAAATGAGGAGTTCCTCTGTTATGTAAGATAGCTAAGTTGAGTCTGACCAAGTTATAGGATTTATTTATCAAGATCAACACACACACACATCCAGAGATCTAATTAAGCAGCCTGGACTAATTCAATAGTAAAATCAGTTTAGACATACTGGTTCAGACACTTTCTGAACTAGATGACATTAGGGAACATTGTTATATCCAAGGCCTAGTTTTTTCTATATATCTACTTTGTTTCATAGTCATTATTTATTAACATTTCTCGATGATTTTGACAGCTATCTATGATGACCCATGTGCTGGCAAACATTTTTGCTTCACTATTTGCCAAAGGTTTTGGTACAAAAGAAGAGGACACAGATGATGCCAACCAAGACTTAATTCAAGATCAAAGTGGAACAGGTATGGGTGAGGGTAGCGGAATGAATGATGTCAGTGATCAGATAAATGATGAAGATCAGCTCATTGGCACTTCCGCTGATGTAAGGATATGACAAGCATACCTGTTATCTTTTGCTTTCACTTTTCTCCCTTCTATTCCAATCTGTTTTTCTTTATTATACAATAAGAGTAATGGTATGGCTCACACCTTCTCGGTTCTGTTTTTGTAGAGAGATGAAGAGAACACTTTGGGTGACGCTCCAAGTAAAACTGACAAAGGAATTGAGATGGAGCAAGATTTTGTCGCTGATACCTTTAGTGTTAGTGAGGATTCTGGGGATGATGAAGACGGCAATGAAGAAAATGAAGAAATGGAATCTGCTATGGGGGAAACTGGTGATAAGGGTGAAGCAGTTGATGAGAAACTATGGGACAAAGGTGAGGATAATCCTAGTACTGCAGATGAGAAGTACGAAAATGGCCCATCAGTAAGAGATAGTGGTATCGACAGAGAGCTTCGAGCAAAAGATGATGCTTCTGAAGCTGCTGATGAAGCTGGAGGACTTGATCTTGACAAATCAGAGGAGCAAGCTGATGAAAATGGAAATGATGAAACTTGCGAAGGGATGGAAGACATAAATATGGACAAAGAGGATGCATATGCAGATCCTACTGGATTGAAGCTTGATGAACATGAGCAAGGTCCTGAAGATGATTGTAATATGGATGAACCTGGGACTGCTGAACCAATGATCGAAGATGATTTGGACCAGCAAGGCAATCCTGCTGATGAAAATGAGGGAGATGAAAGAGCTGATTCAGATGCAACTTTTGATGAGGCAGACCCTGAGCATTTGGATGAAAGTTCTGGAGGAGCTGGCGAAGAAGGTGATCCTGCAAATGACACAAAAAAGGAACCAACAACAGAAAATAGAGAGATGCTGCAATCGGAAACTTCTCAATCTGTGGGTGATAATGTCCCAACTGCTGCATCTGAGCCTAGAGGTGAATATAATCAAGCAAATTTAAAAGATGCTGCTCCTGAAGCGAAGGGATCTGATGTTAGTGGGCTTCAACATGACCTTGCTCCCATGAGAGGTTTGCCTGATGCCTCTATGGTTGAAATCATGGCTTCTGATTCTTCAAATGGACAAAAGCTGGGCAGTGATCAACCTGAAAATCCTTTACCTCCAGCTGATTCATCACGTCAAAGGATTCAACCTAACCCTTGTCGTAGTGTGGGTGATGCCTTTGAGGGGTGGAAAGACAGAGTCAAAGTCTCCCTTGACCTCCAGGAGAGTGAAGCTCCAGATGATTTGGCTGCTGAAAATGCAAATGAATATTCATATACTGCTGAATTTGAAAAGGGAACAGCTCAAGCACTTGGGCCAGCAACAGCTGATCAAGTAGACAAAAATGTACATGGAAACGATCTTGAAAGAGAAACTGCAACTATGGAGAGAAAAGATGACATTTCTGAAATGGAGATTGAGAGGCATCTGTCTGAAGCACACACTATCAGTAATTCTGCTTTAAGTTTCAGCAATGACAAGGGCAAGGGATCAGAGATGATGAACACTGAGGAGCAACTGGAATCACCGTCTGAAGTTGATACTAGAGATGGTACCGCTTTCCCTAGTTTGTCCCAGAGTATGGTGTCTGTGAACAGGTCCTTTTTGTCTGAGGACATAAATCGGCTTAGCGAGCTCTCGGTAGATGATGACAACCTGGGCAAGGCCCGTAACCTTGAGGAGGTGTCCAATGAGATGAGAGAGAGTGCCCAAACACTCTGGAAAAGTTATGAACTTCGAACTACGAGGTTGTCTCAGGAGTTGGCTGAACAGTTGCGTTTGGTAATGGAGCCGACTTTAGCTAGCAAGCTCCAGGGAGATTACAAGACCGGGAAAAGAATTAACATGAAGAAGGTAGTCTTCAGTGGCTCATATTTCTTATTTATTGGAGAGAATAATATTCTAATCTTCTACTATCTATTGCCAGGTAATTCCATATATAGCAAGTCATTACCGTAAAGATAAGATATGGCTAAGGAGAACTCGGCCAAATAAACGGAACTACCAAGTGGTAATTGCCGTGGATGATTCCCGCAGCATGTCTGAGAGCGGTTGTGGAAGTTTAGCCATTGAAGCATTGGTGACTGTTTGCCGTGCAATGTCTCAGTTAGAAATAGGACAGCTATCAGTTGCAAGCTTTGGTAAGAAGGGGAACATTCGCATATTGCACGATTTTGATCAGTCATTCACTGGAGAGGCTGGTATCAAGGTTCGTTTGTGTTCACACATACATCCTTCTCCCAATGGGTCGCATTTATTGGTTTGGTGATTTTGATAGAAGTTGACTGGCATATTGTTGCTGTTTTATGTATCTACAGATGATCTCTAGTTTGACTTTTAAGCAAGAAAACACAATAGCAGAGGAACCGATGGTTGATCTTTTGAAGTACTTGAATAACATGCTTGATGCCGCAGCTGCTAATGCCCGGTTACCATCTGGACACAATCCGCTGGAGCAGCTTGTTTTGATAATAGCTGATGGCTGGTTTCATGAGAAGGTAAATTTCTTTGGTGAAGTGTTGGTAAAGTTGCCACCTTTCACATTTCTATTTACTCATTTTATTTTACTTTTTTTTGTAGGAGAACATGAAACGCTATGTCAGAGATCTCTTGAGCAAAAAACGAATGGTCGCATTTCTTGTGGTGGATAGCCTACAGAAATCCATATTGGACCTTGAGGTGACCACTGAACTTTTTTTTTTTTTTTTTTTTTTTTTTTTGCATTAGGTTCTTGATCTTTAACTTTTTGATAGTCCTTGAAGTAAGAAAGTTTGGCAACATGATTGATTCTCTCGCCCTTTTCCAGGAAGCCACCTTTCAGGGCGGAGATGTTAAGCTTTCGAAGTATTTGGATTCATTCCCCTTCCCTTACTATGTTGTGCTCAAAAACATTGAAGCACTTCCCAGGACGCTTGCTGATTTATTAAGACAGGTGACTATATATCTCAACAAGCGATTGCTATCTTTCCATTCTAGATTTGTTTAACTGAGTTATTGTTGATAACGCAAGTACTGAATCATGATCTTGGTTTTCCTCCATGCAGTGGTTTGAGCTTATGCAACACTCAAGAGAATAGGTTTGCCTAATTTTACACATGTCAAAACTCAGAGAGGTGTACATAATATCTTCCTCAGCCTTTTGGCTCAGATCAAGTGTACAGATGATACATGTATTTAGGAGAAGCTCAGTAAATCACATCCTCGCAATCTGTCTCCTTACCGGATAACACACAGTGAAGCTTTTCTTGGCTTTCACTTTATGTTTTCCCCTCTCGGAGGGGGTGAAGGGGTGGGGGGAGCTTCTGTTTGAACTGGTGCACTGTATAGCTCTGTATAGGCAAAATGGCCTCTTCCTACCTTCTTTTCATGTTGTAACTATGAAAAACTTACCTTAATAGTGCCAAAGTAAAAATAGTATACAAGCTTCAGTCTTCTGATCAGTTTCTGGGCTAGCAATTTAATGATAATCAATGTGGTTGCTTTTTTCACTTCTTTTCTTTTGTCACTGATATAGCATTTTACAAAATCAGGTGAATTCCAGATTTTAGCAAATTCAACCATGTAAATGTTGTTGCTAATATTTGTGACAGGGGATTTAACATTGACAAGGTGAAAATAATTGTTGGATTAAACCAGATCCAATCCAGTCTTACGTCTGTTCTTTCTCATGGTATTTGATGGTAACAACTGTGAATTGCAGTTGAGAGAATGGTAACAGTGTCAATGATACAAAATACAAATGATGATACATAAAACAATTGAACAAATGAATATAAATGAAATATATTTTGTTACGAATTACAACAAAACAATGAAATTGTATTTGTTAATATAGTTGATATAACTGATTTGCATGAACGAATTGAATAGAATAGCCTTTGATACAATTGTGTTCATGAAACAATTATAGATTAGATATATAGATTATTATACAATACTTGCCTCTCCTTCTCCTTTCTAAATTTTACCCTCCTCTTTCCTCATGACACATAATTATAAATCATAGCTATAAAAAGTATAATTATATTTCAAATTAGGTAATTTGTCCGTGCTTCACGCGATCATAAATAATAATTGCATTGAACTTGTAAATTTTTTTTATTAATATTCTTACATCATCATATTATATTATAAGTGGGAAGATTCAAAGCTCAAAGTTGAATTACCATTTTACCCTTGTATTAAAATAATAAAACAAATATTATAAACCATAATTAAAAATTTCATAAATAACTCATATAGATTGGTGCATGAATCAAATTCACATTAATAATTAATTGCTCTATTGTGAAAATCAAGAGTATTTGAAAAGTTTTTCCATTAAACAAATTTGATATGGACTAAAACCATTGAACTAATTTAATGCAAATTAATTATCTACTCAAAGGTCATCATAGCCACTTCTATAAATTACCTAGCATGATCTTCATGTAAATGACAAGAAGAGGATGAGAGATTATCATGCAAAAATGAACTTTGCAAACATTTTGTATGTGCAGTAATTATTTTTTGTTTTTATCTGCTCCTTTTTGTCCGTCCTAAGTATTATATATTTCCTTTTTATATATGTTGATGTACTTTCTTATGATTTTGTTTTTTTAGGAATAATTTGTATCCTACATGAAGAAAATAGTAATATACAATTCATGTTCTACTATGTATCTTAATTACTGATGAAATTCATATTTATGAAAGATTAATCAGTTCATTTGATATGCTTATTTATCTCTCGATAGAGTGTTCTACTTTAGTATAAATATATTTTTGAAATTATTATTTATGAGTAGTGAGAATATTGACTAAATGAGAAATCATATATATATATATGAACTAAAATAAAATGGCCCACCTAATTGGAGATAAAGAATGGATCATACTCTATATAGTATATATGTGATTTTGAGGTTGTATTTTTATTTAAACTTTTCATTTATATGTATAATTTATTGATCTTATTTGTCTATTATATGTTTGTTGGAACATTCATTCCTCAAATTGATCTTATATCCAGAATAAGTCATTTTGAAAAGTTTATATTGCTCAATTTATATTAATTATTCAAAGAGTAATGTTATGAAAAAAGGAGTATTATTCTTTTCTCTTCATAAATCATGTGTACAGTACTTTTAAGGTTAAAAAGAAGACGTATATGTGATATAATGATAAAAATAATTGACATATTAATCATGGTAATGACTTCAAGTGTGTTTCGTAATATACCAAGTGTTTTTATCATAAGTTTGCATATATACTACATTGACGAAATCTTTTAGCATTTATAAATTTTATGCATCAAACGTCTATCTACTGTGATAATAAGTTATTTACTGTTGATGTAAAATTTTAACTATAGCTGGAAAATTGTCAAACTCCCATCTATAGATTATTGATTGGAGCTGGACCCATAAATAGTTAGTAGTAATTATTTTCCAAACTAGAATGTTTACTTTTGAATTAGAGATATTATTTTATTTATGATAAAGTGATATTCTTCTTCCTATTATTGAATGTTAATTATTTCTCATACACATTATTTTTTAAAATTAAAAGCTCAATGTGAAGAGTCATTCTCCACTATTTATGTAGGAAGAGTTTAAGTTCAAAGTTGGATTACGAAAATGCCCTTCATCAATTTTTTAAATTAAAATTTTTTTTACTAATTTTTAAAATTAAATCAATAATGACAATTAAACTAGATCAAATACACTATTAGATGTTACAACTTATCATTTTTCATTTCTTAATGAATTTGATTGTTAAAACTTTTTAGCTTCTACCATTAATCACATTCATGAACAAACCTTTCATGTACTTAATTTCTCCCTTATAAATTGGATAGAAAATATTAATCCACCACACTTTGTATTTCATCATCTAATACTTCTTACGTAAGGAGTATTTTTTTGTTGGTCACTATTTTTCTTATCGATTTGTGCCTTCGTTCATTTTTTATTTTCATGGTTGTTGAAGATACACATAATCTAATAGTTCTTATAATATTTTTTTATTGGTCACTATTTTTCTTATTGGTCTATGCTTTTCATTCATTTTTTTATTTTAATGATTGTTGGAGTATTTATGTCCCAAGAAACTTCAGCCTTAGGGGCTTAGTTCTAGCCTTACAAGTTGTTCGTCATTCCCCCATAAAATTGTTGATATTTAAGTTTAGGCAGAAAGTAAACACTAAAAAGAATTCATTTTATATGCACAAAAAACACATATAGGAGTACATCAGACAATGTTAATCAATTTTATATCTTGGGCCTATATAAATTATAACAGTAACAGAGGTTGCATGTTTTCAAAATTATTTATTTATAAAGGGATAGAAAATTATTTATAAAATAAGTTATGAAGGATAATAGGATCTTAGTATAGTATAAATGTTTCTCTGAGATTTCGGACATAAGTTGGGGGGTACTTATGCATTTTTCAAATAAAAATAAAGAAGAAAATAAAAATATATATACATATATGTTAACATATCTAAAAAATGAAATTACGCTTGAACATGAAAGCAATTGTAACTTGGAACTTGCTTAATAAATTTCTTCAATTGATAAGTGAGAAATTTCATATCTATGTTAAAACAGATAGTATGTAAGATTTTATATAATACTTTTAAGTTATAGAATTTCAAAATAAGAATTCTTGGAACCAAGTTACAATATTTATATTTTTCTGCACAATGAATATGCATACTATATGTGTATGTGTTCAAATAACTAAAGACAATAACTTTGTAGAAACATAAATAACAGAGTTAAAAACATGTATTCAAAAATAACAATTAAAATCATATGTATAAATAAATGAGTGTAAAAAGACATATCAGGATATGTAAAAATAGGATGAAATAGAAAGGAAAAATTGAGTCCACTAAAAGCATCATGTCCCTTTAAGAAAATTGTTCCCCTCTAATATCAGAGGTTTAAAGAATTATATCCTCTCAAGATGGAACAATTTTATTCACCAACTTATTGATATAAAAATAGTGGTGTCAGTAAGTCAATGAACATGAGCAAAGCACACAAATATTTAATTTTATGAAAGTAGAAGAAGAATATCAAAATTTTTGTTGTTTTAAAATGAGAGGGAATCCCGCTATTTATAGACAACAAAGTGTAGTATGAACAAATGTTTATTGTGCCTTATCAGAAAGGTTACAACTATTTGAAAAAGTTGCAACCCTTCGGAAAGTTCATAATCTTTTCATAAAAGTCGCAACTCTTTATTAAAGTCGTAACTTTTCATAGAAGTCACAACTTTTGAAAGAATTCATAACTCTTTATTAAAGTCACAATTTTTTATAAAGTCGCAACTTTTGAAAGAAATCGTAACTCTTCATTGGAGCGGCAACTTTTCATAATAGTCGCATCTTTTCATAAAAGAGAAATTCTAATTTTGAGAATAAATAAAATTTAAAAAAAAATCTTACTTACGATTATACCACATAAACATAATTATAATTCTTTTTATATAATTATATGATTTTAGCTATTTTTTAAATTTGCTATTCATTTAATCCATTCAAATGGAACATAGACTAAACGATCATTACCCAAATAAAATAGAATAATAGAAGTACTTGTCTAAAGGATCATTGCCACATTCCCACGTCCACCTACAAAGTACATATACCTTCGCATTTATGAATTTTGGTGTAAGTACATTTTCTATTAGGCCTTTAAAAATAATCCGAAGTATAAGTATTTAATGTTAGGGTAAAATATAAAAAAATATACAAAGGCTCAAATATGTTATTGTACTTTCTAGAAAAAACTTATTTATGTTATCGGCTAAAGTTTGGCTTATTTATGCCATTATTTTTAATGTAAAGTCTCATTCATGCTATTATTTTATAACAGTGATCTTGCAAAACCATTTTTGATACGTGACCAATTGTAATTAGGTCACGTCATCATTTTTTAAAATAAAAATATTGAATTAAATTTTTAAAAATTTTTTTATTAAAGAAGTGATGATGTAGCCGAATTATTCATCAATTTTTTAATTAAAAAATTAAAATTCTGAATAAAAATTGAGCTAATTTTTTTTTAATTAAAAAATTGATGACGTAATCGAATTATAATTGATCGAATGTCAAAAAATGATTTTGTATTAAAAAATAATGACATGAATGAGCTAAACTTTTAACTGATGACATAAATGATTTTTTCATGAAAAATTAATAATATATTTAAGCTTTTTTTTTTATATATATAAAATTAGTTAAAATAAAAATATATTTTAAGAATAAATGTCGAGTATGTTGAAAACTTATTCTGGAAAGTTAAAATAATGCAACATTCCAGAGTTTTAGAGCTGTGTTGATTCATGTTCATGGAACAATTTACGTGTCACTCAGCAAACTAATAAATTAAAACACTATAGCTAAGTGGCACAAAATATAAATAAATACGTGGCTAAGGCAAAATCAAACAACACACACATAATATACAAGTGATACCAAAACACATAATTTTGTATCAGTATATATAGATAGAGCTAGCTGTATTTTTATTAGAAGCAAGAAATAAAATAAATTAAAGTGGAAAAATAAGAAAAAATTGTTATTTGAAGAAAAAAATAAAAAATATTAATATGGCATCATCAATAGGACCATGGTTGGGTGGTGGTGGACGAAGTAGAGATATGGATTTTGTAAGCCCGTTTTCACCTGATGTATTGGGCCTGGGCTTTGGTGGTGAATTGGGCTTTGGTAATGGATTGGGCTTTAGGCGCGGTGGTGATGATGAAATTTCTGCTTTGGCCCATGCCAGTGTCGACTGGCGTGAAACTGATCAAGCTCATGTTATTCGTGTTGATATTCCTGGTTAACCATCTAATCCATTTTATAAACTTTTTTTCTTTTTTTTTCGATATAATTGTGTTTTATAGTTATAGTTTTAATAATCATGTTTATAGATAATAGTTTTGTTTCTTACGATAGGTTTGTGATTTATATATCTCTGTTTTGTTTAGAAATATAGAAATTTTCAAATTATCGTTTGTATATTTCTTTTGTCAATATATAAATTAGGTAGTTATTCATTCATTTAAATAAATAGCCTAATTTTGATTCAAAATAATGACTTTTTTGGCAACATGTTAATTTCAGAACTTTTCACGTAGAAATTTAAATAAGTTTTCAAATTACCGTTTGTTATATTTCTTTTTTTTTCAATAGATAAATTAGGTAGTTTATTCATTTCAAAAAGACCTAGTTTTGTTTCAAAACAATGATTTTTTTTTACAAATACTTCTGACATATTTAAGATATTAATCACCTTTTTACCTGACATATTTAAGATATTAAAGGACATTTTGGTATATTTAATATAATTGTAGTTTTTAAAATGTCTTTTATAACTTCCGTTTTTAAGTAATTAGGATTTTTTTTAAAAAGTGTGAGTATTAATTTTTTCATAAACCATATACAAATATTCAAGTTTTTCATATAAAAATTTTGAATTTATATCATGAGGTTTTGAATTATACAACTATAAAATTTTGAATTTATATAAGGATTTGAATAACACAAATTTTAAATTTATACAAATCAGGAGAATATCAAGAATAGAGAAACTCTTGGTTAGAGGAATATAGAAAAAATTTATCTGTACTAATTCAATTTTCATTATTACGTTAGTTTGATTAAGTAAAACACATTCTAATTGAAGTTTAAATTATAAATTTAAACATACATATTGGATAATATGTATTGGATTGGGTTGGTGTATTTTAATTAAAGTTTGACTATAAATTTAAACACCTGGCATGTATTGGATTGATGTAAATTTTTCCATAACAAATGGGTTGGATTTTGAAATGTCACGTAGGTGTGAAGAAGGAAGATTTAAAGGTTCAGATCGAAGATGACAACATATTGGAGATTAGCGGTGAAAGAGTAAAAGAGGAAGAAAAAGGTGATGACAAGTGGCACCGCGTGGAGCGTAAATGTGGCAGTTTCTGCAGAAAATTCCGGCTACCGGAAAATGCCAACGTGGAAGGTATAAGTTGTGGGCTTGAAAATGGAGTTTTAACAGTGAATGTACCCAAAAAAGAAACACAGCAGCTTCCAAAAAATGTCAAGTCTATAGACATAACTTAGATCGATCAGTTTGGATTCCAGACTGGTAGCCATATTTTACTTGTAGTTTTTGCGCCTGTGAATATAGTATGTGTGTATTAAGGCTTTTAAATAAGTGGATCACTTGTATGTACAAATTAAAAATATCAAATAGTATGTTTTTTTTTTAACATTTTGTGTGATTATTTAATGACCAATTGTGTCCATATGGTCTTTACTAATATTTTGTAAATACTAATATTTTGTAAATATAGTATGTGTGTAACAAGGCTTTTAAATAAGTGGATCACTTGAATGTACAAATTAAAAATATCAGATAGTATGTTTTTTTTCTTCTCATTTTGTGATTATTTAATGACCAATTGTGTCCATATGGTCTTTACTAGTATTTACCTTTAAAAGACTATTTCTTCGAACTTCATGACTTTCGCCTTTAGGAGTTACAAACAAAGGGAAAAATATATAATTTCTCTTATATCTGTGGTAAAATATGAGGCTAATATATCTAAAATAAAAATATAAGTATGATAACTTTTAATCCTTAACAGTTTATTCAAATAAGAAAATTGGATAATCCGCTTTCACCTCAGTAAGTCATTAACTATAAAATTTTAATTTGTTCCTCAACTATTTATTGGATAACCAGTAGCGGATCCAGAATTGTTATTAAAGGGATTGTTATTAAAGGATATCAATAGCTATAGTAAAAAAATATAATTACAAGAATAGTATGACTAGAACCCATGAAATGATTTTCACAATATTTAGCTACCAAATTAAATATTTAACTTGTGTCATATGTATTTACTAAACTAAATTTTAATAGATAGATACAATGTAATTTTTCGACAGAGGGGTGTCTACTCCGCTTTGGTAAAGGTAGATGTGTCATTGGCGATAACTCAATATCAATAACCAATTAGCTAATCATGATTCATTAATCGATTTGGTTTAAAAGAGTTCGGAATCAAAAAAGCAAAAAAAAATTATCAAAAATTTTAAAAAGGCACATCAATTTTCTTTTTAACTAAATAGGGCAAAAGCTCCATCAGGAGCGATTTTTTTCAGATGAAATTGACGCCGTTACTGAATTAAAAAACATGAAAATCCCTTCCCTAATAGCGACTTCATCCAAATTGTTTTTTTCTTTTTTCTTTAGAATCGTTGTTGTGGCAATGATAATGGTTAAATTTTTTTGGAAAATAAAGGAATCTTTCGATCTACACCCAAAGCGAAAGAAAATGTACTAATTTTCAGTTGCCTTTCACTTTAAAAATAAATTATTGTTTTTTTTTTAAAAAAAAATGCTGCTTTCTTTAAGGCAGCAATGTGTTTTAAAAAAAATAATGTTATCGTTGCCTTCCAAGCAATTTAACAAAAATTTTAACTTTTTTTAAAAAAATCGGTAGCAGCGATTTCAATTTTAAATTTACTTTTTTTAAAAAAAAAAGCTGCAAGGGCAGCGATGTAACATAATTAATTTTATCAGAACAAAATCGTACCGTCAAGAATGATTTTATCCTTTTTGTTTAAAAGAAAATTGATATGCCCTTTGAAATTTGACCTTCTTTTTTTTCCCTTTTTTACTTCTAATGATATATATATATATATATGTAAAAGAAAATAGTAGATCCGTCTACGCGGCCGCTCCCATAAATAAGAATTTCGTTTTGAATTTATTTATTCTCAAAACTAGCCTACCCCTTTCATGAAAAGTTGTAACTTTTATGAAGAGTTGCGACTTTTATGTAAAGTTGTGACTTCTATGTAAAGTTATGACTTTTGCGAAAAAGTTGTGACTTTTACGAAGAGTTGCGACTTTAATGAAGAGTTACGACTTTCGTGAACAGTTGCAACTTTAATAAAGAGTTGCAACTTTTATGAAAATTTGTGACTTATATAAAGGTTGTGACCTTTACGAAGGGAAGCAACTTTTTCAAGTAGTTGTAACATTTCCAATAAGGGACAATAAATATTTGTGGATGTTATCCTTTGTTGTCTATAAATAGAGGAATTTCCTCTCATTTTAAAACAACGAAAATCCTAAAAACGTTCTTCTTCTTTTCTTCTTCTTCTTCACAACTAAATATTTGTGTACTTGGTTCCTATTGAGTGGCTCACCGACACCATTAGTTATGTTACAGATCTTGGTATGTATTTTACAGTCATTAGTTTCTACTTATGTTATTAAGGATAAATGATAAGATAAGTTATTTTTATCAACTAAATATTTGTGTACTTGGTTCGTGTTGAGTGGCTCACTGACACTATTGCTGACAACAATGCTTATGTTACAGATCTTGGTATGTACTCCCTCCGTCCGAAATTGTTTGTCATGCTACGCTTTTCGAAAGTCAATTTTGACTAATTTTCAAAGTTAAATTAGATCACATAATTCGATATTTTAAACAAAAAATTAGATATTCTAAAACTATATGAAAAGTACTATAAATTGCAATGTTTTGCGTATTAATATGATGAAAAAGTACATCTTAAAATGTTAGTCAGTTTTTATAGTTTGACTCTAAAAATAAAAACCATGACAAATAATACCTGAAGGAGGGAGTATTTTTAAAGTCATTAATTTATACTTATGATATTAAGGATAAATGATAAGATATGTTACCCTTGTCTAAAAAAAAGATAAGATGTAATAAGTTTCATTTTCCTTTACATTATTAATGTTTGTTATCGCGTAATCTTATATATAAGATAATATAGTATTTTAATTTTAATAACTGATAGATCTAAATTATTATTTTATAAATTCTATTATATAAAATTCCCGCGCGAAGCATAGTAAATTTACTAGTTCTAATTTTAAAACACCCTACTATTAATATCATAGTGAAGCAGAAAAGAACAACATATCAAACTCAGGATTTGGAAAGAGAAAAACACATCATAATTATTTTTATAATCTAGCGGAATATGTAATTAATGAAAAATATAGTACTACTTCTTTAAAATTTGAAAAGATCTTTGACGATTTTGCTGACACAATTGATTAAAAATATATACAGTTCAAAGGACTAACGTATGCTTGGTAGAATATGAAAGCAAACAAAAGAGTGGTAAAAAGTTGGCATAATCAAAATACGACTTTGATTCATCTTTACTCAAATTGGACAATTATATGAGTTGGTAGCTTTCGAATGAAATATATTCTAAAATTCTATTGATTTTTAATTATAGGAAAGATAATTTTGATGTGATCTAATAAAAAATACTTTATTAGTTAATCATTTTGATGCAAAACTAATCAACAACGTAATGGATTTTATCAACTCAACCTGCAAATTGATAATATCCATTAGCAACTATATCCACTTACCAATCCATGAACACATTGGCTTCAAATATGGTTTAGAGATTCGAAAATGTATATGGTTTTTAAATACTCCAAATGTTGATCACGCGAATTCAACAAATTTTGGTATCAGAACACTAGATTCTCATCATTGAAGCATCACAAGACCGTTGAGCGTGAGCATACATACCCTGGTTCCTTAACGCGGAGATCCGGGAGGAAGGGATGGCTGCTATTTTTCATGAAAATGCAGGTTGTTCAAACTAGCTCGGCCAATTCATTTCCAAACACCTATATTACATACAAATTGTCAACAAACTGAAGCTTACAAGCCTTATTCAGAAATACAACATTCAGTTACAACAACATATAGCATTCAGATTTCACAAGAAAGATAGCTAAATACCAACTAATAGATGATCTCAACGGGCTCAAAACCTTTCTCAATTGATGCCTTGACAGCATCCACCACAAGTTGTGTCTTTCTACTAATCGTTGGCCACTTCTTCTCAGGTTTAGAACCTTCCCCTTTGATACTTCTAACCAGGTTTGAAAACTCCGTTACCATCAGAGCCTCTTGAGGAAGATCTGTATTGACTTGATGCTCACTTGGTGCAGGATGAATTGATCTAGCAAGTTCACCAAAACACGAACCTTCCACAGTGTAAAACGGAGCAACATTTTCTTGAAATGGAATTACAAAGTCATGGACCCGCAAATTTCCTTTGGATCCAACAGCAACGATGTCCATGGCCATATTAGCTAAAAATGAACAATAAAAAGTTGCTACCCTTCCGTCTTTCCAACTCAAAGAAGCGCCACAAGATAGGATAACTCCAGCTTCATTAAATTCTGGATCACCCAGAGCTGTTACTGTTTTTGGCAATTCATAATCATTAGTCCACAAGATTGCCCGAATACTATACCAACCAGCATCACCTAGAGCACCAAGAGCATCAAGATCGGACTTCACGCGAATGTCATTCTCAAGAAACTCCGCGTCACCAAGATAAGAAAACGTGCTATGTATCTGTCAACAAAAAATAAGACCATCTTCAAGGATTCTAGAGGAAGACTTCATTTGGGGTTCTCACAACTCTTTAAGTTCCAATTTTTTTGCATCAATTCCTAAATTTGTTACCCTAGTTTCTGTTTCAATTTTTTTTGTTTCCCCATGTTCGATGCCCACATTGAAGGTCTGATTATAATCCGAATTCGCACCAGAAAGTCTCACATTGAGCTAAAGCACTCCCTAACAAAGGTGACCGACTCTCTGTTGAAGTCTCATTGAGCTAAAGCACTCCCTAACAAAGGTTGTTTCAATTCTATTTTGTTTCCCAATCGGTGTTTGATAGCCACATTAGAGGCCAATTAAAATCCGAATTCATGCCAGAACATCTCACATTGAGCTAAAACATCCCTAACTAAGGCTAATCTGCATCGAAGTTTCACATTGAGCTAAGCACTCCCTAACTAAGGTCCACTCCGTATCGAAGAGACTCGAAGCCAAGACATCTAATTAAGTATGAACAGTACTTACCACTAGTTAAATATGAACGACTACTTGTCACTCCAGCACAACCCTCATTTGGTTAAGTTTCAATTTGTTCCTTTTTAAATTTTACATTTTTATGTGTCAATTTATCATGACATTAAAACAGTATTCCAAATGATTCAGATCCATTTATCAGTACTTAATACAGAAACAAAAAGTTCAAAATAAAATCAGCAGATTACCGATTTGAGTTGTCCAAAACGCTGAGAATCAGAGAGGAACTCTTTCATCTTAGCAGTACGCGGATGATGCATCCACATAGTAGCATCCATGTACTGCACCCCATTCGATTCACACTCCTCCAGTATCACATCCAGCTCCTTCACGTTTAACGCAACAGGCTTTTCCAGCAAAACATGTTTCTTCTTCTGGGCTGCCAACACGGCCCACTTGACATGCAGGCTCGTCGGAAGAGGAACATAAACGGCATCCACTTCTGGATCATCCAGAACCGCCTCATAACTGCCGTAAATCTTCGTCGTTGACGGATAACCGTTTTCCTTCGCGTACGCCGTCGCTTTTTCGATCGAACGGCTGCCGACGGCGGAGACAGTGGCGTTTGGAGAAAGTGCGATGGCGCGTGATACTTTACGAGCAATGTTAGCACAACCTAAAATACCAAAACGTACCGGCGACGATTCTGCCATTATTGTTTTTTCTTAGATTGGGAACTTGAAAATGGAACTTTCAAGGCACAAAGCTCACTGATGACGAGGTAGTGGAAAATGGAAGACAATGGACCAATATAATACTACTACTAATTAGGATATGCCTCCTATCTTTTCAATTTCGAGATTTACATAATAAAAAAGAAATTAATAATTACGGCTATTTGTAATAGTTACGAATCAAATTTTCAAGTACGTGAATTTTAGAGAAAACACATACAAGAAAATCGTTCAATTTGGTGTACAATTTACTTTAGCATTTAAGTTAGGAAAAAAAGACAAATATATTTTTAAATTATCATACATGGTATGTAAATAGTATGAAGATATCATTCGTCATATTTTTGGGATATTAATGGTAAAAATTAGGCAAATGACATACTGTAAATGATAAATTACATTCCATCCCTATAATATTGATATTTATCAAAAATCCCTTATTTTTAAGAATTCTGGATACTTTATAAAATAGAAATAATACTTAAATATAAATGACTGAATATTTTTTTTTCCTGTAACTGTTATAGCTAAAATTTGAGTATCTTTTCATGTGTTGGACATGAAATTTAATGTATCAAAGAAATATATTTTAAATTTAATATTTCGTTTATATATATAGTTTCAATTAGTATTTTGTAAGTATCATGTTAACCTGTTTTTTTATATGTTAGTATAAGATGAATTGTATTAAGTATCTTTTCAATCTTATCATGATTTTTGAATATATTTGTTAGTATGTTCAATTAATTTTATTAAGTATCATTTTTTGGTGATCATGATAGAATGATTCTTTGTTTTATTTTTACTTATATTTCGTATATATTAAGGTATCAAATAATAATATATGTGTATCATACTGTCATACATCTGTTATTTAAGTATCATGTTTATATGAATTATTGATAAGTATATAAAAATTAAAGTATCTAATTTAAATTGTGAATTTGAGTATCTTTTTACGTGTTGGACATGAAACTTAATGTATAAAATTTAATTAGTATCATTTGGGATAAAAAAAGGGATTTTTGTAATTTAATACATCAGTAGGGAATTAATGAAATTAAATAGATTAAAGTAGTGTATTTTAGTAATTTTTCCATATTAATGTTCCTGTCGTCTAAATATTGGAGTATACATGTCATAATCTTATCCACCGATCCAATACCGAATCGATAGATAAGATTGTGTCATGTGTTCCTATTTAGTCTTCCGCTAGAGTAAAGGGCATTTATGCTCTAATTTTTGAACGACATGAGCACCAATCCCAAAAGTATGACGGAGGATATCTGCATACCGTTTACGATTGTTTGGGGGTATATTTATCTTTTTTCCCTTTACTTTGTACGGGCGCTTGTATACCTTCTTAACATTTTTGAAATGATTTATTTCCAACACTCTCATCACCAAACCAACGCGCGTGTAGTTTAAGTTTTGTTCAGCGCGTTAATCATCTAATTTAACTTTTTTAAAGAAGTATATATTAAAATTCATTTTATACTCCTCCCCCCCCTCCCCTACGGACGGTAATATCAGTTTTATTCAGCGCATTAATCATCTAATTTACCTTTTTAACTTTTTAAAAAAGTATATATTAAATTCATTTTACAACAACCCCCCCCCCCCCCCCCCCCGCGGACGGTAATATCCAACTCGGGACCAATCTTCATTTTTAAAGAACCCTAATTTCCTCATTTCTTCACCACCTCAATCGTTCGAAAATGGGGACCTAATTTCTTATCTTTTTCTTTGGTTCATCTTAAATCATAGCTCTTTAAAAGTTGAATCTTTGAAGGAGTAATTTTTCTTCGAGAAAAGGTAAAATCCAAACTTAACACGAGGTTTTTGTTGTAATTTTTACCATGATGAAACCTCAACGTGATGTACACATCCATTGCCAAACTAAAATTTAAATGTAAAAAAAATATCAAGGCAAAATCCTAAACTCAAATGATATAACCATGCAAATGAAAATTACTAACTTAGGTAACTTTAATTTGTTTTTCGTCAAGAAACACCACAAATTCGAAAGTTCCTTCACAATATGCCTTGAAGATCCTTTCACAACAAACTAAGACCAGGTCTAGCTTAGAATGGCGATGGAATTTAAGATTCAGGGGATATTTGTTTAGAAATGAATCAGCTTTTTATATGGAAACAGGTGGGTGGGTTATATATAATTTATTAAGTTATTTTTAAAAATCATTAGTTATGTGAATGAATGAAAACGAACGTGCTTAATATTATCCAGCCTCTGAAAGTTAAGAGGGGGGAGGGGGGGCAATTAAATTTCAATAGCTGATGACTGATGTTTACGAGTAGTCGGTCCTTCCTGTAGATAGAGTTATCAGAGAATAAATAAGCAAAGTATAGAATATAAAAGGAATTTAGATATTTTTATATTGGTTCGGAACACTGGTGTGGTGCCTACGTTCAGTCCCTTTAGGTTTCAAGAGTTTCCTTTAGAGCTTGAGGAGAACTTAGGTGATACAAAGCTTTGAACCTAGACTCATTTTTGATATGCAAATCAAATCTACTATTTTGGCACAACCTTTATCTTTATAACCTACATTCAAAATCTTTCTTTCTCTTTTCTTTTTCAATTGTTTACTTTAGTGTGTACAAAACTTTATGAATGATAAAGAAGATTACAATATAAGTTCAACTGAAGTTGCACAATACACAACTATGACTATGAGTTGATTTATATATTGTTGAGGACTGCTCTTTTAAGGAATATCTCAAGGGTGCTTTAAAATCAATGATTTTGAGTAAATCCTTGATTTTGGTTAATTGATTCATGTCCATATCAGATATGTGCATAAGCAAACTGATTCATTCCTTTTTCTTGTATATCTTCTTGTGATCTTGAAAATCTACATTCTCTCGAAGATCTTCTTGTTGTCTTGATACTTGGCCAATTTGATAGTCTATCTTTCATATTACTTCATCCTAGTCAGATATTGGATTGTTGTTACTTTTTGATTTCTATGCTTGATTTAGTATACACCGTCTTTCATTGAGTTCCAGCAATGGCAGAACTCTTTTGAAAGATGTGGTTGATTTAGCGAGATTTGATTTGATTTGATTCCTTCAGTTCAGATTGTATTTGAATTAATCAATCTTTGGTTAGATTTATTTTAGTGAATCAATCTTGTCCTTATTGATGCTTGATGCATCAATCTTAGGATTTTGTGTATCTGACATAGATACGTTAGTCTTTACACCAGTCTTGATTATCCTGCAACCCAAGGTAGCTTGCCATTTCGTAAAACGTTATAAGTTAACATCCTCAACTAGGTTGTGTTGGAAGGATTGAAAAAATCACTTCAAAGATGTTAAAGGAGTATTTAAACGTCTGTATAATTTAAGAGCTAAAGTAAGTTGTCCGCCAAACTCAAGGGTTTTTTATGATTTTTCCAAAAAATTTGTAGATTTCATGCTCAAATTGTTTGTTAAAATTGAATTATTTGATTTTCAAAATTGAATAATAATACATTAATTAAACCAAAGAAAGTACTCTATATATATACACTTAGGTCTTTTCACTCCACATACGAAGATGTGAGTTCGAATTTACATAGCTTTCTTAGAGCGTTCTCATTTGCATAAAGAAAAGTTAGATGTTTCATTTAAGGTTATGACTTAATTCCTCCGTTTAAAAAAGAATCATTTTATTTCTTTTTTAGTCTGTTTTAAAAAGAATGATCTCTTTCCTTTTTTGACAACGATTTAACTTTAACTTTTCACATGACATGTTTAAGACCACAAGATTAAAGAGCATTTTGGTACATTTGACATAACTTTAATTTAAAACCACAAGATTAAAAAGTCTTCTTTCTTTTCTTAAACTCCGTTCCAAGATAAACTAAATCATCCTTTTTTAAACGGAGGGAGTATTAGTTATTAGAAAATACTTCTGGCTAGAAGAAATGAAATGCCCAACTTTTCTCGATGCAAAAGTGAGGGGAAAAAAATACAAATAACATATTTAAGAGTAAATATTACTAATTCTAACATATTTTCTAGTTTCTAATACATAACATTAAATTTTTACAATACCTAGCAAAATAGTAAATGAATTAAAAAAAACATAAAAAATCAACTAAAATTAGTACTTGAAATTATTCCTAACGCAATTAATTAACAGTACCATTTATAAATATATTATTTTATAATGGACTGTATATCAATCCCTCAATTTTTATCCTAGGTAGTTGGTCAGTATTATCCAAATATAAATATAAAAGTAAACTTACATAAATATATCGTAATAAAAAAATATTTAGCATTTATAGTAATGACATTTTTTTATTTGATCACTTTTAATTTATTTATAATACAAGTTTAATACATATCATACAGAACAATTTATTATTCACATATAATACAAATTTTAATAATGGATAATACATTTATCACACATTTTAATACACTTACAATACAGTGTATCAAATTTTTCTCAAACAAACATAATATATTTCAAAAAACAATTATAATTCATATATATTGCATACGAAATTCACTTTTAATTCATATTACAGATTTAACATAATATTGTTGTAAATGATAATAAATAAAAAATATAAAAAATCAGTAATTATTTATTAAATGTAAAAATTTATGTAATTTTAACTATGATAAGCCCATTTTATAAAAACGATGAATTATTATAATAATTTTTTTCCAAACAAAAAGGGAAGGAAAAGAAAATAGTTTTCTTAAATGATTCGGAACTTTTTAATTTTTCCTATATTCTATCCATAAATAAATAATTAATCATTAAAAGAAAAAAAAAAACACAAAATCAAAATGAATATGATTGAAAAAAATTTCTCAATGGAAAATAAAAATGAGAAACAAAAAATCAGAAAAAATAAGAGTGATGCACATGCGGATGAGATCTTTTAGAAAAGAATGTGACCAAAAGATTTGGAGGATTCGATTTCTTTTTTAATATATTTGGAATAAAGAATGTATCCTCAGTTTCCTAAAATGTAAAGTTACATAATTATGTTAATTATCAGTTTTTGAAAAAAAAAAACTCTTATTTTTGCTCCTAAATATGGTAATTACTATAAAAATAAATAAAATATAATTTAATATAAAATAATAACAATATTTTAGAACTTGTAATTAAACTCTTATTTCATAATTATTAAAGAGTTCATTTACGACTTCTAACATATATTTTTAATGAAAGGCGGAACCATTTTAGACGAAGGACACGTGCACTCATTAACTTTAAAAATTGCATGTATATTATATATATGTATATACCTACATCCGTCAAAAATATTTACTTATTCATTTTTAATCATAAAATTTGATGACGTCCCATTGTGTGTATGTTTTTTTTTATAAAAAAATAATGAATATAAATAAAAATTCAAGCGAAATTTGAATTACCAACCTTAAAGTTTATAAGGTCAAAATTATCAAATCACATATTAAATTATGTTACATATTCGTTTAATTTATATTTATTGAATATTTTCTGATGAAGTGTAAGTGTCCCATTGTCTTCGAATGCTGCATGAATTTTTTATTTCAAAAATCCCCAGACATCTTTAAAAAAAACAAAAAAACTGTTTGGGGCTTTAAAGTGTGCAATCTTTTCCTTCCTAATATTTTATACTTCAATAATGATTCTCTAAAAAATAATGATTGTGGTTTGCTAAATTCAGTGTCAAATAATAACCAGAAAAGAAGTGCTAAATGATTAAAAATTTGATCAGAATTTAGCCAGAAAATTTTAAAAAAACTCTTTTTTGTAAAAAAATAGAGAAACTATTTTTTAATTAAAAGATATTAAAGTTAAAAGAATAAAAATATTTAAAAAGTAAAATAACATAAAAAGAATTATTATAACTAAATTTTCTGATCAAAAAGATTTTTCTTAAAATACAAAGCTTAATTGAAATTTAAAGGAAAATGAGGTTAGCTGATTTTTTTAAATTTCTTTAGAGGGATCAAACTGAATTAATTGTCTATATACAAGTTTTTTTTGGAGACTTGGAAAAGTAATACTCCTATACTATTGTGTAGTGCCAAACAGTTCCTATTTCTACACGCATCCACTGAGTTCCACAAAGCCACAAATTCAATTCCGTCCTTCTCTTCCCCTCTTGTTTTCCCAATATCTTGTTTGGATTTTTCCTATAATCAAATCTCAAAACATTTTAAAAACCAAAACCATAAAAAAGAAAAATATTAATAATATCAAAATTTAAGATAAAACTTTTCTAGAAAAGTGGTCCATGAAGTAAAGCTTTTTCTATAAATAAAATTTTGAGATAGAGTTAGGATTTCAGGTCGCCTTGATTATAAGATCACTAAAATAATTGTTGGGACTTTAAGATTATCACAAACTTATATTATTAGTTGTATATTTATCTTTCCTTTATTCTCTGGTTATTGAATATTTTTTAAAGTCTACTAAACGATAAAGCCTTTTGCATTAGGTAAATTACATAAATTCCATAGTTTTGATATAAAATTATAATCTATTCCTAGTAAGTTTTTAATTACATTAATCCCTTAAGAATTGAAAAAAATCTAATACTATAATAGAAACCTAGATACATTAATATGTAGTTTGGATACATTAAAAACTAGTTCAGATACATAATATGTAGCTTAGCTCGGATACATTAATATGTAGTTCGAATGCATTAAAAACTCGCTCGGATATTAAATATTGGCTCAGATACATTAATATGCAGCTCGGATAATTAAAAAAATAAAAGATTTTGGAAATTTTTAAAAGTAACAAAGGATAATGGAAATAAGTGAAACAAAAGATGTGTATTTCTATAATTTGTCCTTATAAAAATATCAAATTTGTTTTTCTATGTAGTTTTTAAATTTCAAGCACCACAAATCTTCAACAAATCAATATACTATTTTAATATCATTATATCAACTTATCATATTCGGCAAAACTATTTCAATATCATCATATAAAAATTTTAAATTTTTTAGTCAGATTTTATTTTTCCAACTTTATATTATATTTTTTTCATTAAAAAAAATTGTTATTTATATTTTTACATAATTCGTATAGATTTTATCTTCTCAAAACTTCACTTTACGTAATAGTTATTCAACGTATATATGACAACTATAAAAATAAGATCTTGAAATTTAATTTTAAGCCCCTAGCTTACTGAGACGATCCTATTGAATCACAAGAATATATTATATAATATATTATATAGTTTTAAAGTTCATTTCTACGTTGAACCCGATATCAATTTTATCATTTTTTTTAAAAAACACTTGAGATATTATTAGTCGTTTATTGTTAATAATAAAAAGAGTACAACTTCCAGCCATACGTAACGGTCCTAATAGACGCACGCAAAATTACAATCGCTCCGCCACAAAATGCTGGTCGTCCCGCCGCAACCGCTGCCGTTATTCTCCGCCAATTCACTCTCCGACGGCTCCTTCCGCTGTCTATTCCGGCGTAGCAAGGTCAATTCCAGCTCCAGTCGCGTAGCGCTGCCGGTTGCGGCAGTTGCGCGTGAGGTGGATGATTTCACGAAGTACTCCGGCTACGTTTTCGAGCTGAATCCGTCGGAGGAAGATTCTCTTACGGAGTATAATATAGCGAAAATTGCTGCGTTTTATCAGAAGAAACCGTTTATTGTACTTCGTAGGCTTGTCCAAATCGGTTCTACTCTGGGCAAGTGGTTCGCCGTCAGGTACCTGGATACTGTTAATGAACGCGCCGATGAGATGTTCAAAGTTAGTAGTTTTTGGATACATTTTTTTGGAATAATGCGTCATAGTTACGTGTACTTGAACTAATTTAGTGTTGTTTTTTGGTTGCTTGCAGATTAGAGCTGCAGAATTGAGGAAGATACTATTACAGCTTGGTCCAGTATGTCTTATTAATTGAACTTGCAATTTTTACTGAAACAACTCTCGATTTTAGTATAGTTTTTTATGTGGAAGTGGCAATAATTAGGTAGCTCACTGCTACTAGTAAGAAGCCCAGACTGTTAAGTAAAGAGACTGACTTACGAATTTATCAGTTTAGTGGACTTTGGGAATCCCATGAAAATGCAAGAGAAAAGATGCATCTAAGTGTGTTTCCATATATTTCCTACTAAAGTACTTCCCCCATGACATACTATAATTGGAAATTAGTGTGTGTCTCACAGTTAGACTTAGGGATTCAAGTGCAGTACTTGAAAGATATGAAGACTCCTTGCATTAAATTTTTTATGTTGGTGATCTTTTGAGCAGTTAATTGGCAAAAGGACAACTGGTTCTGAAAGTTTACAAGATTTGAAACTATATTTTAAATGTTAATGACCTGCAAACGAATGCTCTTCCACTTGCAGATTAGTACAGATGACTGATAACAGGTTTGCTACACCCCAGAAACAACATTTTTATCTATTCCCATAGTTAGGCAATCACATTCACTCTATTGAGAAGTATTTATATGCCTCAAACCTTTCTTTTTTTCTCCTTTATTCTTTATCAGTTTTCTAATTTTTTTCTGCTACTAGAACTAGAAGCATTTTACTAGGCATATTTTTATTTGCTCAAGTCTGAATTTCAGCTGAACTTCTTTTCAGCACAATTTTAGGAATAGTATGCTCAATATGTCAAGTTCTAAGTTTTGTCGTGGATAGTAGTGCAGTGACCTTATTGCAAACAAACTAATCAAATTCAAACCGACACCAGGCATCAAACTTTGGGGCCCTACATGCTAGTGATTCCAACAAATAATCATCTATGACATTATTCCTGTGGACCATGCCCAGTCCATGGGCTAGACCATGTCATTCTTTCCAATAGGAACCTACCTATGCTAACAACTAAACTATGCATATGAACTTAAGGTCCTTTGTGCTACTTAAAGAATCTTTTAAACTAACCCAAGTAGCAATAGCTGAAATTAAACTCCTACTTCTACACTGCACAATAAGCTTCCTGGGTAACCAACTCCATACAAAAGTAACTTATAAGAAAGGATCAAAGGCATCAAGAAGAACATGTGGCATGGTTCAACTGAACTTAGCAATATGAATAATCTCAGTAGCAATGCTGTCTCTTTGGTTGCACTGCCATATTATGTCATGTTTGGTTACTAGACATATTGTCCTTCCATACTGAGCTTGCGTGATGTCAATCCCTACCTGCTTACAAGCTCTGCGCAAAGTTCAAGCCTTCACATTGAAACATTTTATGGCTAAGGTCTGGAGCCTTGATCTCTGAAAGATGGATGTGCTTGAGAGAATTCCAACTCTCTCTGTGTTATCTTTTAATATTTTATAGACTACTAGTTTAGCTAGTTGCTTTATCCTTCTTCTTTTTTGGGGTGGGTGGGAGGTGCTTTGGGTCATTCATAGTCAGGCTTACTCGAAGGGCGTGCAAAATATTTCTATCAAAAGAAAGGGTGGGAAAGTTTTTGTATAGACAATTGCAGATGAGTTTTATTTCTTTTTCCTATTGGGTCCCTCCTTTCTTGACTTGGGAGGAATGAGTCGATGTCCTACTTGTATGACTTGTAAGTTCTGAATTATCAGTCAGCTCAGTTTTATGAATGAGTTGATGTCCTACTTTTACGGCTTGTAAGTTCTGAGGTATCAGTCAGCTCAGTTCTATCTAACGTAAAAATGTTAATTCTTCATCCTCGAGCAAAACTTGCACGGATGCCCTCTTATATCTTGCTTCTCATCCTTTACATTTTGAATACAAGCACACATCGCATCACACTTTAGTACTATATGAGAGAGAGATGCCATGTTGAAATGTGCTAAAATGAAAATCAATCTGAAATAAGAATATTTGGACTTCGATAGACAATTTTCTTACATAAATTATATAGGATAGATTGGATTTTTCTTAGAAGGAGAGATATCTGGTCTTATTGAAGGTTTGGATGTGGGAAGTCATGCTATATATTTTATCTTGTAAAATATTATCCCTTTACCAGTGTGATGAATTCTAAAATGCTTTTTTGCAGGCATATGTTAAAATTGCACAAGCTATCTCATCTCGACCAGTAAGTAAAGCTTCTTTCAGCTATTCAATTTTGTGGTTTCACTTCCACACATCAAGTGAATTTCTGGGGAACTGAGAGAATTCTGTTTCCATCAGATTTCTTGATCTTGCAGAGGTCTCTGGTATTGAATTATGTAGCATACAATTGGGAGCTTCCGCTCATCATGCTTTATATTTTTTTTTCTTTGACTGACTTCTCTTTACAAAATTGGCATTAGCTCCCCTTTATTTTTCCTTTAGTGAATATTTGTCAACAAGTTTGAAAATGAGAAACAGTAAAGATGCTGGATCATAGATTTATTTTGTATTTAGTTCCTTTTTGACTGGATATGTGTGTGTTGGTTTCTGAAATTAAAAACATCTTTTAGAACATGTAAAGAGAGAAAAATAAAGAGCATTGTTTACAATTAATGAGTCTGCTAATTGGAACTGTTCGAAAGTTATAGTGGTTCCAAAATTTTCATTTATTCACTCTCCAAGATTTGCAATGATTAAAATTGAACTAGAATTCTGAGTATGTATCCAAAATGCTCATTCCCATAAACTGATTCATTTTGTGCAACTAACTAATACTTCTTGTGAGATAGTGGGACAAGAACTACTAGTAGCCTATGCAAGAATTAATTGTTTGTAGTGCACACTCATTGTAGCATCCCATATTTCACTTAATTTAGTGATGTTAATCAGATTTAAATTTCTTCTAGGATTTGATACCACCATCGTATTTGGATGAGCTATCTCTGTTGCAAGATCGGATAACACCTTTTTCCTCTGAAGTAGCTTTTGAAATGATAGAAAAGGAGCTTGGCATGCCAATAGATGTGATGTTCTCTGAGATCTCACCTGAGCCTGTCGCAGCAGCATCACTTGGACAGGTCTGTGAAGCAGCGGACTTCTGTTTCTTAGTTTAAAATTAGGTGGACTTGTACTCACTCTTAGTATAATCAAAGGTGAAAGAAACTAAATCTGAGTTCCATCTTTAAGGTCTATCAAGCTAGGCTTCGTTCTACCAGGGAAGTTGTTGCTGTGAAGGTGCAGAGACCTGGAGTTCAAAGTGCAATCTCCTTGGACATATTGATTTTACGATATCTCGCAGGCTTAATAAAGAAGGCAGGAAAACTTAATACCGACCTTCAGGTATTATGATAAAAGTAAATTCCTAGCTGAGAGAGGAAAAATGAGATGGGACATGGAACAGTGATTGATTTAGGCTGATCTGAAATTTAGTGTGCACAAGCATCTATTTCCAAAATGACAATATGTATTCTTTGCAATTACTAGTCCTGAGCACATTTTTTCTCGATATTCAGGCAGTTGTTGATGAGTGGGCCTCAAGTCTTTTTCGGGTATGCTTTTGTATCTTCATCTTCCTAGTAAAATCTCATATGTTTATGTGTGTCCACATAATTCCTCTCCTACTATTTGATAATTGACATCAAAGTTATAAAAAAACCATTGGAAGAAGCCCTTTGGTGTGAATGACATTGTTTCTGTTATATACTAACTGGTCTAGTTTCATCTTTAGATTAAGGCATAATTGATTGATTGTTGGTTGTTGTCAACTATTTAATTTGATGTCTTCTACTTCAGTTCCTATCTGTGAGTTTCAACATTTAGTATTACTTGATAAGCCTAGACTTAAAATTTGATCAACTGATCAATACTTTTATTCTTTTTTAGGTTCATATTCTGTCATTGCAAGAGGAATTAATTTTTCCTGTAGTATTCCATAATTAAGTTGTACACATTATTGTGGTTTGGGAAAGACAGACAGAGCATAAGCTTCGGGCATTTTGAAAAAGAACAGTTTCGGTCTATACATAGTAGATTTATTACTGGAGACTTTTCTTTTGAAAGATGAATGGAAAGTTGTAGGGAGAAAATTAGGATTTCTGTATTCATTTAATCAAGAGGAAACATATCATAGTATCAAAGAATAACATGTCAACATTAAACTACCTTTTCTACATGAACATTTCAGATACCTCTATGGAAAACCAGAAAATCTTTGACTAGTACTAGTCTGGTAGTTTGACCCTTTCTTTTTGTCTTGATCTTTCATTTTAACTGAACATCCTCATATATCATATATATATATATATATATATATATATATATATATATATATATATATATATTATATATATATATATATAATATATATATATATATATATATATATATAAAAATCAAAATTAGCAATAACTACTTCTAATAATAAGGAGGAATATTCTTAGTACTTTATATTGAATACAGGTGGTCAAATTGAATGCAGGAGATGGACTACAAACAAGAAGCACGGAATGGAGTCAAATTTCGGTAAAATGATTTACCTGTCTGACTGTGTCCTCTATAAGATATCTGAAACCTGCATACCTTTAATCCAATCTCACTTAGAACATGATGAGTGAGTTAGCACCTTTAAGAATCTGACTGATGAGAGATTAATCCCATTATTTTTGTGGTTAACCACAAGATAATTGATTCACCTCCAAGGTCTTTTACAGAATTTTCCAGTGGGTTTTGAACTTTATGAAATTCAATTAGTTTTTATCATGAGTTAAATATCCTAAATGTGTAAAAAAATTTTTTTTTTTTTATGAAACCGGGACTAATTTGTAGCATTCTGTACTGGATTACCTATTGCAGTTACTTCTGTTGATCATATACGTTCTTGTCAAAGCTTTGTAGTCTATGACCCTTCTGCTGAAATACTAGTCTAATAATTTTCAATTTCAAGCCTTCTATTAAATTAATGTAAAAAGAAACCTTTCTTACAACAGTAAGATGTAATAGACATTTTGTTTATGCATCTTATTCATTATTATGGATTAGCATTTTGACCCTTACCCTTCTTCAAAGTTGATGGGAAAAAGCCAAAAAGAAAAGAAAGTTTTTTTTTGGTTGATGAGATAATTAAGCAGCGCGTAGGGATAGAAGTATTTCTTCCTATGTTCTTAATGAGCCAATAAACAATACCAAACTGGGAAACTTTTGTAGAATGGAGAGAGAGAGATAGGAACTTAAGAAACTCCATCGACAAAGCTTGCTTACTGATTTCCTTTGTTTGGTTTTCTGATGCATCAAGACCAAGAGTAAACGCGTTCACTCTTCTTGCAAATGCCAGTGTGCGCTACTTTGGGGTTAATAAGAAGATGTCAAAAGGTGAGCCAATGTGTTAAAAAAATGAGAAAAAGGGGAACTCCAGTAAAGTATTTGAAAACATGACAAATATAATGAAATGAACATATAAAGGAATGTGATCTCAATCTGATGTAACCTGCACAATTATTTAGTATCAGGTCCATCATGAATGTCCACTTATTGGATATAGCAATATGGTAAGCTGCTCAACAACTATCAAAAGCCTGTGCCGGTAGAAAGTTCCCATGCACAATGTTACTTTAGTTGATTATCATAATTTGTAGCATTCTCATCTTTCCAACAATGACAAAAATTTCGTAATTTCCAGCTAAGCTGATAGTGCTTGCTTCATTTAACATCATAAATATTAAGACTGTATGCTACTCTTTAATTTGTGATTGCACATTCATGCATCTACTAAGATAATATGGAAAAATATTAGCATTATATTTGCATATGCGCTAAACTTTTTATAATTACATGGGCAGGCAATTGTATGGTTCAATACAGGATGTTGTGGTTCCTGAAATGAATTTGGCACTGACAACCCGGAAAGTGCTCATTATGCAGTGGCTAGAGGTAAAAACGCCATATCAGGAGCTAAAAGCTTCAGTCAAGTGATACCTACATCCTGTTAGCTTTTGGGTTAGTTTGTGACAAGTAATGTTAGACGCTCTATTATCTTTCAGCTAGTGTTCTTCCACATAGATATCTAAGTCAATAAAGACAGGATAAGTTAAAATTCTGAATTAAAACAAAAATGATATCTGGAGATTTTCTTACTGAAGGTCAATGAATTTGAGAACAGTTGGTCTCTTTCTTATCCTTGCTCTTCCGATTAAAACATGTCTTTTTGTGGTTCCTGTTGGCTTTCGGACAGTCCTTGACATTCATTCCCTGTGTATGTAGAAAAAGGTTAATGGAGAGTTTCTCTAGATTAACATATTCACTAATTGTTGCACATTACCTACCATCTAGGAGGAGACAAGCAACCGGGAAAGATTATATAGTTACATCCAAAGAGGTTTAGATTACACTGATGTTGCGTTGATCAAACGTTTGAGAATCTTGTCTTTTCCTTGAAGAATTTCCTCTTTGTCATTAATGGTTTCGTTATATTGGGACATTTCAGATTTGAATACAGTAGATCCTAGAAGTAACATGTTCTCATTAGGCTCACTGATTTATGTATTAACTCAGCAATGTGGAGAGTGTCAAGAATTTTCTTTTTAGTTCCAATGAGGTGGAATATTTTATAAACTGGTGTATGTTGTCTCCTAATGTTATGAAGCTTAGACATCTCGCTCATGTTACTACACCTTTCTCTTGGCTAGGGGCAAAAGCTGGCTGGGGTCAAGGATCTTTATTTGGTTGAGGTTAAGTCGTGAAACTCATTTTCCTCAATGTTTGTGTGTTTTTCCACTTTGAACCATGCTCTAAAGTGAAATTGATGTTCACAGGTAGGGGTTTATTGCTCATTCAATCAACTTCTAGAGTATGGATTCTATCATGCAGATCCACATCCTGGAAACCTTCTTCGTACATATGACGGGAAACTAGCCTACTTAGGTACTTCATTGATTTTAGTTTCTAGTCTTATGCATGTAGGATATGGGTTATTTACTAAATAATCTTTTTCTACATGCTACTTCTCTGAATATATGCTTGTTACCTTATGGACTTTCTATTTTTCCAACATATGATGGTAACCTTTTGTTTTTCTATTTTCCCTTTTTTCTCTCTCACACCAACATTGGCTGCCTGTTTCTTAAGGAGATGGTTAAAACATCTACTTTGTTTATTACCATTAGCTATCCTCTAATGCTGGTTTTCAATACTGTTTAATAGCTCAAAAGGAAAATGCTGCTGGGAACTCGTGGTAGCTATCTTCCAGGAAACACAAAGTAGTTTATTGAATATCTTATGAAGTTTATACATGAAACTGGTTGTTAGTGATGCTAAATAACAAACTTCTCTGGGTTGCTTTTGGTTGTTCCTTACGTTCTTTGTAATTTTATTTGTTAGTGCTATAATCTCACATCGGTTACATGTTCGGGATTTAGTCTCCTTATATCATCTTTGGATAATCCTCATCACTTAAGCTAGCTTTTAGGCTTAAGTTAAAAACTAAAGGTTATTTTCTCAACATAGTATTAGGGCCAACCCTATTGGTGATGTTGGGTTATCCAAATTTTGAACTACCCAAGTTATAATACTCCACGCTCCAGATGTCCGGTTTGAGGGAGAGGGGGTTAGAATTTCACATTGATTAACTGTGTTGGCTGTAATATGGTCTTGATAAATGCTCACCACTTGATCTAGCTTTGGGTTGAGCTTAGACCCAAGGTCCATTTTCTTAACAATTAGTCTCATGGAAATTTGATTACTTTATCCTAGTTGAGTACCTTATAGCTACCTATCATCAATTCGTTGTACCTAAAATTTCTCTTAATCCCAGATTTCGGTATGATGGGTGAATTCAAACAAGAATATCGTGATGGTTTCATTGAAGCATGTCTCCATCTAGTGAATCGTGATTACAGTGCATTGGCCAAGGATTTTGTCACTCTTGGGTATTATTAATATCTTCACTACTCAATGAGAGGTCACTTCTTGATAGTAGAATTATTTAGTGTTGATACAATATATTATCATTGACAGGCTCATTCCGCCCACAAGTGACAAAGTTGCCGTTACAGAAGCCCTAACAGGTTTTTTCCTTTATATTGACATTATTAGCTATATACAGTTAAATTCTAGACCTAGAAAGTAATCTAGTTGTTGTATTCTTCTTTACTGATATGAATTTCCCCTGTAGGTGTTTTTCGGGATGCTGTAGCCAAAGGAGTCCGCAATGTGAGTTTTGGGGATCTTCTCGGAGATCTGGGATTCACCATGTAAGCTCCTTTCATGATTTCTTCTCTCCGACAGAAATTAAAATGTATTTTGTTTTCTGTATTACCTTCTATTATGTGATGTAATTTGGTGGTATTTCACTTATGCTTAAATCACATCTATCTTCTAAGTTGGTACAGAAGATGTATATTTTATGGAGTTTGCTATGATGAGGATAAGCCCAGAGGAGGGGGGACTTCTTTAAATAAAAACACAAGAAGGAAGCAACTTATTTGAACGATGTGTCTTAAGGCATTGATCTTAGTCTAATTCACCGAACATTATCTGATTGGTCAACCTTGATCTGGGTGATCTGATAGATTACTGAGATACTAATCCTTGTGCTTGTACCATCAAAATCTGAAGAGAGAATAGGCTTTGCCTGAATGCATAATGAAAGAGGAGGAACTAGTGAATAATGATAAACAGAATTAGAATTCCATTTGATGCTTATACTCCTTACATTAAATGTATGAACACGGTATCAGAAAAGTTTCATTTATGTTGAGTGATGATGTCATAATAGATTTTTTGGTTTTAATTTTTTTATTATTCCATTGCTAAATGATATCCACAATAAGAAACCATCCTAGTTAACCTTAATGGCTCTTTTGATTATTGAAGAATGCAAAGCTTTAACAGCATATGCTGACACTCTCTCGGGTAGATGACCACCGCTTTCAGTAATCATCCAGAGAAGAAGTAATATCTCGGGTAGGTAGTTTATAATGTGATGAATAAATTACTTTGATAATGAAAAAGAATTATTTTCTTAAAATGCCACCAAAGGGTTGGGTTATCAGTTTGAAAAGTTGGAGTGACAACCATAGGAAATTCAGCAGACTCAAAATTAGTGAGTTCTTCTCATTTGCATAAACTGTGAGAGAAGGGTTTAACTGGTGGGACATAGTAGGTATTGGTGGATTAATTGAGTGCATACAAGCAGGCTGGGATACCCGCTGTTGAAAAAAGTTTCTTGGTGAAGTAATGCTTGGTCCACTGCTAGAAGGTCATTCAACTGGGGACTTTGCTTTCTTTTGCTTATGCCATGCATCATCCCTCCAATTGCAGAATCAGATTTATTTAATTTTGTCTCAGTCTGATGCTTATCTAGAATCTTTCTGGTCTCATTATCTTCTTCTTTTGGATGATGTATGGATATGCAAAGAGTTTGAGGTCATAGAAGTAGTCTTCTCGTTCTCACTATTGATCAACTTTCCACATCAGTAGTACTAAAGGTTTTGGTCATTGCTGTGTCGAGATGAAGGGGTTCTTCAATCATCTCTGGAAACCAAAGTTTTACCATGGGGAGTTGTGTGCATGTTGCACGTTAACATCTGGGGAACCTTGGCATTCATGTTGAAATCACTGATGATTATGTTTAGAGAGTCTTTATTGTCTCGATAAGGCTTTAGCAGATATATGATTTTTCTTATGATGACTCTATATGATTATGATTTGTATTTTTCTGATAAGTTTTGCGGAACTCTTTGATTACAGGTACAAATTTAAGTTTCAAATACCTTCTTATTTCTCTCTTGTCATCCGAAGGTAATTTTGCGTGAAAAGTTTCTCAACAAAAAGAATTATTAGAGATTAATTTTTGTTTTGTATTTGCTTGATCTCGTTTATTTTGTTGGTGGCTGATGATTTTCACTGGTAATTTTGAGACATCTAGCCTTGCTGTGTTGGAGGGCATTGCTATTGGCATCAACCCAGAATACAAAGTTCTGGGCAGTACATACCCATGGATTGCTAGAAAAGTACTAACTGATAGCTCACCGAAACTAAAAGCTTCTTTAAGAGCACTTCTTTATAAGGTACACGCAAAAGAGGTCTCTCATTCTCTTTCTTAACACCTACTTGCAGCCTTCCTCTTGCTGAAGCAACTTGACAGACTTCTTACTAGTTCAGATTTCTGACCTCCATTTTGATTTTTGGTGCCACAGCCAAACCACTAACAATTATCCTTGCTAGTGGAGGAAAAAGTTATAAATCTTTAGTAGTCGACTAGTTGTATTCATGAATTCAAATGATTTAATTGGAAATGAATATTCAAGTATGTCACACTGTTCATTGTCCACAAAACGGAACTATTTCTTCTTCGGCATGTTACAGAAACAATGGATTGTTTTATATGTTCAAAATGATGGGCAACAAGCTAGGTTTCCATCGTGTATGGATGTAGCTATGCTGGCAATGACTTTCTTCGCTATGCTGTTCTTTGCTGTTGTCATTATTAAACATAGTACTTGATACACGCTTGATTCCAACTAACTATGAATACTTTGAAGGGCCTCTCTTCTGAAAAGGAAATTGTAAGACTAATTTATTCACCGTTAGGTAGAGAAATATCAAACTTGAAGCCTGAGACAGTAGACAGAAGTTTTACTGGTTGCCGATGCTATTCTACTTAAAAATTAATGATTTCAAGTCCAACTGTTTATGTAGTCATGATAAACTATAACTCCATGCTTTGAATTTTGATTATAGGATGGTCAGTTCAGGATTGATCGACTAGAGTCTCTCTTATCAGAGGTAAGCTTTTTGATATGTTTGTACACATCACTTTTGTATTTTGTAAGCATACACCTGACAGTTACAGAGTGAATGAAGCCACAGCTGAATTCTTGTTTTTCTTGATATTTGAGTTATATACGAGGAAATTGTTTCACCATATTAGCTTTTTGTTTCTGATATACAAGCGTAGATCCTGAATCTCTCTTCGTAACAGTCTCTCCGTGCCAAGACAGAAAGAACCCTGATAGAGAATCAAAATGGTGGGATTGATTCGAAGGTCATTATCAAGCAAATTCTTTCTTTTACACTGGATGATAAGGTATTCTATCTCAGAAAATATTGCACTTTCAAACAGACCAGAGGCTGGATACATCCAGGAAAAAGGGAAGAAAAAAATACGCACACTACTTATTAATTCATTTTTTTATCTTCAGGGTGCCTTTATCAGGGAAATTCTACTTGAGGAATTTTCTAAGGTATGGACTCGTGTTTTAATATTACAAGGATGCAAGCAAACTTCTTAGGAATGCTCAGCACCTTCTTTTTACTAAATTCAAACAGGTGATGAATACTATAATTGCTTAATTCTTTAGGAAGTTTCAGTTTCATTATGTTTAAGTCAATTTTTTTGAAGTCATCGGATTATTATGAATACTAACTGGTTTGAATTAGTAGCACTCGTATCTGGTTGGTGTTTCTAATTCAGATATTATTGACAATTGGGCGTTCTCATCTTTATTCTTTTCCAAAAGAAAAAAAAAATAGTTCCAGGAGAAGTACCTAGAAAAAATATAGAAAAAGGAAAGTTGAAGAGAGGTTTTGCTATCATGCTGGTGATTTGTGGATAAAAATGCAAGACCCAATATCTTTTAGAAAGTTAGAATCTGCTTAACCAGTGAACATGACATGGAAACTAAAAATATCAAGTGTAGTTCCAGAAATCGGTGCTTTTGATGTTGAGAGTATGCCTTCAGCAGTTTGAAGTGGTACCTAAATGCTAATGCGAGTAATATAGGAAACTCAAATTGGTGTTATGCCACTTCATGTTTGATTTTGAGAAGTAGCTAACGTAATTCCTTTTCCGTGTTTGTTGAGTTTCCCGCTGGTGTATCCAAAATTTCCAAAAGTAGGGTGTACTGTCATTCAAGTCATCTGGTGGTTGTATTTGGAATTTACTATTTATCCCAATTTACAGGGTATGGTTGCACTTGGTGTTGCAACTCTCGATTCAGTAACAAATGCAGTTGCAACTACATTACCGTTCTCTCCATCCCAACCATCTTCAATGACTGATGAAGATATTACTAATCTTAGAAATTTGCAACGTCTATTACTGTTGATATCAGGACTCCAAGAAAATGAGAACCCCAGCATGGTAAGAGAATCTTGCTAATAAAATGAATGCATATAGAACCTTCATGATGTTAATTGCTCCTCCATTATGGGAAAATATCTGTAGAAAGTGTTGATATGGATTTGTATGCATGTTAATATTTACCCTGTTTTCCACTTTTGATATTAGAGAGAGACTATCCACATTTTACTCCCATAACATGCATGTCTTCTCAAAGGGAAAACATTCAGATACATGAACAACTAAGATATTGGAGCTTAGAGACACCAGAGAAAGCATCAGTTAAATGATTAGAATCCAGTAACTTAGTTACATTAGCTTGTTATCACATATCTTACATTTCTTTCGGAATGCCATAATTCCTCTGCAAATATTTATGTGGCCCCTTAAATACCAATTACTTGCCTTGCTTACTATTATGACACCACTCTTTGCGTCTTACGTAGCTGCTGAAAATCATATTTATTTCTTGATGCGTGCTAGAATATATGGACAAATTTTCTTTGCCAGCTTAGAATGTCACTTCACATTATCACCAATACCCTTCAAGGTGGCCCAGTGGTTCGAGCTTGGGACTTCCATGTTGGAGGTCTCAAGTTCGAAACCCCTAGCCAGCGAAAGCAAAGGGTTCGCCTTCTGGGTCGAGGGGTTACCTCTCCTATGTGGTTTGCAAGTCATTGCATAGGAGCGGGGATTCAAACCTGTGCGTAGCCAAAGGGTAGCGGCTGCGGATTTCCCTTGTCATAAAAGAAAATTAAAATTATCACCAATTCCGGTCTCCAAGCTTCTAGGCTAGTTACTTATTCTGTGAATGGATAATCTCCCAGCTACTGAATTGTTATGTTATCTAATATCTATAAATCCTGTGCATCTGTAATACTTGGTTTAACTACGGATACCCCATTATTGATCATTAATTCATTGCCAAATTGATGTTTATCGTTATTGCACATTTACTTGATATGTTAGTAAATTGTGGACTCCTAATTTATTTTTTGTAGAAGGTTAATGGAGTTAGAACATCGAACAAGCAGATGATATCTTTAAATGGAGCACCTGTAGCCCTTCAGCAATTTGAAGCTGTCCAAGAATATCTACCCCTCCTTTCAGTTCTACCTGAGGTAAAGCTCACGAGATTTATTATCTCCATGATACAAAACCAATTTTATGATTGGTCGCATCTGTATGATAGAATTTTAATCCAGTCTTTTGGATGGTGTTTATTGTTAAAAAGAATGCCATATGGGCTTTAACTTCAGAAAATTGCGCACACAGCGCACCCCCTTTTTTACCTTCCTTCCACTAAACATTATTTCCACCAGTTACTTACGAAGCTGTACAAGTCTATTTTTGAGTGTGTGATTGCTCTCAGAGAAAAGATGTGTACAGAGAATATTGTAACGGTGATTATTCCATTTTGATGGCTTATATTTTCAAATTTGTCTTCTCATTACTGCCTTAATCAGCAAATGTATATACGGGTCAATTGGCTTATAGATAGGCTTTGGAAACTAAACCAGCATTGAGAGTCTGACTTTATATTTTGCAGCTTCCACAAGAGATGCAACAACAGTTACTTCGCTTGCCTGCTGATTTCGCTGGAAAGCTGGCTTCCCGAGTCGCTGCAAGGACGTTAAAGAGGGTATTCTTGTGAAATATTTCAGCTTATCATGGAAAAAGCAAGATATTCTATATTGGTCCTCCTCACAGAACATTTTGGTTTGTGGGTTTTGCAATTATCAATCAAGCTTGCCAGTCCTAACTCCTAGATGAAGAGATCTTGGTCGATTTTATCTTAAAAGGGGGAGAAGATCAGTTCTTGAAACTATGCATTTGCAAGAAATACAGAAGTCTAGAAATATATATAGGTTGTAAGAAATATAGTATATATGAAGGCAAAATGTTGTAATTCTCCTATTACAATACACTACTTAAAAAAAAAATTCTTGTACCATTAGACTTTAGAACTAGCTGAAATGTGCCATTTGTGCCTGGCTGGAGAAGGGAAGAGACCGCCTTCCCCAAGGAATATAGCGTTGGACTGGCTGATTATTTTGCTCGATGATGCATACACTGAGACCGACGGCGTTGGCCAGACTTCTATTACAGAGTGTTTATGTTGACAGAAATGGCATTTGTCTTTCTTTTAGTTTATTCACAAGAACCATACATACACATTATGATCCCATCGGTGCAGTCTGAGAAAGAGGTAAAATGTAAACAGACCTTACTCTGTCTTTGTAGGGTAGATAGTTATTTCTAATAGACCCTCAACTCGAAAGAACTTTTTCATTTCCAGGATATAAACGGGCTAGATTCAACGTTAATTGCCATTAGCAAACGCGATCATATATTTGTGTAGTGCTCAACAGGCCAATTTCGTCCATCGCCAGGGAAATCTACATAAAGCATGCAATATATCATGAAACACAAATGTCTGACTGGACACTATTGGATTTTGTCGTACTAGTCTTAATTCAAGAAAATTTACCACAAATTATTGAATTTTCAAAAAAAAAAAATTGAATTAAAAACAGGTCAAAAATCAAACTTATATTTGCGCAGTCAAATTATGTCTTTGAGAAACTAGACTAGAAATTACATAAAAGAGTAATGTAGTTTGAAGGTCGGCAACTTGTTAGTCCATGTTATGTTCATACAACTTACATCAATAAGTGGTTCTCCCTTCATTTCAATTTATTTTACTTGTCTATTTTGATTTAGCACAAAATTTAAGTAAAAAAATGTATCTTCTAATTTTAAATAAAAATACATCATCACATAAACCAAAAAGTTATTTCATTTTATAATCTTAAAAGTGTTACGTGAAAAGTTGAAAATAAAAAATAGCTAAAAAAGAAAAGATGGATTCCTTTTTAACAAGACTACAAAGAAAAGTAATACAAACAAATTAAAATCGTGATAGTACTACATAATTATCTGCAATTTTTTCGTCATTTTAAGACATTTTTTTAGGACAAGAAAAACCCACGGCCACTACCTTTGGGTGCGCACAAGGTAAAACCTCAGCTCCTATGCAATAGCTCACAAACCACATAGGAGAGGTAACCCGCACTACACAACCCCGGTGCCACGAGCTCGACCCAGAAGGCAAACCCCTTGTTTTCGCTGGCAAAACGTTTTAAACTTAACACCTCCAACATCGAAGTCCCAAGTTCAAACCACTGAGCCACGTCTTTTGTGACATCTTCGTAGACATAAAGATGGAGAATCATTGCATATTCTTTGATACCCCAGCGACTGAATATTTCCAACTACAACTAAACTATTCGGGCAATGCGTTATGAAGTCCATTTACCCAACCAAATGTAATCTATATGCCTCCATGACATCGCCAGGAATTTAATGAAAGAGGTCCAGAAATTATGTAACTAACGAGATTCGAAGCTACCTCATTTGAGGTAGTCTGAATCACTAGGCTGCAACAACTTATTAGGTTAAGGGTTGTCAAAGTAGGTTATTTCATCACACCGAGATTCGAAGCTACCTCATTTGAGGTAGTCTGAATCACTAGGCTGTAACAACTTATTAGGTTAAGGGTTGTCAAAGTAGGTTATTTCATCACACCACGTATCATTTAATTGATACCTTTTTTCGACAAAGGATGTCCAATTTGGAGGGAGCATAAAGGGAGGAGAATTGAGACAAATCATATATCAAGTATGATCTCCAATTATTTGTAAGATATATGCTCAACTTTCCATTGATTCTGGCAAGAAGCCAGATGATAAATAGCAAAAGAAAACTCTACACATGTTTATGAGAATATCATCTATGTCCCCGCGATTTTAGCAGAAGTTCCTATTACCACCCACAAGAATGCACAAAGTACTCCAAGTAAAGAAATACAACATAATCCATATTTGCCTTTGCCAGAACTACTTGAAGTTGCAGAGGCATTACCTGCAGCAACATTCATGTTCCCGACATTTAATTTCATTCTACTAAAGCTAGACATACGCTCAAAGGCCCTGTTAACTACAAGAGCACTTTCAGCAGCTGAAGCAGGAGTTGTGGGTATAGAATCCACGAAAGCCCACAAATTAGAGGAGAACCACGACTGCGTACCATCATCCTTTTTGGCTAGATTTTGATTAGCGCCCATAGGATAATTTGCCATATTATTATCATTTACCACACCTAAACATTGCCAAAACTTGCTAAAGTTAGAAAAAAAAATCTAGCACCAATATTAAAAGCAGACGAGCTCTTGAAGCTTGGCTCAAACTCCCCCATTTCCACTTGGGCAAAAGAGTTCTTGCCTTACTGAAGATGACATGGTTATTCAATACCATCCATCTGTTCAAGAGCTCAAGCAAGTCAGATAACATAAAACAATGTGTTTATACAAATCTGAGAAGTATGATAACATTATGGCATTAGCCAAGCAAAACTAGCAGCATTGCTATATGGAGTTCTTTGAATACCTGAAGATGCTTGATCAACAACTGATTGATCTCCTTCAATGGGGTTGAAGACGCCGAATCTTTCATCATGCATCCAGAATTGATTGTTTATCTGATTTTCATGATTCAAGCGCATCTGCTGGTTGTTCATCATGTCATTTTGGAAAGCGCTCATGTATGTAGTTGAGTCAGGATATGTAATTCCGTTCACAAAGTTGTTCATGTATGGTTCAGCAATTTGCCCCACTACTGGTGTCCCCACATTATCAAGAAGTGAAGGTGCATCATGATACAGGTCAAACTCTGATAAGCCATCAAAATAATCAAACTGCAGAGTCTCCAGGTTTCCAGCAGGTTTGTCAAAGACTTGACCATTTGGTGTTCCGTGATCAAGGTTTTGAACATTTGATTCGACAACAAGGAGGTCATCCATCTCCAAAAAATCTTCCAAGAAATCCTCTTCCACCGCGTATGGGGGCTTTTCGGGATTCACCGGAGCAGATGAGACTTCTGGTGCCTCATGCAAATGTAATGGTGATGTGCCTGACTCTGTCAGATCAAAGCTCGCCCTCGCATTATACTGCTGGCAGCTTGGCCCAGCGACAGCACAATGATTGTATAAATTCACATCCCTCGAAGACTGATTTAGCAAGGTGCTTTCAGTATCTTCCTCTTGAACAAACTGCTCCAATGCAAAATTGTTATCTACAGTAAAAGGACGCTTCAGCAATTCCTCAATTGCATCATCAGGAGCAGGAACTACATTAATGTTCTTTGCAGTATTCTCCTGATCTCTCGGGCTCTCCGGCTGTACAGAGACTTTGGCATTTAGGCGCTCATCATCAAGCCAGTCCTCTTCTCTAAAAGGTGCACCATATTGCTCACCATTCTTGGGGCCAGGCCCACTCTTCTTGAAGACCTTGTAAAGTGCATAGTAGTCCTGCACATTCTGGCATCTCTTCAGCTCTTCTTCATCCATGGTGTACTCATGCATCACCCAATCTGTCCGTTCACCTACTGGCGCTCGCCCTTTATAAAAGACCAGCGTCTTCTTGACTCCAACAGCACGAGAGTTGCATGTAATAATACGATCTTTTCCAGTAGCTTTCCAATACCCGTGCTTTGATGCCCTGTTTGACCGTGCTCCATTGGGATATTTTCGATCTCTGGGACTAAAGAAGAACCACTGCCTGTCCCCAGTTTTTAACTTGGACAAATCTGCAATTCAAATTTGCTAAAGAATTAGATAAATCTGCAATTCCAATTCGTAAAAGAAACAGTCAGTTAAGAATATGAAAAAATTCAAACATCGTCACAAGTCTATCAACCCAAATTGTGACTATCAATCAGCACCAATTAACATCAGAGACTAGAAGAGAATAACATATCATTTGACATCTCAAGTCAGGAAGCAGGTCAAGAGAGCAAAAGGCTATCAAACAAAAAGAAACAGGAGGAATTTAGAATGCAAAAGCTATACATGGAACATGATCATTTCTGTTGAAGAATCATAAATACACTTGAATACATGTTAAGTGCTGACAATAATAATTCCTCTCTGATCTTCCATAAATAACCTACCAAGAGCTTAAATATGTCTTAGAGATCTCCACACAAAATTCAACCACAAAATGCACAACAAACATGCAAGACTCAAAATAGAACCTAGATACCACACCCGCCCACCAAAACAAACAAAAAACACTCAGCTGTAGTAGCAGAAAAGCCCTCGAAACTCAGAATTATGCCAAAAGCACATTTTGTTATTTTACTTATTCCCCAAAAAAAAATCTATCAAATAAACACAAAAATCACAATAACCAAACAAGAAACTAGGAAACTCAACTATAAATTAAGTTTTATTCCACATCCTAGAGCCATGACACAAACATTTCTTCTAAAAATACACTAATATTTAAGAAAGCACATATGATCCGTCGACTAGTACTCGCCTTCATCCACACAGAAAATCCAATAAAGCAAAATGATAACTTTAGAGCCCAAACAACAAAGTCAACACACACAAACTCCAGAAAAAAACAATACAGCAACCAGATAAATCACAATCCTCAAAAGTAAAATCACATAACTCAAAAACAAAAACACTTCACACACCAAAACCCTCCAAAAACCCAGCTACCCAGATGATCAAATCAAGTCAACGACCCAAAAACCACATCAAAATCTCATTTTTTTTTATAAAAAAAATCATAACAAAATCCAAGAATTCATACCAGGCAAATCCTCTGGCTCCCACTTGTACACATCCGTCTCTCCAATCGCATCAAGCAGAATCCGGCGCCTACAGATCTTCCTCTTCAAGTAGTACAGAACAAGCTCCTCATCTGTCGGATGAAACCTAAACCCAGGTGGAAAAACACTATTTTCTCCAAAACATTCCGATACCTTCATCTCCTTACAAGGCGATGATGATGCAGCTACTACTACTGAATCCATCAAAACCTTCATTTTTCTTCAAATCCACAAAATAATCTCAACACCCACTTCACAAATCAATAGTATATCCCCTTAATCAATGAATCTGAAGCTGTAATTATAGAAAAAAATGAAACCCTAGTAGACAAAATTGACAAGGGGCAACTCTAAGAATTGGGGAGAATTTAGAGGAGGACCTTAAGAGTCAAATAAGACATTGCCAAGAGAAAAAGTGAAGAAATACCCCCGCGGTTTTGTGGGGTAGGGGGTGAGGAGGGGGTGGGGTAAAGGATCAGAATCTGGTGTGGTTAAGCTCAGTGAGTTAAGAGTGGGGGTTCTTGGATTGGTATTATTGTTAAGGTTTAAGAAAAGGTTCAAATATTGTTATTGAACCTTTGTGAAAGGGTTCAAATTTGGTTGTAAAATCATATAAATTTATAATTGAACTTGGGAAAAAAGTCATTACTTAGTAAGCTTATGTTATTAGTAAATAAGTAACTAATACAAAGTGATAAACAGTGAAGTGAAACGAGGCGTTTTATACGATGAGGGGTGAGGTGTAAGTCTCGAAATACGGGGCGTAAGTCTCATGTATCTACGGAGCATAGTCTCATGTATATTCAAATTTATAGTTTTATTACCAATAAAATAAGCAAAATTAAATATTTTAATGATTTATGATTTTTTTTTAAGATAAGTATTAATAATCAATAATGAAAAAAATATTATAATTATTATTTGAGAAAGATCGTTAAACCAATAACAAAAATATGATTTAAAGTAAAAAAAAATTAAAAACGTTCGAGGCGTACATTTTTACTCTCAGGAAATATGTTTTTAAGTCCAGGCTTACGCCTCAAATTATAAGACTTACGTCTTATGGATCTACGTTTTTAATTTATTCCCTAAAGCGTTTTTGATACGCGCCGCTCAAAAAACATTTTTTAAAGCACTGACGACAAAGAACATATTTGTTACGTAGTCTTTACTAACAAATACTTCTAATAGCGATAAGAACATATTTGTTATGTCTATACTAACAAATACTACTAATAGCGTATTGATACATACGTGCAAGGATATTTAATTATGCTACTCAACAGGAGCATATGTTTATGAAAGTTTGCAACCTTTCAAAAGGTTTATAAGCATGAGGGGTTCCTCTTTTCGACCCTTTTAACAATAAGTAAAAGTGTTTTCTTACTCAAAGACTCAAATTTTTCTTTTCACAACCAATAAAAAAGAATTGTTATTACTAAAGCACGAGAAAACACTTCATATTTCCTCATTTCAACTTCTCTCCATTTCTCATTAGTTTTTACTATATATCAATAATATTTTATTTCGAACAATGAAATTAAAATCATTTCATAAAATTTAATGAAATACTTGAACCTTTTCCTTTTAAATTTTTAGAGAATTGTTTTTAAAAAGAATATTTAGTCATGAGAAAATTCTACGAGAAATAGAAAGCAGGTGAGCAGACTGATTTGGAAAATTTGTGACATCTTGTGGTGTGAACTCTTATGAACTTTGAAAACTAAAATAAAGTAAAAGGTTGTCTTTTGGGGCAAATTCATGTATCCAAATAAGAGTCAAATTTTTGCTTTTTTATTTTTTGTTTTGTTTCACGTAAGGTAACATTATTTATTTATTAAAGTTGAGAAATGCCCTTAATTTAGTGTCATCCTATCGACTCTGGCTAACCCCACCACGTAATAAATTTGAATTTACATCAAAAAAAATTATTTTTAATAAAAATAATTTATTTTTAAAAAAATTCAAGTTTAAAACCTCTTAATTCAGGATGGAGTACTTACTATTATTACATACTCCATTTGTCTGGTATTATTTGTCATGATTTCTATTTTAGAGTCAAATTATTAAAATTTGACTCATATTTTAAGATATACTTTTCATCATATTAATATTCAAAAAAATTCAATTTATAGTACTTTTCATATAGTTTTAGAATATCTAATTTTTTTTAATTTAAAATATCAAATTAATAATTTAATTTAACTTTAAAAATTAGTTAAAATTGACTTTCAGAAAACGTAACATGACAAATAATACCAAACAGAGGGAGTATATATTTTATCCATCTCAAATTATTTTTGCGTTTTCTTTTATTACACATTTCTTAAAACGATTACTCCATTAAAGGGAGTTTGATTGTTTATTACTTCTACTACTTTTTTACTTTCATTTATATCATTAAAAAATATTCATTAAAAAATATTTAAATAATATTTACTCTTTTATTTTTATAATATCTCTATCTCTAATTATTTATTGATTTTGAAATTGACAAATCACCTATTAAAAAAATAATTATGGATAATAGTGAGTATATTATTTTATTCTTATTAATTATGTAGTGAATAAATTAAAAATATAAGATTTTCAAAATATTTTATCATTTACAAAGTAACTAATTAAGGGTATATAGATAAGAAAAATTGTCATTTTTAATTTATGAAAATACACAAACAATTAGAGATAATCAAAAAATGAAAAGCAAACAAATAACTAGGAACAAAATATATATATATATATATATATATATATATATATATATAATATATATATATATATATATATACGTAAGTAATAGAATTTTTTGGAGAAAGAAAATAAAATCCTCTCTTACCGACACATAGTTACAACCCCTTGCGGTTCCATTTATATTTTATTTATTTTTGGCAAATTTGAATGGGTCTAGTTCTTTGCATTTCCTAAATTCAATTATTTTTATTTTTATTTTATAAGTTAAAACAAATTCTCAAAATCTACAAATAAAATATACCAATGAATTGTCTAATTTTAAAACCTTGTATTTTAATATGGCTACTATGCATTAAACTTCACAAGTAATCGACCAAGTCTATGAAATAAAATAATTATACTGCGTGGAATATTAGAGAGATAAAAAAAAAATTGAAATATAATTATTTAATCATGAACAATAAGATATATTTTTAATAAAATCAAAGTTAATGATCAACGTTTTATTCATTTGATAAGGCAAATTGAGTGCATAAGAGAGGAAAATAAAATGAAAAATGACTAGATATGACAACATTATTATCTAATGAGATGTCTCAAAAAGCTATATCTTGGACCAGATGCGCAAAATATTTCGTAATTATAAAAATTTGAGAAAAGAATGTATTGTATGTAAACGGTTTTTATTCTAATATAAATAGTAATAAATTGCTTTCATAATTTAAATTCGTAATCTATAGATCACACCAAGACAACTTTATTACTTTTCAGGACTCTCCTTTCGTATATAAGAACAAAAAAAATTCAAACTAATATAATAATATGAAGATGTTTAGTCATCACTGAACAAAAATTTCTCCTTGTTATCGTGTATATATATTGCATCTGATTATACATCTTTTTCAAATCTATAAAAATATAATAAGTGAAAATATCAAATTTATACAAAATTCATGTTGAATCACTCCAATCTACAAATTAATCGAGAAAATAAGGAAGATTAGGTATTTTATAAGAATTTAATTGACAACACATCATTACTCCAATTATAATCACGATTAAGTCAAACTTTATTAATTTGATGAAATACATTTGACACTTTCTTGTTAAAAAATTGTATTAAATAATTTATGGATATGGTTTGTCTTTCGAAATATATGGATATCGTTACTTATTACTACCTACTATTAAGTGAAAGATTCAATATATGCATAAAATAAAATGGTGAAAGACTACTTATATTCGATATTTACATTAAATTATACTATATTATTTTAATCAAATACAATAAGATTAAAATGTGCAGTAATTAATTGTTGTTTCCGTTTCAAAATATTTTTCGTCCTTTTTGAAAATGTGTCATTTTAAAAGTTTAAGATAAAATATTGTTTTTTTAATTTTAGCTTTAATATTTTTATTTGTTTTTGAAGAATACAAATATCTCAATTGCTTCACTCATAATACATAAAATACTAACTTTTTATCAAATAAAATAATAATACGTACACCAAGTCAATACATACATACTCTGTGTTTAAATTTTTAGTTTATTTTACTTTATTAAATCACGTAATAATATATTTATATTAATTTAATATAAACATGCGGATAACTGTTTTCCTATTTCAACCATTCCAAGTTACAATGAACCTTAACCTTATTTTCTTATAATAAATACATAAAAGTCAAGTCAAACGTTAATATTTATTTAAAGGAAGAAAAATGAGAGACATCAAAATATATGAAGATAAGAGATTCCATCATATAGAACAGCACTAGTGCATATAAGTTGGACCACTTTATTCTTACCAAATTAAAAAAAAAAAAAAAAAATTGGACCACTTTTTGATTTATTAATTCGTTTTATAAATATCTAAAATATTTATAAATCGAAATAAGTCAAAAAGTCATAAATTATAATTTTATCTTCCTAAAACATACTAACTCCTAATTATTCTTTTTATGTATAAATAAATACTCCTTCTGTCCTTATTTACTTGTCCATATTTCTTCTTTTAGATATTGCTATTTACATGTTCATTTTGACAAATTAAGAAAGAACCAAAAAATTTCCTATTATACCCTCATTTAAACTTCTTCAAAATTTCTAAATTTTAATTCATCCTTTTTGAAATCATATTTAATAAGGATAGAATTGTAACTTCACTATGTTAATTATTATTATCTTAATATGTGTACTTTTTCTAAAGTGGACAACTAAATAGTGACGGAGGCAACTAACTTTTAGAACATTTCAATTGAAAAAGTTTTTGTCAATACACTTTTACCAGATACATAAATTATTTATTAGTACTTAATATGTTTTATCCAAATATGTAATTGCTTGGGTACAATATTAGCTTAAACACCTAAAAATGTACTTTAACACTTGATGTTGATTAGCTACACAAAATGTTATGGGTTTTAAAATGTGTGAACGAAAAATGAAAAGTTGCGATTTTTATGAATAGTTGTGATTTTAGTGAAAGATGGCGATCTTTCCGAAAGATTGTGACTTTTCCAAAGGTTTGTGACATTTTCGGTAAGGCACAATAAAAACCTTTTTCACACTATCCTTTGTTTTCTATAAATTGAGGAATTTCCTCACATTTTATGAGGCATAATTTTTCTAGACTTCTTCTACTACTACTAAATCTAGTATTCAAAGTATACTTTACTGACGTTGAGTGGTTCGCTGACACCGTGATTTTAGATACCGATACACCGGTGAGTAATATTATTCTATCCTGGGAGGATATATTCAGTTAACCTCGGGTACTTGAGGGGAATAATTTCCTTAAGGGGACTTTGTGCATTTAGTGAACTCAATTTTCTTTCTTTGAGAAAAATATTTTTATATTGTTTCTAATCAATTTCTCATTCTATTTTCTCTGTTAGTCTTAATTTTCTAATACACTTTAAACTTTGTTGTTTGTTACCAAGTTTTTTCAAAATTTTATTCAAATTATCTTAGAAATATAAGATGAACAACAACACCCAAATGAGCTCTAATTGTAATCATTCATCCTTAAGTAGGTTTTAATTAATCTCATAAAAAGTTTATTCTCTGTATCTTATGGTATAAAGTCGAGCCTACAAAATTGAAGAATGGATGCAGCAAAGTCACAAGTCACATCCATTCTTCACTTCTTTTCAGGGATGTATCATAGTAGAGTTAAAATCACAATTAGCGTCAGAATAGAGTTAATCCGGATAAAAGGAAGACTTCAATCACCTTCCTCTCAACTCCCCATCCCCGAACGTCAGGGTGAGGGGTGAACCTAATTACGAGACTATGTAAATTTTTAACTTGTAAACAAGTTTGTCAGTCTCTTATAATTCCAAATTTTAAATTCTATAAACAACGATTGGATTATTCAAAATAAATTCCATTCAATATAGTTCAATATATCAAGGAATAATCATATGCCATTAAAGAACGAAAACAACATTATCCAAACGAAGAAAAAAAGAGCCTATTATATGGTCATCCATTAAAATTAAAGTATAAATTTATGCTACTATATAATGGGAGAGGTACATTTGATCTAAAAATCAAACAATTTCTTTTCTATTATACATATATTATATAGAAGAGCTAAGTTGAGGACGACTAAAGATAAATTTGTCAATTCATAAAAATTCTAGAATGTTTGTTTCTATATTATGATATCAAGAAAGTGATAATAGATTTGTAATGACCGACCAATCAAATATATTTTTTTAAATGTCATATTTATCTTAATGATGTGACATATAATATGAACACACATTTTCAATCACACTTTTTTCTTAATTTTTTTTAATATAGACTAATAATTGGTCTTTTTTAATGAAATATTACACTTCTTATAAGTTTATTTTCTATATAGTAAAAACTTTTCATTAAATCAAAAATATCTATTAATCAAATGTAGGATAAATTTTTGTTTTTACAACATACTAACGATTTTTATAAGTCTAAAGATAATTCAAAATTAATGATTTGTTAAGACCTAGAAAATTGATTTACGTGATGTTTTTCTAAAAAAAATTATATTCCTACATTTGGTTAATTGACGTGATAACTTATTTTAAGTAATATTCCTCTATATTATAAAATAAAGAACTACTTTCCATGAGGACATATAAGAATCTTCATACCAATTCATAAAATATCAAATTTGTAAATTTTCATAATAAAATAAATTACATATTAAAATAAGTAAATAAATTTATAGGTGAAATTTCTTTGCATTAATATGTATATGACGTAAACATATTTTGATATATAATTCGTGATCCATTTTTCATAAATAATTTTCAACTATAAATAAATTATCTCTTATAATTTTCATGTTGTTTTATTATGACAATTAACATATGACATATCTCTAACGAGTGGCAATTAACTCATAATGACTTTCATATAATAGTGAGCTGCACTTTTTAATTTTGATTTTACTTCTTATGATAAATTAGTGTTATTCGTCGAGAGCAAGGATCATATTAAATATTAGATTATGAATGTTTTACAACTTTAAAATAAATGTTTTCTCAATTGATATCAATACTTGAATTTCGAAAAAGTTAAGTTATTTTATTACAATTTTGATATTATCGACAGAAGATTGTTAAAAAAATTACTATAAAAATAATTGTTAAAAAAACTTTAGTATTTTCATTTTAAATTTTGTTAAAAGGCAAAATAGTTACAAAAACTTAAATTTCATAAATATAAAATTGATCTAAAGTTTGTACTCACTCCATTTGGATTTATGTAATGTCTATTTGACTTAACATGAAGTATTTCTCTTTAAAAAAAACACTTTTACATTATGTTTGGATCATTGTTATACATTGTATTGTATTGCATCGTTACTATACCTACAATGTTTGTTTTGATTGTTACTTAATGTATTGTACTATATTGTTAAATTTCGTTGTTACGTAACAATGGAAATCCCTATTTTATGCAACAACTAATTTGGCGTGTTCCCATTGTTATTTAATTTCTTTTTCCAATTATATCTTTACATAATATTTCAAGATATTATTTTACCCTTTACATTAATTATTTAAACCAAACAATTAAAATGTCACCGAACAACAACAAACAATACAATCTAGTCAAACATTGTATCTACCACATAATACAATACAATAGAGTACAATACAATACAATATATCATGAAAAAATCGGTAACAATGATCCAAACAAAGTGTTAGAATTCGTAGTTTAAAACTAACCATAGATGTTCATATGATTATAAATTATCTTATTAAGAATAAAATGAATATTTTTGAAGTCAAAATGTTATTAAATATATTGATACATCATTCTCTTGAAATTGACTACAAAAAAAAAAATATACCACATAAATTTTAATAGTATTAAAAGTTAATTACATTATATCCCACTCTTTTTTAAATTATAAAATATTCATATATTTATCAGCAGAAATGTGAAAACATCGGTCGCGATATTATTCAGAAAACTTGCAGAAACATATCTCGTGGATGAATCAGAGAGGGAAGAAATGTATTCGAGAGAGAATATAGGTGTATCTGAAAGGAGAGAGATGTATCCAAGAGAGGATAGAGATATATTAAAGAGGGGATGAAGATGCATTCGAGAGAGAATATAGATGTATCCGAGAGGAGATATTGATGTACACAGAGGATAAGAACGTAGCTGAGAGAATTTTTGTAATTTTTTTAAATGATAGAAAATTTTAGAAAATATAATAAAATAAGATATGAATTTAGATAAAAAATTTAAATTAAAATTGAAAAGATAATTAATTATATTAGGCCCGTGAACGGGCCTTCAATTATCTAGTATAGTAAAATATTTTAATAAAAATATACTTAAATTATCAAAATCAAACATAAATTTATGCTAAAAGGTTAATTCGACTTAAAAATGTAACGAAGATGTATGTTTAACTCACATTTCACTGATTTTTCATCATATTTGATAGGTAAGATATTGCAATTTATAGTACTTTTAATATTTATTTAATTATTAAATCAATATAATTTCATTTCATTTTGAAAATTAGTCAAACTAAATATGATAATATTATTTACCAAATTATTTTTTAAAACAATTTAATAAAATATTTATATCAATAATTATTTTCTTAATAAACGTAACAAAGTACAGAGTATAATTTAACGGGAGGGAGGAGTTCTTTTTTTCTGTGAACTCCGCTAATCATTCTTCTTTTCAAATTACTACATTCGGAGGGAGAAAAAAAAGCCCTAAACTTTGGTCTGGTGAGGTCGAAAATGGTGGATGGGTCGAATAACGTGGATGTAGAGAAGCTGATCTCCTTCAGTAAGGATCTTGTTCAGTTTTTGAAAGAAGATAAAGATGTCAGCTTGTTGAATCAGTGTAAAGAGCAATTTAATGCCCTTCAATCACACTGCCAATCTGAGTACCAGGCTCTTCAGAATTCCATTCAAGGTGGGGTTCTTGTATTTCGTTTTTAATTTTGTAAATTGAGGGTTTGTTGAATTTTTTAGTGGCTTAAAGTTTGAATCTTTCTCAGTTGGAGTTCTCCCCAATCCTCAGAGTCATAGGACTATGTGATAAAGAATAAGTTAGCTTAAAGATTGAACCTTTGGAATTGTGTGTATAATGTTCTTACTGTTGAATTTTGATATTTTTGTTTTGGAAATGGTAGGATGGTTACTAAGTGAACCTCTTTCTGTGTTTACTTGACGCATTTGGCCATGAAAATTGTGAGTATTTGAAAATTGGAGTTGGGTTTGGCCATGAATACAAATTCTGGGTTGTTTCTGAATTTTTATGATTGATTTGGAGTGAAGAAAGTTTTTGGTGTTTTTCAAATTCTTGAAAATGCAAGTTGAATTTTATGGCCAAATGCTCCCTTAGCTAATGGATTGTCCCAAGAGACAACCTACTGGTCAGGAGGTTACAATTTAAGCTGCAGATCTCGGTGGTGTCACTCATACTAGCTTAGTAGTGCCTGACTGGACCTTCCCTACTTCCTATGAACAATGTGAGAGAGAAAAAACATTGGCTTAAAGATTGCAACTTTTAATCTGATATAGACTGAGTTTACAATGTGCTTTGCTGTTTAATGCAGTTTCTTTACTCCTCGTAGCACTTCTGCTTTTATAGATACTTCTTTACACTTGAAACCTTGCTTTTTAGTGGTATCTTTTTTGGATGTTTCATTCAGTAACATTCCTTTAATGAAAGAGAAAAATGGGGGTTGAGTCAACTTCTTATTAGTTTAATTAGTTTAAAGATTGAACCCAAGGGACATCTGCCTTGAGGCTGTAAGTTGAACCACAGTGCATAGTTCAAACCTCAGGGTTACCACGACGCAATAGGATCTTCCTGGATCCTTAAAAACTATGTAGTGAAAAAAAAGCTTGGCGTAAGATTGGAATTTTGAATCAATGTAGACAAACTTTACAATGTTCTTGCATCTGGATGATTCTTTTTCTTAGTACCAATTATTAGTGGATAAGTCTCTTAACGTTGACCTGAAACACCATTTTCTGTTTGCTAGCGTACTGGAGTGTCAGGTCAAAATTTCTTCTTGCAAAATATCGTGATTTCTGGATGTTTCTTTTATTAGTAACATTTCGGGGATTTTGGAGTCTCTGTCTCTGTCTTTTATACCTTCATGAGTACTGCTGCTGGAATCTGGATCCTCTCATGCCAACCCTCATGAGATTTTTTAGAATGTATTATATGTAGTGTAAAAATTGGTGCTATTACCTACTTATTCCTGATAGTTTTGGTGATATTTCTACTTTTGGTGCAGTTTGTTTCCTAGTTGAAGTCCTTTTAGCCAATTATAATGCAAAAATATGTAGAGGCCCAGTACGTGTGTCTAGTTTAATGATTAGCTCAACAGACCACTACTTTGGTTCCTTTCGAGGGCCCAACCCTGCTCCTATGATTTCTCTCTGGCCTCAGACATACATGTTGTTTTTCTTATTAAATAAGTTCGAAATTGGAATTATGTTGGTATTAAGTGTCTTTGTTCAAGCATTAATTTATGATTGTACTGGGAGATGTTCGGATTTGTGAATTTGAAAGTACTAAATGACTAATTTCAAGTCATTGCATACACTCAGATTATCAAGGAAAGATAAATGCATGTAAGCAGAGAACAACAGAAGCACAATCTGAAGCTGCTGCAGAGGCTGAAATAGATAAGCTGCAGAAAGAGTTAGAACAGGAGATCCAGAGAGAACAACTGCTTCGAGAAGAACTTAGATAAGTATATTAAACAACGTTAGATGCATGAATTTGTATTTCTCAGATAATTTAGTGTTATGCTTACTGATTGACACCTTTTTTAAACACAGTTATAACCGATGAGATCAATGATTTAGATCGCCAAAGAGACTCTATTGAGGAGCAAAGGAAATTGCTCAAGAAAATTGAGCAAGATCATCTTCGAGCTGAGTAAGTAATCATAACCTCTTGTACTTTAATATGTTTATGATTATGTCAAGCATTTGCTTCCAACATACTTCTACATATTTCGTTGAAACAATCCCATCGTGGCATTTGTTGACTCCTCCTCATCCTCTAAGTTCAAACCGTGCCTGCTGGCCCTTGAGGTTTCTCGGTCATCAAAAAAGAAAAAGTATTGATATGTTGACTCGTTAAGCTTTTGCAACTTTATGCTGTCAAAGTATCTCAAGAGGTCGGGAGGGTCTGACATGTTTTCATCATATTCTGTGGGTAATTTGCCTACTCAGTTCCATATTGCAACGTGGTACACATATTTGAATGTATCTGCCATATGCCAATCACTGTTAAGATAGTCCATTAACATCCCATCTGGTGCGACCAAGTTCTACCACAGTACATCTTTGGATGTCTAGGTGTAACTATCGCCCAACTAAGTATTTCTACAAATTGAATATACACCTGATTTGACTTTGTCTGGACGCAACCAAACATACCCCTCCTTCCCACTTTATGGGATACACTTTTCTTTTTAGCCCGTTCCGAAAAGAATAACACATTTCTAAATTTGTAAACAGTTAACTTTACACTTCCCATTTGACCCTTAATGAAAAGCTTTTATGACCATCCAGATTTTATGGCATTTTTAAGACCACAAGTTTCAAAAGTTCTATAGACACAAATGTTATGATATGTTTAAGACTACAAGTTTAGGAAGTCTTGATTTCTCTTTTAAACTCTATGACGATTCAAACTGTATCACCTAATTTTGGAACTGAAGGAGTAGTAATTTTTTAAGGTTTACCTCTGCTGCAGTTTTACCTCATGAACATCATCCGAGGATTGAAATTTATTAGACGTTTTACTTTTTTTCTTTAGAAGCTTACACTCTGTAGACACACAGCCGCTTGCAGAATATCCTGTTGCAGGGATACCAGTGTTTTTATCCAGAAAGTTCATTTTCCTCTTTCTTTCTCTTTAAAATGCTTGTTATGAAAGTTGTATTCCCAGTTTGCGATTGATGTTTGGTAATTTGTGTTAATATTTAGTGTGATCTTTCCTTGTCTCTCTCTAGCTACTATTTTTTGTAATGCATCTTCTTTAAGGGCTGTTTCTCGTATATTGTTTAATTCCGAGCAATTTTCTCCTCTTATTTTGTAGGATGAAGCTATCACTGTATGCTTCTGTTACAAGTATCATACCGGACTTGGATGATCAATCCAAAATATCAGGCCGTATCCTAATTACTTTGTTTGGTAAGCTAACATTTCTTATCCTTTTCTAAATTCACCTTGTGTCTGTTTTTTCGAGATTGTGCAGCAATTCAGTTCACCTTGACCTATTCTAGATATTGTGGAGAGAGATAAGAAGGTGGTTGAAAATTTCGAGTTTGATTCATCAAGTCAAACTGCCTTTGACACTTGTAACAACATCTGGAAGATGATTAATTTGTAAGAAGCAGCATTGCTCAGGCTTAGTTATGACTTGCATTGTTAAGAGTACCTTATTGCCTTGGCTGATCAGATTTTTAATCTAATCATAGTAGATCTCATTGCCATTGTGCATTATAGTGTGTTTCATTTGAAGTACAATCTTGTATTTTGTACATGATATTTGTTGTTTCAGAATCCAAATCATTTCTAATGCTTTCACAAGTCTCAGTCTGGAAAGTTATAAATTGGAGAAAATCAACTAATAACATTTGCTAGGTAGCAAAATCCAATTTGCAACATTGATATGTAACTGCTAAAGCTTTTCTCAATATTCCATCATCATTCCATTACATTGAAAGAATTGCTCACATATTTCACCTCACTAAATACAGCAACAGTATGATAAGAGAGTCGAGCTAGCACGTTAAACATTATGAAGATTTTATACCTCATATGGCCATTCAAGCAATTGTAAAAGTACAAAATGCATTGTGTAGATCAATAGGAAGCTGTAAGATTTTACATAAATGTTACAAGAAAGTATCTGGGGCATTGCTGAAATCTCAATTTCAATTCATACATAATAATTGAACTGTTGGTCTCTCTTATACATCTCATTCAAGCCAAAAGTCACAAATGCTGTGTAAAAAACAGTGGAAACAGATGCAAATTCTCACAATCAGTGTTCAGGCCAAGGTTTGCCCATCAATCTCTCCCCCCTGTAACAAAAAAAGAACAACTAAACTTCAATCTGAGCAAGTTGAGGTCTGTTTGAGTAAATTCTCACCGTCTGTGTCAATGCATCTTAGCCCATCTTATCTTGTAATGTTACGATCCATTATAATGACTGTTGGTTGTCTACTTAGGACCTACAATGTTAGCAAGCTCACAAAGGCGGAGTTTCCCCCTGTAACCAGCAGGAAATATAAAGGTGCATTTATGAACAAGCAAAAAAGTTGACTTCAGGAGCAACAAAAATATGGTATGCATTGCAACAGCTGAACTGCATATAAAAACAGACATTTGGTGACACTTTAATGAAGTCAAACTTCAACACAGAAATAAAAAAAATCAAGTAAATGTGGTTTCCATATGATGCATAAACTAAAATGCGAAGTTAGGAATAAAAGAAATTGAATATAACATACTCAACCACCTTCAGCTGTTCTACATCACAGCAATTGAAACATAACACACTCGACCACCTACCTAAGCAACATAGAAACAAACATTAAAATTGATCCCCCAAATCCCAAATCAAAAGGATTGATTCATAAGTCGAAGGTCAACTTCAGAATATATCTTCTAGACAATAGATATGCAAATCATGTCAGACTCAAAGGCTGATGGCCAAAGATCAGACAATTCACACCAAGCAATAAACTACAACCTTGGGTAGACTATCCATAAAAGAAAATCTAAAATTTTGACACATTTAAGCTAAATGCAAGAACTATATCATTTCATAACATCAACGGAGCAAATAAAAAGATGCAGGTCAAACATTTACTCGTAAGAATGGAGAGACAAACAACATGTACAAGTGCACATGCCCACAGTCAACAATTGAACAGACCATCAAAACAACAAACATCATATGTATCCTCACGATTCTTGTTTCTTCATTTAATCTCATCTCAGGCGAAAATTTACAAGAATGTCACACTTGGAAAAAAGGAAGATGCGTGTTTGAGGAATTGAACCCGCGACCTTGGGTTTTCCAAGGAACCATTGTGACCTGCTGGACTGGATGACGAAAAGGGAAAACAAGATTGTTCAAAATCATGTTTGTTGGAAGGGAGGAGAAAGCAAAGGGAAGTCGATCAGTTATTTATCTCTTTTACCTCTTTAAAAAATTATTGTAATTTTATGAAATCTTTCCAAACAAATGAAAGTTTTCCAGGTAGAATTTAGACATCACTACGCTAGGCGAACATTTACCAGAGCTTTATAGTAGCTAATGAACTACAACCTTCTCCAAGACCATGCGTGCGAGATCACTTCTAGATTGGGTATACTACAAAAGGGAAACTACGTTAGATATAATGCCTGCCCAATGCAAAACTATCTCTTCCAGTACAAGGAGGGTGAAGGATGAGCAAGGGCAGCAGATGGAACAGTATCAGCAAACTGATATGGTGCAGGTATGGTGTTTGGCAACCGTGCAGAGCCTTCCATGTATGGTGGAGGCTGATTAGCATCACCAGATATGTTTTTTTGCAAGCCGTTGGAGCATTCCATGTATTGGTTTGGCCTATAAGCATCACCCGGAATGTTGTTTGGCAACCCCATAGAGCCTTCCAAATATGGTGGAGGCCTATAAGCATCACCAGGCATGGTGTTTGGCAACCCCATAGAGCCCGATGCTTCAAAGTAGGATGGCGGCCTATAAGCATAGGTGTGTGCATCACCAGGGGGTCCATATAACTGACCAGTATGACTTCCTATTTGACTAGGTGTATGATCAACTAGAGTCCCTCCATGAACTCCAACACATGAACCTCCTTTCACTAAATTACCTGCTCCAGCTCCATCCATGGCCACAACACCTCCCACAGGTCCTGCCAGTGATCCAACAGCATTTTGATGTATTGAGCCTGCAACAGTTCGATGCAATACCGACGGGGCCAGAGAATAACCATAAATTTGGCCGGTAGTTCCACCGCGTTCTAACAAGGTGCTGTTGCTGTCATCAACATGATTAACAACTCTATGTTGTTGTGGAGGCCATGGATTTGGATTTGGAAAATGCGAGGATTTCATTTCTTTGTTGCTGAAACTACCAGAGGACTCAGTCTCACCAATTTTTCTCTTTTGTGTAATCTTCTGATCACCTATATGCCTAGTCAATTCAGCAACTTCTTCCTCACCTATATGCATATTCAAATCAGCAATATCTTTCTCCAAGTTCATTATTCTCACATCGATTTGCCAACCAGGAAGGAGTTTCGAAGGATCAATCTTGTGACGTTCCAAACATTCCCCGACAGATTCCAGATCAGACAAGTGCTTCTTTTTACCTGCACGCATAGCAATACTTTGATGTTCAAGTCCCTTAGTGTTGTTCAAATATAACACTTCAGAGTTATGTAAAAATGATGTCAAGATTTTACGAGGGTTATATCTATCCCCCATTCCAAAAGTATAGGCAATGTCAATGGCCCCAACTACTAAAGAGTTATTCAACATCCACTGTATTATTTGTGGAATCTTTTCCATCAGAACTCTTGATCTCCTAAGGGCACCAGAAATCCCCATGGCGCCACCTGCCCTGAACAAAAATCTGATATCCCGATCCATAAATCCTTGTGGAATCCCGAAACACCCTATGAGCAACAGCAAACCCTGGGCATCCCTTTCATTAGCGTTTCCTATACCTCCTTCGGCTATCAGCCTCGCCCGCCATGCTAAAGCTGCCTGCTCTGCCTCATTTTTCGTCCGTTTATCAATCGCAACTACTCTCCTTTCTCCCATCATCAACAAGAGGCATTCCATAGCCAATAAAGAAGCCCGTCCCCTTGAGCTATTGACATGCCTCTTGCTCCCTTTGTTGATACATTGCACAACAAGCCTTGCTGGATTGCGCGACAGTTTCAATGCCTTAGGAAGTTGTTTAAGCAATCCATCTTTATCTGACATATGCCTCACGATGTACCTCTTCAGACCAACAAAGTCCATCGTTTTGCACAGGATTTCCAGCTCTGAACGAGAAGACGATTTCAATTCCTCCTCCTTCTCCTTCTCCTTCTCCTCCTCCTCCTCCTCCTCCTCCTCATCATCATCATCTTCTTCTTCTTCCTCCTCCTCCTTCTCTACCTCATCCTTCTCCACCTCCTCCTCCTCCTCCTCCTCCTCTTCATATTCAGAGGGGTCAGACTCGAAAGATTGTTCTGGCTCTGTCTCTGGCTTTGGCTTTGGATCTGGTTTTGGCTCTGGCACTGGGGTTGGGAGTGTCACTGGTGGCGGAGTGAGCAGTAGTAGCATAGCGGAGTCAATTGAGGTCCGTGCAGAATCAATGTGTTGTTCTAGGTCAGTCAAGCATCGCTGGAACGCAAAGAGACCATCCGAGAGTTTGCTGAGATTGGCAATGATCAATTCCGGGGAATATTTTGATTGCGATTCCGACTGTTGAGATTCTGGTCGGACTACTCCGGTGTTCAATGTTGAATCTGGCCGTGGCATAACACCGCCGGCACCGGCGGAATCCGTTGGTTTTTTCATCTTATTCATCGGAGTAGAAATTGGGGAAAACGAGGAAAATTGACCATATAGAAGAAGAGAGAAAATAACAAAATCAGTCTTTTAATTATTGGAAAAACTTAAACAAAAAAGAAGCTAAAAATAACCCTAACGTAGTGAAAATTGCTCAAAAATGTCCTTTTTTTTTTTTATTGATAAAAAATATCTTTAAAGTTATTTTTTTATTAAATTAAAAATAGGGAAAATTATATAAAATAGCAAACTAATAACCTAAATTAAATGGAATAGCTAGGGTTTGATTTTATTGTGCTCCATAGCAAACCTTGGCAAAAATTTGCCAGGCGTCTCTCTCCCAGAAGTCTCGCTCGCCACTCTCCCATTCTCGCCTCTCTCGCTTTATACACAGAAGTGTATAATTTCTGTTTCTGTTTTGTATAAAGCGAGAGAAAATTGTATATACACATGCAAAAATGTATATCTTCGTGTTATACACTTAATTATATAATTTACAAACATTTTACTTCAAATATTGCAGAGAAAAAGGCCAAAGAATTATACAATTGTGAATTATACAATTGCAGTGAAATACAATTTTTTCTAGCTTTATACAACAGAAGTGTATATATTGTGTTTCTGTTTTGTATAAAGCGAGAAAAACATATATCTTCTTGCTATACACTTATAATTATGCAATATACATACATTTTAATTCGATTCAACTGTATGCAAAGCTAATTATACAATTGCATCAAAATGGGCCAGCGAATTATACAATTTAGGCCAGCGAATTATACACTTTTATATGTATAGCGAATTATACAGTTTTTATGTTTGCTATGGAGCGCAATTATGCAAAGTTTGCTATATTATACAAATATGATTTTTTTGTTTGCTATATGTGAAAGTTGCCCTTAAAAATACCCTATTTAACAGAATGATGACATAGTATAAATAAATTTTTAAATTAAACACATGACTTTAAAATATTGATCCACAATCCACGCGAATATTTAAACGTAACTCAAATAACTCAAAGGATTCAATCCACGAATAAATAAACTCAATCATTTTTAATATAACCCTAACTATTTTGAAGACACTAATGGCATCTTTAATTTGTCCACATTTTTAAAGTTCTTAGGAGAAATGTTTTTGAGTTATAAAATAGCTTTAAGAATGTGAATTTCTTCTGATTTGGATTGAGTTTATTTATGGGATAATGCCCAAGTACCCCCTCAACCTATGCTCGAAATCTCAGAGACACACTTATACTATACTAAGGTCCTATTACCCCCTGAACTTATTTTATCAATAATTTTTTACCCCTTTTTAGACTACGTGGCACTATCTTGTGGGCCCAACGATGGTTGACTTTTTTTTTAAACTAGTGCCACGTAGGCTAAAAAGGGGTAGAAAATTACTTATAAAATAAGTTCAGGGGGGTAATAGGATCTTAGTATAGTATAAGTGTGTCTCTGGAATTTCGGGCATAGGTTGAGGGGGTACTTGTGCATTTTCCCTTTATTTATTCATGGATCGGACCTTTCAAGTTGTATAAAAAACTCATGTGGATCAATATTTTAAAGTTATGTATTTAATTTAAAAACACATTATCTCATGTCATAATTTTATTAAAGAAGGATATTTGTAATTTTAAAATAACTTTAAAGACATTTTTTATTCGAAAGATGAAAAGAGGATATTTAAACAATATTTAATAGCTTGAGGGTATTCTCCAACTTTTTCTAGTTTTTCTCTAACAACATGTAAAGTCTTTTTAATTTTTCACAATAGAGGTGCTCTAGTAAGAAATCGATGAAATCGGAAGAAGACTCGAAAGAAGTAACCTAATATTGAACCGATAAATCATATACATATTTTTTTATAATTACATATACATAAAATTTTATTTTGCTATGAATAGTCAAAAAAAGATGAATATCGGTGGTTTCCTAAAGTCGAAATCAAGTTTTATTTAGACACTTTAATTGAGTTTTGTTCATTTTAGACAGCTTATGTAGGGTTTCATTGTACCGTTTTGACACTTTTTTTTTTATAATAACCCAAATATACAAAATGTGTGTAATACATTCACTGATGATGTATATATCAAAGTGACGATTTAAATGAAAACACTTTTGAGTAGAAAAAAACCCACTAATTTGATGACGTTTGACATTTTAAACTCAAAATAATAACTTTTTCTTAAAAATAAATTCATTACCAATTCAATCATGCTCAATCGTCTTCTTCAATCCATTCATTCGTCATCTTCACTTCGACCCACCCCAACCCCAACCGTTCTATCTCACTAGATCGTCCTCATCACCCACCCCAACCCAACCGCTTCTCAACTGGCCACCTGATCGTCCTCTTCACCTCCACCCCCCACCATTTCTCCACCCAACCTCTAACACTTTTTCCACCCAACACTTTTCTGAAAGAGTTTAATTAATTTTAAAAAAATATAATTTTTTCTTTACTTTTCAAAAATCAGTTATTAATTAACAATGAAAGTTTTTTAATATCATTTTTTCAATTCTCACACGTGCAAAGGATTCACATACATTAAAAAAAAATACGTCTTTATTTCTTGTCGCTAAAATTTAAACTTTTAAAAAATCTTGTGCACTAAATTCATTTTTTATTGGATATATCATCAAATCTATTTCTATCATAAAAAAAGTTTAAGTTTGTAAAATGAAAAGAATATTTTTTTTTATATAAAAGAAGAAGTCAAATAAGGCTGTCACATATAGTTATAACGCTCTGACACTAACTATGTCATGTCGATAAAAATATCAAAATGACATGATAAAACTCTATTGTATAAGAACAATGTGTACTTATTTTTTCTTCATGTCAAATAATAAACAATGTGTAAAAGTTTATATACTTTATTGGTTATATCATTTGAAAAAACTCTCTCCCTATAATATTATTTCATTCATAGAATTTAAATTCGAAACTCTTAAATAAAAATTGGACATAAATAACGATTTTCTTTTGCTCTCTCCACTTAGTTTCATTTTCCTACTTTTAACAAAAATTATTTTCAAGTTTCAAGGTGAAATGTTTTTCTTTTTTTAATCTTGTAACCATGTGCATACATGTTCTCATATTATTGACCTAGTTTACGTGATAATTTATTTTAATTAGTGAACTTCATCTTTCAATTATTAAATTAGAAAGACAAATTATCCATGTATTACAAGTAGTTTAACTTTTAAACTAAGTTAAAAATATCAAATTAAAATTGAACTTTTTTGTCAAAGCAACTTTCTTTGATGACGATATAAATTATGATATAAATTGAATTACTTGAAATATCAAGTTAAAACGAAGAACAAAGAAAGATGGGGAAAATAAAAAAAACGTTATTAAAGCTTTATTCTAATAGTGACATTAATAAAAAAGTTGTTTGTAAATATTAAACATATATGTATTATTGTTATTATGATTATTTAATTAGGATTCGAGAAGAGAAAATAAAAAATAATTATATATTAAACAATCAAGAAGCAATTATTTATTGATATATGCATAAACAAAATATTTCATAATATCATTTTGCTGTACAGCACTATGGTCTATGGCACATTCACTTCTACAATTCTATCATTTTACTATTTATATATCTCCTATTTATATATATATATTGCTATTTGGCCTAATGAATCAGGCTTGACATTTCAATTCTAAAGTCTTGGGGTTCAAACATTGTAAACATTATTTTTATTTTTTATTTTAATTTTAGTTTTTTTCGTAAATCAATTACTTTCTCTGTCTATTTTTATTTGTTATGTTATACTTTCGAAAGTCAATTTGACTAATTTTTATTAACTTAGATCATATTAATTTGATATTTTAAACAAAAAATTTAAATACTCAAAATTTATATTGCAATTTTTTGCATATCAATATGATGAAAAAATATATTGTAAAATGTTAGTCAAACTTTTTATAATTTGACATTAATTATAGAAAGTATAACAATGAATAGTGAACGAATTTGTAGTATTATTTTTGACAATTAAAGACCTCTACATCTACTAATTGATTTATGAGATTTTCACCTTGAAAATTTGTGTTTTAATTAGTAGAGGTCTTTAATTAATTTCAGCTTATTTATTGATTTGAGGCTTTTGACATTTCGTATACGTGAATATATTTCTTATTCATATTTTAGTTATTCCATTTTTATAACACATGAGTCGACCAACTGTGATTCACATGTGTGGTTCCGCGCAATAATTAACAACATATTGATTCTTGAAATTCTATTTTGTGCCACATATATTTGGGACAGAAAAACTAACATATATTTTTCAAAAATTATGTAAAAATACTATAAATTACAATAATTAACAATTTAAAATATTAAAAAATCATATTAAAAATTAATTGGACCCATGCTAGTACAAGCACATGTGTCTAGTTTTTCTAATAAAAGAAACAAACCAATCACCTCTTTAAAAAAGTCAAATGTAACAATTTACCGTTAAAATAATCTCAAGTGAAATTAACATTTTTTTTATTTTTTTCAATGAAAAAATAGTAAAAAAATGAAGAAGAAAAGAAAGAAAGAAACAAAAGCAGAATAAGCCATTTTTGTTGTTTGCCCCTTTTCTTGTCATCCCTTTCCCTTTTCCAACGAATCTCTCAGAATCATAAATTCAAAAAAAAAGTTAGGCCGAATCTCACAACTGTCAGCACTATCATTGTATTAACCCCAGCTCAACTCTCATGTTAATACATACATTTACATACATATGCCCCAGATCTGTTCTCATATTTCCAATAATTGTTTCTCTAAGATTTGCCAAAATCACCACCAGTAATTTCTATGCTTTGTTGGGGCTAAAGATTTGATCTTTTCTTCAAGAACTTATTTGGGTTTTCATTTTCTTGGATTCTTGTTTCAGGGTGTATGTTGTAATGTGCTTGTTGTATGTAGATCTTGAGCTGGGAATTTCATAATTTAGAGTGTTGGATTGAGGGAAAAGGGATAAGGGAAAGGGGGTAACTTTTTTTTTTTTTTTGAAAAGGGGGCTTAAAAATGGTGTTTTGGGAGGGTTATGTGAGTGATGAAGTGATGGGGACATTTGCCCCAATAGTGGTGTATTGGTTGTATGCAGGGTTCTATCAGCTATTGCCTCCCATGGATAAATATCGTCTTCATACAAGGAAAGAGGAAAATGCCAAGAACTTAGTTCCACTGGCTTCTGTTGTTAAAGGGGTTCTTCTTCAGCAGTTTTTTCAGGCAACTGTTGCCCACTTGCTCTTTTTGGTAATTCCTCAGCTATTTTTGGTTCTGGTTCCATAAACTGTGTCTGTCTGTCTTGGTTGGAGTTCTTTGGATTGATTAGTTAACTGTGTGACTGGGTGGATAAGGCCTGTAGAAATGGATAAGTAGAGTTGCTCCTTTGATGGCATGTAGGTCACACGTTTGAGGCATCGATACAAACCTTTAGTAGAAATGCAAAGAGAGGGCTGTGTACGACATACGCCCTCCTCCTACGAACGCTAGTTGGGAGCACTTAATGCATTGGCTAAACTGATTTATAACAAAGTGGTCAGATTATATTGCTGTCAGACTTCCAATTATGACCAGCTTGTTGTTTGCAGTTACTTACTTAAGAGGGTAATTAACTATTGCTGTCAGACTTCTCATGTGATTAGCATTTCAGACTTCTAATTAATTCACTGGTTATTTGATTTTGATTCAATATTCTTCTATTTAATGTGCGAATCAGCCTTAGCTTATGCAGTGATTACTTTTATCGACAACACTGACCAGCGAAAAACGTTCTCCCTCTCCCCTTCATATATAATTGCCATATAGCGTTGAAATGCTAATCACATCGCTGTGTTTGGCGTTGTCCTTCATCGAATATCGTTCCTCATGAAGTTGATAGAAAAGGAGTCAGAGCGGCAGGAAGGAAGTTCAGAAAAATTCATCTATAGCTTAGTAACCATTATGTCATATACTCATGAGAGAATGAAGCACTTAAGATGATGAAAGTATTTTCTGAACAAGTTAATGAATGCAGGAATGGTGCCTTTCAACCTTTTTCTTAAGAAGCATTCATAAGTTCGTTCTATAAAGACGGTCCAATAGCACCCATCCTCAAATGTGCTCCCCCCTCCAATACACATAACAGTATAAGTCTTTGATCGTTCAATGGATTGACTACATTGCCATATTTTATTTTGTCCTTTTAAGAACATTTTCTTCATGAAATTGATAGAAGTGGACAGAGAGAGGGAAAGAAGTCTAGAATATAATATCTGAAGCATGGCAAAACTGATCATCATGTTATATTCTCCCAGGTAAATGTAGTATCTTTTTAACAAGTAGATGAACAAAGGGTTGGACAAGTTTCAATTTTTTGTGTGTTGCAAGAAACATAAGAAGGTTAATAAAAAATGTTAAATTAGATTATATGCATTTTGTAGATGCCGTTGAATCAATTTGTGAAATGAAGATCTAAGTAGCTTTTCTTGTCTTACTGAAAAGCATGCTTCATATGTTCCCCATTTTCACTTCAAGTACGCCAATTTAGGGACACATTAGAAATGAAAGAGCTTCAAGGAGACACCAAATGGTGAATTCTCATCTCGCATCACATATTGGAATTTTGAAGGAAACTATCTGAAAGTAGGAAATATGGTCAAAGTAGGAAATATGCTATTTGGATTATTAGCATTCTATCCTTCGGGGTGACCCAGTGGTTTGTGCTTGGGACTTCCATGTTGGAGGTTTCAATATCGAAACTCCTTGCCAGCGAAAACAAGGGGTTTGCCTTCTGAGTCGAGCTCGTACCGGGCTTGCCTAGTGCAGGTTAACTCTCTTACGTGGTTTGCAAGCTATTGCATAGGAGCGGGGGTTTCTCCTTGTGCGCACTCTAAGGGTAGTGGATGTTGGTTCCCCTTGTTATTAAAAAAAAACAAAAACTAGCATTCTGTTGTATCTTCCAAATCAGGGTGTTGTATTAGTGGCCATGCCAGATTTACTTGTACAACCTGGACCTTGCATGTTGCTTCTTTTTTCTTTTATAAATTGCTATGTTTGTTGAACTTGAACTTCTAGAATAAACTTGCAGAATTTGTAATTTCAAAAGGCTTTGGGACACTTCCTATGATGTAGATAGTTCAAGTCTTGCTATATTTTAGTCACCATTGAGCCGATCAACCTAAAAATAAACGTGGTACCAATACTGTTTCCCGGACGACTATTATAACTTCATGCTTATCCAATGGGTAGCTACTCACCTGGATTTCCTCGACGTAACCATTAGATAACACTAATATAATTTAGCCATGTGGACGAACTCTTCCATACCCTCTCCCTCTGTTAGGCCACAACTTTCATTTTGGTCTTATAGCATCTGCAGACCTATAGTGTTGAAGAGAACACATGTTTCGGAAGTTTTTTGCTCCCAAAAAGTGATATCTTATCTATGGTGAAATTGCTGTTTGCTCTTGTAATTGTGTTGGGATAATGAATGAAGAACCTGTGACCACTTCTTCCCACAGACATGTATCAGAGTGAGCGCTAGTCTATACCAGCAGATTCTATCCATACGTCATATATATGCTAAGCAACATAGACCCATAAATGAGTCAAAGGAAGAATGAACTTTAGAGTCACCCTGATGGGTTTATCAACTAACTAACATTCACCCGAGTCTCTGGTTTAGCGGTCAATGAAGTGGGTGAAAATCATGAGAGTCCAGGGTTCAAAATCCTTACACAGGCAAAAAAACTCTAGATGGTTTCTTTTCATTTGTCTAAGCCTGTTGGACACAATTACTAGGTGCCTTTGTTGGTGAGAGGCAGTTGGTACCTGGTGAAATAGTCAAATGGTGCAAGCTGGCTCGAGCACCACAATTATCATTTAGAAAATCTAGTAAAAAATTATTTTCTCCCCCCTTCAAAGATGGCTTGCACATTTATGGGACTGTCTTTAATATGTATTTTTTCCTTTTTGTTTCTTCAGCTTTAGAATTCCCCATGCTTACAGTTTGCTTGAGTATTTCTTGAATTTGGATAATATACCTTGAATGACATAACATTTCGGAAGAGATCAAACAATATGCGTGGTCATCTCTCTTCTTTATATTATACATCCAGAAACCTACAAATCCTCCTGCCTTCTTTTTATCCGAATTAATCGTTTTAATATGTTTATCGAATTTTTTTGCTCTGGGGTTCCATTAGCTGCTAGGGTCACATGATAAAGGTGATCTTTTGCGTTTTAGTGAAGTTTTGCAGCTATCAAATCTCTTCACCCACGACCTATCAGTAAAAATGTATTAACCTAAACTTTTTATGGTTGAGACACGTGGAATGATCTATGCCTCCAATGTAGGGTTTTGGGTTGTTAATGCAACATGAAATTTTTTCTGGTACAGTTGTATTTGTTCTGACCTACAGATAATTTCAAAGATGCCATCTGTATTACTTGGGTCTCTATGAGCAATTATCATGGATAGATCAAGAGGGAATTCTGTTGCAAATGGTTAATGATCTAACTGGAACTAATAAACGGAGTAGGTCTTGACATTCATACTTACATATTGGAGTTTAGAGATTTCTACAAATGCTTATTTTGCTCATCGACTGTCAGGGAAACAAATTTTTGTCTCATAATCTGATATTGCGAGTTTACTGAGTTGTGCTCTCTTCGCTTCTTTTTACCTTTTTCATTCTTTTTTGTTTATGTATTGGGTAGTAAGAATTGAAATTCAAATTATACCTGGTGACTTTAAGACTAGGAGGTTACCTCCCAAGCTATTGAGGCTATTGGACTGTTTGCGATCATCACATCTTTTACCATGTTTAGATTGACCTCAGGTCATGGATTACCTCATTCATCTTATCCTCGTCTTTCACCGTTGATCTTCAGGGACACAATATTTAATGTGGATACAGTCCAAACAACCACAAGTCTCACCCTTGCTTCAAATCCATCAGCTAACACATCTTTTGGTCCAGTGACAATTCCTACCACTTGTCTACCACCAAACATGTTGTGAATTTCTGAGTCAAATGACCAGTTTGTATAACTTAATTGATATAACATCAGAACATCAAGACCAACCTCTTGTCTCTAATATACTTGTTTGCCTAAATCCATTTACTGGAGGGAAAAGTGCCTGTCTGGTTTCTCCAACAACATTCCTTAGTGTGAAAATATGTATAGATGTTTTAGAACCACTGCAGTTAGCTCAATCAGAACAGTGATCAAGCAACAAATGCTGGAAACTAAAGTCGTTAACTTTAAGGATAATTTCAGGTAGGCAATCACTAGGCCGACCTGTTCTGTTATCACTATTCATCTTGTCAAGTTTCCCTAGTGCAACTGGCATTGATCAACAGGGGCTATTCAGAAAGGAGTAAGTGGAGTAGAGATTGTGGCTTTTTATAGTTTGATAGGCTACATAGTGGGAAATTAATAGATGGGGAAGGTAGGTGTGGTAGTAGCAACAGGAACTTGGGAGACAAGTAGATAGGAAAATTGGTAGGGAAAGGGGAGTAAGGGGACCTCAGGTGTGAGTTGAGGTCAGAATGTGAAATTACAAACTGGTCAATCAGGGTGGTAGCTGAGGATGGATTTTAACAGAGTACTTCACTCTTTTTTTTTTTTGAAACTGGTCTATGTGTATTACTCAACATTGAGGACATGCTGGAGACCATCAAAAAGTGTTGAAAGTTAAAAAAAAAACAAATACAAAAAAAGATACTTAGATCTTAATAGATCTACAAAATGATCAATATTCTCTAAACCTACTTCTTTACAACAAAAGTAGAATGATATTATACAATTCGATTTAACTTTCTGAATGGAATTGGATCTATCTTCACAGCACCTCCCATTTTTCTCTCTCCAACTGTCCACCAGATGCATTGTGGTATGATCCTCCACCACTTCTTTGGCTTTTGCTGCCTCTTCTTTTCATTCAGCAGCTAAGCAAATTTGCAGTATGCTCCAGCATGGTCCAACTTGTCTTTATTATGTTGAGAAATAAGAGACCAAAGTGGTGCTGTAAGAAGCACTTGGAAACTATGATGGCCCCCTTTTTCTTCGGAACTTCTTGTGTCAGGCATGTTCTTTTAACCACCAACCCAATAAAGCATTTTACCTTAACTAACACAAAGTGCACTAGGTACCATTACTTGTAATAGTTCTGGTTGATTTTATTAGAAGTAATGGTTCCTACTTCCTAGTGCACCTAATTGTACGACACTTCTAGTTGATTGTTAGAGCTGTAATTCGTCTGCAATTTTCATAATCTTATCCCTCTAGTGGTCAAAAAATTATTGCGGAGTTAGATTTCTTTCATTGTTGAAAATGATTCTCCCTTCTTAAGAAACAAGGGTGTATAATGTTGTTTAATGCTTGTACTAGGCTAGTTTACTCTGAGGCTAAGCCCATTCTGCATTAACTTAGAACTTAGAAGGTTGAATCTGCTTGCTAGCATGAAATAATGTTGCATGGGTTCTTAGTGCTGATTGAATGAAAATCATGAGGTTGTGTAATAAGGTCATCTGAAGTTTAATTTCACTTCGAGTAAAGATTTTGGCGCTTAAAAGCTATTCAATTGAAGAGGAAGTATCAGTTTCCTGTACCAGCAACAATATGTCTAGAGTAGAATAACTAGTGATTGTTAGAATCAGGAGTATAGATTCTTCTAGTTTCTGCAAAATCAGATATGATATTTAGGAGTCTGTTTTTCTAAAAAGGTCGGGAATGAAGATTGTTAATCCTGTTTCTTTATGATATTGATTAGCTTTTGCAAATTCTACATAACTAACACTAGTTTCTGGTTTCCTATTGCAGTTAACTTGTAAGGTAACTACATCAGGAACTGTAGTCCAGCCCTCAATTCCTGTTCAGATTGTGCAGATCATTATTGCGATGCTGGTCATGGACACATGGCAGTACTTTGTGCATCGCTACATGCATCAGAACAAGTTCTTATACCGCCATATTCACTCCCAGCATCATCGGTTGGTCGTGCCTTACGCAATTGGTGCCCTTTATAACCACCCACTTGAAGGTCTCCTCCTGGATACTTTCGGTGGTGCTCTTTCGTTTCTTGTTGCTGGAATGACTGCACGTACTGCTGTAATCTTTTTCTGTTTTGCTGTGGTCAAAACAGTTGATGATCATTGTGGACTTTGGCTGCCTGGTAATATCTTCCATTTGTTTTTCCAAAATAACACTGCTTACCATGACATTCACCATCAGCTTCAAGGCACAAAGTTCAATTATTCTCAGCCATTCTTTTCCATTTGGGACAAACTTCTTGGAACATACAGGCCATACAGACTTGTAAAAAGGCCTGAGGGTGGTTTCGAGGCACAACTGATGAAAGATTAGTTGGTTTTGTTCATTAGTCTCTGTATGAAATCAACATGTCTTTTGTAGGGATAGCTACCAAGTTGAGGTTGTTCACTCTAGCAGTTGCCTTGGAAGGTCCACATTCATCAAGACTTGAAAGTGTGCTGCAGAATTAGAAATGTTCATTCTTTTCTTTTCAGTTGACCCTGTTTATTCGTAATTTTTGTCTAACCTCTTGACGATTTGTAAGCCTATTGTTTCTGAGTTCTTACTTTGTGCAGTATACATTTTCAACTATTGCAACTTGCTCAGACTTTAGCAGGTTGATTTTGTATTGCCTTTCAAGAGTTGTGAGTCTCGAGAAATCAAGATCATGTAATTACAATTGTTCAAACTATGTAGTGTAAAATTTCATGGTCATTGAAGTTATTTCAATCACCCTTGTGCTATTTTATTTGAAGCCTTTGTGATACATACACTTTATAAAGACTTGTGAAGTTTTCTCTTTAGTTCTTCTTTGATAAACTCTCATTTCTTCTACTACTTGAGGAGCCTGCCTTAGCACCAATCAAACATTCAAAATATTGCTACTTGACAGTGGACACAACATAACAATTGCTTAAGAAAATGATTTAACTACTACATACATGTAGAGCCAAAAGTACATTGAATCAACAGCAAAACAAATGTCAAAGTTAATTTTCTCTAAAGCTCCTCTTTTCATGACATTATACATAACAGATTCCTCATCACAACTTTCTGCAAGAGAAAGAAGCTCCTTGCTTCGGACTTCTGAAAATGAGTCATACCTCTTCTGAAAGCGAGTTCTGGCATAATGGTGGAGTTTCTCCTTTGGATACCTGTAGGTCGCGACTTCTACAGTCTCTAAGCTGAAATGCCAAGTATGTTGCATACAATATACGTCCAATCTCCCTCATCTATCAAACTCGGGGAGCACTTTGTACAAGGTGAGTCTTTGTAGGCATACATTCATATGGTTTTCTGTGCCATGTCAAACTAATGTGCTTTACACACATATTTAGATCAACCTCACCAGTCACCAGTATTCTTTACAAGAACAAGCCCCATCTTTGAATCTGTGAAAACGAGTCCTGTCCCTCACAATAATCTCTCGCTCGTATATCTTTGATATGAGCTTAATGACAACATGACAATCCCCGCATATTCTAAGATTCTTATTCACACTTATACAAGTCCTATCAGGTGTACTAATCAAACCAAAAGCTACTGCCAGTTTCTCACTATGATAACACAGTGCATTCTCCTTCTCCTCCGGTCCAATATCATGAAACACATAATTAGTTTCTGCCACATACCCGTATTTCCTAATTCTCAACGAAACCTCATCAAGCTTCCAGTAAATCTCATTCCACTTTGGATGGTTTTTATCACCATTCATAAATTTGTATATCGTTCCACCAACTTCAATGTAGCTAAAGCCTGGTACCTTCTTTACATCCTGACCTTTCATGGCTTCCCTTACTCTTCTCACATCATGCCACCTCCCTTGTGCTGCATAAAGATTGGATAGCAACACGAAATCCCCACAATGATTTGATCCCATTTCAACGAGCTTCTTGGATGCTATCTCTGCCATTTCCACATTACCATAAGTCTTGGAAGCCCCTAAGAGAGTTTGCCATAAAACTACATCAGGAAATGTAGGCATTGACTGTACAATTTTATAAGCTTCCTCCAACCGCCCAGCTCTTCCCAACAAGTCCACCATACTACCATAGTGCTTTACATTCTTACTCACTCCACATCTGTCCATGTCATCAAACAATTTCATTCCCTCTTCCACCATTCCTGCATGGTTACAAGCACAGATTGCAGCTAAGTAACTCACACTATCTGGGTCGATCCCAGCTTGGCCCATCCTCTCGAAAAGCTCAAGTGCTTGCTCTCCATCTCCATACATCGCAAGAGCCATAATCATGGTATTCCACGTGACACGAGTCCTCAAGCATTTCATTTCACTGAAAACATCATAAGCTCTTCCAACAACACCACATTTCGCATACATATCAATAACCGCATTACAGACAATCACTTTGCAATCAAGATTCTTACTTTTGATATACTCGTGAACAAGTTCCCCTTCTTTATTCGCCCCCAACTGCGAACAAGCAGAGAGAGCACCAAGCACAGTAACCTCATTTGGTTCCATATCCTCCTCTCTCATTTTCTTAAAAAGCATCAAAGCTTCCGTGGGTCGATCCCCTTGAGCTAACCCAGCAATTAACGCATTCCAATTCGCAATATCTCTAACACCCATTTCATCAAACACCTTGTATGCATAATCCAAATCACCACATTTCGAGTACGCATCCAGTAAAGTAGTCCGCAACAACACATCTGCATCAAACCCAAATCGAATCACATGGGTATGAAGTTGTGGGGTTTCGGAACGGGCCAATGCACGAGCACAGGCTTTGAGAGTAAAAGAGCATGTGAGAGCATCAGGCTTACAAAGGGAACGAGACATTGAGACATAAAAAGTGAGAGCATCAATGGGCTTGTGGCTTTGAGCAAGGCCGCGAATAATGGCGTTCCATTCATTCTTGAATGGGGAAGTGATGTGGCGGAAGATATGGGTGGCGTAAGGGAGGTTACCGGCGGAAGAGACGGCGCAGAAATCCAAGAATTTGGCGCGGCAAGTGTAGAATTGAAAATTGCCGGTGATAATAAGATGTGCTTGGAGTTGTTTGAGTTTGGAGAAACAAATGCATTTTGACAATAAAGAATCAACGTATGCCATACCACACTAATGTTGCTTGGGGCACTTTTAAATGGGAACACTTCGAGTTGCCTCGATGTAACTGGTAAAGTTATGAGGAGGTCGCGAATTTGAGTCATGAAAATAATTTTTTTTGCAAAAATATAAGATAATACTAGGGGGTTTTATGAGTTGGTTTAGGTCGATTATTGATCAAAATCAAAATCAAAACAATTTAATCGATTTTAAGATTATCAAAATTAAACCAAACCAAATGTAATCTACATTTATCGGTTTGATTGTTTTCGTTTTGGTTTGATTTGGTTCAGTTATTCGATTATTAACAATACATAAAGATAAAAGAAACAATTCATTTAAAATGTGAAAAAGTGACCACCGTCCATTCAAAAGAAAAAATAATTAGAATGAATGATATTGCAGAACTTTAATCATTGAATTAATTTATGAAGTAAAACTTCAAAATTTACTATTTTGGCATTATAAGGAAGAGACAATTTTCAGTCTCACAAAGGATTTCCATGGTACATTAAACCAATAAGAAAAATATTCTCACCTTGGACCTTTTTTTTTTCCATAAGTAAATTATAAATAATTTTTGATATATATAAAATCTTTAAAATTGTTTATGAATATAATTATTATATATGTATAGTAATAAAATTTATTTATATAAACTTATTGATTTGGTTCGTTCGGTCATTGTTCGATTTTTTCGAACAAAACAATAATCAAACCAAATACTATCGATTCTTAATAATCTAAAACCAAATCAAAATCTAAATTAAATCGGTTTGGCTCAATTTTTCAATTTGGATCGGTTTTAATTCAAATCATGCACACCCCTAGTTAATACTATATACTCTGTCTGTCTAATCATAATTGTCCACTATACAATTTTAAAATGTCCATCAATACTTGTTCATTTTATGAAACAGAAATTTGAGGGACCTCAAAAATATTTTTTGTCATTTTCATTATTTCATAGTGAAATGACTAATCTCAATATTATTATATTATCCTCTTATAAGAATAACTTATCATAATATTAATTATTAATTTAAATATAACTTGTCCAGCATATTAGCATATCTTTAAAAACTATAATCAAACCAAATACTTATTGTTTCTTTGCCTTCATTCTATACTTAATCTTCTCTTCTGCTGTTGCTATTTAACTATCAGATTAATATTCAATTTGTAGGGGATATTTTGAAGAAAATCATGTAAAAATTGACAATACCAAATATAGATATAGATGACTAATCATGGTAAATGCATGTGTTTATTCGCTGATAGTAAGTGATAATAATTGATGATCGTAATTAATTAAAAGTGATAGATAAATAAAGATGATAATTAGTGCTAACTAATGTCAATAATTGTTGTCATTGTAGTAATGATTATTATAAATAGTAATAATAATTACTATCTCTGTCCCTGTTTAGTTGTCCACTTTAGAAAAACACACATATTAAGATAACAATAATTAACATAGTGAAGTTACAATTTTACCCTTATTAAATATGATTTCAAAAAGGATGAATCAAAAGTTAAAAATTTTCAAAAAGTCTAAATAAGATTTTTTTTTGTATTTTCTTGATTTATCAAAATAGATAAGTAAATAGGGACATCTAAAAGAAGAAATATGGACAAATAAATAGAAACAGATGGAATATTACTGATAACTAATGATTACATTTTGATTATCGTAATTATAAACATTGTTTGTTGTGAGAATAATGATTGAGCTAATAGAACAAATGGTTAATGACAATGACGATACTTGGCGCTAGTGAAGAAAGGATAATCTAATTAACAAACTATCATCTTTATAATCTTATAATCAAATTCAACAAGAAATTTAATATCTGAATAATTAAAATTAGTATCTTCGACACAAATAAGTAAAGCTGTCAATATGAACTGAACCATTTTATTCGCGCAAATTCGTATGACTTTGAATTTTTATGGGTCAATTTGGGCTAGTCCATTTTTTATGTGAGTCGAAAAATAATCGGCCCAACTCATAAGTATGTGGGCTACGGGGTTGCCGGCAACCCTATTTTCTTAAAAACTTATTATTTTTTTTTATAATTTTCAAAATTAAATTATAATTCAAAAATATTATCATAATGTTAGTGATACTGCTTGTTAATTAAATCCACAAATAAATATATTTTAGTTTGTGTAGTACATATTTATAAACATAATTTGTATTGAAGTTGTAATATTTTCAACTTTAAATAGAGTTTGAATTTAGACTCTTATTATTTTTAATATTTTATTTTATTTTTTATTTTTAATTAATATTTATTTGATCCACATGCCGGCCCTATCCATATTTTTATTCAGGTCAGGTAAAAAACACTTTTTTCTTAAACGAGGACTGACCCAACAGACTTAACTCATATTAACAAACCTAACTCATATTAACTGCTCTACGAATAAAGACTTTTTCTAAAATCTAAAAAAGAAAAAAGACATGTATACATGAAATAAAAAGAAGGAACCAGAAGCATCTAGACATTTCTAGCAGGCCCCACCTCTACACCTCCATATATATATAAAGCAACTGCCATTTGTATAACTTTCTTAACGCAGTTGTTATCTCTCAATTTTCCTCTCTGTGTATTACAATGAGGTATGTTCTTCAATCTTCTGTTGGCGGAATAATCTATGTTTATTTTCTTCTTTATAGTTCGTGTATATTATTATCTATTGCGTTATGAGTAGAAAACTTGTAGTTGTTATTTGTGATGTTTTTGATTTTATTCTCGAAATGTTTGAATTGAACCCTTTGAATTGAACCCTAGGATTTTAGAATTTTGAACTTCGCATAAACAGAAAATTATACATGATTTTAGTTAATTTATTTTTTACGCATATAATGTGGATGTTGAATCCTTTTGAATTCTTCATCAGTGGTGGATTAAGAATAAGATTTGAACTTGGTACCTCGAGGTGAATTTTATATAAAAATGTGAACTCCCTTGGTACCTTCTAGATCTGTCCATGCTCATCATATTTTAGAACGTTCTAGAACCCGTTAGTGTGCTCGTCCCTTGAGCCGGGGCGGAGCCAGGTAGGGCTAAGGGGGTTAGTGTTTGAAGTTTTTAGTAGTATTTAGTGTGCCAGCCCCTTGATGTAGGGACAGAGATAGGTAGGGCCAAGAGGGTTCATCTGAACCAAAACAAAACCCGTCATTGATGGAAAATTATATGGGTTGTACATGGTTAAGCTTTTCTTCATATGTTGAACTTTTTTCAACTCTTCATGTGTTTACTTTTTTATATTTTGAAACTCCATCTTAGCGTGTTGTAATTGGTTTGATGTGGTTCTTGATTCAGAACAAATAAATTTTTTCTTCTGTATTTAACTATATAGCAATAGGGACCGGCTGGAACAGATCATTTTCAATTACTTGCATCATGAATATTGTGGGATAATTTACCACAGACAATTATGCGAAAGGACATTGTTAAACATATGATGAATTACACTGAAGAAAATAATGATAATTTGTTTGCTCATCTCCTCAAAATTTCTTGATTTGAAATACATTTTGTGATTTCTTGGACTGGCTGTGCCTTTTTGGCTATGTTGCTCAGACTCTTCAAAAATATCAATGGGTCGGATTCTCCAAAAGTAGTGTATTTTTGGAGAATCTGACACAAGTGTAGAGTAGTTTTGGAGGCCGACACAAGGGATTGGAAGTGTAGAGTTGGTGCAACTTATGTTTCTGGAGTGTCTATCCACATCCTGCTAATTGTCTCTTCCTCGTTTTGCCTTGATAGTGGGTGTGATTTTTATGATTTAATTGGTATCAATTTGTTTTCTCCTTCTCTATCTCAGTCGACATCCTACTATCAAGTGGGCTCAGAGGTCTGACAAGTTGTTTATTACGGTGGAGTTACCAGATGCCAAGAATGTGAAGCTGAAACTGGAACCAGAAGGAAAATTCTTATTCTCTGCAACTGCAGGAGCTGATAATGTACCTTATGAAGTGGATCTCGATCTGTTTGATAAAATTAATGTTGATGTAAGTGAATTTCCATCAGTTTGCATCATCTGCAATTTTTTGTGCGGGATAGAAGAACCCATGTTAATTTTACTGTAAAATGATCATTCAGGAGAGCAAAAGTAGTACTACCTCTAGAAGTATCGTGTATCTAGTGAAGAAGGCGGAAGACAAGTGGTGGAGCAGACTGGTAAAGCAGGAAGGATTTCGTCCGGTGTTTTTGAAAGTTGATTGGGACAAATGGGTTGATGAAGATGAAGAAGACAGTAAACGTAAGTATGAAGTCACTAGGGATATCTTCACTGTTGATATTAGCCACTTGGTATATTTGCTAACTATGAACTAATTTCAGCTGAGCCAGATATGGATTTTGGTGACATGGACTTCTCGGTAAGCAGCTCTAAAGATATTAATAAGCAATAGTGTTAATTCGAGTCTATATTGATGCTGATATCTTAACATTCTCCCTTTTATTTTTCTACCAGAAACTCAACATGGGAGAAGGTCCTAGCGATTTTGATGTTGATGTGCCTGAGGGTAAGTCTGATTTGGTTCCGATCAATTACTGATATTCTTAGCTTCAAATCGATTGCTTGGATTGGAAATTTGTTATTTCCATCCTCATCTAATATATTAATTGACATTGTTTGTGCAATAGGCGATGATGACAGTGACACTGAAGAAATTGAGGAAGAGGAAAACTCTGAACCCAAGGCAGCAGTGCCTCCAAGCACCGAACCCGGAGTGAAAGCTTGACGCATTTCAGCGTTTGTAACATTGAAAACTTTTTTACTGCTTGAGTTTTGAGTGTGGTACTTCTTCTAGCTATGGTTAGAGCTGTAGTGCAGGAAATGTTTTGATGATCAGTTCATGATATATTTGAAGGATCTGAAAGGGCTGGTGTCCTCATTGAACTTTGTTATCATGTACTGCACATTACATATGATTACTCAAACATATATAAAAACTATGTAATACTGGCTAGTGCAGTGCAACGTTCAGTTTGGACAATAACACGTGGAAATCTATGTTATCATTATAAAGACCAAACATTGATGTTGTATAATCGTATATCCTATTGAAGTCTGCATCTTCACATTTTCTTTTACAGTACAACTACACTAGCATTACAAGTCCTTCAACTGAACAATGACTGTTCACTTCTTTTCTGATGAAGCTATTCCCTTCTTTTGCTCCCTTGTCCTTCCTTAAATCTTTACAGTAAACCATAGATACTTGCCTTAGGTCCTTTTCCCCAGAAATATGGGGTCATATAGACACAAGTCAAGTGTTTGAACCTAGGCGCAGAGTAAGCAGAGAAAGGTAGATACGCGTACTATACACATAGTTTTGAACCTAGTGCTATAGAAAAACCCGGGGTGGTTTCATGTATATAATGCCAAGCTGATGAACAGGAAACATAACGTTAACTTTGCCTAGATAAAGAGTCTTCTTTTTGAACCTAGTGCTATAGAAAAACCCGGGGTGGCTTCATGTATATAATGCCCAGCTGATGAACAGGAAACATAACGTTAACTTTGCCTAGATAAAGAGTCTTCTCAAGAAAAATCCTCCAATAACACATTGAACAATACAAGTGCACATGCAATGCCAGTGTTTTCACTTTCAGGGTCTAATTAAGCATCTCTATTCTGGAAACAGGCAACCTCACACAAGGTACTGTAGCAATTTGTAGGTGAGGACAATAAGATCTGTTTGTCTATCAGAAGAGCAAAATCGGTTCAGAAGTACAGAGTTTTACCAATTTTTCTGCATGTACTTACCCAGAATGAATCAAAATTGATGGATAAGCTGGAAAAAAGATCTCAACATAAAATTAAGCTCTTTCAAGATAATTCACAATGACTTGGGAGGCTCTCATCTTTTCAGTGTTCTGTCTCCAAATTGGAAGTGATGGGGAAAAGTGAGAAAGGTAAGAGAACAAATATACGAGTACAAACATCATTAGCCAATGGCTTCTGATAACCACCATGGAACACGGGTAGATCATAGGTCATCCCACTAGTCAGATCAAACATCTCCAATATAATAGTTGGTCTATAAGAGATCCCAATTTTCAGCCATTTCCATTCTAAAATACATGACAATAAGAAATATTACGTGCAGTTTACTAAAACCTAGAAAGAAACCTATTAAGTAAAGTCCAGGTGCAACAAGATCCCTTTTTCTATCACCTATAAATGATGATGTATTCTCACAGAGTGCTCTTCGATGTTTTGTTTGTATTTATGATCCGCAAGATGGTCAAAGGTCAAGGATATCAAAACCAAAAACAAGGACTGTTATACGAAAACCTTCTTTTTCAGAAACTATACGGGGACCTTCTTTGGAAATAAAGAACTAGGAGAACTGAATATTAGCTAAAAATGTACAAATATTTTAACACAGCTATGAGAATGTACAGATAGAGCCAGTTCTGGCTAAACATACCCAGTGGTCCAATATCTCCTTAGCAAGTTTTTTCAGCTCCATGACAGAAAGCTACAGGCTTGGAGTAGACACTGGAGCCATGAATAATTTTCAATATCCACGCATGTCAGAGTATCAATTCCGACTCGAAGAGATACTCAAGGCTGACAAGGAGCATAAAATCACATCTGGAGTGACAACCAGAACACAGTTTCCAAATCCTTTAAATTTTATCTGCAGGGCAACAGGGTTAAGTTAGGCACGTAAATGAAGGAAAGAGGATATGGAAATAAATTGCATGGTCATTCCTTCAATCAAAGGGATTCCAAACCTTCCCATATTTACAACAATGGACCTTTTCATACTTACAATTTCCAACTCCAATATTCTTGACAAATCAAAGACAGAGTGGATGCAAATTCAACAATCTGCCACAAAAGCTAAAGAGCACTGACCTATTAGATACAATACCCAATGGAACAACTGAAAAGAAAGATGTCCTTTCCTGGAACTTTTTGTCTTTGAGTGAAATATATAATTTACAATGAAACAATGACCCCTACCACAGAGGTACAGCACATCTCAGGTAGATAAAAACGGAGAGAAGCCTGTCAAAATTTGGCAAAGGATGGCTCAATATTGTCTTGACTCTTTCCCAGCATGCAAGAAGAATATTTCTTGATACCTAAAAGAATTAATCCAGGCCAACCCACTTCCTAAAGTGCCTCACATGCTCAATCCTCTGAGTTTGTACGTCATTTTTAGCATCAGATACTTTTATTCTTAGGTAAAGACCCTTGTGATATTTCAAGAACTCACGTCTATACATCCACTTGTCCAAATACATGCCATTTTCTTTCATTAAACCAATAACCTCCATCACCCTATGAAAATAACCGCCTCGAAGAAAATTCAACAGCAAGAACTCGTATAAATCCCTGGTATTCAAGTTCTTACGACTTTCCATTTTCCTTTTAATATCTCCCCACAAGATTGTAATTTCACGATACATCCCTAAAGAAGAATACCCATTAAGCAGATTCATGAAAGTTGACACTGTAGGATGGATCTTCATTGCCTGCATTTTTCGGTAAGCCCTTACGGCATCTTCAACCATGTGAGCCTTCATAAAAAAGTAGATTGAAAAATTTAAATCATGCATCATAAAAGAAGCTTCATTTTCTTCAGCTCTCATTTCTTCAACAATATGGTAAGCCAGCTCCCCTTTCGACAAAGTGTCTAATTCTTTCAGCTTATTCTTGCTTTCATTTTCCAGTTCACACATAGATGCAGGAGCTAACAATGGATCAGATGCTAATATGACACCTGATCTTTTTAATTGCTTTAGTAGTGCCTCTGCCTCCCTTAGCTTATTTCTGTTGCAATATGCAGTCAACAGAGACATGTATGAACTAGCGTCCAGCGGATTTCCTTCAGAATCCAAATCATCCAAAATATCATGAGCAATTTCAAGCCAACTCATGCAAATGCAGGCAGAAACCACATCAGAGCACATTCTGCTAGATTCAACTGAGCCCTTCTTCTGGATACTACAGAGAAGCTTTGACAGATCATTAATTCTCCCACCCCTCTTGTACTGTATAATAAGCTTGGCCAATGCTCTGTTGCTAAGGGCAAGTTTCCCATTCTTATACATAACAAGCACCTGATTACGTCCCACATTGAAAACAGAATCCCTTGACAATGAATGGGGAAAAATTCGTAATTTCAATCCCGTTCTCAGATTATCAGAGCCAATAGAAACAAGGCACGGTTTAGGTGGTTGTGTTTCATTTCCCTGCTGATGATGCGACACTTGAAATCCATAAATATCTTGTACAAGATCAGAAGCAGCATCAATATCGTTAAACTTGAAATGTAAACACAAGAGACTTTCATAGAATTGCTGATAGCAGGAAAATAATGGAACTGAAACCTGATCTACATGCTTCTTAAATTTCTTTAATTCATCCCGCATACCATTCATCTCATGGATCAAGGAAATAATTGAAATAGTATGAGCATCAGCTGTCACTCCAACTTGGGCCATTAACTCAATAATCTGATGGCCTTTACTGGATGATCCAAATCTTGCACAAGCATCAAGAACAAGATTAAAAAGAAGTGTATTATGTTTATTTAACTCAGTGGATTTCTTTGTAGTTAATTGTTGAGAGCTACCATATATCTCAATCAAAATGTTTGATGACACAATCATTCCAGTATCAGACTTCACCATGTGAAATATTATCATCCCTAGCATGTCAATAGGTGGGAGATTTCCTTTCTCCAACATCAGTCTGAGAATTGATGATGCTTGAATGGGCATTTGAGTTCTAGCCAACGATAGGCAGAGCTTGGTCATTAACTCTGTGCGTAGCATCTCCCTTTTCTCTTTCAAAATAGATCCTACCATATTGCATGCCTTTTTAAGCCATCTAGAATCAGATGAGTACGACAACTTCGTGAGAAGCTTATCTACAAGAAAGGGGTCAGGGAAACCGTAAAGACGTTTGAAATCCTTGTAGGTTTCCCAAGCCTCTTCCAAGTTGTGATTCCTCAATGCACTTTCAAGCTTTCCCAGCAAAACAACGTCAGATGACACTCCCCAAGATAGTGTCTCTGACTCTCTCCTGGAACTGAACTGTCGAGAAAACATCACACTCCCTGATTTATAGTTTTCATATGAAATTGAGGACTCCATTCCCAGATATAGAGGAACAAATGTGCTATTGTAGGTCAATCTGATGGCATTTGAAGCGACAGCAAGAATGGAAGAGTAGCTTTTTCGGAAGACAGAGCAAACTGTGATAGCTTTTCGTAAGGAGCGTGCCATAAAGATAACACTACCCAGAAAACGAGTAATAAAGTATTATGACATTGTATCCTGGAAATAATAGAACATTATACTAGAATCTGCACAAACAAACCCAGAAATACCAAAGAATGAGGAAGGAAAATAGTGTAATAGCCTCAAAACAAAATTTGCCACTAAAATATATGACAAATCAGAAACCATTGCAATTACATGATCCAATCAAAAGATACACAGACAAATTGTTCTCAAAGTAGCATTGCTTGCAGCTGATGTAAAATTTTTAACAAGCTGATTCTGTCGACCTTACAAATTTTGAAGCATGTCTGACGAAAAAAGAAACATTACTACATACTAAGGCACTAACAACTTTATTTGTAAGTACTGCAACCGTTTCACGATGTAACTTAAGATCTTGACAGACAAAGATTGTTTACTAAACTACCAGTCAACCAAAAAAGATCATGTTCCCTTACATAGTAGTTTTTAACTCAAATGGATGTATTGATGGAGACATGGACTAAATTGGATATTAGAAATAGGAAAAAGACATAGATTCCGCCCTAAACTTTTCCCAAAAAGTCGACCTCACGCTCACACTAGAATGACGACTTGTTACACACCTATTCTTATTAAAGTGATATTAATACCTGAACAAACAAATTAGGATCCTGAGTTATACGAACTTTGTTAAATTTTTGAAATATTTAATATTAACTGATTTGAGATGGTTGAAAATTGAAGCTACTGAAGTGGGAGAGTCCAAGGTAATATAAGCCCCACATCAGCTCCCAATTAAGTCGGTGTCGCATTCAAGTCTCATTCCCTGGAATAATATCATAACAACTTATGTTCTTCGTACTCTTCAAAAATGTTGGTAAGTACGTATCGGATCCTCCAAAAGTAAAGCATTTTTGGAACATATGATTCTTTTGCGAGCCTGAGTAACATAGCTTAAAACTATATAACAAGCACTAAAAATGCTTTTTTTTTGGACGATTTTACAAGTGCTGACAATGCTATAAGAGGAGTTTTTCATAAAATTGACTAATATGAGAAGCGAATAATCATGAAAAAACACAAAGTTAACAATTACAGAATGCATTGCAGCAAATTATAGGATTAGTGTAATACAGAAAAGAGAGTACAACGAAGAAACTTACAACTCAAGTTCGGGCGGAGGTTGACCGGAGGAACAGCGGTTGTTCGGAAATTGATATCCGGTAGTGTTTTATCTATTTTGCCGGACGGACCAGAAGCACAAATTGCCATTTCCGGCCAAAAGTTTAGCCGTTTCCACGTTCTTCTAATCTTCAAACCAAATGTTTTTGGGCCTTACAAAATGGGCTGCATTATTACTCCTTCAAATAATACTTGTACAATAGAATATATATACAAATAACTTTAGTTTGTATATATTACTTTAATATATAACCCACCGTATACATAACTTTTTTGTAATTTATATATAAATTACATTACCTGATGTTCTTTAGATTTGTCCAATTTATCCAGTTCTGATGAAGCATATCCAGTCTCCTCTGAATCAACGTTTACAAATAAAAAACAAAGCTATTGAATTCGAAGAAATATAAGTTTAATGGAAATACATCTCCGTGGAAAAACAAAACAAGGATAGTACTAGTACAAATTTCATTGAGTTTGTGACATGTCTACACAATCCAGATGGACTCTTAAACAAGGTGATCCTTCAAGGAAAGTTTGCAAGACATTTATACGATTTAGTTTACTATTGGCTGCATTACACCGCGATTCCAAGCCTATGGATAAAGGTCTAATGTTATTTACACTTTCAAAGCGGTCGTGCCGACGATAACCTATCCAAATTCAAAATTCAAAATAGAAGTATAAGAGTAATTTTAAGAAAAAGATATGAAAAAGGAATCGGAGAGATAAAATTGAATTATATAAGATTATATAAAAGCATAAAAAAGTAAGTTACAATTGGGTATATAAAGAAATGAGTCCCATTAATTATGGCAAAAAAAAAAAATGAGACTATAATTATTGAGAGTAAATAAATTGAATTATACCCTTATTAACTAATTACTTAGGGATGTTTAGTAAACACAAAATTTATATTTGTATACTATAATAATATTTGCATAATTGCGCTTCACATACAATTGAAGCGAATTGTATAAAATGAATTGTATAAAACGAGAAAAAGAGAAATTACATACAGTGAATTGTATAAAACGAGAAAGAGAGAAAGGAAAAAGAGACTTGGGCAGGGAAATATTTATATTGTATAATCATAAGTGTATATGAGGACTATATACAGTTTGAATTTGTATAAAATGAGAAAGAGAGAAAGACAAAAGAGACTTGGGCAGGGAATATACAATTGAATCAAATTATATAAAACGAGAAAGAGAGAAATTATCGACAATTTGAATTTGTATAAAACGAGAAAGAGAGAACGACAAAAGAAACTAGGCAGGGGAGTAATTTTTATTTTATAATTATAAGTGTATAAGACGAAAATATATGTATTTGCATGTGTATATATAATCTTCTCTCGCTTTACAAACAGAAACATAATTTATGTTTCATTTCTGTTTGTATAAGCGAGAGAGGCGAGCGAGATCTGGGAGAGGAGAGAGAAGGGAACGAAAATATAGGTATTTATACAACTTCCTCTCGCTTTATACAAACACAAACACATTTTATACATTTGTGTTTGTGTAAAAAGCGAGCCAGACTGCCACCAAACGAGAGTGGTGAGCGAGATTCCACTAAGGAGAGTTGCAAAAATAGCTAAAGTTTGTTATAGGGTACAATTAAATCAAAGTATATTAATAGCAAATAATTTAAATTAATAGTTTGCTATTATATACAATATACAATTTTCCCTTAAATTAATTACATAATCACTTATCACTTAATAATTTCCTACCAATTTCCTCCTTTTCTCTTGCTCGCGTCTCTCCCCTCTTTTACTCGGTAGTCAGTACTAATTGCACTAAAGGCAATTGCTGAATGTATCAAAGCATATTTGATATCAAATACACTATCTGAGTTTGCTCCAAATATATTGTATTTGATACAGAACACACTAGATATTTGTTATCAAATACATGAAATTGATATTTGATACACAAATGCATAAAATTGTGAAATATAGACAAAGAAAGGAGATAATCGAAGGGTCCAAAGGACACGTAGCCGGGGGCGAGTCCAAAATCCAATTGTATTTGATACAGAACACACTAGATATTTGTTATCAAATACATGAAATTGATATTTGATACACAAATGCATGAAATTGTGAAATATAGACAAAGAAAGGAGATAATCGAGAGAGATGACATATTCCAAATACATGTGAATTACATATTGATACACTGTATTTAAATATATTGCACCTAATTTGACTCGACGTATCTAAGATAAGCCATTAGATATATGCCATCCGAAACAGTTAACTGGCGGAAAAATGTAAATTCGTTGTTTCAGCGACTAATTAGCACCAATAATGATATACGATTTATGCACAAACGCAGTTGCAGATATAAAGTGAAGCGCAACAGAAAAATACTCATTAATATTAAAATAAATCATATTACGATGTACAAATTAATGTTACAACAAGATAAAATTAGAATAAAAAGAAAAACACTCATTCATTTCATCTCCCCTAATACACTTTCTATCTTGGCATTCCATCCCAGCTCATGCATCCAACTTTTTACGCCGCTCTTCATATGATGCTGGAAAATAAGCAAAAGACATAAGGTCACCTCTTAAAAGTAGATACCTAAATTTTGCGGAGTTCCTATTACTCCACGAAACCATTTGCAATCACAATAAATACACCTTTTGACCCATTTTCAGAGCATGTATATGTATAATCTCACATTTGATAGTTGGGGTATGAAACTCGCATAGAACTGACAGTTGAGGTGTTTTTGACCATTAACTCTTTTTCAAGAACATGTTAAAAATTGATGTTTATAGCACAGTCGAAAGTCCCAAATTCAAGCAAGTTTTATCAAATGAATGATAAGAGATAAAAGATCCAGAAGAACTCACGCTCAGTTGGTCGAGACAATAGAGGAATGTGGGAAGCTCGTTTCTTCTTAGTATGGTCGCTTGATATATTGTTGTCTGAAATTGAAAATTCAATCTGGATTAATTTACTTACTAAGAAAAAACAAGTTCTATAGCTTAGAAATATGCTGTAGGTGGAAAATGTCAAAAAAATTCAAGTACAAGTACTGAATGACCTACCAATTTCAATACATGATGAGTTTAGCAAAGCTTCATGATAAATTGCGGATTGAAGTTTATAACTTCGGCATTCCCGCTCCAAATGTTCATTCAAAGCCTGCTTTGTATCTGGGAAAATTGTCCACAAAAGTGTTTGTACGTTACCCAATTAGTGCAATAAAAGTTGTCTAACAAAAAGAACAAACATAGTATAAATCACAACCAAGAACAAATATCAAATATTTATGTCTATTTTCCCCCAAAAAACAATAGCAAAGAAAGGAGATGAGGGACTTGAGTAAAATGGAATGTTAATCACAAAAGCATTCTTTTTAACATTATATATAATCACAAAAAGCAATTTTTTGAAGAGAGGTCACTATGTTGTTACATCCACTAAAAGAAAAGAAAAGAATGTATATATATTGGGCGAACGGAACAAGTCCAGAAAAGAATGAATTATTGATGAATACCATTCAAAGAAATTGTTTATTATTTGGTACTACTACTTCAACATAACAGACTCGTAATCAAGTTCCCTTATTAAACAAAGGAAAACAAAAGAAAGCTCACAATCAAGTTGACAATATCATCAGTCTACAGTGAATACAAATCAACAAATGCAATAGTGCCAAAGCTCCTCAATGAGATTATAGTGCTGCTAATAGCAATTCATTGAGTTTATACTGGGTTAGGTTAAGGAAAAATGGGTAAAATTGATAACCCATACGGATATGCTGACAAGATCCAGGAAAAGAGAATGAACCATAACAAACAATAAATTTAAAACATGATTACCCTTACCTAACATCACGTAAAATAAAAAGAGACGAAATTTTGTTTTCGCAGATCCTAAAAAAAATGGAACTGATATAAGACTAAAGAATTCTGGATATAAATACCATTCAAGTACCTGATGAACAAATAAATTTGAGGCCTTCGAATTCACAGGATTGAAGAACTAGAGGTATTTCTGGAGCCATTGGGAACTGAGGTTTCCGTGGTGTTCTTTCTATATCCAGTAGCAAATCAATTACCTACGATTTCATAATCGAAATATGCCTTATGGTAGATACATGAATTAGAATAAATCACCATAAGATCCATTCAACACAAAGGCTTTACATAGACAACCCTGAAAGCTATGTCCAATCAAGAAGTTGAGGAAAATTACAGAAACACGAGCAGTGCTTAGAAAATGGGTTGTGTGCATTTGTACATATATCATAGAATCACGATTAAGCAAATTATCGAATTGTTTATTCATTAATTTTAAGATTGAGTCATCAAAGAGATTTTTCACAGAGCAGAAAGCCCAACCTGCCCAAACCTTAATGGCATTAATTGACTGAGAAAAACTGAAAAGGTCTATCAGATTAAAGAAGCATACAAGAACTACCCCGATTCTACTCACACGGTGGTGAGGACACAAAAAGCATTATATAACAAGGTTGAGTAGACTTGGTTGACCAGTGATCTGGTATTATATATAATCATGACAAAATCCACAAGCTGCTCATCACAAGATTGACAAAACTTCAGTTATTGTTCTAAAAGAAGCAAAAGGGAAATCTTAAGTTCTCCAGAAAATGGATCACATCAAATGAAATGTTTCAGCAACAGGTTTCAGAGAAAATATTGCTAGGACTTGAATTTCGTACATTAGGGGACTCAAGACCCTGGCCAATCAGAAATAGTACGGCAACCATGCACCGGACTTGATGCCAAAGGAAAGCACTGCCTTTGATTTTCATTATCATGAGTTGATCATCATTGTCTCTACAATTAAAAAATACATGAAGGAGTGAAAAGCATTTCAATATGTATATATGGATAGTATTAAAAAAGCAAATAGCCGGTTTCAGTAAGAAATTTTAGATGATGAGCAAAAGAGTACATCATGTAGAAGCAGCTCTAAATTGCTGATAAAAAATTAGATAGAGTTCTTGTCCTAATTAGTACTGACCATATCAACAAACTTTAAACTACATAAACATGAAAAAAACTAGACAAATGATACAAAATTAAGGAAAAATCCCCAAAAACTCAAAGGCACATGCAAAAAGAAGACAAAAGGACACAGATTTCAGCTAGTTTTAAGATCCCTAGATATTCATAAAACGTTACCAACATTATCCAAAAGAAGGAAAATAAAAAATAAAATAATCACCAACCAACTATCCAATTGCATATTTACAAGTATTTGCAAATACTTCTGCATAATGTATGTCAGGTGACAACTCCATCAGGGGAAAGCAGTATCTAGGATTTCTCAAACTTCACATCGCACACCATCTCAAATATAGCTTAATACTCCTTAATATCAACTTTCATGGGAACAGATATAGTATTTCTTAACATCGCTTATCTACCTAATGTAGCAACTTTCTTTGACTTATTGAAACAAGAGTACCACGATTCAAAGAAAACAATTACATAATCACGACCAGATCAGGAGAGGAAATAGTCAAAGCATCATAAAACTTCAAAAAGATCACACGGGTCAATTTATAATCCTCTCTCTACAAGTAGAGAATAAGTATAAAAAGGGACACAAAGTAGAAAAAGCAGAGTGTCAAGCTAATAGTAGAAAACCTTTCATTGAAGGGGACAATTTCAAACGATATTATGTGCCGCCGGTAGTTGTGCACATTGTCTGCATCCATTTTGCAAAAATTTCTGAAATCATGTTCCCCTAAGAATTTCTTCGCAGCAGTTTGCATGGCCTGTTGAGAATTCAAGAGTGTTTAGCTGAAAATTGGAGTAAATCAGCATAACCAGGTCAACTGATTTCAGAAGGAAAAGTACACACTGTTAAATTCAAGTTTCCCTGCCAAAAGAAGTACTTGTACACCCTGCTCAAACAACTGAACCTGCAATTATTGAAAGGCAAAAAGGCCGTAAAACTATAATGAAGAACTGAAAAAAATATGGTATAGCTTCTCAACTTTTAGGAGATGAGGATGCCAAAGTTGACTTCAAGAGGATCCACGAACATACTCTTTTCAGGTTTAGTCATGAGCGCACCTAATATACCTCGAGACAACATCAACTTGATAAATTCTTCCTATGATAAGTTACCGAATAGAGTTTAGCATTGCTCATTTTCACGAGAAGCTGAGATCCCTAATAAGATTTTGTATGAAGGTTTAAGAGTTTTCCCTTATTTTAAATTTGACCTGTTTCTACAACAACAACAAACCCAGTGTGATCCCACAGGTGGGGTCAGAGGAGGGTAAAGTGTATGCAAACCTTACCCCTACCTTGTGGATTGTATTCAAAACCTCATATACTACTTGAATGTTTCTTTTTTTTTTTTTGGTAATGGTGATGCCCGGAAAATCTTGTGACATCATCTCAACTATTGGAACTTGGTGTCCAAGGTTTGCACTCACTTCAGAAACCACTAGGCCACACCTTGCTAAATGCAAAATATTTCTGTCTTAGGTATTATCAAAAGGATGATACTGTGAAGTCCAGTACACATAATGTAAGAAAGCATGACATTTTAGAAAAGAGTTGGGTATTTTTAAATGATTTTGACAAACAACACTAACTATAAACGATTACTGGGAGCATAAGTTATACAAAGCAGTACAAACCTTGCACTGAAACCAACTGGAATAGGAGACCAACCCATAATGCGAATGTCATTTGGCAGAACTCGGTTTAGTACTCTTACATAGTCTATTTCTCCTAGGTGAAGAAAATGTAAAAAAACTGTGTCAAAAGGTTAGTAATAACTGAAAAATGAAAGCAACAAATTGAAATTAGGGAAGCCATAACTAAAAGAATTAGGAAGATTTGAAGCTTCAATCTCTTTTTGCACATCTTTAGTAGTCAATGTGAATTAGAAATATCTGTGTCTTGGTTTTGGTGAAACATACAAAGTCATTTATCGAAGTGCAATCCAAGTACTCCAACACAATCAATCTCTAAAGATGGCCACCTAACAGCCATAAAACTACACTACCAGAACATGCATAGAAAGAAGATAAGAGGCAATGTCGGGAAAACGGAAGGCAACTGATGTGTGCCAAATCGCATTTCAGTAAATACATGGCAGATGACAATCAGAAAGGCTAAACATAGTAGTACATTGAAAGGAGATATCAGCAGACCACATGATTCTTCAATAGAATTTTCCCCAGGATACTTATTGTCCCCTCTTGATTCCCTATGGTTTGACCTTAAGAACAGAGCAATCACCTGCAACAAGTAATTCATATGTTTTAAAAGACATAAAAGAGAGTGTTATCAAAGATGAGAAACGCAAAAAAGGGATAAGTTAGATTGAGGTTTTAAGCCAAAGCACAAATAAAGTTCTGGATTTAATAAAGGAAGGCGCAAACGAAGAAAAAGAAATGAAAATGAAATTAAAGAATAATAATTATAATCATAAATAACAATTATATGGATAAAAGAATCAAACTTCATATTTTCTCTCTTGGGATATGTGTCAAATTATCAACAAAAAAAAACATTGTAAAAATATAGGTTACCTTTTAGTGAACAAACATACAAGAAATTAATTGCTCTTCAACTTACTTGGCCAACAGAGGAAACTCCCTTATCGGTTCTACCACATCGTGAGTATTGCAATTCCTTCTTGTCTCCAAATATGAGTCTTGTCCTCTCTAGAGCTTTGAAAAGTTCACCCTGCATGAAGAAACCATCAGCATGTGCAAACAAAATACTCTATTGAGATACTAAAATGCGAAAAATAGAGCCACCCAAGCGCTACCACTGGAGAGAAGAGGCACCAAAAGTCCAAAACAACTTGTGCAAAGATTAAATAGTTCAAACTGTGCAATACATGCAAGGAAACAAGATTCTCCCAGAAAAACACCAGATTAACTCTTTCAGTAGCTTAAGTCTTTCAGTCCTTTAAATCTCTCAATTTAAAGGACGGGAAACGTGGACTATGATTTTACAAAAGGAGTAAGACCAAACATGTAGAACATATTGTTGCATGTACTTGGTTAGTCTATGTCTGTCACATTAAATGCTGGCCCAATTCTTAAAGGATAATCATCTCAGAGGAGAACATAAGACCTCAACAGTGGGATCCATTTGAGCCTCCGAAGCAAAACCATAAAACCTGTAATGCAGCATGAGAACACTATTACCGCATAAACAAGGACTTGCTAATATTTGCATAAAGTAAAAAAATGCAGACTCCAACTAAAATAGGATGGTAGAAACACAATGTACATGCACCTTCAGCTTAGTTAATACTTAAATCACACTTAATCTGCATAAGGTAAAAAAAGGTGACAGATCCACCGCCAACCATTAGCATTCCAGAATGAAATAAGGAGCTCCATCCTTAACTTCAGAGAACCACTAGACAATCTATGTGGAGTTATTAACAGGGCCATTTGGAGTTAGGATCAGGATGCAGCTTAAGTTGGTTGTACATAACCCCTTTTCCAGGTGACATTAGATGTCTTCATCTCTGCTTCTAGATGAAATGTTGTAGAAGAAATTACTATAACAAAAGTGAAGTAACGCCAGATTAAAATATCAAAAATGTATTCCATGAATTAATCCACTTCTTTTAATATTCTATCTGATGAATTAGAACCATGCATTCTTATTCTTTGTTTTCCCAATCTCAAATTGGAATTTTTTTCCAAGTATGATTGGAACTCCTTCATGAAATTATTATAAATGCCTTCTGATAAGTGGCTCACTTTTGGCTGAAGTCAAATGTCAAATAACAAAATATGATCAGACAAGATGATGTTCGGTTAATGGATAAGATATCTTTTGTAATATTCTTATTGTTGGGAACTAAGGACAAAGCCTGTGAATAAATCCAAATAACAATAAGTACCAACTTTGTTGCTTAAACATAAAGTATTCAGCAGTTAAACCCAACTTAAAGATTACATGCTACCTAAAGAGGGCTGTGTTTTAAGTATTGCCTTGTTTGAGGCTCTTTTAAAACTGAAATAAACTCTCCTGTACGAGAAATCTTGTCGAGAATGCAAGATAAGCTTTACAGGAAATCAAGTATCCTTTCCCCTTTTTCTTCCAGGTGCATTTAGCTTTTCTTCAACTGTTTCCAATGTCAACACCTCCTTTATAGCCTAATCCTATGCTATATATTACATTCACATCTATGGTCTGATGAAAAAGCAATGCCCTAAAGAGTTTATGAACTTAACATTTAGTAATCCACTGTGTGATCTCTTTGTTACATCTTATTTTATTCTTTAGTAATCCACTGAAATTTGTGTGATCTCTTTGTTACCGCTTATTCTCTTCTTTTGGTCCCTCTTGAGACCTTACATTCTTTGTGCTTAAGACTTACGAGATGGTTTTAAAGGGCTAAAAGAAATTTAAGGACAAGTAAGAAGCCCAATTTTATCTTGTCCAAGATAATTTTTTTATCAGCAAGCTGACAATTATCTTGCCCAAAATATTTTAAACCACTTTTAGCCTTTTTGCTTACACTTTTTTGCTCTACTTTCAGTTCACACTTAAGTAACTTAACTGCTACTGATGAAGAGCCAATCCTACACAAATAGAATATGAAAGTCTTCTGCATGTTCTCAATTAACAACTTCCTTCCTCTCTTTTCAGTGGCCACATTGACAATACAATCCTACTAAACTACTAGCAAGATGTGTACCTCAAACCAAAATACATGACTTTCAAAGCAACATATCTTTTCGAGTGATGCATCATTGCGCCATAACCTACAAACAAAACAGGAACGTTCAAGCAATCTCCATTTCGAATTACAGTATCAAAAAATGAAAGAGGAACATTTCAGCAGGTTTCCAAATCAAATCACAATATCAACTTGTAAAGATAGCTGACATATTACACCTTAAAAAAAAGCGATAGGTCATTCAGTACATAAAAAAACCCATAGCTAAACCAAGGGTGTTTCCTATATCTAGTGGAAGGTGGCAGGTGTGCACAAGCTGGCCTGGACAAAATGATTATAAAATGGAACTCAGCTAATCAACTCTCTTCACTAATTTTAACACTTCAAATAATTCAAGACACCCTTTCGGCTTTCACGCTGCATATAAAACTACAGCAATACATTCCAATCACCAAAAAGAAAAATCTATACAAACCTAAATCTCTGAGCTTATTTTTCTTCTTTCCATGACCTTCCAAAACTCCGTTTTTCAGAACAGAGTCATTACCTTTCTCCTTTGTCTACATAGCAATAACAGCACATTAAAATCTACATAGAAAAATATAAATATATCTGAATACTATACTTTATCAAAAAAAATCTGGATATTATGTTGAAGTAGCAATAACCTCTTGGCAACTGCAATTCGAAAGCTGAGCAGATAATTTAGCATTTTCAGATTCCAAAACCTATTTTTCCAGTAGAAGATTTCAGCACAATAAACATCGATAATGGAATATTAATTATTGTTAGAAGTTGATTTTTTAAAAAATTATCAAAAGTTACCTTCATCCTGCTTCGAAGAGTCTCCAGTTCCGACTGAAGTGTTGCTACGAGGTCCATCTCCGGCGCCGGATTTTTCGTGAAGCTCCTCCACACTTCAGATTCGTAGTTCCGACTATTTATATGGAGTTTGAGTAAACGCTTAGCTTGATTTTCTATATACAAATTTATAAATTAGCTAATCAACATTTTATTCATATTTTTTCTTTCTAAATAGTTTTTGATTTTTGACTTATAATTTAAAAGTACTTTGGCTTATTTTTAATATAAAATTTTGCTTAAATTGAAGTGCTCATAAATATTTTTTAAAATTACTAATATTTTAATAATATTTAATTATTATATTAGGTTAAAAACATTTAAATTAGGTCAATTCAAACATATTTTAACGATGCAATGGCATAGTATCTTTAATTTGATATTAATCGATATTTATGTTAATTAAGTGCTTGGATGTCGGTCAAAGCAAAATTAAAGTATACAAAGATTATGATTAATTTTTCTAATATTGTTTCTAATTAATAATAGAGCTAATTCATGTACTCTTTCTTATACTATTGATTATATATAAGATTTTGTTAATTTTTATTTTTTATTTTTTTTAAAAAATCTTCAATTAAAGCAAGGGAACTGTAACATTATTATTGTATAAGTTAGGTAAGTATTTGGAAAATAATCAATTGCGTTTATAATTGAGTATATCCATTAATACTACATTATCATAATACTTGTACGAATTTTCTTGACAATTTTATTTAATAATATTTAGAAATATGTCTTAAGCCATTAATATAAAATTAATAACTTTATTATTATTAAGTGTGTAAAAATGACTAGAAGAAAAAAAAAGAGTTCAAAGCTAACACTATAATAAGCTGAAAGAAGTTAGGAAGTAAACAATTTCCTAAAAATAACACTTTGGAGATCAAAATTTTGATAAATATTGTTTTTTTTCTCTAAAGTTATCACCTTAAAATTATAAATTCAAAAGAGTTTTTTCTTAATTCAAATTCAATATTTTTTTATTTGAATTCTCACTTTAACAAGTTATCACGATTCAAGTTTATGAAACATATTATTCATTTTGCATCTATGCAACGTCCTGCACAAATTTGTCTTTCGAGTTGTGCACTACAATATTGAACCACAATGAATACATACCATGTGGATTTGAGTAATGTGTTATAGAACTTTTCATTTTAATGTGAGATTCGCCTAAGATATCATGTATACCTCATCTTCAGAAGCTTGTCAGCCTAAAAGTATGTCAGTGTTTCTATACTCACTCTCATTAGCCTATTCATGGAAAAAATCATTGAGTTCTCTTAGCTATACATTAAACTACAAATTTAACTATTCGAATTTGTTAGAATATGGTTTAAATTTTTCAAGTACGGGAATTTGTTAGAATTTCAAATCCATAAATTTATGGAGTTCGAACCTTCATAGGTTCAAACACTAGAAACAATTCATGGGTTTCAAATAGGAACCGAAAGAATCGTCAAATAAGAAGAATAGTATAGTTTTTTCGTATTTAATCTAGAGGTATATATTTGTTTAACTTATCATAACGTACTTAAATGTTAAATACTTTTGAAATTGTCATATTAAAAGTGGTTATTTACCATTTTATCAGCTTTACTTGCCCCTCAATTAGGTCATAGACATCAAATATTAAATGATTAAATTGAAAACGAAAAAAAATTAATTAATATAATGTTTTTTTTTCCTGTTATAATGACAGTTAGTAAACCATAAATTCCCGTTTCAAAAGGCGCAACCTTAGTAATCTCTGTCTATTTCCGCTCCATTAAGTGTTCATCAGATCTCCTTAATTTGTTATCTAACTGTTCCCATAATGACTATTTCTAAGCTAAACACACAATTATTCTAATCAAAAAGTTGAAATAGTAGATTAATTAAATATTCAATAATTTGAGCTAATTTTGTCTATTGCATATCTATTTTGTTGCAGTTTCAGGTACATTTACTATTTTCTACGAAAAATAACTTTGATCTTATATATAACGTCACGTCCTGGAGTGAAAATAGCCAATTTATCGTACTCCAATTTGTAACACTATGTTCAAATTATCGATCAATTTTTTTTATAGGATCTTTGAAGCACTAATTATAATCAACGGATCGAATCAAGAGGAACATTGCATAACTTTCTGCTGATTGGAGTTGATTAAGCAGAAAGACGGATATTCCTGGCTCGTTTATCAGACAATCACTTATTCACAAACTACGTGTGTGTGGGAATATAAGTTTCATGATATGATATTTTCTATATCCAACAAACAGGATTAGTATATTTCGTTGTTGTTTTTGAAGATGGATATTACAGCAGGAAAGTTATCAAATGAACATAAAGAACAATTTCGATCAGCTTCAGAAAGTGCAGATCCATTAACAGTATCTGCATTACAGATATCACCAAAATCACCGCGATCTCCAAAATCACCGAAATCTCCTAAGTCTCCAAGGTCACCAAGGTCTCCCGGTGATCGTCACAGCAAACATGGCTCAGATAGGGGAAGTCCACTTAAACATAAGAAAAACTCACATTCTCCGCGAGATGGTCGTCCAAAGAAAGGTTAGTTGATAATTTCAGAATTGCGTATTACATGCTTGATAATTTTCCTGTGAAAGGAATATTCAGATCATCGCGTTTAAACTATGGTAGATGAATGTTAGGTTTTGAAAAGGTGTGAATAGAAAATGAACGTGTTAAAACTATGGTAGTCAAATGTTAGGTTTTGAAAGGTGTGAATGAAAGGGACGTTTCTGAAGAGTTATGATTTTTTCCAAAAGATTGCGACTTCTCCTAAGGATTATGACTTTTTCAAAAGTTTGTAACATTTCCGATAAGGCATGATAAGAACATGTTCACACTATTTTTCGCTGTCTATATATAGAGGTTACCTCTTATCTTTAAAAGAACAAAATATCTAAACTACCTCTTCTTTTGCACAATTAAATCTAGTCTTTCTAGACTTCTAGTGTACTTTGCTTCCATTGAGTGGTTTGCTAACAACATTGCTTTCGGTACCGATACACTGGTGAATAAAAATATTATATCCTGGAAGGATATATTCCATTAACCTTGAGTACTTCACCGTACTTGAAAGGAATAATTTCCTTAAGGACAAAGTGTGCATGCATTGAGCGCGATTTTCTTGTTATCAATATTGTTTATGTTTTTGTTGCAGATTATGTGTTCTTTATTAGTTTTGATTTCTGATTTTGAACATCTTTAAAACTTTGTTGGTTATTATTTCTGCAAAGTTATTGTTCTAAGTATTTTAGTAATACAAATTGGATAACAAACAAACAAGTAACATTGGCTTAAGTTATACTTCTCATAATGGACTTCTATTTAAAACCTTGTAATCCAGTAAATATTAGATTCTGAACGCATAATTTCCAAAGTACAATGAGTTTAGTCGTAGGAACATAAAGATTGAACACGTCCGCTGTTGTTCTTATTATAGAACTCTCTTGCTCCTTTGTCATGTCACTGAAACTGAACATATGTAGATTTTCACTAATGGTATTTTGATCAATTTTTTCAACTGACTCTTCGGATAATATTTATGATTATACAGGTGGTTGTGGAGGAAAAGGCACTTGGGGCGGATTAATGGATACCGATGATGTCCATGCTATTGACCCCAATGATCCAAACTACACTAGTAGTGAGGTATTTTAGCTATCATTTTTCAATTTTTTCCATGAAGGAAAATGAACCTTGACGTAACTGATAAAGTTGTTGTCATGTGACTAGGAGGTCACGGATTTGAAAGGTAGAAACAGCCTCCTGCAGAAATGCAGGGTAAGGTTGCGTATAATGACCTTTGTGGTTCAAGCTTAGTGACACGTCAAATTGAGTTAGCCCTTCTTTTTTCCAGGATACGGAGAGAACAAGTACGAAAGACATGGTTGCAGCATTTGAGGAATACAAAAAGAAGGCTATAATATTAGTCGAAGAGTATTTTCAGAATGATGATATAACATCCACAGCGAATGAATTAAGAGAACTTGGGATGTCTTGTTATGATTTCTACTTCATTAAAAAGTTAGTATCGATGGCTATGGACAGACATGACAAAGAAAAAGAAATGGCGGCTGTTTTGTTATCTGCTCTTTATGCTGAAGTTATTAAACCACAACAAGTCTACAAAGGTTTCAGCAAACTCTTGGAATCTGCTGATGATTTCATTGTAGACATACCAGATGCAATTGACATTCTCGCGTTGTTCATTGCAAGAGCAGTAGTTGATGACATACTTCCTCCTGCATTTTTAGCAAAAGCAAATTCTACTCTACCTAAAGATTCGAAGGGGATTGAGGTTATAAAAAGAGCTGAAAAGAGTTACCTTTCAGCTCCTTTACATGCTGAAATCATCGAGCGTAGATGGGGTGGAAGTAAGAATAAGACAGTTGAAGATGTGAAGGACAAGATCAACAACTTGCTTATTGAGTATGTTGTAAGTGGAGAGAAGAATGAGGCGTGTAGGTGCATTAACGATTTGAATATGCGTTTTTTCCATCATGAAATTGTTAAGAGGGCTATTATCATGGCAATGGAAAAGCAACAAGCCGAAAGTCGACTTTTGGACTTACTAAAGAAGACTACAGAAGAAGGCTTGATAAATTCAAGTCAATTATCAAAAGGGTTCAATAGGATTATTGACAATATCGACGACTTGTCACTTGATATACCAAATGCAAGGATGATTTTTCAGTCAATAATTTCTAAGGGAGCATCAGAGGGTTGGTTATGTATTTCATCTTTGAAGTCTTTTTCGACACAACTAGAAAAACAAGAAATTGATGAAAAACTAGTGAAGGAGTTCAAACTGAAAGCTCAATCCATGATCCAGGAGTACTTTTTGTCAGGTGATATTGAAGAAGTAAGTAGGATTCTAGAGTCGGAGAACAGTTCGTGTTTGGCAGAACTAAACGCCATATTCGTTAAGAAGTTAATCACTTTAGCAATGGACAGGAAAAACAGAGAAAAAGAAATGGCTTCTGTTCTGTTATCATCTGTTTGTTTTCCTGCAGATGATGTGGTAAATGGCTTTGTAATGCTAATAGAAGCAGCAGACGATACAGCTTTAGACATTCCAATTGTCGTTGAGGACTTAGCGATGTTTTTGGCTAGAGCAGAAGTAGATGAAGTTTTAACTCCACAACACATGGAAGAGATTGGTAGTCAATTTTTCGAACCGAATTCCATAGGTAACAAAGTTGTACTAATGGCAAAATCTTTGCTGAAAGGTAGATTATCTGGTGAAAGAATACTAAGGTGTTGGGGTGGTGGTGGAAGTAGTACAAACGGATGGGCGATTGAAGATGTTAAGGATAAAATACGAAAACTATTGGAGGAATTTGAATCCGGAGGAGATGCAAAAGAAGCATATAGATGCATAAAGGAGTTAGGTATGCCATTTTTTCATCATGAAGTTGTGAAGAAATCATTGGTGATTATAATTGAGAAGAAAAGTGAGAGGTTGTGGGGTTTTCTCAAAGAATGTTTTAGTATGGGACTTTTAACTATGTATCAAATGACAAAAGGTTTTGCTAGAGTTGCAGAATCACTTGATGATTTGGCTTTAGATGTACCAGATGCTGAAAAACAATTTAAAGTTTATGTTGAAAGAGCTGAGGCTGAAGGATGGTTAGATTCCACTTTTAGTTTCAACAGACTTGGACATAATTCCATGGAAAATGGATTTTGTTGAATCATTTCTAAGGTACATTCTTCTATTCTTTAGTGTGCATGTACTTCTCATCTATGTTGCTCGTATTTTTCAAAAATGCTGCAACTTTCGTGTCAGAGTCTCCGAAAGAAATTGCACTATATTCGGAGGATCTACCACGCCCTCATCGACATTTTTAAGAGTATGAGGATTGGACATGCACTCATCATTACACCAAAAATAAGCTTTAGCAACAATAGCTTAATTACCTCTAAATGTATCTTTTTATAAGCAATTATACTAGTAACACTCTTAGTGGATTCCCCTAAAGCCTATAGCGGCAGTGAATTTAATGAACAATTGTCACTGAAGGTTTTAGTACTTTTTGTTAGTTTACATATTTATTACTGTTAAAAATTATTTTTGTTGTAATGCATCTATATATTAAACTTCAAGTAGTTCATATATTTCACTAACTCAAATTTTAGGTTTGTGTTTTCTTTTTCTTTCCAGGACCATATATTGTGTAGCAACATCATCCAAATTGTTGTAGCAAAATGGATTTCTTTACATGGAAAATAGAGGGATTATAAAGGAGGAGGCCACCATGAGTATGTTCTAAATTAATTAAAATTGAGGAATTGCAGAGATGAAAGTCCACAAAAAGTGCTCAGCAGAAGAGATGTTGCATCATCTTTATATAATTATATATTATATATACATGTCCATGTCCATTTTTGTTCTACTCAGACTCCACTTATGAGACTACACTGGATATATTGTTGTTGTCATCGATTTTTATGTTGAGACTAATAAATTGTTTCGTAGTGAGATTGAATTGTTACATGTACTATTGAATCATAGTATAACATTTTACCCTTTTTGTTACCATTATATTGAGCCAAATATACCGTCTTTTTTTCCTCTTGTATCCAAATGAGATAAGATTAACTATATGAATTAGCAAACATTGTTTTCTGGTGAAGAGGTGATGCGCAGATGTTCAAGTGAGGAGGTGTGAGAGGCTGGATATAGCAGGTACGAGGAGAGGTACGTAGAGGTAGGGCCAAAAAGTATTGAAAGATGTGATTAGGCAAGACATGAAACAGTTCCAGATTATCGAAGACATGACATTAGATAAGAGGGTGTGGAGGTCGTATATTAGGGTAAACTATTAATAGGTATGGAGTATTATCTTGATTTTTTAGGGGTTTATCCTCTTTTTAGTGTTTTGTCTTTTTATTTCACCATCACTTATTGATGACTATATTTAGATTATCACATTATTTTTTATTTTCCTTATTAGTTATTGTTTCTTACTTTCTTTATTAGTTGTGTTGTCCTCCACTATTTTTTTTCTTTTTTATTATTCTTATATATTATAATCAAACAGAGAATTCTTCGTAAACAATCTACTATAAATCTCTACATACCATTTCTTTTTTTTCCTTTTTAATTTAAATGTCCGAATATAAACAAACTTGAATAGATAAAAATAAGTTATTTTTTTATTAACCATATACTATTATTTTTTTGCGTACTTGACCCTTGAGGTACCGCACGTGGAAATAATTATACAATTCTTTATCACTCACGCATTTTTCACGTATAAATTATTTAATATATCCAACCTTTAATGTAAATGCTCATATTTATTTTTGAAGAAATTAATAATAAAAGGAAAATGCTTCTTGCCACTAGTACATTTATTTCATATAGACGCTTGATTTTATTTTTGAAAAATAACAATGAACAACATCTATGAGCTTAAAACATCATAGTTTATAACTAAATATTATATTTTAACTTTAGACAAAACGATAATTTATGTTAAAATAGAATTTGAAGGAAATGTGATTGGGTCTGAACCTTAAGGAAAAACATGTTTCTTTATGTTGAACTTGTACGATTTTTTATATTTGATGAATATTGTTTGAAAATCAGAGTTGTGGGAGATCAAATTGGATCTGAACCTTTAGGAACACGTCTCTTAATATCAAATCCGCAAAACTCTCTATACTCGATGGATGATTTTTGAACACTAGAGTTGGGGTAGACCTAATTGGATCTGAACATTTAGGAACACGTAGTTTGATATCAAACTTGCACAGCTTATTTTTATTTGATGGATGATGATTTTGGAAACTTGAGTTGAAAGAGATTTAATTGGACAACATCTTTTAATGCAAACTCGTACTATTCCTTTATATTTGTTGGATGTTGTTTGAAAATCGAGATTGAGGGAGATATATCAATATCGAGACGCAATTGTATCAAAACATTGAGTGATGTATCTAAAATTCTCAAAATTTATAGGATTTTTGTAATTTGGTAGGATTATGATGTAATTAGTTCTTAATAATATGAGATTTGTACAATTTTTACATTTTATTACCACTTATTGAACTGTAATTTTTTTTCTCGTGGAATGAATCTGTATTGGATCTCGACTAAATCAAATCGCATGCTAGAGGGACCATTTAGAGAGTGTCACTCTCAACTAGGGTTCGACATGGTATGGTATGGTATTTAAAATTTTGAATAGCGTAATTTTGATATTCGGATTTTAAAACCTTATAGCATTACCATACTAATTTAATTCTGCATGGTTTGATATATTGAAGTTTGATTTTGGTATTCAACGGTATGGTGAATCGATAATTATAATTTGTTTAATTTCGACCAATATATACTCGTATAATAGAGCATTATGACTTCAACAATTAAAAGAAAGTCTCAATTGTAAATATCATACTAACACATTACATATGTAAAAATATATATGCTAAAATAAATTACAAATAACACCTTTTGTTAAGCAATTACAATTCAAACACATTAATTTTTCAATCAAATGAAGCAGTCAAAATTTCAATAATCTTTATACGAATACTGGGTGCATATTTGTTAATATTTTAATAATATATATTTGATATTTATGTAACTATATATACTTTAGTATGCAATTCGATATTTTGATACATTATTTTTAAATATCATATCATATCAAATATCAATAACATTAAAAATCTTACAATATTAAAATTACGATATTAATTAATTTTATATATACTATATCATATATAGTATATATATACTATATCATATCCATTTCTACTTTTGAAACATAGTTTTTTTCTAACCCGAGCTCAAATTCGAACTTCTGATTAAATGCATGCGCAACGATATGATGGTTCAGATTTAAATTGACGCATCCACCCCACCCCCACCCCCACCCCCTTGCTCTTCTCTCCCTTCTTTTTCCTCTCTGTCATCGCCGGCCACTCAACGACGATCTCAATCATGGTAGAGATCGAAGAAGCATCCACCGGCGCCGACGAGATGTCTCCACTGTTATCGAACCCGAAAACCGACCCGATTCCGTCAACCCGGACTAAGTCTGTTAAGACCAAGGTCCCGGAGATCAAGGTCCATCTGTATAAGCAAGGGAAGGGTCCGATCGACGAATTCACGTCGTCCTTAGGTGGATATGAGCAAGACCAGCTAGAGGTTCGTGATATTCTAGACAAATACGGGTTCAAATCGATCTATGCATTCAAACCGGAGACTGGCCGAGGTGTTCCTATCAGATTCAATCCCCGTAACGGCCGATCGATTCTAACCTATAGAGATGGATCGGAGATCCATATTGATGGAGAACCTAAGGTACAATCATCTCACACAATTCCCAATTAAGTATATGACCTGTTATAATTTGTGCTCCTTATCTGTTGTCCCATAATTTGTTTCTTTTGGACTTTATTGCACCATTCTTTGAGTTGGATGTGATGAAATTCAGCTACATTTCTTTAGCAGTGGTGTCAGGGACAGCTTGCCCGCACCTGGTTCTTGCTGCCTCCCACCAATACTGATACTGGGTAACTCTATGCATCAAGTCTTCCATAGACTGGAAGAAATCACATACTAGTATTTTTTGACCTCCTGGTTCTCGTTCCACGACTAGTAGTCGCACCCTTGATGCTACAATTCAGATAGGTTTTTTATTCACTTAGTAATAGTTTTGTTAGCGTGATAGTTATATAGGAATATAGGATTATAATCCATAATTTGTCATGCAATAAATATTTAATAAGCAATCGTTATAGAGTCAATAATATGTACCGAGGGTTCTATGATTTCTGAATTTTGATATTGCATTAATTGTTGTGTAGGGATTGCCTAGATTAAGTGTTTTGTTAGTACATATATAACTATCCCCTACTTTATCATAGATAAAATGATAGATAGATTTTCACATAACTCGAGCATGTATTATCACATACGGGAGTTTAATGTTGAAAACCATAACATTGCAATAGTTATACAGAATTTTATATGATAATTTGAACTTTTTATTAATGTCTCAGTGGTTAAATTAGTATTGCAGCAGTTTATGTTGCAAAACAAATGTAAATTATTCATGTAGAATTTTATGTTGGTATCGTTTTCCGCTTATGCAGCCTACCAAACCATAAGTGTCTCTTTAACTCTCTGTGAACTAGGATAGAGTTTGGCCAATTTTGAAGATCTATGAATTAGGAAAACTTATCTCTTTTGAGACATGGTAATATTGCATGAACGACACGGAGAAGATAAAATTTGGAAAAACATGATGTACTTTTGGGCAAAACATTTGGGATTGACACTAAACTCTAAAGATTGTACCATCAGTTTCTTGGCAATTTAAGTTTGGAGACAAATACAGATGATAGATCTTGAGTCTCTCGGAGGAAGTGGATTTGGCAGCAGGTGTAGGAGTTACCTGTGTTTTGCACTTCGTTTTTTCCAACTGGTAAATTTTGGATAAGAGTTATTAGTTGAGGATTGAAACTTGAATTAACGGTGTGAAAAGAAGGCTCAATTGTTGTTCATTGATTGGTCGTTTGAATGGATAAGCTTATATTTTCAAGGTTTCATCTAGTTCTTTCTATCTTTTAAAGAGCTCTTCCTCAGGCAATTTCCAATTTTTTTTCTAGTGAGCTTTTTGTGATCAGAGCCTTCACAATACTTAATTTTAACATCAGAACTGACACTGAGTATCTCTGGAAAGGAAGCAGAAACTGCCTAGTTGAGGAAGGTTAATGTGCTGAGTTTTGCAGTTTGGCATTTCAATGTCGAAAATTGGAATATCAAAATAGTCGTGTTCTTTGTGTCAATTTGATCGTTCTGTAAACATCAGTAGAAACATGATCTGCAGTTACCCAGTTATATCTTGAATTGTTTGCAAGAGGTTTTCTTGAAATGCAGTGTGAACTTTGAACCTTGTTGAATACTTCCCTGAAACTGTTGAAAGGATATCAAATTATGTTACTGCTGGTTCTCCTGAGCGCTTTCATTTGAAAACAAAAATTGGCAAACAGGGAGAGCTTATCGTAAGATAAATAAATTCTTCTATGAATCCTATCTTTATATTAGTATCCATGTTAAGATAAATAAGGTCCACATTGGGAGGCCCTAACAATGAGAGCATGAAAGGTAACTGAAGGGAACTGCTCATGGTGAATGAGATTAAATTGTCCTTTCTATATAAGCAAGTTGTATTTCTCAGTCCAAGAAAGCTGAACTAGATGTGAAAATGTCATAAAATGACTTTACCAAGGCATTCTTGTCACTAAAATGACCCTATTTCACATGGTTCTTCACAAAATAGGTTGTTATATGCATAGATGGATTCTAATAGTTTTTCGTCTTTGTTTATAGGACTCGTTGATCCAACCTATTACCAGGATATTGGTTGGTGTTGCAGTGATCACCCTATTGATAGTAATGGTGATGAAAGAGTCTCCAGGATGGGCCAAAAAGTTGAACATCACTGGTGGTAATATCCCACCATGGGTCCTGGCTGCTGCGGTTATTCTGTTCACGCGCATAAGGAAGAGGACTAAGGATTTCTTTGGAAAACGCCCGTGATGAACTGCTGCTTAACCACAGGCAACCAAATTTTTTCGAAATTTTTGCATGCTTTGTTTGTGCTTTATACTATAGTTTTTGGATTCACATGTTATATATAAGCTAATCTAATCTTATAATCCAGTCGTGTGCATGCCTTTCTTCCTCCTTTTTTTTTCTTGTTGGAGAATTTTTCGTGATCACTGTGAATTGTCTGGCAATGACTGGATTCTAGATTGCTCTCTTGATGATGTTATACTATGACATGTGCATTCTCCACCATGAGTGAGATGTATAAAAACAACACCTTGTCTCAAGCATCGGAAGTTTGAAGAGTTGCATCTCTTTAGAAAAGATAAAAAGTTTTAATGTTAGGAACTTTTTGTCTTCTTAAGGGTACGTTCTTTGGAGACAAACCAAACAAAAATGCTTTTCCCATCTCTCTATTGAGATACAATAAATACCTAAGGTGATATTTATTTTTTAAGACGGGAAGAGTATAAAATTCTTGAGAAGAGCAAAATATGTAACTCAAGTAGAGGATATAAATCGTTTTTGTATTGAGCTGAGAGTCTATTAGAAACAATTGTTTATTTCATCTTGAGGTAAAAGTAAAGTTTGTGCACACTACATCCTATATAGGCTATTACTTCTTCCATTTTAAAATAATTAAATTGTTTCTTGGTTTGAGAAGAAGGCTGTTACTGATATCCTATTTTTATCCCATTTTTTCCTTGTGGTAAGTTACACTAGCCATAAGAAGGTATCAGACTTGTAATTAGTGATTGAAGAAAGGGATACAAGGCAAATATCATTGACAAAAGAAAACCAAGACTGTTCAAAACACCCAACTTCACTAAAAGTGTAAGAATTCTAATTTATACAACTTTTTTTCAAGAATTCTATAATTAAGCAGTAATGCTTCTTAGACAATCACAGCAGACGAATATTGATAATCAAAATCAAATACAGGAGCTGATAATGAATATTGTTGCTGATAATCAAAATCAAATACAGGAGCTCTAAAGGGAAATTGAATATTGTTGGTGAACAAGACCAAAGCTCATGTGAGGGATTACAAGTGGATGCAGGGGAATTAGAGTTGCAGAATATAGATTACCAACTCTACCAAACTTTGAAATTGGCACAAAGTTATTCAAAGTTTGGTACATGGGGATGGACCTCACAGCTCAACCAAGTTGCTCGTCCCCTCGTGCATATCAATATTCTGCAACTCTAATTCCCCTGCATCCACTGGTAATCCCTCACATGAGCTTTGGTCTTGTTCACCAACAATATTCAATTTCCCTTTAGAGCGGCTTTTCTTCTTCTTAATAGCACATAGAACAAAATCTCTGCAATCCTTGTCAAATTTGTCAAGTATATGCGGAGAGAGGTCGTACTCCTTCATCAACCAGTGACCATGTTCCTGTTTATACCCTTTCTTCTTATACACATGCTCTTCTTCGATCCAATCACTGCTCCACCGCTCTTTCTAATAGGTTTGCTTTTGTCTTCCTGTTTCCAACTGCCACCCTTATTCCCACATTACGACTATACCTCGACTTGCTTTTCTTCTTTAGATTTGTAATGAAGAAGCGATACTGACTACAATCATGGTCATTACAAGAGGATACTCCTTGATTGTAAATATCCCATGGTTCTTGTTCACCGTAAGCATCCACATGAAAAGTGATGAATCCAGAATCTTCCATCAATTTTCCAGCAATGAATCTCAATAAGAAAGTAAGAGCTTCTTCATCAGTAGGACTAAATCGGAAACCCTCTACCAAATTCTCCATTATACACTCAATTTCTCTCTCTCTCTCTTTTTCTCTTCGTACAAAACAAGAAAATAGAGTTTCCAATATATTCAGAGAGGCAAAGTTGTATGTAAAATTTTTATGGAAACTTTCTATACTTCTACACGTTTTTTATAACAAAAAAAAAATTGGAAACTTTTGTAGTACTTAGTATATTTTAAGGAAACTATTTATGGAAATTTTTATACAAAATAAAAAATAAAAAATGAGGAAATAATTTACACGTTTTCTATAACCAAGCATATAGAAACTTAGGATTTGAAAAGTTATGAATTCCAGTTTTAACTTTATGAACTTCAGTTTTAACTTTATTTCTTTATAATATAAAAATAATATTTTAAGTATATGATGTTTGTGACAATTATGATTTAGAAAATAAAACATAGTTAATCATACATTCTTTCAAGATTCAAACTGCCACTTTTCAAATTTAAAATTTTACAATTCTCATATATTTATTGTGTATTTTTTTTCGTCCCAACTATTGATACTGTTATCTAAGCTATCCGTCATATTTTTTTATTTCATATTTTGAGTGATAAAATTGTGGTACGAAAACGTATCAAATATAATTCACACCCTGTGACGATGATGTGTACGTAGTCTAGACCTTAACCCTATGAAAGTAGATATGTTGTTTCTAATAGACTCCATGTCAAAATCAGTGAGTACAAGTCACAGTGACAAAACCATTTAGGACAATGGAGAAAAGAACAGTAGTAATAATAAATAATACAATAACTGAAGCAATGAAAACAACAAGTAATAGTAGAATCGAAGAATAAAAGAGTGGGTATAATATTGATATCGAAAACTAGACCACGATCAAGTCTTAATCCGCAACTTCTATATTCTCCTATTTGTGGTCATTTCGTCGGTAAAGTGCATGTCATGTCAATCACCTCTCATCAATACTTTTTCGATCTACCTCTGCATCTTCTAAAACGCGTTACAACCAACTTTTATCACCTCATAACACTCCTCATTGGGTGAGCATCATTTGCACATATTTCTCTTCACATATTCAAACCATTTCAGTATTATCTTATCCTCCACAGAGATTACTCCCACTTCATCTCCAATATCTATGTTCCTAATTTTCTCTCGTAGTATGCTCACACTACGAGATATATAGGCACATGTGCTGACGCTGAGGAAATAAACATAAAGCATGAATTAGATATAATTATGGTACAAAAACAAACAGTTGCAACATATCAGATATATGTAGCCGCAAAAGTGCCATCAGTTTTTAAAAGTTTTTGTCAAACACAACTCTCTAAAATATATCGGCTTTTAAATAATTTGGCGAAATACGCTACAATATATTTCCATAAATTATTTTAGCGTTTGATTATAATTATGAATTAAATGTATAAAATTATCTTAAAATATTTATTTGATTATAAATGGCAAAATACGCTACAACGTATTTCCATATATTATTCTAGGGTTTTGATTGTAATTATGAAATAGATTTTATAAAATTATTTTAAAATATTTGTTTGATTATAAATTTTGAATTAATTCTAAAAATTTCTCTATAATTTTTTTGAAAGTTTCAAAAATTTATTATATTTATACTTTCTATATCTCCTGTCTATGCTTCTTATTTTGTAGTGCATATATTTTACAATTTCTTTTTAAGCATATAATATAATGTATAAATGGGCAATTGCTAACTAATTATACGATACCCATTAATCAATCATTTCATTATATGATTAAAATATAAATAATTTTGTTACATCATTAATTACAACATCGAATGCATTCGCCTAAATCACAAATGCAGCAATCATTATCTTTGCACATTGATGCGTTAATGCAACCTGAAATACACAAAAACAATATGTTACATACATAAAATAATAAATGTATTTAAAAAAAAAAACTAAAATTGTATATTAAAATGAGAAATTTAGAAAAACTATTTTTTCTTTATAAGGCAAGTAACAATTTAACACCTTGTTTTGATCTCGGGAGTTAGAAAAATGCACAAGTATCGCTCTAAACTATACGCGAAATTCTAACGATATATCTTAACTATACATGAGACCAATTACCCCTCTAAATTATTCTAAATTGTAATAGACACACTCTTTCACGCTGAAGTGGCACAAAGAGTTGTTCACTCTCTTAAAGACATGTGATATACCAAAAAAATTAATTAATATGGACACGTATTCATTTTTAATTAGATATTTTTATAATTACGTAAAGATAGTTAATTAACTTTAAAATTTAAATTGATATTTTTTAAAGTTAAATTTCTCTTTTTCTTTATCAAATAAAGTCAAATTTTATCATTCACAGCCTATTTAATAAATTGTACGAGAATTCTATTCAGTTTGAGAGAATTTTATTCAGTGTTCTATCAATTTGTATAGTATCGTGAGATTTTTATTTTTCTTTTTCATGTTCTAGTCAAATAAATTATTTAAAGGGAAAATTGTATATAATAGCAAACTAATAACCTAAATTAAATAGAATAGTTAGGGTTTGATTTAATTGTGCTCCATAGCAAACATTGGCAAAAATTTGCCAGGCGTCTCTCTCCCAGAAGTCTCGCTCGCCACTCTCCTATTCTCGCCTCTCTCTCTTTATACACAAAAGTGTATAATTTCTGTTTCTGTTTTGTATAAAGCGAGAGAAAATTGTAAATACACATGCAAAAATGTATATCTTCGTGTTATACACTTAATTATATAATTTACAAACATTTTACTTCAAATATTGCAGAGAAAAAGGCCAAAGAATTATACAATTGTGAATTATACAATTGCAGTGAAATACAATTTTTTCTAGCTTTATACAACAGAAGTGTATATATTGTGTCTCTGTTTTTGTATAAAGCGAGAAAAACATATATCTTCTTGTTATACACTTATAATTATGCAATATACATACATTTTAATTCGATTCAACTGTATGCAGAGCTAATTATACAATTGCAGCGAAATAGTCCAGCGAATTATACAATTTAGGCCTGCGAATTATACACTTGTATATGTATAGCGAATTATACAGTTTTTATGCTTGCTATGGAGCGCAATTATGCAAAGTTTGCTATAGCATACAAATATGAATTTTTGTTTGCTATATTTTTTGTATGCTATAGCAAACTTTGCATAATTGCGCTCCATAGCAAACATAAAAACTGTATAATTCGCAGGCCTAAATTGTATAATTTGCTGGACTATTTCGCTGCAATTGTATAATTAGCTTTGCATACAGTTGAATCGAATTAAAATGTATGTATATTGCATAATTATAAGTGTATAGCAAGAAGATATATGTTTTTCTCGCTTTATACAAAAACAGAAACACAATATATACACTTCTGTTGTATAAAGCTAGAAAAAATTGTATTTCACTGCAATTGTATAATTCACAATTGCATAATTCTTTGGCCTTTTTCTATGCAATATTTGAAGTAAAATATTTGTAAATTATATAATTAAGTGTATAACACAAAGATATACAATTTTACATGTGTATATACAATTTTCTCTCGCTTTATACAAAACAGAAACAGAAATTATACACTTTTGTGTATAAAGCGAGAGAGGCGAGAATGGGAGAGTGACGAGCGAGACTTCTGGGAGAGAGACGCCTGGCAAATTTTTGCCAATATTTGCTATGGAGCACAATTAAATCAAACCCTAGCTATTCTATTTAATTTAGATTATTAGTTTGCTATTATATACAATTTTTCCTATTCCTATTTAAAATTGGCTAATAGAGAAAAAAGGAGAAGACTGCAAGATCATAAGCCCCGTTCAGTTAGCCCAGTGGGCCACGTGAATCACTGTCGAACTGGCCAATATCGCTCCCGAGCAAGAGTTGTAGGCTCCACCTTGTCTCAGCCCAAGCCCAATGGGCTTAAACTCCTAAAGCCCGTGAAGCTAATTCGTTACCGAACCTGCATCTCTGCAGAAATGGCCCGGGGACTTTCCTGGGCTCTGGCCCACCCAAAGAGTGCACCTTGACCCATTCACGTCGTCTTGCAGTCGAGATGCGTTATAATAGCAGACAATACAATTAAAACAAAGATTAGAGAAGCTCCACAAACGGTGTGGGACAAATAGGGATTTCTGTTATATACATATGTATGTCCTGTTGCATGTATAATATTATTATCTATCGGATAAATTAGATATTAGGAACATTGATTGGTTTAATGGAAACAAAGTTCCCTGCTCATATTGATCTATTCCCTTTTATGAAGTGAAATCCTGTCCCATGATATATGCCACCACCTCTTTGGATTCCTTGAGCAGCTTTTGAGCCTATTGCGTTTCTCAGGCGACTCATTAAGCATTCTTTCAATACCACCACCATGTAGTGCCATCAGATTCTCTATGATCTCGTTTTCCATCTCCTTGTTAATCATGTTTCGAATGCTGAACATTATGTGTAAGGCCATAGAATCCATTAGCACAATTTTCCAATAGGCCATCATTCTCATCTTCAAGTCGAAAGCCTGTTGCACCACATCTAGATGCTTCCTTAAATGACCAACGTCGATTTCTCCTACCCCTTCAAGGCTTATCATTGAGTACTTCCCATGATCATTCATAATCTCCATGAACTTACTATAACTAGTCAAATAGTCACGATTACAGGTGTAATCAGTGAGCTTTTTCCATCCCGATGATTTTCCTTACCCAATCAACTGATTCATTCTTTTTCTTGGCAATCAAGTTTTGGGCTGCTCTTCTAGTAGAAGACTGAAGCTGTGGATAGTTCTCACAATGATGCATTAAAACTATGATTACAACTCGCTCTAAGTAATTCCACAGTTTCCCTACAAAATCCTCTGGAGAGGCAGCAATTTCCTTCACTTTTCTCTGCAAAACATTGAGGAAAACACCTCGAGGAAGGAAGTTGGGCAATCCAATCAACCATGATCTCTTCCATCAAGAATTCATCTACTTTCTCAAAATTCTTGCTATGCAACTCATTAGAGTATTGGTTAAGCATTTCAACAATTCTAGCTGCAGAATGCATTTCTTTTTCATCAAACTCCCCACTTAATAGAATTTTCTTCAATGAATCCTTTGATGAACTCAGAATGCGCATAAATGCCGTTAGAGCTTCAGCTACACAAGTTAGATGTTGAGGAAGCCTGTAGAGTTCAGCAAGATTGGCAGCACGTCTATCATTGATCTTCCTCACAATTTCAGGCAAGCATTTTGAAATGATGCTTGCTTGATTACGCACCAGTTTTTGTGCCAAAACAGGAACACTAAACCATTGATTTATCAATCTTCGACAGAAGTAAATGAGTTGAAAAAAGCCTCTTCTTCATAAGACTCATTCCCAATTCTATTCGTCACACAAACATAGCCAAGCCCTATATTCACTTCATCCGCGGTAACCTTTTCAAGCAGCCCTTCAGGGGCTTTATCAGCTTTTGTCACAACAGCCAGAGTCCTTTCCCCTGTCTTGTCCACTTTCTGAGACATTCTAATACACTCACAAGTAGGGAAATCAACAGTAGCTGATAAAACATTCAAGATTATGCTTTCCTCAGGGACTATATATTTCATATGAATATCGTAAATTTGCTCATAAATGTCTTCAGGTTGACCTTGTACAGCAACTCTAGTAATACCACCATGGTCAAATAAGGGACACCATTTTTTTAACTACTAATGTTGAAGGGTTGTTAGATATACCTTTACCATGTCCAATGAATGTATATATTAAGGTTTGTGTTTCAGAAAAAAGAATAAGCAGAGAGGCTATATATAGTGATTAATTCTTTTTCTGATTTTCTCTTATGCTACTCAAATCTCCTTTTATTGGTTTTCATTTTCCGAGGAAGATATAGATATGGATATCTATTATGTTAAGTGTGTCTATAATATATTATTTAATTACTTTGTGTATTATTTTTACTTGTATATGTGATAATTTTTTTCGACAAAGGGTGTTAAATTGAACGCCCGATGTCTACGCCCCTCAATGTACAGTAAAGCAACAAAGGTAGTCTTTCAAAAGTGCCTTTGTTCGTTGTTTGGCCAGACGGTTTGGTAGTGAAATTAAATTTAGTTATACATCTTGTTGAGACGTATAACTAATACATGAATATTAACACCACTTTAGCTATTAATACATGTAAAAAAACTAGAAAAAATTGACAAAAATTTCACTTTCAAATTCTCTTATTACTATTATTCCCTATTAGTGTTACAAATTTTCAAAATTCTTCATTTTCACGCATCAAATTAATATATCTCGCGCATCAGATTAATGTATCGTGTATAAAATGTACATCATATTAGCGTATCATGTATAAAATGTAATGTATCTTACTTAACAATATATGCATCAGCGTTTATATTATTGAATTGGTCTGAGGGATTTCTGTAATTATAAAATTATAAGTGACATAATAATTTTTACGTTAAAAGTATGTGATTTCTATCATTTGCCCAAAAAAAATTATAAAAAATGTGTCATAAAATCTAAAATAATTACATGTTCATACATCAATCCAAAGTAAATCAAAAAATACTCATTTTACCATCCCAAAAAAAAAAATTACAACTCATACCCCATTTATTAAGGTTGATAGTTTTCGTTTAACTGATACTAAATCAATATCATATATTGTATTAGTATCAATAATATTGATAATTTCGCTTAACTGATACTAAATCAATATCATATTTGTATGTATCATTCAGCGAAATTAGTTAGAGATTATAATGTAATTATTTAGTAGGATATGAATATATCTTTGTAATTGTTCTACATTATAGGGTATTTGCTTAATTTTTTAGGCAGCTACAATTTATCCATTGGTTATTGGAAGTTAAAAAATAAAAATAAAAAATTGAGAGGTGTCTTTCTTTCAAACTTAGCTCACAAGTGATTTGACTCATAATTTTATCCATAGTAGTCCATTTTAATATGGACGTACAAGATTATAAAGAACATTTTGCAAGTAAGTAAATATAATTAATTAACATAGCTATAATTTATTTAGGTACATTATAGTAAAGAGATTATTAAGTTTAATTTCTTTGCTATTTCTTTGCTTAATTATATTTCATGGTTATTATTTCATTTGTTATGAGTATTTCCGTTTGGTTTTCCAATGTAGAAACAGAACAAATATATACAAAATTTTGTATTTATGTATTTCAAATTTTTTTGGATTTTACACAAAGAAATGTATCAATATGATAATTATATACAAGTTATACAAAGGATATACAAATTTTGGATCTATACAATTTGGAAATTTTGAATTTATACAATTAGAAGTCGAATTATACAACTTTTGGATTTATACAATTAGGAACCGAGTTATACAAATTCTAGACGTGGACTGCTTAGTTATGATTGTAAGTTAGTTGTGAACTATAATTTATTTAAATTGTAGCTTGTTAACTAATTAACTAATATAAATTTGTTTACCCGCCTAATTTTCTCAATACTTAAGTCCAATTTTAGCTTAAGAATGGTTTTTTTTCCTATTAACCAAACTCATTTTTAAATGTGAAAAAATGTATAAGATCTCGTAAGTAATTATTTAATGTACTCACACGATCTAAATCAAGTGCTTAGAGAATATGTCAATATATATTAATATACAATATAAGTGAGACGGTATTCAAACTGGCCCATATCTCTCAGCCCAAGACCAATGGGCTTAAACTACTAAAGCCCGTGAAGCTAATTCGTTATCGGACCTGCATGTCTGCAGAAATGGCCCAGGGACTTTCCTGGGTCCTAAAGCCCACACTTGTGATCAACATTTCCTAATGAAACAATAATAGTATTCAAGCATCCTGTTTTGATTTTCTACTGCTGAAAGAATAGGATTTTGAAGGCAAATGAACGGGTTGGATCAAATGTGGGCGGGTTGAAAATGGGTAAATATAAAAGGACAAATTACGCGGTTAAGCAAACTTATATTACTTAATTACTCATCATAGCTATAGCTTGCTATAATTATCACTCGCGACTAATATTATACATTAATTACATGGATGACTTCGAGTTTGTATAATTAGCCACGTTTGTGTATGTATAATTCGCCATAATAACAAATACATATGTATAATATACAATTACCTAACTGATATACATATACAATTCATCTTCCTCCCACTCTTTTCCCCCTCTCTTTCGCCTCTCTCCTCTCTCTCCCAGTATCACTCACCTCTCTCCTCCATATAACATGTAGCAACGAATTGTAATTATTAACTATAGCTATGAAGAATAATTAAGTTGTTTTTAAGTGGCTATATGTGAAATAATAATTCAACTTGCCCGTAATTGATATCCGTAAAAATTGATTGGGTAATAAATGGATTGGGTAAAATGCTATTAGTATTTTACCCATATTTTCATGAATAAATACTACTTTAATCAAGAATACAATATGAAGAAGATATTTTACTCTTTTTAGATGAAAATTGTTGAACATGCTTCATTTAGTTTATTATATCATAAAAATAAAAAAATTCTATACTACTCAATATAAAATATATTTATGTAATAATAAGATGAAAATATTTTTAATTTCAAAGTAAATAAATTTCGCATTAAAGGATTAAAACATGTTTAATGCACTTTAAGCAATGTCAATACTAATACATAATTTGTTTATTTCACACTATTATTGATTATCCAATATAAAATTAAATGAATAAATAAAATGTAATTATAATTAACAAAAGAAATGTACATTTGAATGATATATTTTTGGAGGTCAAAGACTTTGCTTTTTAACTATAGAGAAGAATAGTTAGCTCTTAGAATAACATAAAAAGGAAGAGAAGTTACACTATTTTTAGTGATATCATGAATTTTGAGTGGATAAAAGTTAGAAGCTTAACTCATTTCACTAATTCATATTTTACCCATATTTTTATGGGTCAAATATCAGTATCAACTTATATTTTACCGATGTGAAAAATTACTCCCCAACCCATTAAATATAGACGGGTTGGACAGGTCTCCAAAATATGAACTGATTTTGTCAACACTATTTGATTATATAAATTTCTCATTATTTCAATAAGGTAAAATTGAAAGAACATCATTTAATGTCTTTTTAATAACGTTAACACAAACACACTTTATTTTAAGCAAAAAAATAATACTCTATTAAAATCTTCCTCAAATTGTATGTGCCCCAAGTATTCTATTTTGACTCACAATCTCAAAGTTTGACTTGATTTCTTGCTGAATTTGTATAGCCAACATAATGGATGTGTTCGATAAAAAATATATTTTACAAGAAAAAGTGAATTAATTTCTTAATTATCTTTTAATTATCTTTTTGTATTTGATAAGCAAAGTAAATGATAAAATTGTTTTAAAAGCATTGATACATAATTTAAATAAATATTACGAGAAGTGGAGGGTAGGAGATGTTGGGTGGTTGAAGATTGGGTGTATTTGGTATCGATACTAAGTGAAAGATTTATTTATTGTTAAAAAAAAAATATTTTTTTCGCTTTCATTCATATCGAACATACATGTTATTGAAAGGTGGGGAGAACAATATCAATATAGCATATCACTTGTACAACTTGTTTTTCATATTATCATTAGGAAAATATTTTCTAAATTTTTATCAAACCAAACACACCAATATATATCTTTCGATTCTCATATATATATATATATATATATCAAAACATCTCATCAATTTTCTTTAAAACTTTCAAACCGCGTAATTAATTTTGCTTACTGATTTTCTTGCACGTCCATTAGTTACAATCAATCATTCAATAATTTAATTTTATTTTTTTTAATCAAAAGTGATTTGGACTTTTTTCTTTTGACCAAGGCCTAATGTAAAATAAATGAACCTAAAAATCTATAATCGAGGAATAAAATCCCTTATACGATGAAATCGTCTTTAATTACTCATAATTTTTTCACCGGAAAATAATACAAAAATAAAAGAAAAAAATCCACCCTAGTCATAATCAAATAAATAAGGGAAAATGCACAAGTACTCAATCTATGTTCGAAATTTCAGAGACACACTTATACTAAGGTCTTATTACCTTCCTGAATTTATTTTATAAGTAATTTTCTATCCCTTTTCGGCCTATGTGACACTAGCTTGATAAAAAAGTCAATCATTTTGGATTCACAAGATAGTGCCACGTATGCCGAAAAGGGGTAAAAAATTATTAATAAAATAAGTTCAGGGAGGTAATAGGACCTTAAGATAGTATAAATGTGTCTCTGAGATTTCGGACATAAATTGAGCGGATACTTATGCATTATCCCGATAAATAATAACGTAGTAGCGATACATTATTCAAATCGTAAGAAATCATTTTTGCAATTTGTTACATTTGAGTTTTGGACTTTGTCTATTTGTATATATAGATTTTCACATGGCCCATTACTTGTCTAATTGTTTCGATTATTCAGTCTCAAATTCTCAACTAAGTCTTCAATTGATTTTTGCCAAGTGCCAACAATTTGATGTTTATGTTTATCAGGCGTTTGATCATAGATTCTCAATATATTTCACTTTCAAGGAAATTTTTGAAGTTAAATTGAAAATAAAGTTGAAAAATAGGTTTAAATCACTTTTCTAATTTTAAAAATTTTATAACAAAAATTACTGATTCTGAAATAAATTTTTTAAATACTCAAAGAGAGAACGTAAAATAATTCTCCTGTTATTATTATGAGCATATAATAGAGATAATGATATGTTCCGCCACTTAAATTCATTGAAGTTACCTAATTTATATTGTCTCTATTAAAAAAAAATTGTTTTCTTTCTGTTCTAAGAGAAAGTAACCCAAATTCTAATTGAAAATTTAAAAGTATTGTGTGATTTAAAGGGGTTATACATTATAATCATGAAGTAGACACAAGCAACTTGTGAATTTCTTTGATACTAGTAAGTTAAAATTTTATTTAGATGATTGTTATGTATTATTTCATAATGTATTGTAGTATTTGTATTATTTTAATGATACAATGTTTGAATAGATTGTGAATAGATTGTATCGTTTCTCATCGTTACATAATGTTACACTTCCGTAATTTGAATAGTACAAACTACAAAAAATTGTTGAGTACGAGGTAGAGCTAATATGAAAAGGTAGGATACATATATATATGTTAAAATATAACTATTAAATAATCAATAAAGATCAATCACACCAAATCAGTCATTACAATAAATCTCACAGTAAATTTAAAAGATATAAAACAATAGAATTTAAGTAATAATCAAAACAAACATTATATTTAAACTAATAGTATAATATAATACAATACAATAGGACGAATCAAATAAGATGTTAACCTCCAATAGCCATATGTTCACATACTGTAGATAATGTCAATTAATTTGCTCTATATATACCTTTGATTTTTCCTTGTCAACCACGGCTATGAATCAACCCATCTCATACGTGAAATTGCTTATTTCAAAGAATATATTTTACATGTCATACATTTTCACACATATAGCTTATTTCAAAATATAGCGAAATATATTGTATTCACACGCAAAAGAATTTCATTATATATATATGTCCTTGTATGAAACTTGTATTTGATGAGATACAAAGACGCCCCGCCCACCTTAAAAAGTCACTTATATACCATTATATTTTATGAGATATATTCGTATTTCAAACATGAAATAAGAAAATATGTATATTATGTGTATTTTCTATTAAATTCAAACTCTCGTAATAAATTTTGTATTTTTTTTAAAGTAAATATTTTATTATTTCGAGTAAATACAAAGGCACATACAGGGGGCCACTGGACTCACGTAAACTCATGCTTCGATCTTCTCTAAAAATCATGAGTGTGAATTTACTAAAATAATCATATAGTGCAATGATGATAGAATCTTATTTTATTCTTCTTTCTAAAATTATGTAACACGTCTTTGGGTAGCACTGTATGTATATATGCACAATATTTGAATGGATTATACTTAATTCTGGACCTAAAATTTAATAATTTTTTGTGATAAAAACCTATATGTCAATTTGATAAAAATTATATCTTAGATCAATCTTTTCGTAATATTGAAATTATCATTTTAAAATTTTGAATATGCCTCAGAGTAAATATCGAAACTATATTTGTTGTGTCGTGTAAATTTTTCCTACATTCATTTTATTTTAGATTGTACCAAAATCAAAAAGGCATATCACTTAATCATACGACTAAATACAAAAAGTTTATATGCAATATATATATATATATATATAATATATATATATATATATATATATATATATATTTAATACATGGTTGTTTGGTACCAACTGTGTGGCTCATGTGTGACAAGTTACAATTTATTGTCCCTCCTTTTGGAAAATACTTGGAAGACGCAAATTAAATTGAGAATAGACATTATTTTATTACTTATAAACAACCATTGAGTGATTAAAAAATTAATCTTTTATATATATATATATATATATTATATATATATATATATATATATATTATGTTCATTGATTCCAAGTAAATATGATTAACCAAAAATAATATTTTTTTTATGAGATAGTAATAAAATCTACGTATATTTCATTTTAATATATCTGCAGCATGTTTTGGCAATTATGTTCACACTTCACACCAAAATAACTCTAATTCTATGTTGGATCAAGCTTTTGAGCTTCGTTTAATCTTCAAAAATTGTTTTTAAGAAGCTAAAAAAAAATTGTCCTTCAAAGAAACTATTTGAAAAGCATTTTTGAGAAAAATACAATTAAAAATACTTTTCAAAAATTTGATAAAATCCAAATTATTTTAAAATAAATTAATTTTTAAAAATTTGATCAAACACGCTATGATTAGCGATAAAGTTAGGCACATTTTTGCCATGTTCACACTAATAGGAAACAAGTTTACAAGTCAAGTGTCCTTTGTTTCCTTGGACCTTCTACTTTCACTCTCAAAGATTGAAGTTTTGGGACTATAAAGGTTATTATATAAAATTAATTAAAGGCATGTTGTCTTATTAATTTCTTGTCTGGATATTTCTAAGAATTTTCTTACCTTTTGGTAAAACTGTGTAATTAATTCATCTGTTTTAAATTTGAAACTTATAAAATTATTTAACTTACTAGTTAAATCAAAATATTGATAAGCTAAGAACTAAGACATTAGTATTATTACTAAGATAATGGTAGTAATGAATAACATCTCCATTTGCCAAAGGCTTAAAATTAGTGGCAACTTAAGGTCAAAAGCAAAACTAATTATATTCTCTATTTCAAAATAAGTATCATTTTAATAAAAATCAGTTAATTAAAAAATTAATAAATATAATATGAGGTTTAACCTATATTTTATTTTAAAAAAAATTAAATACTATTAAACAGATGGAGTATGACGATATAATTGAAACATATTGATTTATGTCTTTTAGTTTCTAAAGATGACAAGTACTTTGGGAGTTGGGACAAAGAAATTTGGCTATAATAACACTTATTTCGAATTTCGAAAGGAAAAGAATATCATGTTATAAATATGTAATTTTTTAAATAAAAAATTTATGTTTTTTTCTTTGAAAATCATCATTTTAAAAATAAATATATGATAATAGTATCGATATTTTTGCCACGTTTTTGGTCATGTGCATACTACTATTTAGCAACTAAGAGGCCGTTTGGTTACGGGTTAGAATTATACAGGTATTAATTATGTAGGGTTAAGTTATGCAGATATTAATTATGCAAGGTTAAGTTATGCATATATTAGTTATGCAGAATTTAGTTATTTAGATATTACTGTATTAGTTATGCAGGGATTAGTTATGCAGGGTTTAATTATGTGGGTATTAGCTATGCGAATATTAGTTATGTAGGTATTATTTTGTTATGTAAAGATTATAATACATGAATTATTAACTATTGAATATAAAATTTGTTGTAAATTATTAATATATATTATTTACAAAATAATAATGCATGCTAATAAAATGTGAAATATATTGAATAATATATAATGCTAATATATTAGAATATGTACTATCAAAAAATATACAATTAAATTTTTAATATTAAAAAAATATTTATATTTGCATAAAAAAAAATGGTAAGTATATAAAAATAGTTTATATTATATAATAGGAAATTAGTAAAGTTTTCAATTAAAAAAAATAAAAGAAATGACAATGGTCTATATATAAACAGAAATAAAAATAAACATAATAGAAAACAGTTAAGTTGCCAATTAAAAAATAAAATAAATATATAGGGTAAATATGTAATTTATCATTTTAATACATGTATAACTAATACTCATATAAGTTATTCCATTTTCTACCCTGCATAATACATGTATAACTAATACCCATAAGTTATGTTGATATTAATTATGTAGGACTACAAAAAATGTAACCAAACACCATATAAATTAATACATATTCAACTTTTATACAACATTTAAATTCTTACCAACCAAACATGGTATAAGTTATGTTAACTTTTATACCTGAAAATTTTTTTTACCAAACATATTAAAACTAATATAACTTTTAATACTATGTATAAGATGTTTCTTATACAATAACCTAACGGCTCCTAACAATGTAGTCTTCACACATGAGGGGCTTCTTCTGATTGTTTGACGACGAAATCCATAATCACTAACTTTTGAGTATTCACGTATTAAATGGTAAATTTCATTTCAATTTAGTAATTCGTGAATCGTATGATAGAAATAAATTATATTAGATAAACTCTGTGCATCAAGCTTAACCGAGTAAATATGCAAAAAAATAATTAAACTTAAAATTTTTTATTTAAAATATCACATGTTCAGTCAACTCGATTATGTACCGATAGACAAATGAGATCTTTATTCATCCATAAACTTGTGTATATTATATTCCTTAATTTTTTTCTAATTTGAGTGGATCAAGATCATCCTATTTAAGGGTAGTTGACCATACATTTTTTTTCCTTTTCCCACCAATCTCTCTTTTAATTTTCTAAGTGACGGCCTCTTAATTTTCCACAAAACTAGTCCAACTAATTATAATAAATATCTTAGGTCTAGAACCTCTTGACCAAACATGCATTAAGGACATCTACTATATTTTTATATTATATATTTAAAAATATAGTTTTTTTTATAATTTATATATAAATTTTACTGTAACAAAAATAAGTTTTAGCGACATTAAATATTGATATTAATAAAGAGTGCATAAGTCTTTACTGACATTAGTTAAGTGTCTTTAGAAACAATGTTGCTAAGATTTTAGGGACAATACAAAGAGTATTAATTGTAGTTAAAAAAATATTTAACGACAATTAATCAGTAGTAATTAAGAATTAATTGTCGCTTATAATTATTTTTGATATAGTGTTTGGACGATAGAAATTCGACTCCTCTAGCTGTAGCCCTACTTATTGGGATTGCTACTATTATGATAAAATATTCTATTTTTTCATTGAAATTTCCTACTAAAAATGTTCGGTGACTATTTTTTATAGATATTTTAACCAAATCGAATCAATGAGAGAGAGAAAAAACAATATTATCACCTTGAAACAATAATTAGAAACTTTCCATTATTTTAGTGTGTTTTTCATCACGTTTACTGCATGAGAATGTTATATTACTTTATAAACAATTTATTTATTTATTTGTGGTCGAAAGAAATACACCATTTCTAGAAGTGTATGTGTACTAATCTATCTAAAATTGAAAATACATAAAAGAAAATAATTCTTGATTTTAAAAAAAAGTCATACAAGTAAATTCACACTCATGAGACTTTGATTTTTCTTCATTGAAATGTCAACTAAGTTCACTTTAAGTCGAAAGTAAATGGAGTAGTTGATTATAAAGTCAAAATGTGTGTCAAAATACTCTTATATCATATACTCTACTATATATATATATATATATATATAATATATATATATATATATATATATATATATATATATATATAATATATATATATATAGTAGCAAACACAAAATTTATTATAAGCGACATTAATATTTAAAAATAAATAATTAATATTATAGTATTATATTAATAAAAATTATTCAAAGCATATTAATAAAACAGAAATGAAGTAAACTACAATAACTTATTATTATTTTCAATGTCAATAATCATTTAGAGATATATCATCGAATTTTAAAAATAAAAATAAAATAAGATTCTAACTTCATTTAGAGAGTTTCATCCAATCGTCATTTCAGTATATTGATAAATAAACGGATTATTGACCTGTTAAAAAAATACTTAAAACAACAATTAAAATTTAACCGCTTAATTCTCATGTGTTATCTCAGTTCATGATATTAATATTATATTTTTCTTCAAAGAATTTTCATTTTTGATGTAAATATGCACTCACTAGGTCGTATGTAGTGTTTACTTTGGTTTTGAATTTGTAAAAATAAAATTAGATTATATTAATTCGATATTTTATACGAAAAATTCAGATATTTCAAAAATTATATGAAAAGTGTTATAAATTGCAATCGCATATCAATATGATAAAAAAAAAATACATTTTAAAATGTTAGTCAGAGTTCTTAAAGTTTAACTCTAAAAATAAAAATCATGACAAATAATAGTGAACAAAGTGAGTATTTTTTTTTTTTTGGTTATTTGTCACACTACTTTTAGCAACAAAAACAGTGTAACTTTTACATGCGAGGTGTTTATTTATTCATAAAAACTTAGTTAATTCCTTTATTTTTTCTAATTTTAGTTCATAAACTGAAATCATCCTATCCTATTTAAAGGTGGCCAATCTTCTTAATTTCCACAAAATTAGTCAATCCAATTATCCTATTATCATGTCTAGAACCTTTTGACCAAATATTATTATTCTAAGTTGAAAATTATACTGATGGAGTAATGGACTAATTATCACTCTAAAAATAAATAAAATACACACACGGGTGTGGATTACTAGGGTTTGATTTTATGTATAATCAGTTTGGTTTATTGAGTTTTTAAAAAATATGCTATATTAATAATTAAATTAATAAAATATTTTTATTGATTTTTTATTTAAACAATAGGAAAATATTCATAAAATGATTATATAACTTCTCCAATCTCCAATAATTTGATGCAACAAGAAAATAATGTAACACTGCAAAATGCTCATTAAAAAAATAGTAATTAACTTGAGAAGAATATTCAAGTGCAACACAAATAAAAAAAACTAAGACAATAATGTAAATTGATCGCTAAAGGGCAAATGTAATAACGAATAAAGTATTGTCTCTGTTCTAATTATTTGTTCACTTTTCTCTTTTTTAGTTATCCTTAATTATGACAAATCAAGAAATTACAATTTTTTCTTACATATTATACCCTAATTAATTACTTTGAAAAAGGTAAATTTTTTTAAAAATCTTGAATTTTTAATTTATCAACTTCATAACTAATAGGAATAAAATAATAAACTTACTATGTTAATAATTGTTTATTCAATAAATATAACAGTTAAAAAGTAGACAAGTAATTCGAGACAAAAAAAGTATTAATATTAATATTCGATATTTATATAGAGTAAAATAGCAAATTACTATTGTTGATAATTTTCTCAATAACTTAATATTAAAAAATTAATATCAAAATAATAATCAAATAATTTTTTTATAAAATCATTCAAATCTCATTAACCCAAAAACAATAACTAAACAATATTTTTCGATTCAGCTTATTGATTAATTTAATTTTTACAAACTCTGACTTGTCAAATATATTTCTACTCTTTTAATCAATGATGGAAATAAAAAGGATTAATCATGTGCATATAATATACTGTAAATTTTTTGGGAAAAAAAAATTCAAATGAACGAATTTGTTCCTTTACCTCCGCCCTTGCTTATTAGATTTATAAATTATAATGTCTTTTCAGAAAATTTTAAAAAATCTATAAAAGAAACTATTTGATTTTTCTTGCAAGTCATCACACACTCTTTCTATTTATTTATTTTTTATATATAAAAAAATATTATTTTGGCATGTTAGTGACATATATCATGGCTCATTTTGGACTTTTATTTTTCAATTGGAAGTAAATACAGTTGATTTTTCTCTCTTTCTTTTTTCAACAAATTAATTAGGAAAGTCAAAAATGTGTGTTACCTAGATAAGCTCAGTTTATTTTATCATTAACTAAATGTCAACTTATGACAAAGAAATGATTACAACAGCTAGCAGAAGGTCATTTATCTCTTCTTCTTTTCTTTTTTTCCATTTTAAAGTTGTATTATATTTATTTATTTTTAATTGTCATGTTATATTTTCGAAAGTTAATTTAATTAATTATTTTTAATTTAAATTAGATTATATTAAATTAAAAAATTTAGATATTCAAAAAATATAATAAAAGTACTATAGATTGAATTTTTTACAAATCAATATAATGAAATAACATATCATAAAATGTGAGTCAAAATTTTTGTAGTTTAAATATAAAAAAAAATATTATGACAACTAAATGCGAATGAAAGGAGAGGAAGTACTACTCCCTTCATTGTTTTTAATCATAATTACCTTTTTGAGAATCAAACAATCTGGATTTTGATTAACATTTTAAAAAATATTTTTTTTATTATAATTTAATTTAAATTTAAAATTTATTCAAATTGATTCTCTAAAAATTAACATGACAAAAAAACCGAATAAAATAACATGTAAAAGCAATATTTTCTTATTAATATGATTGGGCTGAGCCAGTCATACCAGATCAGTCGACTCTCATGTGATTTTGAGCCCAAATTGGTCTACTACAGACGTCATGTTCCCTGTCCTTTTACTTGTTCACTTTTGAATTAACACACCTATTAAGAAAAATAATTAATAATGTAGTGAGTTTATCATTTATCTCTATTTATTATGAAGTGAATAAAAAATTATATATTTTTAAAGGTAATTAGTCATTTAATTATGATATAATAGATATAAAAAATTATCCTTTTTTTAATTATTAAAATAAACAAGTAATTAGGGATAACTATAAAAGAAAGTGAATAAGTAATTAGGAGTGGAGGTAAAATTATGCAAAAATATAGGAGCAGTGGTGTGTGGTGGTAGGTATAGAGAAGACAAACAATGAAACGTCACAAACTACTCTTTTCACATTTCATATTTTTTTGGTAAAGATTATATAAATTCTATAATGTTAAGAATTAATTAAGTCACATTTCTATTCTTTTTTAAATTATTAAAATTTCTTAAATTTATAGGATCTCAAATATATCAGAAAACATGAGATACATAGCTTATAGATTCAGAAAGACATGTTTGTTAACGGAGATATATTCAAAAAGGGAGAAATATATTTAATAAAAAATAAAATGGGAAAATGAGATATATTCAAATAAAAAATAAAATGGAAAAATTACTTGAATGAATACTTTTTAATAAATAATTGTTAATTTTAGCGATATTTTTTATTTATTATCATTTATAGTAATAAGTAACAATACTATGATAATCTGCAATATGTATTAAAAGTAAAATTATGTGTGCAATATATATGTCTTAAATTTGTATTATATGTATGTTATAAAATATTTTATAAAATGTTCTCTGTAATTTAAATTAAAATTGTATTAAAGATATATTAAAAATGATCAAGTGAAAAAAATTGTTATAACTATAAATAATAAATAACCTTTTGATATTGTATATTTATATAAATTTCCCAAATAAATTTATATTGGAAAGGTGATTGATGTATTCAAGAAAAAAGATAGAGGAAAGGCTCAAAATAATCCCTCATCTTTAGGTTAAGATTCAAAGTGATCCTTGAATTTTCACGTGAAGCACTCATAGTTCCTCATGTTTGCAATATTGGTGCACTTTTGATCCTATCCTAAAATTTTGCCTATTTTTTAACATTAATTTTGTCCAAAATTTTATATAAGGAATTTCCTATCGTCTTTTTATATATTTAATAGAAATAATAACTCCATTTGAGAGAAGGTGATAAGAAAAACACTTATTCTGTTTACTAGAAATATTACTGCAGCTAAATTAAGAACATCTTAACGTATGACTTTGCAGGAAAAGAAAAAATTGTACTATTGCGCGTGAAATTATCGTGATGAACCTCTAGACTTTACCTGCAATACGATTTCTATTATTCAAAACAAAGTGTTTTTTTTCCTCACATTCTTTGATATGGAGTTGTTATTTCTACTAAATGTGTAAAATGACGATTGAATATCTCATACATATGTTATGGATAAATCAATGCAAAAAATAGGTAAAATTTTGAAGGAGGACCAAAAGTGCACCAATATTGCTAACATAAGGAACTATTAGTGCTTCATGTGAAAATTTAAGGATCGCTTTGAGCCTTCTTTAATCCAAAAAAAGATGGACTATTTTGATCATTTCCTTGTATTTGACTAAAATACTTTTCAAATAATATATTATTACTTATATATTGATCACAAGACAATAGTAATTTATCAAGTATTAATAATTTCAAAACCAATCATGGACAAAAAAGATATAGTTTATCAAGTAAGTTTATGTCAATCACATAATAATTTTTAAATGATCAATTATGGACACACAAAAATATTCCAAACTTTTCCTGTTTATTATTTCATCATATGGTGACACAAGTAGAATGACACTTATTAGATGACTAACCTATATTCGTGTAAAGGGAATAAAGCATGATGTTCAAATATTTAATGGTATATATTCCTATCACTTTTTACTAATTTAAATCCCTTTTAGACATAAATAATATTTTAATATTTACAAGTCCAAAGTTAATTTTCTCATAATTAGTACAATAATTTTCATTGATTGAATTTCTAACTGATATATTTTGAATTTCTTAATGAAAGTGTATCTTTATCAACCAAATTAATTACTAGTTTCATTTCAGTAAAATCTTCAACTTTTCAAAAATATTTGAACAAGTAAGCAAGCGTGCAAATATGAATTGAGTAATATTTGATTAAATTAGGGAAAATGCACAAGTACCCTCTCAACCTATGCTCGAAATTCCAGAGACACACTTATACTATACTGAGGTCCTATTACCCCCCTGAACTTATTTTATAAGTAATTTTCTACCCCTTTTGAACCTACGTGTCACTAGTTTAAAAAAAAAGTCAACCATCGTTGGACCCACCAGATAGTGTCACGTAAGCTAAAAAGGGGTAAAAAATTATTAACAAAATAAGTTCAGGGGTAATAGAATCTTAGTATAGTATAAGTGTGTTTTTGAGATTTCGGACATAGGTTGAGGAGATACTTGGGCATTATCCCATAAAAATATTCAAACTTAAAATTAAAATTATATTAAGACATGCGTTTTTTATTTATTAATTAAATTCAAAGCTTCATAAGTGAGGGGATATTTTAACCTGAATTAATCATTTTCCAAAACTAACAAAATATGGTATAAAAATGTTCTTTGAAAAAAAGAGTAGATTTTTGTATGTCCAAATATAATTTTAGTATACTTTTTTACTCAATAAGGACAAAAAGTTTCCAAATTTGATTTCTCTTTTCCTTCAATTTATATGACTCACTTTTCATTTTATTCAGTTTCAAAAGAATAATAAATTTCTATATTTAATACCCTAAAAGTTTAACTTTAAAATATTTATTTTACATATCATATATTTTGATAACCTTTCTTTTTTTCTTAAATCTCGTATTTAAATCAAATTATATCACATAAATTAGGATGGAAAAGTGGTAATACTATTTTAGTTATTTCATCATATGATGACATAAGATGAATGACACACAAAAAAAGTAACTTGAGAAACTCCATAGATACTACTAGGAAGGTGGCAAGAAAGCTCATCAAACACAAGCCAAAGATTCACCACAATCTAAAAGATTATATATATAAAACCATAGTATATATCAATTTATAATCAACACAAACCACATATATCACATATTCTATCAAAGACTCTCTTAAAGTCTTTCTTCTCAAAAATAATAGTATTAGAGACCATGTTTGGCTCTTCCACTTCCCAAGAAACAACAAATGTCATTTCTCATCAACATTATCAAACCATAAACCCTAATTTTTATGATTTTCATGATCCTCTCATCAACATGAATCAAGATCATATCCATAATAATAGTTATAGTAAGTATCAAGATTATGACACTTCATTTCTTGATTTGTTAGTTGATGGTGATCAAGAATATTATTCCAATTACACAAACAATAATGCTTCAATTTATTTAGAAAATCCCTTCAAGCAACAAGAGATAAGTAGTAGTACCTATAGTACTAGTGGAAACTCATCATCAGCTAGTTCATTTGATGCCACACCAACACATGTTCACATGAATAATGAGTAAGTCACTAATCTATTTAGACAGAGCTGGAGTTAAGATTTTGAGTTTAAAACATCATTCTGAATAGTAAATAATGCATTTTGACTAAATTATTTATGCTTAAAGTGGATCTAGCTATAACTTTTGAGTTTTGTTGAACCTTAAATCGAAGTTGTAGTTCTATCTCTATAATAAGTAGATAGAGTAATTATAATAAGTATTGATAATTATTCAATGATTTTGTTGGTTCATTTATTTATTATTTACTTGTTTGTTTGGTTTTGATTTATTTTAATAGAAATACAAGCATAGGGATTGAGAAAGAAAAAAAAGGTGAAAAACATGCAATTGCTTTTAGAACAAAAACACAACTTGAGACCTTGGATGATGGATACAAATGGAGGAAATATGGGAAGAAGAAAGTGAAAACCAACATAAATCTAAGGTAAACACTATTTTAGATGCTTAGATTTACATCAATTAAATAAATTATAATGTTTTGGCTCAAATTAAGTCTTAATTCTTTATTCTCTAATTTATGTATTTTTTATTATTTACTATTTTTTGCTTTTAAAGGTGGACTACTTTAGAAAGATATATATTCTAGGATTATTTTAGAAACACTAAGTATAACAAAAGTTTAATTATTGGGTGCTAGCTAGAGGCCTTTCATATATGTTTACTTATTAAACATACAATTAGTAAAATCATAATCTCAAATTAATTGATTGAAATTCAACTTTTTACTCCAGTAGCCCTAGCTAGAGACATAAAATGTATAGATTGAGAAAATATATTTAATATTTAGTGGTCCTATATATTATGGTCTAATTAGACTGCTCTATTGAGTCACATGACTATGAAAATGTTCTTTTCATCCCAAAAAAATTGAAACCTATGCTTATTATCCAAAGAGTAGTTTATTTATAAAAAGGGAGAGTTTATAATTATTATTTTTAATGTATAAATGAGTAAAAGTTCTTGAAAAATACTTTTAAGAAATTGAGAAAAAAAATTTCATGATTAATATTGTATATTGATAATATTACTGATTTCATAAGTAATATTTATGTCAAATAAGTTTTTAGTATTTAAAAATATTTTAATACTTTAACTGATTGATAAATTATTTATAATCAGCTAATTCAAATAAACTCGAAGAATGTAACATAAAACAATAATTCTTAAAGTTTGAAATAGAGAAAATATTCTTGACGATGTACTTGTTAATTTACAATATATATCTTGTAGACTTTGACTAGTAAGTCCACCATTAATTTACATAGATATATGATGCATTTATTCTTGTCGGTTACCTATCAAATTTTATTCCAATATAATTTAGATTCTTTTGACCTACTTTGACAACCATTCATTTTATTAATTTAGTAATTTATCTAAATCACACGAAATGAAATTGCATCGGAAGACTTACAATTTTTTGAAATTCATGTAAAATCTGATTAAAAAATAAAATACAAATGATGATATTAATTAAATATAAGTAGGTTTTAATCATATTGCTTTATTAGTAGATTTTTGGTTTATCAACAATACTTTTTACTCGATTTTGAGACTTGTACTTCAATAGAGAATATAGAAAACTTATATAATCTATATATATATCGAATAATAGTGCATCGAGATGGACTTAACTGAAGTGATGTGACGTGAACATTAGGAATCTATATCATTTTTTTGCTTCATTTGATTATCTTGTCATTTTGTTGTCGTTATTTTTCTTTCAGTTTTGCTTTGATCACACTTTGTTTGAGTTGAACGTTTATCAAAAATTCTAACCCGCGACATTTTCTGTATTTTTCAAACTTCACTTGTAACAGAATTATACTGAATATATTATTATTTCATAGTCGTTATAAATCACAATCTTATTTGAAATAGAAGTGTGGAATGAAGAAAAAGGTAAAAATATTATTCTAATGATTTGTTTACAAATTGGGGTAATTAAATAGGAATTACTACAAATGTTCAAGTGGAGATTGCAAAGTAAAGAAAAAGGTGGAAAGAGATGGAAGTGATTCAAGATATTTGATGACTACATACGAAGGAAAACACAATCATGAAAGTCCCTTTATCATTTATTGGAATGAAAAAAAGCAAGCAAACAACTTTTTAAATGAATCATCTTCTTCACATTGAGAAGAATAATTATTAATTTTATAAGAAATATTGTATGTTGTTCTATTTATGTACAATTATTTATATTTATAGGAAGAATATATAAGTATTTTTTAATCACTCACTTGTGGTACATAATCACGTGTAATATATATAGATATATATTATGTTGTTAGTTGTTATTTAATTTATACTTGCAAAATATCTATTGTTCAATAACTTATAAGTTATATATATTGATAGTATAAAGAAATACTGTTTACGTAAATTTGTTAGCAATGACAAATTTGTCGATTATTTTCGAGGTTACATATTAATTAGGCTTTGTATCTTTGTATTTAATTGGAGTTTGGATCTAAAGTCATTAAGTATATTTATTAATATTAAGATTATTATTAAGGTCTCGAATTAAACTTAATTTCATCATCATTTTATTCATAACCATCAATCGTCGCCTATCATTATAATCTTGTTTGCTAACGATTAATTACATTTGTTATTACAATAATTACTACTAATCACTATTAATTTACCATATTCATCATTATAATTATATTTACGATTGTTGAAGTCGTCATCACCTTCGACCACCTCAAACTTTAACTAGACAATGAGATCCAACTCAAGGCCCAATCACTGTGGGCTCACAAAGGACCACAGTGACATTAAGGGTCACTTGATTTGCCGTCAAGTTATATAGAAATAAATAAAAAAAATAAAATTAAATAAAAATTAATAATATAAAGATTATTTTATGATGATTAATAAAAAATAATTGTTATCCGATTATTAATAATGAAGTTATAATTGTCACACAGTATCCATTTTTTTAAAATTTTACACCTACATAACAATACATATATAAGTGTAAAATAATTTATCTAACATTTTTATTTAACTTTTTCTATGATTCTTAATAGACATGTTTTATTATTCTTAATATCAGATTTTTAAAAACTATTCTTGATATACATGTTCTTATTTCATATTCTACCTCATGTAAAATAAGAAAAAAAATCTAAAAATATAAAATTTAATATATTCCGCCTAGTTGTTTATATATGAGAAAAACTAATTTGCATCGCGTGTTTATATCAAAATTCAATATTATGTGATTTAATGAAGTAAAACACAATGTTAATCAATTAAGATTGAGTAAATAAACTATAAATTTAAACATATGGCGTGCATGCATTGTATTGGTGTAAACATCCGATGCGGGTAAGTTTTCTCCATTTACGTATCCACTTTTATAATTCTTAATATCAAACTGTTCCTATTATTTTTATTCTCTCCGTTCCATTTTGTGTAACACAATTTCCTTTTTGGTAAATCTAAAATAGAATACAATTCATCTTTTATCTTTGTTGGTTTCATTTAATGTTAAAAATAATATTTAAATTTCGTATTTGATCAAATATTTTTACATAAAATAAGACGGAGGAAGAAATAAATATGTTATATTCTACCTTACCTCATGTAAAATAAGAAAAACTTTTTTATATATGGAATTTAATATATTGCTCCTAGCGGTTTACCTATCTATTTTTTCAAATTTACACCTATATAACAATTTCACTAATTCGTTAATATCAATGAATTTGTAAGTAAATCATTTTTTTTGTGCGTGTAAATTGAATTTTTCCCCCTAATTACAAAAAAATAATAATTAATTACACTAATTTACATAATGATGTGCATACACCTCCAACAACAGACGGTGTCTGAAAAATATCGAAATTGGCGCCGCTTTTCTCTGGTTTCTCTTTCTCTCTCTACAATCCCCTTTCTTCTCTCTTCTGAAAATTGTCAACCCAGATTTGAAATTCTCAAATTCCAAATACAGGGTTCACTTTTGATTTCTCTTTCGCCATGTCTATTCGTAGAAGAACCTTGCTCAAAGTTATCGTCCTTGGCGATAGTGGGTACGATCCCTTTTCCTCTTCTCAATCCTCATTTCCGATTTTTTTTTATTTTTTTTTACAAATTTCTGATCTCCGGCTAGTCATTAGGAAATTAATTGGAGTATATAGTGCTAATATAATTTCTCCTTTTTTTTTGGTTTACAGGGTTGGTAAAACGTCATTAATGAATCAGTATCCTTTTCTACGACATTGCTAATTGTTTGAGGTCAAGTTTAATTTTTTGTTGAAAATATGAATTGGGTTATATGAGTATTTCAGTTTCGTGTTGTTAGTTTTCAGAATTTAGTTAACTTATTTTGATTTTTTGTTTTGGGTTTTGTGTATTTGTTATGATTACTGTTTAAGACCGCATTGTTTGTTTTTTTTATTAAATTTATAATTGAAGTAGTTGGAAATGTGGGTCTTTGACGGTTAGCAAAGATATGTACACAAGAAGTTCAGTCAGCAATATAAAGCTACAATTGGAGCTGATTTCGTGACAAAGGAGCTTCAAATTGATGACAGGCTTGTTACACTCCAAGTGGGTTTCTTGGCAATTGATATTGTGAAAAATGTTTTTATGGAATTATGCATTTACGCAAATGTGTTTGTGTTCTGGTTTGGTAGATATGGGATACGGCCGGTCAAGAGAGATTCCAGAGTCTTGGAGTTGCATTTTATAGAGGTGCAGATTGCTGTGTTTTGGTCTATGATGTTAATGTAATGCGATCATTTGATAACCTTGACAATTGGCATGAAGAATTTCTCAAACAGGTTGGGTGATTATTCTCTGTGGATTCGTTTGGTTCAGTAATTTTTTTTATTTAGTTGCTTAGGGTATCCTGACTGCTTAGTGCTTATACATTGCTATGAGTCGTGTTATCAACAAATTAGCAAATGCCTCTGAGACACTTAGTTAAACGCCTCTGTGACTAATTAATTCCTGCATTGTTTTCCTGTTTAAAGGTAAAAGATTTGGGATTATGTTGTGCATTTATAGAGTTTCACGTGTAAATTATACATTCAAATCTTAATTGGACTACTTCTGTTATAACTTTGGAATGTATCATCATTTCCTCATGCAAATATTGACTTGTTGGTGTATTAAGATAAGTTGTGATCCATGTTAACCAACATAATTTATTGATATGCAGGCTAATCCGCCAGACCCTAAAACATTTCCTTTCATATTACTGGGGAACAAGATTGATATAGATGGTGGAAATAGCCGAGTGGTAAGGCAATGATAGCGGTAGACTTTTCAAATTATGGTCTCTGGATTGTGTGTAACTCTTGCTCTTGATTGGTCCTCTATGGAAGTTTCCTTTTCTTCAGTTCTCTCTCTGCAATAATTGTGACTGATTTGTCTTTTGCATGCTGAACAGGTTTCTGAGAAGAAAGCAAAGGAGTGGTGTACTTCTAAAGGGATACCTTACTTTGAGACATCAGCAAAAGAGGATATAAATGTTGATGCTGCATTCTTGTCTATTGCAAAAACTGCCTTGGCCAATGAGCACGAGCAGGATATGTGAGTTTTTGTGAATTTTTATGAATATAAACAACTCACTGTTGTTTGTTGCTTTTGTTATTATGTGATATGGTGCTTACATACCTCGGAGCTTTGCATTAATAATAATATGAGCTAACTCAAGGGATGAGCTTGAAGGTGTTAAGTGAATTTATTCTAACATGTGACCCCTCGAATGTACAAGACTGTTTGCTAGTGGAGTACGATGAAACTAACATTAAGGGGATACTCAGGAGTTCAAAAAATTTTCTGGAACGGTGTGTGACAGAAGTCACTTGTCAGGATAATATTTTTCATGAGAAAGTCATTTTCTGATATTCAGTTGACAGAAACATATAATGGGGGAAAAATGACCTCCCTACGGTGGGAAGTGATCTACCCTAAAACTATATGGACTTTAAACTTCATGTCACTTGCTTTAGCTAATACATTCGATACTGTTATTAATCTTAATACTCAAGTCTCATCAAAACACTTTCAGATTTACTAAGATTATTATTAATCTTTAATATGTTGTTTTCAAAATATACTTTTCACTCATCAATCAAACACTAGAATTTATTTTCCAAGATTAAGATTTTCCTTGGAAAATGACCTGTGTCATTTTAAACACACTTGAAATATTTGATTATTTTGGACAAGAAGTTTGTTTGGTTTTTTTTTCTCAAAAAGTTTTTAGAAGAATAAAGGCAAAACATATTAAATCATAAACCAAACAACTGGCTAAGAACTATTTTAGGTTCAAAATTCAAACAAACCATTGTAACTTTGAAATAATAACTATTCTTGCACGTTTTGTTTTTCTTTAATTCCATATAACATTTTGGGGGAGGTTCTCAAAAAACCATTTCCAAGAAAAACTGCCCAAGGTTCATCTAAGAAACTCTCTTCTTGTTGCATGCATAAGATATCTCTTTAATCATTAGAGATTCTCCTTACTTTCATGTCTAGTTTATGATAACTATTAAATGAAAAATTATGCAGGAGAGAGTTATATTGAAGACTAGATAAGTAGACATTAGAATATTTCTTGTAAGGCTAGATTTTGAAGTCTAAAATCCATTAGTGGCAGAAAATTTGATAACAAGACTGTGAAATCAGTGTTTGACTTACCATAAAGAAAGATAGAGTAGTAGTAGTATAGTATTTTAGCATAGTTAGGAGGAGTTTTTGGGATGCTGCACTGCTGAGTGTTATATGTAAGTTGTCATGAATAACCTTAGGCCATTAGATAAGCAGTATAGTATTTTATAGTTAACCCTTAGGCCTTATCACCTTCTTGGTGCTGGTGTTATAGAAACAAATTACGTATGAAAAAATACGCCAATATCAGGTGATTTATTTTCAGAACCATTTTGTGGTCCATCTCAGTTTTTCTTTTTGTGAAGACATTAAATCAGGGATAATATGAAGTGAATCTTCACCACAGCATAGCAATGACAATATTCTGCAAGAAAGTCTTTTCCAGTAAACCCAATTGATGATTAGGACTTCAAATCTTGGAAAAACAGCAAAAGGTGTTTATAGCATAAACATTGCCTTAGGAGGGATAAGTAGGCAGGATAATACTTATCAGAGAAGTGTGTTTCTTGGCCTTTTGTAAGAGACATGTTTTGCAGAAATTCTGATCTATTGCACTTACAGACGAAGAGCAAGACTGTACCATAGCTCTTGTGAAGGTTCCAACCTATCATGCTAGGGAGATGAATAAATCCTACTTAGGTGGTGAATCTGAAATAGCTCCGACTCTTTGCATCCTTGTCTCTGTGACTCCTTTTTATTTTGATTAGGAAAAGGTACTATTATTTAACCGTACCAAGAGGGTTCCAGGGGAAGTACAAGAGGTCAGAATTTATGATTTCCTTATTGACTCAACGAGCCCAAAAATTGCGACATCTTCTCTAGAATGTAGCTTATACATCAAAAATATAGATTTTGTAGACAGTAAACTTTACAAAGGAAATATGTTTATTCTTCCTTCAAAGCCTCTACTTTTTTTTTCAGCCACAGTCTAGTTGTCCAAAATTATGCACATAGGAATAGTCTTCCAAGCCTCTATGTATCTTTTGTCGACCTTCTGCTCTTGCCAGCATATTAGGGTCTTCCTTACATCCGTGGCCTGCTTTACACGAAACAGGTTTGTGAACAAAGACCAAATCTGTCAGGTAAAGCTACAGAACAGAAATATATGGCTGCTGCTATCTAGGGAACTATTGGAAAGAAACACCTGTTACAGAGTGAAAGACGCCTTCTTGAGTAGGGACAACACTGCCTGCTGTTTACTCATAGATCATTTGGTGCATTTGGCACAAAATTTGGTGAACTTTGATAGAATGAACACTATAGAAATTAGAAAATGAGTTCCTCTAACGGTGTACTGAATGTAAGATGGGTGTGAAAGAAGACATATTCCTAATTATGCATCAAAAGGTGTGGCATAGTGATCAATGAAGTAGGTAGAACCATATAAGCTCAAATCGCAGTAGATATGTGCAAGCATTGGTGAATAGAGTTACCCAGTATCCGTGCTGGTGGTAGCAGGTACCCCACGGAATTAGTCAAGGTGCAGGCAAGTTGACCTGGACACCACGGTTATCGATAATAGAAGAAATATTGCTGATTATTCAGCGGAAACAACATGATGGATTCATTCCTATTTGAGTTCTTTACAAAAATGATGTAGGATGTAGAAAAACTTAGTTGATGTTATGGTGCAAGGAATATTCAAGTATTACCTGCTTAGAAGGTACTTTCTATTGGTTCTTGTATTTGAGGTAAATTTTATGATAGCAAGTTGTTGGATATGAGAGAAAGGCATCCTCCACTATGCTTGCAGGAACCAGGCACATCAAATGGTGACTTTATGTATAGTACTTAGTAGATCTTTGAAGAAATAACAAGTGTTGCTGTAGTTGAACAAAAAGCAAGTCTCGTTGTTAGAATGTTTGTGGAATATTTACAAGAGTTGAGTTTTTAAGTTTGACAAGCAAAAGATCCATACAAATACCAGCTAGTTAAAATTAATGTTATATGTTTGTGGAAGAATATGAGGATGCCAAAACCTTAAGGCAACAATGGAGTGACCCAGGAAACTCTGAAGCCCTTGAGTACACTTGTACAATCAGTGAGGAAAAAGTGTGTCCTCTTAATACCGTCTTAGATGAGTAACCCGGTTCTACGGTTTACACGCATGGACGGAAAATTCTTGTTTTGTTTCTTTCAATTTGGGTATCTTTAGTCTTTAGGATGAGGTCTGCTTACAACCCACCCTCCACAGACCTCACTCGTGGAACTATACTTGGTATGTTGTTATTTTTAAGGAGAGAGAGAGAGGAGGCTCAACATGAGTAGGTCGAGTAGGGAGAGTAGTGTGAAGATACGACTTTGGGTCTTGTGAAATTAGGTCTTATGCATAACTCACATCCCAAAGCTATCTCAAAGGGAGAAGGATTGCCCAAGCCTTATAAGGAGTCCACCCATCTCATTAACCACCGATGTGGGACTTTTGCCATTCTTTAACACTCCACCTTAGGCCCAATGCTTAGCATCTGGTGCGTGAATAATTTTGATTTTTGGGACCCAACATCGAGTCAGATGGGCCCTACTTTGATACCACTTGTTAGGACCGAAATAAGCAGGTGTAAAACTAGCAAAGCAAACCTCGAATGACCATGAGTAAGAACTAAGAAGACAAATGAGAAGTGACATGCTCCTTGAGTCTCAATTTTGAGAAGTGACATGCTCCTTGAGTCTCAATTTTGAATAGTTGGATTATATCCGCATTATTGTATACGAGATGCTAAAGTTAGTTATCTTGATTACATTTTGGTGATGCGTTTCACTTCTCACTTTTCAGTTCAAGTTTAATGAATCTTTTAGTATGATTGAATTTTTTGCTTTTAAAAACACCAAGTTCAAGATATCATAAACCTCTTTGGAAACCCTTGTACAATCGACAACTATGAGATTGAAGGTCAAGTGTATTCTCCAAATTGTTTTTTGATAAATACTTTTTTTTTTATAAATAAAATATACATTAGGCTTGGATAGGTATAAGTGTGAGAATTTGATGAATCTCTAGTTTTAGGAAGTTCCTAATTTACCTAAAAGAAAATTTTGCCCCTCTGCTTTCATCTATTAAGTTTGTCCTTGTTTATACTATAGGGCCAATTATTTCCACCGAAGTATGCAAAAATACCCCTCTTTTTAACGGTTGCGCACATACCTCAAAGCCACATGGCATGCCACCTCACCGCCAAATTTTCATTCTTTTTCCTTTTCTTTTCCTATTCCTTTTCTCTTTCTTACTTTTCTTCTTCACAAATTTTTTTCCCCTCTTTTTTCCAATGGCTTCCATCACTTTCCCTTAGCTATATCTCAATAGCATCTTCCCCGATAACCCATGAAACTCACCAATTCCCTTTTTCCTCATTCATAAGAACCTCGTTCTCTCTGTAAACAAAAATCCAGTAACCCAATAAATTAAAAATCAGGAAAAAAACAGAAAGGAAGGTTCATTGATAGATACATATGCATCAAACACAACTATTATGAAATAAAATCTAAAAATGGTACAGCCCCAGGGCCTAGCTCGAGTGGCAAAAGGTGGAGGATTTGTGGCTTGGGTCACAGGTTCAAGCCCTACACCATGCAAAGTGAAGCTCGGTATTTAAGTGGAGAAGGGTAGAGGGGCGGGCCCATTGCCCACTGATTTTAGAAGGCGGTCAGTGGTCCAAAGGGCGGGTCACGAATGGAAGCATGAATTTCAATTCTCTGAAAAATAGATATCGAAGAAAAATAAAATGAACACACAGATGGCTATCCTTATAGACGCTACAGAAAGAAATTTTCCTTTCATTAGAAATAAATATGAGCAAAAGTAATAACTATTTGGGGGGAAATGATAATGGTGCTTCTACTGTTATTGGATATGGAAATTTGGTGAAGTATTGAAGAAGGGTTGTCGTGTTTTAGCCTTTAGAGAACAGAGATAAAATCGGAGCTCCAAGGAGAAGAAATAGAGCACCGAGGAAATGATGAGTTTCATGCGTTACTGGGGAAGATGCTATTGAGATATAGCTATGGGAAAGTGATAGACGCAATTGGAAAAAGAGAAGAAAAAAAGTTTGTGAAGAAGAAAGAGAAGGAAAAAAGAAAAAGAAGAAAAGGAAAAACAATTAAAATCTGGTGGTGAGGTGGCATCCACCTCACTCAAATGTCAGGCCATGTGGACAACCGTTAAAAAGAGGGGTATTTTTTCGTACTTTGGTAACGGCAGAGACATATCTGTCCCTATAGTGTAACTAGTGAAAAACTTAACTAATAAATGAAAGTAGAGGGGTATTTTTGACCCTTCCCCAAGAATGAAATAGGGCTAACAAGTGGAATGAATATAGAAGATACACATCAGCAATGCCTACTAATTTGGGATAAGGGTTATGTTGATTGATCGAGTGATATATGTCAGGACCTACTAGTTTTAGGGTAGGATGCTTTTGCAAAGGAGGTGCCGGTTGCAAAACAATAGTCTCATAAATGTTTTTGATGTTTTTCAAGCTTTATTTCTAGTTGAATGCTACAGTCCTTGAGTTAATGCTGATGAAAGCAACGGGTTTATAAATCCATTTATCCGTTTTTTATCTGTAATGATCTCACATTATTTCTGTCTTGTTTCTTGATCTTAGACGGGCATATGAACCTTATTCTACTAGATGAAGTGAAACACTTTTAGCCCTATTCAGTTTGAAGTTTGTTAGCACTTTTGGATCTTATTTTATCATGCATTTTGGTAAATTTTGAGAACTTGTTGTCTAGATTTTGATCTTGGGGTGACAGGTTGACTTTTTGATGATTGACTCAAAAAGTAGGGTTGTCAACTAGATATGCTCAACGGATTTTGTGTGTGACCTTATGTTGGTTTGGGAGGTCTAACTTAGTAGTGACTTTGTTTGGTGTCACCAATTTACCTGCCTAAAAATCTGATACTGTCTAATAGAGACGATCACATGATATCTCAGAGTTGATTATGCTGTGGCTCAATGGAGAAACTGTCTATTCACTACAGAATATAGGATCAGAAAGAAGTGAGGGAGTAGCATCAATTTTTCATAGATAATAGTACATCTTAATGTTTTGTTTATCTTTCGCCTTTGTGGTATTCTGTGGGAGCTCAAAACTTAAGTAACTCTGACGTATGACCCGTATATACTGAACAGCATCTTTGTTCTGTTTTGCAGATACTTCCAAGGCATTCCAGAGGCAGTTTCAGAGACTGAACAAAGAGGTGGCTGTGCATGCTAAGGCGGAGATAGTAATTCCATCGAGTGCCATACTTGATCCATGTTGTTGCGTATTATTCCTGCAACCGTATCATAACTCTCCGGCCATAGCCATTCTTTTGTACCCACTATTATATACTACTATTTGATTTCTTCAGTGTTGTTTTGGGAAGAGAAGCATCTTTTGTTACATTTCAGTTATTGGAAGGTAGAGAAACTCAGAAGGATTTCACTAAGTATTGCAGTTGGCTTTGACAAAGATTATAACTGTGCATCTTTTTTTTTTCTCCATTGGGTGGTTGGTTTTATTGTATAATCTGAAACAGCTGTATTTTTCTACATCTACGTATAATAATGTGTTGGACTGGTAACTGCTACTGTGCTTCATTGCCATAGCCAAAATATATGTAAAACCAAAAAAAGAAATGAATTTATTTTTTATAATTTCAGAGAATCATTCATTTTCTTTGTTGAAGAAAATTGAAATGAAATAAATTATAAAATACTTGATAAGTAGTAACTATTAGTTGCATGCCCCTCAAAAATTGTTTTGCTTTTTCTACATGCACAGAAATAGTGTATATATTTAGAGGGCGAAATAAAGAATGTCTTCTTCAATCCATCTTCATAATACTTTTTATTCTTTCATTTATAGAGATCTGAATAATTTGGAGAATTACTGTTCACGTATCTCTTCACTTTTTGATTAATTTAAAATATGTGTATTATTTTCTAATATAATATAATATCTAAAAATATATTATTAATAAGTTACTATTTTCATTCGAATTAAATTAGTATACGAAATAATTGGATACAAGATGAAATTGTTAATTTAAACAATTTTTAGCTATATCTAAATAAAAATAAGGACAAAAAGATGCTCATTTTGAACGTTATAATCAGTAACAGAATATTTATAGGAGTAGCGTAATAATCTCAAAAGTTGAATATTTATGTAAACAGTCGATACGGGTAAATTTTACCCTTATGTAATTGTATTTATCAATGATTTCACTTTTATTTAAATTATTCATTAATATGCATTATATATATTTGTTGCAATTTATGTTATATAAAAAATTAGGATAACATATAATTTTATATTAAATAATCACCCTATAATCTTGAAGAAAATTAGTCTCCACTTGATGCCTACTTACACAATTTATTCTAATTTTGATTCATTAATTTACTATCCTCGTAAGCTTTTCATATTTTCTAACAATCTTCTTTTCATATACTCGGATCAATCTCATTTTTTTTTAATTTTATTCGCTACAAAGATCAATGTATTTACATTATCAAAAATATTTTTTATGAAAGAATAACGTTAACAATAACTAACTCCTTAATAACATATCAAATCTGACCGACCTTTTAAAAATTTGGAAAAATTACATAAATTAATACATTTTAAAAATAATTACTGATTTTAGCGATACTTTTTGTTTATTAACATTTATAGCAATATTGTAATAAATCTGTAATATGTATTAAAAGTGAATTATCAATTATGTATTCAATATATTTGAATTATAATTGTTTTTGAAACATATTATGTTTGTTTGGTAAAAAATTGTCACGTTGTATTATAAGTGTATTAAAATGTGTGATAAATGTATTATCCATCATTAAAAGTTGTATTATATGTGAATAATAATTTTTTTTTTGTAATATGTATTAAACTTATATTATAAATGAATTAAAAGTGATCAAGTGAAAAAAATGTTATTACTATAAATGGTAAATATTTTTTATTATAGTATATTTAGGGAAGTTTTCTTTAAATTCCCCACCCATTTAAGGCTTATAATGGATCGGATCGGGTTGAAAATTAACCCGAAAAAATTCGTCTCCCGCCCGCATAATATGTTTTGTTTGGATTTCATTAGAATTACAATTACAAGAAATTTTGAAGTTTGAGAAAGTGACACAAAAATTCAGTGGACGTGGAGCAATGGCCTTCTCACATTTTCTCCCCTTTACAATACGCTTCCTTTCTTCTTCTGCAAAACTCGAAGACGAACACCGAATACTCAAAAATGGCAGCAACTTTAGCAATTGCATTGAAGAGTCTCTTCTCTGTGTTGGGATGTTTGATTACAGCCACCGTAATATACACCGTCGCCACTGATGGCCTTCCTTTCCGCATAGAACTCCTCACCCCGTATTATCCTTTTCTCTCTCTGTCATACTAATCCTACTTTGAATTTCGTTTTTTTTTTTTGGATTAGTAATGCTCCTGTTTGGATGAATTGGGGTTTGAATCTTTATCAGTACCAAAATTTGTTGAATTATGGATATAGAAAGTCAAAAGCCCTATCTAAATGCTTAAATTATTCAAAAAAAGGATCGGTTTTAGTTAGATTTTTATATTTTGAACGCCTAAACCTGGATTTCTTTCTCCTCACCTTTACTAACACTCTGTTTGGATGATTGTTAAGCATTGTTTCGTGTTGTACTCTATCTTTTGAATGAATACAATGTTTGGATAGATTGTATTGTTTTCTGTCGTTACATAATGTCACACTTCAGGAATTTGAGTAATAAACTTACAAGAAAAGTGTGATAATATGAAAAGGTAGAATAAGATTATTAAATAATATATAAAGACAAAAAGAGAAGAAAATATTAAAGGGATAGACACGATCACACCATATTAGTGGTTACATAAAATGAGACTTTTAATTGTTACGGTATCATACAATATAATTTAAGTAATGATCAAAATGAACATTGTATTTAAATTAACAATATAATACGATGGGTAACAACTCTCCAAACAAGGTGTAAAAGTTCAAGCTGCTAGAAACAAGACACTCTCTGGATTTCAATTTGTTTGTCATACTTTCTCTTTTAGTTCGTTTATACAGGAATGCTCCTTTTCCTTTTTAGCAATTCTTTAATTCTAACTTTGCACGAGACTTCTTTAAGACCGCAAGATTAAATTGTATTTTGATTTATTTGACATGTACCAAGTTAAAATAGGACAAGCAAATTGAAACCAAGGGAGTGACTTTTTTCAATTAATTATGTGTTTAGTTAACTTATAGTAGTCCCTCATTCTCATTTTATTGTGAAGTTGTTACTGTTTGGAGAGTCCAACACTTTTTTTATTTTAACTTTCTCAAACTTCGTTTGAATATTTTGAATCATTAGCTATGTTGATTTGCATTGCTTTTCATGTAGTTTACGAATATAACAGTTCTATTTTTTTTTAAAATTGAAGAATCTATACCTGAATTCATACTCAAAATAAGATTTTTGACCCTTGTACTCCGACAGAGGAGTAACAGTTCTTTTGAAAACGGTTAAGAAAAAGGAACTAACTTGAAATTGAGATTTTGACTTGAAAAATAGTTTAGTTCCATCTGTATTCTTGATGATGTTATTAATACCACTTACCTTGTCAAAAAAATAAATAGTTCAGTTCCATCTGCTTTCCAGACAATCTAAAATGAGTGGGATGAATCTTGCAGGTGGATGGCAGCTACCCTGATAGATTTCTACATCCACATAGTTGTTATATGGGTATGCCATGATTAATTTAATGCTTCAAAATGTTTCATATGCGAACCTTTATTCTAAAGTCGATTGCATTTTATTTGCTACAGTTTCACTAGCATTGGATAATAAGGAGAACATGTTGAATTTGGCGCACCTACTATGTTAGATGTTAGAGATATAAATGGTATAGGAGTTAGAGCTATAAATGTTATAAAGGTTAAGATTCTCAGACATTTGTGCAATACTATAGAAGAATTAAGTTCCTGTAGTTTGCATTTTTAATCCTTACCCTTAGGCTGAGATTTGAAGTCTGCCGTTGCACTTCATAGGAGCCCATGGGCTTGTGCAAATGCTACTATAGAATGTCATCCTGCAGTTTAAGCAAAACATTTATTAGGAAAATATCTCACCTTGTAGTTACCCTTCTTGGCTCTTTATTTTTTGCTGGGTTACATCTTTGAGGTCCTTTGGGTTTCAACTGCATTGTAAACAATATTTTTATTCCAAGACATTGGCCAGAATGCATCACATGTTACTATGTTTCTCTGCTCTTATCATCTAAGAGCAGAACCGCAAAAGCAATGCCCTCATGATTTGGTGTTGTGTTTTCAGTCTTGGGTTGTCTACAAGGAATCAAACTGGATTACTGCAATACTTTGGGTGGTCTTGCTAGTATGTTTTGGAAGGTATGCCACCCTTATTCCTGTATATAGAACAACTTTGATGTACTTTTAGTTTCAGATGATGACTGTTCTTCAAGCTTTCTCTTAGCATCTCTTATATGACTGAATTCTCAGGTTGAATAGGTCTCTATCTGTTGACATTCACTGTTTTTTGTCTTCACCCATGGGCATTACAGTCTTAGGATTGATGTTCCCAATTATTTATATCTTGTGTTTGCTGCTATGAATTCCCTTTGCATATAGATAACTTCCTTGATGATATACCCAGTCAATCAATCAATCAATCAACTATACATCAAGCAGACCTAGGTCCACAATTTGAATTCTCTACATATTTCTTGCTATTTGGGCCCACATCATTCCAATACTATCTAGAAGTTTGTCTTGTAAGGCAAAGTTCCAGAAAATCTCCAAATGTCACACTTATGAATCTAATATTTGTGCAACAGCATAAATTAAGCCTCAATGCACACTAGTTGGTCTTATTGATTTGGACCTTTTCTTCCATGTTGTTACTTTTTCAGATTTGCAATGATTCCTAGATTTTTTAGGTCTTTTCAGACAACCTCCTCTATGTGATTTAGGCCTTTCTCATCCCCTTCAGCACCTTCAATAACCATGTTACGCCAGTTGACTGGTGTATATTTGATGTATTTTAGGTCTATCAAAGATGACTTTCTCTTACTATATCCTCTATGTGTGCAACTGCACCCTTTGTTTCAATGTATATTCAATTTTGTATGACTGCACATTTACCTTGATGTCTTTTGGCATCTGGTATTGCATAGGATACAAATTTTCTTGTATTCAGTTTGTATTATCCTTGCATGGCATCAGAAGGCCATGTTGTCATTGCCCCTACAAAGTTCAATCAATATCATGCATAAATGTCTGCCAGTTTGTGATTATATATTCAGGGATGGTGATAACATTCTCTCTACTCCCTTTACAGCATTGCTACATGTGGCTACATCGTATTGCAATTTCTTAAGCTTTCAACTCAGGAATCTTTACAGGATCCAATTTACTTTGTCCTATTAAGACGTCAGGAAAAGTGAGTAGATATTTGCACAAAGTTCTTTTTTCCTTCATAGTTTCTGTTTTTATTTCTCTTTGGAGACCAGAAAAAGAAAAAGAGAGAGTTCAATTGGAAATGATATTTAGTTCATATATTTTCATGTATGCATGTCCAACTGTTTGAGGATACTCGTGAAACTGAAATATCATGCACAAGTATGGTGTTTGTTTGGAGAATATATTTGCAAATGTAATATATAACTGTTGTTAACAAGAGCTGACTCTTGTTGTTTTGCTTCAGTTGCGTATCATGCCTGTTGTTTTGTTCAGAGTAGGCATGTAGTGAAAATATCTAGAAAAATGTGGTTCTCAGAATAAAAGAAATGAAATTACATCTCTTCACAGGTCAAGACAATGGTGGAAACATAGCTTGTACTGGCATATTTTTGTTCATTGTTCATTGTTTTACTCTTTATTGATCATATACTTATAGAGGTAAAGTCAAAGAATGTAAATATCATACTTGGGTTTATCAAACTTTGGCATTTGTCTTGGACAACTAGGGTTCAAATGCCTCATCCCCATCTTGGAAAAATGAAGTTTTCAATCATAGGGAGAAAACAGATTAGTCAACGAAATGTTGCATCCTCCATTTGTGCAGGAGGAATTGCCAGTTGAATACTTTAAATATGTGCCTGGTTTATTTGTTAGATACATCTTCCATTTTGTTAGTCGAGTTAGATAAAAGGTAACTGTGACTTTAATGTTATTTGAGTCTTTAATTATTCACATATTGTATTGTACGTTTGGATTTCATTGGGAAAAGAAACTAAAATCAAGTATTCTCAACAATAAAAAATACAAGTATCTTATCAGCAATATACTAAAGAGGTGATTCGTTTTGTTATTTAGTGACGAGTGTTGTCTTTCTCAGTACTTAGTATGTCATATGTAGTTTCCGAAATCAAAGTACTATTATGTATACCACTTCTTAAGAATATTGGCTTCTTTTATATATCAGTCATCCAAGATCTTTTAGTGGAATTACAATGGTGCTTCTAACTGCAAGTTGGATCATTCATATCATACTTTGTGTTTTCTAGTTACCCTTGTTGTGGTTGTTTCTTTTGTACAAGACACTGCTGTGTACTACGTAATCAGGTCATATAGTCATGACATGTATTGATAACCTACTCTTTGCCGAAAATAATTATACAAAGTTGTAACTGATTCAGAGTGTTCCTTTAAAAAATATAATATGCAAGTGTTCATGGAGTTTGAAGCTTTCCTCATCAATGTTATATTAGTGGCACCCATATTTTGTTAGTTTTCTTTGTGAAAATGACCTTAACTTATAATGATCTGATGAGATGTTGTGATTTAGGACTGAAACAGAACAACAGAAGAAATGTTCTCTTTTAACTGCAAGAATTCTATTTCCTGCTTTGGGCTGTCTGATGCTAGGGACATTGATTTACACCATTGTAACTGATGGTTCTCCATTTCGCAGAGATATTTTTACTCCGTAAGTTATTTTTTGTTTATTTATTCCTATTTAAAACAGATACCATCAACCTTGTTTTTTTCTGGTTAAATGGAGACTTTGCTACTGATTTTGAGGATAGCAGCATTGGCGGAGAATTTTGTCGGTGCTTGAAAGTTTTGTTTGTTTTCTTGTTTGAACTATACTTAGATCTCCGCTCTGCTGTTTTCTAAATTGATGCACTTTATGGGGAAGTAGCATAAACCTCTCGTAACTGGAAGTTTTTCTGCTATTGTGGAGGAAAACTCCCTTTTCATTTATTCAATGTCATATCAGCATTTTATTTATTTAAGGAATTATATATGTCTTCCCAGAATGAGTTCCTAAACGAGAGAATATCTGCACTACAGTGATTCGAAGGTTGGGATGAGGTTACTGAAAATGACTTGTGCTCTCAGAATGTATAAAATTTCTATTAATAATATTGCCTCTCTCATTTTTCATGACCAAGGACTATTGATGATTTCTTACCTCATGTTAATCATTTAATCCTTATTTGTTTCTTACCGTGTAAACTTTAAATATTATAACATATGATTAGACTGATCTATGGTGAGCTTTATAACTTTTCCCTATGTAACATGATACTACCTTCAGTGTGACATATGTCGGGTAATATGGTATCTATGGTATTTCGAACTCTATTTCTCTGATGCTAAATTTCAATTGGAATTTTTGTATTAATTATCCTCTTCTTTGGTTTGCAAAGTTTAACTAATGGAATGGAATACTTAGAAATTTGAAATAAGCTCTTTTCTTCCTCTACATGGATTCACTATGTACAGGTCATTCTTAGGGCCTAGATTCATGAAAATTATCAGCATTCCTCTCTCTACTCTGGTTGATGACGTGCAACCCTAGAAAATTGTCTTCTTCTTTGTCCAAGGGGCTGCGGTCTATCATTTGCAAATTTGTTTAGAAGTTTCTTCTGGAAAACAAACTTCATGAGTTTGTGCAGAAGTAATACATATGCATTCTCTTACTCAGCTGATTACAAACTTCTGCTTGGTATAAGTCTTACTTTGACATGCAATTTAAGAAGTCAATTTATGTGCAGGTGGGTGATAGCAACAGTGATTGATTTCTATGTCGGTGTTGTGGCTCTCTCGGTAAGCTTTTCACTGTTCATCTGCCATTTTAAAATAATTTTTTTTTGGGAAATTGCCCTCTATTTATCTACCTTTGCTCTTAATCTTTCTGGTATTTGAAGATTTTTTCTCTATAGCTTTATAAGGAAGTCCAAAGTTTGTAAAATTCGATATATGGCTAGGGCCAGTTGCTGCATTAGGTGTCAAAATCATCATTTAGGACTTTTCATGTGATTGTTGATCTTAGATGAGTTGCAACGTTTTTTCAGGTTTGGGTTGCTTATAAGGAATCAAGTTGGCTGAGTGCAGCTTTATGGATAATACTTATAATTTGTTCTGGCAGGTACGTTTTTTTTGTTGGATAATGCATAAATTGTACTCCTCCATCCCATTTTATGTGATGTAGTTTGACTGGACACGGAGTTTCAGAAATATCAAAATATTTTGCAATCTTTCAAAACTTCTCTAAAAGAAATATTTTTTTAAATAGAAGTGTACACCTATCGGAATTTTTGTCAACATGGGTAAAATGTTGATAGTGTCATTAAATATTTGTCAATTAAGGAAATATGTCAATTCTTTTTCGGCGAACTAGAAAGAAAAATGTGTCGTATACATTGGAGCAGAGGAGTATCAGTTTGAAGTTAGCTTCATCAGTACATTGTCTTATTTGTTGCTCTATGTAGGTGAAAGCAAAATATGAACTCTCATTCATATTTAATGGAATGAGGAGTTCATATATATATGTGTTTACATGCCTTAATGTGATTCTGAATGAGAAGAGGTTCTGTGAATTTGTCGAAATAACTTAAAAGATCTTGCTTGTTTGGCAAGAAGTCAATTAATATTTCAGCCTTTGCCTATGGCAACAACTTCATTAATAACTAATCTGCATTATTACCTTCTTTCATGCCTTAAGCTTTAAGTTTTTAGAGTTCTCCTAAACATGAGTTAATATTCCATCATGAATAACCATAGTTCAATCTAGTTAGTATTTCCTGGACTTTATATTCCTTCAACTATATGACTGTAAAGGACGACTTCATTATTGTCTGTTGTGTTTCTTTTTCTCATGCCGGCAATTTTCTGGTCCCTCAAAAACTGATGGCACTTTTTCCGGCTACATTTATATGATATGTTACAACAATTTGTTTTTGGACCATAATTATATCTAATCCGTGCTTTGTGTTGATTTCCTCAGCATCAGCACATGTGCCTATATAGCTCTTCAGCTTTTCAATCTTTCATCTCAAGATCCCGTCTACCTTGTTCTTTTCAGCAGCCGCAACAGGCAAGTTTGTGCCCCATCTGTTTAAGTGTGTTCTCCTCGTTATGACATACATTTTGTTTGTTTGTCCTTGTAAACAATCAAATGAAGAAGATATTACTTCCTGTTAGCTCTGCAGCAACAACAACAATTTGTAGTACGACAAATATACATCCTTGTTCTAGTTAAAGTTGAACAAGATTTGGAATTTCTTTCATTTGTGCGAGTGATTGTATCCGTCTTTTGTTCATGGAATTTTACTAATTTCAAGTTTTCATTGCTTCTTAACAATTCTGTACACATTACAATGTTTAATTTTTGTGACTTTTTATTAGGGCAGAAAAAGGGTATGAAGTAACGTCTCGAACAGAGAGCATCGGAGAGGGTCAATTGAGGAAGAAGCTTTGTGGTTGATTTGGTTTTGATTTCATAATTGGACTCTTTCATCATTTTTATCTTTGTAATAACTTGTGTTAAATAATAAACTTCTAACGTACATGTCTGTGTAAAAGAACTGTGATAATTATTTTGTAGGAAAATAATATTATTATTGATCGTATGGTATCCATAAAAACAAGGAAAATATGTACAAAATAGAATTATACCACGGTAAAAGTATTTAAGCATTAAGGATGATGATATTGTACAGTGTGTGGGAGCAGAGCGGATAAAATGAATGCTCACGTCCAATGTATTTGTATGATAAAAATGTGTTACCAAAACTTAGATGTGTTGTATAGAGTGGAGTGTTGATGGTCAAGAACTCTCACATTCAAACAAAAGATGCAAGTAACATAGATTGAGAATGTTGAGATAGATGTGTGGAAATTCTAAGAGAGAAGATTAGGAACATAGATATTGGAGACAAGGTGTGAGTAACCTCTGTGGAGAACAAGATGAGCTTGAGATGGTTTGTATATGTGAAGAGGAAATGCACAAATAAGGATGGTGATGAGTAACAAAACTTCGTTGTAGTGTATCTTAGGAGAAGTATTGAGGAGACGTAATTAAACATGATATGACATGCAACTTACGGATCGAGGACATGACTATGTATAGGAGAATATAGAAGTTGTGGATTAGAGTAGAAGGTTAGTAAATAGTTGATCATGGTCTAGTTTTCGATATTAGTATCATCATTGATGTTCATGCACTCTTTTATTCTTCGACTATACTATTACTTTGTGTTTTCATTGTTTTGACAATTGTATTATTTGTTATTGCTACTGTTCTTTTCTCCATTGTCCTAATGAGTTCTGTCACTATGGTATTTTCTTTTACTCACTGATTTCGATATGCTTTACTTGAGCCGGGGGTCTATTGGTAACAGCATATCTACCTTTACAAGATTAGGATAAAACTACGTACGCATCACCCTCATAAGGTGTGAATTACATTTGATAAGTTATTATATCAACAATTTTATTACTCAAAATCTGAAATTAAAATAATAAAACATATGACATAAAGTTTAGACAGTAGTATAAAATAAAAAAAAGTACACAACGATTATATGAGAATTGTACAATTTTAATTTTGAAAACCATGAATTTTGAAAGATTTACATTGAAGAAAACTATGATTAACTATGTTTTGTTTTCTAAATGATATTTCATTTTTTTTTTGTCACTAACACCATATACTAAAAATTATTATTTTTAAATTATAAACTGAAAACTGGAGTTCTCAACCTTCCAAAAAAAAAAAACTTTCCAAATTCTTTCCCTTTTTTTTGGTATAAAAATTTCCATAAAATATTCCAAATATGTTTTTTCTGTTATAGAAAACGTGTAGAAAGTTTCCATAAAAATTTTACTTACAACTTCGCTTCTCTGTATAAAATCCCAACTCTGTTTTCTTCTTTTCTACAATTTGAGAAAGAAAAAAAATAAAACAGAAACAGAATTTGAGATTCGAGTGTATAATGGAGAATTTAAAAGAAGGTTTCCGATTCAGTCCTACTGATGCAGAAGCTGTTACTTTCTTATTGAGATTCATTGCTGGAAAATTCATGAATGATTCTGGATTCATCATTACTCATGTTGATACTTACAGTGAACAAGAACCATGGGATATTTACAATCAAGGAGTATCCTGTTGTAATGACGATGATGACAATGATTGTAGTCAGTATCGTTTCTTCATTACAAAACTCAAGAAGAAAAGCAAGTCGAGGTATAGTCGCGACGTGGGAAATAAGGGCAGTTGGAAACAGCAGGACAAGAGCAAACCTGTTCGAAAGAAGGGTGGACCAGTGATTGGATACAAGAAGAGCATGTGTTATATGAATAAAGGCTATAAACACGAAAATGGGCATTGGTTGATGAAGGAATACGCCCTCTCTGCGTATCTTCTTGATAAATTTGACAAGGATTGCAGAGATTATGTTCTATGTGCTATTAAGAAGAGAACTCGCATCAAATCTCGCTCCAAAGGCACAATGAAGTTGATGAATGCTGTATCTGAAGAGTGCACGAATTTGGAAGACCAAAGTTCGGGGACTGTTGAATCGACTAGTTATGACGAGGCATTACAAGAGTTGCTGATCAATATGCCGGATGAGACGAACATGGTCATTGAGCCATTATGTACTTTTGAAGACATGCCCATGCTAGATATTGATTTTGATATTTTACCTGACTTTGATTGTATGTTTCAACTTTTGGAATTTCCTAAAATGCAATGATATGTTATATCAATCATTTCTCTGGGATTATATCGGGTATGTTGTTGTTTTCTATAATACACATGCTAAAGTCAAAATTGTATTAAAGAACAAACCTTCTCATCGTGAGAGAACTTGCACGCGATTGCATTTACCTTTTTCCTCTCTGTTTCTTCATCCTCTTCTTCTTTCTTTTTATAGTTGGTAACACGATCTACTCTGATTATTCTATCCGGTATCTGAGCACCATTTAACTCATCTGCAAGTCAATATAAAATAGCCAAAATATGTTGAACTATGTGACCTTATATAAAAGGTTTATAAGTCAAACAAAGGACAAATCAAGCACTGGAAATTCTTTTTCAAGGTTGAACCTCAAAAGAACACGAGAAAGAGATATAGACGCACCTACCAAGATTTGTACTCCTTTGAACCTCGTAAGCAACAAAATCGAAACCCTTTGATCTTGCCTGTACCTTTATCCCTAACAAGATTGACATGAACAACCTCCCATACCTAATTAACATAAAAAACACTACTATTAGATGACGAAAACAAAGTGATGAGACAATGAGAAATGCTCAAAGTATAAGATGACTTGCTGAGAGAAAACGGCGAGGAGATCACCTTCAATGAGGTCAAAAGGAATGCCGCCAACGTATACATAAGCTGAGTCTTTGTATCTGCCATGCCAGGATGCCTGATCGGAGATTCGTAAGGATGCTTGTTTTGCATTAATATTCTGAATACGCTTCACTAGTGTCAACGGATTCGTTGCAGTATTCCAATTCCTCAAACCTGAGTGGTCCTTTATTAATATAGAAATTAGTTTATTTTTTGTAGATATTGAGACATTAAATCAAGAAGAATACCTAAGTGTTTGTTAATCCACACAGTTCTGGAGCTAAGTGTTTCTGTCGTGACGAAAAGATGGAAACGAACACCAAATACGCATGGATGAGATCCAAATAACAATAAGAGGATTACAAATATTCTTTCTATTGCCTACAGCAACAATTGCCAAAAGCTGTCGATCTGAGGCATTGCTAAGGTTTCAATTCAAGCAAAGTGAACATGATCACCCCTTATTCATCAAACACACATCAAAAGGGTCAGTGTTTGTTCTTATATATGTTGAGTTTGCCAGGTCAAGTAAAGGCATACTAATGCATCAGAGAAAATATGCACTAGAACTTATTTCTGAAACTGGATTGCGAAATGCAAAACCTGTGCAATCACTACATCAAAAATGATCATTAGTGGCAATTAAGTTAATTGCCGCTAAATATGTATTTTTAGCGGCAATTAGCACTCTTCATAAGTCACATTTGGAAAGTTATAAGTTAGTTAAGTTAGTTTAAATAACTAACTAGTTTCCATTAGTTAGTTAGGATTTCTAACTAACTATTCAAGAACGACCATTGTGTATATATATATATAGATAGAATTATACACTGTAAAGGTTGACACAATTAATACGAATACATATTGAGGGGTTTTAGACTCTCAAGAATCAGTCTATTACAACAAAAGTTTATGAGTAGGGATGCACGTGGTTTGATTTGGATAGGTTATTGATTAAAATAAAAAACAAATGAATCTAGTTGATTTTTTAAAATTCTAAAACCAAATCAAACAAAAAAAACAATCGTCGATTTGGCTAGTGTCGATTTGAAAGTAATAAATTTTTTGAGGATATATGTATCTCGATAGACATGAACACCTAATACGTGAATAATTCACATGAAAGCTATTGTCGGTTCAATTAAGCAATACTAGTGTTATTATTACACTGGACAAAGTGATTCACTTAAGAGAAAATGTGACTATCTTATGTAAGCTAGGGTATGAAAAGACTAAAATAAATGATTTTGATGGACTTAGACCTAGGATTGTAGTAGTTGAGCTAAAATTTATGTGTTGAGCTTGAGAAAATAGTAAACTTAAAGAGTTAAAGTTAATTAAAATTTACGACTAATATATAAATAATGATAATACTTATATATACCGAACATCCAGAGTAGAACTAAAATGGAATTTTCAGCCCTGAAAGTATCTACAATATGCAATTTTTGTCATTTATTGTTCGTTAAGAGATAGAATAACTAGTGGTACTTTATGAATTTCAAAAAGATCAATTTTTTTAAAACAAATAAATAAGCTCTAAATTAATGGTGGCACAGGAATTAAGGAAGAAAATAAAGAGAAGAAGAAGAAAAATTTTAAAAATGAATATATGGTCATTTGTGTGTATTTTCCATATGTAACGACCAGGTTCTGTCGTTATAGAAAAGTCAACATGGAAAATTTTTGGATCGAAAAACTTTTTCTCCATAATTTGAAATTTCTTCATCTAATCCAGATTTAGAAGAAATCAGAGTCATTAAGGTGTAGGAAAATTTGGTAACAATCGGGTGATTTAATTATGATTTTGGTTACATGAGGGAATAAATACTAGTTAAGGAATCTGTGCGGCTTTACGAAATTGAATTCGGGTGAGTAGAACTCCCACAATCGATCTTAGTGTTGTTGGTTAGAGGTGTTTTGTGAAATGGGGGTCTTGGAATTAATTAAATAGCTCACTATTTCGTGCAAACCGCCCTGACATTGGATTTGGTCGCTTTGGCGGGGTGCGTGCCGCTGTGGCGGACCAAACGCGACTTAAAGTTGTAAATGAACCCCTAAATGTCTTTATTCTGCACTTTTTGACTTGGAGAGCTAAGGAACGACCACATACGACTTCTTGACTGTCTTTCCAAAATTATTGAGGCTAAGAGTAAGTAATTCACCTCCCAAATCCGTTTTTCGATCCGTAGTTTCTATTTTCTTGGGTTATTATCAATGGGGAAGAGTTTTGAATTGGAAATATGGTGGGAAGCCCTAGTTTTGATACTTGAGATCATGGGTATGATTTACGTTTGTTAGAATTGTTAGCAATCCGAGTAGTGATTGTTTATTGATTCTCGTATTATATTGATTGTTTGTAGACCAAGAACAAGCGGAATGAATAATCCAAAAAGGGAATGATCAAGATTCTTAGGGTTTCAAGCTTGTTTAGAGGTAGGTGATGGTTGTGATTCTACAATTGTGTGATGTATGTTTGTTCTTGCTTCATTATGATATATGTATGTATGTAAATGTTGCATTATTCATCATAGTTGTTGTATATGAAATAGATGAATGACTATATGTCATGAATCACTTCTTGATTGTATGATCTTGATAATATACTTGTGATTGTGGTGTGTTAAAGGGATCAGTTGTCACGTTCCGACATAACTAATTGGAATCTGTTGTCACATTCCGACATAACTAATTGGGATCGGTTGCCACCGCCATAACTTATTGGGATCGGTTGTCACGTTCTGACATAACTAATTGGGATCGGTTGCCACATTCTGGCATAACTAATTGGGATCGGTTGTCACGTTCCGGCATAACTAACTAGGATCGGTTGTCACATTCTGGCATAACTATTGAATCGGATACCACGTTCTGATATGCTAACAGTTTGGGTTTGAATTTCATGAGAAGACCAACTACTTGACATAATTGCAATATTTGAGAATTGTGAAAATGTACTTTGTTCATAAATATTGATAATATTGTATATGTTCTTCATATGCATGCAATTATATTATGTTGTGTGATCTTACCAGTACACTATGGTTGTGTACTGATACTGCACTTGATCTTATATTTGTTAGGTACAGGGCATCTTCAGGCGGCTATTGACAAACCCCCTTAGCAGATCAGTGATCATTTCGAGTTCACGGGTGAGCTAGTTCTTCGGGGCTGCCTTGGATTCTCTTTTAAGTCTCTGTCCACATTTTCGGACATAGACTAGTTCTTAGATGCTTTTTATATTAGTTGGGTTGTACCCATTTTCCTTTTAGACTTTGGTCCATTGTTTAGATGTTTTGGTACATTGACTTTCAAGTTCTAGGCATTACTTCTGCAATGTAGTTTTATCGTTAGATTTTTGTTGGAGTTAATAGGAACTCTAGCTCTTTCTTTAGTATTTAACTTAATTCCGTCATTTAAATGCTTTAGTTTTGGCTTAGTTGGTTGGTTTTGGTTGTAGTAATGGTTCTTCCACCGAAACGTTAGTGTAGGTATCAATTATGATGATCTGGATCATGACAACCGAACTTTAATAAAGAATCAGTTATTTCATTTTAAAGTAATTCAGAGGGGTAATTAGACGTCCTTATGAAGTATAAGTATCTAACTGGTTATTTTGTCACAATTATTTTTCACTTTCTTTTTTTTCATCTTGGAAAATAATATTTATGACATAGGTGAATTTATGGAATACATTTTTTTATTAATAAAAATACTCCTCATAATTTTAAAGAAGTAAAAACAATAAAGATTTGAATGTGCATTTGAAAAAACTAATTGGCATATCTATTTTTCAAAGTAGAAAGAAAATTTAATTTTTAAAGTAGTTAACATGCCAAAATTTATTTTAAGGCATTCTAATTATTAAATGTATCTACTTTTTTTTTTTTTTTTAAATTAAATGTATCTACTTAATTCCTTGAAAGTCCCTTCTATTTTCACTATAAAAAAGAATCATTACCAAGTACCAAGTACTTCAACTAATTGATTATTAGTATCATAAATAATTGTTTGAGATGGCAAAATCAAGCAAATCTATGATATGTATGATTTTTATCATGTTTGTTCTTTTTTCCCCATTAATTCAGGCAACACAAGAGCTATCATATGCACCTGAAGCATCATCACTGTCAGTAAAACTATCTGAGGCGAGTCGTAATGCTCGCGTTCTTGTTAAAGATATGATAAATTTCATATTTTTCATGTTCTTAGTTGGTTAAAATCTATTTAATTCTATAAAATAATGTCTAACTGAAGAATATATATTAATTCAAAAATATTATTTAACTTAGATTTAAAATCAGAATGCTTAAAATTAATATTCGATGTCGTTATCTCAAATATAATAATTTTTCTCATTTTAATATACAATTTTAGTTTTTTTTTAATCAATATTATGTAACATATTGTTTTTGTGTATTTCAGGTTGCATTAACGCATCAATGTGCAAAGATAATGATTGCTGCATTTGTGATTTAGGCGAATGCATTCGATGTTGTAATTAATGATGTAACAAAATCATTTATATTTTAATTATATAATGAAATGATTAATTAATGAGTATCGTATAATTAGTTACCAATTGCCCATTTATATATTATATTACATGCTTAAAAAGAAATTGTAAAATATATGCAATACAAAATAAGAAGCATAGACAGGAGATATAGAAAGTATAAATATAATAAATTTTTGAAACTTTAAAAAAAAATTATAGAGAAATTTTTAGAATTAATTCAAAAATTATAATCAAACAAATATTTTAAAATAATTTTATAAAATCTAATTCATAATTATAATGAAACTCTAGAATAATATATGGAAATACGTTGTAGTGTATTTTGCCATTATAGTCAAACAAATATTTTAAGATAATTTTATAAATCTAATTCATAATTATAACCAAACGTGTAAATTATTTCCTCATTTTTTTTTTTGTATAAAAATTTCCATAAATAGTTTCCTTAAAATATACTAAGTACTACAAAAGTTTCCAATTTTTTTGGTTATAAAAAACGTGTAGAAGTATAGAAAGTTTCCATAAAAATTTTACATACAACTTTGCCTCTCTGAATATATTGGAAACTCTATTTTCTTGTTTTGTACGAAGAGAAAAAGAGAGAGAGAGAGAGAAATTGAGTGTATAATGGAGAATTTGGTAGAGGGTTTCCGATTTAGTCCTACTGATGAAGAAGCTCTTACTTTCTTATTGAGATTCATTGCTGGAAAATTGATGGAAGATTCTGGATTCATCACTTTTCATGTGGATGCTTACGGTGAACAAGAACCATGGGATATTTACAATCAAGGAGTATCCTCTTGTAATGACCATGATTGTAGTCAGTATCGCTTCTTCATTACAAATCTAAAGAAGAAAAGCAAGTCGAGGTATAGTCGTAATGTGGGAAATAAGGGTGGCAGTTGGAAACAGGAAGACAAAAGCAAACCTATTAGAAAGAGCGATGGAGCAGTGATTGGATCGAAGAAGAGCATGTGTTATAAGAAGAAAGGGTATAAACAGGAACATGGTCACTGGTTGATGAAGGAGTACGACCTCTCTCCGCATATACTTGACAAATTTGACAAGGATTGCAGAGATTTTGTTCTATGTGCTATTAAGAAGAAGAAAAGTCGCTCTAAAGGAAAATTGAATATTGTTGGTGAACAAGACCAAAGCTCATGTGAGGGATTACCAGTGGATGCAGGGGAATTAGAGTTGCAGAATATTGATATGCACGAGGGGACGAGCAACTTGGTTGAGCCATTATCAGCTCCTGTCTTTGATTTTGATTATCAATATTGACTTTGATTGTCTAAGAAGCATTACTGTTTAATTATTAGAATTCTTTAAAAAGTTGTATAAATAAGAAGTCTTACACTTTTAATGAAATTGGGTGTTTTGGACAGTGTTGGTTTTCTTTTGTCAATGATATTTGCCTTGTATCCCTTTCTTCAATCACTAATTACAAGTCTGATACCTTCTTATGGCTAGTGTAACTTACCACAAGGAAAAAAATGGGATAAAAATAGGATATCAGTAACAGCCTTCTTCTCAAACCAAGAAACAATTTAATTATTTTAAAATGGAAGAAGTAATAGCCTAGATAGGATATAGTGTGCACAAACTTTACTTTTACCTCAAGATGAAATAAACAATTGTTTCTAATACACTCTCAGCTCAATACAAAAATGATTTATATCCTCTACTTGAGTTACATATTTTGCTCTTCTCAAGAATTTTATAATTCCCGTCTTAAAATAAATATCACCTTAGGTATTTATTGTATCTCAATAGAGAGATGGGAAAAAGCATTTTTGTTTGGTTTGTCTCCAAAGAATGTACCCTTAATAAGACAAAAAGTTCCTAACATTACAACTTTTATCTTTTCTAAAGAGATGCAACTCTTCAAACTTCCCATGCTTGAGACAAGGTGTTGTTTTTATACATCTCACTCATGGTGGAGAATGCACATTCATAGTATAACATCATCAAGAAAGCAATCTAGAATCCAGTCATTGCCAGACAATTCACGGTGATCATGAAAAATTCTCCAACAAGAAAAAAAGGAGGAAGAAAGGCATGCACACGACTGGATTATAAGATTAGATTAGCTTATATATAACATGTGAATCCAAAAACAATAGTATAAAGCAAAAACAAAGCATGCAAAAATTTCGAAAAAATTTAGTTGCCTGTGGTTAAGCAGCAGTTCATCACGGGCGTTTTCCAAAGAAATCCTTAGTCCTCTTCCTTATGCGCGTGAACAGAATAACCGCAGCAGCCAGGACCCATGGTGGGATATTACCACCAGTGATGTTCAACTTTTTGGCCCATTCTGGAGAATCTTTCATCACCATTACTATCAATAGGGTGATCACTGCAACACCAACCAATATCCTGGTAATAGGTTGGATCAACGAGTCCTATAAACAAAGACGAAAAACTATTAGAATCCATCTATGCATATAACAACCTATTTTGTGAAGAACCATATGAAATATGGTCACTTTAGTGACAAGAATCACTTGGTAAAGTCATTTTATGACATTTTCTCATCTAGTTCAGCTTTCTTGGACTGAGAAATACAACTTGCTTATATAGAAAGGACAATTCACCATGAGCAGTTCCCTTCAGTTACCTTTCATGCTCTCATTGTTAGGGCCTCCCAATGTGGACCTTATTTATCAAGAAGGGGAGAAGATTAAACATGACATGACATGCAGCTTCCTGAGGACATGATCATAGATAAGAGAAAATAAACATTGTGGATTAGGGTAGAAGGTTAGTAAGTAGTTGATCGTGGTCTAGTTTCTGATATTAGTATTATCATTAGTACTCACCCACTCTTACTCTTCGATTCTACAATTACTTGTTGTTTTCATTGCTTCGACTATTGTATTACTCTCTCCGTTTTACAAAGAATGATATAGTTTGATTTGACACAAAGTTTAAGAAAATAAAGAAAGATTTTTTAATTTTGTGATCAGTAATTAAAATTATGTCAAATGTGCAAAAGTGTCCTCTACTTTTGTGGTATTATACATGTCACGTGAAAAAACTGAAATTAAAATGTTACAAAAAAAAAGAGTTCATTCTTTTTTAAACAGACTAAAAAGGAAAGAAGGTCATTCTTTTTTAAACGAAGGAAATATTTATTATTGCTAATGTTCTTTTCTCCTTTGCCCTAATCTGTCATTGTGGTTTTTCCTTTTATTCACTGATTTTGACATGTTTTACTTGAGCCGAGAGTCTATCGGAAACAATATATTTATCTTCACAAGATTAGGGTAAGACTAGGTATACATCACCCTCACAAGGTGAGAATTAGATTTGATACGTTATTGTTCCTCAATTTTACTCTGAACTTAAAAGAAAATAAAAATATGACGCATAACTTAAATAGCATTATCAATAATTGAGAAAAAATCTACACAATATATATGAGAATTGAACCATTTAAAATTTGAAAAGTGAGAATTTGAAATAATCACATCGAAGAAAATTATGATTAAATATGTGGAATCAACTGAAAATGTGTTGCACGTTTATTCTTATTAATTATTGTTACTTTATAACTTTGTTATATTTAAAATTGTGTTATCTAATTGAAAATACCTTTTCCTAGTATTTGAAATTAGAGATTCAACTTATTAGAACTAGTTGGAAACTAAGCATTTATAATGTATACTTATCCTCTTTGTGACGATGAAAAATCTAAATATTTTTTTATGACAATACAGACATTTAATAGCTACAATCATAAAATGAAAAATAAGCTGAAATAAGTGAAATATAAGCTTGAAAATGCGTATGACAAAAGGGCAATAGATACATTTATATGATTATGACTTAAGCAGGGGCGGATCCACGTTGGGTTCAGGGTGTTCATCTGAACACCCTCGGCAAGAAAATATACGATATATATAATGTAAATTTTTTATATTTTTGTAGATGTATATATCTTGAACCCTTTTAATAAAGAATAAAATTAGATGGCTTAGTGGTAAAACCCGGGTGTATTAAGCTGCACTCCTATGGGTCAAATCCCTGAGACAACATTTGTTATTTATTTCCCTTTATAGTTTCAATTTATTTTCATTTAAAAGAATCAGTTATGTTTTTCAAGTATTTTTAGCTTAATTTTTTAAAAACGTGATAAAAGTGTGATTTTAAACAAAAATAAAATAAAATTCAAGGGACCCAATTCGAAAGACTTACTTACACATTTATACTTTTATTTTTCAAAATTTTGTAGTAGAGAAATATATGTGTAAATTTTATCGTAATTTTTTCTTGAGTGATATAGCTATCGTAATTTTTTCTCGAGTGATATAGCTATCAATTCATTATTTTGTGATACAAAATTAAACTAACAATTGGATATAAACATCTAACCCACGTTTCCATAAATTGGTATAAATATAATTGAATGTGTTTGATAATTTGATTTTATTTTCTTTGGTTAAAATCAAATCAAACCTTTAATGGTACACAATTTTATTCTCACTATCAAATCAAATCACTTTTTTTTTTATTTAGTTTGATTTGAGTTGATCGAAATTGAATATTAATGTATACTTTATGTATATTTAATCTATATTTAATTTTTTTAGTGTATTATAATGTATGGTTAGTGTGTAGTTAGGTCTATACTTCATGTGTGTATAGTTTCTATGATTTTTGACAAGCTATAGTGTATACTTAATGTATACTTTGAATGACTTTTGGCTATTTTTTTAAATGTAAATAAAACATGACTATATTATTGTAAACTAATTACTTTATTGAGTATAATTGAAACTAACCCAATTAATTAGGGGTGTTCAAAACAGAATCATAATGATAAGCTAACCACAAAATTGGCTTTGTGTTATTCCATAAACTTCTGGGAAATAGATTAAAATTTTGCAATTACGGCTTATTGGTGTGGGTGTGCAAATCGTTAACCCGTTAAGATTTTTGATACTTACATTTTTTGTTCTTGATATATTAGGCTCATTTTATATTTTACCTATATAAAAATAATAAATATTTTTTTCTTTGTTAGTCGTAACTCCTATAAGCTAAAGCCGTAGCACCATGAAAACCTATATACTTCTCAATAATTATCTATTTTGCTTTAAAGAATAAAGAGCGAGTCATCAAACTCAGAGAAGCACTGAGGATATGTACATGAAAAGTATGCAGCAATATATCAAAAAATTGACAAAGATGCTCTCATTGGGCAATGAAAATGGGACAACCAGTTGAAAACATGGATAAATTTATCTATTTGATGTTGTTACTGCTTCAAAATTATCCTCTTTAAAAGGTGCGTTCATCAACAAAAAATGTATCAAAAAAATGAAAGGTTTGTCGTTATACCGCCTGTCACATGGGCAAATTACTTCACCTAAATTTCGTGAGATGTTAGCCCAATGTGATAGCAGTCAAGTCCCACTCAACTCAGCCCCTTTCGCAGGCTATTCTTCCTAACGTTCAAGGACGTTTTTCTGTTTTCTGCCTTAGATTATTTTTCAGAACTTTAACAAGGAAATCAACACATAAACATACGGACAAACCCAATCTTTATATTAATAATCAAAAACCAATACAAAGGATCACACGTTGGAACAACAATTTTGTCCAACTTTGATTTGGACTTCGACTTAAGGCACAATCACAAGTCGATTGCTGCCTTAGGTACCTTTTCAAAATCCTCACGTTTTTTTTCTAAGTGTCTTGGTGAAATTCCAGACTTAATCTTCCTTATTTCAACCTTAAGATAACAATTCTATCCTAGTTTCTATATTCGTCCAACACACAAGGTTGTCCATTTATAGAACATGTGTCAGCCTTGTGTTTTACATTGTATAGTGTTGTGACACATGTATAACACTTGTCAAATAATCATCCCACTAAAGTATAATTCAATTGACATTCCCAACTGATAAGAAACATTCATATTCGAATTCAAAAAGCATACAAGAGATACAACAAATTTGGACACAAGCGGTTACAAAAAGGTAACCGCCGCATGTGCTTGGCACGTGACTTGGTTGACTGAATTTCGATCCTTTGCTGCATTTTCCCTCCATATTTTTGGCTCCAATACAATGTCTAAATATTGTATAGTCATTGCCTCATCAAAGTCCACCAGAATCCACCTCCATATTTTTCCATGCCTGCGCACTATCGACGTTCTGTCGCTACCTTGCTTTGGCCATGTTAAATTTTAACCCACTCGTGTCATTCCTTGTTTTCTTGTTGCATTTTATTCACATTTGATTGCATGTGATTCAATTTAGCTCAGCTCAATTTCCCCGCATTTGATCAGACTAGGTGTTTTTCGCATGCAAACTTCGTCCACAATCAATGCAGGTCAGTGTCCAAGCCATGTAATGGTATGTTGCCTTGTCAACATCCATTTCATGTTTTAACATTGCCTTTCCAGCATTATTTGGTACCATTATACCATTCCAACACTTTGACCACACAAGGCATGATTGATTCTACCCGCACTTTGGCCCTTGACAAAGTTATTCATGTCAATCCTTTGTCGCCACCGTGCCTGTGTCGAGTTACTTGGTCAGGACCCTTACATCGCCCGATAACCATTTGATAATTGATAATCTGTTACTAAACTAATCAATATCTTATAGATTGTCTATTGAATTAGTAAATTTAAAATCGATATCCGATAGATAGACTGTTAAGCGAAATTATTCGTCGGGTCCGTCTGATAAGCAACCTTACAATAGATAATGATGGACTTCCAACGACAACAACAATAACATACAGAAATTCCACAAGTAAAATATGAGATAGGTAGAATCTAACATACTTTACTATTACCTTGTGGAGATAGAGAGGTTGTTTTCAAAAGCCCCAATGTAATAATAATAATGAAATTATTTGGTGTATGTACTTCTATTGATAGATTTTTGGTCAATTCATTGGATTAAAAATGAGATATACTATAAAACACATGTTTGGTTTAAAATAGATAAATTGGCAACACTTTTTTTTATTCATTTTAATCTTGTCTTTGTTAAAAAAATTAGGGAGAAAAATATTAAAGAAGGGCAAATATATCATTCTGTCTTCAATTCTCGAAATAATAATTTTGAAATTGTTATCCAACTTCAAAATGAGAAAATAATACTACCTAATTATGAGATTAACTAATCTCAAAATAAAAAAATCCAACTAAATGTTAGAATAAACTAATTTCCAATCTATATCTCAAATGTGAAAGTAAGTGGGGATGAAAAGTGAAAGAATACAAAGTTGAGTGCCAAATGTGAAAGAAAGACAAAAGTATAGAGGGGGGAAACAATAATAAAGGAGTTGGAATAGGGAAACGACGTCGTAGAATATCTTTTGCCCTCGTCCCTCTGAAAGCTGAAATGAAGCAGTACTAGGTCAAGATCAAAAGCCACACTCAACGAAAACAGAGAGCTTTCTCCTCAAGAGGCGAACGAACACTCCGATAGAGAAATCGCTTCACTTGGAATTTCATCAATGGCACTCGCTTCTCGCTTGCTATCCAGATCCACTCGCCAGGTACAATTGGATCTAATCGATTTTTTCCCCTTTTTTTATGCGGCGAATGGTTATGTTTCATGATTTGTTTGATCTGATTGCGGATTAAAGGGTTAATGTTCATTATTTGTTGTGTGCGGAGTGTAGTTTTTGACTGGTTGAACTGAATTTAGTTGGATTTAAGAGAGATGCATTTGGCACAGTAAATGTAATCGGATTTATAATTGTGGTTCCTTAGGATTAAGCACATTTTAGGTTTCATTGAGATTGTAATTGCCTGCTTGAGATTGACGCATGATTGATTGAATAACCCGTTTTAAAAGAATATTTGTTGTTTTCATTACTGTTTGGTTTCCAATCACCATCTTTTTTGCTTTTGGGAAATAAATTTGGTTTTCTATTTTCCTCCTGTTGTGTTTTTTCTTCGGGGAAAGATTCTATCTGTCGATTATCACTTAGGAGCTGAATTTGATGTTCCTACCATTGCCTACTTATGTTGTTCCTTTGAATAGTATGTGCCCATAAGGAAGTGGCGGTTAGGAGAACAACATCTTCTGCTCTGTGTGGTCATTTAGATTTTGAGTAATTTAGGCTACACTTTCTTTGAGCTGTTAGGATGTGTCTAGGTCTGAAACAGAATTTTGCAGTAAAATTTTGGGATGTAGATGTGATTGGATATGCTGGTGTAATATGTACCTGGTCCAGATGTCTACTCCGATTAATAAATGTAGTTTTGCAGCTATGCGCTGGTCAGGTTGTTCTTCGACCCGAGCATGCAGTTCCAATTCGTTCCTTTGCCAAAGAAGCTGCTGCCCCCACTACACTGAAGGGAGACCGTAAGTATTTCAGGATGTTCTTTATTGATACTTGCTTGAAGAAAAAACCTTTGCTGAAACTTGATGATCGTGATTTTTTTTGCTGACTTAGTTTCTTTTTCTTTTTCTTTTTTCATTTATCTTGTCTGTGTATCAGAACTCAGAAACTTTGAGGAATCAGCTTTAATATATTTTCTGCTTTGTTCATTATGTGGTAATTCTGTTGGTATTTTTTTTAATGTAACTTCAGTATTTTAACCTAGATTTAATAGCATAAACAAGACTAAAATAAGGTGGAAGTATGACTAAGGAACACCATCATGGTATGCTTCTGAGTGATGCTCTGGGCTATTAAATTCTTGTTACCTTGGAACTTGTTAAGAATGCCTATGCATGTGCATGCTGTGTCTGGATATTCTGCTCTTAATTGTTGCTTTCTGATTGAGTATTGCCGCCAACACCATCCTTTAGCTGCACGAGTTAAGTCTCATCTACTTTTCTAATAGCATAATGCTTTTCCATTATAAGTTGTATGTAAGACGCATCTGGTGCATCCTTTTTATCTCAATGAAGTACAACACTAAGACACTTTATGCTCCTAGATAGGTGTTTGCAGGACCAATATAGAGTTTAAGTTTCCATTATTTAAAAAAAAGGTACCAATATAGAGTTTAAGTTTGGTCTTGGTATCTAATTCACCTGTCTCTCCATTGATAGAGTGTATGCTTTCAGATAGCTTTTCTTCAACTTTATTTATTTGTTTCGACTAACTAGGGAAATCTTGTGCCAGAAAATCCCTAATGGGTTAGTGTTTTAGAAATACTATATTCTTTTTTGTGTCAGGCCTGATCAAAACTGTCCTCTTAGAGTCTTGTCACCTGACCTAATAATCCTGTCTGTCTTGGTAATAGTATGTTGGGTTTTTTCTGGCAATCAAACTGGGGTTGTACTATTGCAATGTTGTTTAAATCTGTGTATTGTTGCATTGCTGTGACACTGACTTTCTATGTGCTTATGAAGAGGTATTGAAGGACATCTTTTATGAGGTTAAGAACAAGCTTGAGACAGCAATTGGTGTCCTACGAAAGGAGAAGATCACCATAGATCCAGAAGATCCTGCTGCTGTATCTGAGTATGCAAAAGTCATGAAGTCTGTTAGACAAAAGTAGGATATCTAACTTTTTCTTATGAAGTTCATTTTTAGTTTGTAAATACCAGAGAAACAGTTCAGCACTTGGTGGCTGACCTAAAATCTGATAGCACGTGGCTCAGGATTCATATTGAACATCCTACTCAGCTGTTCATTTGAAGGCTGGCCATTCCTAAATTTAGTTCTTGTTACCATTAATGTGCTTTGCCATTACATTTTGATGCTTGCTGGAGATGGACCATATTTAGTTTGTAAACCATCTATTAATAATGTGAAAATAGGTCCGTCCTTGTTTATTTTGTTTGGTGTCCCAGTAATTCTTTTACGTTGATCCACATTATACCTTAGTTCATCAAGAATCACATGTTATTTTCATGTACCTGAAGGTAGTAACCTCTATTTTATTGCATGTCCAAACAGTACATAGTTTAATTTATCGATATGCATGCTGTATTATGTGGTTAGTTTCCATATTTTTTTGATCAATTACTAATGTTATAATTTCCCATGTTTGCAGGGCTAATCTCTTATCAGAGTCTGAAATTATTAAGTTCAACATCGAAGTAGAAACACATGAAATTCCAGATGCCCGAACATATTTGTTGAAACTGAAGGAGATGCGTGTCAAGTATGCATTTTAATGCTTATCTTTTACCTGCTAGTATAATATTTTCATGAGTTATGTGAGTTATCATTTAACATGCTTTTGGTATTTACAAAAATAAGATGGTATGCTTCTTTATCAATTAGTAAATAAATAATGAGGCGGTATGCTCTTAGTCATCTTTCGCACAATTGGTTGATTTTCACTGATATCCCTTTGTATCCTACCATGAATTCTGAAATCTGAACATGATTCCTAATGTTGCAATTTTAGTAACTTCAATAATGGGTTCGGTGCGAGAAAGCGGCTATGTGCTTTAATTTCAAACCTGCGTTCTCATATTACTAGTAATTATTGCTTTATTGAGTAATTGTGTTTTCCTCTCTTCTTCCATGCCTCTCATAGACAGACATTTTATTCGTCCTTTAGGCACAAGATGCATCAGCACTTCTTCACTCCCCTTTCTTTTTCATCTATTATTTGCGCAGGAGAGGCCTCATTGATTCTCAAGGTATAGAGGATTTGCAGATGGCAGCATTAGATAAAGTTGAGAAAGAATTAAAAAAGCCACTACTGAGGAACAACGAAAAGGGAATAGCTCTTCTTAAAGCTGAGTTTGATAAGATCAACCAGAAGTAAGCTTCTGTATTCCTATTCAAACGTTAATTGATTCTATTTGCAAGTGCTTAAATTTTTAATTTTCTATAAACTTTTGAGGAGCAGTTGGTCGCTCGTTTGTGAATGATCAAAACTAGCATCATAAAGAACTGTGGCCTATTTTACTCAGCAGGTCACTGTGATTCAGATGATATATGATTTAGAGTTTATGTAGGTAATTGATCATCAATGTTTTTATTAATGCCCTAGGCTTGGCATTCGTAAAGAAGAGATGCCAAAATACGAAGAACAGTTGGAGCTGAAGATTGCAAAGGCACAGTTAGAAGAACTGAAAAAGGATGCTGTTGAAGCTATGGAAACTCAGAAGAAGAGGTAATAAATGGGGCTTTGCTTGCTCATTCTCTTACCCCTACATGTATGTTGTGTTATTTGTGTGTTTTGCAGATTTTGAATTTGAATCCTCTGTACTTGCAGGGAGGAGTTCAAGGATGAGGAGATGCCCACTGTGAAGTCTTTGGACATCAGAAACTTCATTTAGAAAATGACATTTGTTATTTTCCTTTTGCACCTTGTTGATCTTGTGCTACCCTTGAACATAAATTTTAATATCCCTAAAATTGTAGTTGTACCAGACACATCCAAGAGGCTGCCTTCTGAATAATAAGAGTTCTGACCAAGAAATTAGCTTTTGATATAATTTTGGGGCCTGAGCATCTTTATCTCTGCTCCTTATTTTCCAACTGATCTTGGTCAGTTGTTTTTTGCACTCTGTACTTGAGATACATGATTGTATCAAATGTTTTAATTTTTGATGCTTTTGTGATGACTTTACTCTTCTTGTGCTCGTTGTCATTGCTTGCAAGCTTTTTCTGCTGCAACAGTTTATGGTCTTCTCTTCTTCTACTTCTTTTTCTTATATTATAATTTTGGAAAAATTGTAAATTTACAAGTAATTGTCCTTAAATATCAGCAATAGGTACTGGTTATAACAGCTATTCAACTCTCATTGATATCAGAATAATTGACATACTTCAACCCTCATCACCTTCACGGATGATAAAGATGACAATCTTCCATCTATCTGATGGCGCTTGCTCAGACTCGTGAGGTACGTAAGGGATGGGGTTTGCTTCTCTCGAAAATTGATTTAACATATAGTTATTACAATAAAAATGGTGTTATATATTTAATATTTTAGAATATGGATGAACATGTAAGTAATAATTTTTTTTTGCTACATATTAGGTAATAATGATGAATGCTAAGTATATTGCTACAAGGCGAGTGTCCAGAACTAATATATTATATACCCATATTCCATTATCACGGTAGGTAATTAGAAATTTAAAAAACTCGAATATATTGCACATAAAGAACACTAGTATGTAAAATTAACAAGAAATGCCACAACATAAAAAAAACAGAGATAATATTATATTATAGTTTTAAAAAAATGACTATACTCAATAAACTATGTGGTAATCCTAGACGATTTCCTTTGCAGGTGATTGTGCATCCACATCATCCATGTAATCCTTCCAGTACCAATGCTCTCCCCACACTCGAGACATCTCTTCAATCGGTATATTCTTCGTTTCGGGCACGTAAAAGTAGACAAACAGAGTCATTATGAACACAAAGACCGCAAAGAAGATGAACAATCCAAACTTCATCCAGCACAACATCTTCAAGAAAACTTGTGCCACCGCAAACGTGAATAACATGTTCATGGATACAGTGACGCTTTGTGCTGCAGATCGAACTTCCAACGGAGAAATCTCACTTGGAATTAACCATGCCAATGGACCCCATGAGAATGCAAAGGCAACTACAAATACACATATGCACAGAACCACTAATATTGCGTAGCTTTGAGGCAAAACAGTGGCTAGCACCCCTGTAGTTCCGAATTTCCACCCAATAAGACCTGCTACTATTGCTTGGAATACACACATTAGGACGCCACCTGTGAGAAGAAGTACTTTCCTTCCATACCTGTCTGTACAGTACACTGATATAAAAGTTGCACACACATTCACAGCCCCGGTGATGACAGCGGACATGAGGGAAGCGTTCGCCTTAAACCCTAGCGTTTGAAAAAGCACGGGAGCATAGAACATGACCACGTTAATCCCTGTGAGCTGCTGGAATGTCGGAATCAGAGTCGATAAAATCAACTGGGGTTTGTACTTTCTGACTCTGAGAAGGACTTTCCATGGGTGTTGTACTTTGTTAGATGCTTCACTCGCCTCCACAAGGTCCTTCAATTCAGCATCGATGTTGTCAACTCCCCTGATTTTTTTCAAGAGTTGCTCTGCCTCCTCTGATTTACCCCTTTGGATGAGCGAACTGGGACTATCGTCTAGAAACAAGGACGAAATCAAAATAACTAATGCTGGCACAGCTGCACCACCTAAGCTAACTCTCCAGCCCCAACCAGCAGAGATCTTGTTAGTAAGGAAATTGACGATATTAGCTATCAAGATCCCGATGGTGATTGCCAATTGGAAGAGAACATTGAATGTACCCCTGTACTTGTAGGGAGCAATCTCAGATAAATAAATAGGTACTGACTGATTAGCAAATCCGACTCCAACCCCAAGAAGGATACGACCCAAGATGAGCATGCTAATGTGGACAGCAGCAGCATTAAGAAGAGCACCAAGCAAGAAGAAGAGACCTCCAAGGAACATGGTCACTTTTCTGCCGTGTTTCTTATTAACAAAAGAAGCGACAAAGGAGGCGATGAGAGCAGCCACATAGAGAGAAGAAGTGAAAAGAGTGAGCAACTGGCTGTCAAACTTGCAGTACTGATTGGTGGAAGTATCAAGAGCCTCTTTGCGATAAACAGAAGGGAAGAAGAGTTTGAGAAAAGGATCCATAGAAGTAACTCCCCCTGAAATTCCAATGTCGTAACCAAAGATCAACCCTCCCATTGCAGCCATGATACAAGTAAGGGCCACGTAACGTGTCAACTTCCCAGGGTACTCAGAACCCCCTTCATCAGCAAAGTTCCCACCAGCCATGATCAATTATCAATAGAAAGATGTATTGTGTTTATGTTTAGTTAATAAATTCTGAGCGTATTGTATATATAGATGTCAAAAACAAGTTCGAAAAGAATTAGGATTACTTATCTTCAAATTCTAAATTGGGTAGGATTATGCCCTATATTATATCCCTTTTACTATCAAATTTGGAAAACTTATGTTATGACGGTTTATATATATTTAAAATTGTTATAAAATAAGTAGCTAATTAATTTATAACAATAAACTAAAATAAGAACGTGAACAAACTAAGAGATAGATAATAAAATATATGTCAAACTATTTTCTTCTTATTTTTTGCGAAGAATACAACTATTTATAGCCAATAGGTTAATCCGTTTTATCTTGGGAGAAATTAATCTACAATGAGAGAATTAAATTTCTTAAGGAAACACAGTGATTTTTGTGGATTCAGATTTTATAATTTTCTGTCTATTTCATCTTCTTTCTATTTTGTAATTTTTGACTAACCTTAATACAGATTATAACAAGAGTAAGTTGAAAATCATATCCTATTGCCCTTGATATTATACAAAGTATATATATAGAGAGAGAGTTATCTTTTTATTTTGAATTTTCTTTCTTCATTGATCAATTTGTATAATAATTAAAAAAATAATTCATCTGTTTACAATTTCATACTTCCTAATTCGTGTGGCTTAACCAATCTATAAAGTAACAAGTATCTATGAATTTGTTGGATGTTCATTTGACATTTTGATTTTCTCCTCCTTTTTTACTAGTATATCTTGAGTTAAATAACTTGATGTTCATAGAGATCACAACAAAGGATAATGTGGCAATATGACCACCAATTTGATAAAAATCATATATATCTTTTAGAATTTTTCTTGTGTTACATTAGTCTAGCACAAATTCGGGATCAAGATTTTAAAAAAAAAAGAAATCTACTAACCCTATAAAATTCTTCAAAGAGAAATGATCATATTAATTTGGTACAAAATCATTATGACCTTTTCCACTTACTATTTTGTTATGTATATTTAAAATTGGTTGATCTAAAGTGTTAAATGGGTTGGAATGGACTGATCTTAATCAAAAGACCTATAAAATAGCAGTCCAATTCAACTCTAAGTGGTTCACGAGTTTGTAAATTACACATATTTCAGTGAATATTTACAAAACAAATACATAATAGCCAATATACAACATTTATAAGTTTAATTCGAACAAAAAATATTACAAGATCATTATTTTCATAAACAAGACAATAAAGAAGAAGCGAAAAATTAGGCATAACACAAAAGTAAAAGAGGTCAAAGATTCTTAGTTATAATGGAGTAATGAAATTGGGCTAATAAAAAAATTTAATGGGCCCTAAAATGTAAAAGATATGTAAAGAATATAATCTTGATTTTATATTTGATATTTTATAAATATTTATTGATAAAATTTTAACATACTTAATATATATATATATAATAAATATTTTAAAAATTCACGACTCGCTGGCTGGCGTCAAATGCTTTTGGGTTGGTCTACGAGGCCAGCAGACCAAATGAGGTTGGCTAAAAAGCCGCATTTCTAAATGGACTGAAAAAATTGAGCCAAACACCATTTACTTCAAGGGTTGGGTTGGACCAACCTAACGGGTCAAGCCCATTTTGACAGCTCTATGTATACATATACAAAAAAAAAAAAAAAACCACAATTTCTCCAGAATTAAGATATCCCAAAATTTTAGTAAATAGATTTAGCTAGCGTTTGGCCATAGATTTCCAAATATTCTTGGCAAATATTATTTGAGTGAAATTTGGGTGAAATTTCACAATCTGTTTGGCCATAAAATTTGGGAAATATATTTCACCTTTTTAGAAAAATATGATTTATACGCACAAGTTTTAAAAACTATCAAAACTAACTAAAAGTTTGTATTACAAGTCAATTGAATGTTCGTTACAATAATAACAAATAATGTCCATGACACTAAAACAATGTGGTAATTTAGAGTGAGTGCAACAAGAATTATTCCATGTATCGTGAAGCAGACAAAGTACATGACTTTGTTACCTAAAGCCAATTTTTAATAATTTTCATCAACAATCATATCATTATTTAATATTCACTAAATATTTCATCACTATTTTGGTGTTCACGTAAAAAATGATGTAATACAACGCAAGCAACAACTAAAGAGGGTGTTTTTGTAAAAGATAAAAGATTGGGGTAAAATTTTAATTTTCAAAATATCCCAAATAATGAGATTTGGCCCAAATACTAGAAAAAACTAGTATTTGGAAATTTGGGATATTTGCCAAAAATATTTGCCAAATAATGGCAAATTGTATGGACAAACATTATTTGCCAAATTTTTCCCAAATATATTTATGGCCAAACGGGCCCTTACTCGCGTCTAAGTTTAGCCAATTTTTCCCTTACGTTATCTTTCTTTCAATTTGTTTGTGTTACTATTTTTTTAGTTCGTTTATAAAAGAATGTCTTACTACTTCTTAATAACTCTTCAATTATAATTTTACACATGACATGTTTAAAATCATTAAACTAAAAGAAAGAAAATATATCTTTTTGCTAGTTACAAATAATTAATAAATTATTTAAAGACTATTCTGAGTTTTTCAAAAAAATAATCAAGTATACATTTGAGCCCATATTTTGGGCGGGCCAAATTATAAACCCAAATTTTGAAGTCTCATTTCCCGCCAGTTCGGTATACATTACTGTTTTGACGGAAAACAATCTCCGGCAGCGGAAGGATGCCGACGGTTTTTATCGCCGTTCAGTGTTGCGAATGCTCCACCATGCAGGTATCTATCTCTCTTTCTCTGTGTGTACATAGATAATGATGCAGTAACGATAAATCGAGGATTTTCAGGTAAAGCAGCAGAAGAAGAGTAGCAACAAATGGACCTGCGTGGTTTGTAATCAGAAACAGTCTCTTCGGAAAGTGTTCGCCCAGGGGTATAAGGCTAAGGAAATTCGCCTATTTGTTCAGAGTTTCAATATGTCTCGCCAATTTACGGATCAATTGCCTGTGATAGACAGAGAAGAAATTGAAACCCTAGATATCGAAGAGCAGAATCTAAGTCATGGAAGTTTGAAGAGAAAGGATTGGACAGAGTACCTTGATCCAGAAGAAGATGCAATTGGAACTGATGAAGTTTCAGGTAACTTAAATTTCTTATAGTACTGAAGATTTAAGAGTCTGATGAAGTTTATTGTAGGTTTTTAAATTGTTCGATCTGGAAATGCAGGGGATGTTATGGAGCCAAAGATTGTGACGGAGTTACCCAAAGAATTATTCAGAAGGCCTAGGTTGAACAACTACTCTGCTGTTGCAGGTAATTTCAAACCAGTTTTCTCAAAGCGGAATGCCAGAAAACAAAGCACATCTCAAGGTTACCGGAATGCACAAAACACAGGTAAACTCGATGGCCTCTTACATAGAGTAATTCAGAATCTGGAATTAGTGGATTCGTGAAACGAGTGTGATTGTATATACTTATGCATAATTTGAGCCAAAAACAATTAGTTCAATTGAACTCATAGAACCTGTCCTGGACCCCCCTATGAGCTATGACACCTTATTTTTAGTGCGTAACCATAAATACGATGAGTGATTTTAGAACCAAATGATTGTAGAACATACTGAGTAAGGTAGGAAGAGCTTTGAGTACATATAACGATTGGCATGTGTTAAAGCAATTTGTTGAGTTGGTATTTTGAGAATGAAGATGATCATATTTACGTCTTACAAAGACCTTCACCGTTTCCATCCAATTTTCCTGTTGGGAAACTGCATTTTGGAATTTAAGTAAGCCTGTTTTATGTTAAAAGACTGTAAAGACGTAGCCCCTTTCTCCCTGAGTAGTTCATTCACTCCTAGTGCCTACCATTTCTACATACTATTGAAAAAAGAGAGGTAGATCTAGGAGCTCAAAATTGGAGCTTTGACTTGCAGAAGTTGAGCCAAGCAAACATCAGGCAACAATGGCATCGGTGATATCCAAGTGGGGAGATAATAGAACAACTCCACTAGACGTGTCTGCTCAGCCAGCAGCAAACAGTGTTTGCAAACTGAATGAAGGCATCAACTTATATGACAATGACAATTATAGAAATGAAGGAGAACTTGGTTATGGAATGTCAGTACAGAGAAGTCAGCCAAAGACGGCCAACAAAGTCTCCAAATGGGCCGAGTACATAACTGAAGATGAAGATGATTGTCTTTCACAGTTTGCTAGTGGGAGAGGATTCACGTCTGAATTAAATGAATATATCATCCGAAATGACCATGACGATTATATAAATGGTGAAGGAAATCTTGGTTATAGCAAATCAGAACAGAGAAGTAATCCAAACACAACCAACAAAGTCTCCAAATGGACCGAGTACATAATTGAAGATGAAGATGATTGTTACTCGAAGTTTGCAAGTGGGAGAGGATCCACATCTGATGTCAACAGATGGAGTGGCAATACCTTTGAGACCTCATTGAAGGATCAAAGACTAGATGACGAAGAAATCCACCCCGATTTTCTCTAGGCTGACAGCAAGGGAGTAGTTTAGTTTGATTTAGTGTTATATCTTTTTTATAGCACTGTGTTGATGCAGTGGACTGTAAGACGTTAATAAGCTTGAACTATGACTATGAAGCCGTGAAATACTGCAAGTTCTCGACATGAAAAGGAGAAGAGGAAATGCCTGAAAGTCTTCAAAGTAAACTTCATAATGTCAATTGTCCCAGGTAAAGAAGCGACTGACCAACAGATCATGTTTAAGATCAAAGGACCTTTGTCATATGCTTGACACATTAGACTGCATAAATTGTTATCCATCGGTGACCCCTAAAGTTAGCATCAATTTTCACTTAGACACCTTAACAAGACTGTTTATTTTAGATACCTCATGTAAGGTTTTATTGCGTCATTTTAACACTTTCTGCGCAAGAATATGATACACTCGTTTATTGCACGTGAAAAGCTTGTTTAGCCAATTTTTAGTTATTTTTCTTCTTCTTCCCCATTTTCGGCCATAATTTTTCAAGCTTAACTCCATGCACGACGAATGTTACAAAATTTAAGGAAAGACGTTTTTCAAAATTTAAATATTGAAATAGTGATAGAATTCTTTTTTGGAGGAATTTAATAGTCATATGGAAGAAGATTTGATTTTTCATGCCTTCTTATTTTTTTCAGTTAATTTTAATGATTTCAATTTAGTTTTACTGCTTTATTGTTGATTAAGAAGTATCCGGATTCATAATTAAATTTATTGTTCCGTGAGGAGTGATTTGGTGGGTTACGTCTAAGCTATTTGAACCCAGATTGAATATTTTATTTTTTAAGAATTTCAATAATTTGATGACTTCAAGATTTCTACGGATACTATAAATATCCGAACTTTCATGTATAAGTTGAAAAATCTTTATGCCTGATGAACTGGGCTGCAAATTAATTTTTTGTTAAATATTCTTTTTGTAATTATATGGGCAGAAATGTTATGTATCATCGATTTATTGGCTATTTTTTATTTTTTGCAAAATTTATTATTTAATAATAATTTTAAATATAAATAATAAATATCATCATTTAATTAAACATTTTACAAGTTATTTGCGATTTTATACATGTACATTATAAATGAATCATCACTCGTATAACTTCGTTATTTAACAATGATATAAATATTTTCTTTTGCAGGTGCGCACATAACCTCATATAACTTCATTATTGTTATTTAACAATGGTTAAAATTCTTTTTTTACAGGTGTGCACATAAAATAACTTGACCTTTTAATAGGAGTTTTTGTATAGCCGTAGTGTTTGATGATATATTATAGTAAAACTTGATTAAATTAAAAATAATTAAAGGGGATTTGTCATCACAAGTCTAGAATCTATGGATTATATTTATATTTGAAAAATATTTAAAAATAAATTTATATAAAATTTAATATAATATATATATATATATATTGCTCTTGTATAGGAGGCTCAGGGGGTTGTTGTGGCTGGAGAGGCGCTACTTTCTCACCTAAATAAAAATCTACGATTTAACTAAAAAATAGTAGTTTACAACTGTTCGATCAGTTTTTCATAATGTTTTGGCAGCCTCGTATCGAGAATGGGTATGACTATGTTAAAATAAGATGTTACAAATTCAGGTGCTAAAGGGTTAAAATGTTGCAAAATCGGGTGCTGAAAACAGAACTGTAATCAAACTAAACAAATCCATCAATTGCAAACAAGTCTAGAAAGTAACAAAATATAAAATTAAAACATAATCAAGAGCAAAGTAAACTCCTAGAAGAAGTGCTCTTTGCTAAAACTTAAAAAACCTACAGAAAATGTCATTTAATACCCCCATAACAAAACCAGGCTCCCTAAGTCACCCACCATCACCCCTTCCAAAATACGGGCCAATTTAGGGACACTGTTGCTTCATTCATTGAGGGTGAGTGATCCAAATTTATCACCAACACTAGCTGGCGCTACGCGAAGAACATTCATAGCCTCGGAGACTTTCTCCTTAAGATCATCAGGGGACTCAATGAGATGAAGCACCTCAGTCTGATCCATCTCAAGCAACATTCCAGTAACTTTACCAGCATGATCGCGTTCAATGTGTTCCACTAGCGGAAATAGCTGCTCTCCAAGCATCTGCAACACCATGCCATGGTTAAGCATTGGGAAATTAAAGAACAAGTAGGCTCAAGTTTGACGTAACAATGAATTAGCATGGAGAAAAGAAGTGAGGACGTACCGCATGCTGATCTTCTGGAGAAGCAAAGGCCAATGAAGAAGCAAGTGTTGACGGTGGCACTGGGTTAGAGCGTTGAATATCCAAGGGAGGAGCTGTCATAGCAGAAGAAGCATCAAATGGTGCTTGCATAATTGATCCCATCATACCTTGAGAGATGCTAGGATACATGCCATTTCGTCCGTTGGGATTGAACCTTCCGGGGTTCCACTGCATAGATTAATAAAAAGCTTTAACAACTCAACTTTCAGCCAAAATTTTTATCATAATAATCTTTTAATCTAGGGATATATGCACGAGAAGTTTGCGCTTACTTCACTTTGAACTGGCATTTGGAAGTGATTGTTGTAACTCTTTACAAGAAAAAACAGTTTGAATACGTCCTAAATTAAAATGTATGAAGTTAATAAGAAGAAAGAATATGCACCTGCTGCTGATGATGAGGATTTCCTCCTCTCCTTCCACCAATACGTCCATGTTGTCCTTGACGCTGAAACTGATAGGGCAAGAGGAAATTTGGACCAACACCTGGACGAAGTCCGGGCATGAATTGTTGCTGGTAGCCAAATCCAGCAGCTTGAGGTGCTACACCTTGACCAAAGTAGACCTGTGGAGGAGCAAGTCGAGGTGCCCCAGTGTGATACCCAGGCATACCTCCAGGAGGAGGAGTCATTAGCCCAGTTGGTCGCAGCCGAGCAAAATGTGTCTGCTAATAAGTAAACATCAAATTAAGCAATGAACATCCATAATCCAATGATTGTAACATAAGTTGCAAAGAACATGTCCATGTAATATCTATCATATTAAAGGCACGATGAACTGGAAAATGTTCTCTGTGCTTAGAGCAGACTCTCGAGTAATATTACCTAGAAAAATACATTGAAGCAACTAAAAACTTGAATCTTAGGAGAAAAAATCTGGTGTATGATACCTGTAGCCACACTCTTCTTTCATCCTTGCGCTGGGCAACAGCGACAAATAAAGGTTTCCTTCCTATCAACTTGCCGTTCATCTCATTCAACTGAACAATAATAAAAACAATTTAAGCATACATATATTTGTCTCTTTAAAAGCAAGTAACACAAGGTAGATTAGATAATTTGGACAACTTACTGCTCGTGTCGCTTCCTCTGGGGTGGAGAAGGCAACAAATCCAGAACCCTTGCTACTCCCTTTTGCATCACGCATCACCTAATAATAATTTCAAATTGATATGAGAAACACGAAAACAAACTTTTCCATAGATTACTTAAAAAATTAACACGTTAGGCACATACCTTGCAGGATGTTATGGTTCCATACTCTACGAATAGTTCTTTCAGATTTTCATCATTCACAGTGTCATCAAGATTTTTCAAATATAAGTTAGCACCTTTTAGTTTCTCAAATCGACTAGCTCGTTCTTGTTCAAATTTGGCTCTAAGATCTGCTTCCCGCTCTGATTTCTTCTGTGCCTTGCCAACATACAGAACATTTTCATTCAATGAACTACCATTCAGTTCTTCAACTGCAGATGCTGCAGCATCCCAGGTCTCAAAATTAACAAACCCAAAACACTTGGATTTCCCACTAGAGTCTGTCATAACTACAGCACTGGTGATGGTGCCGTACTTTTCAAAAAGTTTCTTGAGATCTTCATCACTAGTAGATTCAGGTAAGTTTTTCACATAAACATTTGTGAATTTTTCACAAACATTTCCTCTCCTTTCTTGACCACGAATGAAGTAGCCAACATACACTTGCTTATCATTTATCAACATACCATTTAATCGATTGATTGCTTTCTGAGCAGCTTCATCCTGATCAAACTGTACAAAACCATAGCCTTTTGATTGACCATTACTATCCACAGCTACCTTGCAGGACAGAACTGTTCCAAAGGCACCAAAAGTGTCCTGCAAAGCCTTGTTATCTATCGACGAGTCCAGGTTCTTAATGAACACATTAGCATACCCGCTCTTCCGCAGGCTAGGATCTCTGTGAGAGAACATTATCCTCATAGGTTTTCCATTCACTTGAGTAAAATTCAACAACTCCCTTGCAGTAGTAGCTGCAACAAACAAATTACAAAAACAAAAACTCATCAACACCCATAAAGTATATTAATATAAAGTATAAATAGACTATAACCTTTACACATCCCAAATTAGATTGCTATTTAAAGACATGTACATTTTTTTGTGAACTCAAGTAAACTTAAACAGTGTTGGATGAACTAATGAAGGTACAAATTGACCAATTTAATTCAATTTCCATTTGAAAGGGTGCAAAACACATATTGCCTATAGTCTTTATAATTTATAAACTAAATCAGACAATGCAGTAAAAAAATATAACCTATGCATAATTAATGCAAGCATTAGAAATACACTTTATTTAGCTTTAGAAAAAGAATAATAGATACCTTAACTTTGTGTATTAGTTTGTTTGGTACACTTTTTAAACACTATGTATAACTAATACACAAAAAATTCATGATATTAATAATACAAAGAGTATTAATACATGCATTAACATGAATAAATACATATTTGCCAATCAAAATCTTTTTTACTGTACAAACAAATATTCTTTTAGAAATTATTTATACATATTATTTGTATAACTATGTACAACTAATACATGAAAATTCATGATATTAATAATACAAAGAGTATTAATACATGCATTAACATGAATAAATGCATATGTCTATCAAAATCTTTTCCACAGTATAAACAAATATTCCTTTAGAAATTATTTAATACATTTAGTATTTGTAAACACAAAAATCAACACAGCATAAGAAATAATAAAAGAAAAACTAATATCAATCTTACTATATTCAGCACAATTCTTATGCACCTAGGTAACTCAGTAATTATAAAAAGGCTGAAAATCATAGCATAGCAAAAATATAAACTAATCACGACTAATACACATATTAATTGTTCTAATATGTATATTCAGCACAATTCTTATTGAGCACAATTCTTATGCAACTAGCTAACTTAGTAGTTATAAAGAGGCTGAAAATCATAGCATAGCAAAAATATAAACTAATCACGACTAATACACATATTATTTGTTCTAATATGTATGAATAATGAAAATAACGATACATGCAAATAAACAATTCAGTGTATATAGATAAAATAATATAAAATAGAGAAAGAGAAAAAGCTGTTATACCATCTTGTGTGGAAGTGAAGTTTACGTAAGCGTAACCAAGGGACGCTCGCCGTGATTGATCTCTGCAAACCCTAACAGACAACACCGGTGCAACCTGATTAAAAACTTCATACAATTGTCCTTCATCTACCGCCGTATCCAGATCTCCGACGTACAGCGAATATTGACCAACACCGCCACTAACCGTTCCTCCCACCACATTCGGAGAAGGTGGTGGCGTTACTCCAACAGCCGCCGCCGCCGACGCTGTAACCGCCGCCGGAATTTGTACTGTAGCCGGTAATTGAGGAACCGCCGCCATATCAATACTGATTTTATCACCGATCGAACGATCAGAATGTGCCCTAAAATAAATAAATTGAGAATTGAGTGAACCAAAAAAAAAAAGAAGAGAAGATCGCCGCTAACGCAAACGATGAGTGAAAAATAGTGGGAATAAGGTTTATATATGAAAAGAGATTGTGGGCCCCAATTATGAACCGGTATTTTAAAGGCAGCGATTTGAGGTGGGGCCGCACGTGCGCATCTAAAATATTTCATGCTAAAATAAAATTAAATATTTAAAACTTATATAAATAATATTATAAATTATAATTTTATATACAAATAGAATGAAAAAGATACATGACAATATCAAACGGAGAGAGTATAAAAAAAATCCATAGAAAAATTGAAGGAAAAATAAAAATTACCTGATTAATAATATATTATGTGTACAAGTGAAAGATCGAACAACGTTACAATGGATTACAAGAAGAGGGTTTACAAAGAAGAGGTTGGAGACTTTGTGTAATTAAGTTAATAATTCTCTAACTAAGCCACGCTATTTATAATACTAACCAACCAAATTAAACTAGAATTAGGACTTTCTTTAACTAATATAAATCCTAATTCAACACAATTAAGTAAATACCATAAATAACCAATTCTAGATTATTAAGAATTCCTATAATTAAATTACTATAAATAATAAATCCTAAACTAGTAAGGAATTCTTGATTTATCTTCTAAGTTTTCTAGCTATATTATACGCTATCTTTTGAGTAATATTTGATTTTCAAGAAATATTTATATTGAATTGAAATAACTAAATAAACTACAAATTATATTCATTGGGGTAATTTCTTAATGAATTGTGATTTTTGTTAAATAGATGCTTTTTTTTTGTAAAAGACAAACAAATTTATTTTGATATTTAAACTTAGTGATCTTAAAATAAAAAATATGTGAAATATATTAAAATTATCTTTTATTTTGTAATATTGAAATAGCGTCCCAGAGTTGCAAAAGAAAAGAAGTGAAAGATGTACTTTCTTAAACAATTTTTTTAATTAAAAAAGTCAAGAAAATTAAAAGAGAAAGAGTGTGTTAATACAGAAAACAAATTCGAAAGAAACAATATGCACACAACTCTATTTTTCCATTGAGTCAGAATAATTCGAAACAAAAAAATTAAGCAAAAATATGGATTAAATTATTACTTGCCATAATAGTTATTTATTATACTATTTTGAAATACTTTTAATAAAATTTATTCATTTTTATAAAATTAATAAATGACTTCACACTTAATTCATGATTTACCTAGGATTGTTCTAGATCGAATAAATATTGATGACTTGAATAGGAAAAAATTTATTAATTTATCAGTATTGGGTTATTAATTTAGAAGTTTTAATAATATTTTTTTTGTTACCGGGTTATCAATTCTTAATGATTTGGAATTTTTTCCTTTACGGGTAAACGATAATTGGATAGTAAATTAAATATAATATCCTTGACTTATAGTTTGGTTTCCTACTTTATTTTTTGGTTGTCTCAAACACTTATTCTACTATGTGAAAATGTTTGTTTTAGAGCATGATGTAACTTGTGAACTCATGTGCATGCTTTATTTTGGGTTGACACCTTGTTACTAAGTGGTTTTCATATATATATATATATATATATATAATTTATCCAGTCTTAATGGTTAAACCGATAACCGAACCGAAAATGATCAGAAATCGATAAATTAATAACTGATAAGTCAATGTCTTAATAGTTCTATAAGAGTTTAGCATCTCTACAAACCGATAATCAATAAGCCAAAACGATAATCCTTAAAACCGAACCGACCGATACACAACCATAATTTACCTTATTATTAATTATAATTATATCCTACCACATTTTATAAGATATTATATCAATTATATTTAAAGAGTGATGGAATAAAATTACTCTTTTATTTGTATTTTTTTAAAAGTGTGTTAAATTAGTAACCAAGTATTCCCTACGTTTAAAAAAAATAATCTCCTTTCCTTTTTAGTATGTTTCAAAAAGAATGATCTGTTTCTTTTTTTGGTAAATAATTTTTCACGTGACATTTTAAGATCACAATATTAAAGGGCAATTTTATGTATTTGATATAACTTTAATATAGTACCACATGATCAAAAGTCTTCTTTATTTTTTTAAATTTCGTATCAAGTTAAACTAGATTTTTCTTAATAAAACAGAGAAAGTATCATTAAACATTGTGATAATCTTTTTTTTTTTATTTTTTTTTAAAAAAAGTCAAAGCATGGGCTACTCATGGATAGAAATAGAATTTCGAGCATTTTGTGATTATATGCACCCGTTTTGTGTAGCTCCTTGAATGTGCTAATAATATACACAATGTTGACTTTTCGATAGTTCTTTAAATTTGTGTTAATAATTAAAAATTTATACTAATATTTGTCCACTTTTAATCTTTATAATTTTTATAAAATAATAAATTTTTATGGTCCCCACTATATTAATTTATATACTCCCTCCGTTTAAAAAATGATGATCTAGTTTGACTTGAAACGAATTTTAAGAAAAAAAAGAAATACTTTTTATTCTTATGATTCTAAATTAAAGTTATGTCAAATATTCCAAAATGCCCTTCAATCTTGTGGTCTTAAATATATCACGTGAAAAGATAAAATTAAAATATTACCTAAAAAGGAAAGAAATCATTTTTTTGAAATAAACTATAAAAAAAATAGAATTATTTTTTTTAAACGGTGGGAGTAGATTTTACTGTAAAAGTAGGGAAAAAAAACCGTACCAAAAATTGCACTATCAACTGTCCAATCCAATGTGAAGAGAAAATTTGAATGTAATAAACTAGAATCTCTACTAACGTTTTTCTTGTTAAATGAATTTTCTTCAGATTGATTTTGCTTGGTTTAATTTGTTATGATTTTTAAAGGCAACTTTCATATATAACAAATAAAAAATTTATATTTGTATGCTATAGTAAAATTCGTATAATTGCGCTCCATAGCAAATATAGAAACTGTATAATTCGCTATACATATACAGTTGAAGCAAATTGTATAAAACGAAGTGTATAAAACAAGAAAGAGAAAGACATTTGGGCAGAGAACTGTATAAAAATGAAGTGTATAAAACGAATTGTATTATTATCAGTGTATAGAACGATCATATACAATTTGAATTTTTATAAAATGAGAAAGAGAGAAAGACAAAAGAGACTTGACAAGGAATATATAAATGAATCGAATTGTATAAAACGAGAAAGAGAGAAATTAGATACAATTTGAAAATTGTATAAAACGAGAAAGAGAGAAAGACAAAAGAAACTGGGCAGGGGAGTTTTTTTATTGTATAATTACAAGTGTATAGGACGAAAATATATGTACTTGCATGTGTATGTACAATTTTCTCACGCTTTATACACACAGAAACACAATTTATACATTTCGCTTCTGTTTGTATAAGTGAGAAAGGCGAGGGTGGCGAGCGAGATTTGGGAGAGTGGCGAGCGAGATCTGGAAGAGGGGAGAGAGTGAAACAAAAATATATGTATTTATACAATTTTCTCTACTTTATACAATTAGAAACAATTTTTATACACTTGTGTTTGTATAAAAAGTGAGGAAGCGAGCGAGAGATTGGAGGAGAGTGGTGAGCGAGATATTTAGGAGAGAGACGCCTGACAATTTTTTGCAAACGTTTGCTATGGAGCACAATTAAATCAAACCATAGCTACTCCATTTATTTTAGGTTATTAGTTTGCTATTATACAAAATTTTCCCATTTTTAAATAACTAGATATGGCCCGTGATATCACGGGCCCAACAAAGTGGTTATTTTTTTGATTATTTGAAAATATACTCTAAATATAAAGCATGTTAATACTATATTTGCATAAAATACTATTGAATATCGAATGTAGAGATTTTATTTTGAATTTCATGCTTTGCAATTACAATTAATTAAATCCATTTATTAGTAAAGTATATCAATTCCCGCACCATCAAACTCCCATAGTAATTAAGAATCGGATTTATTGGATAGAGAAAAAAGGCAATGTGGTAGATAACACTGTTTTTACAATGTAAATTTTTACAAAATATGATTGAAAATGTTATGATATAGCCGTGATTCAACATTATTTGTCTATGCCAAATGATACAAAAATAAAAATTTTGGTCCGTAATGTTGTTACTTTTATTTAAAGGTTGGTCCGCCCTTCGTCTTCACCTTTCTATACACTTGCCCATGTAGAAATGGGTCCAACAATCAACAATTAATTAAATTATACGTCATTTGTAATAAAAGATTAACACATTTTTATTTGCTTTCTGATATTCTCCCTTTATATTAGTAAAGTAAAGATAAAGCAAGCCTTCAATGCCACAAAGTTAATTTAATTGAGATTTAAATATATGCGTGAATTAATCAAAGGTTTACATATATGAGTTTTGTATGATCTATTCTATCAACATATGCATTTGATACTGCTATTTCAGTGTAGATGATCAACTATTCAGTTTTAGACAGAAAACTAAGAAAACTATGAAGCCTATTTCTGCTTTGTTGTATTGTAGATGGAGACAATATGATCAGCACAACTAAAACACTGAAGGTGAAATAAAACATAGTGAAAAATATTAACTGTAATAAAAAGACCATATAAGTCGAATAAAGAAAATGAAAAAGCTTCAAATTTCTACAACTACATGATGGCCTCTAAGAGCCATTAGTAAAGAAAAATCACCCAAAGCTATTGTCTATAAATAGCTGTATTTTTCACAAAAATAAGAAGAAAATAGTTTGACATATATTTTATTATCTATCTCTTAGTTTGTTCATGTTCTTATTTTAGTTTATTGTTATAAATTAATTAGCTACTTATTTTATAACAATTTTAAATATATATATATAAACCGTCATAACATAAGTTTTCCAAATTTGATAGTAAATTTATTTCTTAATTAGACTTACATATGAAAAAATTGGCATTATTTAAGGTGGTACATGATTTCATATTTGTGCTAAAGTGATGCTCGTGAATTATAAGAAAAGGTTGAATAAATATTTTTTTTTGATTTGATAAGGACTGACATATTTGACATACTTGGGATTGATGAATGTGTAATCTTGATTAATTTTGTTTATGCTTAATTTTTTAAGTGAGTGATGAAAATGTTAATAGTTATATATAATTAATCGATTGAGATAATTTTTGACGTATTAGACTTCTAGACTATTTAGCTTATTTTTGAATTAATAAAATAAAATTGATTTCTTGTAAATTCATATATTTAAAGTCATTATTTAATATTTTATGCACCTTTGGTATATTAATTATGTTTGAATTCCTTGCTGACATCAATCTTTTTTTAAAAAAAAAATATTATTGAATTCAATTCGTTGAAATCATTTTTAATGTTTGAGAGTGTAAGTAATACAGTATTGTAACTGGAATGGTCTTGAATGTTATTTTTTTTTAATTATAGTGTTGAGTTTACGACAGTTTCAAAAGATTGGAGGTTGCAAATCATATTGCATCACTTATATAAATAATTTCTTTGGATATTTTATTGAGAAATTAAGATACAACTTTTGATATGTTTTAGTGAATATATATAGATTTATATGTTACTTATTAATTAAAAATATTATATCTTCATTTTGAAATATTTGGAAGTGTATAAATGTTTTGCTAAGATTGTGCTATATGATCGAAAGAAAAATATAGGATCTAAATTTTTGAATGTATGCTAATAAATATTGCGTATTTGATAAATATGCTTGAATGCAATGTAAAAAAAAATTAAATTTTTTGAGGTTTTTAAAAAAGTGATTATATTACTCATGTTCTTATTGAATATTCTAGTGCTCTTGATGTATTATGTCGAAAAATGTCTTTGATAATACACGAGAGGTAAGATAAGTACAATACTGAATAAGTGAATAGTTTGTTGTACAAAAGGGTACAATATATTATGAAAAAGGTAAAAGAAGTTGGTATATTTTTGTGAATGTCAAATAAAAATAATTAATTAGAATTAGTTATTGTGGTGTTAATTGGTGATGCAACTAAGTGGTTAAGATAACTCTTAGTGTGTATTTCAATTGGAATAAATTTTTATGCGACTAAATTGACACATGTGTTTGAGACACAATTTGAAGAAGAAGCTGTAGTGAGATGAATTATTTATGTAAATAAATTATGTATAGTCTGAGGTGAATCTGATCACTTCATGGACTAATGAAACATCGAGGGGAGTAACACCTTCAATCATTTGAGAAGATCAACAATGATGGTAACTCAACATATGTGATTGGAGATCCCATGAACTAGGTTCATATGAGTAAGGGATAATGCATAAGTACCCCCTCAATATATGTCTGAAATCTCAGAGACACACTTATACTATACTAAGGTCGTATTACCCCTCCTGAACTTATTTTATTAATAATTTTCTACCTTGTGGAGCAATTAGATCATAACCGCACATTCAAACTTTTAGATGAAAATGATTTGGTTTCTGACCCTGAACCAATTTTAATGGGGAAACCTTGTTGGCTTAATGCATACATGTGTTGATACATGTTACTTATCTCATAACAAATCTCATTTGGGAGTTTTTTTTCTTATAACCATGATTTAGCTATAATTGGAGGCATACAATTTCTGCTAAATCAACCAGCATTATCGATATAATTTCATGGTTTGGAACTGTGCTTTTAATTTTAACAATTCGAGCAAACAACCTTACAAAAATCAATTTGTAAGTTGACAAAAAAACACATGTGACCTCGCATAGATGCATCGATCATATAGTTGCAAATGTCCACATGGCAGGTGAAAGGGCCCATATTCACCCTTTTATATGTTCCAAAAAAATTTAGGGGATTACAATCCCAACCTTAACTGGTACAAAGAAAACAAGCTACACAAGAGAATTTTTGAAGAATCTTTTATTTCTTCATCATATATGCCACATGAATTCTCAATTATATTTGCATTACATTCAAACCATGATGGTCAATTGGTCATGCCAACTGATATTTATTTTAGTACACGTATAATTTACTTTTGCAAGTGATTTCATCAGCATGTTCATGTTTGTTAGCAACACTTAGAAAAATAAAGTGCATCGCCACTTTATATTTTTTTATTTTGATGGAGGATTTATAAAACTTGTCAAATATTGGTCGACAAGATCGCAAGCCCAATGACCTTTCATATCATTCTGATAATAAAAATTGCCTTTACATTTTGAAGGACTATTTGAAGAACTCATAGTGTTCTTCCGTTTATAATTACCACAACGATGACTATTATATTTCATCATTTCACACCCTTTTTCATATCGTTAATCATTTGTCATCTTTCAGACTAATTATTTACTGTTACCACATTCATACGATAGAATGGAGCAAGTCAGCATTTGATTTCAAAGTTATCATATGTTGCTACCACATTCTTTTCAAGGAATGAAGCAAGTTCAATATGATGAATTGCAAGGCTTTTCATCAAAACCTTAGTCATAATTATTTCATCATTGTGGTGCATTGACTCAAACTCAATGTCTTATCCATACAAGGCATGTTAGGCCAAATTCTAATGGACTTGAACCCAATCCTTATGATCATGATGCATCAAAACTCACCCTCTTGGTGAGATAGAACTTGAATCTACCGTCTTATTGTCAATTTTTTTTATTATGTCATCCGGACTTTAACCAGATGTGTACCCTTTTGGTGCGATGGGCTTGACTCAATCGTCTTACCCTTAACCAACAGTATAATAGACAGAAGTACAACATGACTCACCCTTTAAGTCTTTCAAAACAATCAAAATAATATTCAAACTCATGCTATTAAAATTTTATACATTCTTCCATTTAAGAAGTTTTGTACAGCATGTCATATTTAACCAATAGTAGTATATGTCTTTGGTTCCTGGTAATTGTTAGTGTGACTGAATAATATTGCATTCTAAATCATAAAAATATTTTAAAAAGTACATACCTAATTTTATGCAAATAATATCTTGATTCTCATAACGAGATCAACCAAAACATGAGCTAAAGAAAAACTAAACTCACTCTCAATTGGCTAGAGTCTCGTGCTGATAACGTGTTATAAAATCAAGCTAATAAGACTATAATCATAAAGAGAAGAAGACAAGAGAAATATATAAAAGAAGAGGATTTTTCTTCTTATTCAAGTGTATATTACATGGTGAATGATATCTCTATTTTTAGGTAGAGAAATCAATCAAAAGGTCACCATGTTTAATGTCACATTAGTAGAATCATTTCTATCTAAAAAAGGTTCATATCACCTTGGGAAAACATATCCATGATAAGGATAAGTTTATGATAAGCTCAGTGGACAATCCACTTAATTCAATGTATTTATAACACAAACTTATATATAGGAAAACAATAAAATTTCCAATTAAAAATAATAGAAAAAATTAATAGAGTAAATATGTAATTTATCACTTTAATACATGTATAATTAATATCCACATAACATATTCCACCCTCTACCCTGCATAACTTTATACATAGATTTCCGCATAAGTTATGTTGGTATTGATTATGTAGGACTACAAAAATGACTAAACATGATATAAATTATGTTGACTTTTATACCTAATACAAAAGTTCTACCAAACATAGTAAAGCTAATACAACTTTTTATACATGAATAAAATGTCTCTTATACAATAATCAAACAGCCTCTAATAACAAAGAGCATATCAATTTTAAATTACAAAAGACAAAGGTTCGGATGAGTCACTTCTGACTTGCTAACTTTATTCTTATGTGTAGCGATAGAAATATAATAAATTATTCTTATAATAAAGAATATATCAATTTTAAATCACAAAATAAAAAAAAATATTATTACATTAAGACCTTTTTCCTTATTACACCTCTTGTTCCCTATTCAGAAACTCAACTGATTTTCTAGTAATTGAATTCTATTTTTTTCTTAGAATAAAATTTATACTTTAGTCTATAAGTAATGATCGTGATAAAATAAAAGTAGAAAAAAGAAGATAAATTTACCAAAAGAACAAAAAAGAATTGAAAGAAAAAAATGAACATAAACAGAAAATAAAACAATATAAAAAGATAAAAACAACTGTCAAAAAAGGACAGACCCAAAAAAATACTAGAGGAATCTTTGATTTGCCAAAAGAATATTTTTCTGAGCATATAAAGGATGTCAGCAAAGGTTTCGTATACAATAGAAATTACAGATTTTAGATTTTAAGTTTTTGAGTATAAAAAATTTTTTTGATAGTAAATTTTTTTCTTTATATAAAACATTATGCTATGAATTTAAAAATGTTATATTTCATTATAATTTAAAATAGTTATATTTCATTATAGATATTAAATACTAAATGAGAACCTAAAAACAACAACAATAACTATTCCTTTCAATTGGATAGTTTTAACCCTTACTTTGCTTTTTAATCAATTCATGAAAAATAGCTATTTAATATTTTTTTATGATTTTCAGTTTCAACTTAATTTTTACATGTTTATCAATCTATTTTTTTAAAAAAAAAATTTAAGATCGCAAATGTAAAAATTATTTTTATATTTTTACGATAAATTAGAATATGACAAATAAATTAAAATATCAAGAGTAACTAATAGCTTATTTATCACCAAAAAATGTAATCCATGAGATTATTTTGTTATTAATAAGAGATTTTAAGTTTAAGTTTTGAGTGTAATTTTCTTTTATAGAAAATACTTCTTAATCCTCGTGACAAAATAATCGAACTCTAATGTCAACAATATTGGACTTTAAAAAACAAAAACTTATAACCTTTTCGTCTAAGCCTCTAAGTCCAAATATATATATATATATATAAAAGATATTTGGTCAAAGATTTTGTGAGAAAATAAAGATTTTGTGAGAAAATAAATACTTTGAGTAACAGAAATTGATTTTCATAAATTAAAAAGAAGTACTGTAATAATTTTATATACACAGATAATAAATGAATATTTAATGTAATTTTTTCAATTAAAAGTCCTTGAGCCCTATTCCCAAGAGAGTTGCAGACAATTTATATTCTTGCTGCTGATTCTGCTCTCAAAGGCATCAATGGCTGCTATGGAGAATCATATTCAAAAGATTCTCTTCACAGAAGAACAAATTTCTCAACGAGTTTCTGAACTTGCTTCCCAAATTACCCTCAATTTTTCTTCATCTACCAACAATGGAGGAGCACCTTTACTTACTTCTTCATCGGCTCCGGTTGTTGTCGGTGTTGCTACTGGTGCTTTTTTATTCCTAGCTGACCTTGTTCGCAAAATCAACCTCCCCATTTCTGTTGATTTTGTTCGGGTCGAATCTTACGGGTCGGGTACTGTATCCAGTGGAAAACCCAAAATTTCTTGCGACTTGAAAATTGATGTTACTGGAAAGCATGTCATTTTGGTACGCAGATTTTTACTCTGTTTCTTTGGTAGAATTCCCTTTTGGAAGTTTGTTAATTTGATATATATGCTACTACTTTATATATGCAGTTCAGTTGATTAAAAATGCAATCTTTATTCAGTAAATGGTTAATATTCTTTCTGTTAACTGAGATTTTGAACTGCTAATTTCTATGTATGACAATTTCTTGTGTGCAAAGATAGAAAAAGGGGCAAGTCTAGTCGTGGGTGGACATACAGAAAGATTGTTTATAACTAGTGTGAGAGCAAGGGAATTGCTCTTTTGGTGATTATTTTGATAGTTTATCAACAATTGAGATGGAACATTTTACGACTTGACTAAGGATCATGCGTAAATCTTCCATTTATACGTTATGATTTTGGTAGGTTCAACATAAGCTACGTGGTTTCCAGTAGATGTTAGGATTCAGGGGAGAGCCTCCTCGAGTGTACTAGGGTCCTGCTAATATGGATTTCGTTCTCTTAATATGTTGGCTGGTTTAATTGTACTTGTTACCCCATCTATTGCTTGTCATAACTGCTCCTAAATGGTTGTCCTAGTCCCCTACTTCCTTTTGCCAATATGCAGATGTATAATGTGAACCACTATTTGTGTTGTGTGAGATTTGGTTGTAGTGTGTATAAGTTTAGTTACGTGCATCATATCGGTTGAAGTTGTGAATCCTGTATTTAAGTTGTATAATCATATCAGTGACCGTGTATATAACTCACCTGCATATTAGCATACTGACATTTTATTTGATTAATTATTGTTCTGAAACGTGTTCAATCAGAGCTGATATTCATGGCGCTTCTGACATTTTCTTAGGTTGAGGACATTGTGGATACAGGAAACACGTTGGCCTGCCTCTTTGAACACCTGAAATCTAAAGGGGCATCCTCCATATCAGTGTGTACTCTCTTTGATAAACCATCAAAGAGGAAGGTTAATGTCGAACTTGTGGGAGAGGGGAAGTTCTACCGTGGTTTTGAGGTAATCTTTAACATTCTCTTTGCTCTAAGGAAACTCTTCCATTCTGGCTGCATTTTGGATCATGTTAAGCATTATTCATCTAATGTGTAGTTATATATTTCACTACCTCATATTAGATTGCGATTGTTTTTGAGTTTTTCTTTTACTGTGTCAAACTTAACAAAGACTTGAAGTTATTTGTTGTTGTTAATAGTAACCAGTAGTTGCAAATGACAAAGAGGTCATGTCCCGATAGTACATTGGTTCGTGATCATTTATGCAATAAAGGCAAACCTATCATGGGTTTTGTAAATTGATCCAACATTTTAGTTTTCCTGCCTCATAACTAAATTGAGAATATGAGATCTCTCCGCATTTTTGCACTAATCGACTTCAGAGAAAGATACTATTGGCAAATCCAATTTTGAGATATTGCGTTATAATAGATTAGAGATGGTCCATTACTAGTTCTAATGTATAGTCAGTTTATAATAACAACACGCCGAGAAAGCAAAATGTTGTAGCTTGTATTTTTAAAGCTCCTGCATCTCCCCTTCTCCTCAAGCAGAGAAAGATTATCGAAACTCATATTTTCTAGTTGTAAAGGTTTAACTTATGAGAATCTTGGTTCATATAAGTAGCCTTTTGTTTATTCTTGTATTACTTTGCCTGCAGTGTCCAGATTATTTTGTGGTTGGCTACGGGTTAGATTTTGCTGAGGTTTATAGGAACTTACCTTACGTGGGGATCTTGAAACCTGAGATGTACAGTTGATTGCTTTGGCGCAAATAATTATTCCATACAATGTAAGCTCTTGATGTTCTTGGATACAAACAACCTTTTGCTGATCAAGATTTGCCAGCATATTTTTTACCCTCCCCCCCCCCCCTCCTGTCCTCTCCGGTGGGCATACTCCAGCTATTTTGTAATATATTTACAGCTATATATGTGGCTACTCTCAGATTCCTATGAATTGAACTCATGTTTTCCTAAATTTTGTCCATTACTTTTCCTGTCTTTGTGGCTTCTTTTATCTGTATGGTTAGAATTTGTGTTGTTCTAGTCTATTCTAACTGACATATATACAAAGACAACAAGATATGAAATTTGATGCAACTCTTAGAAAGTATTGACAAGACAATTGAATTACTGATATGACATAAAAGTTTGTTCACTTTGGTCAAGTAGGTAAAGGGGAGACATACTTTTTTGCCTTGGATTTTCCTGTTCATTTTGTGGTAACATTGTCAAGTCTCGCTTAACCATAGGTCTCAGGTTTTACAACTTTAGAATTGAAGAAATTCCTGGACTAGTGAGTTTCAAATACCAGATGACTTTTAAAAGAAAACCAAAAACATTGATAGAAGAATCATATATCATTATTAATTGCCCACTTGATTTTCAATATATTATAAGAACAATTAATAGAAGTAAACAACACTATTCTTTCCATGTAAGAGCAAGAGGTCTTGGAGTTTTGGGATCAACTAAATTCCCAGCAGTATCATATATTATGACACCAGAAAATTCAGGAAGCTGACATTTTCCTCCCATGATTATATTCTTCTTCCAAATAGCAACTTCACCACTACATGTGCTTGGATCAACACCTTCAAAATGGTAATCCTCATCAATCTTTTCATGATTGATGTGAATAATAGGGTCATGTTGATCACCATAGCCTCTCCACTTGCGCTTCCACTTCCTCGAATGGCTGGCGCACATGAAGAGCGCCAGTGCACACAGGAGCAACGTTCCTGTGGCAAAACCTACTTGAGATACGCTAGTGAACTTATTTTGTGTGAGTAGTAATAATGCGCGAGCCATGAAGGAAGTATAGTTAAAGTCTATCTTGATGAGATTTTTTACTGGTATTTTCTGAATGGACGATAAATTCAGGTTTATGGGGATATGGTGTGTGCTTTATATAAATGGCAGGGTAAGATGGGGTTTGTTGACTAATTTGGAGATTAGTTGCATCAACTGTAGTTTTGTCCAAGATTTGGAGTAATTTATTGCAATAGTTGATTAAGTGTAGTGGTTTTGGTGAGATTTATTAGTTATGATTTTTTTTAGTTTGTGGTTTCAGTTAAACTTGTCCAATCTTACAAATCATAATATTATGCAAAACGGTTGAGGATATAGTAAGATTTACGCAGATTTTAGCGGTATTTTTGTGGATTAGAAAATAACGACGGTAAAATAGTAAGATAAATGGATAAGATGATGCAATGAGTAGTGATAAAAATAAAAGATTAAGATACTGCAGATATACTAAATATTATTACTTTTACTTTTACTACTAAATAGAAGCAAGATGAGAAGAGGACTGATTCAACCAATTATTATTAAGTAGTTTAATAAAATAAAAGAATATATAAGTTAACCAATCATGTGATATATATATATATATAATATATATATATATATATATATATATATATATATATATATATATATATATATATATATTTCTATTAATTGGATATAAATATTCGATAAATTAATTTTATCATTATACAAGTTGGTATGTGGCTAATCAAACCCCGTAGTTATCCAAGTGAATAAGATCTTAAAGTAATTAACATGTGTTAAGAAAGAGAAAAAACGTAAATAAAAAAAGATATGGTAATTTTTATAGTTCTTTTAATAAATCCATGATTATCTTTTTCCCTTTATATCGAAAAACATCCTAAGTATTTGATAGCTTTTTTTTGTTTCTTACCTGATGTTTGATATCTATATTTAAGTCCGATTAAATTCAGATACGCGTCGAAAAGTCTCACATTTAAAAGGTAAAACACTTCCTAACAAAGACGGCTTCATACCCAAAAAGGTTCACCTACTATGCAATATACTCATATCAAAATTTAATATTCGTAATATTGGTTAAATGTTTGACAATTCTAATTGAAATAATATTTTTCACATAAGTTTTAATTTTTTTAATTCCATTTAAATGTAGTTCATTGTTTTCAACTCTCAAATATCACTTTGAAGTTTAACAAGATATGGTTCAATTGTCTAATAATAACATGCATGGCCAAATTTTTTTAAAAAAAGATAAATACTTATTTTTAATTCATGATTATTTTTATAGAAAATATTTCTAAACATTAAAAAGTATTTTTCATAGTAAGTACTTCCTTTGTCTCCGTTTTTAAGATTCATTTTACTTTTCGATCGATTTTTAAAAGAATGATATATGTACATATTAAGTAATAAATTAATTTAAAAATATTTATTTTATCATTAATGAAATAATTTATAATCGTGTAAATACACATCACTTATTATAGATAAAAATTTCAAAGTGTTGCTTTATTTTTTTTTATACTCAAACTAAGTCGTATAAAAGGGATCAAGGGAGACGGGAGTATTATATTTAAAAAAATTACGTGTATAAGCAAATATATATCAGTTAATTAGTTAACATACCTATCGTTTTGCTTTAATTAAAATTCGTGATCTACTTTTAGTTATAATTAAGGGGCTCAATTTTTTAGCTTGTATAATTCAGAATTTGTATAATTCATAATTTCTATAGCTGTTTACACTTCAGATGTTTGTAATTGTATAAATTTATTATTTTGAGTTTATACAAAAATAATTAAATTATAAATATATATCCGCGAATTACATAAATAAGATAACTTAAACTGTAATTATAACCCGTAAATATACAAATTATAGCTATGAAGAATAATCAAAAGTGACTTTACAAGTGTGTTGGGCTTTCCTCGTTTAGCTTCTAGATCACGGCCCAAATTTGGGGGTTTAACCACCAAGAACAGCAAAAGGAAGGGTTCTGCATTTTCTTCCAGAAACCATTTTCTTGCTTGTTCAATCAAAATGCATCGACGTTCATCAATTTCTCTCTGTAAATCGCTTCTCAGACACCCTTTTGAGAAATCAACAATACCCAAATCTTATTTTTCCATAAGAACTCTTACATCTCTCTCAAATTCATCCTTCAACCTCACGAAAACCCGACATTTTCTTGGTCCGACGAGTTCAAATTCATCAACCCAGCTCGTAAATTTTCAGAATTTAAGGCGATATAGTGTTGAAAGTGAAAGGGAAGTTGATAAAATCAATCTCAAGTTTGCAGAGGCAAGAGAGGAGATTGAATCAGCTATGGAATCTAAAGAGACTGTGTATTTTAATGAAGAAGCTGAATGTGCTCGTGATGCTGTTAAGGAAGTTCTTGATTTGTATCAAGGGTTGTTGGGAAAGGTGACAGAGAGTGAAAAGGGGGTGATTCAAAGGTCTATGGGGCTTAAGATTGAGCAATTGAAGGCTGAGCTTGACCAATTGAATGAATGAATGAGAGGTGAGCAGTGTTTAGTTTGGTTACAGTTTATTTTTCTTAATTTTAGTTTATTTGATCAATGTATGAATACAATAACTTCAATTGTTAGCAATGAACAATGCAAATGCTTATGTGTAACTGGATGATGGTCTATGACTTGTCAGTATGAATTTTGTTTGATTGTTGTGAACATTGTTGTAAGACGTGCGTTTCTGAAGCAATTTTTCATGGTGGATAAATTTGCATACCAAATTCCTATTCAATATGAATCTGATAGAGTAATTTTGCAATGCTCTTATGAGTTCCGGTACATTGATGTTCATGTAGCGTTTATATATCGGTTGTATGTACTGTCTCTACATATAACTGGAGGAACGTATGCCCTTTCTTCGTTGGTTGTCAATTTCGACAAGAATATGCTGTACTCTCAGCTGAAGCTCATACATAGTTAGTTGCATGTGTAAGTATTTCATTAATGAACACAAATGACAATAATATGGACAGACAACTTAAACTTTGGGTTTTCCTACCATATATGTAGAATCACAGGAAGGGAATCATCTGATTCATTGTACTTCTGTTAATGTTTATGAAAGCCCCTGTCAGAAGATATTTATTTGCAGTCTAAAATATCGTTTGACATTGGTGTATCTACTTACTTCTTTAAATTGAAAAGATAGTCCGATGGAAGTAGTCATGTCATATACCCTTTAGTCAGAAACTTTCATGCATCGCTAGGGCTTCATTTTATTTCACCATATAAGTCAAAGAAAACATTAGTTGTATCCTGATACTTCATCCAGAAAAGATCAACACCCTACACACTGGCAGACAACACAACCGACAGAACCGAACGTTTATTGGTCATGCATTTATTGGGTATTACAATTGATTATATGTAATGCAGTACTATCAGAAATAAAAATAGATAATGAATGCTAAAACAATCTGTGTTTTTAACTCGAATGTGCTACATTCTTCTTCTCTATCTTGGCTCAAGTGATTATGAGTTCCTAGGAGCAGAATTAGTTCATCACGACCTCCTACTTCTTTGCCTCTGATGATCTATAGTAGGCTACTGATATTCACTACTTCACTGAGGTTTCTTTTTTAAGAAAAGGTAAGTTTCTTAATCTTCTGCATAATGAATATAGCTTCCATTGTCTTCAAAATATCTCACAATCCTTCTCCTCCAGATTGTCCACCAAATACTGGTACGTATGGTGTACCACTATTTCTTTTGCTGCTTATTTTGCCCTTATGTTTCATTACCTTAAGTACCCTGTTTCATTTGGCATGCACCGTTTGAGTCCCACCATATTTAGAAACAATTGTGATAACTTATCGGCGATTCAACAATGTAAAAACAAATGATTTTACGCTTTCTGGCTTGACATTACAAAAAAAAAGAAACATCTAGAGCATAATCAAAATTCTCCTGTGTTAAGAAAGCCCTTGTTGTTGTAGCCACCAACAATGGGAAACACATCGCTCTGTAGGGAGCATATGTTTTCAAGATCTGTCACCAAGGCCAAGAACAATTCTGCAGCAAATTCATGTAAACATTACAGGAAGTCAATCCATGCTGATGCTAGAAGAGCTATTCTCGCTGCATTAACAGTGAATAGGCATTTGCTATTGATTTTCCAAATAGGCTTATCTGGTATTGAGTCAAACCTTGGAAGCGTTCTAGAATCAGCAAAAGTCCCTCATCTCCCTGACATTCAGATTCCTCCTGAAATTAAACTTCCATCGCTCATTAGTTCTGTTAGAAGCTATGCTTGCATCTTGAGAATTGAGATATCTATTCCTTTTAAACGGAGTGTCACAAATTTTGCAAGGTGATTTGAATGAGTTGATATAAGACAAATCATTTTCTTTGCAGGATTAATGTTAGCGTGCTAAATAAGTGAAGAGCCTTCAGCATAACCGTATGAGCTTGCAACTGTTTCAAGTCTACGAGCTACTTTATCCCAAGGCACTCGTCTTCTGTCTGTCAAAATCTTAATAATTGCTATCTGCTTGTCCTAGAAATATCATTCATTGACCTAGATGTTTGTACTTCTTCCTTTCTTTGCTGAATTGAGCAAGCAAATTTGTATGAATGATGCTGTCGATGAAGATGGATGTTCATCTCTTTTCTGAATATCCCAAAGCTGTGATCAACATCTGAAGCTTGTTTCCCAAGTGCTAAAATTATACGAACATAGGAGCTGATTTGTTATATTCAATTTAGGAAGCGTCAGTCTTATAATCGCTGCTGTACTGAGGTTGTTGGGATCGATATATTCATTATAAATGGTAACCAGAGTCATTTTAACTTCATTCCTTTGTTAGATTTGCAGATTCTTGTTACGTATCTCGGAATTAGAAACCAGCAAAACCACGTAACATGAAATATATAAATATGCAGAAGTCTTTCAGATGTGTGTGTTCTGTGTGAATCAGAGGCGGTATAATCTTCCAAATTTGTGCATTGTCATATAGATAGAGTATTGATAGTGTTTTTTTTACGAGAGATCTTCATGTTTACACATCAGAGATTTGGAAATGTCATTTTCTTTCTATTCAATTTGTAAGTGATCATAACAGAATCATTTTTAAGTGATCATAAGAGAATCATTTTCTGTCTTGAAGCATTTTATCCATTGCCATATTGAACTAGTGAATTTGTATGAATGATGAAGCCAATGCGGATGATACACGTCTCTGTTGAAGTATATTTCCCTCTTACTAGAATTATGTGTATGAATGATGATCTTGCACGACCTATTTGAATACAGAGTTGTGTTTAAATTACTAGTTGCTATTAACTGTGGAGAAACCTCCTGGATGTATGTTGTCTACCTTCTTAACATGTTGTGGACCAACTTGAAGTTTTGATTTAAAACTATATCTTTTCTACCTTCACAATCTACTTGTGTGCTTCTCGTAGTTTTGACATGCTCTTGACTGGCTTGGTCTACAGTTAGCGCCATCACGCGGAGCTTTCTCAATCCTTAGAGCTTAGATCACTCAAAGACAATAGACTGCAATTATCCCTAATATATTTTGAACTATTAGTGCTATTTAAGGCATCTTTAAAAGTGAGAATAGCTTCTTCTTGTTCTTCTAATTATTGTCATCTCATTTTTGTTTCCATAAGTATATACATTGCATATGGACAATGTCATTATGAAAGATGTGATGGGGGGGAGAAGATGACAAAATAAAATAAGAAGCTAAAACTGAATTCCAAGATCTTATTATAGATTTGGTTTTGACCAAAAAATTTTAAATATTTTCACGAGAAATTACCATATATATATCCTATCTTCAAGTCATGTGGATAATGGAGATGAAGGCATGGTCTACATATGTTTGTTCCCCCCTTGTTTGTGCTCACTTGGGCCTACTTAACTATTGATGAGTAGGGTGGAATGGATTCTAGATATTACAATTAATCAACTAAACTCCATATGCAAATTAGTTGTGGTTGTTTATAAGAATCATTTTTGTGTTAATAATGTTGTATTAGTGGTTTCAATACTATATTGACTTTCTAAAATTCAATAATATTTTATTAGCAGGCGTCATTTGATTCACATACTATTTATATTGATTTTTTGAAACTCCAGTTATGTCCTATTAGTAGGCGTTATTTGGTTCACATATAGTTAATATCGATTCCCCAAAACTGAATTATGTTTTGTTAGTAGGTGTTGTATACGGATTTCCTAAAACTTAAAAATGTTTTATTAGTAGGCGTTATTTGATTCACATACTAGTTATATTGATTCCCTAAAACTTAAAAATGATTTATTCGTAGGCTTGATTTGATTCATATTCTAGTTATATTGATTGGCTAAAACTCAATTGTGTTCTATTAGTAGGCGTCATTTAGTTCATATACTAGTTATATTGAGTCTCCAAAACCTTTATTATGTTCTACTAGTAGGCGTCAGTTGGTTCTCATACTAGTTTTATTGATTCTCTAAAACTTTGTCATGTTCTTTTATGTTCTTTTAGTAGTTGTCATTTGGTTTACATACTAATATGTCGATTCTCCAAAAAACTCAATTATGTTCTACTAGAAGACGCCGTTTGGTTTAGATACTAGTTATACTAAAGTTTAAAACTCAATAATATTAAGAGTCATTTAAAACCCAATTATGTTTTATTAATTAACCTTTTTTATCCACATACTAGTTATACGAGTTCCAAAAGTCAAATCTAAAAGGAGGAAATCAAGGTTATGATGTTTTCATTTTTGGCATGATTCAAAAAAAAATATTTTGCAGCACTTGTTGGGAATTTGCAAAAAAAAAAAATCATTGGTAATGTAAGTTATTTTTTGTATTGAAACTATTGGCGGATATTACCAAAGAGAGTGACGATACTATACGAAAAAAGGAAAAAGACTCATGAAATGACAAGGTCAAATAGTTTAGTGGTCTAAATGCTCCCTCCACTTTTTCCTTCACATAACATGGCTTTTTTGTTCCTTTTTTTTTTTTGTCTCTATAGTGGCAACTATTAGACAGTTTAGTATGTGTCCAAATGATGGAGTGTTCATTTGTTTACAGAATCTTGACTTTGAATACCTTTCAATGAACTATGCCATAAATCCTGCCTTAAAATTTCAACAAAAACAAAAAATATGGGTCACCTAAGGTACCCATGGCTACTATCTTGTAGATTTTTTGTTTTATAGATAAAAAAAATCATGAAAAATAATATAATTAAGTAGGCATTATCTTTTTTTATCTAAGTTTCCTAAAATAAAATTTATCTTTCCTTCCTCTCCATCATTCGGCGATTAAATACCAGACTTATGTCTACGGCATAACTAATCCATGCATTACAAAGCATTCAAAGGTTATGATGTAGACAATTTAATTTAATGCATTAATGTCTGAATCCACGGTTTGAACCCTGGAAATAACTTTACCACAGTTTGAACCCTTGAAATAACTTTACCGCTACTCCAAAATTCCCCTTCTATAATTTATTCTTTCGATATTTTTCGAACTATATTTCTCTTTTTTGAAACTATGGTAAAGTTAATTATTATATGGTGCAACAAGAAGCATTTTGAAAGCTAAAATCTCAGCACAGAGATGGATATGAAGAAATGAAGAAGTAAATAAACTACATAAATGTTTCTGAAATATGTACACAATGGACCTCAAGACATTATCCAATGCTTGGAACTATGAGTTGACTTGATCATATCTTGGGAACTAAAGAGAACTAATTCCTACTCATCTTAGTCAAAAGCAAAAAACATTACAAAATTAATCAACTTTGAGTTGAGGACTGTTTTATTAGAGGCTGAGAAGTTTTCCCAAATTCTTGATCAGGTGAACTCTTTACTTCCATAAGAAGTGCCACAACTTCCTTCATTGTTGGCCTTTCAACTGGCGATGAGTTGACACAGAACATCGCTATTCCAAGCGTTTGCAGCATTTCTTGGACCACTTGATCCGGTAAACCTTGTAGCTTAGTGTCGAGAACTGTAACAGCTGGTTCAAAGCTTCCCATTTTCTTCTTTACCCACTCGACGATGTGAAGCCCATCACCTATCTGAGAATCAACAGCGCTACGTCCACTAAGGATTTCCAGCAGCACCACTCCATAACTATAGACATCACTCTTTTCTGTTATATTCGCTGTATATCCATATTCTGCATCCATAGTTAACAAATATTTGTGTCACACTCACCGAACTATGATTCATAAAGTAAATATCCGAAAGATGTTATGATTGATTTTGGCTTTTATGCTGAAATATTAGTAATTGAAAATATTCTAAGTGTCTGCATACCTGGAGCAATATATCCATAAGACCCTGCTACACTGGACATAGCGTGGTGATAGTTTGGCGAATTCATTAGCTTTGCAAGTCCAAAGTCTGCGATATATGCATCAAACTTGGAGTCGATCAGTATATTATTGCACTTGACATCTCTATGAAGAATGGCTGGAACACAGTCATGGTGAAGATAAGCAAGGCCTTGAGCTGATCCAATGGCGATTTTGTACCTAATTTCCCAGTCCAAATTTCTGTTACTTTGCAAGAGCTGATGGAGATTGCCATTTGAAATGTAGTTGTAGAGCAGAAGCTTAACGCTTTTGTTTGAACAATATCCCAATAACTTCAGAATGTTTCGATGCCTAATATGTCCGAGAATTTGAATTTCTGCTGCAAAAGAATCTACTGGCTCCTCGTCTTTCTTTGTTTTCCAAAGCTTCTTCACTGCAATCACCTCACCGTTAGGCATTTCTGCCTTGTATACAACACCAGAACATCCTTTCCCAATGATGTTTTCATCTTTCAAGCAATCCAAGATGTTGTCTATAGTGAAATTGAACTTTTGAAAGGGGATGAAAGTCCAAGGGTAGGAAAAGTCTTCTGCCCCTACAGAAGAGGCTGACAGGCCTTGGGACTTCTGAAACACGTATCTGTGGTTTCGCGTCACAAGAATCCACATAGCCACGACTGCTATGGCTACAGAAGTCAGAATCACCGCAACCAGAGCTATGGTTTTCGGTGACTTCAACCCATTCCTTCCCATTATATGTGAAGAACAACTATAACCATCAACTGATTGACAGAGTGAATTCTCCAGAAAAGAATCTGAAGTGAGAGTTCTAAAGAATGGTGTGACAGGAATAGGCCCCGAGAAATTGTTGTCTGAAACATTCAGGGAAGTAAGGCTGGTCAGGGAGCTTAGAATTGTGATCCTTCCGCTCAACAAATTATGAGAAATATCAAGAGATTGCAACTGTGACAAACTGCACAATGTTTCAGGAAGTTCACCCGTGAAACGATTCGAGCTCAAATCCAAACCAATTGTTAAGCTTGTGACATAGCCAAGCTCAGATGGAATCTCACCAGAAAGAGTATTTGAGCTCAAATCAAGTAGAGTTAACTTCTGCAAGTTTTTAAAAGCCTTTGGAATTGGACCAGTAAGCAGATTGTTACTGAGAATAAGTTTGTTCAAGTAACTGAGATTGCCAAAACTCGAAGGGATCTCACCGGTAAAGCTGTTCCGGCTAAGATCAAGTTGCTCTAAATTCACAAGCTCCCCCATCTGGTGTGGTATTTCCCCAGTTAGGTAATTGTTGTGCACATCCAACAGCTCAAGAACTGTAATGTTGGCAAATTCAGAAGGCAAGCCGCCAGAGAAATGGTTCATGTACAAATCAAGAAACACGAGGTTCTGCAATTGACCAATCTCCTTAGGAATCTGTCCCGAAAGCTGGTTCTCACCAAGCCTCAGTCTCACCAGAGACTGGCATCTCGCAACACTTCGAGGCAATCGTCCAGTTAACGAATTCCCAAGAAGCAACAATTTACTCAGCTGCTTTAAATCAAATATCTCCTCAGGGATTGATCCGGTGAGCTTATTCCTCGAAAGATCAAGTGCATATAGCTCAGTACAGTTTCCAAAAGCAGACGGAATGGTTCCTGAAACCGCATTCCCCCACAAGAAAAAACTCTGCAAGTACTTCAACTTACCAACTTGCCAGGGAATTTGCCCTGATAATTGGTTCTTATCTAGCTGAAGAGCTGTCAGGCTAGTGCAATTACTTAACTGCCACGGTATAAAACCGGTAAGTGCATTATCAGACAAATGAAGCTGTTCAAGAACCAATAGCTTGCCCAAATCAACAGGAATTTTGCCAGACAATTCATTTGCAGAAACATCAAGAATCACAAGAGACGAACAATTCGAAACCTCAGCTGGTATAGGTCCAGTTAATGAATTTCCCCATAAAAGCAAGCTAGTAAGCTTTTGCAACTTACCCAACTGAGGAGGTATCGAACCAGTGAGCTTATTCATATGCAGATACAAGTACCTAAGCTCCGAAATCATCCCAAGTTCAGGAGGTATCGAGCCAAATACTTCAGTATCATAAATTGCCAGTGTTTGAAGATTGATCAAATTCCCAAACGATGGCGGAATAACACCCGAAAGACCAGTCGCCGCAACACCAAACATGGTAAGATTGGTGAGCAGGCCTAACTGTGCAGGAATTTCACCACTCAAATATGGATTTCCACCAATCCTGAACTGCTGGAGTGACACTAAGGACCCTAACTGTGATGGAATTGACCCATTAAGGAGATTATCTTGAAGACAAAAGATTTCTAATGAAGAAAGATTAGCTAACTCTGCTGGAATCTTACCAGTCAATCTGTTTGAATTCAAGAACAAGAACTGAAGTGAACTAAGCCCACCTAGTTCTGATGGAATAGAACCTGAAAGTGAATTAGAAGAAAGGTCCAAAAGCCTAAGATGAGAAAAAGAACCAAAAGATGGAGGGATTGTGCCAGAAATATTAGTAGAAGAAAGATTAAGAAGCTGCAAATATGAAAGGGAAGAGAGTTCAGAAGGCAAATAAGAGAGATTTAGGAATGTATTTGGGATAGAAAGGGAAATAACCCTTTCTTGAGGAGAACAAGTAATCCCTTGCCAAGAACATGGAGTTAAACTTGAAGGATTCCAAGAAGAAAGCACAGAAGATGATGATTTAGTATAAGGGTCAGCTGCTTTAAGCAGAGAAAGCAAAGCTTCACCATCAGAAGAAACAGAGCTCACTAAAAATACAATCTTTGGACTTAAACTTAACCAAGAAATCAACAAAAACAAGAAATAACATGAAGGGGAAGTGTAAAAATGGAAGCTTTTCTTCTCCATTACAGAGTGAAAACTAAAATCAACAAATGGGGTTGTAGAAAAAAATAGTAATAGTGTTTGAAAGTTCACTCTAACAAGACAACATACATGTGGGGTGTTAATGGAGGTTTGCTTCAAACTCACACCAACTCAAAAAATTTACTTACCATGCATGTGAACTAAAAAGTTCTTGTTTATCTTTACTGAAACATTTACTAAACTGCAGCTACTAAAGTTCTCTTACCGGGAAAAATCAGCACCTCCTTGCTCCGCCGTACACGTCGGCGCTAGCTAGTAGCTTACTAATGAAGGTGGTGAATATAAATGGTCACTAGCATGAACCAAACACATTTGTCATTTTGCATTTTTTCATGACGGCGGTCGACGGTAGTTGACGGCGGTGGACGGTGGCGGAGAGGTTTTGAGTGAGAGTGACAGTTCTTGAGAAACTAAAGAGCAATCAAATGAAACTATACATTTAAATAGGTAAGAGTTTATTTTTTATATGTTTTTATTGAACAAAGTGATTTGTAGCGCCACAATAATTTATGAATACCAAAATAATTTGTACTTGTTTATTTTTTAATATTTTGGTTTTGGACTAAATTCCAAAGAGGATTGAATTGATAACAATAAAAGTTTTAATTTATAAAATTGCTATTTAGAGATGGATTAATGTTGCTTAATTATTCTCTAAGATCATTTGCTGTAGGCATATTATTATGGACCTGTTTCTCTTTTTGATACTTCTTGAAATTCCCTTTAAATGGAAAATATCCTATTTTGTTGACATGCTAGAAATATTCAAATATTTCCTTCAAAGTAATAATAAAATAAGTTTAATTATATTTTGATATTTATGTCTAAAAATTAATAATTATGATATATATATATAATTTTAATATGTTAAATAATATATATTGTCAATAGTCATAGTAACTGATTTATTTTTTATATAACTTTTTGACATGATACAAACAATTTCTTCACTACGAAAGGTTAAAGAGAGGGAATTGGATTATGCAATAATTTGTGTATTTTCTTAAACGAAAATAATACTACGTTAGTTAATTAGTTACTCTATTTTAATGTGTTTTGTCTTATTTTCTCTTTAATTTGCTTAAAGTATTTTTTATTTATTGATAATTTTTTAATTTAACTTTACACGTGATATATTTAATAACACAAGGATAAAAAGATATTTTAGTATATTTTTAATTTCAAAAATCATTAAGATTTAGAAATATCTTTTTTTTCTTATTTTTAAATTCAATAGTTAAATTAAAAATCAAACAAATAAATTAAAACGAAAAAAACATATATTACTAACACTTTTTAGGTAAAAAAATTTTACTATGTACTTCTTCCACGTCAAATGAATATTCAAATATTAATATGATGACTATGATTTAAGTAAAGAGCGTGTACTTAATTAGAGGAAATTTTAATTAGAGCATCTCTTTTCTTTAGGGTTAATATATATCTTATTCCTACCATTTTTATTTATATTTATTTTAAGGCAGTAAGTTCAAATTTTAATTGTTTTTTACATGTCTACGTGGTGAAAATATGTGGTAAAAGATAAGAGTGATTTTGTTATCGAGGAAGTTGTAGTGGGTGTGTTTTGGGAGTAGAGATAAAGAAAAATGTAATCACATGACACACACAATAAATATATTAAGGCACAAGTAACGATTAGGGTTTTTATTTTTACAGTCTTTGCTTCTGCTTTTTACTCTTCACTCGCACTAGATTTTTTTTAACGTTAAATCGAGGATAATCAAAATTAACTTTTTTATCTCGTAAATTTCACTCTTCTTAAATCTTACATGCTGAAATCAAATCTATGGGGTATATATGTTGTTGTGGAAAAGCTTCAGTATTCCTTCTGTTTCTTCGTAATTATTTGCCTCGATATATAATTTATTAGGGATTTGTTTTTTACTAAATTAACGTTATTAATTGTGGTTTGTAAATCAAAGTTTAATTATAATTACTACGTATGTAATACTTTATATATTTATTTAATGATAAGACTATGTATATATCAGATATATATGATTGCATTTATTAATTATTTCATTTTCTCGTGTTAGAAAGGTATAGTGGTTAAATTGAATCATTTTCATCTCAAAATTTAATAATTGGTCCATCGCTAGAATGGATAAATAAAAAGTTTTTTTGTTTTGTTTAGTATAACAAACAAATAAAAAGATAAAAGGAAGAACTACATAATATGATTGAACATATTGTTTATACCTAAATCACTAGTAATATTTTGAGGATTGGAATAATAGTTAATGTTATTATTTGTTTCAATTAATTATAATTGTTATGGTAACAGCCTATAACACTATCTAAAAGTTTACTGCACTGTAAATTAGTGTAGCGGATTCAAAAATAAAATTAAATTACGAGTGGTGATTTACTATTTTTATTTTGAAATTTGCTACTAAGATTGAAATTAATGTTTCAATAGATTATTTGGCTAGTAAAGCATGATAAAAGAATTAGTGTAAAAAAAGATATAGTAATGAAGTGGGCATGTTTAAATATCGAAAAATAAGATAATATATGAGTAATTATAATTGAAATTAGTTAGATAATGTTTGACTGCCTGCTAATTAATTTTCTACTCTAATCATTCACCTCTATGTCTTGATCATATCTCGAGTCGTGTTTTTAGTAACCTACTCTCAACAATATTTTTTCTGTCTAATACCTCTCATCGCCAACCGTTCATACGTCCTCACTAGTGCATCTCCTCTTCACATGATATCTAAATCATCACGTATGACTCTCACCTCTTGCATCTTGTCCACCACGAAACCAGCCCACTCTCACTTTATCGTGAATATCTTCATTCTTAATTTTCTCTCTCCTAATATATCCCGCACCCATCTCAATATTCTCATTTTTATTACTTTCACCCGTTCAAGTTTTTGTTTGGTCTACTCTATGAGAAAACTAAGAAAAAACTATAGTAAAGTTTAAAACTTAGTCACATGATAGTCATTAGCAGGGGCAATAGCTAAATTGAGTAAATTGGACTCAATCAACAAGTCAAAATGAGCCTAAAAGAATGTCAACAAATTATAATGGTCTTGGAAGATTCAGATAAAATGGATCTGCATTTTTTAAGCTTGACGTATTGTAGTAAATATAATATAATATCATCAAAATATATAATGATAGTTCTATACATTCATTAATTAGAGTTCCTTTTGTAAAACGTAAACCTCAATTCAATTTAAAATAGATTTGATATTTATAATGATTAGATAAATTGAATTAAAATATAAAATATATAGTTAGTGTGTCTTTTATTATTAATATAAATCCAACAAGTTCCCTTAGAAGGGTACAAAAGTAGGATAGTAGGGGTTCAAAACGGCACCAACTTACATATACTCCCACTACTTGTTAATTCCTCGATTTTTTACGTGTATGACATAATTTTTATTCTTTTCGAGTTAAATTCTTTATTTTTATTTATTTTATTTTTTTCGCATATGATATTTGAAATTTACTATTCTGATTAGTTCAAATTTATAAAAAAGAAAAAAGGGTCTCAATCAGAATATTATTGATTTCAAAATTTAAGCCTGATACATTTGTTAAGTCTAAGATCCTAATAATTTAAAAAAAAAAACTCAACTTTTAGGCTGATGAACCGGAAAATAGGTCTCTTTAATTCTATGTTGGTCATGCTTTTATTATTAGATGCCTAGTTTATTAGTACTATATGTTATCTATATATAAGAAAAATTTATTTAAAAATCAATTAGCATTGTTATTATTATTATTTTGATTGAAAAGGTGTTATATGGGTTCTCAAAACAAGTTCCTTTGTCTCTTCATTTTATTTTCTCCTTGAGGGTTGATCATTTCATAATTGTAGGAATAAAGTAGTAATAAAAATATTGAAAAATTATTTGGATAAATGTCTTTTAATAAATAAATACTAATTTTAGCGATATATTTTATTTATTATTATTTATATATAGTAATACTATATTAAATCTGCAATAAGTATTAAAAGTGAATTAAGTATGTAATATATATGTATTATAACTATTATTAAAACTATTATGTTTGTTTGGTAAGAAGTTGACACATTATATTATAAGTGTATTAAAATATGTGATAAATTATTATCCATCAATAAAACTTGTATTATATATGAACAATAAAAAAGTTTTGCAATATGAATTAAAAGTGTATTACTATAAATGTACTAAAAATGATAAAGTGAAAAAAAAAAGTTATTGCTATAAATGGTAAATATTTTCTATTAGTAATATATTTATGGGAGTTCCCTAAAAATAATTTGGGTCTAAGTAACTCCTTAATCATGATGACCACGTTCTAATGAGTAATTTGGTTTACAAGCTTCTCGAAAATATTTGCACATATTTGTGGGGAACAACAACAACGATGTGAAAAGAAAAAATCAATTCTTAATTAATCAATAATGAAAAATGATCTTATCTTAAAATGAATAATATATTGGATACTTTGACTTGTGAAAGACGAGTAAGCAAGCACACGAATTGTAACGATCAACTTTTTAACGTGAGTGCTTATAGCTTATAACAAAAAGATACTCTCTTTTCTGATGTGCGCTATATATAACAGTAACTCTGAGCTGGCTACTTGATCTCATTGCTTCTAATATACTAGTTATACTTACTGACATATAGGTAAACAATTGTTGCTTCGACCTTAATTTTCTCAAATGTCTTTGGTTTTATACAGCCTTAATAAAGCACTACATTTTTTTTCTTCATATTTTATAAATGAACTAGAAATGGTTTATCTATTTTTTTGGAACACAAAACAACTCTTTTAATTAAGTTCTTGTTTAATTTATTTTTTTCGAAAAAAAAAAGAAGGAAAAATAATATTTCTCTTCTCTCCTTTTGAAGTTGATTTGTATCAAAATAGACTGTTTATATCATATCTTTAAGAGGTGCGATTCTTCTCCAAACTCTACGTGAACGTGAAATGATTAGGGAAATTGAAAGGAAGTCAAGAGAAAAAGAAGCAATAGTGGCAACCCAAATTCCAGCAGCCAAAAACATAGCCTAATGTATTATTAATTTATTATACACTGACTTTAGGTCACCATAGTCCTATATTTAATTTGGTTTGTATTCATGGAGCCCCAAACCTAATTTCATTAGGGAAATAGGTACACTACTGACCCAACTCATTACACACTTAATTAAATTCCATTAGACTACTATAAATTAATTTTCTAAAAAGAATTGGATAAAGTACATTCAGACAAAATCATTCAAGCAGACATGAAAAGGACAAATAGTTATATATAATTTTAGCCATAAGCTCAAAATTTTCCTTATATTTGCAAAAAAGAAAAAAAAATATAGTTTGTGCTAGGACTATGAGGTGTATAAATTACACTATCCTCTTTTCTCTTTATAACAGGTAAGCAACGGCTGTTTACACCAAACTAATATATGCATGCATTTAAATTTATAGTTTATTTTACTTAACTTCTTCATTAAATCACATAATAATTCGCAGTCGTTACAATCTCTGTCACAATTTTTGTCCTGTTGTTTAATAGCCTGCAAATCATACAAGGGATTTAAACTGCACTAGACAGACCGTATACAGGGAATGTAAACTGCACTACATAGGCCCTATGTGACAGACTTTACTCAGAAGATATTGAGAGGGATCGATCATGGGTCATTCGTGTGGATAACGATCCTCCAAATCAGCTGAGTCACCCGAAGGACTATCCTGTTTTCTTATTATTATTATTTTACCCTAATTTTACAATCAAATAGGACAAGATAAAAGGGTTCACTTAAATGAAGGAGGCATCTTTTATGGGAATCTGCATTGAGCCAAGTAAATTATATAACTTTTTTGCAAGCTGTTAGATGTGAATTACATTACATTTGTTGATATGGAGTAAAATTTAAGTGATACACACACCATGTATTATGGGATCTATTAATTGTAGATGATATTTGTATCCCATTTGAGGCTCCAGGCTTTATGGACTTTAAAGCATTTGCTTGCAAATCAAAGAAAAGATTGGTAAATAATAAATAAAGTTGTGATGAGATACTTCAAGATCCCAGATTCAAACTATATTCAAATATTGTTATTCTAAATTGGATTAATTCATTTAGGTAGTACTATTATTTTTCAGTTATGAAAATTTTGAGAGTCATTCGAAATCTAAAAAGTCGAGAGTCTATCAAAAACAACTTATTTGAGATAGAGATAAAGTTAACATACAACCTACCTATCTTAAACCCCAGTATATTATTTCTAATTATAGTAAGGTGACATTCTTTTTGGGACGGACTAAAAAGAAAAAGGTGTCCGTAAAAGTAGGACGGAGGGGGTATATAATTTATGTATACCAACTAAGAAAATTAAACAGTTAATCTAATCGGCTATTTGTGTAAAAATCCCATCATAATTCAATTGGTTGCATTTAGCAGCCTTACTCCTACAAGAAATTGAAAAAAATATAAAAAAAAATTACACAGGTTAGAAATTGGCTTCAAAGCATATTGGAGGCCAATGAAATTATATGAGCCAACTGATTGAATGCCCAACATTGAAACTTTATACACAAAGAGTTCATTTATAAAAGCATGATATGTCAAAAAGGGATGTGAAACTTCAAAAGTGTGTCAAAATTGAAAGTTAAGTAACAAAATGTGACTTATTAGTTATTACACAGTTCAGTAAAGAATATAACTGGGATTTTGAACAATGGTACTTTGTCATGGATGCTATCTAATGACCTAAAGACGTGCCGAAAGGATATACAGTTCGATACATTTTTAGTGATGAGGGTTATTCCATGTTTACATTATCCCTATCAAACTTGAACCATTTCCAATTAGCATACATATTTTCTTCATCTTCAAATGGTAGCCTGTCGGTTGGAAGGGGTTCCGGTTTCTTTGTTGCTGAAACAGTTGGTAGGTTCTGTCTGAACTTCTTCGCCATCTGTTTTGCTTCAGAAAATACTCTCTGCAGTGAAGAAAGTGCACTTGTTATGCAATTGTATCTGTAATTCATAACGTTACGTGGAGTCTAAAATGGTCCATTAAGATGGTAGTGTTTAATACAAGCAAAGATGGCTGATTATAACTAGCTATGAGGTGAGCAATATTTAAGAGAGACAAACCTCCTTGTCCGATAAAAATAACCCTGGCTCGCTTTCAAGGTTTGCAATACTGCATTTGACAAAAACAAGAGGATATCAAATTGACAAAGAATTTGCTTGTTACACAGGAAATCAAGATAACATTCCTTGGTGTGATTTTCGTTCAGAAATTTAATATGGAAAACGAGGAGTGGAACTGAGAATAAGCAGGAAAATAGTAAATCCATTGGCAAGAGCCTTAACATCTCACCACTACAAAATTATCTAGCCAGGTCTTGTTAGCAACATGCTAAGTAGGACAGGCTTCTACAACGAGATGTGCACATGAACAAGGAATTGGAAACTAAACAATAAAATAGCATGTTCCATGCCGTAAAACCTTTGGAGCCATATGATATCTATTGTGTTATAGATTGTCTAGTCCAAGCACCAAAGGTGGTGGCCTCGTGGTCAATGAAATAGTTCGAGAACAATGAGGATCTTTTCAGGTTCAAATCCAGCAGAAGCAAACACACTAGATGATTTCTTTTCAATTTTGTTAGAGTCTTGGTGGACAGATTATCATGTAGCTGAACTGGTGGGAGGTAGCAAGTAAGCCATGAAATTAGTCGAGGTGGGACAAAAATGGAGCTTGAGTTGGAAATTCTGAAATTGTTTTTTTGAACTGAACTGGTTTACCGTGCACATTCATTACCATTCGCAGTCTTAACTCACATGAGAATTATAACACATGTTTTTACCCCGGTTCAAAATTTGAGTCACAAATTTTATTTCTAGCTAAGCTAGGTAAGTAACCTAGCAAAGGATATTAAAAACAATGAAAGCTGTTCAACGACCCAATGTACATAATGAGCAAGGTTTGAGCTAAGAGTTATTATAATTTATAATGGCCACCAAGTAGTGGACTTCAAGGGCTGCCTCATTCCAAATTGAGCGAAATGGATACTGAATACTTGTATAGCGACCCTAACTAACTAGACTCAAGGCACAGTTGTTCCATTGTATTTTTTCGCCTGTTGTATGTCCGGGGGAGGGACAGTAGTTTGGGCTCTAGAACTAGGGTGAATGAGATAAGCGTAGGATCTCCAAAAAAAATCACTAAGGGAAACTAACTCATATACTTTTCACCTGATATTGGAAAAAGTTGGACTCCTTATATGGATTTTTTTTTTTGGTGAAGTGGAATCCTTATATGGACTTAAGCAATTCTCCCCTCGTCACTAGATTAGGGGTTGATTTAGGCCCAAGATCCTCTTTACATGGTATTAGAGTTAGGTTCATCCCAATTTATGATTTACTGATGTTGGGCCACCATATTAAATTGTTCATGCACCAGATGTCCAATCCTGATGTGAGACTGGGTGTTAAGTCCCACATCGGTGGGATGAGGAAAAGTTGGACTCCTTTTATGGACTTGGACAATCCACCCCTCATAAGCTACATTTTGGGGTTGAGACTTGAGTTAAGCCCAAAATCTATTTCCCTACAGTTTGTAACATATAGTAATTTGAAGTTAATAGGGCATGGATAAATTAGGTAGTTGAAAATAGTTTTAGAAGATCTAAATACAAGCAACACGCCACTAGTTGAAAACTTCCCATTTCAAAATTTCAAAAAATTGAAACATAAACAATCATAGTAGGGCATGCATAAAAAATGTATTAAGGTAATCCTTCGAGCCACAACTGATATCAGCATATAGGTGCAATTTATCCCTACCATTGAATAGGGCATAATCAAGCAAATTATCGTTACTACATACCTGAGAGATATTTTATCAGGAAACATTGACTTCACAACCATAACTTTCACCTTCTCATCAACTGCTAACAAGTTACTCATGGAAGTAACCTTGGCTTGGGTGACATTTGAGATGTGTAGCAAGCCACTGAGAATTGAAAAGGAAAACCATATAAAAATTTGAACAAGTCACTTTCTTTTTCTGGTGGAACAAGGAGCATGGCTCGCTTGTCCAAGAATGTACAAAACTTTATTTCCTCTTACTACCTAAACATATCATGAACTAAAACACCTGAATGGCACCATAAAGTATCTGGGTAACAAATAAATGATATTTAATTGAATAACACAGGAGGTAGACATATGCACATGCATGATGCATCTAGAGTTCCATCGTAAGGGCACTAAAGAAATAGATATAATAATCCAATACAAGTATAGATCTGACATAAAATATTGTGATCCAAAATCTTTACTAATAGAAATATACATATCATCAGAAAGCTTAGCAACCCGAAGATATTATCCTGCTAGTTTTTTTTCTCTTCAAATTTATGATTAAAAAACAACTCTACACCTCAATCAATTGAAAGTAAGACGAGCATATAAGATTCAAAACACCAAACAAGAATAGCTTCTTTTTTCTTTAATCGCAATATAGAATTAATAGATTCTCTTAGTTGAAACAAGGAAAGGGTCAAATGTGCCCCTGTATTATCCAAAATTGAGCAACTTTACCCCCGAGCTCCGTTAAAAATTTTTGGCCCAATATTGCCACACTACTAGGAAGAGTCTCATTTTTGCCTTGACCTCAATGGAGCTACAACCTAATGGTAATTTTAAACCTTTGCATAGTTGAGGGGTAAAATTGAACCTTTTTTTCTCAAAGAATTTGGACAAGTGAGGCCAGCCATTGCACACCGGAGTTCCCATTAATGGCAAGAGTAAATATGGACAATTTCTAAAGACGAACCAAAAGTGTAATGGAGGACAAAGTTGGGCAATTTCATGCTGTACATGGGCAATATTAGGACCTCTTCCCTTGAAACAATTTAATTTCTACATGATTTTGAACAACTATAGTGGTTTACATTACTCTGCATCCTTGCATTTACCTATTTGTGCATAAAAATGAGAAAATACATGTCCATCACATTATGCACAAATGCAAAGTTATTCTAGACAATAGTTATTAAGTTTCTTAATTTTACATGCCAGTCCTATCCACAGCTAAGCCCGACTTTCTCCACTGGAAAGAGTAGTGTAAATTACCTTCGGTTTGTTTCACCAAGCCTTATCTGTGCGCCAAAGGGAAAAAGTCTTTTCACTGTTCCTTCCACAAGAGTCCCCTCTTGCAGATTTAACATTTGCTGTGGAATCCAACATTCAAAAGGAAAAGAAATAAAGTAAGAAAGAAAAAAATCAAGAGAGGTTCTCAAACAATAAATAATTCGAGGGGGAAAATCTTGATAGAGGAAAAGGCAACGGAAGAAAGGAACCCACCCCAACCAAAAGAAAAAAAGTGATAAAGAGAATAAATAGCAAAAACAATGAAAGCATGATGCACAAGAAACCAGGTTGTCATAAGTGAGAAGAACTAACCCAAGCTTCCTTCTCACTAAGTATCAAGTCATTAGTTTCTTCATTTATTCTGGTAATAAGCACATTAATTCGACGCCCCACCTGAAATAACAAAAAAATAGATATAATAAGCAGACATAAATATAAAAACAATCCATGTCATGATGGGAGCAGAAGATGCATACAGTGGAGATTCACCAATGTCTACATAGTGCAGAGCACATTCTGGCCACCAAAAAAATTGCACGTTTCCTTTACTTGTATTTTATAACAATTTTATATTTTTGGGGAAGGTGCCAAAGAAGCAGCACTTTGCCGTTTACCATTTGGTATGCACGCAGTGAGCTTTACAAGAATGTGACCAGCAACAGATTCAATCACACTGCTTCCTACATATCTATTGTTACAACTTAATAAGTGTGATCTCATTTGCTACCAAAAAAAGCAGCACTTCAAAGCACTTTATTTTAGTAGTTAAATTGTGAGAGAGGATAGAATGTCGCTTTTTTTAAATGCAGAAGAAGAAATTCATAATGAAGTTCAAAGATACAGATCCCCAAACCGACACAGGTGAACAAGTAGAGTATACAAGGGCGCTTGAGAGAACCATGTCGAAGGAACTCGGCAAAATGACCCCGTAACTTCGGGAGAAGCGGTGTCGTATAAAGGTTCCAACTTACATTCTCCTTCAGCTCGGTGTAGCTATTAACTCTGTTCATCAATTCAGCCTTTGGAAGAAAAGCCCGTAAGCCCTGCATAACAACATTCAACCTGTTTAACACAGAAAAGTAGAACTGCAGTGAAGTCATGGAGGAAAGGGGTGACTGGATTACCTCTATTCTTGTAAGAAGACCACCAGTATTCCACTCTGTTATCTTCACCTCAATAGGTTCATTTAGTTGTTTAATCTGTGGCATAAATTAGTTAAAATGCTAAGTTATTGTGCTAATAAACTAGGATAAAAACAACCTAGAGTAGAAACACCTAAAAGAACTGAGAACTAAGTAGTATCATCAAATTTGAGCCAGTACTTCGTGACACAGAACTTCCTCAGTCTTTCATGCAATAGTATGTATTTTTACATCTTCTCTCTCAGAGCCCACTCATCCTTCAATTTCAATATTTTCTCATCATTCCTCCATATGTTTGATCTTCCACCAGCCCCGTTTTTTGTTCAAAATATAACCTGAACCAATTTTCCTAGAGCTATATTATTTATCAGCATAAGTTGCACATGCAAACAGATCAATGATAGAGCAACTCACGTTGTTCAAATGACAGTACCCAAAAATATTCTCCCAATTCACTATCTAAAATCGAAAACTATTAGAGATTAGTGAATAGGAAAAGTATGCTGATTTTTAGGTCATTTAGAAATAAAGAATATATGATGATGACATTTAGTGCTTCTGAGGAATAATATTATCAATAGCATATGTTAGAGCCAGATTTAAGTGTTCTTTTAACAACATTAGAAATTTCATAGAGTTTATGGCTCTATTTACTATAGGAATGCAATGGACCTGAATAGAGCGCAATGGATACAGAGGATTATATCATATAATCAACCTCAACCAATTTGGAATTGACGCGAATTGACTGATTGATGACTACTCAGGCTCAAAACGTAGGAGAATAAAACATGACCTTTTGTAATAGTTGTTAAGGAAAAACAATTCCTGAACGAATAATAGGTGCCTCCTCGAGTAAGCAGTTTAACAAAAAGGACAACTAAGCAATACAGATCAAAGTATAATCGTTCTCAGAATGGACGGAGTGATCTAATTTTAAGCTTTAAGTACATTTTCGAACAAGTTTCTAATTTCTCCAAGATGAAATTGCAGGGCAAGATTACACCTTAAGCAATTCAAGTGAAGAAATAATAGTATGGAAATAACAATTATCTAGAAGAATTTGTGGTAAGATCCAGTTAATAAAACATAGAGTACTTTAGTAGTTCCATTAATAAGGTAAAACATAAAGCTAATCCCAACTTACATCGGACTAGGTAACAATCAAGTCCCCCATCGATGAAAATCTAAACAACTTTGCATATTATAAGAGAACAGAAAGTGAGAAAAGAACCTGCCTCACTCGATGCCAAGCAATGCGTCTAAAGAGCCTTCTTGTTGAAAGTAGTGGTCGACCACTGAGAGTTCTTCCAAGAACCTCAGCAAAAAGAACAGTCCCAGGCTCCACAACGGGCTTCCCCGGCGTTGATTCCCCACTCACTGCATCATCATAGCTCAGAATTCCCATTTTCCCTCTCACCAAGAATTCCTCAGCATCCTTCTCTAAATCACACAGCAAATAGCCCATCTCTTTGTCATACAAAGGCAAAACATCCTTAGTTAACATTGTACCCAATAGGTCAGCACCAACACTCACATCAAGCTTATTCTCATTCCCCGAAACCACAACACCTACCACCAAATCACCCGGTTTCGGTTCGTAATACTCTACACTAACCTTCTTACTCTCTTCTACAACTGGATGAACCTCTTCCTCCTGTTCTATATCACTTTCTTCTTCATTAGACTCTATAGGCTTAAATAACTTATAAAATGGCTCCAAAACTTCATCTTTACTAACTTTTTTCTGGTCCTCCTCTACATCTGAGACAACCTCATTATCTATTTGCTTTAAATATGGCTTATTATGCAATTCAAGCTCTTCACTTTCAGGCAATTCAGCCAACTGGGTAGTCCTAAATTCTTCAAAGATTTCATTTTTAGAGCAAAACAAGACATGGGTAGGCAAATTTATTTGATAATTCCAATGGTTTGACAAATTCTTGGAAGATTTTGGGGTTCTAGGAAGTGGGTATTTTGGAGAAAGGGAAAAACCTGAGAATTGGATAGCTGTGTTGTAAATAACAGAGGTGTTTAGGGGCAAAATTGGATTGAAAATGGAGAAAGATTTACATGGAAGAAGAAGAAGTGGCATGTCTGCTCATCAGCTCGAATTGCCCGCTTGTTTCGTTATCTGTTTACAGTTTGCCTTTGATATTTTTGAACACTCCACAGACACACAAATGGGCCGATGAAGTGTTGGGCCACTAACATATTATGTTGGTTGAATGAATAAAATTGTATATAATAGCAAACTATTAATTCAAATTAAATGTCATAAATATAGTTTGATTCAATTGTATATTATAATAAAATGTTGTTCTTTTTGCCTCTCTCCCTGGTGGAATCTCTCTCTCAACTCTAGTTGAGGCGGTAGTCTCGCTTGCCCCTCTCTCTCTTTTATACAAAAACAAATGTATAAAATGTCTTTGTGTTTGTACAAAGCGTATACATATATTTCGTTCTCCACTCCCATATCTCGCTCTCCACTCTCACTTCATACAAACAAATGTACATTTCGAGAGAAAATTATATATGCAAATGCGTATATTCTCGTCCTATACACTTATGATTATACGAATAGGATTTTCCCTTGCCCAATTTTCTTTTGTGTTCCTCTGTTTCTCACTTTCTACAAACAAAGATTATACAATTAATTCTTTTGTATATGTATACCGAAACAGATTATACAATTGCTTCTTTTGTATATATGTATAGCGAAATTGCCAACTTCTTTTGTATATATGTATAGCGAAATAGTCATAGCAAACATAAAGTTTGCTATGGAGCACAATTATGCAAAATATTGTTGTAACATACAAATATAATTTTTGTGTCTGCTATATTGGGGTGTAAATGATTGGGTTGGTTCGGTTTTCAAATATCAAACCAAATCATTCGTGTAAAAATTTTAAATTTATAAACCAAACTAAACCAATAAAGTTCAGAACTTTTTGGGTTTTTCAACCTCGGATTTAATGGTTTGGGTTTTTCAAATATCAAACCAAGCCATTGTGTTGACTTTTTAAATTTATAAATCAAACCAAGCTAATAAACTTTGAATTTTTTCATATTTTTGGATTTTTTACAGTAAAGGTTGCATACAAATATATTATTAACTTGTCCTCCAAATGCTTCTTTAGTTCAACCAAAATACAATTATCTAAGGTGTTCCTTAAAAAAAACACAAAATATGAGATGAGTATTGATGACATAAGAATATTTAATAAAAAATAATAATGAAATCAACATATAAAATAAATATTGTAAAGTCATAATGAAAATAATCATAATTTAGAAGAATTAAATCATGCTACAATAAGTTTAATAAGTATTAGTTACATAAATAAATATTTATGGAAATTAAGTTAGATTATGTATTTTAATTGTATAAATTTATGTAAAACTAAAGAACAAATATTCAATATTATTGTCATTCTTAGTGTTGAAGTGATTTTCTTTTTGCATTAATCTTTATTTGATTTTGATTTAAGTTTTACTATAATCATCAACGTCTATAAACTATAATTCTTATTGGACCATTCGGAATCCTAAGTTCTAAACTTAAAATATTATATTAAAAAATAAAAACTATGAAATAGTATAAGAAAGATTTTTAAATGATATCAAAGTAAATATTTTTAGAGCAACTTTCACATATAACAAACATAAAATTCATATTTGTATGCTATAACAAAGTTTGCATAATTGTGCTCCATAGCAAACATATTTATGTATAATTCGCTATACATGTACAATTGAAAAGAATTATATAAAGCGAAGTGTATAAAACGAGAAAGAGAAAGAGACTTGGGCAGAGAATTGTATAAAAACGAATTGTATAATAATATAAAACGATTATATACAATTTGAATTTGTATAAAATAAAAAAGATAGAAAGACAAAAGAGACTTGGGCAAGGAATATACAATTGAATGAATTGTATAAACGAGAAAGAGAGAAATTATATACAATTTGAATTTGTATAAAACGAGAAAGAGAGAAAGGCAAAAGAAACTGGGCAGGGGAGTATTTTTATTGTATAATCATAAGTGTATAGAATGAAAATATATGTATTTGCATGTGTATATACAATTTTCTCTCGCTTTGTACAAACAAAAACACAATTTATACATTTTGCTTCTGTTTGTATAAGCGAGAGAGACAAGGGTGACGAGCGAGATTAGGGAGTTTGGCGAGCGAGATCTGGAAGAGGGGAGAGAGGGGAACAAAAATATATGTATTTCTACAATTTCCTCTGCTTTATACAACTAGAAACAGATTTTATATACTTGTGTCTGTGTAAAAGGGAGAGGAAGCGAGCGAGAGATGGAGCGAGAGAGGAGAGTGGCAAGTGAGAGTTTGAGGGAGAGAGGTGACTGACAAACAGTTTGCTATGGGACACAATTAAATCAATGGGTGGTTATAGCAATTAATTTAATCTATTAGTTTGTCATCATATACAATTTTCCCATATTTTTATGTATAAAATACAATTTTAAAATTACATATATAATGTCATGTTGGGTTGATCTTGAATTGTTTTTTTTTTAATTAAGATCAACCCAACCCAAATATAGTCGAATTTTTTTTTAATATCATACCAAATCACTAGTCGATTATTTTTTTTCCAATTTGACTCAATTTATGATTTGATTTAATTTTATATGCCCCTAAAAGTTATTCTTTTTTACAGTTTGACCAACCAAAAAAAGCCCATAAATATATGCAATAATAGCATGGGCCGGCCACCTTTTTGGCCCATATTAAAGTTCATTGGATGTGAATTATGTGCTTTCACTATTTGTAACGAGTTCTCCAATTAATCAGTCAACGAAGTAAACCACATAGTTCATATTCAATGATCTTTATCAAATAATAATTGTATACTACACAATATGTGATTAGAAAAGTATTTGATTATTGGATTGATATTTTGCAACAAATTTAAGTTGCTTGTATGATTATTTGAAAATAACAGCTCAAGACAATTCGAGTATTCGACATGATAAAAATAACATCAAATTACATGTACAAAAACACAAGTCACTTATTAATTGAAAAGCCTCAAAATTAAACATGCATTTTGTCACACTTGGTTTAAAAAATTCAATAATACTTTTATAGTTTTAATCGTCATCACAATCAACTTCTGCTATAAAAATGCTAAACAATTAGAATGATCTAAAATCGAACCAAATCAACTAATACAAAGGAGTCAAGATTGGATAAGGTTTGTGATAAATTAAGCCCACATAAAATCATAGGTGTACTATCAATGTCCAAAATTGATCTAACCTAAAATGTCGCGTCATTTTAAACTAGCTATAAGAATTGATCCTGAATAGTTCAATGATCAATTTGTTTACTGTTAAATACTCCAAAAACAAATCTTTAAGTTTTAAGAATATTATATTGTATTTAATCAAATTGGATTGGACTGTAGAATCTGGACCGCACAAACCCTAAATAAACTCAATAAATTTTGCTTGGTTGAAGTTTGACTTAACCGAATTCAGTTATCTTGTTTCGCTTTAGTCTCACTTCATTGTCATTCCTAGAAAAATATAAAGCGCATTTCACTTTTCTCTGAAATGACAATAAAGTGTGGCCCTAATCATAGACCACATAGGTAAATGGAGATATCGTCTAACTAATAGAACAATAAAATGAAAAAGAGTTTTAATTTTTAATACAACAATAATGTACCTAGTTATGGACGTCCGCAATTTAAAAGTCGAGATCATGATAACATGAACTTTGCGAACGATAAAATGGTGTGTAAGACGAAAGAATTAACACAAGACTCTCGAAGGAAATTCAAATCATAAACGATAGAAAAGAACAAAAAAATTTTAAAAACCTAATAGCACAAGTATAAAGAGCATCTATTACAATTCTAGAATCTGAAATACATCTCAAGTCTTTGAAGTGAAAGTTAAGGACTTCTAATGATAGATGGAGATTAATGACGATCCGGAAAGTATGATCTCACCACAACTCCAAAAGAGATAAATCATTTGGATCCAATCAATCGCTAAGGGGATCCCCTAACTCAGATCTACATCAAAGAGATAATATAAGTACGGGTGAGCACAATTCACATATACTTAGTAGGTTAGACTGACAAGGCATAAGCAACTAACCAAACCAGGAAATAAACTATGAAACATTTCCAGTTGCACGCAGAAAGTCCCACTACGACAGTGATGCCTCAATTTACATAATAACAGTGGAATAAAAATAAACACACAAGAGTACCTATAATACTTAAATCAACATATAAGCAAGTTACACAACACAACAAGCTGGTCAATGCAATGCAATGATCGAGATGATAAAATAATGGGATGATGTGGTGGTACGTAAGTCGTCGCATAATCTATTGTACACACCTTGTCTATCCTCTAGCTTCTAGACAAGGACCCATGGGGGGCTCGCAATCAATATATACCAATCTCAATATCCCATCAACTTGGCATCTCAACGTGGTCAAAGATACAAAGAAGTAAGGTATTACATTTTCTTTCTTAAAAAAATAGTGTTTCTCCACTTTCTCATATTTCCATGATCAATGATAATGTCGAATTAGGATTAATGCATCACAATACTTACAACACAAAGACATAAAAAATTCATTAAGGATTTTAAATATAAAGTTCTCAAACTCAACAAGTCATGAAACACACTTAAAATGATAAAGATAGATGAGGAATCCATTTAAAATTAGTCTATACCACTTAGAAATATTTCTCTCATTTTAAGATTATCAAACATTAACTCAATTCCCTAACCCATGCATCTCTTGCTCGAACAATTACTCACACATCACAAGTTTTCAGCAATAATTATCGATTTTGACACGAGCCTCCACATAGGCTAAACATCACAAATATGCATGAACACTTAACAATGTCTAAAACACATACTATAACTCATTTCACTGTTGACTCTCTAAGAAAGATCACTTACTCATCCCAGTTTAAAAGAGGGATAGTCAAACCTATCTCGAAGGTCGAAATTTCACTCGAACAACTCTATTGAAATAATTTCTCAACCACATAACGACCGAAACTATCCTCAACTATCAAAAATGAAAATAGTTTATCAAAAGTAGCCCAATGATTCATATTGATAGGATTTGAAATCGAAGATAAAATAGTGCGTCTAAAAAAATGCTTAGAAAATCAAAAGGTTAAAACCATACTTTTAATTGAAAATTAAGTTCTACAAGCTAAGAGGAGTTCGTGATTAAAAAATTCATTAAAAACAAGCAAGAATCAAGCTCCAAATCAAAATTTACTAATTTTAATTTTCATATATTAACTTTTTTATTTTATTTTGATGTATGCTCCATTCACCTAATTGGCCATTATTTAATTTGCTACCATTAATTTAATTAATTAATGCAGATGTAAGACAACATTTTAGAAGTGCATTTGATAAATAAAATAAAATAAAAAATTCATCCAAACGGCCACTTGTCCCAACAACATAATTCCTTTTAAAATGTCAATGTGGTTTTGTCTACCGTTTTCATCATCACAATTAGCTTAATCCAAGAGAAAATTAATTATTTAAAAAGTTCATTATCACTGTCAAGGTCTACTATTCAATTTTGATTTTCCATCCCATCACCTCAAAAAATTAGCGTTTATTTCGATTAAATTTAAATTTATATTTTATTTTATTTTCGTAGAAGATTAAAATGCTCCTACATGAAGTAATTTTATATATAATATTATTTAAATTTAAAATATCTGATTAAATATAAATGATAATTTTTATTGAATAAAACTAATTATATAAGAGAAATTATAGTTTAAAAAATTATTTATTTATATAATATGGAATTAATATTGATTTTTGTTGACTTATTTGTCTATTTATTTTTATACTTTGTTAGTTAAAATCCTAATGTCATCACTAATTAACAGTAATTACTAAATAAATCACTATATTTTTTTCTTAATTGAAGAATAAGATTAAGACTTCCAACTGGTACTGTTTAGGTATGATCTGGAAGTAATTATATGACAAAATTCACAATCATTGACTATATAGCACATGCAATGTTTCACAAACTTAATACTATGATTTCCACTAATCAAATTAGTCCACTTATTAAAAGATGTCACCAATTGTTAAAATAAAATGTTATATTAATGCTTGTTGTCCTCATTGATTCATGTATCGATTGATAGTGGAGTTTTAATTAATTGATAAAATTCCTACTATAGTATGTAACTTCCAAGTCATTTTCTACACTTATACACCAATCAAATGCCCTTCATAGATGTCTCTCCTAATTGTAGTTTGATATATTGTGACATGTGCTAGGTTTGAAATATAAGTTTCTGAAATATAAATATATTGAACCTTTTTTTTTATTATCATTTTTCACATTTATATATATACATAATATATGTTTAAGTTGAAATTAAAGAGTTTTGTGAATTTGTGACTTCTATATCACGTCAATCACGACTAATATAATAACTCAAAAGGTAAGATGATAACGAGTGGCTAGGATTATGCGTATGGATTTATATGAAATTGATATTTAAATCTTATATTTATTTTTAAACATCTGTTAATCATGTAAACATAGTATTTAAACAAGATCTGTTGGGTTTTAAAGGTGTTAACAGGAAATGAAGGATTGTGACTCTTTTGAAGGGTTGTCACTTTGCCGGAGGGTTGTGACCTTTATGAAAGGTTGTTTCTTTTCTAAAGGGACGTGACCGTTTGAAAGGTTGTGTCTTTTCTAAAGTGTTGTGACCTTTCTAGAAGGTTGTCTTCTTTCCTAAGAGTTGTGACCTCTATCCTTTGTTGGCTATAAATAGAGAGGTTGTCTCTCATTTTTCAGTATCGAATTCTTCCCTTCTTATGCATACATTTTTTATAAAATAAAATCGATCGATCGTGTCTAGGTGTGATTCATTGTTGTCATTTTGAGTTCGTTGAAATTATTAAAGTTTGAGGTACCGCTACTTCTTTAATGGTTAATCTGTTTTATCTCGAGATGAATTAATCTGTAACCTCGAGTACTTCAGGGGATTAAATTTCTTAAGGACACACAATGATTTCTGTGGACTCGGATATTTCCTCTGTGTTTTTATTTTCATCTTTCATTTCTTCTAGTTTGCTAATCTGAATACAGGAGATAACAGATCGATCGATGATGATGAGTTACGATATCAAAAGACAAATTTAGAATTTAAAATTATTATGAAACCTTCATCAATTTTAAGTTTTGAAATCCTCTTCAAAGCTTGAAAATAGCCGGTTGAATTATGCTAATAATGTAGTTTTTTAATTAAAAAATTTATTGCCACTAGATATAACTTAATTATATTATTGATTATAAATTAAATTGCATCTTGTTTTTTCCTCCTATTTCATGTCATAGGTTCTGTTTGTCGGCCTTATATTAATTACTAATATATTTTAAGATAGGACAAAACTAATCTTTGATACAATTAGAGCAATATAATTATTAGTTAGTCAATCATTATATTATTAAACTATACACGTATAGCGATATTATTTGAGATAATCATCATAGCATGTGATAAACTAATCAATTTAATTCTTTGTACTTGTAATAAATTCATTAGTTTGGAATTATGGGGAAACAAGAATAAGAATATATTCTTCTGATTGAGTCATCAAATAAATCTAACGATATTTGAGAGTAACATGTGGCCATCATCTGTATAACATTAGATTTTTGTTCTTAAATTTAATTTTCATCACTTGAAAAGTCCAACTTGAGTAGTTGTGATTATTTTAATTTATTAGCATTGATAAATGCCAAATCTAAAAATAATTAGGAGGCATTATGCAATTCATCAATATCAAACAACAAATTTTATAGTGTAGGCTATAAAACTTAAATAGTGATTTAATAGCTGATTTGAGTTATGCATATAGAGATAATTATAATATTTTAAAAATATTTTAAGTCTATATTCGTCTATGTATATTATACATATAAATATTTTTAAAATATTTTGTTTTATTTATCAATAATTAATTAGACAGAATTTGAGCGATAAATATTGTATATTATCAACTCAAAGAAGTTGCAAAGGAGCTGTCAATCATTTATTCATTGCATCATAACATCATAACATCATGTTAATCACACATGACTTTCTATTATATTGGTAAAATTATTTTCACGCTATAAATTTATCATACGCGTAAAACATTTTTCTTCGTACCGACAATACCATACTCTACTTGTCAATTATGGTACTATTAATGAAAGCATTCTATCAACTTTTTTAATTTGTAATTTTGTGAGGAAACAATAGGGAAAATAGACAGCTATTATGAAACTGTATACAAAAAAAATCAAGATTCGACCTAGAGAATTTGTTAACTTCTACAATTAATTTGCCTTTGACTGATGATGATTTCTACACCATTAAAACTAAGATAGGGTGATAGAAAAATATAGTGATAGAGACAAAGGATGAGAATAACTAAAAACAAAAAGAGTCTGTAAATAACACGCTACTTGTTCGTTTCATATTAATTTACATCTTATTTAAAATAATTATCTCATATTAATTGTTCACCTTATTTACGAAAATATTTATTATGATTTTTCGATGTTACCCTTTTAATTAACTTTTTTTTGAAAGTATTCATATTTATTTGGAAAAATTTCAAGAAATTTTCTTAAGATGCATTAGTAAAATTATTTTTTTATTTATAATTTCTTAATACGTGTAAAAAAGTTTATCAATTGATATGTTACGGAGTGCGTATTGAATTTACTTTATTTTGACTCAAAAATTTATCAAAAAAAATTGTTCAACCGAACTAAACTTTAGGTGTAAATGCCTGAACTTGATTACATGTGTCTAAATTCTATGAACATTTAAGGGGAAATAGTTATCTCATCGGTTTATTTTTATTTGTTATATTATATTTTTTGAAAGTCAATTTAATTAATTTTTAAAATTAAATTAAATTATGTTAATTCGATATTTTTTAAAAAAAAGTTAAATATTCAAAAATTATAGAAAAAGTACTATAAATTACAATTTTTTTGCATATCAATATGATGAAAATATATATCCTAAAATATTGATCAAATTTTTTATAGTTTGACTTTAAAAAATAAAAATCATGACAATTAATTATGGAAGGAGAGAGTAAAGTTTTTCAAATTGAAAATTTTCACAAATATTGTGATTGGGTGAAAATAAGTAAAAAATGACAAAAACTTTATTAATTTGCAGTGAAAAAACCCTATGTTTATTTAACCAATAGAAAAAGAAGACGCGTAAATTAATGATACAATAGGTTTTCTTTTTCTACATTTAATTTGTAACGAGGAAAACGAGGGATATTTCTTCATTTTAATTCTTCTTAAAAGGACAATTTTACGTAGCATTAATTATATTGAAGATGAAATGTCATAATATTGTTAAATCAGTCACTATTACGATGAATCAACAAATGACAAATCACTAACCCTACCAGCACATATAGATAAAGAGAGCTAGGTGAAATTATTGGATAAAGATGAATCATAAGATTTATGTTTGTATTATAAAATCAATAAATATATATGTATGTTACCTTGTAATTTTTAACAAATTAATTAGCAACTCACGTTAAAATATCTTTCACATTATATTAGTGTTTTGTTATAAAAAAAAAGGTAACTAACGATTGGAACATGTCAAATAACAACACAGTTGATTGACTTGTCTACAACAAGTGATGATAAAGAAAGAAGCTGAGGATTGGAACATGTCGAATGAACAGGTCCAACGACATGTTACAATCCTCAGCTTCCTTCTTCATCAACACTTGTTATAGACAAGTCAATCTACTGCTTCGGACCTGTTCCTTTGACATGTTTCAATCGTCAATTTTCTTCTTCTTCAACAGTGTTGTGAGTTGAAACTCTACCATCAATCTATTGTTCTAACCTCCAAACTCTTAATTCTGATTTCCAACACTTACTTTAATTTCTAGGATCTAGATATTATCCACGGGAAATACAACTTTTATACCAAAGTTGTAATACTCATTAATTACATTGAAGCTTACTGAATAATACGAGGAGCAAATTTATAACAAATATTATCAGCCACTAGTTTAGTTAATTAGCTATACTTAATTTGGTGTTATGTTCTTTAGCAACCAAACATGGTGGTTACACAAAGCTCTGACTTTATGCAACTTTCTTACTCCATACGAAAGTTTGTGGCAGACATTAATACGAGTTGTGACAGAACAATTAAAATCTCGTTATTTTTAATTAAATATATTTTATATAAGTATTTTTGAGAAAATTCAATTGAAAGTGTTGTTTATAAATTCTATTTCAATTAAATTTTAATATAAATATCAAGTGTCAAATAAAAAATAAAAACAAACAATTTTAACATTAGTAGATATTAATCCGAGTAGAATATCTATTTGAACATAAAATAATATTGACATATTTCTAATTTTCTTTAGTTATTATATTGCTTTCTTGATAATATAATCACTACAAAGAATAAAGTATTGTACTTATTTCAATCTCCAAAAAGATAAATAGTATTATTTAATTTATGTATTGGAAATATTCATACTATATTTTATTCTCTCTAATTCAATCAAGTGGTGCCAAATAGAGTTAGTTAAGATGCCTAATAAATAACCACCGTCCTCAATGCGTTATATCCTAGAAAAGAAATGGTTGATTATAATTTTTTCTCCTTTTTTATATTACTTAGACTCTTATTACTTGATTTGTACACTTCTTAATTAAAAATTTAATTAGAAATATATTTTATAAAATTATTAATATTCTAAAGCTCTAAAATTAATTATTATTATTTTATATAGTTATTTAATATTAAAGTATATAAAAATAAAATTCTCTCCTAATTTATTAAATAAATTATTAATCTAAAATATAACGAAGGGGGTGCATTTATTTAAACATCAACCGAAAAAAATAATTAAGAGAAACTTTCACAAATAGCAAACATAAAAATTATATTTGTATGCTATAGTTATAATTTGAATAATTCCGCTCCATAACAATTTTATTGTTTGCTATGGGACTTTTGATTTGTATAATTCGCTATATACATCCAACTTTATATAAATTGTTTAATTTTGTATAAAGTCATTTATACATTATAATTTGTATAATAAGATTTGTACTTGTATAATGACTGTAAGTTTATGTATATATTTATATTTGTATATAACTTTTGTCTCGCTTTATACAAACATAAATATATTTTATACCAAAATGTATAAAATGATCAATAGTATACCCAAAATGACTAATTATATATCGAATCAAATTGCATAAATAAAATATATGCTGCGAATTACAAATAAAATAAACTATATCTATAATATTTATTAATTTCATACCATTTTTCCAATAATCAAAATAGTATCATTGTCCACTTTGGATTATGCGTTTGGAAAATATCACTATCTTTTTCAAGTGGTTATTTGGTTACTGATTAGATAAAAAAGTATTAAAAATTTTATTGATAATTAATTAAAATTATGTAGATATTAATTATATAAATATCAATTATTTCATGTTTAATTCACATAAAAATAATTCATTATACTTCTTAAAACCTATATTATTAATTGTTAATCAAATATTAAAGGGAAACTTACATAAGTATACCATAATAAAAAAATATTTATCATTTATAGTAATAGTATTTTTTTTTCACTTGATCACTTTTAATTAATTTATAATACAAGTTTAATAAATATTACAAAGAACAATTTATTATTCACATATAATATAAATTTTAATGATGAAGAGTACATTTATCACATATTTTAATATACTTATAATACAATGTGATAATTTTTACTAAACAAACATTATATATTTCAAAAAACAATTATAATTCATATATATGGCATACATAATTCACTTTTAACATCTTCCTCTCACATTAAAAAAAAGGACACGTGGCTTGATTGTGTTAGATGATGTGATGTATAAAAAGTTTAAGTCTTTTTTTTTTCAAAAGGAAACTTCCCCTATATTAGTAATATAATACAAATTTTAATGATGAATAGTATATTTATCACATATTTAATACACTCATAATATAATGTGACAATTTTTTACCAAAAAAACATGATATATTTCAAAAAACAATTATAATTCATATACATTACATACATAATTCACTTTTAATATCTTCGTCTCACCTTTAAAAAAAGGACACGTGGCTTGATTGTGTTAGATGATGTGATGTATAAAAAGTTAAGTCTTTTTCTTTTTTTTTTTCAAAAGGAAACTTCCCCTATATTAGTATTAGTATTTAATATCTTCATCTCACATACAAAATAATTTATTTGAGCCACTCATAAAGCTTAAAGCCCACAATCAGAGAAGCCATTGAAGAAACAAAGGAAGAGACACAGAGAAAATCCAAAACACTCAGAAAAAAAAAAGGTATGTTCTGTCTTCATCTACAAAGTAAAAAGAAAAAAAAATTGGATCATACAATTTTTTTTTAAATATTTTATTCTTGAGTTTGCTACTTAATTATAATTGTGATTGTTTTACAGTTGATTATTCATTCTTTTACTAATTAAATAGTAGAGCTTTTGAGTAATTGTCCTTTGATAGTACTAATTACGTAATTATTCTTGCAATTCTTTTTACTTTTGATGAATTATCAGCTCTATGGTATATACTCTTTTTTGGATTTTTTTTTATATTCGAACTAATTTAGATTCACTCGATATAAGATTTTAAAAAAAGAGAAACGCTTCTTATTTAAGAAAAAAAATATTCTACCACATCTGTTGATGGTATTATTTCTGGGTACACTTTGAATAATCTCATATTCTTTTTTTATTTTATTTCTCTTTTGTCTAACTACATTTGCTAGAAAATGTTTTTAAAAAAATTCAACAAAAAGACTATTTTGGTAAAAGTGAGGCACTTCTTTTCTATAAAAAATACAAATTTGTCTCTTTTTCTATTTTCATCTATTTTTTGTTAATTTTTTAGTGGTAGTATATTCTGATTTTATTTAAAAAAAGTGGGCACTAGATTTTTTTTTAATCGATAATAAAGTTGTACTTGACATTGATTCGCTAATAAAATTTGTAAAATGCTCAGCACTAATTACTAGGACCCCCTCTTAATCAATATTTTAACAAATATAATAATTTTTCAATTTTAATTAGTTCTTCATTTTTTCCCTATGTAATATTTTTTTAAAAAAAAAAAACCGGGGTGAAGAAAGGATAAATACAAAGGGATTACAAAGTAGTGAACCTTTTCTTTTTACAATTTGATCAAAAAAAAAGAAAAAGGTATTTTTCACCAATTTACCTTTTTAAATTTTTTCTAATAACTGTATGTAGTTATGTATCTTATCCATCATTTCCAAATTAACAACGAAGAATATTTTTCAATACTTTATAATATTTGTACTTTTAAAATAATATTCTATAAAATTAACTTATTTTAGTTTAATTTTTTGTGAATTAATAAATAATTTACAATAAACTTTTTAAATAATATAAAACGGAGGAGACGAGTATACTGTAAATCAGAAATAAGGAGATGTGGACTTGAAGGAACTTTTTAGTTTTTATAAATTATAAATTTTTATTTTAGTTTGTGTGTCGAAATTCATATTTCCATCATAAAATTAAATATAAAAATTTAAAATTTAAAAATTGCATAAAAATCTGATTCATGACTTAAAATATCTACCAGGCTATAAAAAAAATTCTTGATAAAAAGAAATTATTTATTTAACTTTCAAAATTTTTAACTATACATAAGTTTTGACGAAATAAATAGCAATGTGATGAATTCTTTTTTACCTCAAAGTCGCAAAAGACGGCAGCTAGTCTCAAAAGTTTTAAAAGAAATTATTGGCTAAAAATAAAATAAAATCTCAATATTAGCCACAAAATCCATTTTCAGTCAGTATATATAAATAGTTTATTTAAATTACGCAACAGTGTCATTTTTAAAATTCAAAATCTACCTATCATTATTTTCCATTGTATAAAAAGAAAATGAGAAAATAAGAAAAATTTAAGTTCTTTAGTATTTAATGAGATTTTGTTTCTAATTATTTTTTTCGGTGACAGTGTTGGAGTCAGAAATTTTATGAAGAGGGTTTAAAAATTAAGCAACAAAAGCTCTTTTTAAAAAGGAGAAAAAAATTATAGCAAGTGAGATTTGAACACGTAAGCACTGACTCATTAAAAATGTTTAAACCCACATTCAAGAAATTTTAAACCACTGTTCGATAAGTCGACTCAATAAAAAAATTATGTTTTATAACGCTTTTAGCCGACTCTGCGTAGACATTGTTTTATATGCTCACATTATTTGTCAAAGTTGTAGAGCATTACATCCATAAAATAGTAGTCGTATTTTATAGTTAGGATGAATGTACCACTACTGAATTTGTTTCTGTCTTTTAGCTAAATTTGGTTTTGCTTTTATGAAAATATTCTTATAATATAAAGTTGTTATTAAGTCTTCTTTTTGAACCATCTATGGCCATATGGTTTGTGACTTTTTGTTCACATAAACCAGAACACACATACATAATAATGAACAATACTTTCTTTGATAAAATAAATGACAATATTATATCGATAATCTCATAAATTTTCCATCAAACTTTATTAAAATATTTGAGTTGTTATCTATTTTGATTGAATAAGATGATAAAATGTTTTTATAGACATTTTTCATTATGATCTGTTTTGACTGAACATGATGATAAAATTTGGAAAGTTTTTGTTCTCTGTGTGTTTTCTAAGTGTCTTTAATTATATGCATTGATCTTAACAAGTTGTTAATTTTTTAACTTTGTTTCAATTGGTGTTAATGTGTATAATTGAAGAAACTGCATATTTTACGCATTAATTATCGCATTTACCAACATACATTGAAGCATTTTAAAAATTTGTCTAAGATAATAATTATGTATTCTACAAAAGTAAATAGATGGAAAATTGTGTTTCAATTTATTGAATAAAAAAGTTGGCTAGAGCCTAGCCATAGTCAACAAATCCAATGATGGGAGCTAGGGGGAAGAATAAATGTATTGTAGGTAAATGTATTGTATGTAAGAATAAATGATATCATATATTTTAATATAATATCAGAATAAGTAGAAGATTTTGAAATTGAATTTTATCCTCATTCAGGAGGATAAAAAGATTTTTTACATGTTTGATCATAAACGAAAACAATTAATTTACACATGAGAGAATGCATTAAAAAAGCAAGTGTAAGAAGATCGTTTAATACACTAACTTGAGAAAGATATCTACAATTTTCGAAAGACATCGTGTTTTCATAATTAGGTGATTTTTTTTATAATTTTCTATAAAGTAATATTTTTTTTGTCCCTAATTACTTGTTCATTTTTTTTGTTTTAGTTATTCCTAATTACTTGTCTATTTTAACAAATTAAGAAAGGACAATTAAAAAATTTCTATTATACCCTCAATTTATTACTTTGAAAAATGTAAAACTTCTCGAAAAGTTTAAGTTTTTAATTCATTCACTTAACAATAAATAGGAGTAAAATGATAAACTCACTATATCAATCATTATTTTCTTAATAGGTTTATCAATTCAAAAGTGTACAAATAATTAGTGACAGAAAGTAGTTTTTAAAACATTTCAACTAATCAAACATCAAAAAATCGAAAAATTATTTTCTAAAAGAAATATATTTTCTCCTAACAAACACACCCAAAGAGAAAAAAATGATAAACAAAAAGGGATTTTCCATATGCCCTAGTGGGGACTAATCATGTGCACTAGAAGTCAAAGGACCACTTCTATTATTTTGAGTTTACTTAGATTTAAAAAATGATTTGTGATATCGACCTATTTTTTCTTGGATCAATTTTTGTCATACAAAAATATTAGAAAGGGATGGGGATCACCTCCAATACTTTGTTGTCCACTAATATTCGATGCATCACTAAATTTAGAACATATAAATAATTAAAAATCAATCGTTTAATTTAAATAAAATAACAAAAATGTAATAAACAAAACAACTTGTTTGTGAGTTTCATCGAAAACCTTATCTTTACTTATTTTTTATCACCCTCCATACGAGAGGTTTATTGTTAGTCTCATTAGCATGACCTATAGGAAATAATAAAGATGAGATAATTTATATTGTTTGTGCAATGCGTTGTCATATTTTGTTGTTGTTATTTATATTTGAACTCTATTTAAGCAAAATTTAACAATTAATTCATATGATATTTAGACGGATAATTTTTTTAGTTATTTATGTGTTCTGGATTGTTTAATATTACTGGATACAAAAGTACTGAAGGTGGTCTCATGTTTATGAGAAAAAAAAGACATAATGTACTTGTTGTAATCTATTACTATATTTTAATAAATAATTATTAATTTTAGCAATATTTTTTATTTGTTACCATTTTAACAATACTATGTTAAATCTGCGATATGAATTAAAAGTGAATTATGTATGCTATATATATGAATTATAATTTTTTTTTGAAATATATTATGTTTGTTTGGTAAAAATTTGACACATTTGTATTATAAGTATATTAAAATGTGTGATAAATGTATTATCCATCATTAAAACTTGAATTATATATTAACAATAAATTATTTTTTGTAATGTACAATAAACTTGTATTATAAATGAATTAAAAGTGATCAAGTAAAAAAAATATATTATTACTATAAATAATAAATATTTTTTTTATTTTAGTATATTTATGTAAGTTCCTAAAAAACACATAATTTGGTTTATCAATATTTATTTTGGTATCCTATGCATATAATTTAACTATTGAGTACAAAGTTAGAAACTTTTGTATAATTAAGATGCTATCAAACAAATAAAACAGCTGGTTTTTAATGATCATATTTCAATATTGTTCCCCTAAATAAACAATTCTAGTCTTAGCATTTTGCTTAATTACTTGTACTTATCTCTACATCAAACATTCTTTATTTTTAACGATAACTGATTAATATGAATATTTTCATCTTAGATCATTATCTTTTGTTTATACATTTGAGATTTTTTTTTTTTCAAATATAGCTGTCGAGACTGATGAAACATTAAACCAACGATTAATGTTCATATAATTTCAATCATAAAACTTTTCAATTTGCTCAAAAAAAAATCATAAAAACCATTTAAAAAAAAATAAAATAACCGACAAAAAACCAATAAATGCTCTCTATTTTTAACAAACAAACACTCATCAGTATAGCTGAAAGTAGATTGGACCACTTCATTAATGTGACACATATCATATAGTAATAAATATAATATAATAAAATACAAATTTCTACTTTAACCCCACGTCTTACATTTTTTTAATATCACGCTGAACCATTACTGATTAGTAATGACCTCAGAGTTAATTAGAATATTAATCAAATCCCATTACCATGTCACAACCATTTATAGCCATCAGTCTTCGTCATTAAATTAATTAATCTCCTCCACCTTCCTTAATTATCTTAATTGAATATTCCTTTCTCCCTAATCCCACCGCCAAATTTATTATTATTATTTTTTTTTAAAAAAAATAATCATTATTATACAGCTCAAATACCGTTGCAGTTTCCACGACGCCATAGATAGTGGTCGTTACTCGTTAACCCATTTTCTTCTTCTTCTTCTTCTTCTCTACTGTAAAACTTTTCAACTAATTTTCTTCGTATTTTTGTTCTCCATAGATTTATTTTTTTTCTTTGAATTCATCGAAAAAGTGAAAAAAAAATCATGAGAGAGAGCTCAAGGCAACAGCATCAAACTCAGGTAATTACGATTTTTTTCTTTTTTTTTTTGTTTTTTTTGGTGTATTTTTTTTCCTTATGTATAGATGAGGAATTGCAGAGAAGTTGGGCTGAAAAATTGTGTTTCGGTTGCACATGCCTACAGCTTTTTTGGCCGCGAGTGGTGATGCGTAAATGGCTCAATTTTAGTGCTAAGGATTCCGATTACAGTGCTGACCCTGACTCTGATGTCGGCTCCGATTCCGGTTCCGATTCCGACCAAGGTTAATTTTCTCGCTTTGATTTGAAATTGTATTGTTATTGTGCATCGTTTAATTGAGCTGTGGAAACGACCTCTAGCAGAAATGTTATAGCGGGAGTTTAGTGCATCAGTATGATCTTTTTTTTTTAGAAAAATTGTGATTGTGCTCTATTAGGTTCGAATTGGTCTATTTTCAGATTTGCTGATTTTGCTGTTCCGTTTTGTGCTATGTAGAATTCTGTGACTGGCCGAGGCAGTCGGGGCTGAACGATGCAAAAGACGGGAAAGTTGGAATTGATGGTAATAGAATTGTTTGTTGCTCAATTTAGTTTGAAATTTAACCAAAATGTTCATTTTCTTCTTTGGTAGTTTTTTTTGCTGCTCTTTGATATATCTTTGTGTGGTGATTTTGCTACTACTGCTCAATTGTTTGTTCCTTTAGGTTTTATTTTCTTCTAATAATCCACCATCCCAAATGATTGATGGAAAGGGTTATGAGTACAGAGTCAACAAAATCAACACGATGATTCTCGGTGTAGATTGGGACATGGATTTCTTAAACTTTTAAAAGTAAAATTTCCATGTGCAAGTCTCATTATTTGATAGGTACTAATATGCAGAATTTGTGAAATAATTTTGGTAAAAGAGTCTCTAGTTGACTTGCAGATACTAAAAGTTTTACATATGGTGGGAAAAAGGGAGTATAAGTTAAGAGTCTATAAAGGATCATATAGGGGAAAGTGTTCTATATTTGATATTTAAGGAAAACGTAAAACAGAAGATACCGGAAACACGTTGTAATGTCTTTGTGAATGTTAACATTTACATGCAAATACTAGGGTTTAGACTCTTTTGAATTGCTTTTTTAGTCATGAATCTGGGTTCTTGACATTACCATTGTTATCTTACCTAATTACTTCAATCATACTTTCATTACTATACTTGGTTAAATTGTTGTTGACCTTTTATGTCTCAGATGCTCTTCCCAAAATAAGAAGGCGAAAATCAGAAACATTTAGGGCACAGTATATTAACGCTAAAGAAATTAGGTATGCATCTTCTGCTTTGACTTTTTAATCCAAAAATATTGTTTGCATATTGGCATGTGGCATTATATTTGTTTAGCCATAAAAATTACTGAGTTTGGGTGCTTCCAGAGTATGTGTTGGCACATGGAACGTTGCAGGAAGATTTCCACCAGAAGATCTTGAACTTGATAGCTGGTTGGATGTTAATGAGCCTGCTGACATCTATGTGATTGGGTAAGTATCTCTCTTTGTTTGTGAAGTCCAGATCTGCAAATTATGCAGAAAGAGTGCTTTAGATTGCTCTTCAAACAACATAGGTAGTGCAGAAAATTGCTTGGGCAGAATGACTTTTACTGTGGTAAGTCACCAGTGTCAGTCACATCTTTTTTGTCCGAGGATAAGTTAGTCACTACTCATTCTTAATATCGAAATTTGAAGGGATGCAAGTAAATATTTGGTCTAAAATGTGTCACATTGTTCCTGTATTTTACTAATGATATTACTCTGTAGAAGTTAAATATGTTCATCCTACAACTTAATTCCTCTCCTTCAAATTTGCACTTTTACCTACCGTCAGGTTCATGATTTATCTGAGGATGCATGTTCCATTAGATGGTAAAACTCCAATCTCATGTACACCCATGCATCACACATACATCAGAAGTTAATTTGATGTTTTGGTGTTGTTTATTAAGGCCTCTAAGTCATATTAACTACTCCTACTTATGTCAACAGATTTCAGGAAGTTATACCTTTAAATGCTGGCAACATATTTGGTGCTGAAGATAACCGCCCAATTTCAGTTTGGGAGGACATCATTCGCGAAAGTCTGAATAAAGTCTCACCAGTGAATAAGTTTAAATCCTTTAGTGATCCTCCTTCTCCATCAAGGTTTAGGCCATCCGAAGATGCCCCTGATATAGAAGAAGAAATTGCTTTTGAATCTGACAGTGGCAGTGAGGAGGAAATTGTCCCAATAAATGAAGAGTGCAATGACTTTGTTGAAATCAAGGATGGATGTATCTTGGAGGATCATAAGATTGTGAAAAATGATGTAGCTGCTTTGAACAATACTTGGGGTTTGGAGACAATCAATGAGGAGTTTCAAAAGCAATTTCCTTCTTCAAAAAAGCTAGACAGGCTGAATTGCTTTAGACCAGACGAGGAGGAAGAAGAAACAGGAGAATCAAATTTACAGTTTGCCAAAAAATTGACAAAAACACTAAGTGGGACAGAAAGAATTGGTCTTTGCTGGCCAGAGAAACCATTGGATCTTCTGGGCCAACATGTTTCAGAAAGACCTGGTTCCTTCAAATCAATGAAATCATTCAAAGCTTCTAAATCTTTTAACACTTACAGTTCTTTTAAGTTGACTGTTAATGGTCAGAATAGAACACAATCAGATGCAAATCTGCTTGCAGGACTAGACCTTGAAGCTTTGATTAATAGGAAAAGGAAACCATCTTATGTGAGGATTGTAAGCAAGCAAATGGTTGGAGTTTTTCTTAGTGTATGGGTTCGTAGGGGCCTAAGAAAGCATATACAGAATTTGAATGTATCTACAGTCGGTGTTGGAGTAATGGGCTACATAGGTAACAAGGTTTGTTCTTTAATAACATTCAGCTTTTTTGTGCTTGCTTTTGATAGCTATTTGAACGAAATGACATAATTCAGACTTCATTTTAATAGTTGGAACTTGGAAATGAAGAAATATCCCTATCAATTTTTATTTTTTTTGTTGCACTGCATTTCATAGATTTATCAGTAGACAGAAAAACACATCTAAATTATCAAAGGATTAGAATATCAGAAGATGCTTAGGATAATCATAACGTCATAGATATTATTGATGGTATTTTCTCGTCAAATGTATCTATTAATCCTTGAAGGCTACTAGTAGATACAAATAAAATGTACAATCTGTGCTTAGTTTCTTACATTATTTGTTTCCTTTGCACCAAAATGATCTTGGATAGTAGTATATTTAGGTCAAAAAAGTAAATGAGATCCATAATTGGGATCACACTGTTACATTTCACAAAGTTAACAAACAGATAGCGCTGGTCATTTGAATCCAGATTTAGATGCTATCAATAATTTTATTCTTTAGAAAATGGTAACAAGTTAAAAATTGTCAATTTTCTGTCTGTTGACTGGTGATTTATATTCTGGGATTGCAGTGGACTTCCTATAACCTTGTGAGTTTAATAGGCATTATTTATCATTAAACTAGGATAAAGTTTGCTGACAACTTTGCTTGTCCATCCATAAAGGCAGTTCCCCTTTTAGTATATATAGGTCAAACTTTTCCAGAGGACGAAATAGAAAGTGTGGTCTAACTTTAAGGATGGAAAGAGGAACTTCGACTCTTTATTCAACTTGTGACAAACTTCATTGGACAGTAATCATCTGGAACTTCTGTGAAAGTTGGTTACTTCCAACTTTGTGATGAAACTTCAGTATTTAGCAGGTTTTCCCTGCCATACTCACCTTCTACATAAATTTTAGATGATTTCGTGTGAACCTTTTGACATTTGCTTTTATGCTTTTTGATGGCACTGTTAGACGCCTATCTTAATATAGTAGATGCTATTGGAGAACTTCAGAAATCCATTTTCTTAAATCGAAAAATACATGTAATTAATTGCAATTTGTTGCTAACTTTTTTCTTTCTTTTTACCTCATAAGTAATAAAATTTCCAAGTAATTTCCAGCAGGAAGGGGGTGCACAAAATGTACGTTACTCATCTCTTACTCTTTTCTTCAGGGATCAGTATCTGTGAGCATGTCAATATATCAGACTTTCTTTTGCTTTGTCTGTACTCACCTTACATCGGGTGAGAAGGAGGCAGATGCAGTCAAAAGAAACACTGATGTCCATGAAATTCATCGAAGAACACATTTCAATGCATTTTCGTTAATCGGACTTCCTAAGAGCATCCATGATCATGAGTAAGTGTCTTTTCCTATTTAGCAAACATTTCTGTTAAATCTGCAGAATTATAACCTTTCTTTCTTTTTAATCAATCATGGATTTTGCCCCCTCTACCAAGTCTGATTTAGTTAGTGTATATACATGTTTTTCTCTGTTCGTGACTTTCACGGGGGCTATTCTTGGATGGCTTCTCAAGGAAAAAGAATGTCTTTGTCAATGTTGCAATTCTCGTATTCTTTATAAATCAAAGTGTCAATTCGGTGGCTGAGTCACGAATAAATAGAGTAGAAGTATGCTAAACATCCCTGTGTTACAGTAGTCCCACTCTCAAGTCAAAAAAGACACTGAAAGCCGTGCACTGAAGAGTTAAGCTTGTATTAGCTAAAAGAGGCTTCAATGATCCTGGGTTATTTTGAAGTATCATTGTTTACTGGAGGCAGAGGGAAGGAAAAGATGTGTAATCCTGAAATAATTTTGTTTCCATCTCATGTACTGGCTCTGGTTCAGTGTGGTTCTCTGATGCTATATGGTGCACCTAGTCTTATACTCATTGTTCTAACTCATTGTTCACATTGGAAAATGCACGTACAATTATGCTTCTTTACACCTGGATGCTGACTTACAGCTTCTTCACCAACTAATACGTTGAAAAAGCTTTTATACCTTTTGGAACATCATGTGTTAAAGAAACTTTTTCCTCAATCCATGTGTAGCCGGATATTCCGTTGCAATTGTCCTGCAATACTATAAACTCTTTGGTACTGATTATGCTATGTCGCCATGCTTTCATACTTATTTCATATTGTGACTGGAGTCTTTTGATGGTGGTTGAGGTTTAACTCAACTTTTTTTCATCTAAAACTAAATTGAAATTTCCATATACTGGCCTTTTCTAGTTATCAGAACTAAGACATTCCATATACAATCCTTCTGATGTTATAGACTTTAGGCCCATCTCCTTCTTGAAATGATTCAGATCAATGACAAGTTTATACTGTTGCAGGCGAATAATCTGGCTGGGAGATCTTAACTATCGTATAAATTTGCCATATAATAGAACACGGGAGCTGATAGCAAAAAAGGACTGGTGTAAGTTGATTGAATATGATCAGGCAAGTGTGGATACTCTTAAAACTAATTGCTTACTAACTCACTGATTGCAATTGAATTTCTGATCAGTCAATGTTCCTGGTTGACTTATCATTAGTGGCTCAGTTTGAGAAGTCGCTACTTGTTGATGTCTTTTGCGTAGATGACTTCATGATTTCTGCAGGAACTGTTCATTTTGTTATGTTTACCTTCCATGACAACTGCATATGATCTTCCAGTCTCCTATTCCACCCCAAAAAGTACATTATCTCATTTTGTGCTTGTGCATCTGGAAAGAAAGATGGTGTGCAACAGACATCTACTTTAATTCCCGCAATTAGTGACCTAGGATTTGCAATTTGATGGATACTGTGAATGATAAAAAATAAAGAAAGAACAAGGCCTGTATTATAACATGTTGTGGCTAATTTAATTAGTTATTAGTGTTTACGATCGTTTTCAGACATCTTTGATGTAGTAATGTCCATGAAAACATAACTTTGAGCCCAGAGTAGATGGAACATTTAACGTGTTGAATTGATTTGAAATTGAGAGTATAAGAAATTTTATACTGTGATGATAATATATGTTTTTCTATTTTTGCAGCTCAGCAAAGAGTTCAGGAAAGGTCGTGCATTTGATGGGTGGTCCGAAGGTACTTTAAACTTTCCGCCGACTTATAAGTATGAAGTAAACTCAGAAAAGTATTGTGGAGAGGATCCAAAGGCCGGGAGACGTAATCCAGCATGGTATGTAGCTATTATTATTGTTAGTTATAGAGCTTTAGTGGATGTTCACTCATTAGTCTTTGTTTGTATAGCCCAATATCTTAAAAGTTTGGCTTGATTCTAATCTATGATGCGTACAGCAAATCGATATATTTATGCTGCTATTTGGAAACAAACAAAGGAGTAAATTCATCTTATATCTATTATCCCGAGGCTCTAGCATATTCATCCTATACTGTCATCAATATACGTTTTGTGGTATGAAAATACCATGTAGTTGCACTTGCACCATAACTTGCCTAAATGGAATTTATGGCCTGGCTGCCTTGGCAACATTTTTCACATGTTTGAAGAATCCAAAGTTTTTGGAGAGAGCGGAAATTGGTCTAGAAGGGTGGGAGGAATATAGTCAAAGGTGAGAACCTTGATATTTAGCTGAAAGTACATGCTAAATTGAAGTTGCATAATGCCAACTGCACTCCCTTGCTTGTGCACAATAAGCATGTCATCTAAATGTCCATCTGTTGTTATCTCTCTAAGTGATGTCCATACTTCAATAATCAGGTTCTCCCATCAGATTGGCAATTCATATGTCATGATCAGTAACTCTAGATTAAGCGAGCTAGTTTGATTCTTCTTTACTCTTTTTTAACGTCATGCACAGTAAACTCGAGCTGGTTTAATTTTTCTGTACTCTTGTTTAAAGTCATGCACACTGACGATTTCGGTTACCAATTCTTTTACAACCAATACTATTTAGATGCAATATTTGAGTTTCTTGTTTCTCAGGTGTGATCGGATCCTATCATTCGGGAAGGGAATAAGGCTGCTGCGTTATGGAAGATCTGAACTTAAGTTTTCAGATCATCGACCTGTCTCTGCCACATATATGGTAGAGGTTGAGGTATTTAGCCCGAGGAAGTTGCAACGGGCCCTCACTTTTACTGATGCGGAAATTGCAAAGGAGGAAATTGTCACAAATATGGGATTAGAGAATGGAATGAGCCGATTCATATCCGACCAGGTTTGTTTTCCAATCATACGTATGAATTTTCAAAAGCATAAATCTTTTTGGTGTATTCATTTCGGACAAATCTCGTCACTGAAGCAGATAGAGGGTCAGTGAACATCATAACCAAGGGAGTCATTTCTATTAGTTTTAGTCTCCTATACAAGTATTTAACTTGCAGTCTTGAGGGTTTGAACTTATATGAGATGACTATCATCCATCTTGGTTGAACAAAAACATTGGGATCTCAGTTGCGCCAATTAATTTAGGATTTAGGTGTAGTAAATAGATATATGGGAGGAGGCAATGTTACCATGCCATTTAAAATTTCCGGAGTTGTCAAACTAGAAAAGAATATGGTGGAAAGAAAATGCGACAGTTTTGGATGCAATATAATGATCTCACATAAAACTACATTAGTCCTGGCATTATCAATTTGGTATTTTGATAGTCTATTATCTGATATTATTTCTGGCATAAAGGTTAACAACCCTTATGGTTGTACAAGTTTTTGTGATATTTGGAGAAGTGTATTGATGCTAGATATTAAAAAAATGACTGGAATTCCAAAGATAACGGACGTCTCAAAAAATCTCTGCAGTTGTCAAAACCATTTGTCTTCAAAAAGATAATTCCCTTACTTACTCTCATGTTCTAATTTGTCGGAGTTTCACTTGAATCTTCTAAGCCAGCCGTGAGAATCAGTTATATTGGAGAATTGAGATACTAGCTAGATGTAGTTGTCTTCCAAGTGAAAGCTATCATAAGTAAAGAACATCTTTAGACTTTGACTTCGAGTACAAAGAATAAGAAGTTAGCACTACTACACTAAACGCCATGCAACTATATGCATGTTCAATGGCAATCAAGAATATCAATGTTGTTTGGAATATCAATGTTGACAAGTATATTGCTTTTGATAGTTGCCAGTCAATGGTGAGAGCTAAAAATTTCTAAAACATTTCTTTTTGTTGAAATAGGGTGAATCTTGTTGGATGCGGTAAACAGCTGAAGAGGCTGAAAGATGGAATTTCCAGGACTGGCGATTTTTCATGAGTAACTGTTCTGCATATATTGTTTTAATTTTTTATTCTTCACTGTTGATCAGGCAGGCTGTATATTGTGTTTAATTAGGTGATGCATATGTTTACTGTATATTGTTTGTTGTTCAGACTTGTAAGTGAGTGAGCTCATTTTTGTAGTCTTCCTTCTTAGTCTGGGCTTTTTCCAGCATGAATTTATGAAGCAGTTGTACAGCAAATTAGAAATGTCCCAAATATTGTTTAACAATACTTATAATAGAACGAGTTTGTTAATGTCCATCTCCCTATTTTTACCTTGTGTCATGAAGAGCTCATCTCATATTTCAATTTTCCTCCATTAAGCTAGGGTTTGCTATGAAAAATGTGTAAACATTATTCTTAAATGCTGCTTATTGTTTTCTATTTTAATTGATTCAAATATATAGATTCAAGAGTAACAGGTGAGTTTCCTCCAAATCAATAAAAATAGAATATGGACATGTATGTAATGATCCTCCAAATCAACAAATGTATATATACAAGGCCAAAGATCAATCTACGACCAAGAATAATGTATTAAGCAAGAATTGACCCTTAGTCCTCAAAGTCAGGAGCTCAACATTTAAAAAACATATATACATAAAATATCTAATTTTACGAATAGACAATAGGCTCCGATGCTGTATTTTTCCTCTTTAAATTCACCTCGATCATATCATGTTTCATCAAAGCTACCATCAACTCAATCGAATCACGTGTATCTTAATTTCAGGTCGTATTGACATTAAAATGGGCTGAGATGTACAAGGATTTATGGTTTCTATTCCATGCATCCAGGGTGAGCCGATACGCCTAGAGACTAGAGTAGTCAAGAGTAGTTTGCAAGATTTTTCTAAATAAGTACGTTTATTTTTAATTGTCTTTCGAAAGTTAATTTAATTAACTTTCAAAGTTAAATTAGATTACATTAATTTGATATTTTAAACAAAAAATTTAGATATTCAAAATTATACAAAAAGTACTACAAATTGCAATTTTTTACGAATGAATATGATGAAAAAATACATCATAAAACATAAGTCAATGTTCTCATAAAAGTAGAGATAGGGAGTAATAACGATCTTTCGGTTAGTCTATTCTCTTTCCTAAAGTAGCTAGGAGTTTGCCAAATTTTTCTAAATAAGAGTACTAATTATCTTTCGGTTAGTCTACCCTCCTTCCTAAAGTAAACAAGAGCCAGTCAGATTTTTCTAAATAATAGTAAGAAAAAATACATAAATTTCCTCTTGAACTTGTTTCGAAAAGTCAGTTATGCGCTTAAACTATCATTGTGACCTATTACACACTTATACTATTCAAACGTGAATTTTCTTACCTCATAAAACTGATGTGGCAAAAAAAAAAAAGAATAGGCGCGTCAATCTGAAATTAAAGTAAAAAGAAAAGTTAGAATCATCTCCCCCAGCCCCCACCCCCACCTCTTCTTCTTCATTCTTTATTTTCATCACACTTCTTTATTTTTTTAATCATAATCTTGCAATACATTTTTTTTATTCGCAATTCGGTTAATTTTCATAGATTTATTAGTGAATATTTGATTGATCATTTCTATCTTTTTTTTTACTTTGTTAAAGAATTGTTGATTGTTAATCAATTTTTTATTTTGATGGTAATAGCAACTTTATGCGTTTGGAGATGATGGTGGCGGGTGAAATAAATTAAAAGAGGTAACTGAAGGTGGTGAAGAAGAAAAAATTGATATTGATAATGGTGGTGGTGATGGTGTTGGGTGACAAAGAAGAAGAAGAATTGAATGTGATATAGTGATGGTGAAGAACAAAATCAATAGTGGAGGTGGGGGCGGATTGAAAATGGGTGAATTTAGTGATGAACAAGATATACATATTAGAGAATTAAAAAAATCAATTAGGAATTAGTTAGAGTAATAGAAAACAAAAACTTATAATTTATGACATGACACAAACGTAACGTCGATGTAGCAGCGAGTGTAATACACCACATAATGACGGAGCTACACTAGGTTGAGAGTGTCCAATTAGACACCATTCGTCGAAAATTACATCACATAGATAAGTACAATAATACGTTACATGATTAAAAAAAAGACATTTTGGACATCGTAAAACAATAAAGGTTCTTAGCCGATGACACAGCTCAATACATTACTGAAAACATCAAACCACCATTAGCCGAAGAAGGAAATGATATTTCTTACTGGATCATTGAAAACACAGGCAACTTTACAATCAAGAGTGTAAGCTTAATCAACATGACATTTATAACAAACTTATAGCAAACTTATAATCTAAAATAAATGTAATAGCTACTGTTTGATTTAATTGTGTCTCATAGCAAACGTTTGTCTATATAACTAACCTGCAAGTAACATGACGACAACCTTCACTAAGTTGAACAAAAGAGCGACACTTAGGATACCTCTGCCATTTTTCACCCTCAGCAAGCTTACCAAAAGCGTCGTCGTCTTCATCTCTCAATGCCCCACTCTCCTCGCATTGAAATCTAGCATGCCATGGAATCTTGCACTGGAAGCAAAATAATCTCTTGCAATTTGGGCACTTTGATTCCGTCGCAACGCCACCGCCTTCATCCAAAATTAAAGCAGAGCAGTTCAGATTAGGGTAGTAACACCGAGTCAACCCTAAAACAGAGTACTTACACAACTTTTCAGACCACTTATCAAACAGATCGGAATCCACAATATTCTTGCAACTGATTGGGTCCAAAAATTGGTTACAATTCGGAAACGGACAAGAAATTTCGACGAAATTGTCAACAAGCTTGACGGAAATGTATGTTGTTATACAGTCAATGCAGGACGGATGAACGCAGAGATTTTGGTTCTTAAATTTTGTACTGGGTAACAACATAGTCTCCATACAAATTTTGCAGCATAATGGTTGAGATTCACTTAATTATACAATTTACAAATATTTTGCTTCGATTTAATTGTATACAAATAATGACTCCCAAGAGCTCCTATCGACAGAGTCGTTTGGCACCTCGATGTCGACTCATCACATCCTGGGGTTGAAGAAGGTCCCAAGGGTTCGGTTGTTCGTCGATTCAAGTGGTACGTGAGTTAGGTTTAGAACATCGTGAGACAGTTCGGTTTTTATCTACCATTGGTGTTAAAAAGGGAGAACTGCGAGAAGCCAACCCTAGTACGAGATAACCTATGTATCGGTTGTTATGCCAAGGCAAACGAATTATACAATGCTTTTCTGGCTACACACTCTGACACCACATAATGTGAGAGTGGTGTTACGAGTTTGCCAAATTTTTCTACACAAGTAATAATATATTAATTGATTAGTTTAAATCAGTAATAATATATTAATCGGTTTGTCTAAAAAATAAATATTTGCACCAGCCGGGAATCGAACCCGGGTGGTCTGTACCGTGGCAGGGTACTATTCTACCACTAGACCACTGGTGCACTTGTTGATTACCATTTGGTCATTATATAATTTATTTTAATGATCTTTCTGTTCACATGTCATATTTCATCAACACTTTAATAACTATGAGCTAAAAGAGTTGCTTTTAATCATATGCGTAACATATAGAACATTTTACGAGATTTCACATTATAAAATAAATTTTGAATACAAATTGCTTTCTACTCTAGTTCCCTTTTCTACTTTCTTAAGGATTTTGTGTATATCTTGAGTTTAGTGCATTTTTATTTTTAATAGTTTATTTTTTTCATCTATTTAGTTGGATGTATGATATACACGTTCTTATTCATTCAACACTTAATTGTGAGTTGCTACATCCAATAATAATCGAAACACTTTTTTTTTTTGAGAAAACTATCCTAATAGCATAAAATTCTGGGTACATTATACAAAAAAATTTAAAGAAAAAACGAAATTTATTCATGATTTAGAATTCTTGTTGAAGATTAATAAAGTATGATCCAAATTGACGAGAGAGAATTGCTCGGATGGTAAATACCTCTTACTTTCAATCTGAAGATTGTGGCAAAAGTCCCACACACCATGTGTGAACTTTTAGATGTCATACTGATGATGCATCAAATCAACTATTCAAATTTTAAAAATATATTGCTCATATCAAAACTAATAAGACTCAAGGTTTTAAATTTCATTTTTTTTCCAGATAAAGTCTTAATATAAATAGCGGAGGATATGATAATTATAACAATTATGAATTATCCTGAAATTATAGAAAGATATACAACAATTTAATTTTGGTGCAAGGAATTAAATAATATTGCAGAGGTTTACGTGTATAGACGACTCTCTAGGCTTACCATGAAGACTGTTGCGTTAGGCCCCCTAGGCCTCGTTTTTTTTTTCTTCTTAAAACAATAATAATTTATAAGCAATTTTTTTGATTTTTTTTTTTAGTAATATTCGTAGGAAATATATTTTTTTCATACAAAAGGAAGAATTATAAAAGTCCTACAAATATAAAATATTATTTCTAAAAAAAGAGTTATAATAATAAATATTTTCTTATTATAATATTACTTCAATCTGCTTTTAATTGTTATAATTTTCTTTTTTAAAGTCAAATTCCAAAAACTTTGACTTAACACTTTGTAAAATATTTTTTTATTATATTAATATGAAAAAAAAATGTAATTTTTATACTTGCCTTTGGATTGTAACTAGTATTCCTTATAATAAGCAAAAATAAAAAATTTAATCCAGCCGGGAATGACAAACCCGGGTCTATCCGGTGCACTTGTTGCCTTCTCTTTGAGATTTATTTTTGTCTTGTAAAATAAATATTTTTAAATATATATAAAAAAACTAATTTACAAAAAATATAATCATGATTTTATTTACATAAAAATGATTAAACTCGTATAAATAAATATATATTGACTATACATTATGACACGATTTGAATATAGTTTACCAATACAAATTTTTAACCAAATTAAGTCATTATATAAAACAATTTACTAAAGTAATACATTTTTCTAAAATTTTACAAAACTAGTATAAACGTATTTCATGGTAACGTTTTAGGGTATATTTTATTTTTTAAAACTAACAACATTAGGTTGATATACGTTACTGTAAGTAACGTTTTACTTTTTAAACGTTATTTTCAATAACGTTTTACTCCTAAAACGTTACTGTGAGTAACATTTTAGGAGTAAAACGTTACTGTGAGTAACGTATATCAATCTGACGCCATCAACTTTTAAAAATAAAATATATCCTAAAACGTTACTATAGAATACGTTTATACTAGTTTTGTAAAATTTTAGAAAAATATATTATTTTGATGAATGACTTTATATATAATGGCTTAGTTTGATTAAAATATCTACCAATACCTACGGGCCGGCAGTGTTTACGTGGAGGAAGACAAGCCATGAAGCAAAAATAGGGAAATTTAAACTCTGAGAGAGAAGTCTTTATAAAGACGGAAATCAATTGCTGTAAATTCAAATTCAAATTCAAAATTTTGATTTTGCGGTGTCTGTAACTTCAATTCTCATCATGTTTATTGTCAAGGTAGACTCGTTTTTTTCATTTCACTTTTTCTCTCTCTTACATTTGGTTTGATTTTTGCTGATCCAAATGCAGACATTGAGAGCTTCGGTATTTGGGCTTTATGGATATATGAATTTCACTAAATCTGCTTTTTCGTAAGTATATTATTTTATTTGAAGTCGGATCTTATATATCCTAATTACAGTAAGTCATAATTTTAATTTTATGGGTTATTGATTTTAGAACAATTCGTAGAGTGTATGATAATAGTACTGAACAGTGTTTGTTAGTTATGCTGAAAATAGTTATCTTGAAATTATTTCGCGTTCATGATTTGATTTGGTGTATTAAATATAGTTTAGTCATCATTGCTTATGCATTAGTTAATAGTTATACCACCTAGTGAGTAGTGAATAGGGTGTATAACAAGGGATTAGATAATAGCGTGACTAATTCATGTATTATTATTTTATTACATCGATTTTAATAACTGAGTTTTAAATTTGTTAATTAATGATATTTTTGGTACTATTTGAACAAAAGTTATTGAATTCGGAGGCTTCTTACTTATCCCTTGCTTACAAAGCTAGATGTTGATTGAAGTGTAATCATCACTTAGATTTTGCTTATGAGTTGCAACATGGGTAGATTTGACTGTCTAAGAATTTCTGACTATACAGTAGGATGATGACTAATTTGTTACTGGTTACTGTTGTGTCTTTGGATATTGACTTTTGGCTAGGCAAATCAGGCTGATAATTCCTGGTTTTTCTTTTGGCGTTTTGGTGAAGTGAAAATTTAAGTGGGAAATTTTCATTTGCCTAATGGTTTTGTTTGAGCAACTTGTGTCTTGGAGGACTTAAAAAAGAAGTATGTCAAAAGGGCTTTTTTAATCTTTTGAGGCTTGGAATTTAATTCTGCATTTGAGGGTTGAGTCAAGTCCAATAAATGGATGGATGGATCTCAGATTAGCAAAAAATCTTGATTTGTTTTTGTGATCAAGTTACATTTTTCCCCTTCTACTGAATGTATTTGAAAAGTGATAAGGAATTCAGTTAATCATGAGGTAGTATAAAAAAAAGGTAGCCCTGTGCATGAAGCATCTCGCGTTCACTCAGAGTCCGGGGAGGGTCCAAACTCGAGGGTAGTGATGTAGGCAGCCTACCTTGTCAAAATGTCAATGGATGTTTCCACTGCTAAAACCCGTGACATATAGGTTTACACCGAGACAATTTTACTGTTGCTCCAAGTGTTCCCTTCAGTTTCAAGGATACGATAAGTTAATTTTTGGCAATAATTGAATTTAGGGAACATGCAAAGAATTTCAAGCCAGAAGATATGCAAGTTCAAATGGAAGGAAAGAATTGCATTGTCACAGGTGCAAATTCCGGCATAGGTTTCGCAACTGCTGAGGGTCTCGCTTCACGGTGCTTATCTTACCTTAAGTTCTTCTTTCTCAAAGAGTTGGCAGAGATCAAATTCAAGAACTATACTTTGTTCCAGGTATCACTAACAGCTATGTCTTTTGAATGTTTCAAGTGGGGCAACTGTCTACATGGTATGCCGTAATAAAGAGAGGGGAGAGGCTGCTCTTACCAAAATTCACTCAAACACGGGAAATAAAAATGTCTACTTGGAGGTAGTTCTTGCTTCTATTATCTGAATTGGTGTGAGACGATGTTCTAAAGTTCGGTTTATTGGTTACTTCTGTTTCAAATTGGCAGGTCTGTGATATCTCATCAGTCAATGATGTCAAATCCTTCACTTCCAGGTTTTGTTCAAAAGATGTGCCTGTACATGTCCTGGTATTATACCTTTTCTCATTTGTGAACATTTTCATTGGACACAATCTAATGATCTTCTTAGAAGATTGTGATTCTTCTTGACCAGTTAATTTTTTTCATATATATATGAAAAGGTTAATAATGCTGGCCTGCTTGAAGCTAATCGTGTCATCACACCAGAAGGGTAGGCAGGCTTATGTTTTTAATGCTTTCATAAAAACTCTCATTGTACGACTGGTAAACGGTTAATGATATCCTTTTATAATCTAAAAAACAGATATGAGCTGAGTTTTGCTACAAATGTTCTTGGAACTTACACCTTGACTGAGTTGATGTTGCCACTCCTCGAGAAGGCTGCACCTGATGCTCGTGTTATCACAGTTTCCTCGGGTGGAATGTACACATCTCCATTGACTACTGATTTACAGGTAGAAGGAATTTCTCAATTTCTTTATACCTTGATCTTGCTATAAAACTTATTATCTGATAAACCATATTGCAGTTTAGTGGTGACACGTTTGATGGGGTGGTACAGTATGCTCGGAACAAGAGAATTCAGGTACAATAATAATGGTTTTGGAAAACGTACTTGTAAGAACATTGTGGTTGGAAAGTAATTTTGAATATTCTAGAATCACTAAGTGTTAGTGTCAATGCATTTAGTAAGCGCCAGTCTAGAAGACTCTATTGGCACCTATAAAAACCTCCCTTGTAACGTTGTTATGTTAGAGTGAAGTGTTTTTAATGATAAATGTGAGCTTAATGTCAATCTCCCTCTTCCACCTTCTTTTTCCACCTTATGATGCCTTATATTTGAGTGTTTCCTCCATTAAGCTATTTGCTATGAAGTCCACGTAAAAATTATTCCAAAATTCTGCTTGTCGTTTTCTGTTTCTTATTGAGTTATAGATCCAACAGAAACAAGTGATATTCCTCCCCTATTTTTAACATAAAGGTTTGCTCCTTGATATATTGATATATAAATATCATTCTTGGCGTAAAAAACCTAGAAGTACTGGTTCATTACAATTGGCATGAGGTTATTGCATCTCTTAAGAGTATATTTTGCTATAAAATATTTGAAGTTTCATCAAAGAAGTTTGTTGAAGTTCCATGAACAATCTCCCTCCAGCATCTCCTATTTATAAAGAAATTTATTGTTATTCAGTCCCTTCTTTTTTTTAAAAACAAGAAAGAAGCTAGGAACTTTCTCTAGAATGTAAGTTTCAAAGGTTGGAAGGTTTTCTTCATTCTTTTTTCCAGATACTTCTATGTGATTTCAGTATCTTTTTTCATGTTTAAATTCTGTGCTTGAGGTATGGTCTGAGTACTTTTTCTTTTCTGACTAATGCACCGCTCTTCACACAATCCGTTGTTTTGTTGGCCTTTGATACTGACGTTATGAATCTGTCTGCATTTCATGTAAACTCTCTTTGGATGGACAACATGACTTAACAGACTCATGTATGCATGTCAGTTTACTAGCACTAATAAGTCTCTTTGGAATGTGTGTGTGTGTTTGTGTGCAGCTGCATGACTTTTATTCATGAAGTCCTGATTTCATTTACCTAGCTTATAAATATGCTGAGAACAAGGCTCCGACTGATATCTTCATGATCATTTAAAACTTAAAAGATATGTATTTCATCTTTGATAGCTATGGTCTTTTGTCTCCCTCATTCCTAGACAACATCTTTTCAGTCTCATCCTACAGCAAATTGAAATTTTGATTTGTTGATCCCAATTAAGGCCTCTACCTTGGTCACAACCGAATTCTGCAATGCCACTCATATGGTTTCTTCCAAGAAATTAGTTGATGATGGAATCTCCTCAAGTCACATAGTGCATTTTTATCCTTCTTGCTAGGACATCAAATCCTTCAGTGCGAGATAATATTCGTCAACAAAATAGGGAGTAATCCTTTCTGACTTTTTACAGCAGAACAGCTTTAGAGTTCTTCCATTCATTTTGTTTTAGAACTCAGTAAAAAGGTTTACTACTTGGTCATGACTTATGAGTCTACAAAACATTTGTCCGTCCTTTACATTTTGTATGTCGTTTTCTTCGTATTTGGTGTAGTATCGATAAGCAGGATGTACAGACATGTAATGATCCTCCAATCAACAACTGTATATCAGGAAAGTTTTGTTCATATATCTTGCTTGTTTGCTCCCCATCTAAACTACAACTCTCTCTACTTGAACGAAACCATGTCATGTTCGTTAAAGCTGCCTTCAACTCAATGGATGTATATCTTTCATTTCAGATTGCACTGACAGAAAAATGGGCTGAAAAGTACAAGGATAAAGGTGTTGGTTTCTACTCCATGCATCCAGGGTGGGCCGAGACGCCTGGGGTAGCCAAGAGTTTGCCAGATTTTTCAAAATCGTAAGTTATCGTCTTGATACATGATCCTTGCTTTAGTAATTGTCATGATATCTGAAATTTATGTTTTATAGGTTTGAAGGAAAACTTAGAAGTAGTGAGGAAGGTGCAGATACAGTTATCTGGTTGGCATTACAACCAAAAGAGAAGTTGGTTCCTGGAGCATTTTATTTTGACAGAGCTGAAGCACCAAAACATCTGCCATTAACAGGCACCAAGAACTCTCATTCTGCCATAGACTCAATAGTTGAGAAACTTAGGTCTTTTGCTGGCTTATAAAGAGGATATTAGAAAAGTTAGTTGGACGGATACCTTTTAATAAGTAATTACTTTTTATTTATTACTATGGGAAAAGGGACGGATTTAATCCGAACTTTAATAAAAGGTACATACATATATACCCTCCGTTGTATTATGCATACACACACATATACTCCTACTGTCCAATTAGTGGTACAGATATAACCTTGTCACTGACGAACCCATATTATATTACATGTGTCATGATCCTATTATACTACATGTGTCATGAACTGAACAGGCTTCCTCAACATCTAACTTCTGTAGCTGAAGCTCTAACGGCATTTATGCGCATTCTGAGTTCATCAAAGGATTCACTGAAGAAAATTCTATTAAGTGGGGAGTTTGATGAAAAAGAAATGCACTCTGCAGCTAGAATTGTTGAAATGCTTAACCAATACTCTAATCCTGACTAGTTATAGTAAGTTCATGGAGATTATGAATGATCATGGGAAGTGTTCCGTGATAAACTTTGAAGGGGTAGGAGTAATGGACGTTGGTCGCATGTAGATCAATATGAGCAGGGCACTTTGTTTCCATTAAACCAATCAATGTTCCTAACATCTAATTTATCCGACGACTATGTGTTTGTTTTTACAAAATGTCTGTAGGCTCCTACTACTAAGTAGTTTAGTTGTTGTCTTTCTAGCTATTAGCTATATGAAAATCAAGTTTATTTGTCTTATACGGACCAAATATCATGTTACTTTGATAGTTTTCTGATGAGTTCTTACCAAATATGTTTAGATATAAAATTTATAATATAAAAGATCGAGTCTAATTTGTGGCTTCAAAAGATTTGAAGAGGATAGAGCCAAGGAATTTTAGATAATAATTATACATGCAACAGGACATACATATGCATATAACAGAAATCCCTATATGTCCCACACCGTTTGTGGAGCTTCTTTAATCTTTGTTTTAATTGTATTGCCTGCTATTATAATGCATCTTGACTGCAAGACGACGTCAATGGGTCAAGGTTCACTCTTTGGGTGGGCCAAGGCCCAGGAAAGTCCCCGGGCCATCTCTGCAGAGATGCAGGTTCGGTAACGAATTAGCTTCACGGGCTTTATGAGTTTTTAAGCCCATTGGGCTTGGGCTGAGACGAGGTGGAGCCTACAACTCCTGCTCGGGAGCGATATTGGCCAGTTCGACAGTGATTCACTGGGCTAACTGAACGGGGCTTATGATCTTGCAGTCTTCTCCTTTTTTTGGCGCCTGCCTGAAACCCAGTGCATCGCAAAAATGCTATACTTTTCTAAATCTAATTTAATGATCAACGAGGCTAAAATATTTTGCAGTTGGATCAAAATATAAAACTACGATGAAAATTGGATCAATTTTTCTTCAACAATGATATAGATGATATTAATCCAGTAAGTCATAAACCGATGTTTTCAATCTCATTGCCATCAACATTCCTATCAAAATGTTTGAAATTGCATCTATTTGCTCTTTTTGTGTTCCTTAGCATAATCGTTAACTAAGGCTTCAACATCTTTCCAGAATAGGCCCTCAACTAGAACTCCATCTTTGGCAAACCTGCAAAAACACATCTCTCTCGTCAGAAGCAAGTCATTCAATTTATGAAAAATCCCACATGTACTATATATTTTCCTCTGTCAGAAGCAAGTCATTCAGTTTATGAAAAATCCCACATGTACTATATATTTTCCTCTTTCAAAAGGATGAGACGGAGAAAGAGACCATTTTGTGACGCTCTTGGTAAATTCAACTTTTGGCCTCGCAGAAATGGACTTGGGATCAGCACTTTCTACTGTAAGTGTGTACATATCGGAGAATCTAGGCAGCTTTGATGAGACAACCAAGCCAGTGCTGTTAAAAGATCCCTGTCATAAACAAACCAAAGCTCATTAAGTCTTCTGTGAATCTGGAGCAATAAGACGGTACTCCCTTCATCACACTTCTAATTAGTGCTTGAAGAAAGGGATAAAGTAATCAAGTAACCATCCAGCCCATCCAAGTAAAATTGAGTTGGATAATGATTTTAGAACGGGTCAAATATTGATCATGTCCATATAACCGCTGAAAATGGGTATTTAATGGGTTGGGTTTAGATTCACCCATTTACATGTGTGTTACTTGGCACTCCTGTCATTAGTTGTTGAGTCTAAAACAACACCACGATAAACCACCTTCTAACAAATAAACATATTTTTTATAATGAATATATTCGAGACTTGTTCATACCCCATCACAAGGTAAACAGCCTCCCATTTGTAACACTTGTTCATACACCATCACAAGGCAAACTGACTCCTATTTATAGGTGCAAGAATTCTTCCATAGAATAAATAAATAAATATGCAATGATGTAATAAAGTTGTGAGAGGATGATATCTGAGTTGTTGGATAGACATTTGCTCTTTAGAGGGGTAATAGGTGGGTTGATCATGGAATAGCAATTTTTATAGAAGCTGTGGCCACATTACCATCATATGCAATTACTATTAACATTTTTAATATTAAAATGCATATTCTCCACCCCACACTAATTTTATATTAAAAATAAGTTCACCCATTGAAGGAGATTTTATGCATAATGAAGGTGTACGTTGAATTGAACAACCACTTAGTAAAACAAAAAAGTTTACCACCAGAGACAATAGTGGTCTCACACTTGAACTAATTGCATATGGGAAATAAAGTATCAATGCTTCCACATAATAATCAACATGTTGACTAAGCATTATCAGTTAGCACATTACAACCTCGTGTTACCCAATTCCCCAGGTGCTTTTTAGAATAACTCTAAACCCTTAAGAGGAACTTTATTGGCTAAAACAAATATCATGAGTGCTCCCGTAACTCCAACAACCTACTCATTCTTTTTATAACCAACACCCACTCGTACTAGCTCCAAGTTTTCATTAAGAGTTCTAATACTCAATCTCCACAGATCTTGCGATTACACCATAGAGGGGGATAAAATAATAAGTATAATAGAGTATATCAAAACAGGTCATCATATGATTTGTTTTCCCAATTGAATTTGGTTATTAAAATCCAAACCAGGTTTCCTAATATATGAATGTATACACTTTAGCCCACCCCTTGATGTGCTTCAAAATCTTTCTCTTGCTAAGTCCTTAGGCCGTTTTTAACAATAATATTAAGCTTCAAGCTAACTACAGTTGAATCATCTCTAATCCAGAAGTAAATTCTAGACTTGTCCCCTCCAAAATATAACAGCACAACATTGTATTTAGTTCTTGAGTCCAAAAGCTCCACCACAAATAAACAACTCTTTTTTGTACTTAATACACTAGAATACTATCCACCAACCAATGATCACCTGTTCCCACAACTTTATCATCCACTAAATTCTTATTTATTGTATGGAAAAACTCCAACACCTCTAAATAGAAGTCTTTTTGTAGTATGCATCAAAATGTGGTGCAGTTAGAAAACTAGTGGTCGAGAGTTAATAGTTATAACGGATTATTCACCACTTTGATTCGGATCTTTAAACCCTATTATAGTCAGATTTTTCTATTAAATTTTCTTTGTAGATAAATCACTGTTCCAGTTCTATTCGAAATGTCACTTTCAGCAAATAACTATCCAATGTCTTGATGAAGTTGATTACTCTTAAGTTGATAATCAATTTTCATGATAATAACTTATCCATTAGAGTTTAAAATATTAGCTAGCATATTGAATTTCACAAACATAATGATGCAGAAAAAGACATGTTGACGGATAACTTACCTCTGGAGGATAGGTGAACAAAATTGCATTCTTTTCCTTTGTGTGGATAATCAGCTGTAATATCACGTTAAACAAGATATACGTGCCATAGTCAAGGATATGACAAAGTTGGAGAAAAGGTTTCACGTACTAAAAGTATTAGATCTCTCAAGCGCAATAAACATCCATCAATTGAACTCCCAGTACATACCTTTTCCATCATACATCAAATACAACCAAACCTATAAACTTGCGGCCTTCAAAATTTATCACTTGCAATTCTTCTCAACCATAGACTCTCATGGTATCAAGTATTCAGATCCAAAATTCAACCCTCTAATCATGACTATTAAATTGTGACTACTCATGAGAATGCTAAAGGACTTGTTCATCTTAATTCCAAACTCCCAGATCGGTTTTATATTAAAAAGGCAATAACTGAATAAACCAAACAGTATTTACAATGAAAATAGAACAGATGCAGGCACTGAAAAATAAAATAGCTATCAAACAAGAAATTGTTTCTTTTTTTCATTTCAAATTTCCAACTCTCCCTCAGTGATAATCTTTTCTGATAAAAAATACACAGTTATGCCTCAATTCGATATCAAACATGGCAGATTATATAAACCCCTATATCCTCCATCCAGATCCGTTTCATTCTAATACTCAGTTATCATCCCAACAAAAATCAAAATGAAAATTCAAAAGGATATAACACAATGCATCCAATGAGAAAATCGCGATTAGCAGGAAAATCCTTCTTGTAGAACTGAGCAACAAGAGCAATTGCGATTATGATTGAACCAATCAACAACCTGATGTTACTCAATCTCACATCTTCTGGGTATCCTTTGCTTGTAACAATCTATAGATCATATAATCAAGAAAAACAAAAAAAATCAACACACAAAATTAAGTCAAATTCAATTCAAATCTATGGTAAAAACTGAGGTACCTCAGTGACAGACTCATCCAGAAGGCTCTTGATAGAGTGATGATCCAAAAGATTGGCCTTCTTAGGGTTTTTCTTGACCGGTGTTTGAGTGGTGGAATCCATTTTCTCCGATTTCGCTTATGAGATTTTCACTAGGGTTTGTCTGAAAATTGGTACAAGAAGAGCTATTGTTAGTCAGAGGGAAATGAGAAATGACGATAGATGAAATTACAAAAAAGTACTTAGGGATGCTACTTGCATGTGACATGTATATGGGGTCATTTAAGTCAATAACAATTGTGAATGTAAAGTTCCTTTTTAAAATTTGGACACTTATTAGTAAGTATTACTCCCTTCCGTTTAAAAAAGATTTGACTAGTTTGATTTGGAACCGAATTTAATAAAAGAAAGAAGATTTTTTTATCTTGTGGTTCTAATTTAAAGTTATGTCAAGTGTATTATAAATATCCTTTAATCTTGTGGTTTTAAACATGTCACGTGAAAAGTTAAAATTAAAATGTTATCAAAAAAGGAAATGAATCATTCTTTTTTAAACAGACTAAAAAGGAAATAGGGTCATTCTTTTTTAAACGCAGGGAGTAGTATACGTGTCCGTGCGACGTGGATGATTTAAAATACGGAAAACGATCAAAATTACCCTTAAACTATGTGAAATAGATCATTTATACTCTCCATTATATTTTGGGATTAAAAATACCCCCGTTGTTACCCTAGAAAATCACAAACAACCTCAAGAATTAACACCCCAAATTTTTAGTGACGTGGCATGCCACATGGGACTAATCCCTCCACCTAAGCGTTGTCAACTAATATTCACTACAAAAGAACTTGATCTTTGGTGGAGACAGAGTTGCCAAAAAATCTCAAAATATTGTCACTAAAGGTTATGAGTGATTTTTAGTGACGACTAAGGCTCCAACAATTATTCGCTAGTAAAATCTATTTTTTCAACAAAAAAAAAAAGATAATTATTTTTCGATTGCAACCTAATTTTCTAAAATGAATAACTTGCAATATCAATATTAAAAACACCCAATATTATAATGAAAAATCATGAAAATTACTTCTCGATTCACATCTCCTGCTATATAATACATCATTGTACATTTTATACATTTACATGTAACATAAAAATAAAATATATAGTGTCTTCAAACTTCTACTTAATAGATATAATTTTTGTTTATTTAAAAACAATCATATATCATATATTATTATAAGAGGGAACAAAAAAGTTAAAAGTTGAATTACAATTTTACCCTTGCTATAAATTAAAATGTTATAAAAGCATTTAATTATTTAGTTTAAATGTTAAATTGTATTATTTTAATAAAAATGTAGATGACTTTTGCATTTACTTAAATATATATATATATATATATATATATAGAGAGAGAGAGAGAGAGATGGTATTCTATACTTATTTTATAAATGAGAAGCCACAAAATTAAAATTTAAAAAACCATTTTGTCTATCAAATATTGAACGTTCATTTGGCACTTCAAGCTTTCACTATTTCTAAAACATTTGTTATATATATATATATATATATATATATATATTAAATGAGAAGATGAAAAATGTGATAGTCATTTAGATGACAATAAATATGAAACCTGTTCATATAGGCTCTTAATAATGCCATCTTCAAATAAGACCTTTGGCTTTCTAAACAAATTAAATTAAATTAATCCCTCATAAACTACTACTACATTAACTGCCCGTTTGGCCATAAATTTTTCCAAATAATATTTGGGAAAAATTTGGCGAATAATGTTTGTCCAAACAATTTGCCATTATTTGGCAAATATTTTTGGTAAATATCCCAAATTTCCAAATACTAGTTTTTTCTAGTATTTGGGCCAAATCTCATTATTTGGGATATTTTAAAAATTAAAATTTTACCCCAATCTTTTATCTTTTACAAAAACACCCTCTCTAGTTATTGCTTGCGTTGTATTACATCATTTTTTACGTGAACACCAAAATAGTGATGAAATATTTAGTGAATATTAAATAATGATATGATTGTTGATGAAAATTATTAAAAATTGGCTTTAGGTAACAAAGTCATGTACTTTGTCTACTTCACGATATATGGTATAATTCTTGTTGCACTAACTCCAAATTACCACATTGCTTTAGTGTCATGGACATTATTTGTTATTGTTGTAATAAACATTCAATTGAGTTATAATACAAACTTTTAGTTAGTTTTGATAGTTTTTAAAACTTGTGTGTATAAATCATATTTTTCTAAATAGGTGAAATATATTTCCCAAATTTTATGGCCAAACACATGGTGAAATTTCACCCAAATTTTCACTCAAATAATATTTGCCAAGAATATTTGGAAATCTATGGCCAAACGCTGGCTAAATTTATGTCAGCTAACCTCATTTTCTATCATATGGAGAATTCAAAAGGTCAATAAGTAATTTAAATTGAAAAAGAAATACCAAACAGAAAAAGTATAAAAGGGAGAAGGAATTTACATCTGAATATATTTTAGCAATTTTTATGTAATCTACTTCATTGTTGTTTTCTTCTTTGTCAGAAAAAAAAACAGTAAAGGAAGCATGCACAACAGTTAGAAGTTGGAATAAGAATTGTGCGCGATAAGTTCCTTGTTAGAGCGAAATACATTCATACAATATTGATTGATTTGTGGAACTATCTATGAAACTATAAGTCTTTTACTATATTAGTAAATAGACAATAGTATATTTATTTTTACAAATTTTGATGTTCTCCTTGTACTTTAGTCTCTTTTTTTGCAAGTCAAACTTACCCGTCATTATCAAATTCATAAACATTATAAACAGAGTGTTTGTACTTTAGAAATGCAAAGAGAATATTGATGTCTCTTTCATTCTCTTCTTAATTAGAAGGTATATGTTATTTTTTTGAAGAAGTGTCTAAAGCTTCAATAGAATGATTTGCAAAGTTATGTTGGAACTTCTAAGGTCATGGCTATTTATGACCTTAAAAGATATATTTTTATTGTACAAGTATATCCAATAATTACTGGCATATGAAAAGTGTGACTCTCCATTTATCCGATTAATGCCAGTGATTTTATTATGGACCACCGTCCACCCAGAAAACCTTGATGTTTGATAAGCTAAGAAAAGCCACAAGAATTTACTTTGTAGGGGTCAGAATGAACGACTTTGCAGAAGCCGGTGACTACTATGATTTATGGATTTTTGACGAATTCCATAACCACGAGACGGGGAAACTTTATTGAATTGAGTTCGGTGTAGAAGGTTCAAGCAAGGGATGTGGATTGAGTCCAAGTTCTGGAGAAAGAGGGGGCCTTTTTCATCTTTCCTACGATCAAATTCTTCATATCCGTATTTGATTTATTATTACTAAGATATTT